>CM046878.1:319647829-322606579 GCA_025667525.1 Glebionis coronaria
TATAACTTGGATTATATATATATGTTATAATTTGATTACATGATGGTTTGATTATTATTTTAATATTTATACGAGATATTTATACGACGTAGATTGTCACAAGGAACCCTAACTCCCCTAGCAAATCAATCGAAGCTATTCCCGTAGGAAATTCTAGCTATTCCAGATCTAAACCAAGTTGTGGATATTTATGATCCCAACAAAATGGTTGATATTCGTAGAAATGTAGATTAGTTGATTGTGATATTGAAGAAGAATTGGCGAGATTAAATCTGATATCAATGTTATGACGATCTTTCCTTATAGAGTGGAGTTTGACAAAACCTTACCACCTGGAAAGGTATCATCTGATTCAGTGTCACCAAATTCTTAAATTTGAAATCGAAAAGGTGAATGTTGCACTTGAGGCTGTCATTGGAACCATTACCCAAAATCCTCATGCCACTTGTACCTTTCCGAGAAGTCTAATGGAATGTGTGAGTCATTTCATACTAGTGACTCATTTGATAACTATTGTTGAAAGAGCTATAGGATTGGAAATTAAGTGTTATTCATATTGAGATTTTATTGCCCTTTCAAGGTCTAAGAATAAGGTTGAATGTATTGGAGAATGAGGTAGGATATCACATTAAGTATAAGATTGATTGAAACTTGAACGAAATAAAATTTAACTCGTATGGAATATGAGATTGATAAGAGAAATTCGTTAAGCCCTGTGACTGTATAAGGTTTTAAATGATTGTTGGTTCGTGTTAAGGATTGTTCCCAGGCCATTGTCCAATGACGAGGATGCCCAGTGTCCAAGAAATAAATCGAAGAAATCTTCTTCTGAAATTGGGACCGATGGATCTTTCGGGACATTTGAACACCTAATGACCCATGTAGATTAGTATTCATTGTGGTATCTTTTAAAAATCCCTAACTTAACTGAGACATCAGTTGGTAGGATGAGTTCATGGAATTGTATGACATAGTGACACGTAATGTGTTACGGTACAATTTTGACTTGTTTGTGATTAATGAAAAGACTACCTTTGATTGTTGAATCCTACATGTATCGGTGTTATCTATCTTTTATTGCTTCATCCTAATGATCGAGTTAGTGATGCAACCATTGAACAAGTACTCATCTCGATTTGAGTTACGTTGTGGATTATTCTCTTTGTATTCCTGAGTGCCATCGAGGTCATGAACCTCATGATTATTTGGCTAAACTCATTTCCTTATATATTGTAGTTAGTTCTTGGTGAACAACTTTTCACCACGCCTTTGCAGATAACTCATTGTCTTTATAAGATACAATAGTATCCCTTGATAAAGATTGAATTTTTATTACCATATGGATTATTTAAAGTGGGACTTATAAATACTCGTTATCGAAATAAAGTTGTTTATGAAACACCTTGGAAAACTTAATTGTTTTTATAACAAAGAACATCTCTGTAAATTCATTTTGAATTAAGCATGAGTATATATATTTTAAACATAATGACAAAGTTTTGACGAACTGAGTATTGCATCGTTAATCCTGAAATTGTATATAGTTACGCGCCTACATACAATTTGGAAGGGACCATGCAAGGCTGATTAGTAGTCACTATGAAATTATTAATAAACACTACGTTTTCTTTGAAGTTGTGAAAGATTGAATGTTTATGAGATCTGCAAGAAGTGCAAAATAGGGAAATATTGTTAGAAACATCTACATATGCGCCCGTATCATTTATTTTTCTGAGTCGAATTTACTCATCTGTGGATATTGTCTTCATTGACAATTGATATCCCATTCTTGTCCAATTCTCCCGTGGTGAGATTCTTAGGAAAAGTATCTAGTTATCGAATATTAATACCCGACTGGGTGTATCGACGTTCCTATCATTTCTTTTGATTAGATTTCATTTGAATGACTGATAGTTGTAAAATACGTCTTTTAGGAAAAATAGCGTAATTAGGGTAAGTATTAACGAGTAGTTTAGGAAAACGACAAGTTATGACCCAATGAAGTGAGTTCGTTCTCGAGGAGGCTAGTGTGTTGTGTAATGAGTTGATTAATGTTTGATTTTATTAAGACGAAAACGCGTTCACGTAAAACCGTAAAAAACTACAAAAATTAAAAATTTTAACCTAAAAATTCCTAAAAATAACTAAAAATCCACAATAATATTCTAAGAGTTTACAAAAAATCCAAACTTGCTAAAACCTTTTAATTAATTAGATAATGACTTTTTAATGCTAATTAAAGCCCTAAAAATCACAATTAATTATTAAAAATTCCCAAAAAAGATTTTAAAGTTTGTAAACCTCAAAAATAACCTAATTAAGCTAAAAAGTATTTTTTAAAATTTTAAAACCAAATTAAACTATTTTTAAACACTTAAAAAATATTAAAATCTATTAAAACTTAAATTAATTCCAAAAAATAAATGAAAAGCCCTAAAAATATTTGGAAAGTGATAAAACTCCTAATTTAGTGTCTTCAATATAGGAAAAATGAAAAAAGTTAAAAAAATTAAACTTTCAATTTTTAATAATAAAATAATATTAAAATAATCAAAAAAATTCAAAGTTCACTAAAAAATTCTAAAAAATTACCAAAAATCCTAAATAATGTAACTAAGACAGAAATGCAATTAAAAGTTTCTAAAACCTATTTAATCTTTTTATATTAAATTTTAAAGTTGATTAAAAACCCTAAAATCCTATAAAATCAAAAATTAGAATTTTTGAAAACTTTTTGGGCTGTAAACCTCAAGCTACTTAAATAAAACCTAAAAACTATTTTTTTGGATTTTTAAAATGCTTTTTACTATTTTTAAATTACTTTCTAAAATATAAACTTAAAACAATCCTAGTAAATTAAATACTTACGGGAAAAATAATATTTTTGCACCAAAAAGTCCTAAAGCTAAACAAAAACAAAAGAAAAATACTAAAGGGTAAAAATCCAAAAAGAATAAGCTGAAAACAGCTTATAACCAAACTGATTGGTTAAATAAGCTAGAAACTAAGAGTCCGTATATATTAAATCTTGCAAAGTTATACCAGTCAAAGTCCCTACGGCAGTTGGTTAAGTCGTTTGTGTGTGGGAGGAGTGGCGCAGGTTCGAGTCCTGGCCACGTCCTTTTAACTTTTTTTTTTTTTTTTAAACTTAAAAACACAAACCAGTTGATCCTTGACTCACAAAAACACAAACACAAATCAAAGTTAACAAGATTAAAGCTAATTAAACCAAAACAAGTGCCCAGATATGCTATGTTTCTAATGAACACATGTGATATTTCTTCACTTGTGCAGATATGATTAAGAGGAGCTTGATCCTTGTTTTTTGTGATGTTTTGTTGGACAATATGGGCACCCCTATACTTAGTTGAGTATAGGGAGTCAACAGCAAACACAAACAAGCAAGACTCTAACACAAATCAAGCACAAATGATCTCAAAAAGTTACTGATAAGGCCTATGTTGACTGATGAACAAATGACACAAATAACTTGCACAAAAATGAATTTAAAAGTCCAATAACTTGCACAATAGTCACCCAATCAGCATGCAAATGATTTTCAATCCTGCTTAAACCCTATTTCTTACAGATCACAAAGTTTGAGGCAAATATTTTCACAAAAACATGCTTAAAAGCAGTTACTGATTTTATGTTATGTTCTCAACTTTTACCAAACAATCTTGTTCATAAACCTACCAAACTAAAACCTTAGTACATACAATACCTAGTAACTACTAAGTGAGTGTGAATTACAAGTTTTAAAACAAGTTTGAAATCAATAAACCCTTCTTAAACCTTAATCCAAACACCCCTTAAGAAACTGAAATACAAATTTTTCACACCAAATTCAATCACAAATCAAGCAAAATGATCCTCAATAACTCTAACATGCATAAAAGACTGAATTAAGTAATATCCAACAGCTTAACAATCACTTAACAACTTTTCATGCAAAATCATATAAAATCATATCCAAACTGAAAACTGAAACTGAACAAGGAATTTACCTTGTTGGACCTACATCCAGGCCCAACAATGGTTGCTTAACCATCTCCAATAGGCTGGGGCCTATGCAGAACCTTGGACAACAAAAGTTCCAAACCTTCTACAAGAAAATGAACAAACAACAAAAATCCAACTTTCTGATTTTTACCAAGCTTTCTCTTGAAACCTTTTTCAAACCAACAAACTTTATAACCAATGAAGATGTTTCTAAAACAAGTCCAAACTCAGAAATCAATGGTCCAAGTCCACTTTCACTTTCTTGGACCTTAGATTTCTGAAAGTTGAAAAACTTTTTTAAAAACTCTTAGAAACTCAAACACACAAAGTGTGTTACAAATGATAATGGAACTCAGTAATCTAGCCAAAACAACCACCAAATTTTAATAACTTATAAAAGGAATTACTTTTACCAATAAAATACCAAACTTTATAAATTTAAAAAAATGATTACACAATTTTGCTAGAAAAACTGGAACAAAGCTAAATGAAAAGATAAGGTGCCTTATATAGGCGTATAAAGAACATTCTAGTATCCTAAAAACCCTAGCACATGAAATGCCAAAGTTGCCCTTGAAGTCTTCATCTTGAAAAACGAATCTTGGTCTTTTTTCTTGGTCAAATTGTGCCATGTGAAGATGCCAGCTCTTTGGGATGATCTTGGGCGTCAAAATCTGCTTGGGGACCAAGGAGTCATTATGGGACGTTGGTTTGGTCGGGTGTAGGGTTTTGAGGGAAAGGGACGGGGCAGGGGAGGGTCCCACAAGACACATGGGTGTGTCTTGTGGTGATTTGAGGTGTGGGTTTTGGTGAGGGAGAGTTAAATTTAGGATCTGGACAAAATTAGCAAAATGCCCTTTGAATTAAGTGATGTTCATCCTGGGATTACTAGGGTTTATGGGGGGTGATTAGCACCAGTTTAATCCGAAATGGGGTTAATTATTTTTAAAATACTTGTTTGGGGGAAAAAATAAGTGGGGTTTGACTGGGTATTTGACTTGGTTTATTTATTAAACCTGGTATTGGGTGGGTTACGGGTTTGGTTGGGTAATGGGTAATGGTTTGGGTAAGTGGGTGGGTATAGCTGAGGTGTCATGATGTGAGTGGTGGTTATGTTTGGCTGTCTTGGCAGAATTGACCCCCAAGCTTTCTTCTTTCTTCCATGTTGTATAAACAACATTAATACTTCTTTTCCTTTGCTGTAAACTTTGGGAAGTTTACACTTTTGGCACAACATGTTTTGCAATCTTTATATAAGGACCATAAATGAAATAAATGCAATCTTCAAGGGCCAAACTTGTACAAACTTGATATTTTAGGGACCCACAAGTAATTTTTAGGATTTACAGGGGTATAAAATGACAAGCCTTCAATAATTGAGGGACAATTCTTGCCAATCTTCAATTCTTCAAGGTCCATTTTGGAAATTCCAGATTTGGGTCCGGTTCAGTATGCGGCTTCGTTTCCCGTGTTCGTTTTTGAATGATTCTTGTGATCTTTTGCCATTTCCTCAATATCCGTACCTAAAAATACACAAGTAACAAACACGAGCATATATTTGGCAGTTTTAATGATATTTTATGCATTTTAAGCCCGATTTGGACGATGAGACTATGTATAAAAGCAGTCTCATCACTCCCCCATACTAAACCATTGCCGTGCCCTCACGCAATGCTAGAATAAAGTATCAAAGCATCTCCAAAATTCATTTTATTCACTTTATTGGAATGATAAACTAGCTACACTACTACTATTGTGTTTTAGACATAATGTATGATTTTCATCGCAAAATGGGACGTTTAGGTTCATAGAATAAGAACACGTGAATGCCTTATAGAGATAAATTCGTCGTCCTCGATTTTCACCTTAATTCCATGCCAAGCGTGCAAGGAGATCATTGTCATTATAACTTAGTAACGCTAACACTACTCATACGCCCTAATCACGTACTTATCCTCCCATTATTCCTAAGTTGTATCTCTTATATTTTATTTTGTCTTGAATGTTTCACGAGGATACATTGTTAACTTATGCGATAATAGAGATTTAGGTCTAAAAATAGAGTCCTAACGGTGTAACTAAGACCATCAAATCAATAACCCCCCTAATAGACAACGATGTTAAAAAATTAAGTCGACAAGAAGAATCGATAAACACGGTTTTATAACGGTTTTGAACATGAGACTTATTACCAAGACTTTTATACGCCCCCTAACGGAAGGGCCTTATTATCTTTGGTTTACCTCCATCTTTTATTCAACTTCGCCATGAAGCTTTTATTATGACTTCGGTCTTGCCTTGCCTTTTATTATCCGCCTCATCGGTGGTTTTATTAGCCAAAGACGTATATCCTCACGCTAAAGCGAATTTTGGATCTTTAAAGCTTCGAAGATTAAGGCTTGATTCACTTTCAATTTTGCATAGATTTTAGGCCTTGTGGGGCTTCAAATTGTTTGCTAGATTTAGGTGAGCACTTGAAATCTTATTATTGGGTGAAGCTTTCGATTATTGGGGTGTCAATACTTCAAAACCGTGACGCTGGCGATACCTTAATGTCTTCCCGATTTAATTACATGGAAGCTACTAGAAAAGACAAGAAACCCAACAATCCTAACTAAACCGCTAAGTCAATATTTATTAAGCAAAAAATATTTACAAGCGAAGGGAGAATAAGCAAACAACGAGAACACATGAGTTTTTGAAAGAATACGAGTACTCTACGTTTAGCATAGTAACTTATAATTAACTCTATCATTTCTCGTCCTCATTTAAGAGACTTAGCCTAATCTGAGTTAAGGAATCAAAGCTAAGTACTCAACACGCACGGTCGAGTAAAAATTACTCTTATTCTCGCCATCAGAAAACCTACATTCGTGTCTTCAAACACTTATAAAATATGAGAAAAAATTTAAAATTTGGCCATTTTTAGCCTTATTTGCAACAAAACGATAAACAAAAAGATAAACTTCGGAAAGCGTGAAGGTTTAGCAAGGCAAGTATCTATTCACCCCCCATACTAAATTTAAACATTGTCCTCAATGTTTCGAGTCTAGGGATGCAAACACCCCATACTAGAGACGTAGTCGAATGCCTAATCTAGCATGGAAAGGGTGTAACCGTTAAATTTAAAGCCGTTTATGAAGTGTGCTATAAACCTAAGGTTAGAACATATAAGGATATATCATTTGGATATCGAGAAATTCTTCAAAGCAAACGATCGAGTGATCCCATAAAACGAACACGAGAGGCTCCAATCGTGAAGATCAAGATCTAAAAACCACAATGCACAAACAACCACGGAACAAAGGTTGGAAGGGCATAAATCCCCTCACATTAAACTAATTAGAAAGCGATAATATGTACATGGATAAGCATGGGTCTCCCCCACGAGGCACCTTGTTTTTGATAACCGAGTCAAAAGATCGACTCGAATCCCCATAAATGTGATCATTTAGGGATAATCATGGTGTGGTTAATTTTTGGTGGGGCTTACATGATAAACAAGGCCCAAAAACAACCGGTATTAAGGACTAAGTCCTTTGATGGTGCAAAATACCGGGATCGAAGATGGCGTTCTCGTTTTCATTGGAAAAACAAACCAACGCCACTTCATCATGTGCCAACAAAAACTCAAAGAGTTTCAAGAAAATAGATGAGAAGAAATAGAAGGGTGGGACAGTGGGTAAGTCAAAACATTGAGCTACTCGAGGTAGACTCGCACCAATCAAATGAAAAGATTTTCCATTTATTGCATCGATGGAAGACCGAGATTTCCCTATATAAGCAATTCCAGGATCAAATATCTCGTCCTCGGTGGAGAAAGGGGAGGGAACATATGGGGATTCCCCCACACTAAGTCCACACAAAGCATCGTCAAAAGGAGAAGACAAGCTTGTAGTACTCAAAACACGTGGTGATGACGGAGTTAGAGTTGTAGAAAAATATTTTAAATCCAATTCAGAATATTTTCCTTTTGCATCTTTTACACTCTCTTTGTGAAAACCCGATTTAATTATGTCAAAAATATTTGGTGTATCTAAAGCAATGTTAGTCACACTAAAAATTTTCACATTTTGAAATCTTTTTGGTTTAGGTGGTGGTAAGTTTTCAAATCTTTTGTCAACAAAGAAAACCTCCCCATCGGGATCAACGTATTCATCATCCGAAGAATCACTCGAGATTGGAAACGTAGGCTTAACACTCTTAACCTCCACCGGCGGAGGGGACGGAACTTCATCTTTCTCAACAACTCCTAAAACTCTATTTTAAATTCTTTTGCAAATGTTTTTGATGGGATTGACATTGTACAAAGACGTGATAGAATACACATAAGAAAGTGTGGAGTTTTGGGTTGCATTAATGACGAGTTCTTCCTCATTGAAACGAAGAGTGATTTTTCTTGCATGCACATCGATAAGTGCTCTCGAGGTATCCAAAAAAGATCGACCTAAAATTAACGGAACTTTATGATCGATAGGAATGTCAACAACAATAAAGTCTACAGGATAGTAGAACTTTCCAACTTTCACAAAGACGTCCTCGGCTACTCCACAAGCTAAAATCGTAGAATGATCGGCCATCTCGATTGACATTCTTGAAGGAGTGAGATTGGGAAGATTGAGCGATTTAAAAATCTCAAGAGGCATCAAATTAATACTAGCACCAAGATCGGCCAAGGCGTAGCATTCTTCCATGTCTTGTATAGCACATGGGATTAAAAACTTTCCAGGATCACCGACTTTTTAAGGTATGCGGCTTAGAAAAACCGATGAACAACTAGACGATTTTTGCAATTTCTCTTTGTTATTCAACATACTTTTGAAGTTCGCGGCAAATCGAGGCATCATGACTAAGGCGTCGGCAAAACTTATATTAAAATGCAAGTCACGAAACATTTTCATAAAAAGTTCAAATTGATAATTATTTCGTTCTTGTGCCTTTTCCTTGTCTCGTCTTGAAGGGTAGGGTAAAGGTGGTGTGGGTTGGGGCATAGGCATAGGCATCGGCCTTGGAATCTCGGGTTCCATGATTGGTATTGGTTCAACCGTAGGTGTGGTTTGAGCGGTACTTCGTGGGCTTGTAATTTGCTCCTTTTCTACCACAACCTCGGGTTCTTTCTCTTTTTTCCTTCTCCATAGAAGTACTTGGACGAGAAATGGGTTCTTTGAAAGTTTTACCACTACGAGTAGTAATAACCTTCAATTCTCCTTTCGGGTTCACGATGGTATCACTAGGAAGACCACCCGAAGAAGAGGGCTTACACATGATAGCTTCAAACATCTTAGCCATACGGTCCTCAAACTTAGATTGCCTAGCATCCGCTTTTAACAATTCTTGCTTAATCTCATGTTGACCTTGCTCGATTTTTTGTTGATTTTGTTGGAGACGTGTGACATTTCCTTCCATTTTATTAGCATGAGTTTTAAGTTCATTAGCAAGTTCGTTTTTAAGCTCGTTTTTCATCTCGGATCTTAAGCTAACCATTTCACGTTGCATGTTGTCAAACTTAGCATCATTAGCCTTTGCATAATTCAAAAATTCTCCTTGAAGATTTTTGGTGTGATCATTTTGAAAACCTTGAGTAGAAGTTTGAAAATCACGGTTTTGTTTTTGGTTTGAAATTTGCCCATTTCCACTTTGATAATTACCCTTGTTGTAATTTCTTTGATTTCCTTGATAAGTACCACCTTGGTTGTTGTTTCGATAATTATTAGCATTTTGATTTGGTGGAGCTTGATTTTGGCGGGAACCTTGACCGATTTGGTTATAAGTTCCCGTGGCTACATAAGCACTCGAAGTGTTACCATCCGCGGTAATGCACTCGGAAAGATCATGAGCTCCGCCACACGACAAACAACTCTTAGAAACCGCTTTAACTGAAGCGGAATTCGAAGCTTCTTGAGCTTTCCAATGGGACATAAGGCTAGCAAATCTATCAAAAAAATCGATTTTCTTCATTCGCTTCATCATGTAAAGCATTGATGCTACGAGACGATGATGACGAGCCCAATTTGGCAACACTCGGTGTGTTACGAGGGCTATAAAACTTAGACCTATTCTCAATTATGACCAAAGCTTCCTCAACCGTTTTACACAAAAAATTACCACCCGCGACGGCATTCAAATAATCTCTTTCATGATCATTAAGTCCATTGTAAAACGTGTCGATTTGGTGCAAGTCGGAAAAACCGTGATGAGGACATTCATGTAACATCTCCTTAAACCTATTCCAAGCCGTTGAAAAACTTTCATTTGATTCTTGTGAAAATTTAGAAATCTCATTTTTCAAATGCGTAGTCTTAGAGGGCGGAAAAAATTGGTTCACAAATTTTGAAACGAGATCCTTCCACGTCAATATAGAATTGGGTGGCTCTTTTTCTAACCAAATTTTAGCGGGCCCCGCTAAGGAATACGGAAAAAGCATCATCTTAATCGAGTCATTCGAGACATCCTTAAATTTGCACGTGGCGGTAAGACGATTAAATTGGTGGATATGGTTGTGGGGATTGTCCTTCTCATCACCACGGAATTTGTTGTTTTGGATCATCGACAACAAACCCGTTTTCACCTCAAAATTCTCCGCAAGGATAGCGGGAATCACAATAGCTTCTCCATAACCCTCGGTGGGTGCTTGAAGTAACTCCATCATAGTTCGATTAGCCATGGTTGGTGCTTCTCGTACAATGGGTTCGTCAATAGGAGACTCCTCACTAGAATGAGTTGGAGTGGGAGTTTTGTTCTTTCGTCTACGTGCACGTTTTGCTTGATTACGAGTTAGCATAAACGTCGCGTACAACGAGGAGACGAGCAAAGAAGATTCTTTTTGGTGTTTTGTATTTTTCAATTTTTTTGTGGTTTTTGATGGTATTAACCTTTTTTTGAAATTGGTGAAATGTATTAAGTAGACACAAATCTACAAATCTCCTCCTTAATCAAATCTCTTGATTAAAGAAGCCTCAAGGAATGAAAACGATCACGTGGAGTGAACGCCTTCGATGACTTTAGAACGATGGTGGAACACCAAATCGTTCAAGAGGGTTTAATCAATAGAAACCAAGAAAATATATATGATATGTAATAATACTTTGGGCGGAAAAACCCTCGATTCACTCTCAAAATCAAATACGCACAAGCAAGCGGAGGAAACGAGGGGGCGCGAAGCACTTAAGAGCCTTTTTCCTTTAGGTCGTGAAATACAACCGCCTTATACCCACCTTATAGTTTGTATTTTCAAAATCGAGCTTCACGAAAGTATTTATCTATTTTTTCCTTTTTCTTTGGTTTGAGATTCGAATACAATGATTGGGTAATGACCTCCCAAGTCAAGGTTGTGATTTCTCACGTATTTGGAGTACTTGTGAATTTATTGTTCTACGTATACAATATAGTAATAATATTCACACAAAAACCGAAAAAACGATAATACGTATTAGTAGAGTGCTACTAATACAAATACTAATTATGGCTAGTATAAAAACAACAATTGTTCAATCAAAACACAACACGCCTCCCCGGCAGCGGCGCCAAAAATGATAGTTGTAGAAATACGCTTGTTTAGGAAAACAAGGTAAGAATATAGGGTAAGCACGACGATTAGTTTAGGAAAACCACAAGTTATGACCCAATGAAGTGAGTTCGTTCTCGAGGAGGCTAGTGTGTTGTGTAATGAGTTGATTAATGTTTGATTTTATTAAGAAGAAAAGAAAAGAAAATAGAAATGTGAAAGAAAGATGGTTACGAAGACGGATCGAGCTAAGACGAAAACGCGTTCACGTAAAACCGTAAAAAACTACAAAAATTAAAAATTTTAACCTAAAAATTCCTAAAAATTACTAAAAATCCAAAATAATATTCTAAGAGTTTACAAAAAATCCAAACTTGCTAAAACCTTTTAATTAATTAGATAATGACTTTTTAATGCCAACTAAAGCCCTAAAAATCACAATTAATTATTAAAAAGTCCCAAACAAGATTTTAAAGTTTGTAAACCTCAAAAATAACCTAATTAAGCTAAAAAGTATTTTTTAAAATTTTAAAACCAAATTAAACTATTTTTAAACACTTAAAAACTATTAAAATCTATTAAAGCTTAAATTAATTCTAAAAAATAAATGAAAAGCCCTAAAAATATTTGGAAAGTGACAAAACTCCTAATTTAGTGTCTACAATCTAGGAAAAATGAAAAAAGTTAAAAAATTAAACTTTCAATTTTTAATAATAAAATAATATTAAAATAATCAAAAAAATTCAAAGTTCACTAAAAAAATTCTAAAAAATTACCAAAAATCCTAAATAATGTAACTAAGACAGAAATACAATTAAAAGTTTCTAAAAACTATTTAATAATTTTATATTAAATTTTAAAATTGATTAAAAACCCTAAAATCCTATAAAATAAAAAATTAGACTTTTTGAAAACTTTTTGGGGTGTAAACCTCAAGCTACTTAAATAAAACCTAAAAACTATTTTTTTGGATTTTTAAAATGCTTTTTACTATTTTTAAATTACTTTCTAAAATATAAACTTAAAATAATCCTGGTAAATTAAATACTTACGGGAAAAATAATATTTTTGCACCAAAAAGTCCTAAAGCTAAACAAAAACAAAAGAAAAATACTAAAGGGTAAAAATCCAAAAGGAATAAGCTGAAAACAGCTTATAACCAAACTGATTGGTTAAATAAGCTAGAAACTAAGAGTCCTTATATATTAAATCTTGCAAACTTATACCAGTCAAAGTCCCTAGGGCAGTTGGTTAAGTCGTTTGTGTGTAGGAGAGGTGGCGCAGGTTCGAGTCCTGGCCACGTCCTTTTTACTTTTTTTTTTTTAAACTTAAAAACACAAACCAGTTGATCCTCGACTCACAAAAACACAAACACAAATCAAAGTTAACAAGATTAAAGCTAATTAAACCAAAACAAGTGCCCAGATATGCTATGTTTCTGATGAACACATGTGATATTTCTTCACTTGTGTAGATATGATCAAGAGGAGCTTGATCCTTGTTTTTTGTGATGTTTTGTCGGACAATATGGGCACCCCTATACTCAGTTGAGTATAGGGAGTCAACAGCAAACACAAACAAGCAAGACTCTAACACAAATCAAGCACAAATGATCTCAAAAAGTTACTGATAAGGCCTATGTTGACTGATAAACAAATGACACAAATAACTTGCACACAAATGAATTTAAAAGTCCAATAACTTGCACAATAGTCACCCAATCAGCATGCAAATGATTTTCAATCTTGCTTAAACACTATTTCTACAGATCACAAAGTTTGAGGCAAAAATTTTCACAAAAACATGCTTAAAAGCAGTTATTGATTTTATGCTATGTTCTCAACTTTTACCAAACAATCTTGTTCATAAACCTACCAAACTAAAACCTTAGTACATACAATACCTAGTAACTACTAAGTGAGTGTGAATTACAAGTTTTAAAACAAGTTTGAAATCAATAAACCCTTCTTAAACCTTAATCCAAACACCCCTTAAGAAACTGAAATACAAATTTTTCACACCAAATTCAATCACAAATAAAGCAAATTGATCCTCAACAACTCTAACATGCATAAAAGACTGAATTAAGTAATATCCAATAGCTTAACAATCACTTAACAACTTTTCATGCAAAATCATATAAAATCATATCCAAACTGAAAACTGAAACTGAACAAGGAATTTACCTTGTTGGACCTACATCCAGGCCCAACAATGGTTGCTTAACCATCTCCAATAGGCTGGGGCCTATGCAGAACCTTGGACAACAAAAGCTCCAAACCTGCTACAAGAAAATGAACAAACAACAAAAATCCAACTTTCTGATTTTTACCAAGCTTTTTCTTGAAACCTTTTTCAAACCAACAAACTTTATAACCAATGAAGATGTTTCTAAAACAAGTCCAAACTCAGAAATCAATGGTCCAAGTCCACTTTCACTTTCTTGGACCTTAGATTTCTGAAAGTTGAAAAACTTTTTTAAAAACTCTTGGAAACTCAAACACACAAAGTGTGTTACAAATGATAATGGAACTCAGTAATCTAGCCAAAACAACCACCAAATTTTAATAACTTATAAAAGGAATTACTTTTACCAATAAAATACCAAACTTTATAAATTTAAAAAAAGGATTACACAATTTTGCTAGAAAAACTGGAACAAAGCTAAATGAAAAGCTAAGGTGCCTTATATAGGCGTACAAAGAACATTCTAGTATCCTAAAAACCCTAGCACATGAAATGCCAAAGTTGCCCTTGAAGTCTTCATCTTGAAAAACGAATCTTGGTCTTTTTTCTTGGTCAAATTGTGCCATGTGAAGATGCCAGCTCTTTGGGATGATCTTGGGCGTCAAAATCTGCTTGGGGACCAAGGAGTCATTGTGGGACGTTGGTTTGGTCGGGTGCAGGGTTTTGAGGGAAAGGGACGGGGCAAGGAAGGGTCCCACAAGACACATGGGTGTGTCTTGTGGTGATTTGAGGTGTGGGTTTTGGTGAGGGAGAGTTAAATTTGGGATCTGGACAAAATTAGCAAAAAGCCCTTTGAATTAAGTGATGTTCATCCTGGGATTACTAGGGTTTATGGGGGGTGATTAGCACCAGTTAAATCCGAAATGGGGTTAAGTATTTTTAAAATACTTGTTTGGGGAGAAAAATAAGTGGGGTTTGACTGGGTATTTGACCAGGTTTATTTATTAAACCTGGTATTGGGTGGGTTACGGGTTTGGTTGGGTAATGGGTAAGGGTTTGGGTAAGTGGGTGGGTATAGCTGAGGTGTCATGATGTGAGTGGTGGTTATGTTTGGCTGTCTTGGCAGAATTGACCCCCAAGCTTTCTTCTTTCTTCCATGTTGTATAAACAGCATCAATACTTCTTTTCCTTTGTTGTAAACTTTGGGAAGTTTACACTTTTGGCACAACATGTTTTGCAATCTTTATATAAGGACCATAAATGAAATAAATGCAATCTTCAAGGGCCAAACTTGTACAAACTTGATATTTTAGGGACCCACAAGTAATTTTTTGGATTTACAGGGATATAAAATGACAAGCCTTCAATAATTGAGGGACCATTCTTGCCAATCTTCAATTCTTCAAGGTCCATTTTGGAAATTCCAGATTTGGGTCCGGTTCATTGTGCGGCTTCGTTTCCCGTGTTCGTTTTTGAATGATTCTTGTGATCTTTTGCCATTTCCTCAATATCCGTACCTAAAAATACACAAGTAACAAACACGTGTATATATTTGGCGGTTTTAATGATATTTTATGCATTTTAAGCCCGGTTTGGACGATGAGACTATGTATAAAAGCAGTCTCATCAATGACCTGGGTAACGATCCGAGGAGCTTTTGAATGCGTACTCAATTCATGAAAACATGGGATAAACTCATATTCGTTAATGTTTTCGTCTGTATCTAATTTGAAATTCTCTAGCGTAGATTATGCGTTGACCTTACTCTTTTAATGGTGGTTATGTCTCCTGATATCCTTGAATTTGTGAAGGATTATTAGTTATTATTAGTCTTTTGAGAAGTTCACATCTTATCAACGGTGACAAAACTGGAAAGTTGATAGTGCCAGTAGAATGGATTGGTTGATTATGACATGACGACATTGTCTTAACTGATGGGAACTCGAGTAGAATTCCCCTAAAAGATAAGATGTTGATTATCAAAAGTGATCTAAATAATTCTTGATGGATGACCATATCCTGCATTTAGATTTGAAATTATACCATGAATGGTTATGAACTAGTCATAGATCTTGTAATCTAGAAAGAACTTAACGTAAATGTATTAAAAGATGTTTCTATTATCTGAAACTTTAGGAGGTATTTGTTGATAAATTACCTAGACTTTCGCCAATAAGGCAAGTTGAATTTGGTATTGATTATATTCCTGGTGCTGCACCTGTGGCATGTGCACTGTTCGTCAGCACCATCTGAATTAAAAGACTTACCGTACAACTGAGAGATTTGTCGGAGAAAGCTTTTATTCTACCAAGCTCGTCATTATGAAGAGCTATGGTGTTATTATTCCTTATATTTGTTGAATTACAGTGAACTAAGTAAATTGACAATCAAAATCGACATCTATTACCCAAGATGAAAGATTTGTTCGATCATTTACAAGGTTCTAGCGTATGTTCTAATGATTTGATCCACGGCATGGTTATCATCGTCTTCGCGTCCGTAAAGAAGATTATCTATTCCAATCACTACATCCAGAACTTGCAATGAACATTATGAGTTTCATGTGATGTCGCTTCGATTGACCAATGCACGTGTAGTATCCATAAATTTGGTGAATCACGTGTGTAGGCTGTAATTTGATAAATTCATGCTTGTGATCATTAAGGATCATTTGTTTGTTTCTAAGAATAAGAAGGAGTTAATAATTATTTATAGATTGCCCTGAATTGGCCGAACAATGAAAACCTATACCTTGAATATTTAACAAGTGATTTAAGGCTTGATCCTTTACATAAAATGACCGTTTGATTAATGATGGTAAGATATATATATATATATATATATATATATATATATATATATATATATATATATATATATATATATATATATATATATATATATATATATATATATATATATATATATATATATATATATATATATATATATATATATATATATATATATATATATATATATATATATATATATATATATATATATATATATATATATATATATATATATATATATATATATATATATATATATATATATATATATATATATATATATATATATATATATATATATATATATATATATATATATATATATATATATATATATATATATATATATATATATATATATATATATATATATATATATATATATATATATCGACTCTTCAAAAAATAGAAGTCATTTAAGACTTTGGGTTTTACCAAAAAGAAAGTGCAAATATGTTTTGACAAATGTTTTATCAAAAAGAACTTTTAAGGGATCATTCCCTTATACCCAAATCATTTAACTAAACTCCTGATTAGGTGTAAATGTTTGTGCATACCTCAAGACAACTTAAGAGGGATTGAGGAAATCATTTAAACCATGACTTGAAATTTGAAACGATAATTTTTTATTTTCAACTAAGAAAATTTTGGCCAAAGGATAACCAAAGATTTTTCGAACATTTACGAATCTTATTAATTATTTTCAATAAATCAACAAAATTCGTGTTAACTAAATTCAAATTTATTTTGAACATTTCTCTATAATTGGTCGAACTGAGAAAATTTAAAAATTTTTACGTTTACGTTTCATGAAATTTAATATTTATTGTATAATTACTTGTAATAATTATCGACGCTTTAGACGTCGGATTGAGAAAAACTGATAAAAATGATAGTTGAGACGAAACTAAAACTTAGAAAATATGAAGAAAGTATTTCTGAATGAATACGGTCATGATATTTATTTCATCAGGGAAGGTGAATGTAGATACTGACACATAATATAGAAAGGATAAAGAATTAATTAGGATGTGTTCCTTAATAATGATTGTGCAAAATAAATTGCCGAACATTTTAGAAATAACTGATGCTTTTAAAAAGGATAATATATATAATAAAAAGGGGTTTGCGGCTAATGTGAACCATTAGAATTGAGAAGCCGATAGCGTTAAATGTTTTAATGGCCACTTGTGGTTGCCTAAATATGGAGATTTAGAGATTTAGACATGTTGGAATCTCATAAGATTAAGTATTCTATTCATGCCATTTCTGATTTAGTGTATCTTTATCTGAAGAAGTTGTACTGATGGCAAATTATGAAGGCAGACATCGCCTCGTACATTAATAAACGTCTAACTATTGCAAAGGTCATCATCTGAATTTTATTCGATTTGGGTCATCGTCGACAGACTGACCAAATCTACTATATCATTCTCGTTAATGATAGATTCTCGATGAAGAAATTGACTCTTTGTATTTAAAAGAGTTGTGTAAACATAGTGTGCATGTATCGATCATCTCTATCAAGATCCTCGCTTCGCATCGAATTTATAGAGATTTGCTCAGAAGTCACTGGAAACGAACCTTGATGAGAGTACCGTTTACCACCCCAAATCGAATGGACGAGGTAAAGTAATGATACAAAACACTAAAAGTGTTGTTTTATGTTTGAATGATTGACCTTTGGTAATAAACCGTATAATCGTTTTCCTTTGGAGAGATCATCATTGATAATTATCGTATTAGGATCAAAATTGAATATTGTAAGGATCTATATGAGAGCATCTGTAAGCAGGATTTGGGATGAAGACACCCGACATACACCCACTGTGAGTTGGACTTGTCTTTTAGGTTTAAGGTTGCCTATGATGACAAACCTAACCTTACAAAATACCCGACGCGCGAGACCTGAAATGATTGTTGAATTTAGGATCTGATTATTGACTGCCGGTAGTGGGCAGGAGGTTATGTGAATATGAAGTGTAGATCTTGAAGTGCCGGATGGACAGCGAAGTTATGCCAAAAAATTTTAACCATGGAGAAGTGAATTGATGATCTGAAAGATCATGGGAAATAAGTCCCCGTTGTATGGGACCATTGAGATGATATAAAAGTTGATTTGAAAGGCATATGAGATGGATCTACCCTAGGACTTCAAGGGCTGCATGAATTATGTTTCGTATATCGAACTTGATGAAATGTCTATCAAGTGAAAATCTGATTACTTCTTGATAAAGTTTAGATCGACGAAAAGTTGCATTCATCAAAAACCCGTGAACATCATGGATAGAGAAAGTAAGTCAACATTAAGCCTGATCGTATTCCCGTAGTTATGTTTGATGAAACTCGCATATTGTAATAAATTACACTTGAGAGAAAAGACCGAATGTGGAGGAAATACCCACATGGCTCTAACTCTATAAGAAGCGAGTAGTAAGATAAATCGATCTTTGAGGACAAAGATCCTGTTTAGAGGTAAATGCTGTGACAATCCGTCAATTTATGGTTGATATTTTATTCTCAATTATTATTTAAAAATATTATTTTAATGTTATTTTATGAACTCACTCATTATGGGAAGAATTTTGGGTTTACGTCTTGAAGTAGCATCGACTACGTCTAAACCGGAGGACTCTAGGTTACGTGCTTACGTTTACATACACCATTTTTGGTGACAGTCCGACATTTCAGGAAATAAATTTATCCGTGAATATTATTTTGGGGTTTTAAATTTGTGTTGGTTCATAAACTCACAAATTTACGAGAAGAGATTAGGACTTATGTGAATAATTTAACGTCCTTTACGACTAAACCGGAAACCCTAGGTTTACGTATTTACGTTTTTGAACTCCGTTTTTGATGAGACAATTTTTATTAGATTTGTTTTGTGCCGTTGATTCATAATTTATAAAAGCGTTTTTCGTAAAACGACCCGAGGGCACACAAATCATGGAAACTAGAATCGAGTAGTACCCGTAAATAATTGAGGATGAGACAAAACAAGTATTGCCCCACCCCCAATATGGGATGGTTTAAACTTCAACAACACACCTCATGTGTGTCAAATTGTTAAGCTAACTAAGGACACATGTCCTTAGTCTTGCACCAAACCATCCACACCTTAAAACTACTAACTAAAACCATTCTCTCACATAACACTCATGCAAACCACCATTTTCTCTCAACTCTCTACCTATGAACGTACACTTTTCACGCAAAACAATCCCCATTTGATCTTGATTCAACCATAAATCATATGTTATTTACACATATGATGAAAACCCATTGAAGATATATTGATTGGAGGTGATTTTAACAACTAGCAAGGAGTTTCCATGGAGATCAAGGGCTGATTTTTGGAGAAGTCTACAAATATTTGGTGATCCTAGAAGTGTTGTTGATATCTCATAAGATTGTTTACCCAAAACTAAGTCTTGTTCATCACCAACCCCATCTTTTCATCACTTTGGTGGTATAGAGATTGTTCTTCCTATCCTCTTGTTATTTTGAATATGTAACCATGTATTTTCTTTGTTAATCTACATGTATATGATGATATATGATGATAAAAATATTGTGTGGGGATAATGTGTTAATAAACTTGGATAAAAAGATTGAAAACTACATGTAAAATGGTTAAATCATGCATAAAATAGTTGGTTGTATAAAAACAGTAAGCAACCATATGATAAACTGATAAAATATCATAGTGGAATCAATATACAGTAATTATTAAGTCTTGTACACATGTGAGAGTTGGCCATGCAATTGAATCATTATAATGAGTGAGATATGATCAAAACAAAATTGATGTATCAATCTGAATAGTCTGTTTTGTGAGGACTGTTAGGGATACTTACACTTGGATTGAGCAGTAGCTAAAACTAAGTTATTTGTAACACATAATATTAAGTTTATGTCATCAAAAAATGAGCTTCTATCTTCTTGTAGAACTCAAGATATGGTAAAAATGGTGAAAGTGAAAGTAAAAATCAGATTTGTGAAAATTAAAGTATATAGTATTATAATAGCACTCAAGTAAATAATATATAAAATGTAAACTTAAAACCCACTAACTTATATATAACATTTATATAAGTATGTAAAATACTAAATAAATGATGCATTTTATAAAAATGGCAATTTGATAAGTTTTATCAGTTATAAAACTATAAACATGATTTTTACGTCTTTTCGGCTAATACCGTAAAATTAACGTTTTCGTTAATTAAAACTTAGATGGTCGGACCCGTCTAATGTGAACTTTTTATAACTCATATACTGATATATAAGTACATATTACAAGTAAAAACCGATAAAACCCGAGCTTTATAAAATACGGACATTAACGGGACAAATTAGCCTTATTGGACTATTAATCCAACTAATTTGGCTAAACACTAATAAACTTGCTTAATTGGGCTTAACCCACTTGGGCCCAACATGTAAGCATAGGACTGATAATAAAAGTGTAATTGGGCTAATATAATATATTGGGCTTGTAACGGGCCCATTGGGCCTCAAAATGTAAATAAATTAAACTAGTATAACTAGTCTAGAAATGTACCAACACATGACATTTTAATGTGTATAAAGATATAAACTCCCACATGATCATCATCATACTCATGATATCATCATATATATATATATACATAGTTATTGTTTTTATAAAGTCATTGGACAAGAGTCTAAGACGAGTATTATTTGTGTAGGTTTCCGTGATTGAAGCACGTACCGTACATCCGAATCGCCGATAACCGCCTTTCCCAATCAACGTGAGTTCATAGCCTCGCACTCTTCCAAATGTTTTTATGAAATGTTTTATAAACCCGCGAGGGAGATAACACGTTAGTTTTGATAAAATAGGACACCATTTGTCCCGATTGTTTGATTATTGATTTGGACCCGAATGATTGTACGTCCCAATGACTGATTATATGATCCGATGTGTGAAATAAAATGGATTACTAAAGTTAGGTTTTGTCACTAAAAGTCCCATTAGCATGAATTATGAACTACCGGGATTTGGTAGACGCTTATGCCTATAATATTACTATTTGGGGACGATCACCCAGTTCGCGCCTTGACGGTTGATCCGCGTCGTGCCACATTGATTGGTAAGCGAATTTATGTATGAGAAGATTTCCATAGCGTGATTTTTGTGACGACACGCTAACTTAGATGGGAAAATTGAGTTTCAGGCTAGCTACCCGCTGTTTGTTGTAGTAAGGTAACAATGTCATGCGGCTTATAATAATCCAAATAACGAAATACTGCTATACGCACTGAATTATGATATATTGCCTGACTAGCAATACGGGGTCTTATTATTGATATTATGTTCGTGTTTTGGTTTTACATAACCATATTCAAATAACGGTTTTTATTTAACTTTATATAACGTTATAAAACGTATTGTATGATATTTTTACGACAATGGTTCTTATAATGGTTTTGAAGGCAAAAGCCTATATTATGATTTGACAAGGATTTGTATAAAATGTTTTTGCCTATTTTATGGCCTACTACAAGGATTTGTAAAAAATGATTTTCGGTAATAAATATATACCAATGATATAATAATGGATTTCATTAAACTCTATGAATTCACTCGGCGTTTTCGCTGACCTTTTCTTTTAACATGTTTTATCTCAGGTACTTGAAGGTAATTCTCGGGAAGACGACAAGAATTCATGGCCCACACTTATATAACAATTTCAATTCAAATGCTTTGTAAAAATTGTATGAAATATTATGACTTGGGACCTATGTAAATTTGATATTTATGAATGGAAATGTTTTATTATTAAACGACGTGATTTTTAAGCGTTGTCTATGATGTGAGTAATGTGCTATCCCGTAACACCAACGAGTCTTCCGCTGTATTGAATTGTGTATATTTGGGGGTGTTACATTTTGAGTACTTATGAATTTGTTGTTCTCCGTATACAATATAGTAATAGTATTCACACAAAAAACAGAAACCGATAATACGTATTAGTAGAGTGCTACTAATACAATTAGCTATTATGGCTATTTAAAAACAACAATTGTTCAAATCAAAACACAACACGCCTCCTCGGCAGCGGCGCCAAAATGATGTAGTGATTTTACACACTTTTAGGAAAAGGAGGTAATAAGGGCAAGTATTAACAAGTGATTTAGGAAAACCACAAGTAAATGACCCAAAAGTGAGTTCGTTCTCATGGAGGCTTATGTATTGTGTTAAGAAGTGATTAAAAGTTTGTGATTATATTGATGAGAAATGAAAAGAAGAAAAGAGATTAGAAAAGAATGACGGTTACGATTATGAATTAAACTAAGACGAATAGTCGTGCACGTAAAACCGTAAAAAGTGACAAAAATAAAAATTTACCCTAAAAATTCCTAGAAAATTGCAATAAATCCTAAAAATGTAATTAGAGTTTACAAAAAATAAAAAATCACTCAAACCTTTTATTTAATTGAATAATAATTTTTTAATGCTAATTAAAGCCCAAAAAATCAATTTAATTAACAAAAAGCCCAAAATGAGATTTTTTTACTTGTAAACCTCTAAAATGACTTAACTAAATTTAAAACTATTTTTGAAAATTTTAAAATTAATAAAAACTATTTAAAAACAATTAAAAACTATTAAAACTTATAATAATTCTAAAAATTAATCTAATGACAATAAAATTATTCTAAAAATTGTAAAATTCCTAACTTAATGTATTTGATCTAAGAAAAATAAAAAAAATTTGAAAAATCTAAATTTTAATTATTAATAATAAAATAATTATAAAATATTAATAAAAATCCAAAATTAATAAAAAATATAAAAAGTTGCAAACTAGTTTATTTTAACCTAAGCAAAACAAAAATGAAGTTGAAATTACAAAAATACCCCTATTGGGCCTTAAAATGTGCTAAATGACAAAACAATCCCTTAATGGGCTTAATTTGGGCCCAATAAGAAAACATCAACCAAATAAGTCCAAAACTTCTAGTTTGACGCCAAATTTGATTTTAAAAACAACACTCTGAAGGCCCAAAAGCTGAAAATGTGTTTAAGTTAGCTTATTTCAAAGCAGCTTATTCTTAATGGGCTTTTTGGCCCATTAAGCTATAAGCTGATGCCATAAGCTAAAATTTGACACACAAGCTTCTTTTGAGTTACTTAAGAGATCTGTAAAAAGAAAATTGGAAAAAGCACAAGAAATAAGCCTGAAATAAGCCAAGACTCTCTTCACAAAACGACAAAATAGTCGTTTTTGAGTTCTAGACCACCTCAAGTGCTGATTCAACTTTCAAAAGGTTTTAAATGACTTAATTAAGCAAAATAATCAAAAAGTTTTCAAATAAGCACAAGCAATAAGCTAGAATAAGCAGATAAGAACTTATGTTAAAGTCAACTTAATGAGTTTTCTAGTAAAAAGTCAAAGTCGAACCCTAATAAGCTCTAGGTCAAATCAATGGGTCAAATAAGGAAGATCTATCACAAAAAAATAAGTTGTTGCAAGTCATGATAAGCCAAAATGGCTTATGAATAAGCTGTTTGATGTTTTACACTAGCAGGGGTTAGTTTTGGAGGTTGAGCATTGGGAACTTTTCCCCCTGCTTGACCAAATTGACTTTTTGTCTTTTTTGGCTTTTTTGTGGATTCAAGTTAAGCAAAGGCACCCAAATGATCAGTTAATCATAAGGAGTCAATATAAGCAACAAAAACACAATTCCAATCATCCAATTAGTACAGTTTAATCAAAACATAACCAGATAAGCACCAGATATGAACAATAAGCAGTTTTGACTTAATACAGTGCAATGGTTCAAGGTCTAGATCGAGATTCAGGCACTAAAAAGTTTCTGATGAACAAAGAACATGCAGTTTTGACACTTGCTGATATACTTGACCACACAGACAAATTCAAACACTTAAATCTTCTTAACAGGTTATGTTGGATATGATTTATCACTTTTTACCCTAAGTCTAAGCCTATAACTAGGTGTGCACCAAATCACAGTCCAAACTATCAACTAATCAAGATTTTATAAGCATATGGTTGATTTATGTGTTCAAAAGCATAAAATTTGCAGATTATCACTCTATTACACTTCTTAAACAAGAACTAGTACCATACAACAACAAACACTTAACCAATAACACAATAACTTCAATATGCAGTAGACCCAAACACCCTTTTAAATTTTCAAATCAAGATTTTCAAATCAAAAGTTGGATTCAGGTTATCACATGCATACATAAGCATCAAAACATCAATTTTAAACACGAACAACAAGATTTAGAGCACAAGATCAACACATACACAAGTAGAACTCAAATGTTACAAATATCCACTTTCTTGACAGGTTTTGAGATTAAGGGTTCAAACCTCATGGATGTACATCCACACCCACGTATGTTTGAGCTGATGTGCCTAGCAAAACAAGACACAAGCTTCCAATATCAGGCTGCTAGGATAGAACAAGGTTAGAAGCAAAAATAAAAAAACAGAAAGGTGACAAATCTTGATTGATGCAATGCTTGTACCCCACTCTTTGATATCCCTAAGTTATAAGCCTCACAACGCCTTGATAACTCTTTATCAGGGTGCTATGATCCACTTATAGCCCAAAAATTCCAAAGGTGTACCAAGGAACTTAGCAAAATATCAAGGTTTTTGGAAAATATGCAATTTCTTGCACACTCTTTAAAAACAGGTTTTAGGATTTAAGATTAGCAAACATTAAACAATAACAAGCAGAACAAAAGATTGGCACTTGGTTTTTCTTCACAAATTCAAACTCTATTTCATAAATTGAAAGTAGGATTTATAGAAAAGTGAACAAGGAAAAATCAAGAGCAAACTGCTATGAAGCAGGTTCTATGCCTTATATAGGCTACAAATGACTAACTAGGAACATAAAAAACATAAACCCTAAATCTATAGAAGTCCCATTTTGCCCTTGAGTATTTTGGCTTTATGCTTGATCATGTGACTGAATTTTGGCAGTTTGTTGAGGAGTCAAGCTTGTGGAAGTGATCAAAGGCTCATAATATGCTTAAGATTGAAGCAAGAAGCTTGGTCGTTGGATGGCTGGCAAGTTTTGGCTTTTTTCTCCCAAAACCGTGTAGGGAGGGTTTAACATGTGACCAAGGTGATGATGTGGCATGGGTTTTGGTGATTGGGTTATGTTTAGAGATACCTTAATCTTAATTCTGGAGGAGATTAGGGTTTAATTGTTGGTAATTAACAAATGCCCAATTTGTATCAAGAACACCAAGAACAGTTGTTTAATCTGTTTTTGTTTTTGAATAGGGGTGTTTAGCGCATTAACTAATAAATTAATTAAGGTTTGTTAAATCTGGTGTGGGTGGATTGGTGAGGTGGAAGAAAGATGGGCTGTGATTGGTTGAAATGGGATAGTGGGACACATGGCAGAATCTGGTTGGCCTATGTATCTATTATGTCTTGGCAAAATAAACCCCCATCCTTGTATACTCTTTTCACTTGTGAGTTAATAAACCAAATCCGGATTTCCTTCTTTATCAAAGTTTCTATTTTCACACGTTGGCCACAAATACTTTTCCAAAGTATTTTTAGGGGTATTTCTTGCCATTTGATGATTCTTGAAGGGCTGTTTTGTCATTTTCTTCATAGATTAATGTCTTGACTTGTATGATTGACTTTTTGGAGGACTAATATTGACAAGTCTTGATTTTTGAGGGACCATTCTTGCAAATTCTTCAAAGTAGAGGGTCCTTTTTGCAATTTGACAAACTTTAAGGACCAAAGTTGTAATTATGATTACACAAGTGTTTAAAGTGCCAATTCTTCAATATTGGAGGACCCTTCTTGCATAATATTCAAATCTTCAATGGTTTTTCTTGGAAAATCTTCATTAGGGCTTGGTTCTTTGGGCGGCTTCGTTTCCCGTGTTCGTTTTTGCATGTTTCTTGTGATCTTTTGTCATTTTCTCAATATCCGTACCTAAAATACACAAGTAACAAACACAAGAATATATTTGGCATTTTTCATGATATTTAATGCATTTAAAGCCGTTTTAGACGATGAGACTATGTATAAAAGCAGTCTCATCACTAAGCTCGTGATAATTTACGTTCATGATTTCATGTTCATATGTTCGTGATTATAATTATTATTGAAATAATTATCGTGTCTTAATACGTATTAAATACTTATCGTGATATTACACGGACGTAATACTTGTAATTCTAGTTCGTGAAACGTAAACATGCAAAAGGAAAGTTCTAATCATGTACGTACGATCGTAAGGGTACTATTCATGGTAAAAGCATGCGGGTTTTACAAAGGAAGTATGTTTCAAAACCCATTTTGAATAATACAAAAGTTATTGGAATTGAAGACAAGACAAAAGTCATACAACCAGCGTACCGACAATTTAATAATTTAATTACATAAATTATTGTCGAGAGATACTTGATAAACGATTTGATTAAATTGTTTAATATTTCATTTATCTACAGAGAGGTTAAATGAGAAGTATCAATATTAAAACGATACTTACGTTATAAAAACGATAAATGATGAATTATCGTCATTTAGATAAACGAACACGTTTTTCGTGTTTATAAGTCATATAAATACTCCATTTTATTGGAGAAATGATTCTAAGATCAATGGCGCAATTATTATAAGACGAATCTACTCTTATAAATCATGAGCCAATCCCGAACCGTGTATTAACAAAGGTAATAATGAAACTTACGTTTTAGTCCCTATAGTATGAACCCTCCACTTTGTAAATTAACTAATGCATATAAAAAGGGAGAACTAGGTTTTCACTTCATTCACAAACCCTAACCCTAATATTACACACACACTCCTCCCTCCTCCTTGACAGTCGTCACATTTTCCGGCCATATTCCGGCCACCACAAAATAATTCCACCGCGACCTTTAGTTTATAGATCGAGTGAATCTATACGTATATCCACCATGTGACCACCTCGTTAACATCATGACCACTGTAGTGGTTTTACCCCCAACCACTATCTTAGTTGTCGGCTTATACCACCAGTGGGTGGCCACCGCCGTTGTAAACATCACAGCCGCCATCCCCAGCCGCCACTAGTGAAGACCCCACCTTGTTCCTCCACCACGCTGCCATCCTCCATTATGGGACGAGGTTACCACCACAGCCGTGGTGGTTACCATGCTACAGCCACCATAATCACAGCCCCTTCTTGCCAGCCACCATCGCAGCTCCATGCTGCCAGCCATCATCTTCCGAACAGTGGCTCAGCTGCCACTGTTGAGACCCTCACGCCACCAACATCCCTCCACCCGCTGACCAAATCCGTAGCACCACCTGTGCACCACCATCACATGATCATCACAGCCGTCGAGGGTGTTTGTTGCTGCATTCACAAGCCCACCAGGGGCGTTTGGATCTGCAGTTAATAGCCACCCTAAAAGGGAGTTTGGTTTTTGAAAAAATACGTAGGGTGCGTGGGTTAGCATAAATTCATAGGAGTATGCTTGGATCTACGGGAGAGAACAACATGCAGGAGAGTTCGTTGACGATCCAAGGTTAAGGGGTGTTCGTTGGGTTCGGTTTGCTTTAGCCGCAAAGGGTGTGTTTGGATCTACGGTTTATGGCAGAAAGAAGGGGGTGTTTGGATATACGGTTAACAGCAAGAAGAGGGGTTGTTTGGATCCATTGTTGGAGCCACATGCATGGCAGTTAGATCGAATATTGGAGCAGTAGCATTGATACTTGAGATTTTGTATGGGTTCAGTTTATGTCTCTCAGTCCTCTCGAATTGATCTCGGTTCTAAGTGGAATGATTGTTCTTGGTTACTAAATAAAAGGGCTTGGTTTTCTAATCTACCAAAAAGTTTAAATGTACTAAAATGAAAACTTAAATTTGAAAGTGATTAAATTAATAACAATTAATAAAACTTGAATTGAAATTAAAATTAAAATTAAAGTCACAGTTAAAAAATAAAATATAAATATGAAATAAGGAAACAGTAAAGAAACAGTAAGTAAACCTTAAAAATACCCAAAAGAAATTGATTCGGAAGAATGACCTTGATTCGGAACTTTTCACTCAGAATTTGGTTCGGAACCCTTGATCCGGAACTTCGTTCGGAAGTTTACTCGGAACCTTCACTCGGAACCTTCACTCGGAACTTTCTTCGGAAGTTGATCCGGAATTTTCTTCGGAAATTTGAGTCGGAAGTTTATTTGGAACTTTTATGTTCATCCGGAACTTTTAACACTCATTCGGAACTTTTTAAAAGAAAGACTCATTCGGAAGATTTAAAAGGAAGTTTATTCGGAACTTTTCAAAAACACTTTCATTCGGAACTTTAAACTCATTCGGAACTTTCAGTTAATTCGGAACTATCAACTCATGCGGAACTTATGTTAATCCGGAAGTTTTTAGCTCATTCGGAAGTTTTTGGTTCATCCGGAACTTTTTGGTTCATCCGGAACCTGGGAAACTCAAATACAGTAACTAATACCGAAGAACAAGGAAATCGACTTTAATCCAAAAATCACCAAGTTTTTCACCAAAAACTTAAATAAATTAAACACAAAGCATCTACTAACCATAAACTACAAATCCCATCAACAAAAACATAAAACCCAACAACTTTTAAAGATCAAATCAATCAAATAAGAACTTGAAAACATTAAATAAAAGATGATGATGAAGAACAAGATGAAATGGAATGATTAAACAAGAACTTGTATTGATGATTAATGTTTTAACAATCACAAAACAAGAATTAAAATTACAAGATTGAAAAACAAAGATCAAAATCACCAAACACCCTAGTGGTGTTGGTGATGCTACGAACTAAAAGGGAGAAAAAGGTAGAGAAAGAAAAAACTAAAAACTAACTGCCTAAATGTGTGAGGGGTGGACTATATATAGGTGTTCCCCTTGGTTGGTGAGTGGGCTTTCTCCCGTTCTTCTTGTCTTCTCGTCTTTTCAGAAAAGTTGACGATTTCGATTCTGATTCGGGATTTGTCGTCGATTAAATTCAACTCGTCTTTTAATTTCTTCGTTTAATAGACTTGAGTTTCTTCGACTTATGTAAATCTTCCATCTTTGGTCCTTTTCTTCGATAAATCTTCGAATAGGCCCAGTGACTTCAAATCTTTTGCATCTCTTGGACAATAGACTTCATCTTGAGTCTTTTTCTTCGATAAATCTCGTGCAATCCCATGTTTTCTCCATTATCTATCCGGTTGGCTCTGAAAACACAATAAACACAAAAACCACGCATAATTCCAAACAAATGATATTAAATACGCGTTTTGGTCTCGTTTTAGCCAGAATTAAGTGGTAAAAGGATGGGTGTTTACACACCTATCAAATCCCCTACACTTAACCATTGTCATGCCCTCATGCAATGCTTAGTGATAAAGCAATTTTACATTTTTCTCATAATTAATCAACCTTGGCCTTATTCAAATACTACTAAACAAAAATTAAGATGCTAAAAGAAATTAAAACTTTAAAGTAAACAAAAGGATAGAAACCATTTTCACTTGAAAATAGCTACATGGTAATAACTTGCAAAGAGATCAATGACTTACATTAGGGCTTTGGTGCTGCGAAGATTTATCACCCTCAAGTTTCATGTTCCCCAAACTAAGCTTAAAAACGAGATCATTGTTATTATAAGTTAGTAAATCAAACACTTACACACATGGCTTAATTATATTCTTAAACTCCCTTATTCCTAGGTGTATCTCTTATATTTTATTTTTGTCCTAGAATGATCATGAAGATGGATTTTTGGACTTATTTCGATAGTTTAATTAGGCTGAAAGGAAAGTAGGACGATTTGATCAATAGTTAGCTAAAGGACAAAATATCTTAAAACTGCTTCTCGGGATATCAAAAAGTTCATATCTTCGCATAACTCGGTTCACGATTTGAGACCTTTCTCGGGACGATATTTGGCATGTACTTCATACTTCATATCTTGAGAGACGTGCTTGAGATAATGGTCTTCTCATCGTTCATAGAGTTTCTTCACTTGGAGACTTTTCAGGGGTACTCCAACTTTGTTGACCACGACTTCATGATTATTTCTTCAATCTCCATTTGGGATTTTGAGATACAACGATCCGCCTCCTTTTCGGACTTGGATCTATTTATCCTCATACCTTGTTAGGGTCTTTTCGGATAGACTTCTCCATGATCTTTATGGGAATTGATTGCTTTTCGTCGTGAGTCTTGATCCTTCATATTTACTTTGGGAATAATGCTTTTCACATCACCTTGGATCTTTAGAAATAAAATGGAATCCTCATGCCTTGTTAGGGCCTTTTCGGACTTGCCAATCTTCGCGCCCCGCTTCATAAGTTATGCCTTGGCTATGAACTCTTATCATTACCGAGCAACTTTTAAACGATATTGGGCTAGAAGCTAAGTAACTTTTCAAATCGTACGACCTTACTTATTGCAGATAAATTATTAGCAAGTGATGGGAGAATAGGCAAATAATTACACCAAGTGAGCTTGTGCAAGAATCCGACTTATAATTGACTCTATCATTTCTCGTCCTCCACAATTTAAAATCTCCAGTAATGAGACTCGTGGATACTTAGCCTAATAAACCAATTAAGGTCTACATGGTTAAGGATACTAGCTTGAATAAACTTGGATAAGTCTATTCGGGTTGAGTCAAAATAATCGCAACGGGCCTAATATGTCACAGACTTCTAAACTAGCTACACCACTTTATTAAAATTTGACTTTATTGCGGGATATATACATACGAAGGCAATGATAAAAATTTAAAATTACGACTAAATGGCCAAAGTTAATTAAAAATTTGAAAAATGTTGAAAAATATGATTTTCCGGTTAAATGAAGGCATTTTCATGGAAAAGTCCACTTAAAACTTCGATAGAAGTCCCCCCTACACTTAAGATAAACATTGTCCTCAATGTTTAAGCATGTGGGAAAAGTCTCCCCTACACTTATGACATTGTGCACGTTGGTTAACTCAAGTTAAGGAAGAGACGACTAAAGTGATCAATTTCAAATGTGAGTATGAAGAAAATTAAATCACGATAGTTGAGAGATAGAACCGGATTTTGGATAACACGGGAGCACGGTTCTTCAAAGATTCCAAGATTGCACTAATCCCTGTAAGCACATCACCACACAAAGAAAGCAACCTATAGAGGTCCCCCTACACTTAGGAGGTAAAAACATAAAAGGATAGATACTCAGGCTGCCTCCCGAGGAGCGCTTGTTTTTGATAACCGAGTCACGAGCCTGACTCGACCCAAATTTAGTTCATGGGTAACGTGGTGAGGGATGGAATCATCTCCTGAGAGGTGTCCTCACCAAAGTACAACTTCACTCGTTGGCCATTCACCTTAAAATTATGTCCTTTAGGTTGAGCGAGCTCGAGAGTACCATATGGAAAAATTTGGGCAATGGTGAATGGGCCGGACCAACGAGATTTGAGCTTGCCCGAAAAGATTTTCAACCGAGAGTTAAAGAGTAAAACTTTGTCTCCAACATGGAACTCTCGGTTCTTAATCTTAGAATCGTGAATGAGCTTAGTCCTTTCCTTATAGATCAAAGAATTTTCATAAGCCTCATTACGGAGTTCATTGAGCTCATTGAGTTGGATCTTGCGTAGGTCACCGGCTTTATTGATATCAAAATTAGCCCACTTCAAGGCCCAATAAGCCTTGTGCTCCAACTCAATAGGGAGGTGGTACGCTTTCCCGTACACGAGACGATATGGTATACAACCAATCGGGGTCTTGTATGCGGTACGAAAAGCCCACAAAGCATCATCAAGTTTATCAGCCCATGCGGTACGATGCTCTCCCACGGTTCTTTCCAGAATTCGCTCTAATCCTCGGTTGGATATTTCAGCCTGGCCATTAGTTTGTGGGTGGTAGGCTGTGGAAAGACGATGATTTACACCATACTTAGCCATGACTCTTGCGAATTAGTCATTGCAAAAATGAGTCCCACGATCACTAATAATGGCACGAGGCACACCGAATCTAGCGAATAGAGCTTTCAAAAAGTTACAAACCACCCTTCCATCATTAGTAGGTAAAGCTTTGTCTTCAACCCATTTTGAAACGTAGTCAACGACTACAAGGATGTATTTGTTTCCTTTAGAAGAAGGGAATGGCCCCATAAAGTCGATACCCCAAACATCAAAGATTTCACATTCTTGTATGAAATTCTGAGGCATCTCATCTTTATGTGTGATAGTGCCTTGTTTTTGGCAAACATCACATCTTTTAACCATATTGTGAGCGTCACGATATATGGAGGGCCAATAAAATCCCGAGTCAAACACTTTTTTGGCGGTGTAGTTGGGACCAAAGTGACCACCGGTGGGTCCTTTGTGGCAAGCATCAAGGATTTCCGAAGCTGCCGGTCCATCAACACATCGGCGGATAATCAGGTCGGCACATTTTTTGAATAGGTAAGGGTCGTCCCAAAAGTAAGTCTTAATGTCGGTGAAGAACTTTTTCTTTTGTTGTGACGTCAACCCTTCCTTGAGAATTCCACCCGCCAAGTAGTTTGCAAAGTCCGCAAACCACGGGGTTTCATCAGATTTCGAATTTATAGACATTAAGGTCTCCAAGGGAAAAGAATCATTGATTTCTTTGTTCGGATGATCCCCTTGGTAAGGATCCTCAAGTCTGCTGAGATGATCCGCTGCTAGGTTTTCAGCTCCTTTTTTATCGCGAATTTCGATTTTAAATTCCTGGAGCAGTAAAACCCAGCGAAGAAGTCTTGGTTTGGAATCTTGCTTTGTCAACAAGTACTTCAACGCGGAATGATCGGTGTAAACGATTGTGGTGGAAAGGACAAGATAGGGGCGAAATTTTTCAAAGGCATAGACAACAGCTAAAAGCTCTTTTTCGGTTGTCGTGTAATGCAATTGTGCCCCCGTCATTATCTTGCTAGCGTAATGGATTGGTTGGAAGTGTGTGTTCACTCTTTGTCCCAGAACCGCTCCAATAGCAAAATCACTAGCATCGCACATCAACTCAAAGGGCAGCTCCCAATTAGGGGTAACCAAGACGGGTGCCTTAGTTAGCTTATCCTTAAGCGAGTTGAAGGCTTCAAGGCACTCTTTGGAAAAGATAAAAGGAGTATCTTTTTCCAAGAGGTGGGTCATCGGGTGAGCGATTTGAGAAAAATCTTTGATGAATCGACGGTAGAAACCCGCATGACCCAGAAAACTTCTCACACCCTTCACGGTTGAAGGTGGAGGCAACTTGGCGATAACATCGACTTTAGCACGATCGACTTCAAGACCGGCTTTGGAAATTTAGTGTCCTAGCACGATGCCTTCTTTTACCATAAAATGGCATTTTTCCCAATTCAGAACAAGGCGAGTGTCTTCGCACCGCTTAAGCATACGTTCCAAATTGGCAAGGCAAGAAGAGAAGGAATCCCCGAAGACCGAGAAATCATCCATGAATACTTCCATGGTTTGTTCAACCATGTCATGGAAGATAGCTAACATGCACCTTTGGAAAGTCCCGCGGGCATTGCATAAGCCAAAAGGCATCCTTTTGTACGCAAATGTGCCATAGGGACAAGTGAATGTTGTCTTCTCTTGATCTTGGGGATCGATGGGTATTTGGAAATAACCCGAGAAACCATCAAGAAAGCAGTAATATTCATTACCCGCTAAACGTTCAAGCATTTGGTCCATAAAAGGTAGAGGGAAATGATCTTTTCTCGTGGCATCATTGAGTTTGCGGTAGTCTATACAAACTCTCCACCCAGTAACGAGACGAGTGGAAATCAACTCGTTGTGTTCATTGGGAACAACGGTTATTCCGCCCTTCTTGGGCACACAATGGATTGGACTAACCCATGGTGAATCCGAAATAGGGTAAATCATACCCGCATCAAGAAGTTTGATAACCTCTGTTTTGATAACTTCATGTATTTTTGGATTCACCCTTCGTTGGCTTTGAATTGTGGGCTTAAAGTCGTCCTCCATGATAATTTTGTGTGTGTAGAAGTGAGGATCAATTCCACGAATATCAGAGATTTTCCAAGCAATAGCCTTCTTGTGATCTTTCAACACGGTGATAAGTCGGGCTTTTTCTTCTTCCTTTAGGTCCTTAGCAATGATGACTGGCGACTTCTTCTCTTCTTCAAGGAACACGTACTCGAGATGAGGCGGCAACTCCTTAAGCTCTAAATCCGGAGGATTTTCGATGGGAGGCGTTTTCAAAGTCGAAGTATCGATAGCAATAACCGCGGGAGATGGAGGAGAAGGATTGTCTTCGTTGAGAAGGTTGTCAAAGAAATGCATGTCTTCATCCCCATTGGTAAGAGAATCATCAGTAGATAAGTTCACATCTCCCATGGTGTCTTCAAGATCTTTCCAAAACAAATCACTATCTCCAAATAGAGACAATGATGAATCAATAGAGGACACGGTCTCAACATTGGGAAGAGAGGAAGGAATACTTTTGCAAGCATCATTAAAGTGTTCTTCACAAGCCTCATCATGAACGTCAATACAATTAACATTCTCATATGAATAAGACTGTTTAGACAACTTTCCCATGTTGAAGACTACTTTATCGTCACCCACTCTCATGATAAGCTCACCGGCTTCAACATCAATGAGAGTGCGACTGGTCCTCAAGAATGGACGACCAACAATTAGTGGCATACGAGGGTCCATCTCATAGTCGACGACAACGAAATCAGTAGGAAATGTAAATTTGTCGACTCCTACAATGACATCTTCGGCTATCCCCACTGGATAAGCAACCGTACGGTTAGCCAATTCCAAAGTCATTTTGGTGGAGAGTAGCTTAGGGAGAGATAATTGCTTCCAAACGCTTAGAGGTATTAGATTAATACTGGCACCAAGATCGGCTAGGGCCATGCAATTCTCTACTCCCGGGAAATTGCAAGGAATTAAGAAACGACCCGGATCACCAAGCTTGGTTGGCAATTTCCTTAAGAGCACTACAGAGCAATTCTCATTAAGTTGGGTGTTGGCGATATCGATGAGCTTTTCCTTGTCACTCAGAAGATCTTTAAACATTTTCGCATACTTGGGCATGTGAGCGAGAGCCTCAGCGAAGGAGATGTTGAAATTCAATTGTTTGAACATCTTAAGAAAGTTCGAAACCTGAATATCATCCTTGCTTTTGAGCTTCTCTTTCCTCAACCTAGATGGATAAGGTATATTGGAAGAAGAGGAAGGCTTTGGGAGAATAGGATCACTCACATCCTTGGGTGGAGGAGGGGTAGAAGGAAGAGGTGGAGAAATTGGGGAAGGAGAAGGATGAGGAATAGGAGCAGGTGACTCGTTCTCCTTAGTCACAACCACCGGTGGAGGTATAAGAAGCTCGGGTTCCTTGGTACCTTTGCCACTTCGAGTGGTGATTGCTTTCATCTCCCCTCTTGGATTCGCAACGGTGTTACTCGGAAGAATACCCAAAGAAGAGGGTTGATTACCTTGGAAAAAACTAGCCATCATGTTCTTCAAATCATTCGTTTGGCTATCCAACGTATTTCTCATGTCGGCTCTCAAATCGTTCCCTTGTTTGACCAGGTCTGCTTTCAAATTGATCACTTCACGCTGAAGATTTTCCACGATCACATCGTTAGTCCTCATGTAGGTCTGCACTTCTTGGTGTAGAGCGGTGGATTGGTTGGGAGGAGCATTGTATGCGGGTGGTTGATAAGCAGGTTGTTGGTAAACTTGGTTGTTACGTTGAGGTGGTTGTTGCTGCTTGTGAGGAGGGATGTATGGTGTACGAGGTTGTTGTTGTTGTTGAATAGGGCGATTGAGGTTTTGTTGTTGGTTGGGGTTGCTTGGAGGAAAACCGGGTGGGGAAAGATAATTGTTAGAGCGGTAGCTAAGCAAATTACGGTCACCTTGAGGTCTAGCTTGATAGGGAGGTTGAGGATAGGTGCCATAAGCTGCATTCACATTTTCAGCAGGGTAGTCTTGGGTGGCAGTACAAGTGGTGTAAGAGTGAGGACCACCGCATATCTCACATGGTTGGCTAACAGCATTGACTTGAGTGTTTTTAGCGTTGTTGCTATTGTTGTTGCTGACGGTGTGGGTAACAAGCGATTCAAGAAGCGTAGTGATTTTGTCTAGTCGCTTGTCGCTGTCACTAGTGCTAGCACTAGCGACATTGGTCCGAACACTCTTGGTTTGCACACGAGACTTATTCTCAATGATATCCCAAGCAGCATTGGAAGTCTTAGCCAAAAGATTACCCCCCGAGGCACTGTTTAGTGAATCTTGGTCACTCATGCTTAAACCATTGTAAAAAGTATTGATTTGATGTACTTTGGTAAAACCATGTTGTGGGCATTTTCTTAAAAGATCTTTAAAACGATCCAAAGATTCACTGAACGACTCATCGTACTTTTGTTCAAAATTTATGATTTCATTCCGCAAAGCGGTAGTACGAGAGGGTGGGAAAAAGTAATTGATAAACTTGGTATCCAAATCCGTCCACGAGAGAATACTCTGTGGTGGTTCCTTAGCAAGCCAATGCCGGGCTTGTCCCTTTAAAGAAAAGGGAAAAAGTTGTAACCTGATAACCTCTTGTGGAACACCATTGAACTTGACCGTATTAGTGAGTTGCAAGAATCTCTTGATGTGGTCATGCGGATCATCAATGGTACGCCCCAAGAATGGTTGAGCGGAGACCATCTGGATAAAGCCTGATTTGAGCTCAAAGTTGTTGGCGGCAATTGGAGGTATGACAATTGGATCATTGTTGCCGTCTACATGAGCTTGTAGCAGTTCAATCATCGGGCGATTATCCGGTTGAGGCTCATTGTTGTTGTTATTATTCATGTTGTTGAAAGGTGGGTTGTTGTTGTTATTATTGTCTGGAGGTGCTACACCGGCCATGTCTAAGTGAACGAGAGGCTCGGGCTCTTGATAAGACGTGGATCGAGTGCGCATACATCTGCAAAAGAACTAACAAGAGAAAAACAAAGCAAAAATATTTTTGGTTTTTATGTTTTTTAATTTTTTTGTATTTTTGAAAATTTTTATATTTTTTAGTTGTTTTTGAAAATTTTATGAAAAAGGTAACGTTCACGGGGAACGGATCCCAAAATCTAAGTTCTCACAAAAAACTTTTGATCTTAACGAGAAGAGCCGACAGCGGCGCCATTTGATACTTGAGATTTTGTATGGGTTCAGTTTATGTCTCTCAGTCCTCTCGAATTGATCTCGGTTCTAAGTGGAATGATTGTTCTTGGTTACTAAATAAAAGGGCTTGGTTTTCTAATCTACCAAAAAGTTTAAATGTACTAAAATGAAAACTTAAATTTGAAAGTGATTAAATTAATAACAATTAATAAAACTTGAATTGAAATTAAAATTGAAATTAAAACTAAAATTAAAGTCACAGTTAAAATATAAAATATAAATATGAAATAAGGAAACAGTAAAGAAACAGTAAGTAAACCTTAAAAATACCCAAAAGAAATTGATTCGGAAGAATGACCTTGATTCGGAACTTTTCACTCGGAACTTTGGTTCGGAACCCTTGATCCGGAACTTCGTTCGGAAGTTTACTCGGAACCTTCACTCTGAACTTCACTCAGAACCTTCACTCGGAACTTTCTTCGGAAGTTGATCCGGAATTTTCTTCGGAACTTTGAGTCGGAAGTTTATTCGGAACTTTTATGTTCATCCGGAACTTTTAACACTCATTCGAAACTTTTTAAATGAAAGACTCGTTCGGAAGATTTAAAAGGAAGTTTATTCGGAACTTTTCAAAAACACTTTCATTCGGAACTTTACACTCATTCGGAACTTTCAGTTCATTCGGAACTATCAACTCATGCGGAACTTATGTTCATCCGGAAGTTTTTAGCTCATTCGGAAGTTTTTGGTTCATCCGGAACTTTTTGGTTCATCCGGAACCTGGGAAACTCAAATACAGTAACTAATACCGAAGAACAAGGAAATCGACTTTAATCCAAAAATCACCAAGTTTTTCACCAAAAACTTAAATAAATTAAACACAAAGCATCTACTAACCATAAACTACAAATCCCATCAACAAAAACATAAAACCCAACAACTTTTAAAGATCAAATCAATCAAATAAGAACTTGAAAACTTGAAATAAAAGATGATGATGAAGAACAAGATGAAATGGAAAGATTAAACAAGAACTTGTATTGATGATTAATGTTTTAACAATCACAAAACAAGAATTAAAATTACAAGATTGAAAAACAAAGATCAAAATCACCAAACACCCTAGTGGTGTTGGTGATGCTACGAACTAAAAGGGAGAAAAAGGTGGAGAAAGAAAAAACTAAAAACTAACTGCCTAAATGTGTGAGGGGTGGACTATATATAGGTGTTCCCCTTGGTTGGTGAGTGGGCTTTCTCCCGTTCTTCTTGTCTTCTCGTCTTTTCAGAAAAGTTGACGATTTCGATTCTGATTCGGGATTTGTCGTCGATTAAATTCAACTCGTCTTTTAATTTCTTCGTTTAATAGACTTGAGTTTCTTCGACTTATGTAAATCTTCCATCTTTGGTCCTTTTCTTCGATAAATCTTCGAATAGGCCCAGTGACTTCAAATCTTTTGCTTCTCTTGGACAATAGACCTCATCTTGAGTCTTTTTCTTCGATAAATCCCGTGCAATCCCATGTTTTCTCCATTATCCACCCGGTTGGCTCTGAAAACACAATAAACACAAAAACCACGCATAATTCCAAACAAATGATATTAAATACGCGTTTTGGTCTCGTTTTAGCCAGAATTAAGTGGTAAAAGGATGGGTGTTTACACACCTATCAAGCATCGAAAGTGTTTGGATCTGCTAGTTACGGTACGTTTGGGACTGCAAAAAGGTGTTAGGGAGCGTTTGGGACTGCTGATGACATGCATGTTGTTGATAAGGGGGCGTTTGGGATTGCTGATGTCGACTAATGCATGTTAGATTACGAGTTGGTAACGATAGGGGTATGCGTTGTTGTAATGTAAACATGTATGTAGTATTGTCCCACCGATAGTTGTAATATTTCCACCGGTAGTATATATTACCAACTGACCACTTTATATTTTGCCACCGTTAATTTTATACAAACTAACTTACCACTACTAGTTATTATATTAACAAAGTTGCCACTGGTAGCTTTAAAGTTACCACTGGTAGCCTAAACCTAGCCACTCTGTTCATGTTGTTCCTACTGTTTCTATTAGATAACCACTGTTTTTACTAAAGTACCCACTGTTAGCTTTTATTAGCCACTGTTGGTACACAAAAACTATTTTAATAGTTTTAGAATAAAAATATTATATTTTTATCAACGGGAGAGATGTTGTAAATCAAAATTTAATTAATAATAATTTATTAATTATTTTTGGAACACTATAAACTATTAAATAAATTTAATAATTTATTTATAAAGACTACAATGAAATACATGTTTTATAAAAATCGGGGGTACGTGGAAAAAGTGAATGGACAACATGCACACTTAACCATCATCATAGCAGTATATATATATATATATATATTAATTAAATATACTATGATAACAAGAATAAACGTACAACCAATTAAACTGCATGCATTTATTATTTATGCATATACTGAGACCTACTTAATTACTTAGGTATCCGATGTACTATGTGCTTTGTGATTTGTATACTTGATCATCCTCGAGCTGTAATATACAGGTGAGTTCATAGCCTCGCATTTTAAATCCCTTTTATGATTTTACTAACCCGCGGAGGGAGAGACATGCTATTAAATAACTGTAACTTGTTTGACAGTATAACTATAACTTATTTTATAGAACGTAAATTGAACTGTAACCTGTTTTGACAATATGATTGATAATTATCTTATAGAACACAAAATGAACTGTTATATTTAATCACATTTGCCTATTGTAGAAACTGTTAAATTATGGGAAATTGTCCGAATGTTATAAATAGATCTATTTAGGATTGACCATCCCTATCCGGGTGAGTCATGCTCACTGTGCCTTGGCCGGGACAACAGATGTATACCATGTTGGAACTGGGGTTGGGTGTCTTTTTGTAAGACACTACATTCTCATCTGTTGAGGACTATGGAAGGTTAAGCTTCAGTTTTGGAAATAGGAAGAAATGTAATTACTTTGTAGTATATAGCTTTGTGCAATGATACTATCTGTAAGGTTTGCATTCCTAAACTTAATTTTATATTGTTTAGCACATTAATGAATGGAATAATTGGACACTTTAAACTTGATTTTATAATCAAATATTGAACAGCACTAGGTAGGACATTTAAGGTTCTAAACAATGATTTTACCCAAAACTCTATGAATTCACCAACTTTATGTTGACTGTTTTAAGCATATTTTTCTAAGGTAATTAAGCAAGATTAGCAAGATTATTTGAGCATGGACTGAGCATCATTTAGGAGCATAAAAATGACGGGGGATTTATCTTTTACTAGGATATTTATAACAAATGATATTCAACGATTTGAATGATTGTACCAAGATAATGTTTATATCAATTGTATTTCAAAAATCATATAATTATGATATGTGCTTTGTAAGCTATTTGCTCATCGATCCACCACTGTGATACCCGCTTTATCGGGGTGTTACAAAATATGCTACTTGTAAAACATGTAGGAAATGTGTCTTTAAAGCAAATCATGATTCTTGTGTCAAGAAATTACTTAATGAGGTGAACTCCCGTGCTTATCTTAAATCCCAGTGGTTAGCTAAAATCAAACCTATTGGGAAAGTTTGGCGACACACGGGTAGAACTTTCACTCTTGTAGGAAACGAGTTCCCTTTAACTAGGATTGTCTGCGATTCTACTAAGACTACTAGGGAGGAAATTGAAAAGGATGATACATCACTTAAGCCTGAACTTAAGATTTTCTATAAAAGGAAACGTTTGCCAGCAAAGATAAGTGAATCATCTCCTCAGATCACCTCTGGCACAAGAAAAGAAAACTGTGAATCTCCACCGGGTTCTAAGATAGATATCGCTAACCCATATAAAAGCATACAAACTTCAACTGAGAATGCAGGTGTGACAATCCGTCAATTTGAGGTCATTATTTTATTCTCAAGTATTATTTATAATCATTATTTTATTGTTAATTTAAGATGTCACTCACTCTTGGGAAGAAATTTGGGTTTAGGTCTTAAAGTAGTTTCGTCTATGTCTAAACCGGAAAGCTCTACGTTACGTGTTTATGTTTACGTACTCCGATTTTGTTACAGTCCGACATTTCAGATGGAAAATTTATTCTTGAATATTATTTTGGAATTTTATTTTGTGTTGGTTCATAAACTCAAAAATTTACGAGAAGAAATTAGGACTTGCGTGCATAATTTAGCGTCTTTTACGATTAAACGGGAAACCCTAGGTTTACGTATTTACGCTTTTGTGCTCCGTTTTTTAGGAGACACTTTTTATTAGAATGGTTTTGTGTCGTAGATTCATAATTTATAAAAATGTTTTTCGTAAGTCGACCCGAGGGCACGTAAATCAAGGAAACTAGAATCGAGGAGTACCCGTAAATTAATAGGGGATGAAACAAGAATACACTTGTCCCACCCCCACTATGGGCGGCATAAACAAGCCATAACACCATTTTGGTGTCAAGATTTTATCACATCTTTAGGACAATTGTCCTATACATGCAAAATTCAAAACCACTAACCATCAAAACCATTAACACTCTCTCATTTCTCACACATACATGCAAAATAGCCAAAATTTTCTCCAACTCTCTCATTCTCTCCCTTTTTGCCGTCCCATAACCACCACCATCTCACCATCTCCATCAAAATTTAACCATGGACTTTATTAATAATCAACATATGTTGAAGCCTAGTTGAAAAGATGAAGATTGGAGGTGGTTATAACATGTGAAAAGGAGTTTACATGGATTTTTAAGGCTGATTTCAAGAAGGTGTTCATACAAATTGAAGGTCTCAAAAAGTGGTCGTGCTAAGCTAAAGATTTGGTGACAAGAACCAAGCCTTGTTCATCAAAAATCTCAATCTTTCATCACATTGATTGGTATAGAGATCATATTCTTTCTATCATCCTATAGTTTTGTAAATATATTCATCTATATTCTTCAAAAATGTATATGTAATAGATCTATGAATGATGATCAAGTGATTTCATGGGGATTTTGTGTTATTAGATTAAGCTAACAAGGCTAAATCTACAAGTAAAACATGATGAAATCATGACTAGTTGTATAGGCTGTATAAAACAGTAAGTTCCAATATGGTCACTTGGTTAAATAGCTTGGATTATTGGATATGCAGATAGATAATTAATTTTTACACAAATGGTGAATTGGCCACTCAATGGAATGATTAAAATGAGCAAGATATGGCCAAAACGCTTTTGTAGTACAAATTTGTATAGTCTGTTTTGGACGAATTATTAAAAATACTTAGATGCTGATTGAGCAGTAGCTATAAAGAGTTATTTGTATCACACATCATGTAGTTTATGCTGATTAAGTTTGAGGTTCTATCACCTTGTAGAACTCAAGATATGACAAAAATGGTGGACTTGACTTTAGAAATCAGATTTCTTAATAAACTATATAATATAAAAAGAGCACTCAAAGTAAATACTATTATAAAATAAATATATAAAAGCCACTAACTAATAATAACTATTATAAAATAAGTTTATACTAAAATAAAAAAAATATTACATTTTATAAAAGTAAAACTCAAATGTTTTCTAAAACTACAAACTATATATAAGTTTTACGTCTTTTTGGCTAAAACCGAAAGATTAACGTTTTCGCCAAATAAAACTTAGATGGTCGGACCCGTCTAATGTAACATTTTTTATAACTCATATACTGATATGTAAACACATTTGACAAGTAAAAATCGACAAAAACGAGCTTTGTAACTAATGGACAATAATGGGCCAAATTAGCCTTGTTGGACCACTAGGCCCAACTAGTTTGGTATAATATTATTGGACTTACTCATGGGCTTAACCCACTTGGGCCCAACATATGGGTATGGGCATGGTCTTAAATAGATAAATGGACTAATATAATGTATTGGACTCTTAATGGGCCTATTGGGCCTTAACATATACATGGGCTAAACTTAGTATGATTGGAATAATTTAACTAATACCTAGCAACTAGTAATGTTGTATAAGGTCATAAAACCCCACTTGATCATCATGTTATGACATCATTACATATACATAACAACTTTTTATAAAGTTATTGGGCATAGCCTAAGACCGAGTATTATTTGTCTAGGTTTCCCGTGATCGAGGCACGTACCATACATCCTAATTGCCGATAACCCGCCTTCCCACACCAATGTGAGTTCATAGCCTCGCACTCTTTTAAATGTTTTATGAAATGTTTTATAAATCAGCGAGGGAGATAACATGCTAGTTTTGATAAAAATAGAACACAAGTAGTCCCGATTGTATGTTTATTGATATGGACCCGAATGATTATATGACCCAATGAATGAAATAAATGGATTATTATTAGTTAGGTTATGTCACTAAAAGTTCCATTAGCATGAATTGTGAACTACTGGGATTTGGTAGACGCTTATGCATAATAGTCCTATTTGGGGAAGATCACCCCAGTTCGCGCATTGACGGGCGATCCTCGTCGTGCCACATTGATTGGTAAGCAAATTTATGAATGAGAGGACTTATATAAGCGCGATTATTGTGACAAAACGCTGTTTTAGATGGGCATATGAATTCCGGGTTAGCTACCCGAAATATATTATAGAAAGGTAACAATGTCATGCGACTTGTAATAATCCGACAATAATAATGATAAAGGTAACACAAAGGCTACGGTCTTAGGAATAGTGTATGATAAATGATTTAAATTACAATATATTGCCTGACTAGCAATATAGGGTCTTATTTATTTTATACATGTGTTCTTGTTTTACATAACTGTTTTACATAACGGTTTTTACTATACTTTAAACAACGTTATAAAATGTATGTATGATTTACGACAATGGTTCGTATAATGGTTTTGAAGGTAAAGTCCTATATTATGATTTACGACAAAGATTCGTATAAAATGTCTTTGGTCTATTTTATGGCCTACGACAAAGAATTGTACAAAATGATTTTCGGTAACGATTATATACCTGTAACACCCCATTTTGAGAAAGGGAATGTCACGCGTGATTATGGCGTGTCATCAAAGCATGCAAGGTAATATGTACTAAAACATACATGAACATAGGGAAAACCAGAATCAAACATCGGTTCTCAAACATAAGCCCAAAACATAAATAAAGTAAATGAACAAAAGGAAGACTAAACAAGCATAAAAGGCATGAGGAGAAGAAGTCTAAGGTAGCTCCCATCCTATGCGTGTCCTCCAAATGGTCTAGTCTAACTTTAGGTACCTGTCGTTTTGGGACATGGAAAGGAAAGTAACGGCTGAGCATAACGCACAGTACACCGATATACAACTAAAGCATGAATAAGGTAAGCATATAGGCATGAAACAACGGAAGAAACTAAGTCCTGGATAACCTGGTTATATCTTAGAAAACTGGTTTTATAGTTTGAAAAGCCTTATGTTTATCTTGTAAAAACTGTTTAACATATTTTACCATTAGCCAATATAGGTCATGAAATATCAACGGGAAATGAATACTTGGAGGGGTGACCTCGTCATGCAAATTAGAGGGGCTGCCTCTAGTTTAATATACTGGTTTTGGGTAGGAGGGATCAGTTCCTTATGAAGGATGCAAGGCACACACCACATTCACACTGAGTAATCTGCTGAAAACGTGTAACTAGGATGCACCCATACGCCCCACATAATAAATATAATAGTATGGCCAAAAGCTGAAGGGAAGCCACGAGCAATCACTCCGCCGTGGGGAAGTCATAACACCAGTGCCTCTAGTGTTATGGTTATGGTACCTCCATAACTAGGTGAAACTGGTCATGCATGTATATGGCTTTAGGTATTCTAATTAAACATAAGCAATCAAAACATATAAAACTTATACTAGGGAAAACAGTTGGTTGCATACAGGGAATCCTAATAAGGAAAGAATGTGCATACTGAAAGGACGGAGAATCCGTACCTTATGTCCAGTGAACGAAGAAGACGAACGGAAGAAAGTCCTACTTCGGTATCACTAATGCTACATAAATACATACGTGTATAAGTATCTGATTACTGAATACGTAACTGGTTTTATATCATGTCTTAGCTTGTTTTATATGTTCATGTCATGTTTTACTGATTTAAGCTTTATTACTGTGTTTATCATATATTATGTCTATTCTGATTAAGTATTACTTGTATTTCATACATTATTATACTTGTTGTGTAATAATAAATAACTTTCTAAAAATAGCAGGTTTCCTAAAATAGAAAGTTTCCAAAAATAGAAAGTTACCAAAAATAGGAAGTTTCCAAAAATAGAATGTTTCCAAAAATAGAAAGTTTCCAAAAATAGAATTACTGCTTGAAATAGATTAGTTTCTAAAAATAGAAAGTTTCCATAAATAGATTAGATGCCTTAAATAAAAAAGTCTCTAAAAATAGAAAGTTTCCATAAATAGATATAAGATGGTTAATTAAGCTAATTATATAAACTTAAGCGTTTTCTGATTATTATTCTAAGTCATGTGATTATATAGCATAGTTTATTAATTATTTCATGTAAATTAAATAAACTATAGGTTAAAGTATTTAATTAAATATAACATGAATTTATTAAATAAAGGTAAAATACTTAGGTTAAAACATGTATTATTATCTATTAATAATATAACCTAAGTCATGTTAATTAATTAATTATAAGTCATGGTTTTAATAATTAATTAATTATTAAGTCTAATTAAAAGATAAATACTTAGGTTAAAATTCATGAATTAATAATTGAACTAATAACCTAAGTCATGTAAATTAAATTAATCATTCATGTTTTAATTAATTTAATATTTAGTCTTGTAAAAATAAAATAACTTGTAAAAAAATAATAAACCTTGAAAAATAACTCATGAACCGGACCGTGTTTTAAATCTACCATGTGTGAACCGGAACCGTGATTAAAACCCATGAACCGGACCCTTAACCATCACCATACCCCGACCTAGGTCGGGGTTTCTTCCCCTTGCTGCTACCGTGACAACATCCTCACCAAACCGAGACCTTAAGGTCTCGGTGGTGTGCATATAAGCCAAGCCGAGACCCCCTTTGGGGTTCAGTTAGGCGTCGACCACAACAAAAACACCATTAAACCCATAATTGATTATAACCCATGATTAGTAACATGTTTAAATACTTGTTTTTAATTAGTTTATTAAAAACATCATGATTTTATGTCATTAAATAAATCAAAACATAAAAAGAAAAAGGTTAAAGGTTATACCAATTACGTGAACAAAAGGAGGATGATAACACGAACGATATCTACTAGAATTGGATCACCAAAAATCAATAACACCCTCCCTGTGGTGTTTTATAACCGGCGACCAAGAGAGGAGAGAAAAAGAGGCTAGGGTTTTAATATTTTTGTGAAATCTTGAATTATGACAAAGATATTTCTCCTTTTCTTATTTTGGTAAAAATAGCATGGGCTTGGCCCTTTTTCTTCCCAAATTTCGTTGGTTTGTGGACCCCCAAAGGGGAAACCCGTTGTTTTCCCGTGTTCTAATTATTTACGTGTTCTCATGTCGTGTTTACGTGATTTAATTATCTATCGTTCGTGTCGTAATAATTATTTATACGTAATCGTAATAAATATACGTAAATACATAATAATAGATTCGTAATTATTTACGTTCATGATTTTCATGTTCGTGATTTTAATTATAGTTGATAATAATTATCGTGTCTTAATACATAATAAATACTTACCGTGTAATAAGGCGTACGTAATACTTGTAATTCCAATTGGTGAAACGTACACGTGCTATAAAAGGAAAGTTTTAATCTTGTACGTACGATCATAAGTGTACTGTTCATGGTAAAAGCATGCGGGTTTTACAACTCTTCCCCCCTAAAAAGAATAATTCATCCCCGAATTATAGATAAAGTAAACTGAAAGAGAAACACACCCGAATTAAACTGGAAGGGTATGTAAGATAACGGAATATGAAGGTGACATGGTAGAAGGCAACGTGGAGCGTGACATGTCTTGAAAGGACATGGAACGTGATGAGACTGAAAGCACATGGAACGTGACATGACTGAAAGGACATATCTAACCGATAAGATGTCCGGATGAACTTTTCCGTTTCCAAGTGGCTTCCCTCTTGGAACGGTTCCTTCGCAAGATCTTGACACAAAGGATAAATCTTGGTCCTCCTGACCTTGACTTGAAAACACAAAGAGTTCTTTATCATCTTCGTAAGATAGATCCCATGAATTCGATCGAGGAAATAAGAGTTAACGTGCAAGGGTAACCGAAACGTTATGGTGCAAAACAATTTAACTTAACTGATAATTAGCAACGATGCGCGAGACATATAGAAACGTAGTACGTGAAAAATTTTAAACGTGATACGTGAAAATTTTTGAACGTGATACGTTGAGATATGATGAGTGTAGTATGAGCAAACATATTGTGTTCCATGATACGTGTAATATATCGTGAACATGATATGAGGAACATGGAATGAACATGACACGTGAAACATATCGTGAACATGGAATACAACTGCGATAACGCCAAACGCTATAAGGTGAAACGTAGCATGTGACGTGAAACGTCTGTTTGCGGATAGGAGGTAAACTAAACTTGAGTCTTGTGTCTCCAGTTCTTGCAAAACTTCCCAGAACGAAGATGAACGTAAAATCGTAAGCCAAGCTGTAGAAACTAGAAGGGGGAGTGTTGAATAGTTTCTCTTCAAATAGTTACCTAATTTAAATTACTTTGAATTAAGTGTGTATCAAAACTATCTTTTACTTAAAGCTAAGTTGCATAATGATTAGGTTCAATTCAAATGCATTAGCAATGGTAATAGGGAAGTATAATGATAATGAAATAAGTAAAAAGTAAGGAAAGAGACAACCTAGTGACAAGACACCAAGATTTATAGTGGTTCGACAACAAGGCTCTATCCTCGTTTCTACTCCACTCCTCGAGTACATCTACTCGAGATTTCCACTATATCCACAAGCTCCCTTCTTGGCGGAGAAAGTCTTACATCGTCGCTTACATTATTTTCCGACACTAAGCTAAATGTCGAGACCTAATCATTAGCTAGGACCAATCTACACAGCGTTGCCTACTTCACAATTTAATGACACAAGGCTAGATGTCGAGTTCTAATCTCAAGGTAGAACCAATCTTCACGATGTTGCCTACTTCACCATTTAACGATACAAGGCTAGATGTCGAGTTCTAATCCAAAGCTAGAACCAATCTTCACGACTCTTCACTTTGAAGCTAAGTGAGAACTTCACACAACACAACTACTAATCACTTTCAAGTTTAGTGAGAACTCACAAGACACAACCACATCACTTTATAGTTTAGTGAGAACTACTACACAAATCTATTACAACTCAACTAGACATATCCAAGTACACACATGTAGCTTGGATCTACACAACACAAATCCAAGCAAACACATATGCAATGGATGTACATAACAAATCCAAGTATTTACAAATAGCTTGGATGAACACAACTAGTCCAAGTATTTCATAAATACAAATGGATCAACAAAAATAAAAAAGGCTAACATGATGAACATGACTAATTCATGGATTCATCTTTATCACAACACTAGTGAGTGAGTGATCTTCTCATTAGACAAGGTAAAGGAGGGGATCAAGAGGATAATCATATGTAAACATCCTTAACACTTTAAGTGATCATTTACTAATGATTATGCTATTGAAAAAAGAAAGGGGGTTGAGAAAAACGTCCAAGAGGATTATTGGAAAATGAGATTTGATCCACTATTTATAGAAGACAAAGTCCAACGGCTAGCTGGGCGTGAATCCTTATCTAGCCGGCGGTACCTTATTGATAAGGAACCGCCTAGATATTTAAGGTACCGCCTAGTAGAGTCCGCTCCCTTTTTTGTCTTTTAGTGGGGTAGGAATATCTGAGGTTTTTTAAACCTTCAAAGGATATTCTTATGGCATATGGAATATGCCATTTTCAAATTTACATTTTTCCATTTTAATAAAATATTTTCTTAAAAAGAAATTTTATTAAAAATTCTTTTGACATATTAACAAAAGTGAGTTTTAAGGATAATCACTTTGATGATCACTAAGTATGATTAAGAAAAGTTAGTGATATGATTATTACCTTGATGATAGTGTTAGTTAAATAATTCGTTTTGTGTTTTACACTAAATTTGATGTATAGTTTGTTGTGATCAAAACTAAGAAAGATTAGTTAACACTAATAATGTTTTAGGCATCACTTGCATTAACAATCTCCCCCTTTTTGATTACGACAAACTATAAACTCATTTACTTAGAAACACAAAATATCAAATTATTAACGAGTTTATCACTATCATTTCTCCCCCTTTGTCGTAGCAAAAAGGTAAGCACAAGTCTTTGAAGATATCCAGACTTTGCTAGTAGCTCCCCCTTGCTTGGGGCACCAAGTGTATGAGCTAAGGTGACATGCTACACAAAGGTTAGTAGAAAGAAAAGAAACACCAATGTATATATGATCACTACCTACTAAGTAACTTGAGAGGGAGAAGGCGAAGAAATCTCAAATTAGAAGCAAGTATTTGCTAAGTATGTCCACAAAGGTAAATGACAAAATCAAGGTTCAATTGGTGGAATGGAGGTAGAAAGGAAACATCCAACCAATGAAGATGATAAATTTTTCAAGGGGTTAAAATTTAGAATTGATGGAATCACCCATAAACACTTGTAAATATTAACCACGATCAACTCACAAAGAAAGAGAGAATGATCAAATAAAGAAAACAAACACAACACAAAGATTTCATATTACATAAACATGAAAAAGACAAACAAAGTAGATAGGCATACACACAATATGAGTATCTAAAGCAAAAGATATGGAAAATAAACCACAAAGCATAAGCTAGTCTAATAGTGACAATTTTCCAAGATTGCTTAAAAATGACTCTAAAACAACTAAAGTTTTATTGACACCAATGGAGTGTAGCCCTTTAGTTGGAAAAATAAGACGATGATGCATCATTCAAAGTTTTATCCACGGGAACGAAAACTTTGAGAGGAGGTCGAGTGAGGAGGAATTCAAGAAAATTTAACTTCTCATACACATGAGCAAGTTCAATTTGTTGAAATCGACAACAAGCACACGAGGATCCATGATGCAACACAAATTTGGTTGAGGTGAAGAGAGTGGGTAGGTAATATTTTCACAATGCCTTGTGAGGTTTGGGAAGGTTGAAAGATCATTGATTTGAGGGGTGTCAAAGGGTTTTGGTGGTGGGGGAGATTCTCCTTTTCTCCGGTGATAGGGTTAATGGAGTAGGTCTCATTCAAATACTTTATTGGAGAGAAGGTGGGGGTTCTTGGGTGGTTTGGATGAAGAGGGTTCATTTTTCTTGATCCAAATAGGTTTAACCAAGATTTTCGGTTTCTTGAAAAGCTTGGATGAGGAAGCTTTGGGTGAGGAGGTTTGTGACAAAGAAATGTAAAGGTTATGAAAGGGAGAGTTAGGCATTGTTGAGGTGTGAGAATGAAATCTCAAGGTTGGGGTATAAGAAGAAAGTATACAAGGCAAAGGTTTGAAAATCAAATGTAAAGTGTCAAGGAATGTTTAGCCAAATAGAGTTAACATGGAATCTTGACTGGGAATAGGGTGATGAAGAAAGACCAAAAACGAGCCATAAAGTGGCTTTCTGTCCGCGGTACCTTATAGGGACCGTCGGTTCCTTATCACTTATGGAACTGCGCTTCTTTAAGGAACCGCGTGCAGTGGACTTGAAACCTAGATTTTACAGTGTTTTGAGAAAAACTAAGACTTTTTCAAAAAATTGCAAAACTTGGAATTTTACCTCTATTAGTACTAAATTTTGCTAGGGTTGCATAAAAGCAACACATTCACCAAGAATGCCTTGACAAAGGGTGACAAAATTTTGGATAACATTTTGAGCCAAATTTTAGTCAAGTTTTAGAGGTTGTGATAGATTTAGGTTCAATTTTAATTTGGAATTAAAGTTGATTAATGTCTATATAAAGATAGAAGCACACAATGCTAAGTCCATAATTCATTCTCGTAAAACACTCATGAAAGAGATACATAAAGGAAATAAAGAAAAACAACTAACTAAACTAAAGATAGCTTAAAAAAAGAGCTAGGTCTTGATTAGTAATCTTCCTTGGCTTGAATTTTCTTGAAAACTATTTTTAAAGAAAATCACCATTCATCTCCTAGGATGAGGCATGTTAAACAAGGTGAGCAATAAATCTTTCAACCTCATATGAAGTCCCAATATCTCCATCCTAAGGTTTTAAATGATGTAGTTATTGTAGAGGCAACATGGACAATGAGAACCATGAGCTTCTAGGAACCCAAGGAAGTAAGGATCACCCATAAAGAAGGGAAGTGGAACACCCAAAATGGGAGTGTTTGAGGGAGGTGGAGGTGGAGGAGGAATGTTCTCCAAGGGTGATGTGGGTGAGTGTGGAGGCAAGCTCTTCAAGGGTGAAAAAAGTGAGTTAGGAGGGGTAACTGGTGACGTCACCATGGTATCATCAAAGTCATTCACAATGGGAATGCTTTGGATGGGTTGTGGTTGGGTGGTCACATCCAAGAGATTACTTGGAGTGAAGGGTGAGGAAAGCTCATTCATCCTAGATTGGAATGAAGAGGAGGTAGAACCATGAGAATGGTTGGTTCCATGGGTTGATGAAGTCTTGCATGGAGCAAGAGGTGGTGAGTTTGATGAAGAAATGAGAATTAGGACAATCTCATTCTTGGGAGTGTGAAAGGGTAAGGAGTTGGGTTTAGCCATTTTAATCTTAATCTTAAGATTTTTCTTTGTGGTGGATGTTTTAGATGAGTTTGAGCTTCTTGTAGAAACCATGTTTGAAATGAAGTGTATGTGTGAAGAACATGGCTAACAAGGTGGGTTTAAAAGGGTGAAGGGATGATCCAAAATAGTAATGGGTTAAAAACATTTTATGTGAACAATGAATTTAGCTAACCTAGTTTAGGAAATGTGCAAGTTTTTGCAAAGTATCAAGAAAGGTTTACACAGGTTAAGGAAAATAGTGTAAAGCAAAGATTCTGTCGGACACAGTAGCCGGCGGTTCATTATCTAGGGGCGGCGGTTCCTTATCAATAAGGTACCGCGGGTCTATAAGGAACCGCGACCAGTGGTGTTCAAAAATGGTATTTCCTCAAATTTTGGTTTGCCCAGATTTTTACCAAAGGCTTTTCAAGCCAAAGTTAACTACTGACCAAAATCTAGGAAGCTAACTAACACATAGGATGTACAAAGCTATGCAAATCATAATCATAATGACAAACATTTAGGATAAATAACAAATAATTCAAACAAGTAGAATTTAGTTAATACACATCCAAGATAATAAAATTGTTCAACATTACATGTTTACCAACATGTATTCTAGGAAATGCTTCAAAGTCTTCACCTTCTCTTCTTGCCCAATCCCTTGATCATATTCTCCAAATACTTGAATCCCTTCCTTGACTCAACCCGATGTTCATGCAATTCACCTCTAGTCCTAAGATTTTCACGGTAGAGATGCTCCATATTTAGATCTTCCGGTACTTCACTAGAGGAGTAATGAGGTGGGGGAGCTAAGTCTTCAAGTCCATCCACGAATGAGTTTGAGGATGGGTGGAAATTACTCGAAGAGTTGAAGTGAGAACTAGAACATATGCCATCACCATCACTTGTTGGCATATATGTGTCCTCATCATCCGTCTCTTGATGATCGGATTTTCGCAAACCTCGATCACTTCTTGGCTTTCTTGCATATACCTCTTGAATATGCAACATAACCCGATGAACCGGGTGAAAGCGAGAAAGGTCGAGGTGGGGAAAGTCATGAGCAACCCTTTTGAAAAGGCGAGTAAGAAGCATAGCATACGGAAGGTTTGTTTTGGGCTTTGAAAGGGCATAAATTATTTGTCGAGCGATATAGAATGCCAAATTGTACTTGGTTGATGTAAAGATGCAACTCAACATATGCACCATACAAGCCGGGATATGATATCGGTTTCCACCAAGACAAAATACATTCTCCCTAAGGATATTTGCCCATTGGACCAGAAAATCCTTAAGGTCGCTAGAGAGCACTTCATAGCGATTCACATTTCTCACATTTGAATGAAGGCTTCTCACAACGTTTCCATCACGCTCTTTCGAAATGATGTCAAGGATAAAATCCGGATACATTTCGGTGTGGTCATTTGGAGGTTTATCGTAGGATTCCAAGAGAGCATCAAGTCTCCATTTATCTGTAAAACGACAAGTGACTTCATATGTCACACCAAGAATTTCACCAAAGTTTTCGAGGGAGTATTGAATCATTTGATCATTCAACAAGAATCGAATGAAGATTTCTCCATTGTATTCAAACATAGAGTAAGTGCTAAAGAATTCTAGAAGAAACAAGGGGTAAATATCTTCTTCTATGTTGAGCAAGCAATCAAACCCTGAAAGCTCAAACATAGATTGGATATAGTCATAACCCGTTGTTCCCTCGTCAACGACTCTACCCTCATGGAAACAACGAGTAGAAAGGGATGGAAAGGAGTTCTAAAGTTGAGTGGAAGCATAGGTTTGGGAAAGGTTTGGCATGTATTGTCTGGTGAGTTGATGATCCTTTTGGTATTGAGAAGGTATGATTAGTACCTAAATAAACATAAGAAAATATTTTTCCAATCACTCATATGAAAAATAAAATCAAAACTCAAAAATATGAGAATGTGTTATTTCAATTTCTTGACATACAAAAGAATGAATCCATAACATTCTCATGTTCACAATGTGTCTATTCCATTATTAACCAAGAACATATGACCTAGGTTGGATCAACAATGGACTAGAACATTGGTTTTTCAAAACAAGGTTTTTAGGTAAGCATTAAAAATGCAACTACCTATTTGTTCATGGGTTCATCTCAATTCCATCTTTTAACCAAAAGCATTTAGCCAAAATCCGGATTTGTTCTACAAGTGGGTTTTAGTGAAATCTTAATGCATATGAACCTAAGGAAACATAGTAAAATAACCATGTTAACCAATATTCCTATTAAGGTTCTAATTCAATTTCAATTTTAAAAATCCCCAATTATGAAAGGATGAACTGTGACACCCTAGAATCGAGGTCATTAACGTTACCCTAAATTTCGCTAATTTTTGAAATTTTTAATAAATTTTAATTTCTATATTTATAAGTATTTTGGTTAAAGCCGATGTTCGAGGTTATAATTTTTACGATTGACGTTTTAAGAAGGACGATGATGATTACGATCCCGAGGGATGCCCAATTTTATATAATTTTTGACGATTTATCGATAATGTAATTTTTCGAGAATTTTACTTACGGTTCGTGTTAAGTTGAGTCGGGTGAGTTTTATAGCCTTCCGAGTACATTTAAAGTATCCCAAAAATATTTTGGAGCGTTCGGGAAGATTTCCGACTCCCGTAAAATTTTCAAAATTGACAAATGAGTCGAAACCGCAAAGTTATAGTGGCGTTTTTACTTAAGGCCAAAAGAAATCAAAATTTACCATTTAGGTCCCTCCCAATCCACCAAAAAGCCCAAAATGGACACACACACAAACACATAGAACACATCACCCAAAAATTAAACTCTCTCTCCCTCTCTTGTCTCCATAGCCGACGGCTAACCCCAAACCACCAAGAAAATCCATCAAAAACTTTTTCCACTTGATTTTCATAAAAACCAAGGTTAGACCACATCTAATTTGGTCATTCCCTACATTTCTATGTGCTCAAATCCCACATGCACTAACAAAAATTTTCCAAGATTTTTCAAGATGATCCAAATTCGTTTTTGTGGCTAAACGTTGTAATGCATGTTAATTTTATGAGTTATGGAAGCATAAACACCAAGAAAACCCACCAAAATCAATTTGGTTGTGGTTATTGGGGCACCCAAACCCCACGGCACAAGGGGTGTTTGGGGAGCCATGGTGGTTGTTGAAATTTGAGCTTATCCTAGTGTTTGGTCATGTGTTTAGTGATGATTTAAGTAGGTTTAATGGGTTGCATGTTTAATTTCTTTTATTTTTGATTTTGAGATTGGTTGATCAATAGTGGTAGGACTGAAATTTGGTGTTAGGATATGTTTGGGGAGGCTTAGGATGATGTTTAGTGGTGGTTAGAAGGTTTGGAATCGAGTCTAAGTGTGTTTTTGGTATGGTCATTTTTAGGCAGAAACTTTAGGTCCATTTCATAAAAATGATTTTTCTTCCAGGTCTTTAAAACAAAATGTAGTTGTAGGGTCTTTTTATCTTTAATTTGGTATAAGGTAGAGCCCGTGACTCAAAACGAGCTAAAAGTTATGACATTTTAAAGATCGGGTACCGGGAGACGAGGACTTTCATAATCCGAATTTGTGTAAAGTTTTAGTCAAATCCCGAGGGTCACAAGTATAAATTGGTAAATGGTCAAGGGTCAAAATTTGGTCCCTAACCTGTATAAATGAGTCTATATGTTGACTTAGGTGTCAAAGAAGTCAAAGGTACTTTTCATATAGGTCAAAGAAGTCAAAATTGGTCAAGTGCAATTTCAGCCCGTAAAATGTAGTCGTAGAAAAGCGTCGAGTAACGGGTCGTAAAAGTAAAAACTTTTATTGGGCTTAAAAACATGTTATCTACAGGTCTTATAGGATTTTTGAGAATTTTGTCAAATTTTATAAGTGTGGTTAAACAAGGTAAAACAGCCCGTACTTTAGTCAAGTACCGGCGAGAATGAGTAAAAATGGACAACGTAAGTAATGTGAACGAATGGTATAAAATGAGTGATACTTGTTATTTTGTTTTTGGCGTGAGTTATACTTGTCCTAAGTGACTAGTATATATGTATTTTATACAGTACCGTAAGTATTTAAATGAGATTACTCATTACGCGTTATTTGTGATAGGTGTTGATTTAACCGGGCATCCGTTTCGTCGTCAGTGATCATTCCTCGAACTACCGACTACTTAAGATATAAGGTGTGAATTTTTAGCCTCGCTTATGTTTATTTCAAATTGTTTTACCCGCGAGGGAAATGCATGCTAGTTTTTAAAAGGAACGTATATCATGAATGATTGTTAGACCCGAAAGTTGCCTTAGAAATTATGTTGAGTACCAAAGTTGCAAAAGTCCCTAAAATCATGAACTATTAACTATTGTCCTGCCCTCGAGTAGGGGGAAATAGCCGCTTATGCAATTTGTAGTACTACGGGGTTAACGACCCAATGCTAGCCGAGAAGCTGTACTTTTAGTAAGTTCTGCGGTAGATTATTTTGTATGAGAAATAAGGTATAATTGCAACTGATGCCTTTAGAAGGGGCACTGGTTTCATCTGAATCACGCCGGTATTTATTACGCGGGTGATTGAGTTAACGGATTAGTGTCATGAGCTTAAACACAATTGTCAGTATCCTGATTATAGTTTGTTTGATCGACAAGACTATAAATGATCACGAATGGTTTTTATTTTATATACGTTCAAATGGATTGAAAAACCTATGAATTCCACTCAATGTTTTCGTTGACCAAATTTTTGGCATGTGTTTCAGGTAACCGCTGAGGTGTAGGATGGAGCATGCTTGGGATGGATGTTGTGTGTATGGCTTGGAGTCCGCTTGTTTTTCCCTCCTTTTTTTCTACTTAAACATTTTAAGTTTAATGTTATGTTGTTGTAAAACTGAAATTCTTGGGTTGAGATTCATGGGGACCGAAAACGCTAAACTCTGTGTACTATTTGGGGTCGGAAAAACCGTGGACATGTATCATCTAACAATTTTAAATTTCAAGTTTTAAGTTGACGTCTTTTTAGCGTCGTTTGATATATCTTGTGTGCAATGAATACTGTGTAGCACCCATTGTTGTAGTTCCGCTGCGCATAGCAATTGTGGGGGTGTTACAGATTGGTAATCAGAGCCACGAGTTATAGAGAACTAGGTCGTTTTTGAAAATCCTAAACTATAACTTTTAGTGTCGTAAGAAAAGGGTCCAAGCACACACAACTATCCTGCATGGCTCCGGTAAGATTTATTGTTGTATTTATGGCATTTGACGTATACTTTTGAGTAAAGTATATATGTGGGTAATTATTACATAAGTATGGAATTACTATATGTAGACGTTGAATTTTACGTGAAATATCCGACATCGTAATTTTTGTATTAATCATGCATAAGCATCATATTATTACATTTCGGGCATATGTACCACCTTTGCATTGCATTTTCATGCATGTATTTATAACTATTGTATAATTATTTATGTACCCTCCGAAATTCGCTGTTATTGCAGGAATGGCCGAGGTACCGCCCAATGATAACGGAAACGATTACGTCGTAGGTCACGAAGGGGGACCGTTTCCTCCGAACCCGCCGGACAATAATAATGGATGGATCGCTCCAGAAGACGAAATAGGGCCGGAAAACGACAATGGCGAAAGTGAGGTGGATAATTTCAGCATGAGTAGTGACGAGAGTGAGGATTCTGAGGAAGAACCCGAGGAGCTAATGGATGATGGCATTCCCGAGGATGCCGTAGGCCAGACCGAACCCGATTTGTTTCAATCTCCGAATTCACCGAAGGGTTATGAGGTACCACCGACCGGTCGTTATGAGCAGCAACCCTTTAATCGCCCGATGGACAATTGTAAGGATTATTTGAGAACAGTGCCAGGATTTGTTCGAGTAAGTGATGGGAGCAGTGGAGAGTCCAGTAAATCATCCAAGTCGCCATCGATTCATGAGAATATTGCAAGGGTCTACTTTCCGAGATCGAGACACTACTGGGATCCCGCAGGTCGTTTGAGTAGGATGGAGAGGTTAATGTATGAGCGGTTTGTAGTTGAGACCAGGGTAATTAGGAGGTTTGATAAGAATGAAATGGAACACCAAAGACTGTTGGAAAGGACTGCAAGAATTGAGTATGATGGGAATGTGAATAAAAGTGACATCAACAGTTTAAGATCAATGGTTGCAAATTTAAGTGCTAGTCTTGACCGTGTTAGGGAGGATCAGGTGAGGTTGTCGAGGATGCAGAGTTGGGAGCATCGTGTGAGGGATTCATTGCCCCCGGATTGGAGATTCGTGGACGATTTGGAGATGGAGGCGAACGACTTCATGATTCAGCCGCCTACTAGAGGTGCTTGTATTACGGTGGGAAGTCAGGTAGCGATTGAGTGTGGATCCACATCAGGGACGAAAAAGGAAATGGAATGTGGGCCGGATGAGAAAGGAAAAAGAAAAATGGATGATGTGGATGAGGACGTTAGTGATGAGGAAACCGAGGAAGACGACGACGAGCCGCCATCCAAGAGGCAGTGTGGATCACCACATGCCTAGTTACTTGTTTTGTATTTTCTTTGATCATTGTAATAGAACTGTTTTGGACCTTTGTATGATGGTATTATGACGAGAAACTCAAGTACTTGAAGTTTTGTGGTGAACGATTGTAGTGGCAATACTTGTCACGATTTTGGTTAATTATCAATACAATCTATGTTACCTTTCATGATCTGTGATATGTCTTAAATTTGATCTTTTGTGATGTGAATTGATGAATATTAGTAACTTCGTAGTGATGTGTCGTTGTATGTATATTATGTCTGGGAAACTTGATATGTATACTTACATTGTTTTTCTATTTTTTTTTGTCTTGCAGAAAGAGATATTCGACAACACCATGCCTCCAAAGTTGACCGCCGATCGTGTTAACACCATGATTCAGGAAGCTATAGCAAATGCGTTGGAAGCGGACCGAGCCGGGAGAAATCAGGATCCGGGAAGGAACGCGGGGAGACAGCAAGCCCCGAGAGTGTGTACCTATTCTAGTTTTATGAAGTGCGGTCCCACGCAGTTCCGTGGAACGGGTGGAGCTTTAGAACTTAGACGATGGTTGGAAAAGGTTGAAAGTACGTTTGAAATCAGTGGTTGTGCAGAAGCGGATAAAGTGAAGTTTGCAGCGGCTACGTTTCTTGATGATGCGTTAAGTTGGTGGAATACCCAGGTAGCTACGGTTGGATTGGCTGTAGCGAATGCAAGGACGTGGAATGCGACAAAAGCTCTGTTGACTAAGAAGTTTTGCCCAGAGGAGGAATTGGGGCAATTGGAGGACGAATTGAGGCACTTGACCTTGAAGAACAACGATATAGCTGCTTACACCAGGAGATTCAACGAATTAAGCCTTTTGTGCCCAGATATTTTTGCCAATGATGCCAAGAAAATGAAGCAGTATATTAAGGGTTTATCCAGCAACATCAAAGGTGAAACAACTTCGTCAAAACCTGGAACGTTTGATGAAGCGGTTCAAATGGCTCACGCTTTGATGGACGTCAAGCTATAGGACAAGCAGAACTACATTGCTGAAGGCAACAAAAGGAAATGGGAAGCGGCACAAAGTAATCAATCCCAAGGCCAGAACCGAGGTGGAAATCGAAACAACCATGGGCCAAACCGTAATCAACAGTTTAATCAGAGAAGGAACGAAGGGATGAGGGCAGTGACGAACCCTAGAGGTGTGAAAGTGAACCCCCATTGTGGTAAGTGCAACTTGTATCATGTTGGAAATTGCCCGCCTGCATGCGGCAAGTGTGGGAAGGCAGGTCATAGGACTTCTGGTTGTCGAACGGGAGGAGTAGCCACTGGGGCTAATGCTATTAGGATGAGGGGATGTTATAGTTGTGGAGAAAGGGGTCATGTGCAAGCGAATTGCCCGAAGGCAGGAAACAGGCGGGGAGGTAATAATGCGGCTGTTGTCTATCAAGTGGGAACGGCTGATAAACCACAGGGTCCCAATGTGGTTACCGGTACGTTTTTGCTAGACGCTTGTTATGCTAGTATTTTATTTGATTCTGGCTCCGACAAGAGTTTTGTAGACGTTAGATTTAGTCGTCATATTGATAGAGAACCGGTGTTGTTAGCGACTAGTTATAATGTTGAGTTAGCCGATGGAAAAATTGTTAGCACGAATTCTATACTGAAAGGGTGTACCTTGAAGTTAGGAAATTACGCTTTTAAAATCGACTTGATGCCTATAGAGCTAGGATCGTTTGACGTGATTGTGGGAATGGATTGGCTAATGGCGCATAGTGCTACGATCGTCTGTGGTGAGAGATTGGTTCAGATTCCGCTGAGGAATAGAGTTTTGACGGTAAAGGGAGACGAATGCACTTCTCGTTTGAAGGTGATTTCATGTTTGAAAATGATGAAGTACGTAGAGAGCGGATGCGATGTGTTTTTGGCACAAGTTTCGAGCGATGGTGATGTAGAGGCGAGGATCGAAGAGGTACCAGTTATTTGCGAGTATCCGGAAGTTTTTCCAGACGAGTTGCCAGGTTTACCGCCTACCCGTGAGGTCGAGTTTCGAATTGATTTAGTGCCAGGAGCTGCGCTGGTTGCACGTGCACCTTATCGCTTAGCACCATCTGAGTTAAAGGAGTTAGTGGATCAATTGAAGGAATTGATGGACAAAGGATTTATTAGGCCGAGCTCATCACCTTGGGGAGCGCCAGTGTTGTTCGTAAAGAAGAAAGATGGTTCGTTTCGAATGTGTATCGACTATAGGGACCTCAATAAGCTGACGGTTAAGAATCGGTACCCATTGCCGAGGATTGACGATTTATTTGATCAATTGCAAGGTTCCAGTGTATACTCAAAGATCGATTTAAGATCAGGGTATCATCAACTGCGTGTAAGAGAGGAGGACATTCCTGTAACTGCCTTTCGTACGCGGTATGGACACTTTGAATTTCGAGTGATGCCGTTTGGGTTGACGAACGCGCCTGCTGTATTCATGGACCTTATGAATCGCGTATGCAAGCCGTATCTAGATAAGTTTGTTATTGTTTTCATCGATGATATACTTATTTATTCTAAGAGTAGGGAGGAGCACGAGAAGCACCTAAGAAAGATTTTGGAGTTGTTAAGGAAGGAGAAGCTGTATGCAAAATTCTCTAAGTGTGAGTTTTGGTTGGAATCAGTGCAGTTTCTAGGTCATGTGCTTGATAGTGAGGGAGTTCGTGTAGATCCTGCCAAGATCGAAGCGATCATGGAATGGTCAGCACCGACAACGCCGACTGAAGTTCGACAATTTTTGGGTTTAGCTGGGTATTATAGAAGGTTTATCGAAGGATTTTCGTTGATTGCAAAACCATTGACAAGGCTTACCGAAAAGAATAGGGTGTATGAATGGGGAATTGAGTAAGAGCTTGCTTTCGAAACGCTCAAGGATAAGTTATGTTCCGCACCGATTTTGTCATTGCCTGAAGGAACCGAAGACTTCGTAGTGTATTGTGATGCGTCTCGTAAGGGTTATGGAGCGGTATTAATGCAACGTGAAAAGGTGATAGCTTACGCGTCGAGGCAATTAAGGAAGAATGAGGAGAACTACACGACGCACGATTTGGAATTAGGAGCTGTAGTTTTTGCGTTGAAATTGTGGAGACACTATCTGTATGGGACAAAGTGTGTTGTATTCACTGATCACAAGAGTTTGCAGCACATTTTAGATCAAAAGGAGTTGAATATGCGACAAAGACGATGGGTTGAACTACTGAGTGATTATGACTGCGAAATTCGCTACCACCCTGGGAAGGCGAATGTTGTAGCGGATGCACTGAGTAGGAAGGAACGGGAGAAACCTTTGAGGGTTAGAGCTTTAGTGATGAGTGAGAGCGTTGACTTAACCGAAACCATACTGAAGGCTCAGGAGAGAGGATTAATGAAAGGGAATGTTGAAGCCGAAAATTTGGGACGAATGTTGAAACCTCTTTTCGTGATTAGGTCTGACGGACTGAGATATTTTGAGAATCGAATTTGGTTACCATTGTGTTCATCTGAGGAAGGAAAGCCTGGAGTTCGAGAATTGGTTATGAATGAATCGCATAAGTCGAAGTATTCGATACATCCTGGATCGGATAAAATGTACCACGACCTGAAGAAAGTCTATTGGTGGCCGAACATGAAGGCAGATATTGCTCGTTACGTTAGTAAGTGTTTGACGTGCGCGAAGGTTCAGGCAGAACATAAGAAACCATCTGGATTGTTGGTACAACCGGAGATCCCAGAATGGAAATGGGAGAAAATCGCTATGGATTTCGTGACGGGTTTACCTAGGACTCCTAGTGGATGTGATATGATATGGGTAATTGTGGATAGGTTGACGAAATCTGCTCATTTCTTACCTATGAAGAAGACGGACAGCATGGAAAAACTCGCCAGCGTGTACGTGAAGGAGATCGTCTGTAGACATGGAGTGCCGTTATCGATCATTTCGGATCGCGATAGTAGATTTACGTCGGAATTTTGGAAATCGCTTCAACGTGCGATGGGCACTGAACTGAGTTTAAGCACGGCTTATCACCCGGAAACTGACGGCCAGAGTGAACGAACTATTCAAACGATGGAGGACATGCTCCGAGCATGCGTGATTGATTTTGGAGGAAGTTGGGAACGCCACTTGCCTCTGGTGGAATTTTCGTACAATAATAGTTATCATGCGAGTATCAAAGCGGCACCGTTCGAAGCATTGTATGGAAGGAAGTGTAGATCGCCTGTGTGTTGGAGTGAAGTAGGGGAAAGTCAATTGACTGGACCCGAAATGGTTTTAGAAACGACAGAGAAGATCGTGCAGATCAAGAACCGACTACTTGCTGCGAGAAGCCGACAGAAGAGTTATGCCGATAACCGAAGGAAACCGTTGGAGTTTGAAGTTGGAGATATGGTTATGCTCAAGGTATCACCGTGGAAGGGTGTAATTCGTTTTGGGAAGAAAGGAAAGTTGAGTCCGAGGTATATTGGACCGTTTAAGATCGTTGAACGAATTGGACCAGTAGCGTACAAGTTAGAATTGCCGACCGAGCTTAGTGCTATTCATGACACGTTTCACGTATCGAACCTGAAGAAGAGTTTGGCGGACAAGGAATTGGTGATTCCTTTGGACGAGATTCGACTAGACGACAAAATGCACTTTGTGGAAGAACCTGTGGAAATTATGGACCGAGAGGTCAAGCGGTTGAAGCATAGTAGGATTCCTATTGTGAAGGTCCGATGGAATTCTAAGCGTGGACCGGAATACACCTGGGAACGTGAGGACTTTTTCAAGGAAAGGTATCCTCATCTGTTCCAGTAGAACGAAACGTGAGTACAAGAAGAGGCGAGCGCTGGGACGTCGCTCTCTTTAAGGAGGGGTGGATGTGACACCCTAGAATCGAGGTCATTAACGTTACCCTAAATTTCGCTAATTTTTGAAATTTTTAATAAATTTTAATTTCTATATTTATAAGTATTTTGGTTAAAGCCGATGTTCGAGGTTATAATTTTTACGATTGACGTTTTAAGAAGGACGATGACGATTACGATCCCGAGGGATGCCCAATTTTATATAATTTTTGACGATTTATCGATAATGTAATTTTTCGAGAATTTTACTTACGGTTCGTGTTAAGTTGAGTCGGGTGAGTTTTATAGCCTTCCGAGTACATTTAAAGTATCCCAAAAATATTTTGGAGCGTTCGGGAAGATTTCCGACTCCCGTAAAATTTTCAAAATTGACAAATGAGTCGAAACCGCAAAGTTATAGTGGCGTTTTTACTTAAGGCCAAAAGAAATCAAAATTTACCATTTAGGTCCCTCCCAATCCACCAAAAAGCCCAAAATGGACACACACACAAACACATAGAACACATCACCCAAAAATTAAACTCTCTCTCCCTCTCTTGTCTCCATAGCCGACGGCTAACCCCAAACCACCAAGAAAATCCATCAAAAACTTTTTCCACTTGATTTTCATAAAAACCAAGGTTAGACCACATCTAATTTGGTCATTCCCTACATTTCTATGTGCTCAAATCCCACATGCACTAACAAAAATTTTCCAAGATTTTTCAAGATGATCCAAATTCGTTTTTGTGGCTAAATGTTGTAATGCATGTTAATTTTATGAGTTATGGAAGCATAAACACCAAGAAAACCCACCAAAATCAATTTGGTTGTGGTGATTGGGGCACCCAAACCCCACGGCACAAGGGGTGTTTGGGGAGCCATGGTGGTTGTTGAAATTTGAGCTTATCCTAGTGTTTGGTCATGTGTTAATTAGTGATGATTTAAGTAGGTTTAATGGGTTGCATGTTTAATTTCTTTGATTTTTGATTTTGATATTGGTTGATAAATAGGGGTAGGACTGAAATTTGGTGTTAGGATATGTTTGGGGAGGCTTAGGATGATGTTTAGTGGTGGTTAGAAGGTTTGAAATCGAGTCTAAGTGTGTTTTTGGTATGGTCATTTTTAGGCAGAAACTTTAGGTCCATTTCATAAAAATGATTTTTCTTCCAGGTCTTGAAAACAAAATGTAGTTGTAGAGGGTCTTTTTATCTTTAATTTGGTATAAGGTAGAGCCCGTGACTCAAAACGAGCTAAAAGTTATGACATTTTAAAGATCGGGTACCGGGAGACGAGGACTTTCATAATCCGAATTTGTGTAAAGTTTTAGTCAAATCCCGAGGGTCACAAGTATAAATTGGTAAATGGTCAAGGGTCAAAATTTGGTCCCTAACCTGTATAAATGAGTCTATATGTTGACTTAGGTGTCAAAGAAGTCAAAGGTACTTTTCATATAGGTCAAAGAAGTCAAAATTGGTCGAAGTGCAATTTCAGCCCGTAAAATGTAGTCGTAGAAAAGCGTCGAGTAACGGGTCGTAAAAGTAAAAACTTTTATTGGGCTTAAAAAAATGTTATCTACAGGTCTTATAGGATTTTTGAGAATTTTGTCAAATTTTATAAGTGTGGCTAAACAAGGTAAAACAGCCCGTACTTTAGTCAAGTACCGGCGAGAATGAGTAAAAATGGACAACGTAAGTAATGTGAACGAATGGTATAAAATGAGTGATACTTGTTATTTTGTTTTTGGCGTGAGTTATACTTGTCCTAAGTGACTAGTATATATGTATTTTATACAGTACCGTAAGTATTTAAATGAGATTACTCATTACGCGTTATTTGTGATAGGTGTTGATTTAACCGGGCATCCGTTTCGTCGTCAGTGATCATTTCTCGAACTACCGACTACTTAAGATATAAGGTGTGAATTTATAGCCTCGCTTATGTTTATTTCAAATTGTTTTACCCGTGAGGGAAATGCATGCTAGTTTTTAAAAGGAACGTATATCATGAATGATTGTTAGACCCGAAAGTTGCCTTAGAAATTGTGTTGAGTACCAAAGTTGCAAAAGTCCCTAAAATCATGAACTATTAACTATTGTCCTGCCCTCGAGTAGGGGGAAATAGCCGCTTATGCAATTTGTAGTACTACGGGGTTAACGACCCAATGCTAGCCGAGAAGCTGTACTTTTAGTAAGTTCTGCGGTAGATTATTTTGTATGAGAAATAAGGTATAATTGCAACTGATGCCTTTAGAAGGGGCACTGGTTTCATCTGAATCACGCCAGTATTTATTACGCGGGTGATTGAGTTAACAGATTAGTGTCATGAGCTTAAACACAATTTTCAGTATCCTGATTATAGTTTGTTTGATCGACAAGACTATAAATGATCACGAATGGTTTTTATTTTATATACGTTCAAATGGATTGAAAAACATATGAATTCCACTCAACGTTTTCTTTGACCAAATTTTTGGCATGTGTTTCAGGTAACCGCTGAGGTGTAGGATGGAGCATGCTTGGGATGGATGTTGTGTGTATGGCTTGGAGTCCGCTTGTTTTTCCCTCCTTTTTTTCTACTTAAACATTTTAAGTTTAATGTTATGTTGTTGTAAAACTGAAGTTCTTGGGTTGAGATTCATGGGGACCGAAAACGCTAAACTCTGTGTACTATTTGGGGTCGGAAAAACCTTGGACATGTATCATCTAACAATTTTAAATTTCAAGTTTTAAGTTGACGTCTTTTTAGCGTCGTTTGATATAACTTGTGTGCAATGAATACTGTGTAGCACCCATTGTTGTAGTTCCGCTGCGCATAGCAATTGTGGGGGTGTTACATGAACCCTAGAACAAAATAGATGAAATTGAAAAAAGGAATTACAATTAATTGATGTTTGATGAAGGATGAGTGAAACCCACAACTTGGAATCAATTAATTTGAGTGATTGAAGGTTTTTGAAGCTTCAACAATGGTGGAAAAGATGAAAAACCGTCGGCTGTATGTTTTTGGGAGAGAGAGGGTTTGGTTTGAAAAAGGTTATTTTTATAAAACTGGCGCTGTGACAAACTTTACTGCCCACGGTACCTTATCGATAAGGAACCGCGGGTTTGAGCCGCTAGCGATAAAGAACCGCCTGCAGAGGCTGGTTTTTATCAATGAAACACGCCAAAATTTTTAAAACCAAATTTTCTAAAATACTTAAAAACATATCTTAAACCTTTTAGAATATCATTTGGATCATCATAACACTAAGCAATATGCCTTAATGAAGGATTACGAGTTGAATCGAGATCGAAAAGAACCGAAATGGACAAACGACTACTCGTAGCGAAAAGGAAAAGTGGAGAGAAGTCAAGGGAAGTGAATCAAGACTAAGATCAATGCTCAAGGGATTAATGACAATCTTCAAATCATGGAGAACAAGAGCTTATGTCATATATAGTGGTTTAAGACGTGCCTTTCCGGCGAAACATTAAACGGCTTTGGTAATGAATAAACACAAAGCAATTATTCATGTATAGAATAAGATCACTTTCAATAATAGTCCTAGTCTAAACCAAAATATGAGCAAGGTATTGATTCACTTTCTCTCCCATAAAGGGCCTACTAACCGTATGGGTGCAAACCATGGAAATCATGCTTGATACTTTAAGCTACTACTAACTCACTCTACATCACCACAGTGAGTCAAGTATCCAAGCAATGAAGGTTTGAGAGGATAAAGGAAAAGAATCACAAACCACAAACAAATGTCAAGGCAAGGATGCCAAGAACAAGCACATAGTCAAGTAATGATCAAAATAATGATCAAAGGGCGTGTGGAAGAACGAAAGCGTACATTGGCCACAAAGAGCAATCCATCAAGGAATCAATGAAATGCCCAACAATGACTATGATGAGTACTAAGTCTTCAAGGACTAGTATCATTCCCAATCATCTTGGTATCATCATTCAAGGATGTTGAAGATCAATGAAGATGAGTCTTCTACAAGTGTAAGTAACTTAGTCCACAACTAATTAAGTGATTGATCTTCATGAGTACCTACACAAAGCAAGATGCAAACAAGTAGATACATTTCAAGAGTAGATCTAAAATGCATAAAGACTACTAATCTAAGAGGGTTGCAATATTACCAATTAAAAGACCTGTTTTCCAAGAAAAAATAGTTTTGACCAAAGAGAAACTTTAGTACAACTTGACCTTCTAATTTGAGGAGACAATGGATCGATCCAAGTTTTAAAGTTCAGTATACTTCAAAGATCTTGAGTGACCATCGCTCTGATACCAATTGTAGAAACTAGAAGGGGGGGGGGATTGAATAGTTTCTCTTCAATTAGTTACCTAATTTAAATTACTTTGAATTAAGTGTGTATCAAAATAATCTTTTACATAAAGCTAAGTTGCATAATGATTAGGTTCAATTCAAATGCATTAGCAATGGTAATAGGTAAGTATAATGATAATGAAATAAGTAAAGAGTAAGGAAAGAAACAACCTAGTGACAAGACACCAAGATTTATAGTGGTTCCACAACGAGGATCTATCCTCGTTTCTACTCCACTCCTCGAGTACACCTACTCGAGATTTACACTATATCCACAAGCTCCCTTCTTGGCGGAGAAAGCCTTACATCGTCGCTTACATTATTTTCCGACACTAAGCTTCAATGTCGAGACCTAATCATTAGCTAGGACCAATCTACACAACGTTGCCTACTTTATAATTTAACGACACAAGGCTAGATGTCGAGTTCTAATCTCATGGTAGAACCAATCTTCACGACGTTGCCTACTTCACCATTTAACGACACAAGGCTAGATGTCGAGTTCTAATCCAAAGCTAGAACCAATCTTTACGACTCTTCACTTTGAAGCTAAGTGAGAACTTCACACAACACAACCAATAATCACTTTCAAGTTTAGTGAGAACTCACAATACACAACCACATCACTTTATAGTTTAGTGAGAACTACTACACAAATCTATTACAACTCAACTAGACATACCAAGTACACACATGTAGCTCGGATCTACACAATACAAATCCAAGCAAACACATATGCAATGGATGTACACAACAAATCCAAGTATTTACAAATAGCTTGGATGAACAAAACTAGTCCAAGTTTTTCATATATACAAATGGATAAACAAAAATAAAAAGGCTAACATGATGAACATGACTAATTCATGGATTCATCTTTATCACAACACTAGTGAGTGTTTGATCTTCTCATTGGATAAGGTAAAGGAGGGGATCAAGAGGATAATCATATGTAAACATCCTTAACACTTTAAGTGATCATTTACTAATGATTATGCTAAAGAAAAGAGAAAGGGGGCTGAGAAAAACGTCCAAGAAGCTTATTGGAAAATGAGATTTGATCCACTATTTATAGACGACAAAGTCCAACGGCTAGCTGGTCCTTATCTAGCCAGAGGTACCTTATCGATAAGGAACCACCTAGCTATTTAAGGTAACGCCTAGTAGAGTCCGCTCCCTTTTCTGTCTTTTAGTGGGGTAGGAATATCTGAGGTTTTTTAAACCTTCAAAGGATATTCTTATGGCATATAGAATATGCCATTTTAAAATTTACATTTTCCATTTTAATAAAACATTTTCTTAAAAAGAAAGTTTATTAAAAAATCTTTTGTCATATTAACAAAAGTGAGTTTTAAGGATAATTACTTTGATTATCACTAAGTATGATTAAGAAAAGTTAGTGATATGATTATTTCCTTGATGATAGTGTTAGTTAAATAATTCGTTTTGTGTTTTACACTAAATGTGTTGTATAGTTTGTTGTGATCAAAACTAAGAAATATTAGTTAACACTAATAATGTTTTTAGGCATCACTTGCATTAACACAAGATATGATCATGAACGTGAATAGTGTCATGAACGTGAGTGTGAAAGCAAGTCGAATTTAGAACAAGAACGTGAACGTAAATAAGGAGCACAAATGCGAACCTTTGTCTGACCCGATAGCTGACACATTACCATGTGATCGGATGAGCCTTGGTTGGAATGTGTCCGATCAATCTGTTGGTTCTGAAATTCGTACGGATGTAAGTATTCTGCAGACTTGATCAAACTTGTTGGTAATAACCCAGATAGCATCTTGTTTCTTCTGAGTTTGCGTTAATCTAGTAACCAAAATCCATGGAGATCTTGTCCCGTTTCTGGTCAAAATTTCGATGGTCGATAAACATCCCAGTCAGTTGGTGTTCTATCTTAGCCTGTTGGTATGTCAGGTGCTTAGATATGAACGTAACTATATCTTGTTACGTAGAAACTTGATACGTAGAAATTTGCGGAACTATAAGTCTCCGAAATTAGACTTCCCTTAGCGTAGGATTTTCTTAGAACACCTAACATAGTGTAGGGTTCTCTCCTTTATGCATGAGCTGAGTCATGGTAAGATTAACCGTGAGAATACACGTGATTCAGCGTGTCACTATAATCAACCAGAAGTTATAATGAAAAATTTCATCGTGAAATTTCTCCTATCGTAGGATTTGCAACATAGAGAAAATATGGTCTTCCTGCTCTTCTCCAGACTTTAGAGAAAGTTAGGTTGTCATAGATGAAAACACTGATGAATTTGTGAGTTCATGGAAACTTAATTTATTAAGGCCATAATGCTGCTGGAGCACCTATGAGACTAATACAAAATCATGAATCTAGCACGACCGAGTCGTGTACGAATAGCAGTCATGGACATGTCCTGCTCTTTCACTCGTCACTGTTGGTAGCATGATCATGAATCCGATCTTGAGAAGTGCTTAATACCCTAAATGAAGTCGATCTTGTCAAAACATGGAGGAGAATAACGGTTATGAATGGTGATTTGTTTAAATCAATGGTAGTCGACACATAATCTCTTGGTACCGTCCTTCTCCTTGTAGGTTCTTCTGGAATGTATGGGAAGATTTTGGAATAATCAACTGGTTATGCGTAAAAGGACTTCCGTAGTGGTGTCTAGACTAACAGCTAGAAAGTTTTAGCAGTCATAGCTAACAACGCACGTGCTTGTAAAGCATAGATAATTTGTACATATTTTCCTGATGGAAAACCATGCTGCATGTATTCAGGAGCCTGAACATTACTGTACATAATCATGAATCATAGCATGGTGTGTTGTTTGTAGTCTATAATTAGGATTAAATTCAACTCGCATCTGTCCGAGGTAATGCGTTATCAGTTGGGATCTTATCATTAGGCTGAAGAAAACCTTCGTATACATGGGTAATACGAATGGTGTCCTTTATGGTAATGAGTATATATGGAATATGGTGCAAGAATGAAAGTGTCATCGAGTAAATGTGACAGATATCATTGATACGCCACTGATGGTACTGAAATTCTTGTGGCCTGATTAATACATGGCACGGCAAAATAGATATACCCTTTATAGGGTATCCTAAATTTCTTAGCGATGTTCCAGAATTGGACTTGAGTCACGTCTCTTGACTCGTGTCTTGGGAAATATAAGTGTGACATGTATCTTGACTGGTGTCTTAACATGTGTCTTCAGAGAGTATACGTGAGACATGTATCTTGACTGATGTCTTGACATGTGCCTCGAGATGTGAAACGAATAGAACCACAAATACCTGGTTATTATGCCAGAATTGGCGGATCGGTTGAACTACTGATCCTTTGTATTTCTGATCACGTCCGCGGTTGGAGCTTCGGTTGCGATTGCTAGGAGAGTTGCTGTCATAGTAGTGGTTACTATCGTCTTGTCTGTTAGTTCCATGACGATCATTCTCATGACCCTAATTCATGTAACTATTCAGCTGAGTGGCTGGCTGCTACCGGTCTTCACTCATATGACTGAAACGACAACTGAATGACGTGTGACATGTAACTATGAATTAGGGTCAATGATTGATGGAAGTCGTCTGATGGTAAAGCATCTTCTCGTCCATTTGCTTTGCTCCAACGCCTTTGTCTTCGTCTTGTAGGATCTCCAGGTTGTGAACAACATCCCCTTATCGTAGCGTCTCTGAACGTCAGCAGCATCAACCTTTAGTAACATCTCCAAGTTATGAGCGGCATCAGCAATCTTGTAGAATATCAGCAATAGAAAATACGCCTGAGATGATTAAGAATTGACTAGCGAATACTCGTGAAATATTGCAAATGAAATACACATGGATTAAGGTACGTGTAATACACATGAAATACGGTACATGGAGCACACATGGAATGCACATGAAATGATCGGTATGGGGTCGATCATTTGTCATGATTTTAAAGGAACTATAATCGGTTAAACGGTTAGAAAAACCATCATGATAACCTGGCAATGGTAGTATATACCTCATTCTGGTTGCATAGAGAAACGTTAAAGTGTGGTTACACAAAATTCAAGATGATTTACCTGAAAGCATGATCAATGAAAACCAACCATGACTATCATGAAAGCAGGATTTACTGCAATCTTTCAATGTCTAGCATGAGGGCATGATCGACATGATGAGAACATAATCAATATAAGGAGACTTAAGACATACTTAACATGAAGATGAAATCAACATAAAAAAAATCTTGGAATGAAATTAATCATGAAGGAGTATAAACATAATCAGCATGAAAATGAAGTTAACCATGGTAGCATGAAAACATACTTGACATAAATACATAATAACTTATGAGGGGATATGAAAAAAATTTATGCGTATAAATCATGAGAAAAATTTTATGCATGAATACATGATGCAGTTTATAAAAACCTTTATATGCGCGAGGGGACGCCTATGGGTCGGTCCTAAAACAAAATACATGGCGAGGGGACGCCTATGGGTCGGTCCTAAAGTTAAAAGTTCCGATAAAAGCACATGCGACTAAATAGGGCCAGTACCGTACCAACCATTACTTAGTCATAATCCCTGCAACAATGATACATGAAACATAAATAATGAAACTCATCTGTCAAAACTTATCAGGAAAAAATTTTATGTCACTAATTATGAACTACTGGGTTTCAGTCCACATAGCCACAGTTCACGAGGAACATCATGCATGAAACAATGACACATAACTAAATATGAATGACGGTTGTCCATCCATATTAGTAAAACAATATCGATGGAAACATCAAGGTTAAAACCTCAAGGTGCTGAAAACATCATGGTTAAAACAACAATGTGCTGAAAACATCAATTCGTGGAATAACAAGCGTTGTGTTAGGAAGCTCCTGGTGACTACCCACTAGTCATAGGTCAAGTTTTAGAGCCTACAGGTCGAAGCCTTGTCTCTAATACCATAATTGTTACACCCCATTTTGATAAATGGAATGTCACGCGGTATTATGACATGTCATCAAAGCATGCAAGGTAATATGTACTAAAACATACATGACTATAGGGAAAACTGGAATCAAACATCGGTTCCCAAACATAAGCCCAAAACATAAATAAAGTAAATGAATAAAAGGAAGACTAAACAAGCATAAATATGAAGGCATGAGGAGAAGAAGTCTAAGGTAGCTCCCATCCTATGCGTGTCCTCCAAATGCTCCAGTCTAACTTTAGGTACCTGTCGTTTTGGGACATGGAAAGGAAAGTAACAGCTAAGCATAACACTCAGTGCACAGATATACAAGTAAAGCATGAATAATGTATGCATATAAGCATGAAACAGCGGAAGAAACTAAGTCCTGGATAACTTGGTTATATCTCAGTAAAACTGGTTTTATAGTTTGAAAAGCCTGATGTTTATCTTGTAAAAACTGTTTAACATATTATACCATTAGCCAATATAGGTCATGAAATATCAACATGCATGAATACTTGGAGGGGTGACCTCGTCATGCAAATTAGAGGGGCTGCCTCTAATTTAATATACTGGTTTTGGGTAGGAGGGATCAGCTCTTTGTGAAGGATGCAAGGCACATACACCACATTCACACTGAGTAATCTACTGAAAACATGTAACTAGGATGCACCCATACGCCCCACATGATAAATATAATAATATGGCCAAAAGCTGAAGGGACGCCATGAGCAATCACACCGCCGTGGGGAAGTCAAAACACCAGTGCCTCTAGTGTTATGGTTATGGTACCTCCATAACTAGGTGAAACTGGTCATGCATGTATATGGCTTTAGGTATTCTAATTAAACATAAGCAATCAAAACATATAAAACTTATACTAGGGAAAACAGTTGGCTGCATACGAGGAATCCTAATAAGGGAAGAATGTCTATACTAAAAGGACGGAGAATCTGTACCTTATGTCCAGTGAACGAAGAAGACGAACAGAAGAAAGTCCTACTTCGGTATCACTAATGCTACATAAATACATACGTGTATAAGTATCTAATTACTGAATATGTAACTGGTTTTATATCATGTCTTAGCTTGTTTTATATGTTCATGTCATATTTTACTGATTTATGCTTTATTACTGTGTTTATCATATATTTTGTCTATTCTGATTAAGTATTACTTGTATTTCATGCATTATTATACTTGTTGTGTAATAATAAGTAACTTTCTAAAAATAGCAGGTTACCTAAAATAGAAAGTTTCCAAAAATAGAAAGTTACTAAAATAGAAAGTTTCCAAAAATAGAAACTTTCCAAAAATAGAAAGTTTCCAAAAATAGAAAGTTTCCAAAAATAGATTTACTGCTTGAAATAGATGAGTTTCTAAAAATAGAAAGTTTCCATAAATACATTAGCTGCCTTAAATAAATAAGTTTCTAAAAATAGTAAGTTTCCATAAATAGATATAAGCTGGTTAATTAAGCTAATTATATAAACTCAAGTGTTTTCTTATTATTATTCTAAGTCATGTGATTATATAGTATAGTTTATTAATTATTTCATGTAAATTAAATAAACTATTGGTTAAAGTATTTAATTAAATATAACATGAATTTAATTAAATAAAGGTAAAATACTTAGGTTAAACATATATTATTATCTATTAATAATATAACCTAAGTCATGTTAATTAATTAATTATAAGTCATGGTTTTAATAATTAATTAATTATTATGTCTAATTAAAAGATAAATACTTAGGTTAAAATACATGAATTAATAATTGAACTAACAACCTAAGTCATGTAAATTAAATTAATCATGTTCATGTTTTAATTAATTTAATATTTAGTCTTGTAAAAATAAAATAACTTGTAAAAAAATAATAAACCTTGAAAAATAACTCATGAATCGGACCGTGTTTTAAATCTACCATGTGTGAACCGGACCCGTGATTAAAACCCATGAACCGGACCCGTAACCATCACCATACCCCGACCTAGGTCGGGGTTTCTTCCCCTTGCTGCTGCCGTGACAACATCCTCAACAAACCGAGACCTTAAGGTCTCGGTGGTGTGCATATAAGCCAAGCCGAGACCCCCTTTGGGGTTCGGTTAGGCGTCGGCCATAACAAAAACACCCCTAAACCCATGATTGATTATACCCCATGATTAGTAACATGTTTAAATACTTGTTTTTAATTAATTTATTAAAAACATCATGATTTTATGTGATTAAATAAATCAAAACATAAAAAGAAAAAGGTTAAAGGTTATACCAATTACGGGAACAAAAGGAGGATGATAACACGAACGATGTCTACGAGAATTGGATCACCAAAAATCAACAACACCCTCCTTGTGGTGTTTTATAACCGGCGGCCAAGAGAGGAGAGAAAAGGAGGATAGGGTTTTAATATTTTTGTGAAATCTTGAATTATGACAAAGATATTGCTCCTTTTCTTGTTTTGGTAAAAATAGCATGGGCTTGGCCCTTTTCTTCCGTAATTTCGTGGGTATGTGGGCCCCGAAAGGGGAAACCCGTTGTTTTCCCGTGTTCTAATTATTTTTGTCTTTTCGTGTCGTGTTTACGTGATTTAATTATCTATCGTTCGTGTCGTAATAATTATTTATATGTAATCGTAATAAATATACGTAAATACATAATAATAGATTCTTGATTATTTACGTTCATGATTTTCATGTTCGTGATTATAATTATAGTTGATAATTATTATCGTGTCTTAATACGTAATAAATACTTACCGTGTAATAACACGTACGTAATACTAGTAATTCCTATTCGTGAAACGTACACGTGCTATAAAAGGAAAGTTTTAATCATGTAAGTACGATCATAAGTGTACTGTTCATGGTAAAAGCATGCGGGTTTTACAATACAAGTGATATATATATATTAATCGTTTTTATTAAACTCTATGAACTCGCTCAGCGTTTCGCTGACTTTTAACATGTTTTATCTCAGGTACTTAAAGGTAATTCTCGGGAAGACAACAAGAATTTATGGCCCGCATTCAAATAAAAATTTCCATTCAAATGTTTTTTTAAATTTGTATGACATATTATGACCTGAGGACCTATGTAATTTGATATTCATTAATGGAAAATGCATTATTATTAAACGATGCAATATTTAAGCGTTGTCTATGATTTGAGTAATGTGCTATCCCTTAACACCAACGACTCTTCCGCTGAATTAAATTATGAGTCTTTGGGGGTGTTACAGTTTGGTACCAGAGCTCTCGTTATAGAAAATGAAAGATTTTTAAAAAACCAAGGTTTTGAATAAACCATTTCAAAAACCTTTTAACTATAAATATTTTTAAATAAATATTTTGAGTAAAATGTTTAAAAATCTTTTGACTATAACGGTGCCGAAGAATTCCGAGTTACCGAGAAGGCCAGACTGAGAAGTGTTATTTTAATATATATATATATATATATATATATATATATATATATATATATATATATATATATATATATATATATATATATATATATATATATATATATATATATATATATATATATATATATATATATATATATATATATATATATATATATATATATATATATATATATATATATATATAACTTGCATTATATATATGTTGTTATTTGATTACATGATTGTTTAATGATTATTCTAATACTTATACGAGATATATATACGATGTAGATTGTAACAAGAAACCCTAACTCCCCTAACAAATCAACCGAAGCTATTTCTGTAGGAATTCTAGCTATTCCAGATCTAAACCAAGTTGCCGATGTTTATGATCCCAACAAAATGGTTGATATTTGTAGAAATGTTGATATTAGTTGATTGTGATATTGAAGAAGAATTGTCGAGATTAAATCTGATACCGATGTCATGACGATCTTTTCTTATAGAGTGGAGTTTGACAAAACCTCACCACCTAGGAAGATGTCATCTGATTCGGTGTCACCCAATTCTTAAATTTGAAATCGAAAGGGTGAATGTTGCACTTGAGGCTGTCATTGGAGCCTTTACCCAAAAGCCTCATGCCACTTGTACCTTTCCGAGAAGTCTAATTGAATGTGTGAGTCATTTCCTACTCATGAGTCATTTGATAATTGTTGTTATAGGAGCTATAGAATTGAAAATTTAGTGTTGTTCATGTCGACCTTTTATTGCCTTTCCTTATCTGAAGAACAAGTTTGAAAGTATTGGAAAATGAGGTAGAATGTCGCATTAAGTATAAGTTGGTTGAAACTTGAATAAAGTCAAATTTAACTCGTATGGAATACGAGATTGTTAAGAGGAAGTCGTTAAGTACTGTGGTTGAATTATAAGGTTTTAAATGATTTTTGGTTCGTGGTAAGGGTTGTTCCTTGGCCATTGTCCAATGACGAGGATGCCCAGTGTTCAAGAAACAAATTGAAGAAATCTTCTTCTGAATTGGGACCGATGGATCTTCCGGGACAGGTGGAACACCTAATGACTCTTGTAGATTAGTATTCATTGTGGTATCTTTTAAAATCCCTAAGTTAACTAAGACATCAGTTGGTAGGATGAGTCCTTGGAATTGTATGACATGGCGACACGTAATGTGTGACGGTAAAATGTTTGATTTGTTTGTGATTAATGAAAAGACTACCTTTGATTGCTAAATCGTACATGTATCGATGTTATCTATCTTTTCTTGCTTCTTCCTAATGTTTGCATTAGTGATGCAACCATTGAACGAGTACTCATCTCGGTTTGAGTTGCGTTATAGATTCTTCTCTTTGTATTCCTGAGTGCCATCGAGGTCATGGACCTTATGATTATTTGACAAAGCTCATTTCCTATCATATCATAGTTAGTTCTTGGTGAACAACTCTTCATCACTCTTTTGCAGATCACTCATTGTTTTTATAAGTTAAAACAGTGTCCCTTGAGAAAAATTGAATTTTCATCACCATATGGATTATTCAAAGTGAGACTTATAAGTAATCATTATCGAAATAAAGTTGTTTATGAAACACCTTGGAAAACTTAATTGCTTCCATAACGAAGAACATCTTTGTAAATTTATTTTGATTCTTATTCCAGAATTAAGCATGAAAATATTTTTAATTTAAACATGATGACAAAATTTTGACGAACTGAGTATTGCATCGTTAATCCTAAAATTGTATATAGTTACGCGCCTACGTACAATTTGGAAGGGACCATGCAAGGCTGATTAGTAGTCACCATGAAATTGTTAATAAACATTACATTTTTCTTTGTAATTGTGAAAGATTGAATTTTTATGAGATCTGCAAGAAGTGCAAAATAGGGACATATTGTTAGGGACACCTACATATGTGCCAGTACCATTTATTTTTCCGAATCGGATTTACTCATCTGTGGAAATTGTCTTATTTGACAATTTACCTCCCTTCTTGTCCAATTCTCTCATGGTGAGATTTTTTGGAAAATTTTCTAATTATAGAGTGTTGATACCCGACCTGGTGTATCAACGTTCCTATCATTTCTTTTGACTAGATTCCATTTGAATGACATGGGTAACGATCTAAGGTGCTTTGAATGCGTACTCAAATCATGAAAACATGAGATATATTCATATTCGTTAATGTTTTCGTCTTTATCTGATTTGAAATTCTCTCGCGTAAATTATGCGTTGACCTTACTCTTTTAATGTTAGCTATGTCTCCAGATATCCTTGAATTTGTGAAGGGTTATGAGTCATTATTAGTATTTTGAGAAGTTCACATCTTATCAACTGTAATGAAACTGGAAAGTTGGTAGTGCTAGTAGAATGGATTGATTGATTATGACATAATGTCATTGTCTTAATTGATGGGAACTCGAGTAGAATTCCCCTAAAAGATAAGATTTTGATTATCAAAGGTGATCTAAATAATTACTGATGGGTGACCATATCCTGCATTTAGGCTTGAAATTATACCATGAATGGTTATGAACTAGTCATAGATCTTGTAATCTAGAAAGAACTTAAAGTAAATTTATTAAAAGATGTTCCTATTATTTGAAACTCTTTAAGGTATTTGCTGATGAATTACCTAGAATTCCGCCAATATGGTTAGTTGAATTTGGTATTGATTATTTCCCGGTGTTGCACCTGTGGCATGTGCACTATACTTCAACACCATCTGAATCGAAAGAGTTACCGTACAACTGAGAGAGTTGTCGGAGAAAGCTTTTATTCTATAGAGCTCATCATCATGAAGAGCTATGGTATTGTCATTCCATATATTTATTAATTACCATGAACTAAGTAAATTGACGATCAAAATTTATATCCATTACCCAAGATGGAAGATTTGTCCGATCATTTACAAGGTTCTAGTGTATATTCAAAAATTTGATCCACGGCATGGTTATCATCAACTTCGCGTCCGCAAAGAAGATTATCTATTCCAATCACTACATCCAGAACTTGTAATGAACATCATGAGTTTCATGTGATGTCGTTTGGATCGATCAATGCGCATGTAGCATTCATGAATTTGATGAATCGCGTGTGTAAGCTGTATTTTAATAAGTTCATGCTTGTGATCATTAAGGACCATCTGTTTGTTTCTAAGAATAAGAAGGAGTTAGTAATCATTTGTAGACTGCCCTGAGCTAGCCGAGCAGTGAAAACATGTACCTTGAGTATTTATCAGGTGATTTAAGGCTTGATCCTTTACATTCTTTGACCGTGTGGTTAATGGTAGTAGAATCTATGTTGACTCTTTAAAGATTAGAGCCATTAAGGCTTTGGGTTATACCAAAAAGGAAGTGTGAAGATGTTTTGACAAATATTTATCGCAGGATTATTGAGGAATTATTCCCTCATACCCTGATCATTTAACTAAACTCCCTTAGGAGGAAATGTTTGTGTATACCTCAAGACAACCTAAGAGGGATTGAGGAAACCATATAACCCATGACATGGAATTTGGAACGACAATTTTTGCTCTTCAACTAAGAAAATTTTGACCAAAGTATAAACAAAGATTTTTCGGAACATTACGGATCTTATTAATTATTTTCGATAAATCAACAAAAATCGTGTTAATTAAATTCAAATTTATTTTGAACAATTTTTTATAATTGGACGAACTGAGAAATTTAAAAAATTTTACGTTTACGTTTCATAAATTAAATATTTATTATTTAAATTACTTGAAATATTTATCGACTCTTTAAACCTCAGACTGGGCAAAACTAATAAAGAAATAGTTGAGACGAAACTAAAACTTAGAAAATATGAAGAAAGAATTTCTTAGTGATTATGGTCAGTATATTTATTTCATCAGGGAAGGTGAATGTAGTTGCTCACACGTTATGTATAAATGATAAATAACCAATTAGGATGTGTTTCTTAGTAATGACCGTGTAGAATAATTTGCCCGAACAAATTAGAAAATAGTCGATGCTTGTAAGAAGGATAATATAGATGATGAATGATGAATCGCGGCTAATGAGAACCATTAGAGATGGGAGCCGATGGAGTTAAGTGTTTAAAAAGGTCGTTTGTGGTGGCCTAAAAATGGAGGATTTTCAGATTTACTCATGTTAGAATCCCATAAGTTTATGTATTCTACTCATGCCATTTCTGGTAAAATGTATCTTTATCTAAGGAAGTTGTACTGAGAACCAAATGTGAAAGCGAACATCGCAACATATGTTAGTAAATGTTTAACTTTTGTGAAGGTCGAGGCTGAACCCCAAAATCCATCAGGATTACTTCTACATCTTATTATTCCTGTTTGGAAGTGGGATAGAATCACCGTGGATTTTATCACAAATCTTCCAAGGTCATCATCTAGATTTGATTTGATTTTGGTCATCGTCTACAGACTGACCAAATTTGCTCATATCATTCCAATTAATGATAGTTTCTCGATGGAGAGTTTGGCTCATTTGTATTTAAAGGAGTTGTGTGAACATAGTGTGCCTGTATCAATCATCTCTATCAAGATCCTCGCTTCACATCGAATTTCTAGAGATTCCCTCAGAAGTCATTGGGAACGAATCTTGATGAGAGTACTACTTACCACCCACAATCGGAGGGACAAGGTGAAGGAACGATATAGACACGAGAAGGCTTGTTTTATGCATTTATGATTGACCATTGGTAATGAACAGGATAAGCACTTTCCTTTGGATAGGTTATCATTGATAATTATCGCTTTAGGAATTGAGATCGAAGCTTGCGAGGATCTATATGAAGAAAAGTTTAAGAGCATCTGTAGGTAGGAGTTGGGATGAAGATACCCGACTCGCGAGACCTGAAATGATTGTGGAAATTAGGATCTGATTATTGACTGCCAGTAATGGGCAGGAGGTTATGTGAATATGAAATGTAGATCTTGAAGTGCAGGATGGGTAGCAAAGCTATGCCGAGAATTTTTCATCATGGAAAGATGAATGGGTGATCTGAAAGATCGTGGGAATCTAAGTCCCTGTTGTATGGGACCATTGAGATAATGTAAAGATTTGGTCTGAGAGGCATATAAGCTAGATCTACCCTAGGACTTCAAGGGCTGCATGAATTATGTTTTGTATATCGAACTTGATAAAATGTCTATCAAATGAAAAATCTGATTAATTCTTAATGAAGTTTGGGTCGGGTAAAAGTTGCATTCCTCAAAAACCCGTTGACATCATGGAAAGAGAAAGTGAGTCAACTTAAGCATGATCGTATTCCCATTGTTACGTTGATGAAACTCGCATATTGTAATGGATTACAATTAAGAGAAAAGACCGAATGTGGAGGAAATACCCACGTGTCTTTGACTCTATAAGAAGAGAGTAGTAAGATGAATTGATCTTTGAGGACAAAGATCCTCTTTAGGGGGAACTGCTGTGACAATCCGTAAATTTAAGGTCATTATTTTATTCTCAAGTATTATTTATAATCATTATTTTATTGTTAATTTATGAACTCACTCACTCTTGGGAAGAAATTTGGGTTTACGTCTTGAAGTAGCTTCGTCTACGTCTAAACCGGAAAGCTCTAGTTTACGTGTTTACGTTTACGTACTCCGATTTTGTGACAGTCCGACATTTCAGATAGTAAATTTATTCTTGAATATTATTTTGGAATTTAGTTTTGTGTTGGTTCATAAGCTCACAAATTTACGAGAAGAAATTAGGACTTGCATGCATAATTTAGCGTCTTTTACGATTAAACCGGAAACCCTAGGTTTACGTATTTACGCTTTTGTGCTCCGTTTTTGATGAGACAATTTTTATTAGAATCGTTTTGTGCCATTGATTCATAATTTATAAAAACATTTTTTGTAAGTCGATCCGAGGGCACGTAAATCAAGGAAACTAGAATCGAGGAGTACCAGTAAATTAATAGGCGATGAACAAGTATACACTTGTCCCACCCCCCCACTATGGGCGGCATAAACAAGCCATAACACCATTTTGGTGTCAAGATTTTATCACATCTCTAGGACACTTGTCCTATACATGCAAAATTCAAAACCACTAACCATCAAAACCATTAACACTCTCTCATTTCTCACACATACATGTAAAATAGCCAAAAGTTTTCTCCAACTCTCACCTTCTCTCCCTTTTTGTCGTCCCATAAACACCACCATCTCACCATCTCCTTTAAAATTTAACAATGGACTTTATTAATAATCAACATATGTTGAGGCCTAGTTGAAAAGATGAAGATTGGAGGTGGTTATAACATGTGAAAAGGAGTTTCCATGGAGTTTTAAGGCTGATTTCAAGAAGGTGTTCATAAAAATTAAAGGTCTCAAAAAGTGATATTGCTAAGCTAAAGACTTGGTGACAAGAACCAAGCCTTGTTCATCAAAAATCACAATCTTTCATCACATTGATTGGTATAGAGAACATATTATTTCTATCATCAAGTGATTGCATAGGGATTTTGTATTACCAGATTAAGCTAACAAGGTTAAATCTACAAGTAAAACATGATGGAATCATGATGAAATCATCACTAGTTGTATAGGTTGTATAAAACAGTAAGTTAAAATATGGTTACTTGGTTAAATGGCTTGGATTAATGGATATGCTGATAGATAATTGATATCTACACAAGTGGTGAATTAGCCACTCAATGGAATGATTAAAATGAGCAAGATATGGCCAAAACACTTTTGCAGGACAAATCTGTATAGTCTGTTTTGGGCGAATTATTAAAATACATAGAGGCTAATTGAGCAGTAGCTATAAATGAGTTATTTGTAGCACACATCATGTAGTTTATTCTTTTTAAATTTGAGGTTCTATCTCTTTGTAGAACTCAAGATGATTGAGCAGTAGCTATAAAAGAGTTATTTGTAGCACACATCATGATGTTTGATTAAAAAATTCATCTTTTTGTTTCCATCTAGGCTTATGTACGATTTAAGCTATAAGTTTGACAATCTTAATAGCTTATTTTGTATGTAGCTTATTTGTTTTAAAGTTTTCTTAAAAGTTTATCTTTTTAAAGTTTATTTTATAAAGTTATTTATTTTGTGTCTTGAAAGTCTTCAAATTTGTGTCTTATTTTATCCGTATCATTATTGATTTGGTAAAGTTTTGATTTGTGCTTATTCAAGTTAACTTATTGGTTTTGCTTATTGCGAATTTCAGTCCATCGGAATGAGGTATTAGGATTCCGGCAACTTGTTACGATCGCAAAAACCACAAGGGTTTCTACATTGCGATCGGTATTGTGATACTCCCCCTTATTCGGATCTGGGATTCGGATCTGGGATTCGGATCTCGGATTCTGATATGGGATTCGGATCTGGGATTCCGATCTGGGATTCCGATCTGGGATTCGGATCTAGGATTCGGATCTAGGATTCGGATCTGGGATTCGGATCTGGGATTCGGATCTGGGATTCGGATCTGGGATTCGGATCTGGGATTCGGATGTGGGATTCGGATCTGGGATTCTGATCTGGGATTCCGATGGAGTCTTAGTTTTTATGTCTTGTCTTTATTTTCAAATCAAAATTTTATATTTCCTGCCATTTTCTTAAACTTTATTTTAAATTGTTTTTATTTTAGTTTTATTTTAAGATTGCATTTCATTTAAGTGTTTTTCTAGTAATTTTCTAGTTTAATTTTTCACCTTGTTTTACTTTTATTATTTGTACCTGTATTTAATTTGCTTTTAAACACTTTCTGCATTTACTTTTTAATTAGTTATAGATAATCAACTTTCTTTTTGTTAACCAAAAACGACTGAGTCACACTTTGAACCGGAAATCAATTCGAAAATATCAGAACAACGAATTTTCATACTTGGTGAAAACATAGTTATTAAATGGCGCCGCTGCCGGGGAAATTATCATGTGCAGATAAATTAATACAAAAAATTTGATGTTTTCGGCAAAAAGAACTCAAAAGTTATGATATGCTTAAGAAAGCATATACAACACGAAAAACCAACCTATATTTCATCCCATGCTCTGATACCAATTGTAGAACAATGATAATCTTTATGAATCAAGAGGGTTGATGTTTTCTAGAGAGAGAAACTTAGAGAGAGAAATGAAAGAAACTATGTATTATGAAAGTAAGAAATGAAACAAACAACACCTCTTTCCATGGTGGAAAGAGGCTTATATACCCAAATCTTTAATGGACTTGGGCCTCCGGCCCATGAACATGCTCATGGGTCGGGCTATTTAATAAATGTTACTAAAACACTACTACGAGCCTATAACTATATAGTTGGAGTGACCGAGACTATCTTTATACGTAAAACGTATTTCCAACATGCTTGATCGGACATGTTCCATCCAAGGCTCATCCGATCACTTGGCAATCCCTCAGTTATCTGGTCAGACAAATATTCATAATTGTGCTCCTTATTTACTTCACGTCCTTGTTCTAATTTCACGACTTGCTTTCGCGCTCGCGTTCATGACACTATTCACGTTCATGATGGCATCTCGGCTTATGATTTTACGTTCATTTTTTTCTCATTCTGGGAAGTTTTGCAAGAACTTGAGAGACCAGACCCAAGTTTAGAATAACTCCCTATCCTCAGATAGACGTTTCTCGTCATATTCTATGTCTCACCTTGTAGCGTTTGGCGTTACCGCCATTATATTCTATGTTCATGATATGTTTCACATGTCATGTTCATTCCACATTCTTCATATCATGATCAAGATATGTTACACGTATCATGGATCATGATATGTTTACTCATACTACATTCACCAAATTTTCCACGTATCACGTTCAAAAAATTTCACGTGTCACGTTCAAAATTTTTCACGTACTACGTTTCTTTGTGTCTCGTGCATCGTTGCTAATTATCAGTAAGTTAGAGTGTTTTGCACGATAACGTTTTAGTTTCCCTTACACGTTAATTCTTATTCCCTCGATCAAATTTAGGGGATCTACCTTAAGTTGATAACCAAGAACTTCTTAGTATTTGAAGTCAAGGTCAGGAGGACCAAGATCTATCATTGTGTCAAGATTTGTGAAGGAACCGTTCCAAGAGGGAAGCCACTTGGAAACGGACAAGTTCATCCGGACTTCTTATCCGTTTTTCTCTTATCAATTAGATATGTCCTTTCAGTCACGTCGCGTTCCATGTCTTTTCAAGACATGTCCGGTTCCGCGTTCTTTCTGCCATGTCACCTACACGTTCATTTATCATACATACCCTCTCAGTTTGATTCGGGTATGTTTCTCTTTCAGTTACGTTATCTATAATTTGGGGACGAATTATTCTTTTTAAGGGGGAAGAGTTGTAAATCCCACATGCTTTTACCATGAATAGTACCATTAAGATCGTACGTATATGATTAGAACTTTCCTTTTATAACATATTTACGTTTCACGTATAAGTATTACGAGTATTACGTACGTGTTAGAACACGATAAGTATTTATTACGTATGAACACACGATAATTATTCCAATAATAATTTTAATCACAAACATGCGATCATAAAATCATGAACATAATCTAATCACGAGCAAATATTAATTACATATATATATATATATATATATATATTTATCACGAGCACGAATAAATATATTAAGTCACGATCGATAACTAATTAAAACATGTAAAACACGAACACGAGAACACACTATAATATTTAGACTCGAGAAATGTACGGGTTACCCTTATGTGGGCCCCTACCCACGAAATTAGGAAGAAAAGGGCCAAGCCCATTGTTTTTTTACTAAAAAAGAAAAAGGGGAAAATCTTGTGTCATTTATCACAAAATCAAGAAATAACAAAAAACCCTAATTCTCTTCTTCCTCTCCTTTTTGGCCGCCACATTTAGGAACACCAAAGGGGTGTTCGGGTTGATTTTGATCTTGGAATTTGGGCAAGCATTCGTGTGTGTTCATCCTTGATTGATCCACGCATTCGGTATAACCTTTTTAACTCTTTTCTTTTATGTTTTGATTTATGAATTACATAAAATCTTAATGTTTTTAAAAACCAATTAAAAACATTTATTAAAACATATCTATGATTATAGGGTGAATCAAAACAAGGTTTTTTACGGGTGTTTGTTCTAGCCGCCGCCTAAACCAAACCCCCAAGGGGTCTCGGCTTCGCTTATGAACCACCACCGCGACCTCATGGTCTCGGTATGGTGGTGTGGGTCCCACGACAGTAGCAAATAAGGGGGAACCCCGACTTGGTTTGGGGTATGGTGTTGATTACGGGTTCGGGTCATGGTTTCTAGTCACGATCTGGTTCATTGATTATGTTAAGGTTATGATTCTAATAGTTATGTGGTAAAAATTAAATTAATAAAACATGACATAATTAATTTAATTAACATGACTTAGGTTATAAATTTAATTATTAGATCATGAATTTTAACCTAAGTATTTATATTTTACTAGAGTTTATAATTAAATAATTATTAAAAACCATGACTATAATTAATTAATTAACATGACTTAGGTAATATTATTAATAATTAATAATACATGTTTTAGCCTAAGTATTTATTTATTTAATTAAAATCATGATATATTTAATTAAATACTTTTAACCTATAGTTTATTTAATTTACATGTAATAATTAATAAACTATACTTTATAACTACATGACTTAGAATAATAATCAGAAAACACTTAAGCTTATATAATTAGCTTATTTAAACAGCTTATATCTAATTATGGAAACGTTCTATTTTTAGAAACTTATTTAATTAAGGCAGCTAATCTATTTATGGAAACTTTCTATTTTTAGAAACTTATCTAATTTAAGCAGTAATTCTATTTTTGGAAACTTCCTATTTTTGGAAACTTTCTATTTTTGGAAACTTTCTATTTTTGGAAACTTTCTATTTTTGGAAACTTTCTATTTTTGGAAACTTTCTATTTTTGGTAACTTTCTATATTAGGAAACCTGCTATTTTTAGAAAGTTACTTATTATTACACAATAACTATAATAATATATTAAATACAAGTAATACTTAATCAAAATAGACAGAATATAAGATAAACACAGTATAAGGCTTAAAATAGTAAAACATGACATGAACGTATAAAACAAGCTAAGACATGACATAAAACCAGTTACGTATTTAGTAAGCAGATACTTATACACGTATGTATTTATGTAGCATTAGTGATACCGAAGTAGGACTCTCTTCCGTTCATCTTCTTTGTTCACTGGACATAAGGTACGGATTTCCGTCCTTTCAGTATCGACATTCTTTCCTTATTAGAATTTCCCGTATGCAGCCAACTGTTTTCCCATAGTATAAGTTTATATGTTGTATTGCTTATGTTTAATTTAGAATACCTTAATCCATATACATGCATGACCAGTTTCACCTAGTTATGGAGGTACCATAACCATAACACTAGAGGCACTAGTGTTATGACTTCCCCACGGCAGAGTGATTGCTCGTGGCGTCCCTTCAGCTTTTGGCCATATTATTATATTTATCATGTGGGGCGTATGGGTGCATCCTAGTTACATGTTTTCAGCAGATTGCTCAGTGTGAATGAGGTGTGTGCCTTGCATCATTCACAAGGAGCTGATCCCTCTTAACCCAAACCAGTATATTAAATTAGAGGCAGCCCCTCTAATTTGCATTATGAGGTCACCCCTCCAAGTATTCATGCATGGTGGATTTTCATGACCTATATTGGCTAATGGTAAAATATGTTAAACAGTTTTCATTAGATAAACATATGGCTTTTCAAACTATAAAACCAGTCTTACTAAGAAATAACCAGGTTTTCCAGGACATATACATTTCCGCTGCTATATGTTCTTCGTACTTATATTATTCATTTCATGCTTGTATATCCGTGCACTGAGCGTTATGCTCAACCGTTACTTTCCTTTCCATGTCCCAAAACAGCAGGTACTCTAGGACAGACTCGAGCATTTGGAGGACGTGCATATGATGGAAGCCGCAATAGACTTCTTTTCCTTTTTTCCTTCATATACTTATGCTTGTATAAGTCTTTCATTCATTTCACTTATTTTATTATGTTTTGGGCTTATGTTTGGGGGGACCGATGTTTGATTCCGGTTTTCCCTATGGTCATGTATGTTTTGGTACATTTACCTTGTATGCTTTGATGACACGCCATGATTACACGTGACATTCCATTTATAAAAATGGGGTGTTACAATATAAAAGACACTAACTAATAATAACTATTATAAAATAAGTTTGTATACTAAAATAAATAAGCATTACATTTTATAAAAGTAAAACTCAAATGTTTTCTAAAACTACAAACTATATATAAGTTATACGTCTTTTCGGCTAAAATCGAAAGATTAACGTTTTCACGAAATAAAACTTAGATGGTCGGACCCGTCTAATGTAAATTTTTTTATAACTCATATAATGATATGTAAACACATTTGACAAGTAAAAATCGACAAAACTGAGCTTTGTAACTAATGGACCATAATGGGCCAAATTAGCCTTGTTGGACCACTAGGCCAAACTAGTTTGGTATAATATTATTAGACATACTCATGGGCTTAACCCACTTGGGCCCAACATATGAGTATGGGCATGGTCTTAAATAGATAAATGGACTAATATAATGTATTGGACTCTTAATGGGCCTATTGGGCCTTAACATATACATGGGCTAAACTTAGTATGATTGGACTAAGTTAACTAATACCTAGCAACTAGTAATGTTGTATAAGGTGATAAAACCCCAATTGATCATCATGTTATGACATCATTACATATACATAACAACTATTTATAAAGTTATTGGGCATAGCCTAAGACCGAGTATTATTTGTCTAGGTTTCTCATGATCGAGGCACGTACCATACATCCTAATTGCCGATAACCAGCCTTGCCACACCAATGTGAGTTCATAGCCTCACACTCTTTTAAATGTTTTATGAAATGTTTTATAAACCCGCGAGGGAGATAACATGCTAGTTTTGATAAAAATAGAACACAAGTAATCCCGATTGTATGTTTATTGATATGGACCCGAATGATTATATGACCCAATGGATGAAATGAAATGGATTATTATTAGTTAGGTTATGTCACTAAAAGTCCCATTAGCATGAATTGTGAACTATCCGGATTTGGTAGACGCTTATGCATATAATAGTACTATTTAGGGAAGATCACCCCAGTTCGCGCCTTGACGGTTGATCCCCGTCGTGCCACATTGATTGGTAAGCGAATTTATGTATGAGAGGATTTATATAAGTGATAAAGAGATTTTGTTACCCTTTTTATATTACTTTTATCGTTCCTCGATTCACCCGAATTGATTGCCAATTAACGTATCGACTTAACTTTGTTTTTGGTAAATAAAATTTTTGGTATTTTAAAACTAAATCTATTAAATATTAAATTCTAAATAAACAATAAAACTAATCTAATTTAAAAATTAACTACTTTTTAAACTAATTTTGATAAAAACTATTTTGAAATAAATAGTACTTGTGGTATTCTAAACTAACTAAAAAGACTATTAGATATAAAATCTTCTTAATAATAAAAAAAACTTTTATTCTATTTAATTTTAAACTAAAAACCTTTTAAATAAAGTCTATTCTAAAATAAAAGTAAATTTAAAAACAAATTTTGAAATCTAAGTGAAATTTAAAAATAAAAGTAAATTTAAAAATGAAATCTATTTTAAATAAACAAAGTAAAATATTTTAAATAAACAAAGTAAATTATAAAAGAAATCTAAATAAAAATTTCTTTTTTTTTTCTTTTTGTATTTTTTATAAAACTGAATTAAGTAAATAATAAAAAGGTATTTAAACTAAAAACATGTATTTAGCTACTTTAATTAAAACTTCCAGATTTAAGAAACCCATATTAATTAAAAATCGTATAATTAAACAAAAGAATGGTACTAGACGAGATGGTTGGAGCGCAGGACTGTTATGCGAGAGGTCCTGGGTTCGAACCCCAGTACACACAAATTTTATGCTATTATTATTATATTTATTTTAGGAATTTTTGGACAATCAAAAAGGAACAACAGGTACGTTGCGTCTATGCTTATCAGCAGCAAACCCAAACGAACCAAAAAGCAAAAATCAGTAAACTAAATAAGCTAGATAACGAAGATGAATAATCAAATAATCTAATACTGGCAGAAAAAATAAACAATACAAAACCAACTCAACATAAGCAGAATAAGCAGTTTAAACATACCAAAATGAATAACTAAAAGCCAAATAAGCAATAAAACTAAACAAATAAGCTCTACTAATAAGCAGAATAAAAGCTGAAATAAATTAAGCAACTAAGCAGATACCATCTAACTCGAAACTAAAATAAGCAGACTAACCGATAAACAGATCCAAACAAACTTTATAAACTAATACTAAGAAGATATAAGCAAACTTAATACCAAAAAAAAACAGATAGCTAAAGCAGATAAAAACAACCAAACAAAAGCAGATAAATAATATAAATAAGCTTAAACAAGTAAATTAAAAAGAAGAGAAAGGAACCTATTGTCGAAAACCGTTGAGATGAAGGAGAGGCGCTGAACCCCCTTGATATCGATACCGAAACCAAAACGTCACCAGGTCCTTCGATTCACCATCTTCTCGAACAGATTTTTTTTTGATTTTTTTTATATCTCGATTGAATTAAATAAACTGATAATAATAAAAACAGTAACAAAATAGCTTGAATTTAAATGAACCAGTAATTTAAAGATATGCAAACGAGACAAAATTTAATCAAAATAAAACTTTCATTAATTAATTAAAATCATTATAAACTTGAAACTGAAAATACAATTAACCTAAAACTAATTTGCATAAAAATTAAATCTATTTTAACCTACTCCTAAATTAACTAAAAAAAAACTTGAAAAATAATTAAAAGCTTGATCTAATACATGTGAAAGGGGGTTTTTATAGGAGAAACCCTCAAACCATTTCCTTGGTGCCCAAGGTCTTGAATCTTGGCCGTTCTTTCATCTTCTCTCTCTTTTTTCTTTAAATCAACGGTTGAGAATCTCCTTCCCACATGGATTGCCAGGGTGGTGTGGTTTCACCAATTAAATCAAGGTATGAGGCCACGTGGATGAGAGATAGGACCACCATTAGTGGATGCCTCCGAAAAATTAGGGGTTTAATTTCTTTTGATGTAAATTAAATGGGTGGATAAAAACCCCTAATTTTTATAGAGTAATTTTTGGTTTGGGAGATTAGGGTTTTTAGGAGATTGGCTGTAAAAAGAAAAGTGGGAGAGGAGGTGTCTGTGTATGTTTGTATCGAGAGTAATTGGAGGATGGGTAAAAATCTTTTTATTAAAGTGGGGTGAGTGGTGAGAGGATAAACACGTGGGGGATTTGAGGGGGTCGGTTGGGTGTGGTGAGGGTACATGGGAAGGTAGGGTAAAGGATAAATAAATGTTTGTTATTTACATTGTGTGGGGGTAAAGAGTAATGTGTTGGTGATGTACAGTAAGGTTGGGTCGGGGTGTTTGTTGAAAAACACGTGTGAGTGATTTAAACAATTGTGAGTGAGGGTGAGTAAGGGTTGACCATGACTTTGACCGAACGTGTGTTTGTGGTGAACATTTATCTTGTGTGGGTTGACTGGTATTGAGTCAAAAATAAAAACAAGATTTTATTTCCTTTTATCAGTCGATTCATTTTGGGTTAAGCCAAATGGGCTTTGTGGCCCATTTCTTTAATTTTCCATCCGTGATATTTTGTGCAAATGGGCTCTCGGGACAATTGGTTTTTCTCCCCAAAAGTAAATACTTTTAAATCAATAAATGGGTTTTTGAGCCCATTTAATCAATGTGGGACCCACAAGACCCGAACTCTTCGTAAAAGTTAAATCCTCAAATAAAACGACTTGATCTTTGGCATTTTGGTCTTTTGATTTACGTAAACTTGGGCACACTTTTGGTCTTTTGACTTTGTCTTCGTCTCTTTTTGGTCTTTTCTTCAACATTTGACCGTGAAATCCCGTGTTTTCTTTCCTTTTGATCTTTTGTACCTATTTAAACATAAAAAGACAAAACCACGCGTAATTCCGACTTTTACGACATTAAACACATGATTAGGTCTCGTTTATCCTTGATTTTAGTGGCAAAAGGATAAGTGTTTACACACTTATTAAATCCCCTACACTTGACCATTGCAATGACCCCATGCAATGCTTTATTTTAAGGCATAAAAGTTACATTTTTCTCATAATTAACCCATCTTGGCCTTTATTACTATTACTACTACTATTATGACGAAAAGATAAAAACATAAGAAGAAACAAAAATTATCATAATTTATTGACTTGGAAATTATTTGATGGAAGAAACTCGTAAAGAAATCTATGACTTGAATTAGGGCTTAGGTGTCATGAATATTAATCATCCTCAAGTTTCATGTTCCCCATACCAAGCTTAAAAACGAGATCATTGTTATTACAAGTTAGCACAACCAACACTTACTCATGTGGTTTAGTTAATCACTTAGACCCCCTTATTCCTACGGTGTATCTCTTGTATTTTATTTTTGTCTTAAATGATCACGAGGATGCATCTTTGACTTATTTCGATAATTTATTAAGGCCAAAAATAAAGTGGGACGATTTAATCAATAGTTAGCTAAAGGACAAAATCTTTTAAAACGGCTTCTCAAAACCTCATAAAGTTCATATCTTGGCATAACTCGTTTCACGATTTGAGACCTTTCTCGGACCGTTATTTGGATTGTACTTCAAACATCAAATCTTGAGAGACGATCTTGAAATTATGGTCTTCTCTTCTTTTTGGTACACATCTTCATTAGGAGTGAAAGATGCTTCAAACGTTGACCACGACTTCTTCATTTATCCTCTTCTTTATTTAGGATTTTGATATACAACGATCCGCCTCCTTTTCGGACTTGGATCTATTTATCCTCATACCTTGTTAGGGTCTTTTTGGATAGACTTCTCCATGATCTTTAGGGGAGTAATTGCTTCTCGTCGTGTGTCTTGATCCTTCATATTGATTTGGATTAATGATCTTCACATCATCTTAGGATCTTTAGCAAAAAGTGAATCCTCATGCCTTGTTAGGGCCTTTTTGGACTCGGGTATCCTCATGCCTTGTTAGGGCCTTTTTGGATAAGCCAATATTCGCGTCCCGCTTCAATAAGTTATGCCTTGGCTATGAACTCTAATTATTTATACTCGTCTTAGACTCTTGTCCAATGACTTTATAAAAATAACAATTATTTATACATATGATGATTATATATATATGATGATGATCAAGTGGGTTTATACATCTTTACTCATTCATTATAGTGTTTATGTGTTGGAAATTTTCAAGACTAGTTACACTAGTTCAACTTGTTTACATTTTGAGGCCCAATGGGCCCATTACGAGCCCAATATATTACATTAGCCCAATTATACTTTTATTATCAGTATTATACTTTACATGTTGGGCCCAAATGGGTTAAGCCCAATAAGTAAGTTTATAAGTGTTTTACTAACTAGTCGGGTTTATAGTCCAATAAGGCTACTTTGGCCCGTTAATGTCTATATGTTGTAAAGCTCGGGTTTTATCGGTTTTTTTTTACTTGTTATATAATTTCATATATCAGTATGTGAGATTATAAAAGTTTACATTAGACGGGTCCGACCGTCTAAGTTTTATTTGACAAAAACGTTAATCTTTCGGTTTTAGCCGAAAAGACGTAAAACTTAGTATAGAGTTTTATAACTTGGAAAAAAATTTATACTTGTAATTTATATAACATGTCCCATTTTAATATAAATATTTATATAACTCTTTTATTATAATTATTATGCACTAGTGGGTTTTATATATTTATATATTTATATAAATTTTGATTGCTTTATTATATAGTATTTATACAAAATCAGTCCTAAAAATCTAGTTTACTAAAATGGTCATATCTAGAGTTCTACATGGTTATAGAGCCCCAAATTTTATGACATATTCTACATGATATGTGCTTCATTTTATTCCAATATAGCTACTGATAAATCAACCTCTAAGTGTTTTATAAAATTTGTCCAAAACGGTGTACTCAGATTTGCGCTCTAAACTTGTTTTGATCATATCTCACTCATTTTTATGATTCAATTGTATGGCCAACTCTCACATGTGTATAACAACTAATACTTACTGTATATTGATTCCACTTCACCATTTTATCAGTTTAACATTTAGTTACTTACTATTTTTATACAGCCATTATATTTAGCAAGATTTTAACCTTGTTACCTATGGTTTTTCATCTCTTTAATCATATTTATCAACACTTGATCCCCACACAACATTTTTATCATCATATATCCATCATATACATATACAATAAGAAATAAAATACATGATTACATAATCAAAATAACAAGAGGATGGAAAGAACAATCTTTATACCACCAAGATTAAGTAGTTTGAAGGATCAAGACTTGGTTTTGGGTCACCAAATCTTATGAACTCTTGTATGAAATCTTCAAGATCACTAAGGGAGATGTTGGTCTTTGAAAATCATCCCTACTTCATCTTGCAAACTTCTCTTTGGATGTTAAAATAACCACCAATCTATAGAGCTTCAAAAGAGCTTCATCATATGTGTGAATAACACATGATTTCATGGTTAAAATTGATCAAATGATGGTGTTTTTGGTGAGAATGGGATGGAAATATGAGAGCCAAGAGAGAGAGAGAGAGAGAGAGATTGTGAGTTTGAAAGGTTTTGCATGAATGAGAAATGGTTTTGGTTTTTGCTAGTTTTGTGTTAAGTGGTTTTGGTGCTTAAAAGTTAAGCTAAGTACAAGTGTAACTTGTAAGATAATAACTTGACACCTCATGGTGTGTGATGGCTTGATGTTGCCGTCCCATATTAGTGGGGTGGGGCAAAACTTGTTTTGTCTCATCCCACTAATTTACGGGTATTCCTCGATTCTAGTTTCCTCGATTTACGTGCCCTCAGGTCGTTTTACGAAAAACGTTTTTATAGATTATGAATCAACGGCACAAAACGAATCTAATAAAAATTGTCTCATCAAAAACGGAGTTTGAAAAGTAAATACGTAATCCTAAGGTTTTCGGTTTAGTCTTAAAGGACGTTAAATTATTCACGTAAGTCCTAACCTCTTCTCGTAAATTTGTGAGTTTATGAAGTAACTCAAATTTAAAATCCCAAAACAATATTCACGGATAAATTTATTTTCTGAGACGTCGGACTGTCACCAAAAAAGGTGTATGTAAACGTAAGCACGTAACGTAGAATCCTCCGGTTTAGACGTAGTCGATGCTACTTCAAGACGTAAAATCCAAATTTATTCCCAAAAATAAGTGAGTTCATATTATAACAATAAAATAATGTTTTCAAATAAATATTGAGAATAAAATATAAACCATAAATTAACGGATTGTCACAACATTTACCCCTAAATAGGATCTTTGTCCTCAAAGATCATCTTATCTTACGACTCGCTTCTTATAAAGTTAAATCCATGTGGGTATTTCCTCCACATTCGGTCTTTTCTCAAAAGTGTAATTAATTACAATACGTGAGTTTCATCAAACATAACTACAGGAATACGATCAGGCTTAATGTTGACTTACTTTTTCTATCCATGATATTCACGGGTTTTTGATGAATGCAACTTTTCGCGGATCTAAACTTTATCTAGAAGAATTCAGATTTTCACTTGATAGACATTTTATCAAGTTAGATATACGAAACATAATTCACGCAGTCCTTGAAGTCCTAGGGTAGATCCAGCTTATATGCTTTTCAAACCAACTTTTATATCATCTCAATGGTCCCATATAACGGGGACTTAATTCCTATGATCTTTTAGATCGTCTATTCTTTTTCCAAGGTGAAATTTTTTGACATAACTTCGCTACCCATCCTGTAATTCAAGATCTACATTTCATATTCACATAACCTTCTACCCACTACCGGCAGTCAATAATCAGATCCTAATTTTAACAATCATTTCAGGTCTCACGGGTCGAGTATTTTGTAAGGTTAGGTTCGCCATCATAGGAAACCATAAACCTAAAAGACATGTCCAACTCACAATGGGTGTATGTCAGGTGTCTTCATCCCAAATCCTGCTTACAAATGCTCTTGTATTTAGATCCTAACAAGATTCGATCTCGATCCTAATACGATAGTTTTCAATGATAATCTTTCCAAAGGAAAAAGATTATACGGTTCATTACCAAAGGTCAATCATTCAAACATAAAACAACACTTCTAGTATTTTGTATCGTTACTTTACCTCGTCCCTTCGATTGGGGTGGTACACAGTACTCTCATCAAGATTCGTTCTCAATGACTTCTGAGCAAATCTCTAGAAATTCGATGCGAAGCGAGGATCTTGATAGAGATGATCGATACAGGCACACCATGTTTACACAACTCCTTTAAATACAAAAGAGTCCATTTCTTCATCGAGAATCTATCATTAACAGGAATTATATTAGCAGATTTGGTCAGTCTGTCGACGATGACCCAAATCGAATCAAATTCAGATGATGAACATTGCAATAGCTAGACGTTTACTAATGTATGAGGCAATGTCTGCCTTCATAATTTTCCATCTGTAAAACTTCTTCAGATAAAGATACATTAAATCAGAAATGACAGGAATAGAATACTTATACTTACAAGATTCCAATATAACTATATCTCACAATCCTCCATATTTAGACAATCACAAGTGGCCTTTTAATCATTTAACACCGTCGGCTTCTCAACTCTAATGGTTCACATTAGTCGCGAACCCCTTTTATTATCTATATTATCCTTTTTACAAGCATCAGTTATTTATAAAATGTTCGGCAATTTATTTTGCACAGTCATTATTAATAAACACATCCTAATTGGTTCTTTATCTTTTCTACATAATGTGTCAGTATCTACATTCACCTTTCTTGATGAAATAATTATCATGTCCACAATTCACTTAGAAATCCTTTCTTCGTATTTTCTAAGTTTTAGTTTTGTTTCAACTATTATTTTTATCAGTTTTGCTCAATCCAACGTTTAAAGCATCAATAAATATTTCAAGTAATTAAATAATAAATATTCAGTTTTTATGAAACGTAAACGTAAAAAGTTTTAAATTTCCTCAATTCGACCAATTTTATAAAAATGTTCAAAATAAATTTGAATTTAATTAACAAGATTTTTGTTTATTTATCGAAAATAATTAAAATAATTAATAAGATCCGTAAATGTTCGAAAAATCTTTGTTTATACTTTGTTCAAAAATTTTCTTAGTTGAAAAGCAAAAATTGTCGTTTCAAATTTCAAGTCATGGTTTAAATGGTTTCCTCAATCCTTCTTAGGTTGTCTTGGGTTATACACAAACATTTACCCCTAAACAGGAGTTTAGTTAAATGATTTGGGTATAAAGGAATAATCCCTTAAAAATCCTTTGTTAAAACATTTGTCAAAACATATTTGCACTTTTCTTTTTGGTATATCCAAAAGCCTTAATGGCTCTAATCTTTGAACAGTCAAAATATTCCATTTTCTATTAATCAGACGGTCAATTAATATAAAGTATTTAGTCTTTAATCACATGTTAAATACTCAAGGTATAGGCTTTTCACTACTCGGCTAATTCAGGGCAGTTTATCATTGATTATTAACTCCTTCCTATTCTTATAAACAAACAGATGGTCCTTAATGATCACAAGCATGAATTTATCAAATTACAGCCTACACACGTGATTCACCAAATTTATGGATGCTACATGTGTATTAGTCAATCCAAACCACATCTTGTGAAACTCATAATGTTCATTACAAGTTCTGGATGTAGTGATTGGAATAGATAATCTTCTTCGCGGACGCGAGGTTGATGATAATCATGTCGTGTATAAAATATTTAAAACATACGCTAGAACCTTGTAAATGATCGAACAAATCTATCATCTTGGGTAGTGGATATAGATTTTTAATCGTCAATTTACCTAGTTCACGGTAACTCAACAAATATAAGGAATGATAACACCATAGCTCTTCATAATGACGAGCTCGACAAGAATAAAAGCTTTCTCCGACAACTCTCTCAGTTGTATGGTAATTCTTTTAATTCAGATGGTGCTGACGTACAGTGCACACGCCACAGGTACAGCACCAGGAATATAATCAATTCCAAATTCAACTTGACTTAATGGCGAAAGTCTAGGTAATTCACCAACAAATACCTCCTAAAGTTTCAGATAATAGAAACATCTTTTAATAAATTCACTTTTAAGTTCTTTCTAGATTACAAGATGTTTGACTAGTTCATAACCATTCATGGTAAAATTTCAAGCCTATATGCAGGATACAGTCACCCATCAAGAATTATTTAGATCACTTTTGATAATCAACATCTTATCTTTTAGGGGAATTCTACTCGAGTTCCCATCAATTAAGACAATGTCGTCCTGTCACAATCAATCAATCCATTCTACTGTCATTACCAACTTTCCAGTTTCATTACCGTTGATAAGATCTGAACTTCTCAAAAGACTAATAATAACTCATAATCTTTTCACAATTTCAAGGATATCCGGAGACATAACTAACATCAAAAGAGTAATGTCAATGCATAATCTACGCGAGAGAATTTCAAATCAGATACAAACGAAAACATTTACAAATATGAGTATATCCCATGTTTTCATAATTTGAGTACGCATTCGAAAGCTCCTCGGATCGCTACACAGGTCATTCAAATGAAATCTAATCAAAAGAAATGATAGGAACGTCAATACATCCAGTCGGGTATCACCACTCGGTAATCAGATACTTTTTCAAAGAATCTCACCACGGGAGAATTGGACAAGGAGGGGATATCAATTTTCAATTAAGACAATTTGCATAGATGATTAAATTCAATTCAGAAGAGTAAATAGTACGGGCACATATGTAAGTGTCCTTAACAATATGTCCCTATTTTGCACTTCTTAGAGATCTCATAAAAATTCAATCTTTCAATATTACAAAGAAAATGTAATGTTTATTAATAATTTCATGGTGACAACTAATCAGCCTTGCATGGTCCCTTCCAAATTGTATGTAGGCGCGCAACTATATACAATTTCAAGATTAACGATGCAATACTCAGTTCGTCAAAATTTTATCATCATGTTTATAATAAAAACATTTTCATGCTTAATTCTTAAATAAGAATCAAAAATAAATTTACAAAGATTTTCTTTGTTATGGAAACAATTAAGTTTTCCAAGGTGTTTCATAAACAACGTTATTTCGATAACGATTACTCATAAATCTCACTTTAAATAATCCATATGGTGGTGAAAATCCAATTATTCTCAAGGAATACTGTTTTGACTTATAAAACAATGAGTGATCTGCAAAAAGAGTGATGAAAAGTTGTTCACCAAGAACTAACTACAATATAATGGGAAATGAGCTTAGCCAAATAATCATGAGGTTCATGACCTCAATGGCACTCAGGAATATAAAGAGAATAATACACAACATAACTCAAATCAAGATGAGTACTTGTTCAATGGTTGCATCACTAATGCGAACATTAGGATGAAGCAATAAAAGATAGATAACATCGATACATGTAAAATTTAGCAAACAGAGGTAGTCTTTTCATTAATCACAAACAAGTCAAAATTGTACCGTAACATATTACGTGTCACTATGTCATATAATTCCAAGAACTCATCCTACCAACTGATGTCTCAGTTAAGTTAGGGATTTTTAAAAGATACCACAATGAATACTAATCTACAAGAGTCATTAGGTGTTCCACATGTCTCGAAAGATCCATCGGTCCCAATTCAGAAGAAGATTTCTTCAACTTATTTCTTGGACACTGGGCATCCTCGTCATTGGATAATGGCCTAGGAACAACCATTAACACGAACCAACAATCATGTAAAACCTTATAATTCAATTACAGGACTCAACTACTTCCTCTTAACAATCTCATATTCCATAAAAGTTAAATTTTACTTCATTCAAGTTTCAATCAACTCATACTAAATGCGATATCCTACCTCATTCTCCAATACTTCGAACCTTATTCTTAGACCTTAATAGGGCAATAAAAGCTCGATATGATCAACACTTAATTTCCAATCCTATAGCTCCTTCATCAATAGTTATCAAATGAGTCACTAGTAGAAAATGACTCCCATATTCAATTATACTTCTCGGAAAGGTACTAGTGGCATGAGGCGTTTGGGTAATGGTTCCAATGACAGCCTCAAGTGCAACATTCACCTTTTCGATTTCAAATTTAAGAATTAGGTGACAACGAATCAGATGACACCTTTCTAGGTGGTAACGTTTTGTCAAACTCCACTCTATATGGAAAGATCGTCATGACATCGATATCAGATTTAATCTCGCCAATTCTTCTTTAATAGCATAATCAACTAATACCAACATTTCTATGAATATCAACCATTTCGTTGGGATCATAAATATCCACAACTTGGTTTAGATCTAGAATAGCTAGAATTCCTACGGGAATAGCTTCGATTGATTTGCTAGGGGAGTTAGGGTTTCTTGTGACAATCTACGTCATATAAATACCTCATATAAATATTAAAATAATCATCAAACAATCATGTAATCAAATTACCTCATATATATATATATATATATATATATATATATATATATATATATATATATATATATATATATATATATATATATATATATATATATATATATATAATCCAAGTTATATATATATATATATATATATATATATATATATATATATATATATATATATATATATATATATATATATATATATATATATATATATATATATATATATATATATATATATATATATATATATATATATATATATATATATATATATATATATATATATATATTAAAATAACACTTCTCAGTCTGGCCTTGTCGGTAACTCGGGAATTCTTCGGCACCGTTATAGTCAAAAGATTTTTAGACATTTTGAGAAAAATGTTTATAGTTAACAGATTTTGAAATGTTTTATTCAAAACCTTGGTTTTAAAAATCTCGTTCTCTATAACGAGAGCTCTGATACCAAACTGTAACACCCACAAATTTTATACAATTCAATAAAGCGGAAGACTCGTTGGTGTTACGGGATAGCACATTACTCACATCATAGACAACGCTTAAAAATCGTGTCGTTTAATAATAAAGCATTTCCATTCATAAATATTAAATTTACATAGGTCCCAAGTAATTGTATTTCATACAGGTTTTACAAAGCATTTGAATGGAAATTGTTATTTAAGTGCGAGCCATGAATTAATGTTGTCTTCCCGAGAATTACCTTCAAGTACCTAAGACAAAACATGTTAAAAGAAAAGGTCAGCGATAACGCCGAGTGAATTCATAGAGTTTAATAAAATCCATCAATATAACATCGGTATATAATTATTACCAAAAATCATTTTGTACAAATCTTTTTAATAGGCCATAAAATAGCCAAAGTCATTTTATACAAATCCTTATCAAAAATCATAATATAGGCGTTTGCCTTCAAAATCATTATACGAACCATTGTCGTAAAAACATCATACAATACGTTTTATAATGTCGTATAGAGTTAAATAAAAACTGTTATATGAATATGGTTATGTAAAACCAAAACACGAACATAATATCAATAATAAGACCCCGTATTGCTAGTCAGGCAATATATCGTAATTCAGTGCGTATAGCAGTATTTCGTTATTTGGATTATTATAAGCCGCATGACACTTTTACCTTACTACAACAAACAACGGGTAGCTAGCCCGAAACTCAATTTGCCCATCTAAATTAGCGTGTCATCACAATAATCACGCTTGTGTAAATCTTCTCATACATAAATTCGCTTACCAATCAATGTGGCACGACGGGGATCAACCGTCAAGGCGCGAACTTGGGTGATCGTCCTCAAATAGTACTATTATATGCATACGCGTCTACCAAATCCTAGTAGTTCACAATTCATTCTAATGGGACTTTTAGTGACATAACCTAACTTTAATAATCCATTTCATTTCATCTATCGGGTCATTTAATCATTCATCGGGTCATACAATCATTCGGGTCCAAATCAATAAACAAACAATCAGGACAACTAGTGTCCTACTTCATAAAAACTATCATGTTATCTCCCTCGCGGTTTTATAAAACATCTCATAAAAACATTTAAAAGAGTGTGAGGCTATGAACTCACGTTGATATAGGAAAGCGGGTTATCGGCAATTCGGATGTACGGTACGTGCTTCAATCACGGAAACCTAGACAAATAATACTCGTCTTAGACTCTTGTCCAATGACTTTATAAAAATAACAATTAAGTATACATATGATGATTATATATATATATATGATGATGATCAAGTGGGTTTATACATCTTTACTCATTCATTATAGTGTTTATGTGTTGGAAATTTTCAAGACTAGTTACACTAGTACAACTTGTTTACATTTTGAGGCCCAATGGGCCCAGTACAAGCCCAATATATTATATTAGCCCAATTATACTTTTATTATCAGGATTATACTTTACATGTTGGGCCCAAATGGGTTAAGCCCAATAAGTAAGTTTATAAGTGAACTAGTCGGGTTTATAGTCCAATAAGGCTACTTTGGCCAGTTAATGTCTATATGTTGTAAAGCTCGGGTTTTATCGGTTTTTTTTACTTGTTATATAAGTTCATATATCAGTATGTGAGTTTATAAAAGTTTACATTAGACGGGTCCGACCGTCTATGTTTTATTTGACAAAAACGTTAATCTTTCGGTTTTAGCCGAAAAGACGTAAAACTTAGTATAGAGTTTTATAACTTGGAAAAACATTTATACTTGTAATTTATATAACATGTCCCATTTTAATATCAATATTTATATAACTCTTTTCTTATAATTATTATCCATTATTGGGTTTTATATATTTATATATTTTATATAAATTTTGAGTGCTTTATTATATATTATTTATACAAAATCAGTCCTAAAAATCTAGTTTACTAAAATGGTCATATCTAGAGTTATACATGGTGATAGAACCCCAAATTTTTATGACATATTCTACATTATATGTGATTAATTTTATTCCATTATAGCAACTGATGAATCAACCTCCAAGTATTTTATAAAATTCGCCCAAAACAGTGTACTCAGATTTGCACTCTAAACTTGTTTTGATCATATCTCAATAATTTTTATGATTCCATTGTATGGCCAACTCTCACATGTGTATAACACCTAATACTTACTGTATATTGATTACACTTCACCATTTTATCAGTTTAACATTTAGTTACTTACTATTTTTATATAGCCATCATATTTAGCAAGATTTTAACCTTGTTACCTATGGTTTTTCATCTCTTTAATCATATTTTTCAACACTTGATCCCCACACAACATTTTTATCATCATATATTCATCATATACATATACAATAAGAAAGAAAATACATGATTACATAATCAAAATAACAAGAGGATGGAAAGAACAATCTTTATACCACCAAGATTAAGTAGTTTGAAGGATCAAGACTTGGTTTTAGGTCACCAAATCTTATGAACTCTTGTATGAAATCTTCAAGATCACTAAGGGAGATGTTGGTCTTTGAAAATCAGCCCTACTTCATCTTGCAAACTTCTCTTTGGATGTTAAAATAACCACCAATCTATAGAGCTTCAAAAGGGCTTCATCATATGTGTGAATAACACATGATTTCATGGTTAAAATTGATCAAATGATGGTGTTTTTGGTGAGAGTGGGACGGAAATATGAGAGCCAAGAGAGAGAGAGAGAGATTGTGAGTTTGAGAGGTTTTGCATGAATGAGAAATGGTTTTGGTTTTTGCTAGTTTTGTGTTAAGTGGTTTTGGTGCTTAAAAGTTAAGCTAAGTACAAGTGTAACTTGTAAGCTAATAACTTGACACCTCATGGTGTGTGATGGCTTGATGGTGCCGTCCCATATTAGTGGGGTGGGACAAAACTTGTTTTGTCTCATCCCACTAATTTACGGGTATTCCTCGATTCTAGTTTCCTCGATTTGCGTGCCCTCAGGTCGTTTTACGAAAAATGTTTTTATAAATTATGAATCAACGGCACAAAACGAACCTAAGGTTTCCGGTTTAGTCGTAAAGGACGTTAAATTATTCACGTATGTCCTAACCTCTTCTCGTAAATTTGTGAGTTTATGAACTAACTCAAATTTAAAATCCCAAAATAATATTCACGGATAAATTTATTTTCTGAAATGTCGGACTGTCACCAAAAACGGTGTATGTAAACGTAAGCACGTAACGTAGAATCCTCCGGTTTAGACGTAGTCGATGCTACTTCAAGACGTAAAATCCAAATTTCTTCCCAAAAATAAGTGAGTTCATATTATAACATTAAAATAATGTTTTCAAATAAATATTGAGAATAAAATATAAACCATAAATTAACGGATTGTCACATTATCAATCAAGTGAAAGTTTGTTTTACAACTGTTTGTGTGTTCTTGTTTAAGTATTAATTCCGCATAATACTTGAATTGTTTCATACACAACAAAGTTTCTCTACGTGTATAACTTGATCTAATCTCGTTTACACAAGCTAAATCGATCTAAGTTTGGGATCAACAAGTGGTATCAGAGCTTGTTGAGAAACTTTGATCTAAAAGAACACAAGAACCCTAAATCACCAAAACCTAAAAACATCATGTCCACTCCAGAAGTAACCTCCTCCTCCTCAAACAACAACATCAAGATTCCCATGCTAGATGCAGACAATTTTGAGCTGTGGAAGTTCAACTTTGAGCAATATCTGCAAATCTATGACTACACTCTCTAGAGATTATTAAATATGGAAACACATTCAATAAATCTCAAAAGATTGCAGATGCCATTGCTACAAGATCAGCTGTTCAAGGATGTTCTGAAGCAAATAAGAAAGAAAAACCTGAAGATGGTAGAGCTGTGTCTGCTGATGACATAGCAAAGAAAAGGGTTGATATGAAAACCCTAAGCATTCTGAAACTTTCTTTGGGACAAGAAAATCAGCACAAATACAGAGGTTATGAGTCTACAAAAGATATTTAGGCAGCCCTTGAAGTTGCATATGGTGGTAATGCTGATACTGTGGAAGAGAAAAGGAAGCAACTCTTACATGAGTATGCTGTTTTTAAGGCTCAAACTAATGAGAAAAGGAAGCAACTCTTACATGAGTATGCTGATACTGTGGAAGAGAAAAGGAAGCAACTCTTACATGAGTATGCTGTATTTATACATAGTCTCATCGTCCAAATCGGGCTTAAAACGCTTAAATATATCATAAAATACCAGAAAATATACTTGTATTCGTTTGTTGTATGTTTTAGGTATGGATATCGAGAAAAAGACAAAAGATCACAAGAAACAAAGAAAAACGAAGACGGGAAAAGAATCCGCACAATGAACCGGACCCGAATGTTGATTTTGCATAAATGCCCCTCAAGTTTGAAGATTTGTCAAATTTTGGACCCTCAAATTTGTTAACTTGGCAAGAAAGACCCTTGAAGAATCTGTTTTTACAAGATTAGCCCTTCAAAATCAATGACATGTCAAAATTGGCCCTTAGAATTGCAATCTATGTCATTTTAAGCCCTTGATTCAAGTTTATTAAGATGGGAGGACCAAGTTGGCTATTTACCCAAAGTTAATATAAGAGGAAAAGCTGTTGGAATGTAGCCATACCTATTTTGCTGCTTTTTGGAAAGATGGAGGGGTAAACTTGCCAAAAACCAAACCCATACCCGCCTAATGCCCACTATAAGCCCACCCATTACCACTAACTACCCATCAAAAGCCCAATTTACCCATCTTATACCCGAATACCCAACTAAAACCCCACACCCAGTTTATTACTGTATTGGGGATCCCTTATTATTACCAGTCAACATACTTGATAAACACCAATTAGATTAAGATAACCACTGTTTTGAGTTTAAACCCTATCTCTTTTCCAGAAATTCAATAGAAAAAAAATTTAAGGGGTTTTCAAAATTGGGATTAGGGGTCCCTTGTTTACAACTCACCCAACACTTTGGTCCACCCAAAAAACGACCTCACCATATCCAGGGCCCCTCCTATCCCTCTCACATCACGGGTTCTTCAACAAATTCTGACAAGAAGACCAAATTAATGGTGTGGATGAGCTTGCTTGATCAACACATCATTGGAACGGCCAAGATCATATCACCGAAAGCTGTGCACCACATGAGTTCATAGAATCCTCCAGAAGATAAATTTGATACGAGAATATGCCAAGCATCTTTGAGGGTAATTTGGGAATCACAATTCGGCTAGGGTTTATGTTAGACATCTCATTCACATGTGTATATAAGTAGCAGTTAGGCATAGATTTTCTTTGTTCCAAGATTGATGTACTTTTTCAGTTCTTTCATGAATGATAAGACATAGTTTTGAGTTCCGAATTTATTTATCCTGTCTTCTTTAAATTCCATTGTCATTTATCTTTTTCAGAAAAATTATTTTCAGGTTGTGTATCATCTCATTTCATCAAAACGTTTTTCAAAGATTTTTTTGTAAAACTTTTGAGAACCAAGTATTATAAGCTTTTGGTGCATACTTGATTGGACGAATCAAGCATTGACCAAGTTCATAATACTTGTTTATTTCAGTTGGTTCCCCTTTACGTTATTTACAAGATTTTGTTTCCTAAAGATTTGAGAAAGAAATTCGTTGGTTTGAAAGTGAAGTTTTGATTGCTGCTGTTGTTAGTCACGAGAGAAAGAAAAAAAAGATATTGTGTTGGCGTTGTTGCTGTTCGAAAGAAAGAAGAAAAAAAAAGGGGGTTCAGCTTTGTGTTGTTGCTGCTGCTCGTTGAGAAAAAAGGGGAATTGGAGTTTATGGTAGTGATTTGGAGCTGTAAAAAGAAAGAGATTTAATTTCTCTTGCTTGTCTACTGTTCAAGAAAAAGATTGGTGTTTTATTTTGGTTGCTGTAAAGAGGGAGGTTTGAGTTTGATTTTTTGTGCTATTGTTGATCGGAAAAAAAAGAAAGAGAGAAGATATTGTTGACGTCGTTTACTGTTTGACGAGAGAGAAAAAACGGAATTCGGGTTTAATTGTATTCGGATGGTTCGATATGGATTTATTAGTTACTGATTACCTTCAAACCGTCTTTTGTAAGTATTTTTTTTTATATATGTCGTGAATCTGTTTCTTTAGCTTTGAATGATGATTAATAGATTGCTATCTCTCATATTTGGTATTGTTTGTTTTGATTTGTTTTATACTACTGATGATGTTGAGATTAGTATTGGAACAACACTGCTCTTGTTTTCCTTGTGGTGAAAAGCTTTGGATTGGTTCTTTATTAACAATAGGAATAGAATTATCTTTTGATATTAATTTTTGAATGATGTCTGTTAGGACTTAAGAGTAGTATAAGTATCTTATGTTGGTTTACAAAAAGAAAGAAAACCAAGAAAAAAAAGTAACATAGGAGACCAAAGTAATAGGTCTGTGTGTCTTGTGTTCGCTGTATGCACAAACACCAAAGAGTGGTATACGGAATAGACCACTGTCTTTTAATTTTAGTCTCTGTGTGATTGCTTGTTGTTTAGGCATGTTTTAGGCTTGCTCTTACATAGGATTAAGTCGAAAGTTTGGTTACGTCATTTTAGTGAGGTTGGATTTAGTTAGTCTCGGCTTTTGTTTCATCTTAAAACTCGAAAAATCAAAAAAATATGTTACTCATTGTTTTCTGTGGTTTAACATCAGTAGGGTTTTAGATCTTGTTTTAATTTTAATTTGGCGACTTAAGTCTCGCTTGACATTAGGTAATAGGGTGGTCTTAAGTTTTGTCAACTTAATTTGTACCTTGGTCAGTTTACACATCTAATTATCAAAGCTTTATAGCCGCTTAATTGCCAAGAACCGCAACAAAATGGCACTTACCATTTTTCTGTCCATATCAGCAGGCAATTAGGGAATTTGGCAGGGATTTTTGGTTTGAAAATCATTAGCAGGTCTTAGAGTTTGGAATTTTTAGTAAAAGGCGTTTGGGTTCGAAACTGATTACAAAAGAAAAAAAAAAGTAATAGCATTTTTGTTATTTGTGGGTTTGCTGTAGAAAGTCGGGAAAGGAATAATATTCTACTGCTATTTAGTTAGTTAAAAAAAAAAGAGTAAATCAGTAGTAGGAGATAAGTGTCATCAGCTTATCATTCACTAGTAGCATTTAGGTTTAATTCATTTCATTCAATATGATAATGGAGGATAGAGTTAGTTCTGATTTGAGTTGTTAGATTCTTTATCTCGATTGATTAGTTCCATTGTTAGAATATTAGGCCTTTACTAGTAGCCGCAATTAAGAAAGGTTGTATTTGCTCATAGGGCTATCATTGGTGAGTAGAAAAAAAAATGAGATTCAAAATGATCACAGAAAGTGGTAGCAGGGGGTCTTGAACCCCTGACCACGCAGCATACAAGCTGATGCAACATTCATCTGAACAACCATCTGCTCTAGAGAGCTTCTTTAACACCCCCAAATTTACACGCAGCGGAATACAACTTTGGGTGCTAAACAATGATACAAAACACATAATTTATAAAGAACGACTCGAAAAGAGACGTTTTGAATTCATCGTTCCCAAAACATTTGTCAGAGTAGCGTAGTCCCAAGACATCGTAACCAAAGTACAACCAAAACAAAAGATTTAAATTGTTTTGAACAGAAGGAACGACAAATATTCAAAGAGTTTATATACAAAGTAGTGCACAACATTCATTCCCGTGACTTCCAAGCTTCAGCCTTCATGATTACCTGAAATACATGTGAGAAAATCATCAGCAAAAATGCTGAGTGAATCTATAGGTTTATATAATCATTTTGAACACAAGCCAAGATTATAAGTTTGTGGCATGCTTATAAGCATCAGATAATAATTTGCATCAACAATAATAATTGTATTTAGCATAAATTGCAATAAGCTCATGGAACCGAGCCCTTAGACACTCCTTTTAGAGGTCTGATAAGACAGGAGATTCATTAATTGTCAGTTACCTCCAGATTATTGGTACATTGCCGTATACCTGACTTCTCAATACAATATGTTCAAACAGTGTGGAGGTCGGGCCTAAGCTTCTATGACAAGTCCACAAAAACTGAACCGGGGCGGCTTCCCCCATAGATCTATTAATTGTACTAGCGGTTAACCCATCATAGGTTAATTAACGGTCCATAATTGAGGTTTTAACAAAGGCAATCACTTAATGCAATTTAAAGGCAACCACGGGTCCATTCATAAAGGGACAAGCATACCATAAAAATCTTGTGTTCTAAGTTTACAAAACATGTATTCCCCCTCGCGGGTTTTAAAATATTTGAATGAGCTCAAACGAGGCTATAGACTCACCTTAGTACTTTAGTAGTTGAAGACAATCGCCGACGATAGTAGATGCCCGATAATCACGATAACCGCAACCTAGCAAATAAGGCGCGTACTTTAATAATAGACTCGAGAATAAACGATACTTAATAAAATCAAACTCGAACTCATAAAACCACAATACACTCGCAAGTAAACGATATAAATAACTTTATTATACTTCACTACTCATTTACTTTACCATTTTATACTTTTAACAAAATCCACCGGTACATACTACATGTACTAGCTTATTTACCCCTTTTAAACTTGTCGACCGTTTATGAAACGACTCAAAAAGCTAACTTACTATATATAGAAAGTCCTCCTACAAGTTTATCAATTGAAATTACTTTTAAAGTCCTTTACTCGACTCATTTTCAAACCACAAAATCCGGACAGATTTGCGTTAATTTTTCATACGACCGCTTTAACTTATTTAAACGACTCCGTTAACAAAACGACACTCGGATTTTAAAGTAAACTCAACCTAATATATAAATACCTCATTATCAGTAGGTTACACATTTTAAAACATCCATTTAGAGTCCCCGGGATTCGATCCAAATATCGACAACAACTATATGTAGTGTCGATACTCGTCTCCCGGTACACGATCATTCAAAACACCATAACTTCGCGCTCGTTTTGAGTTAGAAGCTCTACCTTATATCAAATCGAAGCTAAGGAAATTATCTACAACCCTAGACTATAAGTTTAGTCATTCTCAAAACATAAAAATTCGGATTTCTCAGTTTACTTACTGCTATAAAATGGGTACCAAAAACTTGTACAAAATCAACTTTTTGACCACAACCAACCATAGAAATGGTCATTCCTATACTCTAATATCATCATACATCCACCATAACATCAAAATCATAACAAAAATAAAAATCTTTGGATTAAAATATAATTTTTAACAAGATTTCTAGCAAGAATCCCCATGGATCATGCTAAAAACACCATGCATGACCATGGCTTCCACCTACTAACATCATAAAAATAAAAAGTGCTTGCATGTGTAAAATTTTTATACCTTTGTGATCTTTGATCAAAAATAAAGATGGGTCTATGCTTGGTTTAGCTAGATTCAACCTAAATCTTGAGATAAATTGAAAAATGTTTGGATTTGGTGTGGGTGTTGGATGTTTCGGCAAAAGCAAGCAAGAAAGAGAGAGAGAGAAAAAAAAAATGTGGAAGTGAAAAGTGTATGTGTGTGTGTGTTTATTTTATTTAAATTTAAGTTAGTGGGGTGAGGGCTTTTGTGCAATTTGGCAAAAGTTTTGGGTTTAAAATGCAAATAATTAGCAAAATGGTGGGAAATTGTCACTAGTCAATTTTTGAAAATATTTACGGGACTCGGGTTTCGTAAAAATACTAACAAGTTTAAACGCACACGAAAAATAAAAATATAATGACTCGATACGTAATTAAGACGATATCGTCGAAAATATTAAATATCGAAACGATCGATAATGAAACATAGAATTATGGGCATCCGTCGGTATCGCGATCACTAGTAGTCCTCGTCGCTCGTCAAAATATAAAAATAAAATATTTAATATCGATTTCAACTTAAACCGTTAAACGTAAAAATATTTAAGATTATAAAATACTTCAAAAATATTTGAAAATTAAGAATTTAAATAATGACCTTATTTTGCGGGTTTTACATCCTCACCACCTTAGGAGAGCACCGTCCCGGGGCTTACTTCTCCTTAGGTTCGTCTACGAATAAATGTGGATACTTGCTCTTGAAGTAGTCCTCACGCTCCCAAGTGTATTCGGGTCCACGTCGGGAATTCCATCGCACTTTCACTATCGGGATCCGACTTTGCTTAAGCCGTTTCACTTCTCGATCCATAATCTCTACCGGTTCTTCAATAAAATGCAGCTTGTCGTCCAGTTGAATCTCCTCAAGTGGAATTATCAAATTCTCGTCCGCCAAACACCTCTTAAGATTAGAAACGTGAAAAGTATTGTGAATAGCACTTAACTTCTCTGGCAATTCCAACTTATATGCCACAGGACCAATTCGATCAATAATCTTGAATGGACCGATATAGCGTGGACTAAGCTTTCCTCGCTTGCCAAATCGAATTACTCCTTTCCAAGGTGATACTTTCAACATAACCATATCGCCGATATCGAACTCCAATGGTTTTCTCCTCTTATCCGCATAACTCTTCTGCCTACTACGAGCTGTTAATAAACGATTCTTGATTTGCACTATCTTCTCAGTCGTTTCTCTAATCAATTCAGGACCCGTCAACTGACTTTCTCCAACCTCACACCAACCAACTGGTGATCTACACTTTTGCCCGTAAAGTGCTTCAAAAGGCGCCGCCTTAATACTTGCATGATAACTGTTGTTGTATGAGAACTCCACCAAAGGTAAGTGTCGATCCCAACTACCTCCAAAATCCATTACACACGCTCGTAACATATCCTCCAAGGTCTGAATAGTCCTCTCACTTTGTCCGTCCGTTTCCGGATGATACGCAGTGCTCATATCCAACTGAGTCCCCAAAGCTCGCTGAAGCGATCTCCAAAACTCAGATGTGAACCGACTATCTCGATCAGAAATAATTGACAAAGGAACTCCATGTCTACAAACAACTTCCTTCAAATACAACCGAGTAAGTTTGTCTAAGTCATCAGTTTTCTTTATCGGCAAGAAATGAGCCGACTTAGTCAACCGATCAACAATCACCCAAATCGTATCATAACCACTAGAAGTTCTCGGAAGTCCCGAAACAAAATCCATAGTGATCCTCTCCCATTTCCATTCTGGAATTTCAGGTTGTTGCAGTAAACCCGAAGGTCTCTTGTGCTCAAACTTCACCTTCGCACACGTCAAGCATTTACTAACATAAGTAGCAATGTTAGCCTTCATATTCGGCCACCAGTAACATTTCTTCAAGTCTTGGTACATTTTATCCGATCCTGGGTGAATCGAATATTTAGACTTATGAGATTCGTGCATAATTAGATCTCGCAGTCCTCCATACACCGGTAACCACACACGATCCTCGAAATACCGAATTCCGTCATCACGAATTTCGAATATAGGTGTCATCCTTCTACCCAAGTCTTCATTTCTTACATTCTCTTCCTCCATCGCCGTAGTTTGAGCTTTAAGTATTCGATTAGATAAATCAGAATAAGTTTTCATAGCTAAAGCTCTAACCCTTTTGGTTATTTCTCTGTCCTTCCTACTAAGTGCATCGGCAACTACATTCGCCTTGCCGGGATGATAGCAAATTTTAATGTCATAATCACTCAACAATTCTACCCATCTTCTCTGCCTCATATTGAGCTCCTTCTGATCCAAAATATGTTGCAGGCTTTTATGATCGGTATATACCACACTCTTTGTACCGTAGAGATAGTGTCTCCAAAGTCTAAGAGCAAAGACAACAGCTCCTAATTCCAAATCATGTGTAGTATAATTCTCCTCATGCTTCCTCAATTGACGAGATGCATACGCAATCACTTTCTCCCTTTGCATCAACACAGCACCAAAACCCTTACGCGATGCGTCACAATATACCACAAAGTCTTCAGCTCCGTCAGGCAAAGCCAAAATTGGTGCAGAACACAGCTTCCGCTTCAAAGTTTGGAATGCTTCTTCTTCTTCTGAACCCCATTCATACTTCTTGTTTTTTTCGGTAAGTCTAGTAAGAGGTTTAGAAATTAAAGAGAACCCTTCTATAAATCGCCGGTAGTACCCAGCTAAACCTAAGAATTGTCTAACTTCAGTCGGGGTCGTAGGCCTATCCCAATCTCTAATAGCTTCAATTTTGGAAGGATCAACATGAACACCGCTACTATCGATCACGTGCCCAAGGAATTGGACTGAATCCAACCAAAAATCACACTTGGAGAATTTCGCATACAACTTCTCCTTCTTCAACAAATCCAAAATAATCTTCAGATGACCTTCATGCTCCTCCCGACTTTTGGAATAAATCAGGATATCGTCGATAAATACAATCACAAACTTGTCGAGGTATGGTTTACACACACGATTCATTAAGTCCATAAATACCGCAGGTGCATTAGTTAACCCAAACGGCATCACTTGAAATTCAAAGTGTCCATAACGCGTCCGAAAAGCTGTAATAGGTATATCCTCCTCTTTAACACGAAGTTGATGATAACCCGATCTCAAGTCGATCTTCGAGTACACACACGAACCTTGAAGTTGATCGAACAGATCATCGATCCTAGGAAGTGGATAACGATTTTTAATAGTTAACTTGTTCAACTCTCGGTAGTCTATGCACATTCTGAACGATCCGTCCTTCTTCTTCACGAACAATACTGGAGCTCCCCAAGGTGACGAACTTGGTCTAATGAACCCCTTCTCCATTAACTCCTTTAACTGATCTGCCAACTCCTTCAACTCCGATGGTGCCAAACGATAAGGTGCACGCGCCACCGGTGCAGCTCCCGGCACTAGATCAATCTTGAATTCGACTTCTCGCTGAGGCGGAAGCCCTGGCAAGTCATCGGGAAATACTTCAGGAAAATCACGAATGACCGGAACATCTTCCACACGCCTAACCGGTAGTTCCCTCTCCACTACTTGAGCCAAGAACAGGTGACAACCTCTTTCTACATATTTCTTCACCTTGATACAAGATATCACCGTCAGACGAGATCTACCAACATCACCTTTAACTACTAACACCTTACCCTTAACCGGTATGTGAACAACTCTCTCCCCACATACAATTACCGCATCATGAGAAACCAACCAATCCATACCAACAATCACATCAAACGAACCCAAATCTATCGGCATCAAATCAATTTCAAACAAATGATTTGCTAATTTCAAAGGACACTTCTTAAATATAGTGGTAGTACTAACTAATTGTCCATCATCTAACTCGACCTCATAACTAGCATTTAGGCTTGTTGGCTCAATATCAATTAAACGACTAAAGGAAGTGCTTATAAAGCTCCTATCAGATCCTGAGTCAAACAACACACTAGCATAACGATGGTTGAGTAAGAACGTACCCGTCACCACATTTGGACCTCGTGCCTGATCCGCATCCTTAACAACATAAACTGCCCCAGCAGTTTCACCTGCTTTCCTGTTCTTCCACTTTGGACATTGAGGACGAAGATGATCACGTTCTCCACATTCAAAACAAGTCCTGATCGGAATAGCATTCGCTCCAGTAGCAGGAACCCTTGTCTTACATTTCTCCGCAGCATGACCAACCTTTCCACATTTAGTGCACCTTGGTGGACAATTACCAAAGTGACAAGCACCACAATTCTTACATTTCTGAGCTGGTCCCCCATGATCAGCATTGCCATTCTTGTTAGTCGCAGCTCTAGCCCCATCATTTCTCTTCTGATTGTACTGCCTATGGCGGTTACCACCTTGATTACCACTCTGAGAATTCTCCCATTTCCTTTTACTACTTTCAACAGCTTTCTCAGCCCTATCTTGAACTTTCTGCCCCATGAGTGTATGAGCCATTCTTACAGTCTCAACAAAGTTCTTGGGTCGAGACGAAGTTGTCTCACCTTTAATGTACCCAGGCAACCCTTTGATGTATTGATCCATCTTTTTCTTCTCAGTAGCAAAAGCATCTGGACAAAGCAAAACCAACTCATTGAATCGACTAGTATATGCAGCAATGTTATTATCTTTCAGCTTCAGATGCCTCAACTCATCCTCCAAAGCAGATAACTCTTCTTCTGGACAGAACTCCTCTTTCAACAACCTTTTAATTTCATCCCAGGGTTTCCTATTTGCAGCTTCTAACCCAACTGTAGCAACTTGAGTCTTCCACCAGCTTAAAGCTCGATCCTTAAAAGTAGCAACTGCGAACTTAACCTTGTTCCTTTCTGAGCAATCACTAATCTTAAATGTTGTTTCCGTTTTCTCAATCCACCTGAATAATTCCAGTGCTCCACCAGTTCCTTGAAATACAGTAGGTCCACACTTCATGTATCCAGCAAAAGTACATTCTTTAACCGCAACAGCAGCCTGAGCAGCCTCATCCGCAGGATTCTCAGCTGCACCTGCTCCTCCAGCAGCTGCATCAGGTCCCGCAGGTTCACCTTCACCTCCAGCACCCGCACCTCCAGAGCCACCTGCTCCTTTAGTGTTAACACGCGCAGCTCTATCCGCAGCCAATGCTTTCGCAACCTCTTCAGCAACTAGCCTTGCAATGGCATCATTTGTCATTCTCCTAGGTGGCATGATTCTGTCACATCACAAAGAGAAAAGATAAAATGAATGAGTTAATTGTATTCATGGTATAGTCATATCATGTACAAAATCAATCATCAAATGCATACACATTATCAATACAAGGATTCACAATCATTATAAGGATCAAAGGAAACAATTATCATTGATCAACAAGGAATGATCTTAAAGACAAATAGAGTACAACGACACTAAATAATAAACACTAGTCACATGGGGATCCACATGGCTTAGTTGACTGTGTCTCGCTTGCAGTAGTGAAACCTGCTTCCTCCTCATCGAAGACGTAATTTGACGGTGGTAAATTTCACAAAATGGGTATAAGGTCATAATAAAATGAAATAGGATAATTTCCAAAATTTTAAATAAATATAGAAAATCCTTCAAAATAAATACAGGAAAAATTCCAGAAATATATTTAAGTAAATCATTAATAAATGATAACTCTTATCGAAAAGTTTAACGATATCAATACATATTGATAAAGGTTTATAGTATTTATTTATAAATACTTAGCAATAAGGCATACATAATAATGTATACTAAAGTTGTAATCCCAGAAGTAGCTTGAACCTGAAGTCACGCGAAATCATGTGCACCGACTCTTTGAAAAATAAAAACCGACAGTTATAGTTTAGGTTTTTGAAAAAGACCTAGTTCTCTATAACTCACGGCTCTGGTACCAATCTTTAACACCCCCAAATTTACACGCAGCGGAATACAACTTTGGGTGCTAAACAATGATACAAAACACATAATTTATAAAGAACGACTCGAAAAGAGACGTTTTGAATTCATCGTTCCCAAAACATTTGTCAGAGTAGCGTAGTCCCAAGACATCGTAACCAAAGTACAACCAAAACAAAAGATTTAAATTGTTTTGAACAGAAGGAACGACAAATATTCAAAGAGTTTATATACAAAGTAGTGCACAACATTCATTCCCGTGACTTCCAAGCTTCAGCCTTCATGATTACCTGAAATACATGTGAGAAAATCATCAGCAAAAATGCTGAGTGAATCTATAGGTTTATATAATCATTTTGAACACAAGCCAAGATTATAAGTTTGTGGCATGCTTATAAGCATCAGATAATAATTTGCATCAACAATAATAATTGTATTTAGCATAAATTGCAATAAGCTCATGGAACCGAGCCCTTAGACACTCCTTTTAGAGGTCTGATAAGACAGGAGATTCATTAATTGTCAGTTACCTCCAGATTATTGGTACATTGCCGTATACCTGACTTCTCAATACAATATGTTCAAACAGTGTGGAGGTCGGGCCTAAGCTTCTATGACAAGTCCACAAAAACTGAACCGGGGCGGCTTCCCCCATAGATCTATTAATTGTACTAGCGGTTAACCCATCATAGGTTAATTAACGGTCCATAATTGAGGTTTTAACAAAGGCAATCACTTAATGCAATTTAAAGGCAACCACGGGTCCATTCATAAAGGGACAAGCATACCATAAAAATCTTGTGTTCTAAGTTTACAAAACATGTATTCCCCCTCGCGGGTTTTAAAATATTTGAATGAGCTCAAACGAGGCTATAGACTCACCTTAGTACTTTAGTAGTTGAAGACAATCGCCGACGATAGTAGATGCCCGATAATCACGATAACCGCAACCTAGCAAATAAGGCGCGTACTTTAATAATAGACTCGAGAATAAACGATACTTAATAAAATCAAACTCGAACTCATAAAACCACAATACACTCGCAAGTAAACGATATAAATAACTTTATTATACTTCACTACTCATTTACTTTACCATTTTATACTTTTAACAAAATCCACCGGTACATACTACATGTACTAGCTTATTTACCCCTTTTAAACTTGTCGACCGTTTATGAAACGACTCAAAAAGCTAACTTACTATATATAGAAAGTCCTCCTACAAGTTTATCAATTGAAATTACTTTTAAAGTCCTTTACTCGACTCATTTTCAAACCACAAAATCCGGACAGATTTGCGTTAATTTTTCATACGACCGCTTTAACTTATTTAAACGACTCCGTTAACAAAACGACACTCGGATTTTAAAGTAAACTCAACCTAATATATAAATACCTCATTATCAGTAGGTTACACATTTTAAAACATCCATTTAGAGTCCCCGGGATTCGATCCAAATATCGACAACAACTATATGTAGTGTCGATACTCGTCTCCCGGTACACGATCATTCAAAACACCATAACTTCGCGCTTGTTTTGAGTTAGAAGCTCTACCTTATATCAAATCGAAGCTAAGGAAATTATCTACAACCCTAGACTATAAGTTTAGTCATTCTCAAAACATAAAAATTCGGATTTCTCAGTTTACTTACTGCTATAAAATGGGTACCAAAAACTTGTACAAAATCAACTTTTTGACCACAACCAACCATAGAAATGGTCATTCCTATACTCTAATATCATCATACATCCACCATAACATCAAAATCATAACAAAAATAAAAATCTTTGGATCAAAATATAATTTTTAACAAGATTTCTAGCAAGAATCCCCATGGATCATGCTAAAAACACCATGCATGACCATGGCTTCCACCTACTAACATCATAAAAATAAAAAGTGCTTGCATGTGTAAAATTTTTATACCTTTGTGATCCTTGATCAAAAATAAAGATGGGTCTATGCTTGGTTTAGCTAGATTCAACCTAAATCTTGAGATAAATTGAAAAATGTTTGGATTTGGTGTGGGTGTTGGATGTTTCGGCAAAAGCAAGCAAGAAAGAGAGAGAGAGAAAAAAAAATGTGGAAGTGAAAAGTGTATGTGTGTGTGTGTTTATTTTATTTAAATTTAAGTTAGTGGGGTGAGGGCTTTTGTGCAATTTGGCAAAAGTTTTGGGTTTAAAATGCAAATAATTAGCAAAATGGTGGGAAATTGTCACTAGTCAATTTTTGAAAATATTTACGGGACTCGGGTTTCGTAAAAATACTAAAAAGTTTAAACGCACACGAAAAATAAAAATATAATGACTCGATACGTAATTAAGACGATATCGTCGAAAATATTAAATATCGAAACGATCGATAATGAAACATAGAATTATGGGCATCCGTCGGTATCGCGATCACTAGTAGTCCTCGTCGCTCGTCAAAATATAAAAATAAAATATTTAATATCGATTTCAACTTAAACCGTTAAACGTAAAAATATTTAAGATTATAAAATACTTCAAAAATATTTGAAAATTAAGAATTTAAATAATGACCTTATTTTGCGGGTTTTACAGCTTCTGTGTTATTACCTTCTGTTATTTTTATGATATACTTTCCCTTTTTTGTATAAGTTGATAATTAAAGAAAAATAACTGTCAAAAAGTTGTTAAAGGGATTCGAACCCTTGACCTCAGGGACAATCAAACGAAACTGCACCCCCATTTAACCATCTACTCTGTGGTTCCTTTTGGTTACTAGTTCCCTTTATGTTTTCTTTATACTTTTTTTTTATTTCAACTTATTTTCACATTATCAGCTTTTATAGGTTATTTCGTAGCTTATTCTTAGCTTATTTTTAAGCCTTTTATTTTTCCTTGGTTTCAAATAGAGTTTATCACTTTTTATTATTTTTTTGGATTTTTAGAAAAATCTTTTAATATTTTTAAATCATTTATTTAGTTTAAATAGTATTTAATTCATAAAAACTTTTAAAAGTAAAAAAAAATATAATTCTTTTTCTGAAAATTTTCTTTTCTCGTATAGGACGTAGGAAAAATAAATTGGCTTTCTTAAAAGTTAAAATTTGATATTTTGCATTAATATCGCGTTTTTTTTTGTTTTCGTACTATTTTCGTTCAAATTCGTAAATTTGTTTTTTTAGCCCATTTGTTTTTTTTTTAAATAATTTTTATTATTCTTTTTAAGTTTATAAAGTTTACTTTTATTAAATCTTTCAAAAAAAATTTAGATTTTGTCTTTTTCTTAGTTAGTTTTATTTTTAGGATTTTTAATTTACTTTAAATATTAAAATAAATTAATTTAAAGTTGACAAATTTTTTGGTTTGCGTATTTTTCTTAGTTAGGATTTTTAGAATATTTTATTGATTTTTAATTATTTTTTAGGTTAAATTTTTCGTTTGGTCGCGTTTCGACGTTCGTACGTTCGCGCGTTTTCGTCCGTTTTGAGCGTAGTCCGTTCTCGTTTTCTTATCTTTCCTTCTTTCCAAAAGCATAATCACTCGAATAAATAACGTCTATATTGTTGGCTCAAACACCATACCTCCACCGAGAACGAACTCGATTGTCGGTATTTGCGTTTTTCACAAAACGTAATTACTAATACTTACCAACGACTTTTGTGTTGCTTTGTTTTTCCTAAAATAAAGTATATACAAAAACGCTACATCAAAAATAGGATTTTTAGAATATTTTATTGATTTTTAATTATTTTTTAGGTTAAATTTTTCGTTTGGTCGCGTTTCGACGTTCGTACGTTCGCGCGTTTTCGTCCGTTTTGAGCGTAGTCCGTTCTCGTTTTCTTATCTTTCCTTCTTTCCAAAAGCATAATCACTCGAATAAATAACGTCTATATTGTTGGCTCAAACACCATACCTCCACCGAGAACGAACTCGATTGTCGGTATTTGCGTTTTTCACAAAACGTAATTACTAATACTTACCAACGACTTTTGTGTTGCTTTGTTTTTCCTAAAATAAAGTATATACAAAAACGCTACATCAAAAATGGCGCCGCTGCCGGGGAGGTGTGTTTAGCCATACTTATTTATCGTGTTTATTTGAGTGTTTACGTTTTTATCGTAAATACTTCTTTTTATTTTTCTATACTATTAGCCATACAAATAAATAGTGTTAAATAGAACTCTATTAACACAAAATCGTTTTCTCGTTTTCTTGTGCATAATATATTGTATTTACGTAGAACAACTAATACACAATAATTATCCAAATACGCGAGAAATCGCACCTCAATAGTTGAGCGTTCCGGTCACTATTGTTGTATCGAATTCAAACGAAAGTCAAAGGCAAAATAGATAAATACTCTTAATTGGTTTAATCTCGATAAATACAAACTATAAGGTGGGTATAAGGCGGTTGTATTTCACGACCTAAGGAAAAAAGGCTCTTAAGTGCTTCGCGCCGCCTCGTTTTCTCCGCTCGCTTGTGCGTATTTAGAAAGTGACGATTAATTAGGGGTTTGCCACATCAAGTATTATTAATCTATTTTTGTGAGTTTTAATTATTGAACCTTGAAGCGTTTTGGCGTTCCGCCAACGTTTCAAAGTCGACGAGGGTTTTTACTTCACGTAATTACCTTCATTCTTCTTGGATTCATTAATCGAGACCTTTGATTAGTGGATAGTTTTTGTAGATTAATTTCTACGTAATACACAAAAATTCCAAAAAAAATTAAAAAACCAAAAACAACAAAAAGATTCTTCGATTTTTCCCTCTATTTTCATAATTCTTTTTCTCAATCCCTCTAAATTTTAATTCTTCATGGATTTTCATTGCCTAGGTTGTGGGAGACGAAAGTATGGTTCCGTGTCTTGTCCATGGTGTGTATGCGAAAGGTGCGGAGATCATATCGACTATGTAGATTTTAGATCTTGTCCCTCATGTAATCCGACCAATTGTTTGTATAATTCTAATGAAGAACGTCACTTTCATTGCCTATATTGTGGAAGCCCTTCCCATTGGCACTATAAGTGTCCAATTCAATACCCAAATGGTCACAATCACGAGCCGAATCCGAATATTGTTGACCAATCTTCGCAATACTCACCGTCATGTGAGTATTGTGGAGATGAACCTCACTATGGGTACGATTGTCAACCGATGAACCAAAATACGTATTTCGACAATCAATTTTCCGGTTTTGACGCATCACACGACATGGGTTACAATTACGACAATGGGGGTGGTTATCCATACGACGAACCAGATTTTTCTCAAAATCCGTGTTGCGACAATTGTGGGGGGCCTCACGATACTTTTTCTTGCCAACCAATGGATTATGATGAACCCAATTCATACGATAATTCCGTTTTTGATAATTTTGAGGCCCCACCATACAATCTCGATCCTCAAAATTCCCATGAGCCCGATCCATGTTACGATTCCAATTTTGACCAATCATCTCCACGACATGTTTTCGATGATGATCTCGGTTCTAGCCGCATCGACGAAAGTTCTAATCGTTTCAATGAACGACTTGATATGCTCTTTCAACTAATTATGGAAAGAAATAATAACCCAATTGTTGAAGAGGTTGAAAAGAGCATCGAAGATGAAAAAACGAGGGTGTCAACGAACGAGGTTTTTGAAAATGTTTTTGAAAATAAACAACAAGAAAAACTCGTAGCACGTGTTGGAACGATGAATGTTAAACCTTTAGAACCTAATTTTTCTAATGAAGTTAAAATTATCAAAGATTTTCGAAAGCAAAATACACAAGATTTTGACGAAGATAGTCCGTTAAGTGATTTTGAAAAAGAAGAAATTGATAAGGTTTTAAGGAGAATCATTGACCCCTCGATTTTTGAAGAGTATCAAAATTTAATTCCGGAGGGACACGTTACTACTATTTCCACGTCTTTTGAGAACCCGCATTCGATCCCTCCGAAGGACCAATTTGAATCCATCAAGGCTACAACGTCTCGAGACGAGCCTTTTACTCCTAATCCCACACCGTGTGAGATTATGGATTTATCATGTGAGAAGTCCACCGTTGGCCTTGCTCACATTGATACGTTTTTCGACGCCGATGTCGAAACCATTAAGGCAAAATCTTCAAATGAAGAGCCTTTTACTCCTATACCCACTATGGAAACCGATGCCTCTCTAAGTATGGGGGAGACGAATCTTAGCACTAATCCTAGTGTCGAGATCCCTATTCCAATCCAAAGTGAGCCTACGGTTTTTTCCAAAGATGAGGTAAGTGATTTTGCTCTCGATGAATTTTTCCACGAAGATTCTAACGAGGCAAATCACGATAGTGAGTGTGATTCCATTTCTTGTGACGATGTCTCTCCCATTGACACTTCGGGGAGAGAATCAACGACTTTTTCGAACCCGCTTTTTAATGACGATGATTTTTCCGCTAGTGATGACGAGTCACTAATCGACGAGGATGTTCAAAATACCGATTTTAAAATCTTTTCGAACCCTTTATTCGAATTTGATGACGTGTTCATTTTTGGTGACGTAAATCCTCTCTTTGATGAGACGTTCGAGGACATCGAGAGTGAGGATTCTAAGGATTCTAAACTCGATGAGCCGGATTTGCTAGTCACCCTCCCGACGTCTCATACGGTTGAGACTTCTTTTTCTACTCATGACATTTCCATTCTCGAGGGGTTCATCGGTGAACCGCCTCTCGATGAGAATGAGGATTTTATTGAGGCTTTTGCCTTCGATCCGGGGGGAAATTTTGAAACTCCTATTTTTGGTGATTCTCTTGCAATTTCACCCATATTTCAAAGTGAACCAACCCACCCCCTCGGATATGATGAGTTTTCATACGTCGTAAGGAGTTTTCTTCCTTACAAGACGTATCCTCCGGCTTTGCGTATTTTATTTTCAACAAAATGTGAGGATACGATCTTTGATCCCGGTATAAAGGCTTTGCCTTTATTCACGGTTGCTTTTGGGCCTTGATTACATGTAAGTCCCACCAAAAATGACCGAACCATGATAATCCCTAAATGATCACATTTAAGGGGATTCGAGTCGAGCTTTTGACTCGGTTATCAAAAACAAGGTGCCTCGTAGGGGATTCTCATGCTTATCCATGTACATATTATTGCTTTTTAGTTAACCTAACGTGAGGGGATTTGTGCCCTTCCAACCTTTGTTCCGTGGTTGTTTGTGAATTGTGGTTTTTAGATGATCATTATCTTCACGATTGGAGCCTCTCGTGTTCGTTTTATGGGAGCACTCGATCGTTTGCTTTGAAGACTTTCTCGATATCCATGATATATCCTTTTGATGTTCTAACCTTAGGTTTTTAGCACACTTCATAAACGGCTATTAATTTAATGGTTACACCCTTTCCATGCTAGATTAGGCATTCGACTACGTCTCTAGTATGGGGGTGTTTGCACCCCTAGACTCGAAACATTGAGGACAATGTTTAACTTGAGTATGGGGGGTAAATAGATACTTGCCTTGCCAAACCTTCACGCTTTCCAAAGTTCATCTTTTTGTTATCGTTTTGTTGCAAATAAGGCTAAAAATGGCCAAATTTTAAAAATTTTCTAGTTTTTCATAAGTGTTTAAGACACGAATGTAGGTTTTCCGATGGTGAGAATGAGAGTAATTTTTGACTCGACCGTGCGTGTTGAGCACTTAGCTTCGATTCCTTAACTTTTTAGGCTAAGTCTCTTAAATGAGGACGAGAAATGATAGAGTTATTTATAAGTCTCGTAATCGTCACGATCTCATGTGTAGTAATTATTAGCTTATTCTCCCCACGCTTTTGCATAATAAATTGTTAATAAATATTGATTTAGCGGTTTAGTCACTATTGTTGGTTTCTAATTTGTTTTAGTAGCTTCCATGTAATTAAATTGGGAAAACATTAAGGTATCGCCAGCGTCACGGTTTTGAAGTATTGGCACCCGAATAATCGAAAGCTTCACCTAATAATAAGATTTCAAGTGCTCACCTAAATTAAGCAAAAAATTTGAAGCTCACAAGGCCGAAAAATCTATGCCCAAATTGAAAGTGAATCAAGCCTTAATCTTCGAAGCTTTAAAGATCCAAAATTCGCTTTAGCGTGAGGATATACGTCTTTGGCTAATAAAACCACCGATGAGGCGGATAATAAAAGGCAAGGCAAGACCGAAGTCATAATAAAAGCTTCATGGCGAAGTTGAATAAAAGATGGAGGTAAACCAAAGATAATAAGGCCCTTCCGTTAGGGGGCATATAAAAGTATTGGTAATAAGTCTCATGTTCAAAACCGTTATAAAACCGTGTTTATCGAAACTTCTTGTTGACTTAATTTTTTGACATCGTTGTCTATTAGGGTGAATTATTAATTTAATGATTTTGGTTACACCGTTAAAACTCTATTTTTAGACTTAATCTTTATTCACGCATAAGTCAATGATGTATCCTCGTGATCATTTAGACAAAAATAAAATATAAGAGATACCAAGTAGGAATAAGGGAGTTTAGGTTCGTAATTAACACTCATGAGTAATGATCGTGTTGCTAACTTATAATAACAATGATCTCGTTACACGCTTAGCATGGAATTGGGTGAAAACCGAGGACGACGAAATTATTTCTAACGAAGCATTCACGTGTTCTTGTTCTATGATCCCAAAAGTCACTTAATCGTGATGAAAACAATACATTATGTCTAAAGCACGTGTAATAGTTTATTTAAGTTTACGTTTTCAATAAATGTCATCATAAAATGAATTTTGGAGGTGCTATGATACTTAATTCTAGCATTGCGTGAGGGCACGGCAATGGTTTAGTATGGGGGAGTGATGAGACTGTATTTATACATAGTCTCATCGTCCAAATCGGGCTTAAAACGCTTAAATATATCATAAAATAACAGAAAATATACTTGTATTCGTTTGTTGTATGTTTTAGGTATGGATATCGAGAAAAAGACAAAAGATCACAAGAAACAAAGAAAAACGAAGACGGGAAAAGAATCCGCACAATGAACCGGACCCGAATGTTGATTTTGCATAAATGCCCCTCATGTTTGAAGATTTGTCAAATTTTGGACCCTCAAATTTGTTAACTTGGCAAGAAAGACCCTTGAAGAATCTGTTTTTTACAAGATTAGCCCTTCAAAATCAATGACATGTCAAAATTGGCCCTTAGAATTGCAATCTATGTCATTTTAAACCCTTGATTCAAGTTTATTAAGATGGGAGGACCAAGTTGGCTATTTACCCAAAGTTAATATAAGAGGAAAAGCTGTTGGAATGTAGCCATACCTATTTTGCTGCTTTTTGGAACGATGGAGGGGTAAACTTGCCAAAAACCAAACCCATACCCGCCTAATGCCCACTATAAGCCCACCCATTACCACTAACTACCCATCAAAAGCCCAATTTACCCATCTTATACCCGAATACCCAACTAAAACCCCACACCCAGTTTATTACTGTATTGGGGATCCCTTATTATTACCAGTCAACATACTTGATAAACACCAATTAGATTAAGATAACCACTGTTTTGAGTTTAAACCCTATCTCTTTTCCAGAAATTCAATAGAAAAAAAAATTTAAGGGGTTTTCAAAATTGGGATTAGGGGTCCCTTGTTTACAACTCACCCAACACTTTGGTCCACCCAGAAAACGACCTCACCATATCCAGGGCCCCTCCTATCCCTCTCACATCACGGGTTCTTCAACAAATTCTGACAAGAAGACCAAATTAACGGTGTGGATGAGCTTGCTTGATCAACACATCATTGGAACGGCCAAGATCATATCACCAAAAGCTGTGCACCACATGAGTTCATAGAATCCTCCAGAAGATAAATTTGATACGAGAATATGCCAAGCATCTTGGAGGGTAATTTGGGAATCACAATTCGGCTAGGGTTTATGTTAGAAATCTCATTCACATGTGTATATAAGTAGCAGTTAGGCATAGATTTTCTTTGTTCCAAGATTGATGTACTTTTTCAGTTCTTTCATGAATGATAAGACATAGTTTTGAGTTCCGAATTTATTTATCCTGTCTTCTTTAAATTCCATTGTCATTTATCTTTTTCAGAAAAATTATTTTCAGGTTGTGTATCATCTCATTTCATCAAAACGTTTTTCAAAGATTTTTTTGTAAAACTTTTGAGAACCAAGTATTATAAGCTTTTGGTGCATACTTGATTGGACGAATCAAGCATTGACCAAGTTCATAATACTTGTTTATTTCAGTTGGTTCCCCTTTACGTTATTTACAAGATTTTGTTTCCTAAAGATTTGAGAAAGAAATTCGTTGGTTTGAAAGTGAAGTTTTGATTGCTGCTGTTGTTAGTCACGAGAGAAAGAAAAAAAAAGATATTGTGTTGGCGTTGTTGCTGTTCGAAAGAAAGAAGAAAAAAAAAGGGGGTTCAGCTTTGTGTTGTTGCTGCTGCTCGTTGAGAAAAAAGGGGAATTGGAGTTTATGGTAGTGATTTGGAGCTGTAAAAAGAAAGAGATTTAATTTCTCTTGCTTGTCTACTGTTCAAGAAAAAGATTGGTGTTTTATTTTGGTTGCTGTAAAGAGGGAGGTTTGAGTTTGATTTTTTGTGCTATTGTTGATCGGAAAAAAAAGAAAGAGAGAAGATATTGTTGACGTCGTTTACTGTTTGACGAGAGAGAAAAAACGGAATTCGGGTTTAATTGTATTCGGATGGTTCGATATGGATTTATTAGTGACTGATTACCTTCAAACCGTCTTTTGTAAGTATTTTTTTTATATATGTCGTGAATCTGTTTCTTTAGCTTTGAATGATGATTAATAGATTGCTATCTCTCATATTTGGTATTGTTTGTTTTGATTTGTTTTATACTACTGATGATGTTGAGATTAGTATTGGAACAACACTGCTCTTGTTTTCCTTGTGGTGAAAAGCTTTGGATTGGTTCTTTATTAACAATAGGAATAGAATTATCTTTTGATATTAATTTTTGAATGATGTCTGTTAGGACTTAAGAGTAGTATAAGTATCTTATGTTGGTTTACAAAAAGAAAGAAAACCAAGAAAAAAAAGTAACATAGGAGACCAAAGTAATAGGTCTGTGTGTCTTGTGTTCGTTGTATGCACAAACACCAAAGAGTGGTATACGGAATAGACCACTGTCTTTTAATTTTAGTCTCTGTGTGATTGCTTGTTGTTTAGGCATGTTTTAGGCTTGCTCTTACATAGGATTAAGTCGAAAGTTTGGTTACGTCATTTTAGTGAGGTTGGATTTAGTTAGTCTCGGCTTTTGTTTCATCTTAAAACTCGAAAAATCAAAAAAATATGTTACTCATTGTTTTCTGTGGTTTAACATCAGTAGGGTTTTAGATCTTGTTTTAATTTTAATTTGGCGACTTAAGTCTCGCTTGACATTAGGTAATAGGGTGGTCTTAAGTTTTGTCAACTTAATTTGTACCTTGGTCAGTTTACACATCTAATTATCAAAGCTTTATAGCCGCTTAATTGCCAAGAACCGCAACAAAATGGCACTTACCATTTTTCTGTCCATATCAGCAGGCAATTAGGGAATTTGGCAGGGATTTTTGGTTTGAAAATCATTAGCAGGTCTTAGAGTTTGGAATTTTTAGTAAAAGGCGTTTGGGTTCGAAACTGATTACAAAAGAAAAAAAAAGTAATAGCATTTTTGTTATTTGTGGGTTTGCTGTAGAAAGTCAGGAAAGGAATAATATTCTACTGCTATTTAGTTAGTTAAAAAAAAAGAGTAAATCAGTAGTAGGAGATAAGTGTCATCAGCTTATCATTCACTAGTAGCATTAAGGTTTAATTCATTTCATTCAATATGATAATGGAGGATAGAGTTAGTTCTGATTTGAGTTGTTAGATTCTTTATCTCGATTGATTAGTTCCATTGTTAGAATATTAGGCCTTTACTAGTAGCTGCAATTAAGAAAGGTTGTATTTGCTCATAGGGCTATCATTGGTGAGTAGGAAAAAAAATGAGATTCAAAATGATCACAGAAAGTGGTAGCAGGGGGTCTTGAACCCCTGACCACGCAGCATACAAGCTGATGCAACATTCATCTGAACAACCATCTGCTCTAGAGAGCTTCTGTGTTATTACCTTCTGTTATTTTTATGATATACTTTCCCTTTTTGTATAAGTTGATAATAAAAGAAAAATAACTGTCAAAAAGTTGTTAAGGGGATTCGAACCCTTGACCTCAGGGACAATCAAACGAAACTGCACACCCATTTAACCATCTACTCTGTGGTTCCTTTTGGTTACTAGTTCCCTTTATGTTTTCTTTATACTTTTTTTTTATTTCAACTTATTTTCACATCATCAGCTTTTATAGGTTATTTCGTAGCTTATTCTTAGCTTATTTTTAAGCCTTTTATTTTTCCTTGGTTTCAAATAGAGTTTATCACTTTTTATTATTTTTTTGGATTTTTAGAAAAATCTTTTAATATTTTTAAATCATTTATTTAGTTTAAATAGTATTTAATTCATAAAAACTTTTAAAAGTAAAAAAAAATATAATTATTTTTCTGAAAATTTTCTTTTCTCGTATAGGACGTAGGAAAAATAAATTGGCTTTCTTAAAAGTTAAAATTTGATATTTTGCATTAATATCGCGTTTTTTTTTTCGTACTATTTTCGTTCAAATTCGTGAATTTGTTTTTTTTAGCCCATTTGTTTTTTTTTAAATAATTTTTATTATTCTTTTTAAGTTTATAAAGTTTACTTTTATTAAATCTTTCAAAAAAAATTTAGATTTTGTCTTTTTCTTAGTTAGTTTTATTTTTAGGATTTTTAATTTACTTTAAATATTAAAATAAATTAATTTAAAGTTGACAAATTTTTTGGTTTGCGTATTTTTCTTAGTTAGGATTTTTAGAATATTTTATTGATTTTTAATTATTTTTTAGGTTAAATTTTTCGTTTGGTCGCGTTTCGACGTTCGTACGTTCGCGCGTTTTCGTCCGTTTTGAGCGTAGTCCGTTCTCGTTTTCTTATCTTTCCTTCTTTCCAAAAGCATAATCACTCGAATAAATAACGTCTATATTGTTGGCTCAAACACCATACCTCCACCGAGAACGAACTCGATTGTCGGTATTTGCGTTTTTCACAAAACGTAATTACTAATACTTACCAACGACTTTTGTGTTGCTTTGTTTTTCCTAAAATAAAGTATATACAAAAACGCTACATCACTAAGCAAGACCAAAACCCTAATTCTAATGAGATTTCTATGACCTGCAACAGATTTAATTATATTTCAAAGTTCATCACAAAACCAATTGGGGTTAACTGGGTGTTTCATCCAAAAAGGGATGAACAAGGGGTTGTTATGAGAACTAAGTCTATTCTTGTTGAACAACCAGATGAATCCAAGTCTGCTCAGGATTGGTTTCCCAAAGAAAACTAATTTATTTTCTTTATGTGTAGGGCATTCAAAAACAGGTGAATGATTATGGCTATTGGGATAGTGGATGCTCTAGGCACATGACTTGGAAGGAAGATTACCTCACTAACTTCACTCCCATTAAGGATGGTGATAAAGTTTACTTTGGAGGCGGATATGGAACTATCACAGGCAAAGGAACTCTACTCACCAACAACTTGCGTTTTGAAAATGTGTTTCTGGTAAAAGAACTTGATTATAATCTTTTTAGTGTATCACAAGTTTGTGATAACAAAAATAAGGTTCGTTTCACTGATACTGAATGCTTGGTGTTGAGCAAGGATTTTAAAATGCCAGATGAGAAATTTATTGACTATAGAACACCTAGGCATAAGGACATTTAAAATATGAATCTTAATGGAAGTCGGATGAATAATAACATGTCAAGTTTTTATGCTAAAGCTTTAGTTGATGAGAGTAATATATGGCACAGGAGACTAGGGCACATTAACTTTTAAAATATAAACAGGCTTGTGAGACTTGGCTTGGTTGATGGTTTGCCTGGAAAGGCTTTCCACAATGACCACTCTTGTGTTGCATGTCTTAAAGGCAAACAACACAAGGTCTCATTTAAGTCTAAACAGGTTCACTCTAGTTCTAAACCACTTCACTTGTTGCATAAGGACCTGTTTAGTCCAACTAATATAGAAAGCTTGAATGGTAAATCATACTGCTTTGTCATCATAGATGACTTTTCTAGGTTTATTTGGACTTTCTTTTTTGCCATGAAAAGTGACACTGCTGATACTTTAATTAACTTTATTAACCAAATTGAAAATAAGACTGGTAATAAAGTTAAAATGCTTAGAAGTGATAATGGTGGTGAGTTTAGAAATAAACTGTTGGATGATTTTTGTGCCAATAAAGGGATTACTAGGCAGTTTAGTATTGCCAGCACCCCACAAAAAAATAGGGTTGCTGAGAGAAAGAATAGAACCCTAATTGAAGCAGCCAGGACTATGTTGGCTGATGCTCACTTTCCCATAGCTTTTTGGGCTGAGGCTGTGAATACAGATTGTTATGTTCAGAATAGAGCATTAGTCAACAAGATACATAACAAAACACCTTATGAGTTACTTTGGGGAAGGAAACCTAATATTGGTTTTCTTAAACCTTTTGGCTGTCATGTAGTTGTGTTGGATACTAGTGATGCCTTAGGTAAATTTAGTGCTAAAGGTGATGAAGGCTATTTCATGGGTTATTCAGTGTAGAGTAAGGGATATAGGGTTTACCTTAAGAAGGAAAAACGCATACTTGAAAAAGTACATGTTAGGTTTTTAGAGAGTAAACCTAGTGATCCTGAAAGTGGTCCAAATTGGTTGTTTGACTTGGAACCTCTATCTAGGACTTTGAATTATATGCCTGTTACTAATCCAGACATTGTGAAGGTAACTTCAAATGTTGTGGAAGAACCAGTTGTTGATGTTTCAGGCACACAGGTTAATGAAGAGGTTGGATCACAAGCAGACAAGTCATCTCCCATACTTGAGTATGTCACTATTCCCATATGGACAGATGCTTTTGCTGCTGCTGCTGCTGGAAAGGAAAATGGTGGTCCCCAAGTATCACCAGCTAACAACATGCATGGTCCTTCAGGCGCTGACAAAGGCAAATCTGGCGCTGACAGGACAAATTCAGGCGTTGATGGCTCAAACGTTGACAACACCATTTCAGGCGTGGATGGATCAAATGCTGAAAACCTTGGTTCAGGCGTTGACAACTCTTTTGAGCATATTTTCTCTTCCAATTTTGAACAAGGTGAACCTTCAAGCAGAAATGAAGAGGTTCATACAGGTATTGATGGAAGAGAGTCTGAAGAAGATATTTGTAACATGGATGATGAGATTGAAGACAACAGACTTTTTGAGGGAGGAGTTCTTACTTCTACTATGAAGAATCACCCCACTTCTCAAATTATTGGAGATGTGATGTCTCCTGTTCAGACTAGAAGATCTCGTCAGAGTCTTGGAGGATTTATTGCCAATATACACAAGAAGGTTGATACCCCTCTTGTTCAAGCATGTTTATTTGCCTGTTTTCTGTCACAACAGGAACCCAAGAAGATTTTTGATGCTCTCAAAGAACCAAGTTGGGTGGAAGCAATGCAGGATGAGCTTCACCAATTTGCTATTCAGTATGTTTGGGAGCTGGTTGATTGTCCCAGATATGTCAGACCTATTAGGACAAGATAGGTTCTTAGAAACAAGAAAGATGAAAGAGGCATTGTGGTCAGAAACAAGGCACGTTTAGTGGCTCAAGGATATACACAAGAGGAAGGGATAGACTATGAGGAGGTCATTGCACCAGTTGCAAGGATTGAGGCTATAAGGATATTTCTAGCCTATGCTTCCTGAATGGGCTTTACTGTCTATCAAATGGATGTGAAGAGTGCTTTTCTGTATGGCACAATTGTTGAGGAGGTGTATGTCATGCAACCTCCTGGTTTTTGAAGATCCAGAACATCCAGACAAGGTGTATAGAGTCAAGAAAGCTATGTATGGACTTCATCAATCCCCAATAGCATGGTATGGCACATTGTCCACTTATCTGGTGGAAAATGGATTCAAAAGGTGCACCATAGACCAGACATTATTTACAAAGAAGACTGGTAAGGATGTCTTACTTGTTCAGGTTTATGTGGATGATATCATCTTTGGTTCTACCAATCCCAAGATGAGTGAAGACTTTTCCAAGCTTATGACAGACAAATTCAAGATGAGTGCAATGGGGGAGATGAACTTCTTTCTAGGGTTACAAGTTCAGCAGAAAGAAGATGGTATCTTCGTCTCTCAGGATAAACATGTGGCAGAAATCTTGAAGAAGTTTGGATTTTCTCCACATGAAAAGAGGGCCAGTACTCCTATGGATAGAGAACACCCTTGGGGAAAAGTTGGAGATGGAAAAGATGTGGATGTCAGGCACTATAGATCAATGATTGGTTCATTGATGTATCTCACAGCCTCAAGACCTGACATTATGTTTGATGTCTGTGCATGTGCACGCCATCAAGTGACTCCCAAAGAGTGTCACCTTCATGCTGTCAAGAGAATATTTAGGTACCTCAGATGTTATCCAGACCTTGGATTATGGTATCCAAAAGATTCACCATTGGAGCTTATTTCATATTCAAACAGTGACTATGATGGTGATAAATTTGATAGAAAATCCACAACTAGTGGATGTCAGTTTCTTGGGAGTAGGTTGATATCTTGGCAATGCAAGAAACAAACAGTGGTGGCCAATTCAATAACTGAAGCAGAATATGTGGCTGCAGCTGCTTGTTGTGGACAAGTCTTATGGATTTAGAACCAGCTGTTGGATTATTGGTATAATTTCATGCATACCAAGATTTTTGTTTACAATAACAGCACTTTATGCATTATTAAAAATCCTGTACATCATTCTAAAACAAAACACATAGAAATTAGACATCATTTTATAAGAGATTGTTTTGAAAAGGGTTTAATACAACTAGATAGGGTTGACACAGAAGAAAATGTGTCTGATTTATTAACTAAACCTTTTGATACTGGAAGGTTTCAATACTTGGTAACAAGTATTGGAATGATCAATCTCACTTAATATGTGTTTTGGGATCTTATTGTAAAAGTATATACAGGATAATGCATTGTTATTGGTCTTTTTGAAAAGTTAGATTTTCCACTATATTTGTCTAACGCTGACAAAGGTTACCTTAACGCTGACAAGTGTTATCGTGACGTTGTCAGCAACAATGTTAGTTTTGTGGTTTTTGATCTAAGTGTGCAGGCGTTGATAGCATTGTACCATTGGATACAGAGTTGCTTATGGATCCTTGGAGAATCAATTGGTCCATGTTTCAATTTATGGATGATGGTTGGAATATTTATATTCCTATCCTGACATAAATTTTTATATTCATGCATATTATTGGGCAACATATGTATCACAGTTTAAGGGAGGTTTTAGGAACCTTTAGGACTTTTGGGTATTCTTATAATACTCTTATCACAATTCTAGATTGTGTCCACAGGTGAGTATGAGTTAGTTTACTAAATCATGAGGCACTATAGCATGCAGAGTTGATATACTATGCATGCTACCAAGACATTTTTGCCCTAGAATTGGATGTGTTCTGTGGGGAGACTTGGGAATGATTTATAATGGGTTTTACCTGGGAGTTACAAGGAATTTTATGAGATAACTTAATTGTTAAGAATTTTGGTTAGCAAGGGACACTAGAGGACTGTTATGTCCATCTTGCATAAGCAAGTGGCATAACTGGACAGTGCTTGCCGCCCTTTAATAATTATCAATTTATAGGTTATCTTCACTAGGATAAATAACTTTGTTAAGGTCCTTTTTCATTTTTATTACTTTTATTTTTGGACGCTGACAAGTATTTTTCCAAGCGTTGTTATGACCAATTTAGACGCTGACATGGATTTGGCAAACGTTGACTAGAATATAGCCGTTGGGCATTGATGGGTTATTTTTGACCGTTGACACTCATTGGGACCTACCCAGTTGTTATTTTTGACGAATTTTGGGGCCGTAATTTTGGGAGCATATAACTTTTAATTAATGCACAAGATAACTTATTTTCTTTTCCATATTTTCATCATTATATTTTGAAAATAGTTGCCTAATTTTTGACCAATCACATGTGCCTATCTCTCCTATATATTTGGCTCCTATTTTTAAACAGGGTATCTCATATTCTTGTCTAACAAATTTTCTCCTATAATTACTCTTTCTCAATAATTCACAAACAGCTTTCTTCAACAATGGCACCAATGTTTAAACCAAGTGACTTGGTATTGGGATTCAGGAGTCAACACAACATGATTGCTTATTTGGACGCTGATGATACTATGTTTCCACAATACACTCAGATGGTGGCGTATTTGAATGCATCTCCCTATTAGGTATGCTCTTTCTCATGCTCCTCTCATCCCTGTCACTCATATTAAACAGTTTTGGAACACTGTTAGTTCCTCAACATTTAATAATGTGACTACATTATCAGCTATTGTTCATGGGCGTACATGGGTGGTTACTAAAGCCTTGGTTCGCCAGGCTTTGCATCTTGATGATGCAGATGGTATAACCACCCTTCCTATAAATGAAATAGAACAAGGACTTCGGGCTTTGGGTTATCCTTTTCCTGATGAGGGCACTTTAAACAAATATAATAAACAAGAGTTTCCCCCAGCCTGGAAGTACCTCATACATGTCATCCTACAATGTTTGTGTCCCAAATGTACTACACATAATGAAATTAATAGATCAATTGCTAGTGGAATTGTGTGCATTGCAAATGGGCAAAAGTTTAATAATTCAAAACTAATTTTTGATGGCATGTGTAAAAACAAAGGGAATAAGATGACTTTGGCTTATCCCAGATTTTTGCAAATGGTTTTTGATGTGCAAAACTACTACACAAGGGATCATGATGATTTTTATGAGATCCGTGTGCAAAAGAAAGCTATTTTTACCAAGATGAATTCACCCCCTCACCGTGAATTACCCCTCACCCAAGCTATGCTTGCTGTTATTGCAGCAACACAACCCCAACCAGACCCATAACCACAACTTGACCCAATACCAGAACCTTTGCCTTCACCTCAACACATGGAAATTGACCAAGAACCCTTCAACGCTGACACCTTAAATGTTGGCGTTGACACAAGTAATCCAGACGTTGACACCTTTCCTTCACAGACCCAAACACCCCTTAACCTTCCCACATCCACCCAATCCACATCATCTTCTACCCCACCTCAATATAGGCTGCAAAAACACCCAAGGACTACTGGAGTGTTCTCCTCTAGTGGTCCTAGCGATGTAGCAGAGAGAACCACCACCACAAGTGTGTTTGGTGCTATGGATGAGGTTGGGACTATTGGTTCTGGCTTAGATGCAGGCCAAGACAGTCCTAACATCTTTAAGACCTCATCCATGCCCCATGACTCTAACTTGGGAGGTCAAATACCCATTTTAGAGGAGGGCAGATTAGAACCATACACATTGATGGAATTGACGGCTGTCTGCATTAGCTTGCAAAAGCAAAATGCAGACGTGGTACAAACAGTCAGTACACAAGGCCTTGAACTCAAGCAATTGAGGGAGAGGATTGTCATTTTGGAGAATGCTAGCACTCGGCGTGGGATGGAGGAATCTTCCAAAGGGGAGGATGAGCAGATTAATGTGAGTGATAAAGGCTCACATGATGGAGAATCTTTGGGTGTTGTTGAAGCCCTCACTGAATTGAAGAAGCAACCAGGTTTTTATACATCTCTGGTTACTCCTACAAATTTAAACTTGTCTTTTACAGCTATGTTGGAACAATTTACAAGAGACGCTGAGACAAGTAAGTTATGCGTTGACAAGCAAAATTTGAACGCTGACACACCAAGCACTGACAAGAGTAATTTGGGCGTTGACACAAGGAATTTGAGCGTTTACAGACCTGCAGATATGGTTGATGTATTCCTGTCATCAGCTATCATCAAAGAAGTGTCGTCACAGGTATTACCATCATCCTTACCCATCATTGATCCATTAGATAAGGGTAAAGGAATCATGGTAGAAGTAGAAGTTCCAAAGGATGCAACACAAGTAGAGTTTGATTCAAGGTTGGCTGCATAACTTGTGGAACAAGAGATGAAGAAGGTTGGTGAATCACCATTTGTTGTCACTTCTGAGGAACAAGAAGGAAGTGATGAAGAAAGTTCAGATTCAAGTGTGATGATAATTGAACAACCAGAAAGACTTGAATATAGTGATGACTTGGCAAGGGAAAAGCTTAGAGAGTTAAAATTGCAAGTAGACTTTGATATGCCAGAAGTTGTTCAGATGTACCATGCTTGGGAGAATAGGATTATGGAGACTCCAGATTTGACTATTTCAGACCAAATTTGGGGATTGGAGATTCTTCTAAGAGTTCAAAGAGACTGCAAGGTTATTCTGAAACATAAGGCTAGCAATGTTTTCTCACTACTGAAGAGGGATAGAAGAGAGCTTTATTACATGTTACTCAGATGTCATGGAACTGGATGGACCTTTAAGAAATTGCAGGGATTATCTTTTCAAGAATTGGAGTACAAGGATTATTCCATTTGGGCAAAAGTGCAGGAAATGTACACTCTAAGACTTCTTTCAGATGAAAGGAAATAAGAACTTGCAGAAGAGATGGAGATTCAGAAGGCAATGATTGTTCCAAGGCCTTTGAAGAAGGGAGTTCCACTTGAGTTTCCTAAAGATCTAAATAAAGTGGTTCCCAGTGAAGCTGTTCTTAGAAGGAGCATCAAGCTCTCACCCATGGAAGCTTCAGATATGGTACAAGTGTTACCTCTTGATGCCAGAAACCCTATCATAAGCTATAAAGAAGATGCAAGTGGGTTTTGGAAGATTGGCAGGTATTGGAAAGAGGTACACACATTTACTACTCTTATGTCTCTCTTTGCAAGTATGGATAGAGAAGACTTGGTAGACCTTTGGAGGTTGTTGGTGGCCAAGTATGAGACTGAAGCTCCTACTTCAGTCAATGGAATAAAACATTGGTCAACATTCAAAAGAATGTGTGCATAGAAAGAAGAAGATCCTACTGTTTGGAAGGATCTTGAGGATGATATCAGTGGTCTTCAATGGCGTTTGTATTCAGCTTCTGGTGTGTATTATTTGAGCTCTACAAAGTTTGCTGAGTATCTTCTTGTAGATGCTCAGTATCCCATGTCCAAAGAAGTTTTGGAAAAGATGAAGACAACACAGCTGGAGATTGACTATCCAAGTGACGTGGCCAAAGATTTGATTCGGCATGTTTATTACCAATATGATAAGATTTGTAAGATTCCTCCTAGTTCTTAATTTTTATTCAGAAACTTGATTACTAGAGTAGATATCAAGTTTAGGGGAGGATTGTTGGGAATAAAATGTAGCCAGTCCATTTGAACGCTGACAAGAAGAAAACAAGCTTTGATGAGAAGAAAACAAGCGCTGACAGATCAAGCGTTGACAAGAAGAAGTCAAGCGTTGATAGGTTGAAGACAAGCACTGATAGAAAGATATGGTCTACGCGTATTTTATTTCTAGTTTGTTTCTAGTAAAGATAGGATCAACATTGTATTTTCTATAATTATCTTTACCTAGAATAGTTGATACGTAGACTCTTGTACAAGGCTTCTTATGTCTATAAAAGAAGACCTTTAGGTTATGTTTCATATATGTTTTCATAGGTTAAACACTTTCATTGTAAGCAAGTTTGTTATTATCAATCAAGTGAAAGTTTGTTTTACAACTGTTTGTGTGTTCTTGTTTAAGTATTAATTCCGCATAATACATGAATTGTTTCATACACAACAAAGTTTCTCTACGTGTATAACTTGATCTAATCTCGTTTACACAAGATAAATTGATCTAAGTTTGGGATCAACAAAATTATCAACTCAGTTTATCTTCTTTACACAGTATACTGGATAACATTTACTAATTCTCTTTTATTCATTTTTAGTTGTGTATGTGATTGAATTTCAAAAATGTGGTCTTCCTCACATTCACATTCTCTTATGGTTAGACGAAGCAGCTAAATGCAAAACACCAGCTGAATTTGATGATATAATTTCAGTAGAACTCCCATCACCAACTAAAGATTCAGATGGGTACAAGGTTGTTTCTGATTTCATGTTACATGGACCATGTGGTTAAAACGGGAAAAATGATGCATGTACTGATGATGGGAAATGAAATAGACATTTTCCAAAACCATTCTTGGCAGAAACTTCAATTGATGAAGACGGTTACGCAAATTATCAGCGAAGAGACAAAAAAATAAATGTTGTGAAAGGAAAGTTCACGTTCACCAATCAACATGCCGTCCCTCACAATAGGTATTTACTACTAACATACCCGACACATATTAACGTTGAGTGGTGCAACAGATCAAGAGCAATCAAGTACTTATTCAGGTACTTGAATAAAGGTCCTGATAGAGCATCGATTGCAATACACGAGAATGTCCAAAAACTCACAAGACCAGATAATGATCAGGTTACAATAGTTGATGAAGTAAAGAACTATTTAAACTGTTGGTTTTTATCCCCATGTGAAGTAGTTTGGTGCCTATTCTATTTCGACATCCACTACTCCTATCCAAGAGTAATGCAACTCAATTTCCACTTACCCAATCAGAATACAGTAACATTACAGGACTCAGATCGTTTACTGGCTCTACTACAAAGAGAAGGAATTGATGTAACAATGTTCACTGATTGGTTTGAATTGAACAAGCGGGACACCAATGCAAGGGCATACACGTATGATCAGATCCATGAGCATTATGTATGGCTACAGGACCGAAAGTCTTAGCGGCCCAAAAAACAGCAAAAATGAATAGGCAGCATTTTATATTCGACACCAGCTGCGGGGAGCGTTACTATCTTAGTATGCTATTGAAAATTGTTAAAGGGCCTGAAGGTTTCAAAGAACTCATGACGATTAATACAAGATTATGCACAACATTCAAAGAAGCATGATTTTATTATGGTCTCCTTAATAATGATAGAGAATGGAGGCATTCTATCAATAGGGCAAGCCAGTGGGCCCTTGCTCCTCAGCTACAAGACACATTTGTTACCATTTTAGTATTCTGTGACGTAAGTCATTCGTTAAAGTTATGGGACAAAAGTTGGGAACACTTATCAAATGATGTTCTCCATCGGAAGCGAAAGCTTTATAATTACCCGGAGTTGCAACTGTCTCCAGATAAATATAAAACTATTGTATTATAGAGATTGAGGGTTTGCTGAAAAATCATGCAAAATCTTTAGCAGATTTTCTCGATCTGCGTCGACCAAATCCAACTTTACTGACAAATCTGGACAATCGGATTATTGGAGAAGCAATGGATTTTGACATCAAGAAAAGTGCAAATCGGCATGCTAAGTTACATGACCAACTAAACCTAGAACAACGCTCGATCTACGAACGGGTTATTAACTCAATACACAACAACAAGGGTGACTTATGCTTTGTTTATGGTCTCGGTGGCACAGGGAAGACTTTCCTTTACACAACTATAATATCAGGCTAAGATCTGAAAGAATAATTGTACTACTAGTCGCATCTTCAGGTATACTACTCTATTAAAAATTATTTACTTTTATACCCATAAAATAAGTCCCAAAACACCTCATGTTTAAAAATCTTATCTTAATTTTACTTTCAAACTTGGTATAGGAATAGCTTCATTTCTCCTTCCGGGAGGCAGAACCACTCATAGAAGATTTGTAATACCATTACAAATAGTGGAGAACACTACATGTGGAATAAAGTGGAATACTCAACTAGCACAGGTAATGCAAGAAACCTGCTTACTTATTTTGGATGAAGCACCAATGACGCAAAGATATGATTTTGAAGCATTAGACAAAACGTTAAGAGATATATTAGGATTTGAAAATCCCGATAACCGAAACAAGCTATTTGGTGGGATGACCGTTTACTAGGTGGTGACTTTAGACAGATCTGAGCTTTAGAAATACTGCAAAGTCTTCACACTCACACGAAGCATGAGAGTGAATGGGTATGGATGTAATGGTCAAATTTACATTAAAAAGCGAAATTTCAATCGTTGGGTTTTAGATATTGGCGATGGTTTAGTTCCAGCCAAAATTAAAGAAGAAGATGATGAAGCTTCATGGGTTGAAATTCTAGAGAAGTTCTTGATCACATCCTGGGACTCTCCAATTGCAAAAACAGTAGAAGAAACCTATCGAGATTTTATAGCAAGACAAAGATATAATGCATTCCTAAAGGAGAGAGCCATTCTAACACCCAAAAATGAAGACGCTGATGCAATCAACACATACATGTTCAACCAACTAGAAAGGGCATCTGTGACTTACAAAAGCGTAGATGAAATATGTATGGGTTCAACAGAAACACTAGCTCAACACAATCTATATCTTGTTGAATTTCTAAACACCTTAACTTTCTCCGGTATGCCACCACATGAACTCTGTTTAAAAAAGGAATTACCCATAATGCTAATGCGGAATCTTAATACAGAGCTTGGTCTATGCAATGGAACACGGCTTCTTATTATAGATTTGGGTGAATTTGTGCTTCATTGTAAAATCCTAACTTGATAAAACGTTGGCGATAACGTTGTAATCTACAGAGTCATTCTCACTTTGACTTAATCAAAATGGCCCTTTGTACTTAAAAGAAGGCAATTCCCTGTCAAACTGTGCTACGCAATGACTATTAACAAGAGTCAGGGCCAGTCACTAAACTATGTTGGCCTATACTTGCCAAGCCCAGTTTTTATTCATGGGCAACTCTACGTGGCATTATCAAGAGTGAGAAGTCCTTAGGGGCTAAAAATCTTAATGATTGAAGACCAAGACATGGAGATAAGGCATAACGCCCGTAACATAGTCTTTAAAGAGGCATTTACCAACTTATCTTAATGTAAAAGAAAAATTGCCATCAGAATAAACATCTACTTCTATAGATTTTGTTTAAATCTATTGATGTTTTTTACCTATTGTTTGGAACTACTTGATATCAATATGTAAATTGACAAGCAGCATCTTTCTGATTTGAAAAGAATATAAAATCAAAATTAGAAATGAAGCAACTGAATACTAATTGTGTAACAGTTGTAGTATGTTACACTTTATGACATACAAAATTTAAAAATTTCAAAAATAACACGACACTATTATGGTATACTTATTTACTAACTTCTCTCATGAGTCTTAATACCATTCCATAATTAAACATAAAATAATTTAGAATCCATAAATTATTAAGACAAATAAAAATAAATGGTATTTGCTTAAGATAAAATGCTTTATAACTGAATAAAACAAATAAACAAAACTAATAATGCAAAAAAAGCTACACAAGACTCAAAAGCAACCAATAACTCCATAAATCTTCATTCTAGCGACTCATATTCAAACGGTAAAATCCTTCAAGTTAGTAATAAACGCTAACTTATCATTCTTCTTATTCTTAGTCTCTCTATACATTAACTACAAAACCACATACTTAGCCACATCATCCTTATGAATCTGTTGTAGTAACTCAACTCCTTACCACATTTCAAAACTACCACTTAACTTCTTTAATTCACTTAGGTATGCAGCTCTCTTAGAAGCGCTGTTAGCCCTATATTTTATATAGTCAAACAAGAATGTAATAGGCCATCTTAGTCGTTAATGGTCTTGTATCGTAATAGGATTAGTCGGGTTAACCGGGCTTGGACTTTAAGCTAATATTGTATAAGTTAGGGGCGTAAGCCCAAGCAAAGCCAAGCCCGGCCCATGTTACTTAACCTGTAACACCCCCAAATTTACACAATTCAATACAGGGGAAGACTCGTTGGTGTTACGGGATAGCACATTACTCACATCATAGACAACGCTTAAAAATCTCGTCGTTTAATAATAAAGCATTTCCATTCATAAATATCAAATTTACATAGGTCCCAAGTCATTGTATTTCATACAGGTTTTACAAAGCATTTGAATGGAAATTATTATTTAAGTGCGGGCCATGAATTCTTGTTGTCTTCCCGAGAATTACCTTCAAGTACCTGAGATAAAACATGTTAAAAGAAAAGGTCAGCAAAAACGCCGAGTGAATTCATAGAGTTTAATAAAATCCATCAATATAACATCGGTATAAAATTATTACCGAAAATCATTTTGTACAAATCTTTGTAATAGGCCATAAAATAGCCAAAGTCATTTTATACAAATCGTTATCAAAAATCATAATATAGGCTTTCGCCTTCAAAATCATTATACGAACCATTGTCGTTAAAAACATCATACAGTACGTTTTAAAACGTTGTATAGATTAAATAAAAAAACCGTTATATGAATATGGTTATATAAAACCAAAACACGAACATAACATCAACAATAAGACCCTGTATTGCTAGTCAGGCAATATATCGTAATTCAATGCATAAAGCAGTATTTCGTTATTTTTGGATTATTATAAGCCGCATGACATTGTTACCTTACTACAACAAACAACGGGTAGCTAGCCCGAAACTCATTTGCCCATCTAAATTAGTGTGTCGTCACAATAATTACGCTTGTGTAAATCTTCTCATACATAAATTCGCTTACCAATCAATGTGGCACGACGGGGTTCAACCGTCAAGGCGCGAACTGGGGTGATCGTCCCTAAATAGTACTATTATATGCATAAGCGTCTACCAAATCCCAATAGTTCACAATTCATGCTAATGGGACTTTTAGTGACATAACCTAACTTTAATAATCCATTTCATTTCATCTATCGGGTCATTTAATCATTCATCAGGTCATACAATCATTCGGGTCCAAATCAATAAACAAACAATCGGGACAACTAGTGTCCTATTTCATAAAAACTAACATGTTATCTCCCTCGCGGGTTTATAAAACAATTCATAAAAACATTTAAAAGAGTGCGAGGCTATGAACTCACGTCGATGTGGGAAAGCGGTTTATCAGCGATTCGGATATACGGTACGTGCTTCAATCACGGAAACATAGACAAATAATACTCGTCTTAGACTCTTGTCCAATGACATTATCAAAATAATAATTAGGTATACATATGATGATTTTATATATGTGATGATGATCAAGTGGGTTTATACATCTTTACTCATTCATTATAGTGTTTATGTGTTGGTAATTTTCAAGACTAGTTACACTAGTTCAACTTGTTTACATTTTGAAGCCCAATGGGCCTATTACAAGCCCAATACTATTCATTAGCCCAATTATACTTTTATTATCAGTATTATACTTTACATGTTGGGCCCAAATGGTTTAAGCCCAATAAGTAAGTTTGTAAGTGTTTTACTAACTAGTCGGGTCTATAGTCCAATAAGGCTACTTTGGCCCGTTAATGTCTATATATTGTAAAGCTCGGGTTTTATCGGTTTTTACTTGTTATATAAGTTCATATATCATTATGTGAGTTTATAAAAGTTTATATTAGACGGGTCCAACCGTCTAAGTTTTATTTAACAAAAACGTTAATCTTTTGGTTTTAGCCGAAAAGACGTAAAACTCAGTATATAGTTTTTATAACTTATAAAACTTACCAAACTACCATTTTTATATAATGTCCAGTTATTTATCCTTATGCATTTTTATATAAATGAAATATATAAGTTAGTGGGTTTTAATTCACATTGTATACTATATTTATTTGAGTGCTTATATAATAATATTAAAGTTTAATTTCACTAAATCAGTCCTAAAAATCTAGTTTACTAAAATGATCATATCTAGAGTTCTACATGGATATAGAACCCCAAATTTTTATCACAGAAACTAAATGATATTTGCTTAATTTTATTCCTTATAACTACTGATGAATCAACCTTTAAATATTTTAATAAATTCTTCCAAAACAGTGTAGGCAGATTTGCACTCTGAACTTGTTTTGATCATATCTCACTCATTTTTATGATTACATTGCATGGCCAACTCTCACATATGTATAACACCTAATACTTACTGTGTATTGATTCCACATTACAATTTTATCAGTTTAACATTTGGTTACTTACTGTTTTTATACAGCCATCACATTTAAGCAAGATTTTAACATTATTACATATAGTTTTTCATCTTTTTAACCATATTTATCAAATCTGTCAACACCAAATCCCTATATAATATTTTTAATCATCATTCATCATCATATACATATACATAAATAAAGAAATTACAAGATTACATAATCAAAATAACAAGAGGATAGGAAGAACAATCTTTATACCATCAAGATTAAGTAGTTGGAAGGATCAAGACTTGGTTTTGGGTCACCAAATCTTATGAACTCTTGTATGAAATCTTCAAGATCACCAAGGGAGATGTTGGTCTTTGAAAATCAGCCCTACTTCATCTTGCAAACTTCTCTTTGGATGTTAAAATCATCACCAATCTATAGAGCTTCAAAAGGGCTTCATCATATGTGTGAATAACACATGATTTCATGGTTAATAATTGATCAAATGAGGGTGTTTTGGTGAAGATGGGACGAATTTAGAGAGAGAGGGAAGAGAGTATGAGTAGTTTGCATGTATATAAATGGAGAAATGGTTTTGGAGTGAGTGGTGTTGTGGTTTTGGTGCTTACACGTTAAGCTAAGTGCAAGTGTTAGCTTATGGCGTGTAATTTTGACACCTCATGGTGTTGGTGGTAGCTAGTGAACCATCCCATGTGTGGGGTGAGGCAAAACTTGTTTTGTCTCATCCCACTAATTTACGGGTACTCCTCGATTCTAGTTTCCTCGATATGCGTGCCCTCGGGTCGTTTTACGAAAAACGTTTTTATAAATTATGAATCAACGGCACAAAACGAATCTAATAAAAAATGTCTCTTCAAAAACGTAGTTAAAAAACGTAAATACGTAATCTTAAGGTTTCCGGTTTAGTCGTAAAGGACGTTAAATTATTCACGAAAGTCCTAATCTCTTCTCGTAAATTAGTTAGTTTATGAACTAACTCAAATTTAAAATCCCAAAAAAATATTCACGGATAAATTTATTTTCTGAAATGTCAGACTGTCACCAAAAACGGTGAATGTAAACGTAAGCACGTAACGTAGAATCCTCCAGTTTAGACGTGGTCGATCCTACTTCGAGACGTAAACCCAAATTTCTTCCCAAAAATAAGTGAATTCATAATGTAACATTAAAATAATGTTTTCAAATAAATATTAAGAATAAAATATAAACCATAAATTGACGGATTGTCACAGCATTTACCCCTAAACAGGATCTTTGTCCTCAAAGATCATCTTACTACTCGTTTCTTATAGAGTTAAAGCCATGTGGGTATTTCCTTCATATTTGGTCTTTTCTCACAAGTGTAATCCATTACAATGCGCGAGTTTCATCAAACATAACTACGGGAATAAGATCAAGCTTAATGTTGACTTACTTTCTCTATTCATGATGTTCACGGGTTTTTTATGAATGCAACTTTTCGCCGATCTAAACTTCATCAAGAAGAATTCAGATTTTCACTTGATAGATATTTTATCAAGTTCGATTTACGAAACATAATTCATGCAGCCCTTGAAGTCATAGGGTAGATCCAGCTTATATGCCTTTCAAACCAACTTTTATATCATCTCAATGGTCCCATACAACGGGGACTTACTTCCCATGATCTTTCAGATCATTAATTCATTTTTACAAGGTTAAAAGTTTTGGCATAACTTCGGTACCCATTCTGCACTTCAGGATCTACATTTCATATTCACATACCCTCCTGCCTACTACCGGCAGTCAATAATCAGATCCTAATTTCAACAATCATTTCAGGTCTCGCGGGTCGAGTATTTTGTAAGGTTAGGTTCGCCATCATAGGAAACCTTAAACCTAAAAGACATTTCCAACTCACAATGGGTGTATGTCGGGTGTCTTCATCCCAACTCCTGCTTATAGATGCTCTAATATATATACTCACAAGATTCGATCTTGATCCTAATACGATAATTATCAATGATAATCTCTCTAAAGGAAAACGATTATACGGTTTATTACCAATGGTCAATCATTCAAGCATAAAACAACACTTTTAGTGTTTTGTATCACTACTCTACCTCGTCGCTTCGATTTGGGGTGGTAAACTGTACTCTCATCAAGGTTCATTTCCAGTGACTTCTTAGCAAATCTCTAGAAATTCGATGCGAAGCGAGGATCTTGATAGAGATGGTCGATACAGGCACACCATGCTTACACAACTCCTTTAAATACAAAGAGTCAATTCCTTCATCAAGAATCTATCATTAACAGGAATGATATTAATAGATTTGGTCAGTCTGTCGACGATGACCCAAATCGAATCAAATTCAGATGATGACCTTTGCAATAGCTAGACGTTTACTAATGTATGAGGCGATGTCTTCCTTCATAATTTACCATCAGTACAACTTCTTCAGATAAAGATACACTAAATCAGAAATAGTATGAATAGAATACTTATACTTACGAGATTTCAATATGACTAAATCTCAAAATCCTCTATATTCAGGCAACCACAAGCGGCCTTTTATACATTTAACGCCATAGGCTTCTCAAATCTAATGGTTCATATTAGCCGCGAACCCCTTTTTATTATATATATTATCCTTCTTACAAGAATTGTTTATTTTTATATTGTTTGGCAATTTATTTTGCACCTTCATTATTAAGGAACACATCCTATGTGATTCTTTATCTTTTCTACATAATGCGTCGGTATCTACATTCACCTTTCCTGATGAAATAATTTTCATGACCGTATTCAATAAAAATTTCTTTCCTCACATTTTCTAATTTTTAGTTTCGTCTCAACTATCATTTTTTAATCAGTTTTGCTCAGTCTGGCGTCTAAAGCGTCGATAATTATTACAAGTAATTAAATAATAAATGTTTAATTTTATGAAATGTAAACGTAAAAGTTTTAAATTTTCTGAGTTCGACCAATCATATAAAAATGTTCAAAATAAATTTGAATTTAGTTAACACGATTTTTGTTGATTTATTGAAAATAACTAATAAGATTCGTAAATGTTCGAAAAGTTCTCTGTTTACACTTTAGTCAAAATTTTCTTAGTTGAAAAGCAAAAATTTGTCGCTTCAAATTTCAAGTCATGGTTTATGTGATACCCTAGAACCGAGGTCACTTACGTTACCCTAAATTACGCTTATTTTTGAAATTTTTAATAAATTTTAATTGCTATATATTTTATTATTTTGGTTGAAACCGATATTCGAGGTTATAATTTTGACGATTGACGATTTAAGAAGAACGATGACGAATACGATCCCGATGGATGCCCAAATTTCTATAATTATTGTCGTTTTATCGATACTGTAATTTTTCAAGAATTTTACTTTCGATTCGTGTTAAGTCGAGTCGGGTGAGTTTTATTGCTTTCCGGGTACATTTAAAGTGTCCTAAAAGTATTTTGGAGTGTTCGGGATGATCCCCGACTCCCGTAAAATATTCTAAAATGACTAGTGAGTCAATCCCGTAAACTTATAAGGTCTTTTTTGCTTAAGGACAAAAGAAAGCCTAAATTGAACCAAGGTCCCTCCCAAATGCACAAAATGGAAATAATCACACACACACTAAACATTTCAAAGAAAAAAAAAACCCATCCCTTTCTTTTGCTCTCTCTAGGCCGACGGCCAAACACCAAACCACCACCACCACCTTCAATTTTCTTGGTTTTTGATTAATTCCAATTAAAGACCACATCCTAAAAACCTTTTGTAAGTGTTAATCCATGGTTTAATCTAACATGCATTAACATGAATTTTTCCAAAAATTAAAGATTTTTCAAAAGTTTATTTTGATGTTAATTAGCTATTTGCATGTTTAATTCATGGAAGAATGATGTTAAATCACTAAACAAATCAACCAAAATCAATTTGGTTGATGGGTTTTGATCACCCAAACCCCACGGCTCAAGGGGGTGTTTGGGGGATCATGGTGGTTGATGTTTTGATGCTAGATTATGTGTTTAATCTTATTTTTAGATGTTTTTAAATGGGTAAATCCATTTGCATGTTTATTTTTGTGAATGGGTTTTATGATGATATTGATTAATAGGGGTGTAGGACTGATTAGAGTGTTTGGATATGATTAGGAGTACTTAGGATGATGTCTAATGTTGATAAATGGGTTTGAAAACGAGCGTTGGTATGATTTTGGTATAGTTGATTTTAGGCAGAAAGTTTGAGGTGTTTTCATAAAAATTATTTTGTAAACAGGTCTTGTGATTAGGATAGGGGTTGTAGAGCATCTTCTTAGCTTCGATTTGGTATAAGATAGAGCTTACGACTCCTAACGAGTCAAAAGTTACGACGTTTTGAAATTCGTGTACCGGGAGATGAAAACCGTCATAATCCGAAATTATGCTTGGTTTTAGGTCAAATCCCGGGGACTATAGGTTTAGTTTGGTAAATGGTCAAAGGTGGATTTTTGGTCTCAAACCTGCATATTTGAGTATATTATAAGGCTTAGGTGTCAAATGGGTCAATGGAGTATTTTAAACGGGTCAAATGAGTCCGACTTGGTCACGGTATAATTTCAGTCCGAAAAACGTAGTTTTGGAAAAGTGTTGAGTAACGGGTCGTAAAAGCGAAAACTTTTAATGGGATTAAATATGTGTTTTCTACAGGAGTTAAGGTATTTTTGAGAATTTTCTTAAATTTTATAAAAAGGGTTAAGTCTAGTAAAACAGTCCGTACTTTTGGTAAGTATCGGCGAAAATGTGTAAAAATGAATAACGTTAATAACATGAACGAATGGTATAAAACGAGTAACACTTGATTGTTTTGTTTTGGCGTGAGTTGTAATTATCACAAGTGACTAATATGTATGTATTATATACAGTACCATAAGGTTTATAAATGAGATTACTCATTACGCGTTATTGGTTTGATAGGTGTTGATTTACCCGGGCATCCTCATCGTCGTCAGTGACCGTCACTCGAACTATCGACTACTTGTTATATAAGGTGTGAATTTATAGCCTCGCTTATTATTATTTCAAATTGTTTTACCCGCGAGGGAAATGCATGCTAGTTTTCAAAATGAACATATGTCATGAATGATTGTTGGACCCGAATGTTGCCTTTGAAATTGTGTTGAGTACCTAGTTGCAAAAGGCCCTAATTTCATGAACTATTAACTATTGTTTAGTCCTAGTGTGGATTAGAAATAGCCGCTTATACAAAGTGATAGTACTATGGGGTTGACTACCCTATCCGAGACGAGGGCTAGTACGTTGATACCCCCTGCGGACGGATAATTTCTGATAAGAGATAAGGTATAATTGCAACTGATGCCTTAGTAGGGGCACTGGTTTCATCTGAATCACGCCGGTAATTATTACGCGGGTGATTGAGTTAACGGTTTAGTGTCATGAGCTTAAACACAATTGTCAGTACATTGAATATAGATTGTTTGATCGACAAGTCTATGAATGATCGTGAATGGTTTTTATTTCACATATGTTCAAAATGAATTATAAAACCTATGAATTCCACTCAACGTTTTCGTTGACCAAATTTACCATGTGTTTCAGGTAACCGATGAAGTGTAGCATGGAGCATGCATTGGATGGAAGTTGTGTGTATGGCTTGGAGTCTACTTGTTTTTCCTCCCGTTATTACTTGAACATTTTTAAACTTTATGTCATGTTGTTGTGAAAACTGTATCTTTTGGGGTTGAGATTCATGGGGACCGAAACGCAAAACTCTGTTGTATCATTTGGGGTTGGAAAACCGTAGACATGTAACTCTTTAACAATTTTTAATTTAAGTTTAAATTTGACGTCTCTTTGGAGTCGTTCGATATATCTTGTGTGCGATGATAACTGCCTAGCACCCAAATGTTGTAGTTCCGCTGTGCATAGCATTTGGTGGGGTGTTAGAGATTGGTAATCAGAGCCATGAGTTATAGAGAACTAGGTCGTTTTGAAAATTCCTAAACTATAACTTTTGGTGTCGTAAGAAATTGTCCAAGCGCACACAACTATCCGGCATGGCTTCGGTAAGGTTTATTTTTGTATTCATTGCATTGACATATACTTTTGAGTTGAAGTATATATGTGGGTATTTATTACGTAGATATGGAAATTACTTTATGTAAACGTTGAAATTATACGTGGAATACGCGATACCGTAATTCTTGTATGATGCATGAGCATCATATTATCGCATTTTGGGCATGTGTACCACCTTTGCATTGCATTTGCATGCATGTATTTATAAATATTGAATAGTTATCTTACGTATCCTCCAAAATTCTCTGTTATTGCAGGAATGGCCAAGGTACCTCCTAACGGAAATAGAGACGATTATGTCGTAGTTCACGAAGGGGGACCGTTTCCTTTGAACCCGCCGAATAATGACAATGGATGGATCGCTCCAGAAGAAGCAGTAGAGCCGGGAAATGACAGTGACAAAAGTGACGTGGACAACTTCAGTATTAGTAGCGATGGTAGTGAGGATTCTGAGGAAGAGCCCGAGGAACCGGTGGATGATGGAATTCCCGAGAATGCTGTCGGTCAGACCGAACCTGAATTATTTCAATCTCCAAATTCGCCAAAGGGTTATGAAGTGCCTCCGACCGACCGATATGAGAAGCAACCCTTTTGTCGCCCGATGGACAATTGTAAGGACTACCTGAGGACAGTGCTAGGGTTTGTTCGAGTAAGTAATGGAAGCGGTGCAGAATCCAGCAATTCATCTAAATCACAATCTATTCATGAGAATATCGCGATGGTCTATTTTCCGAGACCAAGACACTATTGGGACCCCGAGGGTCGTTTGAGGAGGATGGATAGGTTGATGTATGAGCGGTTTGTGGTGGAAACCAGGGTTATCAAGAGGTTTGATCAGAATGAAAGGGCACACCAAAGATTATTGGCAAGAACTTCAAGGATTGAGTATGATGGAAATGCAAACAAGAGTGATATCAACAGTTTAAGATCGATGATCGCGAACTTGAGCGCCAGCCTTGATCGAGTTAGGGAAGATCAAGCGAGATTGACTAGGATGCGGAGTTGGGAGCATCGAGTGAGAGCATCCTTGCCCCCAGATTGGAGATTTGTGGACGACTTGGAAATGGAAGCTAATGACTTCATGATCCAGCCACCTGCCAGAGGTGTTTGTATCACTGTAGGAAATCATGTAGCGGTTGAGTGTGGGTCTACGTCAGGGACGAAGAAAGCGAATGAATGTGGGCCGAATGACAAAGGAATGAGGAAGATGGATGAAGTGGACGAGGAAGATAGAGACGAAGAACCTGAGGAAGATGATGATGAACCGCCATCCAAGAGGTCGTGGATCACCACATGACTAGTTGCTTGTCTTGTATTCTATCTTTGATCGTTGTAATAGAACTATTTTAGACTTTTGTATGATGGCATTGTGACGAAAAACTTGAGGACTTAAGTTTTATGGTGAATGGTTGTAGTGGCAATACTTGTCACAATTTTGGTTGATTATCAATACAATCCATGTTTACCTTTCATGATCTGTGATATGTCTTTAATTTGATCTTTTGTGATGTGAATTGATGAATATTAGTAACTTTGTAGTTATGTGTCGTTGTATTTATATTATGTCTTGAAAGAGAAATCCATCTTAATCTTGATGTGTATACTTACATTGTTTTTCTATTTTCCCTGTCTTTGCAGAGAGGTGTATTTGATAACGCACCATGCCTCCAAAGCTAACAGATGACCGTGTGAACACGATGATTCAGGAAGCCATTGCGAATGCGCTAGAAGCAGACCGAGCAGAGAGAAACCTAGACCAAGGCAGAAATGTGGGGAGACAGCAAGCCCCAAGAAAGTGTACTTACTCTAGTATTATGAAATGCGGTCCCACGCAATTTCGTGGAACTGGTGGAGCTCTAGAACTCAGGAGATGGTTAGAAAAGGTCGAGAGTACTTTCGAGATTAGTGGTTGTTCAGAAGCGAACAAGGTCAAGTTTGAGGCTGCTACTTTTCTTGATGACGCATTGAGTTGGTGGAACACCCAAGTAGCCACTGTTGGGTTAGCAGTAGCAAATGCAAGAACATGGACTGCTACTAAAGCTCTTTTGACCAAGAAGTTCTGTCCTGAAGAGGAGCTGGGTCAATTGGAAGATGAGTTGAGGCACCTGACTTTGAGAAACAATGATATCACTGCTTACACCAGGAGGTTTAATGAACTAAGCCTTTTGTGTCCCGATACCTTTGCCGATGATAGCAAGTAGATGAAACAGTACATCAAAGGTCTGTTCAGTAATATCAAGGGTGAAACGACTTCATCTAAGCCTGGGTCATTTGATGAAGCGGTCCAAATGGCTCACGCGTTGATGGATGTCAAACTCCAAGACAAGAAGAACTTCATTGCTGAAGGAAATAAGAGGAAGTGGGAGGCGGCTCAGAGCAATCAATCCTAGGGTCAAAGCCGAGGTGGAAACCGAAATAACCAGGGTCAGAACCGCAATCAGCAGTTCAACCAGCGAAGGAATGATGGGATGAGAGCTGTGACAAACCCCAGAGGAGCGAAGGTGAATCCCCACTGTGGTCGATGCAACTTGTACCATGTAGGGAGTTGCCCGCCTGCGTGCGGCAAATGTGGAAAAGCGGGCCATAGGATGTCTGATTGCCGAACAAAGGGGGTAGCCACTGGGGCGAATGCTTCGAGAGTGATGGGTTGTTTTGGATGTGGAGAAAGAGGACACAAGCAAGGAAATTGCCCGAAGGCAGGAAACAAGCAAGGAGGTAACAATGTTGCTGCCGTGTATCAAGTAGGGACGGTTGATAAACCACAAGGTCCTAACGTGGTTACCGGTACGTTTTTGCTAGACGCTTGTTATGCTAGTATTTTGTTTGATTCTGGTTCCGACAAGAGTTTCGTAGATGTTAAATTTAGTCGTCATATCGATAGAAAACCGGTATTGTTAACGACTAGTTATAACGTGGAGTTAGCCGATGGGAAAATCGTTAGTACGAATTCTATACTGAAAGGGTGTACCTTGAAGTTAGAAAATTACGCTTTTGAAATCGACTTAATGCCTATAGAGCTAGGATCGTTCGATGTGATCGTGGGAATGGATTGGCTGATGGCGCATAGTGCCGTGATCGTCTGTGGAGAGAGATTAGTTCAGATCCCGTTGAGGAATAAAGTCTTGACTGCGAAGGGAGACAAATGCACTTCTCGTTTGAAAGTGATTTCTTGTTTGAAAATGATGAAGTATGTAGAAGATGGATGCGATGTGTTTTTGGCACAAGTTTCTAGTGATGGTGGTTTAGAGGCGAGGATTGAAGAGGTACCTGTAATTTGCGAATATCCGGAAGTTTTTCCTGACGAGTTGTCGGGTTTACCACCCACCCGTGATGTCGAGTTTCGAATCGATTTGGTGCCGGGAGCTGCGCCGGTTGCGCGTGCACCCTATCGATTAGCACCATCAGAGTTAAAGGAGTTATCGGATCAACTGAAGGAGTTGATGGATAAAGGATTTATTAGACCGAGCTCATCACCATGGGGAGCGCCAGTGTTGTTTGTGAAGAAGAAGGATGGGTCATTTCAGATGTGTATTGACTATAGAGAACTCAACAAGCTGACGGTTAAGAATCGGTATCCATTGCCGAGGATTGACGATTTGTTTGATCAATTGCAAGGTTCCTGTGTATACTCAAAGATCGACTTGAGGTCAGGGTATCATCAACTGCGTGTGAGAGAGGAGGATATTCCTATAACTGCCTTTCGTACGCGGTATGGACACACTTCGAATTTCGAGTGATGCCGTTTGGGTTGACAAACGCGCCTGCTATATTCATGGACCTTATGAATCGAGTATGCAAGCCGTATCTAGATAAGTTTCTCATTGTTTTCATTGATGATATTCTTATTTACTCTAATAGTAAGGAAGAGCACGAGAAGCACCTGAGAAAGATATTGGATTTGCTGAAGAAAGAGAAGCTGTATGCGAAGTTCTCGAAGTGTGAGTTTTGGTTAGAGTCTGTGCAATTCCTTGGTCACGTAATTGATAGCAAAGGAGTTCGCGTGGATCCTGCCAAGGTCGAAGCGATCAGGGAATGGTCGGCACCGACAACGCCGACTGAAGTTCGAAAATTCCTTGGTTTAGCTGGGTATTATCGGAGATTCATTGAAGGATTTTCGTTGATTGCGAAGCCATTGACAAAGCTTACCGAAAAGAATAGGGTGTATGAATGGGGAGATGAGGAAGAATTCACTTTCAAAACGCTCAAGGACAAGTTATGTTCCGCACCGATATTGTCATTACCTGAAGGAACCGAAGACTTTGTAGTGTATTGTGACGTATCTCGTAAGGGTTATGGAGTTGTGTTGATGCAGCGTGAGAAGGTGATTGCTTACGCGTCGAGACAACTGAGGAAGAATGAGGAGAACTACACGACGCACGATTTGGAATTAGGAGCTGTAGTTTCTGCGTTGAAATTATGGAGACATTATTTGTATGGGACGAAGTGTGTTGTATTCACCGACCACAAGAGTTTGCAGCACATTTTAAATCAAAAGGAGTTGAACATGCGACAGAGACGATGAGTAGAGTTACTGAGTGACTATGACTGTGGAAATTCGCTACCATCCTGGTAAGGCGAATGTTGTAGCGGATGCACTTAGTAGGAAGGATCGAGAGAAACCTTTGAGAGTCAGAGCTTTAGTGATGACTGAGAGTGTCGATTTGACTGAAACAATACGGAAGGCTCAAGAGAAGGGATTAATGAAAGAGAATGTTAATGCTGAGAACTTGGGAAGAATGTTGTAACCTCTTTTTGTGGTTAGGTCAGACGGGCTGAGATATTTCGAGAATCGGATTTGGTTACCGTTGTGTCCATCCGAGGAAGGAAAGCCTGGAGTACGAGATTTGGTTATGAACGAGTCTCATAAGTCGAAGTACTCGATACATCCTGGAACGGATAAAATGTATCATGATCTGAAGAAAGTCTATTGGTGGCCGAATATGAAGGCGGATATTGCTCGTTACGTTGGTAAGTGTTTGACTTGTGCGAAGGTTAAAGCCGAACATAAGAAGTCGTTTGGGTTGTTGGTACAACCAGAGATCCCAGAATGGAAATGGGAGAGAATCGCTATGGATTTCGTGACGGGTTTACCCAGAACTCCTAGTGGATGTGATATGATTTGGGTAATAGTGGATAGATTGACGAAATCTGCTCATTTCTTACCTATGAAGAAGACGGACAGTATGGAGAAGCTGGCCAGTGTGTACGTGAAGGAGATCGTTTGCAGACATGGAGTACCCTTATCGATCATTTCGGATCGCGATAGTAGGTTTACTTCGGAATTTTGGAAATCGCTTCAACGTGCGATGGGCACTGAATTGAGTTTAAGCACGGCTTATCACCCGGAGACTGACGGCCAGAGTGAACGCACTATTTAGACGATGGAGGACATGCTCCGAGCATGCGTGATTGATTTTGGAGGAAGTTGGGAACGCCACTTGCCTTTAGTGGAGTTTTCGTATAATAATAGTTATCATGCGAGCATCAAGGCTGCACCATTCGAAGCGTTGTATGGAAGGAAGTGTAGATCACCTGTGTGTTGGAGTGAAGTAGGAGAAAGTCAATTGACTGGACCCGAAATGGTTTTAGAGACGACAGAGAAGATTGTGCAAATCAAGAACCGACTACTTGCTGCGAGAAGCCGACAAAAGAGTTATGCCGATAACAGAAGAAAACCGTTGGAATTTGAAGTCAGAGATATGGTTATGCTTAAGGTTTCGCCGTGGAAGGGTGTAATTCGTTTTTGGAAGAAAGGAAAGTTGAGTCCGAGGTATATTGGACCATTTAAGATCGTTAAACGAATTGGACCAGTAGCGTATAAGTTAGAGTTGCCGAGCTAGCTTAGTGCTATTCACGACACGTTTCACGTATCAAATCTGAAGAAGAGTTTGGCGGATAAGGAATTGGTGATTCCTTTGGACGAGATTCAACTGGACGACAAAATGCATTTTGTGGAAGAACCCGTGGAAATTATGGACCGAGAGGTCAAGAGGCTGAAGCGTAGTAGAATTCCCATTGTGAAGGTTCGATGGAATTCTAGGCGTGGACCGGAATACACTTGGGAACGTGAGGACTTTTTCAAAGAAAGGTATCCTCATCTGTTCCAGCGGCACCAAATGTGAGTATAAGAAGAGGCGAGCGCCGGGACGTCGCTCTCTTTAAGGAGGGGTGGATGTGATACCCTAGAACCGAGGTCACTTACGTTACCCTAAATTACGCTTATTTTTGAAATTTTTAATAAATTTTAATTGCTATATATTTTATTATTTTGGTTGAAACCGATATTCGAGGTTATAATTTTGACGATTGACGATTTAAGAAGAACGATGACGAATACGATCCCGATGGATGCCCAAATTTCTATAATTATTGTCGTTTTATCGATATTGTAATTTTTCGAGAATTTTACTTTCGATTCGTGTTAAGTCGAGTCGGGTGAGTTTTATTGCTTTCCGGGTTCATTTAAAGTGTCCTAAAAGTATTTTGGAGTGTTCGGGATGATCCCCGACTCCCGTAAAATTTTCTAAAATGACTAGTAAGTCAATCCCGTAAACTTATAAGGTCGTTTTTGCTTAAGGATAAAAGAAAGCCTAAATTGCACCAAGGTCCCTCCCAAATGCACAAAATGGCAACAATCACACACACACTAAACATTTCAAAGAAAAAAAAAACCCATCCCTTCCTTTTGCTCTCTCTAGGCCGACGGCCAAACACCAAACCACCACCACCACCTTCAATTTTCTTGGTTTTTGATTAATTCCAATTAAAGACCACTTCCTAAAAACCTTTTGTAAGTGTTAATCCATGGTTTAATCTAACATGCATTAACATGAATTTTTCAAAAAATTAAAGATTTTTCAAAAGTTTATTTTGATGTTTATTAGCTATTTGCATGTTTAATTCATGGAAGAATGATTTTAAATCACTAAACAAATCAACCAAAATCAATTTGGTTGATGGTTTTTGATCACCCAAACCCCACGGCTCAAGGGGGGTGTTTGGGGGATCATGGTGGTTGATGTTTTGATGCTAGATTATGTGTTTAATCTTATTTTTACATGTTTTTAAATGGGTAAATCCATTTGCATGTTTATTTTTGTGAATGGGTTTTATGATGATATTGATTAATAGGGGTGTAGGACTGATTAGAGTGTTTGGATATGATTAGGAGTACTTAGGATGATGTCTAATGTTGATAAATGGGTTTAAAAACGAGCGTTGGTATGATTTTGGTATAGTTGATTTTAGGCAGAAAGTTTGAGGTGTTTTCATAAAAATTATTTTTTAAACAGGTCTTGTGATTAGGATATAGTTGTAGAGCATCTTCTTAGCTTCTATTTGGTATAAGATAGAGTTTACGACTCCTAACGAGTCAAAAGTTACGACGTTTTGAAATTCGTGTACCGGGAGATGAAAACCGTCATAATCCGAAATTATGCTTGGTTTTAGGTCAAATCCCGGGGACTATAGGTTTAGTTTGGTAAATAGTCAAAGGTTGATTTTTGGTCTCAAACCTGCATATTTGAGTATATTATAAGTCTTAGGTGTCAAATGTGTCAATGGAGTATTTTAAACGGGTCAAATGAGTCCGACTTGGTCAAGGTACAATTTCAGTCCGAAAAACGTAGTTTTGGAAAAGTGTTGAGTAACGGGTCGTAAAAGCGAAAACTTTTAATGAGATTAAATATATGTTTTCTACAGGACTTAAGGTATTTTTGAGAATTTTCTTAAATTTTATAAAAAGGGTTAAGTCTAGTAAAACAGTCCGTACTTTTGGTAAGTATCGGCGAAAATGTGTAAAAATGAATAACGTTAATAACATGAACGAATGGTATAAAACGAGTAACACTTGATTGTTTTGTTTTGGCGTGAGTTGTAATTATCACAAGTGACTAATATGTATGTATTATATACAGTACCATAAGGTTTATAAATGAGATTACTCATTACGCGTTATTGGTTTGATAGGTGTTGATTTACCCGGGCATCCTCATCGTCGTCAGTGACCGTCACTCGAACTATCGACTACTTGTTATATAAGGTGTGAATTTATAGCCTCAGTTATTATTATTTCAAATTGTTTTACCTGCGAGGGAAATGCATGCTAGTTTTCAAAATGAACATATGTCATAAATGATTGTTGGACCCGAATGTTGCCTTTGAAATTGTGTTGAGTACCTAGTTGCAAAAGGCCCTAATTTCATGAACTATTAACTATTGTTTAGTCCTAGCGTGGATTAGAAATAGCCGCTTATACAAAGTGATAGTACTAAGGGGTTGACTACCCTATCCGAGACGAGGGCTAGTACGTTGATACCCCCTGCGGACGGATAATTTGTGATAAGAGATAAGGTATAATTGCAACTGATGCCTTAGTAGGGGCACTGGTTTCATCTGAATCACGCCGGTAATTATTACGCGGGTGATTGAGTTAACGGTTTAGTTTCATGAGCTTAAACACAATTGTCAGTACCTTGAATATAGATTGTTTGATCGACAAGTCTATGAATGATCGTGAATGGTTTTTATTTCACATATGTTCAAAATGAATTATAAAACCTATGAATTCCACTCAACGTTTTGGTTGACCAAATTTAGCATGTGTTTCAGGTAACCGATGAAGTGTAGCATGGAGCATGCATTGGATGGAAGTTGTGTGTATGGCTTGGAGTCTACTTGTTTTTCCTCCCGTTATTACTTGAACATTTTTAAACTTTATGTCATGTTGTTGTGAAAACTGTATCTTTTGGGGTTGAGATTCATGGGGACCGAAACGCAAAACTCTGTTGTATCATTTGGGGTTGGAAAACCGTAGACATGTAACTTTTTAACAATTTTTAATTTAATTTTAAATTTGACGTCTCTTTGGAGTCGTTCGATATATCTTGTGTGCGATGATAACTGCCTAGCACCCAAATGTTGTAGTTCCGCTGCGCATAGCATTTGGTTGGGTGTTAGAGTTTAAATGTTTTCCTCAATCCCCTTTAGGTTGTTTTGAGGTATACACAAACATTTACCCCTAAACAGGAGTTTAGTTAAATGATTTGGGCATAAGGAATTAATCCCTTAAAAATTTCTTTGATAAATTATTTGTCAAAACATATTTCCACTTTCTTTTCGGTAAAATCCAAAGTCTTAAATGACTTATAATTTTTTTTGAATAGTCAATATATATATATATATATATATATATATATATATATATATATATATATATATATATATATATATATATATATATATATATATATATATATATATATATATATATATATATATATATATATATATATATATCTTACCATCATTAATCAAACGGTCATTTTATATAAAGGATTAAGCATTAAATCTCATGTTTTAATAATCAAGATACATGTTTTCATTGTTCGGCCAATTCAGGGCAATCTATAAATAAATATTAACTCCTTCTTATTCTTATATAAAAACAAATGGCCCTTAATGATCACAAGCATGATTTTATCAAATTACAGCCTACACACGTGATTCACCAAATTTATGAATGCTACATGTATATTAGTCAATCCAAACGACATCATGTGAAACTCATAATGTTCATTACAAGTTCTGGATGTAGTGATTGGAATAGATAATCTTCTTCGCGGACGCGAAGTTGATGATAACCATGTCGTGGATCAAATTTTAGAACATACGCTAGAACCTTGTAAATTATCGAACAATCTATCATCTTGGGTGGTGGATATAGATTTTTAATCGTCAATTTTTACCTAGTTCACGGTAATTGATAAATATAAGGAATGATAACACCATAGCTCTTCATAATCACGAGCTTGATAGAATAAAAGCTTTCTCTGACAACTCTCTCAGTTGTACGGTAATACCTTCGATTCAGATGGTGCTGAAGTATAGTGCACATGCCACAGGTGCAACACCGGGAATATAATCAATACCAAATTCAAGTTGCCTTAATGGCGAAAGTCTAGGTAATTTAACAACAAATACCTCCTAAAGTTTCAGATAACGGAAACATCTTTTAATATATTCATATTAGGTTCTTTCTAGATTATAATATCTATGACTAATTCACAACTATTCACGGTATAATTTCAAGTCTAATGCAGGATATGGTCGTCCATCAGGAATTATTTAGATCGCTTTTGATAATCAACATCTTATCATTTAGGGGAATTCTACTCGAGTTCCCATCAATTAAGACAATGTCGTCATGTCATAATCAATCAATCCATTCTACTGGCACTATTAACTTTCCAGTTTCATTGTCGTCGATAAGATGTGAATTTCTCAAAAGACTAATAATAACTCATAATCCTTCACAAGTTCAAGGATATCTGGTGTGATACCCTAGAACCGAGGTCACTAACATTACCCTAAATTACGCTTATTTTTGAAATTTTTAATAAATTTTAATTGCTATATATTTTAGTATTTTGGTTGAAACCGATGTTCGAGGTTATAATTTTGACGATTGACGATTTAAGAAGGACGATGACGAATACGATCCCGATGGATGCCCAAATTTCTATAATTATTGACGTTTTATCGATAATGTAATTTTTCGAGAACTTTACTTACGGTTCGTGTTAAGTCGAGTCCGGTGAGTTTTATTGCTTTCCGGGTACATTTAAAGTGTCCTAAAAGTATTTTGGAGTGTTTGGGATGATTCCCGACTCCCGTAAAATTTTCTAAAATGACTATTGAGTCAATCCCATAAAGTTTTAGAGTCGTTTTTACTTAAGGCCAAAAGAAAGCTTAAATTGCACATTTGGTCCCTCCTATTTCATAAAAAGGGAACAAACACTCACACACATAACATTTCAAAAAAAAAAAAGATCAAACCCACCCTTCGCTCTCTCTAGGCCGACGGCCAAACCCACCACCACCACCACTTCAATTTTTTTTTGTTTTTGATTAATACCAATCAAAGACCACCTTCTAAAATCCTTTAGTAAGTGTTAATCCATGGTTATTTCAAACATGCATTAATAAAAATTCTTCCAAAAATTAAAGATTTTTCAAAAGTCCATTTGGATGTTAATTGGGCATTTGCATGTTTAATACATGCTAGAATGATGCTAGAACACCAAACAAATAAACCAAAATCAATTTGGTTGATGGGTTTTGATCACCCAAACCCCACGGCTCAAAGGGGGGTGTTTGGGGATCATGGTGATCAATGTTTTGATGTTTGATTTTGTGTTTAATCTTATGTTTACATGTTTTTAGATGGGTATATTCACTTGCATGTATGTTTTTATGATTTGGGTTTTATGAGGATGTTGATAAATAGGGGATTAGGACTGAAAATGATGTTTGGTTATGATTAGGAGTACTTAGGATGATGTCTAATGTTGGTAAATGGGTTTGAAAACGAGCGTTGGTATAATTTTGGTATAGGTAATTTTAGGCAGAAATTTTAAGGTGTTTTCGTAAAAATTATTTTGTAAACAGGTCTTTTGATTAGGATAGAGTTGTAGAGCATCTTCTTAGCTTCTATTTGGTATAAGATAGAGCTTACGACTCCTAACGAGTCAAAAGTTACGACGTTTTGAAATTCGTGTACCGGGAGATGAAAACCGTCATAATCCGAAATTATGCTTGGTTTTAGGTCAAATCCCGGGGACTATAGGTTTAGTTTGGTAAATGGTCAAGGGTTGATTTTTGGTCTCAAACCTGCACATTTGAGTCTATTATAAGACTTAGGTGTCAAATGGGTCAATGGAGTATTTTAAACGGGTCAAATGAGTCCGACTTGGTCAAAGTACAATTTCAGTCCGAAAAACGTAGTTTTGGAAAAGTGTTGAGTAACGGGTCGTAGAAGTGAAAACTTTTGTTGGGATTAAATATGTGTTTTCTACAGGTCTTAAAGTATTTTTGAGAATTTTCTCAAATTTTATAAAAAGGGTTAAGTATAGTAAAACAGTCCGTACTTTTGGTAAGTATCGGCGAAAATGAGTAAAAATGAATAACGTTAATAATAAGGACAAATGGTATAAAACGAGTAACACTTGTCGTTTTGTTTGGGCGTGAGTTGTAATTGTCACAAGTGACTAATATGTATGTATTTTATACAGTACCATAAGGTTTATAAAATGAGATTACTCATTACGCGTTATTTGGTTTGATAGGTGTTGATTTACCCGGGCATCCGTATCGTCGTCAGTGACCGTCACTCGAACTATCGACTACTTGTTATATAAGGTGTGAATTTATAGCCTCGCTTATTATTATTTCAAACTGTTTTACCCGCGAGGGAAATGCATGCTAGTTTTCAAAATGAACATATGTCATGAATGATTGTTGGACCCGAATGTTGCCTTTGAAATTGTGTTGAGTACCTAGTTGCAAAAGGCCCTAAATTCATGAAGTATTAACTATTGTTTAGTCCTAGCGCGGATTAGAAATAGCCGCTTATACAAAGTGATAGTACTATGGGGTTGACTACCGTATCCGAGACGAGGGCTAGTACGTTGATACCCCCTGCGGACGGATAATTTGTGATAAGAGATAAGGTATAATTGCAACTGATGCCTTAGTAGGGGCACTGGTTTCATCTGAATCACGCCGGTAATTATTACGCGGGTGATTGAGTTAACGGTTTAGTGTCATGAGCTTAAACACAATTGTCAGTATCTTGAATATAGATTGTTTGATCGACAAGTCTATGAATGATCGTGAATGGTTTTTATTTCACATATGTTCAAAATGAATTGTAAAACCTATGAATTCCACTCAACGTTTTCGTTGACCAAATTTAGCATGTGTTTCAGGTAACCGCTGAAGTGTAGCATGGAGCGTGCATTGGATGGATGCTGTGTGTATGGCTTGGAGTCTGCTTGTTTTTCCGCCCAGTATTCCTTAAACATTTTTAACTTTGATGTCATGTTGTTGTGAAAACTGTAACTTTTGGGGTTGAGATTCATGGGGACCGAAAACGCAAAACTCTGTTGTATCAATTGGAGTTGGAAAACCGTAGACATGTAACTTTTCAACAATTTTTAATTTAAGTCTAAATTTGACGTCTCTTTGGAGTCGTTCGATATATCTTGTGTGCGATGATAACTGCCTAGCACCCAAATGTTGTAGTTCCGCTGCGCATAGCATTTGGAGGGGTGTTAGAGATTGGTAATCAGAGCCATGAGTTATAGAGAACTAGGTCGTTTTGAAAATTCCTAAACTATAACTTTTGGTGTCGTAAGAAATTTTCCAAGCGCACACAACTATCCTGCATGGCTCCGGTAAGGTTTATTTTTGTATTCATGGCATTTGACGTATACTTTTGAGTTGAAGCATATATGTGGGTATTTATTACGTAAATATGGAAATTACTATATGTAAACGTTGAAATTATACGTGGAATACCCGACACCGTAATTCTTGTATTACTCAAGCATGAGCATCATATTATCGCATTTTGGGCATGTGTACCACCTTTGCATTGCATTTGCATGCATGTATTTATAAATATTGTATAGTTATCTTACGTACCCTCCAAAATTCTCTGTTGTTGCAGGAATGGCCGAGGTACCGCCTAATTGTAATGGAGACGATTATGTCGTAGGTCACGAAGGGGGACCGTTTCCTCCGAACCCGCCGGATAATGACAATGGATGGATCGCTCCAGAAGAAGCAATAGAGCCGGGAAATGACAGTGACAAAAGTGACGTGGACAACTTCAGTATCAGTAGTGATGGTAGTGAGGATTCTGAGGAAGAGCCCGAGGAACCGGTGGATGATGTAATTCCCGAGAATGCTGTCGGTCAGACCGAACCTGATTTATTTCAATCTCCAAATTCGCCAAAGGGTTATGAAGTGCCTCCGACCGATCGATATGAGCAGCAACCCTTTCGTCGCCCGATGGACAATTGTAAGGACTACCTGAAGACAATGCCAGGGTTTGTTAGAGTAAGTAATGGGAGTGGTGCAGAATCCAGCAATTCATCTAAATCACAATCTATTCATGAGAATATCGCGAGGGTCTACTTTCCGAGACCAAGACACTACTGGGATCCTGAAGGTCGTTTGAGGATGATGGATAGGTTGATGTATGAGCAGTTTATGGTAGAGACCAGGGTAATTAAGAGGTTTGATAAGAATGAGAGGGAACACCAAAGATTATTGGCAAGAACTTCAAGAATTGAGTATGATGGAAATGCAAACAAGAGTGATATCAACAGCCTAAGATCGATGATCGTGAACTTGAGCGCCAGTCTTGATCGAGTTAGGGAAGATCAAGCGAGATTGTCAAGGATGCAGAGTTGGGAGCATCGAGTGAGAGCGTCCTTGCCCCTAGATTGGAGATTTGTGGACGACTTGGAAAAGGAAGCTAACGACTTCATGATCCAGCCACCTGCCAGAGGTGCTTGTATCACTGTGGGAAATCATGTAGCGGTTGAGTGTGGGTCTACGTCAGGGACGAAGAAGGCGACTGAATGTGGGCCGAATGACAAAGGAAAGAGGAAGATGGATGAAGTGGATGAGGAAGATAGCGACGAGGAACCCGAGGAAGATGATGATGAACAGCCATCTAAGAGGCCGTGTGGATCACCACATGCCTAGTTGCTTGTCTTGTATTTTATCTTTGATCGTTGTAATAGAAGTGTTTTAGACTTTTGTATGATGGCATTGTGACGAAAAACTTGAGGACTTAAGTTTTATGGTGAATGGTTGTAGTGGCAATACTTGTCACAATTTTGGTTAATTATCAATACAATCCACGTTTACCTTTCATGATCTGTGATATGTCTTTAATTTGATCTTTTGTGATGTGAATTGATGAATATTAGTAACTCTGTAGTGATGTGTCGTTGTATTTATATTATGTCTTGAAAGAGAAATCCATCTTAATCTTGATGTGTATACTTACATTGTTTTTCTATTTTCCCTGTCTTTGCAGAGAGGTGTATTTGATAACGCACCATGCCTCCAAAACTAACTGCCGACCGTGTGAACACGATGATTCAGGAAGCCATTGCGAATGCGCTAGAAGCAGATCGAGCAGGGAGGAACCCAGACCAGGGCAGAAATGTGGGGAGACAACAAGCCCCAAGAGAGTGTACTTACTCTAGTTTCATAAAATGTGGTACCACGCAATTTCGTGGAACTTGTGGAGCTCTAGAACTCAGGAGATGGTTAGACAAGGTCGAAAGCACTTTCGATATTAGTGGTTGCTCAGAAGCGAACAAGGTCAAGTTTGCGGCTGCTACTTTTCTTGACGATGCATTGAGTTGGTGGAACACCCAAGTAGCCACTGTTGGGTTAGCAGTAGCGAATGCAAGAACATGGACTGCTACTAAAGCTCTTTTGACCAAGAAGTTCTGTCCTGAAGAGGAGTTAGGTCAATTGGAAGATGAGTTGAGGCACCTGACTTTGAAAAACAATGATATCACTGCTTACACCAGGAGGTTTAATGAACTAAGCCTTTTGTGTCCAGACACCTTTGCCGATGATAACAAGAAGATGAAACAGTACATCAAAGGTCTATCCAGTAATATCAAGGGTGAGACGACTTCGTCTAAACCTGGGTCGTTTGATGAAGCGGTCCAGATGGCTCACGCGTTGATGGATGTCAAACTCCAAGACAAGAAGAACTTCATTGCTGAAGGAAATAAGAGGAAGTAGGAGGCGGCGCAGAGCAACCAATCCCAGGGTCAAAGCCGAGGTGGAAACCGAAACAACAATGGTCAGAACCGCAATCAGCAGTTCAACCAGCGAATGAATGAAGGGATGAGAGCTGTGACAAACCCCAGAGGAGCGAAGGTGAATCCCCACTGTGGTCGATGCAACTTGTACCATGTAGGGAGTTGCCCGCCTGCATGCGGCAAATGTGGAAAAGCGGGTCATAGGATGTCTGATTGCCGAACAAAGGGGGTAGCCACTGGGGCGAATGCTACGAGAGTGATGGGTTGTTTTGGATGTGGAGAAAGAGGCCATAAGCAAGGAAATTGCCCGAAGGCAGGAAACAAGCAAGGAGGTAACAATGCTGCTGTCGTGTATCAAGTAGGGACGGCTGATAAACCACAGGGTCCTAACGTGGTTACCGGTACGTTTTTGCTAGACGCTTGTTATGCTAGTATTTTGTTTGATTCTGGTTCCGACAAGAGTTTCGTAGATGTTAAATTTAGTCGTCATATCGATAGAAAACCGGTATTGTTAGCGACTAGTTATAACGTGGAGTTAGCCGATGGGAATATCGTTAGTACGAATTCTATACTGAAAGGGTGTACCTTGAAGTTAGGAAATTACGCTTTTGAAATCGACTTGATGCCTATAGAGCTAGGATCGTTTGATGTGATCGTGGGAATGGATTGGCTGATGGCGCACAGTGCTGTGATCGTCTGTGGTGAGAGATTAGTTCAGATCCCGTTGAGAAATAAAGTCTTGACTGTGAAGGGAGACGAATGCACTTCTCGTTTGAAAGTGATTTCTTGTTTGAAGATGATGAAGTATGTAGAAAATGGATGCGATGTGTTTTTGGCACAAGTTTCGAGTGATGGTGATTTAGAGGCGAGGATTGAAGAGGTACCTGTAATATGCGACTATCCGGAAGTTTTTCCAGACGAGTTGCCAGGTTTACCACCCACCCGTGAGGTCGAGTTTCGAATCGATTTGGTGCCGGGAGCTGCGCCGGTTGCACGTGCACCCTATCGATTAGCACCATCCGAGTTAAAGGAGTTATCGGATCAACTGAAGGAGTTGATGGACAAGGGATTTATTAGGCCGAGCTCATCACCATGGGGAGCGCCAGTGTTGTTTGTGAAGAAGAAAGATGGGTCATTTCGGATGTGTATTGACTATAGAGAACTCAACAAGCTGACGGTTAAGAATCGGTATCCATTGCCGAGGATTGACGATTTGTTTGATCAACTGCAAGGTTCCTGTGTATACTCAAAGATCGACTTGAGATCAGGGTATCATCAACTGCGTGTGAGAGAGAAGGATATTCCTGTAACCGCCTTTCGTACGCGGTATGGACACTTCGAATTTCGAGTAATGCCGTTTGGGTTGAAAAACGCGCCTGCTGTATTCATGGACCTTATGAATAGCGTATGCAAGCCGTATCTAGATAAGTTTGTCATTGTTTTTATTGATGATATTCTTATTTACTCAAAGAGTAAGGAGGAGCACGAGAAACACCTGAGAAAGATATTGGATCTGCTGAAGAGAGAGAAGCTGTATGCGAAGTTCTCGAAGTGTGAGTTTTGGTTAGAGTCTGTGCAATTCCTTGGTCACGTAATTGATTGCAAAGGAGTTCGCGTGGATCCTGCCAAGGTCGAAGCGATCAGGGAATGGTCGGCACCGACAACGCCGACTGAAGTTCGACAATTCCTTGGTTTAGCTGGGTATTATCGGAGATTCATTGAAGGATTTTCGTTGATTGCGAAGCCATTGACAAAGCTTACCGAGAAGAATAGGGTGTATGAATGGGGAGATGAGGAAGAATTCGCTTTCAAAACGCTCAAGGACAAGTTATGTTCCGCACCGATATTGTCATTACCGGAAGGAACCGAATACTTTGTAGTGTATTGTGATGCATCTCGTAAGGGTTATGGAGCTGTGTTGATGCAGTGCGAGAAGGTGATCGCTTACGCGTCGAGAAAACTGAGGAAGAATGAGGAGAACTACACGACGCACGATTTGGAATTAGGAGCGGTAGTCTTTGCGTTGAAATTGTGGAGACATTATTTGTATGGGACGAAGTGTGTTGTATTCACTGACCACAAGAGTTTGCAGCACATTTTAGATCAAAAGGAGTTGAACATGCGACAGAGACGATGGGTAGAATTACTGAGTGACTATGACTGTGAAATTCGCTACCACCCTGGCAAGGCGAATGTTGTAGCGGATGCACTTAGTAGGAAGGATCGAGAGAAACCTTTGAGAGTCAGAGCATTGGTGATGACTGAGAGTATTGACTTAACCAAAACTATACTGAAGGCTCAAGAGAGGGGATTAATGAAAGAGAATGTTGATGCTGAGAACTTGGGAAGAATGTTGAAACCTCTTTTTGTGATTAGGTCAGACGGACTGAGATATTTCGAGAATCGGATTTGGTTACCGTTGTGTCCATCCGAGGAAGGAAAGCCTGGAGTACGAGATTTGGTTATGAACGAGTCTCATAAGTCGAAGTACTCGATACATCCTGGATCGGATAAAATGTATCATGATCTGAAGAAAGTTTATTGGTGGCCGAATATGAAGGCGGATATTGCTCGTTACGTTAGTAAGTGTTTGACTTGCGCGAAGGTTAAAGCAGAACATAAGAAGCCGTCTGGGTTGTTGGTACAACCAGAGATCCCAGAATGGAAATGGGAGAAAATCGCTATGGATTTCGTGACGGGTTTACCCAGAAGTCCTAGTGGATGTGATATGATTTGGGTAATAGTGGATAGATTGACGAAATCTGCTCATTTCTTACCTATGAAGAAGACGGACAGTATGGAAAAGCTGGCCAGTGTGTACGTGAAGGGGATCGTTTGCAGACATGGAGTACCGTTATCGATCATTTCGGATCGCGATAGTAGATTTACTTCGGAATTTTGGAAATCGCTTCAACGTGCGATGGGCACTGAATTGAATTTATGTACGGCTTATCACCCGGAGACTGACGGCCAGAGTGAACGAACTATTCAGACGATGAAGGACATGCTCCGAGCATGCGTGATTGATTTTGGAGGAAGTTGGGAACGCCACTTGCCTTTAGTGGAGTTTTCGTATAATAATAGTTATCATGCGAGCATCAAGGCTGCACCGTTCGAAGCATTGTATGGAAGGAAGTGTAGATCGCCTGTGTGTTGGAGTGAAGTAGGAGAAAGTCAATTGACTGGACCCGAAATGGTTTTAGAGACGACCGAGAAGATTGTGCAAATCAAGAACCGACTACTTGCTGCAAGAAGCCGACAGAAGAGTTATGCCGATAACAGAAGAAAACCGTTGGAATTTGAAGTCAGAGATATGGTTATGCTTAAGGTATCGCCGTGGAAGGGTGTAATTCGTTTTGGGAAGAAAGGAAAGTTGAGTCCGAGGTATATTGGACCATTTAAGATCGTTAAATGAATTGGACCTGTAGCGTATAAGTTAGAGTTGCCGAGCGAGCTTAGTGCTATTCACGACACGTTTCACGTATCGAACTTGAAGAAGAGTTTGGCGGATAAGGAATCGGTGATTCCTTTGGACGAGATTCAACTGGACGACAAAATGCATTTTATGGAAGAACCCGTGGAAATTATGGACCGAGAGGTCAAGAGGCTGAAGCGTAGTAGAATTCCCATTGTGAAGGTTCGATGGAATTCTAGGCGTGGACCGGAATACACTTGGGAACGTGAGGACTTTTTCAAGGAAAGGTATCCTCATCTTTTCCAGCGGCACGAAATGTGAGTATAAGAAGAGGCGAGCGCCGGGACGTCGCTCTCTTTAAGGAGGGGTGGATGTGATACCCTAGAACCGAGGTCACTAACATTACCCTAAATTACGCTTATTTTTGAAATTTTTAATAAATTTTAATTGCTATATATTTTAGTATTTTGGTTGAAACCGATGTTCGAGGTTATAATTTTGACGATTGACGATTTAAGAAGGACGATGACGAATACGATCCCGATGGATGCCCAAATTTCTATAATTATTGACGTTTTATCGATAATGTAATTTTTCGAGAACTTTACTTACGGTTCGTGTTAAGTCGAGTCGGGTGAGTTTTATTGCTTTCCGGGTACATTTAAAGTGTCCTAAAAGTATTTTGGAGTGTTTGGGATGATTCCCCACTCCCGTAAAATTTTCTAAAATGACTAGTGAGTCAATCCCGTAAAGTTTTAGAGTCGTTTTTACTTAAGGCCAAAAGAAAGCTTAAATTGCACATTTGGTCCCTCCCATTTCATAAAAAGGGAACAAACACTCACACACATAACATTTCAAAAAAAAAAAAGATCAAACCCACCCTTTGCTCTCTCTAGGCCGACGGCCAAACCCACCACCACCACCACTTCAATTTTTTTTGGGTTTTGATTAATTCCAATCAAAGACCACCTTCTAAAATCCTTTAGTAAGTGTTAATCCATGGTTATTTCAAACATGCATTAACAAAAATTCTTCCAAAAATTAAAGATTTTTCAAAAGTCCATTTGGATGTTAATTGGGCATTTGCATGTTTAATTCATGCTAGAATGATGCTAGAACACCAAACAAATCAACCAAAATCAATTTGGTTGATGGGTTTTGATCACCCAAACCCCACGGCTCAAATGGGGGTGTTTGGGGATCATGGTGATCAATGTTTTGATGTTTGATTTTGTGTTTAATCTTATGTTTACATGTTTTTAGATGGGTATATTCACTTGCATGTATGTTTTTATGATTTGGGTTTTATGAGGATGTTGATCAATAGGGGATTAGGACTAAAAATGATGTTTGGTTATGATTAGGAGTACTTAGGATGATGTCTAATGTTGGTAAATGGGTTTGAAAACGAGGGTTGGTATGATTTTGGTATAGGTAATTTTAGGCAGAAAGTTTAAGGTGTTTTCGTAAAAATTATTTTGTAAACAGGTCTTGTGATTAGGATATATTTGTAGAGCATCTTCTTAGCTTCGATTTGGTATAAGATAGAGCTTACGACTCCTAACGAGTCAAAAGTTACGACGTTTTGAAATTCGTGTACCGGGAGATGAAAACCGTCATAATCCGAAATTATGCTTGGTTTTAGGTCAAATCCCGGGGTCTATATGTTTAGTTTGGTAAATGGTCAAGGGTTGATTTTGGTCTCAAACCTGCACATTTGAGTCTATTATAAGACTTAGGTGTCAAATGGGTCAATGGAGTATTTTAAACGGGTCAAATGAGTCCGACTTGGTCAAAGTACAATTTCAGTCCGAAAAACGTAGTTTTGGAAAAGTGTTGAGCAACGGGTCTTAGAAGTGAAAACTTTTGTTGGGATTAAATATGTGTTTTCTACAGGTCTTAAATATTTTTGAGAATTTTCTCAAATTTTATAAAAAGGGTTAAGTATAGTAAAACAGTCCGTACTTTTGGTAAGTATCGGCGAAAATGAGTAAAAATGAAAAACGTTAATAATAAGGACAAATGGTATAAAACGAGTAACACTTGTCGTTTTGTTTTGGCGTGAGTTGTAATTGTCACAAGTGACTAATATGTATGTATTTTATACAGTACCATATGGTTTATAAAATGAGATTACTCATTACGCGTTATTTGGTTTGATAGGTGTTGATTTACCCGGGCATCTGTATCGTCGTCAGTGACCGTCACTCGAACTATCGACTACTTGTTATATAAGGTGTGAATTTATAGCCTCGCTTATTATTATTTCAAACTGTTTTACCCGCGAGGGAAATGCATGCTAGTTTTCAAAATGAACATATGTCATGAATGATTGTTGGACCCGAATGTTGCCTTTGAAATTGTGTTAAGTACCTAGTTGCAAAAGGCCCTAAATTCATGAACTATTAACTATTGTTTAGTCCTAGCGTGGATTAGAAATAGCCGCTTATACAAAGTGATAGTACTATGGGGTTGACTACCCTATCCGAGACGAGGGCTAGTACGTTGATACCCCTGCGGACGGATAATTTGTGATAAGAGATAAGGTATAATTGCAACTGATGCCTTAGTAGGGGCACTAGTTTCATCTGAATCACGCCGGTAATTATTACGCGGGTGATTGAGTTAACGGTTTAGTGTCATGAGCTTAAACACAATTGTCAGTATCTTGAATATAGATTGTTTGATCGACAATTCTATGAATGATCGTGAATGGTTTTTATTTCACATATGTTCAAAATGAATTGTAAAACCTATGAATTCCACTCAACGTTTTCGTTGACCAAATTTAGCATGTGTTTCAGGTAACCGCTGAAGTGTAGCATGGAGCGTGCATTGGATGGATGTTGTGTGTATGGCTTGGAGTCTGCTTGTTTTTCTGCCCAGTATTCCTTAAACATTTTTAACTTTGATGTCATGTTGTTGTGAAAACTGTAACTTTTGGGGTTGAGATTCATGGGGACCGAAAACGCAAAACTCTGTTGTATCAATTGGGGTTGGAAAACCGTAGACATGTAACTTTTCAACAATTTTTAATTTAAGTCTAAATTTGACGTCTCTTTGGAGTCGTTCGATATATCTTGTGTGCGATGATAACTGCCTAGCACCCAAATGTTGTAGTTCCGCTGCGCATAGCATTTGGAGGGGTGTTAGATCTGGAGACATAACTAACCTTAAAAGAGTAAGGTCAACGCATAATCTACGGGAGAGAATTTCAAATCAGATACAGACGAAAACATTTAATGAATATGAATATATCCCATGTTTTCATAATTTGAGTACGCATTCGAAAGATCCTCGGATCGTTACCCAGGTCATTCAAATGAAATCTAATCAAAAGAAATGATAGGAACGTCCATACATCCAATCGGGTATCAACACTCGATAATAAGATACTTTTCCTATGAATCTCACTACGGGAGAATTGGACAAGAAAGAATTGTCAATTGTCAAATAAGACAAGTTCCACAGATGAGTAAATTCGACTCAGAAGAATAGATGCTACAGGCACATATGTAGGTGTCCCTAACACTATGTCCCTATTTTTCACTTCTTGCAGATCTCATAAAATTTAATCTTTCACAATCTTTAAAGAAAATGTAGTGTTTATTAATCAGTTTTATGGTGACTACTAATCAGCCTTGCATGGTCCATTCCAAATTGTATGTAGGCGCGCAACTATATACAATATCAAGATTAACGATGCAATACTCAGTTCGTCAAAATTTTATCATCATTTTTATAATAAAAACATTTTCATGCTTAATTCTTAAATAAGAATCAAAAATAAATTTACAAATATTTTCTTTGTTATGAAAACAACTAAGTTTTCCAAGGTATTTCATAATCAGCTTTATTTCAATAATGATCACTTATAAATCTCACTTTAAATAATCCATATAGTGATGAAAATTAAATTTTCTCAAAGGATACTGTTTTATCTTATAAAAACAATGAGTGCTCTGCAAAAGAGTGATGAAAAGTTTTTCACCAAGAACTAACTACAACATGATAGGAAATGAGCTTAGCCAAATAATCATGAGGTTCGTGACCTCGATGGCACTCAAAAAGAATAATGCACAACGTAACTCAAATCGAGATGAGTACTTGTTCAATGGTTGCATCACTAATGCGAACATTAGGATGAAGCAAGAAAAGATAGATAACATCGATACATGTAGGATTTAGCAATCAAAGGTAGTCTTTTCATTACTCACAAACAAGTCGAACTGCACCGTAACACATTACGTGTCACTATGTCAGACAATTCCAAGAACTCATCCTACCAACTGATGTCTCAGTTAGGTTAGGGATTATTTTTAAAAGATACCACAATGAATACTAATCTACAAGAGTCATGGGGGTTCCACCTGTCCCAAAAGATCCATCGGTCCCTATTCAGAAGAAGATTTCTTCAATTTATTTCCTGGACACTGGGCATCCTCATCATTGGACAATGGTTTAGGAACAACCCATAACAAGAACTAACGATAATTTAAAACCTTATAATTCAATCACAGGACTCAACAACTTCCTCTTAACAATTTATTATTCCATACAAGTTAAATTTTACTTTATTCAAGTTTCAACCAATTTTATACTCAATTCGATATCCTACCTCATTTCCCAACACTTCAACTTTATTTTTAAACCTTAAAAGGGCAATAAAAGCTCGATATGAACAACACTTAATTTCCAATCCTATAGCTCCTTCATCAATAGTTATCAAATGAGTCACTAGTATTAAATGACTCACACATTCAATTAGACTTCTCGGAAAGGTACTAGTGGCATGAGGCTTTTGGGTAATGGTTCCAATGACAGCCTCAAGTGCAACATTCACCCTTTCGATTTCAATTTAAGAATTGGATGACAACGAATCAGACGACATCTTTCTAGGTGGTAACGTTTTGTCAAACTCCACTCTATAAGGAAAGATCGTCATGACATCGATATCAGTTTTAATCTCGCCAATTCTTCTTCAATATCACAATCAACTAATATCAACATTTCTACGAATGTCAACCATTTTGTTGGGATCATAAATATCCACAACTTGGTTTAGATCTAGGATAGCTAGAATTCTTACGAGAATAGCTTCGATTAATTTGCTAGGGGAATTAGGGTTCCTTGTGACAATCTACGTCGTATAAATACCTCGTATAAATATGAAAATAATCATCAAACAATCATGTAATAAAATTACATCACAACTATATATATATATATATATATATATATATATATATATATATATATATATATATATAATCCAAGTTATATATATTAAAATAACACTTCTCAGTATGGCCTTGTCGGTAACTCGGGAATTCTTCGGCACCGTTATAGTCAAAAGATTTTAGACATTTTGTGAAAAATGTTTATAGTTAAAAGATTTTGAAATATTATATTCTAAACCTTGGTTTTAAAAATCTTTCGTTCTCTATAACGAGAGCTCTGGTACCAAACTGTAACACCCCCAAATTTACACAATTCAATACAGCGGAAGACTCGTTGGTGTTACGGGATAGCACATTACTCACATCATAGACAACGCTTAAAAATCGCGTCGTTTAATAATAAATCATTTCCATTCATAAATATCAAATTTACATAGGTCCCAAGTCATTGTATTTCATACAGGTTTTACAAAGCATTTGAACGGAAATTATTATTTAAGTGCGGGCCATGAATTCTTGTTGTCTTCCCGAGAATTACCTTCAAGTACCTGAGATAAAACATGTTAAAAGAAAAGGTCAGCGAAAACGCCGAGTGAATTCATAGAGTTTAATAAAATCCATCAATATAACATCGGTATAAAATTATTACCGAAAATCATTTTGTACAAATCTTTGTAATAGGCCATAAAATAGCCAAAGTCATTTTATACAAATCTTTATCAAAAATCATAATATAGGCTTTCGCCTTCAAAATTATTATACGAACCATTGTCGTTAAAAACATCATACAATACGTTTTATAAAGTTTTATAGATTAAATAAAAAAACCGTTATATGAATATGGTTATATAAAACCAAAACACGAACATAACATCAATAATAAGACCCTGTATTACTAGTCAGGCAATATATGGTAATTCAATACATAAAGCAGTATTTCGTTATTTTTGGATTATTATAAGCCGCATGACATTGTTACCTTACTACAACAAACAACGGGTAGCTAGCCCGAAACTCATTTTCCCATCTAAATTAGCGTGTCGTCACAATAATCACGCTTGTGTAAATCTTCTCATACATAAATTCGCTTACCAATCAATGTGGCACGACGGGGATCAACCGTCAAGGCGCGAAATGGGGTGATCGTCCCCAAATAGTACTATTATATTCATAAGCGTCTACCAAATCCCGGTAGTTCACAATTCATGCTAATGGGACTTTTAGTAACATAACCTAACTTTAATAATCCATTTCATTTCATCTATCGGGTCATTTAATCATTCATCAGGTCATACAATCATTCGGGTCCAAATCAATAAACAAACAATTGGGACAACTAGTTTCCTATTTCATAAAAACTAACATGTTATCTCCCTCACGGGTTTATAAAACATTTCATAAAAACATTTAAAAGAGTGCGAGGCTATGAACTCACGTTGATGTGGGAACGTGGTTTATCGGCGATTCGGATGTACGGTACGTGCTTCAATCACGGAAACCTACACAAATAATACTCTTAGTAGACTCTTGTCCAATGACTTTATAAAAATAATAATTAGGTATACATATGATGATTTTATATATATGATGATGATCAAGTGGGTTTATACATCTTTACTAATTCATTATAGTGTTTATGTGTTGGTAATTTTCAAGACTAGTTACACTAGTTCAACTTGTTTACATTTTGAAGCCCAATGGGCCTATTACATGCCCAATACTATTCATTAGCCTAATTATACTTTTATTATCAGTATTATACTTTACATGTTGGGCCCAAATGGGTTAAGTCCAATAAGTAAGTTTATAAGTGTTTTACTAACTAGTCGGGTTTATAGTCCAATAAGGCTACTTTGGCCCGTTAGTGTCTATATGTTATAAAGCTCCGGTTTTATTAGTTTTTACTTGTTATATAAGTTCATATATCAGTATGTGAGTTTATAAAATTTTATATTAGACGGGTCCAATCGTCTAAGTTTTATTTAACAAAAACGTTAATCTTTCGGTTTTAGCCGAAAAGACGTAAAACTCAGTATATAGTTTTTATAACTTATAAAACTTACTAAATTACCATTTTTATATAATGTCCATTTATTTATCCTTATGCATTTTTATATAAATGAAATATATAAGTTAGTGGGTTTTAATTCACATTGTATATTATATTTATTTGAGTGCTTATATAATAATATTAAACTTTAATTTCACAAAATCAGTCCTAAAAATCTAGTTTACTAAAATGATCATATCTAGAGTTCTACATGGAGATAGATGAATGATATGTGATTAATTTTATTCCTTTATAACTACTGATGAATCAACTTCTAAATATTTTAATAAATTCTTCCAAAACAGTGTAGGCAGATTTGCACTCTAAACTTGTTTTGATCATATCTCACTCATTTTTATGATTCTATTGCATGGTCAACTCTCACATATGTATAACACCTAATAGTTAATTTATATTGATTCTACTTTACCATTTTATCAGTTTAACATTTGGTTACTTACTGTTTTTATACAGCCATCACATTTAAGCAAGATTTTAACATTATTACATATGGTTTTTCATCTTTTTAACCATATTTATCCAATCTATTAACACCAAATCCCCACATAATATTTTTAATCATCATTCATCATCATATACATATACATAAATAAAGAAATTACAAGATTACATAATCAAAATAACAAGAGGATAGGAAGAACAATCTTTATACCACCAAGATTAAGTAGTTGGAAGGATCAAGACTTGGTTTTGGGTCACCAAATCTTATGAACTCTTGTATGAAATCTTTAAGATCACTAAGGGAGATGTTGGTCTTTGAATATCAGCCCTACTTCATCTTCAAACTTCTATTTGGATGTTAAAATCACCACCAATCTATAGAGCTTCAAAAGGTCTTCATCATATGTGTGAATAACACATGATTTCATGGTTAATAATTGATCAAATGAGGGTGTTTTTGGTGAAGATGGGACGAATTTAGAGAGAGAGGGAGGAGAGTATGAGTAGTTTGCGTGTATGTAAATGGAGAAATGGTTTTGGAGTGAGTGGTTTTGTGGTTTTGGTGCTTACAAGTTAAGCTAAGTACAAGTGTTAGCTTATGGCTTGTAATTTTGACACCTCATGGTGTTGGTGGTAGCTAGTGAACCGTCCCATGTGTAGGGTGAGGCAAAACTTGTTTTGTCTCATCCCACAAATTTATGGGTACTCCTCGATTCTATTTTCCTTGATTTGCGTACCCTCGGGTCATTTTACGGAAAATGTTTTTATAAATTATGAATCAACGGCACAGAACGAATCTAATAAAAATTGTCTCATCAAAAACGGACTTCAAAAACGTAAATACGTAATCTTAAGGTTTCCGGTTTAATCGTAAAGGACGTTAAATTATTCACGAAAGTCCTAATCTCTTCTTGTAAATTAGTGAGTTTATGACCTAACTCAAATTTAAAATCCCAAAATAATATTCATGGATAAATTTATTTTTTGAAATGTCAGACTGTCACCAAAACGGTGAATGTAAACGTAAGCACGTAACGTAAAATCCTCCGGTTTAGACGTAGTCGATGCTACTTCGAGACGTAAACCCAAATTTCTTCCCAAAAATAAGTGAGTTCATAATGTAACATTAAAATAATATTTTCAAATAAATATTGAGAATAAAATATAACCATAAATTGACGGATTGTCACATAACCCACGGCCCAACAAAGCCTAGGGTATATATACCCTCTTCCATGTGTGGAAGAGGGTGTTGGTTAACATTTGTTTCTCTCTCTAAAAGTGTTTAATCATCCATAATCTCTCTTATTTCTCTCTCTACTTTTCTACTCTTTATCTCTCTAAATATCATCTTATATTGTGTTATGGATTAAAGTTGGATTAACATTTGGTATCAAGAGCCTATAGTGGATAGGTGATTGAAGATTCGTGGTTCATGTTCTTATTGATTTGATAAGGTATTTGATCCATAATCCTTGATCCAAATTTTATTTTGGGTTTTTTATGGTTTACTTTTGATACAAATCATCTACATAGTTGTGTTAGAGATTTGGTGTTGTTTATTTGGGTAAAAACACAAAATTTTTGGGTTTTTGGATCAAATTTTGGCTTAAAGTTACATTTTTTACAAGTTTGTTCCGAGAAAAGAGGATATCGATCAACAGTTACAATTTCGGAAAAGGGTTTTGTTTTTCTGAAAAAGTGAATTTTCTGAAAAACTGGTTATTCCGAAGAAGTTAGTTCTTTGAAAACACCCAAATTCCGAAAAAGTAGTTATTCCAAAGAAGTTGTTTTTTCTGAAAAACCTCAATATTCCGAAGAAAATTCCGAAGAAGTGAAAATTCCGAAAAATAGCCTTTTCCGAAGATTATTCCGAAGAAACGATTATTCCGAAAAAGTCAAGTATTCCAAAAATATCCATTTTTCTGAAAAAGTCAATTTTTCCGAAATTCTTCAATTCTCTGAAAAAGTAACTTATTCTGAAGAACCTCATTATTCTGAAAAAGTCATTATTCCGAAGATACTCATTATTCAGAAGATACACATTTTTCTAAAAAAGTGAAAATTCTTAGGGGTTTTTAACATCTTTTCTCAACAACCTCAACCACACCTCATCACAACACATCCACTAAGTCCAAATCCATTCACAATCATTGACAATGTCTAACAATATCAGCAATGCGACTGCAAATCAAATTCGTTTGGAACAAGGTGGCAATGGAAATCCACATGTGCTCACTGCCGGTTGTTATGTTCAATGGAGATCTTGCTTTCTCAGATTTCTCGACGGAAAAGAGAACCGAACTGCTCTTCGTCACTGCCTTGAGAACCCACCTCCAGTTTTTGAATTCAAACCCATTACCACACAAGCAGAGGATGGTACTTCATCAACTAGACGAGCTGTGGAAGATTTCGACACATGTTCTGGTGAGAAAAAGAAACTCCTCCAAGCTGAAGCTGATGCTGTAAACTTTATACTTACTGGAATTGATAACGATATCTATTCCACGGTTGATGCATGTCCCAATGCTATGGAAATGTGGAATGCAATTCATCGATTGAAGCAATGTGAGTCAATCAATGTTCAAGATCTCGAGACTAATCTACTTTGGGATTTTGGAAAATTCACATCTGAAGATGGTGAATCCATTGACTCATATTACTCGAGATTCTACAAAATGATGAATGAGTTTGTTAGAAATCAGTGCACCATCTCCAATCATCATGCCAATGTTCAGTTTCTACTTCAACTCAAACCGGAATGGCAAAGGTTTGTGACTTTGGTTAAACAAAGGGAAGATATCAAGACCATCTCCTATCACAAACTTTATGATATCCTGAAACAACATCAGAATGAAGTAAATGAACTAAGGGCTGAAAAGGCAGAACGGTCTGCTAACTCTATTGCTTTGTGGCTACTACTTCAACAAAACCCGTACACCGTCAACAACCACCTACTCATTCCTCAAAGTCATCAAGCTCATTCACCAAACCTCTAGCTACTGCTAAAAAGACAAAAGCAATTGTCCCCACTCCACCTCCAAAGTATGACACCGAGTCAGATGGAGACAGTGATGATGAACAAACTTCAAGGGACAAGAAGATTGAAGAACTCATGTCTCTACTCACCACAAACTATAAGAAGATATACAAACCTACCAACAACAACCTTAGATCATCATCCAATGCTCGATATAAGGAAGTTGATCATGCACCTAGGTATGATGGTGAGGCTAGGTATGATAATCAGAGGATGCCGAATCAAGTTGGGGCTAGAGAAACTGTAGGCACTCCGGTTGTGCAGAAGACTGGGATTTAATGCTTCAATTGCAATGGATTTAGGCACATGGCTAGGGAATGCAAGAAGCTAAAACGGGTTAAGGATTCGGGATATCACAAGGAAAAGATGTTGCTGTGTAAGAAAGAAGAAGCAGGAATTCCACTCACAGCAGATGAAGTTGACTGGCGTAATGACACTGATGATGAAGCCGATGATCAAGAGTTGGAGGCACATTATGTGTACATGGCAAAGATTCAAGAAGTGATCCCAGAGACTGATGATACTTCTGGACCCAACTATGATTCTGAGCCACTTGAAAAGGTACCATCACATGATAACTATAATGTGTTTTCTAATGAACGACGTCATCCTGAGCAACCCGAAAGCATCAATGACACATATGTAATGGACACGGAGGATAGCAATATCTCTACGGATTCACAGCATATGTGTCATGATGACGGAAAAGCTGTTCAGGATACTGACTCGGATGAGGACCGTGATTTGCTTGCGTCTATTATTGATTCATTAAAACATGAAATTGAGGAAAACAAAGAGGCTAATAAACGTTTGAAGCAAGCAAACACATCCTTAGCCGAGGAGATAGACAAGCTTAAAGAGTGTGATTATGTAAAATAAGTTGATCGACGGGTTGCGATAGCTAATGGTTTGGTATATGAACGTAAGGTGCTCAATGAACAATATTGTTCTGAAGTAACACACGAAATTCATATGTCAAAACAAAAGATATTGGACCTTGAAGAACAACTGCTGCTACATAAACTCCAAATTACTGAATTAGAGACGGTTAACAAAGAACAAACTGAGATTTATAAAACTCGTGAAGAAAAGGATATTGAAAAAATTATTGCTTTGGAAAAGAGAGTCGACACGTTAAACAACATTGTTTACAAAACGGGTCAGTCTATTTAAACTATGAATATGCTCAATAGAAATATGAAAACGAGTTTTGTCAAGCCTGAATATCTCAATAATGTTCAAAGTACCAAGCTTGCTCTTTATGATATCGGTTGTTATGTTGATAATCTTGATCTTATGCTTTCCCCCTGACTGCGACGAAATCATTCGTCAACAAGAAGAAAGTCGATCAAACTTAAGTGATTTAGTAAAACTCTCTGATTCATATAATTATATTAAGTTTGTTCCACAAAAACAACTTTCCAAAGAACAAAAGATGTACAATAGTGTTCCACCACCAATTGATGAACCCCAAAAGAAAGTTTCATTAAAAAGGAGTTTCAAAAAGCAATCAATTTTGTTAGAAAAACAAATTTCGGATGAAAAACGTAAATGGGATGAGAAAAGCAAAAGTGTTCAGCAATTTGAGTTTATAAAACAAGGGGTTTTAAATTTGTACAAAGGTGTCGTCGACTATGAAAAAGTTTCTAGGGATATCATTTGGAATATTAAACCTAACCCACAAGTAGAAGTCGTCATTCAACAATGCATTGTTCCAACCATTGATGATCTTTCAAAAAATGTTGAAATGTTTTATAATGCTCTCACTGAGGAAATGTTAACGGATTTAAGCTATGTCAAATCTCTTCAAGATGAAGTTGATTTTCTTTAAATTAAATTAAAGACACAAGAACACCAACATTCTAACGAAATTGATCGACTTTCTAAGGAATACTTTCATGCTGACCATATGAATGCTATACTTGGTGTGTATACCGATCTTGATCAATATTGTCATGTAGCATGTCTAGTGTCAGAATCGGACAAGAAATGTCGCAATCTTGAAGTAGAGCTTTCGAAACAAATTCAGTTATATAACAAACTTTTGAAAAGTTTTTCCCAACTTGAGAAACACTCCATTTCTCTTGAACTTGCTTTACAAAAAGGTGATAAATCTCATAATCATAAAAAGTGTCAAGAAATGGCAGCATCTTCGTTTCGTATTTTAAATGAAAAAGATTTTGAAATAAAGGATTTGAAAGCTCAACTATAAGAAAGAGACATGGCAATCAGTGAGTTACAAAAGCTCATTGAGAAACTAAAAGGAAAGTCTGATTTGGGTAAACCATCCGTCGTTCGTCAACCGAATGCGGTTAAATGCCCTAAATCATCTATTTTGGGCAAACCCCCACAGACTTTGCCTAAGCTATCAACTGATAAGAGCAGAAAAGTGATAGCGCCTGGAATGTACAAGATGAACACTAGGTCCACTCAAACTGGAACATCGGGGTTACCTCAGAATATTAGGAAAACTAATCAACGTGTGTCTTCTTCTACAGGAGTAACTCCCACTACTAGCGTTAGCGGACCACAACTTAAGAGCACTAGAATTGAAGATAGAGTCATGCCTAACAATAGTCAAGGGAAGAAGAAGGAAGTAGAAGATCACCGTAGGAATTTTAAGTTTTCTAAGAATAAAACGTCTGTAACCACATGTAATGACAATTTGAATGTTAAGACTTCGAATGTTGAATTCGTTTGTGTTAAATGTGGAAAATGTGTTCGTACTTTCAATCATGATGCTTGTGCTTTTAATCATAATGACGTGAATGCTAGAACTAGGAAGCCTATTCTTGTGCCCACTAGTACTAGAAAACCCATAAGAACTTTGAATCAATCCACTACTCAACCACTTAAGAAGCTAAGTACGTTAGAATCCACTACTCTACGTAAACAAAAAATGTTAAAGAAGCTTTATGAGAACATGAGTAGGACATGTAAACAGGGGTACTCAAGATTTACACCACCTGGATACAAATGGGTACCTAAGACAACCACTATTCTAATTGGGTTAATGAATGTTAGTTTGCCTTTTGAATCTATGTCTACAAATATTTTGGAACCCACTTCTATCAAGGGCTCCCATTTGTAAAACTCTACATTGTCTTCTAATGCTTATGTAGCTCGTCGAGATCATTCTCTTCATAATGGACTCTGGGTGCACAAAGCACATGACGGACAATCTCAAACTTCTAATTAACTTCGTGCAGAAGTTTTTGGTTACGGTACGGTTTGGAAATGATCAGTTTGCACCGATACTCGGATATGTTGACTTGGTTCAAGGGAATATCACTATAAAACGGGTTTATTACGTCGAGGGACTGAATCACTATTTATTCTCGGTTGGTCAATTTTGTGATGCGGATTTGGAAGTGGCTTTTCGGAAAACTACTTGCTATGTTAGAGACTACGATGGGAATGACCTTCTTACAGGTTCTCATGGTTCGGATCTCTACACAGTAACTCTTCAAGATACATCTTCAACAAATCCAATTTGCTTAATGGCGAAAGCTACATCCTCTCAAGCATGGTTATGGCATCAACGATTGTCACATCTCAACTTTGACACCATCAAGTTGCTTTCGAAGAATGATATTGTGACCGGTCTTCCTAAATTAAAATTCGTCAAAGACCATCTTTGTTCTTCTTGTGAGTTGGGGAAAGCAAATCGGAAGTCTTTCAAAACAAAGACTACCCCAAGCTCAAAAGGACGATAGGAACTTCTACACATGGATTTATGTGGTCCCATGCGTGTAGAGAGTATTAATGGGAAAAAGTATATTCTAGTGATTGTTGATGATTACTCTAGATACACATGGACTTTCTTCTTAAGGTCCAAGGATGAAACACCAGAGGTTCTCAAAAACTTTCTCAAGATGATACAACGCAATCTTCAAGCTCAAGTCTTAACCGTAAGAACGGATAGGGGTACTGAATTTTCTAACAAGAATTTGCAATCTTACTTTCAAGAAGAAGGCATCGAACATCAAACGTCTATTGCTCGAACTCCTAAACAAAACGGCATTGTCGAAAGACGGAACCGCACCTTGGTTGAGGCAGCTCAAACAATGCTTTCGGCTTCAAAATTACCACTATTCTTCTGGGCTGAAGCAATTGCAACTTCCTGTTATACTCAAAATCGTTCTCTCTTCATCCCGAGACATGAAAAGACACCTTACCACATCATCAATGGCAGGAAACCTACAGTTAAATTCTTTCACGTATTTGGATCTTTATGCTACATTCTTAAAGACGGTGAAAATCTCGACAATATGAAAGAAAAATGTGCTGCATGTATTTTTGTGGGGTATGCTACATTGTCGAAAGGATATCGAGTTTACAACAAGAAAACGAAGATTATTATAGAAACAATTCATGTGAACTTTGACGAATTGCCACAAATGGTACTTGAACATAATAGCTCAAGTCCCGCACCTCATTGTCTAGCAATCACTACTACAAAAAAGTCCATGGAGACTAGTCCAAAAAGGCAATAGAGACTGGTTTTGTAGGACGTCTCTATGTGGAGGATCTCCTTGCTCGAAACATAAAGAGACTGGTTTTGAAACCAGTCTCTATTAAAAGAATAGACACTAGTTATCTTCATAAAAACAAGTCTCTTTAAAGATTGGTCTCCATACTAATATCTAGAAAGCAGTCTTTTTAAGAGCATCTAACCAGTCTTTTTATGGAGTAAAAAAATGTGTTTTTTTTTAAAACCAGTCTCTTTTTAGTTAGTTTTTTAAAAAAAAAAATTTGGAATTTTTATTAAATTCCAAATTTTACAAATTTAACCCTCTACAATAGAATAACGTAAATACAAGAATTATATAAAAAAACTAAATTAAAGGACTTGAATTGTCATAAACATCAAATGTATGCAAATAAAGAGAACTTTATTAATTGGAAGGATTAAAATTGTCAAATACATATTTCGAATCAAATTTGTTTTTATTAAACTTGTCGCCACAATGTAAACCAAGCTCCAACAATCGCGTTCAACTCTTTCTTATCCAACGGACGCTCGTTATTTCACGGTACCTACAAGTAATTTAATCATATTAACACAATAAGCTAGATAAAAGCAACATGCAAATCAGACCAACCAAGGGAATTAAAAGCTATAACATTGGCTTGTGGAAAGAGTTGTTAAAGGCTACTACCGGATACTAACACAACTACTATAGCTTATTGATATTAATTTCAGCATATCCTTAACCTAAACTATACTAACAGCTTATCTAACTAATGTATACACGGTTTAAAAAAGACTTACTGTGTTTGGAAAGTTATCGTTTTGATATTTCAGGACGAAGTCATGCATCCATTTCATGACGTAATATCCACACTCCCAATCTTCCGGCTGACGATTAACTAGAGGAAAATCCCACTCCATAGTACCAAGGACACTAAAAAGTCCATGAACATGTGCAAGTTAAATTACACAACAACAAATGTGAAATATTAAACTTTTTAAATAATACTTACGAGTTCACAAGTCCAGCGAGCCTGTAACAGTTCTCATTAGTTTGTGAATCCTTTTGCGGATTCAAAATAAAACCTTTAAAGTAGTTATAAAACAAAATAAGCAAATTAACAATTCATACAAGGCTAATTAGAAAATTGAAGTAGTTAACCTGTATGCATGTTGTTGAGCTCAGCAGCTCTGCTAACACTATTGAAGAAAATGACTAATTGGTTAAAGTCCAATGCGTCTAGAAGGTCATTCAGCTTGCAGTTCTTCTCTATATCACCCAATTTGATATAATGCTGAAGAGAAATACATATCAATAAAACAATAAATTCAAACCCTGGACGATACTCTAAAAAATATCAATAAAGCTTGACATGTAAAAGTACCTGAACAAGCCCATGAAGAGTCAACTTGGCTTCATCATCGACATAAATTTCTTGCACGTCTCTTCTCATGTCTGTGTATAACAAGTAAAAGAATATTAAACACGCATTCCAAATTATCAATTTCGAAAAAATAAACCAAAATGTGTAGCTACTGTTTGGCACTTTGAATTTACATAAATTGCATCTCTATAAGTTCATATGTTACATTTCAACGTACATTCCCCAACCATCTATCAATCCTCACACATGATGTGACCTCTCTCTCTCTCTATGCTTTGGTTTACAAATCAATAACGTTCATCATGCCCTACAGATTATATATAAAGTTAGTTACAAATTTATAAATACAAGCGAACAACTATGAAAGTACCACTTTAAATGTTCAAGTGGTTATGAATAAATTGAAATAAACACTACAAGAGTGTTAACAGATAACATAAATCTCCCATGCCTAAGAGTCCACTTTATGTAAAAGTGATGTTTAAAGAATTATTCACATGATAAAATCTATGTCATGGTTAAGGACAATACAACAAACCTAATTCTGCCAAAGCGGGTAAAGGGGGAGTTAAGATGTTGACATACCCTACCCCTATCGCAAAAATAAACAAGAGAACAAAAAGACAGCTTCTAAGACTAAATCTGATTAAGATCAAAAGACTGCTTATGTTTTTCTCTTTTTTTATTCAAGATAAACTAACTAAATTGTAGCGTCAAATCAAGTGATAACATAATTTGCAGTTAGCAAGATTTAGGACTACTAAAAAAGAATCCAACAAATATATAAGCTAGCAAGCATTACTACATATTTATTTTCAATGCGGCAAATATCATTATGAATGAAAGAAAGAAAATACTATGTTGAATGAAACAAACATTGGTGCTACCGACTTCCTAACCTGTTCCAATGTAAGTTTAATTCAAACTACTAATAATTCATACTCCAACCTTAACCAATACTTATCTTGGAATTCACTTGGATAATGATTATTTAACATCTAATATTTCTAAAACACACATTAACAAAAAATATATGGTTAATCACACGGTGCTACCTCACATTATACTATATCACATCTAAATTAGATTATCTAAAAATTAAATTCTAAAAAGAAAGTAAAAAATAATTAAAAATAGATTAAAAAATTAGCAACTAAACTTAAAACGTAAAAGATTAAAACTTTTAATTTAAAAAGCAAAAAACTTAATAAAAAGTAAAACAATAAGTTTGCAACATTACCGGATGATTGATGACAAAACTTCAAATATCTACAAATTACTAGTTGGTTCCTTTTTATTTAGATTAACCAACGAGACATGTTTCAATTTCTATACCATAATATTGAGATTTGGGCCTAAGGCCTTACTTTCGGAGTTTGGGCCACATAACACAAATTGTAGCTCGAAGCCAATCTTTTATAAGAAGTATTTTATACGATACCATAATAAGAATAATTAATTAAAACACAGTGTATATATATAACAAAGCATATTTTTGTGGCCCTGTTATGAATGTGGCCCTGTGCCTGTGCACGTGCTGCACTTGTGGATAGCCGGCCTTGACTATTTGGATCATAGGTTGCCATTTAACAAAAGGGAAACACTACTAATGACATCACAGTTAAAAGTCTGTGACAATACAGATTGGTGAGTGCCTTTTATTCGCTCCATATTTGTTTAATGCAACTATATGACATATCAATGACAAGCAGGTTAAATTTTTGAGTCTTTTGCGTTAGTAAACTTCAAATACTAAAACCTTACAGCAATAATGTTAATTACTTTATCACCTTTCGATGTTACCTTAGAATATATAAGTTGAACTTGGTTCAGGACTTACATCAAACACATATTGGACGTAATATTTTCCAAATCCAACAAGCGGTAGAGAAAATACTCCGTAATCTGTTTCTAAATTTTTAACCTCATATAGACGCAGACATGAAAACCATATACAAACAAGATTATATGGATTAATATGTAAATCTAAGGGTAAAATGCGCCTTAACTACAATTAAGTTTTGTAAATTTAATAGAGTAAAGAGCATTATACACCTCCTTTTGATGCAATCTGATTTGGTATAGAATGATGGTTCGTAACTCCAGTTGTCGTGCAAGTAGTCAGGTATCTACCGACAGCGCAATGTTTGAGATATGGAGATGTGACAACTCTGATGGATATTACTGACGATAATTAAAAAAAAGTTCACCTTGTAAGGTTACAACTAGAGGCAACTCTGCTGTGTTCTTTCCTGCCCGCACCAAACGCTCCTACTGTGTTCTTTCCTGCCCGCACCAAACGCTCCTGCAGAAAGTTCACCTTGTAAGGTTACAACTAGAGGCTCTGTCATATCTACAGCTCTATCTTCCTGAAATAACATTATAATTCAGAAACAATAACCGCTGCTAAGAAAAACCTAAAGAGTACAGGCAACACAGTCCAGTTGCTCCTATATATTGTACATGTGCTAGCTTCTGTTCGGTACTTTGCTCCTTAACTAGTTAATTGTTACAAAATCTTAAAACATACATGACAGATCTAGCACACACTAAAACCACGTCAAATACAATACGATCTCCAATGACCCTAACAGCATAGTTCATCCATCAAAAGCTTCTCTACATCTCAAAATGCTTTAACTACACAAATGTTTACTGAAACGTGTGTACCTTGTGAGAGTCTAGTGGAGAACATTATAACATTTATACTTTGTTCATGTTCTTAATATCAACTGACGCAATCCAAATGTCACTTGATCTATATAAGCAACTACATCTCTTTCACATTTAATGCATTGCATTGTATCTTATGTTCTACACTGATCTTAAAATTTGTAAAACTAAATCTACCAATCTTTTGGCACAAATAAGCTGTTAGGGGGTTCCGTATCATACACAAGTTGACCGGTCACAGATACAAAATTTAGCACTAAACACAATCAGCAGATAAAAGCACAAGACCTAATAACAGTAATAAAGCACAAGGATTAAAAGCAGAAAAATTCGACAGTGCATATTCAACATAATTAGTCTAAGAATGAATGACCTCAAAAGTTGTTTCTCATCTGATCTTTATGCATAAAAATTAAGGAACCAAACAAGCCTTTAAAGCTGTTTTTCTACACAATTATTCAACAACCAAACAGCCCTTTAAAGTCACTTTACAAACAGTTCACAAAATTCTGCACCGAACGGCTTAAAACTTGTAATAAACTTATCATGACATATTATATATATATGTCTCGTTATCACCTCTGGAATCTAATAAGGCTTCATATTTACCTCTTCTCTCAGAAATATGATTTTTCACATAAGACATAAACATGTGAACAAACAAACGCAACCTAAAACACTAACCGACCCGTCTGTTTATCCGAGGCCTCATGAAACCTGGATTCCTCCTCCGGAACTGGAAACAACCTTCCCCCATTCCTATTATGACCAAGTCTCAAAGGCGATCCGATGGCTGGTGAAACGCTATCCTTATCATTATCATCAAGAAACCTAAGAGTTCATGGTACGGTGTGTTTTGATGAAAACGTCGCCTCCACAGCGCCAACACCATACCCTATGTCGCGTTTTTTTGCCTCAAACCGTAGTAAGAGATCTTGTACAGGTTTGGGTTCTCCTATCCGATTGAGTAGAAATGATCAAGAGGTTCATGAATGATTGATAAGTTATATGGATAGTACTCAATCTGTTGTGATTTGCTTTTGTATGAAAGTGTTATCTGGATCTGGAAAAAACTGTGCGTCAATATCGAGAGGTGAAGAGTGGGGCGGTTGCTTTGAGATTTAGATGTATTCGAGATGTAGTTTAAATCTTTGGTGAAAAATAGGGGCGGCACAAATGAAATGGTAGACAAAATTTCATTATTTTGGAGGGATTGTAAATTTAGTTTGTATTTTTAAATAATAATGAAAATATATTCGAATTTTATTACTATTAACATGTAAGAGTGAGTATCAGTCTAAAATCGATCTGAACCGACAAAAATTAAAATTGAATAAAATAAATTTTACAATCGAGAACCAAACCGATTACAATGATACCCGATCGATTTATATGGTATACAATGATAACCGATCTTCTCATATCGTGTGAAACGATACCCTCTCGACTCATATCGTGTACAACGATAACCGATCGACTCATATCGTGTACAACGATAATCGATCGACTCATGTCATGTGAAACGATACCCTATCGACCCATACCATGTACAACGATACCTGATCGACTCATATCATGTGAAACGATACCCTATCGACTCATACCCTGTACAACGATACCCGATCGACTCATATCATGTGAAACGATACCCTATCGACTCATACTCTTTACAACGATACTCGGTCGACTCATATCATGTGAAACGATACCCTATCGCCTCATACCCTGTAAAACGATACCCGGTCGACTCATATCATGTGAAACGATACCCTATCGACTCATATCATGTAAAACGATACCTGGTCGACTCATATCATGTGAAACGATACTCTATCGACTCATATCATGTGAAACGATACCCTATCGACTCATACCCTGTAAAACGATACCCGGTCGACTCATATCATGTGAAACGATACCCTATCGACTCATATCATGTAAAACGATACCCGATCGACTCATATCATGTGAAACGATACCCTATCGACTCATACCCTGTAAACGATACCCGGTCGACTCATATCACGTGAAACGATACCCTATCGACTCATATCATGTAAAACGATACCCGGTCGACTCATATCATGTGAAACGATACCCTATCGACTCATATCATGTGAAAAGATACCCTATCGACTCATACCCTGTAAAACGATACCCGGTCGACTCATATCATGTGAAACGATACCCTATCGACTCATATCATGTAAAACGATACCCGGTCGACTCATATCATGTGAAACGATACCCTATCGACTCATATCATGTAAAACGATACCCGGTCGACTCATATCATGTAAAACGATACCCGGTCGACTCATATCATGTGAAACGATACCCTATCGACTCATACCCTGTAAAACGATACCCGGTCAACTCATATCATGTAAAACGATACCCGGTCGACTCATATCATGTGAAACGATACCCTATCGACTCATACCCTGTAAAACGATACCCGGTCGACTCATATCATGTAAAACGATACCCGGTCGACTCATATCATGTGAAACGATACCCGGTCGACTCATATCATGTGAAACGATACCCTATCGACTCATATCATGTAAAACGATACCCGGTCGACTCATATCATGTGAAACGATACCCTATCGACTCATATCATGTAAAACGATACCCGGTCGACTCATATCGTGTGAAACGATACCATATCGACTCATATCATGTAAAACGATACCTGGTCGACTCATATCATGTGAAAGGATACCCTATCGACTCCGACTCATATCATGTGAAACGATACCCTATCGACTCATATCATGTAAAACGATACCCGGTCGACTCATATCATGTGAAACGATACCCTATCGACTCATACCCTGTAAACGATACCCGGTCGACTCATATCATGTGAAACGATACCCTATCGACTCATATCATGTAAAACGATACCCGGTCGACTCATATCATGTGAAACGATACCCTATCGACTCATATCATGTGAAAATATACCTTATCGACTCATACCCTGTAAAACGATACCCGGTCGACTCATATCATGTGAAACGATACCCTATCGACTCATATCATATAAAACGATACCCGGTCGACTCATATCATGTGAAACGATACCCTATCGACTCATATCATGTAAAACGATACCCGGTCGACTCATATCATGTAAAACGATACCCGGTCGACTCATATCATGTGAAACGATACCCTATCGACTCATACCCTATAAAACGATACCCGGTCGACTCATATCATGTAAAACGATACCCGGTCGACTCATATCATGTGAAACGATACCCTATCGATCCATACCGTGTACAACGATACCCGATCGACTCATATCATGTGAAACGATACCCTATCGACTCATATCCTGTAAAACGATACCCGGTCGACTCATATCATGTGAAACGATACCCTATCGATCCATACCGTGTACAACGATACCCTATCGACTCATATCATGTGAAACGATACCCTATCGGCTCTTCTCATGTGAAACGATACCCTACCGACTCATATAATATTCAACGATACCCTATCGACTCATATCATGTGAAACGATACCCTATCGACTCATATAGTGTACAACGATACCCTATCGACTCATATAGTGTACAACGATATCCTATCGACTCATAGCATGTGAAATGATACCCAATCGACTCATATCATGTGAAACGATACCCTGTCGACTCATTAAAACTAGTTTAAAACTACAAACGGGCTATAAAAAGTTCAAATAATGAAAGCACGAAATTAAGTAACGAAAGTAAAAACGCGACATAACTTTTTTTATCAAATTTAAACTCCACAAAAGCAAATGTATTTTTCCAACATCCTAAATGACAAAAGGAATTTTTTAGAAAAAGAATTATATTTTTTTGACTTTTATATAATTTTTTATTAATTAAAAACCATTTAAACTAATTTAATGATTTAAAAATATTAAACGATTTTATAAAAATTCTAAAAAATTATATAAAATGATAAACTCTATTTGAAACCAAGGAAAAATAAAATGCCTAAAAATAAGCTAAGAATAAAGTACGAAATAAGCTATAACAGCTGATAATATAAAAATAAGTTGAAATAAAAAAAAAGGTATAAAGAAAGCATAAAAGGAATAAGTAACCAAAAGTGACCATAGAGTAGATGGTTGGGGAGTCTGGCTGTTAAGTAGCAGGTCACGGGTTCAAGTCCCACTACTGGCGCTTTTGTTACTTTTTATTGTCAGCTAAAAAAATAAAAATAAAAATAAAAGAGAGTACGAAATAAAATATAAACAAAATGTAAAGAGAGCACAGATGGTGAAATGTCGTTCTTGCTACGTCTTTCTGTTGTGCAGGGTCAAGGGTTCAAGACCAACAGTGGTCTCTTTTTGAACTATATTTTTTCTATTAACAGTTTGTAAAAAAACACAAAACGTACAAAAAGAAAATATAATGAGATGTAAACAAAAAGAGTCCACAGACCAGTTGGTTAATTCGTGGATGTTGAGTTTGATGTTTGTGTGTAGGTCTGGGGTTCTAGACCTGCTGTGTGCAACTTTTTTTGTTCAGATATTATTTTGTTTATCAGCTTTTTGGTAATTAACCACTCATAACAGAGAGATGCTGCGTCTAATGAAAGTTGAGAGGTCAAGGGTTCAAGACCCTATGTTGCTTTTTTTATCAGATTAAAAAGAAAAGAAGATGATGTATTACCAGGAAGTGCCTATAAATAAGTTTTACACAAGTTATGATTCTTAATTTTTTATTTATTTATTGGTCCCTATAATTTAATCACATATAAAGTTTATAAAGACTAAAAGCGTAATATGTTATAAAAACAAGTAGATACCGTTGAGTCCTTATGATTGTAAGTTAAAAAAATTAAGCACAAAATTTATTTACATAAAAAAGACTGGTTGTTAAAAAAACAGTGTTTTTAGATGTTTAAAAACACTAGTTTTTTGATAAAAACGGTGTCCTTAACATTAACACATAAAGACAGGTTGTTACGTAAAAACCAGTGTCTTTAAGTGTATAAAAGGAGTGGTTGCAGCCTACAAAACTAGTCTCTTTAGAATTCACCTTATAGAGACTGTTTTTTTTAAGAAAACAAGTTTCTATTTATTCCCTTCCCACTATTTTTAGGTCATAGTCACTTGTTTTCACGTAACCAGTCTCTTTAGGGGGGTCTCTAAGGGCTTTTTTGTAGTAGTGAATGGTACCTACACAAAATAGTGTACGTCTCGTGCAAGAATGTCAAGAAAGTACTCCTACATCAGACTCGACGGATACAACACAAATGAATGCGTTGGTTGATTTATATGATCCAATGTTTGATGAATATTACTATGGAAACAATCAAGTTGTTTCAAAGCCTTCCACTATCAATACTGCTGATGCACCTGAACAAAATCAACAAGACACAACTGCCTCTACTTCAGCAACCGTTGCTCAAGAGACTATTCCATTAGATACTCAACAAACTCAAGAAACTTTCATACAACCAACATCACCAGCCGTCAATGCTGAAGGAGGAAACAACAATCAAGCAGTCGATGCGCAACCTAACGAAGAAGAATTTATCAATCCGTTCGGTAGATCGGTACACGAAGTCGGAGAGTCTTCTACGCAACATGTTGATCCGTCCAACATGCATACATTCTACCAAAGATATCCATCCACTCAACATTGGACTCGTGATCATCCATTGGAGCAAGTAGTTGGAAATCCTTCACAACTGGTTCGAACACGCAAACAACTCAACACCGATGGCTATGTGTGTATGTATACACTCACCGTGAGTTCAACTGTACCTACAAACATCAAACAAGCCATGATTGATCATGCGTGGATTGAATCAATGCAAGACGAAATTCATCAGTTTGAACGCCTAAATGTTTGGGAACTTGTTGACAAACCTTATGGAATTTCGCTTTTAGATTTCAAATGGATCTGGAAAAACAAACTGGATGAAGAACAAACCATCATCAAAAACAAATCTCGTCTTGTGGTTAAGGGGTATCGTCAACAAGAAGGGATAGATTTCGATGAATCATTCGCTCCAGTTGCTCGTTTGGAAGCTGTCAGGATATTCCTTGCTTATGCTGCAAATAAGGGCTTCACGGTTTTTCATATGGACGTTAAAACTGCTTTTCTCAACGGTCATTTGAAGGAATAAGTGTATGTTAATCAGCCGGAAGGATTCATCGATCCTCATCACCCTGACAAAGTCTATCGTCTCAAGAAGGCTGTATATGGACTTAAACAAGCTCCAAGGGCATGGTACGAAGAACTATCCAACTTCTTGGTCTTGAAAGGATTATCCAAAGGTTCTATTGATCCTACTCTTTTTATTAATACATATGGGGATGACAACTGCTGGTGCAAGTTTATGTTGATGACATTATTTTTGGTTCTACGAACCCAAAACTTTCAAAACATTTTGAAAAATTAATGCACAACAGATTTGAAATGTCAATAATGGGGGAGCTAAAATTCTTTTTAGGCCTCCAGATTCATCAATCCCCACGTGGTATCCTCATAAACCAAGCTAACTATGCTCAAGAGATACTTAAAAGCATGGTATAACCTCATGTGCTCGTGTTGGTACACCATTGTCGACCACATCCCTAGACGCTGACTTGTACTCATATCCCGTAGATCAAACGCGATATCGCAGTATGATCGGGTCACTTATGTACCTTACACCCAGCAGGTCTGATATTCATCATGCCACATGCTATTGTGCACGATATCAAGCCAGACCTACTCAAAAGCACCTCAAAGAGGTTAAACAGATCTTTCGGTACCTTAAGAATACCATTCACATGGTACTCTGGTATCCGAAGGGAACCGGTTTTCATCTAACAGCTTGTTCAGATTCTGATCACGCAGGTTGCCTTGATAGTCAAAAAAGCACTTCTGGTAGCGTACAATTTCTAGGGGAAGACAAACTTGTGAGCTGGTCGTCAAAGAAGCAGGATTGCACTTCGCTCTCATTAGCTGAAGCAGAATATGTGCCTCTATCCGTGTGTTGTGCTCAAGTCCTCTGGATGAGAACTCAACTCACGGATTATGGCTTCCACTTTGATAAAATACCTATGTATTGTGACCCAAATTCGGTCATAGCCATTTCTTGCAATCCGGTTCAACACTCCCGTACCAAGCACATCGCAGTCAGATATCACTTCATCAAGGAACAAGTGGAACGTGGCATCGTGGAATTATACTTTGTCAGAACTGAGTACCAGATAGCTGACTTTTTTACAAAAGCCCTATCTCAAAATAGGTTTCAGTATCTCGTTGGTCGTCTTGGTATGAAGTATAGGACTCCTGAAGACTTGGAGGTTTTGGCAAATGAAGCTGCTTGATTTTCTATTATAATGACTTCTAAGCGCATCACAGCTTAGGACTCGGACCTCAAATAAGGAAAGTTTATCACGGACGATAACTTATCCTTCTCAATGAGAAATTAATATTTCTCGGTCATGAGGTTCTTATAAAAACATTCAATGTTTTTAAGTTCATGAAAAACGACTTCTAAGTAAATGTCAGCTTAGAACTCGTACTTCCACTTAAGGAAAGTTTATCACGGATGATAACTTATCCTTCACAACGGGAAAATAATTTTTCTCGGTCATGAGCTAGTCACAAAACATTCAAAGTTTTGAGCTCATGTAAATCAGATTTTATTTTAAAACCGTTGAACACAATTTTTCAAGAATTTCTCAAAAGATTTTTCTAAATCTTTCAAAATTGTGTGTTCAACAATCCCTTCCTCATATGTGGTTTTTAAATCTCAAAATTGTCATATGTTATTTTGATCAATTTTTGAGGGGGGGGGGGGGGGCGTTTTAAAATCAAGCCTTTTAATGTTGCTGGGTACATCTCTAAAATTGTCATATTTTATGTATCCAACACATTCCGAAAATGATATTAAATCTGTCATATATACTATATCGGATAAGGCATCTCAACTCCGTACCTCAACATATTTTGTGGTGTCGTTTTTCTAAAATTTTGTCAAATTTTGTCTCAAGACACACATATATTGTTGAGGGGGAGTGACCCGACAAAAGTTCCATGATTCATGCGTGCACACATTTTTCTCTCCCAACGATTTCACAAATTGTCATATTTTAATCAATTGGTATCTCTAATATTATATATTTTTATTAGAGATAGGGGGAGAAAATGTGATTAAAATGTAAAATATTACAACAAGTGATCTTAAAGACTCAAGTGCAACTCTTTCCTTCACATGCCAAACTATTTCGTATATCGATGCATGTGTGTAGGGGAGCTTTTCAGAAATGTAAAACTTTCAAGTGTTAAAAGTTTTGATCTTTTTCAAACACTCTGAATGATTTTCAATGGTTTATGGCTACGATCTATACCCAAAACAACCTACTATCCACGACGGAACGATGGAGCCAAAAGGTGGTTTAGGATAGGAAACTAAGTCCTATGATCCAACCAGAACCGGAGGGATCTACCCAAGGACAATCCATAGCTAGAAATAGTTGTCCTTAGGAAAGATGGAGTTTAATGAAGCTGAATGCGGACCAATTACTTAAGTTAGCACTAGAACAATCACAACAAGGTGCTAGTGATGATGTATTGGTAAGCATTGAAGGAGTTGAATATTCTATGCAACTTAGGCAGAAACCAGGTTAACGCATATCTTGAAGACAAGTATAATGGACCCAGCGATGCGATGCACAACCCTTCCCCAGCCATTCGAGTTTCTCTCAAAAGAAACTTGTCTCATTGTCACGAAGATCAACACGTATCTGTTGACTTTCTCACTCCGAGATAGTTAATATTGAAAAGGTGGCAGTCTGCTCCAGCCTCCGATTACCAAAATGCACTTATTGAGTCTAGAGCCAGAAGAGATCATTTTATCATCTCATTAGGACACAATCGAGTTCTACGCATTATCCTTGTGATATTTCCATAACATCTGAGTGATACGATTCACAATGAAGATTGAAATCCTGCTTGAGCCAGCATTAAACAAGCTCATGGTAGGTAACTTGTGCGATTCTACACGAATCAAACTTGTGAGAACTGGAAAGCAACTAAGTTTCGATTCTTAATTGATTCAAACTTGATTCCAGGTTTCTTCGCAAAATACGTGTGATCTTGCCAAAACATTCAGAGTGACACTCCTTAGTGCTCACAGTGACGAATGGAAATCCTTCTAGTGTCAACATCAAACAGCACTGCGGTAGGTGACTCGCAAGATTCTCTATGAGTCAAGCTTGTGACAAACTGGAAAGAAACAATGGTGTGATTCTTTTTGAATCAAACTTGTTCCAGGAATTCTGAATTGACGACTCTAATCAAACGGATAATGTATCCTTATGATTCATTCTTTACGTTCCCAGTCTGCTTTGAGACGGTCGAGCAAAGAGAACTGGCTATTACTGCCCGGAAACCCTGTCAAGGAGGTTCTTAATCGAATCTACCCGATCATAGGTACGATATCTGATACCGTCTAACGCTCTTCACCGACCGGAGGTAAAACGCTACCGAGTTAGGATGAAATGTTCAAAGCCATTTTATCCGTGTCAATATATGTTGCTGCATATCAAGAAGGTGGCGTAGCTGTGTACTAACCGATGTCAATTCAGAAGTCGCAAGAGCACAAGATGGCGATAATCAAGATACCTAAGAATGTAAGAATGTAATAGGTCTTCTTAGTCACAAGGAGCATAGATGAAGATCTCAAGCACTCAAAGTCAATCGAAAAAGGCTCAAGATAAAGATCACGAAAGAGGAAGGAACAAAACCGTTACAAACAAGATCAAGACCAAGATACAAGACCAAAGCAGGAAGATCTCCTCTACAAGAATGTATTCACTCAATCATCTTATGCTTTTAAGATTTTTAAGATGACCGATACATTGGGGGAGATTGTTAGCCCTATATTTTATATAGTCAAACAAGAATGTAATAGGTCATCTTAGTCGTTAATGGTATTGTATCGTAATAGGATTAGTCGGGTTAACCGGGCTTGGACTTTAAGCTGATATTGTATAAGTTAGGGGCGCAAGCCCAAGCAAAGCCAAGCCCGGCCCATGTTACTTAACCTACGGCCCAACAAAGCCTAGGGTATATATACCCTCTTCCATGTGTGGAAGAGGGTGTTGGTTAACATTTGTTTCTCTCTCTAAAAGTGTTTAATCATCCATAATCTCTCTTATTTCTCTCTCTACTTTTATACTCTTTATCTCTCTAAATATCGTCTTATATTGTGTTATGGATTAAAGTGGGTTAACAAGCGCCATTTTTTGACATTATAGATAATGATTCTAAACTATCAGCCACCATATCATCATCCAGCATTTCCTTTTTAAAAGTCTCTACCAACATATCGATCGGGATATTACAATGAGAATATTTTGAGGACTCAACCATGACAAAGATACTACTTAATTCCAAATACATTTTCTATAATTCAAATACCCTATAAATATGCAATAAACACTTACTTTCTAAACTGCTAAGCATTTATTAAAGTAGCCAGGCACATTTAAAACTCCAATTCTCTTTACATCCTCACATTAAAAAATAATAACAGTCATACTCATACCTATATAACTAGGGTATTCTGATCACATAGGTGAATCACAAGCTTTCTACAGATACTTCCTATATAATAAGCCTAACAAAAATAATACCAGATCACATATGAACCTCAATCACAAACCAGCTAAAAAGCTACACGTAGGTACACCATATGTCTGCAAGGTGTGTTTAACTCACATTGCTTGAAGCCTATTTAAATCATGTGGTGGATCATGAAATTCCATTTCAGCAACTCTAACCCTGAAACTCATAATAACTTGCTTTCTATTTCACCACCTCTCACCCGTAAACACATAATAACTTGTTGTCATCATAGCATCATATCATAATGTTATATAAAATTAACATCGATACCTTCAATTAGTAGGTCAATGCATGTGTGTTGATGAAAAATGTATTGTACATGTTTGCTTCTTTAAACATACATAATCTACATGAGACCCAATACTTATTTCATTTGTTGTTCACAGTATAAGAACATAGCGGCTTCAAACTAAACTAAAAACTAAATTAAACACAACTTTATAATGAAAGTAGGACACTCTAACATCACAAAAACATCTAACGCTCATATCCAAACTGCAACGCATACAACGGATCCTAACAATAAAATAAACTCAATTGGTAATTCAAATTAATAAACATTCAAAATAAATAACTTCAAAGATAAAGCTTATTATCAAATCGATTAAGCTTACTAGTATATGCATCTCGTTCATATGATAAAAATAGCGGAATTGAACAAGACACATAAAGAAGGTGTTTAAACAACAAATGAATTCTCTCCAACGTTTACTTTATTCCAAACAATTACTTGCATTGAACAATTACAAGTAACCTCTAGGCGTGTATACATTTAATCCCACGCCTACAACACGAAGACACTTTAGGTTTACATTGTGAATAATTGAATGAATAAAACCTATGCAGGGTGTGTGTTTATATACTACACATAACCCTCTTTACAAGAAATCTAATTGTTCTAGAAGTCCTTCCATCTTTTGCACTTTAGACCTCCTTTTTATGTAGAAGGTCTCCATATTCTTGTACTTCTTGATTTTTGCATATAAGTCCTTCTTGTTTCATTATTCTTGTTTTGTCTCATCAAATTAATTCCCAACAATCTTCCCCTATTTGATGATGACAAAAACAATCGTCAAATCTTGATCTTTCACGAATGAAACAAGGTTCCCCTTAAAGTAAGATTTCTTGTAAAAAATATCACCACATAAAATTAAGTTGTGTACTTGATCTTTGAATCTTCTTCCCCTTTTTTTCTCATCCTATAGGGGTCTTCTAAAGATAAACAACTAATAAACGCTTCCCCTTGAGTGGTGCATATAAATGAATTACGAACCATGTAGACTCTAATTGTAGATTACGAATGAAGAAAAACAAATATAACCTATTTGTTGAAGAAATGGAATCTCCCAAGCTTGTACCTTATATCTTACACTATCCATGTGACGTCGAACTTATATGAAAACGTTAAAGTATAAGCAGACCTCGATCTCTTGTCAAAATCCTCATCCTTTGTGAGACACTGAGCACGATAATGTAACTCTTTCAAGTGATAGCAAGAGAAGATTGCTAGATATGACAAGTCTTTGTCACCAACAATGTAAGCACGAACAAGTTACCTTTAAAGTCAGTGCATGGATTCACAACTTTAAGATATGATAAAATACAAACCTACGAAAAACAACTCCAACACCAAAGAAGTAATAATCAAACGTCTTCATCAAAACCTCCAATTTGCAATGAAAATCATCTAAGTATTATATCATCCTCTTCTTTTATGGAACTGCTGCCTCTGTCGGCGTTCTGCTTCTAATCCTTGTCGATACATAACCGCAAGGTTAGCCTTGTCACATAATCAAATTAAACTTTATTGTACCAAACACAATCTTCAAAACGAGCCATAAAATTTAAACAGACAGTTCTGTCCGAGATTCTTAGTCATCTAATATATCTTCTGTATGTATTGTACAATATCGGACGATACTTGTCAGCGCTTAAAAACCATATATCAGACAACACACTGTCAGCATCTAAATTACAACGTGTCAGCGTCTCCTCCGTCGGCGTGTGTTTTATTCTTGTCAGCGGTTCGACTCAGCCTCTGACACCATTTGTGGCTAAATAACTCTTGAAAGCGGCTAAAATAGAACTCCACTGTACAACTTTTCCTTTTCAATACCCACGAGCCTAATCACTTTATCTTTGCACCATGAGAAATTCAATGAATAAAATAATAGTACCTTGTGATGAGCAGTAACACATCATCTCGTGTGAACACATCTTTAGGAACCATCCCAATATTCAGTTTATTATCCCACCACCACAATGTGATAATAATAATCTTGATCCTATGTGATGAACAGAAACCGCTAAACCATGCGTCCACACTTGCTTTTATTTTCACAAAATATACTAGTATAGCCATATCTTGTGATCTTGTATCAATAGTTTAAACAAAGCAAACCATTGATCCCTTTTTGCTTCTTCGTATGAACACACATGTTAGAAATACGTTTTAACGTATATTAGAAGTATCGGTCACTCCACAATATGATTTATGTTGTAATAGCTCGTAGATAACAATTAGTTAAATGTTACTTATTAAGTTAAGTAAGAACCGGTCCATGGGCTTGTCATGGACCGGCCCAAGCCCAATGTTTGCTTGGAGTATAAATACCCCTTTCCACCATGGAAAGGGGTTGGTTGTTGTTCATGTTTTCATATTAATAAAGACACATTTTCTCTCACTTTCTCTCTCTAGTTTCTCTCACTAGAAAACATCAACCCACTTCATAGATTCATAGGTTATCAATATTCTACATTTGGTATCAGAGCTATGGGGTGATTTAAGGTAAGGATTGTGTTGCTTTTTAGTTTTTGAATCAATTAGTGATCTTTAGAAAAAATCAATCTTGAATCTTGTTGTTTTTGGTGTTTTTGTTATTGGGATTGATTGATAAGGATTGGGTTTAGCTTATTTTGGTAAAAATCATAAAACTTTTTGTGGTTTTGGATCAAAAATCGGATTTAAAGCTGTTTTTCTAAGTCTCGGACTCATATTTCCAGAACATTCCGAATAGATATTCCAAATAGGAGAAATATTCAGAATAGCAGAATTTTCCGAATAGACTTTCCGGATAGAAGGGTTTTTCCGAATAGCAGTATTTTTTCCGAATAGCAGTATTTTTCCGAATAGCAATTCTTTCCGAATAGCCAATTTTTTCCGAATAGCCAAAAACTTTCCGAATAGCCAATATTTTTCCGAATAGCCAATATTTTTCCGAATAGCCAAAATTTTTCCGAACAGGAGAAATATTCCGAATAGCTTTCCGAATTGCCCATCATTCCGAATAGCAAGTTTTCCGAATAAGCCAATAGCCAGATATTCCGAATTGAAGAAATATTCCGCATAAGGGTTTTTCCGCATAAGGGTTATTCAGCATAGGGGTTATTCCGAATAGAGCATTTTCAGAATAGGGTTATTCCGCATAGGGTTATTCAGTATAAGGGTTTTTCAGCATAGGGTTATTCCGAATAGGATTGATTCCGAATAGGATTTATTCTGAGTTAGGGTTATTCCGTATAAGCAAGTTCAAGGGGTATTTGAGTTTTTTCGACGATCTTTAGTGGATTTAATCTTGATTTTAACAACACAACACAAATTCTCAACCTTTCTTCACTGCTCGATCAACCGGTAATCTTTGAGTCTTTTAAGTGATCACAATGAATCCGAGTTCATTAATGCCTCAGATGACATCTCTTACGGATATCTCAATCATAACGGGAACTGATAGTCGCCCACCGATGCTTATTAAAGAGGTGTTTAAGGCATGGCAGGGCCGTATGATGCAATACTTGAAGGGCAAACCAACATACGGAAGGCTTATGGTCAAATCGATTTTGAATGGTCCACTCGACTATGGTACCATTGTGGCAAATAACGTGTCTCGACCAAGAGAATATGAAGAACTCACACCGGCACAACAACTTATTGCTGATGCTGATGAAAAGGCTCTACAGACTCTTCTCCAAGCTCTTCCGCATGATATTTATCGCATGGTAAGTCAATATACGGTTGCCAAGGATTTATGGGAACGTCTTAAGGTGTTGCTACAAGGTACGTCTCTCACCAAACAGGAAAGGGAATGTCAGTTGTATGATCTGTTTGATAGATTCACGTACAGCCCAGGGGAAACGCTACACGACTATTACTTCAGATTCACTACTCTAATGAATGATCTGAATGTATACAATCTCGTGATTGCTCCATTCCAGGTTAACACCAAGTTCTTGAATACTTTACCTCAAGCTGAATGGGGTGAGTATATTACCGATGTTAAGTTAACCCGGGATTTGCATAAGTGCAATTTAGATCAAATCTATGCTTTTCTTTAGCAGCATGAGAAACATGTGATTATGCACCGTTCTCCTCGAGGTATGTACCCAGATTCCTTAGCTTTGATGGCGAATCAAGCAAGCTTGTCACACAACAACACACCTTATATCTTGGGACATCAAGCCTATCATCCATCACCTTACATGACACCAACATTCCCCCAATACTCGATTCTACCGCAACCACCCACCTCACATCAGCAACAATATCGGTTCAATGCACCTTCACCACAGTATACTTCACAACTTCATCCAGCAAATATTGCACCTTATGCTCAGCCTTCATATTCTTCTTATCAAGAGAATGCAGCATATCCAACAAGCTACCCTGATCAAATGAGTATTCCTTCTAATGATTATGCAGCTCATCAAGACCAAGCAATGTATTGTGATGATGAGGAAGTCCCCATTCCTGTATTCCAACAAGGAGCTGACCTAGTTGAAGTGCTAACCACTATGTCTGCTTATCTCACAAGGACTTTAAGCAAACGAGGATACAGAGGATCAGCTCCAACCAACATTCAGTTGAGGAATTCATCCAATTCTCATCAACAAGCTACTATTGATAATGGCAGGGTCATGGTTCAGCCTATTCAACCATATCAGGGGAGACCTACCACATCAACCACCAATGCTCGCACGGTCAATCAGGCACCAATGGCCAATCCTGCTCCACGGGCTAATTCCACGGGCAAGTTGAGAATGATTACATGCTACAACTGCAAGGAAGAGGGTCACATGTCCAGGGTCTGTAAGAAACCCAAGAGGAGAAGGGATGGACAATGGTTTGCAGAGAAGATCTATCTGGTTAATGCTCAGGCACAAGGAAGGGAACTTGATGAAGAGGAGCTTGCATTTCTTGCTGATCCAGGGATTGCTGAACAAGACGTTGTCACCACACAGAATGAAACATACCAAGCCGATGATCTTGATGCGTATGACTCAGACTGTGATGACTTTCAATCTGCAATGGCTGCTCTCATGGCAACTATCTCCAGCTTAGGGCCAGAAAAGAGATCTGAGGTACTTATTAATACCACCGATAATACCACTGATGCTAGTATTCAACCACATCAAGTTGTGCAAGAGAGTGCTGATTCGAATGAATCTTCGGTGGCGAGTCTTTCAAATGAGGAGACAAACAATGATAGCAATATCAATGTGAGTCCCCAGACTTTGAGTGAATCACAACCGGGACCCATTTCGCAAACGCCTACTCCTGCTCAACAAGATTTGGTCATGGTTCCTGCTACATTACTTAGCCAAATGAATGCTGCACTCTTAGAAACCTTAGCTAAGAATAAGAATTTGTCTGATGAGCTTACCTTAAGCAACGAGAAAGTTCAAACCTTGGAATTAGTGCCCTCGTCTAGTGTTCTAACTAATCTCGAATATGATCATTTTAGAAACAAACAAATGGGTCACTTGCAAGAAATTGAAAACTTAAGAGCAAATCTTTCTAATGAACTTAAAGAAAAAGAGTTAGTGGTCACTAATTTTCAAAAACTTCAAACGGATTTTGAGTCACTCGAGTCTAAGAAGAATGAAATGGAGATTAATGCTACTAATAAGATTAGAAGTCTAGATTACTTGCTTTTAAGACAATACGCTGCTTCTCAACTAGTTCACTTATTTGATGCTTCATTTAGAGAATTTAACTTATCACGTCAAAAAGGCCTTCCCCCTAATCCACGGTATGCAAAACAAGCTTTAAGACATAGTCCTAGACTTTATAATGCAACTCAATTAGGATTGGCCTTAGACCCGATTGTTTTTCCCAATGATCGAACAAGTAAGGATCTAGTTGATGAGGATTGGTCATACAATTCTGCAAAATATCCCGAGTGTGATTATTTTAAATTGAATAAGGAGCTTGCAAAAACGGATTTTAGAATTCGCTTCCATATGGACAAAGATCTCATAACAGCACCAACCTACATATTAGATGAAGAAAACCCTAGTACTTTTCCTACACTTGTCAATATGGAAGGTCCTAAGGAAATTCCAAAGGATCTTCCACCTGTTAGCACTGTATGGTTAAACTTGCAAGAGATTAATCAATACTTTATTAATTTTGACAAGGTCATTTTGGAACGTACGACTTCAAATGGCCTAAACGCCGGAGAATGGGCTTTCGAACATATGAACGAGGTGTTTAAAAATGAGATCAATCCGTTTGTCGAAAGTCTAAAAGGAATTTTTGCATCTCTTAAGGAAAATCTTGTGTTTGAAATTGGTGAAGTTCAAAAAGTGTTTTATGAAATGGACACCGCTTACGAACTACAACTAATTGAAAAAGAAAAGATTTTAACTGAATATGACCGATTCTTGTCTGCAGTAATCTCGTGTGATGTGCTTACGACTGTAAATGTTAATTATTCGAATGAGCTTACATCCGCTATGATTAATTGTGATGCTGTGAATATTTGTAATGATATTTGTGATGATGTTTGTGATCTCTCTGTAAATGTTGCTGATAGTGTAAATGAGGTAGATAATCAGTCTTGTCACGAATCTAACGCTGAGTTTTTAAAGCTACAAGATTCTTACAATCTACTTTCAAAACGCTTTAATCAACTAGAACAACATTGTATATCTTTAGAATTAAAACAACAAACTCAAAATGAGAATCTTTTGATATCAAATGGTTGTGAAAACGGTGTTGAGACGAGTGACAAGATGATTGCAATTGTTAAGGCATTAGAGGAAGAGATTATGAGATTGAAGAGAGATGTGTCATCAAATGAAACACTCAAATTGGAACTAGAGGCTGCAGAGTCTAAAAACCAGGTCTTAGAAATTAGACTTTCGTCTGTTCTAGGAGAAATGGATCGGACAAGACAGGGACTATCCGCTCTTTATGGTTCACTAGAAGAACGCTTCGCTTTTAATGCGGCACAGCAACAATCTTATGTTGAACAACTGAATCAAAAGTGCGAGGAAATCTCTGACTTGAACATCCTGCTCATTGACAAAAATATGGTTTTGGCTGAGTTAAAGGAGACACTTCTTCTCACCCGACAAGAAGTTGTTGATAACTTAGCTACCGACTCTGCACCGTCCACTAGTGCTCCAACAACCAAGTCAGTAGTGCTTTATAAGAACCCGCTTCATAAGAGAAACCCGGTTACCTACGATGATTATATGAAGAATGCCATTAAGCATGTAGACCTTATTAGGGATATCTTAGACGATCTTTATGCCTTAGATCCCTTAAGTAGCTACTACTATTCGGCTCATGAATATATTAAGCGAGTTCAATATTGCTTAGCATATTTGCAATACATAGGTACACCAGGTTCTGCACTACTTACTAATAGGCCCATTGCTGTAACTCCATTTAATAAGACTCCAGGAGAAAAACCGTCATTGGCACAATCAAGTAAGGCACCTTTAAAATCTGTTGCTAATATTCCCACTTTGCCTTCTACAGGATTAAAAGAGACTACTAAGGCTAAAGGATCGCCACTCAAGAAAGATAAGATCAAGCCCTCCACTAGTAGTGCCAAAAAGAAGAAAATAGAAGATCACCATAGGAATGTTAGTTCAGTTTTAAATAAGAAGAATCATGTTACTAAAAGCTCTGCGCCTGTGTAGAAGCCAAAACCATTCGTGAATTCTAATTTGAATTGTTGGAATTGTAATGAATGTATGTTTTCCCAACGTCATGATTTGTGTCTTATTGAGCATGTGAATGAAATGAATGCAATTAAGAATGGTCTTGAATGGAAGCCAACGGGTAGAACTCGTGCCCAAGTTGGCTGGCAATGGCGTCCCACTGGTAGGACCTTTACATTAGATGGAACAATGTGCCCTTTAACTAGGAATGCATCCATTGAGGTTAGGTCTGAGCGTCCTTTAGTTAGGAACACTCGCACTCAAGTATGGAAACATCGCCCTTTAATTAGGTCTGCCCCCACTATAGTGCCTATCAGTGAAGAAATACCTCAGGATTTAAGCCAACTAGAATCTACACCACCCACTAGGAAGAAAAAGGCTAGGAAATCTAAGAAACCTAGAGTTAGCAAATCTAAGATTATTAAATCTGTACCTGCTAATAACAAGGAACACTCAGATTCCGATACCTCTACATTGTCTTCGTGTGGTGATATTTTCAGGTGGTCCAAATCATCCTGTGGTATTTGGACTCCGGTTGTTCAAAACATATGACCGGAAATCGCTCGATGCTCCGAAATTTCGTCAGCAAGTTTCTTGGTACGGTTAAATTCGGGAATGACAATATAGCAAAGATAATGGGGTATGGTGAATATCAGATTGGAAATGTGACGATTTCAAGTGTATACTATGTAGAAGGTCTTGGTCATAATTTATTCTCAGTAGGACAGTTTTGTGATTCCAACCTTGAGGTTGCTTTTCGACAACACACTTGTTTCATCCGCAACTTGGAAGGAAAAGATTTGTTGAAGGGATCTCGTGGTGCAAATCTTTATACTTTGTCCTTACAAGACATGATGGCCGCCTCTCCAGTATGTCTTCTCTCTAAAGCATCTAAGACCAAGTCATGGTTATGGCATCGCAGATTATCTCATCTTAACTTTGATGCTATTAATCATCTGGCTAAAAACGAATTAGTTCGTGGTCTTCCAAAGCTTAAATTTCACAAGGACCATTTATGTTCCGCGTGTTCAAGGGGGAAAAGTAGCAAGAAATCTTACAAGCCCAAAGCTGAAGACACCAATCAAGAAAAACTTTATCTTTTGCATATGGATCTTTGTGGGCCAATGAGAACTGAAAGTGTGAGCGGTAAGAAATTCATTCTCGTTATTGTAGATGATTTCTCCAGGTTTACATGGGTTAGATTTCTACGTACAAAGGATGAAGCACCGAAGGCTATCATCACTTTTCTGAAATTCATTCAGGTACGTTTGAATACTACTGTCCGCCGTATTCGTACAGACAATGGTTCAGAGTTCGTCAACCAGACTCTTCGTGATTATTATGAAGGAGTTGGTATCTCACATGAAACATCCGCTGCACGCACTCCACAACAAAACGGTGTCGTTGAAAGACGGAATCGTACACTTATTGAAGCTGCTAGGACCATGCTTATTTACACGAACGCTCCATTGTTCTTGTGGGCAGAGGCTATATCTACTGCATGTTTCACCCAAAACCGTTCTATCATTCGGAAACGCCATGGAAAAACATCTTATGAGCTTCTACATGATCGTAAACCCGATGTTTCATTTTTTCATGTGTTTGGTGCTCTTTGTTATCCAAACATCAATAGTGAGAACTTGGGTAAGCTTCAACCGAAAGCCGATATAGGTATTTTCATTGGTTACTCACCGTCCAAGAAAGCATACCGAATCTATAACCATCGTCTTGGCAAGATTGTAGAAACTATGGACGCAGATTTCGATGAGCTGACAGCGATGGCTTCTGAGCAACACAGCTCTGAACCCGCGCTTCATGAGATGGGAACCGGTGCTATTAGTTCCGGATTAGTTCCCAATAATCCTACTTCTACATCATTTTTACCACCAACAAGGCCCGAGTGGGATAAACTGTTTCAATCGTTGTTTGATGAATTCTTCGATCCCCCGACTGATGAAGTTCCAGCACCTGTAGTAATCTCTCCAATCCCTGAAGTGGTTGCTCAAGCTAATGAATCTTTATCTAATGCATCCTCAATTCACATTGAACCGGATGCACCTTCACCAAGTGATTCTTCCTGAATCGTCACCCCTACTTGTGCCTAATGATGTGGAAGAGGATTCTATTGATCACGACTTGGAATATGCTCACCTGCAAGAGCTTCCTTTCTTTGGTGTAGCGATACCTGAAAACCCTTCAGCCGCGTCTACCTCAGAAGAAGCTCCTTCTATTGTTCACTCCAGACCACCTAGGATTGAAAACCATAGCACTAAATGGACAAAAGATCACCCAATTAGGAATGTTATTGGAGATCTAGATCGACCAGTCTCTACACGCCATCAATTACAAGAGAGTGCACTCTATTGCTACTTTGATGCATTTCTCTCCGAAGTTGAACCTAAAAATTGGCAGCAGGCTATGACTCAATCATCTTGGATTGAAGCTATGCAGGAGGAACTAAATGAATTCCAACGACTTGAAGTATGGGAATTGGTTCCTCTCCCTGACAAGGTTAACATCCTTACTTTGTTATGGGTTTATAATGTTAAACTTGATGAGATGGGTGCGTTATTGAAGAATAAGGCTAGATTGGTCGCTAGAGGATATAAACAAGCCTTGGGTATAGACTTTGGAGAATCTTTTGCTCCTGTGGCTAGATTGGAGGCTATTAGACTATTCCTTGCGTATGCTGCTCATATGAACATGATCGTCTACCAAATGGATGTGAAGACGGCATTTTTTAATGGTGAACTAAGGGAAGAAGTCTATGTTAGTCAGCCGAATGGGTTCGTCAGTACGGAGTTTCCTAATCATGTGTACAAGCTTAAGAAGGCTCTCTATGGGTTGAGACAAGCTCCACGCGCGTGGTATGATCTCCTGTCAACATATCTCATTTCGGAAGGCTTCTCCAAAGGCAAGGTGGACCCCACTCTATTCACTCTCAAGGAAGGCAACGACATGATTCTGGTACAAATTTATGTTGATGATATAATATTTGATGCCACTAACATAGACTTGTCAAATCGCTTTGAGAAGATAATGTCCACACGCTTTCAGATGTCGATGATGGGAAAAATTTCATTTTTCTTAGGATTACAGATTTCTCAGAATCCCAGAGGCATCTTTATTAATCAATCCAAATATGCTCTAGAATCTCTTAAGAAATATAACTTTGAAAATTGTGACCCCGTGGACACTCCAATGGTTGAGAAATCCAAGTTAGATGAAGATAGGAATGGGACTATTGTCGATCCAAAACTTTACCGTGGGATGATCGGCACCCTTCTATATCTGACTGCTAGCAGGCCTGATTTGCAATTTGCTGTATGCATGTGTGCCCAGTATCAGGCTCGGCCTACCGAAAAGCACCTACATGTTGTGAAAAGGATCTTTCGGTATCTAAAAGGAACACTTCATCATGGTCTATGGTATCCGAAAGATTCCTCTATTGCTTTAATATCATACGCAGATGCCGATCATGCTGGATGTCAAGACACGAGGCGTAGCACTTCTGGATCTGTGCAACTCCTAGGAGATAGATTGATCAGTTGGTCTTCAAAAAGGCAGAAAAGCGCTGCAATTTCTAGCACGGAGGCTGAATACATCGCCATGTCCGGTTGTTGTGCTCAAGTCCTTTGGATGAGATCACAATTAACTGACTACGGTTTGGGATTCAACAAAATCCCGATGTATTGTGACAACAAGAGCGCCATTGCCCTTTGCTGCAACTATGTTCAACACTCCCGGGCCAAGCACATAGACATTCGCTACCATTTCATTAAGGAGCAGGTGGAGAACGGAGTGATCGAGCTGTATTTTGTCACTACTGTGTACCAGCTGGCGGATATGTTCACCAAAGCCTTAGATCGAGGACGAATCGAGTTTTTGATCGACAAGCTTGGCATGAAATCATTCACTCCAGCGACTCTCAAAGAGTTGGCAGAAGAATCAGCTGAATAGTTGTGGTAAACTATTCAGAGTATCCTTTGTTCGTGATCATGTATATTATCGTAAATATATAAACCACAAAAAGAAAATACAAAAATATAAAACCAACAAAATCCATAAAAAATATAAAACCTAAAAAACCATAAAAATTATAAAATCAAGAAAAACCAAAAATATTTTTCGTTTTTAAATCGGGCATGTCTTTTAGTACGGTAATATTTATGGCTTTAGAAATGTCAATCAATATTGACACGGCGCCATAAATAGGTCCGTATAAAAGTTGTACAATTTTAAAACATGCCCATAATGGCTTGTAGTTATTTCTGACTGCAACCCGGTTTTCATATTAAAGTCACGTATTTCCTTGGAAAACGTTGGCTCACAACGGGAATTAATTTTCTCGGGCGTGATTTACAAGCCAAATCATGCAAAGGGATCAAGTTTACTTTACAACTTGATCTTACACAAATTAGTGTACGTCTCAGTGCATTAATTTGTTAAAATAAGAGAAATCTTATTGCCACAACGAATCAAACTTTTCAAGATATCAATTGGAAAATGTTTTTCATCATCATGTGCCTCGTTAAACAATGACTACAGCTCTTTAAATAGAAAACGGGTCATCGTTTAAGGGGGAGAAAATGTTACATCATCTTTCACATCAAAAAGATCTTCAAAAGTTTTCAAGGAAACTCAAAAAGCTTAATGGTTAATGGTTGGATTGCTTTGGCATTTGTCTTGTTGTTGCTTATAAGTTTGTCATGAATAGTTTTGTGCTTGTGTTAAGATAGGTTAATCACTAAGGCTTGGGTAGTTAACATAAGATAGGGTCAAAATGACAAGAATAAGAACTTGGAAAAACAAAAGAATTTTGATTAAAGAAAGAGGAAAAGTTGAGGGGGTAAAGTTGACAATATGTCAAACTTGTGAAAATTTGACCTAGTCAAATTCATCCCCCCGTCTCTTCTCTCTCTCACCTTGTCTGACTGTTTATCTCATTGCCGCCATTAACATACAAGATCACAAACACACGAAAATCAAACAGAACATCTCACAATCATTCAGCTTCTAAATCAAGATCTTCACAAAGGTATTAAAACGGCTTAATCATTCATTCAATTCAAGTTAATTAACTCTTTTTAATTGAAAACAATCGAATTCAGTTACTGCGTTAATTAGGGTTTAATTAAATTGGGGGTTTTGCCTGGGTATTATTCGGAATAGAACAAATGAACAGACATGGCCCTTAGATCACTTGAATCAAACGGATTTCGTGCTTAATTAGAAAATACATAAGTGTTGAAAAACACTCAGAATAGGAGGACTTTCCGTATAAGAGCATTTTCCGAATAGAAAGATCTTTCCGCATAGGAGAATTTTTTTCCGAATAGAATGATCTTTCTGCATAGGCCAAATCTTTCCGAATAGAATGAATATTCCGCATAGAGAAACTTTTTCCGAATAGAATGAATATGACTACTTGACATGATAATATGACCAATCTGGTCAACATGATTACTTGACATGATAATATAACCAATCTGGTCAACATGATTACTTGACATGCTAGTATGACCAATCAGGTCAACATGATTACTTGACATGCTAGTATGACCAATCAGGTCAACATGAGTACTTGACATGCTAATATAACCAATCAAGTCAAAATGACTACTTAACATGATAGTTTGACCATTCAGGTCAACATGACTACTGACATGATAATATGACCACTCAGGTGAACATGAGTACTAACATGATAATATGACCACTCAGGTCAACGTGATTATTGATTCGTTTCTAGGGCACCCTATCCTTGTCAATGATGCTACTTGTGAGCACCTAACTCATAATAACGACGTTCCTTGTGAACATCTTGAACATGATGTGATGCTCCTTATGAGCAATCTAAACATGATAATAATGCTCCTTATGACCTTTATTAACATGACGTGATGCTCCTTGTGAACATCCTAAACATGTTTTTCATACGCATTGTGGATGTCCTATACTTGGCTTGCTTTTGGTTAAACCCGAATCATGACATGATAAATAATACCCGTCTATTTCTGAATATCTAAACATCGCAACCTTCGGCTACATTCTGAAGTTATACAAACATTCTTACGTCATGTGTAATCTACTAACATAAATATAAAACCGTTGCTCACCTTTGATCTTCATTATGCATCCATAAGCCTTCCAATAGCACCTAAGCATATTATAACCATACTAACACATTTAGAACTTCATATCTCATATATCTAACATGTATTGGGTCTAAAACACGCAAACATATTCACATAAGGTGTTATTTCATTGTTGAACACTTTCTACTAAAAGTCCTTTTTAATGCAGAATTTCTGCAGTTTGCTGCACTTTGCTGTTTTTGACCCACTTAGACCTGGAATCAATACATGGGACTGTTTTTGTTGGAAAGCAGACTCTCGCGCCTTTCCGTAAAGGTACGCACACTCCAAACGGAGTTACGGTTATTTTTCTATGATTTTTACAAGTCTGCGCAAATTTATGCAAACCTTGCTGTCCCGTTTCTTAGTATCACTAAAACGACCTAAAACCTACAATAAGCTATTCCCAACTTTACCAAACTTCTATCACAGCTTATTTGACATGTGTGGGTCCTTTTTCTTCAGGCCTTAAGCCAAAACTACATGTTTAGGCACCATATTAAGCTCTAGCCAAACACCCCTTGTTTACTTATCATATAGCATAAACTTCATCAAAACTCATGAACTAGCATATTCTCTAAACAAAAACTTGACAACTTCATTAATTCTGAATTATAATCATATTCATGTTCATAAAACATGTCCAACTTCATCTATAATTCATCTAACAAAAGATAGAACATCATAATCATGTCTAATTTAACCTATAACACTCTTTATAAACAAAACCCATAAATTCTATCATAATCTTGAAATTATAACATGGAATTAGAACTTACAATTGATGGGTAACACATTAGTGAAGCTTATGACTTCTTGTATATAGCATAATCATTCTCAAGATCGAGTTCATATCATCATAAGGATGATTTCTTCATCCTTAGGTTTTCTAGCTCTTTTTCCCTCCAAGAACACATACACACTACGTGTGATAGTAAGATGATCTCTGGATATAATGCTTATCTAAGCCCAAGGGTAAAGTTGTAATTTCAGCTTCTAAATATAACTTTTCAATTTTGGCAACTTAGATCCCTCAAGTTCTTTTCTTTAATACTTGGGGCACATAAGACTTTCTAAAACATTTACATGATATTATACTTATAGTATGACTATTGGGGTTGACTAACCAATCCCGTAAGACATTCAAACTTATATAGTCGTAGTCAAACTTACGCAATGGCTTTTTAGTAATAAAATAACTTAAACACCATTTTCGGGATGTTACACCTGAATTAGCGGATCGGTTGAACTGCTGACCCTTTGTATTTCTGGTCACGTCCGTTACTGGAGTTTCTATGGTTATTGTAAAATATTTGTAGTAGCGGTAGTTTTCACTACCTCTGTAACACCCCATTTGTTAAGATGGAATGCTACAGTAAATTATGGCGTGTCACAAAAGCATGCAAGGTAAATGTCTAACCCATTCATGACCGTAAATAGAAATATCAGAATCAAACATCGGTAGTCTAGTAACTCACACACAAACAATATTAAGTACTGTAAACGAAAGGACTAAACAATGTCCAAATGAAAAGTAAGAATAAATGCATAAGGTAAAGAGGCCGGATAGCTTCCAATCCGAATGCACATACTCTGGAGTTCCTACTTGCGACCTTGGGTACCTGCCGTTTGGGAACATGGAAAAGTAGACGGCTGAGCATAACGCTCAGTGCACGGATATACAATAAAGCATGGAAAACATAGAATATGGAAGCATATAACGAGCATAAAGCATGAATAGAAGCAGAAATGAATAAGTCCTCAGAAAACCTAGATGTATGTCATGTTTACTGGTTTTAGTTCTGAAAACATATCTTATGTTACTTATGAAAATCTGTATTAGTTTAATATACCGAAAGCCAATATAGGTCATGAGGTCAACAGCATGTATGAATACTTGGAGGGGTGACCTTGTCATGCAAATTAGAGGGGATACCTCTAATTCATTGGTAATGGGTAGGAGGGATCAGCTCCTTATGAAGGATGCAAGGCACACAGCACATTCACCATGAAATCCTGACTGAAAACTAAACCTGGGATGCACCCATATGCCCCACATTATAATATAATAATGTGGCCAAAAGCTGAAAGGGACGCCACGAGCTATCACTCCACCGTGGTGAAGTCATAACACTAGTGCCTCTAGTGTTATGGTTATGGTACCTCCATAACTAGGTGAAACTAGTCATGCATGTATATGGCTAAGGTAACTAATAAAACATAAGCATTTAATCTGTAACTACTGGGGAAAATAGTTGGCTGCATACGAAAAATCCTAATAAAGGAAGAAGTTGTCCTTATTGAAGGACGGGAAATCCGTACCTTATGTCTAGTAAAAGCTAACGAAAATGCTGAAGAAACTACTCCACCTTGACGGATAATACTATATAAGAGTGAGAACGTATATGAGTTGTCTGAATTATATGTGTTTTGCTAGTTCTGTGTGTTATTAGCTTGTTATACGTATTCTGTCATGTTTTAGTGTGTTACTATGTTATCTGAAGTTATACTGATGTTCTGTTGTATATTATATTATTCATGTAATAGTATATTATAATACTTTTATTGTACTACTAAGCAATTTTCAAAAAATAGCAGGTTTCCATAAATAGTAAGTTTCCAATAGAAAGTATACAAAAATAGTAAGTTTCCATAATTAGAAATAAGCTGAATTATTAACAATAAGTAAAGTTTAATTAGTATAATACAAGTCATGGTTATAACTTATTAATTAAATAACTGGTTAATTAATTAAACTATATGTTATAAGAATTTAATTAGAAATACTTGTTTTAATTAAATTAAGCTAAGTTAAATACTTTAAGGTATACATGAAATATTAATTTTAATATTTAACCTAAGTCATGAATTTAATTAAATTAAAAGTCTAGTAATTAATTTAATTAAACATATTTCTGATTTTAATAATTATCCCGAAACCCGAACCCGTGTTTTAAAAATTAACCCGAGCCCGAAACCCGAGTCACATATATGCCGAGCCAAACACCCTTGACAGTGGCTAACTCGGCCTAGCCGGTTTCCACTGTCCGAGTGGTTTACCCGCTGACCGAGTCGTGGTTACCACCTGCGCATCTGCCGGTTCTCACCGGTTCATATCGGTTGTGACCCGGTTCCCCTGCCCATGTTTGGTTCCCACTGTTACCAAAAATAACCCCACCGAGACCCTATAGGTCTTGGTTGGCTCTCGTTCCAAACCAAAACCACACCCCCGACATGCGGTCGGGGTTTCCCCTTGCTGCGTTTGACCCACGAGAACCCCCACACCGAGACCATGAGGTCTCGGTTGGGCGAATCAAACACCACCGAGAGCCCCATGCTCTTGGTTTGTTGCTCGGCCGAAACAAACAAACACAAACACCCCTTTAATTCCATGTTTTAATTAATCTACATGTTTAACATCTTGTTTTTTATGATTAATTAAAATAAACATGAATTCATCAAGAATTTAAAAAGAATAGGAAGTTATTTGATTATACCGAACACGTGTAGGAAAAAGGATTAGATCACGATCGCGTACACCAAATAAATCAACAATTAAAATCATCTGGTTCGTTCCTTGTGGTTGAGGTGGCCGGCGGCAAGAGGCAAAAAGGAGGCAAGAGGAGAAATTTTTCTATAACCTAATTTTATGTTTAATGTTTCCTGTATTTTGTTATTAACATAGGTTTTATGTTTGGTCATGGGCCAAGCCCATCTTTCCTTTTTTCCTTTTGTCTATTCGCGGCCTAAAGGGACCCGAGTTCAATTATTTACGTGTACGTTCATGTTTAATTATCGTGATTTTGGTTATCGTGATCGTGTCACATTTATAATATTCATGAATGTTCGTTATTTAATGTTGTGACACGTGTAATAATATTATAAATGGAAAGTTTTATTTTTATCGTGTTTTCATGAGTTACTATTCATGTGTACTGTTCATAGGATTTCAATGTGGGTTTTACAACTCTTTCCCTCTAAAACAACAATTCGTCCTCGAATTGAAGAAACATAAACTGAAAGAAATCATACCCGAACTAGAACTAGAAATGAGGGTAAGAAGTTCGTATAGACTCCTTCGTCTCCCAAGTGGCTTTCCGCTCAAGATGATCCCTCCAGAGGATTTTGACGAAAGAGATCGTCTTCCTCCGCATGACATGATCTTGTCGTTCAAGAACTCTCTCGGGTTCTTCGACATGTCAAAGATCCTCTCGAGTCTGATCAAGCGGATATTGGACAACGTGAACTGGATGATAGTTGTATCCTCTGAGTAAGGACACATGGAACACGTTGTGAACATGTGATAACTGAGGCGGTAACGCTAAATGACATGACACTTCACCAACGCGTTTTATGATGTCGAACGGTCCGATGAAGCGAGGAATGAGCATCCCTCTGATTCCAAAACATTAAATTCCTCGTGCAGGTGATACCTTGAGGAAAACCTGATCACCTACATTGAAAGATACATATGTACGACGTTTATCAGCATAGCTCTTCTGACGAGCTCGAGCTTCCTGAATCTTCGCCTTAGCGACGCCGACCTTCTCATTAGTCACCTCAATCATATCTGGACCCTCAAGCAGTCATTCGTCCACATGATCCTAGCAGTTTGGGGCGCGACAATTCCTACCATACAACGTCTAAAAAGGAGCACACTTGATGCTAGCGTGCCAGTTGTTGTATGCAAACTACACTAGAAAGATATAATCATCCCAACTTCCTGACCACTCTAGCGCACAATGATTGGCGTATTTTGCATACACCTAATAGCATGTTAATTTAGCCTAGTTATATATTTATTTTTTGTTATACATGTACTTTTAATGTATTTTGTGATTATGTAGGTTACGAGCGAAGTAGAATAAAAATGGACACTTTATTAATTTTTTGGAGAAAAGACATTGTGAGCGCCGATAAATGAAGAAAAAATATTGAAGAAAAAGATTTGAGCGCGTCGCAATATTTTTGGTCATTTTTTTATTTGTCCGGGCTTCGTTTGAGAAATTATTTGCGTTGGGTTATTTTCTTGGGCCAAAGTTATTATATGCTAAAAGAGTAAAAGAAAAAAAGTATATATTTGGGCCAATGGCCCAATAGCCTAACCGACTAAAAGGGACGCAATATATAGTGCAAACAGTCGACCTTGACTTAAAAAAATGACGCATCAAAGAGGATAAAAAGAAAGATTGGAAGAGTCAAGTTGCAAGAAAAAAGAAGGCAATTGAAGGGAGAAGTTTTTGCCCTAATTAAAAAAAAAGACGATTGAAGAGATTCAGCGAGGCGACATATATAATTCACATTCATATAATAAAGAAAGAGATTCGTTTGGAAAAGGAAAGAATAAAAAAAGAGATAGAGATGAAGGTCGCGCAGCGGGTCGGTTACATCGTGATGTCCGGCTAATTTTGTTGTAGTTCCTTCCGGTAAATTTATTCATGGTTCGATCATTACTTTTGGATTATTATATTTTTATTACATTGATTTATAAATTATTTTTATTCATTTAATATTATGTTTAATTATTTGTGCAAGACAATTTATTGTTAGTTAACGATTCATACTTATTTTATTTAGTTAAAAAACAAATGGTCGTATAATCAACATTAGTTGTACCTAAATAAATTATTAAAACATAATTATTGGTTGGATTAATATAAGATTTATTATCGTGAGTCATTGATAAACATAATAAATGCCGACATTAATTCATTCATATCAATTTGAGATAATATTTGTAAACGAGATAAAAAGTTTCGATAATCCATAAGTGTGACCAACCATAAATATTAGGAGCTGGAAGGGACTGTATTTTTCTTTTAATTGTTTACATCCTTATTTATTTTTCTAGCTTTATTGTTAGCTTAATAATTATTTTAATTTTTAATCCGCATTTTTATTATTAAAAGTATTTTAGTTGTTAGATTTCAAAACCAAAACTTTTATTGATCAGTGATCACCCCAAAACATAAACTATAACCACATATTCCTCGTGGATCGATACCCGCTTACCCTATCTTTTTACCGACACTTAGACGGCGATAAAAAATTTGGCGCTGCTGCCGGGGAATAGTGAGCGTTTCGTTTAAGTTTTTGTTAATATTTATCTTAAATAAAATAAAAAATACAAAAAGATTTTATTTTTCTTGTTTGTTTGTTTGTTTTGTTTCTTGTGAGTGTGTACGGTTGAGGAGGAAAACGTTTCGACAGTTTTCTACTAATCTTGATTTTTCAGGTTTAGGAGAGCTTTTCGCTGAAATGCCAGGTGATAACGATCTCGGCGGAGATGCTAGCGGAGGTAGTAGCAGAGAAGAATCCCCACCACGGGGTGTTGATTCTTATTACAGGTCGGGGATCTTCGAGGATCCCTCGCCTATCGTTTATCCGAATCTGGCTAAAGGGGTTACAAGTACCTTCAAGATCCAGCCGAACCTCAGAGCAATATCGCCAGTCTTTAGAGGTCGTGAGGAGCCATACGCACATCTGCGAAAATTCTTCTCAATTGCTGACACGCATCAGGCTAATAACATTACCAAGGATGAGGTAAGACTTCTCCTTTTTCCTTTTTCTCTTATTGATCAAGCTAAGGAATGGTTCTAATCTCTTGAGTCAGGTAGTATTAACTCATGGTCTAAAATGCAAGCTACTTTTCTTGATGAATTTTATTCTATAAGTAACACTGCTGCCATTAGAAATAATATTAAATCCATTCGTCAAATCCCAGGTGAGAAGTTTCATGAAGAATTTAGTAGACTTAAAGAGTTATTAAGAACTTGCCCTCATCATGATGTTCCAAGACCCAAGGTTTAGTGGATCGAAACAACCACCCATCTTCCGCCAATTTTGTGCCTAACCAACGTGGGAAAAATTCTAAAATTAGCGAGTTAAGTAAGAAAGTTGATCTTTTGTTGAAAAATCTAGGAAAAGTTGTTCCAAATGTGTCTAATGTGTCTCATAGTGGGTGTTCAATGTGTGGTGATCCGAGTCACTCAGTCGATAATTGTCAAAGTTGTGGGGCGCCACCAAATGAGGAGGTGAATGGAGTCTATGAAGATCGTCCACGAAATGACCCATTCCCCGAAAGTTACAATCCTGGATGGCGTAATCACCCCAACTTCCGTTGGAAAGATGAATACAATCCCCCTAATAATACCCAACAACAACACTATGGTTATAAACCAATGTATGAGGGTGGCGATTTATCTAACTTCCAACAAAATTCTTACAATCATAGGCCACAACAGCAATATCCAAATCAGGGCCAAGCCCAAGATGATAACCGTCTCTTGAACCTTGACCGAAAGTTTGATATGCTTATAGATTCATGGTCTACCAACAATCAAGAGATTAATAGAAAATTTGAGGTCACCAATCAATGACACGAGACCACTACCAAATCTATTGCAGCTCTTGAGAGACAATTTGGTCAATTAGCAGATCAATTAAAAAAAAGAGATGAGGGAAAGATACCAAGCTACCCCACCATGAACCCAGACACAAGAAAAATGGAAATAAGCACGTGAATATGGTGACATCTCTTCAAAATGGAAAAATCTACAACAATGACAAGGGAATTCCAAATTCCTCTCCTGATGTCGAGGATTTTGTTACTGATGACGAAATTATTGTTGAAGGTAAAAATTCTGATTATGTTAAGTCCGGTTCTGAGTTGGTAAATGATTTGTTAAATGATTTTCCTAAACCAACAAGACCGAATCCTAAAGCTACCAAATCTCCCGAAGTTGGGGAGGGTAGTGTGTCCAGCACACCATACCCTACGACTTTGGAGAAAACGACATCTACAAGGTTATCTAAAAAGGGTCCTCATGCTGAGGATATGTGGGAGACTTTCAAGCAAGTTAAAATCAATCTCCCCCTTATTGATGCTATCAAGCAAATTCCTGCATATGCCAAGTTTTTAAAGGACTTGTGTACTCAGAAGAGGAAGCTGAAGGCGTCTCTGCCTAAAAAGATTGACCTAACTGAGCATGTTGGTGCGGTCTTATCTAGTTCTCTTCCTCCTAAATTCAAAGATCCTAGAGCACCATTGATTTTAGTTGTGGTCGGAAATATTGGCATTAAGAAGGCGCTCCTTGATCTTGGTGCTAGTATCAACATCCTTCCTGCTAGTTTGGTCGATAAGTATGACTTAGGAACACTTCGTAAGAGAGACATCATTATTTCCTTAGCCGACCGATCTACCAAAATTCCTAGAGGTATCTTAGAGGATGTTATTGTGAAAGTTGATGACTTATATTACCCAGTTGACTTCTTTGTTATGGACACCGAGTCACAATACAAGGATGTTCAACAAACTATTATCCTTTGGCGCCCATTCTTAGCAATGATAGATGCTTGGATTAATTGTCAGACTGGCGCCATGGATATTGAATTAAGTAATAAGAAGATAAGATTGAATGTGTTTAATTCTATGAATTCTCCTATGATGAATGAATGTTACCAAGTTGATGTGATCGATGAGGAAGTCCAAAAGTATGCATCCCGTATGCTTAAGGATGATCCTTTGGAGTTATATCTAACTGGTGAGAATGAGGAGATTCTTGATGTTGCTGAAATTCAAGAGATTCAAGAGTGTTTGGTCAGTTCTTTGGACCATCAAAAACCACCTTGGTCTAATAAACTAGAGTCCTTGCCTTCTACTTTTGACACGGCCACGAAGCCGTCCCTAGAGGTGCCTCCAACTCTTGAGCTAAAACATTTGCCATCCAATCTCAAGTATGCTTTTCTAGGTCCTAACAATACTTTACCCATTATTGTTGCTTCTGATCTTTTTGAATCACAAGAGGAAGCACTTCTAAAAGTGCTTTCCAAGTACAAAGCAGCAGTGGGATGGAAAATTGTAGACTTGAAAAAGATCAGCCCTTCATTATGTATGCATCAAATTGTTACGGACCCATTTATTAAGCCATCAAGAGATGTGCAAAGGCGTCTGAATCCTAATATGAAAGAGGTGGTGAAGACGAAAGTTCTTAAATGGTTAGATGCTGGTATCATCTATCCCATCTCGGATTGTAAATGGGTAAGTCCTACTCAAACGGTTCCTAAAAAGGCCGGAATCACCCTTGTGGAAACCGAGAGTGGGGAAAAACACACAACCCGACCAGTTACTGGGTGGAGAGTTCGTATCGATTACCGTAAGCTGAATAATGCCACATCTAAAGATCATTTTCCACTACCTTTCATTGATCAGAAAGTTGAAAAGCTTTCTGGTAAGATGTTTTATTGCTTTCTAGATGGGTACTTTGGTTATAATCAAATACCCATCCATCCTGATGACCAGGCCAAAACTACGTTTACGTGTCCATATAGGACGTTTGCATTTCTAAGAATGCCCTTTGGCCTGTGTAATGTACCCGCTACCTTTCAGCGATACATGATGAGTATCTTTTCTAACATGGTTGGAGAATCTGTAGAGATATTTATGGATGATTTCTCCATCTTTAGTCAGTCTTTTGAAAGTTTCCTTGATCAGCTTGAAAGTGTGTTAAAAAGATGCACCAAAACTAATCTGGTGCTTAGTTGGGAGAAGAGCCATTTCATGGTTCGATAGGAAATTGTATTAGGGCATGTTCTGTCTGAAAAAGGATTTTAGGTAGACCGTGCAAAAGTTTAAGTAATTTCAACCCTTCCTCCTCCCACTACCATCAAAGGTGTGCGATCTTTTCTTGGTCATGTTGGGTTCTATAGGCGATTTATTAAAGATTTTAGTGCAATATCAAAGCCTCTTTGTAATCTACTCTTAAATGATGCACGCTTTGAATTTAATGAATCGTGTATTAAAGCATTCAACATGTTTAAGCAAAACCTTGTAGAAGCCCTAATTCTACAATCACCTGATTGGTCGAAGCCTTTCGAGATCATGTGTGATGCGAGTGATTATGCCGCTGGGGCGGTTCTGGGACAGCGGGTTGATAAGAAACCCATTGTAATCTTTTATGCTAGTAAGACTTTTTCAGAAGCTCAAATGAATTACACCACTACTGAAAAAGAGTTGTTAGCCGTGGTTTTTGTTCTTGATAAGTTTAGGTATATATTTAGGGGCATTCTAAGGTGATAGCATTTTCAGATCATAGTGCCTTAAGACATTTGTTGACTAAGAAATAGACAAACCGAGGTTGCTTAGGTGGATTTTGCTTTTATAGGAATTTAAACTAGAAATTCGGGACAAAAAAGGGTCAGAAAATGTAGTTGCCGACCATTTTTCTAGAATTATCCCTCTGCCGTTCAACCCTTCTGATGTGATTAAATAAAGCTTTCTGGATGAAAGCTTGTTTGAGGTTTCTAAGGTTCCTTGGTACGCAAATATAGTAAATTACCTAGCTGTTAAAAAGCTTCCGGAGTTGTGGTCCAAACAACAAAGAAAATACTTCTTCTCCAAGTTGAAGCATTAGTTTTGGGAGGATCCGGAGCTATATAAGGTGTGTGCTGACCAATTTGTTAGGAGATGTGTTCCCGACCACGAGCATATGGACATATTGGCTCATTGCCATTCATATGCATGCGGTGGACACTTTGGTGCTACGAAAACTGGGCATAAAGTCCTACAAAGCGGTTTCTTTTGGCCGACTATATTCAAGGATGCCCAGTATTTTGTGAAAGCATTTATTCGTTGACAACAAGTTGGTGGGATTTTAAGACGTGATCAAATGCCTATGAATCCCATACTTGTTGAGATCTTTGACATGTGGGGTATTGATTTTATAGGGCCATTCCCCACTTTCCATGGCAATGTGTACATTTTAGTGGCAGTTGATTATTTGTCTAAGTGGGTAGAGGCTAAGGCTACTAGAACCAATGATCATAGTGTAGTTCTTAAGTTTGTTAAGAAGAATATCTTTGCTAGACATGGAATTCCTAAGGCTATCATTAGTGATGGGGGTTCTCACTTTAAGAACTTTAGATTTGGAAAATTATTGAAACACTATGGAGTTAATAATAGGATAGCTACCCCTTATCACTCACAGACTAGTGGACAGGTGGAAGTATCAAATAGGGAGATTAAACGAATCTTAGAAAAGACCGTTCGAAGTGATAAGAAAGATTGGTCCTTGAGGTTAGATGATGCTTTGTGGGCATATAGGACGACTTTTAAGACTCCTATTGGAATGTCACCGTATAAGTTGGTATATGGCAAGGCGTGTCATTTACCGGTTGAAATAGAGCATAGGGCTGAATGGGCGATTAAGACCGTTAATCTGGATTTAGAGAAAGCGGATAGTTCTAGGAAACTCCAGTTATCTGAATTAGATGAGATTAGACGTGATGCTTATGAGAGTTCAAGGATTTATAAGGAGAAAACCAAAGCTTTTCATGATTGACACATCACCAAGAAGTCTTTCTTGGTTGGTTAAAAAGTTTGGTTATTCAATGCTAGACTTAAACTTTTTCCTGGAAAGTTGAGAAGTAAATGGATGGCTTCGTACGTTGTGACTCAAGTCTCTCCACATGGAGCCAATGAAATAAAAAAATATGGTTGGTGGAGAGCCGTTTAAAGTTAATGGACACCGGTTGAAGCCATATGTTGAGTTGGAAAGTGATCAAATGGAAATGGTGGATGTGGTTTACATGGAACCACTCCAACTGTCTCAATTGCTCATATGAGTTATGTCTGGCTGAAGACGGTAAACCTAGCGCTTCGCGGGAGGCAACACGTGGTTTGTGGTTTGTAGTGTGTGTATTTTCTTTTTCGATTTATTATCTTATTTTTGTGTGTGTTTAAAACTTTATGGGTGTGTTAACTACAAACCTCACGAGACAAAACTCGTCCACTCGGGCTACCGAGTGGTTTAAAGGCTTGTTGTATATGCTTGATGAGACTGCTTTTATACATGGTCTCATCGTCCAAAACGGCCTTAAATTGCATAAAATATCACAAAACATGCCAAATATATGCTCGTTTTTGTTACTTGTGTATTTTTAGGTACGGATATTGAGGAATTGGCAAAAGAACACAAGAATCAATCAAAAACGAACACGGGAAACGAAGTCGCACAATGAACCGGGCCCAAGTTTGGAAATTTGCAAAATGACCCTTGAAGAATTGAAGATTGGCAAAAATGGCCCCTCATCTTTGAAGAACTTGTCACATTTGACCCTCAAAATATCAAATGTACAAGTATAAGCCTTAATGTTTGAAGATTGTACAAGATCAGTCCTTGGAATTTGAAGAATATACATTTTATGCCCTTGGAAAAGTTTTAGAAAGTAATTGTGCCAAAAGTGACAACTTATCAAAAGTTGTCACTTGTTATTTGGACGCTGATGGACAATTAAAACAAAGTGGAAGAAGTTGAAAACCTTGGGACCAATCCTGCCAATTAACCAAACTCCCACAACCAACCAGACGACGACACCTCAGCCCTACCCACTTCATTTACCCATTTACCCATAACCCTTACCCAAAACCGACCCTACCCAATCCCATTTAAACCAGTTTATTATTTAAACTTGGTCAAAGGTCAAACCCACTTAATCCCTTTCCCTCCCTAACATTTATTTAAAAATGTTAATTACCCAAGACGGATTAAACACAACTTAAACACCCATAAACCCTAATAATCCCCAGATCCCATCTCACCCAAATCAAGGGGTTATTAGCTAAATCCCTCCAGATCACTAATACACGTCACTCTCATCCTTTCCCACTCAACAAAACACACCCACATGGCCAGTGGGACCCTACCCAAGCTTCCCCTGCTACATCACTTTCGCACCAAAACCCACACCCGACCAAACCAACACCCAGGATCATCCCCTTGGTCCCAAAGGTTCATCCAACGACTCAAGATGAAGATTCCAAGCTGGCATCCAGTACATGATCACATGAGACGGTTTTTGACCCAAAATCAGTCAAAACTTCAAGGGACTTTTAGGCATTTTAGTTGCTAGGGTTTGTAGTCCTAGAATGTTCTCTTAGTTAGTATTTAAAGGGCATTCGCATGTGAATGCACCTCTTGTTCCAGTTTTTGCATAACTTTTGTATTTCCTTTTTATATAAATTAAAAGTTTGGTGTTTGTTAAGATACAATTGTAATTCCTTTTTAATCTTCATATAAAGTTGGTGTAAGTGTATGCAAAGCTGAGTTCCAATTTGTAAAAGTTTGTGTTTGATTTTTAAGAGATTTCAAAAAGTTTTAAAATTCTGTTTAAATTTTATAAATTTTTCCTTGGAAGTGAAAGTGGAAAAGGAGAAGTGTTTATGAGTTTGAAAAGAGGTTTTAAAACGTGGTGTTAAGTTTGAAAGACTTTGGAAAGATTTTAAGGAAAAAGAAAAAGTAAGCAGAATATGAGATATTGCTTGTTTGCCTATTTTCTTTGATTTTCTTTTTCAGGTTGTTACTTGTTGATTTGTTGAAGGATTCTGCATCAACCCGAGTTGATTGGAGGAGGATTATACATCCTCTAGGGTTTTGGAAGTAAAACCCTAAGGTATTTTCTTTTACCTTGTTAAAAGTTCAGTAAATGTGATTTGAATGAGTATGTGCTAATTGTTGTTAAAAGCTGTTGGATTTGTGTTTATTAGAATTGTTATGCATGTTATATGCCATTAGGACCAGTTTGGGTAGATTTTAAATTGTTTTGGTTTGTAAAAGTGTGAAAAAGATTTTTAAAGTGGTGTTTGGATAAGCATCTTAGCAGGATAGATTTTTGATTTGAGCTTTCATAAGGGTGTTAGAAAGGTCATATAGAGTTAGGATAGGTTTCTTGCTAGTCTTAGGCTAGATTGGAACAAGTTTGAGCTGAATTGTGTGTTCAAAAAGGAAAAGTGAGTTTGAAATTTGCATAAAGCTTATTTTGCTTGTGTTTCATGATTTCTGGCACTTGATCTTTGAATTTTTTTGAAGTAATAGGTTGTTTAAGGTTTGTATTTGATTGTGTGACATTTTGTGAGTTGCTATACCAAGTTTGAGCCTCTGAGTGTCACTTGAGTGCAAGTAAAAGATTAAAAGACTACCAGACCTAAGAATCTGTCACAGAAACTTTTTATGTGCATTTGTGCTTTTGATTTGTGATTTTTGTGTGCTAAGTGTTTAAACTTTGCTTGATTTGTGCTTTGATTGACTCCCTTCACTCAGAAAGAGTGAAGGGGTGCCCTTTGTTCCAACAAATCACCTCAAACAAAGCAAAAAACCAAGACCTCTTGGTGTTAACTTGTTCATCAGAAACATACCCAAACCTGGGCACGTTTTTGCCTTTTAATTGCTTAATCTTGGATAAGATTTGATTTGGATTGTGTTTTTAAGCTATACATAGTACTGGAATCAAGCTTTTAAACTTTAAAAAAAAAATATATAAACACAAAAAAAGACGTGGCCAGGACTCGAACCTGCGCCACTCCTCTCACAACCAAACGTGCTAACCAATTGCGCCCTGGGGACTTTGACTGATAGGTTTGGTTTGGATTAATACTTAAGGGCATTTTCAGTTTGGCTTATTTAAATAAGCCGTGGCTTATTTGGCTTATTCTAGCTTATTTATTAAGCTTTCTAGCTTTCTTTCATTTTTCCTAGGATTAAAATAGGTTTAGGGATTTTTCTGGCTAAAAATATTATTTTTCCTTTTATTTAATTATTTAATAGGATTATTTCTATTTTTAGATTTAGAAAGTCTTTAAAAAATATTAAACAGTAATATAAAAATACAAAAAAATAGTTTTTAGGTTTTAATTTGTATTTTTGAGGTTTACATATAAAAAAGTTTTCAAAAACTTTAAATTTTGATTTTATTTAATTTTAGGGTTTTTTAGCAACTTTAAAAATTAATATAAAATTAATTAAAAGGTTTCAGAAACTTTTGTTTACATTTTCTTCTTAGTTAGATTATTTAGGATTTTTGAGAATTTTTTAGAATTTATTTGAGGACTTTCAATTTTTTAGAATATTTTAATATTATTTTATTCATTAAAATAAAAAGTTTTATTTTTAACTTTTTTTCATTTTTCCTAGATTCTAGACATTAAAATAGGACCTTTATCACTTTCCAAATAATTTTTAGGCTTTTCAATTAATTTTTAGAATTAATTTAAGATTTAATAGTTTTTAATAGTTTTTAGGAGTTTAAAAATAGTTTAAATTAGTTTAAAAATTTTTAAAAATAGTTTTTAGTTTAATTAGGTCATTTTTGAGGTTTACAAACTATTAAATCTTGTTTAGGGCTTTTTAATATTTAAAAGTGATTTTTAGGGCTTTAATTAGCATTAAAAAGTCATTATTAAATTAATTAAAAGGTTTTGGCAAGTTTGGATTTTTTGTAAACTCTTAGAATATTATTTGGGATTTTTTTTTTAGGAATTTTTAGGAATTTTTAGGTTAAAATTTTAATTTTTTCACTTTTTACGTTTTACGTCGTAACTTTCTAGTAGTGTTTTTGCCTTATTTTTCTAATTTTTTCGTCTTAGTCATTTTCTCTTCTTTTCTTCTCATTAATAACCAAAAACATAATCAATCATTCATTACACAACGCACGTGCCTCCTCGAGAGAACGATTCCCATCAAGGGTCATAAGTGCTTGGTTTTCCTAAACCGACACTTAACACTTACCGCTTTTTGTGTTGCTTTGTTTTTCCTAAAATAAAGTATATACAAAACCTCTACATCATTTTTGGCGCCGCTGCCGGGGAGGCGTGTTGTGTTTTGATTGACCATTGTTGTTTTATATATTAGCCATAAATATAATTGTATTAATAGCACTCTATTAATACGTATTATCGTTTTTCGGTTTTTTGTGTGAATATTATTACTATATTGTATACGTAGAACAATAAATACACAAGTACTCCAAATACGTGAGCAATCACAACCTTGATTCGGGATTTCATCACTCGATCATTGTATTCGAATCTCAAACCAAAGAAAAAAGGCAAAAATAGATAAATACTTTCGTGAAGCTTAATCTTGATAATACAAACTATAAGGTGGGTATAAGGCGGTTGTATTTCACAACCTAAAGGAAAAAGGCTCTTAAGTGCTTCGCGCCGCCTCGTTCCCTCCGCTTGCTTGTGCGTATTTGATTTTGAGAGTGAATCGAGGGTTTTGCCGCCCAAAGTATTACTACATATCATATATATTTTCTTGGTTTTCATTTGATTAAACCCTCTTGAACGATTTGGTGTTCCACCATCGTTCTAATGTCATCGAAGGCGTTCACTCCACGTGATCGTTTTCATTCCTTGAGGCCTTTTTAATCAAGAGATTTGATTAAGTGAGGAGATTTGTGGACTTGTTGTCTACTTAATATATTCACCAATTCCAAAAAAAAGGTTAATACAATCAAAAACCACAAAAAAATTGAAAAAACACAAAATACCAAAAAGAATCTTCTTTGCTCGTCTCCACGTTGTACGTGACGTTTATGCAAACTCGCTCTAAAGCTAGACGTGCTCGTAAACGAAGAAACAAATCACTCACTCTTTCTAGTGAGGAGTCTCCTATTGACGAACCCATTGTACGAGAAAAACCAACCATGGCGAATCGAACTATGATGGAGTTACTTCAAGCACCCACCGAGGGTTATGGAGAAGCTATTGTGATTCCCGCAATCCTTGCGGAGAATTTTGAGGTGAAAACGGGTTTGTTGTTGATGATCCAAAACAACAAATTCCGTGGTGATGAGAAGGACAATCCTCACAACCATATCCGCCAATTTAATCGTCTTACCGCCACGTGCAAATTTAAGGATGTCTCGAATGACTCGATTAAGATGATGTTATTTCCGTATTCCTTAGCGGGGCCCGCTAAAATTTGGTTAGAGAAAGAGCCACCCAATTCTATATTGACGTGGAAGGATCTCGTTTCGAAATTCGTGAACCAATTTTTTCCGCCCTCTAAGACTACGCATTTGAAGAATGAAATTTCTAAATTTTCACAAGAATCAAATGAAAGTTTTTCTACGGCTTGGAATAGGTTTAAGGAGATGTTACACGAATGTCCTCATCATGGTTTTTCCGATTTGCACCAAATCGACACGTTTTACAATGGACTTAACGATCATGAAAGAGATTATTTAAATGCCGCCGCGGGTGGTAATTTTTTGTGTAAAACGGTTGAAGAAGCTTTGGTCATAATCGAGAATAGGTCTAAGGTTTATAGCCCTCGTCACACACCGAGTGTTGCCAAAAGGGGCTCATCATCGTCTCAAAGTATCAATGCATTACATGATGAAGCAAATGAAGAAAACCGATTTTTCGATAGATTTGCTAACCTTATGTCCCATTGAAAGGCTCAAGAAGCTTCCAACACCGCTTCGGTTAAAGCGGTTTCTAAAAGTTGTTTGTCGTGTGGGGGAGCTCATGATCTTTCCGAGTGTATTACCGCGTTTGGTAACACTTCGAATGCTTTTGTAGCCACGGGAACTTATAACCAAATCGGTCAAGGTTCACGTTCGAATCAAGCTCCACCCAATCAAAATGCTAATAATTATCGCAACAACAACAATCAAGGTGGAAATTACCAAGGAAATCAAAGAAACTATAACAAAGGTAATTACCAAAGTGGAAATGGGCAAATTTCAAACCAAAACCAAAACCGTGATTTTCAAACTAATGCCCAAGGTTTTCAAAACGATCACACCAAAAATCTTCAAGGAGAATTTTTGAATTATGCCAAGGCTAATGATGCTAAGTTTGACAACATGCAACGTGAAATGGTTAGCTTAACATCCGAATTGAAAAACGAGCTTAAAACCGAACTTGCTAATGAACTTAAAACTCATGCTAATAAAATGGAAGGAAATGTCACACGACTCCAACAAAATCAACAAAAAATGGAGCAAGGACAACATGAGATTAAGCAAGAATTGTTGAAAGCGGATGCTAGGCAATCTAAGTTTGAAGATCGAATGGCTAAAATGTTTGAAGCTATCATGTGTAAACCCTCTTCTTCGGGTGGTCTTCCTAGTGATACCATCGTGAACCCGAAAGGAGAATTGAAGGTTATTACTACTCGTAGTGGTAAAACTTTCAAAGAACCCATTTCTCGCCCAAGTACTTCTATGGAGAAGAAAAAAGAGAAAGAACCCGAGGTTGTGGTTGAAAAGGAGCACATTACAAGCCCACGAAGTACCGCTCAAACCACACCTACGGTTGAACCAATACCCATTATGGAACCCGAGATTCCAAGGCCGATGCCTATGCCTAATTTGCCCCAACCCACACCACCTTTACCCTACCCATCAAGACGAGACAAGGAAAAGGCACAAGAACGAAATAATTATCAATTTGAACTCTTTATGAAAATGTTTCGTGACTTGCATTTTAATATAAGTTTTGCCGACGCCTTAGTCATGATGCCTCGATTTGCCGCGAACTTCAAAAGTATGTTGAATAACAAAGAAAAATTGCAAAAATCGTCTATTTGTTCATCGGTTTTTCTAAGCCGCATACCTCAAAAAGTCGGTGATCCTGGAAAGTTTTTAATCCCATGTGCTATCCAAGACATGGAAGAATGCTACGCCTTGGCCGATCTTGGTGCTAGTATTAATTTGATGCCTCTCGAGATTTTTAAGTCACTCAATCTTCCAAATCTCACTCCTTCAAGAATGTCAATCGAAATGGCCGATCATTCTACGATTCTAGCTTGTGGAGTTGCCGAGGACGTCTTTGTGAAAGTTGGGAAATTCTATTATCCCGTGGACTTCATTGTTGTTGATATTCCCATCGATCCTAAAGTTCCGTTAATTTTAGGTCGATCTTTTTTGGATACCTCGAGAGCACTTATCGATGTGCATGCAAGAAAAATCACTCTTCGTTTCAATGAGGAAGAACTCGTCGTTAATGCAACCCAAAACTCCACTCTTTCTCATGTTTATTCGATCACATCTTTGTACAATGTCAATCCAATCAAAAACATGTGTCAAAGGATTTCAAATAGAGTTTTAGGAGTTGATAAAAATGAAGTTCCGTCCCCTCCGCCGATGGAGGTTAAGAGTGTTAAGCCGATAATTCCAATATCGAGTGAATCTTCGGATGATGAATACGTTGATCCCGATGGGGAGGTTTTCTTTGTTGACAAAAGATTTGAAAACTTGCCACCACCTAAACCAAAACGCTTTCAAAATGTGAGAATTTTTAGTGTGACTAACATTGTTTTAGATACACCAAATATTTTTGACATAATCAAATCGGGTTTTCACAAGGAGAGTGTTAAAGATGAAAAAGGAAAAGATTTTGAATCTAATTTAAAAGATTTTTCTACTAATCTAACTCCGTCATCACCGCGTGTCTTGAGTACTACAAGCTCGTCTTCTCCTTTTGACGATGCTTTGTGTGGACTTAGTGTGGGGGAAGCCCCTTATGTTCCCTCCCCTTTCTCCACCGAGGACGAGATATTTGATCCTGGAATTGCTTATATAGGGAAATCTCGGTCTTCCACCGATGCAATAAATGGAAAATCTTTTCATTTGATTGGTGCGAGTCTACCTCGAGTAGCTCAATGTTTTGCCTTACCCATTGTCCCACCCTTCTATTTCTTCTCTCCTATTTTCTTCTATCCCATTGGGATTTGTGTTGAAGTTGTGTTGTCTCGTCTTTCATCCGAAAACGAGGACGCTATCTTTGACCCCGGTATACGTTTATCGGATTTTTAAAGTACTCCACGTGCTTTTGGGCCTTGTTTATCATGTAAGCCCCACCAAAAATTGACCAAACCATGATTATCCCTAAATGATCACATTTATGGGGATTCGAGTCGAGCTTTTGACTCGGTTATCAAAAACAAGGTGCCTCGTGGGGGAGACCCATGCTTATCCATGTACATATTATTGCTTTTTAGTTTAATGTGAGGGGATTTGTGCCCTTCCAACCTTTGTTCCGTGGTTGTTTGTGAATTGTGTCTTTTAGATCATCATCTTCACGATTGGAGCCTCTCGTGTTCGTTTCATGGGAGCACTCGATTGTTTGCTTTGGAGGCCTTTCCCAATATCCACATCATGATATATCCTTTTATGTTCTAACCTTAGGTTTTTAGCACACTTCATAAACGGCTATTACTTATTGGTTACACCCTTTCCATGCTAGATTAGGCATTCGACTACGTCTCTAGTATGGGGGTGTTTGCACCCCTAGACTCGAAACATTGAGGACAATGTTTAACTTTAGTATGGGGGGGTGAATAGATACTTGCCTTGCCAAACCTTCACGCTTTCCAAAGTTTATCGTTTTGTTATCGTTTTCTTGCAAAATAAGGCTAAAAATGGCCAAATTTAAAATTTTTTCTCATGTTTCATAAGTGTTTGAAGACAAGAATGTAGATTTTCCGATGGCGAGAATAAGAGTAATTTTTGACTCGACCGTGCGTGTTGAGCACTTAGCTTTGATTCCTTAACTACACATTAGGCTAAGTCTCTTAAATGAGGACGAGAAATGATAGAGTTAATTATAAGTTACTATGCTAAACGTAGAGTACTCGTATTCTTTCAAAAACTCATGTGTTCTCGTTGTTTGCTTATTCTCCCTTCGCATGTAAATATTTTTTGCTTAATAAATATTGACTTAGCGGTTTAGTTTTGATTGTTGGGTTTCTAGTCTTTTCTAGTAGCTTCCGTGTAATTAAATTGGGAAGACATTAAGATATCGCCAGCGTCACGGTTTTGAAGTATTGGCACCCTAATAATCGAAAGCTTCACCCAATAATAAGATTTCAAGTGCTCACCTAAATCAAGCAAACAATTTGAAGCCCCACAAGGCCGAAAAATCTATGCAAAATTGAAAGTGAATCAAGCCTTAATCTTCGAAGCTTTAAAGATCCAAAATTCGCTTTAGCGTGAGGATATACGTCTTTGGCTAATAAAACCACCGATGAGGCGGATAATAAAAGGCAAGGCAAGACCGAAGTCATAATAAAAGCTTCATGGCGAAGTTGAATAAAAGATGGAGGTAAACCAAAGATAATAAGGTCCTTCCGTTAGGGGGCGTATAAAAGTCTTGGTAATAAGTCTCATGTTCAAAACCGTTATAAAACCGTGTTTATCGATTCTTCTTGTCAACTTAATTTTTTGACATCGTTGTCTATTAGGAGGGGTTATTGATTTGATGGTCTTAGTTACACCGTTAGGACTCTATTTTTAGACCTAAATCTCTATTATCGCATAAGTCAACAATGTATCTTCGTGATCATTAAGACATAATAAAATATAAGAGATACAACTTAGGAATAATGGGAGAATAAGTACGTGATTAGGGCATATGAGTAGTGTTAGCATTACTAACTTATAATGACAATGATCTCGTTACACGCTTAGCATGGAATTAAAGTGAAAATCGAGGACGATGAAATTATTTCTAACGAAGCATTCACGTGTTCTTATTCTATGAACCTAAACGTCCCATTTTGCGATGAAAATCATACATTATGTCTAAAACGCAAGAAGTAGTAATTGTAATGTGTAGCTAGTTATCATTTCAATAAAAGTCATAAAATTAATTTTGGAGATGCTTTGATACTTTATCCTTAGCATTGCGTGAGGGCACGGCAATGGTTTAGTATGGGGGAGTGATGAGACTGCTTTTATACATGGTCTCATCGTCCAAAACGGCCTTAAATTGCATAAAATATCACAAAACATGCCAAATATATGCTCGTGTTTGTTACTTGTGTATTTTTAGGTACGGATATTGAGGAATTGGCAAAAGAACACAAGAATCAATCAAAAACGAACACGGGAAACGAAGTCGCACAATGAACCGGGCCTAAGTTTGGAAATTTGCAAAATGACCCTTGAAGAATTGAAGATTGGCAAAAATGGCCCCTCATCTTTGAAGAACTTGTCACATTTGACCCTCAAAATATCAAATGTACAAGTATAAGCCTTAATGTTTGAAGATTGTACAAGATCAGTCCTTGGAATTTGAAGAATATACATTTTATGCCCTTGGAAAAGTTTTAGAAAGTAATTGTGCCAAAAGTGACAACTTATCAAAAGTTGTCACTTGTTATTTGGACGCTGATGGACAATTAAAACAAAGTGGAAGAAGTTGAAAACCTTGGGACCAATCCTGCCAATTAACCAAACTCCCACAACCAACCAGACGACGACACCTCAGCCCTACCCACTTCATTTACCCATTTACCCATAACCCTTACCCAAAACCGACCCTACCCAATCCCATTTAAACCAGTTTATTATTTAAACTTGGTCAAAGGTCAAACCCACTTAATCCCTTTCCCTCCCTAACATTTATTTAAAAATGTTAATTACCCAAGACGGATTAAACACAACTTAAACACCCATAAACCCTAATAATCCCCAGATCCCATCTCACCCAAATCAAGGGGTTATTAGCTAAATCCCTCCAGATCACTAATACACGTCACTCTCATCCTTTCCCACTCAACAAAACACACCCACATGGCCAGTGGGACCCTCCCCAAGCTTCCCCTGCTACATCACTTTCGCACCAAAACCCACACCCGACCAAACCAACACCCAGGATCATCCCCTTGGTCCCAAAGGTTCATCCAACGACTCAAGATGAAGATTCCAAGCTGGCATCCAGTACATGATCACATGAGACGGTTTTTGACCCAAAATCAGTCAAAACTTCAAGGGCCTTTTAGGCATTTTAGTTGCTAGGGTTTGTAGTCCTAGAATGTTCTCTTAGTTAGTATTTAAAGGGCATTCGCATGTGAATGCACCTCTTGTTCCAGTTTTTGCATAACTTTTGTATTTCCTTTTTATATAAATTAAAAGTTTGGTGTTTGTTAAGATACAATTGTAATTCCTTTTTAATCTTCATATAAAGTTGGTGTAAGTGTATGCAAAGCCGAGTTCCAATTTGTAAAAGTTTGTGTTTGATTTTTAAGAGATTTCAAAAAGTTTTAAAATTCTGTTTAAATTTTATAAATTTTTCCTTGGAAGTGAAAGTGGAAAAGGAGAAGTGTTTATGAGTTTGAAAAGAGGTTTTAAAACGTGGTGTTAAGTTTGAAAGACTTTGGAAAGATTTTAAGGAAAAAGAAAAAGTAAGCAGAATATGAGATATTGCTTGTTTGCCTATTTTCTTTGATTTTCTTTTTCAGGTTGTTACTTGTTGATTTGTTGAAGGATTCTGCATCAACCCGAGTTGATTGGAGGAGGATTATACATCCTCTAGGGTTTTGGAAGTAAAACCCTAAGGTATTTTCTTTTACCTTGTTAAAAGTTCAGTAAATGTGATTTGAATGAGTATGTGCTAATTGTTGTTAAAAGCTGTTGGATTTGTGTTTATTAGAGTTGTTATGCATGTTATATGCCATTAGGACCAGTTTGGGTAGATTTTAAATTGTTTTGGTTTGTAAAAGTGTGAAAAAGATTTTTAAAGTGGTGTTTGGATAAGCATCTTAGCAGGATAGATTTTTGATTTGAGCTTTCATAAGGGTGTTAGAAAGGTCATATAGAGTTAGGATAGGTTTCTTGCTAGTCTTAGGCTAGATTGGAACAAGTTTGAGCTGAATTGTGTGTTCAAAAAGGAAAAGTGAGTTTGAAATTTGCATAAAGCTTATTTTGCTTGTGTTTCATGATTTCTGGCACTTGATCTTTGAATTTTTTTGAAGTAATAGGTTGATTTAAGGTTTGTATTTGATTGTGTGACATTTTGTGAGTTGTTATACCAAGTTTGAGCCTCTGAGTGTCACTTGAGTGCAAGTAAAAGATTAAAAGACTACCAGACCTAAGAATCTGTCACAGAAACTTGTTATGTGCATTTGTGCTTTTGATTTGTGATTTTTGTGTGCTAAGTGTTTAAACTTTGCTTGATTTGTGCTTTGATTGACTCCCTTCACTCAGAAAGAGTGAAGGGGTGCCCTTTGTTCCAACAAATCACCTCAAACAAAGCAAAAAACCAAGACCTCTTGGTGTTAACTTGTTCATCAGAAACATACCCAAACCTGGGCACGTTTTTGCCTTTTAATTGCTTAATCTTGGATAAGATTTGATTTGGATTGTGTTTTTAAGCTATACATAGTACTGGAATCAAGCTTTTAAACTTTAAAAAAAAAAAATATAAACACAAAAAAAGACGTGGCCAGGACTCGAACCTGCGCCACTCCTCTCACAACCAAACGTGCTAACCAATTGCGCCCTGGGGACTTTGACTGATAGGTTTGGTTTGGATTAATACTTAAGGGCATTTTCAGTTTGGCTTATTTAAATAAGCCGTGGCTTATTTGGCTTATTCTAGCTTATTTATTAAGCTTTCTAGCTTTCTTTCATTTTTCCTAGGATTAAAATAGGTTTAGGGATTTTTCTGGCTAAAAATATTATTTTTCCTTTTATTTAATTATTTAATAGGATTATATCTATTTTTAATTTTAGAAAGTCTTTAAAAAATATTAAACAGTAATATAAAAATACAAAAAAATAGTTTTTAGGTTTTAATTTGTATTTTTGAGGTTTACATATAAAAAAGTTTTCAAAAACTTTAAATTTTGATTTTATTTAATTTTAGGGTTTTTTAGCAACTTTAAAAATTAATATAAAATTAATTAAAAGGTTTCAGAAACTTTTGTTTACATTTTCTTCTTAGTTAGATTATTTAGGATTTTTTAGAATTTTTTAGAATTTATTTGAGGACTTTCAATTTTTTAGAATATTTTAATATTATTTTATTCATTAAAATAAAAAGTTTTATTTTTAACTTTTTTTCATTTTTCCTAGATTCTAGACATTAAAATAGGACCTTTGTCACTTTCCAAATAATTTTTAGGCTTTTCAATTAATTTTTAGAATTAATTTAAGATTTAATAGTTTTTAATAGTTTTTAGGAGTTTAAAAATAGTTTAAATTGGTTTAAAAATTTTTAAAAATAGTTTTTAGTTTAATTAGGTCATTTTTGAGGTTTACAAACTATTAAATCTTGTTTAGGGCTTTTTAATATTTAAAAGTGATTTTTAGGGCTTTAATTAGCATTAAAAAGTCATTATTAAATTAATTAAAAGGTTTTGGCAAGTTTGGATTTTTTGTAAACTCTTAGAATATTATTTGGGATTTTTTTTTAGTAATTTTTAGGAATTTTTAGGTTAAAATTTTAATTTTTGCACTTTTTACGTTTTACGTCGTAACTTTCTAGTAGTGTTTTTGCCTTATTTTTCTAATTTTTTCGTCTTAGTCATTTTCTCTTCTTTTCTTCTCATTAATAACCAAAAACATAATCAATCATTCATTACACAACGCACGTGCCTCCTCGAGAGAACGATTCCCATCAAGGGTCATAAGTGCTTGGTTTTCCTAAACCGACACTTAACACTTACCGCTTTTTGTGTTGCTTTGTTTTTCCTAAAATAAAGTATATACAAAACCTCTACATCAATGCTAAATGCAACCATAATTCCTACGAAAGTGAGTTAGGTTTTTGTTTTGTGTGAGTTTGTCAAATTGATTTTTAACCAAAATTTCAATTTAAAGTTTTTGCATTAGGGGCAATGCAATGCTTTAAGTTTAGGGGGTGGCACATGTGTTACATGTTTTTTCTGTGAAATTTTGGTCAAAATGGGTTAAAATCTCAGTTTTAGGAAAAATTGAATTTTTTTAAATAATTTTGAATCACATTATAAGAGTCTTGTGCTAATTAGATGTGGAAGTTTCTTCTACATATATGTTTGTTGAGTGTTTACAGATTCTGAAGATTAGCTTGTGGATGATTTATTGGAGCAAGCTAGAGAATTTGGCCATAATTATCAGGTGCAGCCGATTCCATTATATAATTTGGTTATTAAATTGATTTGATTGTTTGCATGTAGTTAGGCATATGTATAATTTAGATGATCAAACCACGCCGATTGAATTCCCTCTACTTACCTTTGCTTAGATTGAGTAGAAAGTTTGAATAAATAATATGAAATATAATAACGTAATAGTTGGGTTAGGCCACTTAAAATTGATCTTATTCGGCTCGCCACCCGTGCACGGGGCCTTAGAAAAGAGTTGGAGATCTGTCATAATTATTAGTGGTAGTCATATGCTGGGCTTGCCTATCTGATTCGTCACCCGCGCAAGGTGATACTTTAGTTGTTAGCATGGGTCAGACGCAAATCTTTATGATGGATAGCCACTACTACAAAAAAGTCCAAAACCACCGGTTAGAATGACTCGTGAAAGCTGGTTTGCGAACCACTCTTCAAAGGGGGTATCTCTTTAACCCATAGTCATTGAAACTGGTTCTATAACAAGTTTCTAATAAGACCATGGAGACTTTATTTCTTGTCTAAACCAATTTCTTTTATAGAGAAAACAAACTCGTTTTTGTATCTTATATCCAGTCTTTCTGAGGTTATTTTATAAAGATCTTGTTTTTATAACTTTTCACAAAAAAATCACTTTTTAAAAAATTTTGAATTAATATCTCAATTAAAGCACAAAATCACATTTGGACCAAAAACAATATAAATTTAATATTAATGATATCGTGTGCTACAACAAAACATAAATTGCAACTCTAAGCTATAATCCTTGCAAGATTTGTGTAATAAATGTCACTCATTTACAACTTATTGTGCATCAGAATTTAATCTAGCGTTTTCCTATTATGCTTTCACGATCTGTATCCTTCCTATCGTCAAGTTTTCATGTACAATCTTCTTTTTTGATAATAGGTGAACAGCATAAATGAATATGATATGTTAAGGCTTTAACTCTCCATCAGAACTGGGGGCAGGTGACCCATCCTCATCCTCTGAAGGGTCATCATCATATATCATCACCATCATTGTCTGGTCTATCGGCTGTCTTGTTTTTTCTTGTACTTGTTTCTTCAACTACGTCTTCAAAGTGTTCAAGTTCTTCATCAGCCAGCTAATTCTGAAGTACAATTTCTTCGTAATAACAAATAGATGAAAAAAAGTACTTAATTTACTAGACAAATAGCAAACAATAAAAAAAATATCTAGACCCTAAACATTAAGGTGGTTTTAATTTAAGGTCATCAGAAAAAAGAAAGATGCATTCACAAGTGTATTGAGGCTGCTGCTGAAGGGAAACTTGCACACGTTATCAAATATTATAATTACATAATTGCTGGAAAATTCATGTGTGTGTAACATATCATTAACCTGTATGTCAGCCTCTAAACAAAATAATAATCTTACTGTGGCTTTGCTTTGTGCTTAAAAAATTAACAAATTCACATGATATCACATACTCATTGTTATTATTTATATATCGTTGTTAATACTCATATGACTATACGTAAACAAACAGGGCTCGCAAATTTTATATATCGGCTTATGGTAATGTCTTATATGAGGAAGGTGGAAAACTAAATTTTTTTCCTGGTGCAACACGAATGTCATGTAATTGAAAACCAATTATGATCAGTAAGGGCCATTTATGTAAATTTTGGTACTTACCAACATTAAATATTAATCAAATGCAGCTACCCTCTTTAGATTAGGATCGTCTTCTATAGCTTGGGTAAGCAAACCAATGAACAATTCCTGGAAGAGGTAAATACCGAAAATGAATCAAAAAAACTAAATCAAAATGCTAGATATGCAAATACTAATATAAAAAAATAAATTTGGAAGAACCTATCTATAAAGTTCATGATATTGGCATATTTACTTACATTGGAAGTGTTCAATGCAGAAGGAAGTAATTCTTGGGATTATAAAGTGAGAAAAGCCCGATCAGTGACTATTTTATAGTTTGACGAGATTTTAAAAATAAGCATTAAAGTTTCATCTCCGACATTAAAACTCTTCTAGTGAATCTACAAAAAAGTGACCACAATTAAGTATAATAGACGTAAAAATAAACCATTTAGCCACTTATAAAAAGAAAGGAAACAATTCTAAGTTTACTCATAAGTTTACCAATTGGAAGAGCATTGGAGTTTGAGCTTTAACAACATCATCTGCTTCATTGTTTGAAACAAAACCAAAAGAACTATCGATACCTAGTTGGGTAAACATGATAAAGTAGAGTATTCAATATTTGCAATTTGGAATCATCAATATAAAGATACAAAAGCAGGAAACTAATTTTTAGAAGAAATTTTAAAATTCGTGAATCTATTTCTACATAAGTACTAGCTTTAATTTTAGCCTTATTGTCTTTGGAAAATGTACTAATATGTCTTTTATATTCTTCTTTGCTCTATTATGCTTATTTGGTCCACGAGCCTCAGAGATAAGCACCTGAAACGATATACACTAAAAACTTAGCATCAAAGTATAATCAACATTTTAGAGAATGAATTATCTACATGTTACCTTGAATAAATCAAAGTACGCATCTAGAAATCATGTCTTTGTAGAAAAACCTTAGTTAATTACCCGTGTTCAAGTATATATAATGTCAGAGACTAACTAATTAGTAGAGTAAAAAAATATAAAACATGTATACGTTTCACCACAAATGATAAAATATAAGTGTTTGTCACATACAGCGTGGTAGTTGGCTCGTAACACCAAGTGTGTTCGACAAAGAAAATTATCTACTTTGTCGATCACAACCACCTGTAAGCATAAGAATAGTTAGTACAATCAAAGATAGTAAAGTTTTACAATAACAGCGGTTTTAGACTACACACGGTATAAGCCAGAGGTTGTATACCTTCATATTTGGATGCTCTGTCAAAAGATTTATTAAGTGATAAGAAGCATTAGACGCAGCCTTATTTTCAGGATCCCCAAGATGCAAACAACGAACATAGAAAATATTTATTTATATAATCAGGAGACTTGCATAGACAATTTAATGAGGTGGCACAATATATACCTTGTTTACAAGTGCAGAGATTAGTCAGTGCTCTTGTTCGGACTTGCTAAGCATTAATGTATTTTATAGTCTCCAAACATTGGACCAGAAAAACGTACATAATTATCATTAATTTCTTCGTGCACAGAGAAAATAAGATTATTTTAACCCAACTGTAGCAAAGCATAAACTTTCAGAGATTTATAATTAACTAAAGCTAATACATCCCTATATGCTTCCTCTAGCCCAAATATATACCGCTCATACCTGCATTCATACATGACCAAACTTTAGATGTAAACATAAGTCTATCAATGGTTTTTTCTTAAACTTATTATCTGGGGAGGGGGATGAGTCAAATGTACCTTTGTTTTAGGCATTTCTCCCATTTGCCAAAGCACTAGAAGAGAATTTCTATTTTGCCAATTGTTTAGATATATCTACTTAACATGGTGTTTAGGAGTACATAATTTGGCTTATTCATCATATATGGTGTTTAGGTAGGTGCTTAGCCGAAAGTGCTTATTTACAAAAAAACCCATAAAGCACTTAATAATCCAAACGTTCCAAAACTTTTTTATTTTTGAATAGACAATAAGCCAATAAGCACTTAAAGGTCCAATCTGAAAGACCGTCGCAAATGCCTATTTTACTATAGTATAATAATAAGAAACGATAGTTTTAGTTCTTAGGGAGACTTTACACCCGCTCAAACAGCTTGATACATAATCCCATACGTCACACATAAGAAGCATTAATAATTAACCCAAACATCCACATAATAAATTATACATAATATGAAACGCCTACAAAAGGAGATCCAATAAACATGGTGGATTACAACAGAATAAATCATATCAGTAACTAAATCCCCAATTGTTCATATAATGCAACAACAAACCCAAATTGGAATTTACCACAATCTCGATATTAAATAAGTAATCCACAAAACACATTACATTGAACAAAATATTAATAAACATGAAATCATACAAGAAATATGAATTGTTAACTGGGATGGGAGTATAGGTCTTGTTACAAGCATATATGGGCATGCATTTCTTAGCGGTGGTAAATGTGAAGGTCCTGAAAGGGTTGGTGTTATGTGTTGAACCGTTGTTTGATTTCAATACACTGAGTTGTTTTGAGAGAGATGAGTTTTGTTTGGAGGGTTTTGAGAGAGATGAGTTTTGTTTGGAGGGTTTTGAGAGAGATGAGTTTAATTTTTTTGGGTGGGGGATGTGTTTAATTTTTTGGTGATAAAGATGAGGGAAAATACCCGTTAGTATTATCTAGTGGAATGGACAAAGTTTCAGATTAGAATTGTAAATTTTTTTTAAAAAAAATAGACCGCTCGTTGCAAAGAATCATTTTTTAAAAGACATGTTTTTTTTTCAGAGAACCAATTTCTCTATGTATTTTAGGATATAAAGAGTGGGTTTCTTGTTAAAATTGGTATTTATGTTTCTTATTTTTTTTAGAATATAAATTGGTTATTTCAAAACCAGTTTATTTTCGGAGGTGTTTATGACCTTTTGTGTAGTAGCATTGCACTTAGCTGAGACAATTTTATGTGAAATAACCCAATCTTTGTATTTTTGTAATGAAATTAAGATGATTAGTTTGATTTAGTGCATTGATTAATTAGACTATGTGGTAGATAACTCCATCATGTGATGTACAAGTAGGCATGAAGTATATTTGTTCCAATTTAATAAAAACGGATAAATTAACCGGTCCACATGTGCCAATGTGTCTTAGTATGCACCTATAGGATAGATATTCATTTTTCTGAATAATTGGTCTTTAACCTTAAATGGAGTGTATAAAGCGTTCGGGGTGACTTGTATAAGAAACGGTCCCGAATGGCTAAAAAAAAGAGCTTATGTGCGATGTGAAAAAAAAAGTGAAAAATGAAAGAAAAAAAATGTGAAAAAAAGAAAAAATGTGAAAAAAAAGAAAAAATGATGGGAAAAAAATAGAAGTATGTAAGCTAAAGTATGATGGCTTATGATGTGCTCTTATGGTATAAAAACTCCAATGTTATAAAAGGTGTAAGATATTCTCACCTCTTGTTTTAGATTAATGTTTAGATTGATTATATGGGTGCATTAGGTACATTGGACACATGGTTAATTATATGAAACATAAAGTAAATGGAATCAATAGGAATGATTATGCTAAGTGTTTAAGAAGGACAAAAATGTTGGTAATTATTTTTGATTATTTTTCATGTAGAGTGGTTATTAGTGTACTAGGTTGAATTTAATCTTTTTGATAGAATTTAAATGACATGATTAAAAATTAAGAAATTAACATGTTTGTATATTTTTATTTTATTTTTACTGGAGACAATAAAGGTTAAGTGTGAGGGGGTTTGATTGGCGTATTTGACATACACCTAATAGCATGTTAATTTAGCCTAGTTATATATATATATATTTTTTTATACATGTACTTTTAATGTGTTTTGTGATTATATAGGTTACGAGCGAAGTGGAATAAAAATGGACGCTTTATTAATTTTTTGGAGAAAAGACATTGTGAGCCCCGATATATGAAGAAAAAATATTGAAGAAAAAGATTTGAGCGCGCCGCAATATTTTCGGTTTTTTTTATTTGTCCGGGCTTCGGTTGAGAAATTATTGGCATTGGTTATTTTCTATTCGGTCAAAGTTAATATATGCTAAAAGAGTAAAAGATATATATATATATATATATATATATATATATATATATATATATATATATATATATATATATATATATATATATATATATATATATATATATATATATATATATATATATATATATATATATATATATATATATATATATATATATATATATATATATATATATATTTGGCCCAATAGCCTAACCGGCTAAAAGGGACGCAATATATAGTGCAAACGGTCGACCTTGACTTAAAAAAAAGACGCATCAAAGAGGATCAAAAAGAAAGATTGGAAGAGTCAAGTTGCAAGAAAAAACGAAGGCAATTGAAGGGATAAGTTTTTGCCGCAATTAAAAAAAAAGACGATTGAAGAGATTCGGTGGGGCGACATATATAATTCACATTCATATAAGAAAGAAAGAGATTCGTTTGGCAAAGGAAAGAATAAAAAATAAGAGATAGAGATGAAGGTCACACAGTGGGTCGGTTACATCGCGATGTCCGGCTAATTTTGTTGCAATTCTTTCTGGTAACTTTATTTATGGTTCGATCATTACTTTTGGATTATTATATTTTTATTACATATATTTATAATTTATTTATACATTATTATTATTTATTTAATATTATGTTTAATTATTTGTGCAAGACAATTTATTATTCATTAACGATTCATACTTATTTTATATAGTTAAAAAAAAAGATGGTCGTATAATCAACATAAGTTGTACTTAAATAAATTATTAAAACATAACTATTGGTTGGATTAATATAAGATTTATTATCGTGAGTCATTGATAAACATAATAAATGCCGACATTAATTCATTCATATCATTTCGAGATAATATTTGTAAACGAGCTAAAAAGTTTCGATAATCCATAAGTGTGATCAACCATAAATATTAGAAGCTGGAAGGGATTGCATTTTTCTTTTAATTGTTTACATCCTTATTTTATTTTTCTAGCTTTATTGTTAGCTTAATAATTATTTTATTTTTTAATCCGCATTTTTATTATTAAAAGTATTTTAGTTGTTGGATTTCAAAACCAAAACATTTATTTATCACTGATCACCCCAAAACTTAAAATAAAATCACATATTCCTCGTGGATCGATACCCGCTAACCCTATCTGGTATAAGGTAATTAGGTTATTTTTGACCGGCACTTCGACGTCGATCACACACGCCCGCAGCATGTCCTCCAATGTCTGAATGGTACGTTCCGACTGTCTGTCGGTCTGCGGATGAAAGGCAGTGCTGAGCTTAAGTCTTGTTCCCCAAGCTTTCTGCAGACTCTTCCAGAAACGTGATGTGAAACGGGGATCTCTGTCATAGATGATTTCTGATGGAGTACCATGCAGTCTTATGATCTCCTTCTGAAAAGTGTCTGCTAATTTGCTGACCGGATGCTCCTTGAGGATCGGCAAAAAATGAGCAGATTTAGTCAACCTATCAACAATAACATAGCTAGCGTCGTTCTTCTTCTGAGTCACAGGAAGACCAGTAACAAAATCCTTGACGATTTTTTCCCATTTCCATGATGGAATATCTAGTGGTTGTAGTAACCCACTAGCTCTCTGGTGTTTGATCTTAACCTTCTGGCAGATCATACATTTAGAAACGAAGGTGGCAACATCCTGCTCCTTACCACTCTACCAAAAGTGTTGCTTGATGTTGTGGTACATCTTGGTAGAACCAGTATGTATGGTAAATGGAGAGTTGTGAGCTTCAGTCAGCACAGCTTCCCTGAGTGTAGAGTCATTAGGAACCACTAGTCTAGTTCCCTGCCATAAGATATCGTCGTTGTCAACATGAAACTCCGTGTGTTGATCAAGGTTCTGAATGATAGCCTAAATCTCACCATCGTCCTTCTGAGCTTCCTTGATCCTAGAATGTAAGTCTGGTTCCACTCTAAGATTAGCCCAGTAACCGTGTTGTCCTCGTACATAAAACTCGATATCAGTCATCTCTAGGTCACGGATGATCTACTTGTCAATCAAGATGCCAGCAATCATACCCGACCTTCTGCTTAGAGCATCTGCCATCACATTCGCCTTACCAGGATGGTACTGAATGTTGGTGTCGTAGTCCTTCAATATCTCTAACCATCTCCTCTATCTCATGTTCAGTTCCTTCTGGGTGAAGATGTACTTGAGACTCTTGTGATTGGTGAATATGTCACATGATTCACCATACAAATAATGTCTCCATATCTTCAACGTGAAAACAACTACTGCAAGCTCCAAATCGTGAGTAGTATAGTTTTCTTCATATGGTTTCAGCTGTCATGATGCGTATGCAATAACCTTCCCATGTTGCATGAGAACGCAGACTAGAACCTTTCCTGAAGCGTCACTATAGATCTGAAATCCAGTTGAGCCAGATGGGAGAGTAAGAAGAGGTCCAATCCCTAACTTCTTCTTAAGATCTTCAAAGCTCTTCTCTCGTTCTTCTGTCCAGACGAATTTCTATCCGTTCCTCATCAGCTTAGTCAAAGGTAAGGCTAACCGTGAAAATTTCTCTATAGACCTACGGTAGTAGCCAGCTAAACCCAGAAAACTTCTGACCTCTGTTGCAGATGTAGGTCTCGACCATTTGGTGATAATTTCAACCTTTGTAGGATCCATGGTGATCCCCTCTACAGATACTATATGGCACATAAATGCTACCTTGCTTAACCAGAACTCACACTTTGAGAAATTGGCATACAGCTGCTTCTGACGAAGAATCTGCAAGACTGTACGAAGGTGTTCCTCATGTTCCTCCTTGGATTTAGAGAAAATCAGGATGTCATCAATGAACACAATAACGAACTGGTCCAAAAACTCATGGAAGACACGGTTCATCAAATCCATGAAGACAGCTGGAGCATTAGTGAGTTCGAATGGCATGACTACGAACTCGTAGTGCCCATAACATGTATAGAAAGCAGTCTTAGAGATGTCCTGCTCTTTAACCCGTAATTGATGGTAGCCGGACCTAAGATCGATTGTGGAGAAATACTTGGCGCCCTGAAATTGATCAAAAAGGTCGTCAATTCGCGGCAAAGGATAACGATTCCTGATCGTGATCTTGTTCAGCTCACGATAGTCTATACATAAACGTATGCTGCCGTCTTTCTTCTTTACGAACTATACCGGTGCACCCCATGGTGATGCACTGGGACGGATGAAACCTCGTTCCAGAAGTTCCTGCAGCTGATATTTTAGTTCTTTAAGCTCTATAGGAGCCATACGGTAAGGAGCTTTGGAAATCGGCTTTGCACCTAGAATGAACTCTATTCCAAACTCGACTTCACGAACAGGTGGTATGCCTGGAAGTTCATCTGGAAATACGTCAGGATATTCTGACACAATAAGCTGATCTTGGATCGATGGAGACTCGGCAGAAATGTCATGAACATTGGCTATGAAACCCTGACAACCGTGTGATAGCAATGCACGCGCCTCCATGGATGAAATAATTTGCACTGACCTCCCTGGCAGAAAACCATGGTGTATGTACTCTGTAGATTTAACATCACCGAAGATGACCCTATAAGTGTGGCAGTCAATCGTGGCATGGTGTTTGGATAACCAGTCCATGCCCAAAATTAAGTCAAAATCGCACATGTCCAAAGAAAGTGCGTCAACTCTGCGGATCTTATCATCAATTTCAATAGGATGATCCCTGTACACCTGAGTGATTCGTACAGAGTCCCTAAGTGGCGTGGAAATACATAAGGCATTATCTAATGGCACCGGGGAAATCCTAACACGTACAAAAAAGTAGTGGATACGACTGAATACGTCGCTCCAATATCAAACAAAACACATGCTGCCAACCCATTCATAAAGAGATTTCCGGTGATGGTACCTGAAGTCTTATTCGCCTGGTCACTAATATTAGTGGACACACGACCAGAAGTAGGAGGTGGCTTGGTGTCGGCGTGTCCATAGGTGCCTTCTATCTCACCCTAGCGATAGTCCTTCTGCTGATGGCCTTGTTGGTCACACTTGAAACACCCACGAGTACCTCGGCGGCAAATACCAGAATGTCTGTGCGAACAAGTAGGACATAAAGGATGCGTGAAGCCTCCAGCAGGCGTCGTAAACATGATTATATAGAAGGTTCAATAAATACTAGATGAGGTAGAACAGTTCGGTTGTGAACCTCTACGGACCTGATCCCTGCTGTTACCATTGTTCCTGAATTAACAATTGTTGGAGTGTAAAAATACCATAACATAAGATAGTTTAACTTGAAAGAAGGTTAATGTAGGGACCTGCTGTTGTTTGAGTTATTAGCGTTGTTACGGTAATTATCATTACCGCCACGCCTCTCAAAACCACAACGGTCGTTGGTCTGACCGTTTCCCTTAGATGCTTGCTGCTGAGCGGCCGCAGGCCTGCGGTCGTCAGTCTTCTGCCTGGAATATAAGGTTGAACATAGGATTATATGAAAACTAAAATGATAATGGAAATGAATGGTTTTCAATTGGTGATTGAAGATACCTCTTCACTGCTCTGTCATCACCAAACTCCTCTCGTTCCTGAAGCATCTCGAGCTTACGGGCTGCATCGGCCACTTGTGCCACTGTAGTAAAAGTAGCACATACCAAGTTGTTGGCGACCGAAGTACGAAGTGCCCAACAAAACTTCTCAGCTTGCTCCGCAGCAAACGGAGAAACCATTGCATAAACTCGTTGCTGTTTTCACCAACAACCTGCCGAATGTTGTGGTAGTCCCTCTTGAGCTTCTCTTGCTCAACATGTGGAAAGTATTGATTAAGGAGGAGATCCTTAAACTGGTCCCATGTTAGCTGTGCAACCCAATTATCACCACCGTTGGACTGCTTGACTGACTTCCACCACTGCAGCATATCACCTTCAAACTTATAGCAAGCTAGTTTTGCCTTGAAAACACCGTTACAACCCATCGCATCACATATCTTCTCGATGTGAGAAATCCAAGCTTCAACCTCTGTGGGGGCTGTCAGTCTGCTTAAACGAACGGGGTCGTTGTTTATTGAATCGCTCCAACCAAGTCATAAGAGTAACAGGTGGTGGTGGTGGAGGATTGTTGTCGTTGTTCTGATTGCCATGAGCCTGGAATTTCACATGAACTTCGCCCTTGATTCCATTGTGAAGTTAGGGAATGAGGGCTTGCAGAGCTGCATTGATAGCTGCAGCCAAATTTAGATTATTGCGTGAGTTCACCATCTGACAGTTTAAAACAACAAAATTCAACATAAATCATAAATCAGAAATGAGATGACATTAAAAAATGCATGAACAATGTATAAATCAATGAACCAGTTTATAATGCATGAAACAGTTTAAAATGCATGATGCAATTTATAAAAACTTCTATATGCGCGAGGGTAAACGCCTATGGTCAGTTCACCCAAAACAAAAGACATAGGAGGGGACGCCAATGGTTCGGTCCCAAAGTAAAAAATTTTGATGAAAGCAAATGTGACTAAATAGGGCCAGTACTGTACCAACCATTAATTAGTCATAAACCTGCGACAATGATATGAATGCATGAAATAAAAATGAAAATGAATGATTGCATGAAAAACAATTGTCAGTTTTAGGAAGACACTGGTGACTACCCGTAAGTCACGGGTCATATTTTATAGAGCTACAGGTCGAAATCTTGGGCTGTGATACCATAATTGTAACACCCCAGTTGTTAAGATGGAATGCTACAATAAATTATGGCGTGTCACCAAAGCATGCATGGTAAATGTCTAAACATTCATGACCATAAATAGAAATACCGGAATCAAACATCGGTAGTCTAGTAACTCACACACAAACAATATTAAGTACTGTAAATGAAAGGACTAAACAATGTCCAAATGAAAAGTAGGAATAAATGCATAAGGTAAAAGAGGTCGGATAACTTCCAATCCGAATGCACATAATTTGGAGTTCCTACTTGTAACCTTGGGTTCCTGCTGTTTGGGAACATGGAAAAGTAGATGGCTGAGCATAACGCTCAGTGCACGGATATACAATAAAGCATGGAAAATATAGAATATGGAAGCATATAACGAGCATAAAGAATGAATAGCAGCGGAAATGAATAAGTCCTAGGGAAACCTAGATGTATGTCATGTTTACTGTTTTAAGTTCTAAAAACATAGCTTATGTTACTTATGAAAATCTGTATAGTTTAATATAACGAAAGCCAATATAGGTCATGAGGTCAAAAACGTGCATGAATACTTGGAGGGGTGACCTCATCATGCAAATTGAAGGGGATGCCACTAATTAATTGGTAATAGGTAGGAGGGATCAGCTCCTTGTGAAGGATGCAAGGCACACACCACATTCACCATGCAATCCTGACTAAAAACTGAACCTAGGATGCACCCATACGTCCCACATGATAATATAATAATATGGCCAAAAGCTGAAAGGGGCGCCACGAGCTATCACTCCGCCATGATGATGTCATAACACTAGTGCCTCTAGTGTTATGGTTATGGTACCTCCATAACTAGGTGAAGCTGGTCATGCATGTATATGGATAAGGTAACTAATAAAACATAAGCATTTAATCTGTAATTACTAGGGAAAACAGTTGGCTGCATACGGGAAATCCTAATAAACGAAGAAGTTGTCCTTACTGAAGGACGGGAAATCCGTACCTTATGTCCAGTAGAAGCTAACGAAAACGCTGAATAAACTACTCCGCCTTGACGGATAATACTACATAAGAATGGGAACGTCTATGAGTTGACTGAATTACATGTGTTTTACTGGTTCTGTGTGTTATTAGCTTGTTATACGTATTTTGTCATGTTTTAGTGTGTTACTGTGTTATCTGTAGTTATACTGATGTTCTGTTGTATATTATTCATATAATAGTGTATTATAATACTTTTATTGTAATACCAAGTAACTTTCTAAAAATAGTAGGTTTCCATAAATAGTAAGTTTCCAAAATTAGGAAGTTTCCAAAAATAGTATGTTTCCATAATTAGAAATAAGCTGAATTATTAATAATAAGTAAAGTTTAATTAGTATAATACAAGTCATGGTTATAGCTTATTAATTAAATAACTGGTTAATTAATTAAACTATACGTTATCAGAATTTAATAAAAAATATATGTTTTAATTAAATTAAGCTAAGTTAAATACTTTAGGTTATACATGAAATATTAATTTTAATATGTAACCTAAGTCATGAATTTAATTAAATTAGAAGTCTATTAATTAATTTAACTAAACCTATTTCTAATTTTAATAATTATCCCGAAACCCAAACCCGTGTTTTAAAAATTAACCCGAGCCCGAAACCCGAGTCACATATATGTCGAGCCAAACACCCTTGACAGTGGCTAACCCGGACTAGCCGGTTGCCACTATCCGAGTGGTTTACCCGCTGCCCGAGCAACGGTTCCCACCGGCGGTTCTGCCGGTTCACACCGGTTCATACCGGTTGTGACCCGGTTCCCCCTGCCCATCTTCGGTTCCCACTTTTACCAAAAAGAACCCCACCGAGACCATATAGGTCTCGATTGGCTCTCGATCCAAACAAAAAATACACCTCCGACATGCGATCGGGGTTTCCCCTTGCTGCGTTCGACCCACGAGAACCCCACACCGAGACCATGAGGTCTACGTTGGGCGAATCAAACACCAACGAGAGCCCCATGCTCTCGGTTTGGTGCTCGGCTGAAACTAAAAAACACAAACATCCCTTTAATTCCATGTTTTAATTAATCTACATGTTTAACATCTTGTTTTTTATGATTAATTAATATAAACATGAATTCATAAAGAATTTAAAAAGAAAAGGAAGTGACTTGATTATACCGAACATGTGTAGGAAAAAAGGATTAGATAACGATCACGTACACCAAATAAATCAGCAATGAAAATCGTCCGGTTTGTTCCTTGTGGTTGAGGTGGCCGGCGGTAAGAGGCAAAAAGGAGCAAGAGGAGAACTTTTTCTATAACCTAATTTTATGTTTAATGTTTCTTGTATTTTGTTATTAACATAGGTTTTAAGTTGGGACATGGGCCAAGTCCATCTTTTCCTTTTTCCTCTTGTCTAGCCGCAGCCTAAAGGGAACCGACGGGGAAACCCATAGTTTTCCCGAGTTCAATTATTTACGTGTACGTTCATGTTTAATTATCGTAATTTTGGTTATCGTGATCGAGTCACATTTATAATATTCATAAATGTTCGTTATTTAATGTCGTGACACGTGTATTAATATTATAAATGGAAAGTTTTGTTTTTATCGTATTTTCATGAGTTACTGTTCACGTGTCTATTCATAGGAGTTTAATGCGGGTTTTACAACCTCCATGTATGTCAGTTCCATGACGATCATTATAATGACTGTGATTCTTGTAACTATTCAGCTGAGGGGCCGGGTGGTACCAGTTCCCAATCATATGCCTAAAAAGACAACTGAATGCACATGACATATCAGTGAGAAAATTACGACATGGACATGAAATGACATCGTCCGTTGGATGAAGTATGTTTCTTGTCTGGTCGTTCTGATGTATCGCCTACGTCTTTGTCTCGTAGGAATCTCCAGGTTGTGACCAGCATCAGCATCTTGTGGAATCTCCATATTATGAGCAGCATCAACATCTTGTAAAATCTCCAATTTATGAGCAGCATCAACATCTTGTAGAATATCGGCCAGTGCAATACGCCTGATGATTGAGAATCGACAAGTGAATACTCATGGGGTATTGTAAGTGAAATACACATAGATTACTGTACGTGTATATAACAACCCAGTATTTTCATCTGTGTATTATGTACATCATTCTTGTGAAATAAATAATACTTTGTTTTTAGGGTGAAATTTTATGTTTTTCCTATATGAATTATGTGAGTAGCTTACATAACAAGATGCACAAACTCACGAAACTCACACTATCAAGTCTACTTGTGTTTATAAGATATGAAGACCTTATATATATCAAGTCTAAACTCTAAAAGTGATCTTATAAATAAGAACATCTCAAATATAACTATGATGCCCAAAATTCCCTTAGAAACTCTAGAATCCCTTTAAATGATTTGTAAACTCAAGAATGCTAAACTATGAATGGAAAGTACATATAAATAAGTGATTATTAATTATAAACAAGTTATACACTATACTTGAATACCTAATACCTAAGAATGATAAAAACAAACTATACAAATCTAAGTCCAAGTAAAAGTACATAATAGTCTAGATCATCACCTAGAAACCCTAAGTAAACAATGTTTCAAGCCATATAACTACATATTATCTATGTACATATGACAATCCGTCAATTTATGGTCGATATTTTATTCTCAATATTTATTTTAAAATATTATTTTAAATGTTATATTATGAACTCACTTATTTTTGGGAAGAAATTTGGATTTACGTCTTGAAGTAGCATCGACTACGTCTAAACCGAAGGATTCTACGTTACGTGTTTATGTTTACATACACCGTTTGGTGACAGTCCGACATTTCAGAAAATAAATTTATCCGTGGATATTATTTTGAGATTTTAAATTTATGATTGTTCATAAACTCACAAATTTACGAGAAGATATTAGGACTTACGATTATAATTTAACGTCCTTTGCGACTAAACCGGAAACCTTAGGATTACGTATTTACGTTTTTGAACTCCGTTTTTTATGAGAAAATTTTTATTAGATTCGTTTTGTGCCGTTGATTCATAATTTATAAAAACGTTTTTCTTAAAACGACCCGAGGGCATGCAAATCGAGGAAACTAGAATCGAGGAATACCCGTAAATTAGTGGGATGAGACAAAACAAGTTTTGCCCCACCCCACTAATATGGGATGGCAACATGTAAGCTACCACACCATTAGATGTCAAAACTTCACAAGGAAGCTTGCACACTTGTTGCTTAAAGCTTAACATGTAAGCTATACACCACAAAACCACTTGCAACAAACCAATTCTCACATTCAACTCATGAAAACCACCATAAACACTCTCCTCTCTCTCTAAAATTCGTCCAAGAACCACCCCTAATCACCCTCATTTGATCAAATTCAACCATAAAATCTTATGTTATTCATGCATAATATGAAGAACCTTTGAAGCCTTGAAGATTGAAGATGATTCTAACATCCAAGGAGGTGATTTGGTGATGTTCAAGGGCTGATTTCTACAAGAAGTTTACAAGTATTGGTGGTCTTGAAGATTGGTGTTGATCTATCACAAGTTTTTCCATCAAAAATCCAAGCCTTGATGAATACCTACATAATCTTGGTGGTATAAAGATTGTTCTCCCCATTCTCTTGTTATTTTGATTATATAATCATGTATTTTCTTTCTTATTGTATATGTATATGATGCATATATGATGATAAAAATGTTGTTTGGGGATCAAGTGTTGATAAATATGATTAAAAAGATAAAAAATCATAAGAAACCAGGCTAAAATCTTGCTTAAATTATTGGCTGTATAAAAACAGTAAGTAACCAAGTTAAGAACTGATAAAATTGCATGGTGGAATCCATTTACAGTAAGTGTTAGATGTCATACACATGTGAGAGTTGGCCATGCAATAGAATCATCAAAATGAGTGAGATATGTTCAAAACAAGATGAGTGTACCAATCTGAATAGTCTGTTTTGTAGGGACTGTTAATGATAGTTAAACATGGAATGAGCAGTAGCTATAACTAACTTATGTGTAGCACATAATATGAAGTTTATGTCATCCAAAAATGAGCTTCTATCTCCTCCTAGAACTCAAGATATGATAAAAATGGTGAAGTTGAAACTAAAAATCAGATTTTGATTAATTAATGTTTAATAGTATTATATAAGCACTCAAACTAATATAGTATAAAATATGAATTAAAACCCACTAACTTATAAATTTCGTTTATATAAACATGTATAAGGTTAAATAAATGGACACTTTATAAAAATGGTAGTTGAATAAGATTTATAAGTTATAAAAACTATAAACATGATTTTTACGACTTTTTCGGCTATTACCGTAAAATTAACGTTTTTCGCCAATTAAAACTTAGATGATCAAACCCGTCTAATGTAAAGTTTTTTAAAGTCATATACTGATATATAAGTACCTAATACAAGTAAAAACCAATAAAACCCGAACTATATGACATACGGACATTAACGAGCTAAGTTAGCATATTTGAGTAATAATTTAACTAAATAAGTTAAACACTTATAAAAAATTACTTATTGGGCTTAACCCATTTGGGCCCAACTTGTAATGTATAAATACTGATAATACAAGTATAAAATGGATTAATACAAGTTAAAGAACTTATAATAAGCTTATTAGACTTAAAATATGTAAATAGGTAAAACTAGTAAGAAGTTACCAACACATAAACACTAAAATGAGTAAAAATGTATAAACCCACTTGATCATCATCATATATATAAAGTCATCATATATATACATAATTGTTATTTTGATAAAGTCATTGGACAAAAGTCTAAGACAAGTATTATTTGTCTAGGTTTCCGTGATTGAAGCACGTACCGTAATTCCGAATTGCCGATAACCCGCTTTCCCACATCAAGGTGAGTTCATAGCCTCGCACTCTTTTAAATGTTTTTATGAAATGTTTTATAAACCCGCGAGGGAGATAACATGTTAGTTTTGATAAAATAGGACACCATTTGTCCCGATTGTCTATTTATTGATTTGGACCCGAATGATTGTATGATCCGATGAATGATTAAATGACCCGATAGATGAGATAAAATTGATTATTAAAGTTACGTTATGTCACTAAAACTCCCATTAGCATGAATTATGAACTACCGGGATTTGGTAGACGCTTATGCATATAATAGTACTATTTGGGGACGATCACCCCGGTTCGTGCCTTGACGGTTGATCCCCGTCGTGCCACATTGATTGGTAAGCGAATTTATGTATGAGAAGATTTACACAAGCGTAATTATTGTGACGACACGCTAATTTAGATGGGCAAATGAGTTTCGGGCTAGCTACCCGTTGTTTGGTTTAGTAAGGTAACAATGTCATGTGGCTTATAATAATCTAATTAACAAAATACTGCTATGCGCACTGAATTACGATATATTTCCTGACTAGCAATACGGGGTCTTACTATTGATATTATGTTTGTGTTTTGGTTTTGTATAACCATATTCATATAACGGTTTTTTTTAACTTTATATAACGTTATAAAACGTATTGTACGTTGTTTTTACGACATTGGCTCGTATAATGATTTTGAAGGCAAATGCCTATATTATGATTTTTTATTGATAAGGATTTGCATAAAATGACTTTGGCTATTTTATGGCCTATTACAATGATTTGTACAAAATGATTTTCGGTAATAATTTTATACCGATGTTATATTGATGGATTTCATTAAACTCTATGAATTCACTCGGCGTTATCGCTGACCTTTTCTTTTAACATGTTTTATCTCAGGTACTTGAAGGTAATTCTCGGGAAGACAACAAGAATTCATGGCCCGCACTTATATAATAATTTCCATTCAAATCTTTTGTAAAATTGTACGAAATGACCATGACTTGGGACCTATGTAAATTTGATATTTATGAATGGAAATGCTTTATGATTAAACGACGCGATTTTCAAGCGTTGTCTATGATGTGAGTAATGTTCTATCCCGTAACACCAACGAGTCTTCCCTTGTATTGAATTGTATAAATTTGGGGGTGTTACAGTTTGGTATCAGAGCTCTCGTTATAGAGAACGAAATATTTTTAAAACCAAGGTTTTGAATAAAACATTTCAAAATCTTTTAACTATAAACATTTTTCTAAAAATGTCTAAAAATCTTTTGACTATAACGGTACTGAAGATTTCCCGAGTTACCGACAAGGCCAGACTGAGAAGTGTTATTTTAATATATATATATATATATATATATATATATATATATGATGTAATTTTATTACATGATTGTTTGATGATTATTTTGATATTTATACGAGGTATTTATACGACGTAGATTGTCACAAGGAACCCTAAATCCCCTAGTAAATTAATCGAAGCTATTCTCGTAGGAATTATATCTATTCTAGATCTAAACTACGTTGTGGATAAATATGATCCCAATAAATGGTTGATATTCGTAGAAATGTTGATATTAGTTGATTGTGATATTAAAGAAGAATTGGCGAGATTAAATCTGATATCGATGTCATGACGATCTTTTCTTATAGAGTGGAGTTTGACAAAACGTTACCACCTGGAAAGGTGTCATCTGATTCGTTGTCACCCAATTCTTAAAATTGAAATCGAAAGGGTGAATGTTGCACTTGAGGCTGTCAATGGAACCATTACCCAAAAGCCTCATGCCACTAGTACCTTTTCGAGAAGTCTAATTGAATGATCGAGTCATTTCATACTAATGACTCATTTGATAATTGTTGTTGTAAGAGCTATAGGATTGGAAATTAAGTGTTGATCATATCGAGCTTTTGTTGCCCTATTAAGGTTTATGAATAAAGTTGAAAGTATTGGAGAATGAGGTTGGATGTTGCATTGAGTATAAGTTGGTTCAAACTTGAAAGAAGTAAAAATTTAACTCGTATGGAATATGAAATTGTTAAGAGGAAGTCATTAAGTCCTGTGATTGAGTTATAAGGTTTTAAATGATTGTTGGTTCGTGTTAAGGGTTGTTCCTAGGCCATTGTCCAATAACGAGGATGCCCAGTGTCCAAGAAATAAATTGAAGAAATCTTCTTCTGAATTGGGACCGATGAATCTTCCGGGACATGTGGAACACCAAATGACTCTTGTAGATTAGTATTCATTGTGGTATCTTTTAAAAATCCCTAACTTAACTGAGACATCAGTTGGTAGGATGAGTTCTTGGAATTGTATGACATAGTGACACATAATGTGTTACGGTACAATTTTGACTTGTTTGTGATTAATGAAAGGACTACCTTTGATTGCTAAATTCTACATGTATCGATGATATCTATCTTTTCTTGCTTCTTCCTAATGCTCACATTAGTGATGCAACCATTGAACAAGTACTCATCTCGAATTGAGTTACGTTGTGGATTATTCTTTTTGAGTGCCATTGAGGTCATGAACCTCATGATTATTTGGCTAAGCTCATTTCCTGATATATTGTAGTTAGTTCTTGGTGAACCACTCTTCATCTCTTTTGCAGATCACTCATTGTTTTTATAAGATAAAACACTATCCCTTGAGAAAAATTGAATTTTCATCACTAGAAGGATTATTCAAAGTAAGATTTATAAGTGATTGTTATCGAAATGAGGTTGTTTATAAAACACCTTGGAAAACTTAATTGTTTTCATAACAAAGAAAATGTTTGTAAATTTATTTTTTATTCTTATTTAAGAATTAAGCATGAAAATATTTTTCAGTATAAACATGATGATAAAATTTTGACGAACTGAGTATTGCATCGTTAATCTTGAAATTGTATATAGTTGCGCGCCTACATACAATTTGGAATGGACCATGCAAGGCTGATTAGTAGTCACCATAAAACTAATGAATAAACAACTACATTTTTATTGAAGATTGTGAAAGATTAAATTTTATGAGATCTGCAAGAAGTTAAAAATAGGGACATAGTGTTAGGGACACCTACATATGTGCCTATAGCATCTATTATTCTGAATCGAATTTACTCATCTGTGGAATTTATCTTATTTGACAATTGATATTCCCTTCTTGTCAAATTCTCCCGTGGCGAGATTCTTAGGAAAAGTATTTGATTACCGAGTGTTGATACCCGACTGGATGTATCGACATTCCTATCATTTCTTTTGAATTAATTTCATTTGAATGACCTGGGTAACGATCCGAGGAGCTTTCGAATGCGTACTCAAATTATGAAAAAATGGGATAGACTCATATTCGTTAATGTTTTCATCTTTATCTGATTTGAAATTCTCTTGCGTAGAATATGCGTTGACCTTACTCTTTTAATGGTAGTTGTGTCTCCATATATCCTTGAATTTGTGAAGGATTATGAGTTATTATTAGTCTTTTGAGAAGTTCACATCTTATCAACGGTAATGAAACTGGAAAGTTGATAGTGCCAGTAGAATAGATTGATTGATTATGACATGACGACATTGTCTTAATTGATGGGAACTCGAGTAGAATTCCCCTAAAAGATAAGATGTTGATTATCAAAAGTGACTTAAATAATTCTTGATGGATGACCATATCCTGCTTTTAGACTTGAAATTATACTGTGAATGGTTGTGAATTAGTCATAGATATTATAATCTAGAAAGAACCTAATATGAATTTATTAAAAAGATGATTTCGTTATCTGAAACTTTAGAAGTATTTGTTGGTGAATTACCTAGACTTTTGCCATTAAGGCAAGTTGAAATTGGTATTGATTATATTCCCGGTGCTGCACCTGTGGCTTGTGCACTATACGTCAGCACCATCTGAATTAAAGGAATTACCTTACAACTGAGAGAGTTGTCGGAGATATATTTTATTCTATCGAGCTCGTCATCATGAAGAGCTATGGTGTTATCATTCCTTATGTTTATTGTTTACCGTGAACTAAGTAAATTGACGATTAAAATCTATATCCACTACCCAAGATGATAGATTGTTCGATCATTTACAAGGTTCTAGCGTATATTCAAAGATTTGATCCACGACATGGTTATCATCAACTTCGCGTCCGCGAAAAAGATTATCTATTCCAATCACTACATCTTGTACTTGTTATGAACATTATGAGTTTCACGTGATGTCGTTTGGATTGACTAATACACATGTAGCATCCATAAATTTGATGAATCACTTGTGTAGGCTGTAATTCGATAAATTTATGCTTGTGATCATTAAGGACCATTTGTTTATTTATAAGAATAAGAATGAGTTAATAATTATTTATAGATTGCCCTGAATTGGCCGAGTAGTGAAAGACTTAATCCTTTACATTATTTGACCGTGTGATTAATAGAAAATAGAATATATCGACTCTTCAAAAATTAAGAGCCCTTATAAGACTTAGGGTTTTACCAAAAAGAAAGTGCAAATGTGTTTTGACAAATGTTTTATCAAAAGGATTTTTAAGGAATCATTCCTTATAACTAAAACATTTAACTAAACTTCTGTTTAGGGGTAAATGTTTGTGTATACCTCAAGACATCCTAACAGGAATTGAGAAAACCATTTAAACCATGACTTAAAAATTTGAAATGACAATTTTTGCTTTTCAAACTAAGAAAATTTTGACCATAATATACACAAAGATTTTTCGAACATTTACGAATCTTATTAATTATTTTCGATAAATCAACAAAAATCGTGTTAATTAAATTAAAAATTATTTTGAACATTTTCATATAATTAGACGGACTAAGAAATTTAAAATCTTTATGTTTACATTTCATAAAAATTAAATATTTATTATTTAATTAGTTGTAATAATTATCGACGCTTAAACCGTCAGATTAAGCAAAACTGATAAAAATGATAGCTGAAACGAAACTGAAACTTAGAAAATATGAAGAAAGGTGAACATAATTACTGACACATTATGTAGAAAATATAAACAACCAATTAGGATGTGTTCCTTAGTAATGACGGTGCAAAATAAACTGTCGAGCAATTTAAAATATAGCTGATACTTGTAAAAAGGATAATATAGATAATAAAAAGGGGTTCGCGTCTAATGTGAACCATCAGAATTGAGAAGCCGATAGCGTTAAATGCTTTTAAAGACCACTTGTGGTTGCCTAAATATGGAGATTTTGAGATTTAGTTATGTTGGTATCTTATAATATTAAGTATTCTATTTACATCAATCCTAATCTAATGTATCTTTATCTGAAGAAGTTGTACTAATGGAAAATTATGAAGGCAGACATCCCCTCACACATTAGTAAACGTCCAAACTATTGCAAAGATCATCATCTGAATTTGATTCGATTTGGATCATCGTCGACAGACTGACCAAATCTACTAATATCATTCCCGTTAATGATGGATTCTTGATGAAGAAAATGACTCTTTTGTATTTAAAGGAGTTGTGTAAACATGGTGTGCCTGTATCGATCATCTCTATCAAGATCCTCGCTTCGCATCGAATTTCTAGAGATTTGCTCAGAAGTCATTGAGAACGAATCTTGATGAGAGTACTGTTAACCACCCCAATCGAAGGGACGAGGTAAAGTAGCGATACAAAATACTATAAGTGCTGTTTTATGTTTGAATGATTTACCTTTGGTAATAAACTGTAAAATCGTTTTCCTTTGGAAAGATTATCATTGGTAATTATCGTATTAGGATCGAGATCGAATCTTGTGAGGATATATATTAAAGCATCTGTAAGCAGGAGTTGGGATGAAGACACCCGACATACACCCATTGTGAGTTGGACATGTCTTTTAGGTTTAAGGTCACATATGATGACAAACCTAACCATACAAAATACCTTACCCCCGCGAGACCTGAAATGATTGTTGAAATTAGGATCTGCTTATTGACTGCCGGTAGTGGGCAGGAGGTTATATGAATATGAAGTGTAGATCTTGAAGTGCGGGATGGGTAGAGAAGTTATGCCAAAATTTTCACCTTGGAAAAATGAATTAATGATTTAAAAGATCATGGGAAATAAGTCCCCGTTGTATGGGACCATTGAGATGACGTAAAAGTTGGTTTGAAAGGCATATAAGCTGGATCTACCCTAGGACTTCAAGAGCTGCGTGAATTATGTTTCGTAAATCGAACTTGATAAATATCTATCAAGTGAAAATCTGAATTCTTCTTGATAAAGTTTAGATCGGCGAAAAGTTGTATTCATCAAAAACCCGTGAACATCATGGATAGAGAAAGTAAGTCAACATTAAGCCTGATCTTATTCTCGTAGTTATGTTTGATGAAACTCGCGTATTGTAATGAATTACACTTGTGAGAAAATACCGAGTGTGGAGGAAATACCCACATGGCTTTAACTCTATAAGAAGCGAGTAGTAAGGTAAGATGATCTTTGAGGACAAAGATCCTGTTTAGGGGTAAATGCTGTGACAATCCGTCAATTTATGGTCGATATTTTATTCTCAATATTTATTTGAAAACATTATTTTAAATGTTATATTATGAACTCACTTATTTTTGGGAAGAAATTTAGATTTACGTCTTGAAGTAGCATCGACTACGTCTAAACCGGAGGATTCTACGTTACGTGCTTATGTCTACATACACCGTTTTTGGTGACAGTCCGACATTTCAGAAAATAAATTTATCCGTGGATATTATTTTGAGATTTTAAATTTGTGATGGTTCATAAACTCACAAATTTACGAGAAGATATTAGGACTTACGGTTATAATTTAACGTCCTTTGCGACTAAACCGGAAACCTTAGGATTACGTATTTACGTTTTTGAACTCCGTTTTTGATGAGGCAATTTTTATTAGATTCGTTTTGTGCCGTTGATTCATAATTTATAAAAACGTTTTTCTTAAAACGACCCGAGGGCACGCAAATCGAGGAAACTAGAATCGAGGAATACCAGTAAATTAGTGGGATGAGACAAAACAAGTTTTGCCCCACCCCACTAATATGGGATGGCAACATGTAAGCTACCACACCATTAGATGTCAAAACTTCACAAGGAAGCTTGCACACTTGTTGCTTAAAGCTTAACTTGTAAGCTATACACCACAAAACCACTTGCAACAAACCATTTCTCACATTCAACTCATTAAAACCACCATAAATACTCTCTTCTCTCTCTAAAATTCGTCCAAGAACCACCCCTAATCACCCTCATTTGATCAAATTCAACCATAAAATCTTATGTTATTCATGCATAGGATGAAGAACCTTTGAAGCCTTGAAGATTGAAGGTGATTCTAACTTTCAAGGAGGTGATTTGGTGATGTTCAAGGGCTGATTTCTACAAGAAGTGTACAAGTATTGGTGGTCTTGAAGATTGGTGTTGATCTATCACAAGTTTCTCCCTCAAAAATCCAAGCCTTGATGAATACCTACATAATCTTGGTGGTATAAAGATTGTTCTTCCCATCCTCTTGTTATTTTTATTATGTAATCATGTATTTTCTTTCTTATTATATATGTATATGATGAATATATGATGATAAAAATGTTGTGTAGGGATCAAGTGTTGATAAATATGATTAAAAAGATGAAAAACCATAAGAAACAAGGCTAAAATCTTGCTTAAATTATTGGCTGTATAAAAACAGTAAGTAACCAAGTTAAGAACTGATAAAATTGCATTGTGGAATCCATTTACAGTAATTTTTAGATGTCATACACATGTGAGAGTTGTCCATGCAATGGAATCATCAAAATGAGTGAGATATGATCAAAACAAGATGAGTGTACCAATCTGAATAGTCTGTTTTGTAGGGACTGTTAATGATAGTTAAACATGGAATGATCAGTAGCTATAACTAACTTATTTGTATCACATAATATGAAGTTTATGCCATACAAAAATGAGCTTCTATCTCCTTATAGAACTCAAGATATGATAAAAATGGTGAAGATGAAACTAAAAATCAGATTTTGAAGAATTAATGTTTAATAGTATTATATAAGCACTCAAACTAATATAGTATAAAATGTGAATTAAAACCCACCAACTTATAAATTTCATTTATATAAAAATGTATAAGGTTAAATAAATGGACACTTTATAATAATGGTAGTTGAATAAGATTTATAAGTTATAAAAACTATAAACATGATTTTTTCGACTTTTTCGGCTATTACCGTAAAATTAACGTTTTTCGCCAATTAAAACTTAGACGATCAAACCCGTCTAATGTAAAGTTTTTTAAAGTCATATACTGATATATAAGTACCTAATACAAGTAAAAACCGATAAAACCCGAACTATATGACATACAGACATTAACGAGCTAAGTTAGCATATTGGAGTAATAATTTAACTAAATAAGTTAAACACTTATAAAAAATTACTTATTGGGCTTAACCCATTTGGGCCCTTCTTGTAAAGTATAAATACTGATAATACAAGAATAAAATGGATTAATACAAGTTAAAGAAATTATAATAAGCTTATTGGACTTAAAATATGTAAATAGGTAAAACTAGTAAGAAGTTACCAACACATAAACACTAAAATGAGTAAAAATGTATAAACCCACTTGATCATCATCATATATATAAAGTCATCATATATATACATAATTGTTATTTTGATAAAGTCATTGGACAAAAGTCTAAGACAAGTATTATTTGTCTAGGTTTCAGTGATTGAAGCACGTACCGTACATCCGAATTACCGATAACCCGCTTTCCCACATCAACGTGAGTTCATAGCCTCGCACTCTTTTAAATGTTTTTATGAAATGTTTTATAAACCCGCGAGGGAGATAACATGTTAGTTTTGATAAAATAGGACACCATTTGTCCCGATTGTCGGTTTATTTGTTTGGACCCGAATGATTGTATGACCCGATGAATGATTAAATGACCCGATAGATGAGATAAAATAGATTATTAAAGTTAGGTTATGTCAATAAAAGTATCATTAGCATGAATTGTGAACTACCGGGATTTGGTAGACGCTTATGCGTATAATAGTACTATTTGGGGACGATCACCCCAGTTCGCGCCTTGACGGTTGATCCCCGTCGTGCCACATTGATTGGTAAACGAATTTATGTATTAGAAGATTTACACAAGCGTGATTATTGTGACGGCACGCTAATTTAGATGGGCAAATGAGTTTCGGGCTAGCTACCCGTTGTTTGGTTTAGTAAGGTAACAATGTCATGCGGCTTATAATAATCCAATTAACAAAATACTGCTATACGCACTGAATTACGATATATTGCCTGACTAGCAATACGGGGTCTTACTATTGATATTATGTTTGTGTTTTGGTTTTGTATAACCATATTCATATAACGGTTTTTATTTAACTTTATACAACGTTATAAAACGTATTGTATGATGTTTTTACGACATTGGCTCGTATAATGATTTTGAAGGCAAATGCCTATATTATGATTTTTTTTTTGATAAGGATTTGTATAAAATGAATTTGGCTATTTTATGGCCTATTACAATGATTTGTACAAAATGATTTTCGGTAATAATTTTATACCAAGGTATATTGATGGATTTCATTAAACTCTATGAATTCACTCGGCGTTATCGCTGACCTTTTCTTTTAACATGTTTTATCTCAGGTACTTGAAAGTAATTCTCGGGAAGACAACAAGAATTCATGGCCCGCACTTAAATAATAATTTCCATTCAAATCTTTTGTAAAACTATATGAAATGACCATGACTTGGGACCTATGTAAATTCGATATTTATGAATGGAAATGCTTTATTATTAAACGACGCGATTTTCAAGCGTTGTCTATGATGTGAGTAATGTGCTATCCCGTAACACCAACGAGTCTTCCGTTGTATTGAATTATATAAATTTGGGGGTGTTACAGTACAAGTATCAGATACCATATACTATTTATAATCTATCATATAAAGGAATGTTAATTGATCACAAAATACTAATATTCACTAATCCAGGGCGAATTACAAGTTAAGACCTAGTAACCAAGATTAGCATATAAAATCCGTTCTATAATGAATTAGAGTCTAACCTTTTGCCACCAATTATAATACTCCATTATGTATCATATTAAGTTTATACAATTACTTCATTATAAAGTACAAGTTAATAAAGCATATGGTATAAGTTATCAAAGCATAGGATCTTAAGCTCCCATAATTATCCCTAGAATATGATCAACCTATACAAACCCTTAAACTAAGAATGAAGAATCCATAAAAGTTATAAAAATAACATATAAGCCGTAGAATAAGTGTTTATAAAGATACCAACAATAATTACCCAAGAGAGAAAGTCATTAGGATTAATGACGTTAAAACCCTTATATTAAGAAATCTACATAGAATCACTACCTAGTCTTTTAGGACAAGTCTACAAACACTCATAGAACTTCATGAAGGTTACAGTATTATATTAAGATAGTATACAATTACCCTAAAGCACAAGGTACAACATTTCAATGCATGGCTTTTAAATTAGGTCAAAATGGGTATTTTCACCCTTTAGACATGTTTACTTGGAATAACTTAATAAAACCAATGTAGGGACTTCATGAACACATTGAGGACAATTTAGGATATATAAAATGAGTTTACATCAGTAGCTAACTGAAGGATAATCAATTTTACTAAGACTTAACAAAAAATCATTAGAAACCCTAACCCGCCTAAGTTTTCTTCCCATTTTTACATCAAACCTTTATTAAACATGAAACCAAAGACCCAAACTTCTTAATTACAATTTATATACCCTAATACTCCTTAATCCATCACTAATCATATTCCTAAACCGTTAATCACCAAAATCACAAAGTATAAAGTTACAAGCCCCAGTTTTGAATCCGGCTAGGTTTTTCCCTCCAAAACCTATTCAAAATGCTTTACATCCTAAATTAAAACATTGTCCAAATATTTTGGGATATTTTGAGATATTTTCCAAGTAGGTGCATCATCTACTTTTAGATGACACATCTTCATTCTTATCATTAAAATTCGTGGCCTAATATGAACCTTAAGCTTATATATTTTTGATTCTAGACCTCATGACTTATTCTTAGACTTGCATAGATCTTTCCTATGCTTCATTAGTCACCACTGCTTGGTTCTTACACGTTTAGGGGAAAACTTGGAGCTTAAGGGTTAGAAATAGTATAAATATGAGCCTTTAGCTTCATTTTAGAATCATCATTCTATTTATTAGTTAAACACCTATACATTCTGTTACTATACCACCATTGAAGCTCTAAGAAGTCCCGAAGATCAGTAGCAAGCTTTGGAAGAGTTTATAGGAGTTCTTGAAGAGTTATGAGGAAGATATAATCCATATACCCCATTAGGAGCCATTTTGGAGCATCCTAGGTAATCACTTTGTTAGCTATGCTTTGATCTCGTAATAATACTTTCTTAGAGTTTTTATAGTGTTAATAAGATGTTAGAAAGATAATCTAAAAGAAATTAGAGCTTTTGAACATTTTAAATGAAAGTTATAAGCTAAAGATGTTTTAAAATCCTAGTTTTTTTTAATTTACATGAAATAATAAGAAAAAAAACCATTTCAAAAGCTATAATTCTGGATAAATGTTTTTATTGTGATTATAAACATGTTTTGAAACTATGTTTTAAAATCCTAGATCTTTTGGTCCATTTTTGAGGTTGTTATGTGATTTTTTCAAGTATAGGGACTAAAACTGTCATTTTTGAAAGTATTTAACATTTTGGGCCAAAATTGTCATTTTGTGAAAGTTAAATATATAATAATAAATATTGGAAAGTTTTAGGCCCTAAGGTTAAATATTGACGGTTTAAACTGTAAATAATGAAACTATATACTTTTGGGTTAAAAGTGTAATTAAGCTAACGTATTAACTAAAAGGGCTATTTTTGCCAATTTTGAAACTAAAAAACATTAATTATATATATGAGGAAGTAATGAAAGTATCATGTTAGTTGGGAGCTTTGTACAAAGATGTTCTATCTCGATATTACGTTCTCACTGAGTGGTTGGGTTTACGATTTAAAGTGCCCTCGCTACTCAAACGTTTATAGAATGACTTCCGAGTATGATGGCCCCAACAATGATGCTAGAATTACAACCTAATATTAATTAATGAATACACAAGTAATACATAAAAGTATTGATCTAAAAATCAAATACTTGATACATATATATACATATATGTTGACCCAGGTTTGTGAGACTAAGTTGTTTGCTTGTGTCTGATATATATTTTACGTGATTCTGAATCTGTAGGCCAAGGTGAGTTCATAGCCTCACTTTTAAAAGTTTTGTAAATGATTTGAAAACTTGTGAGAGGGATATACGATAAATCTAGAATACATGTGTTTTAAACTATATGATTTTACTGAAATATGTTATTGTACGAGTGTCCAAACTGTTACTTGTTTCCCAAATTTCATGAATAATTAAACACATTCGTGTGCGATAATGGGGTAAATAGATCTATTGGGTTTAACGTTGTGTTACCTATACATGGGGTAATCGAGCATACTTTATTAGAATTAATGAGTAACCTAGGAAATGTAGGTTACTTGTCATGAGTTCATGTCATGACCGTCACTTCATCGAATTCTGTTAGTTTTGATATAATGAGCTTTGTGTAATAAGAATTGAATGTTTTATGTGAACAAATAGTTCGAAGTGGTAAACATGTACTAAAAATGTTATTAAAAACCTATAAATTCACTCAACATTTGTGTTGACATGTAAGCATGTATTTCAGGAAATTGTAAGTGATAGCATGGAGTAACATAAGGGTGGCATGAAGAGGCACAAGAATGAAATTATTGATATAGATTTTTGGAACCTCATATTGTAAAACTCTGATTTTTAGTAATATATAAAGAAAGTTGATTTCATCACTCTTTTTAATTGTTTTCTATTTTTATAACTTGTGTTCTATGAAGTAATACCCCAAAAATTAGCTTCCATCGCTATAATGTTAAAATGGGAGTGTTGCAGATTGGTATCAGAGCCATGGTTATAGAGAACAAGAATTAAAAATCTTCACTTTAACTACTTTTCCTAATAATTTTAAGAAAGTCCTCTGTGTCAATTCTAGTGCTTCTACAAGAATGAGGTAACACTACACTAGTACTACTACCCTTTAGAACAATGCATAGGTCATATTATGTTAATGTGTACATAATATAGTGCTACTGTTATAAATAAGTTATGATATTTAACGACGTCTCCGGAAATATGTATTCCTATCTTCCTCCTATTAGCATCTTATCGGGTTCAAAAGATGAGCGTTCTACAAGTATTCCCGACAACTCCCTGAAATATATTTCCAACCTTCCGATGAATAATCCTTATGATACATATAATGAAGAAGTTCTTCCCGAGTGAAGATATTATAGATAAACTTAAAGGACATAGGAAAGACCAAAGAATCATACAACGAAAATTTAAGAAGCTGGAAGGACATTTTGAAGGAGCCGAGTCCAAGTTATAGAAAAGACAAGTGATATATGATGAAGAAATTATTCAAGCTCGATTTAAGATTTCTATTCTAGAATTAGTCATTGAGGATATTCAAATTAGACATCGGCCCAATATACGAAGTCTTTTTGATGCCATCAAGGAATTAAAGGAAAAGAGAGTTAGACACTAGACTATAATTTGTGAATTTTACAAAGCCAAATAGATGACAAGCTGATTTGTAAATATTCTTAATTTTATGTGTTTTCATTTATGGTTAACAATGAAGGTTGTCTTGTAACTTTAAACAATACAAGTTGTTAATAAATAAAAGATGTGTTATCCGTTAAAACCTCGTCATTCTATTTATACGCCTCTAAAAATCTGGGATTTCAAAATGTTTATCAATATACTATTCGGATTTTTGGATTCGTGTTATGAGCTATTTATGCTTAAATAAGATAACTTATGATTGTCTTATTTAAATGAATTGATCCCTCATTAAAATAAGAAAATTTTAAATTATTGAACCATAATTTTCTATTTATTGTTCACATGAGTCTGATCAACTCGTAGAAATAATAATTTAAAAAGTTTTGGGCTTAAGTGTATAGCTCATACACAAATGTATTTTTCTTAATATATAAGACGTTTTTCGTTGATTTTATGATTTTACGATAGAACCAAAATAGGAACCCTTATGAATGATTTGTCAATTGATTCAATACACTTATGTATGAAGGTTTTGACAAATATATCATTTTCACCCTTTGTTATCTTGTGTTTGGTGATAGAATGGCACCCACAAGAGCATCGACATATACAACGGTAACAATGACTCGAGAAGAAATTAGGCAATTGGTAGCTGAGAGTGTTGCTTCCTCTGCAAGCACAAGCTACTAACATGCCTAATGTTGAAAGGAATAATGTTCAAATAGAAATTCTTGTAGCCAAGAGATGTAGCTACAAGGAATTCTTGAACTGTCAATCATTTAACTTCAAAGGATCAGAAGGTGCTGTTAGTCTTATTTGTTGGTTTGAGAGAACTAAATCAATATTTGCTCGTAGTGATTGTACTGAGGACTGCAAAGTGAAGTTTGCTACTAGTACACTAATTGATGAAGCATTATGCTGGTGGAATTCATTTGCTCAACCCATCGGAATTGAAGAAGCTTATAAGACCACCTGGTCTGAATTTAAGAAGTTGTTGATAAAGAAGTATTGCCCTAGAAATGCGATCAGAAAGATGGAAGAAGAATTTTATCAACATAAGGTGGAAGGAAATGATCTCAAGACTTACATTAGAAGATTCCAGGAACTAGCACTATTATGCCCAACTATGGTTCCAGATTATGAGAAACTTATGGAAGCATTCATAGGAGGATTGCCTCAAAGTATTGAGGGAAATGTTACTACTTCAAAGTCTCAAACATTGGAGGAAGTAAAATACTATAACTGACAGGATAATGGATCAGGTTCTAAAGTGCAATCTTGTGCAAGGAACTGAGGTTCATAAGAGGAAGTTCGAAGATAAAAGAGACGCCAAAGTCAATGAAGATCACTACTTCTCCAATGATCGCGACAACGACAATCGCTCCAACAATTGATGCAATAACGATCGTAAGGATAAGAGGAATGAAAACATCAAGGATAATATTGCTATCCCATCCGAGAGAAAGGTGTATGCTGAAAAACTACCACTATGTATAAGATGTACTCTGCATCACGAGGGGCCTTGCACTGTTCGATGCCAGCTTTGCCACAATGTGGGTTATATAACTAGGAACTGGAAGAAGAAAGGGCCAGCTACTTGATATAAATAAGCCGTATTTCTATTTTTAGAATAAGATGTCTTACTTTGAACTAAATCTCGGGACGAGATTTACTTTAAGGGTTGTTACTATAACAATGTGACAATCTGGAAATTTTAGTTCATTACTTAATCCTATTTTATAAGTATCTTAAATATTTCAATGAAATTGAATGTTATTATGTTTGATGGTTTAAGTTAAAACCGATAATTAAGGTCTTATTTTACCTTTTGACGAGTAAAGAAGACTATTAGTACACGTGATGTCTACGGATGCCCCATATTTTATGTTTTATTGTCGATTGTTCGATGTTTAATATTTTCGATGTTTTCTTTTAATGACGTGTTAAGTCGAGTCGGGACGATACTATTATACTTATGATATGTTTTAATTATTGAGAAGTATTTTTGTGAAACCCGAGCCTCTGGAATATTTTCAAAATTTACTAATAGTCATTTCCCGCTTTTTAACAAACTATTTAGTTTTTGGTCCAATACTATACTAAATTGGCAAAACTAGCCCTTGGAACACAATATAAAAGGCCATTTCACCTAACTTTTACACATAGTAAACAAGTGAGAAAGAAAATCATCCCCCTGATGTAGTGTTTTCATACACGTTTTAGGAAAAACGTATATGAGTGGCAAGTATTAAATCTCACGTTTTAGGAAAAACGCGAAACCGAATAAATTCCAAGTTCGTTCTCGAAGGAGGTGTGTGGATTAATGTGCCAATTATATAAAATCAAGTTTGGAATAGTGACGTTTTTGGTTTAGAAGAGAGAAATGTAAAAGACGAGCTATGACTACGATTATGCTACGACGTTGACGTAAAACGATGATGTAATTACGTAAAACGCGACAAAATTAAATATAAAACCTAAAAATTAATTAAAAGCTTAAACTAGATCTAAAATAATATAAATAAGAATAAAAATTCAACAAATATATTTTAAAACCTTTTATTAATTAAATATTCAATTTTTAATTGCTAATTAAAGCCCTAAAATTAAATATAATTAACAAAATGTCCAAAATATTATTTTATTGAACTAATAAATCACTTATATTATTTAAAGACTAAAAAGTATTTTTTCCTAAATTTTAAAAACTATTTTTCTATTTTTAAATCACTAAAAACTATTTTTAAACTAAAATAATCATAAAAAATAATAAAATAATGCCAAAAATAATTTGACAATTTTAAAAATCCCAATTTATACTAATGAACAGTAAAAAATGAAAAGTTTGAAAAATGTAAATTTTATCACGAAAAGACAAAAACAGTTTATAATTAAACCCTAATTAAACTAAATTAAATTCTAAAAATTAATAAAAAAGTGAAAGTAAAAGCTTTTTAAACTAAAAATCTTAAAATATTTTTCTAAGTCTATGAAAATTTTTAAAACTGAAAAATATTGAATTTTACCACTAAAAGACAAAAATTAGAATATTAAAAAGTTAATTAAAAATGCAATTTAATCTAAAAATACTAAGTGAATAGTAACTGAAAAATTAATTAAACAGAAAAATCAAAAATAAAATAAGAAAAATAATGAAATTGGTTTCAAGTCCTAAAACCTATTTTAAGTCACTAAAGACAAAAAATGTAAAAGCTGACAGTGACACTTGGTTTGTTTCTGTTTTTTAGTGAAGCAGTGGAAACTTTAACACTAGCAGGGGGAACTCAGTTCCCACTGCTAGTACAAGTTTTGATCTGGTGACAAATAAGCTTAGGAAAGCTTATTGTGTTGGCTTATTTTGGACAATAAGGCACCCCTACACTCAGTGGAGTGTAGGGAGTCAGATCAAACACACAAATCACCAAGTCACTTCAAAAGATCAAACACAAATGGCACAAAAAGGTTACTGATATAGCTAAATGGTTACTGATGAACAGTAAGCTGATATGATGTGCAAAAAAACAAATTTCAATTACCAAATACTAGCACACAACCTAACCAAATCACATTTAACCTGAATACAATCCTAACTTGACATGTACTCTAACAATTAACAGACAGTCAAAGCAAATTTATACTAAAACAGGCCTAAAAATGAACTTACTGGTTTTGTATACTCAATACCCTATTTTCACTGATTAATACATACCAAACTGAAGCAAATAGCTAACTTACACTAATGCTACAAAATCAAGTGTATTAGAGTGAGCTTTAAGACCAAAAGCTGTCAACTGTCTACCTTAAAACCCAAATCCAAACACACCTTTAAATTTCAGAAATGGATTTTACACACTAAATCATGCAAAACAACTTAACCCTATGTGAATCAAACACAAATAAGTCTTTAAACCTTAACTAAGCAGATAACAAACAACATTAACTAAAACCAAGTAAGCAAGAGCAATATCACACAATCCTTAAATTTTCAAGAAAGATTTTAAAAAGGGGGTTCACACCTTCTAAAAAGTGGATGCCACCAGCTTTTTTGGGGCTTTCTGAGTATGAGAAGCTTGTGAGGATGCAAGACCCTTGGTTGTTGGTTCAACTGCTGAACCCAAGGGGCACAATATCTTCAAGAAATAAAAAAAATGGAAAAAATGGGATGAGAGACTACTTGTTGTACTTGTAACCTGCACAACCACCACAAAACAAAGAAAGAAATTCAAGTAGACAAAAGTCCACAAGCTGTAAGCTTGTGGCTTTAGCTACAGTAAGATGATAATAACAAAAAAATAGATTTTATGAAAATCTTCAATTCTTTTGAAACTAGAATAAAACCTCCAAAAGCTTATCAAAAACCTTGAACTAAGAGTGAAAATCCACTTTCACTTTAGTTCACTCTTGGATTCAACCTTTCTAAAAAAAATTTTTTCAAGAACTTTTTCAAACATATAAAAATGGATTTTCTGAAAATTTGTGAAAATAACTTGAAAACTTGTGAAACCTTTAACAAACTTGCATAAACAGTGAATCTTTAAACTAACTTACACTAGAAAACGTTTAACATGGAACTCAAATTGTACAAAGAATTTAGAATTTCATTTTCATTAATTTCTTAAAACGCTTTATACAAAACTGGAACAAAGCCTCTTCCACATGTTGGAGGGTCTTTATATACTAGCTAGAGGACTATTCTAGAACTAAAAACATATGAGAAACCCTAGCAATGAGTTTCCTATAATGCCCTTGATGAAAAATCAAATCTTGGTCAATTGTGGTGCCATGTGATGAGTCAGGCTGTTTGGAAGCTTGTGTTGATAAATCTTGGCTGTTAAAAGTTGCTTTGGGACCAAGGAGTGAAATCCCACCATTCATCTTGTCTGGTGTTGGGGTTTGTGGAAAGGGACGTGAGCAGGGGTGGCTCCACAGTCACATGGGGATGTTAGGATGGGTATCTGAGAGTGGGTTTATGGTGAGGGTTATTGTAATTAGCAATCTGGAAAGAATCAACAAAAACCCCCTTATTTAGGTGATATTGGAGATTAGGGTTCTATTGAGGGGATTAGGGGATAATTAGGGAGGGTGGATGAGCAGGACTTGTTTCCCCCGTTTTTAAATTATATTACATGAGTTTTAAAAAGTGGGTTAGTGGGTAGTTTTGACTGGAGGTTTGACTTGGGCCGGGTTTGGAGTTTTTGTGGGCTTGGGGTGAGTTTGTTTGGGCTTCAGCCGGGTTTAGAGTGGGTTTGGGTTTAGTTTGTCCAGCGTTGGTCCTTCATGTTTCAAAATAAATGTATAGCAAGTTTTTTTTAGCTTTTCTTTCCACATCCTTCACAAATTTTGGCACAACTCGTCACAAATTTTGGGCAAGGGTTATAGTTGCACTTTTTAGCAAACTTCAAGGGCTTATATGGCATAATCTTGAAACATTAGGGCCAAACTTGTAATAATTGAAGTTTACAAGGGTCTAAAGTGACAAGTCTTCAAAAGTTGAGGGACCATTCTTGCCAATCTTCAATTCTTCAAGGTCTTCTTTGGAAATTCATTGTTCGGGTCTGGTTATTTGTGCGGCTTTGTGACCCGTGTTCGTTTTTGCTTCATTCTTGTGATCTTTTGTTGATTTCACGATATCCGTACCTAAAATACACAATGAACAAATACAAGCATATATTTGGGTATTTTGATGATATTTTTAGCATTTTAAGCCCGATTTGGACGATGAGACTATGTATAATTGCAGTCTCATCACCCACCTCCTCCCTTTCTTTTCTAGCTGTCATCTATACACACACCAAAACCAAATTTTATCTTGAATTTTACTTTGATCTAGCCAAAAATAAAACAAGTCCACATCTTAGATATTCAAGGAGATTCTATTGGTACTAAATTTTACCACATTCATAAAGTTTGATTTTTGGTTAAGAATTATGGTTGGTAGAGTTGTTAGATGATCATGCATGTGATTATCTAGTGATAATCATGCATGGATCATGTTGTTTTTGCTAAAAACATTTTTTTGATTTTTGGGGTTTTTGTTTTGATGATTGATACAAGTGTTAGGATTTGGATATGTTGTTAATTGGCGTTTAGGGTGATGAAAAAGGTGGTTGAAATTGATCAAAAGTGTGATTTTATGTAAGATTTTAGGAGGTAATTTAGGTCAGTAGGTAAAAGGCTGATTTTTGGCACCTTATAGTTTGATTATTGCTTATCTAATTTGATAGGTTTGTAGAGAATTCGATTAGCTTTGATTTGATATAAAGTAGAACTTCTAGCTCCTCGCTCGTTATGATAGTTTGATTATTCGTGTGCTAGAAGACGAGTATCAGCACAATATGTAGTTGTTGTTGATATTTGGATAGAATCTTGGGGACTATAGAATGAGTTTCAAAATGAGTCAAGGGATGTTCAAAGTATTTAAACCTAGATTGGTGAGTCTGTTTTCAAACCTAAGTGTCGGTTTTGTAAAATAAGTTGATTATAGAGGTCAAAATGGTTGTATGAGTCGATAACGTAAAACTGTCCGGTTTTTGTAGTTCAAAAATGTGTCGGGCAGGGAGTCTTAGAAGTAAAATATTTTGACAAACTTTTTGGAGGATTTTCTACAGATAGTAAGTGTGTTCTCTGAGTATTATCATAAACTTTTGACGTGTTTAAGTGGGGTAAATGAGCTTGTACATTTGCTATGCACCGACAGATTTTTGTCGAGGGTATAGTTTAATAAAGTAAACATATAGAAGGGTCAAATAGTGTCACTTGTATGGTTTTCTTTCGGTTTTGTGGTTATTTTATGACTTTGAGTTTGATTTCATTATGTATGGTTTATACTCGAGTCTATTATTAACGAGCGCGCCTTATTTGATAGGTTGCGGTTTTCGTGTTTAACGGGCGTCACTCATCGTCGACGATCATCTTGCCACGTCTCTTATACTAACGTGAGTCTATAGCCTCGCTTTTAAATACTTAAAGATGATCTATAAACCCGCGAGGGGGATAACATGCTAGTTTTGAAAATAAAACTCAAGGGACCCGATGTATGCTTGTTGTTGCCTTGATTATTATAAGTTTGCTATGTCGCTAGATAAAAAGTCCCAATTATATCATGAATTGTTAACTACCGAGTTATGGTAGGCGCTTATACATGGAATAGTACTATTCGGGAGGTACCCCTCCCGTCCGGTAACGATTAGCTATCGTTTGAGCACAAGTTGCTCGAAGTGGATACACGTGCGGGAGTTTTCCTATACACTTAGCGAGGTGTATGGTGCGTAAATATTGAGGTAACGTTTCAATGTTATGAGGCTTATAATAATCTATATAACGTTGTTTGATCCACATCGTTAATTCTTGATGGTTTTAAAATATACTTGTGTTCGGTTTTGTTTATTTATAAACTCTACAGATTCACTCAACTGTTGTTGACAAGTTTAGCATGTTTTATCTCAAATCCTTGAAGGTAATGGCAAAGGAGGGATTTCGGTGCTTGCGGTTTATAATAAAGCTCACCATTTTGTAAAAATCGTTCAATGACTTTTATTATGAAAAATGTTGTGTACTTTTTCAGTAAATGATTGGAGACCATGTAATGAACGATTTGTAGAATTTTTTTTTAATCCAATGTTTACTTTTAAAACGATTCTTTTCGAGTCGTTTTCTTTTTCTTGAGTTGTTATATTATGAAGTAGCACCCCATATGAGCTTTCGCATATGACCCGAAATTGGAGGTGTTACAGATTGGTATTAGTGCTTAAGATATAGAGAACAAAAGATTTTCCAAAATAAATGTTTTGAAATGTTTTAACTATAACTGTCGCAAGCGAAATCTTCGAATTATCGATGCGACCGGAAAGAGAATATTTATAAATATGGGATATATATGTTATGATTTAAATCGTTGGTACTTGTAAATTACAAGTCATGTTTTTATTTATTTAATTATAAATGTTAATTATATATTAATACGAGGTATTATTATGACATAGATTGTCACGAAGCCATTTCCAAACTAAATCCCATTATTCCCGAGTTTAACTGAGTTGTGGATGACCATGATCCCAACAAAATAGTTACCATTCCCGATGATAATCATTTGGTTTCAAAGATTTTTTATTCCTTAAATCTCGTTTTAAATTATCGATCCATTCATACTGTTTAGTAGATTCACTCTTCGTTCTCATTGATCTTCGACTTCCTATTGTTTTAGGAACATGTTTTCTAAAATATGACGGTTCAGGTGGTGGAACTGATGGTACTGGAACTAATGGTGCTGGAAACGGTAGAGTTGGGGAAAAATACTGGCGGTGCAAACTTACCTAATGCACCTGCATTAAGAGGTTGTGATTACACTACATTTATGAAGTGCAAACTACAAACTTTTAAGGGAACTGAGGGTGCCGTGGGTTTGTGCCAATGGTTTGAAAAGCTGGAGTCTGTCTTCCAGATAAGTAATTGTGATGAAGCTGATAAGGTTAAGTTTGCTACAACTACTCTACAAGGTCGTGCTTTGACTTGGTGGAATGGGAGACTTGCCTTTATGGGTATTGATACTACTTACAGGACACCATAGGTTGTGGTAAGAAGGTGGACGACTAAAGAATTTTGTCCTCGTAGTGTGATTTAGAGGTTGGAACGAGAGTTGTATAACCTAAGACTAAAGGGAACTGACATGGATGGGTATATTAATCGTTTTCATGAGTTAGCGATCCTATGCCCAAGAATGTTGGAACTTGAACAAGTTAAGGTAGAACAGTACATCCGTGGACTAACCAAGAATATCCGTGGTGATGTGACTTCATTTGAACCGACTGACATTGATAAGGCTGTCCGTACGGCTTGCAAGCTTTTGGGACAAATTATTTAAGACAAGGCATATGAGGCCACTTCTGGTGAGAAAATGAAGGGTGAAGCTGATCGTGAGAGTCATGATGATAAAAAATGTGACCACAACCGTCAACAAAACCAAAGGAGAGTTAATGCAACTGCTATGGTTGACGCTACACCAAACAATAAGGATTCTTGCCCAATTTGTAAAAGCAAGAAGCATGCTGGTGATTGTTGGAAGTGTAATAACTGTGGTAAGATGGGACACAAAGCCAACAAGTGTCGATCCATTTCCAAGAATGTGACCTGCTTCAACTGTAAAGAAAAGGGTCATATGAAAGGGGATTGCCTAAAGCTGAACAAGGGTGGTCAGGGTGGAAATAATCGTGGTGTTTCTTTTCAGTTGGGAGCTGTAGAGGCTCAACAAGATCCTAAATTCATCACTGGTACTGTAACACCCCATTTTGATAAATGGAATGTCACGCGTAATTATGGCGTGTCATCAAAGCATACAAGGATAAATGTCTAAACATTACATGACCATAAAGGAAATACCGGAATCAAACATCGGTATTCCAAAAGTAGAACTCATCACACACAAACATAAGTACTGTAGATGAAAGGACTAAACAATGTCCATGGAATGAGTATCAAAGTATAATGAAATGCATAAAGTAAAGAAGGCTAGGAAGCTTCCAATCCATATGCACGTACACTTAAAGTCTACGAGCGTCCCTGAGTACCTGCCGTTTTGGAAACATGAAAAGGAAAACGGCTGAGCATAACGCTCAGTGCACGGATATAAAAGTAAAGCATGAATAATATAAGCATATAAATATGAAGTAGCGAAAAAGACAAAGTCCTGGATAACCTGGTTATATCTTAGTAAAACTAGTTTTATAGTTTGAAAAGCCTTATGTTTATCTTGTAAAAACTGTTTAACATATTTACCATTAGCCAATATAGGTCATGAAATATCAACGTGCATGAATACTTGGAGGGGTGACCTCGTCATGCAAATTAGAGGGGCTACCTCTAATTTAATATACTGGTTTTGGGTAGTAGTGATCAGCTCCTTGTGAAGGATGCAAGGCACACACCACATTCACACTGAATAATCTGCTAAAAACATGTAAACTAGGATGCACCCATACGCCCTACCTGATAATAATAATAATATGGCCAAAAGCTGAAAGGGACGCCACGGGCTATCACTCTGCCGTGGTGAAGTCATAACACTGGTGCCTCTAGAGTTATGGTTATGGTACCTCCATAACTAGGTGAAACTGTTCATGCATGTATATGGCATTAGGTATTATAATTAAACATAAGTAATTCAAAAACATATAAAACATATACTCGGGAAAACAGTTAGCTGCATACGGGAAATCCTAAAAAGGAAGAATGTCTATACTGAAAGGACGGAGAATCCGTACCTTATGTCCAGTGAACGAAGAAGACGAACGGAAGAGAGTCCTACTTCGGTATCACTAATGCTACATGAATACATACGTGTATAAGTATCTGATTACTGAGTACATACTGGTTCTATATCATGACTTAGCTTGTTTTATTTGTTCATGTCATGTTTTACGGATTTAAGCTTTATACTGTGTATATCATATATTCTGTCTATTCTGATTAAGTATTACTTGTATTTCATGTATTATTATACTTGTGTGTAATAATAAATAACTTTCTAAAAATAACAGGTTTCTTAAAATAGAAAGTTTCCAAAAATAGAAAGTTACCAAAAATAGAAAGTTTCCAAAAAAAGAAAGTTTCCAAAAATAGAAAGTTTCCATAAATAGATTAGCTGCCTTAAATAAATATGTTTCTAAAAATAGAAAGTTTCCATAATTAGATATAAGCTGGATAATTAAGCTAATTATATAAGCTTAAGTGTTTACTGATTAATATTCTAATTCATGTAATTAATATTATAGTTTATTAATTATTTCATGTGAATTAAATAAACTATAGGTTAAAGTATTTAGTTAAGTATAACATGATTTAATTAAATAAAGGTAAAATAAATACTCAGGTTAAAACATGTATTATTATCTATTAATAATATAACCTAAGTCATGTAAATTAATTAATTATAAGTCACGATTTTAATAATTAATTAATATATAGTCTAATTAAATGATAAATACTTAGGTTAAAATTCATGTATTAATAATCATATTAATAACCTAAGTCATGTAAATTAAATTAATCATGTTCATGTTTTTAACTAATTTAATTTAGTTCTTGAAAAATATAACTTGTAAAATATTTAACCTTGTAAAAAAACAACTCATGAACCGAACCGTGTTTTGTCTAACATGTGTGAACCGGACCCGTGTTTAACCCGTGAACTGGACCCAAATGCACCCTTGATCACCTAGCCGCCGGCTAGCCGGTGTTCCCTTTGTTGTCGTGGCATACCCGAGCCAAACATACCTCGACCTAGGTCGGGGTTTCCCTTCTTGCTGCTGCTGAGACAACAAGACACCAAACTGAGACCTTGAGGTCTCGGTGGTGTGAATCAAAACCAAGCCGAGACCCCCTTGGGGCTCAGTTTAGGCGTCGGCCACAAAACAAACACCCCTTAACCATTTTTAGTTTACCCCATGATTAATTAACATGATGTTTACTTGTTTTTAATTTTTTTATTAAAAACATTCATGACTTCATGTGATTTGTAAATCAAAAACATAAAAATAAAAGAGGTTTGAGATTATACCGATCACGTAAATCAAAGAGGATGAACACACTAACACTCCTTGCAATAAACGAACACCAAAAATCAATCAAACACCCTTTTTGTGTGTGTAGAACCCGGCGGCTAAAGGTGAGGAGCAAGAGAGAATTAGGGTTTTAATTATTTTCTAAATTCTTGAATTATGAAAATAGTTTTCCCTTGTTTTCATGTTTAGTAAATTTTGCATGGGCTTGGCTCATGTTTCTTGTTGTAGCCGCGGGTAGGGCCCCACATAGGGGTAACCCGAACATTTTCCGTGTCTAAAAAATTAGTGTGTTCTCGTGTTCGTGTTTTACGTGATTTATTAGTTATCGTTCGTGACTTAATATATTTATTCGTGATAGTAATAAATATACATACATACGTAATATTAGCTCGTGATTAATTTACGTTCATGATTTCATGTTCGTATGATCGTGATTATAATTATTATTGAAATAGTTATCGTGTGTTAATACGTAATAAATATTTATCGTGTTATAACACATATGTAATACTTGTAATTCATGTTTATGAAACGTAAACATGTTATAAAAGAAAAGTTCTAATCATGTACGTACTATCATAAGGGTACTATTAATGGTAAAAGCATACGGGTTTTACAACTCTTCCGCCTTAAAAAAAATAATTCGTCCCCGAATTATAGATAAAGTAAACTGGAAAAGAAGAACATACCCAAATTCAAAATATGAAATGAGGGTAAGAAGCCCGGATAGACTCCTCTGTTTCCCAAGTGGCTTCCCGCTCGGTTTGATCCCTCCAAAGGACTTTGACGAATGGAATCGTCTTCTTTCTCATTTTTTGTCTGTGAAGAACTCGTTCGGGTTCTTCTATGAATGTAAGATCTTCACGAATCTGTTCTAGTGGATACTGAACCATGTGAAGGGGATGATACTGGTACCCTCTGAGTAAGAACGTATGGAAAACATTGTGAACATGAGAAAGCTGCGGAGGTAACGCTAAACGGTAAGATACTTCATCGACTCGTTCAATGATATCAAGCGGTATGATGAATCGAGGACTGAGCTTCCCTTTGATTCCAAAACGTCTAACACCACATGCCGGCGAAACCTTAAGGAAAACGTGATCTCCTGTGATTAAAATGTAAGTCCCTACGATGCTTGTCTTTATAACTCTTCTAACGTGACCGTGCTTCTTGTAGTTTCTTCTTAGCTACTACGACCTTCTCATTAGTCAACTCTATGATTTCTGGTCCTTCAGGTGTTCGCTCACCAACCTGATACCAGTAGATTGGAGCGCGACACTTTCTGCCATACAACATCTCGAAAGGTGCACACTTGATACTTGCGTACCAACTGTTGTTGTATGAAAACTCCACCAAACAGATGTAATCGTCCCAATCACCCGTTCATTTTAACGACATGACCTCAACATGTCTTCCAATGTTTGAATCGTTCGCTCTGACTGCTCGTCTGTTTGAGGATGAAAAGTCATGTTAAGCTTAAGTTGTGTACCCCAAGCTTTCTACAGACTTCTCCAGAATCGCGAAGTGAATCAGGGATCTCTGTCTGAGACGATGCTGGATGGAGCACCGTGAAGTCTCATGATATCCCTTCTATAAGTATCGGCGAGTTTACTGACCGAATCTTCCTTGCGGATCGGTAAGAAATGAGCTGATTTGGTAAGTCGATCAACGATAACCCAAATTGCATCGTGCTTCCTCTTTGTCGGTGGAAGACCAGTAACAAAATCCATGGTGATTTTGTCCCACTTCCACTCTAGAATATCTAATGGTTTAAGAAGACCGCCAGATCGCTGATGCTCGATTTTGACCTGCTGGCAGGTAAGACATTTGGAGACGTAAGTAGCAACATCCTGTTTCATACAACTCTACCAAAAGTTCTGCTTGATGTCATGGTACATCTTGGTCGAACCAGGATGGATAGAAAATGGGGAGCTATGAGCCTCAGCTAACAAGGCTTCCCGGAGTTCTTGATCATCAGGAACATAAAGTCTCGTGCCCTGCCATAAGATACCATCTGCATCTACTCGAAATTATGTCTGCTTCTCCAAATTCTGGATTATCGCCCAGATTTCTCCATCATCTTTCTAAGCTTCGTTGATCTTATAGAGTAACTCGGGTTCTACTCTAAGATAAGCCCAGTAACCGTTTTGTCCACGTACCTTGATATCTATGTCTAGTCGCTCCAAGTCTCTCATGATTTCCTCCTCAATCTCAATGCCGTTGATCATACCAGACTTTCTGCTAAGTGCATCTGCCACTACATTCGCCTTGCCGGGATGATACTGTAGATTAATGTCATAATCCTTCAACAGCTCTAACCATCTCCTTTGTCTCATGTTCAATTCACGTTGAGTGAAGATATACTTCAAGATCTTGTGGTAAAGGTTGAGATGTTGAATTGTCCTTCCTAGGAACATCGTCATGGTGAGGCGGAGACGGTAATGGTGCACTAATACTAGGTGTAGGAGGAGTAGGGATAAATGGTGGTGGAGGAGGTGTAGATGATGGTGGTGGGATTGGTGGTCCTACGATGGTGACTCCACTACGGGTAGTAATAGCACTCACATTTGCTCGCGGATTGGTGACGGTGTTTGAAGGTAGAGAACTCGAAGAAGAAGGTTGAGCAGGGGGCAAGAAACTAGCCAGTATATTCTTTATATCATTCGTTTGAGTTCTGATGGAGGATTGAATATTATCTCGAAGTTCGGATCTAATCTCATTTCCTTGCTTGGTAATATCTCCTTTCAGATTGATAATTTGGCTCTGCAGGTTCTTGATTTTCTCACCGTGGGTTCTCATGATGGTGTCAACATCGGGGTTAATGGGTGGGAGTTGTTGAGTGGGTGGGTGATAAGGATTAGAAGCTCTTGGTGGGATTTGGTTGCTTCTAGTGTAGTTGTTGGCGGAGTTTTGGTTTTGAGGAGAAAAATCGGGTGAAAGGTAGTTGTTTGATCGGTAACTCAGCAGATTTCTATCCCCTTGAGGTCGAGCTTGGTAATTTTCTGGTGAATAATTACCATAAGCTGCATACACATTTTCTGGATTTCCTTGTGTCGAAGGATAATCGGTGTATGGGTGTGGACCGCCGCATGTTTCACAAGGATTAGCAACCGCTCTAACTTGTTGTTGTTGTTGGTTTGAAGCCAAGAGTTGCATACTTCTGCTCATTTTAGTCAGCACACGGGTGAGTTCGGTCATATCAGGGTTTGCTAAAGTGGAGGAAACATTGACTCTCGGATTGTTCCTCAAAGAAGCAGAGGAATCCCAGTTTTTGTGGTGAGTAGTCATGTTTTCAATAAGCTCTCTACACTCCTCGGGTCTCCTTTTCATGAATGTGCCACCGGCGGCTGCATTGATCGCATCACGATCTCGAAAAATCAAACCGTTGTAGAAAGTATCAATTAAGGTCATGGGTAGAATGTTGTGGTTTGGACATCTATCGATCAAGACATTATATCTCTCCCAAGCATCAAAAAGAGATTCATCAGGATCTTGCATGAAACCGCTGATTTGATTGCGAAGACTCGTGATCATGGATGGTGGAAAGTAGCGCGACAAAAAGCGTTGAGTCATGTCATCCCAAGTGTGAATAGAATTCTTCGGGAGACGATCAAACCATTTCTCGGCATGATGTAATAAAGTATGTGGAAAGAGTTGTAGGCGAAGTTCATCCATTGTGGCACCAGCCAACTTCATGCTTTGGGTAATTGTAATGAACTTGTCGAGGTGTTTGTTGGCATCATCATCAGGCAATCCTCTAAAAGGATTTGTTTGCACTTGCTGAATCATGTGGTGCTTCAACGAAAACTCAAGAGCGTTGATTTGCATCGGCGCAATCGGTCCTCCTCGTCCAAACATGGTAGGTTGACAAAGCTCCTCCATTGTCCGAAGATCGGGCTGTGGAAGAACATTGTTGTTATTATTGAGGTGCGGTGGAATATTGTTGTTGACACCTGACATAGCTAAATCTTCTTGAGTCTCGGGCTCTTGATAATTAGAAGATCTAGTACGCATACACCTGAAAATGCAAAAGAAAAAGAAACCAAACACAAAGACAATATATATACACAATAAAGATAAAATCTTTTTAGATTTTTGAAATTTATTTTTAATTTTTATGGATTTTTATCAATTTTTAATTTTTATGGGTTTTTTGAATATTTTATGCAAGAAAAATAACGCTCACAAGTGAACGGATCCCAAAAAACAACGCGTCTCTCACAGAAAACCGTTAATCTTTAAGAAAAGAGCCGGCAGCGGCGCCATTTAATACAAGGCTTTTACCTAGTAAGAAAAGTTCTTTGATGTATGTCTATTCGAATTGATCTAGGTTCTCTATGTGACTCTTTTTATTTTGGTGGAACAAAAAGGTTGTCGTTGTAGTATATTTAAAAACTTTTAAAAAATAAAATAATTAAATGACTAAAAATTAAAGCGTGACGGAAATTAAAATTAGACAAGCGTTAAAAAATGAGAACGTAAAAATAATTAAACAAGACAAAACATAAAAATAAACCAAGATCGGAATATATTCCGATCAACCTCGTCGGAATGTGCACAGCCGTCCAATCTGAATGTTAGCTTACCCCAAATCGGAATGTGTTCGGAACACCAGATCGGAATATGTCACTTCTTCAAATCGGAATGCCCAAACAAATCCTGATCGGAATGAGTACTTACCTGATCGGAATATGGCGTAGATGCTGGTCGGAATGCTGATCGGAACCTTTGATCGGAATACTGTCACTTACCCTGATCGGAATACCAAACACGCACCTCGATCGGAATGAGGAGTGAAGTACCAATCGGAATAACTGTCACTAGACTAGATCGGAATACCCACTTACCTTGCCCTGATCGGAATACCAACTTATCCACCAATCGGAATGCACAAACCCTTTTCCGACCAAGCCAAGGAGCTATGGTTGGAATGTAAAACCCCTTTCCGATCTTACCAATCGGAATACGAAGGAAAAAACTAAAAATAAGCTAAGTAAATAAGCTACTAATCACATAAGCACAAGACGAACTTCCTAAAGTAAACCGTATAAAAATAAGCTACTAAACAGAAATTTGAAGACTTTTAACACACGAAAAGGATAAGCTTTACGAAAAACAAACTTTTATATAAAAATAACTTTTATAAAAACTTTATAAACTTGAAAATAAACAAAATAAGCTATGAAAATTAATGATTTAAAACAATCACAAGCATAAAAATGTAATCTTTAAACAAATAAACAAGACGAAAAGCATATAAATCAAAGATTAAAGAAAGGTAGAATGAGATCAACAAGATAAAGTAAAGGTGCGAGAATTAAAAGAAAAACTTACTTGAAATTAAATGGTAAATAAGGTGCAAGACATGTAATTAAAGGTGCGAGTAAATAAAGGTGCATAAAAGTAAATGTGGAAGAACTAATTGTCACGATTATTCAACAACAACAAATGAATGAAAATGGGGTGTATTTATAGGAGATTAGGAGGGTGGTTAGAGGAAGCTTCCTCCCCTCCTTCCTTTCTTCTTAATTGCTTTGTTAATCTTGGACTTCGATGACTTTTGGCTCGGGATTTCTTTGGACTCGTCTTTTAATTCTTCGATAAATAAGACTTGAGTTCCTCGGCTTTTGATAAACTTCCGTCTTTTGACTTTTTCTTCGATAAATCTTTAGAATTGGTCTTGGACTTCCGTTATTTTTGCACTCTTGACTTCTTGACTTCGTCTTTCATCTTTTTCTTCAATAAAAGTCCGTAAATGCCCATGAATGCCCGTGTTTTCTCCAGTTTTCACCTGTTCGTCCTAAATCACAACAAAAACACAAACCACGCATAATTCCGACATAAAAGACATAAAATACACGTTTTGGCTCGGTTATTATTGTAATTAAGTGGTAGAAAAGATGGGTGTTTTCACACTTATCACGTATCTAAAACTTTTAGTACCCTTATTGATATTGATACAGTTGAGTTAGATGTTAATTATGAAATCAAATTGGCCGATGGAAAGATAATAAGTACCAATAACATTTTAAGGGGGTGTACTCTTAATCTTTTAAATCGTTCCTTCTCAATTGATATGATGGTTATAGGATTAGGAAGTTTTTATGTCATAATTGTGATGGACTGGTTGTCCCAGTATAATGCATCTATCCTGTGCGGTGAAAAAAAGGTTAGGATTCCCTTGAATGGTAGAACTTTGGTTATCAAAGGCGATAAGAATAATTCTAGGTTAAAGATTGTTTCGTATAATAAGGCTCGAAAATACAAAGAGGTTGTGAATTATTTCTAGCTCAAGTGACCGAAGTTGAATGTGAAAGGAAGCAAATTGATAATGTTCCTGTCGTACGTGATTTTCCTGATATATTTCCTGATGAACTGCCTGGACATCCGCCATTGAGGAAAGTTGATTTTCGTATTCATCTTATTCCTGGTGCTGCACCCGTGGCGCGTGCGCCATATCATTTAGCACCATCTGAAATGAAAGAACTATCAGAGCAATTGCAAGAATTATCCGAGAAAGGCTTTAATTTCATCACAATGGAGATCTCCCGTATTATTCGTGAAAAAGAAAGATGGTTCATTTCACATGTGTATTGACTATCGGGAGTTGAAAAAGTTAACTATCAAGAACCGATACCCTTTACCAAGGATCAATGACTTATTCGATCAGTTGCAAGGTTCTAGTGTTTATTCAAAAATTGATCTGCGGTCTGGTTATCATCAACTACGCTTTCGCGAGGAAGATATTCCAATTACAGCTTTTAGAACTCGATATGGACATTATGAGTTTCAGGTAATTCCATTTGGATTGACCAATGCACCGGCTGTGTTCATGGATTTAATGAACCGCGTGTGTAAGCCGTATCTTGACAAATTCGTGATCGTATTCATTGAAGATATTATGGTTTATTCCAAGAACAAAGAAGAACATGGCGAACACTTCAAGACTATCTTGGAGTTGCTAAGGAAAGAAACGTTATACGCAAAGTTTTCAAAATGTATTTTTGGCTTTATTACAATTCCTTGGTCAAGTGATTGATAGAAACGGAGTTCATGTTGATCCCGCAAAAATCAAAGCCATTAAGTGATGACGTATAGTCCCCCACCGGGTCATAAACCCGGCCCACGGGTACTACCGGCATCCGACCTATTACTAATGGGTTGGATTAATGTTATTTGAGCTTATGGGATACGAATAAATAGTGATCGTATGCATGCGTGCGGCCCACGGCCCGGCATGGCTGGTATAGGGTTAGACAGAATCAAGCTCTCACCCATGGAAGCTTCAGATATGGTACAAGTGTTACCTCTTGATGCCAGAAACCCTATAATAAGCTATGAAGAAGATGCAAGTGGGTTTTGGAAGATTGGCAGGTATGGGAAAGAGGTACACACATTTACTACTCTTATGTCTCTCTTTGCAAGGATGGATAGAGAAGACTTGGTAGACCTTTGGAGGTTGTTGGTGGCCAAGTATGAGACTGAAGCTCCTACTTCAGTCAATGGAATAAAACTTTGGTCAACATTCAAAAGAATGTGTGCATCAAAAGAAGAAGATCCTACTGTTTGGAAGGATCTTGAGGATGATATCAGTGGTCTTCAATGGCGTTTGTATTCAGCTTCTGGTGTGTATTATTTGAGCTCTACAAAGTTTGCTGAGTATCTTCTTGTATATGCTCAGTATCCCATGTCCAAAGAAGTTTTGGAAAAGATGAAAACAACACAGCTGGAGATTGACTATTCAAGTGACGTGGCCAAAGATTTGATTCAGCATGTTTATTACCAATATGATAAGATTTTTAAGATTCCTCCTAGTTCTTAATTTTTATTCAGAAAATTGATTACTAGAGTAGATATCAAGTTTAGGGGAGGATTGTTGGGAATAAAATGTAGCCAGTCCATTTGAACGCTGACAAGAAGAAAACAAGCATTGATGAGAAGAAAACAAGCGCTGACAGATCAAGCGTTGACAAGAAGAAGTCAAGCATTGATAGGTTGAAGACAAGCACTGATAGAAAGATATGGTCTACGCGTATTTTGTTTCTAGTTTGTTTCTAGTAAAGATAGGATCAACATTGTAATTTCTATAATTATCTTTACCTAGAATAGTTGATACGTAGACTCTTGTATAAAGCTTCTTATGTCTATAAAAGAAGACCTTTAGGTTATGTTTCATATAAGTTTTCATACGTTAAACACTTTCATTGTAATCAAGTTTGTTATTATCAATCAAGTGAAAGTTTGTTTTACAACTATTTGTGTGTTCTTGTTTAAGTATTAATTCCGCATAATACTTGAATTGTTTCATACACAACAAAGTTTCTCTACGTGTATAACTTGATCTAATCTTGTTTACACAAGATAAATCGATCTAAGTTTGGGATCAACAAAATTATCAACACAGTTTATCTTCTTTACACAGTATACTGGATAACATTTACTAATTCTCTTTTATTCAATTTCAGTTGTGTATGTGATTGAATTTCAAAAACATGGTCTTCCTCACATTCACATTCTCTTATGGTTAGACGAAGCAGCTAAATGCAAAACACCAGCTGAAATTGATAATATAATTTCAGTAGAACTCCCATCACCAACTAAAGATTCAGATGGGTACAAGGTTGTTTCTGATTTCATGTTACACAGACCATGTGGTAAAAACGGGAAAAATGATGCATGTACTGATGATGGGAAATGAAATAGACATTTTCCAAAACCATTCTTGGCAGAAACTTCAATTGATGAAGACGGTTATCCAAATTATCGGCGAAGAGACAAAAAAATAAATGTTGTGAAAGGAAAGTTCACGTTCACCAATCAACATGCTGTCCCTCACAATATGTATTTACTACTAACATACCCGACACATATTAACGTTGAGTGGTGCAACAGATCAAGAGCAATCAAGTACTTATTAAAGTACTTGAATAAAGGTCCTGATAGAGCATCGATTGCAATACACGAGAATGTCGAAAAACTCACAAGACCAAATAATGATCAGGTTACAATAGTTGATGAAGTAAAGAACTATTTAAACTGTTGGTTTTTATCCCCATGTGAAGTAGTTTGGTGCCTATTCTATTTCGACATCCACTACTCCTATCCAAGAGTAATGCAACTCAATTTCCACTTACCCAATCAGAATACAGTAACATTACAGGACTCACATCGTTTACCGACTCTACGACAAAGAGAAGGAATTGATGTAACAATGTTCACTGATTGGTTTGAATTGAACAAGTGGGACACCAATGCAAGGGCATACACGTATGCTCAGATCCATGAGCATTATGTATGGCTACAGGACCGAAAGTCTTGGCGGCCCAAAAAACATAAAAAATGAATAGGCAACATTGTATATTCGACACCAGCTGCGGGGAGCGTTACTATCTTAGTATGATATTGAAAATTGTTAAACGGCTTGAAGGTTTCAAAGAACTCATGACGATTAATACTAGATTATGCACAACATTCAAAGAAGCATGCTTTTATTATGGTCTCGTTAATAATGATAGAGAATGGAGGCATGCTATCAATAGGGCAAGCCAGTGGGCCCTTGCTCCTCAGCTACGAGACACATTTGTTACCATTTTAGTATTCTGTGACGTAAGTGAGTCGTTAAAGTTATGGGACAAAAGTTGGGAACACTTATCAGATGATATTCTCCATCGGAAGCGAAAGCTTAATAATTACCCGGAGTTGCAACTGTCTCCAGAAAAATACAAAACTATTGTATTATAGAGATTGAGGGTTTTGCTGAAAAATCATGGAAAATCTTTAGCAGATTTTCTCGATCTGCGTCGACCAAATCCAACTTTACTGAAAAATCTGGACAATCGGCTTATTGGAGAAGCAATGGATTTTGACATCAAGAAAAATGCAAATCGGCATGCTAAGTTACATGCCCAACTAAACCCAGAACAACGCTCGATCTACGAACGGGTTATTAACTCAGTACACAACAACAAGGGTGACTTATGCTTTGTTTATGGTCTTAGTGGCACAGGGAAGACTTTCCTTTACACAACTATAATATCAAGGCTAAGATCTGAAAGAATAATTGTACTACTAGTCGCATCTTCATGTATACTACTCTATTAAAAACTATTTACTTTTATACCCATAAAATAAGTCCCAAAACACCTCATGTTTAAAAATCTTATCTTAATTTTACTTTCAAACTTGGTATAGGAATAGCTTCATTTCTCCTTCCGGGAGGCAGAACCGCTCATAGAAGATCTGTAATACCATTACAAGTAGTGGAGAACACTACATGTGGAATAAAGTGGAATACTCAACTAGCACAGTTAATGCAAGAAACCTGGTTAATTATTTGGGATGAAGCACCAATGACGCAAAGATATGATTTTGAAGAATTAGACAAAACGTTAAGAGATATATTAGGATTTGAAAACCCCGATAACCGAAACAAGCTATTTGGTGGGATGACCGTTTACTAGGTGGTGACATTAGACATATCTGAGCTTTAGAAATATTGCAAAGTCTTCACACTCACACGAAGCATGAGAGTGAATGGGTATGGATGTAATGGTCAAATTTACATTAAAAAGCGAAATTTCAATCGTTGGGTTTTAGATATTGGCGATGGTTTAGTTCCAGCCAAAATTAAAGAAGAAGAAGATGAAGCTTCATGGATTGAATTCTAGAGAAGTTCTTGATCACATCCTGGGACTCTCCAATTGCAAAAACAGTAGAATAAACCTATCGAGACTTTATAGCAAGACAAAGATATAATGCATTCCTAAAGGAGAGAGCCATTCTAACACCAGAAAATGAAGACGCTGATGCAATCAACACATACATGTTCAACCAACTAGAAGGGGCATCTGTGACTTACAAAAGCGTAGATGAAATATGTATGGGTTCAACGGAAACACTAGCTCAACACAATCTATATCTTGTTGAATTTCTAAACACCTTAACTTTCTCCAGTATGCCACCACATGAACTCTGTTTAAAAAAGGAATTACCCATAATGCTAATGCGGAATCTTAATACAGAGCTTGGTCTATGCAATGGAACAAGGATTCTTATTATATATTTGGGTGAATTTGTGCTTCATTGTAAAATCCTATCTGGATCAAACGTTGGCGACAACGTTGTAATATACAGAGTCATTCTAACTTTGACTTAATCAAAATGGCCCTTTGTACTTAAAAGAAGGCAACTCCCTATCAAACTGTGCTATGCAATGACTATTAACAAGAGTCATGGCCAGTCACTAAACTATGTTGGCCTATACTTTCCAAGCCCAGTTTTTAGTCATGGGCAACTCTACGTGGCATTATCAAGAGTGACAAGTCCTGAGGGGCTAAAAATCTTAATCATTGAAGACCAAGACATGGAGATAAGGCATAACACCCGTAACATAGTCTTTAAAGAGGCATTTACCAACTTATCTTAATGTAAAATAAAAATTGCCATCAGAATAAACATCTACTTCTATAGATTTTGTTTAAATTTGTTGATGTTTTTTACCTATTGTTTGGAACTACTTGATATCAATATGTAAATTGACAAGCAGCATCTTTGTGATTTGAAAAGAATATAAAATAAAAATTAGAAATGAAGCAACTGAATACTAATTGTGTAACAGCTGTAGTATGTTACACTTTATGATATACAAAATTTAAAATTTTCAAAAATAACACTACACTATTATGGTATACTTATTTCCTAACTTCTCTCATGAGTCTTAATACCATTCCATAATTAAACATAAAATAATTTAGAATCCATAAATTATTAAGACAAATAAAAATAAATAGTATTTGCTTAAGATAAAATGCTTTATAACTGAATAAAACAAACAAACAAAACTAATAATGCAAAAAAGCTACACAAGACTCAAAAGCAACCAATAACTCCCTAAATCTTCATTCTAGCGACTCATATTCAAACGGTAAAATCCTTCAAGTTAGTAATAAATGCTAACTTATCATTCTTCTTATGCTTAGTCTCTCTATACATTAACTACAAAACCACACATTTAGCCACATCATCCTTATGAATCTGTTGTAGTAACTCAACTCCTTACTACATTTCAAAACTACCACTTAACTTCTTTAATTCACTTAGGTATGCAACTCTCTTAGAAGGGCTGTTAGCCCTATATTTTATATAGTCAAACAAGAATGTAATAGGCCATCTTAGTCGTTAATGGTATTGTATCGTAATAGGATTAGTCGGGTTAACCGGGCTTGGACTTTAAGCTAATATTGTATAAGTTAGGGGCGTAAGCCCAAGCAAATCCAAGCCCGACCCATGTTACTTAACCTATAACACCTCCAAATTTACACAATTCAATACAGCGGAAGACTCGTTGGTGTTACGGGATAGCACATTACTCACATCATAGACAACGCTTAAAAATCGCGTCGTTTAATAATAAAGCATATCCATTCATAAATATCAAATTTACATAGGTCCCAAGTCATTGTATTTCATACAGGTTTTACAAAGCATTTGAATGGAAATTATTATTTAAGTGCGGGCCATGAATTCTTGTTGTCTTCCCGAGAATTACCTTCAAGTACCTGAGATAAAACATGTTAAAAGAAAAGGTCAGCGAAAACGCCGAGTGAATTCATAGAATTTAATAAAATCCATCAATATAACATCGGTATAAAATTATTACCTAAAATCATTTTGTACAAATCTTTGTAATAGGCCATAAAATAGCCGAAGTCATTTTATACAAATCTTTATCAAAAATCATAATATAGGCTTTCGCCTTCAAAATCATTATACGAACCATTGTCGTTAAAAACATCATACAGTACATTTTATAACGTTGTATAGATTAAATAAAAAACCGTTATATGAATATGGTTATATAAAACCAAAACACGAACATAACATCAATAATAAGACCCAGTATTGCTAGTCAGGCAATATATCATAATTCAATGCATAAAGCAGTATTTCGTTATTTTTGGATTATTATAAGCCGCATGACATTGTTACCTTACTACAACAAACAACGGGTAGCTAGCCCGAAACTCATTTGCCCATCTAAATTAGCGTGTCGTCACAATAATCACGCTTGTGTAAATCTTCTCATACATAAATTCGCTTACCAATCAATGTGGCACGACGGGGATCAACCGTCAAGGAGCGAACTGGGGTGATCGTCCTAAAATAGTACTATTATATGCATAAGCGTCTACAAATCCCGGTACTTCACAATTCATGATAATGGGACTTTTAGTGACATAACCTAAATTTACTAATCCATTTCATTTCATCTATCGGGTCATTTAATCATTCATCGGGTCATACAATCATTCGGGTCCAAATCAATAAACAAACAATCAGGACAACTAGTGTCCTATTTTATAAAAACTAACATGTTATCTCCCTCGCGGGTTTATAAAACATTTCATAAAAACATTTAAAAGAGTGTGAGGCTATGAACTCACGTTGATGTGGGAAAGCGGTTTATCGGTGATTTGGATGTACGGTACGTGCTTCAATCACAGAAACCTAGACAAATAATACTCGTCTTAGACTCTTGTCCAATGACTTTATCAAAATAATAATTAGGTATACATATGATGATTTTATATATATGATGATGATCAAGTGGGTTTATACATCTTTACTCATTCATTATAGTGTTTATGTGTTGGTAATTTTCAAGACTAGTTACACTAGTTCAACTTGTTTACATTTTGAAGCCCATTGGGCCTATTACAAGCCCAATACTATTCATTAGCCCAATTATACTTCTATTATCAGTATTATACTATACATGTTGGGCCCAAATGGGTTAAGCCCAATAAGTAGGTTTATAAGTGTTTTACTAACTAGTCGGGTTTATAGTCCAATAAGTTTACTTTGGCCCGTTAATGTCTATATCTTGTAAAGCTTGGGTTTCATCGGTTTTCACTTGTTATATAAGTTCATATATCAGTATGTGAGTTTATAAAAGTTTATATTAGACGGGTCCAACCGTCTAAGTTTTATTAAAAAAAAACGTTAATCTTTCGGTTTTAGTCGAAAAGACGTAAAACTCAGTATATAGTTTTTATAACTTATAAAACTTACCAAACTACCATTTTTATATAATGTCCATTTATTTATCCTTATGTATTTTTATATAAATGAAATATATAAGTTAGTGGGTTTTAATTCACATTGTATACCATATTTATTTGAGTGCTTATATAATAATATTAAACTTTAATTTCACAAAATCAGTCCTAAAAATCTTGTTTACTAAAATGATCATATCTAGAGTTCTACATGGAGATAGAACCCCAAATTTTCATAACAGAAACTACATGATATGTGCTTAGTTTTATTCCCTTATAGCTACTGATGAATCAACCTCTAAACATTTTAATAAATTCTTCCAAAAAAGTGTAGGCAGATTTGCATTCTAAACTTGTTTTGATCATATCTCACTCATTTTTATGATTCCATTGCATGGCCAACTCTCACATATGTATAACACCTAATACTTACTGTATATTGATTTCACTTTACCATTTTATCAGTTTAACATTTGGTTACTTACTGTTTTTATACAGCCATAACATTTAAGCAAGATTTTAACATTATTACATATGGTTTTTCATCTTTTTAACCATATTTATCAAATCTATCAACACCAAATCCCCACATAATATTTTTAATCATCATTCATCATCATATACATATACATAAATAAAGAAATTACAAGATTACATAATCAAAATAACAAGAGGATAGGAAGAACAATCTTTATACCACCAAGATTAAGTAGTTGGAAGGATCAAGACTTGGTTTTGGGTCACCAAATCTTATGAACTCTTGTATGAAATCTTCAAGATCACCAAGGGAGATGTTGGTCTTTGAAAATCAGCCCTACTTCATCTTGCAAACTTCTCTTTGGATGTTAAAATCACCACCAATCTATAGAGCTTCAAAAGGGCTTTATCATATGTGTGAATAACACATGATTTCATGGTTAATAATTGATCAAATGAGGGTGTTTTTGGTGAAGATGGGACGAATTTAGAGAGAGAGGGAGGAGAGTACGAGTAGTTTGCATGTATGTAAATGGAGAAATGGTTTTGGAGTGAGTGGTTTTGTGGTTTTTGTGCTTACAAGTTAAGCTAAGTACAAGTGTTAGCTTATGGCTTGTAATTTTAACATCTCATGGTGTTGGTGGTAGCTAGTGAACCGTCCCATGTGTAGGGTGAGGCAAAACTTGTTTTGTCTCATCCCACTAATTTACAGGTACTCTTCGATTCTAGTTTCCTCGATTTGCGTGCCCTCGGGTCGTTTTACGAAAAACGTTTTTATAAATTATGAATCAACGGCACAAAACGAAACTAATAAAAATTGTCTCATCAAAAACGGAGTTCAAAAACGTAAATAATAAATCTTAAGGTTTCCGGTTTAGTCGTAAAGGAAGTTAAATTATTCATGAAAGTCCTCATATCTTCTCGTAAATTAGTGAGTTTATGAACTAACTCAAATTTAAAATCCCAAAATAATATTCACGGATAAATTTATTTTCTGAAATGTCAGACTGTCACCAAAAACGGTGAATGTAAACGTAAGCACGTAACGTAGAATCCTCCGGTTTAGACGTAGTCGATGCTACTTCGAGACGTAAACCCAAAGTTCTTCCCAAAAATAAGTGAGTTCATAATGTAACATTAAAATAATGTTTTCAAATAAACATTGAGAATAAAATATAAACCATAAATTGACGGATTGTCACAGCATTTACCCCTAAACAGGATCTTTGTCCTCAAAGATCATCTTACTACTCGTTTCTTATAGAGTTAAAGCCATGTGGGTATTTACTCCACATTCGGTCTTGTAGATTTGTAAATCTATACTTATGTTTATAGAGAGAGAAAGAGATAGAGAAATGGTGGATTTCACACTTTAGAGAGAGAAACTAAGAAAGAACTATGTGTAAAATAATGAAAACCACACCCTCTCTATCAAAGGAGAGAGTTTATATACCCAAGCCTTGTAATGGGCTTGGGCTTACACTTTTGGGCCGGCCTACACAAGTTGTAGGCTTGGCTTGGACTTGTTTGATAAATAAAGAGTGTTAACTAAACTACGAGCTATTACATGGAGTATCGTTGGAGTGACCGATCCTTCTTAATACGTAAAACATATTTCCAACAATCTCCCCCTAAGGGAGGTCACTCCAAACAAGGGCGTTACCCAAGTTACAATAATAAAATAAACCTAGCATACTATGCTTGTCTTGAGCTCGTAGTCTTCGTCTTTCTTTTCTTTTTCCTTTTCTGGTGAACATGCTGATGTGATCTTTGATATCAATCTTGAGCATTAATCTCTTGCCTTGATCTTGTGCATCCATCACTTGTGATCTTCGCCTCTTCGTGACCTCACGTCCCACATACTTATACCTTAGTAATTCTTGAAAGCTTCAGAGTTCGATACAGCGGAAGACTTAACTTTTAGGCTTTCTTGAATTAGATGAGGTCTTAAGTGCCTAAAGTATAAGCATGCGGGGACGACTTCTTCTTGGATCCCGCAACGCCACCGTCTTCAAATGCCGCAACATAAGTAGACACGAACGAAATGGCTTTGAACATTTCATTCTAATTCGGTAGCATTTTACCTCCGGTCGGTGAAGACCGTTGGACGATATTAGATATCGTACCCGTGACGGATAGTTTCAATTAAGTAACTTCTTGACAGGATTTCGCGGGTAAACCCGTTCTCTTTATTTGACCGTCCAAAGCTGACTGCGAACATAAAGAGTGAATCATCTGGATAATAATATCCGCATGATTTGAAGCCGTCAATTCATGTTCCTGGAACAAGTGAAATTCAATTAAGAACCGCACCATCGTTGCTTTCCAGTTGTCACGAGCTTGATTCGTATAGAATCTTGCAAGTTACCTACCAAGTGCTGTTTGAGGTTGACACTAGAAGGATTTCCACTCATCACTGTGAACACTAAGGTATCACTCTGAGTGTTCTGGCAAGATCACTAAGATATTGCGTAGAGGCCTGGAACGTGTTTAAATTCAGTTAAGAATTAAACAGCTGTTGCTTTCCAGTTATCACAAGTTTGATTCATAAAGAATCGCACAAGTCACCTACCATGAGCTTTTTGATGTTCGCTCAAGAAGGATTTCCATCTTCATTGTAAATACTTTCGTATTACTCGGATGTTCAAGCAAGATCATGAAGATTTTGCGTAGGACTCTTAAAATCTTTCTTACTTTTCACAGTGTGTGAAGAAGCAAGGAAATATGAAAGTGTGTCCTAGTGAGATATTTGATGATCTCAAATGGTTCTAGACTCGATCGTGCACTTTGGATTTTAGTGATCGGAGGCTGGAGAGGAGTGCCACCATTTCAATACCAATTTATTTGGAGTGAATAAATCAATAGATAATGCGTTATCTCCGTGTGATTAAAACAAATACCTTTTGAGAGATATCTGAGTTAGCTGGGATGGGTTGTGCATTGCATCACTGGGTCCATGATGTCTGTCTTCAATATCAAGAATCATTAAAATGATCTCAATAGCATATGTATTGACCCGGTTTCTACCTAAAGTTGTAAGGAGGGCTTCTTTCTTTACACCCTTTATCTTTACAATTCTTTTTCATTCTTCAACCCCTTCAATGCTTACCAATACGTCATAACTAGCACCTTGTTGTGATTGTTCCAGTGCTAACTTAAGTACTTGGTCGGCATTCAGCTACGTTCACAATCTTTCTCCAATTTTCCTAAGGACTACTATTTCTAGCTATGGAATGTCCTTGGGAAGATTCCTCCGGTTCTGGAAGAATCATAGGACTTAACCTATCCTACCATCCTTATGTCACCACAATCTTCATCGTTGTGAAATAAATGGGTTTTGGGTAAGTATATGTCACCATGAAAATCCATTTTGATATAGAAAATCCATTTTGCTCCCCCTTAACATATGCCACGATATTCGAAAACATTTTGCATATGTCGGGATGAGCCAGCACATTAAGTCAAACCATTTGTGATAATATCCCATATTAAATCACATTTTCTCCCCCCATATTAAAAATATTAACCCAATCGATGTTTTTAATATCAATTGATTTAATGAAGTTTTAACAAAGGTTTTGGGAAGAAAAATGCAAGTCCGTTTTATCTTCATGATATCAAACGCATGAGATATGATACTGATTTGTAACATGATCACATATTCACCATATTAGAAAAGAATTGACAAGGTTGGACCTGATAGATGAGAACATCATATGATAAGATCAAATGGTTCTTGTCAGCATATGTTGGTCGCCTCGTCACGTCTGAAGTCATCTCTTGACACCAAGTGTACGATTGGTATTGTTGTCTTGACACCAGGTAGTGAGCTTGGCACGTTCGGCATCGAAGATTCTGAATGCTTGACAATTGCTCCCCCTCAATTGTTGACCCGTGTTCTATCGAAAGAGCTGTAGTCGTTGGTTGAGTAGTCGCATCGTCGAGTATGTAGATACCAATTGTAGATAGCATGGTTGTAGAGATGATAACTTCATAAAAACAAGACTTCTCTTGTTTTAACAAATAAATGCACTGAAACGTACATTGATTTGTGTTAGACCAAGTTATAAAGTAAACTTGATCCCTTACAAGGTTTTAAAGTAAACCTTGCCCGAGAAAATTAATTCCCGTTGTTAGCCAAAGCTTTCATAAGAAATACTTGACTTTAATGTGAAAACCGGGTTGCAGTCAGAAATAACTACAAGCCATAAGGGCATGTTTTATGAAATATTTACAACTTTTGTACGAACTCTATTTATGGCGCCGTGTCGATATTAATCAACATTTCTAAGGCCGTAAATATTATCGTACCAAAAGACATGCCTTTGAGAAATAAAGTAAAAATATTTTTGGATTTTTCTGAATTTTTCAATTTTTATGGTTTTTATATGGTTTTATATTTTTGTATTTTGCTTTTGAGGATAAAAATATAAACAATATATACAAATGATCACCAAGGATACGGAGAATAGTGTTACCACCACTATTCTTTCGCTTCATCTGCTAGTTCCTTAAGAGTCTCAGGCGAGAAGGTTCTCATTCCTAGCTTGTCGGCCAAAAATTCAATTCGAGCGCGATCTAAAGCTTTCGTGAAAATATCCGCCAATTGATACTCAGATCGGACAAAGTAAAGCTCTATTACTCCATTTTCCACTTGCTCCTTGATGAAGTGGTAGCGAATGTCAATATGCTTCGACCGGGAGAATTGAACGTTGTTGCAGCATAAGGCAATTGCACTCTTGTTGTCACAGTACATCGGAATCTTGTTGAAACCTAGACCATAGTCGGTTAATTGCGATCTCATCCAAAGAATTTGAGCACAGCAACCGGACATGGCTATGTATTCTGCTTCCGTACTTGAAATTGCAGCGCTTTTCTGCCTTTTCGATGCCCAACTGATTAGTCGATCTCCTAGTAGTTGCAAAGTTCCACTCGTGCTACGCCTTGTATCTTGACAACTCGCGTGATCCGCATCTGCATATGCCATTAGTGCAATAGAAGAGTCCTTCGAATACCAAAGTCCCCGATTAATGGTTCCTTTAAGATATCGAAAGATCCTTTTAACAGTAGCTAAGTGTAACTCAGTAGGCCTAGTTTGATACCTGGCACACATACATATAGCAAATTGAAGATCAGGTCGACTGGCTGTGATATACAGAAGAGTACCGATCATTCCACGATAAAGTGTCGGATCAACGGCAACTCCATGTGGATCTGCATCTAGCTTAGTTTTCTCCACCATTGGAGTGTCCACGGGGTCGCAAGATTCCATCTTATATTTCTTAAGCGATTCAAGGGCATATTTGGATTGATTAATAAAGATGCCTCTGGGACTCTGAGATATCTGAAGACCTAAGAAGAATGATACCTTGCCCATCATTGACATCTTAAACTTGGAAGACATGAGTGTCCCAAACTCATCCGATAAGGTTTGGGTCGAGGCTGCAAATATAATATCATCAACATATATTTGTACCATAATCATATCTTTACCTCGTTTCTGAATGAACAGCGTAGGATCCACCTTGACTTTTGCGAAGCCTTGGGTAATGAGGAATTGTGACAAAAGATCATACCATGCGCGAGGAGCTTGCTTCAACCCATAGAGAGCCTTCTTAAGCTTGTACACATGATTAGGATAATTAGGATTCACAAAACCATCCGGTTGTTGATCATAGACCTCTTCCTTAAGTTCACCATTAAGAAATGCCGTCTTCACATCCATCTGATAGTCGATCATATTCATATGGGCTGCATAAGCGAGGAATAGTCGAATAGCTTCCAAACGGGCAACAGGTGCAAAGGATTCCATAAAGTCGATGCCCAATAATTGCTTGTATCCACGAGCTACGAGACGAGCTTTGTTCTTCAATATTCCGCCTAACTCATCGAGTTTCACCTTGTAAACCCATTTCAAAGTGAGTAACTGCACTTGATCCGGGCATGGGACAAGTTCCCAAACATCAAGACGTATGAATTCGTTAAGTTCTTCTTGCATAGCTTCTATCCAACACGATTGAGTAAAAGCTTGTTGCCATGTCTTAGGTTCAACTTCAGTGAGAAAAGCATCAAAGTGACAAAACAGTGCACTTTCTTGTAACTGACTTCGTGTGGATACTGGACGATTAGGGTCACCAATAATAGAATCTATAGGATGATCCTTTGTCCACTTGCTGTCATGTTCACGAATCCGTGGATTGGAGTAAACTGTAGAAGGAGCTTCCTCTGAGGTGGACGACCCGACTTGATTAGGGTCGGGAATAGATACACCAAAGAATGGAAGTTCACGCATTTGAGCGAATTCCAAATCGTGATCATCATCATCCTCTTCATCATCAATAGGCATGACATGAGTAGTTGTTACTTGTGTTGGTTGAGAATTACTCGTTGTTGGTATATCTTGACCCATTGTAGGTGCAGATGTATCTTATTGTGCTTCGGTTGCTGGAGCGACAACTTCGGTTACCGGAGCTATTACCTCAGGTTCTGGAGCAACAATAGTTGGAGGAGTAAAGAAATCATCAAAGAACGGTTGAAACAACGTATCCCATTCATTCCTAGTAGGTGGTATAAATGATGATGAAGTAGGGTTGTTTGGGACAAGACCAGAACTAATATTACTGGGTCCCATTTCATGAAGTGCGGGTTCAGAGCTGCTTTGCTCAGAAGCCATTGCTGTCAGCTCATCAAAATCAACATTCATAGTTTCGAGGATCTTGCGAGAGTTACGGTTGTAGATTCGGTATGCCTTCTTTGAGGGTGCGTAACCAATGAAAATACCAATATCAGCCTTTGGTTGAAGTTTTCCCAAATTGTCACCATCATTATTTGGATAGCAAAGAGAACCAAATACATGAAGATATGATAAATCTGGTACTTTTCCATGGAGAAGCTCATAAGGTGTTTTACCATGGCGTTTACGAATTAGTGACCGGTTTTGGGTGTACACTGCTGTAGATACTGCTTCTGCCCATAAAAACAATGGAGCGTTTGCGTAAATTAACATCGTTCGAGCAGCTTCCATAAGTGTGCGATTTCGCCTTTCAACGACACCGTTTTGTTGTGGAGTGCGTGCAACGGATGTTTCATGAGAAATGCCAACTTCTTCATAATAATCACGCAAAATTTGATTCACAAATTCGGTTCCATTATCTGTACGAATGCGTCGGACAGTAGTGTTGAGACGCACTTGAATCATCTTGAGAAATCCTATGATGAATTTAGGTGCCTCATTCTTTGCTTTAAGAAATTTCACCCATGTAAACCGAGAGTAATCATCGACAATGACGAGGATGTACTTTTTGCCACTAAGACTTTCAACACGCATTGGCCCACAAAGATCCATATGCAAAAGATAAAGTTTCTCTTGGTTGGTGTCTTCCGTCTTGGGTTTGTAAGATTTCTTAGTGTTTTTCCCCATTGTACACGCGGAACACAAATGATCCTTGTGAAATGATAGTTTAGGAAGACCACGAACAAGTTCGTTTTTGGCCAAGTGATTAATAGCGTCAAAGTTAAGATGAGATAACCGTCGATGCCATAACCAAGACTTAGTCTTCGATGCTTTGGAGAGAAGACATACGGGAGAAGCGGCCATCATGTCTTGTAGAGACAAAGTATACAAATTATTCCCTCGAGTACCTTTCAATAAATCAACCCCTTCCAAATTACGAATGAAGCAGGTATGCTCTCGAAAAGCAACTTCTAGGTTTGCATCACAAAATTGTCCCACAGAAAATAAGTTGTGACCGAGACCTTCCACATAATACACTCTTGAAATTATAACATTCCCAATATGATATTCACCATAACCCATTATCTTTGCAATATGATCATTTCCAAATCGAACCGTACCAAGAAACTTGCTGACGAAATTTCTGAGCTGAGAGCGATCTCCGGTCATATGCTTGGAGCAACCAGAGTCCAAATACCAGAGAACAATTTGGACCACCTGTTTTCAATAACAACAGTAGACAATGCATTGGAAACTATTGGTTCCGGAGTGTTAGCAGATACAGATATAGAATTATCAGAATTGCTAACATTTTTGAGATCCTTAGATTTCCTGCATTTTCTAATGTGAGTTTTAGCATTAACAGGTTTTACTGTTCCTACTTTCTTAGGTTTTGGATTATTCGCGGGCACTACAGTGGGAGTATACCTATTTAGAGGGCACTTGGTTCCTACGGTAGTGTCGGTGTTCCTAGTTAAAGGACACGCTTGTGTTTTGGTAGCCTTGGTACTCCTAGTTAAAGGGCACGCTTTCTTCGCTGTAGTGGGAGTGATCCTAGTCAAAGGGCACATATTTCCTACTATAGTGAAAGTCCTACCAGTGGGGCGCCACATCCAACCAACTTGGGTTAACACTTTCCCAGTCGGTTTCCATTCTAATCCATTTTTCCGGGCCTGCATCTCATTCACATGGTCAATAAGGCAAGAATCATGACGACTAGAAAACATACATTCATTGCAATTCCAACATTTTAAATTAGAATTCACAGTAGGCTTAGAATGCTGCACAACCGCAGAGCCTTTAGGTTTAGCTACATGATTCTTTTTATTCAAAACATAAATAACATTCCTAGGATGGGCTTCTACTTTCTTCTTCACTTGACTACTAGATGGGGGCAAGATCCTATCATTCTTCTTGTTTCTTTTAAGCTTAGATCTTTGAGCCTTAGTAGTGGTGCTTACTCCTGTAGAAGGCAACACGGGAATATTAGAAGTTGGTTTAGATTCCGCCTTATCTTTAGTGACCAAAGTTTGAGATGATTTAGTCCTAGGGCCCTTGTTAAGAGGTGTGACGGCTATAAGGTTCTTTTTGATTGCACTAGAGGACGATGCTGAGATAGTGGCTGCGTTATCCACAACATTCTTTACCTTTAAGAGTACGAAGTGTTTCCTTTAACTAAGCCAAGACCAGATTCTTATCACAAATTTGTTCCCTCAAATCAGATATTTCCATCGACTTTCGATTCAATTGTTCAATCAATGATTGATTCTGTGCAGTTGTATCAACACATGCGGGCTGTACTGAATCGAAGAGTCGTGTATTTTCTGTTTTAAGTTATCAACTTTGGACAAAATCTTGGAAACTTGATTATCTAGATCCAGTTTAAGATTCTCAGCAGCCTCAAGTACGTTCACACAGTTAAGCTCCTTAGATTTCTCTATTTCCATCGGCAAAGGGTTAGCAACTTTGTCACTTGGTTGACGCTGTTTTGATTGTAAATTCAATCGAAAATTCTTTTCAAAATTTGCATCATCGATATTAACACCTTCGAATGACGTTTCAAAGATTTCTTGAATAAATTGTTGCTTGCATTCAAGCGAAATACAATGTGTTTGAATCTCATCAAAACGTTTTGAAAGCGATGAATATGAATCTTGAAGCTTTAAAAATTCAGCGTCAGATTCGTGACAAGTACTATCTACCACAGTATCCACACATTCATCATTATGCACAATAGAATCATTATCAACACTTGTATTCACACAGACAGAAACTATATCATGAGACATCACTTGATTCAGAAGCAGATCATTATGGCGTGAAACTCGTTCTATTTCAAGTAAACTGTTTTCATAAGCATCTTCCATTTCATTGAAAACACGTCTAACTTATTCTATTTCCAAAAACAAATCTTGATCAAGATTACTAAGACAAGCTTTAACATTCTTTACAAACGGAATAATTTCGTCTCGGAACGCAGCTCTAGTGTGCTCAAAGTTCCATTCACCTTCCGTTATGGCCGAAGCCGTCGTACGTTCCAAGATGACCTTGTCAAAATCGGCTAAGTATTGGTGTACCGCATTTAAGTTAACGGACGGCTTACTTACCGGTGGAATTAACTTCGTTAAATCCTTTTTGACAAGTGTAGGAGACGTATTGGGAGGGTTTTCATTTGACAAACTTTGGGGCACAAGAACTGTCAATTCAGCTAATTCCGTTTGTAAGCGAATGCGGGTCTTTTTAGAAAATTGATCTTTGTTATGTTGATCATAGTCAATTGTATGGAATTTTGAAAGCATTTTAGAATGAGTTTCATCCCCAAGTGATTGTGTCTCCTCAGTACTACGAACAAAAGGTGCTTCTTTTGATTTTCCAATTATGGTCATATCATAAAGACCGGGAATATATTCCTGAGCTTGTTTTGCATAACCGGGATTAGGTGGTAAATCTTGAAGACGCTTAAGTTCGAATTCTTTAAATGATTTAGTTAAAAGATGAACCTTTTCTGTGGAAGCGTATTGTTTTAAAAGCTGTTGTTCTTTGAATTTAAGAAGTTTGGTAGCATTAATTTCTGATTCAACCTTTTTAGACTCGAGAGTTTCGAAATCCATTTTAAGTTTCTGAAAATCATTGACAACCGACTCCTTTTCTTTTAATTCATTAGAAAGATTAGCTTTTAATGATTCTATTTCTTTCAAGTGTTCAATCTTTTCAAAACGAAATTGGTCAAATTCAGAACATGTTATTTTCTCTTCTTGAGGGACCATTTCAAAAGTTTTGACCTTTTCTTTATGCAACGCAAGCTCAGCAGTTAGGGTGGAATTCGTATCTACGGATTGTCTGAGGGCCATATGCATTTGATCAATAATATGTTTAGGCACCATGACCAAATCATGTTGAGCATAAGATTCCATACCCGTCGTAGCATTTGGTTGAGGTTCACTCAAATGTGTAGGATTGGGTACCACATCATTTGAGTTACTAGTTCCCGAATGCTGTTCAAGGTTGTCATTGTCATGCCCAACTTGATGTTGGTTATCATCAATATTATTAGATGTGGTTGGTACCTCACTGATGACATCAGAACCGTAGTGAGAGAGATTAGCAACGAGAGCAGCTTGGGCAGAGTGAATGTCATCACAATCAGAATCATATGCGTCAAGGTCATCTGCTTGATAAGCTGCATTAGAAGTAGAAACGACTGTAATGCCTTCAGTATCTGCTGCCCCTGGGTCTGCCAGAAATGCCAACTCCTCTGAATCCAAAATCTTCCCCTTAGACTGAGCATCAACCAAATACATCTTCTCACGAAACCATGCATCATCCCTTCTCCTTTTCGGCTGAGTGCATTCCCTAGCCATATGACCTTGTCCTCGGCAATTGTAGCAAGTCACAACCTTCTTAGGACCAATAGGACTCCCATTTCCACTAGCTTGAGCATTCACAACTTGATTGTTCCCAGTCCTTGTAGGAGGTCCATATGAATTTTGCCTTCCCTGAATAGGTTGCACCGTCACTTGACCATCTTGAACAGTGGCTTGTTGTCGAGGATTTGATGAGGTGCGGAGCTGATTGTTTGTTGGTGGAAATCCTCTAGTTGCAACAAGTTTTGACAAGTAGGCGGTGAGATGGTTTAGAACATCAGCTGGCGTATCATTTGGAGTAAAGACCGGAGCTTGGATTGGTGGAAGTTCATTAGAGTAGAAAGCTTGTGCTGGTTGTGCTTCTATTGGAAAATATCCTTGCTGAGGAGTATAGCCCAATGGAGAAGTGTTGGCTTGTGATGGTGATGTTTGATATGGTGGTTGCTGTTGAAAAGATTGTTGATGAACACTTTGTTGATATTCTTGTTGTGGCATCATTGGTGGTTGATAAGATGGTGGCTGTGGTTGCTGATAGATGTGTGGTGGTGGCTGCTGCAAGTATGATGGTTGTTGATAAGTATAAGCCATGTTTTGTTGAGAAGCATACATTGCAAGTGGATCATGAACTTGAGGTGTAGACAACCGAGCCTCGATCACATGGCATTCGTGTTGTTGAAGAAAAGCTTGAAGTTGATCCACATTGGTGTTATGCAAGTCCTTAGCCAATTTAACATCTGTCACGTATTTTTTCCATTCTGGAGGAAGAGTATTCAAATACTTGGTGTTCAATTGAAAGGTAGGGATTGCCATGCCATAGATATTAAGCTCATTCAACAATAGGGTAAATCTCAGATAGTAATCATTGAGAGTCTCCCCTGGCACATAGGCAAACTTATCAAAAGTATCATAAAGCTTACACTCTCGTTCTTGTTTAGTTAACGAGGTGCCTTGCATTAGAACCCGAATTCTATCCCATAACTCTTTGGCAACTTTATGTTTGCTGACGAGTTTGTAGACATCTGGAGGAAGGGCTTGAAGAATGATGTTTGTAGCATACTTATCACATTTATCTTGAATCTTCATATCTCCAGTCAACTCACCCGTTGTGCGAGGACGAGTGGTCGTACCTTCCGTCACAGTACCATAATCTAATGGTCCATTGAGCACCGATGCCTAAATTAGATGTCCATTCTCCTTGTTCAACATATAAAGTTCCATTCGGGAAGCCCATTCCTCATACATAGTCTTCACCAACATTGGTGGACGATTATCCGTACCCGAGAGGATGGACTTATCCGTAAGAGATGTATACTCCATTTCAATAAGTTAAGATTTACAAAGTTGATCGATCAATGAAATAAGGTTAAGTATTTTGTGTTGTTGTGAGTTAAAACCGAGAAACAATGTTAAAATCCCCTAAAATATGTTCTCGATAAACCAAAAATTCCAAGTCGGAATACCAGATCGGAATACCAGATCGTAATGTAACACTGTCGGAATGATGATGGTATCGGAATGCCTAGATCGCAATGCAGAGCGGTCGCAATGTTCAGATCGCAAAGCCCTATTGGAATGTTCAGATCGCAAAGCCTATCGGAATGTTTCAGATCGCAAAGTGGCTGTCAAAATTCGAGCAGAGTAACGACTTAACAAACCTTCCTTATACCCGTCGGAATCTCAGATCGCAATAGCTATCGGAATGATTCAGATCGGAATAAGTGATAAAAATCCAACGATCGCAATGTAGAAACCTACCCCTTTCCGATGGTTAAGTTATTGCGATGGGGGCCCAAGTACAGTTGTACTTTCCGATGGATGTTGCTGCTAGAATTTCGGAATGAAGAACACCAACTTTTTTGCACTTTTGATCCAAGAAAACTGATGTTTCAATGAAAACCAAGATACCAAGAACACTCTTAAGCACGAATCCCTATGTTACACTACTTTAAACTACGATCAAACACAAAAATTTTTTGAAGATTTCGGCAAAACACACTTATACAATACGAATTGTTTAGAAAACAATACGCAACACAAAAACAAACCTATATTTCATCCCAAGCTCTTGATACCATTTGTAGATTTGTAAATCTATACTTATGTTTATAGAGAGAGAAAGAGATAGAGAAATGGTGGATTTCACACTTTAGAGAGAGAAACTAAGAAAGAACTATGTGTAAAATAATGAAAACCACACCCTCTCCATCAAAGGAGAGGGTTTATATACCCAAGCCTTGTAATGGGCTTGGGCTTACACTTTTGGGCCGGCCTACACAAGTTGTAGGCTTGGCTTGGACTTGTTTGATAAATAAAGAGTGTTAGCTATTACATGGAGTATCGTTGGAGTGACCGATCCTTCTTAATACGTAAAACGTATTTCCAACAGGTCTTTTCTCACAAGTGTAATCCATTACAATGCGCGAGTTTCATCAAACATAACTACGGGAATAAGATCAGGCTTAATGTTGACTTACTTTCTCTATCCATGATGTTCACGGGTTTTTGATGAATGCAACTTTTTGCCGATCTAAACTTCATCAATAAGAATTCAAATTTTCACTTGATAGATATTTTATCTAGTTCGATTTACGAAACATAGTTCACGCAGCCCTTGAAGTCATAGGGTAGATCTTGCTTATATGCCTTTCAAACCAACTTTTATATCATCTCAATGGTCCCATACAACGGGGACTTACTTCCCATGATCTTTCAGATCATTAATTCATTTTTCCAAGGTTAAAATTTTTGGCATAACTTCGCTACCCATTCTACACTTCAGGATCTACATTTCATATTCACATAACCTCCTGCCTACTACCGGCAGTCAATAATCAAATCCTAATTTCAACAATCATTTAAGGTCTCGAGGGTCGAGTATTTTGTAAGGTTAGGTTCGCTATCATAGGAAACCTTAAACCTAAAAGACATGTCCAACTCACAATGGGTGTATGTCGGGTGTCTTCATCCCAACTCCTGCTTACAGATGCTCTAATATATATCCTCACAAGATTCGATCTTTATCCTAATACGATAATTATCAATGATAATCTCTCTAAAGGAAAACGATTATACGGTTTATTACAAATGGTCAATCATTCAAGCATAAAACAACACTTTTAGTGTTTTGTATCACTACTTTACCTTGTCGCTTCGATTTGGGGTGGTAAACGGTACTCTCATCAAGGTTCGTTTCCAGTGACTTCTGAGCAAATCTCTAGAAATTCGATGCGAAGCGAGGATCTTGATAGAGATGATCGATACAGGCACACCATGCTTACACAACTCCTTTAAATACAAAGAGTCAATTTCTTCATCAAGAATCTATCATTAACAGGAATGATATTAACAGATTTGGTCAGTCTGTCGACGATGACCCAAATCGAATCAAATTCAGATGATGACCTTTGCAATAGCTAGACGTTTACTAATGTATGAGGCGATGTCTGCCTTCATAATTTGCCATCAGTACAACTTCTTCAGATAAAGATACACTAAATCAGAAATTGTATGAATAGAATACTTATACTTACAAGATTTCAATATGACAAAATCTCAAAATCCTCTATATTCAGGCAACCACAAGCGGCCTTTTATACATTTAATGCCATAGGCTTCTCAAATCTAATGTTTCATATTAGCCGCGAACCCCTTTTTATTAGCTATATTATCCTTCTTACAAGCATTGTTTATTTTTATATTGTTTGGCAATTTATTTTGCACCTTCATTATTAAGGAACACATCCTATGTGATTCTTTATCTTTTCTACATAATGCGTCGGTATCTACATTCACCTTTCCTGATGAAATAATTATCATGACCGTATTCATTAAAAATTTCTTTCTTCACGTTTTCTTAGTTTTAGTTTCGTCTCAACTATCATTTTTTTTATCAGTTTTGCTCAGTCTGGCGTCTAAAGCGTCGATAATTATTACAAGTAATTAAATAATAAATGTTTAATTTTATGAAATGTAAACGTAAAAGTTTTAAATTTTCTCAGTTCGACCAATCATATAAAAATGTTCAAAATAAATTTGAATTTAGTTAACACGATTTTTGTTGATTTATTGAAAATAACTAATAAGATTCGTAAATGTTTGAAAAGTTCTTTGTTTACACTTTAGTCAAAATTTATATAAAATTTATAAAATTTATATAAATTTAAGTAAATATTTTTATAGATTTTTTTTATGAAATATATATATAATTTTTATAAGATTTATTGAAATTTCTTAAAAAAATTAAATACTTTTTTTATAAAATTAATGAATTTTTTATAAAATATATATAATTTTTTTATAAATTAAATGAATTTTTTAAAAATTTTAATGAATTTTTTATAAAACTTATATAAAATTTATATAAATTTTTTATAAGATTTTTATAAAATTTATATAATTTTTTTTTAAAATTTTATTAAATTTTTATAAAACATAATGAATTCTTTTATAATATTTATATAATTTTGTTTATAAAATTTATGAATTTTTTTATAATATATAAACTTTTTATAAGGTTTATATATATATTTTTAAAAAATTTATATAAACTTTTTATAAATTTTTTATAAGAATTCAAAAAATTTATATAATGCTTTTATAAAATTTATATAAATTCTTATAATATTTATATATATTTTTTTATAAATTTTAAATAAAATTATTATATATTTTCTATAAAATTTATATAATTTTTTTAAAATTTATATAAAATGTGAAAATTCGAATTTTAATCTTTTAAATAAAAAATATATATAAAAAAATATTTATTCGTTAATTGGTTCAACCTAAAATCAAAATTTCAAAAAAATATAAATTCTGCCAACCAAACAGGCTTAGGCATTTTAAATTATAGAATTTTAAATTCTGAGGAATTTTAATATACTAGAATTTAGAATTCCAGAATTTTAATATCTTGAACCAAACGACCCCTTAGGGGTTTTTAACATCTTTTCTCAACAACATCAACCACACCTCATCACAACACATCCACTAAGATCCAAATCCATTCACAATCATCTACAATGTCTAACAACAATATCAGCAATGCGACTGCAAATCAAATTCGTTTGGAACAAGGTGGCAATGGAAATCCACCTGTGCTCACTGCAGGTTGTTATGTTCAATGGAGATCTCGTTTTCTCAGATTTCTCGATGGAAAAGAGAACCGAACTGCTCTTCGTCACTGCCTTGAGAACCCACCTCCAGTTTTTGAATTCAAACCCATTACCACACAAGCAGAGGATGGTACTTCATCAACTATACGAGCTATGGAAGATTTCGACACATGTTCTGGTGAGAAAAAGAAACTCCTCCAAGCTGAAGTTGATGCTGTAAACTTTATACTTACTGGAATTGATAACGATATCTATTCCACGGTTGATGCATGTCCCAATGCTATGGAAATGTGGAATGCAATTCATCGATTGAAGGAAGGTAAGTCAATCAATGTTCAAGATCTCGAGACTAATCTACTTTGGGAGTTTGGAAAATTCACATCTGAAGATGGTGAATCCATTGACTCATATTACTCGAGATTCTACAAAATGATGAATGAGCTTGTTAGAAATCAGTGCACCATCTCCAATCATCATGCCAATGTTCAGTTTCTACTTCAACTCAAACCGGAATGGCAAAGGTTTGTGACTTTGGTTAAACAAAGGGAAGATATCAAGACCATCTCCTATCACAAACTTTATGATATCCTGAAACAACATCAGAATGAAGTAAATGAACTAAGGGCTGAAAAGGCAGAACGGTCTGCTAACTCTATTGCTTTTGTGGCTACTACTTCAACAAAACCCATACACCGTCAACAACCACCTACTCATTCCTCAAAGTCATCAAGCTCATCCACCAAACCTCCAGCTACTGCTAAGAAGACAAAAGCAATTGTCCCCACTCCACCTCCAAAGTATGACACCGAGTCAGATAGAGACAGTGATGATGAACAAACTTCAAGGGACAAGAATATTGAAGAACTCATGTCTCTACTCACCACAACCTATAAGAAGATCTACAAACCTACCAACAACAACCTCAGATCATCATCCAATGCTCGATATAAGGAAGTTAATCATGCACCTAGGTATGATCGTGAGGCTAGGTATGATAATCAGAGGATGCCGAATCAAGTTGGGGCTAGAGAAACTGTAGGCACTCCGGTTGTGCAGAAGACTGGGATTCAATGCTTCAATTGCAAGGGATTTAGGCACATGGCTAGGGAATGCAAGAAGCCAAAACTAGTTAAGGATTCAAGATATCACAAGGAAAAGATGCTGCTGTGTAAGAAAGAAGAAGCACGAATTCCACTCACAGCAGATGAAGTTGACTGGCGTGATGACACTGATGATGAAGCCGATGATCAAGTGTTGGAGGCACATTATGTGTACATGGCAAAGATTCAAGAAGTGATCCCAGAGACTGATGATACTTCTGGACCCAACTATGATTCTGATCCACTTGAAAAGGTACCATCACATGATAACTATAATGTGTTTGCTAATGAACGACGTCATCCTGAGCAACCCGAAAGCATCAATGACAAATATGTAATGGACACGGAGGATAGTAATATCTCTACGGATTCACAGCATATGTGTAATGATGATGGAAAAGCTGTTCAGGATATTGACTCGGATGAGGACCGTGATTTGCTTGCGTCTATTATTGATTCATTAAAACATGAAATTGAGGAAAACAAAGAGGCTAATAAACGTTTAAAGCAAGCAAACACATCCTTAGCCGAGGAGATAGGCATGCTTAAAGAGTGTGATTATGTAAAAGAAGCTGATCGACGGGTTGCGATAGCTAATGGTTTTGTATATGAACGTAAGGTGCTCAATGAACAATATTGTTCTGAAGTAACACACGAAATTGATATGTCAAAACAAAAGATATTGGACCTTGAAGAACAACTGCTGCTACATAAACTCCAAATTACTGAATTAGAGACGGTTAACAAAGAACAAACTGATCTTTATAAAACTCGTGAAGAAAAGGATATTGAAAAAATTCTTTCTTTGGAAAAGAGAGTCGACACGTTAAACAACATTGTTTAAAAAACGGGTCAGTCTATTCAAACTATGAATATGCTCAATAGAAATATGAAAACGAGTTTTGTCAAGCCTGAATATCTCAATAAAGTTCAAAGTACCAAGCCTGCTCTTTATGATATCGGTTGTTATGTTGATAATCTTGCTCTTATGCTTTCCCCTGACTGCGACGAAATCATTCGTCAACAAGAAGAAAGTCGATCAAACTTAAATGATTTAATAAACCTTTCTGATTCAGATAATTATATTAATTTTGTTCCTCAAAAAGAACTTTCCAAAGAACAAAAGATGTACAATAGTGTTCCACCACCAAGTGATGAACCCCAAAAGAAAGTTTCTTTAAAAAGGAGTTTCAAAAAGCAATCAATTTTGTTAGAAAAACAAATTTCGGATGAAAAACGTAAATGGGATGAGAAAAGCGAAAGTGTTTAGCAATTTGAGTTTATAAAACAAGGGGTTTTAAATTTGTACAAAGGTGTCGTCGACTATGAAAAAGTTTCTAGGGATACCATTTGGAATATTAAACCTAACCCACAAGTAGAAGTCGTCATTCAACAATGCATTGTTCCAACCATTGATGATCTTTCAAAAAATGTGGAAATGTTTTATAATGCTCTCACTAAGGAAATGTTAACTGATTTAAGCTATGTAAAATCTCTTGAAGATGAAGTTGATTTTCTTCAAATTAAATTAAAGACACAAGAACACCAACTTTCTAACAAAATTGATCGACTTTCTAAGGAATACTTTTATGCTGACCATATGAATGCTATACTTGGTGTGTATACCGATCTTGATAAATATTGTCATGTAGCATGTCTAGTGTCAGAATCGAACAAGAAATGTCGCAATCTTGAAGTAGAGCTTTCGAAACAAATTCAGTTATATAACAAACTTTTGAAAAGTTTTTCCCAACTTGAGAAACACTCCATTTCTCTTGAACTTGCTTTACAAAAATGTGATAAATCTCATAATCATAAAAAGTGTCAAGAAATGGAAGCATCTTCGTTTCGTATTTTAAATGAAAAAGATTTTGAAATAAAGGATTTGAAAGCTCAACTACAAGAAAGAGACATGGCAATCAGTGAGTTACAAAAGCTCATTGAGAAACTAAAAGGAAAGTCTAATTTGGGTAAACCATCCGTCGTTTGTCAACCGAATGCGGTTAAATGCCCTAAATCATCTATTTTGGGCAAACCCCCACAGACTTTGCCTAAGCTAGGAACTGATAAGAGCACAAAAGTGATAGCCCCTGGAATGTACAAGATGAACACTAGGTCCACTCAAACTGGAACATCGGGGTTACCTCAGAATACTAGGAAAACTAGTCAACGTGTGTCTTCTTCTACAGGAGTAACTCCCACTACTAGTGTTAGCGGACCACAGCTTAAGAGCACTAGAATTGAAGATAGAGTCATGCCTAACAATAGTCAAGGGAAGAAGAAGGAAGTAGAAGATCACCGTAGGAATTTTAAGTTTTCTAAGAATAAAACGTCTGTAACTACATGTAATGATAGTTTGAATGTTAAGACTTCGAATGTTGAATTTGTTTGTGTTAAATGTGAAAAATGTGTTCGTACTTTCAATCATGATGCTTGTGCTTTTAATCATTACTGCGTGAATGCTAGAACTAGGAAGCCTATTCTTGTGCTTTTAATCATAATGGCGTGAATACTAGTACTAGAAAAGCCACAAGAACTTTGAATCAATCCACTACTCAACCACTTAAGAAGCTAAGTGTGTTAGAATCCACTACTCTACGTATACAAAAAATATTAAAGAAGCTTTATGAGAACATGAGTAGGACATGTAAACAGGGGTACTCAAGATTTACACCACCTGGATACAAATGGGTACCTAAGACAACCACTATTCTAATTGGGTCAATGAATGTTAGTTTGCCTTTTGAATCTATGTCTACTAATATTTTGGAACCCACTTCTATCAAGGGCTCCCATTTGTCAAACTCTACATTGTCTTCTAATGCTTATGTAGCTCGTCGAGATCATTCTCTTCATAATGGACTCTGGGTGCACAAAGCACATGACGGGCAATCTCAAACTTCTAATTAACTTCGTGGAGAAGTTTCTGGGTACGGTACGGTTTGGAAATGATCAGTTTGCACCGATACTCGGATATGTTGACTTGGTTCAAGGGAATATCACTATAAACGGGTTTATTACGTCAAGGGACTGAATCAAAATTTATTCTCGGTTGGTCAATTTTGTGATGCGGATTTGGAAGTGGCTTTTCGGAAAACTACTTGCTATGTTAGAGACTACGATGGGAATGACCTTCTTACAGGTTCTCGTGGTTCTGATCTCTACACATTAACTCTTCAAGATACATCTTCAACAAATCCAATTTGCTTAATGGCGAAAACTACATCCTCTCAAGCATGGTTATGGCATCAACGATTGTCACATCTCAACTTTGACACCATCAAGTTGCTTTCGAAGAATGATATTGTGACCGGTCTTCCTAAATTAAAATTCGTCAAAGACCATCTTTGTTCTTCTTGTGGGTTGGGGAAAGCAAAACGGAAGTCTTTTAAAACAAAGACTACCCCAAGCTCAAAAGGACGATTGGAACTTATACACATGGATTTATGTGGTCCCATGCGTGTAGAGAGTATTAACGGGAAAAAGTATATTCTCGTGATTGTTGATGATTACTCTAGATACACATGGACTTTCTTCTTAAGGTCCAAGGATGAAACACCAGAGGTTCTCAAAACCTTTCTCAAGATGATACAACGCAATCTTCAAGCTCAAGTCTTAACCGTAAGGACGGATAGGGGTACTGAATTTTTGAACAAGAATTTGCAATCTTACTTTCAAGAAGAAGGCATCGAACATCAAACGTCTATTTCTCGAACTCCTGAACAAAACGGCGTTGTCGAAAGACGGAATCGCACCTTGGTTGAGGCAGCTCGAACAATGCTTTCGGCTTCAAAATTACCACTATTCTTCTGGGCTGAAGCAATTGCAACTGCCTGTTATACTCAAAATCGTTCTCTCGTCATCCCAAGACATGAAAAGACACCTTACCACATCATCAATCGCAGGAAACCTACAGTTAAATTCTTTCACGTATTTGGATCTTTATGCTACATTCTTAAAGACGATGAAAATCTCGAAAGGATGAAAGAAAAAGGTGTTGCATGTATTTTTGTGGGGTATGCTACATTGTCGAAAGGATATCGAGTTTACAAAGGGAAAACAAAGATTATTATAGAAACAATTCATGTGAACTTTGACGAATTGCCACAAATGGTACTTGAACATAATTGCTCAAGTCCCGCACCTCATTGTCCAGCAATGGCACCTACACAAAATAGTGTACGTCCCGTGCAAGAATGTCAAGAAAGTACTCCTACAGCAGACTCGACGGATACAACACAAATAAATGAGTTGGTTGATTTATATGATCCAATGTTTGATGAATATTACTATGGAAACAATCAAGTTGTGTCAAAGCCTTCCGCTGTCAATACTGCTGATGCACCCGTTTTGGCTTCTCCTGACAAAGTCTATCGTCTCAAGAAGGCTGCATATGGAGTTAAACAAGCTCCAAGGGCATGGTACGAAGAACTATCCAACTTCTTGGTCTCGAAAGGATTCTCAAAAGGTTCTATTGATCCTACTCTTTTTATTAATATATATGGGGATGACATACTGCTGGTGCAAGTTTATGTTGATGACATTATTTTTGTTTCTACGAACCCAAAAGTTTCAAAACGTTTTGAAAAATTAATGCACAGCAGATTTGAAATGTCAATGATGGGGGAGTTAAAATTCTTTTTAGGCCTCCAGATTCATCAATCCCCACGTGGTATCTTCATAAAACAATCTAAGTATGCTCAAGAGATACTTAAAAGCATGGTATGACCTCATGTGCTCGCGTTGGTACACCATTGTCGACCACATCCCTAGACGCTGACTAGTACTCATATCCCGTAGATCAAACGCGATATCGCAGTATGATCGGGTCAATTATGTACCTTACAGTCAGCAGGCCTGATATTCATCATGCCACATGCTATTGTAGACGATATCAAGCCAGACCTACTCAAAAGCACCTCAAAGAGGTTAAACGGATATTTCGGTACCTTAAGAATACCATTCACATGGGAATCTGGTATCCGAAGGGAACCGGTTTTCATCTAACAGCTTTTTCAGATTCTGATCATGCAGGTTGCCTTGATAGTCGAAAAAGCACTTCTGGTAGCGTACAGTTTCTAGGGGAAGACAAACTTGTGAGCTGGTTGTCAAAGAAGCAGGATTGCACTTCGCTCTCATCAGCTGAAGCAGAATATGTGGCGCTATCCGCGTGTTGTACTCAAGTCCTCTGGATGAGAACTCAACTCACGGATTATGGCTTCCACTTTGATAAAATACCTATGTATTGTGACTCAAAGTCGGCCATAGCCATTTCTTGCAATCCGGTTCAACACTCCCGTACCAAGCACATCGCAGTCAGATATCACTTCATCAAGGAACAAGTGGAACGTGGCATCGTGGAATTATACTTTGTCAGAACTGAGTACCAGATAGCTGACTTGTTTACAAAAGCCCTATCTCAAAATAGGTTTCAGTATCTCGTTGGTCGTCTTGGTATGAAGTATATGACTCCCGAAGACTTGGAGGTTTTGGCAAATGAAGCTGCTTGATTTTCTCTTATAATGACTTCTAAGCGCATCACAACTTAGGACTCGGACCTCAAATAAGGAAAGTTTATCACGGACGATAACTTATCCTTCTCAACGAGAAATTAATATTTCTAGGTCATGAGCTTCCTATAAAAACATTCAAAGTTGTTAAGTTCATGAAAAACGACTTCTAAGTAAATGTCAGCTTAGAACTCGTACTTCCACTTAAGGAGAGTTTATCACGGATGATAACTTCTCCTTCACAATGGAAAATTAATTTTTCTCGGTCATGATCTAGTCATAAAACATTCAAAGTTTTGAGCTCATGTAAATCAGATTTTATTTTAAAACCGTTGAACACAATTTTTCAAGAATTTCTCAAAAGATTTTTCTAAATCTTTCAAAATTGTGTGTTCAACACTCCCTTCCTCGTATGTGGTTTTTAAATCTCAAAATTGTCATATGTTATTTTGATAAATTTTTGAGGGGGAGCGTTTTAAAATCAAGCCTTTTAATGTTGTTGGGTACATCTCTAAAATTGTCATATTTTATGTATCCAACACATTCCGAAAATGATATTAAATCTGTCATATATACTATATCGGATAAGGCATCTCAACTCCGTACCTCAACATATTTTGTGGTGTCGTTTTTCTAAAATTTTGTAAAATTTTGTCTCAAGACACACATTATTGTTGAGGGGGAGCGACCCGACAAAAGTTCCATGATTCATGCGTGCACACATGTTTCTCTCCCAACGATTTCACAAATTGTCATATTTTAATCAATTGGTATCTCTAATATTATATATTTTTATTAGAGATAGGGGGAGAAAATGTGATTAAAATGTAAAATATCGCAACAAGTGATCTTAAAGACTCAAGTGCAACTCTTTCCTTCACATGCTAAACTATTTCGTATATCGATGCATGTGTGTAGGGGGAGCTTTTCGAAAATGTAAAACTTTCATGTGTTAAAAGTTTTGATCTTTTTCAAACACTCTGAATGATTTTCAATGGTTTATGGTTACGATCTATACCCAAAAAAACCTACTATCCACGACGGAACGATGGAGTCAAAAGGTGGTTTAGGATAGGAAACTAAGTCCTATGATCCAACCAGAACCGGAGGGATCTACCCAAGGACAATCCATAGCTAGAAATAGTTGTCTTTAGGAAAGATGGAGTTGAATGAACCTGAATGCGGACCAATTACTTAAGTTAGCACTGGAACAATCACAACAAGGTGCTAGTGATGACGTATTGGTAAGCATTGAAGGAGTTGAATATTCTATGCAACTTAGGCAGAAATCGGGTTAACACATATCTTGAAGACAAGTATCATGGACCCAGTGATGCGATGCACAACCCTTCCCCAGCCATTCGAGTTTCTCTCAAAAGAAACTTGTCTCATTGTCACGGAGATCAACACGTATCGGTTGACTTTCTTACTCCGAGATAGTTAATAATGAAAAGGTGGCAGTCTGCTCCAGCCTCCGATTACCAAAATGCACTTATTGAGTCTAGATCCAGAAGAGATCAATTTATCATCTCATTAGGACACAATTGAGTCCTACGCATTATCCTTGTGATATTGCCATAACATCTGAGTGATACGATTCACAATGAAGATGGAAATCCTGCTTGAGCCAGCATTAAACAAGCTCATGGTAGGTAACTTGTGCGATTATACACGAATCAAACTTGTGAGAACTGGAAACCAACTAAGTTTCGATTCTTAATTGATTCAAACTTTATTCCAGGTTTCTTCGCAAAATCCGTGTGATCTTGCTAGAACATTCTGAGTGACACTCCTTAGTGCTCACAGTAACGAATGGAAATCCTTCCAGTGTCAACATCAAACAGCACTGCGGTAGGTGACTCGCAAGATTCTCTATGAATCAAGCTTGTGACAAACTAGAAAGAAACAATGGTGCGATTCTTTTTGAATCAAACTTGTTCTAGGAATTCTGAATTGACGACTCTGATCAGACGGATAATTTATCCTTATGATTCACTCTTTACGTTCGCAGTCTGCTTTGAGACGGTCGAGTAAATAGAACTGGCTATTACCGCCAGGAAACCCTGTCAAGGAGGTTCTTAATCGAATCTACCCAATCACTGGTACGGTATCTGATACCGTCTAACAGTCTTCACCGACCGGAGGTAAAACGCTACCGAGATAGGATGAAATGTTCAAATCCATTTTATCCGTGTCTATATATGTTGTTGCATATCAAGAAGGTGGCGTAGCTGTGTACTAACCGATGTCAATTCAGAAGTCGCAAGAGCACAAGATGGCGATAATCAAGATACCTAAGAATGTAAGAATGTAATAGGTCTTCTTAGTCACAAGGAGCACAGATCAAGATCTCAAGCACTCAAAGTCAAACGACAAAGGCTCAAGATAAAGATCACGAAAGCATGGAGGAACAAAACCGTTACAAACAAGATCAAGACCAAGATACAAGAACAAAGCAGGAAGATCTCCTCTACAAGAATGTATTCACTCAATCATCTTATGCTTTTTAAGCTTTTTAATATGACCGATACATTGGGGGAGATTGTTAGCCCTATATTTTATATAGTCAAACAAGAATGTAATAGGTCATCTTAGTCGTTAAAGGTCTTGTATCGTAATAGGATTAGTCGGGTTAACCGAGCTTGGACTTTAAGCTAATATTGTATAAGTTAGGGGCGTAAGCACAAGCAAAGCCAAGCCCGGCCCATGTTACTTAATCCACGGCCCAACAAAGCCTAGGGTATATATACCCTCTTCCATGTGTGGAAGAGGGTGTTGGTTAACATTTGTTTATCTCTCTAAAAGTGTTTAATCATCCATAATCTCTCTTATTTCTCTCTCTACTTTTCTACTCTTTATCTCTCTAAATATCATCTTATATTGTGTTATGGATTAAAGTGGGATTAACAAGCGCCATTTTTTGACATTATAAATAATGATTCTAAACTCTCAGCCACCATATCATCATCCAGCATTTCCTTTTTAAAAATCTCTACCAACATATCGATCGGGATATTACAATGAGAAGCTTTTGAATACTCAACAATGACAAAGATACTACTTAATTCCAAATACATTTTCTATAATTCAAATCCCCTATAAATATGCAATAAACACTTACTTTCTAAACTTCTAAGCATTTATTAAAGTAGTCAGGCACATTTAAAACTCCAATTCTCTTTACATCCTCACATTAAAAAATAATAATAGTCATACTCATACCTATATAACTAGGGTATTCTGATCACATAGGTGAATCACAAGCTTTCTACAGATACTTCCTATATAATAAGCCTAACAAAAGTAATACCAGATCACATATGAACCTCAATCATAAACCAGCTAAAAAGCTACACGTAGGTACACCATATGTCTGCAAGGTGTGTTTAACTCACATTGCTTGAAGCCTATTTAAATCATGTGGTGGATCATGAAATTCCATTTCCGCAACTCTAACCCTGAAACTCATAATAACTTGCTTTCGATTTCACCACCATTCACCCGTAAACACATAATAACTTGCTATCATCATAGAATCATATCATAATTTTATATAAAATTAACATCGATACCTTCAATTAGTAGTTCAATGCATGTGTGTTGATGAAAAATGTATTGTACATGTTTGCTTCTTTAAACATACATAATCTACATGAGACCCAACCCTTATTTCATTTGTTGTTCACAGTATAAGAACATAGCGGCTTCAAACTAAACTAAAAACTAAATTAAACTCAACTTTATAATGAAAGTAGCACACTCTAACATCACAAAAACATCTAACGCTCATATCCAAACTGCAACACATACAACGGATCCTAACAATAAAATAAACTCAATTGGTAATTCAAATTAATAAACATTTAAAATAAATAACTTCAAAGATCAAGTTTATTATCGGATCGATTAAGCTTACTAGGATATACATCTCGTTCATATGATAAAAATAGCGTAATTGAACAAGACACATAAACAAGGTGTTTAAACAACAAATGAATTCTCTCCAACGTTTACTTTATTCCAAACGATTACTTGCATTGAACAATTACAAGTAACCTTTAGGCGTGTATACATTTAATCCCACGCCTACAACACGAAGACACTTTAGGTTTACATTGTGACTAATTGAATGAATAAAACCTATGCAGGGTGTGTGTTTATATACTACACATAACCCTCTTTACAAGAAATCTAATTGTTCTAGAAGTCCTTCTATCTTTTGCACTTTAGACCTCCTTTTTATGTAGAAGGTCTCCATATTCTTGTACTTCTTGATTTTTGCATATAAGTCCTTCTTGTTTCATTATTCTTGTTTTGTCTCATCAAATTAATTCCCAACAATCTTCCCCTATTTGATGATGACAAAAACAATCTTCAAATCTTGATATTTCACGAATGAAACAAGGTTCCCCTTAAAGTAAGATTTCTTGTAAAAAATATCACCACATAGAATTAAGTTGTATACTTGATCTTTTAATCTTCTTCCCCTTTTTGTCTCATCAAATAGGGGTCTTCTAAAGATAAACAACTAATAAACGCTTCCCCTTGAGTGGTGCATATAAATGAATCACGAACCATGTAGAATCTAATTGTAGATTACGAATGAAGAAAAACAAATATAACATATTTGTTGAAGAAATGGAATCTCCCAAGCTTGTACCTTATATCTTACACTATCCATGTGACGTCGAACTTATATGAAAACGTTAAAGTATAAGCAGACCTCGATCTCTTGTCAAAATCCTCATCCTTTGTGAGACACTGAGCATGATAATGTAACTCCTTCAAGTGATAGCAACAGAAGATTGCTAGATATGACAAGTCTTCGTCACCAACAATGTAAGCACGAACAAGTTACCTTTAAAGTCAGTGCATGGATTCACAACTTTAAGATATGATAAAATACAAACCTACGAAAAACAACTCAAACACCAAAGAAGTAATAATCAAACGTCTTCATCAAAACCTCCAATTTGCAATGAAAATCATCTAAGTATAATATCATCCTCTTCTTTAATGCAACTGTTGCCTCTGTCGACGTTCTGCTTCTAATCCATGTCGATACATAACCACAAGGTTAGCCTTGTCACATAATCAAATTAAACTTTATTGTACCAAACACAATCTTCAAAACGAGCCATAAAATTTAAACAGACAGTTCTGTCCAAGATCCTTAGTCATCCAATATATCTTCTGTATGTACTATCTAATATCGGACGATACTAGTCAGCGCTTAAAAACCATATATCAGACAACACGCTGTCAGCGTCTAAATTACAACGTGTCAGTGTCTCCTGCGTCAGCGTGTGTTTTATTCTTGTCAGCGGTTCGACTCAGCCACTGACACCATTTGTGGCTAAATAACTCTTGATAGCGGCTAAAATAGAACTCCACTATACAACCTTTCCTTTTCAATACCCACGAGCCTAATCACTTTAACTTTGCACCATGAGCAATTCAATGAATAAAATAATAGTACCTTGTGATGAGCAGTAACACATCATCTCGTGTGAACACATCTTTAGGAACCATCCCAATATTCAGTTTATTATCCCACCACCACAATGTGATAATAATAATCTTGATTCCATGTGATGAACAGAAACCGCTAAACCATGCGTCCACACTTGCTTTTATTTTCACAAAATATACTAGTATAGCCATATCTTGTGATCTTGTATCAATAGTTTAAATAAAGCAAACCATTGATCCCTTTTTGCTTCTTCGTATGAACACACTATTATCAAACAAACCACAATATATGGTAACAATATTTGAAAAGTAGTCACGTGAATTGTCTCTATCACAAGTTGCCTTCAAACCACTTTTAACTTGGACAATATCCAATACTTCACGTCTGTTTCTTGCAATATATTGGGACCCAAACTGCTATTATCATTCTCCTTTGGCCTCACGTGAATACTCTCAAACCTCTATCTAGAATCGAGCATGTGGGCCACTGTACACCAATGAGATCTAACCTTTTCTTCTTTCTTAAACTACATCAATATTCTGGATCACATATAAACAACAAATAATATACGTCCAAAAATATACCTCTATGTTTCCTTTTGTACAGCTTCTCACGTGTTCACTTTTCTTTTTACTGCGTCTAAACCACAACAGTGCCTTCAATTGCAAGTTATACATCACGTGACCATCCCTTTTTAACAATATCCAATCCATGTCACTTGGAGATCACATGGATAATACAAAATAGAATCAATGCTGCAATAGTCCCAATCAGTCTCTGACTTTTTTCTTTAGATTTTAATAAACCCTAATGATGATCTGCTACTTTTTTGAATGACCAAGAACATCTACAACCTTGTGATAGTTTAGTTTACTTTCCATTTACGCATATCCAATCTGATCTGATGCCTAAGGTTTAACAAATCAAACCCTACTGCGAATTGCATAACCTGCTGCTATGCTTTAATAAGATGAATCTAGGGTTTATGCAAACCCTAAAAACAAAAACTCTGTCTACAAATCACAGCAGCAACACATAAACGAACCACAACAGTGGAACCCAACAACTTCAGTTAGTCATCGAACATTACCATCACAGCTGATTGTCTGATCTAGGGTTTATGCGATTTTTGTTAATACGAACTAGGGTTTGGGAGTAAACCCTAATATCGTCTATCAACAATGTCATATCAGCTCACAAAACCCATACTTTTCTGCTTTTAATGTAGATCTAGGGTTTAGGGGATGAAACCCTAAATCTTATTTAATAAAAAAACAGAAAATTGAAAAACATTTTCTCTGCAGCAACACTCGATAATTAATAACTCCTCCATAATTCATCAAATTGACGATCGCTCCGGTGAGATCAAGACACATGTGTCGAGAACCTACAGCAAAAATTTCACGACGATCCAACTATTAACGAACGAGTTATCGCTGTTTGAGAACGGATGCGCAGAAAAATTCGAACATAAAATCATGGACGAATTTTTAAGCTTTTTCCCGTTCTTTGACTCAACACCTTGTTAGATCCTAGTATCGAGAGCCACCCGCTCTGATACCAACTTTGGAATCCATTATTGGCGGATCAATTAAGCTTACTAGGATATGCATCTCGTTCATATGATAAACATAGCGGAATTGAACAAGACACATAAACAACGTGTTTAAATAACAAATGAATTATCTCTAACGTTTACTTTATTCAAAACGATTACTTGCACTAAACAATTACGAGTAACCTCTAGGCGTGTATACATTTAACCCCACGCCTAGAACACGAAGAAACTTTAGGTTTACATTGTGAATAATTGAATGAATAAAACCTATGCAGGGTGTGTGTTTATATACTACACATAACGCTTTTTACAAGAAATCTAATTGTTCTAGAAGTCCTTCCATCTTTTGCACTTTAGTCCTCCTTTTTGTGTAGAAGGTATCCATATTCTTGTACTTCTTGATTTTTGCATATAAGTCCTTGTTGTTTCATTATTCTTGTTTTGTCTCATAAAATTAATTCCCAACACAACCACACAATGAAACGGATTTAACACCAAAAGTTGTTACAGACCAGTGTTTATGATTCATAGACTTAGAGAAAAAGGAGCTTCATATTACATAATCATTCACAAACATAAACCTTAAAATATAGATCAATGTATCATAAATACCAAAAGAAAATGATCATAATCATTAATATATACACAAAAGAAGCTACAAAAGCTTATCACCATAGCCCCAAGGATCGAGGCGCTCCATCAGTTTTGAAGTTGTGGCTTTCACATCCATGGTGTCCCTAGAAAATGATAACAAACAATTCAAATCATGAAGCTTATCCGTCTCGCATGCACGGGTTAAATGGTCCAACCCCTCCTCAATATCTTTCATCTCTTCTTCTTGATCCTCAAATTCTCCAATCAACAGCCCAATCTTTGAAATAAAACCACTAACCACCTTAGCTTCACCCTGAATAACATTAGCAAAGTTTTGTTCCTCCACCCGCATTTGATTAAAAAATCCAAGCAACATGCTATGCTGCTCTCACTAGTGATCTCTTTGATTTTGTTGATCAATGGATTCATTTTCCTCTTGCTCATCTTTATTGAGATTAGAAGACGCTTAAGGTTAATAGAAAGAAGATTGGATGCAGTGATTATCCGATACACCCAAGGGAGTGTATATATAATAGAAATGACGACTGATTTGTGAAGGGTAAATTTTACGGTTACCTATAAATGAAACTCAAGAGGTAGACACAATTTCTGGTTATAATTCAAGAGGCTCCTAAAAAGTTTAAAAAACACCATAATTGGTCTTTGAAATATAAACAATAAGCAAAATTGTCACAACATTAGCAACATATTTTTTCCCTTAACTCCAACCTTAATGTAAATGTTTTCATATTCTAAAATAGTGTAGTGAACCGGCTGAGTTCTCATAAAAAATTGTTATTTGATATTACCACGATACTACTCTATATTAAATACATTCAAAAACATTATTGAAAATGATACACAAATGTTAAATTATAATAGATGATGTTGCATAAACGCAATCGTATCCTTACCACGCGATCAAGATCGTGAACAAACTTACAAAAACTTGATCGAGGAACCATCAAGCATCAACCATGGCCCAGCCCGCGTGCATCGTGCGGGTCTACTTGCCTTGTATCATAATATAGTAAAGTTTATTAATAAGTGAATACTTTAGTCTTAACATAATGATTATAAATTAATAATATAATACATGGTTTATAAGTGATTATTAATTAATAATGTAACATGATTTATATTAATAAAACTTTACCTTAACTGATAATTATATAATTAAATTATAGTATAGTATTAATTTAATTAAACCATGATTAGAATATAATTAAATAATTAACCTAAGTTCTTAATTAGATTAATTAAATGTGCCATGTAATTTATATCATGAATAATTATATTTATAATTATTATAAGTCGAGCATTAATTAAATTAATGGTACCATGTTAATTAATTAAGCTAAATATAAAGAATAAACCCGTGTTACATGAGTTTAACTTACAAGCATGTTATCGATAAGTCATGAATCCATATCAAGTATTACTTAACCTGAACTTATACATAACCGTATTAAATTAGCCAAATCTTAAAATCCCATATTAATATTCATGATTTAATTTGTCATGAATAATTAAGTTAAAACTTAATAATCTATTCAATAAATCCAAAATATAATAAGTTGATTAACAAATCAAATAAAATAAATCCAAACACCCCCTACCCCCTTTGCGTTTTATTGTTTTATCCAAGCCAAACATACCCAAAAAACAACACCACACCATAGCCAACGGCTGTGGTTCTTTTCCTGCTGGTCAGCCGAAACGCCCCCGGCTGTGGCCTAGCTGTTCCCATCGACAGCGGTGGCGTAGCCACTACCGTGCCCTGGGTTGCCACCGGCTATGCAACAACTCCGCCCGTTGGGGTACGGCTGCTTGCGGCTGTAAAAAAGCCCAGCCACTGCACTCTTAAGGTTGCAGCTGGTAGAGGGAGCTAGCCCTCGTAGCTTGCGGCTTGTCAAAACAAACAAACCAAGAGCAACCTCCATTATTTCTCGGTCTTCGTGCAATCTAAATCAAAACAACCCGATTTCTAATTTCATTTTTAATTTAAATGGTTACATGTTCATTCTTGTATTAATTAAAATCATGTCGCAACTGATGGTTGCCTGATCGTAAATCGATCTTGGAAAGTGTTTAAAGTCTGGTAGTTGGTTGGATATATTATTAACACTTAGAAGAGGGTAATAATTATGAATGGTGGTCTTGTTCAATTTACAATAATCGATGCATAACCTCATGCTACTATGCTTCTTCTTGATAACAGAACTGGCGCACCCTAGGGTGATACTCTCGGTGAATAAAACCTCATTCCAATAACTCTTGCGGTTGTTCCTCCATCTCCTTGAGCTCAATGTCAGACTTCACTTCACGAATAGGTGGTATACCTAGTAGTTCTTCTAGAAATGCATTTGGGAATTCTGACACAGTCCCGGCTGGTTATGCATAGAATGAACTTCAGAAGTTGTGTCATAAATGGTAGCTAGAAAATCTTCGTAGCCATGATAATAAACCAGGTGCTTGTAAAGAAAAAATAATTTGTACAGATTTTCCTGGTAGAAAACTAGGATGAATGAATTGAGGATCCTGAACATCGCTGAATATGACCTGATATGAATGGCGATCAATCGTAGCGTGATATGCTGCTAACCAATCCATACTCAGAATCAATCGAACTCGCACATGTCTAAGTGAAATGCGTTGGCAGAATGGATCTTTTCGTCAACTGAAAGGGAAGCCTTTGTACACGTGGGATATACGAATGGTGTCCTTTATGGACGTGGATATATGTAATATATATGGTCAAGAAATGAAGGTGCCATGTCGATACATCAATTAAATGTGGCAGATCTCACTGAATATGTTTCGCCCATCTCACACAGAACGAACACTGTGTGTCCAAACCGAACTATATGTCAGTGATGGTACCTGAAATTCTAGTGGTCTGAATCACACATGACACAACAGAATGGATGTACCCCTTGGAGGGTATCTCCAATTACTCAGGGTCTAGTTCAGAAGATATACGTGAATCATGTGTCTTGACTCGTGTTTAGAGAAAATATACGTATGACATGTGTCTTTACTAGTGTCTTGACATGTATCTTCAGAAAATATGCGTGAGACATGTGTCTTGGCGGATGTCTTGACATGTATCTCGATCTGTGAAAGCGAATAAACTTGAAAAGCTTTTAGGTTAAAATGCCTGATGAAACGCCCTGACTCGAGTAAAAAAAAAATTCTTCATATATAACGAAATATCTCGATATTGATTCTTTACTTACAAAACATACTCATGAAGTACTAAGTCAATTTAAACTGGTTAATTTAAGACCTTTGAAAACGTTGGAGCGTTACGAGAAATATCAAAGTGCAAGGGAAGAGTCGCTCGAATCTAACCGAGCGTAAGCGTCTTCTTTTCTTAATGCACTCCTATCTACCATCTACGAGCTCCAACTTATCTTACAATAACCTGCAAAAACATAGAACTGAGAACGGTAAGTCCTTGCGACTTAGTGAGTTAACGGGATCTGAGAAATCTTGCAATTCTGTAACATTGTTCTATAAATAAATAATTCCATATTAGGTACGACATATAGTCGTCTTGCACCTGTATCATGTACATATATATAATTTATGGCATCTCATATGACTAGACGATACTTAATCGTCCTGTTATGTGTAATGAAGTACCTAGCCGACGAGTACTCGTCATGGGACGCTAATCTGACATTGTGCTTGTTTAAATGGGTCATCCACGAAGGACGTAAGTACTAATTACAATACGGGTCATCCACTTAGGATGCTTTCGTCATCCACTTAGGACGTCAATGTCATCCACTTAGGATGCTCGGGTCATCCACTTAGGAAGCTTGGGATACTTAACATGATTATATGATCAATCATGTCAATATAAGTACATGACATGCTAATATGACCAATCGGGTCAACATGACTACTTGACATGATAGGATGACCATTCAGGCCAACATGACTACTTGACATGATAATATGACCGATATGGTCAACATGATTACTTGACATGATAATATAACCAATCTGGTCAACATGATTACTTGACATGCTAGTATGACCAATCAGGTCAACATGATTACTTGACATGCTAGTATGACCAATCAGGTCAACATGAGTACTTAACATGCTAATATGACCAATCAGGTCAACATGACTACTTGACATGAATACATGATAGTTTGACCATTCAGGTCAACATGACTACTGACATGATAATATGACCACTCAGGTCAACATGAGTACTAACATGATAATATGACCACTCAGGTCAACGTTATTATTGATGCGTTTATGGGGCACCCTATCCTTGTCTATAATGCTACTTGTGAGCACCTAACTCATAATAACGACGTTCCTTGTGAACATCTTGAACATGATGTGATGCTCCTTGTGAGCAATCTAAACATGATAATAATGCTCCTTATGACCTTTATAAACATGACGTGAACATGTTTTTGATACGCATTGTGGATGTCCTATACTTGGCTTGCTTTCGGTTAAACCCAAATAATGACATGATAAATAATACCCATCTATTTCTGAATATCTAAACATCGCAACCTTCGGCTACATTCTGAAGCTATAAAAACATTCTTACGTCATCTGTAATCTAATAACATACATATAAAACCGTTGCTCACCTTTTATCTTCATTATGCATCCATAAGCCTTCTAATAACACCTAAGCATATTATAACCATACTAAGACATTTATAACTTCATAGCTCATATATCTAACATGTATTGGGTCTAAAACACGCAAACATATTCACATAAGGTGTTATTTCATTGTTGAACACTTTCAACTAAAAGTCCTTGTTATGCAGAATTTCTGCAGTCTGCTGCACTTTGCTGTTTTTGAACCACTTAGACCTAGAATCAATACATGGGACTATTTTTGTTGGAAAGTAGACTCTCTCGCCTTTCCGTAAAGGTAAGGCACGTTCCAAACCGAGTTACGGTTATTTTTCTATGATTTTTACAAGTCTGCGCAAATTTATGCAAACCTTGCTGTCCCGTTTCTTAATATCACTAAAACGACCCAGAACCTACAATAAGCTATTCCCAACTTTACCAAAATTCTGTCACAGCTTATTTGACATGTGTGTGTCCTTTTTCTTCAGGTCTTAAGCCAAAACTACATGTTTAGGCACCATATTAAGCTCTAGCCAAACACCCCTTGTTTACTTATGATATAGCATAAACTTCAACAAAACTCATGAACTAGCATATTCTCTAAACAAAAACTTGAAAACTTCATTAATTATGAATTATAATCATATTCATGTTCATAAAACGTGTCTAACTTCATCTATAATTCATCTAACAAAAGATAGAACATCATAATCATGTCTAATTTAACCTATAACACTCTCTATATACAAAACCCCTACATTCTATCATAATCTTGAAATTATAACATGGAATTAGAACTTACAATTGATGGGTAACACATTAGTGAAGCTTATGACTTCTTGTATATAGCATAATCATTCTCAAGATCGACTTCATATCATCATAAGGATGATTTCTTCATCCTTAGGTTTTCTAGCTCTTTTTCCCTCCAAGAACACATACACACTACGTGTGATAGTAAGATGATATCTGGATATAATGCTTATCTAAGCCCAAGGGTAAAGTTGTAATTTCAGCTTCTAAATATTTCTTTTCAATTTTGGCAACTTAGATCCCTCAAGTTCTTTTCTTTAATACATGGGGCACATAAGACTTTCTAAAACATTTACATGATATTATACTTATAGTTTGACTATCGGGGTTGACTAACCAATCCCGTAAGACATTCAAACTTATATATTCGTAGTAAAACTTACGCAATGGCTTTTTAGTAATAAAATAACTTAAACACCATTTTTGGGATGTTCCAACTCTCCCCCACTTATTATGTTCGTGTCCCCACGAACTACCTCTCGATGACTATCTGGGCATGTATGTCTCCCCACTTATACTGTTCTTATTAATTTCATTTATGCTATTATGACTATTTTATCTGGCCATAAATCTTGTCATAAAATCTACTATACTTACTTGAAATTACTTATTATGAGTCTGAATTTCAAACTTCTTACTACATGTTGAATGCCTAACTCAAGGTAAGGCATTTCTAAACTACTTCTTATTCGTATATTCTGGCTATTATGTTATACTGAATTTCTGGATACAAATTTCTGGTTATAAATTAGATACTAAGACTGGTAGAATTTATGAGTATTCTATTCGTGCATACTTATTTTATTCTTTTTATGGCTAAATCATCATTTTGTCTTTCTGAATTTGGTCTCATCGACCCTCCCTCATTGTTCTGAGAACTCATCGAGGCATCCTATGATCCCAATAAACCCATGTTATTTGATGTAACTATTATCACGTTGGCCAGACGTCATAATACGCGCATCACTTAAACATGCCTTTATTTCCATCATATTCTATCGTAACTCATTAATAAAACCATCAACCTAGAATCATGTTCTGTTATCATGTTATTGTTGCTATTATGCAGTTCTTGTTATTATGTGATTATGTTCATGAATTCCGCTAGTATTCTTATAATAGTGCGATACCATGCTAATCATAACTTACCATGCATGCTAAGTCTGATTCTTATATTATGCACTACTTAACATGATATAACGTTTCTGATATTCTGGTTCTAGTCATGATTCATGCTGATTTATATGTCTTTTCACTGTCAATATGTACTATACATGATTTCTGAGTCATATACTACATACTAAGCACTGCCTAATGGACTTAACCTCATGCATTATAACTCTTTTTAACCTACTGAGCGACTGGTCATGATGTAACGATCATATGCCTTAACAGTTTCTGATTTCTTATCTTTACCGGCTATATCGTGAATATCTTATTGATCTAATCCTCTATCAAAGGTATGAAGCATGCCACATCATTCATGTTCATCATTTGACTTATTATTCTGCTAAATCTGAACGCTTCTAAGCATCTTTCTTACATGCATTCTACTGGGACATGGTGATCTACATATAATGAACTTAACTAAGCCTGGCAAGTCTGGGATACTAATAAAAGTTAACATAGTTCTAATCAATTCTACATAAAGCATGATAAAACTACATGGTCTATGGTCCATACCGAGCTATGGTTTAAGTCTAAGTACCCTCCTACTGACAAGGATACTCAGATCCCTCAAACCAAACGCTCTGATACCAACATGAAACGCCCTGACTCGAGTAAAAAAAATTCTTCATATACAACGAAATATCTAGATATTGATTCTTTACTTACAAAACATACTCATGAAGTACTAAGTCATTTTAAACTGGTCAATTTAAGACCTCTGAAAACATTGGAGCGTTACAAGAAATATCAAAGTGAAAGGGAAGAGTCGCTCGAATCTAACCGAGCGTAAGAGTATTATTTTCTTAATGCACTCCTAGCTACCATCTACGAGCTCCAACTTATCTTACAATAACCTGCAAAAACATAGAACTGAGAACGGTAAGTCCTTGCGACTTAGTGAGTTAACAGGATCTGAGAAATATTGCAATTCTGTAACATTGTTCTATAAATAAATAATTCCATATTAGGTACGACATATAGTCGTCTTGCACTTGTATCATGTACATATATATAATTTATGGCATCTCATATGGCTAGACGATACTTAATCGTCATGTTCTGTGTAATGAGGTACCTAGCCGACGAGTACTCGTCATGGGACGCTAATCTGACATTGTGCTTGTTTAAATGGGTCATCCACGAAGGACGTAAGTACTAATTAAAGTACGGGTCATCCATTTAGGATGCTTTCGTCATCAACTTAGGACGTCACTGTCATCCACTTAGGATGCTCGGGTCATCCACTTAGGACGGTTAGGATAACATGACTACTTAACATGATTATATGATCAATCATGTCAATATAAGTACATGACATGCTAATATGACCAATCAGGTCAACATGACTACTTGACATGATAGTATGACCATTCAGGCCAACATGACTACTTGACGTGATAATATGACCAATCTGGTCAACATGATTACTTGACATGATAATATAACCAATCTGGTCAACATGATTACTTGACATGCTAGTATGACCAATCAGGTCAACATGATTAATTGACATGCTAGTATGACCAATCAGGTCAACGTGAGTACTTGACATGCTAATATGACCAATCAAGTCAACATGACTACTTAACATGATAGTTTGACCATTCAGGTCAACATGACTACTGACATGATAATAGGACCACTCAGGTCAAAATGAGTACTAACATGATAATATGACCACTCACGTCAACGTGATTATTGATGCGTTTCTGGGGCACCCTATCCTTTTCTATGATGCTACTTGTGAGCACCTAACTCATAATAACGACGTTCCTTGTGAACATCTTGAACATGATGTAATTCTCCTTGTGAGCAATCTAAACATGATAATAATGCTCCTGATGACCTTTATAAACATGACGTGATGCTCCTCGTGAACATCCTAAACATGTTTTTGATACGCATTATGGATGTCCTATACTTGGCTTGCTTTCGGTTAAACCCGAATCATGACATGATAAATAATACCCGTCTATTTCTGAATATCTAAACATCGCAACCTTCGGCTACATTCTGAAGCTATACAAACATTCTTACGTCATGTGTAATCTACTAACATAAATATAAAACCGTTGCTCACCTTTGATCTTCATTATGCATCCATAAGCCTTCCAATAGCACCTAAGCATATTATAACCATACTAAGACATTTAGAACTTCATAGCTCATATATCTAACATGTATTGGGTCTAAAACACGCAAACATATTCACATAAGGTGTAACACCCCCAAATTTTATACAACTCAATACAGCGGAAGACTCGTTGGTGTTACGGGATAGCACATTACTCACATCATAGACAACGCATAAAAATCGCGTCGTTTAATAATAAGGCATTTCCATTCATAAATATCAAATTTACATAGGTCCCAAGTCATTGTATTTTATACAGATTTTACAAGCATTTGAATGGAAATTAATATTTAAGTGCGGGCCATGAATTCTTGATGTCTTCCCGAGAATTACCTTCAAGTACCTGAGATAAAACATGTTAAAAGAAAAGGTCAGCGATAACGCCGAGTGAATTCATAGAGTTTAATAAAATCCATCAATATAACTTTGGTATAAAATTAGTACCAAAAATCAATTCGTACAAATCATTGTAATAGGCCGTAAAATAGCCAAAATCATTTTATACAAATCTTTGTAATAGGCCATAAAATAGCCGAAGTCATTTTATACAAATCCTTATCGAAAATTATAATATAGGCATTTGCCTTAAAAATTATTATACGAGCCAATGTCGTAAAAACCTCATACAATACGTCTTATGACGTTGTATAAAATCAAATAAAAACCGTTATATGAATATGGTTATAAAAACCAAAACACAAACATAATATCAATAGTATGATCCTGTATTGCTAGTCAGGCAATACATCGTAATTCGGAGCGTCTAGTAATATTTCGGTGATTTGGATTATTATATGCCGCATGACATTGTTACCTTACTAAACCAAAACAGGTAGCTAACCCGATACCAATTTTGCCCATCTAAAGTAGCGTGTCGTCACAAAGGTCACGCTATGGAAATCTTCTCATACATAAATTCGCTTACCAATCAATGTGGCACGACGGGGATCAACCGTCAAGGCGCGAACTGGGGTGATCGTCCCCAAATAGTACTATTAAATGCATAAGCGTCTACCAACTCCCGGTAGTTCATAATTCATGCTAATGGGACTTTTAGTGACATAACCTAACTTTAATAATCCATTTAATTTCATCTATCGGGTCCTTTAATCATTTATCGGGTCATACAATCGGGTCATTCAATCATTCGGGTCCAAAATCAATAAACAAACAATCGGGACAAATGGTGTCCTATTTAATAAAAACTAACATGTTATCTCCCTCGCGGGTTTATAAAACATTTATAAAAACATTTAAAAGAGTGGGAGGCTATGAACTCACGTTGATATGGGAAGGCGGGTTATCGGCAATTCGGACGTACGGTACGTGCTTCAATCACAGAAACCTAGACAAATAATACTTGTCTTAGACTCATGTCCAATGACTTTATAAAAATACCAATTATGTATACATATGATGATTATATATATATGATGATCAAGTGGGTTTACATATTCTCGTTTACTCATTTTAGAGTTATGTGTTGATAACTTTTATACTAGTTTTCTCGTTTTACCTATTTACGTGTTTTAGGTCCAATAAGCCTATTATAAGTTCTTAACTTGTATTAATCCTTGTTGTACTTATATTATCAGTATCTATGCTTTACAAGTTGGGCCTAAATGGGTTAAGCCCAATAGATTCTTTTTACAAGTTTTTATCCTATTTAGTCCATTTATTAGTCCAATATGTTTATTTAACTCGTTAATGTCTGTATGTCCTATAGTTCGGGTTTTTATCGGTTTTTACTTGTTATACATGTCTATATATCAGTATATAAGTTTTATAAAGTTTTCATTAGACGGGTCCAACCATCTAAGTTTTATTTAACAAAAACGTTAATTTTACGGCAATAGCCGAAAAAGTCATAAAAATCATGTTTATAGTTTTATATCTTATAAAACATAACAAGTTACCAATTTTATAAAATGTCCACTTATTTATCATTGTACATATTTATATAAATAAAATCCAAGATTTAGTGGTTTTTAACTTTACATTTTATACAATATAACTTTGAGTGCTTATATAATAGTATTATACTTTATTTTTTAAAAATCTGATTTTTATCTCCACATTCACCAAAACGGCCATATCTTGAGTTCTATATGGAGATAGAAGCTCAAATGTTTATCACATAAACTGCATGATATGTGATACATTTAACTCTTCTATAGCTACTGTTGAATCATCTTCTAAATATTTTCTAAAAATCGTCCAAAACAGTGAACTCAGATTTGAACCTTAAACTTGTTTTGATCATATCTCACTCATTACTTTGATTCCATTACATGGCCAACTCTCACATGTGTACAAGACTTATAGCTTACTGTATAGCAATTCTACTTCATCCTTTTATCAGTTCATAACATGTTTCTTTACTGTTTTATACAGCCATGTAAATTAATCAAGATTTTAACCTTGTTTCTTATAGTTTTTCACCTTTTTATCCATGATTATCAACAACAAATCCCCGCACAATATTTTTATCATCATATAATCATCATATACATATACAATAGGAAATAAAATACATGTTTACATAATCAAAATAACAAGAAGATGAGGAGGACAATCTTTATAACACAATGATGATGTAAGTTGTGATCAAAACATGGATTTTGATGGCGAAACTTGTGATGCACCAAGACCATCTTCATGACCATCATTCTTAATGAACACCTTGTGTAAAATCAGCCCTAATACTCCATGGAAACTCCTCCTTGGATGTTATAACTTACACCAATCTTCATCTTTTTGAATGGAGATTAACATATGTTAATTATAACATATGTTTATGGTTAAAATTTGTATGAAAGGGGTGTTTTGGTGGAGATGAGGGACGGCAAACATAGAGAAGGAAGAGAGGATTGTGTGTGGTTTGCATGGTGAAAAATGAGAGCAAGTGGTTTTTGCTAGTTGATTTTGTGGTGTTGTTGTAACTTAGCTTCAATGTGAAGCAAATGGACAAGTGTAGATATGAAGCCATGTTTCGCCACATCAAGGGAGTGGTGGCACTAGTTGGGCCGGTTTTGGAGTGGGGTGGGACAAGTGTCCCACTTGTCTCATCCCATTTATTTACGGGTACTCCTCGATTCTAGTTTCCTCGATTTGCGTGCCCTCGGGTCGTTTTATGAAAATTGTTTTTATAAATTATGAATCAACGTCATAAAACGAATCTAATAAAAATTGTCTCATCAAAAACGGAGTTCGAAAACGTAAATACGTAATCCTAAGGTTTCCGGTTTAGTCGTAAAGGACGTTAAAATAAAATCGTACGTCCTAATCTCTTCTCGTAAATTTGTGAGTTTATGAACTAACACAAATTTAAAACTCCAAAATAATATTTACGAATAAATATATTTTCTGAAATGTCGGACTGTCACCATAGACGGTGTATGTAAACGTAAGCACGTAACGTTGAATCCTCCGGTTTAAACGTATTCGATGCTACTTCAAGATGTAAATCCAAATTTCTTCCCAAAAATATGTGAGTTCATATTATAACATTAAAATAATATTTTCAAATAATATTTGAGAATAAAATATCAATCATAAATTGACGGATTGTCACATAAGGTGTTATTTCATTGTTGAACACTTTCTACTAAAAGTCCTTTTTATGCAAAATTTTTGCAGTCTGCTGCACTTTGCTATTTTTGACCCACTTAGACCTGGAATCAATATATGGGACTATTTTTGTTAGAAATTAGACTCTCTCGCCTTCCCGTAAAGGTAAGGCACGCTCCAAACGGAGTTACGGTTATTTTTCTATGATTTTTACAAGTCTGCGCAAATTTATGCAAACCTTGTTGTCCCGTTTCTTAATATCACTAAAACGACCCAAAACCTACAATAAGCTATTCCCAACTTTACCAAACTTCTATCACAACTTATTTGACATGTGTGGGTCCTTTTTCTTCAGGCCTTAAGCCAAAACTACATGTTTAGGCACCATATTAAGCTCTAGCCAAACACCCCTTGTTTACTTATCATACAGCATAAACTTCATCAAAACTCATGAACTAGCATATTCTCTAAACAAAAACTTGACAACTTCATTAATTCTGAATTATAATCATATTCATGTTCATAAAACATGTCTAACTTCATCTATAATTCATCTAACAAAAGATAGAACATCATAATCATGTCTAATTTAACCTATAACACTCTTTATAAACAAAACCCATAAATTCTATCATAATCTTGAAATTGTAACATGGAATTAGAACTTACAATTGATGGGTAACACATTAGTGAAGCTTATGACTTCTTGTATATAGCATAATCATTCTTAAGATCGACTTCATATCATCATAAGGATGATTTCTTCATCCTTAGGTTTTCTAGCTCTTTTTCCCTCCAAGAACACATACACACTACGTGTGATAGTAAGATGATCTCTGGATATAATGCTTATCTAAGCCCAAGGGTAAAGTTGTAATTTCAGCTTCTAAATATAACTTTTCAATTTTGGCAACTTAGATCTCTCAAGTTATTTTCTTTAATACTTGGGGCACATAAGACTTTCTAAAACATTTACATGATATTATACTTATAGTATGACTATCGGGGTTGACTAACCAATCCCGTAAGACATTCAAACTTATATAGTCGTAGTCAAACTTACGCAATGGCTTTTTAGTAATAAAATAACTTAAACACCATTTTCAGGATGTTACACCTGAATTAGCGGATCGGTTGAACTACTGACCCTTTGTATTTCTGGTCACGTCTGTTACCGGAGTTTCTATTGTTATTGTACAATATTTGTAGTAGCGGTAGTTGTCACTACCTCTGTAACACCCCATTTGTTAAGATGGAATGCTACAGTAAATTATGGCGTGTCACAAAAGCATGTAAGGTAAATGTCTAACCATTCATGACCATAAATAGAAATATCGGAATCAAACATCGGTAGTCTAGTAACTCACACACAAACAATATTAAGTAATGTAAATGAAAGGACTAAACAATGTCCAAATGAAAAGTAATAATAAATGCATAAGGTAAAGAGGCCGGATAACTTCCAATCCGAATGCATATACTCTGGAGTTCCTACTTGCGACCTTGGGTACCTGCCGTTTGGGAACATGGAAAAGTAGACGGCTGAGCATAACGCTCAGTGCACAGATATACAATAAAGCATGGAAAACATAGAATATGGAAGCCTATAACGAGCATAAAGCATGAATAGCAGCGAAAATGAATAAGTCCTCGGAAAACCTAGATGTATGTCATGTTTACTGGTTTTAGTTCTGAAAACATAGCTTATGTTACTTATGAAACTCTTTATTAGTTTAATATACCGAAAGCCAATATAGGTCATTAGGTCAACAACATGCATGAATACTTGGAGGGGTGACCTTGTCATGCAAATTAGAGGGGATACCTCTAATTCATTGGTAATGGGTAGGAGGGATCAGATCCTTGTGAAGGATGCAAGGCACACACCACATTCACCATGAAATCCTGACTGAAAACTAAACCTAGGATGCACCCATACGCCCCACATGATAATATAATAATATGGCCAAAAGCTGAAAGGGACGCCACGAGCTATCACTCCACCGTGGTGAAGTCATAACACTAGTGCCTCTAGTGTTATGGTTATGGTACCTCCATAACTAGGTGAAACTGGTCATGCATGTATATGGCTAAGGTAACTAATAAAACATAAGCATTTAATCTGTAACTACTAGGAAAAATAGTTGGCTGCATACGGAAAATCCTAATAAAGGAAGAAGTTGTCCTTATTGAAGGACGGGAAATCCGTACCTTATGTCTAGTTGAAGCTAACGAAAACGCTGAAGAAACTACTCCGCCTTGATGGATAATACTATATAAGAATGGGAACGTATATGAGTTGTCAGAATTATATGTGTTTTACTAGTTCTGTGTGTTATTAGCTTGTTATACGTATTCTTTCATGTTTTAGTGTGTTACTATGTTATTTGAAGTTATACTGATGTTCTGTTGTATATTATATTATTCATGTAATAGTATATTATAATACTTTTATTGTACTACTAAGCAATTTTCAAAAAATAGCAGCTTTCCATAAATAGTAAGTTTCCAATATAAAGTTTCCAAAAATAGTAAGTTTCCATAATTAGAAATAAGCTGAATTATTAAAAATAAGTAAAGTTTAATTAGTATAATACAAGTCATGGTTATAACTTATTAATTAAATAACTGGTTAATTAATTAAACTATATGTTATAAGAATTTAATTAAAAATACTTGTTTTAATTAAATTAAGCTAAGTTAAATACTTTAGGGTATACATGAAATATTAATTTTAATATTTAACCTAAGTCATGAATTTAATTAAATTAAAAGTCTAGTAATGAATTTAATTAAACATATTTATGATTTTAATAATTATCCCGAAACCCGAACCCGTGTTTTATAAATGAACCCGAGCCCGAAACCCGAGTCACATATTTGCCGAGCCAAACACCCTTGACAGTGGCTAACTCGGCCTAGCCGGTTTCCACTGTCCGAGTGGTTTACCCGCTGACCGAGTCGTGGTTACCACAGGCGCATCTGCCGGTTCACACCGGTTCATACCGGTTGTGACCCGGTTCCCCCTGCCCATGTTCGGTTCCCACTGTTACCAAAAGAACCCCACCGAGACCCTATAGGTCTCGGTTGGCTATCGGTCCAAACCAAAACCACACCCCCGACATGCGGTCGGGGTTTCCCCTTGCTATGTTTGACCCACGAGAACCCCCACACCGAGACCATGAGGTCTCGTTTGGGCGAATCAAACACCACCGAGAGCCCCATGCTCTTGGTTTGGTGCTCGGCCGAAACAAACAAACACAAACACCCCTTTAATTCCATGTTTTAATTAATCTACATGTTTAACATATTTTTTTTATGATTAATTAAAATAAACATGAATTCATTAAGAATTTAAAAAGAAAAGGAAGTTATTTGATTATACCGAACACGTGTAGGAAAATGGATTAGATCACGATCGCGTACACCAAATAAATCAACAATGAAAATCATCCGGTTTGTTCCTTGTGGTTGAGGTGGCCGGCGGCAAGAGGCAAAAAGGAGGCAAGAGGAGAAATTTTTCTATAACCAAATTTTATGTTTAATTTTTCCTGTATTTTGTTATTAACATAGGTTTTAAGTTTGGTCATGGGCCAAGCCCATCTTTCCTTTTTCCCTTTTGTCTATTCGCGGCCTAAAGGGACCCGAGTTCAATTATTTACGTGTACGTTCATGTTTAATTATCGTGATTTTGGTTATCGTGATCGTGTCACATTTATAATATTCATGAATGTTCGTTATTTAATGTCGTGACACGTGTAATAATATTATAAATGAAAAGTTTTATTTTTATCGTGTTTTCATGAGTTACTATTCATGTGTACTGTTCATAGGATGTTAATGTGGATTTTACAACTCTTTCCCTCTAAAACAACAATTCGTCCTCGAATTGGAGAAACATAAACTGAAAGAAATCATACCCGAACTAGAACTGGAAATTAGGGTAAGAAGTTCGTATAGACTCCTTCGTCTCCCAAGTGGAATCCGCTCAAGATGATCCCTCCAGAGGATTTTGACGAAAGAGATCGTCTTCCTCCGCATGACACGATCTTGTCGTTCAAGAAATCTCTCGGGTTATTCGACATATCAAAGATCCTCTCGAATCTGATCAAGTGGATATTGGACAACGTGAACTGGATGATAGTTGTATCCTCTGAGTAAGGACACATGGAACACGTTGTGAACATGTGATAACTGAGGCGGTAACGCTAAACGATATGACACTTCACCAACGCGTTTTATGATGTCGAACGGTCCGATGAAGCGAGGACTGAGCATCCCTCTGATTCCAAAACGTTAAATTCCTCGTGCAGGTGATACCTTAAGGAAAACGTGATCACCTACGTTGAAAGATACATCCCTACGACGTTTATCAGCATAGCTCTTCTGACGAGCTCGAGCTTCCTGAATCTTCGCCTTAGCACCTCAATCATCTCTGGACCGTCACGCAGTCATTCGTCCACCTGATCCTAGCAGTTTGGGGCGCGACAATTCCTACCATACAACATCTAAAAAGGAGCACACTTGATGCTAGCGTGCTAGTTGTTGTTGTATTCAAACTCCACTAGAAAGATACAATCATCCCAACTTCCTGACCACTCTGGCGCACACTGATTGGCGTATTTTTCATACACCTAATAGCATGTTAATTTAGCCTAGTTATATATTTATTTTTTGTTATACATGTACTTTTAATGTGTTTTGTGATTATGTAGGTTACGAGCTAAATAGAATAAAAATGGACACTTTATTAATTTTTTGGAGAAAAGACATTGTGAGCGCCGATAAATGAAGAAAAAATATTGAAGAAAAAGATTTGAGTGCGTCGCAATATTTTCGGTCATTTTTTATTTGTCCGGGCTTCGTTTGAGAAATTATTGGTTTTGGGTTATTTTCTATTGGGCCAAAGTTATTATATGCTAAAAGAGTAAAAAAAAGTATATATTTGGGCCAATGGCCCAATAGCCTAACCGACTAAAAGGGACGCAATATATAGTGCAAACAGTCGACCTTGAATTAAAAAAATGGCGCATCAAAGAGGATAAAAAGAAAGATTGGAAGAGTCAAGTTGCAAGAAAAAAAAGAAGGCAATTGAAGGGAGAAGTTTTTCCCCTAATTCAAAAAAAAGACGATTGAAGAGATTCGGTGAGGCGACATATATAATTCACATTCATATAATAAAGAGAGAGATTCGTTTGGCAAAGGAAAGAATAAAAAAAAGAGATAGAGATGAAGGTCGCACAGCGGGTCGGTTACATCGCGATGTCCGGGTAGTTTTGTTGTAGTTCCTTCCGGTAAATTTATTCATGGTTCGATCATTACTTTTGGATTATTATATTTTTATTACATTGATTTATAATTTATTTATAAATTATTTCTATTGATTTAATATTATGTTTAATTATTTGTGCAAGACATTTTATTGTTAGTTAACGATTCATACTTATTTTATTTAGTTAAAAAACAGATGGTCGTATAATCAACATAAGTTGTACCTAAATGAATTATTAAAACATAATTATTGGTTGGATTAATATAAGATTTATTATCGTGAGTCATTGATAAACATAATAAATGCCGGCATTAATTCATTCATATCAATTTGAGATAATCTTTGTAAACGAGATAAAAAGTTTCGATAATCCATAAATGTGACCAACCATAAATATTAGGAGCTGGAAGGGACTGTAATTTTCTTTTAATTGTTTACATCCTTATTTTATTTTTCTAGCTTTATTGTTAGCTTAATAATTATTTTAATTTTTAACCCGCATTTTTATTATTAATGTAACACCCCCAAATTTATACAACTAAATACAGCGGAAGACTCGTTGGTGTTACGGGATATCACATAACTCACATCATAGACAACGCTTAAAAATCACGTCGTTTATTAATAAAGCATTTCCATTCATAAATAACAGATTTACATAGGTCCCAAGTCATTGTATTTCATACAAGTTTTACAAAGAATTTGAATGGAAATTATTGTTTAAGTGCGGGCCATGAATTCTTGTTGTCTTCTCGAGAATTACCTTCAAGTACCTGAGATAAAACATGTTAAAAGAAAAGGTCAGCGGTAAAGCCGAGTGAATTCATAGAGTTTAATAAAATCCATCAATATAAAATCGGTATAGAATTATTACCGAAAATCATTTTGTACAAATCATTGTAAAAGACCATAAAATAGCCAAAATCATTTTATACAAATCCTTATCAAAATCATAACATAGGCTTTCGCCTTCAAAACCATTATACGAACTAATGTCGTAAAAATATCATACAATACGTTTTATAACGTTGTATAGAGTTAAATAAAAACCGTTATATGAGTATGGTTATGAAAAACCAAAACACGAACATAATATCAATAGTAAGACCCCATATTGCTAGTCAGGCAATATATCGTAATTTGGTGCATATATTAGTATTTCGTTAATTGGATTATTATAAGCCGCATGACATTGTTACCTTACTATAATAAACAACGGGTAGCTAACCCGATAATCAATTTGCCCATCTAAGTTAACGTGTCGTCACAATAATCACGCTATGGAAATCTTCTCATACATAAATTCGCTTACCAATCAATGTGGCACAACGGGGATCAACCGTCAAGGCGCGAACTGGGGTGATCGTCCCCAAATAGTACTATTATATGCATAAGCGTCTACCAAATCCCGGTAGTTCACAATTCATGCTAATGGGACTTTTAGTGACATAAACTAACTTTAATAATCCATTTCATTTCATCTATCGGGTCATTTAATCATTAATCGGGTCATACAATCATTCGGGTCCAAATCAATAAACAAACAATCGGGACAACTAGTGTCCTATTTCATAAAAACTAACATGTTATCTCCCTCGCGGGTTTATAAAACATTTCATAAAAACATTTAAAAGAGTGTGAGGCTATGAACTCACGTTGATGTGGGAAGGCGGGTTATTTGCAATTCGGACGTACGGTACGTGCTTCAATCACGGAAACCTAGACAAATAATACTCGTCTTAGACTTTTGTCCAATGACTTTATAAAAATAACAATTATGAATACATATGATGATTATATATATATGATGATCAAGTGGGTTTACATATTCTCTTTTACTCATTTTAGTGTTTATGTTTTGGTAGCTTTTATACTAGTTTACTAGTTTTACCTATTTACATATTTTAAGTCCAATAAACTTATTATAAGTTCTTTAACTTGTATTAATCTATTTATACTTGTATTATCAGTATTTACACTTTACATGTTGGGCCCAAATGGGTTAAGCCCAATAAATAATTTTATAAGTGTTTTAGCCCATTTTGTTGTATTATTAGTCCAATAACGTTAACTTAGCCTGTTAATGTCCGTATGTTTTATAGTTCGGGTTTTATCGGTTTTTACTTGTTATATATGTTTATATACCAGTATATGAGTTTATAAAAGTTTACATTAGACGGGTCCAACCGTCTACGTTTTATTTACGAAAAACGTTAATTTTACGGTGATAGCCGAAAAAGTCGTAAAAATCATGTTTATAGTTTTATAACTTATAAAACTTATCAAACTAACATTTTTATAAAATGTCCATTTATTTATCCTTATACATATTTATATAAATGTATTATATGAGTTAGTGGGTTTTAATTCACATTTTATACTATTTTTATATGAGTGTTTATATAATACTATTATACTTTAATTTCCAAAATCTGATTTTTACTTTCATGTTCACCAAAACAGCCATATCTAGAGTTCTATATGGAGATAGAAGCTCAAATTTTTATGACATAAACTAAATGATATGTTTTCCATTTAACTCTACTATGGATACTGTTGAATCAGCTTCTAAGTATTTTCTAAAAATCGTTCAAAACAGTCTATGCAGATTTGTACTCTAATATTGTTTTGATCATATCTCACTCATCCTAATGATTCCATTGCATGGCCAACTCTCACATGTGTACAAGACATATTACTTACTGTATATACATTAATCTATGCCATTTTATCAGTTCATCATATGGTTATTTACTGTTTTATACAACCATCATTTTAAGCATGATTTTAACCTTTTTACATATATTTTTTCATCTTTTTACCCAATCCCCACATAATACTTTTATCATCATATAATAATCATATACATATACAATAGGAAAGAAAATACATGATTACATGATCAAAATAACAAGAGAATGAGGAGAACAATCTTTATACCACCATGATGATGTAGGTTATGATCAAGACATGGATTTTGATCACACAACTTGTGATAAACCAATATCATCTTCAAGACCACCATTCTTCAAGAACTCCTTGTGGAAAATCAGCCCCAAGACTCCATAGAAACTCCTCCTTGGATGTTATAATCACCACCAATCAATAGGGCTTCAAAAGGGCTTCATCATGTGTGTAAATAACACATGATTTCATGGTTGAAATTGATCAAATGGGTGTTATGGTATGAGAGTGGGACGACACACATAGAGTAGAGAGGGACAGGAGAGTTGTTTGCATGTCACAAATAAATGTGTGGTTTTGAGTTAAGCTTAGCTTACTTTGTAAGCCTTAAGCAACAAGTGTAAGCTTGTAGCTACAAGCTTGACACATCACAAGTGTGGTATCACTTGTGTAGCCGTCCTATATAGTGGGATGGGACAAGTGTATACTTGTCTCATCCCACTAATTTACGGGTATTCCTCGATTCTAGTTTCCTCGATTTGCGTGCCCTCGGGTCGTTTTACGAAAAACGTTTTTATGAATTATGAATCAAGGCACAAAACGAATCTAATAAAAATTGTCTCATCAAAAACGGAGTTCGAAAACGTAAATACGTAATCCTAAGGTTTCCGGTTTAGTCGTAAAGGACGTTAAATTAAAAGCGTAAGTCCTAATCTCTTCTCGTAAATTTGTGAGTTTATGAACCAACACAAATTTAAAACTCCAAAATAATATTCACGGATAAATTTATTTTCTGAAATGTCGGACTGTCACCAAAGACGGTGTATGTAAACGTAAGCACGTAACATTGAATCCTCCGGTTTAGACGTATTCGACGCTACTTCAAGACGTAAATCCAAATTACTTCCCAAAAATAAGTGAGTTCATAATATAACATTAAAATAACATTTTCAATTAAATATTGAGAATAAAAATATCAATCATAAATTGACGGATTGTCACAGCATTTACCTCTAAACAGGATCTTTGTCCTCAAAGATCATCTTACTACTCGCTTCATATAGAGTTAAAGCCATGTGGGTATTTCCTCCACATTCGGTCTTTTCTCACAAGTGCAATTCATTACAATACGCGAGTTTCATCAAACATAACTACGGGAATAAGATCAGGCTAAATGTTGACTTACTTTCACTATACATGATGTTCACGGGTTTCTGATGAATGCAACTTTCCGCCGATCTAAACTTTACTAAGAAGCAATCAGATTTTCACTTGATAGAAATTTTATCAAGTTCGATATACGAAACATAATTCACGCAGCTCTTGAAGTCCTAGGGTAGATCCAGCTTATATGCCTTTCAATCCCAACTTTTACATCATCTCAATGGTCCCATACAACGAGGACTTATATCCCATGATCTTTCAGATCATTAATTCATTTTTCCAAGGTTAAAATTTTTGGCATAACTTCTCTACCCATTTGGAACTTCAAGATCTACATTTCATATTCACATAACCTCCTACCCACTACCGGCAGTCAATAATCAGATCCTAATTTCAATAATCATTTCAGGTCTCGCGGGTCGAGTATTTTGTAAGGTTAGGTTCGCCATCATAGGAAACCTTAAACCTAAAAGACATGTCCAACTCACAATGGGTGTATGTCGGGTGTCTTCATCCTAACTCCGGCTTACAAATGCTCTAATATAGATCCTAACAAGATTCGATCTTGATCCTAATACGATAATTATCAATGATAATCTTTTCAAAGGAAACGATTATACGGTCTATTACCAAAGGTCAATCATTCAAACATAAAACAAGACTTCTAGTGTTTTATATCGTTACTTTACCTCGTCCCTTTGATTTGGGGTGGTAAACAGTACTCTCATCAAGATTCGTTCTCAATGATTTTTTGAGGAAATCTCAAGAAATTCGATGCGAAGTGAGGATCTTGTTAGAGATGATTGATACAAGCACACCATGTTTACACAACTCATTTAAATACAAAAAGAGTCAATTTCTTCATCGAGAATCTATCATTAACAGGCGACCTTTTATAAATTTAACGCCATTGGCTTCTCAAATCTATTGGTTCACATTAGCCGCGAACCCTTTTTATTATCTATATTATCCTTTTTACAAACATTGTTTATTTTTATATCGTTTGGCAATTTATTTTGTACCATCATTACAAAGGAACACATCCTAATTGGTTCTTTATACTTTTTACATAATGCGTCGATATCTAAATTCACCTCTCCTGATGATATAATTATCATGTCCACAATTCACTCAGATATTCTTTCTTCACATTTTCTAAGTTTTAGTTTCCTCTCAACTTTCATTTTTATCAGTTTTACTCAATCCGACGTTCTAAAGCGTCGATAATTATTACAAGTAAATTAATAATAGATACTAAGTTTTTATGTAACATAAACGTTAAAAGTCTAAATTTCTTAGTCCGACAAATTATAAAAATGTTCAAAATAATTTTTAATTTAATTATCACGATTTTTGTTGATTTATCGAAAATAATTAGTAAGATTCGTAAATGTTTGAAAAATCTTTGGTTATACTTTGGTCAAAATTTTCTTAGTTGACAAGTAAAAATTGTCGTTTCAAGTTTTAAGTCATGGTTTAAATGGTTTCCTCAATCCCTCTTAGGTTGTCTTGAGGTATACACAAACATTTACCCCTAAACAGGAGTTTAGTTAAATGATTTGTGTATAAGGGAATAATCCCTTAAAAATCCTTTGTTAAAACATTTGTCAAAAACATATTTCCATTTTCTTTTTGGTAAAACCCAAAGCCTTAATGGTTCCAATTTTTGAAGAGTCAATATATTCCATTATCTATTAATCACACGGTCCAATAATGTAAAGGATTAAGTCTTTCATCACATGTTGAATACTCAAGGTACAAGTTTTTATCGTTCGGCCAACTTAGGGCAGTCTATAAATAATTATTAACACCTTCTTATTCTTATAAACAAACAAATGGTCCTTAATGATCACGAGCATGAATTTATCAAATTACAGCCTACACACGTGATTCACCAAATTTATGAATTCTACGTGTGTATTAGTCGATCCAAAACGACATCACGTAAAACTCATAATGTTCATTACAAGTTCTGGATGTAATGATTGGAATAGATAATGTGACAATCCGTCAATTTATGGTTGATATTTTGTAACACCCCCAAATTTGTACAACTCAATACAGCGGAAGACTATTTGGTGTTACGGGATAGCACATTACTCACATCATAGACAACGCATAAAAATCGCGTCGTTTATTAATAAAGCATTTTCATTCATAAATATCAAAGTTACATCGGTCCCAAGTCATTACATTTCATACAAAGTTTTACAAAATATTTGAATGGAAAATATTGTTTAAGTGCGGGCCATGAATTCTTGTCGTCTTCCCGAGAATTACCTTCAAGTACCTGAGATAAAACATGTTAAAAGAAAAGTCAGCGATAACGCCGAGTGAATTCATAGAGTTTAATAAAATCCATCAATATAATATCAGTATAAAATTATTACTGAAAATCATTTTGTACAAATCATTTTAATAGGCCATAAAATAGCCAAAGTCGTCTTATATAAATCTTCATCAAAATTATAATATAGGCGTTTGCCTTAAAAATCATTATACGAGCCAATGTCGTAAAAAAACATCATACAATACGTTTTACAACGTTGTATAGATTAAATAAAAACCGTTATACGAATATGGTTATGAAAACCAAAACACAAACATATTATCAATAGTATGACCCTGTATTGCTAGTCAGGCAATACATCGTAATTCGGAGCGTCTAGTAGTATTTCGTTAGTTTTGGATTATTATAAGCCGCATGACATTGTTACCTTACTAAACCAACAACGGGTAGCTAACCCGATACCAATTTTGCCCATCTAAAGTAGCGTGTCGTCACAAAGGTCACGCTATGGAAATATTCTCATACATAAATTCGCTTACCAATCAATGTGGCACGACGGGGATCAACCGTCAAGGCGCGAACTGGGGTGATCGTCCCCAAATAGTACTATTAAATGCATAAGCGTCTACCAAATCCCGATAGTTCACAATTCATGCTAATGGGACTTTTAGTGACATAACCTAACTTTAATAATCCATTTAATTTCATCTATCGGGTCCTTTAATCATTTATCGGGTCATACAATCGGGTCATTCAATCATTCGGGTCCAAAATCAATAAACAAACAATCAGGACAAATGGTGTCCTATTTTATAAAACTAACATGTTATCTCCCTCACGAGTTTATAAAACATTTATAAAAACATTTAAAAGAGTGTGAGGCTATGAACTCACGTTGATGTGGGAAGGCGGGTTATCGGCAATTCGAACGTACGGTACGTGCTTCAATCACGGAAACCTAGACAAATAATACTCGTCTTAGACTCATGTCCAATGACTTTATAAAAATAACAATTATGTATACATATGATGATTATTTATATATGATGATCAAGTGGGTTTACATATTCTCATTAACTCGTTTTAGTGTTTACGTATTGGTATCTTTTTACTAGTTTACTAGTTTAACCTATTTACGTGTTTTAAGTCCGATAAACTTATTATAAGTTCTTTAACTTGTTTTAATCCCTTTTATACCTATATTATCAGTATGTTTACTTTCCATGTTGGGCCCAAATGGGTTAAGACCAATAAGTTCTTTTTACAAGTTTTTATCTTATTTAGTCCAATTATTAGTCCAATATGCTTAATTAGCTCGTAAATGTCCGTATTTCTTATAGTTCGGGTTTTATCGGTTTTTACTTGTATTAGATACTTATATATCATTATATGACTTTTATAAACTTTACATTAGACGGGTTTGGTCGTCTAAGTTTTATTTGCCGAAAAACGTTAATTTTACGGCGATAGCCGAAAAAGTCGTAAAAATCAAGTTTATAGTTTTTATTACTCATAAGTATTATTTCACCACCATTTATATAATTGATCCATTTAATTAACCTTTTATATATTTATATAAATAAGTTTTATAAGTTAGTGGGTTTTTATTTTACATTTTATACATTAAAATGTGAGTGCTTATATAATAATAATAAACATTAATTCCAAAAATCTGATTTTTATCTTCATGTTCACTATTTTTACCATATCTAGAGTTCTATAATGAATTAGAAGCTCATTTTTGGGTGACAAGTTCTTCATATTATGTGCTACATTTAACTTAGTTATAGCTACTGCCCATTTTGAGTTCATCTTGCCTTAATAGTCCCTACAAAACTGCTTATTCAGATTAGACCACCTAACTTATTTTGATTTTATCAGTCCATGACCTGTTTCTTTACTGTTTTATAAAGCCATCACTTTTAAGCAAGATTTTAGCCTTGTTGTTTATAGTTTTTCACCTTTTTAATCATGTTTATCAACACCAAATCCCCACATAACATTTTTATCATCATATAATCATCATATACATATACAATAGGAAATAAAATACATGATTACATAGTAAAAATAACAAGAGGATGAGGAGGACAATCTTTATACCACCAAGTTGATGTAGGTTGATCAAAACATGGATTTTGATGGAGAAACTTGTGATGAACCAAGACCATCTTGAAGACCACCATTCTTCATGAATACCTTGTGGATAATCAGCCCTAATACTCCATGGAAACTCCTCCTTGGATGTTAAAACTTGCACCAATCTTCCTCTTTTTTGAATGGAGATTAACATATGTAAGTTATAACAATAGTTTGTGGTTAAATTTGGATCAAATGGGGTGTTTATGGGGAGTATGGGACGAAATCCTAGAGAGAGGAAGAGAGGATTTAGCTTGTTTTGCATGGGTGGAAATGGGAAGAGTGGTTTTGGTTTGTGGTTTTGATGTTGGAAGTAGCTTCACTTGTAAGCTTAGCTTACAAGTGTAAGCATTATGCTTATAATTTGACACCTATTTGGTGTGTTGTTGCTTGATGTTGGATGTTCCATATATGGGGGTGGGGCAAAAGTTATTGTGTCTCATCCCCAATTATTTACGGGTACTCCTCGATTCTAGTTTTCTCGATTTGCGTGCCCTCGAGTCGTTTTACGAAAAATGTTTTTATAAATTATGAATCAACGGCACAAAACGAATCTAATAAAAATTGTCTCATCAAAAACGGAGTTCGAAAACGTAAATACGTAATCCTAAGGTTTCCGGTTTAGTCGTAAAGGACGTTAAATTAAAATCGTAAGTCCTAATCTCTTCTCGTAAATTTGTGAGTTTATGAACCAACACAAATTTAAAACTCCAAAATAATATTCACGGATAAATTTATTTTCTCAAATGTCGGACTGTCACCAAAACGGTATATGTAAACGTAAGCACGTAACGTTGAATCCTCCGGTTTAGACGTAGTCGATGCTACTTCAAGACGTAAATCCAAATTACTTCCCAAAAATAAGTGAGTTCATATTGTAACATTGAAATAATGTTTTTAAATAAATATTGAGAATAAAATATCAACCATAAATTGACGGATTGTCACAGCATTTACCCCTAAACAGGATCTTTGTCCTCAAAGATCATCTTACCTTACTACTCGCTTCTTATAGAGTTAAAGCCATGTGGGTATTTCCTCCACATTCGGTCTTTTCTCACAAGTGTAATTCATTACAATACGCGAGTTTCATCAGACATAACTACGGGAATAAGATCAGGCTAAATGTTGACTTACTTTCTCTATCCATGATGTTCACGGGTTTCTGATGAATGCAACTTTTCGACGATCTAAGCTTTACTAAGAACAATCAGATTTTCACTTGATAGGCATTTTATCAAGTTCGATTTATGAAACATAATTCACGCATCTCTTGAAGTCCTTGGGTAGATCCAGCTTATATGCCTTTCAAACCAATCTTTTACATCATCTCAATGGTCCCATACAACGGGGACTTATATCCCATGATTTGTCAGATCATGAATTCATTTTTCCAAGTTTAAAAATTTTGGCATAACTTCGCTACCCATTTGGCACTTCAAGATCTACATTTCATATTCACATAACCTCCTGCCCACTATCGGCAGTTAATAATCAAATCCTAATTTCAGCAATCATTTCAGATCTCGCGGGTCGGGTATTTTGCAAGGTTAGGTTCGCCATCATAGGAAACCTTAAACCTAAAAGACATGTCCAACTCACAATGGGTGTATGTCGGATGTCTTCATCTCAACTCCTGCTTACAGATCCTCTAAGATTCAGATCCTAACAAGATTCGATCTCGATGCTAATACGATAATTATTAATGATAATCTCTCCAAAGGAAAATGATTATACGGTCTATAACCAAAGGTCAATCATTCAAACATAAAACAGAACTTATATTACTTTGTATCGTTACTTTACCTCGTCCCTTCGATTGGGGTGGTACATAGTACTCTCATCAAGGTTCGTTCTCAATGATTTCTGAGCAAATCTCTAGAAATTCGATGTGAAGCGAGGATCTTGATAAAGATGTTCGATATAGGCACACTATGTTTATGTAACTCTTTTGCATTTATCATTAACGGGAATGATATTAGCAGATTTGGTCAGTCTGTCGACGGTGACCCAAATCGAATCAAATTCAGATGATGACCTTTGCAATAGCTAGACGTTTACTAATGTATGAGGCGATGTCTGCCTTCATAATTTGCCATCAGTACAACTTCTTCAGACAAAGATACTTTTAGTCATAAATGACATAAATAGAATACTTATACTTACAAATTCCAACATAACTATATCTCACAATTTTCCATATTTAGGCAACCATAAACGGCCCTTTAAAACATTTAACGCTAACGGCTTCTCAATTCTAATGGTTCACATTAGCCGTGAAACCCTTCACTATTTATATTATGCTTTTTACAAACATTGTTTATTTTTATATCGTTCGGCAATTTATTTTGCACCTGCATTATTAAGGAACATGTCCTAACTGGTTCTTTATCTTTTTATATAGTACGTCAGTATCTATATTCACTTCTCATGATGATGTGATTATCATGTCCACAATTCACTCAGATATTCTTTCTATATTATGCGTCAGTAATTACGTTCACCTTTCTTCATATTTTCTAAGTTTCAGTTTCGTCTTATCTATCATTTTTATCAGTTTTTCTCAATTCAGCGTTTAAAGCGTCGATAATTATTACAACTAATTAAATAATAAATATTCAAATTTTATGAAACGTAAACGTAAAAATTTTAAATTTTCCCAGTTTGTCAAGTTATATAAAAATGTTCAAAATAATTTGAATTTAATTAACAAGATTTTCGTTGATTTATCAAAAATAATAAACAAGATTCGTAAATGTTTGAAAAAATCTTTGGTTACACTTTGGTAAAAGTTTTCTTAGTTGAAAAGCAAAAATTATCATTTCAAATTCTAAGTCATGGTTTAAATGGTTTTTTCATTCCTTCTTAGGTTGTCTAGAAGTATACACAAATATTTACCCCTAAACAGAAGTTTAGTTAAATGGTTTGTGTATATGGTAATAATCCCTTAAAATCCTTTGTTAAAACATTTGTCAAAATATATTTCCATTTCTTTTTGGTAAAATCCAAAGTCTTAAAAGGGCTCTTAATTTTTGAAGAGTCTATATGCATGTATCTTACCATCATTAATCCAATGGTCATTTTATGTAAAGGATTAAGTCTTTAATCTCATGTTAATTTTTCAAGGTACAGGTTTTAATTGTTCGGCCAATTCAGGTCAATTTATAAATGATTATTAACTCCTTCTTATTCTTATAAACAAACAAATGATCCTTAATGATCACAAGCATGAATTTATCAATTTACAGCCTACACACGTGATTCACCAAATTTATGAATGCTACATGTGTATTAGTCAATCCAAACGACATCACGTGAAACTCATAATGTCCATTACAAGTACCAGATGTAGTGATTGGAATACATAATCTTTTTCGCGGACGCGACGTTGATGATAACCATGTCGTGAATCAGATCTTTAAAACATACGCTAAAACCTTGTAAATGATCGAACAAATCTTCCATTTCGAGTTATGGATATCGTTTTCGATTGTCAATTTACTCAATTCTCAGCAATCTATAAATATAAGGAATGATAACACCATAGCTCTTCAGGATGACAGGCTTGGTATAATAAAATCTTTCTCCGACAACCCTCTCAGTTGTACGGTAATTCCTTTAATTTAGATGGTGCTGACGCACAGTGCCCAAGCCACAAGTGCAGCACCGGAAATATAATCAATACCAATTTCAACTTTCCTTAATGGCGAAAGTTTAGGTAATTCACAAATAGATACCTCCTAAAGTTTCAGATATCATAAACATCTTTTAATAAATTCATATTAGGTTCTTCTAGATTATAATATCTATAACTAGTTCACAACCATTCACGGTATAATCTTAAGTCTAAATGCAGGATACGGGCATCCGTCAAGAATTATTTAGATTACTTTTGATAATCAACATCTTATCATTTAGGGGAATTCTATCCGAGTTCCCATCAATTAAGACAATGTCATCATGTCATAATCAATCAATCTATTCTACTGGCACTATCAACTTTCCAGTTTCATTGCCGTCGATAAGATGTGAACTTCTCAAAAGACTGATAATAACTCATAATCCTTCACAATTTCAAGGATATCAGGAGACATAACTACCATTAAAAGAGTAAGGTCAACGCAAAATCTATGCGAGAGAATTTCAAATCAGATACGGATGAAAACATTTAACGAATATGAATATATCTCATGTTTTCATAATTTCAGTACGCATTCGAAAGCTCCTCGGATCGTTACCCAGGTCATTCAAATGAAATCAAATCATAAGAAATGATAAGAACGTTAATACATCCAGTCGGGTATCAATACTCAGTAATCAGATACTTTTCCTAAGAATCTCACTACAGGATAATTGGACAAGAAAGAATTGTCAATTGTCAAATAGGACAATTTCCACAGATGAGTAAATTTGACTCAGAAGAATAGATGCTACAGGCACATATGTAGGTGTCCCTAACACTATGTCCCTATTTTTCACTTCTTGCAGATCTCATTAAAATTTAATCTTTCACAATCCTCAAAGAAAATGTAGTGTTTATTCATTAGTTTTATGGTGACTACTAATCAGTCTTGCATAGTCCATTCCAAATTGTATGTAGGCGCGCAACTATATACAATTTCAAGATTAACGATGCAATACTCAGTTCGTCAAAATTTTATCATCATGTTTATAATAAAAACATTTTCATGCTTAATTTTTAAATAAGAATCAAAAATAAATTTACAAAGATTTTCTTTATTATGGAAATAATTAAGTTTCCAAAGCGTCTCATAAACAACATCATTTTGATATCAATCACTTATAAATCTCACTTTGAATAATCCTTATTGTGTTGAAAATTAAATTTTCTCAAAGGATACCGTTTTAACTTTATAAAAACAATGTGTGATCTGCAAAGGAGTGATGAAGAGTGGTTCACCAAGAACTAACTATGATATGATGGGAAATGAGCTTAGCCAAATAATCAGGAGGTTCATGACCTCGATGGCACTCAGGAATACAAAGGGAATAATCCACAACGTAATTCAATTCAAGATGAGTACTTGTTCAATGGTTGCATCACTAATGCGAACACTAGGATGAAGCAATAAGAGATAGATAACATCGATACATGTAGAATTTAGCAATCAAAGGTAGTCTTTTCATTAATCACAAACAAGTCAAAATTGTACCGTAACACATTACGTGTCACTATGTCATACAATTCTCAGAACTCATCCTACCAACTGATATCTCAGTTAAGTTAGGGATTTTTAAAAGATACCATAATGAATACTAATCTACAAGAGTCATTAGGTGTTCCACATGTCCTAGAAGATCCATCGGTCCCAATTCAGAAGAAGATTTCTTCTATTTATTTATTGGACACTAGGCATCCTCGTTAGTGGACAATGGCCTAGGAACAACACTTAACACGAATAACCAATCAATTAAAACCTTATAATTCAATCACAAAACTTAACGACTTCCTCTTACAATCTTATATTCCATACGGGTTAAATTTTTACTTTATTCAAATTTCAACCACTTTTATACTCAATTCGATATCCTACTTCATTCTCCAATACTTACATCCTTATTCTTCAGCCTTGTAAAGGCAATACAATCTCAATATGAATCAACACTTAATTTCCAATCCTATTAGCTCTTACAACAACAATTATCAAATGAGTCATTAATATGAAATGACTTGATCATTCAACTAGACTTCTCGGAAAGGTATTAGTGGCATGAGGCTTTTGGGTAATGGTTCCAATAACAGCCTCAAGTGCAACATTCACCCTTTCGATTTCAATTTAAGAATTGGATGACAACGAATCAGATGACATCTTCCTAGGTGGTAATGTTTTGTCAAACTCCACTCTATAAGGAAAGATCGTCATGACATCGATATCAGATTTAATCTCGCCAATTCTTTTTCAATATCACAATCAACTAATATCTACATTTCTACTAATATCAACCATTTGTTGGGATCATAAATATCCACAACTTGGTTTAGATCTAGGATAGCTAGAATTCCTACGAGAATAGCTTCGATTAATTTACTAGGGGATTTAGGGTTTCTTGTGACAATCTACGTCGTATAAAGACCTCGTATAAAAATCAAAATAATCATCAAACAATCATGTAATAAAATTACATCATATATATATAACCCAAGTTATATATATATATATATATATATATATATATATATATATATATATATATATATATATATATATATATATATATATATATATATATATATATATATATATATATATATATATATATATATATATATATATATATATATATATATATATATATATATATATATATATATATATATATATATATATACTAAAATAACACTTCTCAGTCTTGGCCTTGTCGGTAACTCGGGAATTCTTCGGCACCGTTACAGTCAAAAGATTTTTAGACATTTTTAGAAAAATGTTTATAGTTAAATGATTTTGAAATGTTTTATTCAAAACCTTAGTTTTAAAAATCTTTCATTCTCTATAACGAGAGCTCTGATGCCAAACTGTAACACCCCCAAATTTGTACAACTCAATACAGCGGAAGACTAGTTGGTGTTACGGGATAGCACATTACTCACATCATAGACAACGCATAAAAATCGCGTCGTTTATTAATAAAGCATTTCCATTCATAAATATCAAAGTTACATCGGTCCCAAGTCATTACATTTCATACAATGTTTTACAAAATATTTGAATGGAAAATATTGTTTAAGTGCGGGCCATGAATTCTTGTCGTCTTCCCGAGAATTACCTTCAAGTACCTGAGATAAAACATGTTAAAAGAAAAGTCAGCGATAAATCCGAGTGAATTCATAGAGTTTAATAAAATCCATCAATATAATATCAGTATAAAACTATTACTGAAAATCGTTTTGTACAAATCATTTTAATAGGCCATAAAATAGCCAAAGTCGTCTTATATAAATCTTCATCAAAATTATAATATAGGCGTTTGCCTTAAAAATCATTATACGAGCCAATGTCGTAAAAAAACATCATACAATACGTTTTACAACGTTGTATAGATTAAATAAAAACCGTTATACGAATATGGTTATGAAAACCAAAACACAAACATATTATCAATAGTATGACCCTGTATTGCTAGTCAGGCAATACATCGTAATTCGGAGCGTCTAGTAGTATTTCGTTAGTTTTGGATTATTATAAGCCGCATGACATTGTTACCTTACTAAAACAACAACGGGTAACTAACCCGATACCAATTTTGCCCATCTAAAGTAGCGTGTCGTCACAAAGGTCACGCTATGGAAATCTTCTCATACATAAATTCGCTTACCAATCAATGTGGCACGACGGGGATCAACCGTCAAGGCGCGAACTGGGGTGATCGTCCCCAAATAGTACTATTAAATGCATAAGCGTCTACCAAATCCCGGTAGTTCACAATTCATGCTAATGGGACTTTTAGTGACATAACCTAACTTTAATAATCCATTTAATTTCATCTATCGGGTCCTTTAATCATTTATCGGGTCATACAATCGGGTCATTCAATCATTCGGGTCCAAAATCAATAAACAAACAATCGGTACAAATGGTGTCCTATTTTATAAAACTAACATGTTATCTCCCTCGCGGGTTTATAAAACATTTATAAAAACATTTAAAAGAGTGCGAGGCTATGAACTCATGTTGATGTGGGAAGGCGGGTTATCGACAATTCGAACGTACGGTACGTGCTTCAATCACGGAAACCTAGACAAATAATACTCGTCTTAGATTCATGTCCAATGACTTTATAAATATAACAATTATATATACATATGATGATTATTTATATATGATGATCAAGTGGGTTTACATATTCTCATTAACTCGTTTTAGTGTTTACGTATTGGTATCTTTTTACTAGTTTACTAGTTTAACCTATTTACCTGTTTTAAGTCCGATAAACTTATTATAAGTTCTTTAACTTGTTTTAATCCCTTTTATACCTATATTATCAGTATGTTTACTTTCCATGTTGGGCCCAAATGGGTTAAGCCCAATAAGTTCTTTTTACAAGTTTTTATCTTATTTAGTCCAATTATTAGTCCAATATGCTTAATTAGCTCGTAAATGTCCGTATTTCTTATAGTTCGGGTTTTATCGGTTTTTACTTGTATTAGATACTTATATATCAGTATATGACTTTTATAAACTTTACATTAGACGGGTTTGGTCGTCTCTGTTTTATTTGGCGAAAAACGTTAATTTTACGGCGATAGCCGAAAAAGTCGTAAAAATCAAGTTTATAGTTTTTATTACTCATAAGTATTATTTCACCACCATTTATATAATTTATCCATTTAATTAACCTTTTATATATTTATATAAATAAGTTTTATAAGTTAGTGGTTTTTTATTTTACATTTTATACATTAAAATGTGAGTGCTTATATAATAATAATAAACATTAATTCCAAAAATCTGATTTTTATCTTCATGTTCACCATTTTTACCATATCTAGAGTTCTATAATGAATTAGAAGCTCATTTTTGGGTGACAAGTTCTTCATATTATGTGCTACATTTAACTTAGTTATAGCTACTGCCCAGTTTGAGTTCATCTTGCCTTAATAGTCCCTACAAAACTGCTTATTCAGATTAGACCACCTAACTTGTTTTGATCATATTTCACTCATTATTTTGATTCCATTGCATGGCCAACTCTCACATGGCCTGCACCTAAATACTTATTTTCATTAAAATGTTTTGTAAAACCTGTATAAAATATAATGACTTGGGACCTATGTAACTTTGATATTTATGAATGGAAATGCCTTTATTATTAAACGACGCGATTTTTATGCGTTGGCTATGATGTGAGTAATGTGCTATCCCGTAACACCAACGAGTCTTCCGTTGTATTGAGTTGTATAAATTTGGGGGTGTTACAGTTTGGTACCAGAGCTCTCGTTATAGAGAACGAAAGATTTTTAAAAATTAAGGTTTTGAATAAAACATTTCAAAATCTTTTAACTATAAACATTTTTCTAAAAATGCCTAAAAATCTTTTGACTATAATGGTGCCGAAGAATTCCCGAGTTACCGACAAGGCCAGACTGAGAAGTGTTATTTTAATATATATATATATATATAACTTGGATTATATATATATATATGATGTATTTTTATTACATGATTGTTTGATGATTATTTTTATATTTATACAAGGTATTTATTCGACGTAGATTGTCACAAGGAACCCTAAATCCCCTAGTAAATTAATCAAAGCTATTCTCGTAGGAATTCTAGCTATCCTAGATCTAAACCAAGTTGTGGATATTTATGATCCTAACAAATGGTTGATATTCGTAGAAATGTTGATATTAGTTGATTGTGATATTAAAGAAGAATTGGCGAGATTAAATCTGATATCGATGCCATGACGATCTTTCCTTATAGAGTGGAGTTTGACAAAACGTTACCACCTAGAAAGAAGTCATCTGATTCGTGTCATCCAATTCTTAATTTTGAATCGAAAGGGTGAATGTTGCACTTGAGATTGTCATTGGAACAATTACCCAAAAGCCTCATGCCACTAGTACCTTTCCGAGAAGTCTAATTGAATGTGTGAGTCATCTCATGCTAGTGACTCATTTGATAACTATTGTTGTAAGAGATATAGGATTGGAAATTAAGTGTTGATTCATATCGAGCTCTTATTGCCCTATTAAGGTCTAAGAATAAGATTGAAAGTATTGGAAAATGAGGTAGGATGTTGCATTGAGTATAAGTTAATTAAAACATGAATAAAGTAAAATTTAACTCGTATGGAATATGAAATTGTTAACAGGAAGTCGTTAAGTTCTGTGATTGAATTATAAGGTTTTAATTGATTGTTGATTCGTGTTAAGTGTTGTTCCCAGGCCATTGTCCTATGACGAGGATGACCAGTGTCCAATAAATAAATTGAAGAAATCTTCTTCTAAATTGGGACCGATGGATCTTCCCGAACAGGTGGGACACCTAATGACTCTTGTAGATTAGTATTCATTGTGGTATCTTTTAAAAATAATCCCTAACTTAACTGGGACATCAGTTCGTTGGATGAGTTCTTGGAATTGTATGACATAGTGACACGTAATGTGTTACGGTACAATTTTCACTTGTTTGTGATTAATAAAAAGGCTACCTTTGATTGCTAAATCCTACATGTATCGATGTTATCTATCTTTTATTGCTTCATCCTAATGTTCGCATTAGTGATGCAACCATTGAACAAGTACTCATCTTGAATTGAGTTACGTTGTGGATTATTCTTTTGAGTGCCATCGAGATCATGAACCTCATGATTATTTGGCTAAAGCTCATTTCCTATCATATTGTAGTTAGTTCTTGGTGAACAAGCTTTCATAACTATTTTGCAGATCACTCATTGTCTTTATAAGATAAAACCGTATCCATTGAGAAAAATTTAATTTTCATCACTATAATGACTATTCAAAGTAAGATTTATAAGTGATTGTCATCGAAATGAGGTTGTTTATAAAGTACCTTGGAAAACTTAACTGTTTTCATAACAAAGAAAATCTTTGTAAATTATTTTTGATTCTTCTTTAAGAATTAAGCATGAAAATGTTTTTACTATAAACATGATGATAAAATTTTGATGAACTGAGTATTGCATCGTTAATCTTGAAATTGTATATAGTTGCGCGCCTACATACAATTTGGAATGGACCATGCAAGGCTGATTAGTAGTCACCATAAAACTGATTAATAAATACTACATTTTCTTTGAAGATTGTGAAAGATGAAATTTTATGGGATCTGCAAGAAGTGAAAAATAGGGACATAGTGTTAGGGACACCTACATATGTGCCTGTAGCATCTATTCTTCTTGGTCGAATTTACTCATCTGTGGAAATTGTCTTATTTGACAATTGACAATTCTTTCTTGTCCAGTTCTCCCGTAGTGAGATTATTAGGAAAAGTATCTGATTACCGAGTGTTGATACCCGACTGGATGTATCGACGTTCTTATCGTTTCTTTTGATTTGGTTTCATTTGAATGACCTGGGTAACGATCCGAGGAGCTTTCGAATGCGTACTCAAATTATGAAAACATGGGATATATTCATATTCATTAAATGTTTTCGTCTGTATCTGATTTGAAATTCTCTCGCATAGATTATGCGTTGACCTTACTCTTTTAAGGTTAGTTATGTCTCCAGATATCCTTGAATTTGTGAAGGATTATGAGTTATTATTAGTCTTTTGAGAAGGTCACATCTTATCGACGAAAATGAAATTGAAAAGTTGGTAATGCCAGTAGAATGGATTGATTGATTACGAAAGGACGACATTGTCATAATTCATGGGAAATCGAGTAGAAATTCCCTAAATGATAAGATGTTGATTATCAAAAGTGATCTAAATAATTCTTGATGGATGACCATATCCTGCATTTAGACTTGAAATTATACCGCGAATGGTTGTGAACTAGTTATAGATTTTGTAATCTAGAAAGAACCTAATATGAATGTATTAAAAGATGTTTCCGTTATCTGAAACTTTAGGAGGTATTTGTTAATGAATTACCTAGACTTTCGCCATTAAGGAAAGTTGAAATTGGTATTGATTATATTTTCGGTGCTGCACCTATGGCTTGTGCACTGTACGTCAGCACCATCTTAATTAAAAGAATTACCGTACAACTGAGAGAGTTGTTGGAGAAAGATTTTATTCTACCGAGCTCGTCATCATGAAGAGCTATGGTGTTATTATTTCTTATATTTATAGATTACTATGAACTGAGTAAAATTGACAATCGAAAACGATATCCATAACTCGAAATGGAAGATTTGTTCGATCATTTACAAGGTTATAGTGTATGTTTTAAAGATTTGATCCACGGCATGGTTATCATCAACTTCGCATCTGCGAAAAAGATTATCTATTCCAATCACTACATCCGGTACTTGTAATGAACATTATGAGTTTCACGTGATGTCGTTCGGATTGACTAATGCACATGTAGCATTCATAAATTTGGTGAATCACGTGTGTAGGCTGTAATTTGATAAATTCATTCTTGTGATCATTAAGAACCATTTGTTTGTTTATAAGAATAAGAAGGAGTTGGTAATCATTTATAGACTGCCCTAAATTGGCTAAGCAATAAAAACCTGTACCTTGAATAATTAACATGTAATTTTAAGGCTTAATCCTTTATATTAGTTGATCGTGTGATTAATAGAGAATAGAATATATTGACTCTTCAAAAATTAAGAGCCCTTTTAAGATTTTGAGTATTACTAAAAAGAAAATGCAAATATGTTTTGACAAATATTTTAACAAAGGATTTTTAAGGGATTATTCCCTTATACCCAAAACATTTAACTAAACTCCTGTTTAGGGGTAAATGTTCGTGTATACCTCAAGACAACCTAAGCGGAATTGAGGAAAATACATAAACCATGACTTAAAATTTGAAACGACAATTTTTTCTTTTCAACTAAGAAAATCTTGACCAAAATATAAATAAAGATTTTTCAAACATTTACAAATCCTATTAATTATTTTTGATAAATCAACAAAAATCGTGTTAATTAAATTAAAAAATATTTTGAACATTTTCATATAATTGGATGGACTAAGAAATTTAAAATCTTTGCGTTTACGTTTCATAAAAATTGAATATTTATTATTTAAATAGTCGTAATAATTATCGACGTTTTAAACGTCGGATTGAGTAAAACGGATAAAAATGATAGTTGAGAAGAAACTAAAACTTAGAAAATATGAAGAAAGAAATTTTAAATGAATGTAAATACTGACATGTTATGTAGAAAAGGATAAAGAACCAATTAGGATGTGTTCCTTAGTAATGATGGTACAAAATAAATTGCCGAACAATTTAAAATATAGCTGATGCTTATAAAAAGGGTAATATAGATAATAAAAGTGGTTCGCGGCTAATGTAAACCATTAAGAATTTAGAAGCCGATAAGCGCTAAATAATTACAAGGCCACTTGTGATTGTCTAAATATGGAGATTTTGAGATATAGTTATGTTGGAGTCTTGTAAGTATAAGTATTCTATTTATGTCATTTCTGACTAAAAGTATCTTTGTCTGAAGAAGTCGTACTAATGGCAAATTATGAAGGCAGAAATAGCTTCATACATTAGTAAACGTCTAGCTATTGCAAAGGTCATCATCTGAATTTGATTCGATTTGGGTCATCGTCGACAGACTGACCAACTCTGCTAATATCATTCCCGTTAATGATAATGCTAGATTCTTGATGAAGAAATTGACTCTTTGTATTTTAAGGAGTTATGTAAACATAGTGTGTCTGTATCGAACATCTTTATCTAGATCCTCGCTTCGCATCGAAATTCTAGAGATTTGCTCAGAAGTCGTTGGGAACGAACCTTGATGAGAGTACTGTGTACCACCCCAATCGAAGGGACGAGGTAAAGTAACGATACAAAATACTATAAGCGTTGTTCTATGTTTGAATGGTTGACCTTTGGTAATAGACCATATAATTGTTTTCCTTTGGAGAGATTATCATTGATAATTATCTTGTTAGGATCGTGATCGAATCTTGTTAAGATTTATATATTAGAGCATCTGTAAGCAGGAGTTGGGATGAAGACACCCGACATACACCCACTGTGAGTTGGAAATGTCTTTTAGGATTAAGGTTTCCTATGATGGCGAACCTAACCTTCCAAAAATACTCGACCGGCGAGACCTGAAATGATTATTGAAATTAGGATCCGATTATTGACTGCCGGTAGTGGACAGGAGGTTATGTGAATTTGAAATGTAGATCTTGAAGTGCCAGATGGGTAGCGAAGTTATGCCAAAAATATTAACCATGGAAAAATGAATTGATGATCTAAAAGATCATGGGATATAAGTCCCTGTTGTATGGGACCATTGAGATGATGTAAAAGTTGGTTTGAAAGGCATATAAGCTGGATCTACCCTATGACTTCAAGGGATGCATGAATTATGTTTCGTAAATCGAACTTGATAAATATCTATCAAGTGAAAATCTGAACTCTTCTTGATAAAGTTTAGATCGGCGAAAAGTTGCATTCATCAGAAACCCATGAACATCATGGACAGAGAAAGTAATTCAACAATAAGCCTGATCTTATTCCCGTAGTTATGTTTGATGGAACTCGCATAATTGTAATGAATTACACTTGTGAGAAAAGACCGAGTGTGGAGGAAATACCCACATGGCTTTAACTCTATAAGAAGCGAGTAGTAAGATGATCTTTGAGGACAAAGATCCTGTTTAGGGGTAAATGCTGTGACAATCCGTCAATTTATGGTTGATATTTTATTCTCAATATTTATTTGAAAATATTATTTTAATGTTATATTATGAACTCACTTATTATTGGGAAGTAATTTGGATTTACGTCTTGAAGTAGAATTGACTACGTCTTAACCGGAGGATTCTACGTTACGTGCTTACGTTTACAAACACCGTTTTGGTGATAGTCCGACATTTCAAAAAATAAATTTATCCGTGAATATTATTTTGATATTTTAAGTTTGTGTTGGTTCATAAACTCACAAATTTACGAGAAGAGATTAGGACTTACGATTTTAATTTAACGTCCTTTACGACTAAACCGGAAACCTTAGGATTACGTATTTACGTTTTCGAACTCCGTTTTCGATGAGACAATTTTTATTAGATTCGTTTTGTGCCGTTGATTCATAATTTATAAAAACGTTTTTCGTAAAACGACCCGAGGGCACGCAAATCGAGGACACTAGAATCGAGGAGTACCCGTAAATAAATGGGGATGAGACAAAATGACTTTTTCCCCACCCCCACTCATAACCGGCCACAAAGTATACCACCACACTTGTGATGTGTCAAGTTGTAGCTTACAAGCTACACTTGTCCATTTAGCTTAGCATGTAAGCTAAGCTTACACCAAAACTAGCAACTAAACTACTTCTTTCCATTTACAACATGCAAAAACAACTCTCACTTCTCTCTTCCTCCTCTAGATTCCGTCCCATACTCCCCATAAACACCTCACTTTGATCAAATTTAACCATAAACATTTGTTATAATTAACATATGTTAACCTCCATTCAAAGAGATGAAGATTGGTGGTGATTATAGCATCCAAGGAGGAGTTCCTATAGAGTCTTGGGGCTGAGTTTCCACAAGGTGTTCTTGAAGAATGTTGGTCTTGAAGATGGTCTTGGTTATTCACAAGTTTCTCCATCAAAATCTATGTTTTGATCACAACCTACATCATCATGGTGGTATAAAGATTGTTCTCCCCAATCCTTTTGTTAATTTTGATTATGTAATCATGTATTTTCTTCTTAAATGTATATATGTATGATAATATATGATAATAAAAATATTATGTGGGGATTTGGTGTTGATAATCATGGGTAAAAAGATGAAAAACTATATGTAAAAATGGTTAATCTTGCTTAAATGGTAGGCTGTATAAAAACAGTAACTAACCACATGGTAGACTGATAAAATGGCAAAATAGAATCAATATACAGTAAGTAATATGTCTTGTACACATGTGAGAGTTGGCCATGCAATGGAATCATTATAATGAGTGAGATATGATAAAAACAAGTTTAGAGTACAAATCTCAGTTCACTGTTTAGGACGATTTTTAGAAAATACGTAGAGGCTGATTCAACAGTAGCTATAGTAGAGTTAAATGGAGCACATATCATGTAGTTTATGTCATAAAAATTTTAGCTTCTATCTCCATATAGAACTCTAGATATGGCAGTTTTGGTGAACATGAAAATAAAAATCAGATTTTGGGAAATTAAAGTATAATAGTATTATATAAGCACTCAAATAAAAATAGTATAAAATGTGAATTAAAACCCACTAACTTATATAATACATTTATATAAATATGTATAAGGATAAATAAATGGACATTTTATAAAAATGGTAGTTTGATAAGTTTTATAAGTTATAAAACTATAAACATGATTTTTACGACTTTTTCGGCTATTACCGTAAAATTAACGTTTTTGTTAAATAAAACCTAAACGGTTGGACCCGTCTAATGTAAACTTTTATAAACTCATATACTGATATATAAACATATATAACAAGTAAAAACCGATAAAACCCGAACTATATAACATATGGACATTAACGGGCTAAGTTAAGGTTATTGGACTAATAATACAACAAAATGGGCTAAAACACTTATAAACTTATTTATTAGGCTTATCCCATTTGGGCCCAACATGTAAAATATAAGTATTGATAATACAAGTATGAAATGGATTAATACAAGTTAATAAACTTATCATAGGCTTATCGGACCTAAAACACGTAAATAGGTAAAACTAGTAAACTAGTAAGAAGTTACCAATACATAAACACTAAAATGAGTAAAGGAGAATATATAAACCCACTTGATCATCATATATATAAAATCATCATATGTATACATAATTGTTATTTTTATAAAGTTATTGGACATGCGTCTAAGACGAGTATTATTTGTCTAGGTTTCCGTGATTGAAGCACGTACCGTACGCCCGAATTGCCGATAACCCGCTTTCTCACATCAAAGTGAGTTCATAGCCTCGCACTCTTTTAAATGTTTTTATGAAATGTTTTAGAATCCCGCGAGGGAGATAACATGTTAGTTTTTATAAAATAGGACACCATTTTTCCCGATTGTTTGTTTATTGATTTGGACCCGAATGATTGTATGACCCGATTGTATGACCCGTAAATGATTAAATGACCCGATATATGAAATTAAATGGATTATTAAAGTTAGGTTATGTCACTAAAAGTCCCATTAGCATGAATTGTGAACTACCGGGATTTGGTAGATGCTTATGCATATAATAGTACTATTTGGGGACGATCACCCCAGTTCGCGCCTTGACGGTTGATCCCCGTCGTGCCACATTGATTGGTAAGTGAATTTATGTATGAGAACATTTCCATAGCGTGACCTATGTGACGACACGCTAATTTAGATGGGCAAATGAGTTTCGGGCTAGCTACCCGTTGTTTGGTTTAGTAAGGTAACAATGTCATGCGGCTTATAATAATCCAGTTAACGAAATACTACTATACGCATCGAATTACGATGTATTGCCTGACTAGCAATACAGGGTCATACTCATGATATTATGTTCGTATTTTGGTTTTTCATAACCATATTCATATAACGGTTTTTATTTAACTTTATACAACGTCATAAGACGTATTGTATGATGTTTTTACGACATTGGCTCGTATAATGATTTTTAAGGCAAATGCCTATATGATGATTTTCGACAAGGATTTGTATAAAAATGACTTTGGCTATTTTATGGTCTATTACAAAGATTTGTACAAAATGATTTTCAGTAATAATTTTATACTGATATTATATTGATGGATTTTATTAAACTCTATGAATTAACTCGGCGTTATCGCTGACCTTTTCTTTTAACATGTTTTATCTCAGGTACTTGAAGGTAATTCTCGGGAAAACAACAAGAATTCATGGCCCGCACCTAAATACTTATTTCCATTCAAATGTTTTGTAAAACCTGTATAAAATATAATGACTTGGGACCTATGTAACTTTGATATTTATGAATGGAAATGCCTTTATTATTAAACGACGCGATTTTTATGCGTTGTCTATGATGTGAGTAATGTGCTATCCCGTAACACCAACGAGTCTTCCGCTGTATTGAGTTGTATAAATTTGGGGGTGTTACAGATAATCTTTTTCGCGGACGCGAAGTTGATGATAACATGCCATGGATCAAATCTTTAAAACATATGCTAGAACCTTGTAAATGATTGAACAAATCTTCCATTTCGAGTTATGGATATCGACTGTCAATTTACTCAGTTCACAATAAATTACAAATATAAGGAATGATAACACCATAGCTCTTCATGATGACGAGCTCGGTAGAATAAAATCTTTCTCCGACAACTCTCTCAGTTGTACGGTAATTCCTTTAATTCAGATGGTGCTGACGTACAGTGCACACGCCACATGTGCAGCACCGTGAATATAATCAATACCAATTTCAACTTGCCTTAATGGCAAAAGTCAGTTAATTCACCAACAAATATCTCCTAAAGTTTTAGATAATGTAAACATCTTTTAATACATTTATTTTAAGTTCTTTCTAGATTATAATATCTATGACTAATTCACAACCATTCACGGTATAATTTCAAGTCTAAATGCAGGATATGGTCATCCATCAAGAATTATTTAGATCACTTTTGATAATCAACATCTTATTATTTAGGGGAATTCTATTCGAGTTACCATCAATTAAGACAATGTCGTCATGTCAAAATCAATCAATCCATTCTACTGGCACTATTACTTTCCAGTTTCATTGTCGTCGATAAGATGTGAATTTCTCAAAAGACTAATAATAACTCATAATCCTTCACAAGTTCAAGGATATCTGGATACATAACTAACCTTAAAAGAGTAAGGTCAACGCATAATCTACGCGAGAGAATTTCAAATCAGATACAGACGAAAACATTTAACGAATATGAATATATCCCCTGTTTTCGTAATTTGAGTACGCATTCGAAAGCTCCTCGTATCGTTACCCAGGTCATTCAAATGAAATCAAATCATAAGAAATGATAAGAACGTCAATACAACCAGTCGGGTATCAACACTCGGTAATCAGATACTTTTCCTAAGAATCTCACTACGGGAGAATTGGACAAGAAAGAATTGTCAATTGTCATATAAGACAATTTCCACAGAAGAGTAAATTCGACTCAGAAGAATAGATGCTACAGGCACATATGTAGGTGTCCCTAACACTATGTCCCTATTTTTCACTTCAGATCTCATAAAATTTAATCTTTCACAATCTTCAAAGAAAATGTAGTGTTTATTCATTAGTTTTATGGTGACTACTAATCAGCCTTGCATGGTCCATTCCAAATTGTATGTAGGCGCGCAACTATATACAATTTCAAGATTAACGATTCAATACTCAGTTCGTCAAAATTTTATCATCATGTTTATAATAAAAAACATTTTCATGCTTAATTCTTAAATAAGAATCAAAAATAAATTTACAAAGATTATCTTTGTTATGAAAACAATTAAGTTTTCCAAGGTGTTTTATAAACAACTTCATTTCAGTAACGATCAATTATAAATCTCACTTTGAATAATCCTTATAGTGATGAAAATTCAATTTTTCTCAAGGGATATTGTTTTATCTTTTAAAAACAATGAGTGATCTGCAAAAGAGTGATGAAAATCCGTTCACCAAGAACTAACTACAATATGATAGGAAATGAGCTTTAGCCAAATAATCATGAGGTTCATGATCTCGATGGCACTCAAAAGAATAATCCACAACGTAACTCAAACAGACACGAGTACTTGCTCAATAGTTGAATCACTAATGCGAACATTAGGATGAAGCAATAAAAGATAGATAACATCGATACATGTAGATTTTAGAAATCAAAGGTATTCTTTTCATTAATCACAAACAAGTCAAATTGTACCGTAACACATTATGTGTCACTACGTCATACAATTCCAAGATCTCATCCTACCAACTGATGTCTCAGTTAAGTTAGGGATTATTTTTAAAAGATACCACAATGAATACTAATCTAGAAGATTCATTAGGTGTTCCGCTTGTCCCAGAAGATCCATCGGTCCCAATTCAGAAGAAGATTTCTTCAATTTATTTCTTGGACACTGGGCATCCTCGTCACTGGACAATGGCCTAGGAACAACCCTTAACACGAATCAACAAAAAATTATAACCTTATAATTCAATCAAAAAACTTAACGACTTCCTCTTAACAATTTCTTATTCCATACAAGTTAAATTTTACTTTATTCAAGTTTCAATCAACTTATACTCAATGCGATATCCTACCTCATTTTCCAATACTTACAACCTTATTCTTCGGCCTTGTAAAGGCAATAAAATATCAATATGAACAACACTTAATTTCCAATCCTATTAGCTCTTACAACAATAGTTTATCAAATGAGTTACTAGTATGAGATGACTCATACATTCAATTAGACTTCTCGGAAAGGTACTAGTGGCATGAGGCTTTTGGGTGATGGTTCCAATGACAGCCTCAAGTGCAACATTCACCCTTCGATTTCAATTTAAGAATTGGATGACAACGAATCAGATGACATCTTTCTAGGTGGTAATGGTTTTGTCCAACTCCACTCTATAAAGAAAGATCGTCATGACATCGATGTCAAATTTAATTTTGCCAATTCTTCTTCAGTATCACAATCAACTAATATCTACATTTCTACGAATATTAACCATTTTGTTGGGATCATAAATATCCGCAACTTGGTTTAGATCTAGAATAGCTAGAATTCCTACGGGAATAGCTTCGATTTATTTGCTAGGGGAGTTAGGGTTCCTTGTGACAATCTACGTCGTATAAATACCTCGTATATATATCTAAATAATCATCAAACAATCATGTAATAAAATTACATCATATATATATATATATATATATATATATATATATATATATATATATATATATATATATATATATATATATATATATATATATATATATATAATCCATGTTATATATATATTAAAATAACACTTCTCAGTCTGGCCTTGTCGGTAACTCGGGAATTCTTCGGCACCGTTATAGTCAAAAGATTTTTAGACATTTTTAGAAAAATGTTTATTGTTAAAAGATTTTGAAATGTGTTATTCGAAACTTTGGTTTTAATAATCTTTCCTTCTCTATAACGAGAGCTCTGGTACCAAACTGTAACACCCCCAAATTTATACAACTCAATACAGCGGAAGACTCGTTGGTGTTACGGGATAGCACATTACTCACATCATGGACAACGCTTAAAAATCGCGTCGTTTATTAATAAAGCATTTCCATTCATAAATAACAGATTTACATAGGTCCCAAGTCATTGTATTTCATACAAGTTTTACAAAGAATTTGAATGGAAATTATTGTTTAAGTGCGGGCCATGAATTCTTGTTGTCTTCCCGAGAATTACCTTCAAGTACCTGAGATAAGACATGTTAAAAGAAAAGGTCAACGATAACGCCGAGTGAATTCATAGAGTTTAATAAAATCCATCAATATAACATCGGTATAGAATTATTACCGAAAATCATTTTGTACAAATCATTGTAATAGGCCATAAAATAGCCAAAATCATTTTATACAAATCCTTATCAAAATCATAACATAGGCTTTCGCCTTCAAAACCATTATACGAACTAATGTCGTAAAAATATCATACAATACGTTTTATAACGTTGTATAGAGTTAAATAAAAACCGTTATATGAATATGGTTATGAAAAACCAAAACACGAACATAATATCAATAGTAAGACCCAATATTGCTAGTCAGGCAATATATCATAATTCGGTGCATATAGCAGTATTTCGTTAATTAGATTATTATAAGCCGCATGACATTGTTACCTTACTATAATAAACAACGGGTAGCTAACCCGATACTCAATTTTCCCATCAAAGTTAACGTGTCGTCACAATAATCACGCTATGGAAATCTTCTCATACATAAATTCGCTTACCAATCAATGTGGCACGACGGGGGTCAACCGTCAAGGCGCGAACTGGGGTGATCGTCCCCAAATAGTACTATTATATGCATAAGCGTCTACCAAATCCCGGTAGTTCACAATTCATGCTAATGGGACTTTTAGTGACATAACCTAACTTTAATAATCCATTTCATTTCATCTATCGGGTCATTTAATCATTTATCGGGTCATACAATCATTCGGGTCCAAATCAATAAACAAACAATCGGGACAACTAGTGTCCTATTTCATAAAAACTAACATGTTATCTCCCTCGCGGGTTTATAAAACATTTCATAAAAACATTTAAAAGAGTGTGAGGCTATGAACTCACGTTGATGTGGGAAGGCGGGTTATTGGCAATTCAGACGTACGGTACGTGCTTCAATCACGGAAACCTAGACAAATAATACTCGTCTTAGACTTTTGTACAATGACTTTATAAAAATAACAATTATGTATACATATGATGATTATATATATATGATGATCAAGTGGGTTTACATATTCTCTTTTACTCATTTTAGTGTTTATGTTTTGGTAGCTTTTATACTAGTTTACTAGTTTTACCTATTTACATATTTTAAGTCCAATAAACTTATTATAAGTTCTTTAACTTGTATTAATCTATTTATACTTGTATTATCAGTATTTACACTTTACATGTTGGGCCCAAATGGGTTAAGCCCAATAAATAAGTTTATAAGTGTTTTAGCCCATTTTGTTGTATTATTAGTCCATAACGTTAACTTAGCCCGTTAATGTCCGTATGTTTTATAGTTCGGGTTTTATCGGTTTTTACTTGTTATATATGTTTATATAACAGTATATGAGTTTATAAAAGTTTACATTAGACGGGTCCAACCGTCTACGTTTTATTTAAGAAAAACGTTAATTTTACGGTGATAGCCGAAAAAGTCGTAAAAATCATGTTTATAGTTTTATAACTTATAAAACTTATCAAACTAACATTTTTATAAAATGTCCATTTATTTATCCTTATACATATTTATATAAATGTATTATATGAGTTAGTGGGTTTTAATTCACATTTTATACTATTTTTATATGAGTGCTTATATAATACTATTATACTTTAATTTCCAAAATCTGATTTTTACTTTCATGTTCACCAAAACAGCCATATCTAGAGTTCTATATGGAGATAGAAGCTCAAATTTTTATGACATAAACTACATGATATGTTCTCCATTTAACTCTCCTATGGCTACTATTGAATCAGCCTCTAAGTATTTTCTAAAAATCGTTCAAAACAGTCTACGCAGATTTGTACTCTAATATTGTTTTGATCATATCTCACTCATCCTAATGATTCCATTGCATGGCCAACTCTCACATATGTACAAGACATATTACTTACTGTATATCCATTAATCTATGCCATTTTATAAGTTCATCACATGGTTCTTTACTGTTTTATACAGCCATCATTTTAAGCATGATTTTAACCTTTTTACATATAGTTTTTCATCTTTTTACCCATGATTATCAACACCAAATCCCCACATAATACTTTTATCATCATATAATCATCATATACATATACAATAGGAAAGAAAATACATGATTACATAATCAAAATAACAAGAGGATGAGGAGAACAATCTTTATACCACCATGATGATGTAGGTTGTAATCAAGACATGAATTTTGATCACACAACTTTTGATAAACCAATATCATCTTCAAGACCACCATTCTTCAAGAACTCCTTGTGGAAAATCAGCCCCAAGACTCCATAGAAACTCCTCCTTGGATGTTATAATCACCACCAATCAATAGGGCTTCAAAAGGGCTTCATCATGTGTGTAAATAACACATGATTTCATGGTTGAAATTGATCAAATGGGTGTTATGGTGTGAGAGTGGGACGACACACATAGAGTAGAGAGGGAGAGGAGAGTTGTTTGCATGTCACAAATGAATGTGTGGTTTTGAGTTAGATGGTTTTGAGGTAAGCTTAGCTTACTTTGTAAGCCTTAAGCAACAAGTGTAAGCTTGTTGCTACAAGCTTGACACATCACAAGTGTGGTATCACTTGTGTAGCCGTCCCATATAGTGGGGTGGGACAAGTGTATACTTGTCTCATCCCACTAATTTACGGGTATTCCTCGATTCTAGTTTCCTCGATTTGCGTGCCCTCGGGTCGTTTTACGAAAAACGTTTTTATGAATTATGAATCAACGGCACAAAACGAATCTAATAAAAATTGTCTCATCAAAAACGGAGTTCGAAAACGTAAATACGTAATCCTAAGGTTTCCGGTTTATTCGTAAAGGACGTTAAATTAAAAGCGGAAGTCCTAATCTCTTCTCGTAAATTTGTGAGTTTATGAACCAACACATATTTAAAAATCCAAAATAATATTCACGGATAAATTTATTTTCTGAAATGTCTGACTGTCACCAAAGACGGTGTATGTAAACGTAAGCACGTAACGTTGAATCCTCCGGTTTAGACGTAGTCGACGCTACTTCAAGACGTAAATCCAAATTACTTCCCAAAAATAAGTGAATTCATAATATAACATTAAAATAACATTTTCAATTAAATATTGAGAATAAAAATATCAATCATAAATTGACGGATTGTCACAATTAAAAGTATTTTAGTTGTTAGATTTCAAAACCAAAACTTTTATTGATCAGTGATCACCCCAAAACATAAACTAAAACCACATATTCCTCGTGGATCGATACCCGCTTACCCTATCTTTTTACCGGCACTTAGACGTTGATAAAAAATTTGGCGCCGCTGCCGGGGTATAGTGAGCGTTTTGTTTAAGTTTTAGTTAATATTTATCTAAAATAAAATAAAAAATACAAAAAGATTTTATTTTTCTTGTTTGTTTGTTTGTTTTGTTTCTTGTGAGTGTGTACGGTTGAGGAGGAAAACGTTTCGACAGTTTTCTACTAATCTTGATTTTTCAGGTTTAGGAGAGCTTTTCGCTGAAATGCCAGGTGATAAGGATGTCGGCGGAAATGCTAGCGGAGGTAGTAGCGGAGAAGACTCCCCACCATGGGGTGTTGATTCTTATTACAGGCCGGAGATCTTCGAGGATCCCTCGCCTATCGTTTATCCGAATCCGGCTAAAGGGGTTACAAGTACCTTCAAGATCCAGCCGAACCTCAGAGCAATATTGCTAGTGTATAGAGGTCGTGAGGAGCCATACGCACATCTGCGAAAATTCTTCTCAATTGCTGACACGCATCAGGCTAATAACATTACCAAGGATGAGGTAATACCTCGCCTTTTTCATTTTTCTCTTAATGATCAAGCTAAGGACTGGTTCTCATCTCTTGAGCCAGGTAGTATTAACTCATGGTCTGAAATGCAAGCTACTTTTCTTGAGGAATTTTATTCTATAAGTAAAAATGCTGCCATTAGAAATAAGATTAAATCCATTCGTCAAATCCCAGGCGAGCAGTTTCATGAAGCATTTAGTAGACTTAAGGAGTTATTAAGAACTTGCCCTCATCATGATGTTCCATGACCCAAGCTTTAGTGGATCAAAACAACCACCCATCTTCCGCCAATTATGTGTCTAACCAACGTGGCAAAAAAATTAAAATTAGCGAGTTAAGTAAGAAAGTTGATATTTTGTTGAAAAATCTAGGAAAAGTTGTTCCAAATGTGTCTAATGTGTCTCATAGTGGGTGTTCAATGTGTGGTGATCCGAGTCACTCAGTCGATAATTATCAAAGTTGGGGGGCGCCACCAAATGAGGAGGTGAATGGAGTCTATGAAGATCGTCCACGAAATGACCCATTCCCCGAAAGTTACAATCCTGGATGGCATAATCACCCCAACTTCCGTTGGAAATATGAATACAATCGCCCTAATAATACCCAACAACAACACTATGGTTATAAACCAATGTATGAGGGTGGCGATTTATCTAACTTCCAACAAAATTCTTACAAGCATAGGCCACAACAGCAATATACAAATCAGGGCCAAGCCCAAGATGATAACCGTCTCTTGAACCTTGACCGAAAGTTTGATATGCTTATAGATTCATTGTCTACCAACAATCAAGAGATCAATAGAAAATTTGAGGTCACCAATCAATGACACGAGACCACTACCAAATCTATTGCAGCTCTTGAGAGACAATTTGGTCAATTAGCAGATCAATTAAACAAAAGAGATGAGGGAAAGCTACCGAGCTACCCCACCATGAATCCCGGACACAAGAAAAATGGAAATAAGCACGTGAATATGGTGGCATCTCTTCAAAATGGAAAAATCTAAAACAATGACAAGGGAATTCCAAATTCCTCTCCTGATGTCGAGGATTTCGTTACTGATGACGAAATTATTGTTGAAGGTAAAAATTATGATTATGTTAAGTCCGGTTCTGAGTTGGTAAATGATTTGTTAAATGATTTTCCTAAACCAACAACATCGAATCCTAAAGCTACCGAATCTCCCGATGTTGGGGAGGGTAGTGTGTCCAGCACACCATACCCTACGGCTTTGAAGAAAACGATATCTACAAGGTTAGCTAAAAAGGGTCCTCATGCTGAGGATATGTGGGAGACTTTCAAGCAAGTTAAAATCAATCTCCCCCTTATTGATGCTATCAAGCAAATTCCTGCATATGCGATGTTTTTAAAGGACTTGTGTACTCAGAAGAGGAAGCTGAAGGCGTCTTTGCCTAAAAAGAATGACCTAACTGAACATGTTAGTGCAGTCTTATCTAGCTCTCTTCCTCCTAAATTCAAAGATCCTGGAGCACAATTGATTTCAGTTGTGGTCGGAAATATTGCCATTAAGAAGGCCCTCCTTGATCTTAGTGCTAGTATCAACATCCTTCATGCTAGTTTGGTCGATAAGTATGACTTATGAACACTTCGTAAGAGAGACATCATTATTTCCTTAGCCGACCGATCTACCAAAATTACTAGAGGTATCTTAGAGGATGTTATTGTGAAAGTTGATGACTTATATTACCCAGTTGACTTCTTTGTTATGGACACCGAGTCATAATACAAGGATGTTCAACAAACTATTATCCTTGGGCGCCCATTCTTAGCCACGATAGATGCTAGGATTAATTGTCAGACTGGCGCCATGGATATTGAATTAAGTAATAAGAAGATAAGATTGAATGTGTTTAGTTCTATGAATTCTCCTACGATGAATGAATGTTAGCAAGTTGATGTGATCGATGAGGAAGTCCAAAAGCATGCATCCCGTATGCTTAAGGATGATCCTTTGGAGTTATATCTAACTGGTGAGAATGAGGAGATTCTTAATGTTGCTGAAATTCAAGAGATTCAAGAGTGTTTGGTCAGTTCTTTGGACCATCAAAAACCACCTTGGTCTTATAAACTGGAGTCCTTGCCTTCTACTTTTGACACGGCCACGAAGCCGTCCCTAGAGGTGCCTCCAACTCTTGAGCTAAAACATTTGCCATCCAATCTCAAGTATGCTTTTCTAGGTCCTAACAATACTTTACCCGTTATTGTTGCTTCTGATCTTTTTGAATCACAAGAGGAAGCACTTCTAAAAGTGCTTTCCAAGTACAAAGCAACAGTGGGATGGAAAATTGTAGACTTGAAAAAGATCAGCCCTTCATTATGTATGCATCAAATTGTTACGGACCCAGCTATTAAGCCATCAAGAGATGCGCAAAGGCGTCTGAATCCTAATATGAAAGAGGTGGTGAAGACGGAAGTTCTTAAATGTTAGATGCTGGTATCATCTATCCCATCTCGGATAGTAAATGGGTAAGTCCTACTCAAACGGTTCCTAAAAAGGTCAGAATCACCGTTGTGGAAACCGAGAGTGGGGAAAAACACACAACCCGACCAGTTACTGGGTGGAGAGTTTGTATCGATTACCGTAAGCTGAATAATGCCACATCTAAAGATCATTTTCCACTACCTTTCATTGATCAAATAGTTGAGAAGCTTTATGGTAAGATATTTTATTGCTTTCTAGATGCGTACTTTGGTTATAATCAAATACCCATCCATCCTGATGACCAGGCCAAAACTACGTTTATGTGTCCATATAGGACGTTTGCATTTCTAAGAATGCCCTTTGGCCTGTGTAATGCACCCGCTACCTTTCAGCGATACATGATGAGTATCTTTCTAACAAGGTTGGAGAATCTGTAGAGATATTTATGGATGATTTATCCATCTTTGGTCAGTCTTTTGAAAGTTTCCTTGATCAGCTTGAAATTGTGTTAAAAAGATGCACCAAAACTAATCTGGTGCTTAGTTGGGAGAAGAGACATTTCATGGTTCGAGAGGGAATTGTATTAGGGCATGTTCTGTCTGAAAAAGGATTTGAGGTAGACCATGCCAAAGTTCAAGTAAATTCAACCCTTCCTCCTTCCACTACCATCAAAGGTGTGTGATCTTTTCTTGGTCATGCTGGGTTCTATAGGCGATTTATTAAAGATTTTAGTGCAATATCAAAGCCTCTTTGTAATCTACTCTTAAATGATGCGCGCTTTGAATTTAATGAATCGTGTATTAAAGCATTCAACATGTTTAAGCAAAAGCTTGTAGAAGCCCCAATTCTACAATCACCTGATTGGTCGAAGCCTTTCGAGATCATGTGTGATGCGAGTGATTATGCCGCTAGGGCGGTTCTGGGACAGAGGGATGATAAGAAACCCGTTGTAATCTTTTACGCTAGTAAGACTTTTTCATAAGCTCAAATGAATTACACCACTATTGAAAAAGAGTTGTTAGCCGTGGTTTTTGCTCTTGATAAGTTTAGGTCATATATTTGGGGGCATTCTAAGGTGATAGCATTTTCAGATCATAGTGCCTTAAGACATTTGTTGACTAAGAAATAGACAAAACCGAGGTTGCTTAGGTGGATTTTGCTTTTACAAAATTTAAACTAGAAATTCGGGAAAAAAAGGGTCAGAAAATGTAGTTGCCGACCATTTGTCTAGAATTATCCCTCTGCAGTTCAACCCTTCTGATGTGATTAAGTAAAGCTTTCCGGATGAAAGCTTGTTTGAGGTTTCTAAGGTTTATTGGTACGCAAATATAGTAAATTACCTAGCTGTTAAAAAGCTTCCGGAGTTTTGGTTCAAACAACAAAGAAAATACTTCTTCTCCCAGTTGAAGCATTAGTTTTGGGAGGATCCGGAGCTATATAAGGTGTGTGCTGACCAAGTTGTTAGGAGATGTGTTCCCGACCACGAGCATATGGACATATTGGCTCATTGCCATTCATATGCATGCGGTGGACACTTTGGTGCTACGAAAACTGGGCATAAAGTCCTACAAAGCGGTTTCTTTTGGCCGATTATATTCAAGGATGCCCAGTATTTTGTGAAAGCATTTATTCGTTGCCAACAAGTTGGTGGGATTTCAAGACGTGATCAAATGCCTATGAATCCCATACTTGTTGAGATCTTTGACGTATGGGGTATTGATTTTATAGGGCCATTCCCCACTTTCCATGGCAATGTGTACATTTTAGTGGCAGTTGATTATTTGTCTAAGTGGGTAGAGGCTAAGGCTACTATAACCAATGATCATAGTGTAGTTCTTAAGTTTGTTAAGAAGAATATCTTTGCTAGACATGGAATTCCTAAGGCTATCATTAGTGATGGGGGTTCTAACTTTAAGAACTTTAGATTTGGAAAATTATTGAAACACTATGGAGTTAATCATAGGATAGCTACCCCTTATCACCCACAGACTAGTGGACATGTGGAAGTATCAAATAGGGAGATTAAACGAATCTTAGAAATGATCGTTCGTAGTGATAGGAAAGATTGGTCCTTGAGGTTAGATGATGCTTTGTGGGCATATAGGACGGCTTTTAAGACTCCTATTGGAATGTCACCGTATAAGTTGGTATATGGCAAGGTGTGTCATTTACCGGTTGAGATAGAGCATAGGGCTGAATGGGCGATTAAGACCGTTAATCTGGATTTAGAGAAAGCGGATAGTTCTAGGAAACTTCAGTTATCTGAATTAGATGAGATTAGACGTGATGCTTATGAGAGTTCAAGGATTTATAAGGAGAAAAATCTTTTCATGATTGACACATCACCAAGAAGTCTTTCTTGGTTGGTTAAAAAGTTTTGTTATTCAATGCTAGACTTAAGCTTTTTCATGGAAAGTTGAGAAGTAAATGTACGGCTCTGTACGTTGTGACTCAAGTCTCTCCACAAGGAGCCAATGAAATAAAAAAATATGGTTGGTGGAGAGCCGTTTAAAGTTAATGGACATCGGTTAAAGCCGTATGTTGAGTTGGAAAGTGATCAAATGGAAATGGTGGACGTGGTTTACTTGGAACCACTCCAACTGTCTCAATAGCTCATATGAGTTATGTCTGGCTGAAGACGGTAAACCTAGCGCTTCGCGGGAGGCAACCCGTGGTTTGTGGTTTGTGGTTTGTAGTGTGTGTATTTTCTTTTTCGATTTATTATCTTATTTTTGTGTGTGTTTAAAACTTTATGGGTGTGTTCACTACAAACCCTCACGAGACAAAACTCGTCCACTCGGGCTACCGAGTGGTTTAAAGGCTTGTTGCATATGCTAAATGCAACCATGATTCCTACGAAAGTGAGTTAGGTTTTTGTTTTGTGTAAGTTTGTCAAATTGATTTTTAACCAAAATTTCAATTTAAAGTTTTTGCATTAGGGGAAATGCAATGCTTTAAGTTTAGGGGGTGGCACATGTGTTACATGTTTTTCTGTGAAATTTTGGTCAAAATGGGTTAAAATGTCACTTTTAGGAAAAATTGAAATTTTTTTAAATAATTTTGAATCACATTATAAAAGTCTTGTGCTAATTAGATGTGGAAGTTTCTTCTACATATATGTTTGTTGAGTGTTTACAGATTCTGAAGATTAGCTTGTGGATGAATTATTGGAGCAAGCTAGAGAATTTGGCCATAATTATCAGGTGCACCCGATTCCATTGTATAATTTGGTTATTAAATTGATTTGATTGTTTGCATGTAGTTAGGCATATGTATAATTTAGATGATCAAACCACGCCGATTGAATTCCCTCTACTTACCTTTGCTTAGGTCGAGTAGAAAGTTTGAATAAATAATATGAAATATAATAACGTAATAGTTGGGTTAGGACACTTAAAATTGATCTTATTCGGCTCGCCGCCCGCGCACGGGGCCTTAGAAAAGAGTTGGAGATCTGTCATAATTATTAGTGGTAGTCATATGTTGGGCTTGCCTATCTGATTCGTCACCCGCGCAAGGTGATACTTTAGTTGTTAGCATGGGTCAGACGCCAAACTTTATGATGGATAGCCACTACTACAAAAAAGTCCAAAACCACCGGTTAGAATGACTCGTGAAAGCTGGTTTTTAAACCACTCTTCAATGGGGGGTATCTCTTTAACCCATAGTCATTGAAACTGGTTCTATAACCAGTTTCTAATAAGACCATGGAGACTTTATTTCTTGTCTAAACCGATTTCTTTTATAGAGAAAACAAACTCGTTTTTGTATCTTATATCCAGTCTTTCTGAGGTTATTTTGTAAAGATCTTGTTTTTATAACTTTTCACAAAAAAATCACTTTTTAAAAAATTTTGAATTAATATCTCAATTAAAGCACAAAATCACATTTGGACCTAAAACAATATAAATTTAAAATTAATGATATCGTGTGCTACAACAAAACATAAATTGCAACTCTGAGCTGCAATCCTTGCAGGATTTGTGTAATAAATGTCACTCATTTACAACTTATTGTGCTTCAGAATTTAATCTAGCATTTGCCTATTATGCTTTCACGATCTGTATCCTTCCTATCATCAAGTTTTCATGTATTATCTTCTTTTTTGATAATAGGTGAACTACATAAATGAATATGATATGTTAAGGCTTTAACTCTCCATCAGAACTGGGGGCAGGTGTAACACCCCCAAATTTATACAACTCAATACAGCGGAAGTCTCGTTGGTGTTATGGGATAGCACATTACTCACATCATAGACAACGCATAAAAATCGTGTCGTTTAATAATAAAAGCATTTCCGGGCTAAGTTAACGTTATTGGCACATTACTCTCATCAAGATTCGTTCTCAATGACTTCTGAGCAAATCTCTAGAAATTCGATGCGAAGCGAGGATCTTGATATAAATGATCGATACAGGCATACTATGTTTACATAACTCCTTTAAATACAAAAGAGTCAATTTCTTCATCAAGAATCTATCATTAACGAGAATGATATTAGCAGATTTGGTCAGTCTGTCGACGATGACCCAAATCGAATCAAATTCAGATGATGACCTTTGTAATAGTTAGACGTTTACTAATGTATGAGGCGATGTCTGCCTTCATAATTTGCCATTAGTAAAACTTCTTTAGACAAAGATACTTTTAGTCAAAAATCACATAAATATAATACTTATACTTACAAGATTCCAACATAACTATATCTCACAATCCTCCATATTTAGACAATCACAAGTGGTCTTTAAAATATTTAACGCTATCGGCTTCTCAATTCTTAATGGTTCACATTAGCCGTGAACCCCTTTTATTATCTATATTATCCTTTTTACAAACATCGTTCATATTTAAATTGTTCGGCAATTTTATTTTGTACCATCATTACTAAGGAACACATCCTAATTTGTTCTTTATCCTTTTCTACATAACGTGTCAGTATTTACATTCATTTAAAAATTTCTTTCTTCACATTTTCTAAGTTTTAGTTTCTTCTCAACTATCATTTTTATCCGTTTTACTCAATCCGACGTCTAATGCGTCGATAATTATTACGACTAATTAAATAATAAATATTCAATTTTTATGAAACGTAAACGTATAGATTTTAAATTTCTTAGTCCGTCCAATTATATGAAAATGTTCAAAATAATTTTTAATTTAATTAACACGATTTTTGTTGATTTATCAAAAATAATTAATAAGATTAGTAAATGTTCTAAAAATCTTTGTTTATATTTTGGTCAAAATTTTCTTAGTTGAAAAACGTAAATTATCGTTTCAAATTTCAAGTCATGGTTTAAATGGTTTCCTCAATCCCTCTTAGGTTGTCTTGAGGTATACACGAACATTTACCCCTAAACAGGAGTTTAGTTAAATGTTCTGGATATAAGGGAATAATCCCTTAAAAATCCTTTGTCAAAACATTTGTCAAAACACATTTGCACTTTCTTTTTGGTAAAACCCAAAATCTTAAAAGGGCTCTTAACTTTTGAAGAGTCAATATAGATTCCATTATCTTTTAATCACACGGTCAAATAATGTAAAAGATTAAGTCTTTAATCTCTTGTTAATTATTCAAGGTACATGTTTTTATTATTCGGCCAATTCAGGGCAACCTATAAATAATTATTAACTCATTCTTATTCTTATAAACAAACAATTAGTCCTTAATGATCGCAAGCATGAATTTATCAAATTACAGCCTACACACGTGATCCACCAAATTTATGGATGCTACATGTGCATTAGTCAATCCAAACGACATAACATGAAACTCATAATATTCATTACAAGTTCTGGATGTAGTGATTGGAATAGATAATATTTTTCGCGGACGCGAAATTGATAATAACCATGCCGTGGATCAAATCTATAAAACATACGCTAGAACCTTGTAAATGATCGAACAAATCTTCCATTTCGAGTCATGGATATCGTTTTCGATTGTCAATTTACTCAGTTCACAGTAATCTATAAATATAAGAAATAATAACACCATAGCTCTTCATGATGACGAGCTTGGTAGAATAAAAGCTTTCTCCGACAACTCTCTCAGTTGTACGGTAATTCCTTTAATTCAGATGGTACTGACGTACAGTGCACACGCCACAGGTGCAGCACCGGGAATATAATCAATACCAATTTCAACTTGCCTTAATGGCAAAAGTCTAGGTAATTCACCAACAAATACTTCCTAAAATTTCAGATAATAGAAACATCTTTAAATAAATTCATATTAGGTTCTTCATTACAATATCAATAACTAGTTCACAACCATTCACGGTATAATTTCAAGTCTAAATGCAAGATATGGTCATCCATCAAGAATTATTTAGATCATTTTTGATAATCAACATCTTATCTTTTAGGGGAATTCTATTCGAGTTCCCAACAGTTAAGACAATGTCGTCATGTCATAATCAATCAATCCATTCTACTGGCACTATCAACTTTTCAGTTTATTGCCGTCGATAAGATGTGAACTTCTCAAAAGACTAATAATAATTCATAATCCTTCACAAATTCAGGGATATATGGAGACACAACTACTATTAAAAGAGTAAGGTCAATGCATAATCTATGCGAGAGAATTTCAAATCAGATACAGACGAAAACATATAACGAATATGAATATATCCCATGTTTTCATAATTTGAGTACGCATTTGAAAGCTCCTCGGATCGTTACCCAGGTCATTCAAATGAAATCAAATCAAAAGAAATGATATGAACGTCGATACATCCAGTCGGGTATCAACACTCGGCAATCAGATACTTTTCCTAAGAATCTCACTACGGAGGAATTGGACAAGAAAGAATTGTCAATTGTCAAATAAGACAATTTCCACAGATGAGTAAATTCGACTTAGAAGAATAGATGGTACAGGAACATATGTAGGTGTCCCTAACACTATGTCCTTATTTTTTACTTCTTGCAGATCTCATAAATTTTAATCTTTCACAATCTTCAAAGAAAATTTAGTGTTTATTAATCAGTTTTATGGTGACTACTAATCAGCCTTGCATGGTCCATTCCAAATTTTATGTAGGCGCGCAACTATATACAATTTCAAGATTAACGATGCAAAACTCAGTTCGTCAAAATTTTATCATCATGTTTATAATAAAAACATTTTCATGCTTAATTCTTAAATAAGAATCAAAAATAAATTTACAAAGATTTTCTTTGTTATGAAAACAATTAAGTTTCCCAAGGTGTTTTATAAACAACCTCATTTCGATAACAATCACTTATAAATCTTACTTTTAATAATCCTTATAGTGATGCAAATTAAATTTTTCTCAAGGGATACTGTTTTATCTTATAAGAACAATGAGTGATTTGCAAAAGAGTGATGAAAAGTTGTTCACCAAGAACTAAATACGATATGATAGGAAATGAGATTAGCCAATTAATCATGAGGTTCATGATCTCGATGGCACTCAAAAGAATAATCCACAACGTAACTCAATTCAAGATGAGTACTTGTTCAATGGTTGCATCACTAATGCGAACATTAGGAATAAGCAAGAAAAGATAGATATCATCGATACATGTAGAATTTAGCAATCAAAGGTAGTCTTTTCATTAATTACAAACAAGTTAAAATTGTACCGTAACACATACGTGTCAATATGTCATACAATTCTCAGAACTCATCCTACCAACTGATGTCTCAGTTAAGTTAGGGATTTTTAAAAGATACCACAATGAATACTAATCTACAAGAGTCATGGGGGTTCCACCTGTCCCGGAAGATCCTTCGGTCCCTATTTAGAAGAAGATTTCTTCAATTTATTTCCTGGACACTGGGCATCCTCATTATTGGACAATGGCCTAGGAACAACCCTTAACACGAATCAACAATCAATTAAAACCTTATAATTCAATCATAGAACTTAACGACTTCCTCTTAACAATCTCATATTCCATACGGGTTAAATTTTACTTTAATCAAGTTTCAACCAACTTATACTCAAGGCGATATCCTACCTCATTTTCCAATAATTTCAACCTTATTCATAAACATTAAAAGGGAATAAAAGCTCGATATGATAAACACTTAATTTCCAATCCTATAGCTCTTACAATAACAATTATCAAATGAGTCTCTAGTATGAAATGACTCATACATTCGATTAGACTTCTCGGAAAGGTACTAGTGACATGAGGCTTTTTTGTAATGGTTCCAATAACAGCCTCAAGTGCAACATTCACCCTTTTGATTTCATTTTAAGAATTGGATGACAACGAATCAGATGACATGTTTCTAGGTGGTAACGTTTTGTCAAACTCCACTCTATAAGGAAAGATCGTCATAACATCGATATCAGATTTAATCTCGCCAATTCTTCTTTAATATCACAATCAACAAATATCTATATTTCTACGAATATCAACCATTTTGTTGAGATCATAAATATCCACAACTTGGTTAGATCTAGGATAGCTAGAATTCCTACGAGAATAGCTTCGATTAATTTACTAGGGGATTTAGGGTTCCTTGTGACAATCTACGTCGTATAAATACCTCGTATAAATATTAAAATAATCATCAAACAATCATATAATCAAATTACATCATATGTATATATATATATATAATCCAAGTTATATATATTAAAATAACACTTCTCAATCTGGCCTTGTCGGTAACTCAGGAATTCTTCGACACCGTTATAGTCAAAAGATTTTTAGACATTTTTAGAAAAATGTTTATAGTTAAAATATTTTGAAATGTTCTATTCAAAACCTTGGTTTTTAAAAATCTTTCATTCTCTATAACGAGAGCTCTGGTACCAAACTGTAACACCCCCAAATTTATACAACTCAATATAGCGGATGTCTCATTGGTGTTACGAGATAGCACATTACTCACATCATAGACAATACATAAAAATCACGTCGTTTAATAATAAAAGCATTTCCATTCATAGATAACAAATTTACATAGGTCCCAAGTCATATTATTTCATACAAAGTTTTACAAAGCATTTGAATGGAAATTATGGTTTAAGTGTGGGCCATGAATTCTTGTCGTCTTCCCGAGAATTACCTTCAAGTACCTGAGATAAAACATGTTAAAAGAAAAGGTCAGCGATAACGCCGAGTGAATTCATAGAGTTTAATAAATTTCCATCAATATAACTTTGGTATAAAATTATTACCAAAAATCATTTCGTACAAATCATTGTAATAGGCCATAAAATAGCCAAAGTAATTTTTATACAAATCCTTATCGAAAATCATAATATAGGCATTTGCCTTAAAAATCATTATACGAGCCAATGTCGTAAAAATATCATACAATACGTTTTATAACGTTGTATAGATTAAATAAAAACCGTTATATGAATATGGTTATATAAAACCAAAACACGAACATAATATCAATAGTATGACCCCGTATTGCTAGTCAGGCAATACATCGTAATTCGGTGCGTATAGCAGTATTTCGTTAATTGGATTATTATAAGCCGCATGACATTGTTACCTTACTACAACAAACAACGGGTAGCTAGCCCGAAACTCAATTTTCCCATCTAAATTAGCGTGTCGTCACAATAATCACGCTTGTGTAAATCATCTCATACATAAATTCGCTTACCAATCAATGTGGCACGACGGGGATCAACCGTCAAGGCGCGAACTGGGGTGATCGTCCCTAAATAGTACTATTATATGCATAAGCGTCTACCAAATCCCGGTAGTTCACAATTCATGCTAATGGGACTTTTAGTGACATAACCTAACTTTAATAATCCAATTCATTTCATCTATCGGGTCATTTAATCATCCATCGGGTCATACAATCATTCGGGTCCAAATCAATAAACAAACAATCGGGACAAATAGTGTCCTATTTTATCAAAACTAACATGTTATCTCCCTCGCGGGTTTATAAAACATTTGATAAAAACATTTAAAAAAGTGCGAGGCTATGAACTCACGTTGATGTGGGAAAGCGGGTTATCGGCAATTCGGATGTACGGTACGTGCTTCAATCACGGAAACCTAGACAAATAATACTCGTCTTAGACTCATGTCCAATGACTTTATAAAATAAAAAATTATGTATACATATGATGATTTTATATATATATGATGATCAAATGGGTTTACATATTCTCATTCACTCATTTTAGTGTTTATATATTGGTAACTTTTTACTAGTTTACTAGTTTTACCTATTTACATGTTTTAAGTCCAATAAGCCTTTTATAAGTTAAATAACTTGTATTAATCCATTTTATACTTTTACTATCAGTATTTACACTTTACATGTTGGGCCCAAATAGGTTAAACCCAATAAATAAGTTTATAAGTGTTTTAGCCCATTTTGTTGTATTATTAGTCCAATAACGTTAACTTAGCCCGTTAATGCCCGTATGTTTTATAGTTCGGGTTTTATCGGTTTTTACTTGTTATATATGTTTATATATCAGTATATGAGTCTATAAAAGTTTACATTAGACGGGTCCAACCGTCTAAGTTTTATTTAACAAAAACGTTAATTTTACGATAATAGCCGAAAAAGTCGTAAAAATCATGTTTATAGTTTTATAACTTATAAAACTTATCAAACTACCATTTTTATAAAATGTCCATTTATTTATCCTTATACATATTTATATAAATGTATTGCATAAGTTAGTGGGTTTTCATTCACATTTTATACTATTTTTATTTGAGTGCTTATATAATACTATTATACTTTAATTTCCAAAATCTGATTTTTACTTTCGTGTTCACCAAAACAGCCATATCCAGAGTTCTGTATGGAGATAGAAGCTCAAATTTTTATGACATAAATTAAATGATATTTGATCCATTTAACTCTCCTATAGCTACTGTTGAATCAGCCTCTAAGTATTTTCAAAAAATCGTCCAAAACAGTGAACTCAGATTTGTACTCTAAACTTGTTTTAATAATATCTCACTCATCCTAATGATTCCATTGCATGGCCAACTCTCACATGTGTACAAGACATATTAATTATTGTATATCCATTAATCTATGCCATTTTATCAGTTCATCACATGTTTCTTTACTGTTTTATACAGCCATTATTTTAAGCATGATTTTAACCTTTTTACATATAGTTTTTCATCTTTTTACCCATGATTATCAACACCAAATCCCCACACAATATTTTTATCATCATATATCATCATACATATATACATTTAAGAATAAAATACATGATTACATAATCAAAATTAACAAGAGGATGGGAAGAACTATCTTTATACCACCATGATGATGTAGGTTGTGATCAAAACATGGATTTTGATGGAGAAACTTGTGATAAATCAAGACCATCATCAAGTCCACCAATCTTCATGAACTCCTTGTGGAAAATCAGCCCCAAGACTCCATAGAAACTCCTCCTTGGATGTTATAATCACCACCAATCAATAGGGCTTCAAAAGGGCTTCAACTTATGTATGAATAACATGAGATTTTGTGGTTAATTTTGATCAAATGGAACTTTTGAGGGTGAGATGGGACGGCACAATGGAGAGAAATGAGAGGTTTTGGAGAGTAGTTTGCATGGAGGAAAATGAATGGAATTGTTTAGCTAGTGGTTTTTGATGGAAAGTGGCTTTGAAACTAGGCTAAGACACTTGTCTTAGCTTATTGTGTAAGTGTTGACACATCTTTGATGTGTTGGCAAGTTGTGGCCGGTTATAGTGGGGGTGGGAAAAGTGTCCCACTTGTCTCATCTCCACTAAATTATGGGTACTCCTCGATTCTAGTTTCCTCGATTTGCGTGCCCTCGGGTCGTTTTACGAAAAACGTTTTTATAAATTATGAATCAACGGCACAAAACGAATCTAATAAAAATTGTCTCATAAAAAACGGAGTTCGAAAACGTAAATACGTAATCCTAGGGTTTCTGGTTTAGTCGTAAAGGACGTTAAATTATAATCGTAAGTCCTAATCTCTTCTCGTAAATTTTTGAGTTTATGAACCAACACAAATTTAATATCTGAAAATAATATTCACGGACAAATTTATTTTTCTGAAATGTCGGACTGTCACCAAAGACGGTGTATGTAAACATAAGCACGTAACGTAGAATCCTCCGGTTTAGACGTAGTCGATGCTACTTCAAGACGTAAATCCAAATTTCTTCCCAAAAATAAGTGAGTTCATATTATAACATTAAAATAATGTTTTTTATTAAATATTGAGAATAAAATATCAACCATAAATTGATGGATTGTCACAGCAGGTGACCCATCCTCATCCTCGGAAGGGTCATCATCATATATCATCACCATCATTGTCTTGTCTATCGGTTGTCTTGTTTTTTCTTGTACTTGTTTCTTCAACTACGTCTTCAAAGTGTTCAAGTTCTTCATCAACCAGCTAATTCTAAAGTACAATTTATTCGTAATAACAAATAGATGAAAAAAAGTACTTAATTTACTAGACAAATAGCAAACAATAAAAAAAATATCTAGACCCTAAACATTAAGGTGGTTTTAATTTGAGGTCATCAGAAAAAAGAAAGATGCATTCACAAGTGTATTGAGGCTGCTGCTGGAGGGAAACTTGCACACGTTATCAAATATTATAATTACATAATTGCTGGTTAATTCATGTGTGTGTAACATATCATTAACCTATATGTCAGCCTATAAACAAAATAATAATCTTACTGTGGCTTTGCTTTGTGCTTAAAATAAGTTATAATTAAAAAAAATTTAACAAATTCACATGATATCCCATTCTCATTGTTATTATTTATATACCGTTGTTAATTCTCATATGACTATACGTAAACAAACAGGGCTCGCAAATTTTATATATCGGCTTATGGTAATGTCTTATATGAGGAAGGTGGAAAACTGAATTTTTTTCCTGGTGCAACACGGATGTCATGTAATTGAAAACCAATTATGATCAGTAAGGGCCATTTATGTAAATTTTGGTACTTACCAACATTAAATATTAATCAAATGCAACTACCCTCTTTAGATTAGGATCGTCTTTCATTGCTTGGGTAAGCAAACCAATGAACAATTCCTGGAAGAGGTAAATACCTAAAATGAATAAAAAAAACTAAATCAAAATGCTAGATATGCAAATACTAATATAAAAAAATTAATTTGGAAGAACCTATCTATAAAGTTCATGATATTGGCATATTTACTTACATTGGAAGTGTTCAATGCAGAAGGAAGTAATTCTTGGGATTATAAAGTGAGAAAAGCCCGATCACTGACTATTTTATAGTTTGACGAGATTTTAAAAATAAGCCTTAAAGTTTCATCTCCGACATTAAAACTCTTCTAGTGAATCTACAAAAAAGTGACCACAATTAAGTATTATAGACGTAAAAAATAAACCATTTAGCCACTTAAAAAATAAAAGGAAACAATTCTAAGTTTACTCATAAGTTTACCAATTGGAAGAGCATTGGAGTTTGAGCTTTAACAACATCATCTGCTTCATTGTTTGAAACAAAACCAAAAGATCTATCGATAGCTAGTGGGGTAAACATGATAAATTAGAGTATTCAATATTTGCAATTTGGAATCATCAATACAAAGATACAAAAGCAGGAAACTAATTTTTAGAATAAATTTTAAAATTCGTGAATCTATTTCTACATAAGTACTAGCTTCAGTTTTAGCCTTATTGTCTATGGAAAATGTACTAATAGGTCTTTTATATTCTTCTTTGCTCTATTATGCTTATTTGGTCCACGAGCCTCAGAGATAAGCACCTGAAACGATATACACTAAAAACTTAGCATCAAAGTATAATCAACATTTTAGAGAATGAATTATCTACATGTTACCTTGAATAAATCAAAGTACGCATCTAAAAATCATGTCTTTGTAGAAAAACCTTAGTTAATTACCTGTGTTCAAGTATATATAATGTTAGAGACTAACTAATTAGTAGAGTAAAAAATATAAAACATGTATATGTTTCACCACAAATGATAAAATATAAGTGTTTGTCACATACAGCGTGGTAGTTGGCTCGTAACACCAAGTGTGTTCGACAAAGAAAATTATCTACTTTGTTGATCACAACCACTAGTAAGCATAAGAATAGTTAGTACAATCAAAGATAGTAAAGTTTTACAATAACAACGGTTTTAGACTACACACGGTATAAGCCAGAGGTTGTATACCTTCATATTTGGATGCTCTGTCAAAATATTTATTAAGTGATAAGAAGCATTAGACGCAGCCTTATTTTTAGGATCCCCAAGATGCAAACAACGAACATAGAAAATATTTATTTATATAATCAGGAGACTTGCATAGACAATTTAATGAGGTGGCACAATATATACCTTGTTTACAAGTGCAGAGATTAGTCAGTGCTCTTGTTCAGACTTGCTAAGCATTAATGCATTTTATAGTCTCCAAGCATTGGACCAAAAAAACGTACATAATTATCATTAATTTCTTCGTGCACAGAGAAAATAAGATTATTTTAACCCAACTGTAGCAAAGCATAAACTTTCAGAGATTTATAATTAACTAAAGCTAATACATCCCTATACGCTTCCTCTAGCCCAAATATATACTGCTCATACCTGCATTCATACATGACCAAACTTTAAATGTAAACATAAGTCTAGCAATGTTTTTTTCTTAAACTTATTTTCTCGGGAGGGGGATGAGTCAAATGTACCTTTGTTTTAGGCATTTCTCCCATTTGCCAAAGCACTAGAAGAGAATTTCTATTTTGCCAATTGTTTAGATATATCTACTTAACATGGTGTTTAGGAGTACATAATTTGGCTTATTCATCATATATGGTGTTTAGGTAGGTGCTTAGCCGAAAGTGCTTATTTACAAAAAACCCATAAAGCACTTAATAATCCAGACGTTCCAAAACTTTTTTATTTTTGAATAGACAATAAGCCAATAAGCACTTAAAGGTCCAATCTGAAACACCATCACAAATGCCTATTTTACTATAGTATAATATTAAGAAACGATAATTTTAGTTCTTAGGGAGACTTTACACCCGCTCAAACAGCTTGATACATAATCCCATACGACACACATAAGCAACTTTAATAAGCAAACCCAAACATCCACATAATAAATTATACATAATATGAAACGCCCACAAAAGGAGATCCAATAAACATGGCGGATTACAATAGAATAAATCATATCAGTAACTAAATCCCCAATTGTTCATATAATGCAACAACAAACCCAAATTGGAATTTACCACAATCCCGATATTAAATAAGTAATCCACAAAACAAATTACATTGAACAAACTATTACTAAACATGAAATCATACAAGAAATATGAATTGTTAACGGGGGATGGGAGTAGAGGTCTTGTTACAAGCATATATGGGCATGCATTTCTTAGGGGTGGTAAATGTGAAGGTCCTGAAAGGGTTGGTGTTATGTGTTGAACCGTTGTTTGATTTCAATACACTGAGTTGTTTTGAGAGAGATGAGTTTTGTTTGGCGGGTTTTGAGAGAGATGAGTTTAATTTTTTTGGGTGGGGGGATGTGTTTAATTTTTTGGTGATAAAGATGAGGGAAAATTCCCGTTAGTATTATTTAGTGGAATGGACAAAGTTTTGGATTAGAATTGAATTTTTAAAAAAAAAAAAATAGACCGCTCGTTGCAAAGAATCATTTATTAAAAGACATGTTTTTTTTCTGAGAACCAATTTCTCTATGTATTTTAGGATATAAAGAGTGGGTTTCTCGTTAAAATCGGTATTTATGTTTCTTATTTTTTTTTTTTTTAGAATATAAATTGGTTATTTCAAAACTAGTTTATTTTCGGAGGTGTTTATGACCTTTTGTGTAGTAGCATTCCACTTAGCGGAGACAATTTTATATGAAATAACCCAATCCTTGTATTTTTTAATGAAATTAAGACGATTAGTTTGATTTAGTGCATTGATTAATTAGACTATGTGGTAGATAACTCCATCATGTGATGTACAAGTAGGCATGAAGTATAGTTGTTCCCATTTAATTTAAACGGATAAATTAACCGGTTCACATGTGCCAATGTGTCTTAGTATGCACCTATAGGATAGATATTCATTTTTCTGAATAATTGGTCTTTATATCAACCTTAAAAGGAGTGTATAAAGGGTTCGGGGTGACTTGTATAAGAAACGGTCCCGAATGGCTAAAAAAAGAGCTTATGTGCGTTGTGAAAAAAAAAGTGAAAAATGAAAGAAAAAAAATGTGAAAAAAAAGAAAAAATGATGAGAAAAAAAATAGAAGTATGTAAGCTAAAGTATGATGGCTTATGATGTGCTCTTATGGTATAAAAACTCCAATGTTATAAAAGGTGTAAGATATTCTCACCTCTTGTTTTAGATTAATGTTTAGATTGATTATATGGGTGCATTAGGTACATTGGACACATGGTTAATTATATGAAACATAAAGTAAATGGAATCAATGGGAATGATTATGCTAAGTGTTTAAGAAGGACAAAAATGTTGGTAATTATTTTTGATTATTTTTCATGTAGAGTGGTTATTAGTGTACTAGGTTGAATTTAATCTTTTTGATAGAATTTAAATGATATGATTAGAAATTAAGAAATTAACATGTTTGTATATTTTTATTTTATTTTTACTGGAGACAATAAAGGTTAAGTGTGAGGGGGTTTGATTGGCGTATTTGACATACACCTAATAGCATGTTAATTTAGCCTAGTTATATATATATTTTTTTATACATGTACTTTTAATGTGTTTTGTGATTACATAGGTTACGAGCGAAGTGGAATAAAAATGGACGCTTTACTAATTTTTTGGAGAAAAGACACTGTGAGCGCCGATATATAAAGAAAAAATATTGAAGAAAAAGATTTGAGCGCGCCTCAATATTTTTGGTTTTTTTATTTGTCCGGGCTTCGGTTGAGAAATTATTGGCATTGGTTATTTTCTATTCGGTCAAAGTTAATATATGCTAAAAGTGTAAAAGAAATATATATATATATATATATATATATATATATATATATATATATATATATATATATATATATATATATATATATATATATATATATATATATATATATATATATATATATATATATATATATATATATATATATATATATATATATATATATATATATATATATATATATATATATATATATATATATATATATATATATATATATATATATATATATATATATATATATATATATATATATAGAGAGAGAGATGAGATCAATAGAAAACTTCATCTCGATAGAAAACCTAGAAAACCTTCTCTTAACCGTTGGATCAAGACTTATTTTTCTTCTTTTTTCGGCACCAAACTACAGGGGCTTTCTGGTCGTTTCTTTCATTTATCAAGGGCTATTTTTGTCAATAGTTCATTCTCACCATATAAAATGCGTATTATTCTAATTTTTATGTCTTACATTTTCTTTGCAAACGACACTCCAGTGCTCATCATCAACCATTCCAATTTTTGGATTAACCATCTCATAACAATTTCTAATATCGAAGATCAAAATAAGTTATCGTCTTTTTTCGATTCTACGTGTGGTTAGTGTTTTACCTGTACGAATATGTGTTCATATTAAGTTAGGGTTTTGATTATTTGAGTTTTGATTGGTTAATCATCATTTTTGTTTTATAGATGAATCGATTTTAATAGGTTTTTGACACGATGCAATGTATAGATCAGTAATAAGAAGCCAATTTGATGAAAAAAATAATTGTAAAATGTGTTCAGAAAAGTGCACACAAGGTGTTTGATAAAATGACTCAATGTTATTTTATACATGTGAGACTGATGTCGAAGTGTTTACCACTATCTTCATAATATGGAGGTTTAAAATTTTCACTTTTGTGAACTTTGATATGGATAAAACTTAATATAGATTTTTATTTGGATTTCGATTGTTAATTTGGGAGGCTAGTACTGATGTTCCGATTTTATATTATTAAACCCAAGTTTCTGCCTTCAGTGGTGGCTGCATCTGTTACGTTTCTTGCAAGATCATCCTCAAGCCAAAGTCACATCCATGGGTAACAATAATACTATTTTTTAAGTATGTGCGATACCTTTTCTATGAGTACAAAAATGCAACGGGATTCTTATGCATCATTTATATTGGTTTTACACAATGTAGCCCTAGAACACCTATCGGGATATAAGCCCTCTGTTTTAAAAGAATGTGCGCAAATATTACATGATTTGCAATCAAGTAGAAGAGATGGGAACATTGGTAGCAATTAGAGGAAAAAAATACAACCATCATAAGGTTTGTGGCATATTATTTTTAAAATTCATTTGCACGGTTTTTGTTACCATGGCTAAAAGATCTGAGGAAGTTGTTTATTTCTTTGACAGTTCAGATTTGTGTCCCAATTGTCGTCTCCTTCAGTGATCCCAAATTAGTTCTTTAATGACATTTAAAGTTCGTAGTTTGTGGTATGAGATAAAGGAAGATTCATTTTTAAATATAGATAGGCCCAAATCTATAGAATGAACCTAATAATCTCTTTTACTGAACAATCCAAGTGTTCTAACGATAGAACACACTGAAACATTATATCCCTTGCTGATTCTTTGCCTATGTCCCAGACTGATTTATTATTTTTAGGTACGATGCACTGTTTTTATAAAAATGGATGCAATTTTTTTAATTGCCTGCGAGTTTGGTGTTGATTTTTGTGGTGTTTTAGTGCTGCTTTTTATGGGTATAAGTTATTTTTTTTCCTGATGTTTGCAGGTGTGCCATCTCAGTTCAGATCATGAAATAAAGTGGTGTTTGGCTTATTTAAGTAGTATTTAATGGGTGTCTATGTACTATTTTAAAGAAACTCCCTTCGAGTCACAATGTAGCGATTGGTATTGCTCAGAAACTACAAAAGAATTCAGGTTACATACACGTAGCGATTGGTCAGCTGATTTTGTGTCGTTTACAAGACTCCCAGATGGTGTATCCTATGAAAGAAGCAGGTGTTTGTGCATATCGTGTGAAAAAATGATGTTGATATGTTGAGAGGGAATGAAGAGAAAGTGAAGAGTGGTTTTGGAGATACCAATTTCCAAACATTGAAGGATTACAGATTTGACCTTGTGGAACAAGCTAGCAAGTTTGACCTTTTGATTGGGCGAGATGAGGAAATCCGGAGAGTGGTTAGGATACAAGCACTAATATACATGATTTTTTGGGTAAACCACTAATATACATGATCAAACAGATAAAGCAGAAATTATGGCTGAAAGACCATAAACTAGTATTGCAACATCTGGGAAGGAAAATGTCTTTTATGATAACCACACTGAAGCAAAATCTTATACAATAAGAAAAGAAAGTGTTGTGATGTTGTCCTACAAACCAAGTTGAGACCACCTCCCCTATGATAAATGATGTGCATACTTATTATAATTTGCAGAATATTGAGCATGAATCAAATATAAAAGACAAAACCATACATGAAGCTGATGAAATTGGTGGGGAATCAGGTAGATCTCAAACAAACTCTTGCACCTGAAGTGAAATGAAACTGTTTCTATGGATGACGACAGTTAAAATGTTGAAGTCCATTTTGGGAAACAGTTTACTTGTTATGGCGAGAGATTTGAGAAAGAGCACCACCCAAGATTTGAGAAAGAGCACCACCTAATGCAGATTCTACAGTTGAAATGGAGAAGATTAAAGAAGAAATGAAGACGATGGAGGCTACACTTCTAGGAGCTGCTAGACAAGCTCAGGTACTGTATGAGAAAATAGATTTTCTTGATATATGTTGGAGGCTGTACTTCTGGATAATAATTCTTTTATGTTAGTACCTAGTGCTAGCGGGGGAATAAGTGTGGCATAGATTGTATGCTATCCTTCTTTCCTGTTAGTTATGCATTTGCAGATGAATACCAGTTAGTTCCAAAGATCTGGATAGTTTTCACAAAGCTCTTAAGTCATCAGATGTCTATCATTTACTAGCTTATATACAGTGATTTTACATACTAACTTGTATTTGGCCGTATCATATGTAATGTACTCTTGTCATAGAATTTATCCTTGGTCCAATCAGATACTGTATCAAGTATGTTCCTTTGGAACAGATGTAAACAGGTTTTGAAATATTTGTTATAATGGGAACACCTCTTAGACTTTACTTAAGGCTTGGATATTACTGAAAATCCAAATGTTTATCATTCATACAAAATGCGCTGACAAGTGCCACCGGAAAAAGAGAAAATATAACAATGTTCTCCTTTAATGAGTTAATCTACAAAGAGAATCTATAACCCGAAGAGGAGGATCAAATAATCTCCGAAACAAGAGAACACATAGCAGTCTCATCAAATTTATCTTAAGTATATTTAAAATAAATTAAGACTTCCACCGAATGCTTTTAACATACTAAGATTACATTGATTTCGAGTCGAGCTACACAATGATTTTAAATTTGCTCTCACAAGTTGGAGAACACACAACCTGGATGACCCTTTTAACATATTCAGATTACATTGATTTCTTCAGGTTAATTATTTTCAACAAGTGAATCAGGAGAAACTATCCTCTTGAACTTGCTTCAAACTTGGAACCAATAGCCGTGTACTTTCTGGAAATCTATCCCGGTGTGACAACTGCATGTCCACAAACATCTGCTAGCAGCTTACGAAAGTCGATCAACCTACAACTTCTTTTCTTTTCACTACACGCATACAAAAATGGTTCAATTACATTCAAGATTCTTAGGTAAAATGCTTATCTACACGAATGTGCAGGCGTTCAAGAGGAGTTAGGGTGTAGCCAACTAAGGGAAGACGGGATATTTATGACAATCGGCAATGGATATAATGAGCCTATTTTAAACATATTGGCTACAGGGCTCTTGTTTTGAAATTTGTTATCATCTTTTTGTTTTTACATAAAGATAGCATTTTGTCTAAATTTTAGCTGATTTTTTATATTAAATTATTTTGATTATAACATTTTCAATATGTCAAAGTTATAAGCGCTTGTGCAATTATCTGGAAGTTCTTATTTCAATTTGATGGTATACCTTTTGGTTTTTGGTCACGTAAAAGTCACAAAACGTTGATAGGTTGATATCATGTAAGTAACTGATTTCAAGTCATGATAACAGATCCCCTTTATAAAACTAACATATGCCCTTTACTTACCCATTTTTTTCGAACATATTTGTAGAAAATTTGTGAAAATAACTAGTATTTTTTCACATACACGCACCACTGGGGAATATTTGGCAAGTTTACCCACCCCACATGAACAAACGGGACACTTTTGGTTAGTTTTATAAATCTAAATTTGATTTCAAAGCGGGATACTTTCTAACTGTTAGGTTTAAAGGAGCTCAACTAACGACATATATTTGACAACAGTAAACCTTACCGTGGGTTTATGGGTAGACACAACACATGTTGAAAGTAAAGCCGTTAACCTGTCTGTTGTTTTAGCAAGATCGCCAATAATCAAAGGACTGGTCTTATGTGCCAAAAGGTCTTGGTAAGCCACCACACGAAACCATCTCTCCTGCAAATGACATAGAATATCTACATGACATAAACGAAAAAATGGCATGAATCAACCAACATATGAATAACTATGCTATGTAGTAAAAATATATCCCTCCCCATATATTTCAGATATATGTTTTGGAATCATCGCAGAATCAATGTTCGAGAAGCAACTATTAAACATATTACTCAGCGCTGATTATTCGACCCTAAAGGGGTGTTTGGAAATGCTACAACTGCTTATGTTTTAGAAATAATCAAAGGTCGAAAAACAGTTTTTCAAACCGATGCCGTCTTACGATACAAACCGACGCCGTATTACGATATAAACCGATGCCATATTACGATACAAACCGATGCCGTATTACGATACAAACCGATGCCGTATTACGATACAAACCGATGCCGTATTACGAAACAAACCAATGCCGTATTACGACACAAACCGATGCCGTATTACGACACAAACCGATGCCGTGTTACGATACAAACGGATTCACTTATAAGCATAAAAAATAGACTTTTGAGAAACTATCAACTCATTTACCTATCCCTCTTTTAGCTATAATTTGTGTTAACCGTGAAAATAATAAAGATAGCCCAAACAACCCACTTATAAGTAAATATGTTAGAATTGCACGTCTTGATAAGTGATTGAGTAAATTATAGCCATTACAAAATCATATAACACTGAATGATGTCAGGAATATGTACTTCAAATTATATGCAGTTTCTTAAACAGGAAGAGGTTACAAACTTACAAAGATGTGTGTCCACTTGAGAAGCTTTTATGCCCTTTTCCAGTGACTGATTTCAATCTAGTCCACGTAACATTACTTGTAAAAGGATCAAGAACCTAAGTGTGAAAAGTAATAGTAATATAGCAGATAAGTAATAGTAAGAGATACTTACCCTTATAGCCTGCAAATATGTAGAAACCACAAGTATTATGTGAACTAACCCCTTTGCCATCAAGAAAGCAACGCCAAAAATAATTCCAGACGATGTCGGCCAGCAACATCTTTATTGCATCAGTTAATACTCCAGTCATAAATACGGATAATAGAAGCGTGATAGCCAAAACAATTCTAGACAAGGTAGAACAACAACATCTTTGATTGCATCAGTAAATACTACAGTCACAAATACTGAAAACAAAAGGCTTGATAGCCAAAAAATTATGGACGAGGACAACTAAGACTTTAAGCCTTAACAAAAACATCAAAACGATACTTCCAAATTATGTAATTTTCAGGGTTGAGCAGTTACGGTGGTGTATCAAGAGAGTCATCCTCACCCATCTATAATAAAAATAAATTAAAATAAGTTAAATAAACATATTCGAATTTATACATGACATAGCTAGCTACACCAAATTACTAAAAGTAAATAAAGCTTTGAATCAATTTTATATCACGTTTAAAAAGTATTTTAGAACCTATATCAAGGTCGCCTAGTCGGCATGTGTCATCGTGTACTTACAAAAGGTTTCTAGCTCAAACCTCCATATGTAAACATCTTTAGGGTGGCCAATGAATGGGTTCAGATTTATAAGTAGTCAGGAGATACCCAAGTTAGGTTGGGTACATGTGAGTCAAAAAACTCGCCTCAAATATTTAATACAACCTTAGTAATGTATCTAACGGACATATTATATTTTTATTACATGTTTCATTTGTAACCTGATTCCCAATACTATATCAAACAAATGCCTAAATACATTACTAGCTATTGCCTTAGACAAACACACAATCAAATGATACCTTAATATTACTAACAAATGCCTTGAACAAACATACAAACTGGTGCCCTGAAACCATATCAAATAGATGCATTGAACCAAAATTCTATTAACAAACAAACACCTTCAACATAAACATTCATGTAGAACTATATCAAAATAACAGTAAACATCAACATGACATATCTGAATACAAAATTACAGCATCACATTTATAGAATTTCATTCACACATTTTATCAAACACCTGGTGTGTGGTTTTAACAAACTTGTTTTTCATTTTTTTTGTCAACATTGGTTTCATGTTTGGTATAATAAATTATGACACGACTATAAACTAAAAAAAACTTCAAAATTCATTATAATACCGATTTAAATTGGATCAACTGACAAAATAGTGCACTTACAATCTTTCTTGCTTTTTTCTTCATTTTTGGATGATTTACGATTTAAAGTTCTCCATTATTCTAGTCAACTGTTAATCGGATCAAAAATTAAGGGATTTGTGATTAATTTGATCAGATTATTGTAATTTGATCTGGGGTTTCGATCAAATTTGGGTTTTTTTATCACATTTGGGATTTTCAACCGGATTGTGTATTCATACAATAATTGGGATTTGAGTTTTTCAATCGGATTGTGTCTTTTTCAATCTGATTTTGTTTTTTTTTGTTTTTTTGGTGTATGTATTGATCGGGTTTACGAGGTGTTTGGTGGTTTGAATGAGTGAGAATGAACGGTTGGCAGATCTAGCCCCTCCGCTTTTTATTAAGTTTCACTTCCTACCCTCCGGTTTAATATGTTTCAGATTATACCTTGTAGTTTGTTTTCTAGGTTTTCTATGAAAATGAGGTTTTCTCTAGAACCCATCCCTATATATATATATATATATATATATATATATATATATATATATATATATATATATATATATATATATATATATATATATATATATATATATATATATATATATATATATATATATATATATATATATATATATATATATATATATATATATATATATATATATATATATATATATATATATATATATATATATATATATATATATATACACATATATATATATATATACATATATATATATATACATACATATATATATATATATATATATATATATATATATATATATATATATATATAAATATATATATATATATATATATATATATATATATATATATATATATATATATATATAGTGCAAACAGTCGACCTTGACTTAAAAAAAAAGACGCATCAAAGAGGATCAAAAAGAAAGATTGGAAGAGTCAAGTTGCAAGAAAAAAAAGAAGGCAATTGAAGGGACAAGATTTTGCCGCAATTCAGAAAAAGACGATTGAAGAGATTCGGTGGGGCGACATATATAATTCACATTCATATAAGAAAGAAAGAGATTCGTTTGGAAAAGGAAAGAATAAAAAAAAGAGATAGAGATGAAGGTCGCACAGCGGGTCAGTTACATCACGATGTCTGGCTAATTTTGTTGCAATTCTTTATGGTAACTTTATTTATGGTTCGATCATTACTTTTGGATTATTATATTTTTATTACATTGGTTTATAATATATTTATACATTATTATTATTGATTTAATATTATGTTTAATTATTTGTGCAAGACAATTCATTGTTAGTTAACGATTCATACTTATTTTATATAGTTAAAAAAAGATGGTCGTATAATCAACATAAGTTATACCTAAATAAATTATTAAAACATAACTATTGGTTGGATTAATATAAGATTTATTATCGTGAGTCATTGATAAACATAATAAATGCCGACATTAATTCATTCATATCAATTCGAGATAATATTTGTAAACGAGCTAAAAAGTTTCGATAATCCATAAGTGTGATCAACCCTAAATATTAGGAGCTGGAAGGGATTGCATTTTTCTTTTAATTGTTTACATCATTAGTTTATTTTTCTAGCTTTATTGTTAGCTTAATAATTATTTTAATTTTTAATCCGCATTTTTAATAGTAAAAGAATTTTAGTTGTTGGATTTCAAAACCAAAGCATTTATTTATTAGTGATCACTCTAAAACTTAAACGAAAATCACATATTCCTCGTGGATCGATACCCGGTAACCCTATCTGGTAAAAGGTAATTAGGTTATTTTTGACCGGCACTTCGACGTCGATCACACTCGCCCGCAGCATGTCCTCCAATGTCTGAATGGTACGTTTCGACTGTCCGTCGGTCTGAGGATGAAAGGCAGTGCTGAGCATAAGTCTTGTGCCCCAAGCTTTCTGCAGACTCTTCCAGAAACGCGATGTGAAACGGGGATCTCTGTCATAGATGATTTCTGATGGAGTATCATGCAGTCTCATGATCTCCTTCTGAAAAGTGTCTGCTAATTTGCTGACCGGATGCTCCTTGAGGATCGGCAGAAAATGAGCAGATTTAGTCAACCTATCAACAATAACCTAGCTAGCGTCGTTCTTCTTCTGAGTCACAGGAAGACCAGTAACAAAATCCATGACGATTTTGTCCCATTTCCATGCTGGAATATCTAGTGGTTGTAGTAACCCACTAGCTCTCTGGTGTTTGATCTTAACCTTATGGCAGATCATACATTTAGAAACAAAGGTGACAACATCCTGCTCCATACCACTCCACCAAAAGTGTTGCTTGATGTTGTGGTACATCTTGGTAGAACCAGTATGTATGGTAAATGGAGAGTTGTGAGGTTTAGTCAGCACAGCTTCCCTGAGTGTAGAGTGATTAGGAACCACTAGTCTAGTTCCCTGCCATAAGATACCGTCGTTGTAAACATGAAACTCCGTGTGCTGATCAAGGTTCTGAATGATAGCCTAAATCTTACCATCGTCCTTCTGAGCTTCCTTGATCATGGAATGTAAGTCTGGTTCCACTCTAAGATTAGCCCAGTAACCGTGTTGTCCTCGTACACAAAACTCGATATCAGTCATCTCTAGGTCACGGATGATCTACTTTTCAATCAAGATGTCAGCAATCATACCCGGCCTTCTACTTAAAGCATCTGCCATCACATTCGCCTTACTAGGATGGTACTGAATGTTGGTGTCGTAGTCCTTTAATATCTCTAACCATCTCCTCTGTCTCATGTTCAGTTCCTTCTGGGTGAAGATGTACTTGAGACTCTTGTGATTGGTGAATATGTCACATGATTCACCATACAAATAATGTCACCATATCTTCAACGTGAAAACAACTACTGCAAGCTCCAAATGGTGAGTAGGATAGTTTTCTTCATAAGGTTTCAGCTGTCATGATGCGTATGCAATAACCTTCCCATGTTGCATGAGAACGCAGCCTAGAACCTTTCCTGAAGCGTCACTATAGATCTGAAATCCACTTGAGCCAGATGGGAGAGTAAGAAGAGGTAAGGCTAACCGTAAAAAGTTCTCTATAGACCTACGGTAGTAGCCAGCTAAACCCAGAAAACTTCTGACCTCTGTTGCAGATGTAGGTCTTGACCATTTGGTGATAGCTTCAACCTTTGTAGGATCCATGGTGATCCCCTCTACAGATACAATATGGCACATAAATGCTACCTTGCTTAACCAGAACTCACACTTTGAGAAATTGGCATACAGCTGCTTCTGACGAAGAATCTACAAGAACACAATAACGAACTGGTCCAAAAACTCATGGAAGACACAGTTCATCAAATCCATGAAGACAGCTGGAGCATTAGTGAGTTCGAATGGCATGACTACGAACTCGTAGTGCCCATAACATGTACAGAAAGCAGTCTTAGAGATGTCCTGCTCTTTAACCCGTAATTGATGGTAGCCGGACCTAAGATCGATTGTGGAGAAATACTTGGCGCCCTGAAGTTGATCAAAAAGTTCGTCAATTCGCGGCAAAGGATAACGATTCCTGATCGTTATATTGTTCAGCTCACGATAGTCTATACATAAACGCATGCTGTCGTCTTTCTTCTTCATGAACAGTACCGGTGCACCCCATGGTGATGCACTGGGACGGATGAAACCTCGTTCCAGAAGTTCCTGCAGCTGATATTTTAGTTCTTTAAGCTCTATAGGAGCCATACTGTAAGGAGCTTTGTAAATCGGATCTGCACCTGGAATGAGCTCTATTCCAAACTCGACTTCACGAACAGGTGGTATGCCTGGAAGTTCATCTGGAAATACGTCAGGATATTCTGACACAATAAGCTGATCTTAGATCGATGGAGACTCGGCAGAAATGTCATGAACATTGGCTATGAAGCCCTGACAACCGTGTGATAGCAATGCACGCGCCTCCATGGATGAAATAATTTACACTGACCTCCCTGGCAGAAAACCATGGTGTATGTACTCTGTAGATTTAACATCACCGAAGATGACCCTATAAGTGTGGCAGTCAATCGTGGCATGGTGTTTGGATAACCATTCCATGCCCAAAATTAAGTCAAAATCGCACATGTCCAAAGAAAGTGCGTCAACTCTGCGGATCTTATCATCAATTTCTATAGGATGATCCCTGTACACCTGAGTGATTCGTACAGAGTCCCTAAGTGGCGTGGAAATGCATAAGGCATTATCTAATGGCATCGGGAAAATCCTAACACGTACAAAAAAGTAGAGGATACGACTGAATGCGTCGCTCCAATATCAAACAAAAAACATGCTGCCAACCCATTCATAAAGAGATTTCCGGTGATGGTACCTGAAGTCTTATTCGCCTGGTCTCTAGTAGTAGTGAACACACGACCAGAAGTAGGAGGTGGCTTGGTGTCGGCGTGTCCAGAGGTGCCTTCTATCTCACCCTGGCGATAGTCCTTCTGCTGATGGCCTTGTTGGTCACACTTGAAACACCCACGAGTACCTCGGCGGCAAATACCAGAATGTCTGTGCGAACAAGTAGGACAAAAAGGATGCGTGAATCCTCCAGCAGGCGTCGTAGCTAGCTGGGAGCCTGTTTCAGGATTTCATGCATGAGACATGATCGTGGAACATAAACATGATTATATAGAAGGTTCAATAAATACCAGATGAGGTAGAACAGTTCGGCTGTGAACCTCTACGGACCTGATCCCTGCCGTTACCATTGTTCCTGAATTAACAATTGTTGGAGTGTAAAAATACCATAACATAAGATAGTTTAACTTGAAAGAAGGTTAATGTAGGGACCTGCTGTTGTTTGAGTTATTAGCGTTGTTACGGTAATTATCATTACCGCCACGCCTCTCAGAACCAGAACGGTCGTTGGTCTGACCGTTTCTCTTAGATGCTTGCTGCTGAGCGGCCGCAGGCCTGCGGTCGTCAGTCTTCTGCCTGGAATATAAGGTTGAACATAGGATTATATGAAAACTAAAATGCTAATGGAAATGAATGGTTTACAATTGGTGATTGAAGATACCTCTTCACTGCTCTGTCATCACCAAACTCCTCTCGTTCTTGAAGCATCTCGAGCTTACGGGCTGCATCGGCCACTTGTGCCACTGTAGTGAAAGTAGCACATACCAATTTGTTGGTGACCGAAGTACGAAGTGCCCAACGAAACTTCTCAGCTTGCTCCGCAGCAAGCGGAGAAACCTTTGCATAAACTCGTCGTTGTTTTCACCAGCAACCTGTCGAATGTTGTGGTAGTCCCTCTTGAACTTCTCTTGCTCAACATGTGGAAATTACTGATTAAGGAAGAGCTCCTTAAACTGGTCCCATGTCAGTTGTGCAGCCCAATTATCACCACCGTTGGACTGCTTGACTGACTTCCACCACTGCAGCATATCACCTTCAAACTTATAGCAAGCTAGTTTTTCCTTGAAAACACCGTTACAACCCATCGCATCACATATCTTCTCGATGTGAGAAATCCAAGCTTCAACCTCTGTGGGGGCTGTCAGTCTGCTTAAACGAATGGGGTCGTTGTTTGTTGAATCGCTCCAACCAAGTCATAAGAGTAACAGGTGGTGGTGGTGGAGGATTGTTGTTGTTGTTCTGATTGCCATGAGCCTGGAAATCCGCATGAACCTCGTCCCTGATTCCATTGTGAAGCTGGGGAATGAGGGCTTGTAGAGCTGCATTGACAGCTGCAGCCAAATTTAGATTATTGCGTGAGTTCACCATCTGACAGTTTAAAACAACAAAATAAATCAATGAACCAGTTTATAATGCATGAAACAGTTTAAAATGCATGATGCAATTTATAAAAACTTCTATATGCGCGAGGTTAAACGCCTATGGTCATTTCACCCAAAACAAAAGACATAGCGAGGGGACGCCAATGGTTCAGTCCCAAAGTAAATTTTTTTTATAAAAGCAAATGCGACTAAATAGGGCCAGTCATGTACCAACCATTAATTAGTCATAAACCTGAGACAGTGATATGAATGCATGAAATAAAAATGAAAATGAATGATTGCATGAAAAACAATTGTCAGTTTTAGGAAGACACTGGTGACTACCCGTAAGTCACGGGTAATATTTTACAGAGCTACAGGTCGAAACCTTGGGCTACGATACCATAATTGTAACACCCCAGTTGTTAAGATGAATGCTACAGTAAATTATGGCGTGTCACCAAAGCATGCATGGTAAATGTCTAAACATTCATGACCATAAATAGAAATACCGGAATCAAACATCGGTAGTCTAGTAACTCACACACAAGCAATATTAAGTTCGGTAAATGAAAGGACTAAACAATGTCCAAATGAAAAGTAGGAATAAATGCATAAGGTAAAAGAGGCCGGATAGCTTCCAATCCAAATGCACATACTCTGGAGTTCCTACTTGCAACCTTGGGTTCCTACCGTTTGGGAACATGGAAAAGTTGATTGCCGAGCTTAACGCTCAGTGCACTGATATACAATAAAGCATGGAAAATATAGAATATGGAAGCATATAACGAGCATAAAGAATGAATAGCATCGGAAATGAATAAGTCCTGGGGAAACCTAGATGTATGTCATGTTTACTGGTTTAAGTTCTAAAAACATAGCTTATGTTACTTATGAAAATATGTATAGTTTAATATAACGAAAGCCAATATAGGTCATGAGGTCAACAACGTGCATGAATACTTGGAGGGGTGACCTCATCATGCAAATTGAAGGGGATGCCACTAATTAATTGGTAATGGGTAGGAGGGATCAGCTCCTTGTGAAGGATGCAAGGCACACAACACATTCACCATGCAATCCTGACTGAAAACTGAACCCAGGATGCACCCATACGCCCCACATGATAATATAATAATATGGCCAAAAGTTGAAAGGGGCGCCACGAGCTATCACTACGCCGTGATGATGTCATAACACTAGTGCCTCTAGTGTTATGCTTATGGTACCTCCATAACTAGGTGAAACTGGTCATGCATGTATATGGATAAGGTAACTAATAAAACATAAGCATTTAATTTGTAATTACTGGGGAAAACAGTTGGCTGCATATGGGAAATCCTAATAAACGAAGAAGTTGTCCTTACCGAAGGACGGGAAATCCGTACCTTACGTCCAGTAGAAGCTAACGAAAACGCTGAATAAACTACTCCGCCTTGACGGATAATACTACATAAGAATGGGAACGTCTATGAGTTGTCTGAATTACATGTGTTTTACTGGTTCTGTGTGTTATTAGCTTGTTATACGTATTTTGTCATGTTTTAGTGTGTTACTGTGTTATCTGTAGTTATACTGATGTTCTGTTGTATATTATTCATATAATAGTGTATTATAATACTTTTATTGTAATACCAAGTAACTTTCTAAAAATAGTAGGTTTCCATAAATAGTAAGTTTCCAAAAATAGGAAGTTTCCAAAAATAGTATGTTTCATTAATTAGAAATAAGCTGAATTATTAATAATAAGTAAAGTTTAATTAGTATAATACAAGTCATGGTTATAGCTTATTAATTAAATAACTGGTTAATTAATTAAACTATATGTTATAAGAATTTAATAAAAAATATATATTTTAATTAAATTAAGCTAAGTTAAATACTTTAGGTTATACATGAAATATTAATTTTAATATGTAACCTAAGTCATGAATTTAATTAAATTGGAAGTCTATTAATTAATTTAATTAAACATATTTCTGATTTTAATAATTATCCCAAAACCCAAACCCGTGTTTTAAAAATTAACCCGAGCCCGAAACCCGAGTCACATATATGTCGAGCCAAACACCCTTGACAGTGGCTAACCCGGACTAGCCGGTTGCCACTATCCGAGTGGTTTACCCGCTCTCCGAGCCGCGGTTCCCACCGGTGGTTCTGCCGGTTCATACCGGTTGTGACCCGGTTCCCCCTGCCCATGTTCGGTTCCCACTTTTACCAAAAAGAACCCCACCGAGACCCTATAGGTCTCGGTTGGCTCTCGATCCAAACCAAAACTACACCCCCGACATGCTGTCGGGGTTTCCCCTTGCTGCGTTCGACCCACGAGAACCCCACACCGAGACAATGAGGTCTACTTTGGGCGAATCAAACACCACCGAGAGCCCCATGCTCTCGGTTTGGTGCTCAGCTAAAACTAACAAACACAAACATCCCTTTAATTCCATGTTTTAATTAATCTACATGTTTAACATCTTGTTTTTTTATGATTAATTAATATAAACATGAATTCATAAAGAATTTAAAAAGAAAAGGAAGTGATTTGATTATACCAAACAGGTGTAGGAAAAAAGGATTAGATAACAATCACATACACCAAATAAATCAACAATGAAAATCATCCGGTTTGTTCCTTGTGGTTGAGGTGGCCGGCGGTAAGAGGCAAAAATGAGCAAGAGGAGAACTTTTTCTATAACCTAATTTTATGTTTAATGTTTCTTGTATTTTGTTATTAACATAGGTTTTAAGTTGGGACATGGGCCAAGTCCATCTTTTCCTTTTTCCTCTTGTCTAGCCGCGACCTAAATTGAGCCGACGGGGAAACCCGTAGTTTTCCCGGGTTCAATTATTTACGTGTACGTTCATGTTTAATTATCGTAATTTTGGTTATCGTGATCGTGTCACATTTATAATATTCATGAATGTTCGTTATTTAATGTCGTGACACGTGTATTAATATTATAAATGGAAAGTTTTGTTTTTATCGTATTTTCATGAGTTACTGGTCACGTGTACTGTTTATAGGATTTTAATGCGGGTTTTACAACCTCCATGTATGTCAGTTCCATGACGATCATTATAATGACTGTGATTTTTGTAACTATTCAGCTGAGGGGCCGGGTGGTACCAGTTCCCAATCATATGCCTGAAAATACAACTGAATGCACATGACATATCAGTGAGAAAATTACGACATAGACATGAAATGACATCGTCTGTTGGATGAAGTATGTTTCTTGTCTGGTCGTTCCGATGTATCGCCTACGTCTTTGTCTCGTAGGAATCTCCAGGTTGTGACCAGCATCAGCATCTTGTAGAATCTCCATATTATGAGCAGCATCAACATCTTGTAAAATCTCCAATTTATGAGCAGCATCAACATCTGGTATAATATCGGCCAGTGGAATACGCCTGATGATTGAGAATCGACTAGTGAATACTCATGGGGTATTGTAAGTGAAATACACATAGATTATTGTACGAATATATAACAACCCAGTATTTTCATTTGTGTATTATGTACATCATTCTTGTGAAATAATTAATACTTTGTTTTTAGGGTGAAATTTTATGTCTTTCCTATATGAATTATGTGAGTAGCTTACATAACAAGATGCATAAACTCACGAAACTCACACTATCAAGTCTACTTGTGTTTATAAGATATGAAGACCTTATATATATCCAGTTTAAACTCTAAAAGTGATCTTATAAATAAGAACATCTCAAATATAACTATGATGCCCTAAATTCCCTTAGAAACTCTAGAATCCCTTTAAATGATTTGTAAACTCAAGAATGCTAAACTATGAATGGAAAGTACATATGAGTAAGTGATTATGAATTATAAACAAGTTATAAACTATACTTGAATATATAATACCTAAGAATGATAAAAACAAACTATACAAAGCTATGTCCAAGTAAAAGTACATAATAGTCTAGATCATCACCTAGAAACCCTTAGTAAACAATGTTTCAAGCCATATAACTACATATTATCTATGTACAAGTATTAGATACAATATACTATTTATAATCTATCATATAAAGGAATGTTAATTGATCACAAAATACTAATATTCACTAATCCAGGGCTAATTACAAGTTAAGACCTAGTAACCAAGATTAGCATATAAAATCCATTCTATAATGAATTAGAGTCTAACCTTTTGCCACCAATTATAATACTCCATTATGTATCATATTAAGTTTATACAATTACTTCATTATAAAGTACAAGTTAATAAAGCATAGGGTATAAGTTATCAAAGCATAGGATCTTAAGCTCCCATAATTATCCCTAGAATATGATCAACCTATACAAACCTTTAAACTAAGAATGAAGAATCCATAAAAGTCATAAAAATAACATATAAGCCGTAGAATAAGTGTTTATAAAGATACCAACACTAATTACCCAAGATAGAAAGTCATTAGGATTAATGACCTTAAAACCCTTATATTAAGAAATCTAGATAGAATCACTACCTAGTCTTTTAGGACAAGTCTACAAACACTCATAGAACTTCATCACGAATACAATATTATATTAAGATAATGTACAATTACCCTAAAGCACAAGGTACAACTTTTCAATGCATGGCTTTTAAATTAGGTCAAAATAGGTATTTTCACTCTTTAAACATGTTTACTTGGAATAACTTAATAAAACCAATGTAGGGACTTCATGAACACATTGAGGACAATTTAGGATATATAAAATGAGTTTACATCAGTAGCTAATTGAAGGAAATCAATTTTACTAAGACTTAACCAAAAATCATTAGAAACCCTAACCCGCCTAAGTTTTCTTCCCATTTTTACATCAAACCTTTATTAAACATGAAACCAAAGACCCAAACTTCCTAATTACAATTTATATACCCTAATAATCCTTAATCCATCACTAATCATATTCCTAAACCGTTAATCACCAAAATCACAAAGTATAAAGTTACAAGCCCCAGTTTTGTATCCGGCTAGGTTTTTCCCTCCAAAACCTATTCAAAATGCTTTACATCCTAAATTAAAACATTGTCCAAATATTTTGGGATATTTTGAGATATTTTACAAGTAGGTGCATCATCTACTTGTAGATGACACATCTTCATTCTTATAATTAAAATTCGTGGCCTAATATGAACCTTAAGCTTATATATTTTTTATTCTAGACCTCATGACTTATTCTTAGACTTGCATAGATCTTTCCTAGGCTTCATTAGTCACCACTCCCTGGTTCTTACACGTTTAGGGGAAAACTTGGAGCTTAAGGGTTAGAAATAGTATAAATAGGAGCCGTTAGCTTCATTTTAGAATCATCATTCCATTTCTTAGTTAAACACCTATACATTCTGTCACTATACCATTGTTGAAGCTCTAAGAAGTCCCGAAGATCAGTAGCAAACTTTGGAAGAATTTATAGGAGTTCTTGAAGAGTTATGAGGAAGATATAGTCCATATACCCCATTAGGAGCCATTTTGGAGCATCCTAGGTAATCATTTTGTTAGTTATGCTTTGATCTCATTATAATACTTTGTTAGAGTTTTTGTAGTGTTAATAAGATGTTAGAAAGATAATCTAAAAGAAATTAGAGCTTTTGAACATTTTAAATGAAAGTTATAAGCTAGAATGTTTTAAAACCCTAGTTTTTTTAATTTACATGAAATAATAAGAAAAAAACCCATTTCAAAAGCTATAATTCTGGATAAATGTTGTTATTATGATTATAAACATGTTTTGAAACTGTGTTTTAAGATCCTAGATCATTTGGTCCATTTTTGAGGTTGTTATGTGATTTTTTCAAGTATAGGGACTAAAACTGTCATTTTTGAAACTATTTAACATTTTGGGCCAAAATTGTCATTTTGTGAAAGTTAAATATATAATAATAAATATTGGAAAGTTTGAGGCCCTAAGGTTAAATATTTAGGGTTTAAATTTTAAATAATGAAACTATATACTTTTGGGGTTAAAAGTGTAATTAAGCTAACGTATTAACTAAAAGGGCTATTTTTGCCAATTTTGAAACTAAAAAACATTAATTATATATATGAGGAAGTAATGAAAGTATCATGTTACTAGGGAGCTTTGTACAAAGATGTTCTATCTCGATATTACGTTCTCACTGAGTGGTTGTGTTTACGATTTAAAGTGCCCTCGCTACTCAAACGTTTATAGAATGACTTCCGAGTATGATAGCCCCAACAATGATGCTAGAATTACAACCTAATATTAATTAATGAATACACAAGTAATACTTAAAAGTATTGATCTAAAAATCCAAGACTTGATACATATATATACATATATGTTGACCCATGTTTGTGAGACTAAGTTGTTTGCTTGTGTCTGATATATATTTTACGTGATTCCAAATCCGTAGGCCAAGGTGAGTTCATAGCCTCACTTTTAAAAGTTTTGTAAATGATTTGAAAACATGTGAGAGGGATATACGATAAAACTAGAATACATGTGTTTTAAACTATATGATTTTACTGAAATATGATATTGTACGAGTGTCCAAACTGTTACTTGTTTCCCAAATTTCATGAATCATTAAACACATTCGTGTGCGATAATGGGGTAAATAGATCTATTGGGTTTAACGTTGTGTTACCTATACATGGGGTAATCGAGCATACTTTATTAGAATTAATGAGTAACCTAGGACATGTAGGTTACTTGTCATGAGTTCATGTCATGACCGTCACTTCATCGAATTCTGTTAGTTTTGATATAATGCGCTTTGTGTAATAAGAATTGAATGTTTTATGTGAACAAATAGTTCGAAGTGGTAAACATGTACTAAAATTGTTATTAAAAACCTATAAATTCACTCAACATTTGTGTTGACATGTAAGCATGTATTTCAGGAAATTGTAACTGATAGCATGGAGTAACATAAGGGAGGCATGAAGAGGCACAAGAATGAAATTATTGATATAGATTTTTGGAACCTCATATTGTAAAACTCTGATTTTTAGTAATATATTAAGAAAGTTGATTTCATCACTCTTTTTAATTGTTTTCTATTATTATAACTTGTTTTCTATGAAGTAATACCCCAAAAATTAGCTTCCGCCACTATAAGGTTAAAATAGGAGTGTTACAGATTGGTATCAGAGCCATGGTTATAGAGAACAAGAATTAAAAATCTTCACTTTAACTACTTTTCCTAATAATTTTAAGAAAGTCCTCTATTTCAATTCCAGTGCTTCTACAAGAATGAGGTAACACTACACTAGTACGACTACCCTTCAGAACAATGCATAGGTCATATTATCTTAATGTGTACATAATATAGTGCTACTGTTATAAATAAGTTATGATATTTATCGATGTCTCCGGAGATATGTATTCCTATCTTCCTCCTATTAGCATCTTATCGGGTTCAAAAGATGAGCGTTCTACAAGTATTCCCGACAACTCCCTGAAATATATTTCCAACCTTCCGATGAATAATCCTTATGATACATATAATAAAGAAGTTCTTAACGAGTGAAGATATTATAGATAAACTTAAAGGACATAGGAAAGGCCAAAGAATCACACAACGAAATTTTAAGAAGCTGGAAGGACATTTTGAAGGAGCCGAGTCCAAGTTATAGAGAATACAAGTGATATATGATGAAGAAATTATTCAAGCTCGATTTAAGATTTATATTCTAGAATTAGTCATTGAGGACATTCAAATTAGACATCGGCCCAATATACGAAGTATTTTTGATGCCATCAAGGAATTAAAGAAAAAGAGAGTTAGACACTAGACTATAATTTGTGAATTTTACAAAGCCAAATAGATGACAAGCTGATTTGTAAATATTCTCAATTTTATGTGTTTTCTTTTATGGTTAACAATGAAGGTTGTCTTGTAAGTTTAAACAATACAAGTTGTTAATAAATAAAAGATGTGTTATCTGTTAAAACCTCGTCATTCTATTTATACGCCTCTAAAAATCTAGGATTTCAAAATGTTTGTCAATATACTATTCGGATTTTTGGATTCGTGTTATGAGCTATTTATGCTTAAATAAGATAACTTATGATTGTCTTATTTAAACGAATTGATCCCTCATTAAAATAATAAAATTTTAAATTATTGAACCATAATTTTCTAAATATTGTTCACACGAGTCTGATCATTTCGTAGAAATATTAATTTAAAAAGTTTTAGGCTTAAGTGTATAGGTCATACACAAATGTATTTTTCTCAATATATAAGACGTTTTTCGTTGATTTTATGATTTTATGATAGTACCAAAATAGGAACCCTTATGAATGATTTGTCAATTGATTCAATACCCTTATGTATGAAGGTTTTGACAAATATATCATTCTCACCCTTTGTTATCTTGTGTGTGGTGATAGAATGGCACCCACAAGAGCATCGACATCTACAACGATAACAATGACTCAAGAAGAAATTAGGCAATTGGTAGCTGAGAGTGTTGCTGCAGCTCTACAAGCACAAGCTACTAACATGCCTAATGTTGAAAGTAATAATGTTCAAAGAGAAACTCTTGTAGCCAAGAGATGTAGCTACAAGGAATTCATGAACCGTCAACCATTTAACTTCAAAGGATCAGATGGTGCTGTTAGTCTTATTTGTTGGTTTGAGAGAACTAAATCAATATTTGCTCGTTGTGATTGTACTGAGGACTGCAAAGTGAAGTTTGCTACTAGTACACTAATTGATGAAGCATTATCCTGGTGGAATTCATTTGCTCAACCCATCGGAATTGAAGAAGCTTATAAGACCACCTGGTCTGAATTTAAGAAGTTGTTGATAAAGAAGTATTGCCCTAGAAATGCGATCAGAAAGATGGAAGAAGAATTTTATCAACATAAGGTGGAAGAAAATGATCTCAAGACTTACATTAGAAGATTCCAGGAACTAGCACTATTATGCCCAACTATGGTTCCAGATTATGAGAAACTTATGGAAGCATTTATAGGAGGACTGCCTCAAAGTATTGAGGGAAATGTTACTACTTCAAAGTCTCAAACATTGGAAGAAGTAAAATACTATAACTGACAGGATAATGGATCAGGTTCTAAAGTGCAATCTTGTGCAAGGAACTAAGGTTCATAAGAGGAAGTTCGAAGATAAAAGAGACGCCAAAGTCAATGAAGATCACTACTTCTCCAATGATCGCGACAACGACAATCGCTCAAACAATCGATGCAATAACGATCATAAGGATAAGAGGAAAAGAAACTTCAAGGATAATACTGCTATCCCATCCGAGAGAAAGGTGTATGTTGGAAAACTACCACTATGTATAAGATGTACTCTGCATCACGAGGGGCCTTGCACTGTTCGATGCCAGCTTTGCCACAATGTGGGTTATATAACTAGGAACTGGAAGAAGAAAGGGCCAGCTACTTGATATAAATAAGCCGTATTTCTATTTTTAGAATAAGATGTCTTACTTTGAACTAAATCTCGGGACGAGATTTTCTTTAAGGGTTGTTACTATAACAATGTGACAATCTGGAAATTTCAGGTCGTTACTTAATCCTATTTTATAAGTATCTTAAATAATTCAATGAAATTGAATGTTATTATGTTTGATGGTTTAAGTTAAAACCGATAATTAAGGTCTTATTTTACCTTTTAACGAGTAAAGAAGACTATTAGTACACGTGATGTCTACGGATGCCCCATATTTTATGTTTTATTGTCGATTGTTCGATGTTTAATATTTTTGATATTTTCTTTTAATGACGTGTTAAGTCGAGTCGGGAGACGATACTATTATATTTATGATATGTTTTAATAATTGAGAAGTATTTTTATGAAACCCGAGCCTCTGGAATATTTTCAAAATTTACTAATAGTCATTTCCCGCTTTTTGACAAACTATTTACTTTTTGGTCCAATACTATACCAAATTGGCAAAACTAGCCCTTGGAACACCATATAAAAGGCCATTTCACCTAACTTTTACACATAGTAAACAAGTGAGAAAGAAAATCATCCCACCTCCTCCCTTTCTTTTCTAGCTGTCATCTATACACACACCAAAACCAAATTTTATCTTGAATTTTACTTTGATCTAGCCAAAAATAAAACAAGTCCACATCTTAGATATTTAAGGAGATTCTATTGGTACTAAATTTTACCACATGCATAAAGTTTGATTTTTGGTTGAGAATTATGGTTGGTAGAGTTGTTAGATGATCATGCATGTGATTATCTAGTGATAATCATGCATGGATCATGTTGTTTTTGCTAAAAACATGTTTTTGATTTTTGGGGTTTTTGTTTTGATGATTGATACAAGTGTTAGGATTAGAATATGTTGTTAATAGGGGTTTAGGGTGATGAAAAAGGTGGTTTAAATTGATCAGAAGTGTGATTTTATGTAAGATTTTAGGAGGTAATTTAGGTCAGTAGGTAAAAGGCTGATTTTGGGCACCATATAGTTTGATTATTGCTTATCTAATTGGATAGGTTTGTAGAGAATTCGATTAGCTTCGATTTGATATAAAGTAGAACTTCTAGGTCCTCGCTCGTTATGATAGTTTGATTATTCGTGTACCAGAAGACGAGTATCGGCACAATATGTAGTTGTTGTTGATATTTGGATCGAATCTTGGGGACTATAGAATGAGTTTCAAAATGAGTCAAGGGATGTTCAAAGTATTTAAACCTAGATTGGTGAGTCTATTTTCAAACCTAAGTGTCGGTTTTGTAAAATAAGTTGATTATAGAGGTCAAAATGGTTGTACAAGTCGATAACGTAAAACTGTCCGGTTTTTGTAGTTCAAAAATGTGTCGGGCAGGGAGTCTTAGAAGTAAAATATTTTGACAAACTTTTTGGAGGATTTTCTACAGATAGTAAGTGTGTTCTCTGAGTATTATCATAAACTTTTGACGTGTTTAAGTGGGGTAAATGAGCTTGTCCATTTGGTATGCACCGGCAAATTTTTATCGAGGGTATAGTTTAATAAAGTAAACATATAGAAGGGTGAAATAGTGTCACTTGTATGGTTTTCTTTCGGTTTTGTGGTTATTCTATGACTTCGAGTTTGATTTCATTATGTATGGTTTATACTCGAGTCTATTATTAACGAGCGCACCTTATTTGATAGGTTGCGGTTTTCGTGTTTAACGGGCGTCACTCATCGTCGACGATCATCTTGCCACGTCTCTTATACTAAGATGAGTCTATAGCCTCGCTTTTAAATACTTAAAGATGATCTATAAACCCGCGAGGGGGATAACATGCTAGTTTAGAAAATAGAACACAAGGGACCCGATGTATGCTTGTTGTTGCCTTGATTATTATAAGTTTGCTGAGTCGCTAGATAAAAAGTCCTAATTATATCATGAATTGTTAACTACCGAGTTATGGTAGGCGCTTATACATGGAATAGTACTATTCGGGAGGTACCCCTCCCGTCCGGTAACGATTAGCTATCGTTTGAGCACAAGTTTCTTGAAGTGGATACACGTGCGGGAGTTTTCCTATACACTTAGCGAGGTGTATGGTGCGTAAATATTGAGGTAACGTTTCAATGTCATGAGGCTTATAATAATCTATATAACGTTGTTTGATCCACATCGCTAATTCTTGATGGTTTTAAAATATACTTGTGTTCGGTTTTGTTTATTTATAAACTATATAGATTCACTCAACTGTTGTTGACAAGTTTAGCATGTTTTATCTTAGGTCCTTGAAGGTAATGGCAAAGGAGGAATTTCGGTGCTTGCGGTTTTATAATAAAGCTCACCATTTTGTAAAAATCATTCAATGACTTTTATTATGAAAAATTTTGTGTACTTTTTCAGTAAATGTTTGGAGACCATGTAATGAACGATTTGTAGAATTTTTTTTTAATCCAATGTTTACTTTTAAAACGATTCTTTTCGAGTCGTTTTCTTTTTCTTGAGTTGTTATATTATGAAGTAGCACCCCATATGAGCTTTCTCATATGACCCGAAATTGGGGGTGTTACAGATTGGTATTAGTGCTTAAGATATAGAGAACAAAAGGTTTTCCAAAATAAAAGTTTTGAAATGTTTTAACTATAACTGTCGCAAGCGAAATCTTCGAATTATCTATGCGACCGGAAAGAGTATATTTTTATATATATGGGATATATATATTTTATGATTTGAATCGTTGGTACTTGTAAATTACAAGTTATGTTTTTACTTATTTAATTATAAATGTTAATTATATATTAATACGAGGTATTATTATGACATAGATTGTCACGAAGCCATTTCCAAACTAAATCCCATTATTCCCGAGTTTAACTGAGTTGTGGATGACCATGATTCCAACAAAATAGTTACCATTCCCGATTATTCCTTAAATCTCGTTTTAAATTATCGATCCATTCATACTGTTTAGTAGATTCACTCTTCGTTCTCATTGATCTTTGACTTCCTATTGTTTTAGAAACATGTTTTCTAAAATATTACTTGTTGTTCGCAAGGAATGTGTATTGATTGGTACGGTATTTACATGCCTATAAAAGGTCCATACCACATCATCAAAATTTCGTCATATCTGTCTTTGCTGTATTCGATCTTTATCTTTTGTGTTAAACGAACGATGCTCAAATAAAGTGATTTATCATTATCTTGTTGAAATAAATTGACTGTTTATTTGAATAAGGAAATTATAAACTGTTGAACTATTAGTTTATAAAAAGTTATTCACATATGTTTGGTCGAACCATAGAAATAAGAGCTTATAAATGTGTAGGCTTAAACATAAAGTGTTTGCATGAATAAATTCGATTGCTTGGTTTAGGGTCTTGATCCCTTTCCGATTAGTTAATCTTTGATTACTTATCTCGATATTCATTTATCCTTTCCTAATTTCTCATTTCTCCCATCTATTCCTTTTGTTATCTTAAATACAATCATTGAATGAATACTCATTATGATTTGAATTATGTTGTAACAAAATCATGCCACCAAAGAATATGAATGAGACACAAATGTGTGAGCTTATTAGTGAGCAAGTTGCAACGACTATGGTAGAATTTATGGCTAACTACACTACTGGTACTAGAGGTTTTGGTGGAGCTGGAGGTTCTAGTGGAGCTGGAGGTTCTGGTGGAGCTGGTGGTTTTGGTGGGGCTGGCGGTTCTAGTAATGGAGTTGGCAGTTTTGGTAGAACTGACGGTTCAGGTGGTGGAACTGATGGTACTGGAACTAATGGTGCTGGAAACGGTAGAGTTGGGGAAAAATACTGGCGGTGAAAACTTACCTAATGCACCTGCATTAAGAGGCTGTGATTACACTACATTTATGAAGTGAAAACCACAAACTTATAAGGGAACTGAGGGTGCCGTGGGTTTGTGCCAATGGTTTGAAAAGCTGGTAAGGTTAAGTTTGCTACAACTACTCTACAAGGTCGTGCTTTGACTTGGTGGAATGGGAGACTTGCCTTTATGGGTATTGATACTAATTATAGGACACCATGGGTTGTGGTAAGAAGGTGGACGACTAAAGAATTTTGTCCTCGTAGTGTGATTTAGAGGTCGGAACGAGAGTTGTATAACCTAAGAGTATAGGGAACTGACATGGATGGGTATATTAATCGTTTTCATGAGTTAGCGTTTCTATGCCCAAGAATGTTGGAACTTTAACAAGTTAAGGTAGAACAGTACATCCGTGGACTAACCAAGAATATCTGTGGTGATGTGACTTCATCTGAACCGACTGATATTGATAAGGCTGTCCATACGGCTTACCAGCTTATGGGACAAATTATTTATGACAAGACATATGAGGCCACTTATGGTAAGAAAATGAAGGGTGAAGTTGATCGTGAGAGTCATGGTGATAACAAACGTGACCACATCCGTCAACAAAACCAAAGGAGAGTTAATGCAACTGCTATTGTTGACGCTACACCAAACAACAAGGATGCTTGCGCAATTTGTAAAAGCAAGAAGTATGCTGGTGATAGTTGGAAGTGTAATAACTTTGGTAAGATGGGACACAAAGCCAACAAGTGTCGAGCCATTTCCAAGAATGTGACCTGCTTCAACTGTAAAGAAAAGGGTAATATGAAAGGAGATTGCCTAAAGCTGAACAAGGGTGGTCAGGGTGGAAATAATCGTGCTGCTGCTTTTCAGTTGGGAGCTGTAGAGGCTCAACAAGATCCTAAATTCGTCACTGGTACTGTAACACCCCATTTTGATAAATGGAATGTCACGCGTAATTATGGCGTGTCATCAAAGCATACAAGGATAAATGTCTAAACATTACATGACCATAAAGCAAATACCGGAATCAAACATCGGTATTCCAAAAGTATAACTCATCACACACAAACATAAGTACTGTAGATGAAAGGACTAAACAATGTCCATGGAATGAGTATCAAAGTATAAAGAAATGCATAAAGTAAAGAAGGCTAGGAAGCTTACAATCCATATGCACGTAAACTTAAAGTCTACGAGCGTCCCTGAGTACCTGCCATTTTAGGAACATGAAAAGGAAAACGGCTGAGCATAACGCTCAGTGCACGGATATACAAGTAAAGCATGAATAATATAAGCATATAAATATGAAGCAGCGGAAAAGACTAAGTCCTGGATAACCTGGTTATATCTTAGTAAAACTAGTTTTATAGTTTGAAAAGCCTTATGTTTATCTTGTAAAAATTGTTTAACATATTTACCATTATCCAATATAGGTCATGAAATATCAACGTGCATGAATACTTGGAGGGGTGACCCCGTCATGCAAATTAGAGGGGCTACCTCTAATTTAATATACTGGTTTTGGGTAGGAGGGATCAGCTCCTTGTGAAGGATGCAAGGCACACACCACATTCACACTAAATAATCTGCTAAAAACATGTAAAGTAGGATGCACCCATACGCCCCACCTGATAATAATAATATTATGGCCAAAAGCTGAAAGGGACGCCACGAGCTATCACTCCGCCGTGGTGAAGTCATAACATTGGTGCCTCTAGAGTTATGGTTATGGTACCTCCATAACTAGGTGAAACTGGTCATGCATGTATATGGCATTAGGTATTCTAATTAAACATAAGTAATTCAAAAACATATAAACATATACTGGGGAAAACAGTTAGCTGCATACGAGAAATCCTAAAAAGGAAGAATGTCTACACTGAAAGGATGGAGAATCCGTACCTTATGTCTAGTGAACGAAGAAGACGAACGGAAGAGATCCTACTTCGGTATCACTAATGCTACATGAATACATACGTGTATAAGTATCTGATTACTGAGTACATACTGGTTCTATATCATGACTTAGCTTGTTTTATATGTTCATGTCATCTTTTACTGATTTAAGCTTTATACTGTGTTTATCATATATTCTATCTATTCTGATTAAGTATTACTTGTATTTCATGTATTATTATACTTGTGTGTAATAATAAGTAACTTTCTAAAAATAGCAGGTTTCCTAAAATAGAAAGTTTCCAAAATAGAAAGTTACCAAAAATAGAAAGTTTCCAAAAAAAGAAAGTTTCCAAAAATAGAAAGTTTCCATAAATAGATTAGCTGCCTTCATTAAATAAGTTTCTAAAAATAGAAAGTTTCCATAATTAGATATAAGCTGGATAACTAAGCTAATTATATAAGCTTAAGTGTTTACTGATTAATATTCTAATTCATGTAATTAATAGTATAGTTTATTAATTATTTCATGTGAATTAAATAAAGTATAGGTTAAAGTATTTAGTTAAGTATAACATGATTTAATTAAATAAAGGTAAAATAAATACTTAGATTAAAACATGTATTATTATCTATTAATAATATAACCTAAGTCATGTAAATTAATTAATTATAAGTCATGATTTTAATAATTAATTAATCATATAGTCTAATTAAATGATAAATACTTAGGTTAAAATTCATGTATTAATAATCATATTAATAACTTAAGTCATGTAAATTAAATTAATCATGTTCATGTTTTTAATTAATTTAATTTAATTCTTGAAAAATATAACTTGTAAAATATTTAACCTTGTAAAAAAACAACTCATGAACCGAACCGTGTTTTATCTAACATGTGTGAACCGGACCCGTGTTTAACCCGTGAACCGGACCCAAATGCACCCTTGATCACCTAGCCGCCGGCTAGCCGGTGTTACCTTTGTTGCTGTGGCATACCCGAGCCAAACATACCTCGACCTAGGTCGGGGTTTCCCTTCTTGCTGCTGCTGAGACAACAAGACACCAAACCGAGACCTTGAGGTCTCGGTGGTGTGAATCAAAACCAAGTCGAGACCCCCTTGGGGCTCAGTTTAGGCGTCAGCCACAAAACAAACACCCCTTAACCATTTCTAGTTTACCCCATGATTAATTAACATGATGTTTACTTGTTTTTAATTTTTTATTAAAAACATTCATGATTTCTGTGATTTGTAAATCAAAAACATAAAAATAAAAGAGGTTTGAGGTTATACCGATCACGTGAATCAAAGAGGATGAACACACTAACACTCCTTGCAATAAACGAACACCAAAAATCAATCAAACACCCATTTTGTGTGTGTAGAACCCGGTGGGCAAAGGTGAGGAGCAAGAGAGAATTAGGCTTTTAATTATTTTCTAAATTCTTGAATTATGAAAATAGTTTTCCCTTGTTTTCATGTTTAGTAAATTTTGCATGGGCTTGGCTCATGTTTCTTGTTGTAGCCGCGGGTAGGGCCCCACATAGGGGTAACCCGAACATTTTCCGTGTCTAAATAATTAGTGTGTTCTCGTGTTCGTGTTTTACGTGATTTATTTGTTATCGTTCGTGACTTAATATATTTATTCTTGATAGTAATAAATATACATACATACATAATATTAGCTCGTGATTAATTTACGTTCATGATTTCATGTTCGTATGATCGTGATTATAATTATTATTGAAATAGTTATCGTGTGTTAATACGTAATAAATATTTATCGTGTTATAACACGTACGTAATACTTGTAATTCATGTTTATGAAACGTAAACATGTTATAAAAGGAAAGTTCTAATCATGTACGTACTATCATAAGGGTACTATTAATGGTAAAAGCATACGGGTTTTACAAATCTTCCCCCTTAAAAAGAATAATTCGTCCCCAAATTATAGATAAAGTAAACTGGAAAAGAAGAACATACCCAAATTCAAAATATGAAATGAGGGTAAGAAGCCCGGATAGACTCCTCTGTTTCCCAAGTGGCTTCCCACTCGGTATGATCCCTCCAAAGGACTTTGACGAATGGAATTGTCTTCCTTCTCATTTCTTGTCTGTGAAGAACTCGTTCGGATTCTTCTATGAAAGTAAGATCTTCACGAATCTGTTCTAGTGGATACTGAACCATGTGAAGGGGATGATACTCGTACCCTTTGAGTAAGAACGTATGGAAAAGATTATGAACATGAGAAAGCTGCGGAGGTAACGCTAAACGGTAAGATACTTCATCGACTCGTTTAATGATATCAAACGGTCTGATGAATCGAGGACTGAGCTTCCCTTTGATTCCAAAACATCTAACACCACGTGCCAGCGAAACCTTAAGGAAAACGTGATCTCCTACGTTAAAATGTAAGTCCCTATGATGCTTGTCTGTATAACTCTTCTGACGTGACCGTGCTTCTTTTAGTTTCTGCTTAGCTACTACGACCTTCTCATTAGTCAACTCTATGATTTCTGGTCCTTCAGGTGTTCGCTCACCAACCTGATACCAGCAGATTGGGGCGCGACACTTTCTGCCATACAACATCTCAAAAGGTGCACACTTGATACTTACGTACCAACTGTTGTTGTATGCAAACTCCACCAAACAGATGTTATCGTCCCAATCACCCGTCCATTCTAACGCACATGACCTTAACATGTCTCCCAATGTTTGAATCGTTCGCTCTGACTGCTCTTCTGTTTGAGGATGAAAAGTCGTGCTAAGCTTAAGTTGTGTACCCCAAGCTTTCTACAGACTTCTCCAGAATCGCGAAGTGAATCGGGGATCTCTGTCTGAGACGATGTTGGATGGAGCATCGTGAAGTCTCATGATATCCCTTCTATAAGTATCGCCGAGTTTATTGACTGAATCTTCCTTGCGGATCGGTAAGAAATGAGCTGATTTGGTAAGTCGATCAACGATAACCCAAATTGCATCGTGCTTCCTCTTTGTCGGTGGAAGACCAGTAACAAAATCCATGGTGATTTTGTCCCACTTCCACTCTGGAATATCTAACGGTTGAAGAAGACCGCTAGATCGCTGATGCTCGATTTTGACCTGCTGGCAGGTAAGACATTTGGAGACGTAAGTAGCAACATCCTGTTTCATACCGCTCTACCAAAAGTACTGCTTGATGTCATGGTACATCTTGGTCAAACCAGGATGGATAGAAAATGGGGAGCTATGAGCCTCAGCTAACAAGGCTTCCCGGAGTTCTTGATCATCAGGAACACAAAGTCTCGTGCCCTGCCATAAGATACCATCTGCATCTACTCGAATATCTGTCTGCTTCTCCAAATTCTGAATTATTGCCCAGATTTCTCCATCATCTTTCTGAGCTTCGTTGATCTTAGAGAGTAACTCGGGTTCTACTCTAAGATTAGCCCAGTAACCGTGCTGTCCACATACCTTGATAACTATGTCTAGTCGCTCCAAGTCTCTCGTGATTTCCTCCTCAATCTCAACGCCGTTGATCATTCCGGACTTTCTGCTAAGTGCATCTGCCACTACATTCGCCTTGTCGGGATGATACTGAAGATTAATGTCATAATCCTTCAACAGCTCTAACCATCTCCTTTGTCTCATGTTCAATTCACGTTGAGTGAAGATATACTTCAAGCTCTTGTGGTCCATGAAAATGTCACATCATTCTCAATACAAGTAGTGCCTCCATATCTTCAATGCAAATACGACTGCTGCAAGCTCCAACTCATGCGTAGGGTAATTTTCCTCATAAGGCTTAAGCTGTCGTGAAGCGTACGCGATCACTTTCCCATGTTGCATGAGAACACAGCTAAGTCCCTTCCCCGATGCATCACTGAAAATTTCAAATCTACCCGTACCAGATGGGAGAGTAAGAATAGGTGCAAATACTAACTTCTGCTTCAGGTCTTCAAAGCTCTTCTCTCGTTCTTCAGTCCAGACGAATTTCTCCCCTTTCCGCATCAGTTTGGTCAATGGTAGTGCTAAACGGGAAAAGTTCTCCACGAACATATGGTAATAACCAGCTAAGCCTAGGAAACTGTTGACTTCAGTCGCTGATGTCGGCTTCGGCCACTTAGTAATAGCCTCAACCTTTGCTGGATCCATAGTGATTACTTCTGCTGATACAATATGACCTAAGAATGCCACCTTCTCTAACTAGAACTCACACTTGGAGAATTTAACATACAACTGCTTCTGGCGAATTATCTGTAGTATTGTACGAAGATGGTCTTTGTGTTCCTCCTTAAACTTAGAGAAAATCAGGATGTCATCGATGAAGACAATGACGAACTTGTCCAGAAATTCATGGAAGATTATGTTCATCAAGTCCATTAACACTGTTGGAGCATTGGTAAGGCCAAATGGCATGAATACAAATTTGTAGTGGCCATAGCGTGTACGGAAAGCAGTCTTGGTGTTGTCCCGCTCCTTTACCCGTAGCTGATGATAGCCCGACCTTAGATCAATCTTGGAGAAATGTTTGTCCCCTTGGAGTTGGTCAAACCGATTGTCTATATGTGGTAGTGGATACATATTCTTGATGGTAATCTTGTTGAACTCACGATAGTCTATGCAAATACGCATATTGCCGTCCTTCTTCTTAGCGAATAAGATCGGTGCGCCCATGGAGATGAGCTCGGTCGAATAAAGCCTCGTTCAAGAAGTTCTTGTAATTGATTCTTCAGCTCCTTCAACTCTATGGGAGCCATGCGATAAGGAGCCTTGGAAATCGGCTCAACTCCTGGGATGAGCTCGATATTAAATTCTACTTCACGTACAGGTGGTATGCCCAGAAGTTCTTCTGGGAATACATCTGAAAATTCTGACACTATCGGCTGATCCTTAATTGACGGGGATTTAGCATCCATGTCATGGACAGTAGCTAGATAACCCTCGCAACCATGTGAAAGTAATGCACGTGCTTGCAGGGTTGATATGACTTGTACAGACTTGTCGGGTACGAACCCGACATGAATGTACTCTGGCGCATCAACATCACCGAAGATGACTCGATATGAATGGAAGTCTATGGTAGAATGATGCTTGGATAGCCAATACATGCCCAAAATCATGTCAAAATCATTCATGTCCAGCGGAAGTGCATCAACATGACGAACCTTATCGTCAACCTCTAGGGGAAGGCTCTTGTACACATGGGTTATGCGTACAGAGTCTCTCAAAGGAGTGGAAATACTCGGTATATTCTCTAGTGGCATGGGGAGTATCCTAACATTCATGGCATAAGCATTAGAAATGACCGAGTGAATAGCACCCGTATCAAACAGAACACATGCAGCTTGACCATACATATACAAGATTCCAGTGATGGTACCCGTAGACTTGTTGGCCTGATCGCAAGATTTCGCGTAAACGCGCCCAGTTGTAGGAGGCGGCTTGGTATCAGCATGTCCCGATGTACCCTCCATCTCGCCCTTGCGGCAATCCTTCATAGGGTGGCCAGGAAGACAACACTTGTAGCATGCGTCGCTGTCGCGGCGACATGGCCCTGGGTGCCTACGATGGCAAGTAGAGCAAAGACGATGAGTATATCCTCCAGCAGGTGTCCTGACTGGCTAAGAACCTGATAAAAACACTATACATGAGACATGATAATAGGGTACAAAGGAAAATGAAGATAATCGTAAGATTGAATACCAGTGATAGTTGGACGGTTAGGCTGTGAACCTCTCTAGTTCTGGTCCCTACCCTTGCCATGATTCCTGGTAGAATATTTGCTAATGTGTCAGAATTAAGAATCATAACATGTAATCATAAGAAAATGCGTAAGTATAAGGACCTCCTGCTGTTGGAGGGTCTAGCGTTGTTACGGTAATTATCATTACCGCCACGCTTATCTGTAGCAGAATGGTCATGAGTCTGACCGTTTCCATTGGACTGATTAGGCTGCTGTTGAGTAGCTGGCTGAGACCGGTCCCCAGTCTTCTACCTGTAAGATACCATTTAAAGAGATGAAATATTTACATATACTAAAAGAATACTGACTGGTCACCGCTTGAATACGAATGTTTACCTATTATCGGGTCGCTCTGCTTCCCTGAACTCATCTCTCTCCTGCAGCATCTCCAGCTTACGTGCTGCATCGGCCACTTGTGCTACCATGTTGAACGTAGCACACACCAAGTTATTTGCGACCGATGTACGAAGAGCCCACATGAAGTGGGGTGCTTGCTCTTCAGGAGTACCTGCTGTTGCACCAAGGAAACCAGCTAAGCGAAGAAAGCGCTGCATGAACTCGTTGCTATTCTCCCCAGCTCTCTGTCAGATCCCATGGTACTCTCTCTTCAGCTTGTCTTGCTCAGCCTTGGGAAAGAACTGCTCCATCACCCTACCCCTAAACTGAGCCTATGTCAAACAAACCACCCAATCATCACCTCCCTCAGACTGCTTCAGTGCTATCCACCATGCTAACACATCACCTTCGAACCGGTAGCATGCCGAACTCGACTTGAAGATAGGGTCACAACCCATAGCATCGAATATCTTCTCAATGTGAGCCAACCAGCTTTCAGCTTCACTGGGGCTATCTGTTCTCTCGAAAGCTCGAGGACGGAGTTTATTGAATCTCTCCAACCATGTGTCCAATGTTGATGGAGGAGGAGGAGGAGGTACTGGGTGATGCTGCTGATTGTTGGCAACCAGAACCTCAGCCCTGATTTTGTTCCTCAGTTAAGGAAGCATAGCTTGCATTGCAGCTTGGATTGCTGCATTGAGTTGTTCCTTTTCGCGTGTGAGAACCATCTGACATTATAACATAAAATTCATGATTAAACTGATTAAAACATAAACTATATACATGAAAAAAATTTATACCAATAAATCATGAGAAAATTTTTTTGCAGGAAAACTAGTACACGAATGCATGATTCTGTTTTATGAAAACATTTGTATGCGCGAGAGTGAACGCCTATGGTCAGTTCACCCAAAACAAAAGACATGGCGAGGGGACGCCTATGGGTCGGTCCCAAATTTAAAAGTTTCGATAAAACACATGCGACTAAATAGGGTCAGTCTTGTACTAACCATTACTTAGTCATAAACCTGCGACAATGACATATATATGTATGCATGAAAATGATGAATGCATGAAAACTGACTGTCAGTTCTAAGAAGATCATAGTGACTACCCACTAATCACAGGTCGAAGCCTTGGCTCTGATACCATAATTGTAACACCCCATTATGATAAATGGAATGTCATGCGTGATTATGGCATGTCATCAAAGCATACAAGAATAAATGTCTAAACATTACGTGACCATAAAGGAAATACAAGAATCAAACATCGGTATTCCAAAAGTAGAACTCATCACACACAAACATAAGTACTATAGATGAAAGGACTAAACAATGTCCATGAAAATGAGTATCAAAGTATAAAGAAATGCATAAGGTAAAGAAGGCTAGGAAGCTTCCAATCCATATGCACGTACGCTTAAAGTCTACGAGCGTCCCTGAGTACCTACCGTTTTGGGAACATGAAAAGGAAAACGGCTGAGCATAACGCTCAGTGCACGGATATAAAAGTAAAGCATGAATAATATAAGCATATAAATATGAAGCAGCGGAAAAGACTAAGTCCTGGATAACCTGGTTTATCTTAGTAAAACTGGTTTTATAGTTTGAAAAGCCTTATGTTTATCTTGTAAAAACCGTTTAACATATTTACCATTAGCCAGTATAGGTCATGAAATATCAACGTGTGACAATCCGTCAATTTGTGGTTGATATTTTATTCTCAAGTATTATTTAAAAACAATATTTTAATTTATATTATGAACTCACTTGTCTTTGGGAAGAAAATTGGGTTTACATCTTGAATTAGCATCGACTACGTCTAAACCGAAGGATTCTACGTTATGTGCTTACGTTTATATACACCGTTTTGGTGACAGTCCGACACTTCAGGAAATAAATTTATCCGTGAATATTATTTTGGGATTTTAAATTTGTGTCGTTTCATAAACTCACAAATTTACGAGAAGAGATTAGGACTTACAATTATAATTTAACTTCCTTTACGACTGTTGGAAATACGTTTTTACGTATTTATGAAGGATCGGTCGCTCCAACGATATATTATTGTATTAGGCTTGTGATCCAAGTATAGCCCATATAGCCCACATGTAGGGTGGGCTATATATACCCCTCCTAGCATGTTAGGAGGGGTGGTTGTTCATTTTACATTTTGATAATTCCATTTTTACTTTTCTCTCTCTAACTTTCTCCCTTCTCTCCTTTCTCTCTCTACTCCCTCATCTCTTTCATCTCATCTTCTTTATGTTTATCAATTAATCAACCATCTTAATCCATCAAATCCATCATGTAGAATAGGCCAACAATTCCGTAGACCTTCAATTGGTATCAGAGCCAAGGTTTGATTGGTTTATTCTAGCTTTTATTTTTTATTGATTTTGGTGGGTTTTGATTTAATCATGCTTAAATATTAAAAAGATTGTATTTTTTATAAAAAGTTTGTGTTTTTTATGTGTTAAATCATGTCAAATCTTCAAATTTACTTACTTTTTAGATTAAAATCACAAATTTTTATACAAAAATCAAAAATTTCTTTATCAAATCTTAAAAAGTTTATGTTTTTATAAAAAGTTTGTGTTTTTCTCTTTTTAATTTTGTATTTTTTTTGATTAAATCCTTTCTATTTTGATGCCTTTTTGTTTGAATTCCTTAAATTGAACTTTTAATTTTGTCCTTTTTTATTTTTTTTAATCAATTTTGCCACTTTAATTTTTTTATTATTGATTTTCGTTTATCAATTTTCAGTTTTATCCTATATGGTTTTTCTGTTATCAGTTTTTTATATAATTTTTTTATTTTTTATATAATCAGTTTTTATATAATTTTCTGTCCTATCGAATCTGTTATCAGTTTTTATATATAATTTTTTTTATCCTGGGTTTCGAGTTCTGTCCACTTATAGGTATTCTTCTTTATTTTTTTGGGTCTTTTGTCTAACATTTCTGTCCAGTTATCTTTTTGTCCAAGAATCTCAGTCTCATCAGTTCCGGGTGAACGAAAGTTCCGGGTGAACAAAGTTCCGGACGAACAAACTTCCGGACGAAAAAAGTTCCGGACGAACAAAAAAGTTCCGGACGAAGAAAGTTCCGGGTGAAGAAAAGTTCCGAGTGAACGAAAAAAGTTCCGGATGAACGAGTAGTTCCGGATGAAGGAAACTTCCAAATGAATGACACTTCCGAATGAATGACACTTCCGAATGAAGAAGATTTCAAACATAACGGGACATACTCGACTCATCTGACCAACAAAACCCAAACACAAGATTCGACTCAATCACACCCTCTCGGACTCAAATCTCTCAAATCTCTCAACCACAACTCTTGACTCTCGGACGTCACACTCGACCCAAAACCAACTCTCGCACACAAGACTTAACACAAATCCGACTCAAGTCTCCTCACCCTGACCAACAACTCAACTCTCGTCTCTCACCAACTCACCCTCGTCTCACCTTAACTCTCTCGGAAACCCAAAACTGACACCTTCACAACACTCATAACGGACACCAAACTGACTCGACTTCATTCTGAAAACACAAACACCCATCCAAACCCTCTCGTCTCACAACCTCACCCTCGACACCACCCGCACCTCTCGTATCACCCTCACCCTCAACAACACCCACACACAACAACACTCACTCATCACTTGCGACTCGACTCACTCTATCGTAACCAATCCACGCCTTAATCTCTCGAACAACACACCCAATCTAGACTCACCAAAACAAACATACTCTTCTCAACTCCCCCAAACAAACAGCCTCGACATCACACCCCGACTAAACCCGCGACTCTCAAATACACTCGACTCGACTCCCAACAATCAGCCCCGACTAAAACACCCCCTCAAACTTCATCTGCCAAAACATACTGACCTTTTAAACAACCTCAATCCTACACCCACCCTCTCACACCAACGACTGGACTTAAATCAAGACTCGTCACACCTCTCGACTCTTTTCCCAAAACTCCAACTCTCGGCCACCTTAAGACTCATTTGTAAGACTCAGACTCAAACAACTCTCGAACTCAAATAATTACACAACAGAAGGACTCTACAGATGAGAGAGGGACTCAACAAATCAACATATACACCTACCCGAGACCTTCATTTGAAGATCTTGAAGCCGTTGTGAAGCACATATTCTGGTGATTGTGAAGCATATTTGATTATTCGAGATTGTGAAGGAGACTTGATTATTCTGGTGATTGGTGAATGAGATTTCAGTTTAGGGTCTGCGATTGGTTTTGATAGAGACAGAGGTGGATTAGTTTTTTTGTGGGTGTGTTATATGTGTTTAAGAGAGAGAGATTCAGTTTTGAGAGAAAATAAGAGACGGAGAGAATAGTTTTCTTTGGTTTGTGTGATTTAGTCAAACAAGAAGAAGAAAATATTTTTATTTAGGCGGACAAAACAAGAAAGTGGGTTGGGCGGTGGAAAGTTTCTGATTAGGCCACGTTTTTTATTGTGACGGAGAAAACAAGATTGTTTCTCTCTTTCGTTTCTTTCAAAAAATTTATCTGATTTTATTTTTAAATTAAGTAATTTTTTAAGTTAAGGCAAATTTATCAGATTTTGTCTAAATTTTAAAATTAATTTCCAAAAATATATCCGATTTTTTATATTTTCAAAATCAAATCAGTTTTTTCTAGTTTTATCCTTTTATTATTATTTTTTTATTTTTATTTCTTTTCCTTTTTTATCTTGAAAATTTTTATTTTTGGATATTAAATTTTATTTTTATATTCTTATTCAAATTTATTTATTTTTTACTTTTTATTTTAGAAAAATGTTGTGATATTCCATTATAGTCGGGACAATGTGACGTGATATAGTGACAAGGATTATTTAGCCGACGGATTGTTGAGGCGGTTATTTTGAAAGTTAACGTGGAAAAATATTTGTCGGGATAAACGTTATTGTGGCCGGATTTCCAGAAAAAAGTTACGAGTCAAAGTGACGAGCTTCATTTATATCATCCATCGAGGAATTTTAAGTGTTATTTACGGGTCTTTCGTTTTTTCACGAACTCTAAAATCCCGAAAACAACAACATCCCCGTCATTCTTAATCGATATTTAATGGATTCGTTCGATTCGACATGTCAAAAGGGAGAATCGCATTTAATGCAAGACAAAGTCAGAGAAAGTGGCATCACTTCATTTCGAATGCTTCAGTCTCATATTGTCACTCTTTCGGGGATTCAAGGAGGGAGCGAATTTGTGACAGTCTTTGGACAAGATCGTCATATATTCATCAACTCAATTTTCACCACTTTGACCCAACTCGCCGAGCAAATCAACAATGAAAACTTCAATCACTCTGCATCGGCACTTGCATATAAGACTCTTGTGACACAACTTACGCCTTTCCTCCAATACAATATCATCAAGTCTGAAAGTTCAGTGATTTGCCAATCTTTTCTTCGAGATACACATACCGAGCTTCGAGTTTTCCGTGATACAATATTGAAACTCATGACATCGGTCTCGTCTTCGATTTATCAAAGATCACAACTTCAGCAAGCGTATGATAATGGAGTGCAAGAATCAATGACGCAGATGCAAGAAGAGAATGGTCATACGGTTGACAACTTGGAGCCTAACGATGGCAAGAGCACGGAATCAGGAGGACAACATGATACCAGTGGCACGTCAGGGAATGTTCACGAGATCTCTCTTGATGACACCTTACCTGTTTATGACGAAGAGCCGGCAAACATGGTACAATGTAATGTTGTTTATGATGTATATGCTAATGACATGCCGCATATTGAGCATTCTGAACCTAATTATAACAAACATGGGATGGAAAAGAGTGATAGAAATACCACTTCTGATTCATCCGATGAGAGTCATAATGGGGGAGAAAGTGTTCAAAATGCTAAACATCATGATAATTGTCCTATAACTGCTTCATTGACTGCTTCTGATTCCAAGATTAGAGAGCTCGAAACGATTGTATCTCAACAATCAAAAGATCTTGAGGATGCCAAAATTGAATTTTCAAAGAAAACGAACAAATTTGAAACATATTTTGAAAAACTTGAAAAATGAAATGTTGTTCTTGAAAGAAAATTGGATCAAAAAGTGTTAGATTCTAAAGCTGAAAAGGATAATCTTTTGAAACAAATTCAACTGCTTGAATCTAAGTTGGCATCCCAAGATAACTTGCTCAAAGAGAATGAGACTTTAAAGGCCCAAGTACAGGAAAAGGTTTTTGCTATAGCTGCGTTGAAAAACGAGTTAAGGAAAACTAGAGGACCTAGTGTGGACATTAAGCTTGAAAAACCATCAATCTTGGGGAAACCGCCTACAAATCAGTTCGTCAGACAACCGACTGTCAGACAACCTACTGCATTTAGATCCGAGCGACCACAATCCTCGAGACCGCGGTTTGCCTCCCAAGTTGATTTGGGTCATATTTCTAGAACAGTCACTCCACCAACTAGGCCTAATGTGACTAAATCAGTTTTAGCAAGACCTCATCACATGATTGCCCCTAGTTTCTCTAAGAATAGTTCAATGAACACGTCTAGAACTAGTTCAACTGATGTGCGCCATGATTTTGGTCAAAGGGAAGCTATTCAAAAGACACATGTAAGAGATAGCAATGTCCAATCTAGTCAGATGCCTTCTAGATTACCCAACACTGCTAACCGTAGCATGACGTCTCCTAGGAGCATCGATCAATCATCTAGGAATTACTCGGACATTAAATATGCTACTTGTAAAACATGTAGAAAATGTGTCTTTACGGCAAATCATGACTCTTGTATCAAAAAATTGCTTAATGAGGTGAACTCCCGTGCTAGAATTAAATCCCAGTGGGTTGCTAAAATCAAACCCATTGGTAAAATGTGGCGCCCCACTGGAAGAACTTTCACTCTTGTAGGAAACGAGTGCCCTTTAACTAGGATAGTCTCTGATTCTACTAAGACTACTAGGGAGGAAACTGATAAAGATGATACTTCACTTAAGCCTAAACTTAAGATTTTCTATAAAAGGAAACGTTTGCCAGCTAAGATAAGTGAATCATCTACTCAGGTCGCCTCTGACAGAAGTAAAGCCAACTGTGAACCCCTACGTGCTTCAAAAATAGATATCTCTAACCCATGCAAAAGTATACAAACTCCTAATGAGAATGCAGGTACCAAAGTTGATGTTCCAAAAGAACGAAGCGGTCCAATCGTTGTATACCGTTCAACTAAGGACACTCTTAGAGTTTGGTTGCTGAAGAAGCAGATATCAGAGAAACAAATGTCTCAGGGGATTCATGGTTAAGCTGCAAACAAGGACTTACAGTCACATAACAGACTGTAACTCGATCTCAAAAGACAGGAAAGTTCATCCCGATGATGACTTATCCTAAAAACGAGAAATTCATTTTTCTCGGGCATGAGCTTATGTTAAAAACATTCCACGTTTTTAAGCTCATGCACAATGGCTCCTCGTTAAATGACAGACGACGACCCGGACTTCAGAGACAGGGAAGTTTATCCACGCAACGATAACTTACCCTCTTAAAAAGAAATTAAGTTTTCTTGGACACGAGCTTATCTTAAAACCATTCAAAGGTTTTAAGCTCGTGTATAAGGCTCATCATTAAATATCAGATGATGACCCGAACTTCAAAGAAAGGAAAGTTTATCGCCGATGATAAACTTATCCTAACAACGAGAAATTAAGTTTTCTCGGGCATGAGCTAATATTAAAAACATTCGAAGTTTTTAAGCTCATGCACAATGACTTATAGTTAAATGTCAGACTGCAACTCGAACTTAAAATAAAGGAAAGCTTATCGTTTATGATAACTTATCCTCTTAACGAGAAATTCACCTTTCTCGGTCATGAGCTTGTCTTAAAACATTCGAAGTTTTAAGCTCAGAAAGGAAAGTGTATCTTTTAAATAAGAGAACTTTTCTTCATAACGAGAAATTAACCTTTCTCGGTCATGAGCTTTCCGTTAAAACAGTCAAAGTTTTCAAGCTCATGAAAACGACTTCTAAGTAAATGTCAGCTTAGGACTCGTCCTTCAGATAAAAGGAAAGTTTATCGCCGATGGTAACATATCCTTAACAAAGGGAAGTTCACAACTTCTCGGACTTGAGCTCGCTTTTAAGATATTCAACATCTTAAGCTCAAGTAATTGGTTTTCAAAACTTTAATCACAATTTTTCAAGAATTTTTCAAAAGGTTTTTCTAAATCTTTCAAAATTGTGTGTTCAAAAACGTTTTGATAAAACGAGCATGTCTTCTGGAATCGATAATATTTACGAATCTAGAAATGTCATTCAATAATGACACGGGGTTGTAAATAAAGTTCGAGCAGAAGTTTAAACGATTTAAAACATGCTCCACATGGTTTGCTATTATTTCTAATAGTAACCCGCTTTTCACATTGAAGTCAAGCATTTCACCGGAAAGCTTTGACTTCAAAATCCGAAGTTATCAACTCCACAATCCAAAGTTCGTTGCAACTGATATCTACATACTCGACGATGCGACTACTCAAACGGTGACTAAAGCTCTTTCAATAGAACACGGGTCAACAATTGAGGGGGAGCAATTGTCCAGCATTCAGAATCCTTAATGTCGAGAGTGCCAAGTTCACATATTGGTGTTAAGACAACGATATCAATCATACACATGGAGTCAAGAGATAACTTCAGAAGTTACGAGGAAGACCAACATTCGTGAACAAGAACCATGTGCTTCTTTCATATGATGTTCTCCATCATTCAGGTCCAACCTCGTAAATTGCTAATATTGTGAATTCATTATCATATATGATCTTTGCACGTGATAAATACCTTACACTTGTGTTTAAAAGGTATTTAATTTACGTTTCAAGTACACCCTCATTAATTTGAGGGGGAGCTTGTGTAATTCATGAAGATAATTGGATTTGCATTTTTCTTCCCAAATTTTCTTAAAATGCTATTAAATCAATTGATATTAAAAACATCGATTGGGTTAATATTTTTAATATGGGGGAGAAAATGTGATTTAATATGGGAAATGATTAATCACAAATGGTTTGACTTAACGTGCTAGCTCATCCCGACATGTGCGAAATGTTTTCGGATATCGTGGCATATGTTAAGGGGGAGCAAAATGGATTTGCACTTCAAAATGGATTTCATGGTGACATACACTTACCCAAAACATCTCTATTCACGACGGTGAAGATTGTGGTGACATAAGGATGGTAGGATAGGTTAAAGTCCAATGATTTCTCTAGAACCGGAGGAATCTTCCCAAGGACATTCCATAGCTAGAAATAGTAGTCCTTAGGAAAGATGGAGAAAGATTGTGAACGTAGCTGAATGCCGACCAAGTACTTAAGTTAGCACTGGAACAATCACAACAAGGTGCTAGTTATGACGTATTGGTAAGCATTGAAGGGGTTGAAGAATGAAAAAGAATTGTAAAGATAAAGGGTGTAAAGAAAGAAGCCCTCCTTACAACCTTAGGCAGAAACCGGGTCAATTCATATGCTATTGAGATCATTTATGATTCTCGATATTGAAGATAGACATCATGGACCCAGTGATGCAAGGCACAACCCATCCCAGCTAACTCAGATATCTCTCAAAAGATATTTGTTTTAATCACACGGAGACAACACATTATCTATTGATTTATTCACTCCGAATAAATTGGTATTGAAAAGGTGGCACTCCTCTCCAGCCTCCGATCACTAAAATCCAAAATACACGATCGAGTCTAGAGCCATTTGAGATCATCAAATATCTCATTAGGACACACTTTCATATTTCCTTGCTTCTTCACACACTGTGAAAAGTAAGTAAGATCTTAAGAGTCCTGCGCAAAATCTTTATGATCTTGCCTGAACATCCGAGTAATACGAAAGTATTTACAATGAAGATGGAAATCCTTCTTGAGCGAATATCAAAAAGCTCATGGTAGGTGACTTGTGCGATTCTTTATGAATCAAACTTGTGATAACTAGAAAACAACAGTGGTTTAATTCTTAAATGAATTTAAACACGTTCCAGGCCTCTACGCAATATCTTAGTGATCTTGCCAGAACATTCAGAGTAATACTATTAAGTATTTACTGTGACGAATGGAAATCCTTCTAGTGTTAAGATCAAACAGCACTTGGTAGGTAACTTGCAAGATTCTATATGAATCAAGCTAGTGACAACTGGAAAGCAACGATGGTGCGGTTCTTAATTGAACTTCACTTGTTCCAGGAACATGAATTGACGGCTTCAAATCATGCGGATAATATTATCCAAATGATTCACTCTTTACGTTCGTAGTCAGCTTTGGACGTTCGAGTAAAGAGAACGGGTTTACCCGCGAAATCTTGTCAAGGAGGTTCTTTATTGAAACTACCTGCCACAAGTAGGATATTTAATATCGTCCAACGGTCTTCACCGACCGGAGGTAAAATGCTACCGAATTAGAATGAAATGTTCAAGGCCATTTCATCCGTGTATATTGTTTGTTGCTAACTGTCTTATGCAGCGTAACAAAAAGGTGGCATTGCGGTGTACAATCTAGAAGAAGTCGTCACCACATGCTTATACTACATACACTTAGTACTTCAACAAATTCAAGAAAGTCTGAAGGTCAAGTCTTCCGCTGTATCAAACTCTAAAGCTTTCAAGAATTTAAAGGTATAAGTATGAGGAACATGAAGTCACGAAGAGGCGAATTTCACAAGTGATGGATGCACAAGGTCAAGGCAAGGAAACATGCTCAAGACTAAAGTCAAAGATCACATCAAGCATATTCACAAGAACAAGATCGAAGACTCAAGCATAGATGCTAGGTTTAAGATTTTGTAAAATGGTGCGACCTCCCTTAGGGGGAGATTGTTGGAAATATGTTTTCCCAAAGAAAGTCTCGGTCACATCATTATTAGCATAGATCACGAGCTATAGAATATTTAGAACTTTGTAACTTGGAGCGACCTCCCTTAGGGGGAGATTGTTGGAAATACGTTTTTACGTATTTATGAAGGATCGGTCGCTCCAACGATATATTATTGTATTAGGCTCGCGATCCAAGTATAGCCCATATAGCCCACATGTAGGGTGGGCTATATATACCCCTCCTAGCATGTTAGGAGGGGTGGTTGTTCATTTTACATTTTGATAATTCCATTTTTACTTTTCTCTCTCTAACTTTCTCCCTTCTCTCCTTACTCTCTCTACTCCCTCATCTCTTTCATCTCATCTTCTTTATGTTTATCAATTAATCAACCATCTTAATCCATCAAATCCATCATGTAGAATAGGCCAACAATTCCGTAGACCTTCAACGACTAAACCGGAAACCTTAGGATTACGTATTTACGTTTTTGAACTCCGTTTTTGATGAGACAATTTTTATTAGATTCGTTTTGTGCCGTTGATTCATAATTTATAAAAATATTTTTCGTAAAACGAACCGAGGGCACGCAAATCGAGGAAACTAGAATCGAAAAATACCTATAAATTAGTGGGATGGGACAAAACAAGTTTATCCCACCCCACTCAAAAGGGACGGCCAAAAGAGGACACCACATCATAAGATGTGGCACCCTTTTAGCTAGAAAGCTAACACATGTTAGCATAAGCTTAACATGTAAGCTAACTTATCACCAAAACCACAAAACCACTTCATTCTTACCATTTACTCATAGATACTCATGCAAAGCACTCACCAAACTCTCTCATCTCCTCCCCTTTGCCGTCCCAAATCAAGAACAAACACCCCTTTTTGATCAATTCTAGCCATGAACATTGTGTTATCTACACATATAATGAAGAAACCTTGAAGCCTTGTTGATTGGTGATCATATTAACATCAAATGAGGTGATTTTATTGTGTCCTAGGGCTGATTTCTCAACAAATAATCTTGGTGGTTGATGATCTTGAAGATATATTTGGTGTACATCAAGTTGTTGTCATTCAAAAACAAGATATAGTCTTGGTTGGTAAACAAGATCATCCTTTCCATTTTCTTTGTTAACTTTTTAATGATCAAATGTATTTTCTTTCCTATTTTATATGTATACGATGAATATATGATGATAAAAATGTTGTGTGGGGATCAAGTGTTGATAAATATGGTTAAAAAGATGGAAAACCATCGGTAACAAGGTTAAAATCTTGCTTAATATGATGGCTGTATAAAAACAGTAAGTAACCAAATGTTAAACTGATAAAATGGTAAAGTGGAATCAATATACAGTAATTATTAGGTGTTATACACATGTGAGAGTTGACCATGAAAAGGAATCATCAAAATTAGTGAGATATGATCAAAACAAAATTTGTGTATCAATCTGAATAGTCTGTTTTGTAGGGACTGTTACGGATACTTAGACATGGATTGAGCAGTAGCTCAAACTAAGTTATTTGTAGCACATAATATTAAGTTTACGTCATCCAAAAATGAGCTTCTATCTCCTTGTAGAACTCAAGATATGATAAACATGGTGAAAGTGAAACTAAAAATCAGATTTTGTGAAATTAAAGTTTAATAGTATTATATAAGCACACAAATAAATATAGTATAAAATGTGAATTAAAACCAAATAACTTATATATTACATTTATATAAATATGTATAAGGATAAATAAATTGACATTTTATAAAAATAGTAGCATGGTAAGTTTTATAAGTTATAAAAACAATAAACATGATTTTTATGTCTTTTCGGCTAATACCGTAAAATTAACGTTTTTCGTCAATTAAAACTTAGACGGTCGGACCCGTCTAACTTTTTAAAAGTCATATACTGATATATAAGTACTTAATACAAGTAAAAACCGATAAAACCCGAACTATATAACATATGGACATTAACGGGCTAAGTTAGCCTTATTGGACTATTAATCCAACTAATTTGGCTATACACTTATAAATTTACTTATTGGGCTTAACCCACTTGGGCCCAACATGTAAAGTATAATACTGATAATAAAAGTGTAAAATGGACTAATATAAGGTATTGGGCTTATAATAGGCTTATTGGGCCTAAAATATGTAAATAAGTGAAACTAGTAAACTAGTATAAAAGTTACCAATACATAACACTAAAATGAGTAAATGAGAATGTATAAACCCACTTGATCAACATCATATATATAAAATCATCATATGTTTACATAATTATTATTTTTATAAAGTCATTGGACAAGAGTCTAAGACAAGTATTATTTGTCTAGGTTTCCGTGATTGAAGCACGTACCGTACATCCAAATCGCTGTTAACCGCCTTCCCACATCAACGTGAGTTCATAGCCTCGCACTCTTTTAAATGTTTTTATGAAATGTTTTATAAACCCGCGAAGGAGATAACATGTTAGTTTAAAATAGGACACCATTTGTCCCGATTGTTTGTTTATTGATTTGGACCCGTATGATTGTATGACCCGATGAATGATTATATGACCCGACGTATGAAATAAAATGGATTACTAAAGTTAGGTTATGTCACTAAAAGTCCCATTAGAATGAATTATGAACTACCGGGATTTGGTAGACGCTTTTGCATATAATAGTACTATTTGGGGACGATCACCCCAGTTCGCGCCTTGACAGTTGATCCCCGTCGTGCCACATTGATTGGTAAGCGAATTTATGTATGAGAAGATTTCCATAGCGTTATTTTTGTGACGACACGCTAACTTAGATGGGCAAATTGAGTTTTGGGTTAGCTACCCGTTGTTTGTTGTAGTAAGGTAACAATGTCATGCGGCTTATAATAATCCAAATAACGAAATACTACTATACGCACTGAATTAAAATGAATTGCCTGACTAGCAATACGGGGTCTTATTATTGATTTTATGTTCATATTTTGGTTTTACATAACCAAATTCATATATCGGTTTTCATTTACCTCTATATAACGTTATAAAACGTATTGTATGATGTTTTTACGACTTTGGTTCGTATAATGATTTTGAAGGCAAAAACCGATATTATGATTTTTGATAAGGATTTGTATAAAATGACTTTGGCTATTTTATGGCCTATTACAAAGATTTATACAAAATGGTTTTCGCTAATAATTATATACCGATGATATATGAATGGCCTTATTAAACTCTATGAATTCACTCAGCTTTATCGCTGACCTTTTCTTTTAACATGTTTTGTCTCAGGTACTTGAAGGTAATTCACGGGAAGACAACTAGAATTCATGGCCCGCACTTTAATAATAATTTCCATTCAAATGCTTTGTAAAACTTGTATGAAATACTATGACTTGGGACCTATGTAAATCTGATATTTATGAATGGAAGTGCTTTATTATTAATCGACGCGATTTTTAAGCGTTGTCTATGATGTGAGTAATGTGCTATCCCGTAACACCAACGAGTCTTCCGCTGTATTGAATTGTGTATATTTGGGGGTGTTACAGTTTGGTACCAGAGCTCTCGTTATAGAGAACGAAAGATTTTTAAAACCAAGTTTTTGAATAAAACATTTCAAAATCTTTTAACTATAAACATTTTTCTAAAATGTCTAAAAATCTTTTGACTATAACGGTGCTGAAGAATTCCCGAGTTACCGACAAGGCTAGACTGAGAAGTGTTATTTTAATATATATATATAACTTGGATTATATATATACATATGATGTAATTTGATTACATGATTGTTTGCTGATTATTGCTATATTTATACGAGGTATTTATACGACGTAGATTGTCACAAGGAACCCTAAATCCCCTAGCAAATTAATCTAAACTATTCCTGTAGGAAATCTAGCTATTCTAGATCTAAACCAAGTTGTGGATATTTACGATCCCAACAAAATGGTTGATATTCGTAGAAATGTTGATATTATTTGATTGTGATATTGAAGAAGAATTGGCGAGATTAAATCTGATATCGATGTCATGACGATCTTTCCTTATAGAGTGGAGTTTGACAAAACGTTACCACCTAGAAAGGTGTCATCTAATTCGTTGTCACCCAATTCTTAAATTTGAAATCGAAAGAGTGAATGTTGCACTTAAGGCTGTCACTGGAACCATTACCCAAAAGCATCATGCCACTAGTACCTTTCCGAGAAGTGTAATTGAAAATGTGAGTCATTTCATACTAGTGACTCATTTGATAATTGTTGTTGTAAGAGCTATAAGATTGGAAATTAAGTGTTGTTCATATTGAACTTTTATTGCCCTATTAAGGTCTAAAAATAAGGTTGAAAGTATTGGAGAATGAGGTAGGATATCGCATTGAGTATAAGGTGATTGAAACTTAAATGAAGTAAAATTTAACCCGTTTGGAATATGAGATTGATAAGAGGAAGTCGTTAAGTTCTGTGATTGAATTATAAGGTTTTAATTGATCGTTGATTCGTGTTAAGTGTTGTTCCTAGGCCATTGTCCAATGATGAGGATGCCCAGTGTCCAAGAAATAAATTGAAGAAATCTTCTTCTAAATTGGGACCAAGGGATCTTCCGGGACATGTGGAACACCTAATGACTCTTGTAGATTAGTATTCATTGTGGTATCTTTTAAATATAATCCCTAACTTAACTGAGACATCAGTTAGTAGGATGAGTTCTTGGAAATGTATGACATAGTGCCACGTAATGTGTTACGATACAATTTTGACTTGTTTGTGATTAATGAAAAGACTACCTTTGATTGCTAAATCCTACATTTATCGATGTTATCTATCTTTTATTGTTTCATCCTAATGTTCGCATTAGTGATGCAACTATTGAACAAGTACTCATCTTGATTTGAGTTACGTTGTGGATTATTCTTTTTGAGTGCATCGAGGTCATGAACCTCATGATTATTTGGCTAATGCTCATTTCCTATCATATTATAGTTAGTTCTTGGTGAACAACTCTTCATCACTCTTTTGCAGATCACACATTGTTTTTATAAAGTTAAAACAATATCCTTTGAGAAAATTTAATTTTCATCACTATAAGGATTATTCAAAGTGAGATTTATAAGTAATCGTTATCGAAATGAAGTTGTTTCTGAAACACTTTGGAAAACTTAATTGTTTCCATAACAAAGAACATCCTTGTAAATTTATTTTTGATTCTTATTTAAGAATTAAGCATGAAAATGTTTTTATTATAAACATGATGATAAAATTTTGACGAACTGAGTATTGCATCGTTAATCTTGAAATTGTATATAGTTGCGCACCTACATACAATTTGGAATGGACCATGCAAGGCTGATTAGTTGTCACCATGAATTTATTAATAAACACTAAATTTTCTTTGAAGATTGTGAAAGATTAACTTTATGAGATCTGCAAAAAGTGCAAATAGGGACATATTAATAGGGACATATTATTAGTGACACCTACATATGTGCCCGAACCATTCATTCTTCTGAATTAAATTTAATCATCTGTGAAAATTGTCTTAATTGACAATTGATATCCCCTCCTTGTCCAATTCTCGCGTGGTTTGATTCTTTGGAAAAGTATCTGATTACCGAGTGTTGATACCCGACTGGATGTATCGATGTTCCTATCATTTCTTTTGATTATATTTCATTTGAATGACCTGGGTAATGATCCGAGGAGCTTTCGAATGCGTACTCAAATTATGAAAACATGGGATATATTCATATTCATTAAATGTTTTCGTCTGTACCTGATTTGAATTTCTCTCGCATAGATTATGCGTTGACCTTACTCTTTTAAGGTTAGTTATGTCTCCAGATATCCTTGAATTGTGAAGGATTATGAGTTATTATTAGTCTTTTGAGAAGTTCACATCTTATCGACGGCAATAAAACTGGAAAGTTGATAGTGCCAGTAGAATGGATTGATTGATTATGACATGACGACATTATCTTAATTGATGGGAACTCGAATAGAATTCCCCTAAATGATAAGATGTTGATTATCAAAAATGATCTAAATAATTCTTGATGGATGACCATATCATGCATTTAGACTTGAAATTATACCGTGAATGGTTATGAACTAGTCATAGATCTTGTAATGTGACAATCCGTCAATTTTTGTTGATATTTTATTCTCAAGTGTTATTTAAAAACATTATTTTAATGTTATATTATGAACTCACTTATTTATGGGAAGAAATTTGGATTTACGTCTTGAAGTAGCATCGACTACGTCTAAACCGGAGGACTCTACGTTACGTGCTTACGTTTACATACACCGTTTTGGTGACAGTCCGACATTTCAGAAAATATATTTATCCGTGAATATTATTTTGGGATTTTAAATTTGAGTTAGTTCATAAACTCATAAATTTACGAGAAGAGATTAGGACTTACGTGAATAATTTAACGTCCTTTACGACTAAACCAGAAACATTAGGATTACGTATTTACGTTTTTGAACTCCGTTTTTGATGAGTCAATTTTTATTAGATTCGTTTTGTGTCGTTGATTCATAATTTATAAAAACGTTTTTCGTAAAACGACCCGAGGGCACGCAAATCGAGGAAACTAGAATCGAGGAATACCCGTAAATTAGTGAGATGAGACAAAACAAGTTTTTCCCCACCCCACTAATATGGAACACTTAGCCACTAACACCCTTAGGTGTCAAAAAGCTTCACAAGAAAGCTACTACACTTGTCATGTAAAGCTTAACTTATAAGCTACACATAACAAAACAACCACCTCAAACCATTTCCTCCTAAACACATACATGCAAACCACTCTCATCCTCCCTTTTTCTCTCTAAATTTCGTCCAAGAACCACCCCTAAACACCCTCATTTGATCAAATTTAACCATGAAATCATATGTTATTCACACATATGATGAAGCCCTTTTCAAGCTCTATTGATTGGTGGTGATTATAACATCCAAGGAGAAGATTTGGTGATGTCCAAGGGCTGATTTCTACATGAAGTTTACAAGTATTGGTGGCCTTGAAGATTGGTGTTGATCTACCACAAGTTTTGCCATCAAAAATCCAAGCCTTAATCATAAACTACACAACCTTGGTGGTATAAAGATTGTTCTTCCTATCCTCTTGTTATTTTGATTATGTAATCTTGTATTTTCTTTATTTATGTATATGTATATGATGATTAATGATGATTAAAAATATTATGTGGGGATTTGGTGTTGATATATTTGATAAATATGGTTAAAAAGATGGAAAAACCACATGTGAAAATGGTTAAATCTTGCTTAATAAGATGGCTGTATAAAAACAGTAAGTAACCAAATGATAAACTGATAAAATGGTAAAGTGGAATCAATATAAAGTAAGTATTAGGTGTTATACACATGTGAGAGTTGGCCATACAATGGAATCATCAAAATGAGTGAGATATGATCAAAACAAGATGAGTGCACCAATCTGAATAGTCTGTTTTGTAGGGACTGTTAATGATAGTTAAACATGGAATGAGTAGTAGCTATAACTAACTTATTTGTGTCACATAATATGAAGATTATGCCATCCAAAAATGAGCTTCTATCTCCTTATAGAACTCAAGATATGATAAAAACGGTGAAGATGAAACTAAAAATCAGATTTTGAAGAATTAATGTTTAATAGTATTATATAAGCACTCAAACTAATATAGTATAAAATGTGAATTAAAACCCACTAACTTATAAATTTCATTTATATAAATATGTATAAGGTTAAATAAATGGACACTTTATAAAAATGGTAGTTGAATAAGATTTATAAGTTATAAAAACTATAAACATGATTTTTACGACTTTTTCGGCTATTACCGTAAAATTAACATTTTTTGTCAATTAAAACTTAGACGATCGGACCCGTCTAATGCAAACTTTTTAAAATTCATATACTGATATATAAGTACTTAATACAAGTAAAAACCGATAAAACCCGAACTAAATAACATATTGACATTAACGGGCCAAAGTAGCCTTAATGGACAATAAACCCGACTAAATTGGTAAAACACTTATAAACTTATTTATTTGGCTTAAGCCATTTGTGCGCAACATGTAAAGTATAATACTGATAATAAAAGTATAATTGGGCTAATGAATAGTATTGGGCTTGTAATAGGCCCAATGGGCTTCAAAATGTAAACAAGTTGAACTAGTGTAACACTAAAATGAGTAAATGAGAATATATAAACCCACTTGATCATCATATATATAAAATCATCATATGTATACATAATTGTTATTTTTATAAAGTCATTGGACATGAGTCTAAGACGAGTATTATTTGTCTAGGTTTCCGTAATTGAAGCACGTACCGTACATCCGAATTGCCGATAACCCGCTTTCCTACATCAACGTGAGTTCATAGCCTCGCACTCTTTTTAAATGTTTTTATGAAATGTTTGATAAACTCGCGAGGGAGATAACATGTTAGTTTTTATGAAATAGGACACTAGTTGTCCCAATTGTTTGTTTATTGATTTGGACCCGAATGATTGTATGACCCGATGAATGATTATATGACCCGATAGATGAAATGAAATAGATTATTAAAGTTAGGTTATGTCACTAAAAGTCCCATTAGCATGAATTGTGAACTACCGGGATTTGGTAGACGCTTGTGCATATAATAGTACTATTTGGGGACGATCACCCTAGTCCGCGCCTTGACGGTTGATCCCAAGTCGTGCCACATTGATTGGTAAGCGAATTTATGCATGAGAAGATTTCCATAGCGTGATCTTTATGACGACACGCTAATTTAGATGGGGAAATTGAGTTTCGGGCTAGCTACCTGTTGTTTGTTGTAGTAAGGTAACAATGTCATGCGGCTTATAATAATCCAATTAACAAAATACTGCTTTAAGCATTGAATTGCGATATATTTCCTGACTAGCAATACAGGGTCTTATCTTTGATATTATGTTCGTGTTTTGGTTTTATATAACCATTATCCATATAACGGTTTTTATTTAACTCCATACAACGTTATAAAAGGTATTGTATGATATTTTTACGACATTGGTTCGTATAAAGATTTTGAAGGCGAAAGCCTATATTATGATTTTGACAAGAATTTGTATAAAATGATTTTGGCTATTTTATGGCCTACTACATGGATTTGTACAAAATGATTTTCGGTAATAATTTTATACCGATGTTATATTTATGGATTTTATTAAACTCTATGAATTCACTCGGCGTTATCGCTGACCTTTTCTTTTAACATGTTTTATCTCAGGTACTTGAAGGTAATTCTCGGGAAGACAACAAGAATTCATGGCTCGCACCTAAATAATATTTTCCATTCAAATACTTTGTAAAACCTGTATAAAATACAATGACTTGGGACCTATGTAACTTTGATATTTATGAATGGAAATGCTTTATTATTAAAACGACGCGACTTTTAAGCGTTGTCTATGATGTGAGTAATGTGCTATCCCGTAACACCAACTAGTCTTTCGCTGTACTGAGTTGTATAAATTTGGGGGTGTTACATGTAATCTAGAAAGAACCTAATATGAATTTATTAAAAGATGTTTATGTTATTTGAAACTTTAGGAGGTATTTGTTGGTAAATTACCTAGACTTTTGCCATTAAGGCAGGTTGAATTTGGTATTGATTAGATTCCTGGTGCTGCACCTGTGGCATGTGCACTGTACGTCAGCACCATCTGAATTAAAAAGAATTAACGTACAACCGAGAGAGTGGTCAGAGAAAGCTTTTATTCTACCAAGCTCGTCATCATGAAGAGCTATGGTGTTATCATTCCTTATATTTTTTGAATTCAGTGAACTAGGCAAATTGATGATCAAAATCTATATCCACTACCCAAGATGATAGATTTGTTCGATCATTTACAAGGTTCTAGCGTATAAGTGATGAGATGGCATTTATACATGATCTCATCGTTCTTTTCGGGCTTTGAATGCATAAAAATGTCATAAAATACCATATATATGCTTATGTTTGTTTACTTGTGTATTTTAGGTATGGGATATCGTGAAAAAGACAAAAGATCACAAGTTACAAGGAAAAACGGACATGAGAAACGAAGCCGTACAAAGAACCGGGCCCTAATCATGGAATTCTCAACAAATACCCTTGAAGACTTGAAGACAAACAAGATTGATCCTCATTCATTGAATATATGACACTTAAAACCCTTGTATATTAATAATTACAAGTTTGGTCCCTTAAGTTTGTCAAAATTACACAAAAGGTCCTTCAACTTTGAAGAAATGGCAAGATTGGTCCCTCAACAAATCCAAATTGTCAATTATGGTCCCTCACCAAGCCAAAGATACATTGAAGACCTTTGAAGATCAAAAATGTCCAAGATCAGTCCTTCAAATAAGCAAAAATGTCAAAAATAACCCTTGAAACACTTTTTAGAAAGTTTTGTGCCAAAATTGCCAAGTCTTGAAAGTTGTTACAAGTGTAAATGGGCGCTGATGGACTTTTCAACACAAATGCAAAAAGAAAGGAAAAAGAAGGGCTAATGTTGTGCATTTGAAACATTCAAACATAATATTGCGCCAAACAACTTCCAATCCCCCAAAATCGGATCAAAAGTTATTACTGTAGCAGTCAAGAACCCAGATTTTACTCCACTTAAAACAAAGGGTAAAATGAAATTACCCTTACCCACACTTGATTCACACGCCCAAAATCCCATCCCAACCTTAAAACTCTCACTCCCACTCACCAAGAGGCCCCACCACCAAAACCGTTTCACCATCATGTGACAACTTCCTCACCAAGGCTTGCCACGTGTCAAGATCAACAGCCAAGGATCATTGCTTCATAACAAAGCTGAAATGAACGTCCAAGATGAATTTGAACAGCTCATTCCATCAAAACGTCTAGAAGGACTTAGGGCATTTAGGGAATTTCACTTCTAGGGTTTGTGAATAGTGTTTAGCCAGGCATTTGCATATAAAAGGAGACCTCAACATGTGAGAGTCCCTTTGTTCCAGTTTTAGGCTATCAATCTTTGTAATTCCTTTTTAAGTTTAATAAAATTTGAATTTCTGAAAATATTGAATTCTCTTTTTGATTTGATTAAAAGCTGGTGTTTGAGTAGCCTAATTCTGAGTTCCATTTGATTGTTAAGGCCTACCTTAATCTTGTGGTTAAGGCACGTCTTGTTTCATAAGGTTTTTAAGGTTTGAATACCTTGAAATCCTAGGTTCTGTTTTGGTTTATTTTGTGTACTAACCCTTGACCATTTGCTATAAGCTCTTACAAGCTTGTTGACACCAAGCTTGTGAAGGGATTAGAGCCCTTGGTTGAGTTATTTGCTGCTTGTGTTGAAGATATCAAGTCCTTGAGGTTCTACTTTGAACCATCAACCAAGGCAATTTGCATCTCCTTATTTGAAGTACCTTGGTCTTGTTCTAGTTGTTGAACAAGGTCCAAGGAGCATTGCTGGCCTTCCTAGGATGTTGTGGAAGGTAGGTATAATCCTTTGTTAAGATTCCACTAAAAATTTCATGTTTATGACTGATTTTGATTTGGTGCTTTGATTTTGAGTATTGGTGTTTGTGCTGGTGATTTTTGAGTTTGATTGTGTTAGTTGCTATTTTTTAAGTGTTTTTGATCATTAAAATCAGTAGGTTATTAGTTAAAATCAGAAGTTTGTTTGTTAAGTGCTTGATTAAGGGTTGTTTGGGATTACTGGTTCATAAGGCCTTGTGGCCTTGTGCCCTTGGTTCTTAGGGTTTGGGTGGTCTAAACAAGTCCTAATACACAAGTTTTAGCCATTGGTTTACTTTCTGAAAATTCGGAAAAGGGATTCTAAGTTTTGCAAAAATCTGATAAAATTGGTTTTGAATTTGGTCAAACACATCAGATCCAATAACTTCTTTGTTTGTTGGATCTAAGGTCTGAAATTTGGTTTGGGAATAGTTTGGGTGATAAGCTATCTATTGGTTATCTTCTTGTTGAATTTGGTGGCTTATTGTGGATTTTATAGCTTATCAAAGTTTGCTGAAGTGGTCATTTGCATCAGCAAAGTGACCACCTCATTTGGTATTGCATTTTGATTTCTAGCATTAGGATTGTTGTATTGTTGCTTGGATCTTATTTGTATGCTGCTTGTGAGAATATTTGGCTATTTGGATTGATTTGTTCATAGCTTATAAGCCCACTGGCTTATTGGCTTATTTGTGCCAAAACACATCAAGTTTACCCAACTGGTAAGCCTTGATTCACAAGGTTTGCACTCAAACCTTGACCAGCAGGGTGAAAAACAAGTTCTTACACTTCATTAAGTCTGTCAACGCCTACTTTGTTCCTGTCAACGTTTGATTTCAACTTATCAACGTTTGACTTTTGGTCAAACTTGGTTTCTAAGCTTATTGAATCTGTTTTGCTTATTTGTACATGCAAGAACTTATCTTTTGTAATAGAAATCATTTTTCTCAGCTTAATATCAAATCTGGAAGGTTACAAGTCTCTTGGTTAAGCTTTTGCTAGAAAACTAGCTTATTTGGCTTTTTCAGCCAGCTTATCTGTTCTTACAGCTTATTCTACTTAGCTTTTTGTGATTTTCTTGATTGATTATTCTTAGTTAAGCTATTTGTGAGCTTTTGCAACAAACTAGAGCTTCTGAGGTTCCTTATTTCTCAATCCCGACTATTTTGTCTTTTTGTGAAATAATACATTGCTTATTTCTGGCTTATTGAGTGAGCTTTTTCAAAAATTCTTTTTACAGATCTCATAAGCATCCCAAAAGAAGGTTGTGTGTCAAATTAGAGCTTATGGCATTAGCTTATGGCTTAATGGGCTGAAAAGCCCAATAAGAATAAGCTTTGTGTTCAATAAGCTGTGATAAGCTCATTTTCAGCTTTTGGGCCTTTAGAGTTTTGTTCTTAGAATTGAATTTTAAGTCAGATAGGGCTTTTCCAAGTCAATTGGGCCATGTTTGACTTTTTGGGCCCAAAAGCCCATTTGTGTTGACTGATTTTGGATTTGGCCCATTTGAGGGCCCATTAGGGGTATTTTGGTAATTTCACTTTGATTTTCTGATTAATTAGGTTAAAATAAACTAGTTTGCAAGTTTTTAGAATTTTTTATAATTTTTGGATTTTTAATATTATTTTAATATTATTTTATTATTATTTTTTAAAATTTCACATTTTCCAACTTTTTACATTTTTCTTAGGTTAATTACATTAAAATAGGAATTTAGCAACTTTTAGAATAATTTTATCTCTTTTTGATTAATTTTTATAATTATTTTAAGTTTTAATAGTTTTTAAATCATTTTAAATAGTTTTTAGTAGTTTAAAAATTTCTAAAAATAGTTTTTAATCTTTTTAGGTCATTTTAGAGGTTTACCAATTGAAAAATCTTTATTTGCGCTTTTTGATAATTTATTTGATTTTTAGGGCTTTAATTAGCATTTAAAAATTGAATATTTATTTATTTAAAAGGTTTGAAAAAGTTTTGATCATTGGTAAACTCTTAGTTTATTATTTTTTATTTTTTGTGAATTTTTGGTAATTTTTAGAATTTATTTTTATTTTTGTGGTTTTTAAGGTTCTACGTTTTAACTTTCTAGTAGTGATTTTTTGTTAATTTTTATTTTTACGTCTTTGTCATCTTCTCTTCTCATCCCTTTCTAAACCAATCATTAATCACAAACATTTAACAAATTTCTCACACACATATACCTCTTTGGGAAACGATCTTTCAACACCTTAAGGGTCATTAGTGTTTACGTTTCCCTAAACGTACACTTAATACTTTCCGCTCATTTACGCTCTTTTGTTTTCCTAAACAAGAGGTGTATTTTACAACAATCATTTTTGGCGCCGCTGCCGGGGAGGTGTGTCGTGATTAATTTGCATTGTTGTTTTTAATATTAACCAAATAGTATTTGTATTAGTAGAACTCTACTAATACGTATTATCGGTTTTCTTGGTTTTTCTTGTACAAATATTATTACTATATTGTATTAAGTATCACAATAAATATACAATATCTCCAAAAGTGTGAAAACACAACCTTAATTGGGATTTCATCACTCAATTATTGTATTCGAATCTCAAACAAAAAGAAAAAGGAAAAAATAGATAAATACTTTCGTGAAGCTCGATTTTGATAGATACAAACTATAAGGCGGGTATAAGGCGGGTATTATAAATTATACCCTAAGGAAAAAGTCTCTTAAGTGCTTCGCGCTGCCTCGTTTCCCCGCTTGCTTGTGATTATTTTGAGATTGAAGGCTAATCGAGGGTTTTGCCGCCCAAAGTATTATTACGTATAATATATTTGCTTGGTTTTCTTTGTGATTAAAACCTCTTGAACAATTTGGTTTTCACCAAAGTTCTAAAGTCATTCGAAGACGTTCACTCCACGTGATCATTTTCATTCCTTTGAGGCTTCTTTAATCAAGAGTTTGATTCGAGGAGAGATTTTGTAGATTGTTGTCTACGAAGATACACCAAAATCCAAAAAAATTAAATATCATCAAAAACACAAAAAAAATTGAAAATTCACAAAACACCCAAAAAGAATCTTCTTTGCTCACCTCCCATTCTTCGTGAAGTTTATGATCACTCGTAATCAAGCAAAACGAGCTCGTAAACGACTTCAAAAACAAGCCAATCAAGAGTCGTTGATTGTTGAAGAACCTCCAATTGTTGAACCTGTTGTAGAACAAGAAGTCTTCATGGCTAATCGTACTATGATGGAGTTGCTACAAGCACCCACCGAGGGTTTTGGAGAGGCTATTGTGATTCCCGCCATCCTTGCGGAGAATTTCGAGATTAAGACGGGTTTAATGTCGATGTTGCAAGCAAATAAGTTTAGAGGTCACGAGAAAGACAACCCGCATTACCACATTAGGAATTTTAACCGTCTCACCGCCACTAGCAAGTTTAAGGATGTTCCACATGACGCCATTAAGATGATGTTGTTTCCATACTCGTTGGATGGACCCGCAAAAATTTGGCTCGAGAAAGAACCGCCAAATTCGATTTTGACATGGGCCGATCTCGTTTCTAAGTTTGTGAAAAAGTTTTTTCCACCATCTAAAACAACACACTTGAAAAATGAGATTTCACGATTTGTGCAAAGAAATAATGAAAGTTTTTCAATGGCATGGGAACGCTTTAAAGAAATGTTACATGAATGTCCACACCATGATTTTACGGAATTGCATCAAGTGGATACTTTTTATAATGGGCTTAATGATCATGAACGAGATTATTTGAATGTCGCCGCGGGTGGTAATTTTTTGTGCAAGACGACAAATGAGGCTTTACAAATCATTGAAAATAGATCTAAGGTTTATAACCCTCGTAACACACCGAGTGTTGCCAATATGGGTTCGTCATCTTCGTCACAATCGTCTTGTAGCATTAACGCCTTACATGATGAAGCTAATGAGGAAAATCGGTTTTTTGATAGATTTGCTAATCTAATGTCCCATTGGAAGGCTCAAGAAGCTTCCAATTCCGCTTTGGTAGAAGCGGTTGCTAAGAGTTGTTTATCTTGTGGGGGAGCTCATGATCTTTCTTAGTGCATTACCGCGGATGGTAACACTTCGAGTGCTTATGTAGCAACGAGAACTTACAACCAAAACGGTCAAGGTTCCCGCCAAAATCAAGCTCCACCAAACCAAAATGTTAACAATTATCGAAACAACAACCAAGGTAATTACCAAGGAAATTCACGCAATTACATCAAAGGGAATTATCAAAGTGGGAATGAACAAATTTCTAATCAAAACCAAAACCGTGATTTTCAAAACACTACACAAGGTTTTCAAAATGCTCACACTAAAAATTTGCAAGGAGAATTTTTGGATTATGCTAAAGCAAATGATGCTAAATTTGATAACATGCAACGTGAGATGATTAGCTTAAGATCCGAGTTGAAAAACGAGCTTAAAAATGAACTTGCTAATGAACTAAAAACTCATGCAAACAAAATGGAAGGAAATGTCCAACGTCTTCAACAAAATCAACAAAAGATGGAATTAGGACAACATGAGATTAAGCAAGAGTTATTAAAAGCGGATGCTAGGCAATCAAAATTTGAGGACCCAATGGCTAAGATGTTTGAAGCAATCATGTGTAAACCCTCTTCCTCGGGTGGTCTTCCTAGTGATACCATTAACAACCCGAGGGGAGAAATGAAGGTTATTACTACACGAAGTGTTAAAACTTTCAAGGAACCAATCTCTCGTCCAAGTACTTCTACGGAGAAGGAAATCGAGAAAGAACCCGAGGTGATGGTAGAAAAGGAGCACATTACAATCCCACGAAGTACCGCTCATACCACACCTACGGTTGAACCAATACCAATTGTGGAACCCGAGTTTCCAAGGCCGTTGCCTAATGCCCAACCCACACCACCTTTACCCTACCCTTCAAGACGAAACAAGGAGAAGGCACAAGAACGGAACAATTATCAATTTGAGCTATTTATGAAAATGTTTCGTGATATGCATTTTAACATAAGTTTTGCCGACGCTCTTATCATGATGCCTCGATTCGCCGCAAACTTCAAAAGTATGCTAAACAAGAAAGAGAAGTTACAACAATCGTCTAGTTGTTCATCGGTTTTTCTTAGCCACATACCACAAAAAGTCGGTGATCCCGGTAAATTTTTGATTCCGTGTGCCATTCAAGATATGGAGGAATGCTACGCCTTGGCCGATCTTGGCGCTAGTATTAATTTAATGCCTCTTGAGATTTTCAAATCGCTTTCGCTTCCGGATTTTACTCCTTCGAACATGTCTATCGAGATGGCTGATCATTCTACGATTTTAGCATGTGGAGTAGCCGAGGACGTTTTTGTTAAAGTCGGAAAGTTTTACTATCCCGTTGACTTTATCGTTGTAGACATTCCTATCGATCGAAAAGTTCCTCTCATTTTGGGTCGTTCATTCTTGGATACATCAAGAGCACTTATCGATGTTCATGCTCGAAAAATCACCCTTCGTTTCAATGAAGAAGAACTTGTCATCAATGCAACACAAAACTCCAATCTTTCTCATGTCTATTCTATTGCTACTTTAAACCATGGTGATTCAACCAATGTCGTTTGCAAAGAATTTTCACCAAGTGTTTTAGGAAATTTCGCCAAAAACAATTTATCATTTCCTCCGCCGGTGGAGGTTATGAGTGTAAAGCCTACAAAGAAGAAACCGTCAATACTTGAATCGAAAAATCCTTCGCCTCACCTCGAACATTCATTCTTGAAAAGTTTTGATAAGTTGCCGGTTTCTACGGAAGATCTTTCGGATGACGAATATGTAGACCCCGATGGGGAGGTTTTCTTTGTCGATAAACGTTTTGAGAACTTGCCACCACCAAAACCAAAACGGTTTCAAAATGTGATAATTTTTAGGGTGACTAACATCGTCTTAGAAACACCAAATATTTTCGACATAATCAAAAAGGGTCTTCATAAGGAGAGTTCAAAAGATAACAAAGGAAAAGATTTTAAATGTGATTTAATTGATTATCCACAAATCTAACTCCGTCATCACCACGTGTTTTGAGTGCTACAAGCTCGTCTACTCCTTTTGATGATGCTTTGTGTGGTTTTAGTATGGGGGAAGCCCCTTATGATCCCTCATCCTTGTCCACCGAGGACGAGATATTCGATCCCGGAATTTCATGTAAAGGGAAATCTCGGTCTTCCACCGATGCAATAAATGGAAAATCTTTCTATTTGCTTAGTGCGAGTCTACCTCGAGTAGCTCGAAAGTTTGTCATACCAATTGTCCCACCCTTCTACTTCTCATCTCTTTTCTTCAAACTCTTTGAGTTTATGGCACATGTTGAAGTGGCGTTTAATTATTTTTCTAATGAAAACGAGAACGCCATCTTCGACCCCGGTATTTTGCATCATTTAAGGACTTAGTCCTTATTACCGGTTGCTTTTTGGGCCTTGTTTATCATGTAAGCCCCACCAAAAATTGACCACACCATTTTCCCTAAATATTCACATATTGAGGGGATCGAGTCGAGCTCATGACTCGGTAATCAAAAACGAGGTGCCTCGTGGGGGAGATCCCATGCTTATCTTTTATGCTTACTATTCACTAATAAGGGGACTTGTACCCTTTAAACTCGTTGTCTCGTGGTTGTTTGTGATTGTGTTATCTAGATCATCATCATTATCTACGATTGAAGACTCTCGTGTTCGTTTACGTGAGCCTCCATCGTTCGTTTGAAGAAGTTTTTCACGATTCCATGACACATCCTTTATTTTTCTAACAATTATCTTTTAGCATACTTAATAAACGACTTTAGATATATTGTTGATCACCCTTTCCATGCTAGATCCTAAGAATTCGACTCTTCGTCTCTAGTATGGGGGTGCTCCACCTTTAGACTCGAAACATTGAGGACAATGTTTACTTTTAGTATGAGGGCGGGTGAATAGGTACTTGCTTTGCTACGCCCTCACGCTTTCCAACTTTCAATGTTTTGCTAATAAGGCTAAAAATGGCCAAATTTTAAAATTTTTCTTAGTTTTCATAAGTGTTTTTAAGACACGAATGTATATTTTCCGATTGGTAGAATAAGAGTTAATTTTTGACTTGATGGGCATTTGGAGCCATTTACATTCCTTAACCCGCTCAATTCAAGTTTTGCTAGACTTTTATATAGGGAGCTTTAAAACGCGAAAGTCTTAATTCATTCGGGTTAAGAACAAGAACTTTTCGCAAGTTCCTATAATTGATTCTAGAAAGTCACTTATCAAGGGAACTTTAAAACGCATTCTCTAAACTTGAAAAAGTCCAAGAAAGTGCAAGATCCTATAGGTGGCTTGAAAACCCAAAACTTTGATTTGATATAGTCTTAATGAAAGCTAATCCAAATTTGGCTTATTTTTGACTTGCATGGCAAAGTATTCACGAGTCTCTTTAATTAGAGGTCTTTATATAGTGAAGAACGAGAGATGATAGAGTTAGACAAGTGATCATGCTAAACGTAGAACATGAAAATGTTCTTTCAAAAACTCATATGTTTTTAATTGTGGCTTTTTCTTCCCATAAGATCAATGCATTAGGAATAAATCATAATTGCAATAAGTAAGGTCGTACGATTTGAAAGGTTACTTAGCCTCTAGCGCAAGATCGTTTAAAAGTTGCTCGGGGTTGAATAGAGTTCATTGCCAAGGCATAACTTACTGAAGCGGGACGCGAAGATTGGCGATCATCCAAAAAGGCCCTAACAAGGCATGAGGAGCTCTATTTTTTCTAAAGATCTAAGATGATGTGAAGTATCATTATTCCTAAATCAATATAAGGATCGAGACACACGACGAGAAGCAATTACTCCCCTAAAGATCATGGAGAAAGTCTATCCAAAAAGACCCTAACAAGGTATGAGGATAAATATATCCAAGTCCGAAAAGGAGGCGGATAGTTGTATATCAAAATCCAAAGTAAAGATTGAAGAAAAATGATGAAGTCGTGGTCCAATATGAAGAATCTCTCAAAAACGTCAAGTGAAGAATTTCCAAATATATGAAGAGAAGACCATAATTTCGAGAATGTCTTCCTAAGATTTGAAGTATGAAGTACATGCCAAATATCGGTCCGAGAAAGGTCTCAAATTGTGAAACGAGTTATGCCAAGATATGAACTTAAGGAGATACACGAGAAGCCGTTTTAAAAGATTTTGTCCTTCGGCTAACTATTGATCAAATCTTGCTACTTTGCTTTCGGACTAATAACTACTCAAATAAGTCAATATGAATCACTTGTGATCCATGACAAATAGATAAAAAATGCTAGTAACCTATTTCCTTTTATAATAACTAGGATTGCGGGGAGAAAAAGTATTACACAATTTGGATGTATGAGTAGTGTTAGCATTGGGACTTGTACCAACAATGATCTTGTTTTTTCACTTAGCATGGAATGTATGACAATCAAGGATGACGAAGATTACTCTAAGGGACATTTACTTGTTTCTATTCTTTGACCCTAAAAGTCACTTTTTGTGATGAAAATCATACATTATGTCTTTACACATCTTCGTAGTATGTTGCAAGTCTTTTACTCTTCAATAAAGGTTAATAAAATTGAACTTTGGTGATGCTTAGATACTTTATTCTAGCATTGCGTGAGGGCACGACAATGGCTTAGTATGGGGGAGTGATGAGATGGCATTTATACATGATCTCATCGTTCTTTTCGGGCTTTGAATGCATAAAAATGTCATAAAATACCATATATATGCTTGTGTTTGTTTACTTGTGTATTTTAGGTATGGATATCATGAAAAAGACAAAAGATCACAAGTTACAAGGAAAAACGGACACGAGAAACGAAGCCGTACAAAGAACCGGGCCCTAATCATGGAATTCTCAACAAATACCCTTGAAGACTTGAAGACAAACAAGATTGATCCTCATTCATTGAAGAAATGACACTTAAAACCCTTGTATATTAATAATTACAAGTTTGGTCCCTTAAGTTTGTCAAAATTACACAAAAGGTCCTTCAACTTTGAAGAAATGGCAAGATTGGTCCCTCAACAAATCCAAATTGTCAATTATGGTCCCTCACCAAGCCAAAGATACATTGAAGACCTTTGAAGATCAAAAATGTCCAAGATCAGTCCTTCAAATAAGCAAAAATGTCAAAAATAACCCTTGAAACACTTTGTAGAAAGTTTTGTGCCAAAATTGCCAAGTCTTGAAAGTTGTTACAAGTGTAAATGGGCGCTGATGGACTTTTCAACACAAATGCAAAAAGAAAGGAAAAAGAAGGGCTAATGTTGTGCATTTGAAACATTCAAACATAATATTGCGCCAAACAACTTCCAATCCCCCAAAATCGGATCAAAAGTAATTACTGTAGCAGTCAAGAACCCAGATTTTACTCCACTTAAAACAAAGGGTAAAATGAAATTACCCTTACCCACACTTGATTCACACGCCCAAAATTCCATCCCAACCTTAAAACCCTCACTCCCACTCACCAAGAGGCCCCACCACCAAAACCGTTTCACCATCATGTGACAACTTCCTCACCAAGGCTTGCTACGTGTCAAGATCAACAGCCAAGGATCATTGCTTCATAACAAAGCTGAAATGAACGTCCAAGATGAATTTGAACAGCTCATTCCATCAAAACGTCTAGAAGGACTTAGGGTATTTAGGGAATTTCACTTCTAGGGTTTGTGAATAGTGTTTAGCCAGGTATTTGCCTATAAAAGGAGACCTCAACATGTGAGAGTCCCTTTGTTCCAGTTTTAGGCTATCAATCTTTGTAATTCCTTTTTAAGTTTAATAAAATTTGAGTTTCTGAAAATATTGAATTCTCTTTTTGATTTGATTAAAAGTTGGTGTTTGAGTAGCCTAATTCTGAGTTCCATTTGATTGTTAAGGCCTACCTTAATCTTGTGGTTAAGGCACGTCTTGTTTCATAAGGTTTTTAAGGTTTGAATACCTTGAAATCCTAGGTTCTGTTTTGGTTTATTTTGTGTACTAACCCTTGACCATTTGCTATAAGCTCTTACAAGCTTGTTGACACCAAGCTTGTGAAGGGATTAGAGCCCTTGGTTGAGTTGTTTGCTGCTTGTGTTGAAGATATCAAGTCCTTGAGGTTCTACTTTGAACCATCAACCAAGGCAATTTGCATCTCCTTATTTGAATTACCTTGGTCTTGTTCTAGTTGTTGAACAAGGTCGAAGGAGCATTGCTGTCCTTCCTAGGATGTTGTGGAAGGCAGGTATAATCCCTTGTTAAGATTCCACTCAAAATTTCATGTTTATGACTGATTTTGATTTGGTGCTTTTATTTTGAGTATTGGTGTTTGTGCTGGTGATTTTTTAGTTTGATTGTGTTAGTTGCTATTGTTTAAGTGTTTTTGATCATTAAAATCAGTAGGTTATTAGTTAAAATCAGAAGTTTTTTGTTAAGTGCTTGATTAAGGGTTGTTTGGGATTAGTGGTTCATAAGGCCTTGTGGCCTTGTGCCCTTGGTTCTTATGGTTTGGGTGGTCTAAACAAGTCCTAATACACAAGTTTTAGCCATTGGTTTACTTTCTGAAAGTTTGGAAAAGGGATTCTAAGTTTTGCAAAAATCTGATAAAATTGGTTTTGAATTTGGTCAAACACATCAGATCCAATAACTTCTTTGTTTGTTGGATCTAAGGTCTAAAATTTGGTTTGGGAATAGTTTGGGTGATAAGCTATCTATTGGTTATCTGCTTGTTGAATTTGGTGGCTTATTGTGGATTTTATAGCTTATCAAAGTTTGCTGAAGTGGTCATTTGCATCAGCAAAGTGACCACCTCATTTGGTATTGCATTGTGATTTCTAGCATTAGGATTGTTGTATTGTTGCTTGGATCTTATTTATATGCTGCTTGTGAGAATATTTGGCTATTTGGATTGCTTTGTTCATAGCTTATAAGCCCACTGGCTTATTAGCTTATTTGTGCCAAAACACATCAAGTTTACCCAACTAGTAAGCCTTGATTCACAAGGTTTGCACTCAAACCTTGACCAGCAGGGTGAAAAACAAGTTCTTACACTTCATTAAGTCTGTCAACGCCTACTTTGTTCCTGTCAGCGTTTGATTTCAACTTATCAACGTTTGACTTTTGGTCAAACTTGGTTTCTAAGCTTATTGAATCTGTTTTGCTTATTGGTACATGCAACAACTTATCTTTTGTAATAGAAATCGTTTTTCTCAGCTTAATATCAAATCTGGAAGGTTACAAGTCTCTTGGTTAAGCTTTTGCTAGAAAACTAGCTTATTTGGCTTTTTCAGCCAGCTTATCTGTTCTTACAGCTTATTCTACTTGGCTTTTTGTGATTTTCTTGATTGATTATTCTTAGTTAAGCTATTTGTGAGCTTTTGCAACAAACTAGAGCTTCTGAGGTTCCTTATTTCTCAATCCCGACTATTTTGTCGTTTTGTGAAATAATACATTGCTTATTTCTGGCTTATTGAGTGAGCTTTTTTAAAAATTCTTTTTACGGATCTCATAAGCATCCCAAAAGAAGGTTGTGTGTCAAATTAGAGCTTATGGCTTAATGGGCTGAAAAGCCCAATAAGAATAAGCTTTATGTTCAATAAGCTGTGATAAGCTCATTTTCAGCTTTTAGGCCTTTAGAGTTTTGTTCTTAGAATTGAATTTTAAGTCAGATAGGGCTTTTCCATGTCAATTGGGCCACGTTTGACTTTTTTGGCCCAAAAACCCATTTGTGTTGACTGATTTTGGATTTGGCCCATTTGAGGGCCCATTAGGGGTATTTTGGTAATTTCACTTTGATTTTATGATTATTTAGGTTAAAATTTGCAAGTTTTTAGAATTTTTTATAATTTTTGGATTTTTAATATTATTTTATTATTATTTTTTAAAATTTCACATTTTCCAACTTTTTACATTTTTCTTAGGTTAATTACATTAAAATAGGAATTTAGCAACTTTTAGAATAATTTTATCTCTTTTAGATTAATTTTTATAATTATTTTAAGTTTTAATAGTTTTTAAATCATTTTAAATAGTTTTTAGTAGTTTAAAAATTTCTAAAAATAGTTTTTAATCTTTTTAGGTCATTTTAGAGGTTTACCAATTTTGAAAAATCTTTATTTGGGCTTTTTGATAATTTATTTGATTTTTAGGGCTTTAATTAGCATTTAAAAATTGAATATTTAATTATTTAAAAGGTTTGAAAAAGTTTTGATCATTGGTAAACTCTTAGTTTATTATTTTTTTATTTTTGGTGAATTTTTGGTAATTTTTAGAATTTATTTTTATTTTTGTGGCTTTTAAGGTTCTACGTTTTAACTTTCTAGTAGTGATTTTTTGTTAATTTTTATTTTTACGTCTTTGTCATCTTCTCTTCTCATCCCTTTCTAAACCAATCATTAATCACAAACATGTAACAAATTTCTCACACACATATACCTCCTTGGGAAACGAACTTTCAACACCTTAAGGGTCATTAGTGTTTACGTTTTCCTAAACGTACACTTAATACTTTCCGCTCATTTACGCTCTTTTGTTTTCCTAAACAAGAGGTGTATTTTACCACAATCAATATTCAAAAAAAAATTGATCCACGGCATGGTTATCATCAAGTTCGCATCCGCGAAAAAGATTATCTATTCTAATCACTACATCCGGGACTCGTAATGAACATTATGAGTTTCATGTTATGTTCTTTGGATTGACCAATGCACATGTATCATCCATAAATTCAGTGAATCACGTGTATAGGCTGTAATTTGATAAATTCATGCTCGTGATCATTAAGGACCATATGTTTGTTTATAAGAGTAAGAAGGAGTTAATAATTATTTATAAATTGCCCTGAATTGGCCGAACAATGAAAACCTGTACCTTGAATAATTAACATGTGATTTAAGACTTAATTCTTTATATTAATTGACCGTGTGATTAATAGATAATGAAATATATTGACTCTTCAAAGATTAGAGCCATTAAGGCTTTGGGAGATACCAAAAAGAAAAGTGCAAATATGTTTTGACAAATGTTTTAACAAAGGATGTTTAAGGGATTATTTCCTTATACCCAAATCATTTAACTAAACTCCTGTTTAGGGGTAAATGTTTGTGTATACCTCAAGACAACCTAAGAGAGATTGAGGAAACCATGACTTGAAATTTAAAACGACAATTTTTGCTTGTCAACTAAGAAAATTGTGACCAAAGTATAAACAAAAGATTTTTCGAACATTTTTATAAAATCTTGTTAATTAAATTCAAATTTATTTTGAACATTTTTATAAAATTGGTCGAACTGATAAAATTTAAAACATTTTACGTTTACGTTTCATAAATATTGAATATTTATTATTTAATTACTTGAAATATTTATGGACGCTTTAAACGTCGGATTGAGCAAAACTGATAAAAATAATAGTTGAGACGAGACTAAAACTTAGAAAATATGAAGATAGAATTTTTGAATAACTACGGTCCTGATAATTATTTCATCAGGAAAAGTGAATGTTGATACTGACACATTATATAGAAAAAATAAATAATCAATCAGGATGTGTTCCTTAATAATGACTGTGCAAATAAATTGCCGAACATTTTAAAAATAATTGATGCTTGTAAAAAGGATAATATAGATAATAAAAGGGGTTCGCGGCTAATGTGAACCATTAGAATTGAGAAGCCAATGGTGATAAATGTTTAAAAGGCCACTTGTGGTTGCCTAAATATGGAGGTTTGTGAGATGTAGTTATGTTGGAATCTCGTAAGTATAAGTATTCTATTCTTGTCATTTCTGATTTAATGTATCTCTATCTAAAGAAGATTTACTGATGGAAAATTATGAAGGCAGACATCGCCTCATACATTAGTAAACGTCTAACTATTGCAAAGGTCATCATCTGAATTTGATTTGATTTGGGTCATCGTCGATAGACTGGCCAAATCTGCTAATATCATTTATGTTAATGATAGATTCTCGATGAAGAAATTGACTCTTTGTATTCAAAGGAGTTGCGTAAACATAGTGTGCCTGTATCGATCATCTCTATCAAGATCCTCGCTTCGCATCGAATTTCTAGAGATTTGCTCAGAAGACATTGGGAACGAACCTTGATGAGAGTACTGTTTACCATCCCAATCGAAGGGAAGAGGTAAAGTAACGATACAAAATACTAGAAGTGGTGTTTTATGCTTGAATGATTGACCTTTGGTAATAGACCGTATAATCGTTTTCCTTTGGAGAGATTATCATTGATAATCATCGTATTAGGATAGAGATCGAATCTTTTTAGGATCTAAATATAAGAGCATCTGTAAGCAGGAGTTGGGATGAAGACACCCGACATACACCCATTGTGAGTTGGACATGTCTTTTAGGTTTAAGGTTACCTATGATGACAAACCTAACCTTACAAAATACCCGACCTGCGAGACCTAAAATGATTGTTGAAATTAGGATCTAATTATTGATTGCCGGTAGTGGGCAGGAGGTTATGTGAATATGAAATGTAGATCTTGAAGTGCAGGATGGGTAGCGAAGTTATGCCAGAAATTTTAACCCTGGAAAAATGAATTGATGATCTAAAAGATCATGGGAAATAAGTCCCCGCAATATGGGACCATTGGGATAATGTAAAAAGTTGGTTTGAAGGGTATATAAGCTGGATCTACCCTAGGACTTCAAGGGCTGCGTGAATTACGTTTCGTATATCGAACCCGATAAAATGTCTATCAAGTGAAAATCTGAATTCTTCTTGATGAAGTTTAGATCGGCGAAAAGTTTCATTCATTAAAAACCCGTGAACATCATGGATAGAGAAAGTAAGTCAACATTAAGCTTGATCTTATTCCCGTAGTTATGCTTGATGAAACTCGCGTATTGTAATAAATTACACTTGTGAGAAAAGACCTAATGTGGAGGAAATACCCACATGGCTATAACTCTATAAGAAGCGAGTAGTAAGATAAATTGATCTTTGAGGACAAAGATCCTGTTTAGGGGTAAATGTTGTGACAATCCGTCAATTTATGGTTGATATTTTATTCTCTAGTATTATTTGAAAACAATATTTTAATGTTATATTATGAACTCACTTATTTTTGGGAAGAAAATTGGGTTTACATCTTGAAGTAGCATTGACTACGTCTAAACCGGAGGATTCTACGTTATGTGCTTACGTTTATATACACCGTTTTGGTGACAGTCTGACACTTCAGGAAATAAATTTATCCGTGAATATTTTTTGGGATTTTAAATTTGTGTTGGTTGATAAACTCACAAATTTACGAGAAGAGATTAGGACTTACGATTATAATTTAACGTCCTTTACGACTAAACCGGAAACCTTAGGATTACGTATTTACGTTTTTGAACTCCGTTTTTGATGAGACAATTTTTATTAGATTCGTTTTGTGCCGTTGATTCATAATATATAAAAACGTTTTTCGTAAAACGACTCGAGGGCATGTAAATCGAGGAAACTAGAATCGAAAAATACCCGTAAATTAGTGGGATGGGACAAAACAATTTTATCCCACCCCACTCAAAAGGGACGGCCAAAAGAGGACACCACATCATAAGACGTGACACCCTTTTAGCTAGAAAGCTAACACATGTTAGCATAAGCTTAACATGTAAGCTAACTTAGAACCAAAACCACAAAAGCACTTCATTCTTACCATTACTCATAGATACTCATGCAAACCAATCACCAAACTCTCTCATCTCCTCCCCTTTGCGGTCCCAAATCAAGAACAAACACCCCTTTTTGATCAATGCTAGCCATAAACATTGTGTTATCTACACATATAATGAAGAAACCTTGAAGCCTTGTTGATTGGTGATCATATTAACATCAAAGAAGGTGATTTGCTTGTGTCCTAGGGCTGATTTCTCAACAAATAATCTTGGTGGTTGATGTTCTTTAAGATATATTTGGTGTACATCAAGTTGTTGTCATCCAAAAACAAGATATAGTCTTGGTTGGTAAACAAGATCATCCTTTCCACTTTCTTTGTTATTTTTGTAAAGATCAAATGTATTTTATTTCCTATTGTATATGTATATGATTAATATATGATGATAAAAATGTTGTGTGGGGATCAAGTGTTGATAAATATGGTTAAAAAGATGGAAAACCATAGGTAACAAGGTTAAAATCTTGCTTAATATGATGGTTGTATAAAAACAGTAAGTAACCAAATGTTAAACTAATAAAATAGTAAAGTAGAATCAATATACAGTAAGTATTAGGTGTTATAAACATGTGAGAGTTGGCCATGCAATGGAATCATCAAAATTAGTGAGATATGATCAAAACAAAATTTGTGTATCAATCTGAATAGTCTGTTTTGTAGGGACTGTTAAGGAAACATAGACATGGATTGAGCAGTAGCTAAAACTAAGTTATTTGTAAAAATAATATGAAGTTAATGTAACCCAAAAATGAGCTTCTATCTCCTTGTAGAACTCAAGATATGATAAAAATGGTGAAAGTGAAACTAAAAATCAGATTTTGTGAAATTAAAGTTTAATAGTATTATATAAGCACTCAAATAATAAAATGTGAATTAAAACCCAAGAACTTATATATTACATTTATATAAATATGTATAAGGATAAATAAATTGACATTTTATAAAAATAGTAGCTTGGTAAGTTTTATAAGTTATAAAAACTATAAACATGGTTTTTACGTCTTTTCGGTTAATACCGTAAAATTAACGTTTTTCGTCAATTAAAACTTAGACTGTGACAATCCGTCAATTTACGATTGATATTTTATTCTCAAATATTATTCTCAAATATTATTTTAATGATACAATATGAACTCACTTATTTTTGGGAAGAAATTTGGATTTACGTCTTGGAGTAGCATCGACTACGTCTAAACCGGAGGATTCAACGTTACGTGCTTACGTTTACATACACCGTCTTTGGTGACAGTCCGCCATTTCAGAAAATAAATTTATCCGTGAATATTATTTTGGAGTTTTAAATTTGTGTTAGTTCATAAACTCACAAATTTACGAGAAGAGATTAGGAATTACGATTTTATTTTAACGTCCTTTACGACTAAACCGGAAACCCTAGGATTACGTGTTTACGTTTTCGAACTACGTTTTTGATGAGACAATTTTTATTGGATTCGTTTTGTGACGTTGATTCATAATTTATAAAAACGTTTTTCGTAAAACGACCCGAGGGCACGCAAATCGAGGAAACTATAATCGAGGAATACCCGTAAATAAATAGGGATGAGACAAGTGGGACACTTGTCCCACCCCCATCAAAACCGGCCTTAACTAGCTACACAATACACTTATGTGTCAAGTGTAAGCTAAAGCCTTACACATGTCCCTTTAGCTTCAATATGAAGCTACTTACTTCACAAAACCATCAAACCATTACCACTTCTCATTTGCAACATGCAAAACTAGCTACAACTCTCTCCTCCCTTCTTGTTCATGCCGTCCATATCTCACCATAAAACACCATTTTGATCAAAAATTTACCATGGAATCTTATGTTATTTACATATAAGATGAAGCTCTTTTGAAACCCTATTGATTGGTGGTGATTATAACATCTAAGGAGGAGTTTCCATGGAGTATCAAGGCTGATTTTTCCACAAGGAGTTCATGGAGCATGGTGGTCTTGAAGATGGTCTTGGTGCATCACAAGTTTCTCCATCAAAAATCCATGTTTTGATCAACCTACATCATCATGGTGGTATAAAGATTGTCCTCCTCATCTTCTTGTTACTTTGATTATGTAAACATGTATTTTATTTCCTATTGTATATATTTATGATGATTATATGATGATAAAAATGTTATGTGGGGATTTGGTGTTGATAAACATGATCAAAAAGGTGAAAACCTATAAGAAACAAGTTTAAAATCTTGGTTAAATTTGATGGCTGTATAAAACAGTAAAGAACCATATGTTTAACTGATAAAATGATGAAGTAGAATGGATTTACAGTAAGCTATGGGTCTTGTACACATGTGAGAGTTGGCCATGCAATGGAATCATTGTAATGAGTGAGATATGATCAAAACAAGTTTAGGGTATAAATCTGAGGTTACTGTTTTGGACGATTTTTAGAAAATATTTAGAAGATGATTCAACAGTAGCCATAGACGAGTTAAATGTAGCACATATCATGTAGTTTATGTGATAAAAATTTGAGCTTCTAATTCATTATAGAACTCTAGATATGTTAAAAATGGTGAACATGTAGTTAAAAATAAGATTTTTGGAAATAATGTTTATTATTATTATATAAGCACTCACATTATAATGTATAAAATGTAAAAATATAAACCCACTAACTTATAAAACTTATTTATATAAATGTATAAAAGGTTAATTAAATGGTTAAATTATATAAATGGTGGTAAAATAATAATTATAAGTAATAAAAACTATAAACTTGATTTTTACGACTCTTTCGGCTATCGCCGTGAAATTAACGTTTTTCGCCAAATAAAACTTAGACGACCAAACCCGTCTAATGTAAAGTTTATAAAAGTCATATACTGATGTTTAAGTAACTAATACAAGTGAAAACCGATAAAACCCGAACTATAAGAAATACGGACGTTAACGGACTAAATTAACGTTATTGGACTAATAATACAACAAAAATGGACTAGAACACTTATAAACTTATTATTGGACTTAAACCATTTGGGCCCGACTTGAAAGTATATGTACTGATAATATAAGTACAAAAAGGTTTAATACAAGTTAAGAACTTATAATAGGCTTATTGGACCTAAAACACGTAAATAGGTAAAACGAGAAAACTAGTATAAAAGTTATCGACACATAACACAAAAATGAGTAAATGTGGATATGTAAACCCACTTGATCATCATATATATATAATCATCATATGTATACATAATTGATATTTTATAAAGTCATTGGACAAACGTCTAAGACCGATTATTATTTGTCTAGGTTTCCGTGATTGAAGCACGTACCGTACGACCGAATTGCCGATAACCCGCCTTCCCACATCAACGTGAGTTCATAGCCTCACACTCTTTTAAATGTTTTTATAAATGTTTTATAAACCCGCGAGGGAGATAACATGTTAGTTTTTATTAAATAGGACACCATTTGTCCCGATTGTTTGTTATTTGATTTTGGACCCGAATGATTGAATGACCCGATTGTATGACCCGATAAATGATTAAAGGACCCGATAGACGAGATCAAATGGATTATTAAAGTTAGGTTATGTCACTAAAAGTCCCATTAGCATGAATTGTGAACTACCGGGAGTTGGTAGACGCTTATGCATTTAATAGTACTATTTGGGGACGATCACCCCAGTTCGCGCCTTGACGGTTGATCCCCGTCGTGCCACATTGATTGGTAAGCGAATTTATGTATGAGAAGATTTCCATAGCGTGACCTTTGTGACGACACGCTACTTTAGATGGGAAAAATTGGTATCGGGTTAGCTATCCGTTGTTGGTTTAGTAAGGTAACAATGTCATGCGGCTTGTAATAATCCAAAACTAATGAAATACTACTAGACGCTCCGAATTACGATGTATTGCCTGACTAGCAATACTGGGTCATACTATTGATATTATATTCGTGTTTTGGTTTTTCATAACCATATTCATATAACGGTTTTTATTTGATTTTATACGACGTCATAAGACGTATCGTATGATGTTTTTACGACATTGGTTCGTATATTGATTTTTAAGGCAAATGCCTATATTATGATTTTCGATGAGGATTTGTATAAAATGACTTAGGCTATTTTATGGCCTAATAAAATGATTTGTACAAAATGATTTTCAGTAATAATTTTATACTGATATTATATTGTTGGATTTTATTAAACTCTATGAATTCACTCGGCGTTATCGCTGACCTTTTCTTTTAACATGTTTTATCTCAGGTACTTGAAGGTAATTCTCGGGAAGACGACAAGAATTCATGGCCCGCACTTAAACAATATTTCCCATTCAAATACTTTGTAAACCTTTGTATGAAATATAATGACTTGGGACCTATGTAACTTTGATATTTATGAATGGAAATGCTTTATTAATAAACGACGCGATTTTTATGCGTTGTCTATGATGTGAGTAATGTGCTAACCCGTAACACCAACTAGTCTTCCGCTGTATTGAGTTGTATAAATTTGGGGGTGTTATAGTTTGGTACCAGAGCTCTCGTTATAGAGAACGAAAGATTTTTAAAACCAAGGTTTTGAATAAAACATTTCAAAATCTTTTAATTATAAACATTTTTCTAAAAATGTCTAAAAATCTTTTGACTATAACGGTGCCGAAGAATTCCCGAGTTACCGACAAGGCCAAGACTGAGAAGTGTTATTTTAATATATATATAACTTGGATTATATATATATATGATGTAATTTGATTACATGATTGTTTGATGATTATTTTGATTTTTATACGAGGTATTTATACGACGTCGATTGTCACAAGTAACCCTAAATCCCCTAGTAAATTAATCGAAGCTATTCTCGTAGGAATTCTAGCTATCCTAGATTTCAACCAAGTTGTGGATATTTATGATCCCAACAAATGGTTGATATTCGTAGAATTGTAGACATTAGTTGATTGTGATATTAGAGAAGAATTGGCGAGATTAAAACTGATATCGATGTTTTGACGATCTTTTCTTATAGAGTGGAGTTTGACAAAACATTACCACCTGGAAAGATGTCATCTGATTCGTTGTCATCCAATTCTTAAATTGAATCGAAAGGGCGAATGTTGCACTTGAGGCTGTCATTGGAACCATTACCCAAAAGCCTCATGCCACTAATACCTTTCCGAGAAGTCTAGTTGAATGATCAAGTTATTTCATATTAATGACTCATTTGATAATTGTTGTTGTAAGAGCTAATAGGATTGGAAATTAAGTGTTGATTTATATTGAGATTGTATTGCCTTTACAAGGCCGAAGAATAAGATTGAAAGTATTGGAGAATGAGGTAGGATATCGAATTGAGTATAAAATTGGTTAAAATTTGAATAAAGTAAAATTTAACCCGTATGGAATATGAGATTTGTTAATAGAAGTCGTTAAGTTTTGTGAATGAATTATAAGGTTTTAATTGATTGTAGGTTTGTGTTAAAGGGTTGTTCCTAGGCCATTGTCCACTAACGAGGATGCCCAGTGTCCAAGAAATAAATTGAAGAAATCTTCTTCTGAATTGAGACCGATGGATTTTCTGGGACATGTGGAACACCTAATGACTCTTGTAGATTAGTATTCATTGTGGTATCTTTTAAAAATCCCTAACTTAACTGAGATATCAGTTGGTAGGATGAGTTCTGAGAATTGTATGACATAGTGACACGTAATGTGTTACGGTACAATTTTGACTTGTTTGTGATTAATGAAAAGACTACCTTTGATTGCTAAATTATACATGTATCGATTTTATCTATCTTTTATTGCTTCATCCTAATGTTCGCATTAGTGATGCAACCGTTGAACAAGTACTCATCTTGATTTGAGTTACGTTGTGAATCATTCTTCGTGAGTGCCATCGAGATCATGAATCTCATGATTATTTGGCTAAGCTCATTTCCTATCATATCGTAGTTAATTCTTGGTGAACAAGCTTTCATCACTCTTTTGCAGGTCACACATTGTTTTTATAAAATAAAACAGTATGCCTTGAGAAAATTTGAATTTTCATCACTGTAAGGATTATTCATAGTGAGATTTAAAAGTGATTGTTATTGAAATGAAGTTGTTTATAAAACACCTTGGAAAACTTAATTGTTTTCATAACAAGGAAAATCTTTGTAAATTTATTTTGATTCTTATTTAAGAATTAAGCATGAAAATGTTTTTATTATAAACATGATGATAAAACTTTGACGAACTGAGTATTGCATCGTTAATCTTGAAATTGTATATAGTTGCGCGCCTACATACAATTTGGAATGGACCATGCAAGACTGATTAGTAGTCACCATAAAACTAATGAACCAAACACTACATTTTCTTTAAAGATTGTGAAAGATTAAATTTTATGAGATCTGCAAGAAGTGAAAAATAGGGACATAGTGTTAGGGACACCTACACATGTGCCTGTAACATCTATTCTTCTGAGTCGAATTTACTCATCTGTGGAATTTGTCTTATTTGACAATTGATATTCCCTTCTTGTCCAATTCTCCCGTAGTGAGATTCTTAGGAAAAGTATTTGATTATCGAGTGTTGATACCCGACTGGATGTATCGACATTCTTATCATTTCTTATGATTTGATTTCATTTGAATGACCTGGGTAAAGATCCGAGGAGCTTTCGAATGGGTACTCAAATTATGAAAACATGGAATATTTCATATTCGTTAAATGTTTTCGTCTGTATCTGATTTGAAATTTATATCGCGTAGATTATGCGTTGACCTTACTCTTTAGATGATAGTTGTGTCTCCATATATCCTCGAATTTGTGAAGGATTATGAGTTATTATTGGTCTTTTGAGAAGTTCGCATCTTATCAACGGCAACGAAACTGGAAAGTTAGTAATGCCAGTAGAATGGATTGATTGATTATGACATGACGAAATTGTCTTAATTGATGGGAACTCGAATAGAATTCCCCTAAATGATAAGATGTTGATTATCAAAATTGAACTAAATAATTCCTGATGGATGACGATATCCTGTATTTAGACTTAAAATTATATTATGAATGATTGTGAATTAGTCATAGATATTATAATCTAGAAGAACCTAATATGAAATTATTAAAAGATGTTTTCGTTATCTGAAACTTTAGGAAGTACTTATTGATGAGTTACTTGGACTTTCGCCATTAAGGAAAGTAGAATTTGGTATTTGATTATATTTCCGGTGCGACACTTGTGGCTTGTGCACTGTACGTCAGCACCATCTGAATTTAAGGAATTACCGTACAACTGAGATAGTTGTCGGAGAAAGATTTTATTATACCAAGCCTGTCATCCTGAAGAGCTATGGTGTTATCTTTCCTTATATTTATAGATTACTGTGACTGAGTAAATTGACAATCGAAAACGATATCCATAACTCGAAATGGAAGAATTGTTCGATCATTTACAAGGTTCTAGCAAAATTGATCCATAGCATGGTTATCATCAACTTCGCATCTGCGAAAGAGATTATCTATTCCAATCACTACATCCGGTGCTTGTAATGAACATTGTAAGTTCCACGTGATGTCGTTTGGATTGACCAATGCACATGTAGTATTCATGAATTTGGTGGATCACGTGTGTAGGCTGTAATTTGATAAATTCATGCTCGTGATCCTTAAGGACTATTTATTTGTTTGTTTATAAGAATAAGAATGAAGTTAATAATTAGTTATAAATTGCCCTGAATTGGATAAACAATGAAAACCTGTACCTTGAATAATTAACACGTGATTAAAGACTTAATACTTTACTTGATTTGACTATGTGATTAAAAGGATAATGGAATATAAAATGACTTTTCAAAAATTAAGAGCCCTTTTAAGACTTTGGATTTTACCAAAAAGAAATGGAAATATGTTTTGACAAATGTTATAACAAAGAATTTTAAGGGATTATTCCCTTATACACAAACCATTTAACTAAACTTTTGTTTAGGGGTAAATGTTTGTGTATACCTCAAGATAACTTAATAAGGATTGAGTAAACCATTTAAACCATAACTTGAAATTTAAAACGATACATTTTGCTTTTCAAACTAACAAAACTTTGACCAAAGTATAAACAAAGGTTTTTCGAACATTTACGAAATCTTATTAAATTTTTTCGATAATTCAACAAAAATCTTGTTAATTAAATTCAAATTATTTTTGAACATTTTATATAATTGGTCGAACTAAGAAATTTAAAACTTTTACGTTTACGCTTCATAAAAATTAACTAATAATTATTTAATTAATTATAATAATTATCGACGCTTTAGACGACGGATTGAGTAAAACAGATAAAGATAATAGTAAAGACGAAACTGAAACATAGAAGAGATGAAGAAAGAATTTTGAATAAATACGGTTATGATATTTATTTCATCTAGAAAGTGAACATAATTACTGACACATTAGGTAGAAAGTATAAAGAACCAATTAGGACATGTTCCTTAATAATGAAGGTGCAAAATAAATTGCCGAACAATTTAAAAATATAGCCGATGCATATAAAAAGGATAGTATAGATAATAAAAGGGATTCACGACTAATATGAATCATTAAGATTGAGAAGCCGATAGCTTTAAATAATTTAAAGGCCACTTGTGGTTGCCTAAATATAGAGGATTGTGAGATATAGTTATGTTGAAAATTTGTAAGTATAAGTATTCTATTTATGTCATTTATGACTAAAAGTATCTTTGTCTGAAGAAGTTGTACTAATGGCAAATTATGAAGGCAGACATCGCCTCATACATTAGTAAATGTATAACTATTGCAAAGGTCATCATCTGAATTTGATTCGATTTGGGTCATCGTCGACAGACTGACCAAATCTGCTAATATCATTCCCGATAATGATAAATGCAAAGAGTTATGTAAACATAGCGTGCCTGTATCGATCATCTATATCAAGATCCTCGCTTCGCATCGAATTTCTGAGATTTGCTCAGAAATCATTGAGAATGAACCTTGATGAGAGTACTATGTGCCATCCCAAATCGAAGGGACGAATGATTGACCTTTCGTAATAGACCGTATAATCGTTTTCCTTTGGAAAGATTATCATTGATAATTATCGTATTAGGATTGAGATTGAATCTTGTTAGGATCTAAATATTAGAGCATCTGTAAGCAGAAGTTGAGATGAAGACACCCGACATACACCCACTGTGAGTTGGACATGTCTTTCAGGTTTAAGGTTTCCTATGATGGCGAACCTAACCTTATAAAATACCCGACCCGCGAAATCTGAAATGATTGTTGAAATTAGGATTTGATTATTAACTGCCGATAGTGGGCAAGAGGTTATGTGAATGTGAAATGTAGACCTTGAAGTGCCAAATGGGTAGCGAAGTTATGCCACAATTTTTAACCATGGAAAGATGAATTCATGATCTGACAAATCATGGGATATAAGTCCCCGTTGCATAGGACCATTGAGATAGTATAACAGATTGGTTTGAAAGGTATATAAGCTGGATCTACTCTAGGACTTCAAAGACTGCGTGAATTATGTTTCGTATATCAAACTTGATGGAATATCTATCAAGTAAGAATCTGATTATTCTTAGTAGAGTTTAGATCGGCGAAAAGTTGCATTCATCAGAAACCCGTGAACATCATGGATAGAGAAAGTAAGTCAACATTAAGCCTGATCTTATTCCCGTAGTTATGTTTGATGAAACTCGCGTATTGTAATGAATTGCACTTGTGAGAAAAGACCGAATGTGGAGGAGATACCCACATGGCCTTAACTCTATAAGAAGCGAGTAGTAAGGTAAGATGATCTTTGAGGACAAAGATCCTGTTTAGGGGTAAATGCTGTGACAATCCGTCAATTTACGATTGATATTTTATTCTCAAATATTATTTGAAAATATTATTTTAATGATACAATATGAACTCACTTATTTTTGGGAAGAAATTTGGATTTACGTCTTGGAGTAGCATCGACTACGTCTAAACCGGAGGATTCAACGTTACGTGCTTACGTTTACATACACCATCTTTGGTGACAGTCCGACATTTCAGAAAATAAATTTATCCGTGAATATTATTTTGGAGTTTTAAATTTGTGTTAGTTCATAAACTCACAAATTTACGAGAAGAGATTAGGACTTACGATTTTATTTTAACGTCCTTTACGACTAAACCGGAAACCCTAGGATTACGTATTTACGTTTTCGAACTCCGTTTTTGATGAGACAATTTTTATTGGATTCGTTTTGTGACGTTGATTCATAATTTATAAAAACGTTTTTCGTAAAACGACCCGAGGGCACGCAAATCGAGGAAACTATAATCGAGGAATACCCGCAAATAAATGGGGATGAGACAAGTGGGACACTTGTCCCACCCCCATAAAAACCGGCCTTAACTAGCTACACAAGACACTTATGTGTCAAGTGTAAGCTAAAGCCTTACACATGTCCCTTTAGCTTCAATATGAAGCTACTTACTTCACAAAACCATCAAACCATTACCATTTCTCATTTGCAACATGCAAAACTAGCTACAACTCTCTCCTCCCTTCTTGTTCATGCCGTCCATATCTCACCATAAAACACCATTTTGATCAAAAAATTACCATGGAATCTTATGTTATTTACATATAAGATGAAGCTCTTTTGAAACCCTATTGATTGGTGGTGATTATAACATCCAAGGAGGAGTTTCCATGGAGTATCAAGGCTGATTTTTCCACAAGGAGTTCATGGAGCATGGTGGTCTTGAAGATGGTCTTGGTGCATCACAAGTTTCTCCATCAAAAATCCATGTTTTGATCAACCTACATCATCATGGTGGTATAAAGATTGTCCTTCTCATCTTCTTGTTACTTTGATTATGTAAACATGTATTCTATTTCCTATTGTATATATTTATGATGATTATATGATGATAAAAATGTTATGTGGGGATTTGGTGTTGATAAACATGATCAAAAAGGTGAAAACCTATAAGAAACAAGTTTAAAATCTTGGTTAAATTTGATGGCTGTATAAAACAGTAAAGAACCATATGTTTAACTGATAAAATGATGAAGTAGAATGGATTTACAGTAAGCTATGGGTCTTGTACACATGTGAGAGTTGGCCATGCAATGGAATCATTGTAATGAGTGAGATATGATCAAAACAAGTTTAGGGTATAAATCTGAGGTTACTGTTTTGGACGATTTTTAGAAAATATTTAGAAGATGATTCAACAGTAGCCATAGAAGAGTTAAATGTAGCACATATCATGTAGTTTATGTTATAAAAATTTGAGCTTCTAATTCATTATATAACTCTAGATATGTTAAAAATGGTGAACATGAAGTTAAAAATAAGATTTTTGGAAATAATGTTTATTATTATTATATAAGCACTCACATTATAATGTATAAAATGTAAAAATATAAACCCACTAACTTATAAAACTTATTTATATAAATGTATAAAAGGTTAATTAAATGGGTAAATTATATAAATGGTGGTAAAATAATATTTATAAGTAATAAAAACTATAAACTTGATTTTTACGACTCTTTCGGCTATCGCCGTGAAATTAACGTTTTTCGCCAAATAAAACTTAGACGACCAAACCCGTCTAATGTAAAGTTTATAAAAGTCATATACTGATGTTTAAGTAACTAATACAAGTGAAAACCTATAAAACCCGAACTATAAGAAATACGGACGTTAACGGACTAAATTAACGTTATTGGACTAATAATACAACAAAAATGGACTAGAACACTTATAAACTTATTATTGGACTTAACCCATTTGGGCCCGACTTGAAAGTATATGTACTGATAATATAAGTACAAAAAGGATTAATACAAGTTAAGAACTTATAATAGGCTTATTGGACCTAAAACACGTAAATAGGTAAAACGAGAAAACTAGTATAAAAGTTATCGACACATAACACAAAAATGAGTAAATGAGGATATGTAAACCCACTTGATCATCATATATATATAATCATCATATGTATACATAATTGATATTTTATAAAGTCATTGGACAAACGTCTAAGACCGATTATTATTTGTCTAGGTTTCCGTGATTGAAGCACGTACCGTACGACCGAATTGCCGATAACCCGCCTTCCCACATCAACGTGAGTTCATAGCCTCGCACTCTTTTAAATGTTTTTATAAATGTTTTATAAACCCGCGAGGGAGATAACATGTTAGTTTTTATTAAATAGGACACCATTTGTCCCGATTGTTTGTTTATTGATTTTGGATCCGAATGATTGAATGACCCGATTGTATGACCCGATAAATGATTGAAGGACCCGATAGACGAGATCAAATGGATTATTAAAGTTAGGTTATGTCACTAAAAGTCCCATTAGCATGAATTGTGAACTACCGGGAGTTGGTAGACGCTTATGCATTTAATAGTACTATTTGGGGACGATCACCCCAGTTCGCGCCTTGACGGTTGATCCCCGTCGTGCCACATTGATTGGTAAGCGAATTTATGTATGAGAAGATTTGCATAGCGTGACCTTTGTGACGACACGCTACTTTAGATGGGCAAAATTGGTATCGGGTTAGCTATCCATTGTTGGTTTAGTAAGGTAACAATGTCATGCGGCTTGTAATAATCCAAAACTAATGAAATACTACTAGACGCTCCGAATTACGATGTATTGCCTGACTAGCAATACCGGGTCATACTATTGATATTGTATTCGTGTTTTGGTTTTTCATAACCATATTCATATAACGGTTTTTATTTGATTTTATACGACGTCATAAGACGTATCGTATGATGTTTTTACGACATTGGTTCGTATATTGATTTTTAAGGCAAATGCCTATATTATGATTTTCGATGAGGATTTGTATAAAATGACTTTGGCTATTTTATGGCCTAATAAAATGATTTGTACAAAATGATTTTCAGTAATAATTTTATACTGATATTATATTGTTGGATTTTATTAAACTCTATGAATTCACTCGGCGTTATCGCTGACCTTTTCTTTTAACATGTTTTATCTCAGGTACTTGAAGGTAATTCTCGGGAAGACGACAAGAATTCATGGCCCGCACTTAAACAATATTTTCCATTCAAATACTTTGTAAAACTTTGTATGAAATATAATGACTTGGGACCTATGTAACTTTGATATTTATGAATGGAAATGCTTTATTAATAAACGACGCGATTTTTATGCGTTGTCTATGATGTGAGTAATGTGCTAACCCGTAACACCAACTAGTCTTTCGCTGTATTGAGTTGTATAAATTTGGGGGTGTTACATAGACGGTCGGACCAGTCTAATGTAAACTTTTTAAAATTCATATACTGATATATAAGTACTTAATACAAGTAAAAACCGATAAAACCCGAACTATATAACATATGGACATTAACGGGCTAAGTTAGCCTTATTGGACTATTAATCCAACTAATTAGGCTAAACACTTATAAATTTACTTATTGGGCTTAACCCACTTGGGACCAACATGTAAAGTATAATACTGATAATAAAAGTGTAAAATGTACTAATATAAGGTATTGGGCTTATAATAGGCTTATTGAGCCTAAAACATGTAAATAAGTGAAACTAGTAAACTAGTATAAAAGTTACCAATACATAACACTAAAATTAGTAAATGAGAATGTATAAACACACTTGATCATCATCATATATATAAAATCATCATATGTATACATAATTGTTATTTTTATATAGTCATTGGACAAGAGTTTAAGACAAGTATTATTTGTCTAGGTTTCCGTGATTGAAGCACGTACCGTACATCCAAATCGCCGATAACCACGTTCCCACATCAACGTGAGTTCATAGCCTCGCACTCTTTTAAATGTTTTTATGAAATGTTTTATAAACCCTCGAGGGAGATAAAATGTTAGTTTTGATAAAATCGGACACCATTTGTCCCGATTGTTTGTTTATTGATTTGGACCCGAATGATTGTATGACCCGATGAATGATTATATGACCCGATGTGTGAAATAAAATGGATTATTAAAGTTAGGTTATGTCACTAAATGTCCCATTATCATGAATTGTGAACTACCGGGATTTGGTAGACGCTTGGGCATATAATAGTACTATTTGGGGACGATCACCCCAGTTCGCGCCTTGACGGTTGATCCCCGTCGTGCCACATTGATTGCTAAGCGAATTTATGTATGAGAATATTTCCATAGCGTGATTTTTGTGACGACATGCTAACTTAGATGGGCAAATTGAGTTTCGGGTTAGCTACCCGTTGTTTGTTGTAGTAAGGTAACAATGTCATGCGACTTATAATAATCCAAATAACGAAATACTGCTATATGCACTGAATTACAATGAATTGCCTGACTAGCAATACGGGGTCTTATTATTGATTTTATGTTCGTGTTTTGGTTTTACATAACCATATTCATATAACGGTTTTCATTAAACTCTATACAATGTTATAAAAGTATTGTATGATGTTTTTACGAATTTGGTTCGTATAATGATTTTGAAGGCAAAAGACTATATTATGATTTTTGATAAGGATTTGTATAAAATGACTTTGGCTATTTTATGGCCTATTACAAAGATTTGTACAAAATAATTTTCGGTAATAATTATATAACGATGATATATTAATGGTTTTATTAAACTCTATGAATTCACTCGACGTTATCGCTGACCTTTTCTTTTAACATGTTTTGTCTCAGGTACTTGAAGGTAATTCTCGGGAAGACAACAAGAATTCATGGCCCGCACTTAAATAATAATTTCTATTCAAATGCTTTGTAAAACTTGTATGAAATACTATGACTTGGGACCTATGTAAATCTGATATTTATGAATGGAAATGCTTTATTACTAATCGACACGATTTTAAGCGTTGTCTATGATGTGAGTAATGTGCTATCCCGTAACACCAACGAGTCTTCCGCTGTATTGAATTGTGTATATTTGGGGGTGTTACACAACGTGCATGAATACTTTGAGGGGTGACCTCGTCATGCAAATTAGAGGGGTTGCCTCTAATTTATTATACTGGTTTTAAATAGGAGGGATCAACTCCTTGTGAAGGATGCAAGGCACACACCACATTCACACTGAATAATCTGTTGAAAAAATGTAAACTAGGATGCACCCATACGCCCCACCTGATAATAATAATATGGCCAAAAGATGAAAGGGACGCCACGAGCTATCACTACGTCGTGGTGAATTCATAACACTGGTGCCTCGAGAGTTATGGTTATGGTACCTCCATAACTAGGTGAAACTGGTCATGCATGTATATGGCTTTAGGTATTCTAATTAAACATAAGCAATTCAAAAACATATAAATCATATACTGGGGAAAACAGTTGGCTGCATACGGGAAATATTAATAAGGAAGAATGTCCATACTGAAAGGACGGAGAATCCGTACCTTGTGTCCAGTGAACGAAGAAGATGAACTGTAACACCCCACTTTGGTAAGTGGACCGTTACGCGTAATTATGGCGTGTCATCAAAGCATGCAAGGTAATATGCAGTAAAACATACATGACCATAGGGAAAAGCGGAATCAAACATCGGTTCCCGAACATAAGCCCAAAACATAACAAAGTAAATGATATTAATGAAAGACTAAACAAGCAAAAGTATATGAAGGAAAAAGGAGATGAAGTCTATGGAAACTTCCATCCTATGCATGTCCTCCAAATGCTCGAGTCAGTCCTTGGGTACCTGCCGTTTTGGGACATGGAAAGGAAAGTAACGGCTGAGCATAACGCTCAGTGCACGGATATACAAACATGAAATAAATAATATAAGCATGAATAACATATATAGCAGCGAAAATGAATAAGTCCTGGAAAACCTGGTATAACTTAGTGACACTGGTTTTATAGTTTGAAAAGCCTTATGTTTTATCTTATGAAAACTTTTTAACCTATTAACCATTAAGCCAATATATGTCATGAAATATCAACGTGCATGAATACTTGGAGGGGTGATCTCGTCATGCAAATTAGAGGGGCAGCCTCTAATTTAATATACTGGTTTGGGTAGGAGGGATCAGCTCCTTGTGAAGGATGCAAGGCACACACCACATTCACCTGAATAATCTGCTGAAAAATGTAAACTAGGATGCAGCCATACGCCCCACCTAATAATAATAATATGGCCAAAAGCTGAAGGGACGCCACGAGCTATCACTCCGCCGTGGTGAAGTCATAACACTGGTGCCTCCAGTGTTATGTTCATGCTACCTCCATAACTAGGTGAAAATGGTCACGCATGTATATGGCCTTAGGTAATCTAATTAAACATAAGCAATTCAAAAACATATAAAACATATAATGGGGAAAGTAGTTGGCTGCATACGGGGAATCCTAATAAGGAAGAATGTCCATACTGAAAGGACGGAGAATCCTGTTGGGAATAAAATATAGCCAGTCTACTTGAGCGCTGACAAGAGTAAAACAAGCGTTGATAAGAAGAAAACAAATGCTGACAGATCAAGCGTTGACAAGACAAAGCCAAGCGTTGATACATTGAAGACAAGCACTGATGGAAGGATATGATCTACACGTTTATTATATTCTAGATTACTTCTAGTAAAGATAGGAACAACAATGTATTTTCTATTTTTATCTTTACCTATAATAGTTGATACGTAGATTATTGTACAAGGCTTCTTATGTCTATAAAAGAAGACCTTTAGGTTATTGTTCAATATAAGTTTTCATACGTTAAATACTTCCATTGTAAGCAAGTTTGATATCATTAATCAAAGTGAAAGTTTGTTTACATCTTGTGTGTTCTTGTTTAAGTTTTAATTCCGCATAACACTTAGATTGTCATATACATATACAAAGGTTTCTATAAGTGTATTACTTGATCTAATCTCGTATACATAAAGTGATACATGCATTTTAGATGGGTTCAGAATTAATCTCGGTATCTCCTCGAATTGATCACAGCTCAAAGTGGAATGATTTGTTCTTGGTGACAAATAGTGGGTTTGGTTTTCTATTCTACTAAAGAGATCAATGCGAAAGGTAACTTAAAAGTAACCTAGAAGCAATTAATTAACAAAAATAAAACTTGAATTAAAAGTTAAATAAAACAATAATGTGAAAATAACCTTAAAATGCTCTATCCGGAATATTGAAGCTATGCGGAATAATATGTCTATGCGGAATGTTTTGACTATGCGAAATATCAGGCTTAGTCGGAATAAATTACTCTATGCGGAAAAATCAAGCTATGTGGAATATTGAACTCTATGCGGAATAAACTGTTACTCGGAATAAAGCTCTATGCGGAATAAATTGCTATGCGGAATAAAGAAACTCTATGCGGAATAAAAATTGACCAAAGCTTACTCGGAATAAGTTCTATGCGGAATAAATGAGTGCTATGCGGAATATAGAAATATTCCGAATAGGGGACAAAACAAAATGACTATCCGAAATATACAATTATTCCGCATAAGAGGCAAAACAAAATGACTATTCGGAATAAACTGGACGAAGAACACTAAGCAGAAACTTAAAAACAGAGGAACACGAATTTATCCAAAATCGACCAAATTAACAAAAAGGTTTAAACCAAACTAACCAATAATCATCTACTAACCATAAGCAACAAATCCCAACAGTAAAAACACAAAATCAACAACTTTTTGAAGATCGAATCACCAAAATACCACTTAGAAAACATTGAATAAAAAGAGAAAATTAACAAGATGAATGTAAAGATTATATTGATGATTAATGTAAAGTAAACAAAAGGAAAGATTAAACACTTAAAAATTTTAAAGATTCAACAAGAAAATAAGAATCACCAACACCTTAATGGTGTTGGCTTCCTACGAAAGAAAAGAAGAACTGGAAACTAAAAAAAACTAGGTGCAAAATTTTGTGAGGGTGATTTCCTTTTATAGGCTAAGTGGTTGGTTGGTGAGTGGGCTTTCTTCCTCTCTTCTTGTCTTCTCGTCTTTTCAGAAAAGTTGACGTTTTCGATTCTGATTCGGGATTTGTCGACGATTAAATTCAACTCGTCTTTTAATTTCTTCGTTTAATAGACTTGAGTTCCTTCGACATATGTAAATCTTCCATCTTTGGTCCTTTTCTTCGATAAATCTTCAAACAGGCCCATTGACTTCAAATCTGTTGCATCTCTTAGACAATAGACTTCGTCTTGAGTCTTTTTCTTCGATAAATCCTGTGCAATCCCATGTTTTCTCCAATATCCATCCGGTTGGCGCTGAAAACACAATAAACACAAAAACCACGCATAATTCCAAACAAATGATATTAAACACGCGTTTTGGTCTTGTTTTAGTAAGAAATAAGTGGTAAAAGGATGGGTGTTTTCACACCTATCAAATCCCCTACACTTATCCATTGCCATGCCCTCATGCAATGCTTAGTGATAAAGCAAATTTACATTTTTCTCCTAATTAATCAACCTTGGCCTTATTAAAATTCTACTAAACAAAAATTAAAGTACTAAGAGAAATTAAAACTTTAAAGTAAACAAAAGGATAGAAAACCATTTTCACTTGAAAATAGCTATATGGAAATAACTTGCAAAGAGATCAAGGACTTACATTAGGGCAACGGTGCTGCGAAGATTTATCACCCTCAAGTTTCACGTTCCCCAAACTAAGCTTAAAAACGAGATCATTGTTATTATAAGTTAGCAAATCAAACACTTACACACATGGCTTAATTAAATGCTTAAACTCCCTTATTCCTAGGTGTATTTCTTATATTTTATTTTTGTCTTAGAATGATCATGAAGATGCATTTTTGGACTTATTTCGATCGTTTATTTAGGCTGAAAGCAAAGTAGGACGATTTGATCAATAGTTAGCTAAAGGACAAAATCTCTTAAAACTGCTTCTCGGGATATCAAAAAGTTCATATCTTGGCATAACTCGGTTCACGATTTGAGACCTTTCTCGGGCCGATCTTTGGCATGTACTTCATACTTCATATCTTGAGATACGTTCTTGAGATAATGGTCTTCTCTTCGTAATAGAGTTTCTTCACTTGGAGACTTTTGAGGGGTACTCCAACTTTGTTGACCACGACTTCATGATTATTTATTCAATCTCTAATTGGGATTTTGAGATACAACGATCCGCCTCCTTTTCGGACTTGGATCTATTTATCCTCATACCTTGTTAGGGTCTTTTCGGATAGACTTCTCCATGATCTTTATGGGAGTTGATTGCTTTTCGTCGTGAGTCTTGATCCTTCATATTGATTTTAGGAATAATGCTCTTCACATCACTTTGGATCTTTAGCAATAAAATGGAATCCTCATGCCTTGTTAGGGCCTTTTCGGACTCGCCAATCTTCGCGCCCCGCTTCATAAGTTATGCCTTGGCTATGAAATCTTATCATTACCGAGCAACTTTTAAACGATCTTGGGCTAGAAGCTAAGTAACCTTTCAAATCGTACGACCTTACTTATTGCAGATAAATTATTAGCAAGTGATGGGAGAATAGGCAAATAATTACACCAAGTGAGCTTGTGCAAGAATACCGACTTATAAATGACTCTATCATTTCTCGTCCTCCACAATTTAAAATCTCAAGTAATGAGACTCGTGGATACTTAGCCTAATAAACCAATTAAGGTCTACATGGTTAAGGATACTAGCTAGAATAAACTTGGATAAGTCTATTCGGGTTGAGTCAAAATAATCGCAACGGGCCTAATATGTCAAAAATTTCTAAACTAGCTACACCACTTTATTAATATTTTTGACTTTATTGTGGGATATATACATATGAAAGCAACGATAAAAATTTAAAAATTACGACTATATGGCCAAAGTTAATTAAAAATTTGAAAAATGTTGAAAAAGATGATTTTCCGGTTAAATGAAGGCATTTTCATGGAAAAGTCCACTTAAAACTTCGATAGAAGTCCCCCCTACACTTAAGATAAACATTGTCCTCAATGTTTAAGCATGTGGGAAAAGTCTCCCCTACACTTATGACATTGTACACGTTGGTTAACTCAAGTTAAGGAAGAGACGACTAACGTGATCAATTTCAAATGTGAGTATGAAGAAAATTGAATCACGATAGTAGAGAGATAGAACCGGATTTCGGATAACACGGGAGCACGGTTCTTCAAAGATTCCAAAAGTGCACTTATCCCTGTAATCACATCACCAGACAAACACAAAGAACCTATAGAGGCCCCCCTACAAATAGGAGGTTAAAACGAAAAAGGATAGATACTCGGGTTGCCTCCCGAGGAGCGCTTGTTTTTGATAACCGAGTCACGAGCCTGACTCGACCCAAAATTAGTTCATGGGGAACGTGGTGAGGGATGGAATCATCTCATGAGAGATGTCCTCACCAAAGTACAACTTCACTCGTTGGCTATTCACCTTAAAATTAGGTCCATTAGGTTGAGCAAGCTCGAGAGTACCATATGGAAAAATGTGGGCAATGGTGAATGGGCCGGACCAACGAGATTTCAACTTTCCCCAAAAGATTTTCAACCGAGAGTTAAAGAGTAAAACTTTGTCTGCAACTTGGAACTCTCGGTTCTTAATCTTAGAGTCGTGAATGAGCTTAGTCTTCTCCGTATAGATCAAAGAATTTTCATAAGCCTCATTACGGAGTTCATTCAGCTCATTGAGTTGGATCTTGCGCCGGTCACCGGCTTTGTTGATATCAAAATTAGCCCACTTCAAGGCCCAGTAAGCCTTGTGCTCCAACTCAATGGGGAGGTGGCACGCTTTCCCGTACACGAGACGATATGGTGTACAACCAATCGGAGTCTTGTATGCGGTACGAAAAGCCCACAAAGCATCATCAAGTTTTTCAGCCCATAAGGCACGATGCTCTCCCATGGTTCTTTCAAGAATTCGCTTTATTCCTCGGTTGGATATTTCAGCCTGGCCATTAGTTTGTGGGTGGTAGGCGGTGGAAAGACGATGATTTACACCACACATAGCCATGACTCTTGCGAATTGATCATTGCAAAAATGAGTCCTGCAATCACTAATAAGGGCACGAGGCACAACGAATCTAGCGAATAACAATTTCAAAAAGTTACAAACCACCCTTGCGTAATTAGTAGGTAAAGCTTTGGCTTCAACCCATTTGGAGACGTAGTCAACGGCTACAAGGATGTATTTGTTTCCTTTAGATGAAGGGAATGGCCCCATAAAGTCGATACCCCAAACATCAAAGATTTCACATTCTTGAATGAAATTCTGAGGCATCTCGTCTTTATGTGTGATCTTGCCTTGTTTTTGGAAAGCATCACAACGTTTAACCATCTCGTGAGCATCACGATAAATGGTGGTCCAATAAAATCCCGAGTCAAACACTTTTTTGGCGGTGTAGTTGGGACAAAAGTGACCACCGGTGGGTCCTTTGTGGCAAGCGTCAAGGATTTTTAAAGCCGCCGGTCCATCAACACATCGGCGAATAATCAAATCAGCACATTGTTTAAATAGATACGGGTCATCCCAAAAGTAAGTCTTAATGTCTTTGAAGAACTTCTTCTTTTGTTGGGATGTTATCCCGTTGACGAGAATTCCACCCGCCGAGTAGTTTGCAATGTCCGCAAACCACGGGGTTTCATCAGAAGTCGAGTTGATAGACATTAAGGTCTCCAGGGGAAAAGAATCATTGATTTCTTTGTTCGGATGATCCCCTTGGTAAGGATCCTCAAGTCTACTGAGATGATCCGCGGCTAGGTTTTCAGCTCCTTTTTTATCGCGAATTTCGATTTTAAATTCTTGGAGTAGCAAAACCCAGCGAAGAAGTCTTGGTTTGGAATCTTGCTTGGTCAACAAGTAATTCAACGCGGAATGATCGGTATACACGATTGTGGTGGAAAGGACAAGATAGGGGCGGAATTTTTCAAAGGCATAGACAACAGCTAAAAGCTCTTTTTCGGTTGTCGTGTAATGCAATTGGGCCCCCGTTATTGTCTTGCTAGCGTAATGGATCGGTTGGAAGTGTTTATTCACTCTTTGGCCCAAAACCGCTCCAATAGCAAAGTCGCTAGCATCGCACATCAACTCAAAGGGAGCTCCCAATTAGGGGTAACCAAGACGGGTGCCTTAGTTAGCTTATCCTTAAGCAAGTTGAAGGCTTCAATACACTCATTGGAAAAGATAAAAGGAGTATCTTTTTCCAAGAGGTGGGTCATCGGGCGAGCGATTTTAGAAAAATCTTTGATAAAATGACGGTAGAAGCCCGCATGACCGAGGAAACTTCTCACACCCTTCACGGTTGAAGGTGGAGGCAACTTAGAAATAACATCGACTTTAGCACGGTCTACTTCAAGACCGGCTTTAGAGATCTTGTGTCCTAGCACGATTCCCTCTTTTACCATGAAATGGCATTTTTCCCAATTAAGAACAAGGCGAGTGTCTTCACACCGCTTAAGCATACGTTCTAAATTGGCAAGGCAAGCAGAGAATGAATCGCCATAAACCGAGAAATCATCCATGAATACTTCCATAGTTTCTTCAACCATGTCATGGAAGATAGCCATCATACACCTTTGGAACGTCCCAGGAGCATTGCATAAACCAAAAGGCATACGTTTGTAAGCAAATGTTCCATAGGGACAAGTGAAAGTGGTCTTTTCTTAGTCTTTGGGATCGATGGGAATTTGAAAATACCCGGAAAAACCGTCTAAGAAGCAGTAATAGTCATTACCCGCAAGACGCTCGAGCATTTGATCCATGAAAGGAAGAGGAAAGTGGTCTTTTCTCGTGGCATCATTGAGCTTGCGATAGTCAATACAAACTCTCCACCCAGTAACGAGACGAGTGGGAATCAACTCGTTGTGTTCATTGGAAACAACGGTTATTCCGCCCTTCTTGGGCACACAATGGACAGGACTTACCCATGGCGAATCCGAAATAGGGTAAATCAAGCCGGCATCAAGAAGTTTGATAACCTCTTGTTTGATGACGTCATGAATGCGAGGATTAACCCTTCTTTGGCTCTGGATTGCAGTTTTAAAGTCATCTTCCATGAGAATCTTGTGAGTTCAAAAGTTCGGATCAATTCCGCGGATATCGGAAATTTTCCAAGCAATTGCCTTCTTATGATCTTTAAGCACGGGGATGAGACGAGATTTTTCTTCTTCGTTCAAGTCCTTAGCAATGATGACAGGCGACTTCTTCTTATCTTCAAGGAACCCGTACTCGAGATGGGGCGGCAACTCCTTAAGTTCTAAATCCGGAGGATTTTCGATGGGAGGCGTATTCAAAGTCGGATCATCGATAGCAATAACCGTGGGAGATGGTAGAGAAATATTGTCGTCTTTGAGAAGGTTTTCAATGAGGCGAAGATCTTCATCCCAATCGGTGAGAGAATCGTCATTAGCTAAGTTCACATCTCCCATGGTGGCTTCCAAATCTTTCCAAAGGAAATCACTTTCTCCAAATAGAGATAGTGATGAATAAACTGAGTAAACGGTCTCAACATTGGGAAGAGAATTAGGAATACTTTTACAAGCATCTTTGAAGTGTTCTTCACAAGCCTCATCAAGAACGTCAATACAATTAACACTCTCATATGAATAAGGCTGTTTAGAAAGCTTTCCCATGTTGAAGACGATTTTATCATCACCCACTCTCATAGAGAATACTTGGTAGACCTATGGAGGTTGTTAGAGGCCATGTATGAGACTGAAGCACCAACTTCAGTCAATGGAATAAAACTGTGGTCAACATTCAAGAGAATGTGTGGACCAAGAGATGAAGATCCTACTATTTGGAAGGATCTTGAAGATGACCTCAGTGGTCTTCAATGGAGGTTGTATTCAGCTGCTGGTGTTTATTATTTGAGTTCTACAAAGTTTGCTGAGTATCTACTTGTAGATGGTCAGTATTTCATGTCCAAGGAAGTCTTGGAGAAGATGAAGAACACACAGCTGGAAATTGATTATTCAAGTGATGTGGCTAAAGATTTAATCAAATTTATTTATTACCAATATGAGAAGGTTTGTAAGATTCCTCCTAGTCCTTAATTTTATTCAGAAACTTGATTACTAGAGTAGATATCAAGTTTAGGGGAGGATTGTTAGGAATAAAATATAGACAGTCTACTTGAGCGCTGACAAGAGTAAAACAAGCATTGATAAGAAGAAAACAAACGCTGACAGATCAAGCGTTGACAATGTTGGGAATAAAATTGACCAAGTCACTTGAACGCTGACAAGAGGAAATTGGACGCTGACAAGAGTAAACGAGACGCTGACAGATGAGACGCTGATACGAATTATCAAGGCGTTGACAAGAAGAATCTTAAAGACAAAGACAAGGACTAAATCTGCCAATGATGAATTCTTCAAGCTGGTGGACAAAGTATGAAGATAAGAATTCAGAATATATTCTTAATGTTTAAAAAAATTTAGTCAATATGTTATTTATGTATGTTTATCTTGTGTCTCTTCCTAAAATAGTTGATCTTAGCTTTTTGTACAAGGCTCCTTAAACCTATAAAAGGAGGCCTTAGGGTTAGACATAAGACACATCTCACATACACCTCTTCCACATATCTCATAACACTTTCATTGTAATCATTCATTGATATTATTAATCAAAGTGAAAGTTTGCTTTACTTTGTTTTGTTCATTGTTCTAAGTGTTAAATTCCGCATAACACTTAGATTACTTCATACATATCAAAAGTTTCTCTACGTGTATTACTTGATCTAATCTCGTATACACAAAGCTAATCGATCTAAGTTTGGGATCAACAAGTGGTATCAGAGCTTGTTGAGGAACTTTGATTTGAAGAACGAGATCCAATATCGTGAGGTGAACCAGGCTAAGGAAGAAGGTGAAGAAGAATCTGATGATGTTTTCAGTTAAGGCCACGTCTACTTCAAGTTCCAATTCTTCTTCATGTTCTGATAATGAGGTATGTGATAACTCTTCTTGTCGTTTAAATACTGAGAAACTTAATAAAGAGATTGCAAAATTGTTAGATGATATGAGCATTGAAAGATGCAAGTTGTCTAACTATCAAATTACTCTCACTGAAACTGAAAAGACAGTTTCTGAGTATAGGAAAATGGAATTTGATTTAAAAGATAAAATAAATATCTTAAAACATGAGTTAAATCAAAGTAAGGATATCATAGATATCACGAATAGAGTCAATCTTGATTTAATAGCTAAGTTAGATGAGGCTAACAAGAATAAAGATAATGTGAGTCTTAAAATTCAGAGATTTGATAAGGCCACACAAACCCTAGGAGAGTGTGTAGGTAAACAAAGGCATTCTAAGGATATGTCTGGGATTGGGTTGAAAGATTATACTGCTACTCCACCACCTGCTGGGGACTTTTATGGTGTCCAAAGAAAGGACTTGTCTTGGACTGGTATTCCAGAACTCCAAGAAGAGGAATTTATTCCTCCACCTAGAGTTCTTACCCCAGTAGAGGAGTACAAGCAGAAACTAACAGATTTAGAAGAGTGGAAGAAGGCCAACCATACTTTGTTTGTTAAGGGAGGTTTGTTGTGTGAAAGTCCAAATGACCCTACCCCTATCACAACACAAGAACCTACCCCTATCAAGATAACAAACCCAACCACTGGCAAGACTGTTGACCTTGGCTCACACACTGTTAAGAAACCTAGTGTCAAGTATGCAGAGATGTATAGGAAACCTAGGTCACCCCAAAGCCAAGCAAGTGTTAATGGGACAGGGTTTTACCAGTCTAAGCCTAAGTTTGTGTCTAAAAAGGCTTGTTATACATGTGGGAGCTTTTCTCATTTGGCCTATAATTGCGTCAGTGGATACAACTCATTCGCTGACAATAGGTCATCTAATGTCAACCATAGATCTTTTGTCCACACTAGACCACAAGCTACTAGACCAGCTCCTTTCTTCTCTAAGGCAGCTAATACACATGGACAAAGGCCCTTTCAAAAGACTAACACTTGGTCAAACAGACAGTATGTTCCTGTAGCAAACCCTAATTTGGGCGCTGATAGGAACAAATTCAGCGCTGTCAAGAACAAATTCAGCGCTGACAGGAACAAGTTCAACGCTGACAGGAACAAATGCAGCGCTGACAGCTCCAAATTTGGTATGAGACCTTATTTTAAACCATATAAACAAAGATACTTGGTTAGTAAGGGTCAAGGGTCTAGGGCATCATCCCACATAACATGGAAACCTAAACAAGAGCAAAACTCTAGCTTTAATGGTATTTCAATGACTTGCAATAGATTTAAATATCTTGAGAAGGTCATTACTAGTCTCATTGGAACAAATTGGGTGCTTAGGTCACAAAGGGATGAACAGCCATTTATGGTAAAGAATAAATCCACTCTAGTTGAACAACTAGACAGATCCAAGTCTGACAAGGCTTGGATCTCCAAAGGAAACTAATTTGTTTTCTTTTTGAGCAGCCTATCCAAAAGCAGGTTAATGATCAAGGATATTGGGATAGTGGATGCTCAAAGAACATGCATTGTTGGTCTTTCCACTGATATTATTTTTATCCACTAACATGTTATCTCTACCCATTATCATGGGATAGGGTAGCCTCTGTTGGTGTGTTTTTGTGGTTTTTATCTAACTATGCAGGAAAGTGGAGCTACATTTGGATGGATACAGAATTGCAAACTTTTATTTATGATGGTTGGAGTGTTTACATTCCTATCTTGAGATAAATTTTTGCTTCTTCACATATAATGATTTGTATGCTTCTGTTAAGGGGAGGTAAACCTCTAGGTTTTTAGGTATTCTTAGAATGCTCTTATCACAATTCTAGATTGTGTCCACTGGTGAGTACGGGTTAGTTTTCTAAACCGTGAGGCACTGTAGCATGCAAAGTTGATATACTTTGCACGCTGCCAAGACTTTTGACCTAGAATTGGGTGTGGTCGTATGGGTGACTTGGGGTAGTTATTGTTTTTGGGCTTACTTGGGGAGTTGCAAAGGTTTTATATGAGTTAACTTTCTCTTTGGGGCATTTGTGAACAAAGGACTCTAGAGTTCATGTGTGTCTATCATGTTTTTTCATGAGTGTATGCATGAACAGTGTTTGTCACTCTTGCTTATTAGAGACTAGTTAATTTCCTTAGGATTATTACCTTTGTTTATGTTCTAACTAAAGTTTTCCATTCTCAAGTCCATTTTATGCTATGACATCTCAGTCGGTGTCATTTATAAACTTCTTTATAAGACCCAAAATGTTTTATCACCCTTTCATTTTTCAAATTTTTGGATATCTGGAAGCCTAATGATCATTGAGATGTTTTTCCTAGTGATTGACATCTAGTAGCAGCAGAGATCACTTTCACAAGGGTGTATAGTGTTATGGAGATGGCTAAGACTATTGGCACTAGCTTTAATGCAGGTCAAGTCAGTCTTATCATCAGTAAGTCCATCCCCATGTCCTATGAATCAACATTGAGGATTCATTTCCCGAATGTGGATGAGGACAGTATAAAACCTTTGACATTAATGGAATTGACGAAAATATGTATTAGCTTGTAAAAGCATAATACATAAATGGTACAAATTGTCAAGGATTGTTATTTTGGAAGCTGATGCAAGGAGGATGTTCTTGGTTCCGTCCTTGTATATTGATCTTGGAGAGGAGTCTTAAAAAGGGGAGGAGCAATCGAAATTGAGTGACAAAAGTAATACAGAAAGCTCCAAAGACTCTACAGGTGCTGAAGATGATTAAGACCAAGTGAAGGCTGACTATACAAGTGATTTGAGTGATTGACTTTTTGAGATTTATTATTACTCAAATTTGGGGATAAGTATGTTTGTAAGAATCCTCTCTGTATGTTTTATTTTATTCAAAAACTTGATTACTAGAGTAGATATCAAGTTTAGGGGAGGATTGTTGGGAATAAAATTGACCAAGTCACTTGAACGCTGACAAGAGGAAATTGGACGCTGACAAGAGTAAACGAGACGCTGACAGATGAGACGCTGATACGAATTATCAAGGCGTTGACAAGAAGAATCTTAAAGACAAAGACAAGGACTAAATCTGCCAATGATGAATTCTTCAAGCTGGTGGACAAAGTATGAAGATAAGAATTCAGAATATATTCTTAATGTTTAAAAAAATTTAGTCAATATGTTATTTATGTATGTTTATCTTGTGTCTCTTCCTAAAATAGTTGATCTTAGCTTTTTGTACAAGGCTCCTTAAACCTATAAAAGGAGGCCTTAGGGTTAGACATAAGACACATCTCACATACACCTCTTCCACATATCTCATAACACTTTCATTGTAATCATTCATTGATATTATTAATCAAAGTGAAAGTTTGCTTTACTTTGTTTTGTTCATTGTTCTAAGTGTTAAATTCCGCATAACACTTAGATTACTTCATACATATCAAAAGTTTCTCTACGTGTATTACTTGATCTAATCTCGTATACACAAAGCTAATCGATCTAAGTTTGGGATCAACAGACAAGACAAAGTCAAGCGTTGATACATTGAAGACAAGCACTGATGGAAGGATATGATCTACACGTTTATTATATTCTAGATTACTTCTAGTAAAGATAGGAACAACAATGTATTTTCTATTTTTATCTTTACCTAGAATAGTTGATACGTAGATTATTGTACAAGGCTTCTTATGTCTATAAAAGAAGACCTTTAGGTTATTGTTCAATATAAGTTTTCATACGTTAAATACTTTCATTGTAAGCAAGTTTGATATCATTAATCAAAGTGAAAGTTTGTTTACATCTTGTGTGTTCTTGTTTAAGTGTTAATTTCGCATAACACTTAGATTGTCATATACATATACAAAGGTTTCTCTAAGTGTATTACTTGATCTAATCTCGTATACATAAAGCTAAATCGATCTAAGTTTGGGATAAACAAATCCGTACCTTGTGTCCAGTGAACGAAGAAGACGAACGAAAGAGAGTCCTACTTCGATCCCACAAATGCTACATAGATAATATACGTGTATAAGTATTCTGATTACTGCGTACGTAACAGATTTTATATCATCTCTTAGCTTGTTTTATATGTTCATGTCATGTTTTAATATTATCTTGTGTTTATCATGTATTTTGTCTATTCTTATTAACTATTACTTGTATTTCTTGTATTATTATACTTGTTATGTAATAATAAGTAACTTTCTAAAAATAGCAGGTTTCCTAAAATAGAATGTTTCCAAAAATAGATTTACTGCTTAAAATAGATAAGTTTCTAAAAATAGAAAGTTTCCATAAATAGATTTTTTGCCTTAATTCAATAAGTTTCTAAAAATAGAACGTTTCCATATTTAGAATTAAGCTGGATTAATAAGCTAAATAATATAAGCTTAGTTGTACTGATTAAATATGCTAAGTCATGTGATTTGTAATATAGTTTATTAATTAATACATGTAATTTACATAAACTATAGGTTATAGGATTTAATTAAATATATCATGATTTAATTAAATTAAGTGTATAAAAATACTTAGGTTAAAACATGTATTAATATTTATATTAATATAACCTAAGTCATGAAAATTAATTAATTATAAGTCATGTTTTAATAATTAATTAATTACTATAGTCTAAATTACATAATAAAATACTTAGGTTTAAATCGTGTATTATTAAGTAATAATAATAAACCTAAGTCAATGTTTTAATTAAATTTATTATTACCATGCTAAATTGATTTAATTAACTTGTAAAATTATATACTTGTAAAATTTACTAAACTTGTAAAAATAAGCATGAACTCGTGCATTACCATTTTAACATGACGTGAACCGGACCAATTAATTTAATCACTCTAGAATAATTAAGGTCTAATTAACATAGCCTAATTGACAAGATTTAAAATCAATATTAATATAGCATGATTAATTTAATACGCTAATTAAATTAATTAAACATAACATGAAAAATATGCTAAACCAAACATCTCATTAAAGGTTTAAAACGGTTATCCAAACGCCCCCTTAACTGTTTCCTTAAACCCAAAACCAAACACACCTTTAACTGAGTTAAAGGGTTCCTGCTGCCCATTCTTAGTACCCACTGTTTTAATGATTTTTACATGCTGTTTGTTTAAAATTACCCGCTGACCTATGATTTGTTCCTGCTGACAGAACAAATACACCACTGGTCGCAGCCAGTGGTTTCCCCCTGCTTGGTCGCTGTTGCCACTGTTAAGCCAGACGCACCCCTGCTGACAGCAGGGGTTTGCGGCTGATGGAGAAAAAAGGCCACCGTGGCTGTTTGGTTTGTAGCCGCTCGAAAGAAAACCACCACTGAACACAATCAGACCCAACCCCCTTATTACGTTTTTTATAGATTAGGGTTTTAACAAATTAACAAAATCAAAAGGAAACAAAAAAAATAAGATTAGGGTTTCTTACATGCTTTTAGGGTTTAAGAATAACAAAACATGAAACATCATTGATCTTCTGGATTTGAAAACACGTTTGATCTTGTTTTCTTTTGGTGTTGGTCAGCGGCAGCAAGGAAGAACAAAGGAGAAAGAGGCGTCTGTTTAATATTGAGGGTTTGGTGTATGATTTTGGTATTGTTAAAAAATAAAACTAGTCTCCCGTCCTTTTTCTTTATAACCGGCCTAGGACTCACTTGGGCCTAGACCCCATGTGTTCTTCTTGTCTTCTTGTCTAAACGGCCCAAATCAAACGCCTTTCCTTTTTATTAAAACCGCGTCTTATTAAACGATACGCGCAGTCGTGGTTTAAACTGTCGTGAATTTACCCTGATTATATATATACGTTTAAACGTAACTATTACGTACAAAATGACTTACCGTGTTTGATTTAATATCCAAAGAATAATCGTGTTAATTATTCGTGTTTACGTGTTACATAATTATTAATTATTCATGTTATTATAATTACTTGTACGTAACTACATTCATCGTAATAATAATTACGTAAGTACATAATTATCTGTTCGTAATTTCATGTTCTTGATTTTATGTTCGTGATTATAATTATTATTGTTAATAATTATCATGTAGTAACACGTATTAAATTCTTGTAATTTATATTCATGATACGTGTTCATGTTATATACAGAATGTTTTAACCCTGTACGTACGATCAAAAGTGTACTGTTTATGGTAAAAGCATGTGGGTTTTACAATTCTTCCCCCCTAAAAAGAATAATTCGTCCCCAAATTATAGATAACGTAAACTGAAAGAGAAACACACCCGAATTAAATAGGAAGGGTATGCAAGATAATGGAATATGAAGGTGACATGGTAGAAGGGAACGTGGAACATGACATGGCTAAAAAGGACATGGGACGTGACGTGACTAAAAGGATCTTACTGGATTATAAAAGGATGAAAGGATAATATCTTGATGGACTCGTCCGTTTCGAAGTGGCCTCCCTCTCGGAACGGTTCCTCCACAAGATCTTGACATAAATGATAAATCTTGATCCTCCTGACCTTGACTTGAAAATACGAAAAATTTATTTGTTATCAATTAAGATAGATCCCTTGAATTTGATCGAGGGAATAAGAAATAACGTGCAAGGGTAACTGTAACGTTATGATGTAACATAACCTAACTAACTGATAATAGTAACGTCTTAGCAATGATGTGCGAGACATACTGAAACGTAGTACGTGAAAATTTTTGAACGTGATACGTGAAAAAATTTGAACGTGATACGTGGATATATGGCGAGTATAATATGGCAACATATCGTGATCACTGATACGTGTAACATATCTTGATCGTGGAATGAACATGACATGTGAAACATATCGTAAACATGGAATATAACTGCGGTTACACCAAACGCTAGAAGGCGATACGTGGAATGTGACGTGAAACGTCCATCTGAGGATAGAGAGTTATACTAAACTTAAGCCTGGTCTCTCAAGTTCTTGCAAAACTTCTTAGAACGCAAATGAACGTAAAATCGTAAGCCAAAATACGATCATGAACGTGAGCGTGAACGCAAGTCGAGAAATTAGAACAAGGACGTGAACGTAGATCAGGAGCATAATTGCGAACCTTTGTCTGTCCCGATAGCTGACGGATTACCAAGTGATCAGATGAGACTTGCCTGGAACATATCCAATCGATCTGTTGGTTCTGAAATCCTTGCGGACGTAAGGATTCTGTAGACTTGATTTAACTTTCAGTAATAACCCAGATAGCATCATGCTTCTTTCTAAGTTTGCGTGAATCTGGTAATCCAAAATCCATGGAGATCTTGTCCCATTTCTGTTCACATTTTCTGAAGATGGAAACATCCTAGTATGTTGGTGTTCTATCTAGCCTATTGGTATGTCAGGTACTTAGATATGAACGTAACTGTATCTTGATGCGTATAAACTTGATACATAGGACTTTGCGAAACTCTGGATTCTCAGAAATTAGACTTTTCTTAGCGTAGGGTTTTCTGGAACAACTAATGTAGTGTAGGGTTCTCACCTTATGCATAAGCTGAGTCATGGTAAGATTAACCGGGAGAATCCATGTGATTCAACATGCTATTGTAATCAACCGAAATTTATATTGAAAAATTTCAGGGTGAAATTTCTCTTGTCATAGAATTTGCAACATAGAGCAAATATGGTCTTCCTGCTCTTCTCCAGACTTTAGAGAAGGTTAGGTTGTCATAGATGAAAACACTGATAAATTTGTTTAGGAGTTCATGGAAACTTAATTTATTAAGTCCATAATGTTGTTGTTGCACATATGAGACTAATACAAAATCATGAATCTAGCACGACCGAGTCGTGTATGAATAGCAGTCATAGACATGCCCTTCTCTTTCACTCGTCACTGTTGGAAGCATGATCATGAATCTGATCTTGGAAAAGTGTTTGACACCCTCTAGTCGATTGGACATGTCGTCAATACGTGGAGGAGAATGACGGTCGACATATAATCTCATGTTACCGTTCTTCTCCTTGAAGGTTCTTCTGAAATGTATGGGAAGATTTTGGTATAATCGACTGGTTATGTGTAAAAGGAACTTCAGTGGTCGTGTCTTAACTGACAGCTAGAAAATTTTAGCAGTCATGGCTAACAAAGCACGTGCCTGGAAAGCATAGATAATTTGTACAGATTTTCCTGATGGAAAACCATGCTGAATGTATTCAGGAGACTGAACATTACTGTACATAATCATGAATCGTAGCATGGTGTGTTGTTCGTAGTCTATAATTAGGATTGAATTCAACTCCCATTTGTCCGAGGAAATGCGTTATCAGCTTGGATCTCATCATTAGGCTGAAGGAAAACCTTCGTATACATGGGAATACGAATGGTGTCCTTTATGGTCATGAATATATATGAAATATGGGTGCATGAAATGAAAGTTTCAATCGAGCAACCGTGATAGTTCTCACTGATATGCCGGTGCTGGTACTGAAATCCTTGTGGCATGATTAATACATGGCACAACGAAATGGGTATACCCTTTGGAGGGTACCCTGAATTTCTTAGGGATGTTCCAGAATTAGACGTGAGTTATGTGTGTTGACTCGTGTCTTGACATGTCTCTTCTGAAAGCATACATGAGACATGTGTCTTGACTGATGTCTTGACATGTGTCTCGAGGTGTGAAACAAATAGAACTACAAATATTAGGTTATTATGCCAGAATTGACGGATCGGTTGGAATGCTGATCATTTGTATGTCTGATCACGTCCGCGGCCGGAGCCTCGGTTGCGATTTCTAGGATAGTTGTTGTCATAGTAGTGGTTACTATCGTCCTGTTTGTCAGTTCCAAGATGGTGATTCTCATGACTGTGATTCATGTAACTATTCAGCTGAGTGGCCTGCTGGTACCGGTTCTCTACTCATATGACTAAAATGACAACTGAATGACGTGTAACATGTAACTAAGAATTAGGGACAATGATTGATGGAAATCGTCTGGTGGTGAAGCATCTTCTCGTCCAATCGCTTTGATATACCGCCTTTGTCTTCGTCTTATAAGATCTCCAGGTTGTGAACAACATCAGCATCTTGTAGCGTCTCCAACATCCGCAGCATCAACCCTTAGTAACATCTTCAAGCTATGAGCGGCATCAACAATCTTGTAGAGTATCATCAAGTGGAGTACACCTGAGATGATTTAGAATCGACTATTGAATACTCGTAGAGCATTGTAGGTAATATATACCTAGATCAAAGTACGTGTAATACACATGGATTACAGTACATGTGGTACACATGAAATGATCGATATGGTTCGATCATCTGACATGATTTTACAGGGAATATCCCGGCAAGGCAAATGTAGTGGAAAATGCACTTAGTACGAATAAACATCATTCTGGTTACATAGAGAAAACACCCAGAAGGTTGGTGAAACGAAACTCAACGATGAGCAGCATGAAAGCATGGTTAATGGAGACCAACCATGACTATCATAAAAGCAGGATTTACTGAAATCTTTCAATGTCTAGCATGAGGGCGTGATCGACATTATGAGAACATAATCAACATAAGGAGACTTAATACATACTTAACATGAAGATGATATCAACATAAAAACTTGGAATGAAATTAATCATGAAGTAGTATAAACATAATCAACATGAAAATAAAGTTAACCATGGTAGCATGAAAACATACTTGACATAAAAACATAATAACTTATGAGGGGACATGAAAAAAAATTTATGCCAATAAATCATGAGAAAAATTTTATGCATGAAACAGTGCGTGAATGCATGATGCAGTTTATAAAAACCGTTATATGCGCGAGGGGACGCCTATGGGTCGGTCCCAAAACAAAATACATGGTGAGGGGACGCCTATGGGTCGGTCCCAAAGTTAAAAGTTTCGATAAAAGCACATGTGACTAAATAGTGCCAGTCCTGTACCAATCATTACTTAGTCATAATTCCTGCAACAATGATACATGGAACATAATTAAGTGAAAATCATATGTCAAAACTTATAAGAAAAAAATTTATGTGACCAATTATGAACTACTGGGGTTCAGTTCACATTAATCATAGTTCACGAGGAACATCATGCATGAAACAATGACACATAACTAAATATGAATGACGGTTGTCCATCCATATTAGTGAAACAATATCGATGAAAACATCAAGGTTAAGACATCAAGGTGCTGAAAACATCATGGCTAAAACAACAATGTGCTGAAAACATCAATACGTAGAATAACAAATGTTGGCTTAGGGAGCTCCTAGTGACTACCCACTAGTCACAAGTCTTGTTTTTGAGCTACAGGTCGAAGCCTTGGCTCTGATACCATAATTATAACACCCACTTTGGAAAGTGTACCGTTACGCGTAATTATGACGTGTTATCAAAGCATGCAAGGTAATATGTAGTAAAACATACATGACCATAGGGAAAATCGGAATCAAACATCGGTTCCCGAACATAAGCCCAAAACATAACAAAGTAAATGATATGAATGAAATACTAAACAAGCATAAGTATATGAAGGCAAAAGGAGATGAAGTCTATGGCAGCTTCCATCCTATGCATGTCCTCCAAATGCTCGAGTCAGTCCTTGGGTACCTGTCATTTTGGGACATGGAAAGGAAACTAACGGCGGAGCATAACGCTCAGTGCACGGATATAAGCATGTATAACATATAGCAGCGAAAATGAATAAGTCCTAGAAAACCTGGTATAACTTAGTAACACTGGTTTTATAGTTTGAAAAGCCTTATGTTTTATCTTATGAAAACTGTTTAACCTGTTAACCATTAAGCCAATATAGGTCATGAAATATCAACGTGCATGAATACTTGGAGGGGTGACCTCGTCATGCAAATTAGAGGGGCTGCCTCTAATTTATTATACTGGTTTGGGTAGGAGGGATCAGCTCCTTGTGAAGGATGCAAGGCACACACCACATTCACCTGAATAATCTGCTGAAAACATGTAAACTAGGATGCACCCATACGCCCCACCTAATTATAATAATATGGCCAAAAGCTAAAGGGACGCCACGAGCTATCACTCCGCCGTGGTGAAGTCATGACACTGGTGCCTCAAGTGTTATGGTTATGGTACCTCCATAACTAGGTGAAACTGGTCATGCATGTATATGGCTTTAGGTATTCTAATGAAACATAAGCAATTCAAAAACATATAAAACATATACTAGGGAAAACAGTTGGTTGCATACGGGGAATCCTAATAAGGAAGAATGTCCATGCTGAAAGGACGGAGAATCCGTACCTTGTGTCCAGTGAACGAAGAAGACGAACGAAAGAGAGTCCTACTTCGATCCCACAAATGCTACATAGATAATATACGTGTATAAGTATTCTGATTACTGCGTACGTAACTGATTTATATCATGTCTTAGCTTGTTTTATATGTTCATGTTACGTTTTAATATTATGTTGTGTTTATCGTGTATTTTGTCTATTCTGATTAACTATTACTTGTATTTCTTGTATTATTATACTTGTTGTGTAATAATAAGTAACTTTCTAAAAATAGCAGGTTTCCTAAAATAGAAAGTTTCCAAAATTAGATTTACTACTTAAACTAGATAACTTTCTAAAAATAGAAAGTTTCCATAAATAGATTTACTGCCTTAATTAAATAAGTTTCTAAAAATAGAATGTTCCCATATTTAGAATTAAGCTGGATTAATAAGCTAAATAATATAATCTTAGTTTTACTGATTAAATATGCTAAGTCATGTGATTTGTAATATAGTTTATTAATTAATACATGTAATTTACATAAACTATAGGTTATAGGATTTAATTAAATATAACATGATTTAATTAAATTAAGTGTATAAAACTACTTAGGTAAAAACATGTATTAATATTTATATTAATATAACCTAAGTCATGAAAATTAATTAATTATAAGTAATGTTTTAATAATTAATTATTTCCTATAGTCTAAATTACATAATAAAACACTTAGGTTTAAATCGAGTATTATTAAGTAATAATAATAAACCTAAGTACATGTTTTAATTAAATTAATTATTACCATGCCAAATTACTAATAATATACATGTAAAATTTACTAAACTTGTAAAAATAAGCATGAACTCGTGCATTACTATTTTAACATGACGTGAACCGGACCCGGAACCTCATGACCTGGACCAATTAATTTAATCACTCTAGAATAATTAAGGTCTAATTAACATAGCCTACTTGACAAAATTTAAAATCAATATTAATGTATCATGATTAATTTAACACCCTAATTAAATTAATTAAACATAACTTGAAAAATATGATAAACCAAACATCCCATTAAAGCTTTAAAACTGTTATCCAAACGCCCCATTAACTGTTTTCTTAAACCCAAAACCAAACACACCTTTATCAGAGTTAAAGGGTTCCTGCTTCCCATTCTTAGTACCCACTGTTTTAATGATTTTTACATGCTGTTTGTTTAAAATTACCCGCTGACATATGATTTGTTCCTGCTGACAGAACAAATACACCTCTGGCCACAGCCAGTGGTTTCCCCCTGCTTGGTAGCTATTGCCACTGTTAAGCCAAACGCACCCCTGCTAACAACAGGGGTTTGCGACTGATGGAGAAAAAAAGGCCACCGTGGCTGTTTGGTTTGGTGCAAGCCGAACCAAACACAATCAGAACCAACCCCCTTATTATGTTTTTTTATAGATTAGGGTTTTAACAAATTAACAAAATCAATAGGAAACACAAAAAAAATAATATTAGGGTTTCTTACATGCTTTTAGGGTTTAAGAATAACAAAACATGAACCATCATTGATCTTCTAGATTTGAAACTACGTTTGATCTTGTTTTCTTTTGGTGTTGGTCAACGACAGCAAGGTAGAACAAAGGAGAAAGAGGCATCTGTTTAATATTTAGGGTTTGGTGTATGATTTTGGTGTTGTCCAAAAATAAAACTAGTCTCCCGTCCTTTTTCTTTATAACCGGCCTAGGACTCACTTGGGCCTAGAGCCCATGTGTTCTTCTTGTCTTCTTGTCTAAACGGCCCAAATCAAACGCCTTTAATTTTTATTTAAACCGCGTCTTATTAAACGATACGCGCAGTCGTGTTTTAAACTGTCGTGAATTTCCCCTGATTATATATATACGTTTAAACGTAACTATTACGTACAAAATGACTTACCGTGTTTGATTTAATATCCAAAGAATAATCGTGTTAATTATTCGTGTTTACGTGTTACGTAATTATTAATTATTCATGTTATTATAATTACTTATATATAACGACATTCATCGTAATAATAATTACGTAAGTACATAATTATCTGTTCGTGATTTCATGTTCATGATTTTATGTTCGTGATTATAATTATTATTGTTAATAATTATCGTGTACTAACACGTATTTAGTTCTTGTAATTTATATTCATGATACTGTTATATAAGGAAAGTTTTAACAATGTACGTACGGTCATAAGTGTACTGTTCATAGTAAAAGCATGCGGGTTTTACACGAACGAAAGAGAGTCCTACTTCGGTATCACTAATTCTACATGAATACATACGTGTATAAGTATCTGATTACTGAGTACGTACTGGTTCTATATCATGACTTAGCTTGTTTTATATGTTCATGCCATGTTTTACTGATTTAAGCTTTATACTATGTTTATCATATATTCTGACTATTCTGATTAAGTATTACTTGTATTTCATGTATTATTATACTTCTGTGTAATAATAAGTAACTTTCTAAAAACAGCAGGTTTCCTAAAATAGAAAGTTTCCAAAAATAGAAAGTTACCAAAAAAAGAAAGTTTCCAAAAATAGAAAGTTTCCAAAAATGGAAAGTTTCCATAAATAGGTTAGCTGCCCTAATTAAATAAGTTTCTAAAGATAGAAAGTTTCCATAGTTAGATATAAGTTGGATAATTAAGCTAATTATATAAGCTTAAGTGTTTACTGATTATTATTCTAAGTCATGTAATTAATACTATAGTTTATTAATTATTTCATGTGAATTAAATAAACTATAGGTTAAAGTATTTAATTAAGTATAACATGATTTAATTAAATAAAGGTATAATCAATACTTAGGTTGAAACATGTATTATTATCTATTAATAATATAACCTAAGTCATGTAAATTAATTAATTATAAGTCATGATTTTAATAATTAATTTATTATATAATCTAATTAAATGATAAATACTTAGGTTAAAATTCATGTATTAATAATCATATTAATAACCTAAGTCATGTAAATTAAATTAATCATGTTCATGTTTTTAATTAATTTAATTTAATTCTTGAAAAATATAACTTGTAAAATATTTAATCTTGTAAAAACACAACTCATTAACCGAACCGTGTTTTATCTAACATGTGTGAACCGGACCCGTGTTTAACCCGTGAACCGGACCCAAATGCACCCTTGATCACCTAGCCGCCGGCTAGACAAGGGTTCCCACCGGCTATCCGGTGTTCCCTTTGCTGTCGTGGCATACCCGAGCCAAACATACCCCGACCTAGGTAGGGGTTTCCCTTCTTGCTATTGCCGAGACAACAAGACACCAAACCGAGACCTTGAGGTCTCGGTGGTGCAAGTCGAAACCAAGCCGAGACACCCTTGGGGCTCGGATTAGGCGTCTGCCACAAAACAAACACCCCTTAACCATTTTAAGTTACCCCATTGTAACACCCCCAAAATATACACAAATCATTACAACGGAAGAGTCGTTGGTGTTACGGGATATCACATTACTCACATCATACACAACGCATAAAAATCGCGTCGTTTAAGAATAAAGCATTTTCGATTCATGAATATCAAATTACATAGGTCCCAAGTCATAGTATTTCATACAATTTTACAAAACATTTGAATGAAACTGTTATTTAAGTGCGGGCCATAAATTCTTGTCGTCTTCCCGAGAATTACCTTCAAGTACCTGAGATAAAACATGTTAAAAGAAAAGGTCAGCGAAAACGCTGAGTGAATTCATAGAGTTTAATAAACCATTAATATATCACCGGTATATATAATTGTTACAAAAAATCATTTTATACAGTTCCTTGTCCTAGGGCATAAAATAGGCCAAAAGCATTTTATACAATTCCTTGTTAAAATCATAATATAGGCTTTTGCCTTCAAAACCATTATACGAACCAATGTCGCAAAAACATCATACAATACATTTTATAACGTTGTATAGAGTTAGATAAAAACCGTTACATGAATATGGTTTATGAAAAACCAAAACACGAACATAATATCAATAATAAGACCCCGTATTGCTAGTCAGGCAATATATAGTAAATCAATGCGTATAGCAGTATTTTCGTTATTTGGATTATTATAAGCCGCATGACATTGCTAACTTACTATAACAAACAACGGGTAGCAAACCCGAAACTAATTTGCCCATCTAAAACAGTGTGTCGTCACAATAATCACGCTTGTGTAAATCTTCTCATACATAAGTTCGCTTACCAATCAATGTGGCACGACGGGGATCAACCGTCAAGGCGCGAACTGGGGTGATCGTCCCCAAATAGTACTATTATATGCATAAACGTCTACCAAATCCCGGTAGTTCACAAATCATGCTAATGGGACTTTTAGTGACATAACCTAACTTTAATAATCTATTTCATTTCATTTATCGGGTCATATAATCATTCATCGGGTCATACAATCATTCGGGTCCAAATCAATAATCAAACAATCGGGACAACTTGTGTCCTATTTTTATCAAAACTAACATGTTATCTCCCTCGCGGGTTTATAAAACATTTCATAAAACATTTAAAATAGTGCGAGGCTATGAACTCACGTTGATTGGGAAAGGCGATTATCGGCGATTTGGATGTACGGTACGTGCTTCAATCACGGAAACCTAGACAAATATTACTTGTCTTAGACGATGACTTTATAAAAACAATAACTATGTATATATATGATGATTTTACAAATATGGTGATGATCAAGTGGGATTTTTACATCTTTATACACATTATAGTGTTATGTGTTAGTCAAATTTTGACTAGTTATACTAGTTTCAATCCAATTCCATATTAAGGCCCAATAAGCCCATTAAAATCCCATTACATATTATTAGTGAATTTTATACTTTTAACATCAGTCCTATGCTTACATGTTGGGCCCAAGTGGGTTAAGCCCAATAAGCAAGTTTATTAGTGTTAAGCCAAATTAGTTGGATTAATGGTCCAATAAGGTTAATTTGGCCCGTTAATGTCCGTATTTTATAAAGCTCGGGTTTTATCGTTTTTTACTTGTAATATGTACTTATATATCAGTATATGAGTTATAAAAATTTTACATTAGACAGGTCCGACCATTTAAGTTTTAATTGACGAAAACGTTAGTTTTTACGTTTTTAATCGAAAAGACGTAAAACTTATGTTTATAGTTTTATAACTTATAAAACTTATCAAATTTGTAATTTTTATAACATGTCACATTTAAGAATCATAGTACATAACTTATTTATAAATATTATTAGTAGTTAGTGGGTTTTTATATATATATTTTATAGTAACATTATTTGAGTGCTTATATTATATACTTTTTATTTTTACAAATCTAATTATTAATATTCAGTCCACTAAAATGACCATATCTAGAGTTCTATAAGGTGATGGAACCCCAAATTTTTATAGCAGAAACTACATGATATGTGCTTCATTTAACTCTCGTATAGCTACTGATGAATCAGCCTCTAAGTATTTTAATAAATTCGTCCAAAACAGTCTATGCAGATTTGCACTTCAATTTTGTTTTGATCATATCTCACTCATTATAATGATTCCATTGCATGGTCAACTCTCACATGTGTACAAGTCCTAATACTTACTGTATATTGATTCAACTATACCATTTTATCAGTTTAACCTAAAGTTCTTTACTGTTTTTATACAGCCAACTATTTTAAGCATGATTTAACCATTTTTACATATAGTTTTCTATCTTTTTAATCAAATCTATTAACACCAAATCCCCACATAATATTTTTAATCATCATTCATCATCATATACATATACATAAATAAAGAAAATACAAGATTACATAATCAAAATAACAAGAGGATAGGAAGAACAGTCTCTATACCACCAAGATTGTGTAGGTTATGATCAAGGCTTGGATTTTGATGGAAAAACTTGTGATAAACCAATATCAACTTCAAGTCCACCAATCTTTATAAACTCCTTGTGGGAAACCAGCACTATGACACCAAGAAATATCCTCTTTGGGTCTTAGAATCACCTCTAATCTTCAAGTCTTCAAAGGTTCTTCATCATATGTGTAGATAACACAAGATTTATGGTTAAAATTGATCAAAATGGGGTGTTTGTTCTTGATTTTGGGACGACAAAGAAGAGAGAAAAGAGAGAGTTTTAGGGTGGTTTGCATGTGTTGAATGAGAACAAATGGTTTGAGGGAAAATGGTTTTGTGGTTTTGATAACTTATTAAGTTAAGTAAACATGTGTAGCAACTTGTAACCACAAGTTGACACCTCATGGGTGTCGTGGAGCTACTTTGGCCGTCCTATGTGTGGGGTGAGGCAAAACTTGTTTTTGTCTCATCCCACTAATTTACAGGTATTCCTCGATTCTACTTTCCTCGATTTGCGTGCCCTCGGGCCGTTTTACGAAAAACGTTTTATAAATTATGAATCAACAGCACAAAACAAATCTAATAAAAATTGTCTCATAAAAAACGGAGTTCAAAAACGTAAATACGTAATCCTAGGGTTTCCGGTTTAGTCGTAAAGGACGTTAAATTATGCACGTAAGTCCTAATCTCTTCTCGTAAATTTGTGAGTTTATGAACCAACACAAATTTAAAATCCCAAAATAATATTCACGGATAATTTATTTCCTAAAATGTCGGACTGTCACCAAAAACGGTGTATGTAAACGTAAGCACGTAACGTAGAATCCTTCGGTTTAGACGTAGTCGATGCTACTTCAAGACGTAAACCCAAATTTCTTCCTATAAAATGAGTTAGTTCATAATATAACATTAAAATAATGTTTTTAAATAATATTTGAGAATAAAATATCAACCATAAATTGAGGGATTGTCACACCCATGATTAATTAACATGATGTTTACTTGTTTTTAATTTTTTATTAAAAACATTCATGATTTCATGTGATTTGTAAATCAAAAACATAAAAATAAAAGAGGTTTAAGGTTATACCGATCACGTGAATCAAAGAGGATGAACACACTAACACTCATTGCAATAAACGAACACCAAAAATCAATCAAACACCCCTTTGGTGTGTGTAGAACCCGCCGGCCAAAGGAGAGGAGCAAGAGAGCATTAGGTTTTTAATTATTTTTTAAATTCTTGAATTATGAAAACAGTTTTCCCTTGTTTTCATGTTTAGTAAATTTTGCATGGGCTTGGCCCATGTTTCTTGTTGTAGCCGCGGGTAGGGCCCCACAAGGGGTAACCCGGACATTTTCCGTGTCTAAATAATTAGTGTGTTCTCGTGTTCGTGTTTTACGTGATTTATTAGTTATCGTTCGTGACTTAATATATTTATTCGTGATCGTAATAGATATACATACGTACGTAATATGAGCTCGTGATTAATTTACGTTCATGATTTCATGTTTGTAAGGTCGTGATTATAATTATTATTGAAATAATTATCGTGTGTTAATACGTAATAAATACTTATCGTGTTATAACACGTACGTAATACTTGTAATTCGTGTTCATGAAACGTAAACATGTTATAAAAGGAAAGTTCTAATCATGTACGTACTATCATAAGGGTACTATTCATGGTAAAAGCATGCGGGTTTTAAAGGTACATTCTTACTCAACAATCTTTATGCTACTATTTTATTTTACTCGGGTGCCGATAAGAGTTTCGTATCTAAAACTTTTAGTACCCTTATTGATATTGATACAGTTGAGTTAGATGTTAATTATGAAATCAAATTGGCCGATGGAAAGATAATAAGTACCAATAACATTTTAAGGGGGTGTACTCTTAATCTTTTAAATCGTTCCTTCTCAATTGATATGATGGTTATAGGATTAGGAAGTTTTGATGTCATAATTGGGATGGATTGGTTGTCCCAGTATAATGCATCTATCCTGTGCGGTGAAAAAAAGGTTAGGATTCCCTTGGATGGTAGAACTTTGGTTATCAAAGGCGATAAGAATAATTCTAGGTTAAAGATTGTTTCGTGTAATAAGGTTCGAAAATACAAAGAGGTTGTGAATTATTTCTAGCTCAAGTGACCGAAGTTGAATGTGAAAAGAAGCAAATTGATAATGTTCATGTCGTACGTGATTTTCATGATGTATTTCCTGATGAACTGCCTGGACATCCACCACTGAGGCAAGTTGATTTTCGTATTCATCTTATTCCTGGTGCTGCACCCGTGGCGCGTGCGCCATATCATTAGCACCATCTGAAATGAAAGAACTATCAGAGCAATTGCAAGAATTATCCGAGAAAGGCTTTATTTTCATCACGATGGAGATCTCCAGTATTATTCGTGAAAAAGAAAGATGGTTCATTTCACATGTGTATTGACTATCGGGAGTTGAAAAAGTTAACTATCAAGAACCGATACCCTTTACCAAGGATCAATGACTTATTCGATCAGTTGCAAGGTTCTAGTGTTTATTCAAAAATTGATCTGCGGTCTGGTTATCATCAACTACGCTTTCGCGAGGAAGATATTCCAATTACAGCTTTTAGAACTCGATATGGACATTATGAGTTTCAGGTAATGCCATTTGGATTGACCAATGCACCGGCTGTGTTCATGGATTTAATGAACCGCGTGTGTAAGCCGTATCTTGACAAATTTGTGATCGTCTCCATTGATGATATTATGATTTATTCCAAGAACAAAGAAGAACACGGCGAACACTTGAAGACTATCTAGGAGTTGCTAAGGAAAGAAACGTTATACGCAAAGTTTTCAAAATGTGATTTTTGGCTTTATTACAATTCCTTGGTCAAGTGATTGATAGAAATGGAGTTAATGTTGATCCCGCAAAAATCAAAGCCATTAAGTGATGACGTATAGTCCCCCACCAGGTCATGAACCCGGCCCACGGGTACTACCGGCATCCGGTCTATTACTAATGGGTTGGATTAATATTATTTGAGCTTATGGGCTTCGAATAAATAGCGACGACATGCATGCGTGCGGCCCACGACCCGGCACAGCCGGTACAGGGTTAGACAGAATCATACTCTTATTATGATTAGGATTTACCCCAAAGAAGAGGATATACACTCACCATAATTAGAAAATAACAATCAAGCTAATTCTAGTACTTATCCTTTCCTTGGGGCCGAAGCATCAGTGACAGCCCATTAGGGTTTCACTGCCTATATAAGGAACCCCCAAGGGTTCCACAAAGGTATTACATTCTACACACTCTCAACTCTCATCCGATTCTTAAACCCTAACCGATTACTTACTCACACGCTGGAGTCTAATCGTGGGATACGTTCCCATGGTAAGCCTAACGCGTGTTGTTTTAGTGTGCATGATCCTAACCAAATATTTCACTTGGTGCAGGAGCCGGAACCCAGCCAACCCGAATTAAGCCTAATTCGGGTCTAGCAAGGATCATCCAAATTTTATATCAAAAAGTTGGCGCCATCCGTGGAACCTATGCACTAAGCTAGAACAAGTTTCTTCTCGATATCTTTCAATGACGAAAGGACATCCACAAGGAAATCCCAAGAACATGAATCATGCGAACCGGATGTCCACCGAGGACGAGATACTCGTTCCCAATCAGTCCCATAGCAACCAAACTGGTGGACCAAATAACCAAGTGTTTTTCAGTCCATGGGTGTGATAGGCACGTCCGCTATCACCCCGCCACCTACCTCGACCTTGGACAACCCTGATCCAGGGAGTGCGCCTAAGCCCCCTAACAAGGAGCCGCACAGGCCATCGACCGAGGAAGAAGTGGAAGTCGAACAACTTAGTGAGGAAGACCTCGCTCGAGTTCTCACGCAGAACTTCGAGACGATCGTCCCAGGAATCGCGTCCAAGTTAAACCTAGGTAGGAACCTCCAATCTAGGCTCAACTTTGGAAGGGCCGCATCCGGCACCTCTCCTCAGACTCAAAGGAGGAAGAGGGCACGGCCCCAGGAACGAAACCTCTTTGAGGAAACCCCTCAACCCCGAAATGTGTACGAGCGCATAGGGGATCGTGTTATCCAGGAACTACTACAATCTCGTGAAGAAGGAGATAGATTCGATGATTCAGCCGAACGGCCGGACTTGGAATTAACCAGGAACAATCGCCGCACAAGTGTGTGGTATAGGATGAATACCGGGAAAAAGGCTCCTAGCTCTTCTCATAGAAAGGATCCTTTACCAAAAGGTGGGGCACCGCCTCTTTTCCTCGGTCCATCAGGAGAGGATTCGGATGACCATCCACCCAAGCGTCGCCGACCTAGGCGTACTCCTCCACCGCCGCCAGACGATGAAGGGTACTACGGTGGACCCTATTATCGTGAGGTGGAAGCGGAAGATCTCTCCCGCCCATGGTGTGATCCTAATCTCACCCGTCCATGGTGTGATCCCAAGGAAGATCCTTTTACTCTCCGCATACGGAATTACTCCGAGGATAAAAAGCATCACATGTCGGCGCGCCTCAAGACTTATGATGGGTCTGGTGATCCGGATGATCACCTAAAGATATTTGACACGCATGCAAAAATTGAACGATGGCCCATGCCTATATGGTGCCAGATGTTCAATTCAACCTTTATCGGAAATGCTCGTGATTGGTTTGAGGTACTTCCTCCTCGAAGCATTGATAGCTTCACTGAACTGCGTACTGCGTTCAAAAACAGTTATACTCAGCGAAATAAGTATAATAGGGACTCGGTCTCATTGGAAACCGTCAAGAAACGGCCTGGAGATCTACGGAGGCCTTCACCGAACGCTTCAATGACAAGTGCACGCGCACAAAGACAATGCCGGAACTTCTAAAAATTTCTAATTATATGCATGCCATAACAGACAGGGATTTAATTAAACGTCTCAATGACAAGCGACCGGAGAGATATGATGACCTCATGGAAAGGGTCAGAAACTGTATAGAGGGAGAAACCGCGGTAGCCGCGGCTTATCCTATAAAGGAAAACAACTATCGATTAAACGACCAGTCCAGAAGACAATCGGGTGATCGAAACAACCAAGGCAGTGGAAGGGGCTCGGACTACAAGAGCCAAAACAAAGGAGGGCGATCGGAGGAGAAGTTCACCCCCTTAAAGATGTCCTACTGGGAGATCCTGTTGACATAAGGGGCGAACTTCCCGAGACCTCCTCCGATGAAGACTCCGGTGGACCGTCGTCAAGGAAATCGCTTTTGCGAATTCCACAACGACAAAGGTCACGACACGGAGGAGTGCATCCATCTCAAGAATCACATTGAGTCACTGAGCAAGTCAGGCAAACTCAAACATCTGGTCAAGGATTGGAAGGACGGGAAGGATAACAAGAAGCACGACAAGAAGGATCCCCAAAAAGACAAACCTTCGAGTATATACATGATCCAATCCCAGCAACGCTGCACAAGGCAGAAAATTAGTCAAAAATTTTCACGCGGCAGAGAAATCTCATTCCCTCCCATCACGGCAAGTGATGTAGCCGATGCACCTCTCACGATTGAAGTAAGCATTGGAACACACAATGTTCGCCGTATGTATGTGGACGGAGGGTCATCAGCAGAAGTACTATACGAACACTGTTTCGTACAGCTACGACAAGAAATAAGAAGCCAATTAGTACCGGCTACGTCGCCGCTCATCGGCTTTGGTGGAGACACTATCTGGCCAATAGGACAGTTGCGTCTGCTCGTAACCATTGGGAATGAAGAGCATTTCACCACGGCGTGGATGAACTTTATGGTGATACGCTCACACTCTCCATACAATGGGATCATAGGCAGACTAGGTATCCTGGCCATATGGGCAGTACCCTCCACAGCTCATGGAATGATTAAATTCCCTGTGGAAGGAGGAATTGTCACCATCTATAACTCAATCATACCAGCATCCGAATTTCATGTCGTGACAACACCAGTCCTAATTTTTTCTGTCAAGGATGGATCACCACCTCCCAACTGGAAGGTGGCAATCCATCCCGATTATCCGGAACATGAGGTGTCTATAGGAGGAACACTCTCGGATAGCGGAAAGAGGGCCATGTGCTCTATTCTAAAAGAAAACTTGGATGTATTCGCATGGGAGCCCAAGAATATGACGGGTGTGCCGCGTGCGATTGCGGAACATAAACTCCAAATCCGCCAGGGATATCCTCCCGTTAAGCAAAAGAAGCGTGGTCAAGCACCATAACGCAACCAGGTAATATTGGATGAAGTACGGAAATTAGTGGATGTAGGAATTATTCGCGAGGTATACTACCACGAGTGGTTATCCAACCCGGTCATGGTCAAGAAGCATGACGGGCGCTGGCGCATGTGTGTGGATTTCATAGACCTAAACAAAGCCCGTCCACAGAACTGCTATCAGTTACCAGAGATTGATTGGAAAGTGGAATCCCTATGTGGGTATCCCTTGAATTGCTTCTTAGACGCGTACAAAGGATATCACCAGATCCAGATGGCGGAAGAGGACGCCGAGAAAACGGCGTTTCATACTAGTCAGGGCGTATACTGTTATACAAAAATGCCATTCGGACTAAAGAACGTCGGGGCAACATATCAGCGGCTTGTTGATAAAGCCTTCGACTCACAGATAGGCCGTAACCTTGAGGTCTACGTTGACGATCTAGCCATCAAAAGTCATACGGAGGAGGCACTTCTCCATGACGTCCAGGAGACGTTTGACACGTTGAGGAGGATTAATATGAAACTAAATCCAAAAAATGCACGTTAGGTGCAACTGAAGGGATGTTTCTTGGATACATGATCGATCCAAATGGGATCAAACCTTGCCCAGAAAAGACGGACGCGGTAATACAATTACCGTCTCCTCAGACGCGAAAAGAGGTACAATCATTAAATGGAAAGTTGGCCGGGTTAACAGGTTCTTGTCAAAATCCGCGGAGAAGTCACTCCCCAAATTCAAAACACTCAAGAAGTGTATCAAGAAGGGAGATTTCCGTTGGACAAAGGAAGCTGAGGAAGCTTTTGGTCAGCTTAAACAACACCTCGCAGCTCTTCCCATGCTAGTGGCACCCCGACCTAAGGAAGAGCTCAGGATGTATCTATCGGCTACACATGGAGCAATAAGTGTCGTACTTATGACGGATAGGGACACAATCCAAACTTCGGTCTACTTCATAAGTAGAACACTACAAGGGCCGGAGTTGAATTATTCCTCTGTGGAGAAATTGGTTTTGGCATTAGTATTCGCCACAAAACGGTTACCCCGGTACTTTCAGGCGCACCCAATTGTGGTTATTAATGATCAACCAATAAAACAAATCATCTCAAAACCAGACGTGGCCGACAGGTTACAGAAGTGGAGCATTCTGCTAGGAGAGCATAACATCTCCTATTGACCAAGGACAACGGTCAAAGGCCAAATCTTGGCAGATTTCTTGGTTGAGAAGCCACATGAGGACGGACCAGTAATACAACGAGAGGAAGCTCCAGCAGAACCATGGGTATTATTCACTGACGGATCCTCGTGTATGGACGGATCGGGAGCTGGTCTCATCCTTACGAATCCAGAAGGAATGGAGTTTATATACGCCCTGCGCTTTGAGTTCACAGCCACAGATAATGAGCCAGAATATGAAGCGTTGATTGCTGGTTTAAAAATCATCGCTAGAATGGGAGTTCGCACCCTTGAGGCCTATATGGACTCACGGCTTGTCGCGAACCACATTCTAGGGGGTTACGTAGCCAAGGAGGACAACATGGTTCGATACTCGGCGAAAGTCAAGTCGCTCATCGCTACTTTCAGCAAGTTTTCTATCAAACCGGTACCAAGAGGTGAAACCAAGAAGGCGGACGCTCTTAGCAAGATCGGGTCTACAAGTTTCGCCCATTTATCCAAGAAAATCCTGGTAGAAACACTAAAGGAAAAGTATATAACGGAAGGGGAAGTCGCAGCTATAGTTGAGGAAGAGGGACCTACATGGATGACCCCTATCATCAGCTATTTAACTGACGAAAAGCTTCCGGATGAGGAAAAGGCGGCACGGCGTATCAGAAGGAAGTCGTAGCACTTTGAGCTTCGAGAAGGTATTCTTTACAAGCGCTCTTTCTTACATCCGTGGTTGCGGTGTGTTGGGCCACGCCAGGCTACTTATGTGATCAGTGAGATACATAAAGGGCTATGCGGTATGCATGCAGGCCCCCTATCTATAGTGGCACGAGCTCTACACATTGGATATTATTGGCCTACTATGCATAGGGATTCACGCGACATGATTGTAAATGCAGTGATTGCCAAGTGCACAGACCAGTACCGCGACATCCGCAGCAGGAACTAACACCCATTACATCCCCATGGCCATTCTATAAGTGAGGGGTTGACATTGCAGGACCTTTTCCCGTAGCTGCAGGGGGGTTAAATTCTTGATCGTCGCAATGGACTACTTTACACGATGGATAGAAGCTAAAGCGGTTAAATCCATTACAAGCAAACAGGTTAAAAAGTTTGTTTGGGAAAACATCGTGTGCCGTTTTGGCTTGCCAGGAGAAATCATCTCGGATAATGGGAAGCAGTTCGCGGATAATCCAATCAAGGACTGGTGCGCAGCATTGAATATCACGCGGCGCTTCGCATCTGTTAAGCACCCGCAGACAAATGGTCTTGTAGAGCGGGCAAATAGAAGCTTAGGTGAGGGCATCAAGGCACGCCTGGATGAACGAAGTGACAAATGGGTAGATGAGCCGCCACATGTTCTATGGGCATACAGGACTATGATTAATACAGCCAATGGGGACACTCCATTCGCGCTGGCCTACGGGACTGAAGCTGTTATACCAGCAGATATTGGAATGCCGACCATCCGCACAGCGGAGGTTAATGTTGTCACAAACGACGAGCAACTCCAGATTAATCTGGACTTGTTAGAGGAAAAAAGAGAAATAGCGGCTATCAATGAGGCTAAGTCCAAGGCACGAATGAAGGCTTATTATGACGCCAAGGTTAAAGGTGTTTCATTTCGACCGGGAGATTTTGTTTGTCGTGCCAGCGAGGCAAGTCGAGCGGAGAATACAGGAAAGCTGGGCCCCAAGTGGGAGGGACAGTATGAGGTTAAGAAAGCCTTAGGATGGGGCGCGTAAAAGTTACGTGACAAGGATGGCCGCGACCTGGAACGCACATGGAATATCTGCAATCTTAAAAGATGCTATTGATGTTGAGTAAAATTACCCCTTTAGGAAAAGGAAGGTAATTAGGGCAAGTAAGCACGACGATTTAGGAAAACCGTGTGTAAATGACCCTACAATGAGTTCGTTCTCAAGGAGGCTAGTGTGTTATGTGTGTAATGATATGGATTAATTTGTGATTATATTTGACAAAGAAAAATTAGAAAAGGGATTAGAAGAGAATGACGGTTACGAAGACGAATTAAGCTAAGTCTAAAAAGGCGTACACGTAATGTCGTAAAAAGTACCAAAATTAAAATTTTAACCTTAAAATTCCTAAAAATTACCAAAAATCCATAATAATATTCTAAGAGTTTACAAAAAATCAAAACTTGCAAAAACTTTTAATTAATTAGATAATGACTTTTTAATGCTAATTAAAGCCCTAAAAATCAAAATTAATTATTAAAAAGCCCTAAACAAGATTTTAAAGTTTGTAAACCTCAAAAAAACTCTAATTAAGCTAAAAACTATTTTTCAAAATTCTAAAACCAATTAAAACTATTTTTAAACAATAAAAAACTCCTAAAATCAATTAAAACTTAAATTAATTATAGAAAATGATTAAAAGACCTTAAAAATATTTGAAAAGTTGCAAAAAATCCTAATTAAGTGTTTAGAACCTAGGAAAAATATAAAAATCTAGAAAATCAGACTTTTAATTTTTAATAATAAAATAATATTAAAATAATATTAAAAATCCAAAATATATAAAAAAATTCTAAAAACTTGCAAACTAGCTTAATTTAACCTAAATAACTCAGAAATGAAAGTGAAATTACCTAAATACCCCTATTGGGCCTAGAAAATGGTCTAAACCCAAAACAGACCCTTATTGGGCTAAATTAAGGCCCAATAAGAAAAAGTGTTCAAAATAAGCCCAAAAAGCACAGGTTGACTCAAAATTTGATTTTAAAAAAGTTTTTCCAAAGGCCCAAAAGCTGAAAATGTGAAATAAGCTAACTTATAATAAGCAACTTATTCTTAATGGCCTTTTAAGCCCATTAAGCTATAAGCTGATGCCATAAGCTAAAATTTGACACACAAGCTTCTTTTGACCTAACAAAGACTTCTACAAAAAGAAATTTGAAATAAGTCCAAGGAATAAGCCTGAAAATGCAATAAGCAATGTACACAAAACGACAAAATAGTCGTTTTTGAGTTCAAGGCCACCCCAAGTGCTGATTCAAGTTCCAAAAGCTTTTAAATGACTTAATTAAGCAAAATCAACAAAGAGTTTTCAAATAAGCACACTCAATAAGCTGGAAAATCAAATAAGCTCTTATGTTAAAAGTCAAAGTAGTTTGTTTTCTAGTAAAAAGTCAAAGTCAAAGTCCACTAAGCTCCAGTCTACTTAAATGGGTCAAATTATGAAGATGTATCACAAAAAATAAGTTGTTGCAAGTCTGGATAAGCTGGAATAGCTTATTGATAAGCTGATGACAAAATTGCACTAGCAGGGGCTAGTTTTGGATGTTGAGCAGTGGAAACTTTTTCCACTGCTTGACTATTTTGACTTTTTGTCTTTAGTGACTTTTTTGGAGATTCAGATTTCACAAAGGCACCCAAATGATCTTTGGATCAAAAGGAGTCAATCACAATCAAAATAACACAATCACTAACACCCAATTGATACAGTTTAATCAATTAATCATCAGACATTGCACAGACATGAACAATAAGCAGTTGAGCACAAATAAGCAGTTTTAGCAATAATCAGCCAGCCAAATTCAACCAAATGCACACACAAGCTATTATAAACTCCAATAAGCAAGTCTAAACAGGTTTCATGTAATGATTCAAAGAATTAAGCAAGATTCAAGCAATGAAAGTTACTGATGAACACTAACACATGCAGTTTTTCTACTTTGCTGATGTATTTGACACTTAAGCCAGATTCAACACCTCAAATCTTTCAAACAGGTTATATTAACTTTGTTTAAACCACTTTTATCCCTAAGCATGCATACACACTAAGTGTTCCCAAAATCCTAGGTCAAAACAAGCAGAAACAAGGTCTATAAAGTAGATTGTTTGATTCAAGTGTTTAAACCCAAAAACTTGCAGCAAAATACTCTCAACAAGGTATTTATCAGATACAAAGCATCAACAACAACTTCCCTTAACACAATAACAAGTTACAAGCATAAACAATTAGTCCCAAACACCCCTTTATCTTTTCCAAATAAAATTTTTCAAAGGCAAAGTGAGATTTCAAGCCAACCAAGCATCAATTAACACTAAAACAAGTAAGATAAACAGATTCAAGCAGATTTAAGCCACAAAATTCACAAGAACACAAGTATCACACAAATATCACCAAAAATCACAAATTAAGCAAATTTTGAGATTGAGTATGCAAACCTCATGGATGTACATCCACACCTACGAATTTTGAGCTTATGTGCTAGCAAGAACAAGCACAAGCTTCTACAAATAGCCTGCTAAGATTGAATAAGGTTTAAGCACAATAACATATAAAGCAGATTAAGCAGATTTTGAGATTGAGTATGCAAACCTCATGGATTTGAACTCACTGGCTTCATGTGACTGATTCTTGGATGTTTGTGGTGATAGATGGCATGAAGATATGATCAAATGGCTCATAAGATTCTTAGAAAGTAAGCATGAAGGTGGGACGTTGGATTGTGGCCCTACTGTTTGCCTTCTTCCTCTCTTTGTAGCAGGGGAGGCATGTGTGGGACAAGTGAGTGATGTGGCAAGTAGTATTAAGGTTGGGATGTGATTAGGGGAAGCTTAATCAACATTCTGGAGGGTTTTAACACTTAATTGTTAATGATGAAGAAAAACCCAAATTGTGTGAAGAACACTAAGAACAGGTTTTTAATCTGTTTTGGGGGTGGATTAAGTTTAAAAACTTGTTTAGGCGCCAAGATTAATTTAATCTTAAACCTGGTAAGTGGGATTGTGAGGTGGAGGAAGGGGGCTTGTGATTGGTGGAGAGTGTTAGTGGGACAGGTGTCACCCACTCACTGGTCTAGGTAAGAATGGTTGTCTGCCAGAATAGGTCCCTTAACTCCTTTCTTCTTTAAACTTTGTAAATAACCAGCCCAAAATTCGTTTCCTTTGTTAATGAAGTTTCAAACTTCACACTTTTGCCCAAAAAAGTTTCATAAAGTAAATTCAGGGGTATTTCTTGCCATTTTTGCATTTTTGAAGGACTGGTTTGGCATTTTCTTCAATGATAATGGTCTAGACTTGTATAATTGACATTTTGGAGGACTGAAATTGCCAAGTCTTGATGATTGAGGGACCATTTTTGCCAAATGTTGAAAGTTGAGGGTCCTTTTTGTAATTTTGAGATTTTCAAAGGACCAAACTTGTCATTTCTTGTACTTTGAAGGTCTTCATGATATATTTGACTTTGTGAATGATATTGGTTGACAATTTAGCTTTGTTGAGGGGCTAAACTTCCCAATTCTTCAAAGTGGAGGGCCCTTTTTGTAATTTTGACAAACTTTAGGGACCAAACTTGTAATTATGAGGATACAAGGGTATAAAGTGTCAATTCTTCTATATTGGAGGACCCTTCTTCATAATTCTTCAAATCTTCAAGGGTTGATCTTGGGAAAGTCTTCATTAGGGCTTGGTTCATTGTGCGGCTTCGTTTCCCGTGTTCGTTTTTGCATGATTCTTGTGATCTTTTGTCATTTTCTCAATATCCATACCTAAAATACACAAGTAGCAAACACAAGCATATATATATGGGTATTTTGATGATATTTAATGCATTTTAAGCCCTATTTGGAAGATGAGACTATGTATAAAAGCAGACTCATCACTCCCGTATACTAAACCATTGTCGTGCCCTCACGCAATGCTAGAATAATGTATCGTAGCATCTCCAAAATTCATTTTTATTCACTTTATTGAACGATAAACTAGCTACACTACTACTATTGCTACTACTACTTGTTTTTTAGACATAATGTATGATTTTCATCGCAAAATGGGACGTTTAGGTTCATAGAATAAGAACACGTGAATGCTTCGTTAGAAATAATTTCGTCGTCCTCGATTTTCACTCCAATTCCATGCCAAGCGTGCAACGAGATCATTGTCATTATAATTTAGTAATGCTAACACTACTCATATGCCCTAATCACGTACTTATCCTCCCATTATTCCTAAGTTGTATCTCTTATATTTTATTTTGTCTTGAATGTTTCACGAGGATACATTGTTTGACTTATGCTATGATAGAGATTTAGGTCAAAAAATAGAGTCCTAACGGTGTAACTAAGACCATTAAATCAATAACCCCTGCTAATAGACAACGATGTCAAAAAATTAAGTTGACAAGAAGAATCGATAAACACGGTTTTATAACGGTTTTGAACATGAGACTTATTACCAAGACTTTTATATGCCCCCTAACGGAAGTCCTTATTATCTTTGGTTTACCTCCATCTTTTATTCAACTTCGCCATGAAGCTTTTATTATGACTTTGGTCTTGCCTTGCCTTTTATTATCCGCCTCATCGGTGGTTTTATTAGCCAAAGACGTATATCCTCACGCTAAGGCGAATTTTAGATCTTTAAAGCTTTGAAGATTAAGGCTTGATTCACTTTCTATTTTGCATAGATTTTTCGGCCTTGTGGGGCTTCAAATTGTTTGCTTGATTTAGGTGAGCACTTGAAATCTTATTATTGGGTGAAGCTTTCGATTATTGGGGTGCCAATACTTCAAAACCGTGACGCTGGTGATACCTTAATGTCTTCCCAATTTAATTACACGGAAGCTACTAGAAAAGACTAGAAACCCAACAATCCTAACTAAACCGCTAAGTCAATATTTATTAAGCAAAAAATATTTACATGCGAAGGGAGAATAAGCAAATAACGAGAACACATGAGTTTTTGAAAGAATACGAGTACTCTACGTTTAGCATAGTAACTTATAATTAACTCTATCATTTCCCATCCTCATTTAAGAGACTTAGCCTAATGTGTAGTTAAGGAACCAAAGCTAAGTGCTCAACACGCACGTTCGAGTAAAAAATTACTCTTATTCTCGCCATCGGAAAACCTACATTCGTGTCTTCAAACACTTATAAAACATGAGAAAAATTTTAAAATTTGGCCATTTATAGCCTTATTTTGCAACAAAAACGATAAACAAATAGACAAACTTTGGAAAGCGTGAAGGTTTGGCAAGGCAAGTATCTATTCACCCCCCATACTAAAGTTAAACATTGTCCTCAATGTTTCGAGTCTAGGGGTGCAAAACACCCCCATACTAGAGACGTAGTCGAATGCCTAATCTAGCATGGAAAGGGTGTAACCAATAAATTAATAGCCGTTTATGAAGTGTGCTAATAACCTAAGGTTAGAACATCAAAAGGATATATCATGGGTATTGAGAAAGTCTTCAAAGCAAACGATCGAGTGCTCCCATAAAACGAACACGAGAGGCTCCAATCGTGAAGATCATGATCATCTAAAGTTCACAATTCACAAACAACCACGGAACAAAGTTTGGAAGGGCACAAATCCCCACACGTTAACTACATTAGAAAGCGATAATATGTACATAGGATAAGCATGGGACTCCCCCACGAGGCTCCTCGTTTTTGATTACCGAGTCATGAGCTCGACTCGATCCCCTCAATACTAATTATCATTGGGGAAGGTGACTTGGTCGAGGTAGTTCAAGGATGGAACTTCCCCGCCAAAGTAGTGCTTCAACCTATGTCCATTCACCTTGAAGTTAGGACCATCATCTTGAGCTAGCTCGATGGTCCCATATGGAAACACTTGAGTCACGGTGAATGGACCGGACCAACGGGATTTCAACTTACCAGAAAAGATTTTTAATCTTGAATTAAAAAGCAAAACTTGATCCCCAATGTTAAAAACCCGGTTTTTAATTTTAGAATCATGCAACTTTTTTGTTTTTTCTTTGTAAATAAATGAATTTTCATAAGCAATATCCCTCAATTCATCTAATTCATTCAATTGCATTTTCCGGTGTTTTCCCGCGGTCTCCATATCATCATTACAATGCTTTAGGGACCAATAAGCCTTGTGTTCTAACTCGATAGGCAAATGACAATTCTTTCCATACACAAGCTTATAGGGCGTGCACCCAATTGGTGTCTTATGAGCGGTCCTAAAGGCCCATAAAGCATCGTCCAACTTATCCGACCACAATTGTCGGTTTTCCCCATTAGATCTCTCCAAAATCCTTTTCAACGCTCGGTTTGAAACCTCGACTTGCCCACTCGTTTGTGGGTGATAAGCTGTAGAAAGCCGATGTGTAACCCCATATTTCCTTAGGACCCTTTCGAATTGGTCGTTACAAAAATGGGTTCCACGATCGCTTATGATAGCACGAGGGGTTCCAAACCGAGAAAACAAACTTTTCAAAAACATGACCACCACACGAGCATCATTGGTGGGAAAGGCTTTGGCCTCCACCCACTTAGATAGGTAGTCAACCGCAACAAGGATGTACTTATTACCACGAGATGATGGGAACGGCCCCATAAAGTCTATACCCCAAACGTCAAAGATCTCACACACTTGGATGATATTTTGTGGCATTTCATATTTTTGTGAGGCTTTTCCTTGTCGTTGGCATGAATCACAAGACTTCACAAGATCTTGTGCATCTCGGTAAATAGTAGGCCAAAAGAAGACGGTATCAAACACCTTTTTAGCCGTGAGATTAGCACCGTGGTGACCACCCGTGGGTCCCTCATGGCAAGCTCTAAGGATGTTAGAAGCTTCGGTGCCAAATACACAACGTCAGATGATTTGATCCGCACAAGTTCGAAACAAGTAAGGGTCGTTCCAAAAGTAGAACTTGACGTCACGAAAGAATTTTCGTTTTTCTTGAGTCGTCATACCCTTAACGATGAAGTTACCCGTATGGTAATTTGCAAAGTCCGCAAACCATGGGGTGGAAGGATCAAGTTTAGAATTCACTACACCAAGTGTTTCAAGCGGAAATGTATCGGTGATTTCCTTGGGCTCGTAAACACTTTGGTGAGGATCTTCCAAACGAGAAAGATGATCGGCCGCTAGATTCTCGGCTCCTTTTTTTATCAACGATGGTGTGATCAAATTCTTGTAGGAGGAGAATCAAACTAAGTAATCTAGGCTTAGCATCTTGATTTGCCATGAGATACTTGATAGCCGAATGGTCCGTATACACTATGCATTTACCTAAGATGAGATAAGGTCGGAACTTCTCAAATGCATACACCACGGCAAGGAACTCCTTTTCCGTTGTAGTGTATTTTAGTTGAGCCTCGGTCATCGTCTTGCTAGCATAGTGAATAGGCAAGAAGTGCTTATCATGACGTTGCCCCAAAACGGCCCCAATAGCGTAATCACTAGCATCACACATGAGCTCAAAGGGGAGGTTCCAATTGGGAGCAACAAGAATGGGAGCTTCGGTAAGTTTCCTTTTAAGGATTTCAAAGGTTCGTACACATTCTTCGTCAAAGACAAAACGTGCCTCTTTTTCAAGAAGATGTGTAATGGGTCGAGAAATCTTTGAAAAATCCTTGATGAATCGACGATAAAAGCCCGCGTGGCCTAGGAAACTCCTAACTCCCTTAACGGTTTTGGGATGAGGTAATTTGGCGATGACGTCTACCTTAGCTTGATCTACCTCAATCCCCGCTTTCGAGACCTTGTCCCCTAAGACGATTCCACTCCTAACCATAAAATGACATTTTTCCCAATTGAGAACAAGGTTGGTTTCCTCACAACGTTTTAACATTCTCTCAAGGTTCGACAAACACGAAGTGAAAGAATCACCAAACACGGAAAAGTCATCCATGAAGACTTCCATCGTCTTCTCGATCATATCATGAAAAATAGCCATCATGCACCTTTGAAAGGTTCCCGGTGCATTGCAAAGTCCGAATGGCATTCTATGATAGGCAAACGTTCCATATGGACACGTAAACGTAGTTTTTTCTTGATCACGAGGGTCGATGGGAATTTTGAAGTAACCGGAAAAACCATCTAGAAAGCAATAGAAATCGTTTCCCACAAGACTCTCCAACATTTGGTCCATGAAGGGAAAGGGAAAATGGTCTTTTCGAGTGGCTTCATTCAACTTCCGATAGTCAATGCACACTCTCCATCCGGTCACGAGTCTAGTGGTAATCAACTCGTTGGCATCGTTTGGCACAACGGTCATTCCTCCCTTTTTAGGGACACAATGAATAGGACTCACCCAAGGGCTATCGGAAATAGGGTAAATCATTCCCGCGTCAAGAAGTTTAAGGACCTCCTTTTTGATGATGTCGTGAATTTTGGGGTTCACCCTTCTTTGACTTTGGATTGTGGGCTTGAAATCCTCCTCCATTAATATTTTGTGGGTACAAAACTTGGGATCATTTCCCTTAATGTCGGATAACTTCCACGCAATTGCCCTCTTGTGGTCCTTTAGAACATCGACAAGTGCGGTTTTTTCATCATTTGAAAGATCCTTCGCAATAATAATCGGCAACTTGTCGTCCTCCTCCAAATAGACATATTCGAGGTGAGGAGGTAAATCCTTCAACTCAAGGATAGGTGGTCCTTTAAGTGAAGATTTGGGCTCGATACTCATAACCTCCTCGGGTGGAGGAAATGGGAAATCGTTAAGAAAATCCTTGATAATCGAGAAGTCCTCATTGTTGTCGAGGTCTTCGTCACAAGTACGTGGAACATTGTATTCTTCCAACGTAAAACCACCACCTTCAAAAGGAGTGAAGGTTGGTGTCGAATTATCAAGAATTGGATCTAACATAGTAGGATTTCCACTAGTTTCTTCATCACCAAAACCTAGAACTTCTTGTGAAAATTCCTCGCAAACCACGTCAATCATATCAACGAGGTTTATGGTTGCAACGGAATAAACATGAGAAATTTGAGAGTTTTGACTTGCGTTTATAACAAGTTCCTCGTCGTTGAAACGTAAGGTGATCTTTCTAGCATGCACATCAATCAAAGCCATAGACGTATCTAAAAACGAACGACCTAAAATGAGAGGAACTTGAGGATCCGTGGGGATATCAACAACGATAAAGTCTACGGGATAGTAGAACTTCCCCACTTTCACAAAAACGTCTTCCGCCAAACCACATGCGAGAATCGTGGAATGGTCGGCCAACTCGATAGACATTAGTGAAGGAGTAAGATTAGGAAGATTGAGCGACTTGAAGATTGCAAGTGGCATCAAGTTAATGCTAGCACCAAGATCGGCCAAGGCGAAGCATTCTTCCATATCTTGGATTGCACAAGGGATCAAAAATTTACCGGGATCACCGACTTTTTGAGGTATGCGATTAAGATAAAACGACGAACAACTAGACAATTGGTGCAATTTCTCCTTGTTGTTCAACATACTCTTAAAGTTAGCGGCAAATCGAGGCATCATGACCAAAGCATCGGCGAAACTCACATTAAGGTGCAAATCACGAAACATTTTCATAAAAAGCTCAGATTGGTAATTATCGCGCTCTTGACGTTTCTCCTTCCTAAGTCTCGATGGATAGTGTAGGATTGTAAATCTTGCTTATGTTTCTAGAGAGAGAAAGAGATAGAAAGATGGTGGATTTCACACTTCTAGAGAGAGAAAGTTAAGAACAACTATGTGTAAATTATGAAAAACCACACCCTCTCCATCAAAGGAGAGGGTTTATATACCCAAGCCCTTGTCATGGGCTTGGTCTTACATTTGGCCGCCGGCCCATACATTTCATGGGCTCGGTTTTGGGCTTCGTTTAAGTAAATGCAAATGACTAAACTACGAGCTATTACACGAACTAATGTTGGAGTGACCGATCCTTCCTAATACGTAAAACGTATTTCCAACAATCTCCCCCTAAGGGAGGTCACTCCAAACAAGGGCGCTACCCAAGTTACAATAGTAAAATAAACCTAGCATACTATGCTTGTCTTGAGCTCGTAATCTTCGTCTTTCTTTTCTTTTTCTTTTTCTGGTGAACATGCTGATGTGATCTTTGATATCAATCATGAGCATTAATCTCTTGCCTTGATCTTGTGCATCCATCACTTGTGATCTTCGCCTCTTCGTGACCTCACGTCCCACATACTTATACCTAAGTAATTCTTGAAAGCTTCAGAGTTCGATACAGCGGAAGACTTAACTTTTAGGCTTTCTTGAATTAGATGAGATATTAAGTGCATAAAGTATAAGCATGTGGAGACGACTTCTTCTTGGATCCCGCAACGCCACCGTCTTCAAATGCCGCAACATAAGTAGACACGAAAGAAATGGCTTTGAACATTTCATTCTAATTCGGTAGCATTTTACCTCCGGTCGGTGAAGACCGTTGGACGATATTAGATATCGTACCCGTGACGGATAGTTTCAATTAAGTAACTTCCTGACAGGATTTCGCGGGTAAACCCGTTCTCTTTATTCGACCGTCCAAAGCTGACTGCGAACATAAAGAGTGAATCATTTGGATAATAATATCCGTATGATTTGAAGCCGTCAATTCATGTTCCTGGAACAAGTGAAATTCAATTAAGAACCGCACCATCGTTGCTTTCCAGTTGTCACGAGCTTGATTCGTATAGAATCTTGCAAGTTACCTACCAAGTGCTGTTTGAGGTTAACACTAGAAGGATTTCCACTCATCACTGTGAACACTAAGGTATCACTCTGAGTGTTCTGGCAAGATCACTAAGATATTGCGTAGAGGCCTGGAACGTGTTTAAATTCAGTTAAGAATTAAACAGCTGTTGCTTTCCAGTTATCACAAGTTTGATTCATAAAGAATCGCACAAGTCACCTACCATGAGCTTTTTGATATTCGCTCAAGAAGGATTTCCATCTTCATTGTAAATACTTTCGTATTACTCGGATGTTCAGGCAAGATCATGAAGATTTTGCGTAGGACTCTTAAAATCTTTCTTACTTTTCACCGTGTGTGAAGAAGCAAGGAAATATGAAAGTGTGTCCTAGTGAGATATTTGATGATCTCAAATGGCTCTAGACTCGATCGTGCACTTTGGATTTTAGTGATCGGAGGCTGGAGAGGAGTGCCACCATTTCAATACCAATTTATTCGGAGTGAATAAATCGATAGATAACGTGTTGTCTCCGTGTGATTAAAACAAATACCTTTTGAGAGATATCTGAGTTAGCTGGGATGGGTTGTGCATTGCATCACTGGGTCCATGATGTCTGTCTTCAATATCAAGATTCATTAAAATGATCTCAATAGCATATGTATTGACCCGGTTTCTGCCTAAAGTTGTAAGGAGGGCTTCTTTCTTTACACCCTTTATCTTTACAATTCTTTTTCATTCTTCAACCCCTTCAATGCTTACCAATACGTCATAACTAGCACCTTGTTATGATTGTTCCAGTGCTAACTTAAGTACTTGGTCGGCATTCAGCTACATTCACATTCTTTCTCCACCTTTCCTAAGGACTACTATTTCTTGCTATGGAATGTCCTTGGGAAGATTCCTCCGGTTCTGGAAGAATCATAGGACTTAACCTATCCTACCATCCTTATGTCACCACAATCTTCATCGTCGTGAAATAAATGGGTTTTGGGTAAGTATATGTCACCATGAAAATCCATTTTGATATAGAAAATCCATTTTGCTCCCCCTTAACATATGCCACGATATTTGAAAACATTTCGCATATGTAGAGATGAGCCAGCACATTAAGTCAAACCATTTGTGATAATATCCCATATTAAATCACATTTTCTCCCCCATATTAAAAATATTAACCCAATCGATGTTTTTAATATCAATTGATTTAATGAAGTTTTAACAAAGGTTTTGGGAAGAAAAATGTGAGTCCGTTTTATCTTCATGACATCTATTTGTAACATGATCACATATTCACCATATTAGAAAAGAATTGACAAGGTTGGACCTGATAGATGAGAACATCAGATGATAAGATCAAGTGGTTCTTGTCAGCATATGTTGGTCGCCTCGTCATGTTGAAGTCATCTCTTGTCACCACGTGTACGATTGATATTGTTGTTTTGACACCAACTTGTGAACTTGGCACGTTCGGCATCGAAGATTCTGAATGCTTGACAATTGCTCCCCCTCAATTGTTGACCCGTGTTCTATTGAAAGAGCTGTAGTCGTCGGTTGAGTAGTCGCATCGTCGAGTATGTATATACCAATTGTAAATAGCATGGTTGTAAAGATGATAGCTTCATAAAAACAAGACTTCTCTTGTTTTAACAAATAAATGCACTGAAACGTACATAAATTTGTGTTAGACCAAGTTATTAAGTAAACTTGATCCCTTACAAGGTTTTAAAGTAAACCTTGCCCGAGAAAATTAATTCCCGTTGTGAGCCAAAGCTTTCATAAGAAATACTTGACTTTAATGTGAAAACCGGGTTGCAGTCTGAAATAACTACAAGCCATTTAGGCATGTTTTATGAAATATTTACAACTTTTGTACGAACTCTATTTATGGCGCCGTGTCGATATTAATCAACATTTCTAAGGCCGTAAATATTATCGTACCAAAAGACATGCCTTTGAAAAATAAAGTAAAAATATTTTTGGATTTTTCTGAATTTTTCAATTTTTATGGTTTTTATATGGTTTTATATTTTTGTATTTTGCTTTAATGGATAAAAATATAAACAATATATACAAATGATCACCAAGGATACGGAGAATAGTTTTACCAAGACTATTCTTTCGCTTCATCTGCTAGTTCCTTTAGAGTCTCAGGCGAGAAGGTTCTCATTCCTAGCTTGTCGGCCAAAAATTCAATTCGAGCGCGATCTAAAGCCTTCGTGAAAATATCCGCCAATTGATACTCAGATCGGACAAAGTAAAGCTCGATTACTCCATTTTCCACTTGCTCCTTGATGAAGTGGTAGCGAATGTCAATATGCTTCGACCGGGAGAATTGAACGTTGTTGCAGCATAAGGCAATTGCACTCTTGTTGTCGCAGTACATCGGAATCTTGTTGAAACCTAGACCATAGTCGGTTAATTGCGATCTCATCCAAAGAATTTGAGCACAGCAACCGGACATAGCTATGTATTCTGCTTCCGTACTTGAAATTGCAGCGCTTTTCTGCCTTTTCGATGCCCAACTGATTAGTCGATCTCCTAGTAGTTGCAAAGTTCCACTCGTGCTACGCCTTGTATCTTGACAACCCGCGTGATCCGCATCTGCATATGCCATTAGTGCAATAGAAGAGTCCTTCGAATACCAAAGTCCCCGATTAATGGTTCCTTTAAGATATCGAAAGATCCTTTTAACAGTAGCTAAATGTAACTCAGTAGGCCTAGTTTGATACCTGGCACACATACATATAGAAAACTGAAGATCAGGTCGACTGGCTGTGATATACAGAAGAGTACCGATCATTCCACGATAAAGTGTCGGATCAACGGCAACTCCATGTGGATCTGCATCAAGCTTAGATTTCTCCACCATTGGAGTGTCCACGGGGTCGCAAGATTCCATCTTATATTTCTTAAGCGATTCAAGGGCATATTTGGATTGATTAATAAAGATGCCTTTGGGACTGTGAGATATCTGAAGACCTAAGAAGAATGATACCTTGCCCATCATTGACATCTTAAACTTGGAAGACAAGAGTGTCCCAAACTCATCCGATAAGGTTTGGGTCGAGGCTGCAAATATAATATCATCAACATATATTTGTACCATAATCATATCTTTACCTCGTTTCTGAATGAACAGCGTGGGATCCACCTTGCCTTTTGCGAAGCCTTGAGTAATGAGGAATTGTGACAATAGATCATACCATGCGCGTGGAGCTTGATTCAACCCATAGAGAGCCTTCTTAAGCTTGTACACATGATTAGGATAATTAGGATTCACAAAACCATCCGGCTGTTGAACATAGACTTCTTCCTTGATTTCACCATTAAGAAATGCCGTCTTCACATCCATCTGATAGACGATCATATTCATATGGGCTGCATAAGCGAGGAATAGTCTAATAGCTTCCAAACGGGCAACAGGTGCAAAGGATTCCATAAAGTCGACGCCCAATAATTGCTTGTATCCACGAGCTACTAGTCGAGCTTTGTTTTTCAATATTCCGCCTAACTCATCGAGTTTCACCTTGTAAACCCATTTCAAAGTGAGTAACTGCACTTGATCCGGGCATGGGACAAGTTCCCATACGTCAAGACGTATAAACTCATTAAGTTCTTCTTGCATAGCTTCTATCCAACATGATTGAGTAAAAGCTTCTTTCCATGTCTTAGGTTCAACTTCAGTGAGAAAAGCATCAAAGTGACAAAACATTGCACTTTCTTGTAACTGACTTCGTGTGGATACCAGACGATTAGGGTCACCAATAATAGAATCTATAGGATGATCCTTTGTCCACTTGCTGTCATGTTCACGAATCCGTGGATTGGAGTAAACTGTAGAAGGAGCTTCCTCCGAGGTGGATGACCCGGCTTGATTAGGGTCGGGAATAGAAACACCAAAGAATGGAAGTTCACGCATTTGAGCGAATTCCAAATCGTGATCATCATCGTCCTCTTCATCATCAATAGGCATGACGTGGGTAGTTGAAACATGTGTTGGTTGAGAATTACTTGTTGAAGGTTTATCTTGACCAATTGTTGGTGTAGATGTATCTGATTGTGCAACAGTTGCTGGAGCAACAACTTCGGTTACCGGAGCTATTACTTCAGGTTCTGGAGCAACAATACTTGGAGGAGTAAAGAATTCATCAAAGAACGGTTGGAACAACGTATCCCATTCCTTCCTAGTAGGTGGTGTAAATGATGATGAAGTAGGGTTGTTTGGGACAAGACCAGAACTAATATTACTGGGTCCCATTTCATGAAGTGCGGGTTCAGAGCTGCTTTGCTCAGAAGCCATTGCTGTCAGCTCATCAAAATCAACATTCATAGTTTCAAGGATTTTACGAGAGTTACGGTTGTAGATTCGGAATGCCTTCTTTGCGGGTGCGTAACCAATGAAAATACCAATATCAGCCTTTGGTTGAAGTTTTCCCAAATTGTCACCATCATTGTTTGGATAGCAAAGAGAACCAAATACATGAAGATATGATAAATCTGGTACTTTTCCATGGAGAAGCTCATAAGGTGTTTTACCATGGCGTTTACGAATTAGTGACCGGTTTTGGGTGTACACTGCTGTAGATACTGCTTCTGCCCATAAGAACAATGGAGCCTTTGCGTATATTAACATCGTTCGAGCAGCTTCCATAAGTGTGCGATTTCGCCTTTCAACGACACCGTTTTGTTGTGGAGTGCGTGCAACGGATGTTTCATGAGAGATGCCAACTTCTTCATAATAATCACGCAAGAGTTGATTCACAAATTCGGTTCCATTATCTGTACGAATGCGTCGGACAGTAGTGTTGAGACGCACTTGAATCATATTGAGAAATCTGATGATGAATTTAGGTGCCTCATTTTTTGCTTTAAGAAATTTCACCCATGTAAACCGAGAGTAATCATCCACAATAACGAGGATGTACTTTTTGCCACTAAGACATTCAACACGCATTGGCCCACAAAGATCCATATGCAACAGATAAAGTTTCTCTTGGTTGGTGTCTTCAGTCTTGGGTTTGTAAGACTTCTTAGTGCTTTTCCCCATTGTACACGCGGAACACAAATGATCCTTGTGAAATGATAGTTTAGGAAGACCACGAACAAGTTCGTTTTTCGCCAAGTGATTAATAGCGTCAAAGTTAAGATGAGATAACCGTCGATGCCATAACCATGACTTAGTCTTCGATGCTTTAGAGAGAAGACATACGGGAGAAGCGGCCATCATGTCTTGTAGAGACAAAGTATACAAATTATTCCCTCGAGTACCTTTCAATAAATCAACCCCTTCCAAATTACGAATGAAGCAGGTATGCTCTCGAAAAGCAACTTCTAGGTTTGCATCACAAAATTGTCCCAAAGAAAATAAGTTGTGACCGAGACCTTCCACGTAATACACTCTTGAAATTATAACATTCCCAATATGATATTCACCATAACCCATTATCTTTGCAATATGATCATTTCCAAATCGAACCGTACCAAGAAACTTGCTGACGAAATTTCTGAGCTGAGAGCGATCTCCGGTCATATGCTTGGAGCAACCAGAGTCCAAATACCAGAGAACAATTTGGACCACCTGTTTTCAATAACAACAGTAGACAATGCATTGGAAACTATTGGTTCCGGAGTGTTAGCAGATATAGATATAGAATTATCAGAATTGCTAACATTTTTGAGACCCTTAGATTTCCTACGTTTTCTAATGTGAGTTTTAGCACTAACAGGTTTTACTGTTCCAACTTTCTTTGGTTTTGGATTATTTGCGGGCACTACAGTGGGAGTAGACCTATTTAAAGGGCACTTGGTTCCTACAGTAGTGTCGGTGTTCCTAGTTAAAGGACACGCTTGTGTTGTGGTAGCCTTGGTACTCCTAGTTAAAGGGCACGCTTTCTTCGCTGTAATGGGAGTGATCCTAGTCAAAGGGCACATATTTCCTACTATAGTGAAAGTTCTACCAGTGGGGCGCCACATCCAGCCAACTTGGGTTAACACTTTCCCAGTCGGTCTCCATTCTAATCCATTTTTCCGGGCCTGCATCTCATTCACATGGTCAATAAGGCAAGAATCATGATGACTAGAAAACATACATTCATTGCAATTCCAACATTTTAAATTAGAATTCACAGTAGGCTTAGAATGCTGCACAACCGCAGAGCCTTTAGGTTTAGCTACATGATTCTTTTTATTCAAAACAGAAATAACATTCCTAGGATGGGCTTCTACTTTCTTCTTCACTTGACTACTAGATGGGGGCAAGATCCTATCATTCTTCTTGTTTCTCTTAAGCTTAGATCTTTGAGCCTTAGTAGTGGTGCTTACTCCTGTAGAAGGCAACACGGGAATATTAGAAGCTGGTTTTGATTCCGCCTTATCTTTAGCGACCAAAGTTTGAGATGGTTTAGTCCTAGGGCCCTTGTTAAGTGCGTGACGGCAATAAGGTTCCTTTTAATTGCACTAGAGGACGAAGCTGAGATAGTGGCTGCGTTATCCACAACATTCTTACCTTTTAGAGTACGAAGTGTTTCCTTTAACTCAGCCAAGACCAGGTTCTTATCACAAATTTGTTCCCTCAAATCAGATATTTCCATCGACTTTCGATTCAATTGTTCAATCAATGATTGATTCTGTGCAGTGGTATCAACACATGCGGGCTGTACTGAATCGAAGAGTCGTGTATTTTTCTGTTTTAAGTTATCAACTTTGGACAAAATCTTGGAAACTCGATTATCTAGATCCAGTTTGAGATTCTCAGCGGCCTCAAGTACGTTCACACAGTTAAGCTCCTTAGATTTCTCTATTTCTATCGGCAAAGAGTTAGCAACTTTGTCACTTGGCTGATGCTGTTTTGATTGTAAATTCAATCGAAAATTCTTTTCAAAATTTGCATCATCGATATTAACACCTTCGAATGACGTTTCAAAGATTTCTTGAATAAATTGTTGCTTGCATTCAAGCGAAATACAATGTGTTTGAATCTCATCAAAACGTTTTGAAAGCGAAGAATATGAATCTTGAAGCTTTAAAAATTCAGCGTCAGATTCGTGACAAGTACTATCTACCACAGTATCCACAGATTCATCATTATGCACAATAGAATCATTATCAACACTTGTATTCACACAGACAGAAACTATATCATGAGACATCACTTGATTCAGAAGCAGATCATTATGGCGTGAAACTCGTTCTATTTCAAGTAAACTGTTTTCATAAGCATCTTCCATTTCATTGAAAACACGTCTAACTTCTTCTATTTCCAAAAACAAATCTTGATCAATATTACGAAGACAAGCTTTAACATTCTTTACAAACGGAACATTTCATCTCGAAACGCAGCTCTAGTGTGCTCAAAGTTCCATTCACCTTCCGTTATGGCCGTGGCCGTCGTACGTTCCAAAATGACCTTGTCAAAATCGGCTAAGTGTTGGTGAACCATATTTAAGTTAACGGACGCCTTACTTACCGGTGGAATTAACTTCGTTAAATCCTTTTTGACGAGTGTAGGAGACGTACTAGGAAGGTTTTCATTTGACAAACTTTGGGGCACAAGAACTGTTAATTCTGCTAATTCTTTTTGTAAGCGAATGCGTGTCTTTTTCGAAAATTGATCTTTGTTATGTTGATCATAATCAATTGTATGGAATTTTGAAAGCATTTTAGAATGAGTTTCATCCCCAAGTGATTGTGTCTCCTCAGTACTACGAACAAAAGGTGCTTCTTTCGATTTTCCAATTATGGTCATATCATAAAGACCGGGAATATATTCCTGAGCTTGTTTTGCATAACCGGGATTTGGTGGTAAATCTTGAAGACGCTTAAGTTCGAATTCTTTAAATGACTTAGTTAAAAGATGAACCTTTTCTGTGGAAGCGTATTGTTTTAAAAGCTGTTGTTCTTTGAATTTAAGAAGTTTGGTAGCATTAATTTCTGATTCAACCTTTTTAGATTCGAGAGTTTCGAAATCCATTTTAAGTTTCTGAAAATCATTGACAACCGACTCCTTTTCTTTTAATTCATTGGAAAGATTAGCTTTTAATGATTCTATTTCTTTCAAGTGTTCAATCTTTTCAAAACGAAATTGGTCAAATTCAGAACATGTTATTTTCTCTTCTTGAGGGACCATTTCAAAAGTTTTGACCTTTTCTTTATGCAACGCAAGCTCAGCAGTTAGAGTGGAGTTCGTATCTACGGATTGTCTGAGGGCCATATGCATTTGATCAATAATATGTTTAGGCACCATGACCAAATCATGTGGAGCATAAGATTCCATACCCGTCGTAGCATTTGGTTGAGGTTCACTCAAATGTGTTGGATTGGGTACCACTTTATTTGAGTTACTAGTTCCCGAATGCTGTTCGAGGTTGTCATTTTCATGCCCAACTTGATGTTGGTTATCATCAATATTATTAGATGTGGTTGGTACCTCACTAATGACATCAGAACCGTAGTGAGAGAGATTAGCAACGAGAGCAGCTTGGGCAGAGTGAATGTCATCACAATCCGAATCGTATGCATCAAGATCATCCGCTTGATAAGCTGCATTAGAAGTAGAAACGACCGCAATGCCTTCAGTATCTGCTGCCCCTGGGTCTGCCAGAAATGCCAACTCCTCTGAATCCAAGATCTTCCCCTTAGACTGAGCGTCAACCAAATACATCTTTTCACGAAACCATGCATCATCCCTTCTCCTTTTCGGCTGAGTGCAATCCCTAGCCATATGACCTTGTCCTCGGCAATTGTAGCAAGTCACAACCTTCTTAGGACCAATAGGACTCCCATTCCCACTAGCTTGAGAATTCACAGCTTGATTGTTCCCAGTCCTTGCAGGAGGTCCATATGAATTTTGCCTTCCCTGAATAGGTTGCACCGTCACTTGACCATCTTGAACAGTGGCTTGTTGTCGAGGATTTGATGAGGTGCGGAGCTGATTGTTTGTTGGTGGAAATCCTCTAGTTGCAACAAGTTTTGACAAGTAGGCGGTGAGATGGTTTAGAACATCAGCTAGCGTATCATTTGGAGTAAAGACCGGTGCTTGGATTGGTGGAAGTTCATTAGAGTAGAAAGCTTGTGCTGGTTGTGCTTCAATTGGAAAATATCCTTGTTGAGGAGTATAGCCCAATGGAGAAGTGTTGGCTTGTGATGGTGATGTTTGATATGGTGGTTGCTGTTGAAAAGATTGTTGATGAACACTTTGTTGATATTCTTGCTGTGGCATCATTGATTGTTGATAAGATGGTTGCTGTGGTTGCTGATAGATGTGTGGTGGTGGCTGCTGCAAGTATGATGGTTGTTGATAAGTATAAGCCATGTTTTGTTGAGAAGCATACATTGCAAGTGGATCATGAACTTGAGGTGTAGACAATCGAGCCTCGATCACATGGCATTCGTGTTGTTGAAGAAAAGCTTGCAGTTGATCCACATTGGTGTTATGCAAATCCTTAGCCAATTTAACATCCGTCACGTATTTTTTCCATTCTGGAGGAAGAGTGTTCAAATACTTGGTGTTCAATTGAAAGGTAGGGATTGCCATGCCATAGATATTAAGCTCATTCAACAATAGGGTAAATCTCAGATAGTAATCATTGAGAGTCTCCCCTGGCACATATGCAAACTTATCAAAAGTATCATAAAGCTTACACTCTCGTTCTTGTTTAGTTAACGAGGTGCCTTGCATTAGAACACGAATTCTATCCCATAACTCTTTGGCAACTTTATGTTTGCTGACGAGTTTGTAGACATCTGGAGGAAGGGCTTGGAGAATGATTTTTGTAGCATACTTATCACATTTATCTTGAATCTTCATATCTCCAGTCAACTCACCCGTTGTGCGAGGACGAGTGGTCGTACCTTTCGTCACAGTACCATAATCTAATGGTCCATTGAGCACAAATGCCCAAATTAGATATCCATTCTCTTTGTTCAACATATAAAGTTCCATACGAGAAGCCCATTCCTCATACATAGTCTTCACCAACATTGGTGGACGATTATCCGTACCCGAGAGGATGGACTTATCCGTAAGAGATGTATACTCCATTTCAATAAGTTAAGATTTACAAAGTTGATCGTACAATGAAATAAGGTTAAGTGTTTTTGAGTTGAAGTAGAGAAACAATGTTAAAATCCCTTAAAATATGTTCTCGATAAACCAAAAATCCCAAGACAAAATTACACACGATCGTAATGTCGGAATGTCTAGATCGGAATACCAGATCTTAATGTTTAGATCGCAAAGTCCAGATCGTAATGTAACTTGGTTGGAATGATGGAGGTATTGGAATGCCTAGATCGAAATGCAATGCTGTCGAAATGTTCAGATCGCAAAGCCCTATCGTAAAGATTCAGATCGCAATGAACTATCGGAATACTCAGATCACAAAACCCAAATCGCAAAGTAGCTGACAAAATTCGAGCAGAGTAACGACTTAAAATACTTTCTTATACCCGTCGGAATCTCAGATCGCAATAGCTATCGGAATGATTCAGATCGGAATAAGTGATAAAAATCCAACGATCGCAATGTAGAAACTTAACCCTTTCCGATGGTTAAGTTATTGCGATGGAGGCCCAAGTACAATTTGTACTTTCCGACGGATCTTTCTGCTAGAATTTCGGAATGAAGAACAAAGCCTTTTTTTCGCACTTTTGATCCAAGAAAACTGATGTTTTAATGAAAACCAAGATACCAAGAACACTCTTAAGCACGAATCCCTATGTTACACTACTTTAAACTTCGATCCAACACAAAAAATTTTGAAGATTTCGGCAAAAACAAACCTATACTCCACGAATTGTTTTGAAAACAAAACGCAACACAAAAACAAACCTATATTTCATCCCAAGCTCTTGATACCATTTGTAGGATTGTAAATCTTGCTTATGTTTCTAGAGAGAGAAAGAGATAGAAATATGGTGGATTTCACACTTCTAGAGAGAGAAAGTTAAGAACAACTATGTGTAAATTATGAAAAACCACACCCTCTCCATCAAAGGAGAGGGTTTATATACCCAAGCCCTTGTCATGGGCTTGGGCTTACATTTGGCCGCCGGCCCATACATTTCATGGGCTCGGTTTTGGGCTTCGTTTAAGTAAATGCAAATGACTAAACTACGAGCTATTACACGAACTAATGTTGGAGTGACCGATCCTTCCTAATACGTAAAACGTATTTCCAACAGATAGGGCAAAGGTGGTGTGGGTTGAGGCATAGTAGGCATAGCCTTTGGAATCTCGGGTTCCAATGATGGTAATGGGTCAACCGTAGGTGTGGCATGAGCGATACTTCGTGGGACTGGGACATGCTTCTTTTGGACCACCACCTCGGGTTCTTCCTCAATTGCTTCCTCCGTAGGAGCAATTGGTTGAGGAGTCGGTTCCTTAAGTGTCTTACCACTACGTGTGGTAATCACTTTCATCTCACCCTTAGGGTTGGATATGGTGTTGCTAGGAAGACTACTCGAATACGGTTTACACATTATTGCCTCAAACATAGACGAGATCTTATCTTCAAAATTAGATTGCCTCAATACGGCCTCGGTTTGCCTTTTCTCGGCCTTAATCATCTCTTGTTTAATCTCATGTTGCCCTTGTTCCATCTTTTGTTGGTTTTGTTGCAACCTAGTGACATTTCCTTCCATCTTGTTGGTGTGGATTTTAAGTTCATTAGCTAACTCATTTTTCAACTCTTTCTTCAAGTCGTTCTTAAACTCGGATCTTAGGCTAATGATTTCTCTTTGAATATTGTCAAACCTAGAATCATTCCCACTAGCATATTCAACAAACTCACTTGGAAGATCTTTCAATGTTTGCAAACTTTTGTTGTTATTTTGAAAATCATTTTTGTTCGAAACTTGATTATTAGCCCCTTGATTCCCATAGTTTCCCTTGTTCTAATTGTTTTTAAAACCAACTTGATTGTTGCGATAATTGTTGTTAGCATTTTGATTTGAACCAAAACCCGGTGGAGTCATTTGATTAGAGCGGGAAACTTGACCGTTTATTTCCCGTGGCCGCGAAGGCACTCGAAGTGTTACCACCATTGGTAATGCACTCGGAGAAATCATGACCTCCACCACAATACATGCAAGAAACCTTAACCGCTTTAGCCGCAGCGGGAGCACTTTGTTCACCAACTTTAAACTCAATCAAAAGTCCTTTTAACTTATCAAAAATCTTGTTTTCCAAGTTTGCCTCAATTTGGCAAGCATCGATGGTAGTAGACAAAGAAGGTGAAGCCGAAGACGAAGCCTTACAAACACTAGACGTGCTACGAGGACTATACACCTTAGATCTATTTTCAATTATCACCAAAGCTTCCTCAACCGTTTTACACAAAAAATTACCACCCGCGGCGGCATTCAAATAATCCCTTTCATGATCATTAAGTCAATTGTAAAACGTGTCAATTTGATGCAAATCGGAAAAACCGTGATGAGGACATTCATGTAACATTTCCTTAAACCTATTCCAAGCCGTTGAAAAACTTTCATTAAATTCTAGTGAAAACTTTGAAATCTCGTTTTTCAAATGCGTAGTCTTAGAGGGCGGAAAAAATTGGTTCACGAATTTTGAAATGAGATCCTTCCACGTCAATATAGAATTGGGTGGCTCTTTCTCTAACCAAATTTTAGCGGGCCCCGCTAAGGAATACGGAAAAAGCATCATCTTAATCGAGTCATTCGAGACATCCTTAAACTTGCAAGTAGCGGTAAGACGATTGAATTGGCGGATATGGTTGTGTGGATTGTCCTTCTCATTACCACGGAATTTTTTGTTTTGGATCAACGACAACAAACCCGTTTTCACCTCAAAATTCTCCGCAAGGATAGCGGGAATCACAATAGCCTCTCCATAACCCTCGGTGGGTGCTTGAAGTAACTCCATCATAGTTCGATTCGCCATGGTTGGTGCTTCTCTTACAATAGGTTCGTCAATAGGAGACTCCTCACTAGAATTGTTTGGAGTGGGAGTTTTGTTCTTTCGTTTACGTGCACGTCTTGCTTGATTTCGAGTTAGCATAAACGTCACGTACAACGAGGGGACGAGCAAAGAAGATTCTTTTTGGTGTTTTGTATTTATCAATTTTTTTGTGGTTTTTGATTGTATTAACCTTTTTTGGAAATTGGTGAATGTATTAAGTAGACAAAAATCTACAAATCTCCTCCTTAATCAAATCTCTTGATTAAAGAAGCCTCAAGAAATGAAAACGATCACGTGAAGTGAACGCCTTTGATGACTTTAGAACGTTGGTGGAACACCAAAACGTTCAAGAGGGTTTAATCAATAGAAACCAAGAAAATATATATGATACTTAGTAATACTTTGGGCGGCAAAACCCTCGATTAGCTCTCACAATCAAATACTCACAAGCAAGCGGGGAAACTAGGCGGCGCGAAGCACTTAAGAGCCTTTTTCCTTAGGATATATTTTATAATATCCGCCTTATACCCACCTTATAGTTTGTATTTTCAAGATTAAGCTTCACGAAAGTATTTATCTATTTTTGCCTTTTTCTTTGGTTTGAGATTCGAATACAATGATTGGGTAATGACCTCCCAAGTCAAGGTTGTGATTTCTCATGTATTTGGAGTACTTGTAAATTTATTGTTCTACGTATACAATATATTAATAATATTCACACAAAAACCAAAAACCGATAATACGTATTAGTAGAGTGCTACTAATACAAATACTAATTATGGTTAGTATATAAAAACAACAATGCCAAATCAAAACACAACACGCCTCCCCGGCAGCGGCGCCAAAATGATGTTGAGTAAAATTACCCCTTTATGAAAAGGAAGGTAATTAGGGCAAGTAAGCACGACGATTTAGGAAAACCGTGTGTAAATGACCCTGCAATGAGTTCGTTCTCAAGGAGGCTAGTGTGTTATGTGTGTAATGATATGGATTAATTTGTGATTATATTTGAGAAAGAAAAATTAGAAAAGGGATTAGAAGAGAATGACGGTTACGAAGACGGATTAAGCTAAGTCTTAAAAGGCGTACACGTAAAGTCGTAAAAAGTACCAAAATTAAAATTTTAACCTTAAAATTCCTAAAAATTACCAAAAAACCCTAATAATATTCTAAGAGTTTACAAAAAATCAAAACTTGCAAAAACCTTTTAATTAATTAGATAATGACTTTTTAATGCTAATTAAAGCCCTAAAAATCAAAATTAATTATTAAAAAGCCCTAAACAAGATTTTAAAGTTTGTAAACCTCAAAAATACTCTAATTAAGCTAAAATCTATTTTTCAAAATTCTAAAACCAGTTAAAACTATTTTTAAACAATTAAAAACTCCTAAAATCAATTAAAACTTAAATTAATTATAGAAAATGATTAAAAGACCTTAAAAATATTTGGAAAGTTGCAAAAAATCCTAATTAAGTGTTTAGAACCTAGGAAAAATATAAAAATCTAGAAAATCAGACTTTTAATTTTTAATAATAAAATAATATTAAAAGAATATTAAAAATCCAAAATATATAAAAAATTCTAAAAACTTGCAAACTAGCTTAATTTAACCTAAATAACCCAGAAATGAAAGTAAAATTACCTAAATACCCCTATTGGGCCTAGAAAATGGGCTAAACCCAATACAGACCCTTATTGGGCTAAATTAAGGCCCAATAAGAAAAAGTGTTCAAAATAAGCCCAAAAAGCACAGGTTGACTCAAAATTTGATTTTAAACAACTTTTTCCAAAGGCCCAAAAGCTAAAATGTGAAATAAGCTAACTTATAATAAGCAGCTTATTCTTAATGGGCTTTTAAGCCCATTAAGCTATAAGCTGATGCCATAAGCTAAAATTTGACACACAAGCTTCTTTTGACCTAACAAAGACTTCTACAAAAAGAAATTTGAAATAAGCCCAAGGAATAAGCCTGAAAATGCAATAAGCAATCTACACAAAACGACAAAATAGTCGTTTTTGTGTTCTAGGCCACCCCAAGTGCTGATTCAAGTTCCAAAAGCTTTTAAATGACTTAATTAAGCAAAATAAACAAAGAGTTTTCAAATAAGCACACTCAATAAGCTGGAAAATCAAATAAGCACTTATGTTAAAAGTCAAAGTAGTTGGTTTTCTAGTAAAAAGTCAAAGTCAAAGTCCAATAAGCTCTAGTCTACTTTTATGGGTCAAATAATGAAGACCTATCACAAAAAATAAGTTGTTGCAATTCTGGATAAGCTGGAATAGCTTATTGATAAGCTGATGACAAAATTGCACTAGCAGGGGCTAGTTTTGGATGTTGAGCAGTGGAAACTTTTTCCACTGCTTGACTATTTTGACCTTTTGTCTTTAGTGACTTTTTTGGAGATTCATATTTCACAAAGGCACCCAAATGATCTTTGGATCAAAAGGAGTCAACCACAATCAAAATAACACAATCACTAACACCCAATTGATACAGTTTAATCAATTAATCATCAGACATTGCACAGACATGAACAATAAGCAGTTGAGCACAAATAAGAAGTTTTAGCAATAATCAGCCAGCCAAATTCAACCAAATGCACACACAAGCTATTATAAACTCCAATAAGCAAGTCTAAACAGGTTTCATGCAATGGTTCAAAGAATTAAGCAAGATTCAAGCAATGAAAGTTACTAATGAACACTAACACATGCAGTTTTTCTACATTGCTGATGTATTTGACACTTAAGCCAGATTCAACACCTCAAATCTTTCAAGCAGGTTATATTAACTTTGTTTAAACCACTTTTATCCCTAAGCATGCATACACACTAAGTGTTCCCAAAATCCTAGGTCAAAACAAGCAGAAACAAGGTCTATAAAGCAGATTGTTTGATTCAAGTGTTCAAACCCAAAAACTTGCAGCAAAATACTCTCAACAAGGTATTTATCAGATACAAAGCATCAACAACAACTTCCCTTAACATAATAACAAGTTACAAGCATAAACAGTTAGTCCCAAACACCCCTTTATCTTTTCCAAATCAATTTTTTCAAAGGCAAAGTGAGATTTCAAGCCAACCAAGCATCAATTAACACTAAAACAAGTAAGATAAACAGATTCAAGCAGATTTAAGCCACAAAATTCACAAGAACAGAAGTTTCATACAAATATCACAAAAAATCACAAATTAAGCAGATTTTGAGATTGAGTATGCAAACCTCATGGATGTACATCCACACCCACGAATTTTGAGCTTATGTGCTAGCAAGAACAGCACAAGCTTCCACAAATAGCCTGCTAAGATTGAACAAGGTTTAAGCACAATAACATATAAATCTGAAACTTTGAAAATCTTGATTGATGCAAACTTGTTACCCCACACTTGATTATCCACAAGTTATAAGCCTCACCACACCTTAACCAACTCAGTTAGGATGCTATGATCAGCCATATAACCCAAGAATTCCAAGATTGGAACAAGACTTAGCAAAATATCAAGAAAATGAGGAAATGTGCAAACTTTTGCACACTCCTCTTTTGAAAACAGGTTTTAAACTTCAAAAGCAGTAAACTAAGAACATAAACAAGCAGAATAAAGATGGCACTTGGTCTTTCTTGAAAGCACTTAACTCAAATTCATTAATCAGAAAGAGGATTTACAAGTGTTTGAACAAAGGAAAAACCAAAAGCAAACGTCTCAATGAGACCTAAGGGCTTTATAAATAGCCTTACATGTGACCTAAGAAATCTGAAAAATACATAAACCCTAGTTGTGAAGTCCCAATATTGCCCTCGTGGATTTGAACTCATTGGCTTCATGTGACTGATTCTTAGATGTTTGTGGTGATAGCTGGCATGAAGATATGATCAAATGGCTCATAAGATGCTTAGAAAGTAAGCATGAATGTGGGACGTTGGATTGTGGCCCTACTGTTTGTCTTCTTCCTCTCTTTGTAGCAGGGGAGGCATGTGTGGGACAAGTGAGTGATGTGGCAAGTAGTATTAAGGTTGGATGTGATTAGGGGAAGCTTAATCAACATTCTAGAGGGTTTTAACACTTAATTGTTAATGATGAAGAAAAACCAAATTGTGTGAAGAACACTAAGAACAGGTTTTTAATCTGTTTTGGGGGTGGATTAAGTTTAAAAACTTGTTTAGGCGCCAAGATTAATTTAATCTTAAACCTGGTGAGTGGGATTGTGAGGTGGAGGAAGGGGGGCTTGTGATTGGTGGAGAGTGTGAGTGGGACAAGTGTCACCCACTCACTGGTCTAGGTAAGAATGGTTGTCTGCCAGAATAGGTCCTTTAACTCCTTTCTTCTTTCCACTTTGTAAATAACCAGCCCAAAATTTGTTTCCTTTGTTAATGAAGTTTCAAACTTCACACTTTTGCCCCAAAAAGTTTCATAAAGTAAATTCAGGGGTATTTCTTGCCATTTTTGCATTTTTGAAGGACTGGTTTGGCATTTTCTTCAATGATAATGGTCTAGACTTGTATAATTGACATTTTGGAGGACTGAACTTGCCAAGTCTTGATGATTAAGGGACCATTTTTGCCAAAGGTTGAAAGTTGAGGGTCCTTTTTGTAATTTTGAGATTTTTAAAGGACCAAACTTGTCATTTCTTATACTTTGAAGGTCTTCATGATATATTTGACTTTGTGAATGATATTGGTTGACAATTTAGCTTTGTTGAGGGGCTAAACTTGCCAATTCTTCAAAGTGGAGGGCCCTTTTTTTTAATTTTGTCAAACTTTAGGGACCAAACTTGTAATTATGAGGATACAAGGGTATAAAGTCTCAATTCTTCTATATTGGAGGACCCTTCTTCATAATTCTTTAAATCTTCAAGGGTTGATCTTGGGGAAGTCTTCATTAGGGCTTGGTTCATTGTGCGGCTTCGTTTCCCGTGTTCGTTTTTGCATGATTCTTGTGATCTTTTGTCATTTTCTCAATATACGTACCTAAAATACACAAGTAGCAAACACAAGCATATATATATGGGTATTTTGATGATATTTAATGCATTTTAAGCCCTATTTGGAAGATGAGACTATGTATAAAAGCAGTCTCATCAGCTATCTTTTAAAGGCTAAGGCTTACGCATGGACACTTCGCTATAGTTGGCTTCAATTAAGATCCATGTATTCTCTTTTGTTTTGTTTTTAATGCTTTCTAGGTTCCCTTTGTTTTTAGGATTTCCCATTCTTGTCAAAACAAAAATCGTAAACATTCTAATAAAATGTCGTGGTGCCTAGCTAGCTCCACGGCTTGTTCTTGTGCAAATTATTGTCGCGTCTTTTGAATTCTATGTGCAAATTATTATCGTATAGATTTAGTTGTTATTTCTATTATGTGCTATCTCTTATTCATAGCATTCATTCAAAACCGTACATGTACTATTCGCCTCCAGGCGGGGTAAGAGGATTAAGTGAACCTAATAATTCAACTTGTCTCATAAGAGGGATGCAACCCCAGTGACGTGGATCATGTATCCTTATTAGACACCTTCTTTACAAGACGTTGTAATAAGTCTCCCTATGTCGCGCTCACGTAGTGCTTTGCAGGGTAAAGACGCGCACCGCACGTCTAGTAAAATATAGATTTGGTTGTATTTTGGGTAAGACGTGACATGTCATGCAATATAGATACATGATATCTAAATAAAATAAAAAAGTTTCAAATTCAAAACACAAAAGTAGCCATGGTTATCACGGACTTACATAAACATAATGAGTTATAACAATATTATCAGTTCTATCCGTATACATACACGGACGAATAAAGGCACAAATGTTTACAATGCAAATTACAAAGGAGGTAAGAACTCTCCTATCTCTTTTTTCCCTTCTGCAATCAAGGCGCGGAGGACCTCACCGCGAGCATCTTTTCCACCCTGTGCCCTTCTCATGTTAGCATCCAACGCCTCGGCTAACAGCTTCTCACCTTTCATCACCTTTGAAATAGAGTCGTAGGTGGGCAGGTTCAGTTGGATGAGATCGGCGGTGAGCTTGGACATTATCACCTCATTGGGGGCATCCTTCAGCGACTCTAGTTCGTTCCTAATGACTTCTGAGCAAATCTCTAGAAATTCAATGCGAAGCGAGGATCTTGATAGAGATGATTGGTACGGCACACTATGTTTACACAACTCCTTTAAATACAAAAGAGTCAATTTCTTCATCCCGAATCTATCATTAACAGGAATGATATTAGCAGATTTGGTCAGTCAGTCGACGATGACCCAAATCGAATCAAATTCATATGATGACCTTTGCAATAATTAGACGTTTACTAATGTATGAGGCGGTGTTTTTCCTTCATAATTTGCCATTAGTACAACTACTTCAGATAAAGATACATTTAGTCAGAAATGACATGAATGGAATACTTATACTTACGAGATTTCAATATGACTAAATCTCAAAATCCTCTATATTCAGGCAACCACAAGCAGCCTTTAAAACATTTAACGCCATAGGCTTCTCGAATCTAATGGTTCACATTAGCCGCGAACCCCTTTCATTATCTATATTATCCTTTTTACAAGCATCGGCTATTTTTAAATTGTTCGGCAACTTATTTTGCACAGTCATTATTAAGGAACAATCCTAATTGATTCTTTATCCTTTCTATATTATGTGTCAGTAATTACGTTTACCTTTCTCGATAAAATAAATATCATGACCGTATTTATTCGAAAATTCTTTCTTCACGTTTTCTAAGTCTTAGCTCTATCTCAAATATTGTTTTTATCAGTTTTGCTCAATCCGACGTTTCAAGTAATTAAGTAATAAATATTTAATTTTTATGAAACGTAAACGCAAAAAGTTTTTAAATTTTCTCAGTTTGTCCAATTATATAAAAATGTTCAAAATAAATTTGAATTTAATTAACAAAATTTTTGTTGATTTATCGAAAATAATTAGTAAGATCCGTAAATGTTCGAAAAACCTTCGTTTATTCTTTGTTAAAATTTTCTTAGTTGAAAATAAAAAATTGTCGTTTTAAATTTTTAGTCATGGTTTAATAGTTTCCTCAATCCCTTTTGGGTTGTCTTGAGGTATACACAAACATTTAACCCTAAACAGGAGTTTAGTTAAATGATTTGTGTATAAGGGAATAATCCCTTAAAAATCCTTTGTTAAAACATTTGTCAAAACATATTTCTATTTTCTTTTTTTTTTGGTAAAATCCAAAGCCTTAATGGTACCAATTTTTGAAGAGTCAATATATTCCATTTTCTATTAATCACACGGTCAAATAATATAAAGGATTAAGTCTTTCATCACATGTTAAATATTCAAGGTACAAGTTTTCACTACTCGGCCAACTCAGGGCAGTCTATACATGATTATTAACTCCTTCTTATTCTTATAAACAAACAGATGGTCTTTAATGATCACAAGCATGAATTTATCAAATTACAGCCTACACACGTGATTCACCAAATTTATTAATGCTACATGTGTATTAGTCAATCCAAACGTCATCACGTGAAACTTATAATGTTCATTACAAGTACCGGATGTAGTGATTGGAATAGATGATCTTTTTCGCGGATGCGAAATTGATGACACTCATGCCGAGGATCAAAAAAAATTTAAAACATACACTAGAACCTTGTAAATTATTGAACAAATCTATCATCTTGGGTAGTGGATATAAATTTTAATCGTCAAATTACCTAGTTCACGGTAATCAATAAATATAAGAAATAATAACAACATAGCTCTTCATGATGACGAGCTTGGTAGAATAAAAGTCTTCTCCTACAACTCCCTCAGTTGTAGGGTAATTCTTTTAATTTAGATGGTGCTGACGTACAGTGCACATGCCTCAAGTGCAACACCGGGAATATAATCAATACCAATTTCAAAATGCCTTAATGGCAAAAGTCTAGGTAATTTACCAACAAATACCTTCTAAAGTTTCTGATAACAGAAACATCTTTTAATAAATTCATATCAGGTTCTTTCTAGATTATAATATCTATAACTAATTCACAACCATTCACGGAATAATTTCATGTCTAAATGCAGGATATGGTCATCCATCAAGAATTATTTAGATCACTTTTGATAATCAGCATCTTATAGTTTAGGGGAATTCTACTCGAGTTCACAGCAATTAAGACAATGTCGTCATGTCATAATCAATCAATCCATTCTACTGGCACTATTAACTTTCTAGTTTCATTGTCGTCGATAAGATGTGAATTTCTTAAAAGACTAATAATAACTCATAATCCTTCACAAATTCTAGGATATCAGGAGACATAACTAACCTTATAAGAGTAAGGTCAACGCATAATCTACGCGAGAGAATTTCAAATCAGATAAAGACGAAAACATTAACGAATATGAATATATCCCATGTTTTCATGAATTGAGTACGCATTCGAAAGCTCCTTGGATCGTTACCCAGGTCATTCAAATGAAATCAATTCAAAAGAAATGATAGGAACGTCGATACATCCAGTCGGGTATCAACACTCGGTAATCAAATACTTTTCCAAAGAATCTCACCACGAGAGAATTGGACAACAAGGGAATATCAATTGTCAAATAAGACAAATTCCACAGATGAGTAAATTCGACTCAGAAGAATAAATGGTACGGGCACATATGTAGGTGTCTCTAACAATATGTCCCTGTTGTTGCACTTCTTGCTGATCTAATAAAATTTAATCTTTCACAATCTTCAAAGAAAATTTAGTGTTTATTAATAATTTCATGGTGACTACTAATCAGCCTTGCATGGTCACTTCCAAATTGTATGTAGGCGCGCAACTATATACAATTTTAAGATTAACGATGCAATGCTCAGTTCATCAAAATTTTATCATCATGTTTATAATAAAAACATTTTCATGCTTAATTCTTAAATAAGAATCAAAAATAAATTTACAAATATTTCCTTTGTTATGAAAAAAATTAAGTTTTCCAAGGTGTTTTATAAACAACTTCATTTCGATAATGATTATTTATAAGTCTCACTTTAAATAATCCATATGGTGATGAAAACCCAATTTTTCTCAAGGGATACTGTTTTAACTTATAAAAACAATTAGTGATATGCAAAGGAGTGATGTAAAGTTGTTCACCAAGAACTAACTACAATATAATAGGAAATGAGCTTAGCCAAATAATCATGAGGTTCATGACCTCGAAGGCACTCAAAAAGAATAATGCACAACGTAACTCAAATCGAGATGAGTACTTGTTCAATGGTTGCATCACTAATGCGAGCATTAGGAAGAAGCAAGAAAAGATAGATAACATTGATACATGCAGAATTTAGCAATCAAAGGTAGTCTTTTCATTAATCACAAACAAGTCAAAATTGTACCGTAACACATTATGTGTCCCTATGTCATACAATTTCAGGAACTCATCCAACCAACTGATGTCTCAGTTAAGTTAGGGATTTTTAAAAGATAACACAATGAATACTAATCTACAAGAGTCATTAGGTGTTCCACATGTCCCGAAAGATCCATCGGTCCCAATTCAGAAGAAGATTTCTTTAATTTATTTATTGGACACTAGGCATCCTCATTAGTGGACAATGGCCTAGGAATAACCCTTAACACGAACCAACAATCATTTAAAACCTTATAATGTAATCACAAAACTCAACAACTTCCTCTTAACAATTTCTTATTCCATACGAGATAAATTTTACTTTATTCAAATTTCAATCAATCTTATACTTAATGCGATATCCTACCTCATTCTCCAATACTTTCATCCTTATTCTTACACCTTGAAAGGGCAATAAAAGTTCGATATGATCAACACTTAATTTCCAATCCTATAGCTCCTCAGTAGTTATCAAATGAGTCACTAGCATGAGATGACTCACACATTCAATTAGACTTCTCGGAAAGGTACTAGTGGCATGAGGCTTTTGGGTAATGGTTCCAATGACAGCCTCAAGTGCAACATTCACCCTTTTGATTTCAATTTAAGAATTGGATGACAACGAATCAAATGACATCTTTCTAGGTGGTAACGTTTTGTCAAACTCCACTCTATAAGGAAAGATCGTCATGACATCGATATCGGATTTAATCTCCCCAATTCTTCTCTAATATCACAATCAACTAATATCAACATTCCTACGAATATCAACCATTTTGTTGGGATCATAAATATCCACAACTTAGTTTAGATTTGGAATAGCTAGAATTCCTACGGAAATAGCTTCGATTAATTTGATAGGGGATTTAGGGTTCCTTGTGACAATCTACGTCGTATAAATACCTCGTATAAATATTAAAATAATCATCAAACAATCATGTAATCAAATTACATCATATATATATATATATATATATATATATATATATATATATATATATATATATATATATATATATATATATATATATATATATATATATATATATATATATATATATATATATATATATATATATATATAATCCAAGTTATATATATTAAAATAACACTTCTCAGTCTGGCCTTGTCGGTAACTCGCGAATTCTTCGGCACCGTTATAGTCAAAAGATTTTTAGGCATTTTGTGAAAAATGTTTATAGTTAAAATATTTTGAAATATTTTATTCCAAACCTTGGTTTTAAAAATCTTTCGTTCTCTATAACGAGAGCTATGGTACCAAACTGTAACACCCCCAAATTTACACAATTCAATACAGCGGAAGACTCGTTGGTGTTATGGGATAGCACATTAATCACATCATAAACAACGCTTAAAAATCGCGTCGTTTAATAATAAAGCATTTCTATTCATAAATATCAAATTTACATAGGTCCCAAGTCATAGTATTTCATACAAGTTTTACAAAGTATTTGAATGGAAATTATTATTTAAGTGCGGGCCATGAATTCTTGTTGTCTTCCCGAGAATTACCTTCAAGTACCTGAGATAAGACATGTTAAAAGAAAAGGTCAGCGATAACGCCGAGTGAATTCATAGAGTTTAATGAAACCATTAATATATCATCGGTATATAATTATTACCGAAAATCATTTTTGCACAAATCTTTGTAATAGGCCATAAAATAGCCAAAGTCATTTTATACAAATCCTTGTCAAAATCATAATATAGGTTGTTGCCTTCAAACCAATATACGAACCAATGTCGTAAAAACATCATACAATACGTTTTTATAACGTTGTATAAAAGTTAATAAAAACCGTTATATGGATATGGTTATATAAAACCAAAACACGAACATGATATCAACAATAAGACCCGGTATTGCTAGTCAGGCAATATATCGTTATTTAATGCATAAAGCAGTATTTTCATTATTTTTGGATTATTATAAGCCGCATGACATTGTTACCTTACTATAACAAACAACGGGTAGCTAACCCAAAAATCAATTTGCCCGTCTAAATTAGTGTGTCGTCACAATAATCACGCTTGTGTAAATCTTCTCATACATAAATTCGCTTACCAATCAATGTGGCACGACGGGGATCAACCGTCAAGGCGCGAACTGGGGTGATCGTCCCCAAATAGTACTATTATATGCATAAGCGTCTACCAAATCCCGGTAGTTCACAATTCATGCGAATGGGACTTTTAGTGACATAACCTAACTTTAATATCCATTTCATTTCATCTATCGGGTCATTTAATCATTCAATGGGTCATACAATCATTCGGGTCCAAATCAATAAACAAACAATCGGGACAACTAGTGTCCTATTTCATAAAAACTAACATGTTATCTCCCTCGCGGGTTTAAAAAACATTTCATAAAAACATTTAAAAGAGTGAGAGGCTATGAACTCACGTTGATGTGGGAAGGCGGTTATCGGCGATTTGGATGTACGGTACGTGCTTCAATCACGGAAACCTAGACAAATAATGTTCGTCTTAGACTTTTGTCCAATGACTTTATAAAAACAATAGTTATGTATACATATGATGATTTTATAAATATGATGATGATCAAGTGGGATTGTACATTCTCATTTACTCATTTTAGTGTTATGTGTTGACAACTTTTATACTTGTTTCACTAGTCATCTTATTTACTTGTCAAGGCCCATTAGGCCCATTATAAGTCCATTATCTTATATTGATCCATTTTACACTTTTAATATTAGTATTATACTTACAAGTTAGGCCCAAGTGGGTTAAGCCCAATAAGTAAGTTTATAAGTGTTTAGCCCATTTAGTTGTATTATTAGTCCAATAACGCTAACTTAGCCCGTTAATGTCCGTATGTTATATAGTTCGGGTTTTATCGGCTTTTACTTGTATTAAGTACTTATATATCAGTATATGACTTTTAAAAAGTTTACATTTGACGGGTCCGATCATCTAAGTTTTATTTAACAAAGACGTTAAGCTATCGGTACTAGCCGAAAAGACGTAAAATTTAGGTATATAGTTTTATAACTTTGGAAAAACATTTATATTTACAATTTATATAACATATCCCATTTAAATATCAATATTTATATAACTCTTTTATTATAATTATTATCAACTAGTGGGTTTTATATATATATATATATATTTTATATAAATTTTGAGTGCTTATATTATATATTATTTATACAAAATCAGTCCTAAAAATCTAGTTTACCAAAATGGTCATATCTAGAGTTCTACATGGAGATAGAACCCCAATTTTTTATCACAGAGACTATATGATATTTCTTCATTTTATTCCTTTATAGCTACTGATGAATCAATTTCTATGTATTTTATAAAATTCGTCCAAAACAGTGTAGTCAAATTTGTACTCTAAACTTGTTTTGATCATATCTCACTCATTATAATGATTCCAATGTATGGCCAACTCTCACATGTGTACAAGACTCATAGCTTACTGTATATTAATTTATCCAAGCCATTTTATCAGTTTATCATAAGATTCTTTACTGTTTTATACAGCCTCCTAATTTAGCCATGATTTTAACATCCTTTTATGTAGCTTTTAATCTTTTTAATCAAATCTATCAACACCAAATCCCCACATAATATTTTTAATCATCATTCATCATCATATACGTATACATAAGTAAAGAAAAATACAAGATTATATAATAAAAATAACAAGAAGGATATGAAAAATGATCCTTATACCGCCATAGTGATGAAAAGATGAGGTTGATGACCAAGGCTTGGATTTTGATGGCAAAACTTGTGATATACCAATATCAACATTCAAGATCACCTATCTTCATGAACATCTTGTGGAAAATCAGCCCCAAGACACCAAGGAAACTTCTTTTTGGATGTTATAATCACCACCATTCAATAGAGCTTCAAGAGGGCATCATCATATATGTGAATAACACATAATATTGTGGTTAAATTGATCTAATGAGGGTGTTTTGTAATGATATAGGACGGAGCAAGGAGAGAGTTAGAGAGATATTGTGAGTTTGCATGTTGAGGGAAATGTGTGTGACAAGCTAAAGGTTTTTAGCTAATGGTTTATGCAAGAATGGGACAAGTGTAATAATACTTGTAAGGAGTTGACACATCTTTGGTGTGTTGGCTAAGCCTTGGCCGCCCATAGTGGGGGTGAGGCAAGTTTAAACTTGTCTCATCTCCACTAACTTACGGGTACTCATCGTTCTAGTTTCCTCGATTTGCGTGCCCTCGGGATATTTTACGAAAAACATTTTTATAAATTATGAATCAACGGCACAAAACGAATCTAATAAAAATTGTTTCATCAAAAACGGAGTTCAAAAACGTAAATACGTAAACCTAGGGTTTCCGGTTTAATCGTAAAAGACGTTAAATTATAATCGTGAGTCCTAATCTCTTCTCGTAAATTTGTGAGTTTATGAACCAACACAAATTTAAAATCTCAAAATAATATTCACGGATAAATTTATTTCCTGAAATGTCGGATTGTCACCAAAAACGGTGTATGTAAACGTAAGCACGTAACGTAGAATCCTCCGGTTTAGACGTAGTCGATGCTACTTCAAGACGTAAATCCAAATTTCTTCCCGAAAATAAGTGACTTCGTAATATAACATTAAAATAATGTTTTGAAATAATATTTGAGAATAAAATATAAACCATAAATTGACGGATTATCACAGTAACTATTTAACGATCTTGGGCTAGAAGCTAAGTAACTTTTCAAATCGTACGACCTTACTTATTGCAATTAAATCTATTAACAAGCGATGGGAGAAAAAGCTCATAATTAACTCACATAAATTCATGAAAGAATACCAAACTTGTAATTGACTCTATCAGCTCTCGTCCTCTACAATTTAAAATCTCAAGGAATGAGACTCGTGGATGCTTAGCCAATTAACTCAAAGTTTTAGGTTTTCATGTCATCTATAGGATCTTGCATTTTCTTAGACTTTTTCAAGTTTAGAATTTGCATTTTAAAGATCCCTTGATAAACTACTTTCTAGGATCAATTATAGGAACTTGCGAAAAGTTCTTGTTCTAAACCCATAAGAGTTAAGACTTTCGCGTTTTAAATATCCCTATATAAAAGCCTAGCAAAACTAGCTAGAGTAAACCTAGATAAGTAAACTCGGGTTGAGTCAAAATATTCATGACGGGCCTAATATATCAAAGACGTCTAAACTCATTAAAACCATTTTATTACTTTATTTTTCTTTTGACTTTATTTTTGAAATGAATTATATACATACGATGCGATAGAAAAAGGAAAGAACATAAAAGAGAACAATTGAAAAATACTACTTGGCCAAAATAGATTAAAAATTTTGAAAAATGTCGAAAAATTAGATTTTCCGGTCAAAATGAGGACAAATTAATGGAAAAGCCCACTTAATTTCGATAGAAGTCCCCCTACACTTGATATAAACATTATCCTCAATGTTTAAGCATATGGGAGTAAACTCCCCTACACTTAGGACATTATGCACTTTGTTTAAATCTTGCTAAGGAAGAGACGACTATAGTGATTTCAGTGTGAACATATAAGATATGAAATATTGAATCACAAGAGTTTAGGATAGAACCGGGAAGACGGGTACACGGGATCACGGGTCGTCAAATATCATCAAAAGTGCTCTTTGAAGCTTTAATCCCTGCACATCATAAGAAACAAGACAACAAACACCTATGTAGCTCCCCCTACACTTTTTATGAAAGCGGGTAAAGGATAGATCATCGGGTTGCCTCCCGAGAAGCGTTTGTTTTTGTTAACCAAGTCACGAGCCTGACTCGACCCAGAACTAATTCAAGGGAAACGTGGTGAGGGATTGAATCATCTCACGCGAGATGTGCTCACCAAAGTACAACTAAACACGTTGGCCATTCACTTTAAAGTTAGGCCCATTTGGTTGAGAAAGCTCAATGGTGCCATAAGGGAAGACTTTGGCGACGGTGAATGGACCAGACCAATGACTCTTAAGCTTGCCCGAAAAGATTTTCAACCGAGAGTTAAAGAGTAAAACTTGATCATCAATTTTGAACTCTCGGTTTTTGATCTTAGAATCATGAATGAGCTTGGTTTTCTCCTTATAGATCAATGAATTCTCATAAGCCTCATTCCAAAATTCGTTAAGTTCATTAATTTGGATATTCCTAATATCACCGGCTTTGTTGATATCAAAATTAGCCCATTTCAAGGCCCAATAAGTCTTATGCTCCAACTCAATGGGGAGGTGGCATGCCTTTCCGTACACAAGACGATATGGAGTGCAACCAATAGGTGTCTTATACGCGGTACGGAAAGCCCACAAAGCATCATCTAACTTACCAGCCTGCGAGGCACGATGCTCTCCTACGGTACGCTCTAAGATTCTCTTAAGACCACAGTTAGAAATCTCGGCTTGACCATTTGTTTGTGGACGATACGCGGTGGAAAGTCGGTGATTGACACCATACTTAGCCATGACTCGAGAAAATTGATCATTGCAAAAATGGGTCCTGCGATCACTAATGATAGCACGAGGAACACCGAATCGAGCAAATAGTTGTTTCAAAAAGTTCACAACCACCCTCACATCCTTAGTAGGTAAAGCCTTTGCTTCAACCCATTTAGATATGTAGTCAACGACTACGAGGATGTACTTGTTCCCTTGAGATGAAGGAAATGGCCCCGTAAAGTCGATGCCCCATACGTCAAAGATTTCACATTCTTGGATGAAATTTTGAGGCATCTCATCTTTATATGTGACCTAGCCTTGTCTTTGGAAAACATCACAATGCTTAACCATTTCGTGTGCATCATGATAAATGGTGGGCCAATAAAATCCAGAATCGAAAACTTTATTCGCGGTGTAATTGGGACCAAAGTTACCACCGGTTGGTCCTTTTGTAAAGCTGCGGGCCCGTCAACAAACCGACGAAGAATCAAGTCAGCACATTTTTTAAGAGATAAGGGTCGTCCGAATAGTAAGTTTTCACATCCTTGAAGAATTTCTTCTTTTGCTGGCACGATAACCCTTCGATGAGAATTCCACCCGCCAAGTAGTTTGCAAAGTCCGTAAACCATAAGGTCTCATCAAGATTGGAGTTAATAGACATCAAGGCCTCAAGGGAAAAAGACTCATTAATGTCTTTATTTGGGAGCTCCCCTTGATAAGGATCCTCGAGTCTACTAAGATGATCCGCGGCTAGGTTTTCCGCTCCCTTCTTGTCACGAATTTCAATTTTGAATTCTCGAAGGAGTAAAACCCAACGAAGAAGTCTTGGTTTGGAATCTTGTTTTGTTAACAAGTACTTTAACGCGGAATAGTCGGTATACACAATGGTAGTGGAAAGGACAAGATAGGGGCGAAATTTTCAAAAGCATACACAACGGCTAAAAGCTCTTTTTTGGTTGTAGTATAATGCAATTGAGACCCCGTCGTAGTCTTGCTAGCATAATGGATTGGTTGGAAGTGTTTGTTGATTTTTTTTCCCAAAACCGCCCCAACAGCAAAATCGCTAGCATCACACATCAATTCAAAAGGTAACTCCCAATTAGGGGTAACTAAGACCGGTGCCTTAGTTAATTTATCCTTAAGAAGATTGAAAGATTCGATACACTCTTTAGAAAAGATAAAAGGAGTATCTTTTTCCAAGAGGTGGGTCATCGGGCGAGCGATCTTAGAAAAATCTTGAATGAAACGACAATAGAAGCCCGCATGACCAAGAAAACTTCTCACACCCTTCACGGTTAAAGGATGAGGTAATTTAGCAATCACATCAACTTTAGCACGGTCGATTTCAAGACCGGCTTTGGAGATATTATGACCTAGAACAATTCCTTCTTTTACCATGAAATGTCATTTTTCCCAATTCAGAACGAGACGAGTGTCTTCACACCGTTTGAGCATACGTTCTAAATTGGCAAGACAAGTTGAGAAAGAATCACCATAGACCGACAAATCATCCATAAAGACTTCCATAGTTTCTTCAACCATGTAATGGAATATAGCCATCATCCACCTTTGGAAAGTCCCGGGAGCATTGCATAAGCCGAAAGGCATTCTTTTGTATAACACCCCCAATTTCATAACGCAGCGGAATACCACTTTGGGGTGCTACTTCATAATAACAAGCACTTGCACATAGAGAACGACTCAAAAAGAGACGTTTAAAAAGAAGAGTTTAATCCATTCGATATATTAAAATCAGAGTTTAGAACAGGTCCCAACAATAACGTAATAAATAAGAGTTCCAAAAGGTTTATCGAATGGTAATTATATTGCCTTCAAGATATCCCGTGCGACTCCATGCTCCAGCTACTCTTAAACCTGAAAATACATGCTAAACTGTCAACACAATGGTCGAGTAAATTCATAGAGTTTAATTAAAACTTAGTTGAACACAAGAATTGTTAATCATCTCAAACTTATGACATAGACAAGTTATATTTTTATAAATGCATTAAGCTCATGCCACTGAACCTTAACCAACACGTCCAACCGAATCACTTACGGCGCCCCTACTAACAGGTAATATTACCATATACCAATGACCTCTTATACATAATACCCCTTTCAGGTGCTCACAAGGATACATACCCTAGAGTAAGGTTTGTCAAACCAAATAGATCTACCAAATGTATTAGCGTTTACCTCGAAAGGTAATTAACAGTGCATGAAATTCAGGGACTTCATAAGGCAATGGTACTTATGCATTTATCATCACATTCGGGTCTAGCATACCGAAAACAACTTGTGTTCAACTTATAAAACAGCATGTATTCCCCCTCGCGGGTTTATAAAATATTTCTAAATAAGTTTAATGCGAGGCTATGAACTTACCTTAAGTCAACGAGAATGATGAAGTAGAAGTACTGAAGTTAGATCAATGAATATGCGAAACAACGGTCGCCTAAGTATATCCTAGAAGAAACGGTGACTTAGCATCAATAAATAAACACACATGACAGAAACAAACAAAAGATGCAAGAAGAATCAATGATCGTGATATGGCGTTTCTAAGTACTTTCTAAACCAAGTTAAATTTACCCAAACACTCTTTTAGGACTTGATATAAACCAATTACATTATCATCTATCTATAGGTCTTAACCAATTCACTTACAAATCATTTACATTATGAAGGTCTACGTGATCATTGAAGGTCTACGTGATCTTTGCCCTATTCTACATGATGGATTTGATGGATTTGATGTATAAAGATGGTTGATTAATATAAGAAAGATGAGAAGGGAGATGATGGAGTAGAGAGAGAAAGGAGAGAAAAGAGAAGAGTAGAGAGAGAAAGTAAAGATGAATTATGAAAATGTGAAAATGACCAACCCCTCCTAACATGCTAGGAGGGGATATATATAGCCCACCCTACATGTGGGCTATATGGACTATACATTTACTAAGTGGATCACGAGCCCATTACATAATTATCGTTGGAGCGACCGATCCTTCACAAATACATAAAACGTATTTCCAACAATCTCCCCCTAAGGGAGGTCGCTCCAAGAGACAAAGTTCTAAATAGTCTATATCTCGTGATCTATGCTAACTAAGATGTGACCGAGACTTTATTGGGAAAAACGTATTTCCAACAATCTCCCCCTAAGGGAGGTCACATCTTTTTACAAAATCTTAAACCTAGCATCTATGCTTGAGTCTTCGATCTTGTTCTTATGAATATGCTTGATGTGATCTTTGACTTTAGTCTTGAGCATGTTTCCTTGCCTTGACCTTGTGCCTTCTTCACTTGAGATATTTTCCTCTTTGTGACTTCATGTTCCCCATACTTATACTTTTAAATTCTTGAAAGCTTCAGAGTTTGATACAGCGGAAGACTTGACCTTCAGGCTTTCTTGAATTTGTTGAAGTACTAATTGTATGTAGTATAAGCATGTGGTGACGACTTCTTCTGGATTGTACACCGCAATGCCACCTTCTTGTTACGCTGCATAAGACAGTTAGCAACAAACAATATACACGGATGAAATGGACTTGAACATTTCATTCTAATTCGGTAGCATTTTACCTCCGGTCGGTGAAGACCGTTGGACGATATTAAATATTGTACTTGTGGCAGGTAGTTTCTATAAAGAACCTCCTTGACAAGATTTCGCGGGTAAACCCGTTCTCTTTACTCGACCGTCCAAAGCTGACTGCGAACGTAAAGAGTGAATCATTTGGATAATCTTATCCGCATGATTTGAAGCCGTCAATTCATGTTACTGGAACAAGTGAAGTTCAATTAAGAACCGCATCGTCGTTGCTTTCCAGTTGTCACTAGCTTGATTCATATAGAATCTCGCAAGTTACCTACCAAGTGCTGTTTGATGTTAACACTAGAAGGATTTCCATTCGTCACTGTAAATACTTAATAGTATTACTCTGAATGTTCTGGCAAGATCACTAAGATATTGCGTAGAGGCCTGGAACGTGTTTAAATTCATTTAAGAATTAAACCACTGTTGCTTTCCAGTTATCACAAGTTTGATTCATAAAGAATCGCACAAGTCACCTAGCATGAGCTTTTTGATATTCGCTCAAGAAGGATTTCCATCTTCATTGTAAATACTTTCGTATTACTCGGATGTTCAGGCAAGATCATGAAGATTTTGCGTATGACTCTTAAGATCTTTCTTACTTTTCATAGTGTGTGAAGAAGCAAGGAAATATGAAAGTATGTCCTAATGAGATGTTTGATGATCTCAAATGGCTCTAGACTCAATCGTGAATTTTGGATTTTTAGTGATCGGAGGCTGGAGAGGAGTGCCACCTTTTCAATATCAGTCTATTCGGAGTGAATAAACCAATAGATAACATGTTGATCTCCGTGTAATTAAAACAAATACCTTTTGAGAGATATTTGAGTTAGCTGGGATGGGTTGTGCATTGCATCACTGGGTCCATGATGTCTGTCTTCAATATTAAGAATCATTAAACAATGATCTTAATAGCATATGTATTGACCCGGTTTCTGCCTAAGTGGTAAGGAGGGCTTCTTTCTTTACACCCTTTATCTTTACAATTCTTTTTCATTCTTCAACACCTTCAATGCTTACCAATACGTCATCACTAGCACCTTGTTGTGATTGTTCCAGTGCTAACTTAAGTACTTGGTCGGCATTCAGCTACATTGACAATCTTTCTCCATCTTTCCTAAGGACTACTATTTCTAACTATGGAATGTCCTTGGGAAGATTCCTCCGGTTCTAGAGGAATCATTGGACTTTAACCTATCCTACCATCCTTATGTCACCACAATCTTCATCATCGTGAATAGAGATGTTTTGGGTAAGTGTGTGTCACCATGAAATCCATTTTGATGTGCAAATCCATTTTGCTCCCCCTTAACATATGCCACGATATCCGAAAACATTTCGCACATGTCGGGATGAGCTAGCACGTTAAGTTAAACCATTTGTGATTAATCATTTCCCATATTAAATCACATTTTCTCCCCCATATTAAAAATATTAACTCAATCAATGTTTTTAATATCAATTGATTTAATAGCGTTTTAAGAAAATTTGGGAAGAAAAATGAAAATCCAATTATCTTCATGAATTACACAAGCTCCCCCTCAAATTAATGAGGGTCTACTTGAAACGTAAATTAAATACCTTTTAAACACAAGTGTAAGGTATTTATCACGTGCAAAGATCATATATGATAATGAATTCACAATATTAGCAATTTACGAGGTTGGACCTGAATGATGGAGAACATCATATGAAAGATTCACATGGTTCTTGTTCACGAATGTTGGTCACCTCGTCACGTCTGAAGTTATCTCTTGACTCCATGTGTGTGATTGATATCGTTGTCTTAACCCCAATATGTGAACTTGGCACTCTCGGCATCAAGGATTCTGAATGCTGGACAATTGCTCCCCCTCAATTGTTGACCCGTTTTCTATTGAAAGAGCTGTAGTCACCGTTTGAGTAGTCGCATCGTCGAGTATGTAGATATCAATTGCAACGAACTTTGGATTGTGGAGTTGATAACTTCGGATTCTGAAGTCAAAGCTTTCCGGTGAAATGCTTGACTTCAAAGTGAAAAGCGGGTTACTATCGGAAATAATAGCAAACCATATGGAGCATGTTTTAAATCTTTTAAACTTCTGCTCGAACTTTATTTACAACCCCGTGTCATTATTGAATGACATTTCTAGGTTCGTAAATATTATCGATTCCAGAAGACATGCTCGTTTTATCAAAATGTTTTTGAACACACAATTTTGAAAGATTTAGAAAAACCTTTTGAGAAATTCTTGAAAAATTGTGTTCAAAGTTTTGAAAACCAATTACTTGAGCTTAAGATTTGGAATATCTTGGGAAAGCTCAAGTCCGAGAAGTTGTAAACTTCTCGTTGTAAGGATAAGTTACCATCGGCGATAACCTTTCCTTTTATCTGAAGAACGAGTCCTAAGCTGACATTTACTTAGAAGTCGTGTTCATGAGCTTGAAAACTTTGATTGTTTTAACGGAAAGCTCATGACCGAGAAAGGTTAATTTCTCGTTAACGAGGAAAAGTTCTCTTATTTAAAAGAGTATGGATGTGTTGTTAGTTTGAGGGTTAGGGTCGAGTCGAGAGACGTGGGTAGTAAGGATTCGAGAGAGGGTTTGTGTTTTTGTGTGGGTGAAACTGAATAACGAATATTTTCGAGAGATCAAACTTCGGTTGATGGTCTAAAGTTTAGAGAGTCTAGGGTTAGAGGGTCTGGTTTGTGTGCGAAGGTGAGGAGTCGAAAATTGGTGTTGAGTCAAAAAGATTCCCGTTATGTTTGAATTGTGTTCATTCGGAAGATTTCGTTCATTCGGAAGATTTCTTTCATTCGGAAGATTTCATTCATTCGGAAGTTTCGTTCATTCGGAAGATTTGTTCATCCGGAAGATTTCGTTCATCCGGAACTTTTTTGTTCGTCCGGAACTTTTATGTTCGTCCGGAACTTTTTTTATTCGTCCGGAACTTTTGGATCGGTAGAAACTGGTTCGGAACTTGATGAGACTGAGATTCGATGAAAGATAATTGGACAAAAAGATGATGACTATAGAAAACTAAGAAAACTGAGAAACTTATAAAAACAGAAAAACTGAAAACTGATACTTGACAATTGGATAACCAAGAAAAAGAGAAACAGATTCGATGGACAGATTATAAAAAATTATAAAAAATTATATAAAAACTGATTATATAAAAAAACAGACTGAATAAAAAATAAAAAATAAAAAGGTTATATAAAAAGATTATAAAAAATTATATAAAAACTGATTATATATAAAAAAACTGATAAAAGAAAAACTAATAATAAAAAAATTAAAATGGAAACTGATAATAAAAAATTGATTTTTGAATAAAAATTTGTGATTTTTATATAAAATAAGTAAATCAAAGATTTAATTATGATTTAACACATAAAAACACAAAATTTTTATAAAAAATACAATCTTTTTAATATTTAAGCGTGATTAAATCAAAACCCATCAAAATCAAACAAAAGAAAAACAAGAATAAACCAAACTAACCATGCTCTTGATACCAATTGAAGGTCTACGAGATCTTTAGCCTATTCTACATGATGGATTTGATGGATTTGATGTATAAAGATGGTTGATTAATATAAGAAAGATGAGAAGGGAGATGATGGAGTAGAGAGAGAATGGAGAGAAAAGAGAAGAGTAGAGAGAGAAAGTAAAGATGAATTATGAAAATGTGAAAATGACCAACCCCTCCTAATATGCTAGGAGGGGATATATATAGCCCACCCTACATGTGGGCTATATGGACTATACATTTACTAAGTGGATCACGAGCCAATTACATAAGTATCGTTGGAGCGACCGATCCTTCACAAATACGTAAAACGTATTTCCAACAATCTCCCCCTAAGGGAGGTCGCTCCAAGAGACAAAGTTCTAAATAGTCTATATCTCGTGATCTATGCTAACTAAGATGTGACCGAGACTTTATTGGGAAAAACGTATTTCCAACACATTATTTAACTCCTTTTGAAACAACATGCCTTTATAAAAATTCTGCCCATTCCCCAACTTAATGAAACTATAACTCAACATCCGTAATAGGTATGGACATGAGGTTTTCGCCTCAAATTAGATATAAGTATTTAGCTTACTGATGTTACAAGAAAAATAACCTAAAGTGTTCAGATCCTTGGTAAAATTACCATTTTACTCTCAAGTGTCAAATCTGATTATTTAGAATATTTTTACGTCTAACCATTTTTAGTGTAATTCCAAAACCATAACTCCTTTTAATATGAAACAAAAGCTCAAGTCAAATTTTATCTAATTACTATTGTTTTGAATAATAAAATAGGTTACTCACCTTGGAAAGACCTGGACATAATTCCATTTGAAAATCTGGACACCATTTTTAGTTCTTTAAGCCATTTTAGTCATAACTCCATCATCCGATAGGATTACGGCTCTACCCAAGGAACCACATGGTCCTAATATATTGTACTATTCAAATATGTAAATACCCAGTAGAAGCCAATGTAAAAATAATTCGTTTTAGGACAAACAATCTGCTTAGTAAATTCTGAGTTCGTTTTTAAGACTAGCTTGCTAATTTAGACGTATCTCACTCGTCCGGAAGAGATACAGCTCCATCCAATTCACCAAATGGACCTGAGATTATAACCTATACATTTATATAAAAATACAGTAGGCTTCAATACAAAAATATTAACCAAAGTGCTGAACTATCTGCACAACCCTATAAAAACACTCAATAAAACTAGTAAAATCGTTTTGATCATAACTTGGTCTTACGGATGAGTTACGGAACCATCCAACTCACCACTTATACCTTAGTTTACTCTCTATCCAACCAAGTCATAAACTCACAGACCCCAAGTCAGAAATAATTCGGAATACAACAGATCACCTGCTGTCCCAATTTTATTAATCCAAACATCACTTTAAATCCAATCTATCATATCCCAATATCAATTTCAAACTAAGACCTAATGCCATATCACTTTCATGATCATCTAAATGCATGCATTCATCAATAAATCTCAGAAATCAAAATAATAAATCATCAATTAAAAATAAAAAGTAAATAAACATGGATTAGGGCTTACAATGAGGTTAATTGAAGAAAAACACAATTTGATCACCCACTCCATTGGGGCTGTTTTGACTCGAACGACCCAATAGACCAAATTCAAAACTCCTTTGTGATTTTAATCATAAGAAAACACTTCTATTAATTCTATGACTCCAGCCCTTGAACCCTTTTTAAAAGGTTTTTACACAACTTCTTTATTTCTTCGATTCAAGGCTTCAAACATCGCATAGGTTAATTTCTAGTGATTATAAAGGGTGGATTATGATTGCATGTTAAAAATAAGATGTTTATGATGGTGATTTGATATAATTTCGTGAGTGGGGAGGAAGATGAGATGGTTGATTCTGAATTTTAGTGAGAGAAATATTTAGGAGTAAATGTGTGTTGGGTGTTGTAAATGATAAAAGAGAAGTAAATGACTTTGATTGGAGCTAGGGGGAGGCATGCACGTTTTTAAGGTCCCAAGGGGAGTAAAAATATGATTCTTATTATGTATTTGGTGTAAATATAGTTTATCGTGCATAATTTAAATGAATTAGTGCACAAACATGAGTTTTAACATAAAATCGGGCTTACCGGGTAACATAGAACTCTTGAAAAGTGAAGTGACCCAAGTTTGTAAAATTATAATAACTTAACTTCATATGAATTATTAATTTATGTATTTGAATGTTAAAAGGTAAATGTTTAACAAAAAGTTTGACGGTTTAAGTTACAATGCGCAGTTTTCGACAAAACGCGATAAAAATGCAAAAAGTGAAGTAAAATGTTAAAGTTAACTTCTATAATTCTTTGGACTATTTTAAAAATAGTATAGGGTATGTGAGACTTAAAAATGGTTGAAAGCCCTAACCATGGTTTGAAATAAGTAGAAACGCGAAAAAACGCAAATCGAGTAAACCGTAAACATAACATTTCACTCAAAAGTAGAATGAAGAACGAAACATGAATAAAATGTCAATCTCAAAAACTTGGAGTATTACATTCTACCCACCTTAAGAGAGCGCCGTCCCTGTTCTCAATTCGACTTATCTCCATATGATTTGTGACTGTCGATGCACATTCGAAAATAAATCCATATAAAAATTCACGAGTCGAAAGAAGTAGGCGCATTTAGAAAATTTTCAAAGCGAAAATTAATTCAAAACCATATATTATCACACCGATCAAATCAAAACACATATCACCCAATACAACTTGTTAAAAGAGATCGCGTCATAAGAAGGAAACTATTATTAGTCCATAACTCCATCGAAAGCGTTACAAAATTACTCAAAACAAGGAAACTATTATTAGTCGAACCAAATCATCTAATCACGTGATTGTTAACAAGCAAGCATATTTCGCCGAATGAGAATACATCGACGTGGAAATCATTTGGTGTATACTTTACTCCATCGAAAGCACTACGACATAAATCCAAAACATGAAAGTTATAATTAAGCATATATTACCACATTACGACATGCTCGCAAAATAGCCTAGCCATGACAAATCAATTAGTTCATTTAAGTTAATTCATGCTTGCTAAATAACCAACACATGATAATAATAATAAAAAAAATCAGCATAATTTCATATAAGTCTAGTGAAAAGAAATTTGTAATGTCACGGGCCTAATAGCCATAGATACTTATCCAAATATATTTTTATCATCATAGGGTGCTCACAAACGGATCCAAACCCAAAGAATAGAGGGTACACATACCCACCATTGGACATCATTTCACGATGTCACCTCGAGCTCGCACAACGTACGACCACTCGACTAAATCACATATAACTTAAACACATAACAAGCAAGGTTTTACACAAAACTATTCAACTATGGTTATCCGTCGTTAACCATCAATGATCAAATGGTATCGAGTCAAGTAAAAAGGATTCGTAAATTGAATAAACGGAGACGAAAAACAAGATTGTCTTTCATCTACCGATGTGCAGTCGACAAAATCAATTGTCCATCGCGTACCATTTTTTTTGTTCCTATAGATTAGGATGAAAGATGACACCACTTTTATCTAATAGGATCCGACCACTGTGCTTAGCTCTTGAGCCGAAAGCTCTCCTATTTGAGCCATCCTTGTGTGACTCTACGTTGGTATTCGAGTTCACAAGGCAGAATAGAAACAAATCAAATACCTTAAATTCAAACAATCTACGGTTTAACGAAAAAGGAACTTTCCGCTACGGATGTCGCTCGACATAACAAAAGAACGAGAAAATTAAATAACTAGTGTACTATACATTAGATGTAGGAGAGGTCTTCTTCATTTCCCTCAGAGTTACTCGAACTCGGATTTCCTCCACATTGGTAGTCTCCTATTTTTGGTAAAATTTCTTCTCACAATCGTTATGAGGTCCCTTGCTATTTCATCAGTAATGTAGTGATTTTGATGGAATTCGCACGTTACACATAACACATAAAAGTATTTTCCAAAATTACTCGCTCCAAGTGACTTTCTAAGTCAACACCAATCGAAATAAAAGATTCCAAGGAACAAAATAATCGAATCGAATAGGATTACTTGCATAAGGATCCACCATTTTAAAGTGTTGTAACTCATATATTTATCCAAAACAACTCGTTTAAAAATGACCATCCAATTGACATGATGTGGCTCTTCCTGAATTATGCATAGTTAGCTAGGCTGTGCATAATTGAGGACCAAGAAACGACACATCTGACATAACGTGGCTCCTCCCGAATTATGCATAGTTAGCTAAGCTGTGCATAATTGAGGACCATGCGACGACACAAATATTAGTATTACAAATCAAATATAATTATGAGAGTCTTTGACCTCTTCTTGAAAATAAGTAAATCACTTGACACAGAAATAGAAATTGAAATTTATCTTTACCGTCGTTCCGATAAACACATCAACTATTGTTTACTCATTTTCGGGAAACATATTTTTGTTTGTCTTGTGTAAAATTGAGGCAATTTTATTTTGTTTGATAAGACATTTCATATAATAATATATATTCTTGGACTAAATTATTCATAAAATGACGATAAGGAGGTTTGAAATCAAGGCACTGCAAGTACAACGAATAGAAAAAAAATCAAGAATCAATGATATCGAATGAGGTATACGGATGGTATATTGGTTAACTCAAATTACTTACACTAGGAGTCAAGATACTCCTAATATATGTCAAGACTTTTAGGGTAACGAGGAAAAGATCAAAAGCGAACATTGGGAGGACTACTCAGGTTTCGATAACGGATTCGCGAAATCAGAGAGAATGATAACGTATGTTCGACCCATGCGTTCCTAAAAACATTAAATATATATATTACATATAATTAAATAATACAAGTTTTGCACTCGATGAGAAATCCACTTGTGTATTATAATTAATGTCATTTAGCATATTGTAAAGGGAACTTTTCTTTTACGTATTTAAATTACATTACATGATTGAAAACTTCCTATCTTTGTCATGTTCCTAATTTTTATAACGTTTTTATTTTTGTAAAGTTACCATTTCGAGAAAGTTACTACATTTAATAGACTCGGTTACCAGATTATCATAATCGATAAAATTTTTAGAATTAAAATCTTGATGCTTGTGCCACAATTAATTGACATCCTATTTTTATTCCCTAACGTGTATGATAAAAATAATGAAAATTGGTTATGTTTATAATTAATTACCCAACAAGACTTAACATAGCCCAATTAACTTTAAAAATTAAAATTTGACTTTCGAATAAACATATATGTACTTTTTTTTCAATACTAACATGTTATATTACATTTTCGTGACTTGGTCCTAAAGATATTTTATTAAAACATATATTTCATACTTTTGCTAAAAAGAAAATTATTACAAGTCCGAAAGGTAAAACGACACCTCAAACAACTTTCGTGTTTTGGCGGATGGCTAAAAGTGACTCAAAATTGCTCGAATCGCTCTTTTAAAATTTTATCAACTTTTATTCAATTATTACAAGCATATAAAATTTTCGTTTAATGTTTATATATTCGTTTTACTCCAGTTTCTGTATTATAACGAGTTACGAACTCCATCTTATAAAAAAATGTGTAAAAATAATTTGAGCTTATCTTATAATTAAAAATAAGTTTGTAAGAATTTCGAACCCGAAATACGTGATTAATTTTCCACTCAAGACCGTGTATTACAAATCGGGCAAAATATAAAAAAAAATTTATACCAAAAAAAATCAATTTATATCAAATTTAAACCCACATATACATGGTTTTAAAATCATTAAATTTTCCCAACAATTCTTTTCAAATTATTCTAAGCAAGTTTTCGGCGGATGTCATCACAAGAATTTATCAATAGCAAATTAAATCGCAAGAACAAATATTATAATAGTAATAGAAATTACTTTTAATAATTTAACAAGAAATGTTGAAGAAGGAATAATATCGCCTTGTTCCTTTGCTCCTTAGTCGCGGCTCAGTATATAACAAACAAACCAAAACACAAACCAAAACTCTAACCATGCTTCAATCTATATAATATCGTAACCTATATACAGAGATATAGCGATTCGTCGAATAACAGGTACGGTACATATATTATTACCATTTGTACCACGCATTTGGTATAACATATATAATTAAAGATCAAACATAAAACACATAAAGAATCGAAAAATATTACGCGCGGGGATATCGAACATCGGTAAGTTCATAGTCGACTTATGAAAATCATTCTACAACAGTCATTAAACCATTATAAAGACCATTGCTTCACTCGCAATGTCTTGAAAAGTTTACTATTTATATAACAATACTTTATATAACCATAGCGCTAAGTAAAATAGTTACCAGCTTTCAGGAGGCATGAGCGCACGGTTGAGGATGCAAGGAATTATAAATCATTTTACAAAAGAGCTGTTATAGTCTAGGCTGTGAAAAACGACCTAGTTCTCTATAACAAGGGCTCTGATACCACTCTATAACACCCCCAATTTCATAACGCAGCGGAATACCACTTTGGGGTGCTACTTCATAATAACAAGCACTTGCACATAGAGAACGACTCAAAAAGAGACGTTTAAAAAGAAGAGTTTAATCCATTTGATATATTAAAATCAGAGTTTACAACAGGTCCCAACAATAACGTAATAATTAATAGTTCCAAAAGGTTTATCGAATGGTAATTATATTGCCTTCAAGATATCCCGTGCGACTCCATGCTCCAGCTACTCTTAAACCTGAAAATACATGCTAAACTGTCAACACAATGGTCGAGTAAATTCATAGAGTTTAAATAAAACTTAGTTGAACACAAGAATTTTTAATCATCTCAAACTTATCACATAGACAAGTTATATTTTTATAAATGCATTAAGCTCATGCTACTAAATCTTAACCAACACGTCCAACCGAATCACTTACGGCGCCCCTACTAACAGGTAATATTGCCATATACCAATGACCTCTTATACATAATACCCCTTTCAGGTGCTCACAAGGATACATACCCTAGGGTAAGGTTTGTCAAACCAAGTAGATCTACCAAATGTATTAGCGTTTACCTCGCAAGGTAATTAACAGTGCATGAAATTCAGGGACTTCATAAGGCAATGGTACTTATGCATTTATCATCACATTCGGGTCTAGCATACCGAAAACAACTTGTGTTCAACTTATAAAACAGCATGTATTCCCCCTCGCGGGTTTATAAAATATTTCTAAATAAGTTTAATGCGAGGCTATGAACTTACCTTAAGTCAACGAGAATGATGAAGTATAAGTACTGAAGTTAGATCAATGAATATGCAAAACAACGGTCGCCTAAGTATATCCTAGAAGAAACGGTGACTTAGCATCAATAAATAAACACACATGATAGAAACAAACAAAAGATGCAAGAAGAATCAATGATCGTGATATGGCGTTTCTAAGTACTTTCTAAACCAAGTTAAATTTACCCAAACACTCTTTTAGGACTTGATATAAACTAATTACATTATCATCTATCTATAGGTCTTAACCAATTCACTTACAAATCATTTACATTATTTAACTCCTTTTGAAACAACATGCCTTTATAAAAATTCTGCCCATACCCCAACTTAATGAAACTATAACTCAACATCCGTAATAGGTATGGAAATGAGGTTTTCGCCTCAATTTAGATATAAGTATTTAGCTTACTGATTTTACAAGAAAAATAACCTAAAGTGTTCAGATCCTAGGTAAAATTACCATTTTACTCTCAAGTGTCAAATCTGATTATTTAGAATATTTTTACGTCTAACCATTTTTAGTGTAATTCCAAAACCATAACTCCTTTTAATATGAAACAAAATCTCAAGTCAAATTTTATCTAATTACTACTGTTTTGAATAATAAAATAGGTTACTCACTTTGAAAATACCTAGACATAATTCCATTTGAAAATCTAGACACCATTTTTAGTTCTTTAAGCCATTTTAGTCATAACTCCATCATCCGGAAGGATTACGGCTCTACCCAAGGAACCACAGGGTCCTAATATATTTTACTATTCAAAAATGTAAATACCCAGTAGCACCCAATGTAAAAATAATTCGTTTTAGGACAAACAATCTGCTTAGTAAATTCTGAGTTCGTTTTTAAGACTAGCTTGCTAATTTAGACGTATCTCACTCGTCCGGAAGAGATACGGCTCCATCTAATTCACCAAATGGACCTGAGATTATAACCTATACATTTATATAAAAATACAGTAGACTTCAATACAAAAATATTAACCAAAGTGCTGAACTATCTGCACAACACTATAAAAACACTCAATAAAACTAGTAAAATCGTTTTAATCATAACTTGGTCTTACGGATGAGTTACGGAACCATCCAACTCACCACTTATACCTTAGTTTACTCTCTATCCAACCAAGTCATAATCTCACAGACCCCAAGTCAGAAATAATTCGGAATAAAACAGATCACCTGCTGTCCCAATTTTATTAATCCAAACATCACTTTAAATCCAATCTATCATATCCCAATATCAATTTCAAACTAAGACCTAATGCCATATCACTTTCATGATCATCTAAATGCATGCATTCATTAATAAATCTCAGAAATCAAAATAATAAATCATCAATTAAAAATAAAAAGTAAATAAACATGGATTAGGGCTTACAATGAGGTTAATTGAAGAAAAACACAATTTGATCACCCACTCCATTGGGGCTGTTTTGACTCGAACGACCCAAGAGACCAAATTCACAACTCCTTTGTGATTTTAATCATAAGAAAACACTTCTATTAATTCTATGACTCCAGCCCTTGAACCCTTTTTAAAAGATTTTTACACAACTTCTTTATTTCTTCGATTCAAGGCTTCAAACTTCGCATAGGTTAATTTCTAGTGATTATAAAGGGTGGATTATGATTGCATGTTAAAAATAAGATGTTTATGATAGTGATTTGATATAATTTCGTGGCTGAAGTGTGGAGGAAGATGAGATGGTTGATTCTGAATTTTAGAGAGAGAAATATTTAGGAGTAAATGTGTGTTGGGTGTTGTAAATGATAAAAGAGAAGTAAATTACTTTGATTGGACCTAGGGGAGGCATGTACGTTTTTAAGGTCCTAAGGGGAGTAAAAATCTGATTCTTATTATGTATTTGGTGTAAATATAGTTTATGGTGCATAATTTAAATGAATTAGTGCACAAACATGAGTTTTAACGTAAAATCAGGCTTACCGGGTAACATAGAATTCTTGAAAAGTGAAGTGACCCAAGTTTGTAAAATTATAATAACTTATCTTCATATGAATTATTAATTTATGTATTTGAATGTTAAAAGGAAAATGTTTAACAAAAAGTTTGACGGTTTAAGTTACAATGCGCAGTTTTCGACAAAACGCGATAAAAATGCAAAAAGTGAAGTAAAATGTTAAAGTTAACTTCTATAATTCTTTGGACTATTTTAAAAATAGTATAGGGTAGGTGAGACTCAAAAATGGTTGAAAGCCCTAACCATGGTTTGAAATAAGTAGAAACGCGAAAAAACGCAAATCGAGTAAACCGTAAACATAACATTTCACTCAAAAGTAGAATGAAGAACGAAACATGAATAAAATGTCAATCTAAAAAACTTGGAGTATTACATTTTGTAACAAAATGTTCCATAAGGACAAGTGAATGTGGTTTTCTCTTGGTCTTTTGGATCGATGGGAATTTGAAAATACCCGGAGAAACCGTCTAAGAAGCAATAGTAGTCATTACCCGCCAAACGCTAGAGCATTTGATCCATGAAAGGAAGAGGAAAACAATCCTTACGTGTGGCATCATTAAGCTTGCTATAGTCTATGCAAACACGCCAACACGTGACAAGTCGAGTAGGAATCAACTCGTTGTTTTCATTGGGAACAACGGTTATTCCGCCTTTCTTAGGCCCAAAATGGACAGGACTAACCCATAGCGAATCCGAAATGGGGTAAGTCATTCTGGCATCTAGAAGTTTGATAACTTCTTTCTTGATGACGTCATGAATTTTCGGATTAACCCTTCTTTGGCTTTGGATTGCGGGTTAAAAGTCATCTTCCATGAGAATTTTATGAGTACAAAAATTAGGATCAATTCCGCGAATGTCGGAAATTTTCCAAGCAATTGCTTTCTTATGATTGTTGAGCACATCGATAAGTCGATATTTTTCATCGTCTTGTAAGTCCTTTGAAATGACGACGGGTAACTTCTTATTGTCTTCAAGGAAAACGTATTCAAGACGAGACGGTAAATCCTTAAGCTCTAAATCCGGAGGATTGTCGATGGAAGGTGTAGTCAAATTCGGATAATCATTTATGATTTCCATAGGAGAAGGTGGAGAAATATGGTCCTCATTGAGATGTTTCTCAATGGTACGAATGTCTTCGTCGCAATCTGTAGGAGAATCGTCACATTTTAAGTCCACATCCCCTAAAGTTGCTTCAAATTCTTTCAAAAGGAAGTCACTTTCTCCAAATGGAGTCAATGATGGAGCAATAGAGGCAACGGTCTCAACAATGGGCAGAGAAGAAAAAACCCGTTTTACAAGCGTCTTTGAAGTGGTCTTCATAAGACTCATCAAGTACGTCAATGAAATTAACGCTCTCGTGTTCAGAAGGTTGCTTAGAAAGATTACCCATGTTGAAGACGATTTTGTCGTCACCAACTCTCATGATTAATTCGCCAGCGGCTACATCAATAAGAGTGTGACCGGTCCTCAAGAATGGACGTCCAACGATTAATGGAACACGGGGATCCATCTCGTAGTCAACGACAACAAAATCCGCCGGAAAAGGTGAATTTGTCGACACCGACGAAGACATCTTCGGCTATCCCCACCGGATAAGCAACCGTACGGTTAGCTAATTCCAATGTCATTCATGTGGGGACTAGCTCGGGTAGAGATAATTGTTTCCAAACACTTAATGGCATTAATTTGATACTAGCACCTAGATCGGCTAGGGCCATACAATTCTCTACCCCGGGAAAGTTGCAAGGAATGAGAAAACGACCCGGATCACCAAGTTTAGTTGGTAATTTCCTTAAGAGAACCGCGGAGTAATTCTCATTAAGTTGGGTTTGAGCAATATCAAGGAGTTTTTCCTTATCACTGAGAAGATCTATAAACATTTTAGCATATTTAGGCATGTGAGCGAGAAACTCGGCAAAGGAGATGTTGAAATTCAATTGTTTAAACATTTTAAGAAAGTTCAAAACTTGAATATCATCCTTGTTCTTCAACTTCTCTTTCCTTAACCTTGAAGGGTAAGGTATATCGGGTTGAGATGAAGGCTTCGGAATGGAATTCTCACTCACATCCTTGGGTGGTGGAGGGGTAGAAGTAGAAGGTGGAGGAATTGGTGAAGGGGGCTCGTTTTCCTTTATCACAATCACCAGAGGAGGGTTAGGAATCTCGGGTTCCTTACAACCTTTTCTGCTTCGGGTGGTGATTGATTTCATCTCCCCTCTTGGATTAGCAACGGCATTACTCGGAAGAGAACCCGAACCAGAGGGTTGACTACTTGGGAAGAAACTAGTCATCATATCCCTTAAGTCATTCGTTTGACTACTTAAAGAGTTTCGCATATCATTCCTAAGCTCGGCTCGAAGATCATTCCCTTGTTTCGCCATGTCACCTTTCAAGTTGATGATTTGACTCTGAAGATTCTTCACCAGCGCGTCATTAGTCCTCATGTACGTTTCAACCTCTTGATTGTATGCCGTGGGTTGGTTGGGATGCGGAACTTGGTAAGCGGGTGGTTGATAAGTGGTTTGATGGTAAACTTGATTATTTTGTTGAGGTGGATATGGGTTTCTTTGGGTTTGATATTGATCAGGAGCTCGAGGTTGGTTTTGATTGTTGCGATTAAAGTTGTTTTCGTTTTGAGGAGGAAAAACGGGTGGTGAAAGGAAGTTGTTTGAACGATAACTTAACAAATTGCGGTCACCTTGAGGACGAGCTTGATAGCCTCCAGTGGAAAAGTTACCGTTAGCCGCATACAAATTTTTCGGATTGTCATGAGTAGAAGGACAATCGGTGTATGAATGAGAACCACCGCAAATCTCACAAGAAGGTGTTACAGCTTTGACTTGTTGCAAATTGGTTCGTAGCTATGGTTAAGAAAATTTTATTCATCTCGGCTATTTGGCGGGTAAGTTCGGTTATCTCGGGGTTTGATGAAGTAGAATAAACATTGGCCCTCGGGTTATTTCTTGAAGATGCGGATGAATCCCAATTTTTGTGGTGAGTGCTCATGTTCTCTATAAGCTCTCTACACTCCTCAGGTCTTCTCTTCATGAATGTACCACCGGTGGCAAGATTAATCGTATCAGGATCACAAAAAATTAAACCATTGTAGAAAGTATCAATCAAAGTGACGGGGAGCATATTATTGTTCAGAGAAAGGTCGATCAATACATTATAACGTTTCCAAGCATCAAAAAGCGATTCATCAGGTTCTTCAGTGAAACCACTGATTTGATTGCAAAGACTAGTGACCATGGATGGTGGAAAGTAGCACGACAAAATTTTTTGAGTCATTTCGTCCCATGTATGAATTGAGTTTTTGGGAAGACGATTGAAAGTAAGATTTTACTAGGTTAAAAATTCGTTGTTCACGGTCTAATCGAATTGATCTCCGGTTGAATGTGTGACTCAGTTGTTCTTGGTGAAAAGAAAGAATAGGTCGTTGAGTATCTATTTTAAAATAAAAATGCAAACTTTAACGTAAATAACAAAATAATAAAAGCGATAAACTAATTATAACTTAAATAAAAGACTTTAAAAGAAATTAAGTAAGTGACGAAAATATAAAAAGATTAAAAGTAAATATGAAAATTAAATAAGACAAATAAGTAAAAATAAAGCTAAGTAAAAATAAGACAAAACAATTAAAATAAAAATAAGTAAAAATGGCAGGAAAAATAAATTTTAAAAATAAATTTAAATAAAAACAATAAATTTCGCAATATATAAAAAACTAGAATTAACTTCGCAATAAAAAACAAAGATTCGCAATTCCTAAAAGTTAAACACAATGTCGCAATAATTGCAAAATCATACAACAATGTCCCAATACAGCACAATGTCGCAATAATGCACAATGTCGCAATAATGCACAATGTCGCAATAATTGCACAATGTCACAATAATGCACGTCGCAATAATTGCACAATGTGACAATAATTGCACAATGTCGCAATAATTCACAATGTCGCAATAATTGCACAATGTCGCAATGATGCACAATGTCGCAATAATGCACAATGTCGCAATAATTGCAAAATCGAATCAGATTTCCTAAAAAATAGGAAATCGAAAAAGGACGAAAATAAGCACTTAAAACTCAAATTTTAAATGACAATAAGCCAAGAAAAACACCAATAAGCTAACCAAAACTAAAAGATAAATGATAAAACTTATAAAAACTTTAAAACAAACCACGAAACTTAAAAAGATTTAAACTTTATATAAAAATATGATGAAAAAGATTAAGATTAAGATTAAACCATTAAGAAAGGTTGATTGAGATTAATTAAAAGCTAGAAATCAAATTCAAAGATTAAAGATTTAAGTTTACAAGATCAAAGATTAAAGATTAAAACTTTAAAACATGAAATAAATCTAGAGAGAGAAAGTAAAAACTAGATAGAGAAAGTGAAAACTAGAGAGAGAAAGTAAATCTACACTACTCCTAATCTAAACTAACTAACCCCCTCCTGATGACACATTAGGAGGGTATTTATAGGAGGAGTAAAATGTTGGTGCTTTCATCCTTCTTTCTTCTTGTCTCGACTCGATTTAAACTCTTTGTCATTCTCGACGTCGTTTCGGGATTTGTCGATATAAATTGAAGTCGTCTTATAATTTTCTTCTTTAATTAGACTTGGTTCTTAGACTTCATTAAACATCCGTCTTTAGACTTTTTCTTCGATAAATCTTCAGAATAGGTCTTGGACTTCCGTTGTTTTTGCACTCTTGATCTTTTGACTGTGTCTTTTGTCTTTTTATTCGATAAAAGCCCGTGAAAGCCCGTGTTTTCTTCCTTTTTATCTTTTGGTCCTAAAACACAATAAAACACAAACCACGCATAATTCCGATATTTACGACATAAAATACACGTTTTGGCTTGGTTATTATTATAATTAAGTGGTAAAAGGATGGGTGTTTTCACACCTATCAAATCCCCTACACTTGACCATTGCAATGCCATCATGCAATGCATTAATTTCAAAACACATATTACATTTCTCATTATAATTAACCCACCTTGGCCTTTATTAAATACTAAACATTAAGGATACTAAAAATATAGATATATATATACAAAAAAAGTAATGAAATCAAAGACTTACATTGGGGTTTTGGCTGTCATGAATTTTTATCATCCTCAAGTTTCACGTTCCCCATACCAAGCTTAAAAACGAGATCATTGTTATTATAAGTTAGCAAACTAACACAAACTCATGTGGCCAAATTATTCACTTAGAGTCCCTTATTCCTAGGTGTATCTCTTATATTTTACTATTGTATTGAATGATCACGAGGATGCATTGTTAACTTATTTCGATAGTTTATTTAGGCCGAAAATAAAGTGGGACGATTTAATCAATAGTTAGATAAAGAACAAAATCTTTTAAAACTGCTTCTAGGGACCTTTTAAAGTTCATATCTTGGCATAACTCGCTTCACGATTTGAGACCTTTCTCGGACCGATATTTGGCAGCGACTTCATGCTTCGAATCTTGAGAGACGTTCTTGAAATTATGGTCTTCTCTTCATAATAGGAATTTCTTCACTTGAAGTTTTTGAGAGATTCTTCATATTTGGAACATGACTTCTTCATTTTTCTCCAATCTTTATTTTGGACTTTGATATACAACGATCCGCCTCCTTTTAGGATTTGGATCTATTTATCCTCTTACCTTGTTAGGGCCTATTTGGATAGACTTCTCCATGATCTTTAGGGGAGTATTTGCCTTTCGTCGCGTGTCTCGATCCTTCATATTGATTTTTTGATTAATGATTCTTCACATCACTTGGGATCTTTAGCAACAAAATGTAGCCCTCATGCCTTGTTAGGGCCTTTTCGGACTCGCCAATCTTCGCATCCCGCTTTGATGAGACTGCTTTTATACATAGTCTCATCTTCCAAATATGGCTTAAAATGCATTAAATATCACCAAAATACCCAAATATATGCTTGTGTTTGTTGCTTGTGTATTTTAGGTACGGATATTGAGAAAATGACAAAAGATCACAAGAATCATGCAAAAACGAACACGGGAAACGAAGCCGCACAATGAACCAAGCCCTAGTGAAGACCTTCCCAAGATCAACCCTTGAAGATTTGAAGAATTATGAAGAAGGGTAATTATGAAGAATTGACACTTAATACCCTTGTATCCTCATAATTACAAGTTTGGTCCCTAAAGTTTGTCAAAATTACAAAAAGGACCCTTAACTTTGAAGAATTGGCAAGTTTAGCCCCTCAACAAAGCTAAATTGTCAACCAATATCATCCACAAAGTCAAATATATCATGAAGTCCTTCAAAGTACAAGAAATGACAAGTTTGGTCCTTTGAAAAATTCAAAATTACAAAAAGGACCCTCAACTTTCAACAATTGGCAAAAATGGTCCCTCAATCATCAAGACTTGGCAATTTCAGTCCTCCAAAATGTCAATTATGCAAGTCTAGACCATTATCATTGAAGAAAATACCAAACCAGCCCTTGAAGAATTCAAATATGGCAAGAATTACCCCTGATTTCACTTTGTAAAAGTTTTTGGGCCAAAATTGTAAAAAGGCAAAAGTTGACAAAGCTGATTAGGGCGTTGATAGAAGATTGGAATGCATTTGACAAGTTTCTGAAAGATGGGGGTGTTAAGCTGGCAGACAAAGAAGATACATAGATCAACCCAGTGGTGACACGTGCCCCACTATCTCTTTTCAACCAATGGCAGCCCTCCTTCCTTCCACATCACCAATCCACTCACACCAGCCATAACTAACTTAATTTATTAAGTTAATTATGGCGCCTAACACCTAGTTTAAAAACTAAAACAGATCAAACCCATGTTCTTGGCATTCATAATCCAAATTGGGTTTTTCTAAACTGCTTAAAATTAAGCCACCAAAGTGTCCAGATTTATGATTAAGGTCAACATAAACACATCCAAATCCTTAAACCCTATGCCACATCATCAACCATGTCACATGTTAAACCCTTGTCCCACCCCTTGGATAAGAAGACAAAACAGTAAAGCAAATCCAACGTCCCATAGACTTGCTTACTTTCTAAGCTTCACAAGAGCCATTGGATGCAATTCCAACAGCTATACACCCCACAAACGTCCAAGATAAGTCACATGAGCTCAAGATTTCAAATTTCCACAAGGGCAATTTTGGAAGATCAAGCCTAGGGTTTTCACATTTTTCAGCCTTCTAGGACCATGTACACCCTCTATATAAAGGGTCTAGCTCATTACATTTATTCCTGCTTTTGATTTTTCCTTGGTTCAAGTTTCTGTAAATCCTATTTCTAAGTTAATGAAATTGAGTTTGAAATCTTGAAGAAAAGTCATTGGCCAATCTTGTTTACTGCTTTCATTTGTTATATGCTTGTTAGTTCTTAAAGTTCAAAACCTGTTTTTCAAAGAGGAGTGTGTAAAAGTTTGCATATTTCCTCATTTTCTTGATATTTTGCTAAGTCTTGTTCCAATCTTGGAATTCTTGGGCTATAGGGCTGATCATAGCATCCTAACTGAGTTGGTTAAGGTGTAGTGAGGCTTATAACTTGGGGATAATCAAGTGTGGGGTAACAAGTTTGCATTAATCAAGTTTTTCAAAGTTTCTGATTTTTATGATATTGTGCTTAACCCTTGTTCAATCTTAGAAGGCTTATTGTGGAAGCTTGTGCTTGTTCTTGCTAGCACATAAGCTCAAAATTCGTGGGTGTGGATGTACATCCATGAGGTTTGCATACTTAATCTCCAAATCTGCTTAAATTGTGATTTTTGGTGATATTTGTATGAAACTTGTGTTCTTGTGAATTTTGTGGCTTGTTCTTGCTTGAATCTGTTTATTATACTTGTTTTAGTGTTAATTGATGCTTGGTTGGCCTGAAATCTCATTGTGCTTTTGAAAATTTTGATTTGAAAAAGTTAAAGGGGTGTTTGGGTCTACTGGTTTATGCTTATAACTTGTTATTGTGTTAAGGGAAGTTGTTGTTTATGTTTTGTATCTGCTATACCTTTGTTTGAGAGTGTTTTGTTGCAAGGTTTTGGGTTTGAACACTTGAATTAATCAATCTGATATATAGACCTTGTTTCTGCTTGTTTTGACCTAGGATTTTGGGAACACTTAGTGTGTATGCATGCTTAGGGATAAAAGTGGTTTAAACAAAGTTAATATAACCTGTTTGAAAGATTTGAGGTTTTGAAATTGGCTTGAGTGTCAAATACATCAGCAAAGTAGAAAACTGCATGTGTTAGTGTTCATAAGTAACTTTCATTGCTTGAATCTTGCTTAATTCATTGAACCAGTGCATGGAACCTGTTTAGACTTGCTTATTGGAGTTTATTATAGCTTGTGTGTGCATTTGGTTGAATTTGGCTGGCTGATTTGTGCTAAAACTGCTCATAAGTGCTAAACTGCTTATTGTTCATGTCTGTATCATGTCTGATGAATGATTGATTAAACTGTATCAATTGGGTGTTAGTGATTGTGTTATTCTGATTGTGATTGACTCCTTTTGATCCAAAGATCATTTGGGTGCCTTTGTGAAATCTGAATCCAAGAAAAAGTCACTAAAGACAAAAAGTCAAAATAGTCAAGCAGTGGAAAAAGTTTCCACTACTCAACATCCAAAACTAGCCCCTGCTAGTGCAATTTTGTCATCAGCTTATCAATAAGCTATTCTAGCTTATTCTGACTTGCAACAACTTATTTTTTGTGATAGATCTTCATTATTTGACCCATTTAAGTAAACTGGAGCTTATGAGACTTTGACTTTGGCTTTTTACTAGAAAACCAACTTTTTTGACTTTTACATAAGTGCTTATTGGATTTTCCAGCTTATTGAGTGTGCTTATTGAGTAGGTTTTTGGTTATTAAGCTTAGTTTTGTCATAAGAAACATTTTCCAACTTGAATCAGCTTCTGAGGTGGTCTAGATTATAAAAACGACTATTTTGTCGTTTTGTGAATAAGTTTGTGACTTGTTTCTGGCTTATTAAGTGGGCTTATTTGAAAATTCTTTTTGCAGAAGTTTTTGTTAGGTCAAAAGAAGCTTGTGTGTAAAATTTTAGCTTATGGCAACAGCTTATGGCTTAATGGGCCAAAAAGCCCATTAAGAATAAGCTGCTTATTATAAGTTGGCTTATTTCACATTTTCAGCTTTTGGGCCTTTGGAAAAAGTTGTTTAAAATCAAATTTTGAGTCAACCTGTGCTTTTTGGGCTTATTTTGAACACTTTTTCTTATTGGGCCTTAATTAAGCCCAATAAGGGACTGTTTTGGGTTTGGCCCATTTTCTAGGCCCAATAGGGGTATTTAGGTAATTTCACTTTCATTTCTGAGTTATTTAGGTTAAATTAAGCTAGTTTGCAAGTTTTTAGAATTTTTTTTAATTTTTGGATTTTTAATATTATTTTAATATTATTTTATTATTAAAAATTAAAAGTCCGATTTTCTAGGTTTTTATATTTTTCCTAGGTTCTAAACACTTAATTAGGATTTTTGCAACTTTCCAATTATTTTTTAGGTCTTTTAATTATTTTCTATAATTAATTTAAGATTTAATTGAGTTTAGGAGTTTTTAATTGGTTAAAAATAGTTTTAATTGGTTTTAAAATTTTGAAAAATAGTTTTTAGCTTAATTAGAGTATTTTTGAGGTTTACAAACTTGAAAATCTTGTTTAGGGCTTTTGAATAATTAATTTTGATTTTTAGGGCTTTAATTAGCATTAAAAAGTCATTATCTAATTAATTAAAAGGTTTTTGCAAGTTTTGATTTTTTTGTAAACTCTTAGAATATTATTAGGGATTTCTGGTGATTTTTAGAAATTTTTAGGTTTAAACTTTAATTTTGGTGGTTTTTACGACTTTGCGTGTACACCTTTTTAGAATTAGTTTAATCCATCTTGATAACCGTCTTTCTCTTCTAATCCCTTTTCTATTTTTCTTTCTCGAATATAATCACAAATTAATCCATATCATTACACACATAACACACTAGCCTCCTTGAGAACGAACTCACCTTGGGTCATTCACACACGGTTTTCCTAAATCGTCGTGCTCACTTGCCCTACTTTGTGCATCCTTTTCCTAAAGGTGTATAAAAGCTCAACATCACGCTTCAATAAGTTATGCCTTGGCTATGAACTCTAATTAATACCGATCAACTTTTAAACAATCTTGTGCTAGAAGCTAAGTAACTTTTCGAATCGTACAACCTTATTTATTACAAATGAATTTATTAGCAAGCAATGGGAGAAAAAGCTGAACATCATTTTGGCGCCGCTGCCGGGTAGGCGTGTTGTGTTTTGATTTGGCATTGTTGTTTTTATACTAACCATAATTAGTATTTGTATTAGTAGCACTCTACTAATACGTATTATCGTTTTTCGGTTTTTGTGTGAATATTATTACTATATTGTATACGTAGAACAATAAATTCACAAGTACTCCAAATACGTGAGAAATCACAACCTTGACTTGGGAGGTCATTACCCAATCATTGTATTCGAATCTCAAACCAAAGAAAAAGGCAAAAATAGATAAATACTTTCGTGAAGCTTAATCTTGATAATACAAACTATAAGGTGGGTATAAGGCGGTTGTATTTCACAACCTAAAGGAAAAAGGATCTTAAGTGCTTCGCGCCGCCTCGTTTCCTCCACTTGCTTGTGCGTATTTGATTTTGAGAGTGAATCGAGGGTTTTGCCGCCCAAAGTATTACTAAGTATCATATATATTTTCTTGGTTTCTATTGATTAAACCCTCTTGAACGATTTGGTGTTCCACCATCGTTCTAAAGTCATCGAAGGCGTTCACTTCACGTGATCGTTTTCATTCCTTGAGGCTTCTTTTATCAAGAGATTTGATTAAGGAGGAGATTTGTAGATTTTTGTCTACTTAATACGTTTCACCAATTTCCAAAAAGGTTAATACAATCAAAAACCACAAAAAAAAATTGAAAAAATACAAAACACCAAAAAGGATCTTCTATGCTCGTCCCCTCGTTGTACGTGGCGTTTATGCTAACTCGAAATCAAGCAAGACGTGCACGTAAACGAAAAAACAAAACTCCCACTCCAAACAATTCTAGTGAGGAGTCTCCTATTGACGAACCCATTGTAAGAGAAGCACCAACCATGGCGAATCGAACTATGATGGAGTTACTTTAAGCACCCACCGAGGGTTATGGAGAGGCTATTGTGATTCCCGCAATCCTTGCGGAGAATTTTGAGGTTAAGACGGGTTTGTTGTCCATGATTCAAAACAACAAATTCCGTGGTGATGACAAGGACAATCCACACAACCATATCCGCCAATTCAATCGTCTTACCGCTACTTGCAAGTTTAAGGATGTCTCTAACGACTCGATTAAGATGATGCTTTTTCCGTATTCCTTAGCGGGGCCCGCAAAAATTTGGTTAGAGAAAGAGCCACCCAATTCTATTTTGACGTGGAAGGATCTCGTGTCTAAGTTTGTAAACCAATTTTTTCCGCCCTCTAAGACTACGCACTTGAAAAACGAGATTTCAAAGTTTTCACAAGAATTTAATGAAAGTTTTTCAACGGCTTAGAATAGGTTTAAGGAAATGTTACATGAATGTCCTCATCACGGTTTTTCCGATTTGCATCAAATTGACACGTTTTACAATGGACTTAATGATCATGAAAGGGATTATTTGAATGCCGCCGCGGGTGGTAATTTTTTGTGTAAAACGGTTGAGGAAGCTTTGGTGATAATTGAAAATAGACCTAAGGTGTATAGTCCTCGTAGCACGTCTAGTGTTCGTAAGGCTTCGTCTTCGGCTTCACCTTCTTTGTCTAATACCATCGATGCTTGCCAAATTGAGGCGAACTTGGAAAACAAGATTTTTGATAAATTGAAAGGACTTTTGATTGAGTTTAAAGTTGGTGAACCAAGTGCTCCCGCTACGGCTAAAGCGGTTGAGGTTTCTTGCATGTATTGTGGTGGAGGTCATGATTTCTCTGAGTGCATTACCAACGGTGGTAACACTTCGAGTGCCTTTGCGTCCACGGAAAATTACAACCAAAACGGTCAAGTTTCCCGCTCCAATCAAATGACTCCACCGGGTTTTGGTTCAAATCAAAATGCTAACAACTATCGCAACAATCAAGTTGGTTTTAAAAACAATTACAACAAGGGAAACTATGGGAATCAAGGGGCTAATAATCAAGTTTCAAACAAAAATGATTTTCAAAATAACAACAAAAGTTTGCAAACATTGAAAGATCTTCCAAGTGAGTTCGTTGAATATGCTAGTGGGAATGATGCTAGGTTTGACAATATTCAAAGAGAAATCATTAGCCTAAGATTCGAGTTTAAAAACGACTTGAAGAAAGAGTTGAAAAATGAGTTAGCTAATGAACTTAAAATCCACACCAACAAGATAGAAGGAAATGTCACTAGGTTGCAACAAAACCAACAAAAGATGGAACAAGGGCAACATGAGATTAAACAAGAGATGCTTAAGGCCGAGAAAAGGCAAACCGAAGCCGTATTGAGGCAATCTAATTTTGAAGATAAAATCTCCTCTATGTTTGAGGCAATAATGTGTAAACCGTCGTCAAGTGGTCTTCCTAGCAACAACATATCCAACCCTAAGGGTGAGATGAAAGTGATTACCACACGTAGTGGTAAAACACTTAAGGAGCCGATTCCTCAACCAATTGCTCCTACGGAGAAAGCAATTGAGGAAGAACCCGAGGTGGTGGTCCAAAAGGAGCATGTCCCAATACCACAAAGTACCGCTCATGCCACACCTACGGTCGACCCATTACCAACATTGGAACCCGAGATTCCAAAGGCTATGCCTATGCCCCAACCCACACCACCCTTGCCTTACCCATCGAGACTTAGGAAGGAGAAACGACAAGAGCGCGACAACTACCAATTTGAGCTTTTTTATGAAAATGTTTCGTGATTTGCATTTTAATGTGAGTTTCGCCGATGCTTTGGTCATGATGCCTCGATTTGCCGCTAACTTTAAGAGTATGTTGAACAACAAGGAGAAATTGCACCAAATGTCTAGTTGTTCGTCGGTTTATCTTAATCGCATACCTCATAAAGTCGGTGATCCCGGTAAATTTTTGATCCCTTGTGCCATTCAAGATATGGAAGAATGCTATGCCTTGGCCGATCTTGGTGCTAGCATTAACTTGATGCCACTTGCAATCTTCAAGTCGCTCAATCTTCCTAATCTTACTCCTTCACGAATGTCTATTGAGTTGGCCGACCATTCCACGATTCTTGCATGTGGTTTGGCGGAAGACGTTTTTGTGAAAGTGGGGAAGTTCTACTATCCCGTAGACTTTATCGTTGTCGATATCCCCACGGATCCTCAAGTTCCTCTTATTTTAGGTCGTTCGTTTTTAGATACGTCTATGGCTTTAATTGATGTGCATGCTAGAAAGATCACCTTACGTTTCAACGACGAGGAACTTGTTATAAACGAAACTCAAAATTCTCAACTTTCTCATGTTTATTCCGTTGCTACCATAAACCTCGTTGATATGATCGACGTGGTTTGCGAGGAATTTTCACAAGAAGTTTTAGGGTTTGGTGATGAAGAAACTAGTGGCAATCCCACTATGTTAGATCCAATTCTTGATAATTCGACACCAACCTTCACTCCTTTTGAAGGTGGTGGTTTTACGTTGGAAGAATGTAATGTTCCACGTACTTGTGACGAAGACCTCGACAACGATGAGTACTTCTCGATTATCAAGGATTTTCTCAACGATTTCCCATTTCCTCCACCCGAGGAGGTTATGAGTATCGAGCCCAAATCTTCACTTGAGGAACCACCTATTCTCGAGTTGAAAGATTTACCTCCTCACCTCGAATATGTCTATTTGGAGGAGGACGATAAGTTGCCGGTTATTATTGCGAAAGACCTTTCGAATGATGAAAAAACTGCACTTGTCGATGTTCTTAAGGACCACAAAGGGGCGATTGCGTGGAAGTTATCCGACATTAAGGGGATCGATCCAAAGTTTTGTACCCACAAAATCTTAATGGAGGAGGATTTCAAGCCAACAATCCAAAGTCAAAGGAGGGTGAACCCGAAATTCACGACGTCATCAAAAAGGAGGTCCTTAAACTCCTTGACGCGGGAATGATTTACCCTATTTCCGATAGCCCTTGGGTGAGTCCTATTCATTGTGTCCCTAAAAAGGGAGGGATGACCGTTGTGCCAAACGATGCCAACGAGTTGATTCCCACTAGACTTGTGACCGGATGGAGAGTGTGCATTGACTATCGTAAGTTGAATGAAGCCACTCGAAAAGACCATTTTCCCTTGCCCTTCATGGACCAAATGTTGGAGCGTCTTGCGGGAAATGATTTCTATTGCTTTTTAGATGGTTTTTCCGGTTACTTCCAAATTCCCATCGATCCTCGTGATCAAGAAAAAACTACGTTTACATGTCCATATGGAACGTTTGCCTATCGTAGAATGCCATTCGGACTTTGTAATGCACCGGGAACTTTTCAACGATGCATGATGGCTATTTTTCATGATATGATCGAGAAGACGATGGAAGTCTTCATGGATGACTTTTCCGTGTTTGGTAATTCTTTCACTTCGTGTTTGTCGAACCTAGAGAGAATGTTAAAACGTTGTGAGGAAACCAACCTTGTGCTCAATTGGGAAAAGTGTCATTTTATGGTTAAGAGTGGAATCGTCTTAGGGCACAAGGTCTCGAAAGCGGGGATTGAGGTAGATCAAGCTAAGGTAGACGTCATCGCCAAATTACCTCATCCCAAAACCGTCAAGGGAGTTAGGAGTTTCCTAGGCCACGCGGGCTTTTATCGACGATTCATCAAGGATTTTTCAAAGATTTCTCGACCCATTACACATCTTCTTGAAAAAGAGGCACGTTTTGTCTTTGACGAAGATTGTGTACGAGCCTTTGAAATCCTTAAGAGGAAACTTACCGAAGCTCCCATTCTTGTTGCTCCCAATTGGAATCTCCCCTTCGAACTTATGTGTGATGCTAGTGATTACGCTATTAGGGCCGTTTTGGGGCAACGTCATGATAAGCACTTCTTGCCTATTCACTATGCTAGCAAGACGATGACCGAGGCTCAACTTAAATACACTACAACGGAAAAGGAATTCTTTGCCGTGGTGTATGCATTTGAGAAATTCCGACATTAACTCGTCTTGACGAAATGCATAGTGTATACGGACCATTCGGCTATCAAGTATCTCATGGCAAAGCAAGATGCTAAGTCGAGATTACTTCGTTGGATTCTCCTCCTTCAAGAATTTGATCACACCATTGTTGACAAAAAAGGAGCCGAGAATCTAGCGGTCGATCATCTCTCTCGTTTGGAAGATCCTCACCAAAGTGTTTACGAGCCCAAGGAAATCACCGAAACATTTCCGCTCGAGACACTTGGTGTAGTGAATTCTAAGCTTTATTATTCTACCCCATGGTTTGCGGATTTTGCAAATTACCATGCGGGTAACTTCATCGTTAAGGGTATGACGACTCAAGAAAAACGAAAATTCTTTCGTGACGTCAAGTTCTACTTTTGGAACGACCCTTACTTGTTTCGAACTTGTGCGGATCAAATCATCCGACGTTGTGTATTTGACACCAAAGCTTCTAACATCCTTAAAGCTTGCCATGAGGGACCCACGGGTGGTCACCACGGTGCTAATCTCACGGCTAAGAAGGTGTTTGATGCCGGCTTCTTTTGGCCTACTATTTACCGAGATGCACAAATTCTTGTGAAGTCTTGTGATGCATGCCAACGTCAAGGAAAAGCCTCACAAAAAGATGAAATGCCACAAAATATCATTCAAGTATGTGAGATCTTTGACGTTTGGGGTATAGAGTTTATGGGGCCGTTCCCATCATCTCGTGGTAATAAGTACATTCTCGTTTTGGTTGACTACCTATCTAAGTGGGTGGAGGAGAAGGCCTTGCCCACTAATGATGCTCGTGTGGTAGTTAAGTTCTTGAAAAGCTTGTTTGCTCGGTTTGGAACCCCTCGTGCGATCATAAGCGATCGTGGAACCCATTTTTGTAATGACCAATTCGAAAGAGTTCTAAGGAAATATGGGGTTACACATCGTCTTTCTACGGCTTATCACCCACAAACGAGTGGGCAAGTCGAGGTTTCAAACCGAGCATTGAAGAGGATTTTGGAGAGATCCGTTGGAGAGAACCGAAAATCTTGGTCGGATAAGTTAGACGATGCTTTATGGGCCTTTATGACCGCTCATAAGACACCCATTGGGTGCACTCCCTATAAGCTTGTGTATGGAAATAATTGTCATTTGCCTATCGAGTTAGAACACAAGGCTTATTGGGCCCTAAAGCATTGTAATGATGATATGGAGACCGCGGGAAAACACCGGAAAATGCAATTGAATGAATTAGATGAATTAAGGGATATTGCTTATGAAAATTCATTGATTTACAAAGAAAAAACTAAAAAGTTGCATGATTCTAAAATTAAAAACTGGGTTTTTAACATTGGGGATCAAGTTTTGCTTTTTAATTCTAGATTGAAAATCTTTTCCGGTAAGTTGAAATCTCGTTGGTCCGGTCCATTCACCGTGACTCAAGTATTTCCGTATGGGACCATCGAGCTAGCTCAAGATGATGGTCCTAACTTCAAGGTGAATGGAAATAGGTTGAAGCACTACTTTGGCGGGGAAGTTCCATCCTTGAACTACCTCGACCAAATCACCTTCCCCAATGATAATTAGTATTGAGGGGATCGAGTCGAGCTCATGACTCGGTAATCAAAAACGAGGTGCCTCGTGGGGGAGTCCCATGCTTATCCTATGTACATATTATCGCTTTCTAATGTAGCTTACGTGTGGGGATTTGTGACCTTCCAACCTTTGTTCCGTGGTTGTTTGTGATATGTGGTTTTTAGATCATGATCTTCACGATTGGAGCCTCTCGTGTTCATTTATGGGAGCACTCGATCGTTTGCTTTGGAGACATTTCTCAATATCCATGATATATCCTTTGATGTTCTAACCTTAGGTTTTTTAGCACACTTCATAAACGGCTTTAAATTTAATGGTTACACCCTTTCCATGCTAGATTAGGCATTCGACTACGTTTCTAGTATGGGGGTGTTTGCACCCCTAGACTCGAAACATTGAGGACAATGTTTAACTTTAGTATGGGGGGTGAATAGATACTTGCCTTGCCAAAGCTTCACGCTTTCCAAAGTTTATCTTTTTGTTTATCGTTTTTGTTGCAAAATAAGGCTAAAAATGCCCAAATTTTAAAATTTTTCTCACGTTTTATAAGTGTTTGATGACACGAATGTAGGTTTACCGATGGCGAGAATAAGAGTAATTTTTGACTCGACCGTGCGTGTTGAGCACTTAGCTTTGATTCCTTAACTACACAATAGGCTAAGTCTCTTAAATGAGGACGAGAAATGATAGAGTTAATTATAAGTTACTATGCTAAACGTAGAGTACTCGTATTCTTTCAAAAACTCATGTGTTCTCGTTGTTTGCTTATTCTCCCTTCGCATGTAAATATTTTTTGCTTAATAAATATTGACTTAGCGATTTAGTTAGGATTGTTGGGCTTCTAGTCTTTTCTAGTAGCTTCCGTGTAATTAAATTGGGAAGACATTAAGGTATCGCCAGCGTCACGGTTTTGAAGTATTTGCACCCCAATAATCGAAAGCTTCACCCAATAATAAGATTTCAAGTGCTCACCTAAACTAGCAAACAATTTGAAGCCCCACAAGGCCTAAAATCTATGCAAAATTGAAAGTGAATCAAGCCTTAATATTCGAAGCTTTAAAGATCCAAAATTCGCCTTAGCGTGAGGATATACGTCTTTGGCTAATAAAACCACCGATGAGGCGGATAATAAAAGGCAAGGCAAGACCGAAGTCATAATAAAAGCTTCATGGCGAAGTTGAATAAAAGATGGAGATAAACCAAAGATAATAAGGCCCTTCCGTTAGGGGGCATATAAAAGTCTTGGTAATAAGTCTCATGTTCAAAACCGTTATAAAACCGTGTTTATCGATTCTTCTTGTCAACATAATTTTTTAACATCGTTGTCTATTAGGAGGGGTTATTGATTTGATGGTCTTAGTTACACCGTTAGGACTCTATTTTTAGACCTAAATCTCTATTATCGCATAAGTCAACAATGTATCCTCGTGATCATTAAGACAAAATAAAATATAAGAGATACACTTTAGGAATAATGGGAGGATAAGTACGTGATTAGGGCATATGATTAGTGTTAGCATTACTAACTTATAATGACAATGATCTCGTTGCACGCTTAGCATGGAATTAAGGTGAAAATCGAGGACGATGAAATTATTTCTAACGAAGCATTCACGTGTTCTTATTCTATGAACCTAAACGTCCCATTTTGCGATGAAAATCATACATTATGTCTATAACACAAGTAGTAGTAATAGTAGTAGAGTAGCTAGTTTATCATTTCAATAAAGTGAATAAAATGAATTTTGGAGATGCTTTGATACTTTATTCTAGCATTGCGTGAGGGCACGGCAATGGTTTAGTATGGGGGAGTGATGAGACTGCTTTTATACATAGTCTCATCTTCCAAATAGGGCTTAAAATGCATTAAATATCACCAAAATACCCAAATATATGCTTGTGTTTGTTGCTTGTGTATTTTAGGTACGGATATTGAGAAAATGACAAAAGATCACAAGAATCATGCAAAAACAAACACGGGAAACGAAGCCGCACAATGAACCAAGCCCTAGTGAAGACCTTCCCAAGATCAACCCTTGAAGATTTGAAGAATTATGAAGAAGGGTCCTCCAATTATGAAGAATTGACACTTAATACCCTTGTATCCTCATAATTACAAGTTTGGTCCCTAAAGTTTGTCAAAACTACAAAAAGGACCCTTAACTTTGAAGAATTGGCAAGTTTAGCCCCTCAACAAAGCTAAATTGTCAACCAATATCATCCACAAAGTCAAATATATCATGAAGTCCTTCAAAGTACAAGAAATGACAAGTTTGGTCCTTTGAAAAATTCAAAATTACAAAAAGGACCCTCAACTTTCAACAATTGGCAAAAATGGTCCCTCAATCATCAAGACTTGGCAATTTCAGTCCTCCAAAATGTCAATTATGCAAGTCTAGACCATTATCATTGAAGAAAATACCAAACCAGCCCTTAAAGAATTCAAATATGGCAAGAATTACCCCTGATTTCACTTTGTAAACATTTTTGGGCCAAAATTGTAAAAAGGCAAAAGTTGACAAAGCTGATTAGGGCGTTGATAGAAGATTGGAATGAATTTGACAAGTTTTTGAAAGATGGGGGTGTTAAGCTGGCAGACAAAGAAGATACATAGACCAACCCAGTGGTGACACGTGCCCCACTATCTCTTTTCAACCAATGGCACCCCTCCTTCCTTCCACATCACCAATCCACTCACACCAGCCATAATCCAAATTGGGTTTTTCTAAACTGCTTAAAATTAAGCCATCAAAGTGTCCAGATTTATGATTAAGGTCAACATAAACACATCTAAATCCTTAAACCCTATGCCACATCATCAACCATGTCACATGTTAAACCCTTGTCCCACCCCTTGGATAAGAAGACAAAACAGTAAAGCAAATCCAACGTCCCATAGACTTGCTTACTTTCTAAGCTTCACAAGAGCCATTGGATGCAATTCCAACAGCTATACACCCCACAAACGTCCAAGATAAGTCACATGAGCTCAAGATTTCAAATTTCCACAAGGGCAATTTTGGAAGATCAAGCCTAGGGTTTTCACATTTTTCAGCCTTCTAGGACCATGTACACCCTCAATATAAAGGGTCTAGCTCATTACATTTATTCCTGCTTTTGATTTTTCCTTGGTTCAAGTTTCTGTAAATCCTATTTCTAAGTTAATGAAATTGAGTTTGAAATCTTGAAGAAAAGTCATTGGCCAATCTTGTTTACTGCTTTCATTTGTTATATGCTTGTTAGTTCTTAAAGTTCAAAACCTGTTTTTCAAAGAGGAGTGTGCAGAAGTTTGCATATTTCCTCATTTTGTTGATATTTTGCTAAGTCTTGTTCCAATCTTGGAATTCTTGGGCTATAGGGCTGATCATAGCATCCTAACTGAGTTGGTTAAGGTGTGGTGAGGCTTATAACTTGGGGATAATCAAGTGTGGGGTAACAAGTTTGCATTAATCAAGTTTTTCAAAGTTTCTGATTTTTATGATATTGTGCTTAACCCTTGTTCAATCTTAGCAGGCTTATTGTGCAAGCTTGTGCTTGTTCTTGCTAGCACATAAGCTCAAAATTCGTGGGTGTGGATGTACATCCATGAGGTTTGCATACTTAATCTCCAAATCTGCTTAAATTTTGATTTTTGGTGATATTTGAATGAAACTTGTGTTCTTGTGAATTTTGTGGCTTGTTCTTGCTTGAATCTGTTTATTATACTTGTTTTAGTGTTAATTGATGCTTGGTTGGCCTGAAATCTCATTGTGCTTTTGAAAATTTTGATTTGAAAAAGTTAAAGGGGTGTTTGGGTCTACTGGTTTATGCTTATAACTTGTTATTGTGTTAAGGGAAGTTGTTGTTTATGCTTTGTATCTGCTATACCTTTGTTTGAGAGTGTTTTGCTGCAAGTTTTTGGGTTTGAACACTTGAATTAATCAATCTGCTATATAGACCTTGTTTCTGCTTGTTTTGACCTAGGATTTTGGGAACACTTAGTGTGTATGCATGCTTAGGGATAAAAGTGGTTTAAACAAAGTTAATATAACCTGTTTGAAAGATTTGAGGTGTTGAAATTGGCTTGAGTGTCAAATACATCAGCAAAGTAGAAAACTGCATGTGTTAGTGTTCATAAGTAACTTTCATTGCTTGAATCTTGCTTAATTCTTTGAACCAGTGCATGAAACCTGTTTAGACTTGCTTATTGGAGTTTATTATAGCTTGTGTGTGCATTTGGTTGAATTTGGCTGGCTGATTTGTGCTAAAACTGCTCATAAGTGCTAAACTGCTTATTGTTCATGTCTGTATCATGTCTGATGAATGATTGATTAAACCGTATCAATTGGGTGTTAGTGATTGTGTTATTCTGATTGTGATTGACTCCTTTTGATCCAAAGATCATTTGGGTGCCTTTGTGAAATCTGAATCCAAGAAAAAGTCACTAAAGACAAAAAGTCAAAATAGTCAAGAAGTGGAAAAAGTTTCCACTGCTCAACATCCAAAACTAGCCCCTGCTAGTTCAATTTTGTCATCAGCTTATCAATAAGCTATTCTAGCTTATTCTGACTTGCAACAACTTATTTTTTGTGATAGATCTTCATTATTTGACCCATTTAAGTAAACTGGAGCTTATGAGACTTTGACTTTGGCTTTTTACTAGAAAACCAACTTGTTTGACTTTTAACAAAAGTGCTTATTGGATTTTCCAGCTTATTGAGTGTGCTTATTGAGTAGGTTTTTGGTTATTAAGCTTAGTTTTGTCATAAGAAACATTTTGCAACTTGAATCAGCTTCTGAGGTGGTCTAGATCATAAAAACGACTATTTTGTCGTTTTGTGAATAAGTTTGTGACTTGTTTCTGGCTTATTAAGTGGGCTTATTTGAAAATTCTTTTTGCAGAAGTTTTTGTTAGGTCAAAAGAAGCTTGTGTGTAAAATTTTAGCTTATGGCAACAGCTTATGGCTTAATGGGCCAAAAAGCCCATTAAGAATAAGCTGCTTATTATAAGTTGACTTATTTCACATTTTCAGCTTTTGGGCCTTTGGAAAAAGTTGTTTAAAATCAAATTTTGAGTCAACCTGTGCTTTTTGGGCTTATTTTGAACACTTTTTCTTATTGGGCCTTAATTAAGCCCAATAAGGGACTGTTTTGGGTTTGGCCCATTTTCTAGGCCCAATAGGGGTATTTAGGTAATTTTACTTTCGTTTCTGAGTTATTTAGGTTAAATTAAGCTAGTTTGCAAGTTTTTAGAATTTTTTATAATTTTTTGATTTTTAATATTATTTTAATATTATTTTATTATTAAAAATTAAAAGTCTGATTTTCTAGGTTTTTATATTTTTCCTAGGTTCTAAACACTTAATTAGGATTTTTGCAACTTTCCAATTATTTTTTAGGTCTTTTAATTATTTTCTATAATTAATTTAAGATTTAATTGAGTTTAGGAGTTTTTAATTGGTTAAAAATAGTTTTAATTGGTTTTAAAATTTTGAAAAATAGTTTTTAGCTTAATTAGAGTATTTTTGAGGTTTACAAACTTGAAAATCTTGTTTAGGGCTTTTTAATAATTAATTTTGATTTTTAGGGCTTTAATTAGCATTAAAAAGACATTATCTAATTAATTAAAAGGTTTTTGCAAGTTTTGATTTTTTTGTAAACTCTTAGAATATTATTAGAGATTTTTGGTGATTTTTAGAAATTTTTAGGTTTAAACTTTAATTTTGGTGGTTTTTACGACTTTGCGTGTACACCTTTTTAGAATTAGTTTAATCCGTCTTGATAACCGTCTTTCTCTTCTAATCCCTTTTTTATTTTTCTTTCTCGAATATAATCACAAATTAATCCATATCATTACACACATAACACACTAGCCTCCTTGAGAACGAACTCACCTTGGGTCATTCACACACGGTTTTCCTAAATCGTCGTGCTCACTTGCCCTACTTTGTGCATCCTTTTCCTAAAGGTGTATAAAAGCTCAACATCACGCTTCAATAAGTTATGCCTTGGCTATGAACTCTAATTAATACCGATCAACTTTTAAACAATCTTGTGCTAGAAGCTAAGTAACTTTTCGAATCGTACAACCTTATTTATTGCAAATGAATTTATTAGCAAGCAATGGGAGAAAAAGCTTTTAATCAACTCACATAAATTCAAGAAAGAATACCAAACTTATAATTGACTCTATCATCTCTCGTTCTCCACAATTTAAAATCTCAAGTAATGAGACTCGTGGATGCTTAGCCAATTAAATCAAAGTTTTGGGTTTTCCAGTCATCTATAGGATCTTGAAACTTCTTAGACTTTTTCAGTTTAGAATTCGCATTTTAAAGTTCCTTTGATAAACGACTTTCTAGGATCAATTATAGGAACTTGCGAAAAGTTCTTGTTCTTAACCCGTAAGAGTTAAGACTTTCGCGTTTTAAAGATCCCTATATAAAAGCCTAGCAAAACTTGACGTAAACACGTTAAGGATACTAGCTAGAGTAAAGTTAGATAAGTAAACTCGGGTTGAGTCAAAAGATTCACAACGTTGAAAAATTTAATACCACTTTATTAAACTTTATTTTAGCAAAGAAAGTAAATAACGATAGCAAAGAAAATACTACTTACAACTAGGCCAAAATAGATCAAAATTTTTGAAAAATGTCGAAAAATCAATTTTCTGGTTAAAATGAGGACATACACAGGGAAAAGCCCACTTAACTTCGATAGAAGTTCCCCCTACACTTGATATAAACATTGTCCTTAATGTTTAAGCATGTGGGAGTAAACTCCCCTACACTTAGGACATTGTGCACGTTCTTTAGATCTTTCTTAAGGAAGGGACAACTAAAGTGACTCCTATTTTAATATTGAAAAATATAAAATAGTGAATCAAAAGAGTTTAGGATAGAACCCGGAAGACGGGTACACGGAATCACGGATCGTCAAAAGTCATCAAGAATGGATCTTTGATAGCTCCAATCCCTGCACATGATAAGAAAGAAAACAACAAACACATACTAGGGTCTCCCCCTACACTTATTATAAAAAACAAATAAAAAGGATAGATACTGCAGGTTGCCTCCCGAAAAGCGCTTGTTTTTGTTAACCGAGTCACGAGCCTGACTCGTCCCCGAATTAAATGGTCCTTGGGGAAGCCTCGAATGTAATACCGGGATCAAAGACCTTGTCCTCGTTCCCGGAGGACATTAATAAAGGAGAGGCTGGAGGATGAGTCTTAAAGGGTAGAAAAGTCCTTTCAACATACGAAAAGTATGTGAAATCATGATCCACGGGAGGTGGGGTGGGTAAAGGAATCAAAATGTCATCCCCAAAAGACATATGCCTATCACTGAGCGGCAAAGCCGTAAAGGTGTCAATCATGGAATGGTCAATGTCACCCCCCGTGTCAAAGCACACATCCTCGGTAATGATTTCTAAAGATCGGGATAAAAGGTGCTCGGGAGGGGGACTTGGGACAATATCTTCATGTAACAAATTATCAAAAAGAATATCCCCCTCTGTGTCATCATCATCAATACCCGGAGGTATTGAGAGAATGTCGATTTCCTCCATAGCTGTATCATTATTCTCAACTGAAGTAATAGACGAAGGTAAAGACTCAGAAATAGGAGCATAACTCAACGCTTCAATTTTAGCAATAAGAAGATGAACTTTCAGTAATTTGTCGCGAAGAATAACGTCTTCCACCTCATCTATAAGATCAAGTTCAGTGGTGAACTTCTCGTAAGTCGGAGAGAAAAAATCAACATCGCTCTCATCTCCCGGAGGAGATTGAGACATTTCAAAGGAGAAATTCTCATAGCATGGAGAAAAATCATCATCATTACGAGCGACCTCGTCCGTAAGCTCAGCAAAAGTAGGGACATCACAAACCTCCTCAAATAAGTTATCGAGACCAAATTCACTAATCTCACTCGATGAATCTTAATCCTTTGACGCATTAGGGATATCAAGAGTAGGAGTAGTAATCTCAGAAGATGGGTTGAGATTATAGATATCATCCTCGTCATCATCATAAAAGTAGTATGGACGCACAAGAGGAGGAGTATAATCACTAAGATTAGATACTTGTTCTTGTTGTTGTCGCTTTTCATCCTCCCTTGCTTCGCGTATGCTAGCTAATTCTTGTTGAACGTATTGAAGTGTATTCAAAAAACTGGCTCGTTCTTTCACACATTCCAACAGAAGGTTGATGATCGAGGGTGTATTGTGGGGGCTCAAAATTGTAAAAACCACACGGATGTGGTCCATCATAAATCATTGGTTGAAAAGAAGTAGAACACGAGTTTGGCTCATAATAATTCATCGGCTGACAATAAGAAGTATCGTGAGGGCCCCCATAATGATTGCAACACGGGTATTGAGAGAAACACGGTGCATTTTGTTGATATGGATCGTCATATATGGGAGAGGGTGAAATAGTGTCATTAGAAGAGAAGAATGAATTGAAGTATAAATTGATCGAATTGCACGATAGACAACGACCAAATTCTTAATTAGGGATATCCATTCCACACCGTTCGCATGAACACCATTGACAGGATTGACTACCAGAAGATGGTCTTCCACACCCTACACTGTCAACAAACGTATCCATTAAGAACAATAGATAAGCAAGAAGAATAATTTTGGTGCAAAACTTTCGAAAAAGAAATGCTTTTATGATTTTTCAAATGTTTTTGGATTTTTGAAGTTTTTTTTATAGATTTCTAAAAATTTTTGACACGAAAAATAACGTTCACGAGTGAACGGATCCCAAAATCCACGCGTCTCTCACAAAAAACCGTTAATCTTCACGAAAAGAGCCGGCAGCGGCGCCATTTGAAAGTAAGATTTTACTAGGTTAAAAATACATTGATCACGGTCTAATCGAATTGATCTCCGGTTGAATGTGTGACTCAGTTGTTCTTGGTGAAAAGAAAGAATAGGTCGTTGAGTATCTATTTTAAAATAAAAATGAAAACTTTAACGTAAATTATAAAATAATAAAAGCGATAAACTAATTAAAACTTAAATAAAAGACTTTAAAAAAAATTAAGTAAGTGACGAAAATATAAAAACTATAAAAGTAAATGACGAGAAATTAAAGTTTAACAAAAAGTAAATATGAAAATCAAATAAGACAAATAAGTAAAAATAAAGCTAAGTTAAAACAAGACAAACAATTAAAATAAAGCTAAGTAAAATGGCGGGAAAAATAAATTTGAAAAATAAATTTAAATAAAAACAATAAATTTCGCAATATATAAAAAACTGAATTAATTTCGCAATAAAAAACAAAGATTTCGCAATTCCTAAAAGTTGAACACAATGTCGCAATAATTGGAAAATCATACAAAAATGTCGCAATACAACACAATGTCGCAATAATGAACAATGTCGCAATAATGCACAATGTCGCAATAATTGAAGAATGTCGTAATAATGCACAATGTCGCAATAATTGCACAATGTCGCAATAATTGCAGAATGTCGCAATAATGCACAATGTCGCAATAATTGCACAATGTCGCAATAATGCACAATGTCGCAATAATGCACAGTGTTGCAATAATGCACAATGTCGCAATGATGTAAATGTCGAAATAATTGCAAAATCAAATCAGATTTCCTAAAAAATAGAAAATCGAAAAAGGACGAAAATAAGCACTTAAAACTCAAATTTTAAAGGACAATAAGCCAAGAAAAACACCAATAAGCTAACCAAAACTAATAGACAAATGATAAAACTTTTAAAAACTTTGAAACAAACCACGAAACTTAAAAAGATTTAAACTTTATATAAAAATATGATGAAAAAGATTAAGATTAAGATTAAACCATTAAGAAAAGTAGATTGAGATTAATAAAAAGCTACAAATCAAAGACAAAGATTAAAGATTTAAGTTTACAAGATTAAAGATTAAAGATTAAAACTTTAAAACATGAAATAAATCTAGAGAGAGAAAGTAAAAACTAGAGAGAGAAAGTGAAAACTAGAGAGAGAAAGTAAATCTACACTACTCCTAATCTAAACTAACTAACCCCCTCCCAATGACACATTAGGAGGGTATTTATAGGAGGAGTAAAATGTTTGTGCTTTCTTCCTTCTTTCTTCTTGTCTCGACTCGATTTAAATTATTTGTCATTCTCGACGTCGTTTCGGTATTTGTAGATATAAATTGAACTCGCCTTATAATTTTCTTCTTTAATTAGACTTGGTTCTTCGACTTCATTAAACTTCCGTCTTTAGACTTTTTCTTCGATAAATATTCAGAATAGGTCTTGGACTTCCGTTGGTTTTGCACTCTTGATCTTTTGACTCCGTCTTTTGTCTTTTTATTCGATAAAAGCCCGTGAAAGCCCGTGTTTTCTTTCTTTTTCATCTTTTGGTCCTAAAACACATTAAAAACACAAACCACGCATAATTTCGACATTTACGACATAAAATACACGTTTTGGCTTGGTTATTATTACAATTAAGTGGTAAAAAGATGGATGTTTTCACACCTATCAACGATCAAACCATTTTCGGCATGGTGGGATAAAGTGTGTGGAAAAAGATGAAGGCGAAGAAAATACATGGAAACACCGGGCAATTTCATGCTTTGAGTGACGGTTATGAATTGGTTCGAGGTGTTTGTTGGCATCATCATTCGATAAACCGCGAAATGGACAAGCGTTTTGAACTTGTTGGATCATGTGATGCTTCAACGAAATTTCGGGAGTTTTGATTTGCATCGGTGCAATTGGTCCTCCACGTCTGTTCGTGGTTGGTTGACAAAGCTCCTCCATTGTACGAAGGTCGGGTGGAGGGACATGGTTGTTATTGTTGTTATTGTTGTTATTGTTGTTACTATTATTATGCACACCGGCCATATCTAAGTCTCTAAGAGTCTCGGGCTCAGAATAAGACGTAGATCGAGTACGCATACACTAAAATGAAATAAAATATTTTTGGTTTTTTATCTTTTTTTATTTGTTTGTATTTTTAAAAATTTTATATATTTTTTTTGGATTTTTATGGAAATTTTTATGTTTGAAAATAACGTTCCCAACAAGAACGGATCCCAAAATCCAATTTTTCACACTAAAAACCGTTAATATTTACGAAAAGAGCCAGCAGCGGCGCCATTTAATATGATGGGTTTGGCATATGTGTACTCAATCGTTCTCGGTATCTAACCGAATTGATCACGGTTTAGGGTGGAATAATTGGTATTGGTCACTAAAAAGGGGGAGCTTTTGATTAGCTATTCCTATGGAAAATTAAAAGCTAAGCATATAAAAATAAACGAGAAATCTAACCTTGATTGGCGGGAAAAGGAAATTTAAAAATTAACTTAAAACAAAAAGGGAAAATCAACCCGTTGGAATGCCCACTGTCGGAATACCATCGGAATAGTGATCGGAAAATCCGTCGGAATGTATCAAAAGAAATTCTGTCGGAATAACCGACACAGTATCGGAATATTATACAGTAAAACTATGGGAATCTTTGTCAGAAAAATCCGTCGGAAAGACGGTCGGAATATCTGATCACTACTACTGTCTGAATACCGATCGGAATACAAAACCCTTTTCCGATAGAAGTATCAGAAAAACTGTCGGAAAGGGAAAACCCTTTTCCGATGCAAACAGTCGGAATATCCGTCGGAAAGGGTAAACCCTTTTCCGATGGAATGTAACACGTAATAAGCAAACGAATAAGCTCCTTTTTCGTAAGCACAATCCGACACTTAACCAAATCAATAATGAAAGAACTAAATAAGCACGAATAAGAAACATTCAAAACTCTAAATAAGCAAACCTATTAAAACAAACTTTAAAGAGAATAAACTTTTAAGAAAACTTAAAAGAAAATAAGCTAAACACGAAATAAGCCAAGAAGCATAATAAGCTAAAAGCTTAAACCGTATAAGAACTTTGATATGAACAAAAAGATGAAAACTTTTTAATCAAACAAACATCAAGATGAAACAATATCTACGATTATTTCGAATCATAAGCAAGTCAAATCAAGAAAGGTAGAAAAAGATTAATGATGAAAAGCTTAAACTTAAACTTGTAAATTAATGATTCCAAATACAAGATTAAATGAAAGCTTAAAACTTGAAAGAAAAGATGAAGAAATATAGAGAGAGAAAGTAGAATCACCTACTTCTCTCTAAAGATATGAAAAACTAAAAAAAATGAAAACTTTCAATCTAACTAACTAACACCCTCCTAATGAAGCATTAGGAGGGTATTTATAGGAGAATGGAGTTGGTAGGATGCTTCCTTCTTTCTTCCTTTTGTCTTCTCGTCTTTCTCGACTTTGTCTCGAGATTAGTCTAATGATAAAATGAACTCGTCTTCTAGTTATCTTCTTTTAGTAGACTTGTTTCTTCATACTTGTCAAACTTCAGTCTTTAGTCCTTTTTTTTGATAAATCTTCAGAATAGGCCTTTGACTTCCGTTCTTCTTGCACTTTTGATCTTTTGACTTCGTCTTTTGTCTCTTTCTTCGATAAAAGCCCGTGAAAGCCCGTGTTTTCTTCCTTTTTCATATTTTGGTCCTAAAACACAATAAAAACACAAACCACACATAATTTCGAATTTTAGGACATAAAATATACGTTTTGGTCTTGTTTTTATTATAATTAAGTTGTAAAAGGATAAGTGTTTTTACACTTATTACAAACGTTGAAGCTTAACTTGTGTAGTGCGCCAATCTTGTCATTACCTGAGGGCAGCAAGGATTTCGTGGTCTACTGTGATGCGTCTCTTAAAGGATTTGTGGCTGTTTTGATGCAGTGAGAAAAAGCCATTGCGTATGCGTCTAGGAAACTTAGGAAGAACGAGAAAAATTACACTACCCATGACTTGGAATTGGGCGCGGTGGTTTTTGCTCTTCGCCTTTGGAGACATTATCTGTACGACACTAAGTGTACGGTATTCATCGATCATATGAGTCTACAGTATATTATGGATCCAAAAGAACTAAACATGAGACAACGTAGATGGATCGAGCTTTTGAGTGATTACGATTGTAGAATTCGTTATCACGCTGGAAGAGAAAATGTGGTAGCTGATGCGTTAAGCATGAAGGAAAGTGACAAACCTCTCCGAGTGTATGATTTAGTAGTAACGGTGCATAATGATTTACAGAACAAATTCGAAAAGCACAAACTGAAGCTATGAAGTATGAAAAGATTAAATCTGAAAACTTTCATGGTGAAGGTGAACCCTTTGAAATTAGATCCGATGGTACAAGAAGTCTGAAGAGACGTGTATGGTTACCATTATTTGGAAGATTGAGAAATCTAATTCTGTTGGAATCTCACAAGTCCAAGTATTCCATTCATCCTGGGTCGGATAAAATGTATCATGATTTGAAGAAGCTGTACTGGTGGCCGAACATGAAGTCGGATATTGCAACATTTGTTAGCAAATGCTTGACATGTGCTAAGGTCAAGGCTGAATACCAAAAGCCATTTGGGATACTTCAACAACCTGAGGTTCCTATTTGGAAATGGGAACGTATTACCATGGACTTCATTTCTAAGCTTCCAAGAACTCCTTCCGGATATAATTCTATTTGTGTGATTCCGATAAATGAAAAATTCAAGTTGGAGAAACTTACTCATATTTACTTGAAGGAAATTGTTTGTAAACACGGTGTTCCCATATCTATCATCTCGGACCGTGACTGATATGATCACAAACTCAAATCAATTAATCAACAAATCACCCTAAAACACACGGACAATACCTAACTTTTGTGCTATAAAGCGGAATTATGTGGTATGTTTTGTGTTTGTGTTTAAATAGGTAAGAAGGATACATTTTCAAGCAAACAAGAAGAAATCAAGCTTGTTTGTAATGAAAAAGACAAAGAAGGATCAAAGATGACAAGACTTTCAAGATGAAGGACCTATCTTGACAACATTCCAAAGTTGAGGGACTTAAAGTGCAATTTGGTCAAAGTCAAGATCCAAGTCAAACATGGTCAACTCCAAAGTCAAACAAGTCAAAGGGTCAAACTAGACAAGTATGCAAGTGGAAGGACTAAAAATAGCATTGGAATGAAGATTTTAGCCCAATTGGACATTCTGCCAAAGTCTAGGGGCTTAACTTGCCAAAATTACCTCAAGAATATACATGATCCGTGTTTAAAGGCTTACAACAAATGAAATGTCAAGAAAAAGTGGGTGCGGATCGCCAGCTAACTAGACACATCACCAGCTCATTAATTACAACGAATCTCTATAGGGTTGCCACTAACTCACTTTCTAGCCAATGAAAAACTGCCACCCTATAATCCTTTTATCCAATTTTAGATATCAATCCGTGTGTTCAATTATCAACCAACCACAACATTACACGTGTAAGCTTCTTCTCCAAACGAACCCAGATTCATTCTCAAGTTATACTGCATTTCAGGAAAAGATTTATACATGAAAGATGCTCGTTTTCAAGAGAGGAACACAATGGAAGCACTCAATTAAGCTGTAACTCAAAGGATCAAAATCCCCCAATTCGTGATGAACACAAGAATCTGCAATTAAGCAAATCATGACACCTGGCAGCCTGCTATTGGATGGAACATGTCATCGACCCTAACTCACTCTCATTTCTTCTTAATACCTCTCATTTGTTATATGTAGAAAAGTGTGAAATTCACACACACTTTTATTTTCTTCCCTCAATCTTGTTAGTTAGCAGTTAGTATAACGACCTCAAGAGCTTGACAACCTATTGAGTTAGTTATTAGTTAGTTGTAACTACTTTACCTACCCTTGTAACAAACTTTCACTTCAAATTCAATAAAATCACTCAAATTCCTTCAATTTTCTACTATTCATTGCATTCCTGTTGATATTGTTGCTGTTATAAGTTTCTTATGATCAAACTTGATCATTAGAAGCTTTTTGAAGAATTGTAGCTGTCTTTGATCATTCCAGTTGCTGAGTTGATGGTTGTAGCAAATTTTTGGTAGAACTGATCAAAAATGGTGATAGTAGATGGTTGATTGGTTAAGGATAGTGCTAAGGTGGTGGTTTAGCACTATTTAGGAGGCTAAGCGCCTACCTACTTCATCCATGGAGGCCTAATGCAAATAGTTTGTTAATCCTGTTTTTTTAATTCCCCTAAACAGTCATTTGCCTGCTCAATTCTAGTTTAGATACTAATTGCTGCTCTGATTAAGTGTTTTGGTTTGATTTGGTTTGATTCTACTAGTTCAGATAGCTTGTTAGTAGTTTGATAACCTCTAGCCTGTTTCTACTTGTTTCTGTTACAATTTTCATCAGTCAAGTACTTGCTATTGAATTTTGAGTTCTAGTGTGTTATCAAGTTTGGTTTTGGTCTTAAAACCTTTAATTTTGCTCAACAAACAAGTTTGGATATCATTCATAGTTTGTTTCATTCATTTACTCAAATTCTCTTTGTTAAAGTTCAATTCAGTTTATAAAACTAGTGTTTGGTTCTGCATAGACTTTGTGATTAAAGTTGTTAAAACTGGTTAAGCTTTGTTCATTTGTCACCCTTTAGTCATTTGAAACAAGTTTTGATAGTTTTGTGGTCAACATTTGGGTCAAACAGGCAATTGGTTAGTAAAAAGTTTGGGTCAAGTTTTGGTTAAATGTTCATCAGAAAATTAGTTGATTTCAATTCCTTACCATTGCTTCATTTCTAGGTTAAAATCAGTAAAACCAGTTTCTAGTTGTCCATTAACATCCAGAGTTTAAGTCTTGATAAGGTAAATCTACAGTTTTCATTAATAAGCTAGAAAATAGCTTTTGAATAAGCTCTTGAGCAATTGCAAGTTTCTGTGATAAAGTAGCCAACTGTTTTCTTAGATAGGCAATTCTACTTCATAAAACTTGTGATTTTCTTCCACATTCTTGCTTAGAAACATGTCTTTAGTGGATTTTGAGCTTCTAAGAATTTTTTTGGTCAACAAAAGTCAAATAAGCTAGGATTCAGCTTAATTTCATTTTCCTGCTTATCTACTTGATCATTTTCCAATATAAAAGACATTCCATACTCACAATAACGTGTTTAACAAGACTTGACTTTAAAACTTGAATGTGCATTTCTGGATTTTATGGTAGCTTATTCATGGCTTATTGGATTTGGCTTATTTGAGTTCTCGTGAGTTTTAAGCTTTTTCCTAGGACAAGTCTAAGTGATTTTCGATTTTAAGTTGTTTAAAACTTGTACGAGCTTATTTGGTTTAGTTTTAAGCTTATACAAGCTCATTTGTCCCTTGAGCCCGTGTTTGGTTATATTTCCTATTTTATTGCATTTTGGTCCTTTTGTTTGTAGCTGTTTTCATTTCTAGCTAATCTTCCAAGAAATTAGGTTTTGCATTTTAACCAGTCCTAATCTTTTGAAAAGTTGTCAAATTCAGTTAGTCAGTTTTAAGTTGGTTACATTTTGGTTAGAAAGTTTTTAGATTTTACATATTTGATCCTTCAATTTTCTGAAATTTACATTTCAAGCATTGGACTTTCACTTACTTACATTTTTGGCACATTACTTTCATAGTTTTATATTTTTGTCCTTTTGTAATTGCTAAATGTTTTACGGTTACGTAGCTTAATATTTTCACCATTTTTACGTGCTTGGTTAAATAGACATAGAATATCCAAAAACCCTATCAACCAAAAACAATAAATAACTTTAGATTGTTAGGAATTTCAATTGGTTAAGAATCGAGAGAAACGAACTTCAATATACTCAATTTCAAAATGGCGCCGCTGCCGGTTCTTTGACTTTACGAGAGACTATCGATTGACGGTTTTCATTGGCTTTTGGGATCCGTTCACATCGTGAACGTTATTTTTACGTATCATAAATAAAAAACATAAAAAAATAAAAAATATAAAAATTTAAAAACTAAAAAATAACAAAAACAATTATTTTCCTAAAGAATTGACCATAAAAATTAAAAAATCAAAAAACAATCTTTTTCCTAAGAGATTGCACCCAAAAATATATATTATTGGATTTCCTCAGTTTTTATGTACATATAGTATTTTCTTTAAAAAACCCCAATAAATACAAAAATATTTTCACTATATTATTATATGTAAATACGTATATGTATAAGAACAACCAATACACATATCTTCCATAAGTATTTCCAAGGCAATACACCGTGTTAGGGGGCGTTCTGATCCTTGACACGTGTATCGATCAAATTCAATAAAGAAAGAATAGATAAATACTTCCAATAGGTAATAATTCGAAGAATGCAAACTACAAAGTGAATAGAAAGGCGATGTGCTATAAAATGACATCTAAGGGTTAATAGGTACTTAAGTGCTTCGCGCCACCTAACCCCCCGTTCACTAGTGCGTATTCTAAGAAGGAAGGGTTTATTGGGGGTCTTTCCCCCAAGTAGTAATTACATATATTATACTTTCTTGTGGATATTTCATATTAAATCTCGAAGAGGATAATCCCTTTCTCTTCAAAGTCGAACGAGAGCTTCTCCCTCATTCCTCGTATTGAGTTGCATGCTCACTCACGGAAGTTCACAAATACCGATTGCTGTACAACCCCTTCCTCCGAAAAGGAAGAAAAAGAGAAAGAGTAGGAACACCACCGTCCATCAAGCCGATCCTAAGAATCGTGCTTTGATCCACACACAACAAGAAGCCATGACCGGAGTTGACACTCGACCTTTGATGGAGCACTTGTAATGAAATGTTCAAGGATATGTCGATGCTATCAAGATACCTGATATTCCCGCAAACACATTTGAGCTAAAAACATCCATGATTAACTTGGTTTCAAACACACCATTTTTTGGGAACAAGAATGATAATCCACATGATCACCTTAAGAGGTTTCTTACTCTTTGCAACACCATTAAGTACAATGGAGTTCCCTATGATGCCATTAAGTTAATATTGGTACAATTTTCACTAGAGGGTCCGGCTAAGCATTGGTTAGATACACAACCACTAGAGAGCATTACCACATGGGATGGTTTCACTATGAAGTTTTTGAACAAGTTCTTTCCCCCCATCTAAGACCACGGCCTTAAGGAACTTAATTATAGGCTTTCAACATAAACATAGTCAAACCTTTAGTGATGCTTGGGAGGAGTATAGAGAGTTATTAAGGAGATGCCCAAACCATGGATTTGATGAAGTTCACCAAATTAATACTTTCTACAATGGACTAAGAGCTCATCACCAAGACTCACTCAATTCTTCTGCGGGAGGAAATATTCTTACTAAATCCATTCAAGACGCTTGGGACATTATTGAGACTAAAGCAATGGTGCAAACTAACACACAATTCGATGAGAGAGTCCATGTCATTCAAGAAGGAGGTTCCAAACCATTTGAGACTCAATTCCTTTCATCAATACAAGAATTGACTCAAGCTCAAAAGGAAATTCAAACAATTATGCAAAACACCCAAAAGATGCAACAAACCATGATGAATGACTTTATGAAAATAACTTTGGGCAATAATTCCACCAATGATGTGCATGCTATTACTCTTTCATGTGAGACTTGTGGAGGTCCCCATTCCTACCAACAATGTGATAAGATACAAGGTTATCAAGGGGAGTGTTATGCCTACCAAGAAGAACATCGAGAACATTTCAAACCCAACATCAATCAAAATAACCTTTCTTATAAGTCTAAAAACTATCTTGCACCACCGGGATTCCCACCCCAACCACCCACCCAACCTCAACACAATCCCCCTCAATTGTTACAAAGGAACCAAGGGCCACGGCCACAATACCAAGGGAACAACTATAGAACACCAAATACCTTTCACAATCAAGGAAATACCTTTCAAGGCAACAATCAAGGGTTTTACAATCAACCTCCACCTTTCCAACCCCAAGGTTTTCAAGGGAATGTGCCACATGATTATAACACAATTGAGATTCTTCACAAAATGAATCAAGAGAATGAAAGGATGTTCCAAGCTCATGAGAAAATAATGAAGGAAATGCATGAGGAAACACACAAGAAGTTTATGATGCTCTTCAATCAAAGACAATAAGGGGCTTTACCATCTAACACACAAACAAACCCGAGGGAAAATGTCAATGCTATTACAACAAGAAGTGGAAAAACAACAAATGATCCTTCACCTTCTACACCTTCTATTTTTAAACCTACTTTGGTTCCCATTTGTGATAAGCCTTCTACATCTTCTTCACCACCTCCAAACTCTACTACTACATCACCAACACCTTCTCAACCTATACTCATTTCTCCTTTACCTTCTACAACTCCTAATGAAGAAGCTAACAAAGAAAAATCTTCCACTACAACACCTACTCCACCTACACCTAAACCAAATCTTCCTTACCCTTCAAGATTGAAAAAGGACAAATTGAAAAACAAGGATGATATATAAGTCTCAAATTTCTTAAGGATGTTCAAACAACTCAACATAAACATCTCCTTTGCGGAAGCTCTTGCTTACATGCCAAAATTTGCTAAGATGTTCAAGGATTTACTCTCCAACAAGGAAAAATTGGTTGATTTGCCCAACACATCCCTTAATGAAAATTGTTCCGCCGTGTTACTCAAAACCTTACCAACAAAACTTGGAGATCGGGGCGCTTTTTGATACCTCGTAATTTTCCCGTGGTGGAAAATTGCATGGCATTGCCAGATCTAGGGCAAGCATAAACCTCATGCCTTTATCGGTTTGGAAAAAACTATCTCTTCCCGAGCTCACTCCCACTAGGATGACACTTGAGTTAGCCAACCGTACCATAGCTTACCTGGTAGGTATCGCGGAGGATGTGTTTATAGGTGTGGATAAGTTTACCTTTCTGGCCAACTTTGTAGTGGTTGATTATGACATGGACCCTAGAGTTCCTTTGATTGTTGGTAGACCGTTTTTTAGAACGGGTCGTACTCTAATAGATGTGGCGAAGGGAGAACTAATTATGAGAGTTGAGGATGAGAAAGTGGTGTTTAAGTTAGGAAAAGTGTGTGATGAGAAAGTGATTAAGAATTCTAAAGCTTGTGAAACCATTAACATAGTTGATGTACTAGATGAGGTGTGTGATGAGCATTTTCATGACGCTTGCAAGAGTAATAGTGAGGATATGCCCCATGTTGAGACCGTGGCCTCAATTTCTCCCTCCTTAACACCTTTTGGAGAGAGTGATTTCCTCTTGGAGGAATTTGAGTCCAACTTTCTTGTTAATGATAATTCTCCCATCAATTGGGAAAAAGATATTCCCACTATCGAAAAGTTGCTCAATGAGGACCCCATTCCTTCACCCATTCCACAAGAAGTAACCAATGATGATCTATCCATAGTAAAGCCTTCCATAGAGAGTCCACCTCCACTTGAACTTAAGGACCTTCCATCCCACCAAAAGTATGCTTTCTTAGAAGGGAAAGACCAATTACCCATGATCATTGCTAAAGATTTGAAAGAGGATGAGAAAGAGAAACTCATAGAAGTCATTAAGAAACATAAGCAAGCCTTAGCATATAAAATATCCGACATAAGGGGAATTGATCCACATTTTTGTACACACAAAATCCTTATGGAGGATGATTACAAACCCGCTATTCAAAGCCAAAGAAGGGTTAACCCTAAAATCCCTGAGGTCATTAAGAAGGAAGTTATCAAACTCCTTGATGTGGGTATGATTTACCCCATTTCCGAATCTCCATGGGTTAGCCCGGTAAATTGTGTTCCTAAGAAGGGTGGAATCACCGTAGTGCCCAATGAGAACAATGAGCTTATTCCTACAAGACTTGTTACGGGTCGGAGAGTTTGTATTGATTATAGGAAGCTCAATGAGGCTACTAGGAAAGATCAGTTCACATTGCCTTTTATGGACCAAATGTTTGAACGCTTAGCGGGAAGTGAGTACTATTGCTTTCTAGATGGATTTTCGGGTTATTTTCAAATACACATTGACCCTAAGGATCAAGAAAAGACCACATTCACTTGTCCCTACGGTACATTTGCTTACAAGAGAATGCCTTTTGGCTTATGTAATGCACCGGGGACATTTCAAAGGTGTATGATGGCAATTTTCCATGATATGATTGAGCAAACTATGGAGGTTTTCATGGATGATTTCTCGGTTTTTGGATATTCATTCACCTCTTGTCTCTCCTATTTAGAACGGATGCATAAGAGGTGTGAGGAAAGACGTCTTGTTCTAAATTGGGAGAAGTGCCATTTTATGGTGAAAGAGGGGATTGTCTTGGGACATAAGATATCCAATAAAGGATTAGAGGTGGATCGTGCTAAGATTGATGTAATTGCTAAGATTCCCCCACCCACTACGGTCAAAGGTGTTAGGAGTTTTTTGGGTCATGCGGGGTTTTATAGACGTTTCATACAAGATTTTTCTAAGATAGCAAGACCGATGACCCACCTCTTGGAAAAAGAGACTCCTTTCATTTTCAACCAAGAGTGTTGGATTCTTTTGAGATTCTTAAGGAGAAATTGACTAAGGCTCCCGTTTTGGTTTCTCCAAATTGGGAATTACCTTTTGAGCTTATGTGTGACGCTAGTGATTATGCGGTGGGGGTCGTGTTAGGACAAAGAGTGAATATGCATTTTCAACCTATACACTATGCTAGTAAAACCATGACGGATGCACAACTTCATTATACTACCACGGAAAAAGAGTTGCTTGATATCGTCTATGCCTTTGAGAAATTTAGACCTTATCTTGTGTTATCCAAAACCATAGTGTATACGGATCATTCCAATCTCAAGTATCTCATGACAAAGCAAGATGCTAAGCCTAGGCTTTTGAGATGGGTTTTATTGCTCCAAGAGTTTAAGATAGAGATTCGAGATAAGAAAGGAGCCGAGAATTTAGCGGCGGATCACCTGAGTAGACTTGAGCATCCTTTTCAAGGATATTTGACTCATAAGGAAATCAATGAATCCTTTCCATTAGAGGAGCTCATGTCTATCTCTTCTCAAGAGGATGCCACCCCTTGGTTTGTGGATATTGCAAACTATCTTGTGGGGGATGTGCTTATAGAGGGTCTCACTTCCCAACAAAAGAAGAAATTTCTTAAGGAAGTGAAGTATTACTTTTGGGATGATCCTTACCTCTTTAGGCAATGTGCGGACCAAATCATTAGACGGTGTGTAGATGGGCCCGAGGCATTTAAGATTTTAGAAGCTTGTCATAAGGGACCTACGGGTGGACATTTTGGGCCCAACTATACCGCCAAGAAAGTCTTTGATTCGGGTTACTATTGGCCTCCCATATATAAAGATGCCCAAGAGATGGTGACATTTTGTGATGTATGTCAAAGACAAGGAAAAATTACACAATGTGATGAGATGCCAAAAAACTTCATTCAAGAGTGTGAGATTTTTTATGTATGGGGAATAGATTTCATGGGACCCTTTCCATCTTCCAAGGGAAATAAGTACATACTCATAGTAGTAGATTATGTGTCAAAGTGGGTTGAGGCCAAAGACTTACCTACTAATGATGCTCGAGTTGTAGTGAAATTTTTGAATCAATTGTTTGCTAGATTTGGTGTACCTCGGGCCATCATAAGTGATCGTGGTACTCACTTTTGTAATGAACAATTCACGAGAGTTATGAAGAAATATGGAGTTAATCATAGACTTTCTACCGCGTATCACCCTCAAACCAATGGTCAAACCAAGGTCAAAAATCGTGGTTTAAAGAGAATTTTGGAAAGAACGGTGGGAGAGCATCGAGCTTCTTGGTCGGATAAGCTTGATGATGCTTTGTGGGCTTTTAGGACGGCTTTTAAGACACCAATTGGTTGTACTCCATATAGGCTTGTCTATGGAAAAGCATGCCACCTCCCATTCGAGTTAGAGCATAAGGCTTCTTGGGCTCTTAAGTGGACTAACTTTGATTTAAACCAAGCCAGCTCACATAGAAAGGATCAAATTAATGAAATGGATGAATTGAGAGCCAATGCTTATGAGAATTCATTGCTTTATATGGAGAAGACTAAGAAATTGCATGATGCTAAGATTAAGAACCGTGAGTTCAAAGTTGGAGAGCCGGTTCTCCTCTTTAACTCACGGTTGAAACTTTTTGCGGGCAAGCTTAAGTCGAGATGGTCCGGTCCATTCACTATTGCTCGAGTATTTCCATATGGAACTATTGAGTTGTCCCAACCCGATGGTCCCAATTTTAAAGTGAATGGTCACCGTGTGAAACACTATTTTGGGGAGGACATTTCCGTGGAAATGGTCCAAGAGATCCCCATTTTCCCCATGAATTAATTCATTGTGGGAAGAGTCGAGCTAGAGACTTCTTAAATCAAGCTTGAATAACTAGGTTTAGAAGTTTTTAGACTTAGAGTGTTGTAGGTTAGAAATAAGGATAGAGAGTTGATGAGATGTTTAGGGGAGACCTTCTTTTGTCTTCATGTTGTTTGTAGGGTTGCTCACTCATCACGTGTTTTGGAGTTTATGGAGGAGTCCCTTGTATCCGGTTCACTTCATTACTATTGTGATTTTTCATAGAAACATTGTGCTTTAAAAATGAACTCACTATAGTTGATCTTTCCTTAACTTTGGTTAAGCAAAGTCTATTCATTGTATTAAGTGTAGGGGAAGTTTTATACTTCCACGCTCTTAAACATTGAGGATAATGTTTAGCTTAAGTGTAGGGGGTCTTCTATTGAAGTGACCTTACCTAGACTTTGTCATTGACCTTCATGATAACACATAAATTAAATTTTCAAACATTTTTTTAAATTTTTGATCTACTTTGGCCACCAAAAATATGCATTCATAATTTTTGCATAAATCATTTTTCATTTGCATAACACATTTGCATTATATATATTTCTTCTTTTGTTCTTTATTAAAAGTTGAAAAAAGAAAAAAAAATGGGTTCCCTTGTGACAATCCGTCAATTTACGATTGATATTTTATTCTCAATATTTATTTGAAAACATTATTTTAATGTTACAATATGAACTCACATATTTTTGGGAAGAAATTTGGATTTACGTCTTGAAGTAGCATTGACTACGTCTAAACCGGAGGATTCAACGTTACGTGCTTACGTTTACATACACCGTTTTTGGTGACAGTCCGACATTTCAGAAAATAAATTTATCTGAGAATATTATTTTGGAGTTTTAAATTTGTGTTGGTTCATAAACTCACAAATTTACGAGAAGAGATTAGGACTTACGATTTTATTTTAACGTCCTTTACGACTAAACCGGAAACCTTAGGATTACGTATTTACGTTTTCGAACTCCGTTTTTGATGAAACAATTTTTATTGGATTCGTTTTGTGACGTTGATTCATAATTTATAAAAACGTTTTTCGTAAAACGACCCGAGGGCACGCAAATCGAGGAAACTAGAATCGAGGAATACCCGTAAACTAGTGAGATGGGACAAAATACATTGTCCCACCCCACTAGCTTATTATGGACGGCACACTTGACACCACATACTAAGGTGGCATCAAGTGAAGCTAACACATAACAAGTGTAAGCTTAGCTTACACTTTAGGCACCAACTTTACCACTTAACACCAAAAACAACTAGCAACTTCTCATTCCACTTTCCATACATGCAATACCACTCACAAACTCTCTCTCTCTAGCAAAAGGTGCCGTCCCATATCTCACAAATAAACACCATTTGATCAATTCCAACCACAAAATCATGTGTTATTTACACATATGTTGAAGCTCTTTTGAAGCTCTCTTGAATGGTGGTGATTATAACATCCATGGAGGAGTATTCATGGTCTCATGGGGCTGATTTTCCACAAGGAGTTGATGAAGATTGGAGTTCTTGAAGATGGTGTTGGCTAAGCACAAGTTTCTCCATCAAAAATCCATGTTTTGATCAACCTACATCATCATGGTGGTATAAAAATTGTCCTCCTCAACTTCTTGTTATTTTGATTATGTAAACATGTATTTTATTTCCTATTGTATATATTTATGATGATTATATGATGATAAAAATGTTATGTGGGGATTTGTTGTTGATAAACATGATTAAAAAGGTGAAAAACCGTATGAAACAAGGTTAAAATCTTGATTAATTTACATGGCTGTATAAAACAGTAAGTAAACATGTTATGAACTGATGAAATAATGAAGTAGGATCCATTTACAGTAAGCTAAATGTCTTTTACACATGTGAGAGTTGGCCATGCAATGGAGTCAAAATAATGAGTGAGATATGATCAAAACAAGTTTAGGGTATAAATCTGAAGTTACTGTTTTGGACGATTTTTAGAAAATATTTAGAAGATGATTCAACAGTAGCTATACCAGAGTTAAATATAGCACATATCATGTAGTTTATGTGATAAAAATTTGAGCTTCTATCTCCATGTAGAATTCAGGATATGGCAGTTTTGGTGAAGATGAAGTTAAAAATCAGATTTTTGGAAATTAAAGAATAATACTATTATATAAGCACTCACATTTTAATATATAAAATGTAAAATAAAAACCCACTAACTTATAAAACTTATTTATATAAATATATATAAAAGGTTAATCAAATGGATAAATTATATAAATGATGGTGAAATAATGTTTATAAGTAATAAAAACTATAAATATGATTTTTACGACTTTTTCGACTATTGCCGTAAAATTAACGTTTTTGTTAAATAAAACTTAGATGGTTGGACCCGTCTAATGAAAACTTTATAAAACTTATATACTGATATATAGACATGTATAACAAGTTAAAACCGATAAAACCCGAACATTAGGGCATACGGACATTAACGAGCTAAGTAAACATATTGGACTAATACTTGGACTAATAAATGGACTAAATAAGATAAACACCCATAAAAAGAACTTATTGGGCTTAACCCATTTGGGCCCAACTTGAAAGTGTATGTACTGATAATATAAGTACAAAAAGGATTAATACAAGTTAAGAACTTATAATAGGCTTATTAGACCTAAGACACGTAAATAGGTACAACGAGAAAACTAATATAAAAGTTATCGACATATAACACTAAAAGGGAGTAAACGAGAATATGTAAACCCACTTGATCATCATATATATATAATCATCATATGTATACATAATTGATATTTTTATAAAGTCATTGGACATGAGTCTAAGACGAGTATTATTTGTCTAGGTTTCCGTGATTGAAGCACGTACCGTACGTCCGAGTTGCCGATAATCGTCTTCCCACATCAATGTGAGTTCATAGCCTCGCACTCTTTTAAATGTTTTATAAATGCTTTATAAACCCGCGAGGGAGATAACATGTTAGTTTTTATAAAAGTTTGGACACCATATGTCCCAATTGTTTGTTTATTGATTTTGGACCCGAATGATTGAATGACCCGATTGTATGACCCGATAAATGATTAATGGACCCGATAGATGAAATCAAATGGATTATTAAAGTTAGGTTATGTCACTAAAAGTCCCATTAGCATGAATTGTGAACTACCGGGAGTTGGTAGACGCTTATGCATTTAATAGTACTATTTGGGGACGATCACCCCAGTTCGCGCCTTGACGGTTGATCCCCGTCGTGCCACATTGATTGGTAAGCGAATTAATGTATGAGAAGATTTCCATAGCGTGACCTTTGTGACGACACGCTACTTTAGATGGGCAAAATTGGTATCGGGTTAGCTACCCGTTGTTGGTTTAGTAAGGTAACAATGTCATGCGGCTTATAATAATCCGAATTAACAAAATAATAACAGACGCTCCGAATTACGATGTATTGCCTGACTAGCAATACAGGGTCATACTATTGATATTATGATTGTATTTTGGTTTTCATAACCATATTCATATAACGGTTTTTATTTGATATTATACAACGTCTAAGACGTATTGTATGACGTTTTTACGACATTGGCTCGTATAATAATTTTTAAGGCAAATGCCTATATCATGATTTTCGATAAGGATTTATATAAAATGACTTCGGTTATTTTATGGCCTATTACAAAGATTTGTATAAAACGATTTTGGCTATTTTACGGCCTATTACAATGATTTGTACGAGTTGATTTTTGGTACTAATTTTATACCAAATTTATATTGATGGAATTTACTAAACTCTATGAATTCACTCGGCGTTATCGCTGACCTTTTCTTTTAACATGTCTTATCTCAGGTACTTGAAGGTAATTCTCGGGAAGACGACAAGAATTCATGGCCCGCACTTAAACAATATTTTCCATTCAAATACTTTGTAAAACTTTGTATGAAATATAATGACTTGGGCCGATGTAACTTTGATATTTATGAATGGAAATGATTTATTATTAAACGACGCGATTTTTAAGCGTTGTCTATGATGTGAGTAATGTGCTATCCCGTAACACCAACTAGTCTTCCGCTGTACTAAGTTGTATAAATTTGGGGGTGTTACAGTTTGGTACCAGAGCTCTCGTTATAGAGAACGAAAGAATTTTAAAACTAAGGTTTTGATTAAACATTTCAAAATCTTTTAACTAAAAACATTTTTCTAAAAATGTCTAAAAATCTTTTGACTATAACGTTGCCGAAGAATTCCCGAGTTACCGACAAGGCCAAGACTGAGAAGTGTTATTTTAATATATATATATAACTTGGATTATATATATATATATATATATATATATATATGATGTAATTTTATTATATGATTGTTTGATGATTATTTTGATTTTTATACGAGGTATTTATACGACGTAGATTGTCACAATCTAAACCAGATCTAAACCAAGTTGTGAATCTTTATGATCCCAACAAATGGTTGATATTCGTAGAAATGTAGATATTAGTTGATTGTGATATTGAAGAAGAATTGGCGAGATTAAATCTGATATCGATGTCATGACGATCTTTCCTTATAGAGTGGAGTTTGACAAAACGTTATCACCTGGAAAGATGTCATCTGATTCGTTGTCATCCAATTCTTAAATTGAAATCGAAAGGGTGAATGTTGCACTTGAGGCTGTCATTGGAACCAGTACCCAAAAGCCTCATGCCACTAATACCTTTCCAAGAAGTCTAGTTGAATGATCAAGTCATTTCATATTAATGACTCATTTGATAATTGTTGTTGTAAGAGCTAATAGGATTGGAAATTAAGTGTTGATTCATATTGAGATTGTATTGCCTTTACAAGGCCGAAGAATAAGACTGAAAGTATTGGAGAATGAGGTAGGATATCGAATTGAGTATAAAATTGATTGAAACTTGAATAAAGTAAAATTTAACTTGTATGGGATATAAGATTTTTAAGAGGAAGTCGTTAAGTTCTGTGATTGAATTATAAGGATTTAATTGATTGTTGATTCGTGTTAAGGGTTGTTCCTAGACCATTGTCCACTAACGAGGATGCCCAGTGTCCAAGAAATAAATTGAAGAAATCTTCTTCTGAATTGAGACCGATGGATCTTCCGGGACATATGGAACACCTAATGACTCTTGTAGATTAGTATTCATTGTGGTATCTTTTAAAAATAATCCTTAACTTAACTGTGACATCAGTTGGTAGGATGAGTTCTGAGAATTGTATGACATAGTGACACGTTATGTGTTACGGTACAATTTTGACTTGTTTGTGATTAATGAAAAGACTACCTTTGATTGCTAAATTCTACATGTATCGATGATATCTATCTTTTCTTGCTTCATCCTAATGACCGCATTAGTGATGCAACCATTGAACAAGTACTCATCTTGAATTAAGTTACATTGTGGATTATTCTTTGGAGTGCCATCGAGATCATGAACCTCATGATTATTTGGCTAAGCTCCTTTCTTATCATATTGTAGTTAGTTCTCGGTGAACAACTTTTCATCACTCTTTTGCAGATCACTCATTGTTTTTATAAGATAAAACCGTATCCATTGAGAAAAATTGAATTTTCATCACAATAAGGATTATTCAAAGTGAGATTTGTAAGTGATTGATATCAAAATGAAGTTGTTTATGAAACGCTTTGGAAACTTAATTATTTCCATAACAAAGAAAATATTTGTAAATTTATTTTTGATTCTTATTTAAGAATTGAGCATGAAAATGTTTTTATTATAAACATGATCATAAAAAGTTTTGACGAACTGAGTATTGCATCGTTAATCTTGAAATTGTATATAGTTGCGCGCCTACATACAATTTGGAATGGACTATGCAAGACTGATTAGTAGTCACCATAAAACTAATGAATAAACACTACATTTTCTTTGAAGATTGTGAAAGAATAAATTTTATGAGATCTGCAAGAAGTGAAAAATAAGGACATAGTGTTAGGGACACCTACATATGTGCCTATAACATCTATTCTTCTGAGTTGAATTTACTCATCTGTGGAAATTGTCTTATTTGACAATTGACAATTCTTTCTTATCCAATTCTCCCGTAGTGAGATTCTTAGGAAAAGTATTTGATTATCGAGTGTTGATACCCGACTGGATGTATCGACGTTCTTATCATTTCTTATGTTTTGATTTCATTTGAATGACCTGGGTAACGATCCGAGGAGCTTTCGAATGCGTACTCAAATTATGGAAACATGGAATATATCCATATTCATTAAATGTTTTCGTCCGTATCTGATTTGAAATTCTCTCGCGTAGATTATGCGTTGACCTTAATCTTTTAATAGTATTTGTGTCTCCATATATCCCTGAATTTGTGAAAGATTATGAATTATTATTAGTCTTTTGAAAAGTTCACATCTTATCAACGGCAATGAAACTGAAAAGTTGATAGTGCCAGTAAAATGGATTGATTGATTATGACATGACAACATTGTCTTAATTGATGAGAACTCGAGTAGAATTCCCCTAAAAGATAAGATGATGATTATCGAAAGTGATCTAAATAATTCTTGGTGGATGACGATATCCAGTATTTAGACTTGAGATTATACGGTGAATGGTTATGAACTAGTTATAGATATTGTAATCTAGAAGAACCTAATATGAATTTATTAAAAAATGTTTATGATATCTGAAGCTTTAGGAGGTATTTATTGATGAATTACCTAGACTTTCGCCATTAAGGCAAATTGAAATTGGTATTGATTATATTTCCGGTGCTGCACTTGTGGCTTGTGCACTGTACGTCAGCACCATCTGAATTTAAGGAATTACCGTACAACTGAGAAAGTTGTCGGAGAAAGATTTTATTATACCAAGCCTGTCATCCTGAAGAGCTATGGTGTTATCTTTCCTTATATTTATAGATTACTGTGACTGAGTAAATTGACAATCGAAAACGATATCCATAACTCGAAATGGAAGATTTGTTCGATCATTTACAAGGTTCTAGCATATGTTTTAAAAATTTGATCCATAGCATGGTTATCATCAACTTCGCATCTGCGAAAGAGATTATCTATTCCAATCACTACATCCGGTGCTTGAAATGAACGTTATGAGTTTCACGTGATGTCGTATGGATTGACAATGCACATGTAGTATTCATAAATTTGGTGAATCACGTGTGTAGGCTGTAAACTGATAATTTCATGCTCGTGATCATTAAGGACTATTTGATTGTATATAAGAATAATAATGACTTAATAAATATTTATAGATTGCCCTGAATTGGCCGAACGATAAAAACCTGAACCTTGAATAATTAACACGTGATTAAAGACTTGAACCTTTACATGACTTAACCGTGTGATTAATAAGATAATGGAAGCTATATTGACTTTTCAAAGATTAGAACCATTAACGCTTAGGGATTAAAAAAAAAAACTTAATCCTTTACATAAAATGACCGTTGGATTAATAATGGTAAGATGTATGCATATAGACTCTTCAAAAATTTAGAGCCCTTTTAAGACTTTGGATTTTACCAAAAAGAAATGGAAATATGTTTTGACAAATGTTTTAACAAAGGATTTTTAAAGGGATTTTTCCCTTATACACAAACCATTTAACTAAACTTCTGTTTAGGGGTAAATGTTTGTGTATACCTCCAGATAACTTAAAAAGGATTGAGGAAAACCATTTATACCATAACCTGAAAATTTGAAACGACACTTTTTACTTTTTAAACTAAGAAAACTTTGACCAAAGTATAAACAAAGGTTTTTCGAACATTTACGAATCTTATTAAATATTTTCGATAAATCAACAAGAATCCTGTTAATTAAATTCAAATTATTTTTGAACATTTTATATAATTGGTCGAACTAAGAAATTTAAAACTTTTACGTTTACGCTTCATAAAAATTAACTAATAATTATTTAATTAATTATAATAATTATCGACGCTTTAGACACCGGATTGAGAAAAACTGATAAAAATGATAGTTGAGACGAAACTGAAACATAAAGAATATGAAGAAAGAACTTTGACTAAATAAAGTTATGATCTTTATTTCATCAGGAGAAAGTGAACGTAATTACTGACGCTTAATATAGAAAGAATATCTGAGTAAATTGTGGACATGATAATTATATCATCATGAGAAGTGAATATAGATACTGACACATTATGTTGAAAATATAAAGAACCAATTAGGATGTATTTCTTAATAATGAACGTGCAAAATAAATTGCCGAACAATTTAAAATAAACGATGTTTGTAAAAAGGATAAACTAGATAATAAAAAGGGATTCGCGGCTAATGTGAACCAACAGATTTGAGAAGCCAATGGCGTTAAATATTTTAAAGACCACATGTGATTGTCTAAATATGGAGGATTGTGAGATATAGTTATGTTGGAATTTGTAAGTATAAGTATTCTATTTACGTCATTTATGACTAAAAGTATCTTTGTCTGAAGAAGTTATACTGATGATAATTATGAAGGCAGACATCGCCTCATACATTAGTAAACGTCTAGCTATTGCAAAGGTCATCATCTGAATTTGATTCGATTTGGGTCATCGTCGACAGACTGACCAAATCTGCTAATATCATTCTCGTTAATGATAAATGCAAAAGAGTTATATAAACATAGTGTGCCTGTATCGATCATCTATATATCAAGATCCTCGCTTCGCATCGAATTTCTAGAGATTTGCTCAGAAGTCATTGAGAACGAACCTTGATGAGAGTACTATGTACCATCCCAAATCGAAGGGACGAGGTAAAGTAACGATACAAGGTAATATAAGTGCTGTTTGTGTTTGAATGATTGACCTTTGGTAATGAACCATATAATCGTTTTCCTTTGAAGAGATTATCATTGATAATCATCGTGTTAGAATTGAGATGGAATCTTGTTAGGATCTAAATATTAGAGCATCTGTAAGCAGGAGTTGAGATGAAGACATCCGACATACACCCATTGTGAGTTGGACATGTCTTTTAGGTTTAAGGTTTCCTATGATGGCGAACCTAACCTTACAGAATACCCGACCCGCAAGATCTAAAATGATTGTTGAAATTAGGATTTGATTATTGACTGTCGGTAGTGGGCAAGAGGTTATGTGAATGTGAAGTATAGATCTTGAAGTGCCAAATGGGTAGCGAAGTTATGTCGCAATTTTTAACCTTGGGAAAAATGAATTCATGATCTGACAAATCATGGGATATAAGTCCCCGTTATATGGGACCACTGAGATGATGCAAAAGTTGGGATTGAAAGGCATATAAGCTGGATCTACCCTAGGACTTCAAAGACTGCGTGAATTATGTTTCGTAAATCGAACTTGATGGAATATCTATCAAGTGAGAATCTGATTATTCTTAGTAAAGCTTAGATCGGCGAAAAGTTGCATTCATCAAAAACCCGTGAACATCATAGATAGAGAAAGTAAGTCAACATCAAGCCTGATCTTATTCCCGTAGTTATGTTTGATGAAACTCGCGTATTATAATGAATTGCACTTGTGAGAAAAGACCGAATGTGGAGGAAATACCCACATGGCTTTAACTCTATAAGAAGTGAGTAGTAAGATGATCTTTGAGGACAAAGATCCTGTTTAGGGGTAAATGCTATGACAATCCGTCAATTTACGATTGATATTTTATTCTTAATATTTATTTGAAAACATTATTTTAATGTTACAATATGAACTCACTTATTTTTGGGAAGAAATTTGGATTTACGTCTTGAAGTAGCATTGACTACGTCTAAACCGGAGGATTCAACGTTACGTGCTTACGTTTACATACACCGTTTTTGGTGACAGTCCGACATTTCAGAAAATAAATTTATCTGAGAATATTATTTTGGAGTTTTAAATTTGTGTTGGTTCATAAACTCACAAATTTACGAGAAGAGATTAGGACTTACGATTTTATTTTAACGTCCTTTACGACTAAACCGGAAACCTTAGGATTACGTATTTACGTTTTCGAACTCCGTTTTTGATGAAACAATTTTTATTGGATTCGTTTTGTGACGTTGATTCATAATTTATAAAAACGTTTTTCGTAAAACGACCCGAGGGCACGCAAATCGAGGAAACTAGAATCGAGGAATACCCGTAAACTAGTGAGATGGGACAAAATACATTGTCCCACCCCACTAGCTTATTATGGACGGCACACTTGACACCACATACTAAGGTGGCATCAAGTGAAGCTAACACATAACAAGTGTAAGCTTAGCTTACACTTTAGGCACCAACTTTACCACTTAACACCAAAAACAACTAGCAACTTCTCATTCCACTTTCCATACATGCAATACCACTCACAAACTCTCTCTCTCTAGCAAAAGGTGCCGTCCCATATCTCACAAATAAACACCATTTGATCAATTCCAACCACAAAATCATGTGTTATTTACACATATGTTGAAGCTCTCTTGAAGCTCTCTTGAATGGTGGTGATTATAACATCCATGGAGGAGTATTCATGGTCTCATGGGGCTGATTTTCCACAAGGATTTGATGAAGATTGGAGTTCTTGAAGATGGTGTTAGCTAAGCACAAGTTTCTCCATCAAAAATCCATGTTTTGATCAACCTACATCATCATGGTGGTATAAAGATTGTCCTCCTCAACTTCTTGTTATTTTGATTATGTAAACATGTATTTTATTTCCTATTGTATGTATTTATGATGATTATATGATGATAAAAATGTTATGTGGGGATTTGTTGTTGATAAACATGATTAAAAAGGTGAAAAACCATATGAAACAAGGTTAAAATCTTGATTAATTTACATGGTTGTATAAAACAGTAAGTAAACATGTTATGAACTGATGAAATAATGAAGTAGGATCCATTTACAGTAAGCTAAATGTCTTGTACACATGTGAGAGTTGGCCATGCAATGGAATCAAAATAATGAGTGAGATATGATCAAAACAAGTTTAGGGTATAAATCTGAAGTTACTGTTTTGGACGATTTTTAGAAAATATTTAGAAGATGATTCAACAGTAGCTATAAAAGAGTTAAATATAGCACATATCATTTAGTTTATGTGATAAAAATTTGAGCTTCTATTTCCATGTAGAACTCAATATATGGCAGTTTTGGTGAAGATGAAGTTAAAAATCAGATTTTTGGAAATTAAACAATAATACTATTATATAAGCACTCACATTTTAATATATAAAATGTAAAATAAAAACCCACTAACTTATAAAACTTATTTATATAAATATATATAAAAGGTTAATCAAATGGATAAATTATATAAATGATGGTGAAATAATGTTTATAAGTAATAAAAACTATAAATATGATTTTTACGACTTTTTCGGCTATTGCCGTAAAATTAACGTTTTTGTTAAATAAAACTTAGATGGTTGGACCCGTCTAATGAAAACTTTATAAAACTTATATACTGATATATAGACATGTATAACAAGTAAAAACCGATAAAACACGAACTTTAGGGCATACGGACATTAACGAGCTAAGTAAACATATTGGACTAATACTTGGACTAATAAATGGACTAAATAAGATAAACACCCATAAAAAGAACTTATTGGGCTTAACCCATTTGGGCCCAACTTGAAAGTGTATGTACTGATAATATAAGTACAAAAAGGATTAATACAAGTTAAGAACTTATAATAGGCTTATTGGACCTAAGACACGTAAATAGGTACAACGAGAAAACTAATATAAAAGTTATCGACATATAACACGAAAAGGGAGTAAACGAGAATATGTAAACCCACTTGATCATCATATATATATAATCATCATATGTATACATAATTGATATTTTTATAAAGTCATTGGACATGAGTCTAAGACAAGTATTATTTGTCTAGGTTTCCGTGATTGAAGCACGTACCGTACGTCCGAGTTGCCGATAATCGTCTTCCCACATCAATGTGAGTTCATAGCCTCGCACTCTTTTAAATGTTTTATAAATGCTTTATAAACCCGCGAGGGAGATAACATGTTAGTTTTTATAAAAGTTTGGACACCATATGTCCCAATTGTTTGTTTATTGATTTTGGACCCGAATGATTGAATGACCCGATTGTATGACCCGATAAATGATTAATGGACCCGATAGATGAAATCAAATGGATTATTAAAGTTAGGTTATGTCACTAAAAGTCCCATTAGCATGAATTGTGAACTACCGGGAGTTGGTAGACGCTTATGCATTTAATAGTACTATTTGGGGACGATCACCCCAGTTCGCGCCTTGACGGTTGATCCCCGTCGTGCCACATTGATTGGTAAGCGAATTAATGTATGAGAAGATTTCCATAGCGTGACCTTTGTGACGACACGCTACTTTAGATGGGCAAAATTGGTATCGGGTTAGCTACCCGTTGTTGGTTTAGTAAGGTAACAAAGTCATGCGGCTTATAATAATCCGAATTAACAAAATAATAATAGACGCTCCGAATTACGATGTATTGCCTGACTAGCAATACATGGTCATACTATTGATATTATGATTGTATTTTGGTTTTCATAACCATATTCATATAACGGTTTTTATTTGATATTATACAACGTCATAAGACGTATTGTATGACGTTTTTACGACATTGACTCGTATAATAATTTTTAAGGCAAATACCTATATCATGATTTTCGATAAGGATTTATATAAAATGACTTCGGCTATTTTATGGCCTATTACAAAGATTTGTATAAAACGATTTTGGCTATTTTACGGCCTATTACAATGATTTGTACGAGTTGATTTTTGGTACTAATTTTATACCAAAGTTATATTGATGGAATTTACTAAACTCTATGAATTCACTCGGCGTTATCGCTGACCTTTTCTTTTAACATGTCTTATCTCAGGTACTTGAAGGTAATTCTCGGGAAGACGACAAGAATTCATGGCCCGCACTTAAACAATATTTTCCATTCAAATACTTTGTAAAACTTTGTATGAAATATAATGACTTGGGACCGATGTAACTTTGATATTTATGAATGGAAATGATTTATAATTAAACGACGCGATTTTTAAGCGTTGTCTATGATGTGAGTAATGTGCTATCCCGTAACACCAACTAGTCTTCCGCTGTACTAAGTTGTATAAATTTGGGGGTGTTACATCCCTTATAATGCATATAGATCTGGCCCTAGACCTTACCAACACATGAATAGAGGCCAAAACAAAAAATAGGTTCCCTCTGCTAAGCATAAGGATTCCCCTGCTAAAACTGGGTATCCCCTGCTAACAATCTTTTGCCTTCTAGGAGCATGGGTAGATGGGGAAAAGCTGTGCAAGCCTCAGCTCGTTGGGTTTGGGTACCCAACAGGGGTACTCAATCTAATAGTGTATCTCTAGTTTTTGATAAGCTATCCTACATTGATACACGAGGTAGATCCAAGTCTGTAATGGCTTGGGTCCCCAAGAAAAACTAATTTGTTTTTCTTTTTGTAGGTGACAAAGAAGACAAAGGATGATAGAGCATATTGGGACAATGGATGCTCAAGAAGCATGACTGGACAAAAATCTTATCTGTCTAACTTTGTGCCCCTGCATGAAAATGATGGTGTTTCTTTTGGAGATGGGCATGGAACAATAACAGGAAAAGGAACTATTGTCACCAATGGGATGACCTTTGACAATGTTTACTTGGTGAAAGAACTCAAGTACAATCTCTTCACTGTGTCACAGATGACTGACAACAAGAATTTTGTCTTGTTTACTGACATTGAATGCTTGGTATTGGGAAAGGAGTTTGTCTTACCACCAGACACTCCTATTGTACTCAGAACACCAAGACAAAAGAACATGTACACAGTTGACCTCAAGGACATCTCTCTCCAAGATAATGAAACCTGTTTCATTGCCAAAGCCTTAGTAGATTAGTGTAAGAAATGGCATAGAAGACTTGGTCATCTGAATTTCAAGAACATGAACAAACTAGTGAAATATAATATGGTTCATGGTCTTCCTTCCAAGTCTTTTGTCAATGATCATACTTGTGCTGCCTGTCTGAAAGGGAAGCAACACAGAGCATCTTGCAAATCAAAAACAAGTATGTCCACCACCAAGCCATTGGAACTACTGCATATGGATCTCTTTGGTCCTACTTCTGTGGCAAGCATAATGAAGAAATGGTACTGCCTAGTGATTACTAATGATTTCAAGGTTCACATGGACATTCTTTCTATTTCAGAAGAGTGACACAGCTGATGTACTCATTGGGTTCATCAATCAGATTGAACTATCAAAAAACATGAAGGTAGTCACCATGATATCAGATAATGGTGGTGAGTTCAGAAATCAGAAATTGGACTCTTTCTGCATAAACAAAGGAATCAAGAGGGAATTCAGCATTGCAAGAACACCTCAACAGAATGGAGTGGCAGAAAGAAGGAATAGGTTACTCATTGAAGCTGCAAGTACTACGCTGTCTGATTCCAAACTTCCAGTTATCTTTTGGGATGAAGCTGTATCCACTGCTTGTTATGTACAAAACATGGCGTTGGTGGTTAAGGCACACAACAAGACCCCCTATCAGATGTTCAATGGAAGACCTCCTTTAATTGTCTTCTTCAGACCTTTTGGATGTCATGTGATCATCTTGAACGCTATTGACAACCTGGGCAAGTTTAGTGAAAAGGGAGATGATGGATATTTTGTGGGTTATTCGTTAAACAGCAAGGGATATAGGATCTTCAACAAGAAGACAAGCAAAATCACAGAAAATCTTCATGTGAACTTTCTTGAAGACAAACCTGAAGATGTTCAAACAGGTCCTGACTGGTTCTTTGATATAGTACTTTCAAAGTCTATGAATTATGTACCTGTTGCATTGCAGAACACTAATATTTCAGGTACTCAAGAACCAAATGGTGCAAAGAAGTCACCCCTGAGGTACATGAATGTACCCTCACTATTTCCTATTGAAGCTGATGATAAAGAAGATAATCCTTCACTAGGAAAAGAACAGCCAATCTCATCCCCTGCTATGTCACCTCCTGAAAGCAGCGGAATGGCTGAAGGCAGTGGAATCCAGGATTCCCATGCTAGATCAAAATAGCCCCATCAATTCTGTTTTAGAAGAAGATGAAACAAAAGTAATCATGCAGCCTACCTAAAGAATCAATAAGGATCACCCTATCTCTCAAATCATTGGTATTCCTGAAGCCCCTAGACATACAAGGTATACAGCAAAGGAGCACAACTTCATTGCTAACATCACCATGAAGTTTAATCATGACAACATGCAGTGTTGTTTGTTTACTGCCTTCTTGTCACAAGAAGAGCCAAAGAAGATTTTCCAGGCTTTAAATGACCCAAGCTGGGTTGAAGCCATGCAAGAGGAGCTCTTACAGTTTGACATACAAGAGGTTTGGATTCTGGTAGATTGTCCCAAATGGGCAAGGCCTATTGGGACAAAGTGGATACTCAGGAACAAAAAGGATGAAAGGGGGATAGTTGTTAGGAATAAAGCAAGACTAGTGGCACAAGGGTATACACAGGAAGAAGGAATTGACTATGAGGAGGTATTTGCTCCAGTTTCCAGGATTGAAGCCATTAGATTATTCCTTTCTTATGCTTCATTTATGGATTTCACTGTTTTCCAAATGGATGTGAAAAGTAACTTTCTATATGGAACCATTGATGAAGAAGTCTATGTTATGCAACCTCCAGTGTTTGAAGACCCAGAACATCCAGACAAAGAATACAAGGTGAAAAAGGCTATGTATGGACTTCACCAAGCTCCCAGAGCCTGGTATGGTACTCTCTCTAAATATCTCTTAGATAATGGATTCAGCAGGGGGAAAATTGATCAGACTGTTTACCAAGAAACAAAAGGGTGGCCTTCTGCTAGTACAAGTCTATGTTGATAACATCATCTTTGGATCCACTAACTCTATGCTTAGCAAAGAGTTTGCCAAATTGATACAGGATAAATTTCAAATGAGTGCCATGGGAGAGCTAAACTTCTTTTTGGGGTTACAAGTTCAGCAGCGGAAAGATGGGATATTTATCTCACAAGACAAATATGTGGCTGAGATTGTAAAGAAGTTTGGCATGTCTGATGGAAAGAAGGTGTACACACCAATGGACAAGGATCATCAATGGGGTAGAGATGGTCCTGGAAAGCTTATTGATGTCAGACCTGACATCATGTTTGCTGTTTGTTTATGTGCAAGATACCAAGTGGCACCAACAGAGTGTCACTTATTTGCTGTAAAAAGAATTTTTAGGTATCTAAAGTGTCATCCCACCTTAGGACTTTGGTATCCTAAGGAGTCACCATTTGAGTTGATATCTTAGTCAGATAGTGACTATGCTGGTGACAACAATGATAGGAAGTCCACAACAGGGGGATGCCAATTTTTGGGAAGAAGACTTATATCTTGGCAATGTAAGAAGCAGACTATTATGGCCACATCCACAACTGAAGCTGAGTATGTAGCAGCTGCTGCATGCTGTGGTCAAGTACTTTGGGTGCAAAATCAACTGCTTGATTATGGGTATAACTTTCTTAAAACCAAGATATTCATTGACAACAACAACACAATTTGCATTATTAAGAACCCTGTTTTTCATAGCAAAACTAAACATATTGAAATTAGACATCACTTTATCAGAGATTGTTTTGAGAAAGGAGTGATTGTCCCTAAGAAAATTGACATAGAACTTAATGTTTCTGATCTTTTAACAAAAGCTTTTGAAGTAGGGAGGTTTCAGTACCTGGTTGCAGGTATTGGAATGGTTACTCCCTAAAAATTGATTTCTATTATGTCATGTATATTCAGGGTTGCTTTACTGTTGTTGTTGTATAGCTGTTAGTCCATTTTTCCATCACTTTTTATTCCACTGCTTTTGAACACAGATTCCACTGCTGGGGGTTCATTCCTCTGCTAAGAGAAAGTTTCTCTTTAAACTGGGTTTGTTCTTTTTACAAAGTGGTTATATGTGGTTTTAGACTAACAATGCAGAGTTTCATGTGGTGCATACTATTCTCATTGGTGAATTAGGTATATGCTCTATGTTTAAGGGGAGGTTAGGTCACACCTTTAGGACTCAGGGTATCCTTAGGATGCTCATATATGATCTTAGATCATATCCACTAGTGAGTAAGGGTTCAGGGTCATTAGGACTTGCTGCAAAGCTTGTCAGAACTCTGAAACCTTGAGGCACTATAATGGGTGCTTACACTTCTCTATCAAAACAGCTTGCTGTTCAAATACAGATGTGTGGTACACACTGCCAATACTAACTGACCATAGGTAAGGGAAAAGGTAGGGATGGTGACTAGGGTATGCATATTTTTTTGGGCTGACCTGGTGCAGGGTGACTTATGTGTTGACTTTTTGTGCTGAGACCTTTGCTGAATATAGGACTCTTGAGTTTCTATGTATCTATCTTGTGTATACAAATGTGTGCATTAGAGGAGAGCTAGTTAGCATTAGTCTCTCCATGACTAGTCCAATACCCCAAGGAAAGTTTCCCCTGCTTTCACCCTTTGCTTCCCCTGCTTTCATAACATTCCCCTGTTTGACCGTTGACTGACAATGCTGTTACCCTGTTCATAGCCGTTGGGCCTGCTTGCACAATTTTTGGTTAGGGAATATTTTATTGTTTTTAAAAGATATTTAAGGCGCTTTCTTCGCTGATTGGTAATCTTTACTTTATTATTTCAAATAAATTACTTTTTTATCAAGATTTATCTTTGATATTTTTGCAATTTGAATATTTGGTCCAATCACAGCTCTCCAATTTGACTATAAAAACTTAATTCCCTTCCCTAGCAGGTCCATCTCTCCCTCTCGACTAAATCCCACCTACCTCACCTTTATAAACCTTCAAAATATTTTCCAACTTTATCATGCCTCTCAAAATTGCTGCTAATGATAATCAAATCGCTTTATTACATGATGAACCAGTAGAGTTTGCTGATGTTGTGGCCTTTCTAAAGTCTTCGTACTTTAGAGTGGCCCTTCTCATCAACCCTAGAATTTATACCTCACACATTCAGCAGTTCTGGTCTAAATCCATGACCAAAACAGTGAATGGAGAGGTTACAATTCAAAGCACTATAGATGGTCATCCCAAGGTGATTACACTTGCCTCCATCAGGGACAATCTTCTTCTTGATGATGAGGATGGGATAACCAACCTATCTGAGGCTGAAATCTTTGCGGATCTTGTTAAATTGGGGTACACTCTTTCTAAAAACCAAAAATGTAAGTTTGCTAAAGGTCAGTTTGCCCTTCATTGGAAGTATTTCATTCATACAGTTTTGCAATGTTTGTCACCAAAAACAACTGCTTTCAATGAGTTTGGTAGTGAGATGGCTTATGCCCTGATCTGCTTTGCAACAGGGAGGCAGTATTGTTTTTCTCAAATGATTTTCAAAGGAATGGTTAAAAATGTTTCAAGCAACTCAAAGTTTTGTATGTACCCAAGGTTTATAGAACTTCTGCTGAATATGAGTGATCATGGTCCAATTAAACACAAAAACTATTTTTCAGCAACCAAACATACCACCAAACTATTCACCACACTTCTTGCACCATCACCACAGTTTTCTGGCAGGTCCATTCCACTCACTTCTATTATGATGAAACAAATCAGCCAGGAAGAAGCCAAGAATCAAATAGCTAAACACCAACCTTCTGATTCCCCTGCCAAGAACCTACACCCTGCCAGTCCTCTCCCCCTAATGATCCACAACATGAAAGGCGATCTAAATCCAGGTTTGACAGGTCTCCCTTGTCTGGTGAATCTTCACAAGCAGCAGAGAGGAGAGTCTCCAAGGGTTTGGAGTAAACTGAGGGTTTGGCTGCCACTACTGTCTCATCCTCAAGGGGTGAGCAGGACAGTGACACCATCAGTAAGTCCTCTCCCTCACTCCATGATATCCAAAAAGGGGAGAAATCCCCTTCTAGGATTGAGAGCAACATGAAACCTTTGAGTAATTTGGAATTGACGAAAATGTGCATGAGTCTAAAAAGGCAGAATGCACAACTGGTACAAAATGTCAAAAAGCAAAGTCTGGTTATCAATAACTTGGAAACCATACTTGCTACTCTTGAGGGGAGGAGAAAGCCCAGACTTATCATATCCACAGATGAGGATGCTTCCAAAGGGGAGGAAGTTCCAAATACAGAAGAGTCTACTCAGTACTATTCATATCCTGGTGGTGTACATGGAAAGATATCAAGTGCTGAGAAAGGGATTGAGAAAGGAAGTGCTGACAAGGGAAGTGATAAGGGGAGTGCTACCAAAGAGATTGCTCAAACATTGCTCACCATGGGAAATCCAGAGGAAGCCCTTGCTTCAAAAGTTTCCCCTACTGTTGTTGATCCCACTGTTGTAAGTCGTTCCCCTGCTAAGAATATTACTCAAACTTTTGTTAGAAAGAACAGAAAGCAACCAACTCAGAAGGGGATTACAATCAAAGAACCTGCATCTAAAGTTAAACCAGCACCAGTAGTGGATCCAAAAGACAAAGGAAAAGGAATCATGGTTGAACAGCCCAAGAGAAAATACAAGCATCTAACTCCTGAACAACAAAGGGCTCAAGAAGCACATGATGCACAAGTAGCTCTCAGGCTACAACAAGAGGAGATGGAAATGCAGGATCAAAGAATGCAAAAGATGAGGCCTAAAGATATTCTCAAGCAGGTTGAGATTATGCATAGAGAGTTGGATGACAGGGTACCTCATGTTGGAGAATTTCTTGATCAATGGGAGGAGTTAATAAATGCTCCTTTGGAAGACATGTATGAGTTGACTTGCCTTGTTTACAAATATCAAATTGAGTATCTGGAAAGAAGGGCAAATCAAATTCAGAGAGATAAGTATTTAACTTCAGAGAAAGGGCAACTTGAACACTACAAAGTTTTGCTCAAGAGACATAAGAATTGGAAGGATGGTGACTTCAGAGATATGAGTTATGAAGCCATAAAAAGAGCAGTCAGACCAGTCTTAAGAGAATATAATGTGGAAGATTGGATGACTATGAAGTCTTCTGAGGAAGCTGAGTATCTTAGGAGACAAAGTGAAATGCTACAAAAAGCTAGGAAATCTAAGAAAAGAAAAGCTGAAGGAACAACTTTGGAAACTACACAAGCAGGTGCATCATCCCAAGGAGGTGCATCATCACAAGCAGGGGCATTACATCAAGCAGGTGAAAGTTTTCCAGAAATTGAGAAGTCTGTACTTAATGTACAAAGAGCAGCCAAAAGACTCAAGAGAAGGGAGAAGGTTGGCACAGTTACTAAGGAGTCTCAACGGCCTTCAAATGATGAAATTGATAAACAGCTAATTCTGCAGGAAAATGATGATATCTCACCTGGAACTTGGAAAGAAGTTTGCTATCATAGAGTATGATGTTTATGAACACAAAGGGAGGACTTGGTGGAAGCTTACAAGAGCTGACAATACAGCACAGACATTTCTAAGTTTAGATGTCATGTTTCAGACCTTGGACATTGAGGACTTAGAAGATATGTGGAAAATTTTGAAGAAAACGTTTGTTGCAAAACCTCCTACCATGGATGGTGTGGAGAAGAATTGGGTAATCTGGGAGTGCATGCATAGGATGTATGAGCATGAGTTATTTGATCCTATATTTGATGTAGTGAATAAAGGAGATTTGTTGTATTGGAAGCTGTTTACCAATTCTGGGGTCTATGAGGTAGTAATGGAAGGAGTAAGTGTGTACTTGATCAATCATAGGTATTATCCCTTCACTCAGGAGACCTTGAAGAAACTAGCACAGGCTAACTTGATTGTAGATGCTAAAACGCATGTTGCTTATGATCTGGTAAGAATGATTCATAGTCAGATTTGGCCAGAATGTTTGTAAACATCCTCATCAACTAGGATTTATTCAGAAACTTGTCTTTAAGGGAAAGCACAAGTTTAGGGGAGGATTGTTGGGAATAAATCTATGCTTACTTGTTACCCCTGGTAGTTGATTATCCGTACCCCTGCTAGTGTAAGTTCCCCCTACTAAATAACAAAGGCAGGGGGATTGGTTCCCCTGCTGAAGTCAAAGGCCCTGCTGTCAGAGATAAACTTGGAATAGATTTTTACGCGTTTCAGTTACTATTCCTTAATACTTTCCTAGTTTGTTAGTAGTGATCTTGTACGTGAGTCCTTATGGCTATAAAAGGACTCACTAGGTTAGCATGCAAGGTGTGTCTTTCTCTATTGTCTTTCATTATTATACTTTAAGGTTTTGTAAACCCTAATACCATTTTATGGTATTCGTATATCATTGATATATTAAAGTTCAACGTTTCAATCATATTGTTCTTGTGCTAAACATTATCTTCCGCATCTTGTTTAGTTACTTTGCTTTGCAAAGTTTCTCTAGTGTTAGATTGAATTCTTTCTTTCTATCACAACCCTTAAACAAGCTATCAAGGTTTAAGATCTGACTTTGGGATCAACAAAAACTTGTTTGTGAAAGGTTTAGAAAGTATGAATGTGATAATGGAAGATTTTGGAGTATTATAAAACAATCAAGCAAGTTACCATGTTCAAAATTGTAAGAGTCGTGTATATAGGATTGAAACTAGGACACTATTGGTTGAAATAAGAGGTAAGTTATTCAAAATATAATGATGAAAATCTTGAAAGATAATAACTTATCTCTTAGAAATTAAATAATTTACCAAAGCCCATAAAATTACGGCCCAAAATATCGCAAAAGTAACAGCTAGGTTGGGCCCAGTGTTCTTCAATGGTCAAAATGTTATTGTCAGCGTTAAAATTGGCCATGGCAGCATTCGAAAATGTACTTGTCTGCGGGTGAACCACTATGTATCAACAGCTAAAAATAAAAAGTAATAAAATAAAATGACCTTAACAAAGAGGTTTGCCCTAATGAAGATAACTCATACTCTAAAAATGACTGAAGTTTGGCAAGCCATGTCCAATCATGAACACTTGCATAAGCAAGATAGACATAATTGTCCTCAAGTTTCTCTTGCTAAGCAAAGTCCTTAAGAATGAATAAATTTCATATAAACCCTTTGTAACTTCCAGGTAAACCCATTTTTTTATTTACACCAAGTCTCCGAACCAACCAATCCCAATTCTAGGCCAAAAGTCTTGGCAACATGCATAGTATATTTTGCGTGCTATAGTGCCTCAAGAACTAGAAATTCCAACAATCCTTAAAAAAGAAAAAGCCTTCATTATTTCTAACTCCTACTCACCAATGGACACAATCTAGAATTGTGATAAGAGAACTCTATGAGTACCCAAATACCTAAAGGTTTCCTAAACCTCCCGTGAAACTTACACAGATTGCAAATAAATAATGATGATTAATTTTTATTTCAAGATAAGAATATAAATATTCCAACCATCATAAATAAAAATTCTTCAAGATATGAAGTCCATAAGTAACTCTGTATCCTATTGCATAATGCTCATAAATGCCTGCATGATTTGATCAAAAACCACAAAATCTAACATGGGTTGTCAGCGGCGAAAATCCTCTTGTCAGCGGATAAAATGCCTTTGACAGCGTTAGAAAATATAGTGGAAAATCTAATACTTTCAAATGAGATAATAACTATGCATATCCTGTACATATTATACAATAATCTCAAAAACACATAATTTATGGATTGATCATTCCAATACTTGTTACCAAGTACTAGAACCTCCAATCATCAAAAGGTTTAGTGAATAAATCAGCCACATTCTCTTATGTGTCCACTATATCTGGATGTATTAAACCTTTCTCAAAACAATCCCTTATAAAATGATGCCTTATTTCTATGTGTTTAGTTTTAGAACGATGTATAGGATTTTAATAATGCATAAATTACTGTTATTATCTACAAAAATCTTAGTATGCATAAAATTGTACCCATAATTCAAAAGCTGATTTTGAATGCATAGCACTTGTGAACAAGATGAAGTAGCTGCTACATACTTAGCCTCAGTTATTGAATTGGCTACCATAGTTTGCTTCTTGCATTGCCAAGATATAAACCTGCCCCAAAGAAATTGGCATCCACCAGTTGTGAATTTCCTATCATTGTTGTCTCCTCCATAGTCACTGTCTGAATAGCCTACAAGCTCCAATGGAGAATCATTAGGGTACAATAATCCCAAAGTGGGATAGCACCTAAGATACCTAAAGATTCTTTTGGAAACATGAAGATGACACTCTTTGGGAGTTACTTGATGACGTGCACATGCACACAAAGCAAACATGATATCAGGTCTAGAAGTAGTAAGACCCAATTATTGACCTATAGTGTCTGACATCAACATCCTTTCCATCTCCAATCTTTCCCTAGGGATGTTCCCTATCCATGGGTGTGGTAGCCCGTTTTTCATGAGGGGAAAAAGCAAATTTCTTCAAAATTTCAGCTACATATTTGTTTTGTGAGATGAAAATACTTGTTTCTTTCTGTTGAACTTGAAGACCTAGAAAGAAATTCATCTCTCGCATACCAGTCATTTGAAATTTATCAGTCGTTAGCTTGGAGAAGTTATCACTTGTAACACCCCCAAATTTATACAATTCAATACAGCGGAAGACTAGTTGGTGCTACGGGATAGCACATTACTCACATCATAGACAACGCTTGAAAATCGCGTTGTTTAATAATAAAGCATTTCCATTCATAAATATATAATTTACATAGGTCCCAAGTCATTGTATTTCATACAAGTTTTACAAAGAATTTGAATGGAAATTATTATTTAGGTGCGGGCCATGAATTCTTGTTGTCTTCCCGAGAATTACCTTCAATTACCTGAGATAAAACATGTTAAAAGAAAAGGTCAGCGATAACGCCGAGTGAATTCATAGAGTTTAATAAAACCATTAATATATCATCGGTATATAATTATTACCGAAAATCATTTTGTACAAACCTTTGCAATAGGCCATAATATAGCCAAAGTCATTTTATACAAATCCTTATCAAAAATCATAATATAGGCTTTTGCCTTCAAAATCATTATACGCACCATTGTCGTAAAAATATCATACACTACGTTTTATAACGTTGTATAGAGTTAGATAAAAACCGTTATATGAATATGGTTATGTAAAACCAAAACACGAACATAATATCAATAATAAGACCCCGTATTGCTAGTCAGGCAATATATCGTAATTCAATGCGTATAGCAGTATTTCGTTATTTGGATTATTATAAGCCGCATGACATTGTTACCTTACTACAACAAACAACGGGTAGCTAGCCCGAAAATCAATTTTCCCATCTAAATTAGCGTGTCGTCACAATAATCACGCTTATAGAAATCTTCTCATACATAAATTCGCTTACCAATCAATGTGGCACGACAGGGATCAACCGTCAAGGCGCGAACTGGGGTGATCGTCCCCAAATAGTACTATTATATGCATAAGCGTCTACCAAATCCCGATAGTTCACAATTCATGCTAATGGGACTTTTAGTGACATAACCTAACTTTAATAATCCATTTCATTTCATCTATCGGGTCATTTAATCATTCATCGGGTCATACAATCATTCGGGTCCAAATCAATAAACAAACAATCGGGACAAATGGTGTCCTATTTTATCAAAACTAACATGTTATCTCCCTCGCGGGTTTATCAAACATTTCATAAAAACATTTAAAAGAGTGTGAGGCTATGAACTCACGTTGATGTGGGAAAGCGGGTTATCGGTAATTCGGATGTACGGTACGTGCTTCAATCACGGAAACCTAGACAAATAATACTCGTCTTAGAATCTTGTCCAATGACTTTATAAAAATAAAAATTATGTATACATATGATGATTTTATAAATATGATGATGTTCAAGTGGGTTTATACATCTTTACTCATTCTAGTGTTTATGTGTTGGTAATTTTCAAGACTAGTTACACTAGTTCAATCTTGTTTACATGTTTTAGGCCCAATAAGCCTATTATAAACCCAATTATACTTTTATTATCAGTATTATACGTTATATGTTGGGCCCAAATGGGTTAAGCCCAATAAGTAAATTTATAAGTGTTTAGTCCATTTAGTTAGATTATTAGTCCAATAATGCTAACTTAGCCCGTTAATGTCCGTATGTTATAGTGTTCGGGTTTTATCGGTTTTTACTTGTATTAAGTACTTATATATCAGTATATGACTTTTAAAATTTTTACATTAGACGGGTCCGATCGTCTAAGTTTTAATTGACGAAAAACGTTAATTTTACGGTATTAGCCGAAAAGACGTAAAAATCATGTTTTATAGTTTTTATAACTTATAAAAATTACCAAACTACCATTTATATAAAATGTCCATTTATTTATCCTTATACATATTTATATAAATGTAATATATAAGTTAGTGGGTTTTAATTCACATTTTATACTATATTTATTTGAGTGCTTATATAATAATATTAAACTTTAATTTCACAAAATCAGTCCTAAAAATCTTACTAAAATGATCATATCTAGAGTTCTACATGGAGATAGAACCCCAATTTTTATGAAATATTCTACATGATATGTGCTTCATTTTATTCCTATAGCTACTGATGAATCAACCTCTAAGTATTTTATAAAATTCGTCCAAAATAGTGTAGTCAGATTTGCACTCTAAACTTGTTTTGATCATATCTCACTCATTATAACATTGTATGGCCAACTCTCACATGTGTACAACACCTAATACTTACTGTATATTGATTCCACTCTACCATTTTATTTGTTTAACATTGGTTATTTACTTTTTTATACAACCATCATTTTAAGCATGATCTAACCATTTTTACATGTGATTTTTCCATCTTTTTACCCATGTTTATCAAATCTATCAACACCAAATCCCCACATAATATTTTTAATCATCATTCATCATCATATACATATACATAAGTAAAATAAAATACAAGATTACATAATCAATATAACAAGAAGGATAGGAAAAATGATCCTTATACCACCATAGTGATGAAAAGATGAGGTTGATGAACAAGGCTTGGATTTTGATGGCAAAACTTGTGATATACCAATATCAACTTCAAGATCACCTATCTTCATGAACATCTTGGGGAATATCAGCCCCAAGACACCAACAAAACTTCTCCTTGGATGTTAAAATTACCACCAATCAATAGAGCTTCAAGAGTCCTTCATCATGTGTATGAATAACACATGATTTCATGGTTAAAATTGTTCAAATGAGGGTGTTTTGTGTGAGAGTGGGACGAAATATAGAGAGAGGAAGGAGAGAGTTGTGTGTTTTGCTTTTAGTTTGCATGTAAGAAATGGTTTTGGCAAAGTGGTTTTGCTAGTTAAATGGTTTTGTAAGACTTTTAGGACAAGTGTCCTATGTCTTGATATAATTTGGACACCAAATGGTGTGTTTGATAAGCTTTGGACGGTTATGAGTGGGGGTGGGGCAAGATTTATCTTGTCTCATCCCCATTTAATTACGGGTACTCCTCGATTCTAGTTTCCTCGATTCGCGTGCCCTCGGGTCGTTTTACGAAAAACGTTTTTATAAATTATGAATCAACGGCATGAAACGAATCTAATAAAAATTGTCTCATCAAAAACGAAGTTCGAAAACATAAATACGTAATCCTAAGGTTTCCGGTTTAGTCGTAAAGGACGTTAAATTATAATCGCAAGTCCTAATCTCTTCTCGTAAATTTGTGATTTTATGAACCAACACAAATTTAAAACTCCAAAATAATATTCACGGATAAATTTATCTCCTGAAATGTCGGACTGTCACAAAAACGGTGTATGTAACGTAAGCACGTAACGTAGAATCCTCCGGTTTAGACGTAGTCGATGCTACTTCAAGACGTAAATCCAAATTTCTTCCCAAAAATAAGTGAGTTCATAATGTAACATTAAAATAATGTTTTTAAATAATATTTGAGAATAAAATATCAACCATAAATTGACGGATTGTCACATCACTCATCCTTTGGTTAGAAGAACCAAAGATAATATCATCAACATAGACCTGTACATGAAGAAAATCCTTCCCTTCCTGTTTTGTGAATAATGTTTCTATGGTGCCCCTTTTGAAACCATTTTCCACCAAGTATGTGGAAAGTGTACCATACCAAGCTCTAGGGCCTGATCAAGACCATACATGGCCTTTTTTTTACTCTATAGACCTTATTTGGATGCTCTGAATCTTCAAAACTAGGAGGTTGCATAACATACACTTGCTCTTGAATTGTGCCATACAAGAAAGAACTCTTGACATCCATCTGATAGACTATGAAACCCATGCAAGAATCATAGGCTAGGAAAATCTTTATTGCTTCAATTCTGGAAACAGGTGTAAAAGCCTCTTCATAGTCAATGCCTTCTTCTTATGTATAACCTTGAGCAACCAGTCGTGCCTTGTTTCTAATCACCATACCTATCTCATATCTCTTGTTTCTTAGAACCCAACGTGTTCTAATGGTATCACATGCTTGGGATAATTCACATGCTCCTAAACATCCTGAATTGCAAACTGGTGAAGCTCATCATGCATTGCTTTAATCCAACTTGGTTCTTTGAGAGCATTAAAAATTTTGTTGGGATCATTCTGTGATAGAAATCAAGCAAACAAACACTCTTGAACTAAAGGGGTATCATCCTTTTTGTGAATGTTTGCAATGAATCCTCCTTTAAGATTCCTTATTCCTCTTGTTTGAACTGGTGCATTGATAGGACCAATGATTTGTGTAGGAGGGTGAGCTTTGGACAACTTAGTAAGAATTTCTCCCCCAAACAATGTGTTGTCATGTACTATAGATTCCAAAGTACCATGAACCTCACCATCATTAGTTTCATACTCACTTGAACTATGAAGCCCATTGTCAGCGTTTAAATTTATGACGCTGACATCTTCATTAAGTGTGGAACTTTCACTAAGTTCAAACACGTTTTTGTCAGCGGATGAAAGCAATGTGTCAGCGGTTGAATCATATGTGTCAGCGGTTGAACTACTTTTGTAGGCGGATGAAACACTTTCACTGAATTTTCCTTCTTGTTGCTTTCTCTCCATTTCCCTTTCAGCAGGAGATGCTTGAATGAATTCTTCACTCCAAATGGGGAATTCCACAAAAGAAAGTTTGGGAGTGACTTCATCTGCTTGTGATCCTTGCACCTTTGAATCCTGTATACCAGCATTATCAACAACATTTTCTTCCACAATCTTTGGAGAAGTCTCCAAGACATCTAGATTAGTAACAAACAAATAATTCATGGACCTAGATAATGGCTCTAAATTAAAAAGCCTGTCTGGACCATTAACATGATCACTAGGTTTACTCTCCAAAGAGTAAACATGTATTTTCTCTGTTATAACTTTATCTCTCTTGTGGTAAACCCTATACCCTTTGATGTTCATAGAATAACCCACAAAATAACCCTCATCACCTTTTGAATTAAACTTACCTAGACTGCCACTAGTATTCATAATCACTACATGACATCCAAAGGGTCTAAGAAAATCTATATTAGGTTTTCTATTCCAAAAGAGCTCATAGGGGGTCTTATTGTGAATCTTATTTACCAAGGCCCTATTCTGAACGTAACATGCAGTATTCACTGCCTCAGCCCAAAATTCCATGGGTAATTTAGCATCTACCAACATGGTCCTACCTGTCTCAATAACACTTCTATTTCTCCTTTCAACTACACAATTTTGCTGTACAGTTTTAGCAATGCTAAACTCCCGAGTAATCCCCTTATTCAAAAAGAAGGCATCTAATAGGTAATTCCTAAATTCTCCACCATTATCACTTCTAAGAATGTTAACTATAAACCTTAATTTCTTTTCCATTTGATTAATAAAATTAATTAGGGTTTTGGCAGTATCACTCTTTTTAACTAAGAGAAAGTCCATGTAAACCTGGAGTGGTCATTAGTGACCACAAACCAATAAGACTTGCCATTTAAACTTTCTATATTAGTGGGTCCAAATAAGTCCATGTGAACCAGGTGTAGAGGTTTAGAACTAGATTGAACACTCTTAGACTTAATGAGGACTTGTGATGTTTGCCTTTAAGACATGCAACAAAATTATGATCATTGTGTAATGCTTTTGAGGGCAATCCTCTCACAAGATCATGCCTCACAAGTCTGTTCATGTTCTTAAAATTAATGTTCCCTAACCTTCTGTATAAGTTACTTTCATCTGCTGAAGCTTTAGCATATACACATGACAAGTTATTATTCATCTTAATTCCTTGTAAGTTGACATTGTAAATGTCCTTATGTCTAGGTGTTCTAAACTCTATAAACTTATCAGCAGGTGTCTCAAAGTCTATACTTAAAACCAAACATTCTGTATTAGTAAAACAAACATTATTCTTGTTCTCACAAACTTGTGACACACTGAACACGTTATAGTCAAGTTCCTTTACCAAAAAGACTTCATCAAATTGCAGGTTGGTGGTGAGTAAGAGTGCTTGTGTTTGATATTATGCCATATCCTTTTCTAAAGTATACTTTATCACCATCTAGAATACGTGTAAAATTTGTTAAGTAGTCTTCCTTTCCAGTGATGTGCCTTGAGCATCCAGAATCCCAATATCCATAATCATTAACCTGCTTTGGAATGCCCTGCACATAAAGAAAAAAAAACCAGTTTTCTTTGGGAATCCAAGCCTAAGTAGACTTGGATCCATTCAGTTGTTCACCATGAATAGACTTGTTTCTTGTAACAACCCCTGTTCATCCCTTTTAACATCAAACACCTAATTTCTCCCAACATGCTTTTCAAGATATTTAATGTTAGCCCAATATTTTATATATTCGAACAAGAATGTAATAGGTCATCTTAGTCGTTAATGGTCTTGTAATGTAATAGGTTAGTCGGGTTAACCGGGCTTACATTTAAGCTAATATTGTATAAGTTAGGGGCGTAAGCCCAAGTGCAAGCCAAGCCCGACCCATAAACATGCCCACTAAAGCCTTTAAGGCGTGGCATATAAATACCCTCTTCCATGTGTGGAAGAGGGTGTTGGTTACATTTACTTTCTCTAACTAGTAATGTTTAACCTTCCATAATCTCTCTACCTTCATCTATTTCTCTCTCTAAATATCATCTTAATATTGTGTTAAGGATTGAAGTGGGATTAACATTTGGTATCAAGAGCGTATAGTTGAGAGGTGATTGAAGATTCGTGGTTGTGTTCTTATTGATTTTGTGAGGTATTTGATCCATAATCCTTGATCTAAATTTTTTTGTGTTTTTTATGGTTTATTCTTGATACAAATCATCTACATAGTTGTAGTAGAGATTTGATATTGTTACTTTGGCTAAAAAGACAAAAAGTTTGGGTGTTTGGATCATTATTTGGCTTAAAATCACGTTTTGGGATTGTTAGATTCGATAAACATGGTAGTCGGCCAAAACAGTCATCATCTTCGGAATAATACAAGTATTGCGAAGTAGCTCCTAGGGTTTCTAATATTCCAAAGTTAAGAGATTTTATTTTCGGATTCCGAAGTGCACATTGAGTTTATTATGAAGTTCTTTCTTTTAATATTTCGAAGTTAAACTTTGAATCAATTCCGAAGATATCACCAAGATCAAGTATTCTGAAGTGAGTTTGCGAAGTCACTTCTTTGAAGTATTCCAAAGTGAGATTCCGAAGTCACTTCTTTGAAGTATTCCGAAGTTCGTCTGATTCCGATGTTATTTTTACAAAGAGCCATTTATTCCGAAGATAAATTTTTCAAAGTGAAGTTTTTCCGAAGTGAAATTTATTCCGAAGATAAATTAATTCGAAGTTAAGTTTTTTCCGAAGTTAAGCTTTTCCGAAGTGAAGATTTTCCGAAGTGAATATTCCGAAGTCATTATTGCGAAGTTCTTCTTTTTCCTAAGTTCCCTTATTGCGAAATTGATTCCGTAATAGAATTGCGAAGTCAGGATTCTGAAGTACATTCGATATCGAAGTCGATTTCTTTTGGATTGCGAAGTCATCATGTATTCCGAAGTTGATTTCTTTTGGATTGCAATGTCATCAGGTATTCCGAAGTCGATTTATTTGGATTGCGAAGTCATCAGGTATTCCGAAGTCGATTTTTTTGGATTGCGAAGTCATCAAGGTTATATTATTCCGAAGTTCAATTTTTTTACACTTAAAAAATTGATTCGTGAGTTTTTTGTTTATCTTGGAATTTTTTGGTTTATTGTAATCACTTTGTTATGGTATTTCACACAACTTTTCGGAATTGAAAACCACATCTCCTCACAACACATCCACTAAGATCCTAATCCATCCACACATTTACAATGTCTAACAACAACATCAGCAACACGACAACAAATCAAATTAGTTTGGAACAAGGTGGAATGGTAATCTACCTGTGCTCACTACCGGTTGCTACGTTCAATGGAGATCTAGTTTTCTCAGATTTCTCGACGGAAAAGAGAACCGAACTGCTCTTCGTCACTACCTTAAGAATCCACCTCCAGTTTTTGGATTCAGACCCATTACCACACAAGCAGAGGATGGCACTTCATCAAGTACACGAGCCATGGAGAATTTCAATACATGTCTTGCTGAGAAAAAGAAACAACTCTAAGTTAAAGCTGATGTTGTTAACTACATACTCACTGGGATTGATAACAATATCTATTCCATGGTTGATGCATGTCCTAATGCTATGGAAATGTGGAATGTTATTCTTCGTTTGAAGCAAGGTGAGTCGACCAATGTTCAAGATCTCGAGACTAATTTACTTTGGGAGTTTGGAAAATTCACATCCGAAGATGGCGAATCCATTGACACATATTACTCTAGATTCTACAAAATGATGAATGAGCTTGTAAGAAATCAGTGCACCATCTCCAATCATCATGCCAATGTTCAGTTTCTACTTCAACTCAAACCGGAATGGCAAAGGTTTATGACTTTGGTTAAACAAATGGAAGATATCAATACCATCTCCTATCACAACCTTTATGATATCTTGAAACAACATCAGAATGAATAGAATAAACTAAGGGCTGAAAAGGCAGAACGGTCTGCTAACTCTATTGCTTTTGTGGTTGCTACTTCAACAAAACCCGTTCACCGTCAACAACCACCTACTTATTCCTCAAAGTTATCAAGCTCATCCCCCAAACCTCTAGCTACTCGAAGAAACAAAGAAAAAGCAATTGTCCCTACTCCACCTACAAAGTATGACACCGAGTCAGATGGAGACAGTGATGATGAACAAACTTCAAGGGACAAGAAGATTGAGGAACTCAGGTCTTTACTCACCAAAACTTATAAGAAGATCTACAAACCTACCAACAACAACCTCAGATCATCATCCAATGCTCGATATAAGGAAGTTGATCATGCACCTAGGTATGATCGTGATGCTAGGAATGATAATCAGAGGATGCCGAATCAAGTTGGGGCTAGAGATGCTGTAGGCACTCCGGTTGTGCATAAGACTGGGATTCAATGCTTTAATTGCAAGGGATTTGGGCACATGGCTAAGGAATGTAAGAAGAAAAACAGGTTCAGGACTCTGGATATCACAAGAAAAAGATGTTGATGTGTAAGAAAAAAGAAGCAGGGATTTCACTCACAGCAGATGAAGCTGATTGGCGTGATGACACTGACGATGAAGCCGATGATAAAGAGTTAGAGGCACATTATGTGTACATGGCAAAAATTCAATAAGTGATTCTAGAGCCTTATGATAATTCCGGACCTATCTTTGATACTGAGCCAATTAAAAAGGTACCATCATATGATAACTATAATGTATTTGCTAATGAACGACTGCATCCTGAGCAACCCGAAAGCATCAATGAAACATATGTAATGGACACGGAGGATATCAACATGTCTATGGATTCACAACGTATGTGTAATGATGACGGTAATGCTGCTCAGGATACTGACTCGGATGAAGACCGTGGTTTGCTTGGGTCTATTATTGATTCTTTAAAACTAGAAATTGAGGAAAACAAAGAGGCTAATAAACGTTAGAAGCAAGCAAACACATCCTTAGTCGATGAGATAGACAGGCATAAAGAGTGTGATTATGTAAAAGAAGCTGATCGAAGAGTTGCAATAGCTAATGGTTTGGTATATGAACGTATGGTGCTCAACGAACAATATTGTTCTTAAGTAACACATGAAATTCATATGTCAAAACTAAAGATATTGGAACTTGAAGAACAACTGTTGTTATATAAACTCCAGATTACTGAGTTAGAGTCGGTTCACAAAGAACAAACTGAGCTTTATAAAACTCGTGAAGAAAAGGTTATTGAAAAAATTCTTGCTTTAGAAAAGAGAGTCGAAACGTTAAACAACATTATTTACAAAACGGGTCAGTCTATTCAAACTAAGAATATGCTCAATAGAAATATGAAAACGAGTTTTTCTAAGCCTGAATATCTCAAGAAAGTTCAAAGTGTCAAGCCTGCTCTTTATGATATCGGTTGTTATGTTGATAATCTTGCTCTTATGCTTTCCCCTGACTGCAACGAAATCATTCGTCATCAAGAAGAAAGTCGATCGAAGTTAAGTGATTTAATAAACCTTTCTGATTTTGATCATTATATTAAGTTTGTTCTTCAAAAAGAACTTTCCAAAGAACCAAATATGTATACAAATGTTCCACCACCAAGTCCTGAAACGGAAAAGAAAGTTTCTTTAAAAGGGGTTTCAAAAAGCAATCAATTCTGTTAGAAAAACAAATTTTTAATGAAAAACGTAAATGGGATGAGAAAAGTAAAAGTGTTCAGCAATTTGAGTTTATAAAACAAGGGGTTTTAAATTGTACAAAGGTGTCGTCGATTATGAAAAAGTTTCTACAGATACCGTTTGGAATATTAAACCTAACCCATAAGTAGAAGTTGTCATTTAACAATGTATTGTTCCAACCATCGATGATATTTCAAATAATTTGGAAATGTTTAGTGATGAGTCTGCAATTATACATAGTCTCATCGTCCAAATCGGGCTTAAAACGCTAAAAATATCATTAAAATACCCCAAAATATGCTTGTGTTTGTTCATTGTGTATTTTAGGTACGGATATCGTGAATTCAACAAAAGATCACAAGAATCAAGCACAAACGAACACGGGGAATGAAGCCGCACAAAGAACCAAACCCGAATCATGAATTTCAAAAAAGACCCTTGAAGTTTGAAGATTTGTCAAGAATGGTCCCTCAACTTTGGAAGACTTGTCACTTTTGACCCTTGCAAATCTTAATAATTTCAAGTTTGGTCCTTAAGTTTCAAGATTATTCATTTATGGCCCATGAAGATATTAACATTGGTAAATTAAGTCATTGATCATGTTTTTACATAAGAGAAGGACTAATTTGTCATTCCCCCAAAGATGTTTGTGAAGGAAATGAAAAGAAAAAGCTGTAAAACTATGTTTGCCAAAAATCTGAAAGTGCAGGGGGTAATTTTGCCTTAATCTAATACCCATACCCATTAATACCCACTATAAGCCCAAAGGAACCCACCACATTCCCTTAACCCGTCCCATGTCAACCCTAGTCAAACCCTACTTAACGTTTTTTTAAACCCGGTTTTAATATAATAAAATTGGGGGGAAACACTTACTGTTCTACTAATTCCCCATCAAACCCAACTATGAACTCATAAGAACCCAAATTATAAACTTCATTAAACCAACAAATCAACCTCAACCCACATCTAGATACCTATTTACTAAGCTTTTAACCAAAAACCCACTTTTACTTTGGATCCCACATCACCACAGGTCCCACTCAACCCTCCCCTCCCCCCTTGTCACTATAAATATAAAAAATAACGAATCCTTGCAGAGAATCAATGGTTCAAGACCATTGCTTGGTCCCTAATGTTCATCCTATAGATAAGATTCATTCAATCATAATTGGTATCACATGGTTATTCAAGAAATCACATGAAGTCATTTTGACTATTTTTCTAAATTCAAATCACAAGGGCAATTATGAGAATTCGTGTAGTAGGGTTTCACATTTGTAAATTACTTCTAGTATCTTCTTCATAGTCCTATAAAAGGAAGTTACAACATGTGTAAAGCCCTTTGTTCCAGCTTATTGTATTTTTTTATTATGAATATTTAAAGTTGAAGTCTTTTTAATCTGCATAAGCTGTGTTCCATTTTGTTTTCATTGTTCTTAGTGTAACGTTAAATTTTTTGTAATTTTATTTAGTCACTTTACAAAAACTGGTTTGGGTTCAAGGACACTTGGTCCATACTAGTTTTCTGTATTAGCTTATAGGATCTTTTATGTGCTTATTTGGTTGACACCCAAATAAGCACTATAAGCTTGTATAAGCTTCGCTTTCAATTTGGTAAAAAAAAGGGGATTGGTATTTTTCATCATAATTTACATAATCTTTTATTGCTTTCTTTCTTTTTACTCACCCACTGCCCTATCACCTTATTTTCAAAAGCTGTTGAATAGCCGTTTCTTTGTATGTTGTTGTTGTTTCAAGATAGGAGGAAGAAGGACCCCATTGACTGTTGTAGTCCTTGGGGGCGAGTCTTGTTGTTTTATTTCTAGCTCATAACAGCAGCCCCATAACCTTGTCAACTAGAAAGCTTGTGCCTAGGGCACATCAGCTCATAACCAAGGGGTGTGAATGTACACCCCTCTTTGTAAGGCTTTGAGAACCCTCCCACAAGTTTTTCTGCATGAATGTTGTTTATGAAGGTGTTTTGCATATGTGCTAGTAACCTTGTAGTTTAATGTTATAATCATACTTTGTTTAGGTGATAAATCATTTGTTAACTCTTTGTGTTGCCTGCTCATTGTTTTAGCTTAATATTTGTTTGAAAAAAATGACTTTCTGTCTTTAAGGGGTGTTTGGGATAAACTGCATAAGGCTTTTGGGGTGAAAAAAGGCTTAAAATCTTGTTCAAGTATCTATGTTAGTTTTAGTTAGTTGGTTTCTTAGAAATATCTGGTAGGTTTAGTGCAAAAGTTTAAGTTTGCTAGTCCTTATAAAAATCTGGACAAACAAGTAAAAAAACAAACAAACAGTAGGTTCTTTAAGCCTTGATTTTGGTGTCTGAAAACTTGAAACTTAGTATACTATTAGAAATTTGGTTATATTAAGTCTAAATAATCTGGATTTTAAGTTTGGTAGATATTTGTAGCTTATGCGGCTTGTTAAAAGTCAATTTTTTTTCTGTATCTGCATGCTGTCCAAGATCCCTGCATTTTAGTTATGTTCGATATCTTACAGAACTAAGTTCGTCCTCTGACAGTATCTCGGACAAAAAAGAAAAACCTTCTGATGTGCTTTTTTTCTTATTTGCTGATTTGTGGCTTATTTTTCTTAAAGACCTTGTTGTTTTTTGCTTGTTATTGACTCCCCACAACTCATTGGTTGTGGGGGTCCCTTTGTTTCGAAGGAAAGTAACAAACGAATATTAAAAGTCGCGAAAACCAATATCTGTCCAAATAACACTAACGGTGGGAACCCCTGTTCCCACTGAAACCACCAGGAGTTGCCACTGTTAGTGCAAACCACAAAGTGTCACTTTTAGTTTTTTTTACATTTTTATCTTTAGTGTCCTTTTTGTAATCTTTTTCATCCATTTCAATTTTATTATTTTTGTTTATTTATTTTAGTATTTTTAGAAAAGTTTAATTTTATTTTACTATTCATTTTGTTATTTTTAGAATTAATTTAAGCTTAATTAGGGTTTTTAAATAAACTGTTTTATCTTTTAGTGATAAAAATTACTTTTTTCAACATTTTCTATTTTTCAACTGTTTAGTATTATAAAATAGGATTTTTGAACAAGTAAATTTATTTTTAGCATTATTTTATTATTTTTAATCATTATTTTAGTTAATAATAGTTTTTAGTGATTTAAAAATAGAAAAATAGTTTCTAAACATTAGAAAAATACTTTTTAGTCTTTAACTATTATAAGTGAGATATTAGTTTAATAAAATAATATTTTGGGCTTTTTCTTAATTATATTTAATTTTAGGGCTTTAATTAGCATTTAAAATTGAATATTTAATTAATAAAAGGTTTTATAATTTATTTATTGATATTTTATTCTTATTTAAATTATTTTAGACTTAGTTGTAATTTTTAATCAATTTTTAGGTTTAATTTTTAATTTTGTCGAGTTTTACGTAATTACGTCATCGTTTTACGTCAATACGTCGTAGTGTAATCATAGTCGTAGCTCGTCTTTAATTTTCTCTCTTCTAAACCAAAAGCGACACTAATCCAAATTTGATTTTATATAATTGGCACTTAATTCACACACCTCCTCCGAGAACGAACTCACACTTATTCGGTTTAACGTTTTTCCTAACGCGTAAGACTTAATACTTGCCGCTCATATGCGTTTTTCCGAAAACGTGTACGAAAATACTACAACAATTTTTTGTGCCGCTTCCAGGGAGGTGTGTTTAGCCATTATTATTATCGTTTTTGTGTGAGTAGTGCGTTTTTGCTTTTTATTTTTGGAAAGCGTATATATCGTACATACTCATTTTTGTTATTTTCCTTAGTATATTATAGTATCCAAATAAATCGTGTTTAATTTTCCAAAATTAAACACAAACCCATCATTTTACTATATTGTAAATATCCCATTATCGTTTTCGTTTTTCTTGTGAATATATTACTATATTGTACTTACGTACAACAATAAATATACAAGTACTCCAAAAGCGTGAAAACGCAACCTTGATTCGGGATTTCATCACTCGATCATTGCATTCCAATCTAAAGCAAAAGTTCAAAGGCAAAATAGATAAATACTTTCGTGAGGCTTAATTTCATTTAACAAAAACTATAAGGTGGGTATAAGGCGGTTGTACTTCACGACCTAAAGGAAAAAGGCTCTTAAGTGCTTCGCGCCGCCTCGTTTCCTCCGCTTGCTTGTGCGTGTTTTGAGAAACAGTGGTAATAGAGGGTTTGCCAACCGAAGTATTATCTACGTATATATATTTTGTTGGGAATAAAATGTAGCCAGTTCACTTGAGCGCTGACAAGAGGAAAACAAGCGTTGATAGGAAGAAAACAAACAATGACAGATCAAGCGTTGACAAGAAGAAGTCAAGCGTTGATAGGTTGAAGACAAGCACTGATAGAAGGATATGGTCTACGCGTATTTTGTTTCTAGTTTGTTTCTAGTAAAGATAAGTTCAACATTGTATTTTCTATAATTATCTTTACCTAGAATAGTTGATACGTAGACTCTTGTACAAGGCTTCTTATGTCTATAAAAGAAGACCTTTAGGTTATGTTTCATATAAGTTTTCATACGTTAAACACTTCCATTGTAAGCAAGTTTTTCATTATCAATCAAGTGAAAGTTTGTTTACATCTTTGTGTGTTCTTGTTTAAGTGTTAATTCCACATAACACTTAGATTACTTTATACATAAACAAAGTTTCTCTACGTGTATAACTTGATCTAATCTCGTATACACAAAGCTTAATCGATCTAAGTTTGGGATCAACAAGTGGTATCAGAGCTTGTTGAGAAACTTTTGATCTTTAAGAACACAATAACCCTAAAATCACCAAAACCCTAAAAACATCATGTCCAATCCAGAAGTAACCTCTTTTTCATCCTTACCAAACATCAAGATTCCCATGCTTGATGCAAACAACTTTGAGTTGTGGAAGTTCAACTTTGAGCAATATCTGGGGATCTATGACTACACTCTCTGGGAGATTATTGAATATGGAAACACATTCAATAAAGCTCAAAAGATTGCTAATGCCATTGCTACAAGATCAGCTGTTGCTGGATGTCCAGAAGCAGATAAGAAAGAAAAACCTAATGATGGTAGAGCTGTGTCTGCTAAAGACATAGCAAAGAAAAGGGTTGATATGAAAACCCTAAACATTCTGAAACTCTCTTTGGGACAAGAGAATCAACACAAATACAGAGGTTATGAGTCTGCAAAATACCTTTGGGCAGCTCTTGAAGTTGCATATGGTGGTAATGATGATACTAAGGAAGAGAAGAAGAAGCAACTCATGCATGAGTATGCTGTTTTTAAGGCTCAACCTAATGAGAAGCTTAGTAGTGTGAGAAGCAGACTGCTTGACATTACAAGCAAGCTGTCCTTCATGGGGACACAAGTTGGTAATGTTGACATTATTGCCACCTTTCTTAAAAGCCTTGGTGATGCGTGGAAGATTGAGGCAAGATCTATTCTTGCCAATAACACTCACAAAAGTTCTACTTTTGATGATATCTACAACAAACCGAGGCTGTTGGAGAATGAAACTCTTTTGGAGCATTGAAGTAAGTATACCAATAGCAACATGGCCTTCTTCTCACATAGTGAAGGTTAATTTGATCAGAAGGACTCGTACATGCACCCAGTTACTGGATCATCATGTGTCAACGCTGGATCATGTCATGTCAACGCCTCACATTCAGACGCTGACACATACAAAATTGACTCACCAAGAGTTAAGCCTGCTGGTTTGGGTCTGGATACTGTGTGTGCATACATTGCTTCTTTTCCCAATGGTTCAGTGATTACATATGAGGACCTTGAGCAAATAAGTGATGAGCACTCGGAGGAGATAGATATAAAGTGGAACATGGCTCTTGCTAGTATAAGAGCAAACAGGTGCAATAGAAGGTTTAAGAAGAAGATGACCTTTAATGCGAAGGACACTGCTGGATTTGATAAATCCAAAGTTGAGTGCTACAATTGTCATCGTATGGGACACTTTATGAGGGAATGCAGATCTCCAAGAAGATCTGATGCTGGAAAACACTCAAGCCAAGTTGTTTAGGCTCAAGATCCAAAGGCCATGATGGCAGTGCAAGAAATTGATGGTATTAGATGGGACTGGAGCTATTTGGCTAAAGATGGGGAAGAGGATAAAGCTTTGGTTGCTGAGATAGAAGAAGAAGAGCATGTTCAATATGGTCTTATGGCACACTCCTCCTCTTCATCAGATAATGAGGTATACGATGATGCTTTTTGTAGTAAGGGTTGTCGTTTAAATACTGAAAAACTTAACAAAGAGGTTTTAAGATTGTTAAGTGATGTGAGTACTGAGAGATGCAAATTGTCTAACTATCAAATAGCTCTCACTCAAACTGAGAAGACAGTTTCTGAGTATAAGAAAATGGAATTTGACTTAAAATATAAAATAAATATCTTAAAACATGAGTTAGATGCTAGTAATGATGTTAGAACATCATGGAAAGGGTCAATGGTGAATTACAGGCTAAGTTAGATGAGGCTATCAAGAATAAGGATAATGTTGACCTTAAAATTCAGAGATTTGATAAGGCCTCTCAAACCCTAGGAGAATGTGTTAAAAACAGAGGGATCCAAAGGACATGACTGGGATTGGGATGAAAGACTATACTGTTGTTCCACCACCAGCTGGGGACTTCTATGGAGTCCAAAGAAAGGACTTATCTTGGACTGGTTTACCAAAACTCCAAGAGGAGGAATTTATTCCTCCACCAAGAGTCCTTACACCAGTTGAAGAGTATAGGCAAAAGTTGACTGACTTAAATGAATGGAAGAAAGCCAACCCTACCTTATTTGTCAAGGGTGGCATGCTTTGTGATAGTCCAAATGAGTCGACCCTTATTAAAGTAACAAACCCAATCACTGGCAAGACTGTTGACCTTGGCTCAAACACTGTTAGAAAACCTAACATTAAGTATGCAGAAATGTATAGGAATACTAGGTAACCTAAAAGCCAAGTTAGTGATAATGGAATAGGCTTCTTCTCTTCTAGACCTAGGGTTTGTTGATCCCAAACTTAGACCTATTAAGCTTTGTGTATACGAGATTAGATCAAGTAATACACGTAGAGAAACCTTTGCTTATGAATAAAGTAACTAAGTGTTATGCGGAATTAACACTTAATCTAGAACACAAAGATGTTAAACAAACTTTCACTTGTATTAGAATAATCGAACTTGATTACAATGAAAGAGGTTTAACAGTCGAATACTTGTGAAAACTTATTATAACTGATGATTAACATTAACCTAAAAGATCTTCTTTTATAGATTAAGAAGTCTTGTACAAGAAGCTACGAATCAACTATTCTAGGTAAAGATAATAATGGAAAATACAATGTCGAGTTTATCTTTACCATATACAAATAAAGAAACAAATAAACAAAAGATTTGTATAAGATAACTTCCATCAGTGCTTGTCTTCCAGGCTATCAGCGTTGACTTTCCTCACTGTCAACGCTTGGCTGTCAGCGTCCAATGTCATCTTATCAGCGCTTGAACTCTTCTTATCAACGTCTAGTGAACTGACCCATAATTTATTCCCAACAATCCTCCCCTAAACTTGATATCTATTCCAATGATCAAGTTTCTGAATAAATACTTAAGACTTAGGAGGAATCTTACAAAAACTTCTTATGTTGGTGATAAACATATCTAATCAAGTCTTTGGCCACGTCACTAGTGTAATCAATCTCCAAGGGTGTTTCCTTCATCTTCTCCAGTACTTCTTTGGACAAGTAATAATCAGCATCCACAAGAAGATATTCTGAGAACTTGGTAGAACTCAAATGAAACACACCACAAGTAGAATAAAGCCTCCAATGAAGACCACTGAGGTCATCTTCAAGATCCTTCCATATGGCAGGATCTGCTTCCCTTGGACCACACAAAGTCAAAAATGTGTGCCATAGTCTTATTCCATTTGCTGAAGTAGGTGCTTCAGCCTTATACTTGGCCTCTATCAATCTCCATAGATGCACCAAGTCTTCTCTGTCTATGCTTGCAAAGATAGAAATAATCGAAGTGAAAGTGTGTACCTCCTTCCCAAATCTGCCAATCTTCCAAAATCCACACTCATCTTCATCAAAACTTATGATTGGATTTCTGGCATCTAGAGATACTACATTAACCAAATCTGAAGCTTCCAATGGAGAAAGCTTGAGATGCTTCCTTATGACAGTTTCACTTGGATCATACACATCCATATCTTTGGGAAATTGGAGAGGATCTCCTTTCTTCACTGGTCTTTGAGCAATTCTCATCTCCTTTTCAATCTGCATTTCCTCAGCAAGCTCCTGTTTCCTTTCTTCTGAAAGAAACTGTAAGACATTATTTTCTTGCACATGCCTCCAAATAGGATGTGCCCTGTACTCTAGCTCCTCAAAAGATAAAGCCAGCAACTTCTTGTATGTCCATCCAGGTTGATGGCATCTAAGCAACTTGTAATACAATTGCCTGCTATCTCTTCTAAGCCAAGTCTTGACCTCTTGTGCATTATACTTCAAAATCACCTTTATATCATCTTGTACCCTGAGAAGAATTTCCAACCCCCAAATTTGATCTGACAAACTCATCCCTGGGTTGTCCATTACCTTATCTTCCCAAGCATGCTACATTCTGGTGATTTCTGGAAGGTCAAAATCAACCTGCTTCTTCAAATCACTCAATCTTTCTTTTGCCAACTCATCTCCATATTCAAGTCTTTCTGGATCTTCAATGATTTGTATACTTGAATCTGAGCTGCCTTTGTCACTTTCCTCATCACTTTCATCCTCACTCTCAGTGACTACAAATGGTGATGTACCACTCCTCTTCAAATCTTCTTCCAAAAGTTGTGCAGCCAACTGTTTATCAAATGCAATTTGTGCTGCATCTTTCTTTGGAACATCTTCTTCAACCATAAGCCCCTTACCCTTGTCTTTTGGATAAATAATTGGTAAGGTAGAAGAAGAAACCTGTGTGGACACATCTTTGATGATTGCTGATGACTGGAATACATCAACACCACCTGCAACTTTGTCAGCGTTCAAGTTACCTTTATCAGCGCCCCGATTACCTTTGTCAGCGCTGGATGTGTCAGCGTTCAAACCTGTATCAGCGCCCACTTTGCTTGCAACAGCGTCCTGTGTAATATTTTGCATTGTTGCTGTGAAAGATCCTTCCAAGTTTAATGGAGTTACCTTGGACGTATCAATGACAGGATGCTTCTTCAGGCTTGTAAGAGCTTCAGCAATATCTAAGGATCCACCATCATGTGAACTCCTTTCACTTGCAGTACGTATAAGCTCATCCACTTCATCCTCCCCTTTGGAAGATTCCTCCATCCTACTCCTGCTACTAGGATTCTCCAAAACAGTTACCCGCTCCCTCAATGCTTGGAGTTCATGGCTCTGATTATCGATAATTTGTACAAGGCTGACATTTTGCTTTTGCAAGCTAATGACAGCAGCCGTCAATTCATTCAATGTCATAGGTTCCAATCTGCCCTCAGCTAGAATGGGGATTTGACCTCCCAAAATAGAATCATAGGGCATGGATGAGGTCTTATCAATGTTGGACCTGTCTTGGCCAGCTTCTAAGCCTGTACCAATAGGTCCAGCCTCACCCATGTCACCAGCCACACTTGTGGAGGTGGTTCTCTCTGCTACATGGCTAGGACCACTAGAGGAGAACACTCCAGTAGTCCTTTGGGGTTTATTTAACCTAGATTGTAATGGGGTGGAAGATGAGGTAGATTGTGTGGGTGTTGGTTGGTTAAGAGGTGTTTGGGATTGTTCAGGGATGTGATCAGCGTTGAGATTGGCTGTGTCAGCGCCAACATATTGAGTGTCAGCGTTGACATTGGCTTGGTCAACGTCCATGTGTTCAGGTGAAGGTAATGGTTCAAGGACAGGCTCAAGTTGAGGTTCAGGGTCTGGTTGTGGTTGGGCAGCCTGAATTACTTCAAGCATGGCTTGGGTGAGAGGTATAGGTCTGTTTGTGGAGATCATTTTGTCAAAAATGGTTTTCTTTTGCTTAGGGATCTCATAAAAATGGTCATGATCCCTAAGACAATATTCTTGTAAATCAAACACCATTTGCAAAAATCTTGGGTAAGCCAAAGTCATTTTACTTCCCTTATTTTTACACATCCCTTCAAAATCATTTTTGAAAAATTATACCTAAGCCCACGTGACATACAAACCAAAGCACTTGCAATGGACCTGTTTATTTCATTAAAAGCAGTACATTTTGGACTTAAGCATTGAAGAAGGACATGTATCAAATATTTCCAATCTGAGGGAAATTCCTGCTTATGATATTTATTTAAAGTGACATCAGCAGGAATAGGATAACCCAATTCCCTAAGACCTTGTTCTATTGTTGCAATGGCAAGGATAGTCACACCATCAGCGTCATTAAGACGCAAAGCTTGGCGAACCAAAGCTTCAGTGACCACCCATGTTCTACCATGAACAGTAGATGTTAATGTAGTCACTCCATTAGCTGTTGTGGAACTTACATTATTCCAAAACTGTCTAATGTGTGCGACAGGGACTAGTGGTTCATGAGAAAGTGCATACCTTATGGAGGATGCATTTAAAAATGCCACCATTTGTGAATACTGAGGGAACAAATCATTATCAGCGTCCAAGTAAGCTACCATATTATGTTGGCTCTTGAACTCCAATGTCAGATTGTTTGAGTTGAACTTTGGTGCCATGTTGAAAGCTGTTTAGGTTATGTGATATGGGAAAAATCTAGGAGAAAGATGTTAGACAAGAAAATATGAATACCCAGAATGAAAAGTTAGCCAAATTTATAGGAGAGATGCATGATTATGATTGGTAAAAAATGAGGCAGTTATATTCAAAGAGTAATGATGAAAATATTGAATCAAACATAACTTATCACATGCATTAATTAAAAGTAACAACTCCCCAAAAATTACGGCCAAAGATTAGTCAAAAATAACAACTGGGTAGGGCCCATTAGGTGTCAACGGTCAAAAATAACTCATCAACGCCCAACGGCTATATTTTCTTGTCAGCGTTTGCCTAAAGCCTTGTCAGCGTCACGATTGGTCTTAACAGCGTTTGGAGAAAAACTTGTCAGCGTCTAAAAATAAAAATATTTAAAAAGAAAAAGACCTTAACAAAGTAATTTATCCTAAGAGAAATATCTTGCAAGTTGACAATAATTACTGGGTGGCAAGCACTGTCCACTTATGCACACTTGCTTAAGCAAGATAGACACAAATGTCCTCAAGTGTCCCTTGCTAATAAAAATACTTACCAACAAAGTTATTTCATAATATCCTTTGTAACTCCCAGGTAAACCCATAACAAAAATATTCCCAAGTCTCCCAACAGACCACAACCAATTCTAGGCCAAAAATGTCTTGGCAGCATGCATAGTTTGTCAACTTTGCATGCTACAGTGCCTCATGGTTTAGTAAAACTAACCCATACTCACCTGTGGACACAATCTAGAATTGTGATAAGAGTATTATAAGAATACCCAAGAGTCCTAAAGGTTCCTTAAACCTCCCCTTAAACTATGATACATGAGTTTCTCAAAATATATATGAACATTAAAAATTTATGTCAAGATAGGAATATAAATATTCCAACCATCATCCATAAACAAAAACATGTCCAAATAGCTCTTCAAAGATCCATAAGCAACTCTGTATCCAATAGCATAAAGCTAACACCACCTACACATTTAGATTGAAAAACCACACAACTAACATTGTTGCTGACAGCGCCCCGACAACACTTATCAGCGTTGAAGGAACTCTTGTCAGCGTTAGACAATAATATCTCTAACAACGGCAAAATAACACTTGTCAGCGTTAAATTTACCTTTGTCAGTGTTAGAAAAATAAAGTGGAAAAATCTAAATCATCACAAAGACCAATAACAATGCATTATCCTGTACATACTTTTACAAAAAGGTTCCAAAACACATATTAAGTGAGATTAACCATTCCAATATTTGTTACCAAATATTGAAATCTTCCAGTATCAAAAGGTTTAGTTAATAAATCAGCCACATTATCTTCTGTGTCTACCCTATATGGTTGTATTAAACCTTTCTCAAAGCAATCTCTTATAAAATGATGCCTAATTTCTATGTGTTTGGTTTTAGAATGATGTACAGGATTTTTAATAATGCATAAAGTACTGTTATTGTCTACAAAAATCTTGGTATGCATGAAATTATACCCATAATCCAACAGCTGGTTCTGAATCCATAAGACTTGTCCACAACAAGCAGCTGCAGCCACATATTCTGCTTCAGTTGTAGAGTTTGCCACCACTGTTTGTTTCTTGCATTGCCAAGATATCAATCTACTCCCAAGAAATTGACATCCACCAGTTGTGGATTTTCTATCAAACTTGTCACCACCATAGTCACTGTCCGAATATGCAATAAGCTCCAATGGAGAATCTTTTGGGTACCATAAGCCAAGATCTGGATAACATCTTAGGTACCGAAAGATTCTTTTCACAGCAAAAAGGTGACATTCTTTGGGATTCACTTGATGGCGTGCACAAGCACACATAGCAAACATGATGTCAGGTCTTAAGGCTGTAAGATACATCAATGATCCAATCATTGATCTATAGTGCCTAACATCCACATCCTTTCCAGCTCCAACTTTTCCCCAAGGGTGTTCCCTATCCATAGGAGTGGAAGCACTCTTTTCATGTGGAGAAAAACCAAATTTCTTCAAGATTTCAGCTACATATTTGTCTTGGGAGATGAAGATACCATCTTCTTTCTGCTGAACTTGTAATCCTAGAAAGAAGTTCATCTCACCCATTGCACTCATCTTGAATTTATCTGTCATAAGCTTGGAAAAGTCTTCACTCATCTTTGGATTTGTAGATCCAAAAATGATATCATCAACATAGACCTGAACAAGTAAGACATCCTTACCTTTCTTCTTTGTAAACAATGTCTGATCTATGGTGCCCCTTTTAAAACCATTTTCCACCAAGTAGGTGGACAATGTACCATACCATGATCTTGGGGCCTGATGAAGTCCATACATAGCTTTCTTCACTCTATAAACCTTGTCTGGATTCTCAGGATCTTCAAAACCAGCAGGTTGCATGACATATACCTCCTCAACAATTGTTCCATAGAGGAAAGCACTCTTCACATCCATTTGATAAACAGTGAAGTTCATACAAGAGGCATAAGCTAGGAAAATTCTTATAGCTTCAATTCTTGCAACAGGAGCAAAGACCTCTTCATAATCTATCCCTTCCTCTTGTGTATATCCCTGAGCTACCAAACGTGCCTTGTTTATGACCACAATACCCCTTTCATCTTTCTTGTTCCTTAGAACCCATCTTGTCCCAATTGGTCTCACATATCTAGGACAATCAACCAGCTCCCAAACATCCTGTATAGCACATTGGTGAAGCTCATCCTGCATTGCTTCCACCCAACTAGGTTCTTTGAGAGCATCAAAAATCTTCTTGGGTTCCTGTTGTGACAGAAAACAGGCAAACAAACATGCTTGTACAAGAGGGGTATCAACCTTCTTGTGGATATTAGCAATGAAGCTATCATGAGTCTGGTGAGATCTTCTAGTTTGAACAGGAGTCATGATATTCCCAATGATTTGAGAGGGAGGATGATTCTTCAAAGTAGATCTAGGAATTCCATTTTCAAGAATTCTGTTGTCTTCAATATCATCCTCCATGTTGCTAATATCTTCTTCAGACTCTCTTCCATCTTGAACCTCTTCATTTATTCTTGAAGGTTCACCTTGTTCAAAATTGGAAGATACAAAATGCTCATGAGTGTTGTCAACGTTGGAATTTTGCTTGTCAGCGCTGGAATTACTTTTGTCAGCGCCAGAATCATTGTTGTCAACGTTTGAGCCATCAGCGTCTGAATTGGTCTTGTCAGCGCTAGAATTGTGCTTGTCAGCGCCTGAGTGACCATGCATGTTAACAACTGGTGGTATTGAAGAACCACCTTTATCCCTTCCAGCAGCAGCAGCAGCAGCATAATACTCATCTGTCCATATGGGAAATGTAACATATTCTTGTGTGGGAGATGACTCAACTGCTTGTGGTCCATCCTTCTTAGCAACCTGTGTACCTGAAACATTACCAATTCTCTTTTCCAAAACACTTGAAGTTACCTTCACAATGTCTGGATTAGTAACAGGCATATAATTTAAAGCTCTAGATAAAGGTTCCAAGTCAAACAACCAATTTGGACCACTTTCAGGATCACTAGGTTTACTCTCTAAAAACCTAACATGTACTTTTTCAAGTATACGTTTTTCCTTTTTAATGTAAACCCTATATCCTTTGCTCTGCACTGAATAACCCATGAAATAGCCTTCATCACCTTTTGCATCAAATTTACCTAGGTCATCACTAGTTTCTAAAATAACTACATGACAACCAAAAGGCTTGAGAAAGCCAATATTTGGCTTCCTTCCCCAAAGTAACTCATAAGGTGTCTTATTGTGTATTTTGTTGACCAATGCCCTATTTTGAACAGAACAAGCTGTGTTAACAGCTTCAGCCCAAAAGGCTATAGGAAAGTGGGCATCAGCCAACATGGTTCTGGCTGCTTCAATTAGGGTTCTATTCTTTCTTTCAGCAACCCCATTTTGCTGTGGGGTTCTAGCTATGCTAAACTGCCTAGTAATCCCTTTCTTGGCACAAAAATCCTCTAGTAACTGATTTCTAAACTCACCCCCATTGTCACTTCTAAGAATTTTGACCTCATTACCACTCTTCTTTTCAATCTGGGTAATGAAATCAATCAAAATTTGGGCAGTTTCACTTTTCTTGGCTAAAAAGAAAGTCCATGTAAACCTGGAAAAATCATCAGTGATGACAAAACAATATGATTTACCCTTCAAACTTTCTATATTAGTTGGACCAAAGAGGTCCATATGCAACAAGTGAAGTGGTTTAGAAGTAGAGTGCACCTGTTTAGATTTGAATGAGACTTTGTGCTGCTTGCCTTTAAGGCATGCAACACAAGTGTGGTCATTGTGAAAAGCCTTTTCAGGCAAACCAACAACTAAACCAAGTCTCACAAGCCTATTGATATTCTTAAAGTTTATGTGCCCTAATCTCCTGTGCCAAAGATTACTTTCATCTTAATTCCATTAAGATTCACATTATATATGTCTTTATGCCTTGGTGTTCTAAATTCTATGTATTTCTCCTCAGGGAGCTTGTAATCTTTGCTTAACACCAAGCATTCAGTATCAGTAAAAAGAACTTTATTCTTGTTATCACACACCTGTGATACACTAAAACGATTATAGTCGAGTTCTTTTACCAGAAATACGTTTTCAAAACGTAAGTTGTTGGTGAGAAGAGTTCCTTTGCCTGTGATAGTTCCATATCCGCCCCCAAAGAGAACCTTATCACCATCTGCAATGGGAGTGAAGTTACTCAAGTAATCTTCTTTCCCAGTCATGTGCCTAGAGCATCCACTGTCCCAATATCCATAGTCATTAACCTGTTTTTGAATGCCCTGCACATAAGAAAACAAATTAGTTTTCTTTGGGAACCCAAGCCTTGGAAGACTTGGATTCATCTGGTTGTTCAACAAGAACAGACTTGGTTCTCATAACAACCCCATTTTCATCCCTTTTTGGATGAAATGCCCAGTTAACCCCAATTGGTCTTGACATGACCTTTGAAATATATTGAAACCTGTTGCATGTCATAAAAAGACCAGTAGAATTAGGGTTTTGGTCTTGTTTTGGTCTCCATGTTAAGCTAGTAGAAGCTTTAGACCCATTTCCCTGTGGTTGCAAATACCTAGGTTTGGCAGTGTGTCTATCAGCGCTGAAATTGTTCTTGTCAGCGCCCCGATTGCCTTTATCAGCGTTGAACCTAGGGTTTGATACAGGAACCCATTGCCTATTGGACCAAGTGTTTGTCTTTTGGAAAGGTCTTAGGCCATGTGTGTTAGACCCTCTAGAAAAGAATGGGGCTGGTCTAACAACTTGTGAACTTTTGTTCACAAAGGTTTTGTGTCTGACAGTATTTGACCTATGTTGACTTTTGTAAGCGCTGAAATGGTTCTTGTCAGCGTTGACATTTGAAGCGTTGACACATTTGTATGCCAAATGTGAAAAGCTACCACAAGTGTAACAGGCTTTTCTAGACATAGTCTTAGGTCTAGAAGCAAAGAAGCCTGTTCCATGGTTACTAACTTGGCTTTTTGGTGACCTAGTATTCCTATACATCTATGTATACTTAACACTAGGTTTTCTAACAGTGTGTGAGCCAAGGTCAACAGCTTTGCCAGTGGTTGGGTGTGTGATTTTAATAGGTGTAGGATCATGGCTCGTGATTGGTGTGGGCTCATTTGGACTTTCACACAACAAACCTCCCTTAACAAACAAATTGTGGTTAGCTTTCTTCCACTCATCTAGGTCAGTCAGTTTTTGTTTATACTCTTCAACTGGGGAAGTCACTCTAGGTGGAGGAATGAATTCCTTCTCTTGGAGTTCTGGCAAGCCAGTCCAAGATAAGTCCTTTGATTGGACACCATAGAAATCCCCAGCTGGTGGTGGAACACCAGTATAATCTTTCATCCCAATCCCACTCATGTCCTTAGAGTCTCTTTGTTTACTAACACACTCTCCTAGGGTTTGTGTGGCCTTATCAAATCTCTGAATTTTAAAACTCACATTATCTTTATTTTTGTTAGCCTCATCTAACTTAGCTATCAAATCAGGATTAACCCTGTTTGTGATATCTTGAATATCTTTACTTTGATGTAACTCATGTTTTAAGATATTTATTTTATCCTTTAAATCAAACTCCATTTTCTTATACTCAGCTACTGTCCTTTCTGTTTGGGTGAGAGCAATTTGATAATTAGATACTTTGCATCTTTCAGAACTTGCCTCATCTAATAATTTTACTATCTCCTTATTTAGTTTTTCAGTATTTAAACGACAACCCTTAGAACAGAAAGCATCATCATATACCTCATTATCTGATGAAGAGGAGGAGTGTGCCATGAGAGAATATTCAACATGCTCTTCTTTAACTTCAGCAACCAATGCTTTGTCCTCTTCCTCATCCTTAGCCAAAAAGTTCCAGCTCCAGTCCCATCCTCCAACACCATCAATTTGTTGAACAGCTACCATGGCCTTGGAATCTTGGCTCTTAACCATTTGGCTTGAAGGCTTACCAGCATCAGATCTTCTTGTAGATCTACATTCCCTCATAAAGTGCCCCGTACGATGACAATTGTAGCACTCAACTTTGGATTTGTCAAATCCAGCAACATCCTTAGCATCAAAGGTCATCTTCTTCTTGAACCTTCTATTAAACCTGTTTTCTCTTAAACTTACAAGAGCCATAGTCCACTTTATGTCCATCTCTTCCAATTGCTCATCACTTATTTGCTCAAGATCCTCATATGTAATCCTTGAATCACTGGGCAAAGAAGCAATGAATGCACACACAGTATCTAGATCTAAACCAGCAGGTTTAATTCCATCAGCGCCAAAACTGTAAGTGTCAGCGCTTGAGTGTGAGGCGTTGACAGGATGTAATCCAGCGCTGACAGGATGTGTTCCAACGCTGATAGGATGTGATCCAGCGTTGACACATGCAGATCCAGTGACTGGATGTCCATAGGAGTTCATGGAATCAAATTGACCTTCACTTTGTGAGAAGAAGGCCATGTTGCTACTGGAAGGTTTATTATCACTCTCCAAAAGCCATTCATTCTCCAACAGTCTTAGTTTGTTGAAGATGTCATCAAACCTAGAGGTTTTGTGGGTGTTATTGACAAGAATGGATCTTGCCTCAATCTTCCATACCTCACCAAGGCTTTTGAGAAAAGTAGCATTCAAGTCAGGGTCATCAATCTGTGTTCCCATGAAGGAAAGTTGACTTGTAATGTCAAGCAGTCTACTTCTCACACTGCTGAGATTCTCATTGGGTTGAGCCTTAAAGACAGCATACTCATGCATGAGTTGCTTCTTCTTTTCTTCTTTAGTGTCAGCATTGCCACCATGTGCTACTTCAAGAGCTTCCCAAAGCTCTTTTGCAGACTCAAAGCGTTTGTACTTGTGCTGATTCTCATGACCCAAGGCGTGTTTCATGATGTTCAAAATTTTCATGTCCACCCTTTTCTTGGCTATATCTTCAGCAGATACAGCTCTTCCATCTTCAGGCCTTTCCTTCTTATCAGCTTCAGGACAATTAGGAGCAGCTACCCTTGCGGCAATAGCATTAGCAATCTTTTGAGCTTTGTTGAATGTGTTCCCATATTCAACAATCTCCCAAAGAGTGTAGTCATGGATGGCTACATATTGCTCAAAATTGGACTTCCAAAGCTCGAAGTTCCTGGCATCAAACATGGGAATTTTGATACTAGGGTTTGTGGTGTTGCTTTGTAGCAAAACAGGAGCAGGAGGTTGTTCTGAGCCAGACATGATGTTTTTAGGGTTTTGAGAAATTTAGGGTTTCGTTGTTTTAGGGTTCTTGCGTTACTTAAAGATCAAAAGTTTCTCAACAAGCTCTGATACCACTTGTTGATCCCAAACTTAGACCGATTAAGCTTTGTGTATACGAGATTAGAATCAAGTAATACACGTAGAGAAACCTTTGCTTATGAATAAAGTAACTAAGTGTTATGCGGAATTAACACTTAATCTAGAACACAAAGATGTTAAACAAACTTTCACTTGTATTAGAATAATCGAACTTGATTACAATGAAAGAGGTTTAACAGTCGAATACTTGTGAAAACTTATTATAATTGATGATTAACATTAACCTAAAAGATCTTCTTTTATAGATTAAGAAGTCTTGTACAAGAAGCTACAAATCAACTATTCTAGGTAAAGATAATAATGGAAAATACAATGTCGAGTTTATCTTTACCATATACAAATAAAGAAACAAATAAACAAAAGATTCGTATAAGATAACTTCCATCAGTGCTTGTCTTCCAGGCTATCAGCGTTGACTTTCCTCACTGTCAACGCTTGGCTGTCAGCGTCCAATGTCATCTTATCAGCGCTTGAACTCTTCTTATCAACGTCTAGTGAACTGACCCATAATTTATTCCCAACAGGGTTGTGTCTAGAAAAGCCTGTTACACTTGTGGTAGCTTTTCACATTTAGCATATAGGTGTGTCAACGCTTCCAAGGTCAACGCTGTTAAAATGTCAAACATTGTTAGACCCAAAACTTTTGTGGAGCAAAGTCCACAAGTTGTTAGACCAGCCCCATTCTTCACTAGAGGGGTCTAACACTCATGGAAAAAGACCATTTCAGAAGACCAATACTTGGTCTAATAGGAAATGGGTTTTTGTAGCAAACCCTATGTTCAACGCTGACAAGGGTAATTTCAGTGTTGACAAGACCAAATCCAACGCTGACAGAAACGTTGCCAGACCTAAATATTTGCAACCACAGGGTAAGGGGTCTAAATCTTTTCTAGTTTTACATAGAGACCTAAGCAAGATCAAAACCCTAATTCTAATGGGATTTCTATGACCTACAACAGATTTAATTATATTTCAAAGGTCATTACAAAACAAATTGGGGTTAACTGGGTATTTCATCCAAAGAGGGATGAACAAGGGGTTGTTATGAGAACTATGTTTGTACTTGAAGAAATGTAAATCTATGCTTATGTTTCAGAGAGAGAAAGAGATAGAAAGATGGTGGATAACACACACACTTAGAGAGAGAAAACCAATGTTTACTATGTGTAAATTATGAAACCACACCACCCTCTCCTTCTAAGGAGAGGGTTTATATACCCAAGCCCTTGTCATGGGCTTGGGCTTACTTTTGGGCCGGCCTACACATGTTGTAGGCTAGGCGTGTTCTTGTTTAATAAATAAAGAAAGATAACTAAACTACGAGCTATTACATGGAATATCGTTAGAGTGACCGATCCTTCTTAATACGTAAAACGTATTTCCAACAATCTCCCCATAAGGGAGGTCACTCCAAACAAGGGCGTTACCCGAGTTACAATAATGAAATGAACCTAGCATACTATGCTTGTCTTGAGCTCGTAGTCTTCGTCTTTCTTTTCCTTTTCTTTTTCTGGTGAACATGTTGATGTGATCTTTGATATCAGTCTCTGAGCATTAATTTCTTGCCTTGATCTCATGCATCCATCGCTTGTGATCTGCGCCTCTTCGTGACGCCATGTCCCACATACTTATACTTTCGTAATTCTTGAAAGCTTCAGAGTTTGATACAGCGGAAGACTTAACTTTTAGGCTTTCTCTAATTAAATGAGATATTAAGTGCATAAAGTATAAGCATGCGGGGACGACTTCTTCTTGGATTCGCAACGCCACCGTCTTCAAATGCCGCAACATCGGTAGACACGAACGAAATGGCTTTGAACATTTCATTCTAAATCGGTAGCATTTTACCTCCGGTCGGTGAAGAGCGTTGGACTATATTAGATATCGTACCCGTGACGGATAGTTTCAATTAAGTAACTTCCTGACAGGATTTTGCGGGTAAACCCGTTCTCTTATTCGACCGTCCCAAGCTGACTGTGAATATAAAGAGTGAATCATTTGGATAATAATATCCGCATGATTTGAAGCCGTCAATTCATGTTCCTGGAACAAGTGAAATTCAATTAAGAACCGCACCATCGTTGCTTTCCAGTTGTCACGAGCTTGATTCGTATAGAATCTTGCAAGTTACCTACCAAGTGCTGTTTGAGGTTAACACTAGAAGGATTTCCACTCATCACTGTGAACTCTAACGTATCACTCTGAGTGTTCTGGCAAGATCACAAAGATATTGCGTAGAGGCCTGGAACGTGTTTAAATTCAGTTAAGAATTAAACAGCTGTTGCTTTCCAATTATCACAAGTTTGATTCATAAAGAATCGCACAAGTCACCTACCATGAGCTTTTTGATGTTCGCTCAAGAAGGATTTCCATCTTCATTGTAAATACTTTCGTATTACTTGGATGTTCAGGCAAGATCATGAAGATTTTGCGTAGGACTCTTAAAATCATTCTTACTTTTCACAGTGTGTAAAGAAGCAAGGAAATATGAAAGTGTGTCCTAATGAGATATTTGATGATCTAAAATGGCTCTAGACTCGATCGTGCATTTTGGATTTTAGTGATCGGAGGCTGGAGAGGAGTGCCACCTTTTCAATACCAATTTATTCGGAGTGAATAAATCAATAGGTAATATGTTGTCTCCATGTGAATAAAACAAATACCTTTTGAGAGATATCTGAGTTAGCTGGGATGGGTTGTGCATTGCATCACTGGGTCCATGATGTCTGTCTTCAATATCGAGAATCATTAAAATGATCTCAATAGCATATGTGTTGACCAGGTTTCTGCCTAAAGTTGTAAGGAGGGCTTCTTTCTTTACACCCTTTATCTTTACAATTCTTTTTCATTCTTCAACCCCTTCAATGCTTACCAATACGTCATAACTAGCACCTTGTTGTGATTGTTCCAGTGCTAACTTAAGTATTTGGTCGGCATTCAGCTACGTTCACAATCTTTCTCCATCTTTCCTAAGGACTACTATTTCTAGCTATGGAATGTCCTTGGGAAGATAAGAATCATTGGACTTAACCTATCCTACCATCCTTATGTCACCACAATCTTCATCGTCGTGAAATAAATGGGTTTTGGGTAAGTATATGTCACCATGAAAATCCATTTTGATATGCAAATCCATTTTGCTCCCCCTTAACATATGCCACGATATTCGAAAACATTTCGCATATGTCGGGATGAGCCAGCACATTAAGTCAAACCATTTGTGATAATATCCCATATTAAATCACATTTTCTCCCCCATATTAAAAATACTAACCCAATCGATGTTTTTAATATCAATTGATTTAATGAAGTTTTAACAAAGGTGTTGGGAAGAAAAATGCAAGTCCATTTTATCTTCATGACTTCAAACGTATGAGATATGATACCGATTTGTAACATGATCACATATTCACCATATTAGAAAAGAATTCGACAAGGTTGGACCTGATAGATGAGAACATCATATGATAAGATCAAATGGTTCTTGGCAGCATATGTTGGTCGCCTCGTCACGTCTGAAGTCATCTCTTGACACCACGTGTACGATTGGTATTGTTGTCTTGACACCAGTTTGTGAACTTGGCACTTTCGGCATCGAAGATTCTGAATGCTTGACAATAGCTCACCCTCAATTTTTGACCCGTGTTCTATTGAAAGAGTTGTAGTCGTCGGTTGAGTAGTCGCATCGTCGAGTATGTAGATACCAATTGTAGATTGCTATGGTAGTAGAGATGATAGCTTCATAAAAACAAGACTTCTCTTGTTTTAACAAATAAATGCACTGAAACGTACATATATTTATGTTAGACCAAGTTATAAAGTAAACTTGATCCCTTACAAGGTTTTAAAGTAAACCTTGCCCGAGAAAATTAATTCCCGTTGTGAACCAAAGCTTTCATAAGAAATACTTGACATTAATGTAAAAACCGGGTTGCAGTCTGAAATAACTACAAGCCATTTAGGCATGTTTTATGAAATATTTACAACTTTTGTACGAACTCTATTTATGGCACCGTGTCGATATTAATCAACATTTCTAAGGCCGTAAATATTATCGTACCAAAAGACATGCCTTTGAAAAATAAAGTAAAAAATATTTTTGGATTTTTCAAGATTTTTCAATTTTTATGGTTTTTATATGGTTTTATATTTTTGTATTTTGCTTTTGTGGATAAAAATATAAACAATATATACAGATGATCACCAAGGATACGGAGAATAGTTTTACCACCACTATTCTTTCGCTTCATCTGCTAGTTCCTTTAGAGTCTCGGGCGAGAAAGTTCTCATTCCTAGCTTGTCGGCCAAAAATTCAATTCGAGCGCGATCTAAAGCCTTCGTGAAAATATCCGCCAATTGATACTCAGATCGGACAAAGTAAAGCTCGATTACTCCATTTTCCACTTGCTCCTTGATGAAGTGGTAGCGAATGTCAATATGCTTCGACCGGGAGAATTGAACATTGTTGCAGCATAAGGCAATTGCACTTTTGTTGTCGCAGTACATCGGAATCTTGTTGAAACCTAGACCATAGTCGGTTAATTGCGATCTCATCCAAAGAATTTGAGCACAGCAACCGGACATAGCTATGTATTCTGCTTCCGTACTTGAAATTGCAGCGCTTTTCTGCCTTTTCGATGCCCAACTGATTAGTCGATCTCCTATTAGTTGCAAAGTTCCACTCGTGCTACGCCTTGTATCTTGACAACCCGCGTGATCCGCATCTGCATATGCCATTAGTGCAATAGAAGAGTCCTTCGAATACCAAAGTCCCCAATTAATGGTTCCTTTTAGATATCGAAAGATCCTTTTAACAGTAGCTAAGTGTAACTCAGTAGGCCTAGTTTGATACCTGGCACACATACATATAGCAAACTGAAGATCAGGGCGACTAGCTGTAATATACAGAAGAGTACCGATCATTCCACGATAAAGTGTCGGATCAACAGCAACTCCATGAGGATCTGCATCAAGCTTAGTTCGTTCCACCATTGGAGTATCCATGGGGTCGCAAGATTCCATCTTGTATTTCTTAAACGATTCAAGGGCATACTTGGATTGATTGATAAAGATGCCTCTGGGACTCTAATAAGTGAGAAAACACTTACCCTTTTACAACTTATTTCCAATAATAACAAGACCAAAACGTGTAATTTATGTCGTAAAAGTCGGAATTATGCGTGGTTTGTGTTTTTATTGTGTTTTAGGACCAAAATATGAAAAAGGAAGAAAACACAGGTTTTCACGGGCTTTTATCGAAGAAAACGGGAAAAGACGAAGTCAAAAGATCAAGAGTGCAAGAAGAACGGAAGTCCAACGCCTATTCTGAAGATTTATCGAAGAAAAAGTCTAAAGACGGAAGTTTAACGAAGTCGAAGAACTTAAGTCTAGTAGAAGAAGAAAATTAAAAGAAAAGTTCAAATCCCGAGACGACGAAGACAAAGAATTAAAGTCGAGTCGAGAAAACGTGAAGAAAGCAAGAAATAAGATGCAACACATGCACTCCTTCCACCTTCCCTATAAATACCCTCCTAATAGTCATTAGGAGGTTAGTTAGTTAGTCTTTAATTTTAGTTTTTCACTTTTTAGTTTTAGAGAGAGAAAGTCTTAAACTTTCTCTCACTAAATTTCATCTTTTTCTTTTAATCTTTCAAGATTAAACACTTTGTATTGCTTATTTTCAATAATCAAGTTCTATTTTAAGCTTTTAATCCTTAATCTCATTCTACTTTTCTTTGATTTTAGATTGATTTTGGTGCGATTATCATAAGATCCGTGTTGTTCTAAATGATTTCGTGCTTAAAAAGTTAATCTTTTGATCATTTCATAAGTTTTCATTTGATTAAGCTTTAAGACTCTTGTGCTTATTGGCTTATTTTTATGATTAGCTTATTTTCTTATAAAAAGCTTTCTTTAAAAAGTTCATATTTTTGATTGTTTAATTGAAAAGTTGCTTATTTTGAGGTTGATTAAGTTGTGATAAGTGCTTATTTGATTCGGTTCAGTTTTGATTCATCAAGTTTTGGGTATTAGCTTAATCATTTAGCTTATTACCTTAGCTTTCTACGACTCCCACAAAAATCGGAAAGGGTGGTCTAAACCCCTTTCCGATCATAACCTATTCCGACCAGCCCCACCCCTCTTTCCGATTGTCCTATCGGAAAAGGGTTTTCTTTTTCCGATCAGCACGTCTTGTATTCCGATTGGGACTAAATTTAGTATTACGATTAGTATTTTTATGACATTCCGATTTGAGTTCTAATCCCAGTATTCCGATTGTGAGTTTTTGGTGTATTTCGATTGGGTGAGTTCCCAACATTTTGATTGTTTGCATTTGTTTGATATTCCGATCAGTACCCTTCCCATATTCCGATTGTGTGCATTTTCCCCATATTCCGACCACCAGATCGGAATATATTCCGATCTGGGCTTGTTTTTGGCTTATTCCGATTTGGCTTGTTTAGTGTATTATTTTCATTAAATTTCTAAGTGTTAGTTTTTATTAAGTGATCTAGTATTTTTCTTAATTTAGTCTTTAAAGTTTTCCAAGCTTTTATTTTTACTCGTCATTTTAAGTATTAATATTTTAACTTCTACTGTACTCAACGACACTTAAATTTCTTGCTATTATTTTAAAATAGATAATCAAAACCAAACCATTCTCTTGATTCACCAAAAGACGATTGAGTCGCACTTAAGACCGGTTTTCAATTCGAAAAGACTTGGGACTACGAATTTTGATACGAGGTGTTAAAACCAAGAATTAAATGGCGCCGCTGCCGGCTCTTTTCGTTACGATTAACGGTTTCTAGTGAGAGACGCATTGAATTTTGGGATCCGTTCTTTGAACGTTATTTTCCTTGCTTTCAAAATTTTCAAAAAATCCTAAAAAATATAAAACTCTTCAAAAATACAAAAACATTAAAAAATCATATAAAAGCAATTCTTTTCAAAAGGTTTTGCACCAAAAAGATTATATAGATATTTTCTCTGTGTATATTTTTCTTCTGCAGGTGTATGCGTACTAGATCTTTGAACTATTCTGAGCCCGAGACTCGTGAAGATCAAGATATTGCTGGTGTTAATAACAACAATAATAACCCACCTCCACCCAATCTCAATAATAACAACAACAACAACAACAATGTCCACCTACCTGATTTACGAATGATGGAGGAATTGTGTCAACCCACCATGAACGGACGCGGAGGGCCGATTTCGCCAATGCACGTCACGGCTCAGGAGTTTTCGTTGAAGCATCACATGATCCAGCAAGTGCAAACTAACCCATTTCGTGGAATTCCGGATGATGATGCCAACAAACACCTCGACAAATTCATTACCATAACCCAAAGCATGAAGTGCTCCGGTGTTTCTATGGATGACCTTCGCCTTCAACTCTTTCCCGACTCGCTTTCTCACCATGCCGAAAAATGGTTTGACCGTCTTCCTAAGAATTCTATTCATACGTGGAATGACATGACTCAACGCTTTTTATCGCGCTACTTTCCCCCATCCATGGTCACTAGCCTTCGTAACCAAATCAGTGGATTCATGCAACACAATGATGAATCGCTCTTTGATGCTTGGGAACGATACAATGATTTGATCGACCGCTGTCCAAATCACAATATGCTCCCCGTCACTCTCATTGACACCTTCTACAATGGTCTCACTTTTCGTGATCGTGACACGATCAATGCCGCCGCCGGTGGTACTTTTATGAAAAGGAGACCGGAGGAGTGCCGAGAGTTGATCGAAAACATGACTACTCACCACAAGAATTGGGATTCATCCGCATCCTCAAGATCTAATCAGAGAGTCAATGTTTCATCTACTACCTCCAATCCTGAAATGACTGAAATTTCTCGACAACTCGGTGAGATGAACAAGAATTTCATGACCATGGCCACAAACCACTTTCAACAAGCTAAAGCCGTTGCTATTTCTTGTGACACATGTGGCGGTCCTCATTCTTTACAATGACTGTCCTTCTACCCAAGCCAATTTTTCTGAAAACGTTAACACAGCTTACGGCACTTATCCCACGGGAGGCTATCAAGCCCGACCTCAAGGAGACCGTGGCTTGCTAAGTTATCGTTCCACCAATTATCTTGCGACTCCCGGTTTCCCTCCTGCAAACCAAAACCAACAACAAAGCTACAACCAATCCCAACCTCGTACAAACAATCAATATCAATCCCAACGAAACCCATACCCACCTCACGGAAATTCTCAAGCTTACCAAGCTCCACCTCTCAATCAACCGATGGCAGTGAGTCCAGATGTCGAGACATTCATGAAGACTAATCGGGAGATGGTGACGAATCTTCAGAGTCAAGTCCGCAACTTGAAGGGCGAAATGGCGAAACAAGGGAACGATATTCAAGCCGAGCTAAGGAATGACATGGCAAAACACAGCAATGAAATTAATGCAAACATGAGAGACTCTTTTAATAATCAAGCGGTTCACCTTCGTGATATGATTGGTTCGCTCATCCAAGGTAATCAACCCTCTTTTTCGGGTACTCTTCCGAGTAACACCGTTGCGAATCCAAGAGGGGAGATGAAAGCAATCACCACTCGTAGTGGAAAAGTTTTTATGGAACCCGAGCTTCCTACACCATCACCAGTGATTGTGAACAAGGAAAAAGAGCAACTTTCCCCACCTCCTTCACCTTCTATCCCCATTTCCCCACCACCCGTGGTTGTGAGTGATCCTATTCCCCTACAGCCTTCTTCTTCATCCAATATACCTTATCCTTCAAGGTTGAGGAAAGAGAAGCAAAAGAGCAAGGATGATATTCAGGTTTCAAACTTTCTAAAAATGTTTAAACAGTTGAATTTTAACATCTCCTTTGCCGAGGCTCTCGCTCACATGCCCAAATACGCTAAGATGTTTAAAGATCTTCTAAGTGATAAGGAAAAGCTTCTTGACATCGCTCAGACCCAACTTAATGAGAACTGCTCCGCAGTGCTCTTAAGGAAATTGCCCACCAAACTTGGTGATCCGGGTCGCTTCTTGATTCCTTGCAACTTCCCGGGAGTAGAGAATTGCATGGCCCTAGCCGATCTAGGTGCCAGTATAAACTTAATGCCTTTAAGTGTTTGGAAGCAATTATCTCTCCCCGAGCTAGTCCCCACCAAAATGACTTTGGAATTAGCCAACCGTACGGTTGCTTATCCAGTGGGGATAGCCGAAGATGTCTTTGTTGGCGTCGACAAATTCACCTTCCCGGCGGATTTTGTCGTCGTTGACTACGAGATGGATCCCCGTGTTCCATTAATCGTTGGACGTCCATTCCTGAGGACCGGTCGCACTCTCATCGATGTAGCTGCGAGCGAAATAATCATGAGAGTTGGTGACGATAAAATTGTCTTCAACATGGGTAAGATTTCTAAGCAACCTTATTCATATGAGAGTGTTAATGCTATTGATGTTCTCGATGAGGCTTGTGAAGAACATTTTCATGAGGCTTGCAAAAGTACTCTTTCTTCTCTACCCAATGTTGAGACCGTTGCCTCAATTGCTCCGGCATTGACTCCTTTTGGAGAAAGTGACTTGGATGATTTCGAAGCTAGCTTGGGTCCTCTCGATATTAAGTATGATAATTTGTCCACCAATTGGGACGAAGACATTCGTACTATTGAGAGACTTCTCAATGAGGACCCGTTTTCTCCTCCTTCTCCTAAAGAGGTAACTAATGATGATCCATCGTTAGTTTCACCATCTATTGAGGATCCTCCCACTCTCGAGCTTAAGGACCTACCTCCTCATCTTGAGTACGTTTTCCTGGAAGACAACGAGAAGTTACCGGTCATCATCGCAAAGGACCTGAAAGAAGAAGAAAAAGCCCGACTTATCGCCGTGTTGAAGAAAAATAAAAGAGCTATCGCTTGGAAAATCTCCGAAATCCGTGGAATTGATCCTCACTTCTACACACATAAAATTCTCATGGAGGACGACTTTAAGCCCACAATTCAAAGTCAAAGAAGGGTGAATCCTAAAATCCATGAAGTCATCAAAAAAGAGGTTATCAAACTTCTTGATGCGGGTATGATTTACCCTATTTCGGATTCACCATGGGTTAGTCTAGTCCATTGTGTGCCTAAGAAAGGCGGAATCACCGTTGTGCCCAATGCAAACAACGAGTTGATTCCTACCCGTCTCGTTACTGGGTGGAGAGTTTGTATAGACTACCGCAAACTCAATGATACCACGAGAAAAGATCATTTCCCTCTACCTTTTATGGACCAAATGCTTGAACGTTTAGCGGGTAATGAATATTACTGCTTTCTTGATGGTTTCTCTGGTTATTTCCAAATACCCATCGATCCCCAAGATCAAGAGAAGACAACATTCACTTGTCCCTATGGCACATTTGCTTACAAAAGGATGCCTTTTGGCTTATGCAATGCTCCTGGGACATTCCAAAGGTGCATCTTGGCTATCTTCCATGATATGGTTGAGCAAACCATGGAAGTCTTCATGGATGATTTCTCGGTCTTTGGGGATTCCTTCTCTTCTTGCCTTGCCAATTTGGAACGTATGCTTCAGCGGTGCGAAGACACTCGCCTTGTTCTGAATTGGGAAAAATGCCATTTTATGGTAAAAGAAGGCATTGTGCTAGGACACAAAATCTCTAAAGCCGGTCTTGAAGTCGACCGTGCTAAAGTAGATGTCATAGTCAAATTCCCTCCACCTTCAACCGTGAAGGGTGTGAGAAGTTTTCTGGGTCATGCGGGCTTCTATCGTCGATTCATTCAGGATTTCTCTAAAATCGCTCGCCCGATGACCCACCTCTTGGAAAAAGATACTCCTTTTATCTTTTCTAAAGAGTGTCTCGAAACCTTCAATCTTCTTAAGGATAAGCTAACTAAGGCACCGGTCTTGGTTACCCCTAATTGGGAGCTGCCTTTTGAATTGATGTGCGATGCTAGCGACTTTGCTATTGGTGCGGTTTTGGGCCAACGAGTGAATAAACACTTCCAACCAATCCACTATGCTAGCAAAACAATGACGGGGGCTCAATTGCATTATACGACAACCGTAAAAGAGCTTTTAGCTGTTGTCTATGATTTTGAGAAATTTCGCCCCTATCTTGTTTTATCCTCCACCATCGTATACATGGACCATTCCGCGTTGAAGTACTTGATGACTAAGCATGATTCTAAGCCAAGACTTCTTCGCTAGGTTTTACTCCTTCAAGAATTCAACATTGAAATTCGTGACAAGAAGGGAGCCGAAAACTTGGCCGCGGATCATCTGACTTGAGGATCCATATCAAGGGGAACATCCGAACAAAGAGTTCAATGACTCTTTCCCCCTTGAGACCTTAATGTCTATAAATCTCAATCTTGATGGCACCCCGTGGTTTGCGGACATTGCAAACTACTTAGCGGGTGGTATTCTCATCAAAGGGTTAACATCCCAACAAAAGAAGAAGTTCTTGAATGATGTTAAGACTTACTTTTGGGATGACCCTTTTCTATTTAAACAATGTGCTGATCTGATCATTCGTCGATGTGTTGACGGACCGGCAGCTTTTGACATTCTCCAAGCTTGCCACAAAGGACCCACCGGTGGTCACTTTGGTCCCAACTACACCGCTAAGAAAGTGTTTGATTCTGGATTCTATTGGCCCACCATTTATCGTGACGCTCACGAAATGGATAAGCATTGTGATGCTTGCCAACGCCAAGGCAAGATCACACATAAGGATGAGATGCCTCAAAATTTCATACAGGAATGTGAAATCTTTGACGTATGGGGCATCGACTTTATGGGGCCATTTCCATCCTCCAAAGGGAACAAGTACATCCTCGTCGCAGTTGACTACGTTTCTAAATGGGTTGAAGCCAAGGCTCTCCCTACGAACGATGCGAGGGTGGTTGTGAACTTTTTGAAGCAGCTTTTCGCTCGATTTGGCGTTCCTCGTGCTATTATCAGTGACCGCGGGACTCATTTTTGCAATGATCAATTTGCAAGAGTCATGGCTAAGTATGGTGTCAATCACCGTCTTTCCACCGCCTATCATCCCCAAACCAGGGCAAGCCGAGATATCCAACCGTGGATTGAAGCGAATTTTGGAGCGTACTGTGGGAGAGCATCGCGCCGCGTGGGCCGATAAGTTAGATGATGCTCTGTGGGCTTTCCGTACTGCTTACAAGACCCCGATAAGGCGCACTGGGCCTTGAAGTGGGCTAACTTCGACATCAACAAAGCCGGTGATCATCGCAAGATTCAACTCAACGAGCTAAATAAACTAAGGAATGAAGCTTATGAGAACTCGCTGATCTACAAGGAGAAGACGAAGATCATTCATGACGCAAAAATCAAGAACCGAGAGTTCCACGTTGGTGGTCAAGTCTTACTCTTTAACTCTCGGTTGAAGATCTTCTCTGGCAAGTTGAAGAGCCGCTGGTCTGGTCCATTCACCGTCACCAAAGTCTTTCCATATGGGACCATTGAGATTTCTCAGCCGAATGGGCCCAATTTCAAGGTGAATGGCCAGCGTCTGAAGCTGTACTTTGGTGAGGACATCTCTCAAGAGATGATTCCATCCCTCACCACGTTCCTCATGAACTAAAATTGGGTCGAGTCAGGCTCGTGACTCGGTGAACAAAAACAAGCTCTTCTCGGGAGGCAACCCGTGATCTATCCTTTACTGCTTTCATAATAAGTGTAGGGGGAACCCCGCATATGTTTGTTGTCTTGTTTCTTGTTCTGTGCAGGGATTAAAGATTCAAAGATCCTCTTGATGACTTTTGACGAACCGTGATTCCGTGTTTCCCATCTTCCCGGTTCTATCCTAAACTTTTGTGATTCAATATTTCATATTTTATATATGTTCGCATTGAATTCACTTTAGTTGTCCTTCCCTTAGCAAGATTTAAACAAAGTGCACAATGTCCTAAGTGTAGGGGAGTTTACTCCCACATGCTTAAACATTGAGGACAATGTTTATCTTAAGTGTAGGGGGGACTTCTATCGAAGTAAGTGGTCTTTTCCATGAATTTGCCCTCATTTTAACTGGAAAATTTGATTTTTCGACATTTTTCAAAATTTTTAATCTATTTTGGCCTAGTTGTATAGTTGTATTTTCCTTTATTATGTTTAGTTCTTTCCATTGCTAGAATAATTCTTCAATAAAGTGGTTTTAGATTTTTCTTAGTCGTGAACATTTTGACTCAACCCGAGTTTACTTACCTAAGTTTACTCTAGCTAGTATCCTTAACGTGTTTAAGTCAAGTTTTGCTAGGCTTTTATATAGGGAGCTATAAAACGCGAAAGTCTTAACTCTCACGGGTTAAGAACAAGAACTTTTCGCAAGTTCCTATAATTGATCCTAGAGAGTTGTTTATCAAGGGAACTTTAAAATGCGATTTCTAAAACTTGAAAAAGTCTAAGGAATTGCAAGATCCTATAGGCGACTCGAAAACCCAAAACTTTGATTTAATAGGCTAAGCATCCGCGAGTCTCATTCCTTGAGATTTTAAATTGTGGAGAACGAGAGATGATAGAGTCAATTATAAGTTTGGTATTCTTTCGTGAATTTATGTGAGTTAATTATAAGCCTATTCTCCCTCCGCTTGTTAATAAATTTATCTGCAATAAATAAGGTTGTACGATTTAAAAGGTTACTTAGCTTCTAGCCCCAAATCGTTTAAAAGTTGCTCGGTACGGATTATAGTTCATAGCCAAGGCATAACTTATTGAAGCGGGATGCGAAGATTGGCGAGTCCGAAAAGGCCCTAACAAGGCATGAGGGCTACATTTTGTTGCTAAAGATCCAAAAGTGATGTGAAGAATCATTTATCAAAAATCAATATGAAGGATCAAGACACACGACGAAAAGCAAGAACTCCCCAAAATTCATGGAGAAGTCTATCCGAAAAGACCCTAACAAGGTATGAGGATAAATAGATCCAAGTCCTAAAAGGAAGCAGATCGTTGTATATCGAAGTCCAAAATAAAGATTGGAGAAAAATGAAGAAGTCGTGGTCCAAAGATGAAGAATCTCTCAAAACTTCAAGTGAAGAAATTCCTATTATGAAGAGAAGGCCATTATTTCATGAACGTCTCTCAAGATTCGAAGTATGAAGTCGCTGCCAAATATCGGTCCGAGAAAGGTCTCAAATCATGAAGCGAGTTATGCCAAGATATGAACTTTATGAGGTCCCGAGAAGCAATTTTAAAAGATTTGGTCCTTTAGCTAACTATTGATTAAATCGTTCACCTTATTTTCGGCCTAAATAACTATCTAAATAAGTCAAACAATGCATCCTCGTGATCATTCAAGACAAAAATAAAATATAAGAGATACACCTAGGAATAAGGGAGTCTAAGTGAGTAACTGGCCCACATGAGTTCGTGATAGTTTGCTAACTTATAATAACAATGATCTCGTTTTTAAGCTTGGTATGGGGAACGTGAAACTTGAGGATGATAAACGTTCATGGCTGCCAAAACCCAATGTAAGTTTTTTAATTTCTTTACTTGTTCTATCTTTTCATGTTTAGTATTTAATAAAGGCCAAGGTGGGTTATTTATGATGGAGAATTTAAACCGTGCTTTAAATTAATGCATTGCATGAGGGCATTGCAATGGTCAAGTGTAGGGGATTTAATAAGTGTGAAAACACTTATCCTTTTACCACTTATTTCCAATAATAACAAGACCAAACGTGTAATTTATGTCGTAAAAGTCGGAATTATGCGTGGTTTGTGTTTTTATTGTGTTTTAGGACCAAAATATGAAAAAGGAAGAAAACATGGGTTTTCACGGGCTTTTATCGAAGAAAACGGGAAAAGACGAAGTCAAAAGATCAAGAGTGCAAGAAGAACGGAAGTCCAAGGCCTATTCTGAAGATTTATTGAAGAAAAAGTCTAAAGACGGAAGTTTAACGAAGTCGAAGAACTTAAGTCTAATAGAAGAAGAAAATTAAAAGACAAGTTCAAATCCCGAGACGACGAAGACAAAGAATTAAAGTCGAGTCGAGAAAACGTGAAGAAAGCAAGAAAGAAGATGCAACACATGCACTCCTTCCACCTTCCCTATAAATACCCTCCTAATAGTCATTAGGAGGTTAGTTAGTTAGTATTTAATTTTAGTTTTTCACTTTTTAGTTTTAGAGAGAGAAAGTCTTAAACTTTCTCTCACTAAATTTCATCTTTTTCTTTTAATCTTTCAAGATTAAACACTTTGTATTGCTTATTTTCATTAATCAAGTTCTATTTTAAGCTTTTAATCCTTAATCTCATTCTACTTTTCTTTGATTTTAGATTGATTTTGGTGCGATTATCATATGATCCGTGTTGTTCTAAATGATTTCGTGCTTAAAAAGTTAATCTTTTGATCATTTCATAAGTTTTCATTTGATTAAGCTTTAAGACTCTTGTGCTTATTGGCTTATTTTTATGATTAGCTTATTTTCTTATAAAAAGCTTTCTTTAAAAAGTTCATATTTTTGATTGTTTGATTGAAAAGTTGCTTATTTTGAGGTTGATTAAGTTGTGATAAGTGCTTATTTGATTCGGTTCAGTTTTGATTCATCTAGTTTTGGGTATTAGCTTAATCATTTAGCTTATTACCTTAGCTTTCTACGAATCCCACAAAAATCGGAAAGGGTGGTCTAAACCCCTTTCCGATCATAACCTATTCCGACCAGCCCCACCCCTCTTTCCGATTGTCCTATCGGAAAAGGGTTTTCTTTTTCCGATCAGCACGTCTTGTCTTCCGATTGGGACTAAATTTAGTATTCCGATTAGTATTTTTATGACATTCTGATTTGAGTTGTAATCCTAGTATTCCGATTGTGAGTTTTTGGTGTATTCCGATTGGGTGAGTTCCCAACATTCCGATTGTTTGCATTTGTTTGATATTCCGATCAGTGCCCTTCCCATATTCCGATTGTGTGCATTTTCCCCATATTCCGACCACCAGATCGGAATATATTCCGATCTGGGCTTGTTTTTGGCTTATTCCGATTTGGCTTGTTTAGTGTATTATTTTCATTAAATTTCTAAGTGTTAGTTTTTATTAAGTGATCTAGTATTTTTCTTAATTTAGTCTTTAAAGTTTTCCAAGCTTTTATTTTTACTCGTCATTTTAAGTATTAATCTTTTAACTTCTACTGTACTCAACGACACTTAAATTTCTTGCTATTATTTAAAATAGATAATCAAAACCAAACCATTCTCTTGATTCACCAAAAGACGATTGAGTCGCACTTAAGACCGGTTTTCAATTCGAAAAGACTTGGGACTACGAATTTTGATAAGAGGTATTAAAACCAAGTATTACTCTGAGATATCTGAAGACCTAAGAAGAATGATACCTTGCCCATCATTGACATCTTAAACTTGGAAGACATGAGTTTCCCAAATTCGTCGGATAAAGTTTGGGTCGAGGCTGCAAATATAATATCATCAACATATATTTGTACCATAATCATATCTTTACCTCGTTTCTGAATGAACAACATAGGATCCACCTTGCCTTTAGCGAAGCCTTACGTAATGAGGAATTGTGACAAAAGATCATACCATGCGCGAGGAGCTTGCTTCAACCCATAGAGAGCCTTCTTAAGCTTGTACACATGATTAGGATAATTAGGATTCACAAAACCATCCGGTTGTTGAACATAGACCTCTTCCTTGAGTTCACCATTAAAAAATGCCGTCTTCACATCCATCTGACAGACGATCATATTCATATGGGCTGCATAAGCGAGGAATAGTCGAATAGCTTCCAAACGGTCAACAGGTGCAAAGGATTCCATAAAGTCGAAACCCAATAATTTCTTGTATCCACGAGCTACTAGTCTAGCTTTGTTCTTCAATATTCCGCCAAACTCGTCGAGTTTCACCTTGTAAACCCATTTCAAAGTGAGTAACTGCACTTGATCCGGGCATGGGACAAGTTCCCATACTTCAAGACGTATGAATTCGTTAAGTTCTTCTTGCATATCTTCTATGCAACATGATTGAGTAAAAGCTTGTTGCCATGTCTTAGGTTCAACTTCAGTGAGAAAAGCATCAAAGTGACAAAACATTGCATTTTCTTGTAACTGACTTCGTGTGGATACCAGACGATTAGGGTCACCAATAATAGAATCTATAGGATGATCCTTTGTCCACTTGCTGTCATGTTCACGAATCCGTGGATTAGAGTAAACTTTAGTTGGAGCTCCCTCTGAGGTGGACGACCCGGCTTGATTAGGGTCGGGAATTGTACACCAAAGAATGGAAGTTCACGCATTTGAGCGAATTCCAAATCGTGATCATCATCATCATCCTCTTCATCATCAATAGGCATGACATAGGTAGTTGAAACATGTGTTGGTTGTGAATTACTCTTTGAAGGTATATCTTGACCATTAGGTGCAAATGTATCTGATTGTGCAACGGTTGCTGGAGCGACAACTTCGGTTACAGGAGCTATTAACTCAGGTTCTGGAGCAACAATACTTGGAGGAGTAAAGAATTCATCAAAGAACGGTTGAAACAACGTATCCCATTCCTTCCTAGTAGGTGGTGTAAATGATGATGAATTAGGGTTCTTTGGGACAAGACCAGAACTAATATTACTGGGTCCCATTTCATGAAGTGCGGGTTCAGAGCTGCTTTGCTCAGAAGCCATTGCTGTCAGCTCGTCAAAATCAACATTCATAGTTTCGAGGATCTTGCGAGAGTTACGGTTGTAGATTCGGTATGCCTTCTTTGCGGGTGCGTAACCAATGAAAATACCAATATCAGCCTTTGGTTGAAGTTTTCCCAAATTGTCACCATCATTATTTGGATAGCAAAGAGAACCAAATACATGAAGATATGATAAATCTGGTACTTTTCCATGGAGAAGCTCATAAGTTGTTTTACCATGGCGTTTACGAATTAGTGACCGGTTTTGGGTGTACACTGCTGTAGATACTGCTTCTGCCCATAAAAACAATGGAGCCTTTGTGTAAATTAACATCGTTCGAGCAGCTTCCATGCGATTTCGCCTTTCAACGACACTGTTTTGTTGTGGAGTGCGAGTAACGGATGTTTCATGAGATATGCCAACTTCTTCATAATAATCACGCAAGATTTGATTCACAAATTCGGTTCCATTATCTGTACGAATGCGTCGGACAGTAGTGTTGAGACGCACTTGAATCATCTTGAGAAATCCGATGATGAATTTAGGTGCCTCATTTTTTGCTTTAAGAAATTTCACCCATGTAAACCGAGAGTAATCATCGACAATGACGAGGATGTACTTTTTGCCACTAAGACTTTCAACACGCATTGGTCCACAAAGATCCATATGCAACAAATAAAGTTTCTCTTGGTTGTTGTCTTCAGTCTTGGGTTTGTAAGACTTCTTAGTGCTTTTCCCCATTGTACACGCGGAACACAAATGATCCTTGTGAAATGATAGTTTAGGAAGACCACGAACAAGTTCGTTTTTCGCCAAGTGATTAATAGCGTCGAAGTTAAGATGAGATAACCGTTGATGCCATAACCATGACTTAGTCTTCGATGCTTTGGAGAGAAGACATACGGGAGAAGCGGCCATCATGTCTTGTAGAGACAAAGTATACAAATTACTCCCTCGAGTACCTTTCAATAAATCAACCCCTTCCAAATTACGAATGAAGCAGGTATGCTCTCGAAAAGCAACTTCTAGGTTTGCATCACAAAATTGTCCCACAGAAAAAAAGTTGTGACCGAGACCTTCCACATAATACACTCTTGAAATTATAACATTCCCAATATGATATTCACCATAACCCATTATCTTTGCAATATGATCATTTCCAAATCTAACCGTACCAAGAAACTTGCTGACGAAATTTCTGAGCTGAGAGCGATCTCCGGTCATATGCTTGGAGCAACCAGAGTCCAAATACAAGAGAATAATTTGGACCACCTGTTTTCCATAACAACAGTAGACAATGCATTGGAAACTATTGGTTCCGGAGTGTTAGCAGATACAGATATAGAATTATCAGAATTGCTAACATTTTTGAGACCCTTAGATTTCCTGCGTTTTCTAATGTGAGTTTTAGCACTAACAGGTTTTACTGCTCCAACTTTCTTAGGTTTTGGTTTATTCGCGTGCACTACAGTGGGAGTAGACCTATTTAAAGGGCACTTTGTTCCTACAGTAGTGTCGGTGTTCCTAGTTAAAGGACACGCTTGTGTTTTGGTAGCCTTGGTACTCCTAGTTAAAGGGCATGCTTTCTTCGCTGTAGTGGGAGTGATCCTAGTCAAAGGGCACATATTTCCTACTATAATGAAAGTTCTACCAGTGGGGCGCCACATCCAGCCAACTTGGGTTAACACTTTCCCAGTCGGTTTCCATTCTAATCCATTTTTTCGGGCATACATCTCATTCACATGGTCAATAAGGCAAGAATCATGACGACTAGAAAACATACATTCATTGCAATTCCAACATTTCAAATTAGAATTCACAGTAGGCTTAGAACGCTGCCCAACCGCAGAGCCTTTAGGTTTAGCTACATGATTCTTTTTATTCAAAACAGAAATAACATTCCTAGGATGGGCTTCTACTTTCTTCTTCACTTGACTACTAGGTGGGGGCAAGATCCTATCATTCTTCTTTTTTCTCTTAAGCTTAGATCTTTGAGCCTTAGTAGTGGTGCTTACTCTTGTAGAAGGCAACACGGGAATATTAGAAGCTGGTTTTGATTCCGCCTTATCTTTAGTGACCAAAGTTTGAGGTGGTTTAGTCCTAGGGCCCTTGTTAAGTGGTGTGACGGCTATAAGATTCCTTTTGATTGCACTAGAGGACGATGTTGAGACGGTGGCCGCGTTATCCACAACATTCTTACCTTTTAGAGTACGAAGTGTTTCCTTTAACTCAGCCAAGACCAAATTCTTATCACAAATTTGTTCCCTCAAATCAGATATTTCCACCGACATTCGATTCAATTGTTCAATCAATGATTGATTATGTGCAGTGGTATCAACACATGCGGGCTTTACTGAATCGAAGAGTCGTGTATTTTTCTGTTTTAAGTTATCAACTTTGGACAAAATCATGGAAACTTGATTATCTAGATCAAGTTTAAAATTCTCAGCGGCCTCAAGTACGTTCACACAGTTAAGCTCCTTAGATTTCTCTATTTCTATCGGCAAAGATGTAGCAACTTTGTCACTTGGCTGACGCTGTTTTGATTGTAAATTCAATCGAAAATTCTTTTCAAAGTTTGCATCATCGATATTAACACCTTTGAATGACGTTTCAAAGATTTCTTGAATAAATTGTTGCTTGCATTCAAGTGAAATACAATGTGTTTGAATCTCATCAAAACGTTTTGAAAGCGAAGAATATGAATCTTGAAGCTTTAAAAATTCAGTGTCAGATTCATGACAAGTACTATCTACCACATTATCCACATATTCAACATTATGCACAATAGAATCATTATCAACACTTTTATTCACACAGACAGAAACTATATCATGAGACATCACTTGCTTCAGAAGCAAATCATTTTGACCTGAAACCCGTTCTATTTCAAGTAATCTGTTTTCATAAGCATCTTCCATTTCATTGAAAACACGTCTAACTTCTTCTATTTCCAAAAACAAATCTTGATCAATATTACGAAGACAAGCTTTAACATTCTTTACAAACGGAATAATTTCGTCTCGGAACGTAGCTCTAGTGTGCTCAAAGTTCCATTCACCTTCCGTTATGGCCGAAGCCGTCGTACGTTCCAAAATGACCTTGTCAAAATCGGCTAAGTGTTGGTGAACCGCATTTAAGTTAACGGACGCCTTGCTTACCGGTGGAATTAACTTTGTTAAATCCGTTTTGACAAGTGTAGGAGATGTACTAGGAAGGTTTTCATTTGACAAACTTTGGGGCACAAGAACTGTCATTTCTGCTAATTCCTTTTGTAAACGAATGCGTGTCTTTTTCGAAAATAGATCTTTGTTATGTTGATCATAATCAATTGTATGGAATTTTGAAAGCATTTTAGAATGAGTTTCATCCCCAAGTGATTGTGTCTCCTCAGTACTACGAACAAAAGGTGCTTCTTTCGATTTTCCAATTATGGTCATATCATAAAGACCGGGAATATATTCCTGAGCTTGTTTTGCATAACCGGGATTAGGTGGTAAATCTTGAAGACGTTTAAGTTCGAGTTCTTTAAATGATTTAGTTAAAAGATGAACCTTTTCTGTGGAAGCGTATTGTTTTAAAAGTTGTTGTTCTTTGAATTTAAGAAGTTTGGTAGCATTAATTTCCGATTCAACCTTTTTAGACTCGAGAGTTTCGAAATCCATTTTAAGTTTCTGAAAATCATTGACAACCGACTCTTTTTCTTTTAATTCATTGGAAAGATTAGCTTTTAATGATTCTATTTCTTTCAAGTGTTCAATATTTTCAAAACGAAATTGGTCAAATTCAGAATATGTTATTTTCTCTTCTTGAGAGACCATTTCAAAAGTTTTGATCTTTTCTTTATGCAACACAAGCTCAGCAGTTAGGTTGGAATTGGTATCTACGGATTGTCTGAGGGCGATATGCATTTGATCAATAATATGTTTAGGCACCATGACCAAATCATGTGGAGCATAAGATTCCATACCCGTCGTAGCATTTGGTTGAGGTACACTCAAATGTGTAGGTTTGGGTACCACATCATTTGAATTACTAGTTCCCGAATGCTGTTCGAGGTTGTCATTTTCATGCCCAACTTGATGTTGGTTATCATCAATATTATTAGATGTGGTTGGTACCTCACTGATGACATCAGAACCGTAGTGAGAAAGATTAGCAACGAGAGCAGCTTGGGCAGAGTGAATGTCATCACAATCCGAATCATATGCGTCAAGATCATCTGCTTGATAAGCTGCATTAGAAGTAGAAACGACTGTAATGCCTTCAGTATCTGCTGCCCCTGGGTCTGTAAGAAATGCTAACTCCTCTGAATCCAAAATCTTCCCCTTAGACTGAGCATCAACCAAATACATTTTCTCAGGAAACCATGCATCATCCCTCCTCCTTTTCGGCTGAGTGCATTCCCTAGCCATATGACCTTATCCTCGTCAATTATAGCAAGTCACAACCTTCTTATGACCAATAGGACTCCCATTTCCACTAGCTTGAGAATTCACAGCTTGATTGTTCCCAGTCCTTGTAGGAGGTCCATATGAATTTTTCCTTCCCTGAATTGGTTGCACTGTCACTTGACCATCTTGAACAGTGGCTTGTTGTCGAGGATTTGATGAGGTGCGGAGCTGATTGTTTGTTGGTGGACATCCTCTAGTTGCAACAAGTTTTGACAAGTAGGCTGTGAGATGGTTTAGAACATCAGCTGGCATATCATTTGGAGTAAAGACCGGTGCTTGGATTGGTGGAAGTTCATTAGTGTAGAAAGCTTGTGCTGGTTGTGCTTCTATTGGAAAATATCCTTGCTGAGGAGTATATCCCAATGGAGAAGTGTTGGCTTGTGATGGTGATGTTTGATATGGTGGTTGCTGTTGAAAAGATTGTTGATGAACACTTTGTTGATATTCTTGCTGTGGCATCATTGGTGGTTGATAAGATGGTTGATGTGGTTGCTGATAGATGTGTGGTGGTGGCTGCTACAAGTATGATGGTTGTTGATAAGTATAAGCCATGTTTTGTTGAGAAGCATACATTGCAAGTGGATCATGAACTTGAGGTGTAGACAACCGAGCCTCGATCACATGGCATTCGTGTTGTTGAAGAAAAGCTTGAAGTTGATCCACATTGGTGTTATGCAAGTCCTTAGCCAATTTAACATCCGTCACGTATTTTTTCCATTTTGGAGGAAGAGTGTTCAAATACTTGGTGTTCAATTGAAAGGTAGGAATTGCCATTCCATAGATATTGAGCTCATTCAACAATAGGGTAAATCTCAGATAGTAGTCATTGAGAGTCTCCCCTGGCACATAGGCAAACTTATCAAAAGTATCATAAAGCTTACACTCTCGTTCTTGTTTGGTTAACGAGGTGCCTTGCATTAGAACATGAATTCTATCCCATAACTCTTTGGCAACTTTATGTTTGCTGACGAGTTTGTAGACATCTGGAGGAAGAGCTTGGAGAATGATGTTTGTAGCATACTTATCACATTTATCTTGAATCTTCATATCTCCAGTCAACTCACCCGTTGTGCGAGGACGAGTGGTCGTACCTTCCGTGTACCATAATCTAATGGTCCATTAAGCACCGATGCCCAATTTAGATGTCCATTCTCCTTGTTCAACATATAATGTTCCATTAGGGAAGCCCATTCCTCATACATATTCTTCACCAACATTGGTGGACGATTATCCGTACCCGAGAGGATGGACTTATCCGTAAGAGATGTGTACTCCATTTCAATAAGTTAAGATTTACAAAGTTGATCGAACAATGAAATAAGGTTAAGTATTTTTGTGTTGTTGTGAGTTAAAATCAAGAAACAATGTTAAAATCCCCTAAAATATGTTCTCGATAAACCAAAAATTCCAAGTCAATATCGGAAAGTCCAGATCGGAATGTCACACTATCTTAATGTCCAGATCGGAATGACCTATCGGAAAGATTCAGATCGGAATGACCTATCGGAAAGATTCAGATCCCAATGACCTATCGGAATGATTCAGATCGCAATGACCTATCGGAAAGATTCAGATCGCAATGACCTATCGGAATGATTCAGATCGGAATATAGCTGACAAAATTTTGGCAGAGTAACGATTAAATAACTTCCTTATATCCGTCGGAATCCCAGATCGCAAAGAACGATCGGAATGTTCAGATCGGAATAAGTATCAAAATCCTCAGTATCGCAATGTGGAACCAAACACTTTCCGATGGTGATGGTTATTGCGATGGAAGCCCCTTTTACTTGTACTTTACGATGGGAGTGTTTGCTTGAATTTCGGAAAGAAGAACACAATACCTTTTTGCACTTTTGATCCAAGAAAGATTGTGTTTTAACCAAAATCAAGACACCAAAAACACTACAATACTACTGAATACGTTATGCTTCTTGAAATCACGATCAAACACAAATTTTTTTTGATGATTCGGCAATATGAACTCAAAAAGCCACGAAATGCTTATAAGAACATACGCAACACTAAAACAAACCTATATTTCATCCGAAGCTCTAATACCATTTGAAGAAATGTAAATCTATGCTTATGTTTTAGAGAGAGAAAGAGATAGAAAGATGGTGGATTACACACACACTTAGAGAGAGAAAACCAATGTTTACTATGTGTAAATTATGTAACCACACCACCCTCTCCTTCTAAGGAGAGGGTTTATATACCCAAGCCCTTGTCATGGGCTTGGGCTTACTTTTGGGCCGGCCTACACATGTTGTAGGCTAGGCTTGTTCTTGTTTAATAAATAAAGAAAGTAAACTAAACTACGAGCTATTACATGGAATATCGTTGGAGTGACCGATCCTTCTTAATACGTAAAACATATTTCCAAAAGTACTTGTTGAACAACCAGATGAATCCAAGTCTGCTCAGGCTTGGGTTCCCAAAGAAAACTAATTTGTTTTCTTTATGTGCAGAGCATTCAAAAACAGGTCAATGATTATAGATATTGGGACAGTGGATGCTCTAGGCACATGACTAGGAAGGAAGATTATCTCACTAACTTCACTCCCATTAAGGATGGTGATAAGGTTTACTTTGGAGGCGGATATGGAACTATCACATGCAAAGGAACTCTTCTCACCAAGAACTTGCGTTTTGAAAACGTGTTTCTGGTAAAAGAACTTGATTACAATCTTTTTAGTGTATCACAAGTTTGTGATAACAAAAATAAAGTTCTGTTTACTGATACTGAATGCTTGGTGTTAAGCAAGGATTTTAAAATTCCAGATGAGAAATATATTGACTATAGAACACCTAGACATAAATACATCTATAATGTGAATCTTAATGGTATTAGGATGAATAATAATATGTCATGTTTTTATGCTAAAGCTTCAGTTGATGAGAGTAATCTATGGCATAGGAGACTAGGGCACATAAACTTTAAAAATATAAACAGACTTGTGAGACTTGGTTTGGTTGATGGTTTGCCTGAAAAGGCTTTCCACAATGACCACTCTTGTGTTGCATGCCTTAAAGGCAAGCAACACTAGGTCTCATTTATGTCTAAAAAGGTGCACTCTTGTTCTAAACCACTTCACTTGCTGCATATGGACCTGTTTGGTCCAACTAATTTAGAGAGTTTGAATGGTAAATCATACTGCTTTGTCATCACAGATGACTTTTCTAGTTTACTTGGACTTTCTTTTTAGCTATGAAAAGTGACACTGCTGATACTTTAATTGATTTTATTACTCAGATAGAAAAGAAAACTGGTAATGAAGTTAAAATGCTTAGAAGTGATAATGGTGGTGAGTTTAGAAATAAACTGTTGGATGATTTTTGTGCCAAGAAAGGGATTACTAGGCAGTTTAGTGTTGCCAGAACCCCACAGCAAAATGGGGTTGCTGAGAGAAAGAATAGAACCCTAATTGAAGCAGCCAAGACTATGTTGGCTGATGCTCACTTTCCCATAGCTTTTTGGGCTGAGGCTGTGAATACAGCTTGTTATGTTCAGAATAGAGCATTGATCAACAAGATACAGAACAAAACACCTTATGAGTTACTTTGGGGAAGGAAACCTAATATTGGTTTTCTTAAACCTTTTTGTTATCATGTAGTTGTAATCGATACTAGTGATGCCTTAGGTAAATTTAGTGCTAAAGGTGATGAAGGCTACTTCATGGGTTATTCAGTGCAGAGTAAGGGATATAGGGTTTACCTTAAGAAGTAAAAACGTATACTTAAAAGAGTACATGTTAGGTTTTTAGAGAGTAAACCTAGTGATCCTGAAAGTGGTCAAAATTGGTTGTTTGACTTGGAGCCTCTATCTAGGACTTTGAATTATATGACTGTTACTAATCCATACATTGTGAACGTAACTCCAAATGTTGTGGAAGAACCAGTTGTTGATGTTTCAGGTACACAGGTTAATGAAGAGGTTGGATCACAAGCAGACAAGTCATCTCCCATACAAGAGTATGTCACAAATCCCATATGGACAGATGCTTTTGCTGCTGCTTCTTCTACTGGAAAGGATAATGGTGATCCCCAAGTATCACCAGTTATCAACATGCATGGTCCTTCATGCGCTGACAATGGAAAATCTGGCGCTGACAGGACAAATTCAGGCATTGATGGCTCAAACGTTGACAACAACATTTCAGGCGTTGATAACCCAAACGCTGACAATCTTGGTTCAGGCGTTGACTACACTTTTGAGCATATTTTCTCTTCCAATTTTGAACAAGATGAACCTTCAGGCATACATGAAGAGGTTCATACAAATATTAATGGAAGAGAGTCTGAAGAAGATATTGGAAACTTGGAGAATGAGATTGAAGACAACAGACTTGTTGAAGGAGGAGTTCCTACTTACACTATGAATAATCACCCTACTTCTCAAATCATTGGTAATATCATGACTCATGTTCAGACTAGAAGATCTCATCAGAATCTTGGTGGATTTATTGCCAATATACACCAGACGGTTGATACCCCTCTTGTTCAAGCATGTTTGTTTGACTGTTTTCTGTCACAACAGGAACCCAAGAAGATTTTTGATGCTCTCAAAGAACCAAGTTGGGTGGAAGAAATGTAGGATGAGCTTCACCAATTTGCTATTCAGGATGTTTGGGAGCTGGTTGATTGTCCCAGGTATGTCAGACCTATTGGGACAAGATGGGTTCTAAGAAACAAGAAAGATGAAAGAGGCATTGTGATCAGAAACAAGGCACGTTTAGTGGCTTAGGGATATACACAAGAGGAAAGGATAGACTATGAGGAGGTCTTTGCACCAGTTGCAAGAATTGAAGCTATAAGGATATTTCTAGCCTATGCTTCCTACATGGGCTTCACTGTCTATCAAATGGATGTGAAGAGTGCCTTCCTCTATGGAACAATTGTTGAGGAGGTATACGTTATGCAGCCTCCTGGTTTTGAAGATCCAGAGAATCCAGACAAGGTGTATAGAGTCAAGAAAGCTATGTATGGACTTCATCAAGCCCCAAGAGCATGGTATGGCACAATGTCCACTTATTTGGTGGAAAATGGATTCAAAAGGGGCACCATAGACCAGACATTGTTTACAAAGAATGCTGGTAAGGATGTCTTACTTGTTCAGGTTTATGTTGATGATATCATCTTTGGTTCCACCAATCCAAAGATGAGTGGAGATTTCTCCAAGCTTATGACAAACAAATTCAAGATGAGTGCAATAGGGGAGATGAACTTCTTTCTAGGGCTACAAGTTCAACAGAAAGAAGATGGCATCTTCATCTCTCAGGATAAGTATGTAGCATAGATCTTGAAGAAGTTTGGCTTTTCTGCACATGAAAAGAGGGCTACTACTCCTATGGACAGAGAACACCCTTGGGGAAAAGTTGGAGATGGAAAAGATGTGGATGTCAGGCACTATAGATCAATGATTGGCTCATTGATGTATCTCACAGCCTCAAGACCTGACATCATGTTTGCTGTGTGTGCATGTGCACGCCATCAAGTGACTCCCAAATAATGTCACCTTTATGATGTCAAGAGAATCTTTAGGTACCTTAGATGTTATCCAGATCTTGGCTTGTGGTGCCCTAAAGATTCACCATTGGAGCTTATTGCATATTCAGACAGTGACTATGGTGGCCAACTCTACAACTGAAGCAGAGTATGTAGCTACAGCTGCTTGTTGTCTTATGGATTCAGAACCAGCTGTTGGATTATGGGTATAATTTCATGCATACCAAGATATTTGTTGACAATAACAGCACTTTATGCATTATTAAGAATCCTGTACATCATTCTAAAACAAAACACATAGAAATTAGACATCATTTTATAAGGGATTGTTTTGAAAAGGGTTTAATACAACCAAATAGGGTTGAACACAGAAGAAAATGTGTCAGATTTATTAACTAAACCTTTTGACGCTGGAAGGTTTCAATACTTGGTAACAAGTATTGGAATGATCAATCTCACATAATATGTGTTTTGGGGTCTTATTATAAAAGTATGTACAGGATAATGCATTGTTATTGATCTTTTTGAGGATTTAGATTTTCCACTATGTTTTTCTAACACTGACAAAGGTTACCTTAACGCTGATAAGTGTTATTGTGACGTTGTCAGCAATATATTTGTCTAACGCTGACAAAGGTTTCCTTAACGCTGACAAGTGTTATCGGGACGTTGTCAGCAACAATGTTAGTTTTGTGGTTTTTAATCTAAATGTGCAGGTGGTGTTAGCATTATACCATTGGATACAGAGTTGCTTATGGATCATTGGAGAATCATTTGGGTATGTTTTTATTTATGGATGATGGTTGGAATATTTATATTCCTATCTTGACATAAATTTTTGTGTTCATGCATATTTTTGAGCAACATATGTATCACAGTTTAAGGGGAGGTTTTAGGAACCTTTAGGACTTTTGGGTATTCTTATGATACTCTTATCATAATTCTAGATTGTGTCCACAAGTGAGTATGAGTTAGTTTTACTATATCATGAGGCACTATAGCATGCAAAGTTGATATATACTATGCATGCTGCCAAGACATTTTTGGCCTAGAATTGGTTGTGGTCTATTGGGAGACTTAGGAATGATTTTATCATGGGTTTTACCTGGGAGTAACAAGGAATTTTATGAGATAACTTAGTTGTTAAGAGTTTTGGTTAGCAAGGGACACTAGAGGACTGTTATGTCTATCTTGTATAAGCAAGTGTGTATAACTGGACAGTGCTTGCCGCCCTATAATAATTATCAACTTATAGGTTATCTTCACTAGGATAAATTACTTTGTTAAGGTCCTTTTTCTTTTTTATTACTTTTATTTTTGGACGCTGACAAGTATTTTTCCAAGCGTTGTTATGACCAATTTAGACGCTGACATGGCTTTGGCAAACGTTGACAAGAATATAGTCGTTGGGCGTTGATGGGTTATTTTTTACCGTTGACACTCATTGGGACCTACCTAGTTGTTATTTTTGACGAATTTTGGGGCCGTAATTTTGGGAGCAGATAACTTTTAATTAATGCATGAGATAACTTATTTTCTATTCAATATTTTCATCATGATATTTTGAAAATAGTTGCCTCATTTTTGACCAATCACATGCATGTATCTCTCCTATATATTTGGCTCCTATTTTTAAACAGGGTACCTATTGTTCTTGTCTAACAATTTTCTCCTATAATTCATCTTTTCTAAATCATTCACAAACAGCTTTCTACAATGGCACCAAAATTTAAACCAAGTGATTTGGTATTGGGATTCAGGAGTCAACACAACATGATTGCATATTTGGACGCTGATGACACTCTGTTTCCCCAATACACCCAGATGGTGGCGTATTTGAATGCATCCCCAATTAGGTATGCTCTTTCTCATGCTCCTCTCATCTCTGTCACACATATTAAGCAGTTTTGGAACACAGTTAGTTCCTCAACAGTTAATAATGTGACTACATTATCATCTATTGTTCATGAGCATACATGGGTGGTTACTGAAGCCTTGGTTCGCCAGGCTTTGCATCTTGATGATGCAGATGGTATAACCACCCTTCCTATTCATGAAATAGAACAAGGGCTTCGGGCTTTGGGTTATCCTTTCCCTGATGAGGGAACTTTAAATAAATATCATAATCTGGAGTTTCCCCCAGCTTGGAAGTACCTCATACATGTCCTTTTACAATGTCTGAGTCCCAAGTGTACTACACACAATGAGATTAATAGATCCATTGCTAGTGCTATTGTGTGCATTGCAACTGGGTAAAAGTTTAATTATTCAAAAATGATTTTTGAGGGCATGTGTAAAAACAAAGGGAATAAAATGACTTTGGCTTATCTCAGATTTTTACAAATGGTTTTAATGTCCAAAATTACTGCACAAGGGATCATGATGATTTTTATGAGATCCCTGTGCAAAAGAAAGCTATTTTTACCAAGATGAACTCACCCCTCACCGTGACTTACCCCTCACCCCAGCTATGATTGCTGTTATTGAAGCAGCAAACCCTAACCAGACCCACAACCCCAACTTGACCCAATACCAGAACCTTTACCTTCAACTCACCACATGCAAATTGACCAAGAACCCTTTGACGCTGACACATTAAACGTTGGCGTTGATACAAGTAATCCAAACGTTGACACTTTTCCTTCACAGACCCAAACACCCCTTAACCTTCCCACATCCACCCAATCCACATCATCTTCTATCCCACCACAATATAGGTTTCAAAAACGCCAAAGGACTACTGGAGTGTTCTCCTCTAGTGGTCCTAGCCATGTAGCAGAGAGAACCACCACCACAAGTGTGGTCGGTGCAATGGATGAGGTTGGGACTATTGGTTCTGGCTTAGATGCTGGCCAAAACAGTCCTAACATCTTTAAGACCTTATCCTTGCCCCATGAATCTAACATGGGAGGTCAAATACCCATTTTAGAAGAGGGCAGATTGAAACCATACACCATAATGGAATTGACGGCTGTCTGCATTAGCTTGCAAAAGCAAAATGCAGACTTGGTACATATTGTCAGTACACAAGGCCTTGAACTCAAGCAATTGAGGGAGAGGATTGTTATTTTGGAGAATGCTAGCACAAGGCGTGGGATGGAGGAATCTCCCAAAGGGGAGGATGAGCAAATTAATGTGAGTGATAAGGGCTCACATGATGGTGAATCTTTGGGTGATGCTGAAGCCCTAACTAGTTTGAAGAAGCAACCAGGTATTGTTAGATCTCTGGTAACTCCTACAAATTTAGACTTGTCTTTTACAGCTATGTTGGAGCAAATTACAAGAGGCGCTGAGACATGTAATTTAGGCGTTGACAAGCAAAGTTTGAACGCTGACATGAGTAATTTGGGCGCTGACACAAGCAAACTGACCGTTGACAGACCTGTAGATGAAGTTGATGTATTCCAGTCATCATCTATCATCAAAGAAGTATCTTCACAGGTATTACCATCATCCTTACCCATCATTGATCCACTAGATAAGGGTAAAGGAAAAATGGTAGAAGTAGAAGTTCCAAAGAATGCAGCACAGGTTGAGTTTGATAGAAGGTTGGCTACACAACTTGTGGAACAAGAAAGAAAGAAGGTTGGTGAATCACCATTTGTTGCCACTTCAGAGGAACAAGAACGAAGTGATGAAGCTAGTTCAGACTCAAGTGTGATGATAATAGAACAACCAGAAAGACTTGAGTATGGTGATGATTTGGCAAAAGAGAAGCTTAATGAATTGAAATTGCAAGTTGATTTTGATATGCCAGAAGTTGTTTAGATGTACCATGCTTGGGAAGATAGGTGTATGGAGAATCCAGATTTGACTATTTCAGACAAAATATGGGGTTTGGAGATTCTTCTAAGAGTACAAAAAGACTGCAAGGTAATTCTGAAACACAAAGCTAGCAATATTCTCTAAATGCTGAAAAGGGATAGAAGGGAGCTGTACTACATGCTACTCAGATGTCATGGAACAGGATGGACCTATAAGAAATTGTTGGGATTATCCTTTGAAGAGTTGGAGTACAAGGCTTATCCCATTTGGGCTAAAGTGCAGGAAGAGAACACTCTAAGACTTCTTTCTGATGAAAGGAAAGAAGAACTTGCAGAAGAGATGGAGCTTAAGAAGGCAATGATTGTTCCCAGACCTTTGAAGAAGGGAGTTCCTCTTGAGTTTCCTAAAGATATGGATAGATTGAATCCAAGTGAAGCTGTTTTAAGAAGGAGCATCAAGCTCTCACCATTGGAAGCTTCAGATATGGTACAAGTGTTACATCTTGATGCCAGAAACCCTATTATAAGCTATGAAGAATATGAAAGTGGGTTTTGGAAGATTGGCAGGTATGGGAAAGAGGTATACACTTTTACTACACTTATATCTCTCTTTGCAAGTGTGGATAGAGAAGACTTGGTAAACCTTTGGAGGTTGTTGGAGGCCAAGTATGAGACTGAAGCTCCTACTTCAGTCAATGAAATAAAACTTTGGTCAACATTCAAGAGAATGTGTGGACCAACAGAAGAAGATCCTGCTGTTTGGAAGGATCTTGAAGATGATCTCAGTGGTCTTCAATGGCGTTTGTATTCAGCTGCTCGTGTTTGTTATTTGAGCTCTACAAAGTTTGCTGAGTATCTTCTTGTAGATGCTCAATATCCCATGTCCAAAGAAGTTTTGGAGAAGATGAAGACAACTCAGCTGGAGATAGACTATTCAAGTGATGTGGCCAAAGATTTGATCAGACATATTTATTACCAATATGATAAGCGTTTTAAGATTCCTCCTAGTTCTCAATTTTTATTCAGAAACTTGATTACTAGAGTAGATATCAAGTTTAGGGGAGGATTGTTGGGAATAAAATGTAGCCAGTTCACTTGAGCGCTGACAAGAGGAAAACAAGTGTTGATAGGAAGAAAACAAACGCTGACAGATCAAGCGTTGACAAGAAGTAGTCAAGTGTTGATAGGTTAAAGACAAGCACTGATAGAAGGATATGGTCTACGCGTATCTTGTTTCTAGTTTGTTTCTAGTAAGGATAAGTTCAACATTGTATTTTCTATAATTATCTTTACCTAGAATAGTTGATACGTAGACTCTTGTACAAGGCTTCTTATGTCTATAAAAGAAGACCTTTAGGTTATGTTTCATATAAATTTTCATACGTTAAACACTTTCATTGTAAGCAAGTTTGTCATTATCAATCAAGTGAAAGTTTGTTTACATCTTTGTGTGTTCTTGTTTAAGTGTTAATTTCGAATAAAACTTAGATTACTTTATACATAAACAAAGTTTCTCTACGTGTATAACTTGATATAATCTCGTATACACAAAGCTTAATCGATCTAAGTTTGGGATCAACATATTTGCTTGTTTTCAAGATTAAACCCTCTTGAACGTTTTGGTGTTCCACCAATGTTCTAAAGTCATCGAAGGCGTTCACTCCACGTGATCGTTTTCATTCTTTGAGGCTCTTTTAATTGAGAAATCGATTCAAGGAGAGATTTGTAGATTTGAGTGTACGTAATACACAAAAATCCAATTTTTTTTTTGAAAACAATCAAAAAACAAAAAAATTGAAAAAATCGAAAAGCCGCATAAAGAATCTTCTTTGCTACCTTCCATTCTACGCTTAGTGCATGCACACTCGATCGAAGGATTATTCTAATTCTAGCGACGTTTCGAATCGACGTAATCATAATCGAAGGAATCGACGACGTGGACGAGATTTAGAAACCGACGTTCCTAATATCGTTGTTGAAGAAACCTTAGACGAGATGGCCAACAATCGTTCGATGATGGAATTGCTTCAAGCGCCCACCAAGTTTTATGGAGACACGATCATAATTCCCGCTATCGAAGTAGAGAATTTTGAGATTAAGATCGGAATGCTTTCGTTGATACAAGCTACGAAGTTTCGAGGTCGTGAAGCAGATAATCCTCACGACCACATTCGAAATTTTGATCGTCTTTTGGCCACGAGCAAGTCTAAGAATGTCGACACTGATGTCGTCAAGCTTATGCTTTTTTCGTACTCGCTCGATGGAGCCGCCAAGGATTGGTACGAGAAAGAGCCACCTAATTCGATAATTACGTGGAAGGATCTCGTTTCCAAGTTCGTTAATCATTTTTTCCCACCGTCTAAGACGACATTTTTCAAAAACGAGATTACGAGATTTGAGCAAAATCCGAATGAATCTTTTAGAGACGCGTGGGATCGTTTTAAGGAATTGCTAAGGCAATGTCCTCACCATGGATTTTCCGAGTTGCACCAAATCGATACGTTTTACAACGGTCTTAGTTTTCAAGAACAAGATTCGTTGAATTCCGTCGCCGGTGGCAACTTTTTGTGCAAAACTCCGAAGGATGCTTTAATGATTATTGAGAATCGATCCAAGGTTTACCGAATCTGCAACGCACCGAGTGTTGCCAATGTCGCCAATGTTAGTAATTCTAATCGCGACATTGAGAGGGTTGATGCGAAAGTCGACAAGTTAACAAATGTGTTTACCTCTTTTCTCGTCGAAATGCGAAAGAAAGACGCTCCCGCTACAGTGAAAGCGGTTGGGACTTCGTGTACGTTTTGTGGTGGACCACATAATTATTACCAGTGTGTGGCTACGGATTGCCAAACGTCGAATGTGAGTGCGTTAAACGCCGCTCCACCGCAACAAGGAAATTATAACCAAGGCAACAATTTTAATCAAAACCGAAACAATTTTCAAGGAAATAATCAACAAGGAAATTTTTCAAATCAAAATCAAGGTTATAATCAAGGTCGGAATTTGAATTGGCAAAATCGAGACAATAATCAAAACTCGATTTTTTCAAACAACAACAATCAAGGAAACGATTTTTCAAGTGGGAATCAAAACAATTTTCAAAGAAGTAATCAAAACCAAGGGAACTTTAATGATAATCAAAATAGTTCGTCAAACGATTTTCAAATTTACATGAAAACGAATGAGGCTAATATGACACGATTAGAGGGAGAAATTGGTACTTTGAAAAACGATTTTTCCAATACTTTGAAACTTCAAAACACAAATATTGAGCAAGGACAAATTGATATTAAAAAGATGTTTTCGGCTATTATGAACAATGCCTCGGGTGCTTCATCGAGTTCGTTACCTAGTGACACCATTGCAAATCCGAAAGAACAATGTAAAGCCGTCTCGTCTCGTGTAAAAAGTCGTGTGATTACCCCTACCCTTGATGGATTACGTGTTGTTCCTTCTTCTCAACCCTCGACTTCTAAGACGTCTTATTGTTCTAAAGTCGATGGGGTGAACGTGGCGACCAAGGAAAAGAGTGCACACCCTTGTGTACCTCAAATTCCATCAACGGTTCAAAAAAGAGCTTTATCGACCTTACCCAAGTAACCCTTGAAGAAACTTGTGCATCGATCCTTCTTAAAAACCCAAAAGGCATATGCCGACAAAGGAAGAGGATCCAGGCCAATTTCTACTACCTTGTGATTTTTCCGAGATTGAGGGATGTTTAGCCCTTGCCGATTTAGGTGCTAGCATCAATCTCATGCCTCATTCTCTTTGGAAATTGACGAGATTGCCTTCACTTACCCCCACGAACATGAAAATCGAGCTTGCAAATTGTACTCCACTTATACCAATTAAATAGGCGAGGATGTCTATGTCAAAGTTGGAAAGTTTGTTTTTTTCCCGTAAATTTCGTTATATCCGATTACGAGTGTGACCCTAAATGTTCCATTATTTTAGGTCGACCATTTTTATCGACGGCTCGAACCGTAATCGACGTTCACGGAGGGAGACTTACTATAAGATATGGGGAGGATAAAATGGACCTTTTCACGAGTAAATCCCAAGTGTCTTATGATAATGAAAAAACCGAGGTTTATAAACCTAATGTTTCAAATTCTAATGATTTTAAAATGTTTACTTTAGCGTAAACTTTGAGGCTTAATGCATGTTTTGAAAGAATTAAGAAAAACGGTTTTAAAGATGATGATTTTAATGATAAAGAATACATGTACCTAATTCAAAAGGGTATGCGTAAATTTATGGATAAAAAATCACTTTGGGATGTATTCGATGAAAAAAAAGACACACGAATTCCGAAGGGCGACGTTAATTGCCATCACGACAATGACAAAAATGGACTCGTCTTCACCACCTTCGAAGGACCACATCTTTGAGGCTTCAAATTCTAACTCCATCGAAGTGCCTCCTTTTCCTAGCCTAACACCCGTTGAGGCTAAAGGTTTCATTGACATCGATCCTCTCGTCATAGAAAAGTCACCTAAGCATAATCATTCGACTTGTAAGACCATGTTTGTGAGTGCTCACATCGACTCTTTCTTTGACGATGACGATGGCGATTTTTCCGAGATTAATCATGTACTTCAAAATCCACATGCCATTTTTGAGGATTCTCCTAAAAAGACCTCTTCTTATGTGAAGTACGATGATTACGAGTTTGATCCCGAGATTCAGGAAATTATTGAACGAGAGCTAGCTCTTTTGCCTCCACTTCCATCTACAAGTGAGGTCGATCTTTCCAAAATCGAGGATGAACTAAATGAGTTGGAACGTCTTATTTTCTATGACGAACCAACTCACGTGACCCAAAATCCAATTCTCGAGGAGTTACCTAATCAACACTCCTCAAATGAGAATTATGTTTACCACATTTGTGAGGATTTAACTTATCAACAATCCCCACAAATGAATGCTGGTTTCGTGCTTGATCATTATCTTTTCGAGAGAGTTTCTAAGATACTCAAGGAGGGGAATGACAAACCTTGGTTTGACAAGCCTCTCTTTGATGAAGAAATCGATGAGATCGACGTTCATGAGGATGACGAGTATGTTGACCCCGAGGGGTCGTGTTCTTTATTGATAAACGTTTTTATAACTTATATAATCCACCGCCTCCTCCCACCAATGGCTTAAATGTGAGGATTTTTAGCGCTACTAATTTTGAATTTGACACGCCAAATATTTTCGACATTATCAAATCGGGTTTTTATAAAGAGTTTTTAAACGATGAAAAAGGAAAGGATTTTAAAAATGTTTTAAAAGATTTTTCTACAAGTTTAACTCCGTCATCACCGCATTTTATGAGTGCTACCACCTCATCTACTCCGTTTGACGATGGTTTGTGTGATTTTAGTGTAGGGGAATCCCCTTATGTTCCCTCACGTTTTTCCACCGAGCATGAGATTTACGATCCCGGAATTTCTTGTAAAGGGAAATCTCGGTCTTCCACTGATGAAATAAATGGAAACTATATTCATTTGCTTGGTGTGAGTCTACCTCCATTAGCTCATTTTGTTGCCTTACCCATTGTCCCACCTTTCTACTTCTCATCTCTTCTCTTTAACCCCTTTGGGGTTCCACTATCAGTTGGAGTAGCGTTGTTTCGTCTTTCATCCGAAAATGAAGACGCTATCTTTGACCCCGGTATACGTATATCGGGTTCTTAAGGTACTCCATGTACTTTTGGGAATTGTTTATCATGTAAGCCCCACCAAAAATGACCATACCATGATTATCCCTAAATGATCACATTTATGGGGATTCGAGTCGAGCTTTTGACTCGGTTATAAAAAACAAGGTGCCTCGTCGGGGATTCTCATGCTTATCCTTATAAATATTATATTTTTCTATTTAATGTAACGAGGGGACTTGTGCTCTTCCAACCTTTGTTCCGTGGTTGTTTGTGATTGTGATTCATTAGGTTCATCGTCATCATTGAAGCCTCTCGTGTTCGTTTTACGGATCACTCGAGCTTCGATCGTTTCCTTTGGAGATTTCGATATCCGATGATATCCTTTTATGTTCTAACGTTTATCTTATTAGCATAATTTATAAACGGCTTTTAGGTTATTCGTTTTACCCTTTCCATGCTCGAGATTAAGCATTCGATTTCGTCTCTAGTATGGGGGTGTTTTCACCCCTAGACTCGAAACATTGAGGACATGTTTAGTTTTAGTATGGGGGGTGAGTAGAAACTTCACCTTGCTTACGTCACCACGCAATCCAATATTCATCTTTTTGTTATCATTTTGTTGCAAAATAAGGCTAAAAATGGCCAAATTTTAAAATTTTTCTTATTTTTCATAAGTGTTTAAGACACGAATGTAGGTTTTCCCATGGTGAGAATAAGAGTAATTTTTTACTCAACCGTGCGTGTTGAGAACTTAGCTTTGATTCCTTAACTTTTTAGGCTAAGTCTCTTTAATTAGGACGAGAAATGATAGAGTTATTTATAAGTCTCATAATCTTTCACGATCTCATGTGTAGTAATTTTTAGCTTATTCTCCCTACGCTTTTGATAATAAATTGTTAATAAATATTGATTTAGCGGTTTAGTGACTATTGTTGGTTTCTAATTTGTTTTAGTAGCTTCCATGTAATTAAATTGGGAAAACATTAAGGTATCGCCAGCGTCACACTTTTGAAGTATTGGCAACCCGAATAATCAAAAGCTTGACCCAATAATATGATTTCAAGTGCTCACCTAAATTAAGAAAAAATTTGAAGCTCACAAGGCTGAAAAATCTATGCCCAAAATGAAAGTGAATCAAGCCTTAATCTTCGAAGCTCTAAAGATCCAAAATTCGCCTTAGCGTGAGGATATACGTCAAGTCATAATAAAACCACCGATGATGGCGGAAAATAAAAGACAAGGGCAAGACCGAAGTCATAATATAAGCTTCATGGCGAAGTTGAATAATAGATGGAGGTAAACCATGATAATAAAACCACCGATGATGGAGGATAATAAAAGTGATGGTAATAAGTCTCATGTTCAAAACCGCTCTAAAATCATGTTTATCGATCCTTCTTGTTGACTTAATTTTTTGACATCGTTGTCTATTAGGGTGAATTATGAATTCAATGATTTGGTTACACCGTTAAGACTCTATTTTTAGACCTAATCTATATTCACGCATAAGTCAATGATGTATCCTCATGATCATTAAGACAAAAATAAAATATAAGAGATACCAAGTAGGAATAAGGGAGTCTAGGTTCGTAATTAACACTCATGAGATATGATCGTGTTGGTAACTTATAATAATAATGATCTCGTTACACGCTTAGCATGGAATCGAGTGAAAATCAAGGACAACGAAATTATTTCTAATGAAGCATTCACGTGTTCTTATTCTTCGACCCTAAAAGTCACTTAATCGTGATGAAAACAATACATTATGTCTAAAACACGTGTAGTAGTTTATCTAAGTCTATGTCTTCAATAAATGTCATCATAAAATGAATTTTTAAAGTGCTACGATACTTAATTCTAGAATTGCGTAAGGGCACGACAATGGTTTAGTATGGTGGAGTGATGAGACTGCAAATATACATAGTCTCATCGTCCAAATCGTGCTTAAAACGCTAAAAATATCATTAAAATACCCCAAAATATGCTTGTGTTTGTTCATTGTGTATTTTAGGTACGGATATCGTGAATTCAACAAAAGATCACAAGAATCGGGCAAAAACGATCACGAGGAATGAAGCCGTACAAAGAACCGGACCCGAATCATGAATTTACAAAAAGACCCTTGAAGTTTGAAGATTTGTCAAGAATGGTCCCTCAACTTTAGAAGACTTGTTACTTTGACCCTTGCAAATATCAAAAATTGCAAGTTTGGTCCTTAAGTTTCAAGATTATTCGTTTATGGCCCATGAAGATATCAACATTGGTAAATTAAGTCCTTGATCATGTTTTTATATAAGTGAGGTACTAATTTGTCATTCCCCAAAGATGTTTGTGAAGGAAATGAAAAGAAAAAGATGTAAAATTATGTTTCCCAAAAATCTGAAAGTGCAGGGGGTAATTTTGCCTTAATCCAATACCCATACCAATTAATACCCACTATAAGCCCAAACGAACCCACCACAATCCCTTAACCCGGCCCAAGTCAACCATAGTCAAACCCCACTTAACTTTTTTTTACCTGGTTTTAATATAATAAAAATGGAGGGAAACACTTACTCTTCTACTAATTCCCCATCAAACTCAGCTATGAACTCATAAGAACCCTAATTATAAACTTCATTAAACCAACAAATTAACCTCAACCCACATCCAGATACCTAATTACTAAGCTTTTAACCAAAAAACCCACTTTTACTTTGGATCCCACATCACCACAGGTCCCACTCAACCCTCCCCTGCCCCCTTGTCACTTGAAATATAGAAACTAACGAATCCTTGCAGAGAATCAATGCTTCATGTCCATTGCTTGGTCCCTAATGTTCATCCTATGGCTAAGATTCATTCAAGCATAATTGGTATCACATGGTTATTCCATAAATCACATGAAGGCATTTTGACTATTTTTCAAAATTCAAATCACAAGGGCAATTATGAGAATTCGTGTAGTAGGGTTTCACATTTGTAAATTACTTCTGGTATCTTCTTCCTAGTCCTATTAAAGGAGCTTACAACATGTGTAAAGCCCTTTGTTCCAGCTTATTGTATTTTTTTTACTTATGAATATTTATAGTTTAAGTCTTTTTAATCTACATAAGCTGTGTTCCATTTTGTTTTCATTGTTCTTAGTGTAACTTTAAATTTTCTGCAAATTTTATTTAGTCACTTTACAATAACTGGTTTGGGTTCAAGGACACTTGGTCCATACTAGTTTTCTGTATTAGCTTATAGGAGCTTTTATGTGCTTATTTGGTTGACACCCAAATAAGCACTATAAGCTTGTATAAGCTTCACTTTTAGTTTGGTAAAAAAAAGGGATTGGTATTTTTCATCAGAATTTACAAAATCTTTTATTGCTTTCTTTTTTTACTCACCCAGTACCCTATCAGCTTATTTCCAAAAGCTGTTGAGTTAACAAATTCTGGAAAAAGATTTTGGAGTAGTGTTTTCTTTGTATGTCGTTGTTGTTTCAAGACAGGAGGAAGAAGGACCCCGTTGTCTGTTGTAGTCCTTGGGGGGCGATTCTTGTTGGTTTATTTCTAGCTCATAACAGCAGCCCCATAACCTTGTCAACTGGAAAGCTTGTGCCTTGCGCACATCAGCTCAGAACCAAGGGGGTGTGGATGTACACCCCTCTTTGTAAGGCTTTGAGAACCCACCCACATATTTTTCTACATGAATGTTGTTTATGAAGGTGTTTTGCATATGTGCTAGTAACCTTGTAGTTTAATGTTATAATCCTACTTTGTTTAGGTGTTAAATTATTTGTTAACTCTTTGTGTTGCCTGCTCTTTGTTTTAGCTTAATCTTTGTTTGAAAAAATTTAATTTCTGTTTTTAAGGGGTGTTTGGGATAAACTGCATAAAGCTTTTGGGGTGACACAAAGGCTTAAACTCTTGCTCAAGTATCTATGTTAGTGTTAGTTAGTTGGTTTCTGAGATCTATTTGGTAGGTTTAGTGCAAAAGTTTAAGTTTCCTAGTCCTTATAAAAATCTGCACAAACAAGTAAAAAAACAAAAAAACAGTGGGTTCTTTAAGCCTTGATTTTTGTGTTTGAAAACTTGAAACTTAGTATACTATTAGAAATTAGGTTATATTAAGTCTAAATAATCTAGGTTTTAAGTTTGGTAGATATTTGTAGCTTATGCGGTTTGTTAAAAGTCAATTTTTTTTTCTGTATCTGCATGCTATCCAGGATCTCTACATTTTAGTTTTGTCTGATATCTTATATAACTAAGATCGTCCTCTGACAGTATCTCGGACAACAAAGAAAAACCTTCTTATGTGCTTTTTTCTTATTTGCTAATTTTTGGCTTATTTATCTTAAAGACCTTGTTGTTTTTTGCTTGTTATTGACTCCCCACAACTCATTGGTTGTGGGGGTTCCCTCTGTTTCCAAGGAAAGTAACAAACGAAGATTAAAAGTCGCGAAAACCAATTTATGTCCAAACAACACTAACGGTGGTAACCCCTGTTCCCACTGAAACCACCAGCAGTTGCCACTGTTAGTGCAAACCACAAAGTGTCACTTTCACTTTTTTTTACAGTTTTTATCTTTAGTGCCCTTTTTGTAATCTTTTTCATCCATTTCAATTTTCTTATTTTTGTTTATTTATTTTAGTATTTTTAGAAAATTTTAATTTTATTTTACTGTTCATCTTGTTATTTTTAGAATTAATTTAAGCTTAATTAAGGTTTTAAAATATCTGTTTTGTCTTTTAGTGAGAAAAATTACTTTTTTAACATTTACTATTTTTCAACTGTTTAGTATTATAAAATAGGATTTTTGAAACAGTAAGTTTATTTTAGGCATTATTTTATTATTTTTAATCATTATTTTAGTTAAAAAATTGTTTTTAGTGATTTAAAAATAGAAAAATAGTTTCTAAAAATTAGAAAAAATACTTTTTAGTCATTAACTAATATAAGTGAGATATTAGTTTAATAAAATAATATTTTGGGCTTTTTCTTAGTTATATTTATTTTTAGGGCTTTAATTAGCATTTAAAATTGAATATTTAATTAATAAAAGGTGTTAAAATTTATTTATTGAATTTCTATTCTTACTTATATTATTTTAGACTTATTTTTAATTTTTAATCAAATTTATGGTTTAATTTTTAATTTTGTCGCGTTTTACGTAATTACGTTATCGTTTTACGTCAATACGTCGTAGTGTAATCATAGTCGTAGCTCGTCTTTATTTTTCTGTCTTCTAAACCAAAAACGAGACTAATCCAAATTTGATTTATATAATTGGCACTTAATTCACACACCTCCGCCGAGAACGAACTCGCACTTATTCGGTTTTACGTTTTTCCTAAAGCGTAAGACTTAATACTTGCCGCTCATACGTGTTTTTCCTAAAACGTGTACGAAAATACTACAACATTTTATAATGCTCTTACTGAGGAAATGTTAACTGATTTAAGATATGTTAAATCTCTTAAAGATGAAGTTGATTTTCTTCAAACTAAATTAAAGACACAAGAACACCAACTTTCAAACGAAATTGATCGACTTTCGAAGGAATACTTTTATGTTGACCATATGAATAATATACTAGGTGTGTATACCGATCTTGATCAATATTGTCATGTAGCATGTCTAGTGTCAGAAACGGACGAGAAATGTCAAAATCTGTTGATCCCAAACTTAGATCGATTAGCTTTTTTGTATACGAGATTAGATCAAGTAATACACGTAGAGAAACCTTGTTGTATTGAACAAACTAAGTGTTATGCGGAATTTAACACTTAGAACAAAGAACACACAATGATATAAACAAACTTTCACTTTGATTATCAATATCAAATTTGCTTACAATGAAAGTAGTTTACGAATGAAAACTTATATGAAACTTTAACCTAAAGGTCTTCTTTTATAGACATAAGAAGCCTTGTACAATAATCTACGTATCAGCTATTCTAGGTAAAGATAAATATAGAAAATACATTGTTGTTCCTATCTTTACTAGAACTATTCTAGAATATAATACACGCGTAGAATATATCTTCCATCAGTGCTTGTCTTCAATGTGTCAACGCTTGACTTTATCTTGTCAACGCTTGAGCTGTCAGCGCTTGTTTTGTTCTTGTCAACGCTTGTTTTACTCTTGTCAACGCTCAAGTGATCTGGCCTTAATTTATTCCCAAAAATCCTCCCCTAAACTTGATATCCACTCTTATGATCAAGTTTCTGAATAAGCATTAAGGACTAAGAGGAATCTTACAAACCTTCTCATATTGGTAATGAATAAATCTGATCAAATCCTTTGCCACGTCACTTGAATAATCTATTTCCAGTTGAGTGTCCTTCATCTTCTCCAAAATAGCCTTGGATATGAAATACTGAGCATCCACAAGTAGATACTCAGCAAACTTTGTAGAACTCAAATGATAAACACCAGCAGCTGAATATAACCTCCATTGAAGACCACTGAGGTCATCTTCAAGATCCTTCCAAATTGCAGGATCCTCATCTTTTGGTCCACACATTCTTTTGGATGTGGTCCAAATATTTATTCCATTAGCTGAAGTTGGTACTTCAGCCTCATACTTGGTCTCTAGCAACCTCCATAGGCCCACCAAGTCTTCTCTATCACAACTTGCAAACAAAGATATGAGAGTGGTAAAAGTGTGTACCTCCTTGCCAAATCTGCCAATCTTCCAAAACCCACATTCATCTTCTTCATAGCTCACAATTGGGTTCCTGGAATCTAATAGTAACACTTGCACCATATCTGAAGCTTCTAAAGGTGAGAGCTTGAGGCTCTTTCTGATGAAAGCTTCACTTGGATATAGTGGATCCATATCTTTGGGAAACTCAAATGAAATTCCCTTCTTCACTGGCCTGGGAACAACCATAGCTTTCTTGAGTTCCATTTCTTCTACAAGTTCTTCCGTTCTTTCATCTGAAAGAAGTCTGAGAGTGTTTGCTTCCTGCACTCTCACCCAAATGGGATAAGCCCTGTTTTCCAACTCATCAAATGTCAAAGCCTTCAACTTCTGATATGTCCATCCAACTCCATGACATCTGAGCAACATAAAGTAGAGCTCCCTTCTATCCCTTTTCAACTCTGAGAGAATATTACTTGCCTTGTGTTTCAAAATAACCTGGCAATCCTTCTGAACTCTAAGAAGAATCTCCAAACCCCATATTTGATCTGAAATGGTCAAGTCTGGATTCTCCATGCATCTTTCTTCCCAAGCATTGTACATTTGAACCACCTCTGGCATGTCAAAGTCAACCTGCAATTTCAATTCTCTCAGCTTCTCCTTGGCCAACTCATCCCCATACTCAAGCCTTTCAGGTTCTATAATCATCACACTTGAGTCTGAGCTAGCTCCATCACTTCCTTCTTCTGAAGTCACAACAAATGGTGACTTTTCCTTTTCATCCTGTTCTATGATTTGTGCAGCCAATCTTCTATCAAATTCAACTTGAGCTGCATCCTTTGGAACAATCTCCTCTACCATTATACCCTTACCCTTATCTGTTGGTGCAATGGTTGGTAAGGTAGATGGTAATACCTGAGTAGAAACCTCCTTGATGATAGATGATGACTGGGATACATCACCTTCATATGCAGGTCTATCAACGCCCAATTTTGTCCTATCAGCGCCTAAAATATTTCTATCAGCGTCCAAATTTTCCTTGTCAACGCCCAAATATCCTCCCTCAGCGCCTTTTGTAACCTCTCTCAACATAGCTGTAAATGATAAATTTAAGTTGGTAGGAGAGACTAAGGACGTATCAAAACCTATTTGTTTCTTCAAAGTTGTAAGGGCCTCAGCAACATCCATTTATTGACCATCATGACTGCCCTTATCACTCAGATTTATTGGATCTTCCTCCCCTTTAGAAGATTCCTCCATACCCCTTTTAGCACGATCACTTTCCAAAACAACAATCCTCTCCCTCAATTTCTTGAGTTCAAGGCCTTGTGAGCTGACAACTTGTACTAAGTCTGCATTTTGCTTTTGCAAGCTTATGCAGACTGCCGTCAATTCCATAAGAGTCATTGGTTCCAGTCTGCCCTCTTCTAAAATGGGGATTTGACCTCCCAAGTCAGATTCATTGGGCATGTATGAGGACTTAATGATGGTGGGACTACCTTGGCCAGCATCTAAGCCAGAACCAATAGTCCCAGCCTCATCCAGGGCACCAGCCACACTTGTGGTGGTGGTTCTCTCTGCTACATGGCTAGGACCACCAGAGGAGAACACTCTAGTAGTCCTTTGGCGTTTCATCAACCTATATTCAGGGGGTGTGGAAGATGGTGTGGAAGAATGGGTGGATGTGGGTTGGTTAAGGGGTGTTTGGGTTTGTGAAGGTTGTGTGTCAGCGTTAGAAATAGGCACATCAACGCCAACATTTAATGTATCAGCGTTGAAGGATTCTGAATCAATTTGCATGTGTTCAGGTGAAGGTAAAGGTTCAGGGATTGGTTCAAGTTGTGGTTGGGGGTCAATTTGTGGTTGGGGGTCTGGTTGGGGTTGTGCTGCTGCAATAACAGCAAGCAGAGGTTGGGTTAAAGGTAGGTCACGATGAGGTGGTGAGTTCATCTTCATAAAGATAGCTTTCTTTTGCTCAGGGATCTTATAAAAATCATTGTGATCCCTTGAGCAGTAACCTTGGACATCAAAAACCATTTGTAGAAAATGGGGATAAGCTAAAGTCATTTTTGTCCGCTTGTTTTTACACACTCCCTCAAAAATCATTTTAGAATAGTTAAATTTTTGCCTTGTTGCAATGCACACAATAGCGCTAGCAATGGATCTATTGATCTCATTGTGTGCAGTGCATTTATGACTCAAACATTGAAGGAGGACATGTATGAGGTACTTCCAGGCTGGGGGAAATTCTTGCTTATGATACTTGTTGAGAGTACCTTCATCAGGAAAAGGATATCCCAAAGCCCTAAGCCCTTGTTCTATTTCATTTATGGGAAGAGTGGCTATACCATCAGCATCATCAAGATGCAAGGCTTGGGGTACCAAAGCCTCAGTAACCACCCAAGGTCTCCCATGAACAATAGAAGTCAATGTGGTCACTCTATTAACTGTTGAGGAACTGATAGTGTTCCTAAACTGCTTAATATATGTGACTGGAATGAGTGGTGCATGAGAAAGATCATACCTTAATGGGGATGCATTCAAATACGCCACCATTTGTGTGTATTGAGGAAACAGAGTATCATCAGCTTCAAGATATGCAAGCATATTATGTTGACTTCTGAATCCAAATTCCAATTCTGATGGTTTAAACATTGGTGCCATTGATGAAAGCTGTTAAAATTAAGTGAAGAAGATGAAGTTGATAAGAGAAAAATGTGTTAGACAAGAATTATAGATACCCTGTTTAAAATAGGAGCCAAATTTATAGGAGAAGTAGATGCATGTGATAGGCCCAAAAATAGGCAAGTATTTTCAAAAATCAATCATGAAAATATTGAAAAAGTTATAAGTTATCTCATGCATTAAATGAAAGTAACAACACCTAAAATTACGGCCTAAAAATATGTCAAAAAGTAACAACTGGGTAGCCCCCATTGAGTGTCAACGGTTAAAAATAACCTATCAACGCCCAACGGCTATAATCTTGTCAACGTTTGCCTATAGCCATGTCAGCGTCTAATTTGGTCACAACAACGCTTGGAAAATTCTTGTCAGCGTCCAAAAATAAAAATGTTTTTAAAAATGAAAAATGACCTTAACAAGTAATTTATCCTAGAGAAGATAACCAAAAGCTGATAATTATTATAGGGCGGCAAGCACTGTCCAGTTATGCACACTTGCATAAGCAAGATAGAAATAACAGTCCTCTAGTGTCCCTTGCTAACCAAAACTCTTAACAACCAAGTTATCTCATAAAATTCCTTGTCACTCCAAGGTAATTCCCATAACAAAATCATTCCCAAGTCTCCCAACAGACCACAACCAATTCTAGGCCAAAAATGTCTTGGCAGCATGCATAGTATATCACCTTCGCATGCTACAGTGCCTCATGATTTAGTAAAACTAACCCATACTCACCTGTGGACACAATCTAGAATTGTGATAAGAGTATCATATGGATACCCAAATATCCTAAAGGTTCCTAAAACCTCCCTTTAAACTATGATACAAAAGTTTGCTAAAATCATGCATGAACATAAAAAATTTATGTCAAGATAGGAATGAAACATTCCAACCATCATCCATAAATAAAACTTGTCCAAATGCTTCTCCATTGATCCATAAGCAACTCTGTATCCAATGGTATACTGCTAACACCATCTGCACATTTAGATTGAAAACCACAAAACTAACATTGTTGCTGACAACGCCCCGATAAAACATGACAGCGTTGAGGGAAGCTTTGTCAGCGTTAGACAATTATATTGCTGACAACGTTGCAAAAACACTTATCAGCGTTCAATCAATCTTTGTCAGTGTTAGAAAAATATAGTGGAAAATCTAAATCATCAATAAGACCAATAACAATGCATCATCCTGTACATACTTTTACAAAAAGACTCCAAAACACATATTATGTGAGATTGAGCATTCCAATACTTGTTACCAAGTATTGAAATCTCCCAGCTTAAAAAGGTTTAGTTAATAAATCTGACACATTTTCCTCAGTGTCAACCCTATTTGGTTGTATTAAACCTTTCTCAAAGCAATCTCTTATAAAATGGTGTCTAATTTCTATGTGTTTAGTTTTAGAATGATGTACTAGATTCTTAATGATGCATAAAGTACTATTATTGTCAACAAATATCTTGGTATGCATGAAATTATACCCATAGTCCAACAGCTGGTTCTGAATCCACAAAACTTGGCCACAACAAGCAGCTGCAGCCACATACTCAGCTTCAGTTGTAGAATTAGCTACCACTGTTTGTTTCTTGCATTGCCAAGATATCAACCTGCTCCCAAGAAACTGACATCCACCAGTTGTGGATTTCCTATCAAATTTATCACCTCCATAATCACTATCTGAATATGCAATCAACTCCAATGGTGAATCCTTTGGGTACCACAAACCAAGACCAGGATAGCATCTTAGGTACCTAAAGATCCTCTTCACAGCATAAAGGTGACATTCTTTGGGAGTCACTTGATGGCGTGCACAAGCACACACAGCAAACATAATGTCAGGTCTGGAGGCAGTAAGATACATCAAGGATCCAATCATGGATCTATAGTGCCTGACATCAACATCTTTCCCATCTCCAATCTTTCCCCAAGGGTGTTCTCTATCCATAGGAGTAGTAGCCCTCTTTTCATGTGGAGAAAAGCCAAACTTCTTCAAGATCTCAGCAACATATTTATCCTGGGAGATGAAGATACCATCTGCTTTCTGCTGAACTTGTAAACCAAGAAAGAAGTTCAACTCCCCCATAGCACTCATCTTGAATTTGTCTGTCATAAGCTTGGAGAAATCCTCACTCATCTTTGGATCAGTAGACCCAAAAATGATGTCATCAACATAGACCTGCACAAGCAACACATCCTTGCCTTTCTTCTGTGTGAACAGTGTCTGATCTATGGTGCCCCTTTTGAATCCATTGTCCACCAAATAGGTAGACAAAGTACCATACCATGCTCTAGGGGCCTGATGAAGGCCATACATAGCCTTTTTGACTCTATACACTTTATCTGGATGCTCTGGATCCTCAAAACCAGGAGGTTGCATTACATATACTTCCTCAACAATGGTGCCATAGAGAAAGGCACTCTTGACATCCATTTGATAGACAGTGAAGCCCATGCAGGATGCATAGGCTAGAAAAATCCTTATAGCTTCAATCCTTGCAACTGGTGCAAAGACTTCCTCATAGTCTATCCCCTCCTCTTGTGTATAACCTTGAGCCACTAACCTTGCCTTGTTTCTGACCACAATGCCTCTTTCATCTATTTTGTTCCTGAAAACCCATCTTGTCCCTATAGGTCTGACATATCTAGGACAATCAACCAGCTCCCAAACATCCTGAATTGCAAATTGGTGAAGCTCATCCTGCATTGCTTCCAGCCAACTTGGTTCTTTGAGAGCATCAAATATTTTCTTGGGTTCCTCTTGTGACAGAAAACAGGCAAACAAACATGCTTGCACAAGAGGGGTATCAACCTTCTTGTGTATATTAGCAATAAACCCACCAAGACCTTGATGAGATCTTCTAGTCTGAACTGGAGTCATAACATCACCAATTATCTGAGAAGGGGGTGATTCTTCATTGTAGAAGTGAGAACTCCTCCTTTAAAAAGTCTGGTGTCCTCAACCTCATTCTCCATGTTGCTAATATCTTCTTCATCAAACTCTCTCTCATCAACATGAGGATGAACCTCTTCATATAATTTGGAAGGTTCACCTTGTTCAAAATTGGAAGAGAAAAGATGGGCAGAATTGTTGTCAACACCTGAATCTTGTTTGTCAGCGCTTGGGCTAACAACGCTTGAAGTGTGGTTGTCAACGTTTGAACCATCAACGTCTGAATTGGTCTTGTCAGTGCTAGATTTGCCTTTGTCAGCGCCTGAATGGCCATGCATGTTTGTATCTTGTGGTACTTGGAAACCACCATTATCTTGTCCAGCAGCAGCAGCAGTAGCAAAAGCATCTGTCCAAATGGGAATGGTAACATATTCTAGGATAGGAGATGTCTTTTCTGCTTGTGATCCAACCTTTTCATGAACCTGAGTACCTAAAACATCAACAACTTATTCCTCCATAACATTTGAAGTTACCTTTCACAATGTATGGATTAGTGACAGGCATATAATTTAAAGTTCTAGATAAAGGTTCCAAGTCAAATAACCAATTAGGACCACTTTCAGGATCACTAGGTTTATTCTCTAAAAACCTAACATGTACTCTTTCAACTATACGTTTGTCCTCTTTAAGATAAACCCTATAACCCTTGCTCTGGACTGAATACCCCATGAAGTAGCCCTCATCACCTTTTGCACTAAATTTCCCTAAGGCATCACTAGTGTCTAGTACTACTACATGACAACCAAAAGGTCTGAGAAAACCAATATTAGGTTTTCTTCCCCAAAGTAACTCATAAGGTGTTTTGTTCTGAATTTTGTTAACCAATGCTCTATTTTGCACATAGCAAGCTGTATTAACAGCCTCAGCCCAAAAGGCTATAGGAAAGTGAGCATCAGCCAACATTGTTCTGGCTGCTTCAATTAGGGTTCTATTTTTCCTCTTAGCAACCCCATTTTGTTGTGGGGTTCTAGCAATACTAAATTGCCTTGTAATTCCTTTCCTGGCACAGAAATCATCTAGCTTCTTATTCCTAAATTCTCCACCATTATCACTCCTAAGCATTTTAACCTCATTGCCATACCTCTTCTCAATCTGAGTGATAAAATCAATAAGAACATCAGCTGTGTCACTCTTCATAGCTAGAAAGAATGTCCAAGTAAACCTAGAAAAGTCATCTGTGATGACAAAGCAATATGACTTACCATTCAAACTTTCTATGTTGGTTGGACCAAAGAGGTCCATGTGTAGCATATGAAGAGGTCTAGAACTAGTGTACACCTATTTAGACTTGAATGAGACCTTGTGCTGCTTGCCTTTAAGACATGCAACACAAGAGTGGTCATTGTGGAAGGCCTTCTCAGGCAAACCATCAACTAAACCAAGCCTCACAAGTCTATTTATATTTTTAAAATTTATGTGCCCTAGTCTCCTGTGCCACAAATTACTCTCATCTACTGAGGCCTTAGCATTAAAACAAGACATATTATTATTCATTTTAATCCCATTTAAATTAACATTATATATGTCCTTATGCCTAGGTGTTCTATACTCAATATATTTCTCATCAGGGATCTTAAAATCCTTGCTTAACACCAAACACTCAGTATCAGTAAAAAGAACTTTATTTTTGTTATCACAAACTTGTGATACACTAAACAGGTTGTAATCAAGTTCTTTTACCAGGAAGACGTTCTCAAAACGCAGATTCTTGATGAGAAGGGTTCCTTTGCCTGTGATAGTACCATATCCGCCTCCAAAGTATACCTTATCACCATCTTTAATAGGAGAGAAGTTCGTCAGATAGTCTTCCTTTCCTGTCATGTGCCTTGAGCATCCACTATCCCAATATCCATAATCATTGACCTGTCTTTGAATGCCCTGCACATAAAGAAAACAAATTAGTTTTCTTTGGGAACCCAAGTCTTAAAAGACTTGGATTCATCTGGTTGTTCAATAAGAACAGACTTAGTTCTCACAACAACCCCATTCTCATCCTTCTTAGGATGAAATACCCAGTTAACCCCAATAGCTTTTGTAATGACCTTTGAAATGTAATTAAATCTATTGCAAGTCATTGAAATCCTATTATCATTAGGGTTTTGATATTTCTTGGGTCTCCATGTTAAGTTTGAAGAAGCTTTAGACCCCTTACCTTGTGGTTGCAAATATTTAGGTCTGGTCTTGTTTCTGTCAGCGTTAGAATTTGACTTGTCAACGCTGAAATTACCCTTGTCAGCGTTGAACCTAGGGTTTGCTACAGAAACCCATTGCCTATTTGACCAGGTGTTTGTCTTTTGAAATGGTCTTTGTCCATGAGTGTTAGACCCTCTAGTAAAGAATGGGGCAGGTCTAATCACTTGTGGACTTTGTTGCACACAAGGTTTGGGTCTGACAACGTTTGACTTCCTAACAACGTTGACTTTGTTCCTGACAGCGCTGAAATTGTTCCTGTCAGCGCTGGCTTTGGGAGCGTTGACACACTTGTATGCCAAGTGTGAAAAGCTACCACATGTGTAACAGGCTTTTCTAGACACAACCTTAGGTCTAGAAGAGAAGAAGCCTGTTCCATGATTGCTAACTTGGCTCTTGGGAGACCTAGTATTCCTATACATCTCTGCATATTTAATGGTAGGTCTTCTAACAGTATTTGAGCCTAGGTCAACAGCTTTACCAGTGATTGGGTTAGTAACCTTAATGGGTGTTGACTCATTTGGACTTTCACATAGCAAGCCACCCTTGACAAACAAAGTAGGGTTAGCTTTCTTCCACTCATTCAAGTCAGTCAACTTTTGTTGATACTCTTCAACTGGAGTGACAACTCTAGGTGGAGGAATGAATTCCTCCTCTTGGAGCTCTGGCAAACCAGTCCAAGATAAGTCCCTTTGTTGGACACCATAGAAGTCACCAGCTGGTGGTGGAACCAAAGAGTAATCATTCATCCCAATCCCAGTCATGTTTTTAGGATCCCTTTGTTTAGCTACACAGTCTCCTAGGGTTTGGGTGGCTCTATCAAATCTTTGAATTTTGAGGCCAACATTATCTTTATTCTTAATGGCCTCATCTAACTTAGCCTGTAACTCACCATTAACCCTTTCCATGATGTTTCTAATATCCATACTAGTCTCCAACTCATGTTTTAAGATATTAATTTTATCTTTTAAATCAAATTCCATTTTCTTGTTTTCAGAAACGGTTTTCTCAGTTTCAGTAAGAGCTAGTTGGTAATTAGACAATTTACATCTTTCAGTACTCATATCATCTTTTAATCTTAACACCTCATTGTTAAGTCTTTCAGTATTTAACCTACAACCTTTGCTACAAAAAGCGTCAGCATATACCTCATTATCAGATGAAGAGGAGGAGTGTGCCATGAGAGCATATTCAACATGCTCTTCTTCTTCAATATCAGCAACCAAAGCTTTATCCTCTTCAACATCCTTAGCCAGATAGCTCCAATCCCATCCCATGCCATCAATTCCTTGAACTGCAACCATAGCTTTGGAATCCTGAGCTTTAACAACCTGACTTGAGGGTTTACCAGCATCAGATCTTCTAGGAGATCTGCATTCCCTCATGAAGTGCCCCATACGATGACAGTTGTAGCATTCAACATTGGATTTGTCAAATCCAGCTGTGTCTTTAGCATTGAAGGTCATTTTCTTCTTAAACCTTATGTTCCACCTGTTTGCTCTTATACTAGCAAGAGCCATGTTCCACTTGATGTCCATCTCTTCCAAGTGCTCATCACTTATCTGCTCAAGGTCCTCATATGTAATCACTGAACCATTGGGCAGAGAAGCAATGTAAGCACAAACAGTATCCAAATCCAAACCAGCAGGTTTAACTCTTGGTTAGTCATTCTTGTATGTGTCAGCGTCTGATAAGGAGACGTTGACAGGACTTGTTCCAGCGCTGACATATGATGATCCAGTAACTAGATGCATGTAAGAGTCTTTCTGATTGAATTGACCTTCACTATGAGAGAAGAAGGCCATGTTGCTGTTGGTAGATTTGCTTCCATGTTCTAAAAGTGTTTCATCTTCCAACAGCCTTAGTTTGTTGTAGATGTCATCAAACGAGGAGCTCTTGTAAGTATTGTTGACAAGAATAGATCTTGCCTCAATCTTCCATGCCTCACCAAGACTTTTAAGAAAGGTAGCATTGATGTCAAAATCACCAACTTATGTCCCCATGAAGGACAATTTGCTTGTAATGTCAAGCAATCTGCTTCTCACACTACTCCGTTTCTTATTAGGTTGAGCTTTGAAGACAGCATAATCATGTAGAAGTTGCTTTTTCTTTTCCTCCTTAGTATCTACATTGCCACCATATGCAACTTCAAGAGCTTCCCAAAGATCCTTAGCAGATTCATAGCCTCTATATTTATGCTGGTTTTCTTGTCCCAAAGAGACTTTCAGAATATTTAGGGCTTTCATGTGAACCCTTTTCTTTGCTATGTCATCAGCAGCCACAGCTCTACCATCTCCAGGTTTTTCTCTCTTATCCTCTTCAGAACATCCAGCAACAGCTGATCTTTGAGCAATGACATCAAGAATCTTTTGAGCCTTATTGAATGTGTTTCCATATTCAATAATCTCCCAGAGTGTGTAGTCATAGATCCCCAGATATTGTTCAAAGTTGAACTTCCACAAGTTAAAGTTGGTTGCATCAAGCATGGGAATCTTGATGTTTGGTAAGGCTGAGGAAGAGGATGTTATTGCTTCAGACATGATGTTGTTAGGGTTTTTGAGAAAATTAGGGTTTTGGTGATTTTTGGGGTTCTGGTGTTCTTTAAGATCAAAAGTTCCTCAACAAGCTCTGATACCACTTGTTGATCCCAAACTTAGATCGATTAGCTTTGTGTATACGAGATTAGATCAAGTAATACACGTAGAGAAACCTTGTTGTATTGAACAAACTAAGTGTTATGTAGAATTTAACACTTAGAACAAAGAACACACAATGATATAAACAAACTTTCACTTTTATTATCAATATCAAACTTGCTTACAATAAAAGTAGTTTACGAATGAAAACTTATATGAAACTTTAACCTAAAGGTCTTATTTTATAGACATAAGAAGCCTTGTACAATAATCTACGTATCAGCTATTCTAGGTAAAGATAAATATAGAAAATACATTGTTGTTCCTATCTTTACTAGAACTATTCTAGAATATAATACACGCGTAGAATATATCTTCCATCAGTGCTTGTCTTCAATGTGTCAACGCTTGACTTTATCTTGTCAACGCTTGAGCTGTCAGCGCTTGTTTTGTTCTTGTCAACGCTTGTTTTACTCTTGTCAGCGCTCAAGTGATCTGGCCTTAATTTATTCCCAACAAAATCTTGAAGTTGAGCTTTCGAAACAAATTCAGTCATATAATAAACTTTTGAAAAGTTTTTCCCAACTTGAGAAACACTCCATTTCTCTTGAACTTGCTTTACAAAAAGGTGAAAAATCTCATAATCATAAAAAGTGTCAAGAAATGGCAGCTTCTTCGGTTCGTCAATTAAATGAAAAAGGTTTCGAAATAAATGATTTGAAAGCTCACCTACAAGAAAGGGACATAGCCATCAGTGAGTTACAAAAACTCATTAAGGAAATGAAAGCAAAGTCTTACTTGGATAAACCATCCGCCTTTTGTGAACCGAATGCGGTTAAATGCCCTAAATCATCTATTTTGGGCAAACCCCCACAGACTTTGCCTAAGCTAGGAACTGATAAGAGCAGAAATGTGATAGCACCCGGAATGTATAAGATGAACACTAGGTCCACTCAAACTGGAACATCGCGGTTACCTCAGAATACTAGGAAAACTAATCAACATGTGTCTTCTTCTACATGAGTAACTTCCACTACTAGCGTTAGCGGACCACAGCTTAAGAGCACTAGAATTCAAGATAGAGTCATGCCAAACAATAGTCAAGGGAAGAAGATGGAAGTAGAAGACCACTGTAGGAATTTTAAGTTTTCTAAGAATAAAACGTCTGTAACTGCATGTAATAACAGTTTGAATGTTAAGACTTCGAATGTTGAATTTGTTTGTGTTAAATGTGGAAAATGTGTTCGTACTTTCAATCATGATGCTTGTGCTTTTAATCATAATGACGTGAATGCTAGAACTAGGAAGCCTATTCTTGTGCCCACTAGTACTAGAAAACCCACAAGAACTTTGAACCAATCCACTGCTCAACCACTTAAGAAACTAAGTGCGTTAGAATCCACTACTCTGCGTAAAGAAAACATGTTAAAGAAGCTTTTTGAGAACATGAGTAGGACATGTAAACGGGGGTACTCACGAGTTACACCACCCGGATACTAATGGGTACCTAAGATAACCACTATACTAATTGAGTCTATAAATGTTAGCTTGCCTTTAGAATCTAGGCCTAATAAATTTTGGAACCCACTTCTGTCAAGGGCTCCCATTTGTCAAACTCTACATTGTCTTATAATTCTTATGCAGCTCGTCGAGATCATTCTATTCATAATGGACTCTAGGTGCACAAAGCACATGACGGGTAATCTCAAGCTTCTAATTAATTTCGTGGAGAAGTTCCTGGGTATGGTACGATATGGAAATGATCAGTTTGCACCGATACTCGGATATGGAGATTTGGTTCAAGGGAATATCACTATCAAACGGGTTTATTACGTCGAGGGACTGAATCACAATTTATTCCCGGTTGGTCAATTTTGTGATGCGGATTTGGAAGTGGCTTTCTGGAAAACTACTTGCTATGTTAGAGACTACGATGGGAATGACCTTCTTACAGGTTCTCGTGGTTCTGATCTCTACATAGTAACTCTTCAAGATACATCTTCATCAAATCCAGTTTGCTTAACGGCCAAAGCTTCATCCTCTCAAGCATGGTTATGGCATCAACGATTGTCACATCTCAACTTTGACACCATCAACTTGCTTTCGAAGAATGATATTGTGACCGGTCTTCCAAAGTTAAAATTCGTCAAAGTCCATCTTTGTTCTTCTTGTGAGTAGGGGAAAGCAAAATGGAAGCCTTTCAAAACAAAGACTACCCCAAGCTCAAAAGGAGGATTGAAACTTCTACACATGGATTTATGTGGTCCCATGCGTGTAGAGAGTATTAACGGGAAAAATTATATTCTCGTGATTGTTGATGATTACTCTCAATACACATGGACTTTCTTCTTAAGGTCCAAAGATGAAACAGCAGAGGTTCTCAAAAACTTTCTGAAGATGATACAACGCAATCTTCAAGCTCAAGTCTTAACCGTACGAGCAGATAGGTGATAGGTGTGAAAACACCCATCCTTTTACCACTTATTTCTAGCAAAAACAAGACCAAAACGCGTATTTTATGTCATTTGTTTGGAATTATGCGTGGTTTTTGTGTTTATTGTGTTTTCAGAGTCAACCGGATGAATATTGAAGAAAACATGGGATTGCACGGGTTTTATCGAAGAAAAAGACTCAAGACAAAGTCTATTGTCCAAGAGATGCAAAAGATTTGAAGTCAATGGGCCTATTTGAAGATTTATCGAAGAAAAGGACAAAAGATGGAAGATTTACATATGTAGAAGGAACTCAAGTCTATTAAACGAAGAAATTAAAAGACGAGTTGAATTTAATCGTCGATAAATCCCGAATCAGAATCGAAAACGTCAACTTTTCTGAAAAGACGAGAAGACAAGAAGAAAGGGAGAAAGCCCACTCACCAACCAACCACTGGGCCTATAAATAGGATCCACCTTCACACTTTTTGAGCTAGTTTTTATTTTCCATTCTTTTCTTTTCTTTCGTAGGGAAGAAGCCAACACCACTAAGGTGTTGGTGATTTTTATTTTTCTTAATTCAGTCTTTAATCATGTAAGTGTTTAATCTTTCCTTTTGTTTACTTTACATTAATCTATCAATATCATCTTCCATTTTCATCTTGTTCATCTTCATCTTTTTTATTTAAAGTTTAAAGTTTTTATTTTGTTGATTTGATCTTTAAAAGTTATTGGGTTTTGTGTTTTAATTGTTGGGATTTGATGTTTATGGTTGATAAATGATTAGTGTTTAGTTTGGTTTAAATCTTTTGGTTAAATTTGGCTTGTTTGGATTAAAATCGTATTACCCTGTTTTTTTCTGTTTACTGTTCTTCGTCCCCAGTATTCCGGATCACCCGGATATTCCGGATGAATCACTTTCATTTTTTATTCCGAATCAAAGTAATTATTCAGTATCAACTACTTTCATCCAGAATAATCAATTATTCCAGATCAACCCCAATATTCCGGATCAATTGCTTATTCCGAATCAAGCACTGTTTACATTTTATTCCAGATCGAACCTTTCATCCGGAATATTTTATATTCCGGATCAACTCCTTTCATCCGGAATAATCAATTATTCCGGATCAACTTTTATTCCGAATAGAACTTTTATTCCGCATCAAGCTCAAAATTCCGAATCAACCTTTTCCATCCGGAATATCCAATATTTCGGATCAAGACCATTTATTCCGCATCAACAATATATTCTGGATCAACTGACTTATTCCGAATCAAGGTTTCTAGTTTTAATTATTCCGAATGAGCATTTCTTCCAGCTTTTCTTGTTTTAATTTTCTAAGTTTTTGAGTTACGTTTTTAATCACTTTTCATTTGTTGTTTAAATTTTGAACTCATCTTTATTTCTTTTAACTTGATTTTCAATTGTCAATTATCTTAGCTTATTTTCACGACCTTGCTCTTTTTATTCCTTTTTCGTAGAATAGAAAACTAAACCTCCTATTTGTCACCAAGAACAACTATTCCACTTTGAACCGTGATCAATTCGAGAAGATACCGAGAATTAAATCTGAACCCCAATGAAAATCAATGTATAAAATGGCGCCGTTGCCGGCTCTTTTCGTGAGGATTAACGGTTTTTTGTGAGAGACGCGTTGGCTTTTGTAATCCGTTCACTCGTGAACGTTATTTTTCGTGTCCAAAATTTTCAAAAATCCAAAAACATTTGAAAAATCATAAAAAGCATTTCTTTTTCAAAGTTTTGCACCAAAAATATTTTTCTTGCTTATCTATTTTTCTTTATAGATTCTTATGTCCATTGCGTCGGGTGTGGGAAACAATTATCTGGGAACGACTCATGTCAATGGTGTACATGTGAGCGATGCGGAAATGATATCGACAATACACAATTTAGATTCAGATTTTGTCCCTTGTGCAACTGGACTAATTCGCCCTTTTTGAATCCACCTCCTCCTGTTCCCCCGTGCATCTATTGTGGAAGCGATTCTCATTGGCATGTTTCGTGTCCAATTCGATACCCGCCTCATGGCGAGCAAGAACTGGGTTACAATTATGACAATGGTAATAGCTATCTACAAGAAACACCGTATTTTTCTCCATACCCATGTTTCCAAAATTGTGGGGGACCTCACGATACTTCTTTTTGTCAGCCAATGAATTATTATGAGCCAGATCCGTGTCCTCAATTTTCTTCACCGATGGATTATTATGAACCAAATCCGTGTTCTAATTCTTCTCAACCGATGACTTACTATGAGCCACATCCGTACTATAATTATGGTTTTCATAACTATGAGCCCCCACATCCCAACCTCAATCATCAATCCTCTCAGAGAATTCCTATGGCCCAAAAACTCACTACTTTGAATGAAGAAACACACTCCGTTGTTTTGCAACTTCAAGAAACCGTTGTTCTGCTTAAAGAAGTTATGGAGAGGAAAAGCGACAACAACAATAGCAAGTATCTAATCTTAGTGATTATACCCCTCCTCTTGTACGTCAATACTATTATGATGATGATGACGATGAGAATACTATTTCTTGGAATGATCTAGTTGCTTAATGTCCTAGCGCATTTGTACTTACCTCTCTTAATATCTCCAATGCCTCTAAGGATTGTGATACTTCGAGTGAGATTAGTGATTTTGGTCTTGATAAATTCTTTGATGAGGTTTGTGATGTGCTAACTTTTGAGGAGCTTACGGATGAGGTCGCTCTTAATGATTATGTTCCTTCCACCAACACTTTGGGAGATGATTCTTTGGGTTTCTCTAATCCTCTTTTTGATCAAGATGATGATTTTACTTCTAGTGATGACGAGTCACTATCCGATGAAGACGTTATGCATGAAACTTTCAAGATTTATTCGAACCCTTTATTTGATTTTGATGACGCCTACATATCTAGTGAGGTGAATCCCCTCTTTGACAAAGATATTCAGGACATTAATAGCCCTGATTCTCTTGCTATTAATGAGCATACTTTGTTAGCCATACCTCCTTCTATCGCAGAGGTGGAAAGACTTGACTCTACTGAAAAAGGGACGCAGGTGGAAGGTAATTGTTCTCATACTTCTCATATTATATTGCCACCTCATCCTACCGCGTGCACACCCAAGCGGGTGATGTATCGCTTTTACTCTCCTCGTTTCATACCAAGAAATGAGGATGAGTGATTTGACCCGGGAGGTGACAATGACAATCCTATAATTGATACCATCACGGCTTTGCCGAGTGCTCATCATCCATTGTCTTTGGGGGATGACAATGTGCTTACTTTACCCACCCTACCTCCCGTGGATCTTGATTTCACATACTTCTTGTATGTTGAAAGGACCTTTCTCCCATTCAAGACTTATCCCTCCGCCTCTCCTTTGTTGATGTCAACCGGGAACGAGGACAAGGTCTTTGATCCCGGTATTACATTCGAGGCTTCCCCATGGACCATTTAATTCGGGGACGAGTCAGGCTCGTGACTCGGTTAACAAAAACAAGCGCTCTTCGGGAGGCAACTCGATTATCTATCTTTATCTGTTTTTACCATAAGTGTAGGGGGAGCCCCATGGTGTTTCTTGTTCTCTTTCTTATCATATGCAGGGATTAGAGCTTCAAAGACACACTCTTGATGACTTTTGACGAACCGTGATTCCGTGTTCCCTTCTTCCCGGTTCTATCCCAAACTCTTTTCGATTCACTATTTTATATTTCTCAATATTAAAATAGGAATCTCGTTAGTTGTCTCTTCCTTAGCAAGATTTAAACAACGTGCACAATGTCCTAAGTGTAGGGGAGTTTACTCTCATATGCTTAGACATTGAGGACAATGTTTATATTAAGTGTAGGGGGACTTCTATCGAAGTTTTAAGTGGACTTTTCCATTAAAATGCCTTCATTTAACCGGAAAATCATCTTTTTCAGCATTTTTCAAATTTTTAATTAACTTTGGCCATTTAGTCGTAATTTTTAAATTTTTATCGTTGCTTTCATATGTATATATCCCGCAATAAAGTAAAAAATATTAATAAAGTGGTGTAGCTAGTTTTGAAATCTTTGACATATTAGGCCCGTTGCGATTATTTTGACTCGACCCGAATAGACTTATCCAAGTTTATTCTAGCTATTATCCTTAACCATGTAGACCTTAATTGGTTTATTAGGCTAAGTATCCACGAGTCTCATTACTTGAGATTTTAAATTGTGGAGAACGAGAAATGAAGGAGTCAATTATAAGTCGGTATTCTTTCACAAGCTCACTTGGTGTGATTATTTTCCTATTCTCCCATCACTTTCTAATAATTTATCTGCAATAAGTAAGGTCATACGATTTGAAAAGTTACTTAGCTTCTAGCCCAAAATCGTTTAAAAGTTGCTCGGTAATGATAAGAGTTCTTAGCCAAGGCATAACTTATAAAGCGGGGCGCGAAGATTGGCGAGTCCGAAAAGGCCCTAACAAGGCATGAGGATTCAATCTTATTGTTAAAGATCCAAGGTGATGTGAAAAGCATTATTCCCAAAATCAATATGAAGGATCAAGACTCACGACGAAAAGCAATCAACTCCCATAAAGATCATGGAGAAGTCTATCCGAAAAGACCCTAACAAGGTATGAGGATAAATAGATCCAAGTCCGAAAAGGAGGCGGATCGTTGTATCTCAAAATCCCATGTAACTATTGAAGAAATAATGATGAAGTCGTGGTCAACAAAGTGGAGTATCCCTAAAAAATAATCCAAGTGAAGAACTCTATTAACGAAGAGAAGACCATTATCTCAAGAACGCCTCTCAAGATATGAAGTATGAAGTACATGCTAAATATCGGCCCGAGAAAGGTCTCAAATCGTGAAGCGAGTTATGCCAAGATATGAACTTTTTGATATCCCGAGAAGCAGTTTTAAGAGATTTTGTCCTTTAGCTAACTATTAATCAAATCGTCCTACTTTGCTTTCAACCTAAATAAACTATCGCAATAAGTCCAAAAATGCATCTTCATGATCATTCTAAGACAAAAATAAAATATAAGAGATACAACTAGGAATAAGGGAGTTTAAGCATATAATTAAGCCATGTGTGTAAGTGTTTGATTTGCTAACTTATAATAACAATGATCTCGTTTTTAAGCTTAGTTTGGGGAACGTGAAACTTGAGGGTGATAAATCTTCGCAACACCAAAGCCCTAATGTAAGTCCTTGATCTCTTTGCAAGTTATTTCCATATAGCTATTTTCAAGTGAAAATGGTTTTCTATCCTTTTGTTTCCTTTAAAGTTTTAATTTCTCTTAGTACTTTAATTTTTGTTTAGTAGTATGTTAATAAGGCCAAGGTTGATTGATTATGAGAAAAGTGTAAATTTGATTTATCACTAAGCATTGCATGAGGGCATGGCAATGGTTAAGTGTAGGGGATTTGATAGGTGTGAAAACACCCATCCTTTTACCACTTATTTCTTGCTAAAACAAGACCAAAAGGCGTATTTAATGTCATTTGTTTGGAATTATGCGTGGTTTTTGTGTTTATTGTGTTTTCAGAGTCAACCGGATGAATATTAAAGAAAACATTGGATTGCACGGGTTTTATCGAAGAAAAAGACTCAAGACGAAGTCTATTGTCCAAGAGATGCAAAAGATTTGAAGTCAATGGGCCTATTTGAAGATTTATCGAAGAAAAGGACCAAAGATGGAAGTTTTACATATGTCGAAGGAACTCAAGTCTATTAAACGAAGAAATTAAAAGACGAGTTGAATTTAATCGTCGACAAATCCCGAATCAGATTCGAAAACATCAACTTTTCTGAAAAGACGAGAAGTTAAGAAGAAAGGGAGAAAGCAAACTCACCAACCAACCACTAGGCCTATAAATAGGATCCACCTTCACACTTTTTAGCTAGTTTTTATTTTCCATTCTTTTCTTTTCTTTCGTAGGGAAGAAGCCAACACCACTAAGGGGTGATTTTTATTTTTCTTAATTCAATCTTTAATCTTGTAAGTGTTTAATCTTACCTTTTGTTTACTCTACATTAATCTATCAATATCATCTTCCATTTTCATCTTGTTCATCTTCATCTTTTTTATTTAAAGTTTAAAGATTTTATTTGGTTGATTTGATCTTCAAAAGTTATTGGGTTTTGTGTTTTAATTGTTGGGATTTGATGTTTATGGTTGATAAATGATTAGTGTTTAGTTTGGTTTAAATCTTTTGGTTAAATTTGGCTTGTTTGGATTAAAATCGTATTACCTTGTTTTTTCTGTTTACTGTTCTTCGTCCCCAGTATTCCGGATCAACCGGATATTCCGGATGAATCACTTTCATTTTTTATTCCGAATCAAAGTAATTATTCAGTATCAACTACTTTCATCCGGGATAATCAATTATTCCGGATCAACCGCAATATTCCGGATCAATTGTTTATTCCGAATCAAGCACTGTTTAAATTTTATTCCGGATCGAAACCTTTCATCTGGAATATTTTATATTCCGGATCAACTCATTTCATCCGGAATAATCAATTATTCCGGATAAACTTTTATTCCGAATAGAACTTTTATTCCGCATCAAGCTCAACATTCCGAATCAACCTTTTCCATCCGGAATATCCAATATTCCGGATCAAGAACATTTATTCCGCATCAACAATATATTCCGGATCAACTGACTTATTCTGAATCAAGGTTTCTAGTTTTATTTATTCCGAATGAGCATTTCTTCCAGCTTTTCTTGTTTTAATTTTTTAAGTTTTTGAGTTACCTTTTTAATCACTTTTCATTTGTTGTTTCAATTTTGAACTCATCTTTATTTCTTTTAACTTGATTTTCAATTTTCAATTATCTTAGCTTATTTTCACGACCTTGCTCTTTCTATTCCTTTTTCGTAGAATAGAAAACTAAACCTCCTATTTGTCACCAAGAACAAATATTCCACTTTGAACCGTGATCAATTCGAGAAGATACCGAGAATTAAATCTGAACCCCAATGAAAATCAATGTATCAATAGGGGTACTGAATTTTTGAACAAGACTTTGCAATCTTACTTTAAATAAGAAGGCATCTAACATCAAACCTCTATTGCTCTAACTACTGAACAAAACGGCGTTGTCGAAAGATGGAACCGCACTTTGGTAGAGGAAACTCGAACAATGCTTTATGCATCAAAATTACCACTATTCTTCTGGGCTGAAGCTATTGCAACTGCCTTTTATACTCAGAATCGTTCTCTCGTAATCCCTATACATGAAAATACACCTTACCACATCATCAACGATAGGTAACCCACTGTTAAATTCTTTCACGTATTTGGATCTTTATGCTACATTCTTAAAGACGGTGAGAATCTTGATAAGATGAAAGAAAAAGGTGATGAATGTATTTTTGTGGGGTATGCTACATTGTCGAAAGGATATAGTGTTTACAACAAGAGAACAAGAATTATTGTTGAAACAATTCATGTGCACTTTGACGAATTGCCATTTGATGACGTATAGTCCCCAGCCGGGTCATGAACCCGGCCCATGGGTACTACCCGTATCCGGCTCATCACAGATGGGTGGAATAATGTCATTCAGGCTTATGGGCTTGGATGAACAGTGACCGCACACATGTGTGCGGCCCACGGCCCGGTGCGGCCGACAAAGGGTTAGACAGAATCATATTCTGTCTAGGAATAGCTTTATCCCAATGGAGGAGGATATTCACTACCAAAATTAGAAGATAACAATCATTCTAATTATGATAGTTATCCTTTCCTTTGGGCCAAAGTATCAAGTGGCAGCCCACTAGGGTTCCACTGCCTATAAAAGGAACCCCCAAGGGTTCCACAAAGGTATTACGTTCTACTCACAACTCACATAAACCCAATCGATTACTTACTCTCACGCTGGAGTCTAATCGTGGGAAACATTCCAACGGTAAGCCTAACGCGTGCTTTTTAGTGTGCAGGATCCCAACCAAACGATTCACTTGGTGCAGGAGCCGGAACCCAGTCAACCCGAATTAAGCCTAATTCAGGTCTAGCAAGGATCACCCAACTTTTGCATCAACAAGTTGGAGCCTTCCGTGGGACCCATTACACTAAGCTAGAACAAAACCTCATTCTGAATTTCCAATGATGAAGGGGCATCAGCAAGCCAACCCCAGGAATACGAATCCTTGGAATCGGAAGTTCCAAGGGGAAGAAATACTCATCCCCAATCAATCACCTAGCCGCCTTGCAGGCGGACCTGGTAACCGTGACGGCTTTCAGCCCCTGGGGGTGACGAGCACGATCTCCATGACACCCCCACCTACTTCAACCCTGGACAACCCTGACCCAGGGAGTGCGCCCAACCCTCCTAACAAGGAGCCGCGCAGACCATCGGTAGAGGAAGAAGTAGAGGTCCTACCACTCAGCGAGGAGGATCTTACTCGAGTTCTCACGCAGAACTTCGATAGGATCGTCCCAGGGATCGCGTCAAGGTTGAATCTGGGGAGGAACCTCCAATCCAGACTCAACTTTGGTGACACCGGACCAATCACCTCTTCCCAAAATCAGAGGAAAAGGAGAGCTCGGCCTCAGGAGTAGAGCATCTTTGAGGAAACCCCTTAACCCAGGAATGTGTTTGAGCGCATAGGAGATCGCCTCATACAGGAACTAATGAAGTCTCGAGAAGGAGGAGATAAGTCTGATGGTTCACGCGAGCGGCCAGATCGAGAGTTCGCCAGAACTGCTCGTCGCACGAGCGTGTGGGACAGGATGAACACTGGGAAGAAGGCTTCCGGTTCATCCCAAAAAAGTGGTCCCTACCCAAAGGATGGGGCACCACCACCATCTCCAAACCCGTCAGGAGAGGACTCAGATGACCATCTGCCTAAGCGTCGCCGACCTAGGCGCACCCCTCCACCACCACCAAACAATGATGAGTATTATGGTGGCCCTTATTATCGAGATGCAGAAGCGGAGGATCTTTCGCGTCCATGGTTTGAACCATGGGATGACCCTAGGCTCACCCGGCCATGGGCGGATCCCAGGGAAGACCCGTTCACCCTCCGTATACGGAACTATTTTGAAGACACCAAACGTCGCATGCCGACGTGTGTCAAGACCTATGATGGGACTGGTGATCCGGTTGATCACCTTAAAATATTCGATACGCAGGCTAAAATTGAGCGATGGCCCATGCCTATATGGTGCCAAATGTTCAATTCAACTTTGATCGGAAATGCCCGTGACTGGTTTGAGGCACTCCCTCCACGGAGCATTGATAGTTTCACGGAACTACGCACTGCATTCGAGAACAATTATACTCAGAGGAAGAAGTATAATAGGGATCCGGTCTCATTGGCAACTGTCAAACAAAGGCCGGGGGAATCCACAGAAGCCTTCACTGAACGCTTCAATGATGAGTGCACGCGCACGAAAACAATGCCGGAGCTCCTTAAAATCTCTGACTATATGCACGCTATAACAGACAGGGAGTTGATCAGGCGCCTCAATGACAAGCGTCCAGAGAAATATGATGACCTCATGGAAAGGGTCAGAAATTTCATAGAAGGAGAAACAGCAGTTGCTGCGGCCTACCCATCAAGAGGAAATGGGTACCGGTCAAATGACCAGTCTCGGAGACAGTCGGGCGGTCAAGGCAATCAGAACAATAGCAAGGGCTCAGACTATAAGAGCCAGAGCAAAGGAGGACGGCCAGACGATAAGTTCACTCCCCTAAAGATGTCCTACCGGGAAATCTTGCTGACGGAAGGGGCGAACTTTCCAAGGCCTCCCCCAATGACCACTCCGCCGGAACGTCGGCAAGGAAATCGCTTCTGCGAGTTCCATAATGACAAAGGCCACGGTACAGAGGAGTGTATCCAGCTTAAGAAGCATATTGAGTCGCTGATCAAATCAGGTAAACTCAAGCACCTAGTTAAGGATCTGAAGGATGGAAAAGACAACAACAAAAAGTACGATAAGAAGGATCCCCAAAAGGAAAAACCTTCGACCATATACATGATCCAATCCAGACAACGCCGCACGAGGCAGAAAGTTGGCCAAAAATTTTCACGCGGCAGGGAAATCTCGTTCCCTCCCATCATAGCGAGCGATGTGACCGATGCGCCTCTCACTATTGAGATAAGCATTGGAACACACAATGTTCGTCGCATGTATGTGGATGGAGGGTCGTCAGCAGAGGTACTGTATAAACACGGTTTTGTGCAGTTATGCCCAGAAATAAGAAGCCAATTAGAACCGGCCACGGCGCCTCTCACCGGCTTTAGTGGAGACACTATCAGGCCAATAGGGCAACTACGGCTGCTTGTAACCATTGGGAATGAGGAACACTCCACTACGGCGTGGATGAACTTCATGGTGATACGCTCACATTCTCCATACAATGGGATAATAGGCAGACCAGGTATTTTGGCTATACGGGCGGTACCCTCCACGGCGCACGGAATGATCAAATTCCCCGTTGAGGGGGGAATTGTTACCATTTACAACACAATCGTACCGGCATCCAAGTGTCACACCGTGAAAACACCGGCTCCACCTGTTCCACCCAAGGATGGATCACCACCTCCCAATTGAAAGGTAGCCATTCACCCTGACTATCCGGAACAGGAGGTATCCATAGGAGGGGCGCTCTCGGATAACGGCAAAAGGGCCATGTGCTCTCTTTTAAGTGCAAACTTAGATATATTCGCATGGGAGCCAAAGCATATGACAGACGTGCCACGTGCGATAGCAGAGCATAAGCTCCAGATCCGCCAAGGGTACCAACCCGTCAAGCAAAAGAAGCGCGGCCAGGCGCCTGAGCGCAGCCGAGTGATATTGGAGGAAGTACGGAAACTAGTGGACGCAGGCATCATGCGCGAGGTATACTACCATGAGTGGTTATCCAATCCGGTCATGGTCAAGAAACATGACGGAAGTTGGCGCATGTGCGTGGATTTTACGAATCTAAACAAGGCCTACCCACAGGATTGTTACCCGTTACCGGAAATCGACTGGAAGGTGGAATCCCTATGTGGGTATCCTTTTAAATTCTTCTTGGACGCATATAAAGGGTATCACCAGATCCAGATGGCGGAGGAGGATGCAGAAAAAACGGCGTTCCATACGAGCCAGGGCGTATATTGCTATACGAAAATGTCGTTTGGACTGAAGAACGCCGGTGCTACATATCAACGGCTGGTGGACAAAGCTTTTGAATCACAGATAGGTCGTAACTTGGAAGTCTATGTGGATGACTTGGTTATAAAAAGTCACACGGAGGAGGCACTTCTTCGGGATTGTAACACCCCATTTTGATAAATGGAATGTCACGCGTAATTATGGCGTGTCATCAAAGCATGCAAGGTAATATGTAGTAAAACATACATGACCATAGGGAAAACCGGAATCAAACATCGGTTCCCAAACATAAGCCCAAAACATAAGAAAGTAAATGAACTGAATGAAAGACTAAACAAGCATAAATATATGAAGGAAACAGGAGAAGAAGTCTATGGCAGCTTCCATCCTATGCATGTCCTCCAAATGCTCGAGTCTTGGGTACCTGCCGTTTTGGGACATGGAAAGGAAAGTAACGGCTGAGCAAAACGCTCAGTGCACGGATATACAATATAGCATGAAATAGGATAAGCATGTAACATATAACAGCGGAAGACTAAGTTCTGAGTAGACTGGTTAAGTATCGAGAAAACTGGTTTTATAGTTTGAAAAGCCTTATGTTTATCTTATGAAAACTGTTTTAACATAAATATACCATAGCCCATATAGGTCATGAAAAGGTTACGTGCATGAATACTTGGAGGGGTGACCTCATCATGCTGATTAGAGGGGATGCCTCTAATTAATATACTGGTCTGGGTAGGAGGGATCAACTCCTTGTGAAGGATGCAAGGCACACACCACATTCACCATGAAATACTGAATAAAACATGTAACTAGGATGCACCCATACGACCCACATGATATAATAATATGGCCAAAACTGAAAGGGACGCCACGAGCAATCACTCCGCCGTGGGGAAGTCATAACATTGGTGCCTCCAGTGTTATGGTTATGGTACCTCCATAACTAGGTGAAACTGGTCATGCGTGTATATGGCTATAGATTATGCTAATTAAACATAAGCAGTTCAAAACAATAAAACAAATACTGGGGAAAACAGTTGGCTGCATACGGGGAAATCCTAATAAGGAAAGAATGTCCATACTGAAAGGACGGGAATCCGTACCTCAAGTCCAGTGAATGAACGGAAGAAAGACTCCTACTTCTGGATCACTAACGCTACATGAATACACACGTGTATAAGTATCGAATCACTGATTACGTACTGGGTTTTGTGTCTTATCTTAGCTTACTTTATATGTTTTAAGTCATGGTTTACTGTTTAAAGCCTCAAACTGTGTTTATCTTGTATTCTGATTAATCTGATTAAGTATTACTGGTATTTCATGTATTATTATACTTACTGTGTAATAATAAGTAACATTCCAAAAATAGCAGGTTTCCAAAAACAGAAAGTTTCCAAAAATAGAAAGTTACCAAAAATAGAAAGTTACCAAAAATAGAAATTTTCAAAAATAGAAAGTTTCCAAAAATAGAAAGTTTCTAAAAATAGAAAGTTTCCAAAAATAGAAAGTTTCCAAATATAGAATTTACTGCTTAAAATAGATTAGTTTCTAAAAATAGAAAGTTTCCAAAAATAGATCAGCTGCCTTAAATAAATAAGTTTCCATGATTAGATTAGCTGCCTGAAATAGATAGATTTCCATATATAGAAGGTTTCCATTAATAGATTAGTTGCCTTATTTAATTAAGTTTCTATAAATAGAGGTTTCCATAATTAGAATTAAGCTGGTTACATAAGCTAACATATAAGTCTAAGTGTTTATAAGCTTATTTCTTAAGTCATATGATATAGTGTATAGTTTAATTATTATTTCATGTATTTTAATTAAACTATAGGTTAAGCATTTTAATTAAAGTATAACATGTTTTAATTAAAATGGAATAAAGTACTTAAGTTAAAATGTGTATTATTATGTATTAATAACATAACCTAAGTCGTGTCTAAATTAATTAATTATAAGCATGTTTAAATAATTAATTAATTATAACTTGTAACATAAAAATACTTAGGTTAAATTAATATCATGCTAAACTAATAATTAAAAATAACCTAAGTCATGGTTTAATTAATATCTCATGTTATTAATTAATTTATATCCTAAGTTCATAATTCATAATATTAACATGTAGCATAAATCATGTTTTAACCAACGAACCATGAATCGGGCATGAACTCGACACCGTACCCCGAGCCAACTCGGGGTACTTGTGTCCCCTTGCTGCCATGGGTCCCACATGCACCAACCGAGACAAAAATGGTCTTGGTGGTGGCGGCTAAAAGCAAACCGAACCCCCCTCGGGTTGGTTATACTAGGCGGCCAAAAACAAACACCCTCATATAACAACCTTTGATTTTAATTTACCCCAAAACATGTTAGATCTATGTTTAATTATCATGTTTTAATAAGAATAATAATAACATTTTCATGAAAATAATCAAAGATTTAAAAGAATTAAAAAGAAAGGTTTAGAATGATATACCAATACGTAGCTTGAAAGAGGATGAACAAACACGGTTTATAGCAATGATTTTTAAGATCAAAATCAACCAACAACCACCTATGGTGGTCCTTAAGGGTGGCAGCACAAAGAGAGAGCAAGAAGAGGAGAGAAAAACTTTTTAGGTTATTTGCTTATTTCTTGAAATGTGAGAAATGAAAAGAGTTTTTACCATAACCCCCCTTTTTCTTGTTAAAAGTCCATGGGCTTGGCCCACCTTGTTATGTGTGCCGTGAGTATGGGGCCCCACATGGGGTGCCCGTACCTTTTCTCGTGTCCCGATGTTTCGTGTTCGTTCGTGGTTAAATGTGTTCGTGTTTAAAGTGTTTCCGTTTATTTTATCATGTAGTTTATCGTATTATTACACTCGTAATTAAGTACTTACGTAATTATTTTAGTTCGTGTTTTAAAATGGTGATCATGATTTAATTATGTTCACGTGAAATATCTATTAACTGTTTATCATGAGTTTGTACGTAATCGATACTTATTATGTCATACACGTATGTACTTACTTGATTAATAGCACATGAATGTGATCAATACTGAATAAGGTAAGTTTTAATCTAGGACGTACGATCTTAAGGGCACTATTCATGGCAAAAGCATGCGGGTTTTACAATTCTTCCCCCCTAAAAAGAATAATTCGTCCCCGAATTATAGATAAAGTAACTGGAAGCGAAACATACCCGAATCAAACTGGAAAGGTATGCCAAATAACGGAAATGAAGGTGACATGGTAGAAGGGAACGTGGAATGTGACATGTCTTGAAAAGACATGGAACGTGATGTGACTGAAAGGACGTATCAAATCGATAAGAGAAAAAAAATGGATAAGAAGTCCGGATAAACTTGTCCGTTTCCAAGTGGCCTCCCTCTTGGAACGGTTCCTTCAGAAGATCCTGACACTAATGATAAATCTTGGTCCTCCTGACCTTGACTTGGAATAAGAAGAAATTCTTGGTTATCAACGGAAGGTAGATCCCCTAAATTCGATCGTGGAAAATAAGAGTTAACGTGCAAGGGTAACTGAAACGTTACGATGCAAGACAATCTGACTTAACTGATAATTAGAAACGATGTGCGAGACATAAAGAAACGTAGTACGTGAAAAATTTTGAACGTGATACGTGAAAAATTTTGAACGTGCTACGTGGAGATATGGCGAGTGTAGTATGAGTAAACATATCGTGATCCATGATACGTGTAACCTATTTTGATCATGATATGAGGAACGTGGAATGAACATGACATGTGAGACATATCGTGATCATAGAATATAATGGCGGTAACGCCAAACGCTACAAGGTGAGACGTGGAATATGACGTGAAACGTCTATCTGATGATGGAGAGTTATACTAAACTTGGGTCTGGTCTCACAAGTTCTTACAAACTTCCCAGAATGAGGGAAGAAATGAACGTAAAATCGTAAGCCAAAATACGATCATGAACGTGAATAGTGTCATGAACGTGAGCGCGAAAGCAAGTCGTGGAATTAGAATGAAGACGTGAAGTAAGTTAGGAGCACAATTACGAATCTTTGTCTGACCCGATAGCTGAGGGATTGCCAAGTGATCGGATGAGCCTTGGCTGGAACATGTTCGTTCAATCTGTTGGTTCTGAAATCCGTACGGATGTAAGGATTTTGCATACTTGATCAAACTGTTGACAATAACCCAAATAGCATCATGCTTCTTCTGAGTTTGCTGAAATCTGGTAACTAAAATCCATGGAGATCTTGTCCCTTTTCGATTCACAATTTCATATGATGAAAACATCCCAGTTTGTTGGTGTCCTATCTTAACCTGTTGGTATGTCAGGTACCTAGATATGAACGTAACTGTATCTTGCTTCGTAGAACTTGATACCTAGGAGTTTGCGAAACTCTGAGTCTCTGAATCTAGACTTCTCCTAGCGTATAATTTTCTAGAACACCTAATGTAGTGTAGGGTTCTCTCCTTTACGCATAAGCTGAGTCATGGTAAGATTAACCATAGAAACCCATGTGATTCAGTGTGTCACTGTAATCAAACAGAATTGATATTGGAAAAAAAAAATTTCCAGGGTAGAATTTCTCTTGTCATAGAATTTGCAACATAGTGCAGATATGGTCTTCCTGTTCTTCTCTAGGCTTAGAGGAAATCAGGTTATCCTCAATGAAAACGCTGATGAATTTGTTTAGGAGTTCATGGAAACTCAATTTGTTAAGTCCATAATGCGGTTGGAGCATTGATGAGACTAATTCAAAATCATAAATTTAGCATGACCGAGTCGTGTACGAATAGCGGTCATGGACATGTCCTGCTTTTTCACTCGTCACTGTTGGCAGCATGATCGTGAGTTCGATCTTGGAAAAGTGATTAACACCATACGGTTGATTGGACATGTTGTCAATATGTGGAGGAGAATAACGGTCATGAATGGTGATTTGTTTAAGTCGACGGTAGTCGACACATAATCTCATGGTACCATCCTTCTCCTTGAAGGTTCTTCTGGAGTATAAGGAACAATTTTGGAATAATCCGTTGGTTATGCGTAAAAGGACCTTAGTAGTCGTGTGCTACTGACAGCTAGAAAATTTTAGCAACTATGGCTAACAAAGCACGTGCTTGAAAAGCATAGATAATTTGTACAGATTTTCCTGATGGAAAATCAAGCTGAATGTATTCAGGAGCCTGAACATTACTGTACATAATTATGAATCATAGCATGGTGTGGTGTTCATAGTACATAATTAGGATAAAATTCATCTCGTGTCTGTCCGAGGAAATGCGTTAGCAGCTTGGATCTTATCATTAAGCTGAAGGAAAACCTTCGTATGCGTGGGAATACGAAAGGCGTCCTTCATGGTTATGAATATATGAACTATGGTGAAAGAAATGAAAGTGACATCGGCAACATGACAGTTCTCACTGATGCGCCGATAATGGTATTGAAATTCTTGTGGCCTGATTAATACATGGCACAACAACATAGATATACCCTTGGAGGGTACCCTGAATTTCTTAGAAATGTTCCATAATTAGACGTGAGTCTTGTGTCTTGACTCGTGTCTTGAGAAATGTAAGCGTGACATATATCTTGACTGGTATCTTGACATGTGTCCTCAGAAAGTATACGTGAGACATGTGTCTTGATTGATGTCTTGACATGTGTCTCGAGATGTGAAACAATTAGAACTACAAATATTAGGTTAATATGCCAGAATTGGCGGATCGGTTGGACTACTGATCATTTGTATGTCTGATCACGTCCGTGGCCGGAGCCTCGGTTGCGATTTCTAGGATAGTTGTTGTCATAGTAGTGGTTACTATCATCTTGTCTGTCGGTTCCATGACGGTAATTCTCATGACCGTGACTCATGTAACAATTCAGCTGAGTGGCCGGCTGGTACTGGTTTGCACTCATATGGCTGAAATGACAGCCGAACGACGTGTGACATGTAACTATGAATTTGGGACAATGATTGATGGGAATTGTCTGATGGTGAAGCATCTTCTCGTCCAATTGCTTTGCTCCGACGCCTTTGTCTTCGTCTTTTAGGATCTCCAGGTTGTGAACAACATCATCATCAGCATCTCGTAGCGTCTCCCAACATCAGCAGCATCAACCTTCAGTAACATCTCCAAGCTATGAGCGGCATCGACAACCTGGTAGAATATCAGCAAGTGAACATACGCCTGAGATGATTTAGAATCGACTAGCGAATACTCGTGAAGTATTGCAAGTGGAATACACATGGATTAAGGTACATATAATACACATGAAATACGGTACGTGGAGTACGCATGGAATGCACATGAAATGATCGGTATGGGCTCGATCATTTGTCATGATTTAAGGAAAGTAAACCGGTTAAACGGTTAGGAAAACCATCATGATAACCTGGCAGTATTAGTATAGACATCATTCTGGTTGCATAGAGAAACGCTAAAGTGTGGTTACACAAAATTCAACGATGATTTGCCTGACAGCATGATCAATGGAAACCAACCATGACTATCATGAAAGCATGATTCAAGAAATCTAACAATGTCTTGCAGGACAACGTAAATAACAAAAGAGGCGTGAAACATAATCAACATGAAGACGGAATTATCATGAGGAAACATGAAACCATCTATTACGAAGAAGTGTATAACATAATCAGAATGAAACTGAAGTTAACCATGACAGTATGAAGGCATACTTGACATAAACACATAATAACTTATGATGGGACATGAAAAAATTTTATGCCAATTTAAATCATGAGAAAAATTTTATGCAAGAAAAACAGTGCATGAATGCGTAATGTGGTTTATAAAAACCTTTTATATGTGTGAAGGGACGCCTATGGGTCGGTCCCAAAACAAAAGACATGGCGAGGGGACGTCTATGGGTCGGTCCCAAAATTAAAAGTTTCGATAAAAGCACATGCGACTAAATAGGGCCAGTCCTGTACCAACCATTACTTAGTCATAATCCCTGCAATAATGATACATGAAACATAAATAAATGAAACTCATCTGCCAAAACTTATCAGAAAAAATTTTATGTGACTAATTATGAACTATTGAGGTTCAGTCCACATAGTCACAGTTCACGAGGAACGTCATGCATGAAATAATGACACATAACTAAATATGAATGAAGGTTGTCCATCCATATTAGTAAAACAATCTCGATGAAAACGTTAAGGTTAAAACCTCAAGGTGCTGAAAACATCATGGTTAAAACAACAATTCGCTGAAAACATCAATACGTAGAATAACAGATGTTGGCTTAGGAAGCTCCTGGTGACTACCCACTAGTCACAGGTCGAGTTTTAGAGCCTACAGGTCGAAGCCTTGGCTCTGATACCATAATTGTAACACCCCATTTTGATAAATGGAATGTCACGCGTAATTATGGCGTGTCATCAAAGCATGCAAGGTAATATGTAGTAAAACATACATGACCATAGGGAAAACCGGAATCAAACATCGGTTCCCAAACATAAGCCCAAAACATAAGAAAGTAAATGAACTGAATGAAAGACTAAACAAGCATAAATATATGAAGGAAACAGGAGAAGAAGTCTATGGCAGCTTCCATCCTATGCATGTCCTCCAAATGCTCGAGTCTTGGGTACCTGCCGTTTTGGGACATGGAAAGGAAAGTAACGGCTGAGCAAAACGCTCAGTGCACGGATATACAATATAGCATGAAATAGGATAAGCATGTAACATATAACAGCGGAAGACTAAGTTCTGAGTAGACTGGTTAAGTATCGAGAAAACTGGTTTTATAGTTTGAAAAGCCTTATGTTTATCTTATGAAAACTGTTTTAACATAAATATACCATAGCCCATATAGGTCATGAAAAGGTCACGTGCATGAATACTTGGAGGGGTGACCTCATCATGCTGATTAGAGGGGATGCCTCTAATTAATATACTGGTCTGGGTAGGAGGGATCAACTCATTGTGAAGGATGCAAGGCACACACCACATTCACCATGAAATACTGAATAAAACATGTAACTAGGATGCACCCATACGCCCCACATGATATAATAATATGGCCAAAACTGAAAGGGATGCCACAAGCAATCACTCCGCCGTGGGGAAGTCATAACATTGGTGCCTCCAATGTTATGGTTATGGTACCTCCATAACTAGGTGAAACTGGTCATGCTTGTATATGGCTATAGATTATGCTAATTAAACATAAGCAGTTCAAAACAATAAAACAAATACTGGGGAAAACAGTTGGCTGCATACGGGGAAATCCTAATAAGGAAAGAATGTCCATACTGAAAGGACGGGAATCCGTACCTCAAGTCTAGTGAATGAACGGAAGAAAGACTCCTACTTCTGGATCACTAACGCTACATGAATACACACGTGTATAAGTATCGAATCACTGATTACGTACTGGGTTTTGTGTCTTATCTTAGCTTACTTTATATGTTTTAAGTCATGGTTTACTGTTTAAAGCCTCAAACTGTGTTTATCTTGTATTCTGATTAATCTGATTAAGTATTACTGGTATTTCATGTATTATTATACTTACTGTGTAATAGGAAGTAACTTTCCAAAAATAGCAGGTTTCCGAAAATAGAAAGTTTCCAAAAATAGGAAGTTACCAAAAATAGAAAGTTTCCAAAAATAGAAAGTTTCCAAAAATAGAAAGTTTCCAAAAATAGAAAGTTTCCAAAAATAGAAAGTTTCCAAAAATAGAATTTACTGCTTAAAATAGATTAGTTTCTAAAAATAGAAAGTTTCCAAAAATAGATCAGCTGTCTTAATTAAATAAGTTTCCATGATTAGATTAGCTGCCTGAAATAGATAGATTTCCATATATAGAAGGTTTCCATTAATAGATTAGTTGCCTTATTTAATTAAGTTTCTATAAATAGTGGTTTCCATAATTAGAATTAAGCTGGTTACATAAGCTAACATATAAGTCTAAGTGTTTATAAGCTTATTTCTTAAGTCATATGATATAGTGTATAGTTTAATTATTATTTCATGTATTTTAATTAAACTATAGGTTAAGCATTTTAATTAAAGTATAACATGTTTTAATTAAAATGGAATAAAGTACTAAAGTTAAAATGTGTATTATTATGTATTAATAACATAACCTAAGTCGTGTCTAAATTATTAATTATAAGCATGTTTAAATAATTAATTAATTATAACTTGTAACATAAAAATACTTAGGTTAAATTAATATCATGCTAAACTAATAATTAAAAATAACCTAAGTCATGGTTTAATTAATATCTCATGTTATTAATTAATGAGTAAAGTGCAAAAATCATCCCTGTGGTTTGTCAAAAGTTTGAATTACATCCCTCGTTAATACTTCGTGCAACATACATCATTGTGGTTGTAAAATAGTACACCATACATCCCTGAGGACGGATGGTGCAAATATTTTTCCGTTAAGGGTTAAAAGTGTTTGTTATCTTAGGGGTATTTTAGTCCTTTTACAACCTAGGGATGATTTTTGCACCTAACTTTTCAAAAAAAAATTTCCAAAAACCATTTCAAAAAAATTTCAAATTTTTTTTAAAAAGTTTTCGAAAAATGTTTTCTTTTTTCGAAAAAAATTTTTTTTTATGTTTTTTTTTTAAGTTTCGAAAATATATTTGAAAAAAGTTTTTTTCAAAAAAAATTCAATTTTTTTTTAAAAATGTTTTGAAAAATGTTTTTTTTAATGTTTCGAAAAATGTTTTATTTTTAAAATGTTTTCTTTTTTAAAATAAGTTTCAAAAAAAATTTGAAATTTTTTTTTTGGAAAAAATTCAAATTTTTTTTTTAGATTTTCGAAAAAGTTTTTTTTTCAAAAGTTTTTTTTTAAATGTTTTTCGAAAAAAAAAACTATTTTAAAAAAAAGCTTTTTTAAAAAACTTTTTTTTCAAAAAAATTCAAATTTTTTTTTAATCTTCGAAAAAAAAAAATTTCAAAATTTTTTTTTATAAAAGTTATTTTTTAAAATGTTTTTCGAAAAAAAAAACTTTTTTTAAAAAAAGCTTTTTAAAAAAATTGAATTTTAAAAAAAAAAACTTTTTTCAAATATATTTTCGAAACTTAAAAAAAACATTAAAAAAAACATTTTTCGAAAAAAGAAAACATTTTTCGAAACTTTTTTAAAAAAAAATTTGAAATTTTTTTGAAATTTTTTTTGGAAATTTTTTTTTTGAAAAGTTAGGTGCAAAAATCATCCCTAGGTTGTAAAAGGACTAAAATACCCCTAAGATAACAAACACTTTTAACCCTTAACGGAAAAATATTTGCACCATCCGTCCTCAGGGATGTATGGTGTACTATTTTACAACCACAATGATGTATGTTGCGCGAAGTATTAACGAGGGATGTAATTCAAACTTTTGACAAACCACAGGGATGATTTTTGCACTTTACTCTTAATTAATTTATATCCTAAGTTCATAATTCATAATATTAACATGTAGCATAAATCATGTTTTAACCAACGAACCATGAATCGGGCATGAACTCGACACCGTACCCCGAGCCAACTCGGGGTACTTGTGTCCCCTTGTTGCCGTGGGTCCCACATGCACCAACCGAGACCAAAATGGTCTTGGTGGTGGCGGCTAAAAGCAAACCGAACCTCCCTCGGGTTGGTTATACTAGGCGGCCAAAAACAAACACCCTCATATAACAACCTTTGATTTTAATTTACCACAAAACATGTTAGATCTATGTTTAATTATCATGTTTTAATAAGAATTAATAATAACATGTTCATGAAAATAATCAAAGATTTAAAAGAATTAAAAAGAAAGGTTTAGAATGATATACCAATACGTTGCTTGAAAGAGGATGAACAAACACGGTTTATAGCAATGATTTTTAAGATCAAAATCAACCAACAACCACCTATGGTGGTCCTTAAGGGTGGCGGCACAAAGAGAGAAAAGAAAGGAGAGAAAAACTTTTTAGGTTATTTGCTTATTTCTTGAAATGTGAGAAATGAAAAGAGTTTTTACCATAACCCCCCCTTTTCTTGTTAAAAGTCCATGGGCTTGGCCCACCTTGTTATGTGTGCCGTGAGTATGGGGCCCCACATGGGGTGCCCGTACCTTTTCTCGTGTCCCGATGTTTCGTGTTCGTTCGTGGTTAAACGTGTTCGTGTTTAAAGTGTTTCCGTTTATTTTATCATGTAGTTTATCGTATTATTACACTCGTAATTAAGTACTTACGTAATTATTTTAGTTCGTGTTTTAAAATGGTGATCATGATTTAATTATGTTCACGTGAAATATCTATTAACTGTTTATCATGAGTTTGTACGTAATCGATACTTATCATGTCATACACGTATGTACTTACTTGATTAATAGCACATGAATGTGATCAATACTGAATAAGGTAAGTTTTAATCTAGGACGTACGATCTTAAGGGCACTATTCATGGTAAAAGCATGCGGGTTTTACAGGGATGTCCAAGAGACATTCGACACACTGAGAAGGATTAACATGAAGTTAAATCCAAAGAAATGTACGTTTGGGGAAACGGAGGGAATGTTCCTTGGATATTTGATTGATCCAAACGGCATCAAACCTTGCCCAGAGAAGACGGGCGCAGTAATACAACTGCCATCCCCCCAGACACGGAAGGAGGTGCAATCCTTAAATGGGAAACTAGCCGGGCTGAATAGGTTCTTATGTAAATCCGCAGAGAAGTCATTACCCCTATTTAAGACACTCAAGAAGTGCATTAGGAAGGGAGACTTCCGGTGGACGAAGGAAGCCGAGGAAGCTTTCGGCCAACTCAAGCAGCATCTTGCATCCCTCCCTATGCTAGTAGCTCCCCGGGCAAAGGAGGAACTCATTATGTATCTCTCAGCCACTCATGGCGCAATAAGCGCGGTACTTATGACAGATAGAGATACAGTGCAAACTCCGGTCTACTTTATAAGTAGAACACTACAAGGGCCGGAGCTGAATTACTCCTCTATGGAAAAATTGGTGTTAGCACTAGTGTTTGCTACAAAGCGGTTGCGCCGGTACTTTCAGGCGCACCCAATTGTAGTCATCATGAATCAGCCAATCAAGCAGGTTATTTCTAGACCGGACGTGGCAGGGAGGCTACAGAAATGGAGCATCTTATTGGGGGAGCACAATATATTTTATAGGCCAAGGACGGCTATGAAAGGCCAGATCTTGGCAGATTTCCTAATCGAGAAGCCGGATGAGGAAGGGCCAATTGTTAAGCAAGACGAGACTCCAACAGAACCATGGGTGTTGTTCACGGACGGATCTTCGTGTACGGACGGGTCCGGAGCTGGTCTCATTCTCACAAATCCGGAAGGAATGGAATTCACGTATGCCCTCCGCTTTGAGTTCACGGCCACCAACAACGAAGCGGAATATGAAGCATTAATTGCGGGTTTGAAAATAGCCGCTAGAATGGGAGTCCGCAACCTTGAGGCCTACGTGGACTCACGGCTTGTCGCGAACCATATTCTAGGTGGATATGTGGCTAAGGAGGACAACATGGTCAGGTACTTGGAAAAAGTCAAGTCGCTAATCGCGGTTTTCAGTAAGTTTTCCATCAAGCCGGTGCCAAGGGGCGAGAACAAGAAGGCGGACGCTCTTAGTAAGATCGCATCCACAAGCTTCGCTCACTTGTCTAAACAAGTCTTGGTGGAAATACTCAAGCAGAAATCTATAACGGAAGGGGAGGTCGCTACTATAGTTGAGGAGGATGTACCTACATGGATGACCCCGATCATCAACTATTTGACTAGCGAGATCCTTCCAGACGAGGAAAAAGCAGCACGGCGCATCAGGAGGAAGTCGTAGCATTTCGAACTTCGAGAAGGCATTCTTTACAAGCGCTCTTTCTTGCAGCCATGGCTGCGGTGTGTTAGACCACGTCAGGCCGCATACGTAATCAGTGACATACATGAAGGATTGTGCGGCATGCATGCAGGTCCACGATCCGTGGTAGCTAGAGCCTTACGGACAGGATATTATTGGCCTACCATGCACAGAGACGCGCGCGACATGATTCGCAAGTGTAGTGATTGCCAAGTGCATAGGCCAGTGCCGCGGCACCCGCAGCAGGAGCTTACACCTATCACGTCCCCATGGCCATTCTATAAATGGGGAATCGACATTGCAGGACCATTTCCTGTTGCTGCGGGGGAGTTAAATTCTTGATTGTTGCGATGGACTACTTCACACGATGGATAGAGGCCAAGGCAGTCAAGTCCATCACAGACAAACAAGTTTAAAAGTTTGTTTGGGAACTTATTATGTGCCGTTTTGGTCTACCAGGAGAAATCATCTCGGACAACGGTAAGCAGTTCACGGACAATCCATTCAAAGACTGGTGTGCATCATTGAACATCAAGCGGCGCTTCGCATCTGTTAAGCATCCGCAGACTAATGGCCTTGTCGAACGAGCAAATAGAAGTTTGGGAAATGGCATCAAGGCACGTTTGGATGAACGAAGTGCCAAATGGGTCGATGAGTTACCACATGTGCTATGGGCACATAGAACTATGATCAAAACAGCCAACGGAAATACACCATTTGCATTGGCTTACGGAACTGAAGCTGTTATACCAGCAGAAATAGGAATGCCTACCATCCGCACGACGGAGGTTATTGTCATCACGAACGATGAAGAGCTGCGAATCAACCTGGATCTGTTGGAAGAAAAAAGGGAAATAGCAGCCATCAATGAGGCTAAGTCCAAGGCTAAAATGAAAGGTTATTATGACGACAAGGTCAAGGGTGTTTCTTTTCGACCGGGAGACTATGTCTATCGTGCTAATGAAGCGAGTCGAGCGGAGAATACAGGAAAACTGGGCCCTAAGTGGGAAGGACCGTATGAAGTCACGGAGGCCTTGGGACGAGGAGCGTACAAGTTACGTGACATGGATGGCCGCGACCTAGAGCGCACATGGAACATTTCCAATCTCAAAAGGTGCTATCTTTGAAAGCTACGGCTTCCGCATGGGTGCTTCGCTATATGTGGCTTTAATGAAGAACCATGCGGTATATCTGTTTTGTTTTCTTATGTTTGTTTAGTTTCCTTTCTTGTTTTTTTTAGGACTTGTCATTATTATTCAAACAAAAATGTAAACGTTCTAATAAAATGTCGTGGTGCCTAGCTAGCCCCACGGCTTGTTTCGTGCAAATCATTTTTTAGATTTTTTTTTAGTCGTATGAATTTTACTTATATTATAATATGCCATGTTTCATTCATATGCATTCTTTCAAACTATTGTACATGTACTATACGCCTCCAGGCGGGGTAAGAGGATTAAGTGAACCTAATAATTCAACTTGCCGCGTAAGAGGGATGCAACCCCAGCCGCACAAATCATGTATCCTTACTAGACACCTTACTCACAAGACGTTGTGGTAAGTTTCATATGCTATAGTCACACCATGCTTCGCATAGTAAAGACGCACGTCGCATGTCTAGTAAATTATAGGCTTGTATGTATTTTCCTTTTTGTGTGTAAGACGTGACGTATCATGCAGTATTGGTATACAATATTCAACACAGTCAAAATACACAAGTTTCCAAATAAAATAGAAAAAATGGCCGTGGTCAGCACGGACTTACATACAAAATGCACATTTTTTAGCCGTGTACATACACGGACGAATAAAAACAACAAATATTCAGCGGTTACAAACAAGAGTTGTCTAAAAGTGATCATAAAGTAGAAGCACCCTACATAGGGGGGAGAAGCTTACCTATTTCGACTTGTTCCTCGACCAAGCACGACAACCACTCACTACGTTCCTTTCGCTTCCGGGCTTGAGCCGTATTCCTCTCCAGCACCACACTTAAGGGTTCTTCATCGAGCACGATCCTGGTTACATCCTCATAGATGGGGAGCGTCAGGTGGTTGAGCGATGGGGAGAAGGAAGCACGGGAATGACTTTCATCTTGGGAGAACACACTAAGACTTAGCCTCTTCATGATTCCATATTTGATTCATCTTTGGTGGCCTCCAGCTCATCCAAGAATGGATAATGCAGATCCCGCATCGCGGACATGGAAGCAGTCATCTTGTTAGCAGCTTCAGGATTAAAGAAGGCATGTCTGGTGAAGTTTTCCCCTTTCTTGATCAGCTCAACGGCCTCGACCATTCCCTCATGACGTCCGTGGTCAATGCCATCGGACACAAGACTTGCAAACTGTTGCACAAACTCGGGGGCCTCTAGTACCTTGGTGACGGCCAAGCGTGCTCCATGCCCTACCATCCACCTGCGGCCGGCGATAGCCGCTAGTAGTTGAGGGCATAGCACGTCATCGCGCTCGGCGGTGAGGGCATCAATGATCAAATCTTTTTGGGCAAACGCCTCTTTCAGCTCTTGGGTGACGGCCCTCTCATCAGCAAGTTCTTTTTGTACCTTCTCCATGCTTTGGACTGCCATGTGTGCGTCTTCTAGTTTCTTGTTAAGCACGGATACCTGGCTTGAGTACGACTGGACAGACGCTTCCGCTGTGGCTACCTATAAGAGATAAAACGTTAGAATATATTTCTTTTAGAAAATGGGTGGTGCAGCACGGATATGTACCTTGGTGGTCGCGACATCTAGTTTTGACTCAAGGTTGGCCACTTGTTGGTCATACTCATTCGCGCGGGCCGATTGCTTTTTTATGGTCGCCTCGGCGCTAGCCAGTTGGGATTGGAGGTCTGCAATTTGAGCTTCATTGTCCACAATCATCTTCTCCCTCCATCCAACCTTCCTCTTAAGAGATTCCACATGCCCAAGTGTGGCTTAAAACCTTACCCTGATCGAGGTGCCCATCACCATTTGGTGTACCAAGGCACCATTATACTCATCCGCCAAGTCCGCATGGCTGAGCGCGTTCACCTCTCGCACCAAGCCTGGTGGTATGTAGTTGTTGAGGTACTCCCGGCATTCATCAGCGTCCCTCATTCGTGATGCAGTTGTGATATTCCATATAGGGTTGAACGATTGAGGGGGCCAGACGTTGGGAGGTCTTGGGAGGCTGTGGGTGAACTTTCTTCAAAAACAGGGCCGGACTTTGTGGAGGCCGTGTGAAGCATGGGGTTTCTTTACACTTCTTTTCCTTTTCCCTTCTCCATTTGGGTGTCAGGGGGAGGCACGGCACCAGTTCGTTCATCCATGTGAAACAAGTATTGGGAAACGTATTAAGTGTTGCTTACAAGGAAATTTGTCATTCTTACGTGTTAGGATGGAGTCTTACATGTCATTTCTTGCTAATTCTGATGCGGTTGGGGCAATCTGAGTGACGGGATCGACATGTGCGGCCCGGATAGTCTCGGAACCCTGGGTAGTACTCCCAACAGATTGGTACAAGGGGTGGTCTTCTCGAAGTTTCTTGGGAGGGGCGTTGTGTTCACCAATCTCGGCTGAAGCAGCTTTCCTCACTCGTTTGTTTCTTTTACGGGTACGCCTGGCGACAGGCTGAGCTGTTGCTTCTTCAGTCTCCTCCTCGGCTTTTTTTTCAACTTCTTCCTCTTCATCCTCATTAGTTTGTTGTACTTCTTCATCATCATCTCCCATCATCCGACGAAGGCTGGAGGTGGTTAAGTCAATATTATCTTCCTGCTCTTCCCTATGTGGTGAGGAGGGCCCGGCTCCTCCTTCATGCATCCTTTTATCACCACCCTCATTGTCTCCTTGCTCTCCCTCGTCCGAGTGTGGATCTGGCACGGCTTTAAGAGAAACCGTCAGGTTTCGGGTATGCTCAAGAAGGGGTAGCTCATTCTCACGGAGGGGACAGGAACCCTCCGGTACGATCTTCGGGTCGCCCTGGCGTAAAAGTCCAAAGAAGTTCATTTCTTCCCACCAAAAACAAAATATGTTAGCCATTTACAAAATGATTCAATAAGTTTTTGTGTACGGATGTTAGCCTACCTTCACCCTGCCTCCTCCAAAATACAGGATATCTGTTGGACGGGCCAAAATAGTTGCGACTAATCCCTAGCAAACATAGAAATGACTCGGGAAGACTTCTATGAAACCCGGTCATATTCAGATCTAATTCCTGGGAATGTCGGGGGTTGTATGTACTAGTGTGCGGCTTGGGGTCGTGGGGTATCCTATGTCTAAAGGTGTAATCAGTCGGCCATACTACTGAGTCAATAAAAAGGTAGTGGTCATACCAGTTTTTCAGCGAATCCATTGGCTTATTATGAGATTGTGGACTATTAGGGGATCGTTTCTTAAAGGATACCCAACCATTTACTAGGTTAGGAACATAAAAGTGCCGGAATAATTCTACAGTTGGGGGGATTCTCCTAGCACGGCAGAGGATCTCAAATTGACTAATCTTACAGGTGCCTATACAGTGAAGCTGACTACTATGTACATCATAGTATCCTAAAAGATCTACGAGAAAACGGGTGAAGGGAATGCGGTAATTGGCCGCATCAAAAAGGCGAGTGTACAGACCAATCTTACCTACTGGAGCCTCAGTTATGAGGTCTCCGGCGCCAGGAAGTGAGGGGTATAGGTTGGTAGGGATGAAATAGTTTGTAAAAAAGTGGTTTAGTTGGTCCTGGGTCATTACATTTAGCACGGATCCAATGGTAGGGTTGTTTCTGTGAGCCATTGCTAAATAAAAATGTAAGGGCGTGGTGTTCTAACCTGTGGATGGAGGGATTAGTGCGTAATTGATTCGAGCTAAGATGAAAGCTTTAATGGCAGAAATGGAGATAATAATTGTGTGTTTCACACAGCCGTAGGGGTAGCTTATTTATTGGGTTGCCTCGTGGGTCATGACCTGTTGGATGTGTGACACGTGTCTGCCACTATTCTTAATCGTGTGGTTAGGGGGCAAGTGGCAAGTGAAACGTCAGGCGGGACCCACGGGTCACTTCTGACTCAAACGTTTGCACTGTTCGAGACTCTGACTGTTTGCACTTTTTTCAGTCAACATGCCAGGTGAACAGTTATTTATGTCGGGTTATGCGGCTCTTACGTAAGAGTTGTCATTTAATGCTATATTTAATTTGTCTCGGTCGCCATGTGCGGTCGAGGTAATAATGGAATAATTTCCTAAGTCAGGTTGCCATGTGCGGCCAACACAAATTCTTGGACAACTTATCATTCCCTATTTTTTCTTGGTACGTCCAGGGAGCTTCTTGGTAGTCTAGAAGTTACGCCTATGGTTGTAACAACTAGACTGGGGGGACATGATGACGTATAGTCCCCAGCCGGGTCATGAACCCGGCCCATGGGTACTACCCGTATCCGGCTCATCACAGATGGGTGGAATAATGTCATTCAGGCTTATGGGCTTGGATGAACAGTGATCGCACACATGTGCGCGGCCCACGGCCCGGTGCAGCCGACAAAAGGTTAGAGAGAATCATATTCTGTCTAGGAATAGCTTTATCCCAATGGAGGAGGATATTCACTACCCAAATTAGAAGATAACAATCATTCTAATTCTGATAGTTATCCTTTCCTTGGGGCCGAAGTATCAAGTGGCAGCCCACTAGGGTTCCACTGCCTATAAAAAGAACCCCCAAGGGTTCCACAAAGGTATTACGTTCTACTCACAACTCACATAAACCCTAATCGATTACTTACTCTCACGCCGGAGTCTAATCGTGGGAAACATTCCCACGGTAAGCCTAACGCGTGCTGTTTAGTGTGCAGGATCCCAACCAAACGATTCACTTGGTGCAGGAGCCGGAACCCAGTCAACCCGAATTAAGCCTAATTCGGGTCTAGCAAGGATCACCCAACTTTTGCATCAACACCATTAATGGTACTTGATCACAATAGCTCAAGTCCCGCACCTCAATGTCCAACAATGGCACCTACACAAAAACAGTGTACGTCCCGTGCAAGAATGTCAAGAAAGTACTTGATACAAGAGATTTTGTATGTAAAAAGTTATCGTCACAGTCTCTTCGAATTGAAAAATGGATTATCTATGTGACTCAGTCGTTCTTTGGTGAAACAAATAGTTGTGTCGTTGTAGTAATTAAAAAGTGCAAAACTTAAAAGTAAAATGACGTAAAAGTAAATCTAAATCTAATTTAAAATAAATGACAAGAAATTTAAAGCGTGACGGAAATTAAAAGGCACTAAAAGTAAATAACGCAAACTTAAAACAATCTAAGGAAAACTTAAAACGCAACTAAAACTTAAACTAAGGCAAGGCTAAAATAAATCTAAGGCAAATAAACTTAAAGTGCAACTAAGTAAAAAGGCGGGAAAAGTAAAGCTTAAAAAATAAAAACAGAAAGTTAAAAACTAAAACTAAAAAGAACCTGAAAATAGCTCATCCGTAATAATCCTTCGTTCGGAATAATCACTCATCCGGAATGTCACCTTCGTTCGGAATGATTCTTCTTCACTCGGAATATTCACCATAACCCTTGATCCGGAATAAATCCTTTATCCGGAATATGTCACTTATCCGGAATAAAGTCTTGATTCGGAATACTTGGTTGATCCGGAATGTTGTGCTTGATCCGGAATGTTTGGTTGATCCGGAATATCTTCCTTGATCCGGAATGTGAAATATTCCGGATGAAGACCTTGATCCGGAATAATTAATTATTCCGAATAAACTCCTTGATCCGGAATATATGGTATTCCGAATGAAAGGTTTGATCCAGACTGTTAATTTATACCGAATAAACAAGACTGATCCGGAATGTTTCCTTGATCCGAAATAATGGATATTCCGGATGAACACTTTGGCTAAACCTTTGATCCGGAATGTTTGGTTGATTCTGAATGAGAGGCTGATCCGGAATATGTCACTTATTCCGGATGAACGCCCTTGATCTGGAACTTTTTCAACAAACACCTTCACTCGGAATATCTTGGCTTGACCCGGAATAATCCTGGGAATACACAGTAACAGAAAACCGAAGAACAAGGAAACACAAAATAGAACGAATCTAGACAAACTTAATCAAAATCAACCAAAAGATTAAATCAAACTAATCACAAAACATCCACTAATCATAAACAAACAATCGAAAACAATCAAACTAACAAAACTAATCAAAATAATCAAAACCCACTTTAATCAATAAAAACTCAAAAACATAAACATGAACATAAACAATAAAGATAAAGATTAAAGATCAAATAAAGAAAGGTAGATAGGAGATTGACAATAAAAATAAAGATTGACAAGAATTAAAAGGAAACTTACTTGAAATTAAATGTATTTAAGGTGCAACACAAGTATTTAAATTTGACATGAAAAGTAAATGACAAGGTAATTAAAATTGGAAGAACTAATTGTCACTATTAGCCAAGAAAAATGAAATGAATCTAATCTAATCTATCTATAGGGGAGGATTAGGGAGTGCTTAGGAAGCTTCCTCCCCTCTTTCTTCTTTTCCTTAATTGCAAGATTAAGTCCTTAATCTTCATAATCTTCTTAAATCTTGGACTTTAATGACTTTGTCTCGGGATTTCTTTGAACTCATCTTGTAATTCTTCAATAAATTAGACTTGAGTTCTTCGGCTTTTAGTAAACTTCCTTCTTTTGACTTTTTCTTCGATAAATCTTCAGAATTGGTCTTGGACTTCCGTTCTTTTTGCACTCTTGACTTCTTGACTTCGTCTTTCGTCTTTTTCTTCGATAAAAGCCCATGAATGCCCGTGTTTTCTCCACTTTTCACCTTTTCGTCCTAAATCACAACAAAAACACAAACCACGCATAATTCCGACATAAATGACATAAAATACACGTTTTGGCTCGGTTATTAATGTAATTAAGTGGTAAAAAGGATGGGTGTTTACACACCTATCAAATCCCCTACACTTGACCATTGCAATGTCCTCATGCAATGCATTAGTTACAAAGCACGTTTACATTTTTCATCAAAATCAATCCACCTTGGCCTTTATTAAAGAGATAGAAAACTATAAACATTCAAAGTAAAGAAATCAAAAACATACCTTCGGGTTTTGAAAATGTAATGAATGATCATCATCCTCAAGTTTTCACTTTCTCTAAACCAAGCTTAAAAACTAGATCATTGTTATTATAAGTTAGCAAACTAACACGAACTCATGTGGGCCAATTATTACTTAGACTCCCTTATTCCTAGGTGTATCTCTTATATTTTATTGTTGTCTTGAATGATCATGCGGATGCAATGTTGACTTATTTCGATAGTTATTTAGGCCGAAAATAAAGTGAACGATTTAATCAATAGTTAGCTAAAGGACAAAATCTTTTAAAACTGCTTCTCGGGACCTCATAAAGTTCATATCTTGGCATAACTCGCTTCGCGATTTGAGACCTTTCTCGGACCGATATTTGGCAGCGACTTCATACTTCAAATCTTGAGAGACATTCATGAAATAATGGCCTTCTCTTCATAATAGGAATTTTCTTCACTTGAAGTTTTGAGAGATTCTTCATATATGGACCACAACTTCTTCATTTTTCTCCAATCATTATTTTGGACTTTGATATATAACGATCCGCCTCCTTTTTGGACTTGGATCTATTTATCCTAATACATTGTTAGGGCCTTTTTGGATAGACTTCTCCATGATCTTTACTGGAGTATTTTTGCTTTTCTTCGTGTGTCTCGATCCTTCTTATTGATCTTTGATAAATGATTCTTCACATCACTTGGGATCTTTAGCAACAAAATGTAGCCCTCATGCCTTGTTAGGGCCTTTTCGGAATCGCCAATCTTCGCATCCTGCTTCAATAAGTTATGCCTTGGCTATGAACTCTAATCCATACCGAGCAACTTTTAAACGATCTTGGGCTAGAAGCTAAGTAACTTTTCAAATCGTACAACCTTATTTATTGCAGATAAATTTATTAGCAAGCGATGGGAGAATAGGCTTATAATTAACTCACATAAATTCCCGAAAGAATACCGAACTTATAATTGACTCTATCAGCTCTCGTTCTCCACAGTTTAAAGTCTCAAGGAATGAGACTCGTGGATGCTTAGCCTATTAAATCAAAGTTTTGGGTTTTCGAGTCGCCTATAGGATCTTGCAAATTCTTAGACTCTTTCAAGTTTAGAAATCGCATCTTAAAGTTCACTTGATAAACGACTCTCTAGGATCAATTATAGGAACTTGCGAAAAGTTCTTGTTCTTAACCCGTGAGAGTTAAGACTTTCGCGTTTTATAGCTCCCTATATAAAAGCCTAGCAAAACTTGACTTAAACACGTTAAGGATACTAGCTAGAGTAAACCTAGATAAGTAAACTTGGGTTGAGTCAAAAGATTCATAACGGTTGAAAATTCAAACCACTTTATTCAAAATTAATTCTAATAAAGAAAGAAAATAACTATACAAAGGTAAAAACTAATAGGCCAAAATAGATCAAAAAATTTGAAAACTGTCGAAAAATTGATATTCCGGTTAAAATGAGGACAAATACAAGGAAAAGGCCACTTAACTTCGATAGAAGTCCCCCCTACACTTAATATAAACATTGTCCTCAATGTTTAAGCATGTGGGAGTAAACTCCCCTACACTTAGTACATTGTGCACGTTGTTTAAATCTCGCTAAGGGAAAGACAACTAACGAGATTCCTATTTTAATATTGGAAAATATAAAATAGTGAATCGAAAAGAGTTTAGGATAGAACCGGGAAAATGGGAACACGGAAACACGGGTCGTCAAGAATCATCAAGAGTGGATCATTGAGCGCTCGAATCCCTGAATAGTAGAAGAGAGGAAATAGCAAACACCAATGGGTCACCAATGGGTCTCCCAAGAAGCGCTTGATTTTTGTTAACCGAGTCGTGAGCCTGACTCGACCGTGATTAGCATAGGAAGAAGCATGAAACATATCCACCGGGATCAAAGACATAGTTTTCGTCCATCAAATAGAACAAGCTTAAGGCGAAGAAGGCAAGCCAAAGAATAATAGGCAAGGTTCCCTTAAGCAAAGATGGAGCACGGTGGGAGCAAGTATGGTGTGGTGCAAGCATATCTTCATAAGTTCCAAAGATTTTTCCTTTTATTTCATCAGACGGATACTGAGATGGATGAAGAATATCGATACATGGGTCGAACACCTTTTCCTTTAAGGGAAAATAGCACTCAGGCTCAGCAGAATGTGAAGAAGATCCGCGAAGAAGAAGCACAACCTCGTCCTCAGAAGGTGGACAAAGAGGTGTCAAATCATGCGTGCTGCGGTTATTGCTGTCGACCGGTTGCTTCTCCTTTATAAGAATTTTCTTCAAATCCAAAGTAGGATTAAGACCATAATCATCAAAATCTAAAGGAGGGGCATCACTCTCATGAGGGAAGTACGTATTGAGAAAAGTAGAGAAGTCTTCCTCAAATGAGTAATCATCCAAAGTAGGATCAAGTGATGGCGGAGGATCTTCATCATGTAAAGAATCACTCGAAAGAGTATCGGCCTCATCAAAATCATCATAAATGGGCATGTCGGGATACTCGGAGGTAAGATCATCATAATCATCCTAATCTGAGCTAGAATTATCATCATAAGCATCAAAGATCGGTGTAAAATCATAAATGGGTGAAGGTTCCAAATTAGATAGAGAATCATCCACATCATCTTGAAAAAGTGGATTATCAATGCAAGACTCGAATAGAGGATTGTTGTAGATGACAAAATCATCGAGCACATTAATCATATTTGCAGATTCTCGTCCAAAGGATTTGCTTGTAAGCTTCCCCATTCTGAAAACTTGTGCATCATCACTGAGTCTTAAGATTAACTCGCATTCGGTAACATCAATTAGAGCTCGTCCGGTTCTCAAGAATGGCCGACCAAGTATTAAAGGAATACGAGGGTCCATTTCATAATCAATAACAACAAAGTCGACCGGGAAAGTAAATGTGCCAACTTTAATGAACACATCTTCGGCAATGCCAACGGGGTAAGCGAGAGTGCGATTTGCAAGTTCAAGAGTCATCTTTGTTGGAGTAAGGTCGGGTAATGATAGTGTTTTCCAAACACTTAATGGCATGAGATTTATACTGGCCCCGAGATCAGCTAGGGCAGTAAATTATTCGGTTTTGTTAAAAATGCAAGGCAACACAAACCGACCGGGATCTCCAAGTTTTTCCGGAAGTTCTTTAAGAATAAATGCAGAACATTTTTCATTTAAGCATATGTTGGCGAGCTCAATCAGCTTCTCCTTCTTTTTAAGCAATTCCTTGAATGCTTTGACAAATTTCGGCATGTGGACAAGTGCTTCAACAAGGCTGATGTTGAAATTTATTTGAGAGATCATCTTCAAAAAATTCGACACTTGAGAGTCATCATTGTTTAGCATGTTGACCTTGCCTAGCCGTGAAGGATAAGGGATATTGGGTTTAGGTGGTGAAGGTGTAGGTGTAGCAGGTAAAGGTTGAGATGTTGAAGGGTTCTTTTTGAGGACATCGTCATGACGAGGTGGAGACGGTAATGGTGTACTAATACTAGGTGTGGGAGTAGTAGGGATAAATGGTGGTGGAGGAGGTGTAGATGATGGGGGCGGGATAGGTGGTCCTACTATGGTAACTCCACTACGGGTAGTAATAGCACTCACATTCGCTCGCGGATTAGTGACGGTGTTTGAAGGTAGAGAACTCGAGGTAGAGGGTTGAGTGGTGGCAAGAAACTAGCCAGCATATTCTTCAAATCATTCGTTTGATTGCTGAAGGAGGATTGGATATTATCTCGAAGCTCGGATCTAATCTCATTCCCTTGCTTGGTGATATCCCCTTTAAGATTGATAATTTGGCTCTATATATTCTTGATTTACTCACCTTGGGTTCTCATCAAAGCTTCAACATCTTGATTAATGGGTGGGGCTTGTTGAGCGGGTGGGTGATAAGGATTAGAAGCTCTAGGTGGGATTTGGTTGCTTCTAGTGTAATTGTTGTTGGGGTTTTGGTTTTGAGGAGAAAAACCGGGTGAAAGGTAGTTGTTTGATCGGTAACTCAGCAAATTTCGATCCCCTTGAGGTCGAGCTTGGTAATTTTCCGGTGAATAATTACCATAAGCTGCATACACATTTTTTGGATTTCCTTAAGTAGAAGGACAATCAGTGTATGAGTGAGGACCGCCGCATGTCTCACAAGGATTGGCTACTGCTTTAACTTGTTGTTGGTTTGTAGCGAGAAGCAAGATATTTTTGTTCATTTCAGTTATCATGCGGGTGAATTCGGTCATGTCGGGGTTTGCTGAAGTAGAAGAAACATTGACTCTCGGGTTGTTCCTTGAAGAAGCGGAGGAATCCCAATTTTTGTGATGAGTAGTCATGTTTTCAATAAGCTCTCTACACTCCTCGGGTCTCCTTTTCATAAATGTGCCACCGGCGGTTGCATTAATCGTATCACGATCTCGAAAAGTCAAACCGTTGTAGAAAGTATCAATTAAGGTTACAGGGAGCATGTTGTGGTTTGGACAACGATCGATCAAAACATTATATCTTTCCCAAGCATCAAAAAGAGATTCATCGGGTTCTTGCATGAAACCGCTGATTTGATTGCGAAGGCTCGTGACCATGGATGGTGGAAAGTAGCGCGACAAAAAGCGTTGAGTCATGTCATCCCAAGTGTGAATTGAATTCTTCGGGAGACGATTGATGTTGAGTGAAAACACGTCTTTTAGGAAAAAGAACGTATAAGTGCGGTAAGTATTAATCGACACGATTTTAGGAAAACCGTGAAGACGAATAAATTCCAAGTTCGTTCTCGAAGGAGGTGTGTGGATTAATGTGCCAATATATAAAATAACAATGTTTGTATTAGTGACGTTTTTGGTTTAAGAGAGAAAAATTAAAGACGAGCTACGACTATGATTTAAACTACGACGTTGACGTAAAACGATGACGTAATTACGTAAAACGCGACAAAATTAAAAATCAAACCTAAAAATTAATTAAAAGATTAAACTAAGTCCAAAATAATATAAATAAGAATAAAAATCCAACAAATATATTTTAAAACCTTTTATTAATTAAATATTCAATTTTAAATGCTAATTAAAGCCCTAAAATTAAATATAATTAACAAAATGTCCAAAATATAATTTTATTGGACTAATAAGTCACTTATATTATTTAAAGACTAAAAAGTATTTTTCTTAAATTTTTAAAACTATTTTTCTATTTTTTAATCACTAAAAACTATTTTTAAATTAAAATAATCATAAAAATAATAAAATAATGCCAAAAATAATTTGACAATTTTGAAAATCCTAAATTACACTAATGAACAGTAGAAAATTGAAAAAGTTTGAAAAATGTAAAAATTTTCACTAAAGGACAAAACAGTTTAATACTAAAACCCTAATTAACCTAATTTAATTATAAATAATAATTAAAAAGTGAACAGTGAAATATTTTTAAACTAAAAAGCTTAAAATAATTTTCTAAATCTAAGAAAATTTTTAAAAGTGAAAAATATAACTTTTACCACTAAAAGACAAAAACAGGAAGTTTAAAAGTAATTAAAAATAACAATTAAACCTAAAAAATACTAAATGAACAGTAACTGTAAAATAAATTATACTAAAAAATCAGAAATTAAAAAAGAAAAATAATGGAAAAAGAATCAAAGTCTAAAACCTATTTTTGTTCACTAAAGACAAAAAAACAAAACTGTGATAGTGACACTTTGTGTGTTTCTGTCTTTTAGCTAAGCAGTACAAACAATAACACTAGCAAGGGTAATGAAGTTCCCACTACTAGTGCAATATCAAGGTCTGGTGATGCTTCAGCTTAGGAAAGCTGTTTGATTGCTTTTTAATGGAAAATAAGGCACCCCCACAACCAGTGGGGTTGTGGAGAGTCTATAATGCACAAAAACTAGCACTTCACTTAACAAAATCACAACAAATGGGTCAAAATCAGTTGCTGTATTACTAGAACTGTCTGATGAACAGTTGCTGAATCAAGTTGCACAAAAATGAAATTCAAATGCTCCCAATTAGCACAGAACCTGGCCAAATCAAATATAAGCTAAATGCAATCCTAACTAGACCTATATTCTAACAGTCCTCAAAACTTCATGGCAAAATTACTCTAAATCAAGACAGAAAATTGATTTTAATGATTTTACTACTTACTACCTATTTTAAACATGTATTTGTTTGGAAACCTATCTAAACTCAACTCTAATCACTGAATACACTTAGAAATAACATGTAAGGTGTGTCTAAACTACTTTCAAGCCAAAACTTGTCACTAAGTTCAGTTTAAAATACTAACCCAAACAACCCCTTAAATTCAGAAACTAAAATTTAACAAAGAGATTGTAATCAAATCAACTCAAATCTGATTCCACCCAACCTAAACATGCATATAATCTATGAACAAAGCATAAACAAGCACCTACTCAATCATTCAAGAAGATTTACACAAGAACACATAAGCATCAAAAGTTAATGTCAATAGGGTTCAAGCCAATACCTAAGGGCCGATGCCTTCTATTGGGCCATTTTGTGAGCTTAGTGTGGAAACCTTGGTTTCCGGATCTTTTAAGCTACTAGGAATGATCATTGTTCATATGATTAAACAATCAAAGCGGAATTAGAACAACAATCATTAACAAGGTGTTTAGGCACAAATAACATGAATTAAAAAAATTGGGATGTTCATTATATTAATAACAAACATCCACTAGACGTGTATACATTGAATCCCACGTCTAGTGCACACACACGTTTAGGTTTACATTGTGAATGAATTATATGAATAAAACCTATGACCCTTGGTTCCTTTTATAGTGTAAGGATTAGGGTTTACAAGAGATAATGATGAATAAACAAGTAAATCTTCTATTTAAATAAACTTATGCATAATATCTTTTGCATGTTTATCTAAATAGAAGCTTCCATAAGCTTCTTTGTCTACATTTTGTCAATGCTTGAATTGCATGTAACAATGCTTACATTGTACATGACAACTCTTGAGCTATCAACGCCTAAATTGTACATGTCAACGCTTGATTAACTCTTGACAACGCTTGGACAATTTCTTCACGTTTTCTTCATTTTAGAGTTTCTGCCACATCAACTTTTTGACCCAACAATCTTCCCCTAGTTGATGGTGGCAAAACTCTATGTGTATCTCTTGTAAGTTGTACATGATCTTCAAATTGCTTCCCCTCAAGTGTAGCATGTATTTCTTCCCCTTTTTGTCACATCAACAGGAAAGTAAACAATGTATGCAATGTTGAAGATTCTCCAGAAGTAGCTCTATGTAATGATCTTGAAGAACAATTAATATAATATTTTTGATGTAGAAGTAGAATAACCCAAACCTATGTTCCATGTCTTGTACTATCCATGTGATGAAAAACTTATACCAATGATTAAATATAAGTAGACCTCGATCCCTTGTCAATATTCTCATCCTTTATGAGACACTGAGCACGATAATGTAACTCCTTCAAGTGTTATGACAAGCCTTCATCACCAACCATGTAAAGCACGAACAAGTTACCTTTAAAGTCAATGTATGGGACCCACGACTTTAAGATATGATAGAACACAAACTCGCGAAAATCTTCTTCAATCATCAAACTTACCATAAGAATTCTTCCCCTTAAGCTAACACCTCTTCATGACAAGTCAATATCTTCATATGTAAAAGATGTCAACGAATAACTCTTTCACAAGGCTATCCCGATTACATACTCCAATAAATTACTTCATGAATCGTTGCTAACTCGCCTTAAAATCATTAATTCCATTTAAAAATATCCGAGCCATAAATATCACCTTGATATTCTAAATAAAAACGGAGATTCCATGTACCTTCGTGTGTATAATCCTCCTTTTTGTGTGCTTAAAACGTCCAATTTTCTCAAACAGCAGCAAACCTTGTGTTGTCCAATATCCTCTTCTGTCCAATATCTTTGGCAGTTGTATTGTCCAATATCAGACAATACTTATCAGCGTTGAAGTTCATATATCGGACGACATTGTCAACGCTGTCAGCGTTGACTTATTCTGTCAGCGTCAAAATTCCTCATGTCAGCGTCTAACCATGCCTTGTCAGCGCTTCTTTCTGCTGATGTCATCTAGGGCAACAAATCACGTCCAAAAGCTGTCATTCCTATTATCACGTGATTTTTTTCCTACAAAATAGAATAATATCCCACCAAAATAGGTAAGTGAATATCCTATTCTATCTTTTGACTGTTGATCATGTGTATACAGCTCCCACATGAAGCTTTGAAGACACATCTTTCCTCACGTAACAGCATGTATATCTTTCTACCTTCTTATGTTAATATGAGCACCAATGAGAATTCTTCAACCGTGTGAACACAATTGAAGTCTTACGTCACTGCAGACATGCGTATTTCCTTGGCCGTGTGAACATAAACTAGTAAAAACATGTGAACACCAAACTATGCAATCGTGTGAACACAACAATTTTCACCAATCAGAATTGAATAACTTAAACCTAGCTTTAACCTCACGTTTGTTATCATGGATGAGCACACACTTGATCTAAGCCCAAAAGACGCAAATATTAGACAATCAAAAGTCTCAAACCGTGTGAATGCTTCTTCCATGCGAATTCATAATATTCAAACAGTAGCTCGTTGATTTTTCTTTGAATATCATTATCACGTATGGCTTTTGTCCTTCAATTCAAGACCTGCTGCAAATCAATACTTCAAAGCTTTATGCAATCATCATGTGCAGTAACAAATAACGAGTCTAAGGGTTTTTACCATAAACCCTAATATCATAGATCTAGGGTTTGTAAAGTAAGCATCAAAACCCTAATTTTCAGTACATCTTCAACTTTTGCTGCAATAATGTTGCTAGGGTTCATCACCAGTCCATAAAGAACTGATTCCCCAAAGCTAACAACATGTCTTCTTTTCTGTATAGAATCGATCTAGGGTTTGTAGAAACCCTAAATCATGATTTCATGCAAATCTGAAAATCTGAAAATCACTCATCAGCCAACTTTGACGCCTAATAACTTTTGTCTGGGGATAAAACTCGACAATCCCTCCGGTGGATGTTTAGATCTATGTATGTAGAACACACATATAAAATTTCGTGACGATCCAACAGTTCAATCAAAAGTTATGACCTTCTGAATACTGCTGCGCACGCAAAAACGTCCAGAAAAACTCTATACGACTTTTTCTTCTTCTTCACGATATACGAACACCTTGTTGGTCCTAGCATCACGAGCCACGAGGCTCTGATACCAATTGTGGAAACCTTGGTTTCCGGATCTTTTAAGCTACTAGGAATGATCATTGTTCATATGATTAAACAATCAAAGCGGAATTAGAACAACAATCATTAACAAGGTGTTTAGGCACAAATAACATGAATTAAAACAATTGGGATGTTCATTATATTAATAACAAACATCCACTAGACGTGTATACATTGAATCCCACGTCTAGTGCACACACACGTTTAGGTTTACATTGTGAATGAATTATATGAATAAAACCTATGACCCTTGGTTCCTTTTATAGTGTAAGGATTAGGGTTTACAAGAGATAATGATGAATAAACAAGTAAATCTTCTATTTAAATAAACTTATGCAGAATATCTTTTACATGTTTATCTAAATAGAAGCTTCCATAAGCTTCTTTGTCTACATTTTGTCAATGCTTGAATTGCATGTAACAATGCTTACATTGTACATGACAACTCTTGAGCTATCAACGCCTAAATTGTACATGTCAACGCTTGATTAACTCTTGACAACGCTTGGACAATTTCTTCACGTTTTCTTCATTTTAGAGTTTCTGCCACATCAACTTTTTGACCCAACACTTAGGAGAGTGTGTAGAGATCCCCTGCTGAGGTTCAACAACTGAACCAGGGGTGTGCAAATGTCTTCAAATCAAAAGAATGAAGTGGAAGTAAATGGGATGAGGAAAGACCTTGTTTCACTTGTATCCTGCACAAAACAACCAACAGAAAACAAAATGCAAGTAACTTGCACCAAATCACAAGCTTTTGTCAGGAGCTTGTGATTATAGTGCCTGCTACAGTAAGCAGTTATATAATAAAAAAAAATATAATAAAAGATTTTTTTTCTTGGAAAATATTTGAAGGAACTTGGAAAACCAACCTATGGAAACCTTTAATAAAAACTTAAACACAAACTTTAAGCTCCAATTCCCACTTCCACTTTCACTTTCATGTGAATGGGAGTCTCAAAGTTTGTTGAATAAATGAAACGATTTTTCAGAAATTTGAAACACAAACACCTATTTCTTTCCTTTGAAACCTACACTATTTTTGCAATGAATTTAAATTGCTACACTACTGAAAACAGGATAAAGGAACTCAGTATTTTGGAAATTTAAAAACTTCCATTTTCATTAATAATCTTTAAAATTTACAAAAACTGGAACAAGGCAAACCACAAGTTGGTTGCTCTTTAAATACAGCTAAGTAGAACATTCTAGGTTGATGAATAAAATAATAGCAAGCTAAAAACCCTAATATGTAAAAATCCGACTTTGCCCTTTGACTGAATTTGAAATTGGTCTTGTTTGTGCCCCATGTGATATCCTGCTGTCTTTGACCAATCTAGATCGTCTAATGGACCATTGGGGAACAAGGAATGGGATTGGAGCCGTTGGATGACTATTGATTCTTTCTTTGCCATTTTTGAACAAGCAGGGGACTTGGTGGGGGCCATTTGGGTGAGTGGGGAATAATTTTGTGAGGTGGGTTTGAGTTAGGACGTGATCAATCTTCATTCTGGAGTCAATTGGGTCAAACCCCTTTGGTTTGGGGTAAATGGGATTTTAGGGTTTATGGGATAGGATTAGGGTGATTTAGGGAGGATGAAGACACAGTAATTCTTTCCCTCTTGTTTTAATTAATATAAAACGAATTTAAACAATATTGGGTTAATGGGGTATTAGTTGACCGGTTGTTGACTTGGGCTGGGTATTGGGCTTGGTCGGGTAAAAGTGGTAATATGGGTGGGTAAAAACGGGTTTGGTTGGGTATTTGGTGGATATGGGTTTGGTTTGTCCATGTTTGCCCCCTGGACTTCCTTGTTTTCTTCATTATGTATAAAACAGCTCCAAACTCTTAATCCTTTGTAAATAACTTTCAAGGAGTTGTCAAATTTGGCACCAAGGTTTTTTCAAAGTTTATAACAAGGACTAATTTTGCAATTCCTTCAATCTTCAAGGGCTAGATGTGAAAAGTATTCAAACTTTAGGGACCCTATTCATATTTATGATTATTTGAGGGGTATAAAGTGTCAATCTTCAAAAGTTGAGGGACCAAACTTGCCAATTCTTCAAACTTCAAGGGCATTTTTGGAAAATTCATACTTGGGCCCGGTTTCTTGTGCGGCTTCGTTTCCCGTGTTCGTTTTTGCTTGATTCCTTTGATTTTTTGGTGAATTCACGATATCCGTACCTGAAATACACAATGAACAAACACAGGCATATTTTTGGGTATTTTGATGATATTTTAAGCGTTTTAAGCTCGATTTGGACGACGAGACTATGTATAAATACAGTCTCATCACTCCCCCATACTAAACCATTGTCGTGTCCCCACGCAATGCTAGAATTAAGTATCGTAGCACTTCCAAAATTCATTTTATGATGACTTTTATTCAAGACATAAATTAAATAAACTACTACACGCGTTTTAGACATAATGTATTGTTTTCATCACAATAAAGTGACTTTTAGGATCATAGAACAAGAACACGTGAATGCTTCGTTAGAAATAATTTCGTCATCCTCGATTTTCACCCAATTCCATGCTAAGCGTGTAACGAGATCATTGTTATTATAAGTTAGCAACACGTACACATCTCATGAGTGTTAATTACGAACCTAAACTCCCTTATTCCTACTTGGTATCTCTTATATTTTATTTTTGTCTTAATGATCACGAGGATACATCATTGACTTATGCGTGAATAGAGATTAAGTCTAAAAATAGAAACTTAACGGTGTAACAAAAATCATTAAATTAATAATTCACCCTAATAGACAACGATGTCAAAAAATTAAGTCAACAATAAGGATCGATAAGCACGGTTTTATAACGGTTTTGAACATGAGACTTATTACCAAGACTTTTATACGCCCCCTAACTGAAGGGCCTTATTATCTTTGGTTTACCTCCATCTTTTATTCAACTTCGCCATGAAGCTTTTATTATGACTTCGGTCTTGCCTTGCCTTTTATTATCCGCCTCATCGGTGGTTTTATTAGCCAAAGACGTATATCCTCATGCTAAAGCGAATTTTGGATCTTTAAAGCTTCGAAGATTAAGGCTTGATTCACTTTCAATTTGGGCATAGATTTTTCGGCCTTGTGAGCTTCAAATTTTTGCTTAATTTAGGTGAGCACTTGAAATCTTATTATTAGGTGAAGCTTTCGATTATTCGGGTGCCAATACTTCAAAACCGTGACGCTGGCGATACCTTAATGTTTTCCTAATTTAATTACATGGAAGCTACCGAAACAAATTAGAAACCAACAATAGTGACTAAACCGCAAAATCAATATTTATTAACAATTTATTATGCAAAAGCGTTGGGAGAATAAGCTAATAATCACTACACATGAGATCGTGACGATTACGAGACTTATAAATAACTCTATCATTTCTCGTCCTCATTTAAGAGACTTAGCCTAAAAAGTTAAGGAATCGAAGCTAAGTGCTCAACACGCACGGTCGAGTCAAAAATTACTCTTGTTCTCACCATCGGAAAACCTACATTCGTGTCTTAAACACTTATGAAAAACAAGAAAAATTTTAAAATTTGGCCATTTTTAGCCTTATTTGCAACAAAACGATAACAAAAAGATGAATATTGGATTGCGTGTTGACGTAAGCAAGGTGAAGTATCTACTCACCCCCCATACTAAAACTAAACATTGTCCTTAATGTTTCGAGTCTAGGGGTGTAAACACCCCCATACTAGAGACGAAGTCGAATGCTTAATCTCGAGCATGGAGAGGGTAAAACGAATAACCTAAAAGCCATTTATGAATTATGCTAATAAGATAAACGTTAGAACATAAAAGGATATCATCGGATATCGGAATCTCCAAAGGCAACGATCGAAGCTCGAGTGATACGTAAAACGAACACGAGAGGCTTCAATGATGACGATGAACCTAATGAATCACAATCACAAACAACCACAGAACAAAGGTTGGAAGAGCACAAGTCCCCTCGTTACATTAAACTAAGAAAGCGATAATATTTACAAGGATAAGCATGAGAATCCCCCACGAGGCACCTTGTTTTTGATAACCGAGTCAAAAGCTCGACTCGGATCCCCATAAATGTGATCATTTAGGGATAATCATGGTATGGTCATTTTTGGTGGGACTTACATGATAAACAAGGCCCAAAAGTACATGGAGTACTTTAAAAACCCGATAAACGTATATCGGGGTCAAAGATAGCGTCTTCGTTTTCGGATGAAAGACGAAACAACGCTACTTCAACACGAACCCCAATGGGGTAGAAGAAAAGAGATAAGAAGTAGAAAGGTGAGGCAATGGGTAAGTCACTAAAATGAGCTACTCGAGGTAGACTCACACCAAGCAAACGAAAAGATTTTCCATTTATTGCATCGGTGGAAGACCGTGATTTCCCTTTACAAGCAATTCCAGGATCGTAAATCTCGTCCTCGGTGGAGAAATGTGAGGGAACATTTGGGGCTTCCCCCACACTAAATCCACACCAACCATCGTCAAAAGGAGTAGACGAGGTGGTAGCACTCATAAAACGCGGTGATGACGGAGTTAAACATGTAGAAAAATCTTTTAAAACATTTTTAAAATCTTTTCCTTTTTCATCATTTTTAAACTCTTTATGAAAACCCTATTTAATGATGTCGAAAATATTTGGCGTGTCAAATTCAAAATTAGTCGCGCTAAAAATCCTCACAGTTAAGTCTTTGTCGGGAGGGGGTGGCGGATTATATAAGTTCTCAAAACGTTTGTCAATAAAGAACACCGCCCCTCGGGGTCAACATACTCGTCAACCTCATGAACGTCGATCTCATCGATTTCTTCATCAAAGATAGGCTTGTCAAACCATGGTTTGTCATTCCCCTCCTTGAGTATCTTAGAAACTCTCTCGAAAAGATCACGATCAAGCACGAAACCATCATTCTTTTGTGGGGATCGTTGATAAGTTAGATCCTCACGAATGTGGTAAACTTCATTCTCAAATGAGGAGTGTTGATTAGGTAACTCCTCGAGAATTGGATTCTTAGTGGTCACATGAGTTGGTTCGTCATCGAAAATAAGACGTTCCAACTCATTAAGTTCATCTTCGATTTTGTAAAGATCGACCTCACTTGTAGGTGGAAGTGAAGGCATAAGAGCTAGCTCTCGTTCAATGATTTCCTCAATCTCGGGATCAAACTCGTAATCATCGTACTTCACATGAAAAGAGGTCTTTTTGGGAGAATCCTCAAAAATGGCATGTGGATTTCGAAGTACGTGATCAATCTCGGCAAAATCGCCATCGTCATCATCAAAGAAAGAGTCGATGTGAGCACTCACAACCATGGTCTTACAAGTCGAATGACTATGCTTAGGTGACTTTTCTAAGACGAGAGGATCGATGTCGATAAACCCTTTAGCCTCAACGGGTGTTGGGCTAGGCAAAGGAGGCACTTCGATGGAGTTAGAAGTTGAAGCCTCAAAGACGTGGTCCTTCAAAGGTGGTGAAGACGATCCCATTTTGGTCATTGTCGTGATGGAACTAACGTCGCCCTTCGGAATTGGTGTTTCACTTGTTTCGATAAAAACATCCCAAAGTGAGTTTTCATTCATAAATTTACACATACCCTTTTGAATTAGGTACACGTACTCTTTAACATTAAAATCATCATCTTTAAAACCGTTTTTCTTAATTCTTTCAAAACATGCATTAAGCCTCATTCTTTCCCCTAAAGTGAACATTTTGAAATCATTAGGATTTGAATCATTAGGTTTTGAAACCTTGGTTTTTTCATGATCATTAAAAACTTGGGATTTCCTAGCGAAAAATTCCATTTTGTCATCCCCATATCTCATAGTAAGTCTCCCCTCGTGAACGTCGATTACGGTTCGAGCCGTCGATAAGAATGGTCGGCCTAAAATAATGGGACATTTAGGGTCACACTCGTAATCGGATATAACGAAATCCGCGGGAAAAACAAACTTTCCAATCCTAACATAGACATCCTCGGCTATTCCAATTGGTATAAGTGGCGTACAATTTTCAAGCTCGATTGTCATGTTCGTGGGGGTAAGTGAAGGCAATCTCATCAATTTCCAAAGAGAATGAGGCATGAGATTGATGCTAGCACCTAAATCGGCAAGGGCTAAACATCCCTCAATCTTGGAAAAATCACAAGGTAATAGAAATTGGCCCGGATCCTTTTCCTTTCTCGGCATACGCCTTTTAGGTTTTTTAAGAAGGATTAAAGCACAAGTTTCTTCAAGGGTTACTTTGGTAAGGTCGATAAAACTCTCTTTTTGAACCGTGGATGGAATTTTAGGTACACGAGGGTGTGCACTCTTTTCCTTGGTCGTCACGTTCACCCATCGACTTTAGAACAATAAGACGTCTTAGAAGTCGAGGGTTGAGAAGAATAAACAACATGAAATCCTTCAAGGTTAGGGGTAATCACACGACCTTTCTCACGAGACGAGGTGGCTTTACATTGTTCCTTCGGATTTGCAACGGTGTCACTAGGTAACGAACTCGATGACGCACCCGAGGACTTGTTCATTATGGCCGAAAACATCTTTTTTATGTCAATTTGCCCTTGCTCAATCTTCGTGTTTTGCAATTTCAATGTATTAGAAAATTCGTTTTTCAAAGTACCAATTTCTCCCTCTAATCGTCTCATATTAGCCTCATTCGTTTTCATGTAATTTTGAAAATCGTTTGACGAACTATTTTGATTAGAATTAAAGTTCCCTTGGTTTTGATTGTTTCTTTGAAAATTTCCTTGATTACCACTTGAAAAATTGTTGCCTTGATTGTTGTTGTTTGAAAAATTCGAGTTTTGGTTATTGTCTCGATTTTGCCAAGTTATATTACGACCTTGATTATAACCTCCTTGATTCGAAAAATTTCCTTGTTGATTATTTCCTTGAAAATTGTTTCGGTTTTGATTAAAATTGTTGCCTTGGTTATAATTGCCTTGTTGTGATGGACCCGCGTTATTTTGATTTTGAAAATTGTTGTTTCCATTTAACGCACTCACATTCGACTTTTGGCCATCCGTAGCCGCACACTCGTAATAATTATGAGGTCCACCACAAAACGTACACGAAACCTCAACCGCTTTCACCGTAGCGGGAGCGTCTTTCTTTTGCATTTCAACGAGAAAAGACGTAAACACATTCGTCAACTTGTCGACTTTCGCATCAACCCTCTCAATGTCGCGATTAGAACTACTAACATTGGCGACATTGGCAACACTCGGTGCGTTGCGGAGTTGGTAAACCTTAGATCGGTTTTCGATAATTATCAATGCATCTTTCGGAGTCTTACACAAAAAGTTGCCACCGGCGGCGGAATTCAACAAATCATGTTCTTGAAAATTAAGACCGTTGTAAAACGTATCGATTTGGTGCAACTCGGAAAAACCATGGTGAGGACATTGCCTAAGCAATTCCTTAAAACGATCCCATGCGTCTCTAAAAGATTCATTCGGTTTTTGCTCAAATTTCGTAATCTCGTTTTTGAAAAACGTTGTCTTAGACGGTGGGAAAAAATAATTAACGAACTTGGAAACGAGATCCTTCCACGTAGTTATCGAATTAGGTGGCTCTTTCTCGTACCAATCCTTGGCGGCACCATCGAGCGAGTACGGAAAAAGCATAAGCTTGACGACATCGGTGTCGACGTTCTTAAACTTGCTCGTGGCTAAAAGACGATCAAAATTCCGAATATGGTCGTGAGGATTATCGGCTTCACGACCTCGAAACTTTGTAGCTTGGATCAACGAAAGCATTCCGCTCTTTATCTCAAAATTCTCCGCTTCGATAGCGGGAATTACGATCGCGTCTCCATAACCCTCGGTGGGCGCTTGGAGCAATTCCATCATCGAACGATTGTCGGCCATCTCCTCTACGGTTTCTTCAACAACGATATTAGGAACGTCAGTTTCTAATTCTCGTCTACGTCGTCGATTCCTTCGATTACGATTGCGTCGATTCGAAGCTTAGCTAGAATTGGAATAAACCTTCGATCGAGTGCGCATGCACTAAGCGTAGAATGGGTGGTAGCAAAGAAGATACTTTTTGCGGTTTTTCGATTTTTCAATTTTTTTGGTTTTTGATTGTTTTTTAATTTTTTTGGATTTTTGAATGTATTACGTAGACACAAATCTACAAATCTCTCCTCGAATCGACTTTATCGATTAAAGGAGCCTCAAAGAATGAAAACGATCACGTGGAGTGAACGCTTTCGATGACTTTAGAACGTTGGTGGAACACCAAAACGTTCAAGAGGGTTTAATCTTGAAAAACAAGCAAATATAGTATACGTAGATAATACTTGGGGGGCAAACCCTCGATTAGCCTTCTTTCTCAAAACACACACAAGCAAGCGGGGGAAACGAGGCGACGCTAAGCACTTAAGAGCCTTTTTCCCTTAGGTCGTGAAATACAACCGCCTTATACCCACCTTATAGTTTGTGTTAATTGAAATTAAGCCTCACGAAAGTATTTATCTATTTTGCCTTTAAACTTTTGCTTTGGATTCGAATACAATGATCGAGTGATGAAATCCCGAATCAAGGTTGCGTTTTCACGCTTTTGGAGTACTTGTATTTTTATTGTTCTTACGTAGATACAATATAGTAATAATATATTAACAATGAAAAAAGAAAACCAATATATCTACAATATAGTAAAGATTGTTGTGTGTTTAATTTATGAAAATTAAACACGATTTATTTGGATATTATAATATATTAATGAAAAATAACAAAAGTGAGTATGTACGATATTCACGCTTTCCAAAAATTGAAAAACAAAAACGCATTACTCACACAAACACGATACTAATAATGGCACACTAAACACCTCCCCGGCAGCGGTGCCAAAATGATGTTGAGTGAAACACGTCTTTTAGGAAAAAGAACGTATAAGTGCGGTAAGTATTAATCGACACGATTTTAGGAAAACTGTGAAGACGAATAAATTCCAAGTTCGTTCTCGAAGGAGGTGTGTGGATTAATGTGCCAATATATAAAATAACAATGTTTGGATTATTGACGTTTTTGGTTTAAGAGAGAAAATTAAAGACGAGCTACGACTATGATTTAAACTACGACGTTGACGTAAAACGATGACGTAATTACGTAAAACGCGACAAAATTAAAAATCAAACCTAAAAATTAATTAAAAGATTAAACTAGGTCCAAAATAATATAAATAAGAATAAAAATCCAACAAATATATTTTAAAACCTTTTATTAATTAAATATTCAATTTTAAATGCTAATTAAAGCCCTAAAACTAAAAATATAATTAACAAAATGTCCAAAAAATTATTTTATTGAACTAATAAGTCACTTATATTATTTAAAGACTAAAAAGTATTTTTCCTAAATTTTTAAAACTATTTTTCCATTTTTTAATCACTAAAAACTATTTTTAAATTAAAATAATCATAAAAAATAATAAAATAATGCCAAAAATAATTTGACAATTTTTGAAAATCCTAAATTACACTAATGAACAGTAGAAAATTGAAAAAGTTTGAAAAATGTAAAAATTTTCACTAAAGGACAAAACAGTTTAATACTAAAACCCTAATTAACCTAATTTAATTATTAAAAATAATTAAAAAGTGAACAGTGAAATATTTTTAAACTAAAAATCTTAAAATAATTTTCTAAATCTAAGAAAAATTTTAAAAGTGAAAAATTTAACTTTTACCACTAAAAGACAAAAACAGGATGTTTAAAAGTAATTAAAAATAACAATTAAACCTAAAAAATACAAAATGAAAAGTAACTGTAAAATAAATTATACTAAAAAATCAGAAATTGAAAAAGAAAAATAATGGAAAAAGAATCAAAGTCTAAAACCTATTTTTGTTCACTAAAGACAAAAAAAAACAAAACTGTGATAGTGGCACTTTGTGTGTTTCTGTCTTTTAGCTAAGCATTACAAACAATAACACTAGCAGGGGTAATGAAGTTCCCACTGCTAGTGCAATATCAAGGTCTGGTGATGTTTCAGCTTAGGAAAGCTGTTTGATTGCTTTTTAATGGACAATAAGGCACCCCCACAACCAGTGGGGTTGTGGGGAGTCTATAATGCACAAACACTAGCACTTCACTTAACAAAAATCACAACAAATGGGTCAAAATCAGTTGCTGTATTACTAAAACTGTCTGATGAACAATTGCTGAATTAAGTTGCACAAAAATGAAATTCAAATGCTCCCAATTAGCACAGAACCTGGCCAAATCAAATATAAGCTAAATGCAATCCTAACTAGACCTATATTCTAACAGTCCTCAAAACTTCATGGCAAAATTACTCTAAATCAAGACAGAAAATTGATTTTAATGATTTTACTACTTACTACCTATTTTAAACATGTATTTGTTTGGAAACCTATCTAAACTCAACTCTAATCATTGAATACACTTAGAAATAACATGTAAGGTGTGTCTAAACTACTTTCAAGCCAAAACTTGTCACTAAATTCAGTTTAAAATACTAACCCAAACAACCCCTTAAATTCAGAAACTAAAATTTAACAAAGAGATTGTAATCAAATCAACTCAAATCTGATTCCACCCAACCTAAACATGCGTATAATCTATGAACAAAGCATAAACAAGCACCTACTCAATCATTCAAGCAGATTTACACAAGAACACATAAGCATAAAAAATTAATGTCAATAGGGTTCAAGCCAATACCTAAGGGCTGATGCCTTCTATTGGGCCATTTTGTGAGCTTAGGAGAGTGTGTAGAGATCCACTGCTGAGGTTCAACAACTGAACCAGGGGTGTGCAATTGTCTTCAAATCAAAAGAATGAAGTGGAAGGAAATGGGATGAGGAAAGACCTTGTTTCATTTGTATCCTGCACAAAACAACCAACAGAAAACAAAATGCAAGTAACTTGCACCAAATCACAAGCTTTTGTCAGGAGCTTGTGATTATAGTGCCTGCTACAGTAAGCAGTTATATAATAAAAAAAATATGATAAAAGATTTTTTTTTTCTTGGAAAATCTTTGAAGGAACTTGGAAAACCAACCTATGGAAACCTTTAATAAAAACTTAAACACAAACTTTAAGCTCCAATTCCCACTTCCACTTTCACTTTCATGTGAATGGGAGTCTCAAAGTTTGTTGAATAAAAGAAACGATTTTTCAGAAATTTGAAACACAAACACCTATTTCTTTCCTTTGAAACCTACACTATTTTTGCAATGAATTTAAATTGCTACACTACTGAAAACAGGATAAAGGAACTCAGTATTTTGGAAATTTAAAAACTTTCATTTTCATTAATAATCTTTAAAATTTACAAAAACTGGAACAAGGCAAAGCACAAGTTGGTTGCTCTTTAAATACAGCTAAGTAGAACATTCTAGGTTGATGAATAAAATAATAGCAAGCTAAAAACCCTAATATGCAAAAATCCGACTTTGCCATTTGACTGAATTTGAAATTGGTCTTGTTTGTGCCCCATGTGATATCCTGCTGTCTTTGACCAATGTAGATCGTCTAATGGACCATTGGGGAACAAGGAATAGGATTGGAGCCGTTGGATGACTGCTGATTCTTTCTTTGCCATTTTTGAACAAGCAGGGGACTTGGTGGGGGCCATTTGGGTGAGTGGGGAATAATTTTGTGAGGTGGGTTTGAGTTAGGATGTGATCAATCTTCATTCTGGAGTCAACTAGGTCAAACCCCCTTGGTTTGGGGTAAATGGGATTTTAGGGTTTATGGGATAGGATTAGGGTGATTTAGGGAGGATGAAGACACAGTAATTGTTTCCCTCTTGTTTTAATTAATATAAAACGAATTTAAGCAATACTGGGTTAATGGGGTATTAGTTGACCGAGTTGTTGACTTGGGCTGGGTATTGGGCTTGGTCGGGTAAAAGTGGTAATATGGGTGGGTAAAAACGGGTTTGGTTGGGTATTTGGTGGATATGGGTTTGGTTTGTCCATGTTTGCCCCCTGGACTTCCTTGTTTTCTTCATTATGTATAAAACAGCTCCAAACTCTTAATCCTTTGTAAATAACTTTCAAGGAGTTGTCAAATTTGGCACCAAGGTTTTTTCAAAGTTTATAACAAGGACTAATTTTGCAATTCCGTCAATCTTCAAGGGATAGATGTGAAAAGTCTTCAAACTTTAGGGACCCTATTCATATTTATGAATATTTGAGGGGTATAAAGTGTCAATCTTCAAAAGTTGAGGGACCAAACTTGCCAGTTCTTCAAACTTCAAGGGCATTTTTGGAAAATTCATACTTGGGCCCGGTTTCTTGTGCGGCTTCGTTTCCCGTGTTCGTTTTTGCTTATTCCTTTGATTTTTTGGTGAATTCACGATATCCGTACCTGAAATACACAATGAACAAACACAGGCATATTTTTGGGTATTTTGATGATATTTTAAGCGTTTTAAGCCCGATTTGGACGATGAGACTATGTATAAATACAGTCTCATCAACGATCAAACCATTTCTCGGCGTGATGTGATAAAGTATGTGGAATGAGTTGAAGGCGTAGAACATCCATTGTGGCACCGGTGTACTGCATGCTTTGAGTGATTGTAATGAACTTGTCGAGGTGTTTGTTGGCATCGTCATCAGGCATTCCTCGAAAAGTATTTGTTTGCACTTGCTGAATCATGTGGTGCTTCAACGAAAACTCTGGAGCCGTGATTTTCATCGGCGCAATCGTTCCTCCTCGTCCAAACATGGTGGGTTGACAAAGCTCCTCCATTGTCCGAAGATCGGGTTGTGGAAGAACATTGTTGTTATTATTATTGAGGTGCGGTGGATTATTGTTGTTGTTAACACCTGCCATAGCTAAATCTTCTTGAGTCTCGGGCTCTTGATCATTAGAAGATCTAGTACGCATACACCTACAAAGGCAAAAGAAAACAATACCAAACGCAAAGAGAATATATATACACAATAAAAATAAAATCTTTTTGGATTTTTAAAATTTTTTTTTATGGGATTTTTTTTTTTACAATTTTTTATTTTTATGGTTTTTGAAATATTTAAGCAAGAAAAATAACGCTCACAAGTGAACGGATCCCAAAAAGCAACGCGTCTCTCACAGAAAACCGTTAATCTTTACGAAAAGAGCCGGCAACGGCACCATTTGATACAAGAGATTTTGTATGTAAAAAGTTATCATCACAGTCTCTTCGAATTGAAAAACGGATTATCTATGTGACTCAGTCGTTCTTTGGTGAAACAAATAGTTGTGTCGTTGTAGTAATTAAAAAGTGAAAAACTTAAAAGTAAAATGAGATTAAAGTAAATCTAAATCTAATTTAAACTAAATGACAAGAAATTTAAAGCGTGACGGAAATTAAAAGGCACTAAAAGTAAATAACACAAACTTAAAACTATCTAAGGCAAACTTAAAACGCAACTAAAACTTAAACTAAGGTAAGGCTAAAATAAATCTAAGGCAAATAAACTTAAAGTGCAACTAAGTAAAAAGGCGGGAAAAGTAAAGCTTAAAAAATAAAAACAGAAAGTTAAAAACTGAAACTAAAAAGAACCTGAAAACAGCTCATCCGGAATAATCCTTCGTTCAGAATAATCACTCATCCGGAATGTCACCTTCGTCGGAATGATTCTTCTTCAATCGGAATATTCACCAAAACCCTTGATCCAGAATAAATCCTTTATCCGAAATATGTCACTTATCCAGAATAAAGTCTTGATTCGGAATACCTGGTTGATCCGGAATGTTGTGCTTGATCCGGAATGTTTGGTTGATCCGGAATATCTTCCTTGATCCGGAATGTGAAATATTCCGGATGAAGACCTTGATCCGGAAAAATTAATTATTCCGAATAAAACTCCTTGATCCGGAATATATGGTATTCCGAATGAAAGGTTTGATCCGGAATGTTATTTTATTCCGAATAAACAAGACTGGTCCGGAATGTTTCCTTGATCCGGAATAATAGATATTCCGGATGAACACTTTGGCTAAACTTTTGATCCGGAATGTTTGGTTGATTCGGAATGAGAGGCTGATCCGGAATATGTCACTTATTCCGGATGAATGCCCTTGATCCGGAACTTTTTCAACAAGCACCTTTTCTCGGAATATCTTGGCTTGATCTGGAATAATCCTGGGAATACACAGTAACAGAAAACCGAAGAACAAGGAAACACAAAATAGCACGAATCTAGACAAACTTAATCAAAATCAACCAAAAGATTAAATCAAACTAATCACAAAACATCCACTAATCATAAACAAACAATCCAAAACAATCTAACTAACAAAACTAATCAAAATAATCAAAACCCACTTTAATCAATAAAAACTCAAAAACATAAACATGAACATAAACAATAAAGATTAAGATTAAAGATCAAATAAAGAAAGGTAGATAGGAGATTGACAATAAAAATAAAGATTGACAAGAATTAAAAGGAAACTTACTTGAAATTAAATGTATTTAAGGTGCAAGACAAGTATTTAAATTTGACATGAAAAGTAAATGACAAGGTAATTAAAATTGGAAGAACTAATTGTCACTATTAGCCGACAAAAATGAAATGAATCTAATCTAATCTATTTATAGGGGAGGATTAGGGAGTGCTTAGGAAGCTTCCTCCCCTCTTTCTTCTTTTCCTTAATTGCAAGATTAAGTCCTTAATCTTCTTAATCTTCTTAAATCTTGGACTTTAATGACTTTGTCTCGGTATTTCTTTGAACTTGTCTTGTAATTCTTCAATAAATTAGACTTGAGTTCTTCGGCTTTTAGTAAAAACTTCCTTCTTTTGACTTTTTCTTCGATAAATCTTCTGAATTGGTCTTGGACTTCCGTTCTTTTTGCACTCTTGACTTCTTGACTTCGTCTTTCGTCTTTTTCTTCGATAAAAGCCCGTGAATGCCCGTGTTTTCTCCACTTTTCACCTTTTCGTCCTAAATCACAACAAAAACACAAACCACGCATAATTCCGACATAAATGACATAAAATACACGTTTTGGCTCGGTTATTATTGTAATTAAGTGGTAAAAAGGATGGGTGTTTACACACCTATCAGTACTCCTACAGCAGACTCGACGGATACGACACAAATGGATGAGTTGGTTTATTTATATGATCCAATGTTTGATCAATATTACTATGGAAACAATCAAGTTGTGTCAAAGCCTTCCGCTGTCAATACTACTGATGCACCCGCACAAAGTAAACAAGAAACAACTACATCTACTTCAATAACCGTTGCTCAAGAGACAATTGTATTAGATAGTCAACAAACTCAAGAAATTGTCATACAACCAACATAACCAACCGTCAATGCTGAAGGAGGAAACAACAATCAAGCAGTCGATGCACATTCTAACGAAGAAGAATTTATCAACCCATTCGGTACACCGGTAATAGAAGTCTGAGAGTCTTCTACTCAACATGTTGATCCGTCCAACATGCATACATTCTACCAACGATATCCATCCACTCACCATTGGACACGTAATCATCCATTAGAGCAAGTCATTGGAAATCCTTCACAACCGGTTCGAACACAGAGACAACTCGAAACTGATGGCGATGCGTGTATGTATGCGCTCACCGTGACTTCAACTGTACCTACAAACATCAAGCAAGCCATGACTGATCATGCATGGATTGAATCAATGCAAGACGAAATTCATCAGTTTGAATGCCTAAATGTTTGGGAACTTGTAGACAGACCCTATGGAATTTTGATGTTAGATTTCAAATGGATCTGAAAAACAAACTGGATGAAGAAAAAACCATCATCAAAAACAAATCTCGTCTTTTGGTTAGGGGATATTGTCAACAAGAAGGGATAGATTTCGATAAATCATTTGCTTCAGTTGCTTGTTTGGAAGCTGTCATGATATTCCTTGCTTATGTTGCACATAAAGGCTTCACAGTTTATTAGATGGACGTTAAAACTACTTTTCTCAACGGTCTGTTGGGTCAAAAAGTTGATGTGGCAGAAACTCAAAAACGAAGAAAACATGAAGATATTGTCTAAGCGTTGTCAAGAGCAATCGAAGCGTTGACAAGTGCAAACTAAGCGTTGATGGCTCAAGAGTTGTCATGTGCAACCTAAGCATTGTCACATGCAATTCAAGAGTTGACAGAAATATAGACAAGAAGCTTATGGAAGCTTCTATTTAGATAAACATGCAAGATATATTCTGCTTAAGTTTATTTAAATAGAAGATTTACTTGTTTATTTGATTTTATCTCTTGTAAACCCTAATCCTTACACTATAAAAGGAACCAAGGGTCTTAGGTTTTATTCATAACTCATATTCACAATGTAAACCTAAAGCGTGTGTCGACTAGACGTGGGATTCAATGTATACACGTCTAGTGGTTGTTTATTATTAATATAATGAACAATCCAATTTGTTTTAATTCATGTCTTGTGCCCTAAACACCTTGTTAATGTGTTATGTTCTAATTCCACTTTGATTATTTAATCATATAAACATGATGCATTCCTAGTAGCTTCAAAGATCTGGAAACCAAGGTTTCCACAATTGGTATCAGAGCCTCGTGGCTCGTGATGCTAGGACCAACAAGGTGTTCGTGTATGGTAAAAAGAAGAAAAATCCGTCTAGGGTTTTTCTTGACGTTTTTGTGTGCGCAGCAGTATTCAGAAGGTCATAACTTTTTATTGGACCGTTGGATCGTCACGAAATTTCTTGTGTGTATTTTATACACATATATCTAGACATGTACCGGAGGGATTGTCGAGTTTTATCCCCATAAAAAAGTTATTAAGCGTTAAAGTCAGCAGTGAGTGAATGTAGTTTTCTGTGAACAGCCATGTTCAAAACACGATCTCTCCTTCGTTAACCGTTGGATCTTTGTGATTTTTGGACTGTAGATTCTTGGCACTTGTGTCTAGAATCTCACTGAATGGATTTTCGATCTGAGCCCTAATGAAGAAGTTATCCGAGGTCGAAGTTGGCTGCATAATGAGGTATTTAAGTTTCTGCTTTCACATAGAATCATGATTAGGGTTTTCTTTCAACCCTAAATCGACATACAAAGCAGAAGTTTTAAAGATTGTGGCTGTTGTTATTCAAGATATTACATGATCTAAGGATAATTTTATAAACCCTAAGTTAGGGTTTCGGTGCTTAACTTTCCAAACCCTAGTTCTATGATGTTCAAGGTTTGCAGTAGGTTGTTTAATCGTTAGCAGCAAGAAAAGGGGTTTTTAAATAAACCGTAGATCTGGTGTAATTCGTTGGTGGTGGTAGTTCGTTGTGATGTTGGTTTGATAGCTTGGGACGTTTGAGAAGAGATGTTCCATTTATGTGATCAAGGAGAAATTGGTATTCTCTTGGAGTGTATGAGAAAGACGTCTTTAGGTTCACATGGTTACAGGAGAATAAAGACGTACTTTGATAAAGTATAACTAGAGCAGATGTGGACTGTTCGTGTACTAAACTGTTCACAAGTTACCTATTAAAGAGCTCACGTGGGATGTTGTTCATACTTTTATTCACATCGTGACACATCAAGACGAAAAGGGTAATATATTGCTATGTGATGTATGAAGTAACATTGTTGTGAATACAAGTGGGCTTTGAAGGCTGAGGTGGTCCCTAGGATACTATTGTTGCTATTTATCTCGTGTGAACAGAATTATGGTGACGTGAGGCAGTGAATATGATTCGCATTTGTTTGCTGCGAATACAAAGCAAATTGCATATATTTATTATTCACTTGGCTATTGTTCGTGGTCCCACCAGCTATATATATGGAAAAAGCACGTTTTTATTGGATTGTTTAATGATGGAGTGATTCACACAAGGAAATCATAAACAATTCAAATTCAGATGTGGGCAGATAATTACTTTGGTCAACAGCGGTATTGATGATAATTACTTTGACGTTGACAAAGAAAGAAAAGACGTGGGTTCCATCATTGGTACGTAAACTCTTGTACATATTATTCAGTCCTTTACAAGAGAATCGTAGCCACAAGATGTTGCCGGGTTTTGAAAGAGACGCTGACAAAGTTTAATTTTGACGCTGACGTTTGAAATTTAGACGTTGACAAGAATAAGTCAAACGCTGACAGAGAGCGTTGACATGAGTTGTCCGAGAAACGCTTGCTCAAGCGTTGATAGGTGTTGTCCGATATGTGACAGTACACATAGAAAAGATATTGGACAAAGAAGGTTCTCGGATAACAAAAGAATTGCTGTTGTTGGTGAAAATTGGTACGTTTTTAGCACACAAAAAGGAAGAATTTACACACGAAGGTACATGGAATCTCCGTTTTATTTAGAATACCATGTTGATATTTATGGCTCGGATATTTTTAAAAGGGATTAATGATCTTAAAGCGAGTTAGCAACTATTCGTGGGATTTTGATGGATATTTAAACTATGTAATCGGGATAGCCTTGCGAAAGAGTTATCCAATCAAGTACTTTTACATATGGTATGAAGATGTTATTTCATTCAAATTCGTCATGAAGAGGTGTTGGCATAAGGGGAAGAATTCTTATGGTAAGTTTGATGATTGAAGAAGATTTTCGCGAGTTTTTGTTCTATCATATCTTAAAGTCGTGGATACCATACACTGAATTTAAAGATAACTTGTTCGTGCTTACATGATTGGTGACTAAGACTTGTCATAACACTTGAAGGAGTTACATTATCGTGCTCAGTGTCTCACAAAGGATGAGAATATTGACAAGGGATCGAGGTCTACTTATACTTGGTGGAGTATAAGTTCTTTATCACATGGATAGTACAAGACATGGAACACAAGGCTGGGTTATTCTACTTCTACATCAAGAATACCTTATTTATTTTTCTTCAAGATCATTACATAGAGCTACATTTGGAGAATCTTCAAAGATTGCATACATTGTTTACTTCCCTGTTGATGTGATAAAAAGGGGAAGAAATACATGCTACACTTGAGGGGAAGCAATTTGAAGATCATGTACAACTTACAAGAGATACACATAGAGTTTTGCCGACATCAACTAGGGGAAGATTGTTGGGTCAAAAAGTTGATGTGGCAGAAACTCAAAAACGAAGAAAACATGAAGATATTGTCTAAGCGTTGCCAAGAGCAATCCAAGCGTTGACAAGTGCAAACTAAGCGTTGATGGCTCAAGAGTTGTCATGTGCAATCTAAGCATTGTCACATGCAATTCAAGAGTTGACAGAAATATAGACAAGAAGCTTATGGAAGCTTCTATTTAGATAAACATGCAAGATATATTCTGCATAAGTTTAATTAAATAGAAGATTTACATGTTTATTTGGTTTTATCTCTTGTAAACCCTAATCCTTACACTATAAAAGGAACCAAGGGTCTTAGGTTTTATTCATAACTCATATTCACAATGTAAACCTAAAGCGTGTGTCGACTAGACGTGGGATTCAGTGTATACACGTCTAGTGGATGTTTATTATTAATATAATGAACAATCCAATTTGTTTTAATTCATGTCTTGTGCCCTAAACACCTTGTTAATGTGTTATGTTCTAATTGCGCTTTGATTATTTAATCATATGAACTTGTTGATCCCAAACTTAGATCGATTTAGCTTTATGTATACGAGATTAGATCAAGTAATACACTTAGAGAAACCTTTGTATATGTATATGACAATCTAAGTGTTATGCGAAATTAACACTTAAACAAGAACACACAAGATGTAAACAAACTTTCACTTTGATTAATGATATCAAATTTGCTAACAATGAAAGTGTTTAACATATAAAAACTTATATGATGAACAATAACCTAAAGGTCTTCTTTTATAGACATAAGAAGCCTTGTACAATAATCTATATATCAACTATTCTAGGTAAAGATAAATATAGAAAATACATTGTTGTTCCTATCTTTACTAGAAGTAATCTAGAACATAATAAACGCGTAGATCATATCCTTCCATCAGTGCTTGTTTTCAATGTGTCAACGCTTGACTTCTTCTTGTCAACGCTTGATCTGTCAGCGTTTGTTTTCTTCCTATCAACGCTTGTTTTACTCTTGTCAGCGCTCAAGTAGACTGGCTACATTTTATTCCCAACAATCCTCCCCTAAACTTGATATCTGCTCTAGTAATCAAGTTTCTGAATAAACATTAAAAACTAGGAGGAATCTTACAAACCTTCTCATATTGGTAATAAATAAATCTGATCAAATCTTTGGCTACGTCACTTGAATAATCAATTTCCAGCTGTGTATTCTTCATCTTCTCCAAGACTTCCTTGGACATAAAATACTGACCATCTACAAGTAGATACTCAGCAAACTTTGTAGAACTCAAATAATAAACAACAGCAGCTGAATACAATCTCCATTGAAGACCACTGAGGTCATCTTCAAGATCCTTCAAAATAGCAGGATCTTCATCTCTTGGTCCACGCATTCTCTTGAATGTTGACCACAGTTTTATTGCATTGACTGAAGTGGGAGCTTCAGTCTCATACTTGGTCTCTAACAACATCCATAGGTCTACCAAGTCTTCTATATCAAAACTTGCAAACAATGATATAAGGGTGGTAAAAGTGTGAACCTCTTTTCCATACCTGCCAATCTTCCAAAACCCACATTCATCTTCTTCATAACTTATAATAGGGTTTCTGGAATCAAGTGGTAACACTTGTACCATATCTGAAGCTTCCAATTGTTGATCCCAAACTTAGATCGATTAGCTTTGTGTATACGAGATTAGATCAAGTATAACACGTAGAGAAACCTTTGCTTATGAATAAAGTAACAAAGTGTTATGCGGAATTAACACTTGATCAAAAACACAATGATGTTAAACAAACTTTCAGTTGTATTAGAATAATCGTACTTGGTTACAATGAAAGGGTTTAACAATCGAAAACTTATGAAAACTGATATAAACTGATATTAAACTTTAACCTAAAAGATCTTCTTTTATAGAACAAGAAGTCTTGTACAATAAGCTACGAATCAACTATTCTAGGTAAAGATAAACATAGAAAATACATTGTCGTCTCTATCCTTACTAGAAGTAATCTAGAACATAATAAACGTGTAGCTCACATCTTCCATCAGTGCTTGTCTTCAATCTGTCAACGCTTGACTTTAACTTGTCAACGCTTATGCTGTCAGCGCTTACTTTGCTCTTGTCAACGCTTAACTTGTTCTTGTCAGCGTTCAAGTGTTCTGGCCTAAATTTATTCCCAACAATCCTCCCCTAAACTTGATATCCACTCTTATGATCAAGTTTCTGAATAAACATTAAGAACTTGGAGGAGTCTGACAAACCTTATCATATTGGTAATAAACAAATCTGATCAAATTCTTTGCCACGTCACTTGTATAGTCTATCTCCAACTGGGTGTCCTTCATCTTCTCCAAAACAGCCTTGGATATGAAATACTGAGCATCTACAAGTAAATACTCAGCAAACTTTGTAGAACTCAAATGGTATACACCTGCAGCTGAATATAACCTCCATTGAAGACCACTGAGGTCATCTTCAAGATCCTTCCATATTTCAGGATCTTCTTCTTTTGTCCCACACATTCTTTTGAATGTGGTCCAAAGTTTTATTCCATTGGCTGAAGTTGGTGCTTCAGCCTCATACTTGGTCTCTAGCAACCTCCAAAGGTCTACCAAGTCTTCTCTGTCACAACTTGCAAATAAAGATATGAGAGTGGTAAAAGTGTGTACCTCCTTGCCAAATCTTCCAATTTTCCAGAATCCACATTCATCTTCCTCATAACTTACAATTGGATTCCTGGAATCTAGTGGTAACACATGCACCATATCTGAAGCTTCTAATGGGGAGAGCTTAAGGCTCTTTCTAATGATTGCTTCACTTGGATATAGTTGAGACATATCTTTTGGAAACTCGAGAATAAATCCCTTCTTTACTGGTCTAGGAACTATCATAGCTTTCTTGATTGCCATCTCTTCTGCAAGTTGCTCCTTTCTTTCATCTGAAAGAAGTCTGAAAGTGTTCTCTTCTTGCACTTTCACCCAAATAGGATAAGCTCTATGTTCCAACTCATCAAATGTCAAAGCCTTCAGCTTCTGATGTGTCCATCCAACTCCATGACATTTGAGCAACATAAAGTAGAGCTTCCTTCTATCCCTTTTCAATTCAGAGAGAATGTTGCTTGCCCTGTACTTCAACATCACCTTACAATCCTGCTGAACTCTAAGAAGAATTTCCAAACCCCATATTTGGTCTGAAATGGTCAAGTCTGGATTATCCATACAGCTTTCTTCCCAAGAATTGTACATCTGAACTACTTCTGGCATATCAAAATCAATTTGCAACTTCAAATCTCTCAGCTTTTCCCTAGCAAGCTCATCACCATACTCAAGTCTTTCTGGTTCAACAATCAACACACTTGAATCTGAGCTAGCTCCATCACCTTCTTCTTCAGAAGTCACAACAAATGGTGACTTTTCCTTCTCACCTTGTTCCATCATTTGCTCAGCCAATCTTCTATCAAATTCAACCTGAGCTGCATTCTTTGGAACATTTTCTTCTACCAACTTACCCTTACCCTTATCTGTTGGTTCAATTGTTGGTAGGGTAGATGATAATACCTGAGTAGGAACATCCTTGATGATAGATGATGACTGGAATACATCACCTCCATATGCAGATCTGTCAACGCCCAAATTTCCTCTGTCAGCGCCCAAAATACTTCTGTCAGCGTCCAAACTTGTCTTGTCAACGCTCAAATATTTTCCCTCAGCGCCTTGTGTAACCTCCCTCAACATATCTGTAAATGATAAATTTAAATTGGTTGGAGAGATTAAGGACGTATCAAAACCTTTTTGTTCCTTCAATGTAGTAAGAGCTTCAGCAATATCCAATGATTGACCATCTTGACTGCTCTTATCACTCAGATTTCTTGCTTCCTCCCCTTTGGAAGACTCCTCCATACCTCCCCTTGAATGAGCACTCTCTAAAACAACAATCCTCTCCCTCAATTCTTTGAGTTCAAGGCCTTGGTTACTGACAATTTGTACCAAGTCTGCATTTTGCTTTTGCAAGCTAATGCAGACAGCCGTCAATTCTAAAAGCGTAATTGGTTCCAGTCTGCCCTCTTCCAAAATGGGGATTTGACCTCCCAAGTCAGGTTCATTGGGCATGGATGAGGACTTAATTATGTTGGGACTGTCTTGACCAGCATCTAAGCCTGTATCAATAGCCTCAGCCTCATCCAGGTCACCAGCCACACTTGTGGTGGTGGTTCTCTCTGCTACATGGCTAGGACCACCAGAGGAGAACACTCCAGCAGTCCTTTGGCGTTTAATCAACCTATATTCAGGTGGTGTGGAAGATGGTGTAGAAGATGGTGTAGATGTAGGTTGGTTAAGGGGTGTTTGGGATTGTGATGGTTGGGTGTCAGCGGTGGAAATAGGCATATCAACGCCCACATTAGATGTGTCAGCGTCAAAGGGATTTTGGTCTATTTGCATTTGGTCAGGTGAGGGTAAAGGTTCAGGGATAGGTTCAAGTTGTGGTTGAGGGTCAATATGAGATTGAGGGTCTGGTTGGGGTTGTGCTGCTGCAATAACAGCAAGCATGGCTTGGGTTAATGGTAGGTCTCTATGAGGTGGTGAATTCATCTTGGTAAAAATAGCCTTCTTTTGTTCAGGGATCTTATAAAAGTCATTGTGATCCCTTGAACAATATCTTTGAACATCAAAAACCATTTGCAGAAAACGGGGATAAGCTAAAGTCATTTTTGTCCCCTTGTTTTTACACATTCCTTCAAAAATCATTTTAGACCAGTTATAATTTTGCCCTGTTGCAATACACACAATAGCAGTTGCAATGGATCTATTGATCTCATTGTGTGCAGTACATTTGGGACTCAAACATTGAAGGAGAATGTGAATTAGGTACTTCCAGGCTGGGGGAAATTCCTGCTTATGGTACTTATTAAGAGTACCTTCATCAGGAATAGGGTATCCCAAAGCCCTAAGCCCTTGTTCTATTTCAGATATGGGAAGCATGGTTATACCATCAGCATCATTAAGATGCAAGGCCTGGCGTACCAAGGCCTCAGTAACCACCCAAGGTCTCCCATGTACAATAGAATTCAATGTTGTCACTCCATTAACTGTTGAGGAACTAACAGTGTTCCAAAACTGTTTAATGTGTGTGACTGGAATGAGTGGTGCATGAGAAAGAGCATACCTTAATGGGGATGCATTCAAATAATCCACCATCTGAGTGTATTGAGGGAACAAAGTATTATCAGCAACAAGATAAGCAATCATGTTGTGTTGAGACTTGAACCCCAAATCCAATTCTGCTGAGTTAAATCTTGGTGCCATTGATGAAAGCTGTTAAGTTGATGTATAAAAGATGAAGGTTGATAAGAGAAAAGTGTTAGACAAGAATTATAGATACCCTGTTTAAAATAGGAGCCAAATTTATAGGAGTGGATGAATGCACGTGATTGGCCCAAAAATAGGCAAAGATTTTCAAAAATCAATCATGAAAATATTGAAAAAGTTTATAAGTTATCTCATGCATTTAATGAAAGTAACAACTCCTAAAATTACGGCTTGAAAATATGTCAAAAAGTAACAACTGGGTAGGTCCCATTGTTTGTCAACGGTCAAATATAACCCATCAACGCCCAACGGCTATAATCTTGTCAACGTTCGCCTAAAGCCATGTCAGCGTCCATTTTGGTCACAACAACGCTTGGAAAAATCTTGTCAGCGTCCAAAAATAAAATTGTTTTAAAAAGTGAAAAATGACCTTAACAAGTAATTTATCCTAGAGAAGATAACCAAAAGCTGATAATTATCATAGGGCGGCAAGCACTGTCCAGTTATGCACACTTGCATAAGCAAGATAGACATAACAGTCCTCTAGTGTCCCTTGCTAACCAAAATTCTTAACAACCAAGTTACCTCATAAAATCCTTGTTACTCCCAGGTAAAACCCATATCAAAAGGATTCCCAAGCCTCCCAACAGACCACAACCAATTCTAGGCCAAAAATGTCTTGGCAGCATGCAAAGTTGATATACTATGCATGCTACAGTGCCTCATGGTTTAGTAAAACTAACCCATACTCACCAGTGGACACAATCTAGACTTGTGATGAGAGTATTCTAAGAATACCCAAGAGTCCTAAAGGTTCCTTAAACCTCCCCTCAACTATGATACATGAGTTCTCAAAATATATATATGAACAATAAAAATTTATGTCAAGATAGGAATATAAATATTCCAACCATCATCCACAAACAAAACATGTCCAAATAGCTCTTCAAAGATCCATAAGCAACTCTGTATCCAATGGCATAAAGCTACCATTACCTGCACATTTAGATGAAAACCACAAAACTAACATTTGTTGCTGACAGCGTCCCGACAACACTTAACAGCGTTGAAGGAACTTTTGTCAGCGTTAGACAATAATATCTCTCACAACGGCAAAATAACACTTGACAGCGTTACATTTACCTTTGTCAGTGTTAGAAAAATAAGGTGGAAAATCTAAATCATCCCAAAGACCAATAACAATGCATTATCCTGTACATACTTTTACAAAAAGATTCCAAAAACACATATTAAGTAAGATTAACCATTCTAATATTTGTTACCAAATATTGAAATCTTCCAGCATCAAAAGGTTTAGTTAATAAATCAGCCACATTATCTTCTGTGTCTACCCTATCTGGTTGTATTAAACCTTTCTCAAAGCAATCTCTTATAAAATGATGTCTAATTTCTATGTGTTTGGTTTTAGAATGATGTACAGGATTTTTAATAATGCATAAAGTACTGTTATTGTCTACAAAAATCTTGGTATGCATAAAATTATACCCATAATCCAACAGCTGGTTCTGAATCCATAAGACTTGTCCACAACAAGCAGCTGCAGCAACATATTCTGCTTCAGTTGTAGAGTTTGCCACCACTGTTTGTTTCTTGCATTGCCAAGATATTAATCTGCTCCCAAGAAATTGGCATCCACCAGTTGTGGATTTCCTATCAAACTTGTCACCACCATAGTCACTGTCTGAATATGCAATAAGATCCAAGGGAGAATCTTTTGGGTACCACAATCCAAGATCTGGGTAACATCTTAGGTACCTAAAAATTCTCTTCACAGCAAAAAGGTGACATTCTTTGGGAGTCACTTGATGGCGTGCACATGCACACACAGCAAACATGATGTCAGGTCTTGAGGCTGTAGATACATCAATGACCCAATCATTGATCTATAGTGCCTAACATCCACATCCTTTCCAGCTCCAATTTTTCCCCAAGGGTGTTGTCTATCCATAGGAGTGGAAGCCTCCTTTTCATGTGGAGAAAAACCATATTTCTTCAAGATTTCAGCTACATACTTGTCTTGGGAGATGAAGATACCATCTTCTTTCTGCTGAACTTGTAAACCTAGAAAGAAGTTCATCTCACCCATTGCACTCATCTTGAATTTATCTGTCATGAGCTTGGAAAAGTCCTCACTCATTTTTGGATCAGTAGACCCAAAAATGATATCATCAACATAGACCTGCACAAGCAACACATGTTTTCCTTTCTTCTTTGTAAACAAGGTCTGATCTATGGTGCCCCTCTTGAAACCATTTTCCACCAAGTAGGTGGACAATGTACCATACCATGCTCTTGGGGCTTGATGAAGTCCATACATTGCTTTCTTCACTCTATAAACCTTGTCTGGATTCTCAGGATCTTCAAAACCAGGAGGTTGCATTACATAAACCTCCTCAACAATTGTGCCATAGAGGAAAGCACTCTTCACATCCATTTGATAAACAGTAAAGTTCATGCAAGAAGCATAAGCTAAGAAAATTCTGATAGCTTCAATTCTTGCAACTGGAGCAAAGACTTCTTCATAATCTATGCCTTCCTCTTGTGTATAACCCTGAGCTACCAAACGTGCCTTGTTTCTGACCACAATACCTCTTTCATCTTTCTTGTTCCTTAGAACCCATCTTGTCCCAATTGGTCTCACATATCTAGGACAATCAACCAGCTCCCAAACATCCTGTATAGCAAATTGGTGAAGCTCATCCTGCATTGCTTCCACCCAACTTGGTTCCTTGAGAGCATCAAAAATTTTCTTGGGTTCTTCCTGTGACAGAAAACAGGCAAACAAACATGCTTGTACAAGAGGGGTATCAACCTTCTTGTGTATATTGGCAATAAATCCACCAAGACCTTGATGGGATCTTCTTGTCTGAACTGGAGCCATAACATCACCAATGATTTGAGATGTGGGGTGATCTTTAGTTGTGGAAGTGAGAACTCCTCCTTCAACAAGTCTGGTGTCCTCAACTTCACGCTCCATGTTGCCAATATCTTCTTCCTCAGATTCTTCTTGATCAACAGAAATCCCTTCATGGACATTGGAAGGTCCACCATGTTCAAAATGAGAAGAGAAAAGCTGTGTAAAGGTGTCTCCAAAGTCTGATCCTTGTTTATCAGCGTTTGGGCTAACAACGCTTGAACTGGTGTTGTCAGCGTTGGAGCCATCAGCGTCTGAATTGGTCGTATCAGCGCTTGATTTCCCTTTGTCAGCGCCTGAAGAATCATGCTTGTTTGTATTTGGTGGTATTTGAACACCACCATTATCTTTCCTTGCAGCAGTAGCAGCAGCATAATACTCATCTGTCCATATAGGAAGTGTAACAAATTCTTGTGTGAGAGATGATTTAGCTGCTGGTGGTCCATCCTCCTTAGCAACCTGTATACCTGAAACATTACCAATTCTCTTTTCCAAAACACTTGAAGTTACCTTCACAATGTCTGGATCAGTAACAGGTATATAATTTAAAGCTCTAGATAAAGGTTCTAAGTCAAACAACCAATTTGGACCACTCTCAGGATCACTAGGTTTACTTTCTAAAAACCTAACATGTACCTTTTCAAGTATACGTTTTTCCTTTTTAATGTAAACCCTATATCCTTTACTCTGCACTGAATAACCCATGAAGTAGCCTTCATCACCTTTTGAATCAAATTTACCTAGGGCCTCACTAGTTTCTAGAACAACTACATGACATCCAAAAGGCTTCAGAAAACCAATATTTGGCTTCCTTCCCCAAAGTAATTCATAAGGTGTCTTATTATGTATCTTGTTGACCAATGCCCTATTTTGAACATAACAAGCTGTGTTAACAGCTTCAGCCCAAAAGGCTATAGGAAAGTGGGCATCAGCCAACATGGTTCTGGCTGCTTCAATAAGGGTCCTATTATTCCTTTCAGCAACTCCATTTTGCTGTGGAGTTCTAGCTATGCTAAACTGCCTAGTAATCCCTTTCTTGGCACAAAAATCATCCAACAACTGATTTCTAAACTCACCCCTATTGTCACTTCTAATAATTTTGACCTCATTGCCATTCTTCTTTTCAATCTGGGTAATGAAATTAATCAGACTTAGGGCAGTTTCACTTTTCTTGGCTAAAAAGAAAGTCCATGTAAACCTGGAGTAATCATCAGTAATAACAAAACAATATGATTTACCCTTCAAACTTTCTATATTAGTTGGACCAAAGAGGTCCATATGCAATAAGTGAAGTGGTTTAGAACTAGAGTGCACCTGTTTAGACCTGAATGAGACCTTGTGCTGCTTGCCCTTAAGACATGCAACACAAGAGTGGTCATTGTGGAAAGCCTTTTCAGGCAAACCATCAACTAAACCAAGTCTCACAAGCCTATTAATATTCTTAAAGTTTATGTGCCCTAGTCTCCTGTGCCAAAGATTACTTTCATCTACTGAGGCTTTAGCATACAGACATGACATTTTATTATTTACCTTAATTCCATTAAGATTCACATTATATATGTCTTTATGCCTTGGTGTTCTAAAATCTATGTATTTCTCCTCAGGGAGCTTATAATCTTTGCTTAACACCAAGCACTCAGTATCTGTGAAAAGAACCTTATTTTTGTTATCACACACTTGTGATACACTAAACAAATTATAATCCAGACCTTTTACCAGGAAGACATTCTCAAATCTTAGATTGTTGGTAACAAGGGTTCCTTTTCCAGTGATGGTGCCGTAGCCCCCTCCAAAGTATACCTTATCACCATCTTGAATAGGAGAGAAATTGGTCAGATAGTCTTCCTTTCCTGTCATGTGCCTTGAGCATCCACTATCCCAGTATCCATAATCATTGATCTTCTTCTGAATGCCCTGCACATAAAGAAAACATATTAGTTTTCTTTGGGAACCCAAGCCTTGGAAGACTTGGATTCATTTGGTTGTTCAACAAGAACAGACTTGGTTCTCATAACAACCCCATTTTCATCCCTGTTTGAATGAAATTCCCAGTTAACCCCAATTGGTGTTGACAATGCCTTTGAAATATAATGAAACCTGTTGCATGTCATAGAAATACCAGTAGAATTAGGGTTCTGGTCTTGTTTTGGTCTCCATGTTAAGCTAGTAGAAGCTTTAGACCTATTTCCCTGTGGTTGCAAATACCTAGGTTTAGCAGTGTGTCTGTCAGCGCTGAAATTTCTCTTGTCAGCGCCCCGATTGCTCTTATCAGCGTTGAACCTAGGGTTTGCTACAGGAACCCATTGCCTATTTGACCAAGTGTTTGACTTTTGAAAAGGTCTTAGGCCTTGTGTGTTAGACCCTCTAGAAAAGAATGGGGCTGGTCTAACAACTTGTGAACTTTTGTTCACAAAGGTATTGGGTCTGACAGTGTTTGACCTATGTTGACTTTTGTCAGCGCTGAAATGGTTCCTGTCAGCGTTGACATTGGAAGCGTTGACACATTTGTAGGCCAAATGTGAAAAGCTACCACATGTGTAACAAGCTTTTCTAGACATAGTATTAGGTCTAGAAGCAAAGAAGCCTGTTCCATGGTTACTAACTTGGCTTTTTGGTGACCTAGTATTCCTATACATCTCTGCATATTTAACACTAGGTTTTCTAACAGTTTGTGGGCCAAGGTCAACAGCTTTGCCAGTGGTAGGGTGTGTGATCTTAATAGGTTTACGATCAAAGGACTCATCAATTGGTATCATGTTTGGTGTGGGCTCATTTGGACTTTCACACAACAACCCTCCCTTAACAAACAAAGTGTGGTTAGCTTTCTTCCACTCTTCTAGGTTAGTCAGCTTTTGCTGATATTCCTCAACTGGGGAAGTCACTCTAGGTGGAGGAATAAACTCCTCCTCTTGGCATTCTGGCAAGCCAGTCCAAGATAAGTCCTTTGATTGGACACCATAGAAATCCCCAGCTGGTGGTGGAACAACAGTATAATTATTCATCCCAATCCCACTCATGTCCTTAGAGTCTCTTTGTTTACTAACACACTCTCCTAGGGATTGTGTGGCCTTATCAAATCTCTGGATTTTAAGACTCACATTTTCTTTATTTTTGTTAGCCTCCTCTAACTGAGCTATCAAATCAAGATTAACCCTATTTACTATATCTTGAACATCCTTACTCTGATGTAACTCATGTTTTAAGATATTTATTTGATCCTTTAAATCAAACTCCATTTTCTTATACTCAGATACTGTCTTTTCTGTTTGGGTAAGAGCAATCTGATAGTTAGATACTTTGCATCTTTCAGTACTTGCCTCATCTAACAATTTAACTATCTCTTGTTTTAATTTTTCAGTATTTAAACGACAACCCTTAGAACAGAAAGCATCATCATATACCTCATTATCTGATGAAGAGGAGGAGTGTGCCATGAGAGCATATTCAGCATGCTCTTCTTTAACTTCAGCAACCAAAGCTCTGTCCTCTTCCTCATTCTTAGCCATCCAGCTCCAATCCCATTCTCCAACACCATCAATTTGTTGAACAGCAACCATAGCCTTGGGATCTGGGCTCTTAATCATTTGGCTTGAAGGCTTCCCAGCATCAGATCTCCTTGGAGATCTACATTCCCTCATAAAGTGCCCCATCCTATGACAGTTGTAGCACTCAACCTTGGACTTGTCAAATCCAGCAACATCCTTGGCATTAAAGGTCATCTTCTTCTTGAACCTTTTATTGAACCTGTTTGCTCTTAAACTTACAAGAGCCATAGTCCACTTGATGTCCATCTCTTCCAATTGTTCATCACTTATCTGCTCAAGATCTTCATATGTAATCCTTGAATCACTGGGCAAAGAAGCAATGAATGCACACACAGTATCAAGATCAAAACCAGCAGGTTTAATTCTATCAGCGCCATGATTGTGTGTGTCAGCGCTTGAGTACAAAGCGTTGACAGGATATGATCCAGCGCTGACAGACTGACATCCAGCACTGACACCTTGAGATCCAGTGGCTGAATGTCCATAGAAGTTCATGGAATCAATTTGGCCTTCACTTTGTGAAAAGAAGGCCATGTTGCTGCTGGAAGATTTGTTATCACTCTCCAATTGCCATTTATTCTCCAACAATCTTAGTTTGTTGAAGATGTCATCAAACCTGGAAGTCTTGTGGGTGTTATTGACAAGAATGGATCTTGTCTCAATCTTCCATACATCACCAAGGCTTTTGAGAAAAGTAGCATTCAATTCAGGGTCATCAATCTGTTTTCCCATGAAGGAAAGTTGACTTGTGATGTCAAGAAGTCTACTTCTCACACTGCTGAGATTCTCATTAGGTTGAGCTTTAAAGACAGCATACTCATGCAATAGTTGCTTCTTCTTTTCTTCTTTTGTGTCAGCATTGCCACCATGTGCTACTTCAAGAGCTTCCGAAAGCTCTTTTGCAGACTCAAAACGTTTGTACTTGTGCTGATTCTCATGACCTAGGGCATGTTTCAGGATATTCAAGATTTTCATGTCCACCCTCTTCTTGGCTATATCTTCAACAGCAACAGCTCTCCCATCTTCAGGCTTTTCCACCTTATCAGATTCAGGACAATTAGGAACAGCTGTCCTTGTGGCAATTGCAGCAGTAATCTTTGCTGCTTTATCGAATGTGTTCCCATATTCGATAATCTCCCAAAGAGTGTAGTCATGAATAGCTATGTATTGTTCAAAATTGGACTTCCAAAGCTCAAAGTTCCTGGCATCAAACATGGGAATTTTGATGCTAGGGTTTGAGAAGTTGTTTTGTAGCAAAGAAGCAGGTTGATCTGTGCCAGACATGATGTTTTTAGGGTTTTTAGAATTTAGGGTTTTTAGGGTTTGGTGTTTTAGGGTTCTTGCGTTACTTAAAGATCAAAAGTTTCTCAACAAGCTCTGATACCACTTGTTGATCCCAAACTTAGATCGATTAGCTTTGTGTATACGAGATTAGATCAAGTATAACACGTAGAGAAACCTTTGCTTATGAATAAAGTAACAAAGTGTTATGCGGAATTAACACTTGATCTAAAACACAATGATGTTAAACAAACTTTCACTTGTATTAGAATAATCGTACTTGGTTACAATGAAAGGGTTTAACAATCGAAAACTTATGAAAACTGATATAAACTGATATTAAACTTTAACCTAAAAGATCTTCTTTTATAGAACAAGAAGTCTTGTACAATAAGCTACGAATCAACTATTCTAGGTAAAGATAAACATAGAAAATACATTGTCGTCTCTATCCTTACTAGAAGTAATCTAGAACATAATAAACGTGTAGCTCACATCTTCCATCAGTGCTTGTCTTCAATCTGTCAACGCTTGACTTTAACTTGTCAACGCTTATGCTGTCAGCGCTTACTTTGCTCTTGTCAACGCTTAAGTTGTTCTTGTCAGCGTTCAAGTGTTCTGGCCTAAATTTATTCCCAACACCAATGGTGAGAGCTTGAGGCTCTTTCTTATAACAGCTTCACTTGGATTTAATGGATCCATATCTTTGGGGAACTCAAGAGGGACTCCCTTTTTCATAGGTCTGGGAAAAAACATTGCCTTCTTTCGCTCCATTTCCTCTGTAAGTTCTTCTTTTCTTTCATCAGAAAGAAGTCTTAGAGTGTTTTCTTCCTGCACTCTAACCCAAATGGGATAAGCTCTGCACTCCAACTCTTCAAATGTCAAACCAATCAATTTCTTATGAGTCCATCCTGTTCCATGACATCTGAGTAGCATGTAGTACAACTCCCTTCTATCCCTTTTCAAATTTGAGAGAACGTTGCTTGCTTTGTGTTTCAGAATGACCTTGCAATCCTTTTGTACTCTGAGAAGAATCTCCAAACCCCATATCTGATCTGAAATGGTCAAATGTGGATTCTCCATACACCTATCTTCCCAAGCATGATATATCTGAACAACTTCTGGCATATCAAAATCAACCTGCAATTTCAACGCATTCAACTTCTCTTTGGCTAGCGCATCACCATACTCAAGTCTTTCTGGTTGTTCTATGATCATTACACTTGAGTCAGAACTAGCTTCATCACTTCCTTCTTGCTCTTCTGAAGTGACAACAAAAGGTGATTTACCCACCTTTTTCCTTTCTTGTTCCACAATTTGTACAGCCAACCTTCTATCAAACTCAATCTATGCTGCATTGTTTGGAACAACTTCTTCTACCATAATACCCTTACCCTTATCTAATGGATCAACTGTTGATAAGGTAGATGGTAATACCTGTGAAGAAACCTCTTTGATGATGGATGATGACTGGAATACATCAACCTCATTTGCAGGTCTTTCAACGCCCAATTTTGCTTTGTCAGCGCCCAAGATACTCATGTCAGCGTTCAAATTCTGCTTGTCAACGCTCAAATTACCTACCTCAGCGCCTCTTGCAATTTCCTCCAACATGGTTGTAAATGACAAATTTAAGTTTGTAGGAGAGACTAGAGACGTATCAAAACCTGTCTGTTTCTTCAAACTTGTTAAGGCCTCAGCAACACCCAAAGATTCACCATCATGAGAGCCCTTATCACTCACATTTATTTGTTCATCCTCCCCTTTGGAATATTCCTCCATCCCTCTCCTGGTGCTAGCATTTTCCAAAATAACAATCCTCTCCCTCAATTACTTGAGTTCAAGGCCTTGTGTGCTGACAACTTGTACCAAGTCTGCATTTTTCTTTTGCAAGCTTATGTAGACAGCCGTCAATTCCATCAATGTCATTGGTTCCAATATGCCCTCTTCTAAAATGGGTATTTGACCTCCCAAGTAAGATTCATTGGGCATGGATGAGGTCTTAATGATGGTAGGACTGTCTTGGCCAGCTTCTAAGCCAGAACCAATAGTCTCAACCTCATCCATAGCACCAACCACACTTGTGGTGGTGGTTATCTCTGCTACATGGCTAGGACCACTAGAGGAGAACACTCCAGTAGTCCTTTGGCGTTTTTGCAACCTATATTGTGTTGGGGGAGAAGAGGATGTGGATTGGGTGGATGTGGGTTGGTGAAGGGTTGTTTGAGTCTGTGAAAGATTGGTGTCAACGTTTGAAATAGGCACATCAACACCAACATTAAATGTGTCAGCGTTGAAGGGTTCTTTGTCAATTTGCATATGTTGTGGTGAAGGTAAAGGTTCAGGTATTGGGTCAATATGGGGTTGGGGGTCTGGTTGGGGTTGAGCTGCTTCAATGACAACAATCATAGATGGGGTTAGGGGTAGGTCACGATGTGGGGGTGAGTTCATCTTAATAAAAATTGCTTTCTTTTGCACAGGGATCTCATAAAAGTCATCATGATCCCTTGTGCAGTAACCTTGGACATCAAAAACCATTTGTAAAAATCTGGGATAAGCTAAAGTCATTTGTTCCCTTTATTTTTACACATGCCCTCAAAAATCATTTTGGAATAATTAAACTTTTGCCCAGTAGCAATGCACAAAATAGCACTTGCAATGGATCTATTGATCTCATTGTGTGCAGTACACTTGGGACTCAAACATTGCAAGAGGACATGTATTAGGTACTTCCAGGCTGGGGGAAACTCTTGTTTATGATATTTATTTAAAGTTCCTTCAGTAGGAAAAGGATAACCCAAAGCCCTTAGACCTTGTTCTATTTCATTTATGGGAGGGTGGTTATACCAATTGCATCATCAAGATGCAAAGCTTGGCGAACCAGAGCTTCAGTAACCACCCATGTGCGCCCAAGAACAATAGATGATAATGTAGTCACTCTATTAACTGTTGAGGAACTAACATTGTTCCAAAACTGTTTAATATGTGTGACAGGAATGAGTGGAGCATGAGAAAGAGCATACCTAATTGGGGATGCATTCAAATACGCCACCATTTGTGTGTATTGGGGAAACAGAGTATCATCAGCTTCAAGATATGCTATCATGTTGTGTTGACTCCTGAATCCCAATTCCAAATCACTTGGTTTAAATTTTGGTGCCATTGTTGAAAGCTGTTTGAATGATTGATAAAGATGAAGTTATAGGAGAAAATATGGCTAGACAAGAATGATCGGTACCCTGTTTAAAATAGGAGCCAAATATATAGGATAGAAAGTATGCATGTGATTGGTCAAAAATTAGGCAACTATTTTCAAAATACAATCATGAAAATATTGAAAAAGAATAAGTTTATCTCATGCATTAAATGAGAGTTATCTGCTCCCAAAATTACGACCCAAAAATATGTCAAAAAGTAACAAATGGGTAGGTCCCATTGAGTGTCAACGGTCAAAAATAACCCATCAACGCCCAACGGCTATATTCTTGTCAATGTTTGCCAAAGCCATGTCAGCGTCTAAATTGGTCACAACAACGCTTGGTAAAATACTTGTCAGCGTCCAAAAATAAAAATTTATAAAAAATGAAAAATGACCTTAACAAAGTAATTTATCCTAGAGAAGATAACCAAAAAGTTGATAATTATTATAGGGCGGCAAGCACTGTCCAGTTATGCACACTTGCTTATGCAAGATAGACATAACAGTCCTCTAGAGTCCCTTACTAACCAAAACTCTTAACAACTAAGTTACCTCATAAAATTCCTTGTTACTCCCAGGTAAAACCCATGATAAAATCATTCCCAAATCTCCCAACAGACCACAACCAATTCTAGGCCAGAATGTCTTGGCAGCATGCATAGTATATCAACTTTGCATGCTACAGTGCCTTATGATTTAGTAAAACTAACTCATACTCACATGTGGACACAATCTAGAATTGTGATAAGAGTATCATAAGGATACCCAAAAATCCTAAAGGTTCCTAAAACCTCCCCATAAACTGTGATACAAATGTTTCCAAAAATATGCATGAACATAAAAAAAGTTTATGTCAAGATAGGAATTGAAAATTCCATCCATCATACATAAACAAAAACATGCTCAAATGATCCTCCACTGATCCATAAGCAACTCTGTATCCAATAGTATAATGCTAACACTACCTGCACATTTAGATTGAAAACCACAAAGCTAACATTGTTGCTGACAACGCCCCGATAACACTTGTCAGCGTTGAGGAAAGCTTTGTCAGCGTTAGACAAATATATTGCTGACAACGTCACAATAACACTTATCAGCGTTAAAGTAACCTATGTCATTGTTAGAAAAATATAGTGGAAAATCTAAATCCTCAAAAAGACCAATAACAATGCATTATCCTGTACATACTTTTACAAAAAGACTCCAAAACACATATTATGTGAGATTGATCATTCCAATACTTGTTACCAAGTATTGAAACCTTCCAGCATCAAAAGGTTTAGTAAGTAAATCTGACACATTCTCTTCTGTGTCAACCCTATCTGGTTGTATTAAACCCTTTTTAAAACAATCTCTTATAAATGGTGTCTAATTTCTATGTGTTTAGTTTTAGAATGATGTACAGGATTCTTAATAATGCATAAGGTGTTGTTATTGTCAACAAATATCTTGGCCTGCATGAAATTATACCCATAGTCCAACAGCTGGTTCTGAATCCATAAAACTTGTCCACAACAAGCAACTGCGGCCACATACTCTGCTTCAGTTGTAGAATTAGCCACCACTGTTTGTTTCTTGCATTGCCAAGATATCAACCTGCTCCCAAGAAACTGACATCCACCAGTTGTGGATTTTCTATCAAACTTATCACCTCCATAGTCACTGTCTGAATAAGCAATAAGCTCCAAAGGTGAATCTTTTGGATACCATAAGCCAAGACTGGGATAACATCTTAGGTACCTAAAGATCCTCTTAACAGCATAAAGGTGACATTCTTTGGGAGTCACTTGATGGCGTGCACAAGCACACACAGCAAACATGATGTCAGGTCTGGAGGCTGTGAGATACATCAATGAACCAATCATTGATCTATAGTGCCTGACATCAACATCTTTCCCATCTCCAATCTTTCCCCAAGGGTGTTCTCTATCCATAGGAGTAGTAGCCCTCTTTTCATGTGGAGAAAAGCCAAACTTCTTCAAGATCTCTGCCACATATTTATCCTGGGAGATAAAGATACCATCTTCTTTCTGCTGAACTTGTAACCCTAGAAAGAAGTTCATCTCCCCCATTGCACTCATCTTGAATTTGTCTGTCATAAGCTTGGAGAAATCCTCACTCATCTTTGGATTGGTGGATCCAAAGATGATATCATCAACATAGACCTGAACAAGTAGAACATCCTTACCATTCTTCTTTGTAAACAATGTCTGATCTATGGTGCCCCTCTTGAATCCATTATCCACCAAATAAGTAGACAAAGTACCATACCATGCACTTGGGGCTTGATGAAGTCCATACATAGCTTTCTGGACTCTATACACCTTGTCTGGATTCTCTGGATCCTCAAAACCAGGAGGCTGCATCACATATACCTCCTCAACAATTGTTCCACAGAGGAAGTGTTACACCCCACCATGGCGGAATATGGGGCACGACGTATGGATATCATCACAACAATAGCGTTTCTATAGAGATAACTAAATGATATAAGAAATGTCATAAATGGAGACACAGATGTCATGACAATATCTCAACATGCAGGAGTCTAGGTAAGTAGGTAACAGTCCTACCTCTTACCCAAGACAAACAAATAACACAAACAAAACAAACATATAGGTGCCAACAGTATCACTTATTCAAAGAAACATAAAAGTAAACTAAGAAGGAAACGGGGATTCTCCTTCTATATGCATTCCTAAGCTTCTCCAATCCTAGCCACTTATGTTCTCATGCTTAACCATAGTATCACCTGAAAGAGACACTAAAACACGTCAACATAAAGTTGGTGAGAGTCATAGGTTTAGACTCCAACACAAGACAAGTCATAAGCTGTGAATACCATAAACCAATAAACATATGGACAATGCGCTACAATCATGTACTAACAACTAGCATTTAAGTTCAATCAATCATTACAATTCCAAGGCATCACGCCTTACCAACAATCACAATTTCCAAGGCATCACGCCTTACCAACAATCACAATTTCCAAGGCATCACGCGTTACCAACAATCACAATTTCCAAGGCATCACGCCTTACCAACAATCACAATTTCCAAGGCATCACGCCTTACCAACAATCACAATTTCCAAGGCATCACGCCTTACCAACAATCACAATTTCCAAGGCATCACGCCTTATCATTAACCATAGGTCCCATAGGCGCCGATACACCTATGTACCTTTCCAATCCAGATCACACACAAACAAGAATCACATAGTAGTTAATCACATAAATGTACACACAAGTCCATCTCAAACCTTAAAACATTCATAGCATTAATTTAGAAAATAATTCAACACAGTGTCTCTTCCATCCCATCTGAAAGTCAAAAACAATAGTAAACATGGGACTATGAAACTCACCTGATAGCTTATTCACAAGTCCTTGCACTAGCAACAAACTAACAAACCAAAAACACACAATTAATACACAAACCAATCACTAAGATGGCTCATTAACCTATATGGACATCTAGCCTATTCCCACATATTTACCTCATTGATAAGCTCTAATCACCCCACTACCCTTCCTTAACAAGTCCTTAACTTGGTTAAGTTTAATAACTATCCCGTTCATATTTTACCCAAAACAGTCCCAGTTTTTAGGTCTCAAAACTTTAAGTCAAACGTCCACTTAAACATACCCATGGTTTCTGTAAAAGGAATATTCATACCCTTACATATGTTGGCTAACACCTCCCACTTGCCCTAAACTTAAAGCTACTGTTAAGACCCCGATATACATATATCTACTTTTGTCATTCCAGATTTCCTGATTTTAAACGTACTGAAAATTTGTTACCATTAAAGGGTCTTACCCTAAACCACAACCTTATCCCAAGTGCAGATACTTACTACAATATATAAACCATCTCTCATGTTCGTGAGAAGATCCCAATGCAACCCTAAGTACCCCAAACAACCCAAAACTTAAAAAGAAAACAGGCTGAATTCAAAACTGTTTTGACCTCCGACTGTTGTAACCTGTTTTTGACCCTCTTCCCGACCTCCAATTTAGATCTCGTTTCTTGCATTGGAAAGCCACTTCAAATACCTTTCCCGATATGATCAAAACAATTGACTCAAAAATCTGCCCAGTTTTTAAAAACGGGTTTAAACAAATTGAACAAATTAATTACCCATAACCCCATCTAATACAAGCCCTAGATTATATGATCATCATATTATGATTATCACATCATTATTTTACTGATTTTATAAAAACCCTAACCCTAATCCATCATAAGAATGATTAATTAAACACAAACAATTAAATTAAAAAGGGTTATGAAGGTTTACCTTTGATTTATGAAAACCCCCAAAATTATGAAGAACCCTAAAAACCCTCATGAAAACCCACAAATTTTTTTAATCTCCAGGGAAATATAGTGAATTTTGATTGTGATTAAAAACAATATATAGGGTGTACATAAAATCCTAGTCCAAAAATAAGCCCACTTTCCTTTTTTCCCTCTTTTTCCTTTTTTCCCTTCTTTTCTGCGTCCAAAACCAACTATGCACCCTTAAAATTCGTTTTTTTTTTCCTTTTTATTATTAATATATGTATTAATAATATTACCTTAATTTTCCTTAATTTATTTAAGCTCCTAAAGCCTCCAAAACCTCAAAACCGTAAAACTAGTCAGTTTTTACGCGATTACCATAAAAGACGTAAAATATACACTTTTAAAAAAAATCTCAAATTTTGAAATAAACTTTATAACTAAGTCCTAAATGACTTAAAACCATCCCGAAAAATATTCATATGGATAATTACCTCACCCGAGACCTCTAAATGCTAAACCGTAAATCCTAAAAAATACACTATTACGATAATACTTATACGTATATGTAACCACCAAAATATCACCATTTCATTTCATAGTCACTAATTGTGATCTCATGATCATGAATTAACCGTTCCTCGATTTACTTATGAGTACTCTATACTCATAAACGATAATCACACCAACCTCAATCACACAAAATAAACACTTAATCACACAATTCAAGTAAGCACACATAAAATAACCTAAAAGTAAGACCAAGTGACAAATCCAAAACCTAGGGTTGTCACAGGAAGGCACTCTTGACATCCATTTGATAGACAGTGAAGCCCATGCAGGATGCATAGGCAAGAAAGATCCTTATAGCTTCAATCCTTGCAACTGGTGCAAAGACCTCCTCATAGTCTATCCCCTCCTCTTGTGTATATCCATGAGCCACTAATCTTGCCTTGTTTCTGACCACAATGCCTCTTTCATCTCTCTTGTTTCTTAGAACCCATCTTGTCCCTATAGGTCTGACATACCTGGGACAATCAACCAGCTCCCAAACATCCTGAATTGCAAATTGGTGAAGCTCATCCTGCATTGCTTCCACCCAACTTGGTTCTTTGAGAGCATCAAATATCTTCTTGGGTTCCTGTTGTGACAGAAAACAGGCTAACAAAGATGCTTGCACAAGAGGGGTATCAACCTTCTTGTGAATATTGGCAATAAATCCACCAAGACCTTGATGAGATCTTCTAGTCTGAACAGGAGTCATAATATCACCAATGATTTGAGAAGTAGGGTGATTCTTCATAGTAGAAGTGAGAACTCCTCCTTCAAAAAGTCTGGTGTCTTCAATCTCATTATCCATGTTGCCAATATCTTCTTCTTCAGACTCTCTTTCATCAATATGAGGATGAACCTCTTCATATAATATGGAAGGTTCACCCTGTTCAAATGTAGAAGAGAAAAGATGCGCAAAAGTGTTTTCAACGCCTGAACCTTGGTTGTCAGCGTTTGGGTTGTCAATGCCTGAATTGGTGTTGTCAACTTTTGAGCCATCAACGTCTGCATTTGTCCTGTCAGCGCTAGATTTTCCTTTGTAAGCGCCTAAAGGACCATGCATGTTGATAACTGGTGATTCTTGGGGACCACCATTATCCTTTCCAGCAGCAGCAGCAAAAGCATCTGTCCATATGGGAATTGTGACATACTCTAGTATAGGAGATGACTTTTCTGCTTGTGATCCAACCTCTTCATTAACCTGAGTACCTGAAACATCAACAACTTGTTCTTCCATAACATTTGAAGTTACCTTCACAATGTCTGGATTAGTGACATGCATATAGTTTAAAGTCCTAGATAAAGGTTCCAAGTCAAAAAACCAATTTGGACCACTTTTAGGATCACTAGGTTTACTCTCTAAAAACTTTACATGTACTCTTTCAAGTATACGTTTTTCCTTTTTAAGATAAACCCTATATCCCTTGCTCTGCACTGAATACCCCATGAAATAGCCTTCATTACCTTTTGCACTAAACTTACCTAAGGCATCACTAGTATCAAGTACAACTACATGACAACCAAAAGGTCTAAGAAAACCAATATTAGGTTTCCTTCCCTAAAGTAATTCATAAGGTGTTTTGTTCTGTATCTTGTTGACCAATGCTCTATTTTGAACATAGCAAGCTGTATTAACAGCATGAGCCTAAAAAGCTATGGGGAAATGAGCATCAGCCAACATAGTCCTGGCTGCTTCAATTAGGGTTCTATTTTTCCTCTCAGCAACCCCATTTGAAGGAAGAAGTATATGTGAATTAGTCGGAAGGTTTCATTGATCATCATCATCTTGACAAAGTCTACCATCTCAAGAAGGCAGTAGATGGACTCAAACAAGCTCCAAGGGCGTGGTACGATGAACTATCAAACTTCTTGGTATCCAAAGGATTCTCCAAAGGTTCCATTGATCCTATTCTCTTTGTTAATAAATATGGGGATGACATATTGCTTGTGCAATTTTATGTTGATGACATCATTTTTGGTTCTACGAACCTAAAACTTTCAAAACATTTTGAAAAATTAATGCACAACAAATTCGAAATGTCAATGATGGGGGAGCTAATATTCTTTTTAGGCCTTCAGATTCATCAATCCCCACGTGGTATCTTTATTAACCAAGCTAAGTATGCTCAAGAGATACTTAAAAAGCATGGTATGCAATCGTGTTCTCGCGTTGGTACAGCATTGTCGACCACATCCCTAGACGCTGACTTGTACTCATATCCCGTAGATCAAACGCGATATCGCAGTTTGATCGTGTCTCTAATGAAGAGATTTTGTATGGTAAGAAAGTTAAGTTCTCATTTCTCGGTATTTTAACGAATTGATTTCCGGTTCAAAGTACGACTCTATTGTTTTTGGTGAAACAAATATTTTGGGTGTTTTTATAATAAAAGTGCAAAACTTTAAAGTAAAAGGCAGGTAAAGTAAATCTAAGTCTAATTTAATGTAAATGGCAAGTATTTAAAAGCGTGACGATAATTAAAAGGCTCTAAAAGTAAATAACGCAAACTTAAATCTAACTATGGCAAACTTAAATCCCAACTATAACTTAAAACTAAGGCAAGGCTAAAATAAATCTAAGGCAAATAAACTTAAAGTGCAACTAAGAGAAAGGCGGGAAAAATAAAGCTTGAAAATTAAAAAACAGAAAATTAAAGACAAAAATTAAAAGAACCTGAAAAATAGCTCATCCGGAATAATACCCTCATTCGGAATAAACATTCATCCGGAATGTCACCTTCGTTCGGAATGTTCTTCTTCACTCGGAATATTGCCCAAAAACTCTTGATCCGGAATAAATCCTTTATCCGGAATATGTCACTTATCCAGAATAAAGTCTTAATTCAGAAAAATGGTCTTGATCCGGAATATTGCTTGATCCGGAATATCTCTTGATCCGGAATATTATTCCGAATAAAACCCTTGATCGGGAATGTCTTAATATTCCGAATAAACTCCTTGATCCAGAATAATAAATTATTCCGGATGAACTTGCTTGATCCGGAATATTATTTAATTCAGAATGAGAGGTTGATCCGGAATAACTTCCTTGATCCGGAATATTCTGTTGATCCGGAATAACTTCCTTGATCCGGAATATTATGTTGATCCGGAATGTGAGCTTGATCTGGAATAAATGGCTTATCCGGAATGTCTAATATTCCGGATGAACGGTTTGATTCGGAATAATAAATTATTCCGAATAAACTCCTTGATCCGGAATGTTCAATATTCCGGATGAACACCCTTTACTCGGAATAATCAACACAAACTCCTTCACTCGGAATAACTGGCTTGATCCGGAATGTTTTCCTTGGAAAGATACAGTAACAAACAAACCGAAGAAAAAGGAAGAACAAGTATATACGGATCTAATCAAATATAAACAAAATCAACCACAAGATTAAATCAAACTAATCAATAAACATCTAATAATCATAAACAAACAATCCAAAACAATCAAACTAACAAATCTAACCAAAATAATCAAAACTCACTTAAATAAATCAATAAAAATAAAGAACATGAACATATATAATAAAGCATGAAGATTAAGATCAAATAAAGAAAGGTAGATAGGAGATTAACAAGATAAAGTAAAGATTGACAAGAATTAAATGCAAACTTACTTGAAATTAAAGGAATTTAAGGTGCAAGACAAGTATTTAAATTGGACAAGAAATTAAATGGACATGAATTTAAATGTGCAGGAAAGTAAAATTGAAGAAATAGTGTGTCAAACTATCCAACAAAATGAAATGGTTAATCCTAATGACTATTTATAGGGGAGGATTAGGGAGTGCTTAGGAAGCTTCCTCCCCTCTTTCATTTCTTCTTAATTGCACCATCAAGTCCTTCTCTTCTTAATCTTTTGTTAATCTTGGACTTTAATGACTTTTGGCTCAGGATTTCTTTGAACTTGTCTTTTAATTCTTCAATAAATTAGACTTGAGTTTTTCGGCTTTAAGTAAACTTCCGTCTTTTGACTTTTTCTTCGATAAATCTTCAGAATTGGTCTTGGACTTCCGTTCTTTTTGCACTCTTGACTTCTTGACTTCATCTTTCGTCTTTTACTTCGATAAAAGCCCGTGAATGCCCGTGTTTTCTCCACTTTTCATCTTTTCGTCCTAAATCACAACAAAAACACAAACCACGCATAATTCCGATATAAATGACATAAAATACACGTTTTGGCTCGATTATTATTGTAATTAAGTGGTAAAAAGGATGGGTGTTTACACACCTATCAAATCCCCTACACTTGACCATTGTAATGTCCTCATGCAATGCATTAGTTACAATGCACGTTTACACTTTTCATCATAATCAATCCACGTTGGCCTTTATTAAAGAGATAGAAAACTACAAACATTCAAAGTAAAGAAATCAAAATCATACCTTGGGTTTTGGAAATGTCATGAATATTCATCATCCTCAAGTTTTCACTTTCTCCAAACCATGCTTAAAAATGAGATCATTGTTATTGTAAGTTAGCAAACTAACACGAACTCATGTGGGCCAATTATTCACTTACACTCCCTTATTCCTAGGTGTATCTATTATATTTTATTATTGTCTTGAATGATCACGAGGATGCATTGTTGACTTATTTCGATAGTTATTTAGAACGAAAATAAAGTGAACGATTTAATCAATAGTTAGCTAAAGGACAAAATCTTTTAAAACTGCTTCTCGGGACCTCATAAAGTTCATATCTTGGCATAACTCGCTTCGCGATTTGAGACCTTTCTCGGACCGATATTTGGCAGCGACTTCATACTTCAAACCTTGAGAGACGTTCAAGAAATAATGGTCTTCTCTTCATATAGGAATTTCTTCACTTGAAGTTTTGAGATATTCATACTTGGACCATGACTTCTTCATTTTTCTCCAATCTTTATTTTGAACTTTGATATACAACGATCCGCCTCCTTTTTGGACTTGGCTTTATTTATCCTCATACCTTGCTAGGGTCTTTTCGGATAGACTTCTCCATGACTTTTGGGGAGTATTTTCTTTTCGTCGTGTGTCTCGATCCTTCATATTGATTTTCGATAAATGATTCTTCACATCACTTGGGATCTTTAGCAACAAAATATAGCCCTCATGCCTTGTTAGGACCTTTTTGGACTCGCCAATCTTCGCGTCCCGCTTCAATAAGTTATGCCTTGGCTATGAACTCTAATCCATACCGAGCAACTTTTAAACGATCTTGGGCTAGAAGCTAAGTAACTTTTCAAATCGTACAACCTTATTCATTGCAGATAAATTTATTAGCAAGCGATGGGAGAATAGGCTCATAATTGACTCACATAAATTCACTAAAGAATACCAAACTTATAATTGACTCTATCATCTCTCGTTCTCCACAGTTTAAAATCTCAAGGAATGAGACTCGTGGATGCTTAGCCTATTAAATCAAAGTCTTGGGTTTTCGAGTCGCCTATAGGATCTTGCAAACTCTTAGACTTTTTCAAGTTTAGAAATCGCATTTTAAAGTTCCCTTGATAAACGAATCGCTAGGATCAATTATAGGATCTTGCGTAAAGTTATTGTTCTTAACCCGTGAGAGTTTAGACTTTCGCGTTTTATAGCTCCCTATATAAAAGCCTACCAAAACTTGACTTAAACACGTTAAGGATACTAGCTAGAGTAAACTTAGATAAGTAAACTCGGGTTGAGTAAAAAGATTCACAACGTTTGAAAATTAAAACCACTTTATTAAACATTTATTCTAATAAGGAAAGAAAATAACTATACAAAAGGAAAAACTAATAGGCCAAAATAGATCAAAAATTTTGAAAAATGTCGAAAAATTGATTTTCCAGTTAAAATGAGGACAAATACAAGGAAAAGGCCACTTAACTTCGATAGAAGTCCCCCCCCCCTACACTTAATATAAACATTGTCCTCAATGTTTAAGCATGTGGGATTAAACTCCCCTACACTTAGGACATTGTGCACTTTGTTTAAATCTTGCTAAGGAAGAGACCACTAAAGAGATTCCTATTTTAATATTGAGAAATATAAAATAGTAAATCGAAAAGAGTTTAGGATAGAACCGGGAAAATGGGAACACGGAATCACGGTTCGTCAAAAATCATCAAGAGTGGATCATTGAGCGCTCGAATCCCTGATTAAGTAGAAGAGAGGAAATAGCAAACACCAACGGGTCTCCCCCACACTTAGGATAAAGAAATCTAAAAGATAGAAATATGGGTTACCTCCCAAGAAGCGCTTGATTTTTGTTAACCGAGTCGTGAGCCTGACTCGACCTTGATCATCATAGGAAGAAGCATGAAATATATCCACCAGGATCAAAGACATAGTTTTTTTCCATCGAATAGCACAAACTTAAGGCGAACAAGGCAAGCCAAAGAAGAGTAGGCAAGGTTCCCTTAAGCAAAGACGGAGCATGGTGGAAGCAAGGGTGAGGTGGTGCAAGCAGATTTCCATAAGTTCCAAAGATAGTTCCTTTTATTTCATCAGACGGATACTGAGATGGCTGCAGAAGATCGATACCGGGGTCGAACACCTTTTCCTTTAGGGGAAAATAGCACTCAGGCTCAGCAGAATGGGAAGAAGATCTGCGAAGAAGATGCACAACCTCGTCCTCAGAAGGTGGACAAAGAGGTGTTAACTCATACGTGCTGCGGATGTCGGTGTCGGCCGGTTGCTTCTCCTTTGAAAGAATTTTCTTCAAATCCAAAGTAGGATCAAGACGATAATCTTCAAAGTCTAAAGGAAGAGCATCACTCTCATGAGGGAAGTAAGTATTGAGAAATGTAGAGAAGTCTTCCTTAAAAGAGTAATCATCCAAAGTAGGATTAAGCATGGATGACGGAGGATCTTCATCATGTGAAGAATCACTCGAAAGAGTATCGGCCTCATCAAAATCATCGTAAATGGACAGGTCAGGATACTCGGAAGTAAGGTCATCATAATCATCCGAATCTGAGCTAGAATCATCATCATAAGCATCAAAGATCGGTGGAGAATCATGAATGGGTGAAGGTTCCAAATTAGATAGAGAATCATCCACATCATCTTGAAATAGTGGATTATCAATGCAAGACTCGAATAGAGGATTGTTGTAGATGACAAAATCATCGAGCACATTAATCATATTCACTGATTCTCGTCCAAAGGATTTGCTTGTAAGCTTCCCCATTTTAAAAACTTGTGCATCATCCCCGACTCGTAAGATTAACTCGCCTTCGGCAACATCAACTAGAGCTCGTCCGGTTCGTAAGAATGGCCGACCAAGTATTAAAGGAATATGAGGGTCCATTTCATAATCAACAACCACAAAGTCGACCGGGAAAGTAAATGTGCCAACTTTAATGAACACGTCTTCGGTAATACCAACGGGGTAAGCGAGAGTGCGATTTGCAAGTTCAAGAGTCATCTTTGTTGGAGTAAGGTCGGGTAATGATAGTGTTTTCCAAACACTCAAAGGCATAAGATTAATACTGGCCCCGAGATCAGCTAGGGCAGTAAATTCTTTAGTTTTGTTGAAAATGCAAGGCAACACAAAACGACCGGGATCTCCAAGCTTTTCTGGAAGTTCTTTAAGAATAATTGCAGAGCAGTTTTCATTTAAGCGTGTGTTGGCGAGCTCAATCAACTTCTCCTTCTTGTTAAGCAATTCCTTGAATGCTTTCACAAATTTCGGCATGTGGACAAGTGCTTCGATAAGGCTAATGTTGAAGTTCAGTTGAGAGATCATCTTCATAAAATTTGACATTTGAGAGTCATCCTTGGTGAGCATTGTAGTCTTGCCTAGCCGTGAAGGATAAGGGATATTGGGTTTGGGTGGTGAAGGTGAAGGCATAGTAGGTAAAGGTTGAGATGTTGAAGGGTCCTTCCTAGGTACATCGTCATGAAGAGGCGGAGATGGTAATGGTGCACTAATACTAGGTTTAGGAGGAGTAGGGATAAATGGTGGTGGAGGAGGTGTAGATGACGGGGGTGGGATAGGTGGTCCTACTATGGTTACTCCACTACGGGTAGTAATAGCACTCACATTTGCTCGCGGATTGGTGACGGTGTTTGAGGGTAGAGAACTCGAGGAATAAGGTTGAGTTGTGGGCAAGAAACTAGCCAGCATATTCTTTATATCATTCGTTTGATTGCTGAAGGAGGATTGAATATTATCTCGAAGCTCGGATCTTATGTAATTCCCTTGCTTGGTAATATCTCCTTTCAAATTGATAATTTGGCTCTAAAGATTCTTGATTTGCTCACCTTGGGTTCTCATTATAGCCTCAACATCTTGGTTAGTGGGTGGGGTTTGTTGAGCGGGTGGGTGATAAGGATTAGAAGCTCTTGGTGGGATTTGGTTGCTTCTATTGTAGTTGTTGGCGTGGTTTTGGTTTTGAGGAGAAAAACCTGGGGAAAGGTAGTTGTTTGATCGGTAACTCAACAAATTTCTATCCCCTTGTGGTCGAGCTTGGTAATTTTCCGGTGAATAATTACCGTAAACTGCATACACATTTTCCGGATTTCCTTGAGTAGAAGGACAATCGATGTATGAGTGTGGACCACCGCATGTCTCACAAGAAGGTGCAACCGCTTTCACTTGTTGTTGTTGGTTTGAAGCGAGAAGCAAAACACTCTTGTTCATTTCAGTCATCATGCGGGTGAATTCGGTCATATCGGGGCTTGCTGAAGTAGAAGAAACATTGACTCTCGGGTTGTTCCTTGAAGAAGCGGAGGAATCCCAGTTTTTGTGGTGAGTAGTCATGTTCTCAATAAGCTCTCTACACTCCTCGGGTCTCCTTTTCATAAATGTGCCACCGGCGGCTGCATTAATCGTATCACGATCTCGAGAAGTCAAACCGTTGTAGAAAGTATCAATCAATGTGACTTGAAGCATGTTGTGGTTTGGACAACGATCGATCAAGACATTATATCTTTCCCAAGCATCAAAAAGAGATTCATCGGGTTCTTGCATGAAACCGCTGATTTGATTGCGAAGGCTCGTGACCATGGATGGTGGAAAGTAGTGCGACAAAAAGCGTTGAGTCATGTCATCCCAAGTATGAATTGAATTCTTTAGAAGACAATCAAACCATTTCTCGGTGTGGTGTGATAAAGTATGTGGAAAGAGTTGTAGGCGTAGAACATCCATTGTGCCACAGGTGCACTTCATGCTTTGAGTGATTGTAATGAACTTGTCGAGGTGTTTGTAGGCATCATCATCAGGCATTCCTCTAAAAGGATTTGTTTGCACTTGCTGAATCATGTGGTGCTTCAACGAAAACTCCGGAGCCGTGATTTGCATCGGCGCAATCGGTCCTCCTCGTCCAAACATGGTAGGTTGACAAAGTTCCTCCATTGTCTAAAGATCGGGCTGTGAAAGAACATTGTTGTTATTATTAAGGTGCGGTGGATTATTGTTGTTGTTGACACCTGCCATACTTAAATCTTCTCGAGTCTCGGGCTCTTGATAATTAGAAGATCTAGTACGCATACACCTACAAAAGCAAAAGAAAACAATACCAAACACAAAGACAATATATACACACAATAAAAATAAAATCTTTTTGGATTTTTGAAATTTTTAATTTTTATGGTTTTTTAACAATTTTTAATTTTTATGGTTTTTTAATTTTTTAAGCAAGAAAAATAACGCTCACAAGTGAACAGATCCCAAAAAGCAACGCGTCTCTCACAGAAAACCGTTAATCTTTACGAAAAGATCCGGCAGCGGCGCCATTTTAATGAAGAGATTTTGTATGGTAAGAAAGTTAAGTTCTCATTTCTCGGTATCTTAACGAATTGATTCCGGTTCAAAGTACGACTCTATTGTTTTTGGTGAAACAAATATTTTTGGTGTTTTTAAAATAAAAGTGCAAAACTTTAAAGTAAAAGGCAGGTAAAGTAAATCTAAGTGTAGTTTAATGTAAATAGCAAGTATTTAAAAGCGTGACGATAATTAAAAGGATCTAAAAGTAAATAACGCAAACTTAAATCTGTCTAAGGCAAACTTAAATCGCAACTAGAACTTAAAACTAAGGCAAGGCTAAAATAAATCTAAGGCAAATAAACTTAAAGTTCAACTAAGAAAAAGGCGGGAAAAATAAAGCTTGAAAATTAAAAACAGAAAATTAAAGACAGAAATTAAAAGAACCTGAAAAATATCTCATCCGGAATAATACCCTCATTCAGAATAAACATTCTTCCGGAATGTCACCTTCGTTCGGAATGTTCTTCTTCACTCGGAATATTGCCCAAAAACTCTTGATCCGGAATAAATCCTTTATCCGGAATATGTCACTTATCCGGAATAAAGTCTTGATTCGGAATAATTGTCTTGATCCGGAATATTGCTTGATCCGGAATATCTCTTGATCCGGGATATTATTCCGAATAAAACCATTGATCCGGAATGTCTTAATATTCCGAATAAACTCCTTGATCAGGAATAATAAATTATTCCGGATGAACTTGCTTGATCCGGAATATTATTTGATTCGGAATTAGAGGTTGATCCGGAATAACTTCCTTGATCCGAAATATTCTGTTGATCCGGAATAACTTCCTTGATCCGGAATATTCTGTTGATCCGGAATGTGAGCTTGTTCCAGAATAAATGGCTTATCCAGAATATCTAATATTCCGGATAAACGGTTTGATTCGGAATAATAAATTATTCCGAATAAACTCCTTGATCCGGAATGTTCAATATTCCGGATGAACACCCTTTACTCGGAATAATCAACACAAACTCCTTCACTCGGAATAACTGGCTTGATCCGGAATGTTTTCCTGGGAAAGATACAGTAACAAACAAACCGAAGAACAAGGAAGAACAAGTATATACGGATCTAATCAAATATAAACAAAATCAACCACAAGATTAAATCAAACTAAACAATAAACATCTAATAATCATAAACAAACAATCCAAAACAATCGAACTAACAAATCTAACCAAAATAATCAAAACCCACTTAAATAAATCAATAAAAATCAAGAACATGAACATAAAAAATAAAGCATGAAGATTAAGATCAAATAAACAAAGGTAGATAGGAGATTAACAAGATAAAGTAAAGATTGACAAGAATTAAATGGAAACTTACTTGAAATTAAAGGAATTTAAGGTGCAAGACAAGTATTTAAATTGGACAAGGATATAAATGGACATGAATTTAAATGTGCAGGAAAGTAAAATGGAAGAAATAGTGTGTCAAACTATCCAACAAAATGAAATGATTAATCCTAATGACTATTTATAGGGGAGGATTAAGGAGTGCTTAGGAAGCTTCCTCCCCTCTTTCATTTCTTCTTAATTGCACCATCAAGTCCTTCTCTTCTTAATCTTTTGTTAATCTTGGACTTTAATAACTTTTGGCTCGGGATTTCTTTGAACTTGTCTTTTAATTCTTCAATAAATTAGACTTTAGTTTTTCGGCTTTAAGTAAACTTCCGTCTTTTGACTTTTTCTTCGATAAATCTTCAGAATTGGTCTTGGACTTCCGTTCTTTTTGCACTCTTGACTTCTTGACTTCGTCTTTCGTCTTTTACTTCGATAAAAGCCCACGAATGCCCGTGTTTTCTCCACTTTTCACCTTTTCGTCCTAAATCACAACAAAAACACAAACCACGCATAATTCCGACATAAATGACATAAAATACACGTTTTGGCTCGGTTATTATTGTAATTAAGTGGTAAAAAGGATGGGTGTTTACACACCTATCAGTCTCTTATGTACCTTACAGCCAGCAGGCCTGATATTCATCATGCCACATGCTATTGTGCACGTAATCGAGCTAGACCTACTCAAAAGCACCTCACAAAGGTTAAACGGATCTTTCGGTACCTTAAGAATACCATTCACATGGGACTCTGGTATCCAAGGGAAACCGGTTTTCATCTAACAACTTTTTCAGATTCTAATCACGCAGGTTGCCTTGATAGTCGAAAAAGCACTTCTGGTAGCGTACAATTTCTACGGGAAGACAAGCTTGTGAGCTGGTCGTTAAAGAAGCAGGATTGCACTTCGCTCTCATCAGCTGAAGCAGAATATGTGGCTCTATCCGCGTGTTGTGCTCAAGTCCTCAGGATGAGATCTCAAATCACGAATTATGGATTCCACTTTAATAAAATACCTATGTATTGTGACTCAAAGTCGGCCATATCCATCTCATGAAATCCGGTTCAACACTCCCGTACCAAGCACATCGCAGTCAGATATCACTTCATCAAGGAACAAGTGGAACGTGGTATCGTGGAATTATACTTTGTCAGAACTGAGTACTAGATACCAGACTAGTTTACAAAAGCCCGATCTCAAAATAGGTTTCAGTATCTCGTTGGCCGTCTTGGTATGAAGTATATGACTCCAGAACACTTGGAGGCTTTGCCAAAGCTGCTTGATATTCTCTCATGATGACTTCTAAGCGCATCACAACTTATGACTCGGACCTCAAATAAGGAAAGATTAACACGGACGATAACTTATCCTTCTCAACGAGAAATTCATATTTCTCGGTGGAGCTTCTCATAAAAACATTCAACGTTTTTATGTTCATGAAAAACGACTTCTAAATAAATTTCAACTTAGAACTCGGACTTCACAATTAAGGAAAGTTTATCACGGATGATAACTTATCCTTCACAACGGGAAATTAATATTTCTCCGTCATGAGCTAATCACAAAACATTTAAAGTTTTGAGCTCTTGTAAATCAGATACTATTTTAAAACCATTGAACACAATTTTTCAAGAATTTTTCAAAAGATTTTTCAAAATCTTTCAAAATTGTGTGTTCAACACTCCCTTCCTTATAAAATGTTTTTAATATCTAAGAAACGTCATATGTTATTTTGATCAATTTTTGAGGGGGAGCGTTTTAAAATCAAGCCTTTAATGTTGTTGGGTACATCTTAGATATTGTCATTTTTTATGTATCCAACACATTCCAAAAACGGTTTAAAACTGTCATAAGTAATATACCATATCAGATAAGGCATCTCATCTCCGTACCTTAACATATTTTGTGGTGTCATTTTTCCTATATATTGTCAAATTTTGATCAATTGGACCCACATATATTGTTAAGGGGGAGCTACCCGACGATAAAAGTTCCATGTTTTATGCGTGCACACATGTTTCTCTCCCAATCGGTTTTTAGAAATTTTCATATTTTAATCAATTGGTATCTCTAATATTACGTTTTTATATTAGAGATAGGGGGAGAAAATGTGATTAAAATGTAATATATCGCAACATGTGATCTTAAAGACTAAAGTGTAACTCTTTCCTTCACATGCTAAACTATTTTGTATATCGATGCATGTGTGTAGGGGGAGCTTTTAGGAAATGTGAAACTTTAAAAGTGTTAAAGGTTTTGATTTCTATCAAGCACTTTGAATGGTATTATGGTTACGATCTATACCCAAAAGAACCTACTATCCACGACGAAATGATGGAGTCAAAAGGTGGTTTTGGATAGGAAACTAAGTCCTATGATCCAACCAGAACCGGAGGGATCTACCCAATTACATTCCATAACTAGAAATAGTTGGCCTTAGGAAAGATGGAGTTGAATGAAGCTGAATGCGGACTTATTACTTAAGTTAGCACTGGAACAATCACAACAAGGTGCTAGTGATGACGTATTGGTAAGCATTGAAGGAGTTGAATGTTCTATGAAACTTAGGCAGAAATTGGGTCAATACATATATTGAAGACAAGTCGTCATGGACCCAGTGATACAATGCACAACCCTTTTCCAGCCATTCAGGTTTCTCTAAAAAAAAACTTGTCTCATTGTCACGGAGATCAACACGTATCTATTGACTTTCTCACTTCGAGTTAATTAATATTGAAAAGGTGGCAGTCTGCTCCAGCCTCCGATTCCCAAAATGCACTTATCGAGTCTAGAGCCAGAAAGAGATCAATCTATTATCTCATTAGGACACAATCGAGTTCTACACATTAACCTTGTGATATTGCCAGAACATCTGAGTGACAGGGTTCACAATGAAGATAGAAATCCTGTTGATCCCAAACTTAGATCGATTTAGCTTTGTGTTAACGAGATTAAATCAAGTTTAACACGTAGAGAAACTTTGTTGTATTGAACATACTAAGTGTTATGCGGAATTTAACACTTAGAGCAAAGAACAAAACAAAGTAAACAAAACTTTCACTTTGATTAATAATATCAATGAATGATTACAACGAAAGTGTTATGAGATATGTGGAAGAGGTGTGTGAAAAAGATGTGTCTTATGTCTAACCCTAAGGCCTCCTTTTATAGGTTTAAGGAGCCTTGTACAAAAAGTTAAGATCAATTATTTTAGGAAAAGACATAAGATAAACATAACTTATTGACTAAATCTTTTTAAACATTAAGAATATATTCTGAATTTTTATCTTCATATTTTGTCCACCACCTTGAAGAATTCATCATTGGCAGATTTATTCCTTGTCTTTGTCTTTAAGATTCTTCTTGTCAACGCCTTGATAATTCTTATCAGCGTCTCATCTGTCAGCGCCTCGTTTAGTCTTGTCAGCGTCCAATTTCCTCTTGTCAGCGTTCCAGTGACTTATCTAATTTTATTCCCAACAATCCTCTCCTAAACTTGATATCTACTCTAGTAATCAAGTTTCTGAATAAAATAAAACATACAGAGAGGATTCTTGCAAATATACTTATCCCTGAATTTGAGTAATAATAAATCTCGATAAGTCAATCACTCAAATCACTTGTATAGTCAACCTTCACTTGGTCTTAATCATCTTCAGCACCTGTAGAGTCTTTGAAGATTTCTTTATTACTTTTGTCACTCAAAATTCGATTGCTCCTCCCCTTTTTAAGACTCCTCTCCAAGATCAAAATACAAGGACGAAACTAAGAACGTCCTCCTTGCATCAGCTTCCAAAACAACAAGTCTATCAGTTCAAAACTATGATCCTTGACAATTTGTACCATTTCTGTATTATGCTTTTACAAGCTAATACAAATTTTTGTCAATTCCATTAATGTCAAAGGTTTCATACTGTCCTCATCCACATTCGGGAAATGAATCCTCAATGTTGGTTCATAGGACATGGGGACGAACTTACTGATGATAAAACGGACTTGACCTGCATGAAAGCTAGTGCCAATAGTCTCAGCCATCTCCATAACACTATACACCCTTGTGAAAGTGATCTCTGCTGCTACTAGATGTCAATCACTAGGAAAAACATCTCATTGATCATTAGGCTTCCAGATATCCAAAAATTTGAAAAATGTAAGGGTGAAGAAACGTTTTGGGTCTATAAAAAAAAATTAAAAAATGACATCAGCTAAGATGGCATAGCATACGATGTACTTGAGAATGCATAAAACCTTAGTTAAAACACAAACAAAGGTAATAATCCTAAGGAAATTAACTAGTCTCTAATAAGCAAGAATGACAAACATTGTTCATGCGTACACTCATGCAAAAGCATGATAGACACACATGAACTCTAGAGTCCTTTGTTCACAAATGCCCCAAAGAGAAAGTTAACTCGTATAAAACCTTTGCAACTCCCCATGTAATCCCAAAAATATATCTACCCCAAGTCACCCATACGACCACACCCAATTCTAGGTCAAAAGTCTTAGCAGCATGCACAGTATATCAACTTTGCATGCGACAGTGCCTCACAAATTAGAACTAAATTGTACTCACCAGTGGACACAATCTAGAATTGTGCAAGAGTGCTCTAAGAGTACCCAAAAACCTAAAGGTTTACCTCCCCTTAACAGAAGCATACAAATCATTATATGTGAAGAAACAAAATTTTATCTCAAGATAGGAATGTAAACACTCCAACCATCATAAATAAAAGTTTGCAATTCTGTATCCATCCAAATGTAGCTCCACATTCCTGCAAAGTTAGACAAAAACCACAAAAACACAAACCAACAGAGGCTACCCTATCCCATGAAAATGGGTAGAGATAACATGTCAATGGATAAAAATAATATTAGTGGAAAGACCGACAATGCATGTTCCTTGAGCATCCACTATCCCAATATCCTTGATCATTAACCTGCTTTCGGATAGGCTGCTCAAAAAGAAAACAAATTAGTTTTCTTTGGAGATCCAAGCCTTGTCAGACTTGGATCTGTCTAGTTGTTCAACTAGAGTGGTCTTATTCTTTACCACAAATCCTTGTTCATCCCTTTGTGACCTAAACACCCAATTTGTTCCAATGAGACTAGTATGACCTTCTCAAGATATTTAAATCTATTGCAACTCATTGAAATACCATTAAAATTGGAGTTTTGCTCTTGTTTAGGTTTCCATGCTAAGTGGGATGATGCTTCAGACCCTTGACACTTATTAACCAAGTATCTTTGTTTATATGGTCTAAAATAAGGTCTCATACTACACTTGGAGCTGTCAGGGTTGCATTTGTTCCTGTCAGCGTTGAACTTGTTCCTGTCAGCGCTGAATTTTTTCTTGTCAACGCTGAAGTTGTTCTTGTCAGCGCCCAAATTAGGGTTTGCTACAGGAACATACTGTCTGTTTGACCAAGTATTGGTCTTTTGGAAGGGCCTTTGTCCATGGGTATTAGCTGCCTTAGAGAAGAAAGGAGCTGGTCTAGTAGCCTGTGGTCTAGTGTGGACAAAAGCTCTATGGTTGACATTGGATGACCTATTGTCAGCGAATGAATTGTATCCACTGACACAATTATAGGCCAAATGAGAAATGCTCCCACATGAATAACAAGCCTTTTGGACACAAACTTAGGCCTAGACTGATAAAACTCGGTCCCATTAACACTTGCTTGGCTTTTGAATGACCTAGGTTTACTATACATTTCAGCGTATTTAACTCTAGGTTGTTTCTTAATTGGAGAGCCAAGATTAACAGCTTTTCCAGTGATGGGATTTGTCACAGTTATAGGTGTAGATACAACTGGACTCTCAATGGGTGTAGGCACAAATGGACTCTCACTAAGTATCCCACCTTTAACAAATAAAGTGGGGTTGGCCTTTTTCCACTCTTCTAGGTCAATAACCTTTTGTTGATATTCCTCAACTGGGGAAAGAACTCTAGGTGGAGGAATAAATTCCTTTTCTTGGAGTTCTGGAATACTAGTCCAAGAGAGATCCTTTCTATGGACACCATAGAAGTCCCCAGCAGGTGGTGGAAGGGCAACATATTCTTTCAACCCAATCCCAGACATATCCCTAGAATCCCTTTGTTCACTAACACATTTTTCTAGGGTTTGTGAGGCTTTATCAAATCTCTGAATTTTAAGTTCTACATTATCCTTATTTTTGATAGCCTCATCTAACTTAGCCTGTAATTCAACATTGACTCTCTCCATGATGTTTCTAATATCCATACTAGCATTTAACTCATGTTTTAAGATATTTATTTTATCTTTTAAGTCAAATTCCATTTTCTTGTACTCAGAAACTGTCTTCCTAGTTTGAGTGAGAGCAATTTGAAAGTTAGACAGTTTGCATCTTTCAGTACTCACATCATCTAACAACCTTAACACCTCTTTGTTAAGTCTCTCAGTATTTAACCTACAAGAAGAGTCATTACATACCTCATTATCAGATGACGAAGATGAGTTGGAACTTGAAGTAGACTTGGCCTTGACTGAAAACATCATCAGATTCTTCTTCACCTTCTTCCTTAGCCTGGTTCACCTCACGGTATTGGATCTCATTCTTCAGATCAAAGTTTCTCAACAAGCTCTGATACCACTTGTTGATCCCAAACTTAGATCGATTTAGCTTTGTGTTAACGAGATTAAATCAAGTTTAACACGTAGATAAACTTTGTTGTATTGAACAAACTAATTGTTATGCAGAATTTAACACTTAAAACAAAGAACAAAACAAAGTAAACAAAACATTCACTTTGATTAATAATATCAATGAATGATTACAATGAAAGTGTTATGAGATATGTGGAAGAGGTGTGTGAAAAAGATGTGTCTTATGTCTAACCCTAAGGCCTGCTTTTATAGGTTTAAGGAGCCTTGTACAAAAAGTTAAGATCAACTATTTTAGGAAAAGACATAAGATAAACATAACTTATTGACTAAATCTTTTTAAACCTTAAGAATATATTCTGAATTCTTATCTTCATATTTTGTCCACCAGCTTGAAGAATTCATCATTGGCAGATTTATTCCTTGTCTTTGTCTTTAAGATTCTTCTTGTCAACGCCTTGATAATTCTTATCAGTGTCTCATCTGTCAGCGCCTCGTTTACTCTTGTCAGCGTCTAATTTCCTCTTGTCAGCGTTTCAGTGACTTAGCTAATTTTATTCCCAACAAATCCTGCTTGAGCCAGCATCAAACAGGCTCATGGTAGGTAACTTGTGCGATTCTACACGAATCAAACTTGTGAGAACTAGAAAGCAACTAAGTTTGGATTCTTAATTGATTCAAAACATTCAGAGTGACACCCTTTAGTGTTCACAATGACGAATGGAAATCCTTCCAGTGTCAACCTCAAACAACACTGTGGTAGGTAACTCGCAAGTTTCATTATGAATCGAGCTTGTGACAAACTGAAAAGCAACAATGGTGTGATTCTCATAGAATCAAACTTGTTCCAGGAATTCTGAATTGACGACTCTAATCAGACGGATAATTTATCCTTATGATTCACTCTTTACGTTTGTAGTCTACTTTGAGACGGTCGAGTAAAGAGAACTGGCTACTACCGCTGGGAAACCCTGTCAAGGAGGTTCTTAATTGAATCTACCCCATCAGAGGTAAAACGTTACCGAGTTAGGATGAAATGTTCAAAGCCATTTATCTGTGTCTATATATGTTGCTGCATATCAAGATGGTGGCGTAGTTGTGTACTAACCGAATTCGTCTTCACATGTTCATACTAAAAGAGAAAGTCTTCCGCAACTCTGATGAATATTTGAAGGATTAACTATTACTATACATGTATGGGAAATTGTTAGCCTTTAAAAGTCAACAAAGTGTGATCATGTTGATTCAGAAGTCACAAGAGTACAAGATGGCGATAATCAAGATACCTAAGAATGTAATAGGTCATCCTAGTCACAAGGAGCACAAGATGAAGATCTCAAGTACTCAAAGTTAAATGACAACGGCTCAAGATGAAGATCACAAAAGCATGAAGGCACAAGTCGTTACAAACAAGATCAAGACCAAGATACAAGACCAAAGAAGGAAGATCACCTCCACAAGAATGTATTCACTCAATCATCTTATGCATTTAAAGATGAACGATACATTGGGGGGAGATTGTTAGCCCTATATTATATATAGTCGAACAAAAATGTAATAGGTCATCTTAGTCGTTAATGGTCTTTTAATGTAATAGGCTAGTCGAGTTAACCGGGCTTGGATTTTAAGCTAATATTGTATAAGTTAGGGGCGTAAGCCCAAGTGCAAGCCAAGCCCGGTTCATGAACAAGCCCACTAAATCCCTTAAGGTGTGGCATATAAATACCCTTTCCATGTGTGGAAGAGGGTGTTTGTTACATTTACTTTCTCTCACTATTAATGTTTAACCTTCCATAATCTCTCTACTTTCTCTCTCTACCTTCATATATTTCTATCTCTAAATATCATCTTAATATTGTGTTATGGATTGAAGTGGGATTAACATTTAAACTTATTGCATGTCATAGAGACACCATTAGAGGTTGATGACTGGTCTTGTTTAGGTCTCCAAGTTAAGTTGGATGATGCCCTAGATCCCTTTCCCTTAGGTTGTAAATACTTGTTATTATTGGATCTAACATTGGGTTTGACAACTGCTAATTGTGGCATTTTCATACAAGACCTAATTCTGTTAGCGGCTGATTTTGCCCTGTCAACGGATGAGTTGTTCCTATCAGCGTTTGAATTAGGGTTTGCTACAGGAACCCATTGTTTGTTAGACCAAGTGTTTGTCTTTTGGAAAGGTATTTGTCCTTGGGTATTAGCTTCCTTAGTGAAATAAGGAGCTGGTCTAGTGGCCTGTAGTCTAATATGAACATAAGACTTTTGGTTGACCATGGTTGACTTATTGTCAGCGGCTGGTTTGTATCCATTGACACATCTATAAGCCAAATGTGAGAAGCTCCTACATGTATAACAAGCCTTTCTATACATAACCTTAGGTCTAGGTTCATAAAATCTAGTCCCATTAACACTAGCTTGACTTTCTGGTGATCTAGGTTGTCTATACATCTCTACATACTTAACACCAGATTTGCTTTTTGGTTTTGAGCTTAGGTCAACAGGTTTCTAGTAGTAGGGTTGGTCAAAATAATGGGTTTAGGGTCAATTGATTCACTATCAAGAATTCCACCCTTAACAAAAAGAAAAGATTGTACTTCTTCCATTGTTCTAGATCAGTCACCCTTTGCTTGTGTTCTTCAACTGGTGAGAGGACACGTGGTGGAAGAGTAAATTGGTCCACTTTGAACTCTGAAATACCAGTCAAATACAAGTCTTTCTTAAGAACACCATAAAACTCACCTGCTGGAGGTGGAACTGCATCATACTCTTTAGAGTTCATCCCAATCCCAGACATGTCTTTATGGTTTCTCTGTTCACTTAAGACCTTATCTCGGGTTTAACTAGCTTTTTCAAAAATTTCAATTTTAAACCCTACATTCTCTCTAGCTTGACTGGCCTCATCTAGCTTTAGTTTTAATTCATTATTAGCTTCTATGTAAGAAGCCTTTGCTTCAGAACTAAGTGTTAGATCCCTTTTATGAACAGTAATTTGATCTTTAAGGTCAAATTCAATTTTCTTATAATCCGCAACCATCCCATCAGATTGAGCAAGATCCCTTTTATAGTTTAAAATAGTGATATTTAACACAATAATATCATATTGTAGCTTTAAAATTTTTTTATTAAGTTTATCAGTACTAAGCCTACAACCCTTACTACAAAATGCATCATCATATACCTCATTTTCTGATGAAGAAGAAGATCTGGCCATGAGAGACTGAACATGCTCTTCATCACTTTCAGCAACTAATGCTTGATTCTCCACTTCATCCTTGTCCATAAAGCTCCAATCAAATCCAACGCCGTCGATTCCTTGCACTGCTACCATGGCTTTAGGCTTGGCATCTTCAACCTTGATGATCTGTCTAGAATTCTGTTGACCATCATTCCTTTTGGGAGATCTGCATTCTCTAGAAAAGTGACCCATTCTCTGGCAGTTGTAACATTCAACTTTAGATTTATCAAATCCAGCAGTCTCTTTGCTGTTGAAAGTCATCTTTCTTCCAAATCTTTTGTTCCACCTACAAGCTCTTATACTGCTAAGAGCCATGTTCCACTTGATATCCATCTCCTCAAGATCAACATCACTAATTTGCTAAAGATCTTCAAAAGAAATTGATGATCTATTGGGCGAAGTAGCAATATAGGCACATACGGTATACAAATCTATTCATGCTGGTTTAAGAACTGGTGAAACATGATTGTATGTGTTAGAGTCTGATGAGCCACTGTCAAGAGAAGTTTGTCCGCTGACAAAGCAAGAGTTGTCAGCGTCTGAAGTGTCATGATAGGAAATAAAAGCCATGCTTCCTGAAGGTGTTTTACTTCCTTGTTTAAGAAGAACTTCATGTTCCATGACCTTCAATTGATTGTAGATATCATCAAAGGTCATATTTTTGTAAACTTGTATGGCCAATATTGAATTGGCATGGATTTCCCAACCATCTCCAAGAGCTCCAAGGAAAGCAGCATTAACATCATCATCTTCAAACTCAGTTTCCATGAAAGCTAGTTTGCTAGTAATGTCTTGAAGACGACTTCTCACTTCACTAAACTTTTCATTAGGTCGAGATTTAAAAACAGCGAACTCATTTACCAGCTTCTTCTTCCTCAGTTTTAGAGTGTCCTCATTACCACCATAAGTGATCTCAAGGGCTTCCCAAAGCTCATTGGTAGAAACCCTTAGTCAACAATGTTTCAAGCCAAATAACTACATAATATCTATGTACAAGTATCAATAGAATATACTAATTATAATCTATCATATTAAGGAAAGTTAATTGATCACAAAATACTAATATTCACTAATCCAGGGGTAATTACAAGTTAAGACCTAGTAACCAAGATTAGCATATAAAATCCATTCTATAATGAATTAGAGTCTAACCTTTTTCCACTAATTATAATACTCAATTATGTATCATATTAAGATTATACATTTACTTCAATATAAAGTACAATTTAATAAAGCATAAGGTACAAGTTATTAAAGCATAGGATCTTAAGCTCCCATAATTATCCCTAGAATATGATCAACCTATACAAACCCTTAAAATAAGAATGAAGAATCCATAGAAGTCATAAAAATAACATATAAGCCCTAGAATAAGTGTTTATAAAGATACAAACATTAATTACCCAAGATAGAAAGTCATTAGGATTAATGACCTAAAAAGCCTTATACTAAGAAATCAACATTGAATCACTCTTGGTTTAAAAATGCGCGCATCATTGCGCAAATTGCACGCATTAATGCGTTGCATTCAAAATTTCGTATCAAAGTGACTAATGCAATGCCATCCCAGAATGCGTTCGCTTTAAACTGCAATTCATCGCATTTATGTAATGCTAGCAACGATAGCAATAGTCGCAATCTATTACTTAGGTCGTTTTTGTCAAATTTTAACCATTTAAAAGAGACCTACATATTTTAATGGCATTTTAAATATAAGACTTGTTAGAAAAACATCTAACATAAACACAATAACAAAAATATGATATTTTGCATGTTGGAAATACGTTTTTACGTATTTAGAAATAATCAGTCACTCCTACTATATATATGTAGTAAGGGCTCGTGATCTAATATGTAAACAATATAGCCCATTAAGCCCACATGTAGGGTGGGCTATATATACCCCCTCCTAGCATGTTAGGAGGGGTTGGTCATTAGTTGTCCATTTTCACATTTCATAAATCACACATCTTTCTCTCATTCTCTCCTTTCTCTCTCTAACTTTCTCTCTCTAGTTCATCCCGCTCCCTCCTTCTTTTTAGATAATCAAACACTTGCACAATCCTAATAAATTAAGGACCTATAAATGGTATCAAGAGCTATGGTTGAATCTTTGGATTTACGTGTTTTGATCTATTGATTTTGTATAACTTTTGTCACAGTCAAAAATTATATCTTTTGATTTTACTTTGTCTATTTTATTTGTCATAACTTATATCTGATATAATTTTTGGTTGTCTAAACAATTCTCTTAGTTTGTCTCGGTTTATTGTCTCGATTTGGGAGTTTTGTCACAAAAATCTCTAAAGTATCAGTTTTTATTGTTTTTTTTAACTTCTGTTTCATTCTGTTTTTTTCTGTGTATCTGTCGAATAAGGGTTTTACATTCCGATACTTTTTCTTTTTATAGTTTTGTTTCTGTCGGAAAAGGATTTTACATTCCGATACATTTCCATCACTCTTTCCGACAGATACTTATTCTGATACATTTTCAGTTACTTATTCCGATGCATCTTTTTTGTCACATTCCGATAGACAATTTTTTTTTCTTATTTCGATAGAATTCCGATGGTTTTGTCAAAAAACACCGACTAGACTCGACACATAAACAGACCACAAGCCTCGACACATAAACAGACCACAACCTCAACCTCAACATCCCACAACCTCAACCTCAAGACTATACACACTCAACAACCCATACACTCGACACATAAACAGACTCTACAAACAATAGACTCGAACACCAAACCCTCGACTAGACTCCAACACGACACCAATCTACTCCAACCAAATCCAACACCGACTAGATCTCATCCCTCCGTCACATGCATCAATAATTAACATCTTATCCCAGACTCGTAACCAAAACATACACTTCTCAGATTCGTTCTCGTGATTAAACATCACACGAAAACACTAATCATCACTGATTCGTGTTTGGTTTTAAACCATTTTTTCATATACGAAATCAAATCAGGATTTATAACGATATTGTTATAATCATTTATTTGTTTCGTTTTATAAATCAAAACTGAATAACCAACATGAAATCACATATCTGTTTTTATTTTTCGAATCTTGAGATAGATCAATAACAATTTATGTTATGATCTTTCTTCTTTTCGTTCAAACATAAAATTAACATACATGCAACACTTACCCGAGATCACTTGATTGATCTAGAAGTCGATTCTCACTCGATTTCTTCCAGGGACTTGTTAGATTCGAACATAAGTGAGTGATTTATTTTGTGGGTTTGAGGGTATGATTCGATTTACCTGATATTGATGATAAGATCTGATGGGAGAAGATTGAGTTTGTATAACAGATGAAATGAGATTGATGAGTTTTGGTGGTTGTATTATTTTTCAGAATTTTGGAAAAGATATTGGGGGCGGAGTTATTTTTGGTGTGTGTGTTGGATTAGGGTTAATACTACCTAATATCTAGGGTTGGTGTTTATATACTTAATTTCTATCCGGTTCTCCTACCTGGGCCTACAAAGTGTGTTTATGTAACGTTTTTTTTTACATTTCATCTCTTGTGGGCTTATATTATTATCACTTCTGGGCTTATATTAATATGTATAGCGTTTTTGCATAAACATTGTTTTGCAATAAAATGTTAAAAGTGAAATTTAGTAGTATCAATTTGGGCCTTACCAAATTTGTGTATTAAGTTATACTTTGGTCATAATCGGGTCGTGACAAAGTGTGCCGACCTAAAAATTATTGAGCCGAGAAAACGTTATATCACCAAACGATGATTTTTTTAAGAGTTATTTACGGATATTTTGTTGGTTCAGTCTAATCCCACGAGTTTTAATTTCTTGGTTTCTTCATGAATTGAAATATGCCGAAAAATAACCACAACCACAATGTTCTCTTTATCGAACTTCAATGGAATCGTTGAGTTCGACATTTCAAGAGGGAGAATCGCGTCACATGAAAGTTAAAGCTAGAGATAGTAGAATGACTTTATTTTGACTACTTCGGTCCCATCTGTCGAACAATTCTCTACTTAAAGAAGGAAGTGGATTTATGACACTCTTCGGTCAAGATCGTACCATTTTCATCCACCCAATGCTCCTCAAATTGAACAACCCTACCAGAACAAATCTACAAAGAAGACATTAATAAAATTGAATCCTCACATTCACTTCAAGTTCTAGCGCAACATTTTTCGAGGTTCTTTCAATTTGATCATGCCAAGGTTGAAGCTTCAATGATCTAGCAGTCATTCCTTGAAGACACAAAAATCAAGGTTAAAGACTTTAGTGATATATTGCTCGATTTCATGAAATCTATTGCACTTCCGATTTATGAAAGTTCATAATTTCAAATAGAGCATACTAGTGGAATACAAGAATCTGCGATGCAGATGCAAGAGGAGAATGGTCATACGATTGACAACTAGGATCCTAAAGATTGTAAGAGCATGGACTCGGGAGGAAATCATGAAACAAGAAGCATGTCAGGGAATGATATAGACATTTCTCATGATGACACCATACCCGTATATGACGAAGAGCCTACAAATACGGTACAATGGAATGTGGTAAATGATGTCTATGCCGATGAGCTACCGCATGTTGAGCATTCCGAACCTAACTATGATAAACATGAGATGGAAAAGGGTGATAGTTTTACAACTTCAGATTCTTCCGATGTGAGTCATAATGGGGGAGAGATTGTTTAGAATGCTATAGTACATCATGATAAATTCTTTATGACTACTTCATTAACTGATTTCGATTCCAAGATTATAGAGCTCGAAACAATCGTAGCTCGGCAATCAAAAGATCTTGACGATGCCAAACTTGAATTTTCAAAGAAAACGAGCAAATTTCAAACATATTTTGAAAAACTTGAAAAGTCAAACGTTGTTCTTGAACGAAAATTGGATCAAAAAGTTCTAGATTCTAAAGCTAAAAAGGGTCATCTTTTGAAACAAATTAAGTTGCTAGAATCTAAATTGGCATCCCAAGAAAAATTGCTCAAAGAGAATGAGACTTTAAAGGCTCAAGTACAAGAAAAGGTCTTTGCTATAGCTGCGTTGAAAAACGAATTAAGGAAAACTAAAGGAACTAGTATGGACACTAGCTTGAAAAACGATCAATCTTGGGGAAACCGCCTACAAATCAGTCCGTTAGACAACCGACTGCATTTAGATCCGAGCGTCCTCAATCCTCGAGACCACGGTTTGCCTCCCAAGTTGATATGGTTCATATTTCTAGAACAGTCACTCCACCAAGTAGGCCTAATGTGACTAAATCAGCTTTAACAAGACCTAATCACATGATTGCCACTACTTTCTCTATGAATACAAAGAATACGTCTAGAACTAGTTCAAATCACGTTCGCCATAATGTTGGTCTAAGGGATGCTATTTAAAAGACACAAGTAAGAGATAGGAATTTCAAACCTAGTCAGATGCTTTCTAGATTACCCAATACTGCTAACTGTAGCATGTCATATCCTAGGAGCATCAATCAATAATCTAGGAATTCTAGATCTTACTCAGACATTAAATATGCTACTTGTAAAACATGTAGGAAATGTGTCTTTAAGGCAAATCATGACTCTTGTGTCAAGAAACTCCTTAATAAGATGAAATCCTGCACTAGAGTTAAATCCCAGTGGGTAGCTAAAATCAAACCCATTGGTAAAATATGGCGCCCCACTGGTAGAACTTTTACTCTTGTAGGAAACGAGTGCCCTTTAACTAGGATAGTCACCGATTCTACTAAGACCACTAGGGAGGAAATTGAAAAGGATGATACATCACTTAAGCCTGAACTTAAGGTTTTCTATAAAAGGAAACGTTTGCCAGCTAAGATAAGTGAATCATCTCCTGAGGTCATCTCTGGCACAAGAAAAGAAAACTGTGAATCCCCGTAGGGTTCTAAGATAGATATCACTAATCCATATAAAAGCATTCAAACTTCAACTGAGATTGCAGGTACCAAAGTAAGGGATCAACAAAAATAAACATGTCCGATCTTTGTATACCGTTCAACTAAGGACACTCTCAGAGTTTGGTTACTGAAGAAGCTGATATCAGAGAAACAAGTGTCTCAGGGGATTTGCAGTTAAGCTTACAATGTATATGGCTCCTTGTTAAATGACAGACGATGACCCGGATTTCAAATAAAGGGAAGTTTATCTATGCAACGATAACTTACCCTCAAAACAAGAAATTAAATCTTCTCGGACACGAGCTTACATTAAAACTATTCAACGGTTTTAAGCTCGTGTATACGGCTCACAGTCAAATCACAGTCTGTGACCCGATCTTTAAATAAAGGAAGTTTATCGCCGATGATAAACTTATCCTCACAAACGAGAAATTAAATTTTCTCGGACACGAGCTTACATTAAAACTATTCAACGGTTTTAAGCTCGTGTATATAAGGCTTATCGTTAAATGTCAGAAGATGACCCGATCCTCAAATAAAGGAAAGTTTATCACCGATGATAAACTTATCGTCATTAACGAGAAATTAAATTTTTTCGGAAACGAGCTTACATTAAAACTATTCAACGGTTTTAAGCTCGTATAATTGGCATATAATTATATTTCAGATTATGCCCCGGACCTCAAAGAAAGGAAAGTTAATCGCCGATGATACACTTATTGTGATAATCCGTCAATTTATGGTCGATATTTTATTCTCAAGTATTATTTAAAATCATTATTTTAATGTTATATTATGAACTCACTCATTTTTGGGAAGAAATTTGGGTTTACATCTTAAAGTAGCATCGACTACGTTTAAACCGAAGAACTCTACGCTACGTGCTTACGTTTACATACATCGTTTTTGGTGACAGTCCGACATTTCAGGAAATAAATTTATTCCCGAATATTATTTTGGAATTTTAATTTGTGTTGGTTCATAAACTCACAAATTTACGGGTTAAAATTAGGGCTTACGTGCATAATTTAACGTCCTTTACGACCAAACCGGACACCCTAGGTTTGCGTATTTACGCCTTTGAACCCCGTTTGTGATGAGACAATTTTTATTAGAATCGTTTTGTGCCGTAGATTCATAATTTATAAAAATGTTTTTCGTAAAACGACCCGAGGGCACGTAAATCGAGAAAACTAGAATCGAGGAGTACCCATAAATTAGTGGAGATGAGACAAGTTTACACTTGCCTCACCCCCACTATGGGCGGCCAAATACAAGCCACAACACAAGTGTGGTGTCAAGCTTATACAAGCCTAAAGGACACTTGTCCTCCAAGCTTAATAAACCACTAGCAACTAAACAAAACTAACAAACAAGACACACAAACCATTTTACAACATGCGAACTCACAATCTCTCTCGCTAACTCTCTCCCTTGTCGTCCCACATTCATCACCACAAAACCACCACTATCAAAAATCTTAACCACAAATCATATGTATAACTTGCATATGATGATAATCCATTGAAGACATGGTGATTTGAGGTGATCTTAACAACTAAGAAGGAGTTTCCAAGGAGGTTTAGGACTGATTTCTATGGAGGTGTTCATCCATTTGAAGATTTCAAAAAGTCTATTGATAAAGTTAATGATTTGGTGACAAGAACCAAGCCTTGTTCATCCAAAATCTCAACCTTTCTATCACTTTGATTGGTATAGAGATCATTTCTTTCTATCATCTTGTTAATTTGTAAATGTAATCATGCATTTTCTTTATAAATTTATATGTATATGATGATGAATGATGATCAAAGTATTATGTGGGGATTTGGTGTTAATAGATTTGGTTAAAAAGACTAAAACCTTCATATAAAGATATTAAAAACTTGATTAAATTTATAGGCTGTATAAAACAGTAAGTAACCATATCAACACTTGGTAAAAAGGCTTGGATTATTGAATATACAGTTAGATATATGATTTTTACGTGTGTGGTGAGTTGACCACTCAATGGAATCAATAAAATGAGCAAGATATGATCAAAATACTATTGAGGTACAAATCTGTATAGTCTGTTTTGGACGAATTATTAGAGATACTTAGAGAATGATTGAGCAGTAGCTATAATTAGAGTTATCTGTAGCACATATCATTTAGTTTGTGTTTCCTAAATTTGAGCTTCTATCTCTTTGTAGAACTCAAAATATGGCAAAAATGGTGGAATTGACTTTGATAATCAGATTTGTAAATAAAAGTATATAATATAAAATGAGAACTCAAGTAATATTATTATAAAATAAATATGTAAAACCCACTAACTAATAAGTAATATAAATGAGTTATATACTATGATAAACAAAACTTTGCATTTTATTAAATTACAAACTCAAATATTTTCTAAAAGTTATAAAACTATATATAAGTTTTACGTCTTTTCGGCTAAAACCGAAAGATTAACGTTTTCGCCAAATAAACTTAGACGGTCGGACCCGTCTAATGTAACATTTTTATAACCCATATACTGATAGGTAAGTAAATTTGACAAGTAAAAATCGATAAATCCGAGCTTTATAACTTATGGACCTTAACGGGACAAAGTAGCCTTAATGGACTATTAGCCCAACTAGTTTGGCTAAACACTAATGGACTTACTCATGGGTTTAACCCACTTGGGCCAACATATGAGTATATGTCTGGTATTAAAAGTATAAATGGACTAATATAATTTATTGGATTTTAATGGGCTTATTGGGCCTTAATATGTAACAGGTTAAAACTAGTATAACTAGTCTAAAATTTACTAACACATAACAACTTTAATGTTGAATGAAGAGATAAAATCCCACTTGATCATCATCATACTTATAATATCATCATATATACATAGCCATTATTTTTATAAAGTCATTGGACAAGAGTCTAAGACCGAATATTATTTGTCTAGGTTTCTGTGATTGAAGCACGTACCGTACATCCAAGTCACCGATAACCCGCCTTTCCCAATCAACGTGAGTTCATAGCCACGCACTCTTTTAAATGTTTTATGAAATGTTTTATAAACCCGCGAAGGAGATAACATGTTAGTTTTAATAGGACACCAGTTGTCCCGATTGTATGCTTATTGATATGGACCCGAATGATTATATGACCCGATGAATGATTATATGACCCGATGAATGAAATAAAATAGATTATTATTAGTTAGGTTATGTCACTAAAAGTACAATTAGCATGAATTGTTAACTACCGGGATTTTGTAGATGCTTATGCATATAATAGTACTATTAGGGGAAGATCACCCCAGTTCGCGCCTTGACGGTTGTTCCACGTTGTGCCACATAGATTGGTAAGCGAATTTATGTATGAGAAGATTTATATAAGCGTGATTAATGTGACGACACGCTGTTTTAGATGGGTAAAGGAATTACGGGCTAGCTACCCGTTGTTTGTTATAGTAAGGTAGCAATGTCATGCGGCTTATAATAATCCAATAACGAAAATATTGATATACGCATTGAATTATAATATATTGCCTGACTAGCAATACGGGGTCTTATTACTGATATTATGTTAGTGTTTTGGTTTTACATGACTATATTCATATAACGGTTTTTATTTAACTCTATACAACATTATATAACATATTGTATGATGTTTTTGCGACAATGGTTTGTATAATGGTTTTGAAGGCAAAAGCCTATATTATAATTTACGACAAAGATTCCTATAAAATGTCTTTGGCCTATTTTATGGCCTACGACAAAGATTTGTACAAAATGATTTTCGGTTACAATTATATATCGGTGATATATTAATGGTCCTTATTAAACTCTATGAATTCACTCGGCGTTTTCGCTCACTTTTTAACAAGTTTTATCTCAGGTACTTGAAGGTAATTCTCGGCAAGACAACAAGAGTTTATGCCCTGCATTCAAATAAAAAATTCCATTCAAATGTTTTGTAAAAATTGTATGATATACTATGACCTGAGGACCTATGTAATTTGATATTTATGAAGGGAAAATTCTTTATTATTAAACGACGCGATTTTAAGCGTTGTCTATGATTTGAGTAATGTGCTATCCTTTAACACAAACGACTCTTCCGCTGAACTAAAGTATGAATATTTGGGGGTGTTACAGTTTGGTACCAGAGCTCTCGTTATAGAGAACGAAAGATTTTTAAAACCAAGGTTTTGAATGAAAAATTTCAAAAATCTTTTAACCATAAATATTTTTAAATAAATATTTTGAATAAAATGTTTAAAAATCTTTTGACTATAACGGTGCCGAAGAATTCCCGAGTTACCGACAAGGCCAGACTGAGAAGTGTTATTTTAATATATATATATATATATATATATATAACTTGGATTATATATATATATGTTGTAATTTGATTACATGATTGTTTGATGATTATTTTAATACTTGTACGAGATATTTATACGACGTAGATTGTCACAAGAAACCCTAACTCCCCTAGCAAATTAATCGAAACTATTTCTATAGGAATTCTAGTTATTCTAGATCTAAAACCAAGTTGTGGATATTTATAATTCCAACAAAATGGTTGATATTCGTAGAAATGTTGGTATTAGTTGATTGTGATATTAAAGAAGAATGGGCAAGATTAAATCTGATATCGATGTCATGACGATCTTTCCTTATAGAGTGGAGTTTGACAAAACCTTACCACCTAGAAATGTGTCATCTGATTCGTTGTCACCTAATTCTTAAATTTGAAATCGAAAAGGTAAATGTTGCACCTGAGGCTGTCATTGGAACCATTACCCAAAAGCCTCATGCCACTAGTACCTTTCCGAGAAGTCTAATTGAATATGTGAGTCATTTCATACTAGTGACCCATTTGATAACTATTGTTGTAAGAGCTATAGGATCGGAAATTAAGTGTTGTTCATATCAAGCTTTTATTGCCCTTTCAAGGTCTAAGAATAAGGTTGAAAGTATTGGAAAATGAGGTAGGATGTAGCATTGAGTATAAGTTGATTAAAACTTGAATAAAGTGAAATTTAACTCGTATGGAATATAACATTGTTAAGAGGAAGTCGTTGAGTCCTGTGATTGAATTATAAGGTTTTAAATTATTGTTGGTTCGTGTTAAGGGTTGTTCCTAGGCCATTGTCTAGTGACGAGGATGCCCAGTGTCCAAGAAATAAATCGAAGAAATCTTCTCTTGCGTAAATTATGCGTTGACCTTACTCTTTTTAATGTTAGTTATGTCTCCAGATATCCTTGAATTAGTGAAGGATTATGAGTTATTATTAGTCTTTGAGAAGTTCTCATCTTATCAACGGTAATAAAACTGAAAAGTTGGTAGTGCCATTAGAATGGATTGGTTGATTATGACCTGATATCATTGTCTAAATTGATGGGAACTTGAGTGGAATTCCCCTAAAAGATAAGATGTTGATTATCAAAGGTGATTTAAATAATTCCCGATAGGTGACCATATCCTGCATTTAGGCTTGGAATTATACCGTGAATGGTTATGAGTTAGTCATAGATCTTGTGATCTAGAAAGAACCTAAAGTAAATTTATTAAAAGATGTTCCATTTATCTGAAACTTTCGGAGGTATTTTATGGTGAATTACCTAGACTTCCGCCATTAAGGATAAATGAATTTGGTATTTATTATATTCCCAGTGATGCACCTGTAGCATGTGCACCATACGTCAGCACCATGTGAATCGAAAGAGTTACCGTACAACTGAGAGAGTTGTCGGAGAAAGCTTTTATTCTACCGAGCCCGTCATCATAAAGAGCTATGGTGTTATCATTCCTTATATTTTTTGATTATCGTGAACTAGGTAAATTGACGATCAAAGTTTATATCCATTACCCAAGATGTAAGATTTGCTCGATCATTTACAAGGTTCTAGCGTATATTCAAAAATTTGATCCACGGCATGGTTATCATCAACTTCGCGTCTGCGAAAAAGATTATCTATTCCAATCACTACATCGAGAACGTGTAATGAACATTATGAGTTTCATGTTATGTCGTTTGGATTGACCAATGCACATGTAGCATTCATAAATTTGATGAATCACATGTGTAGGCTGTAATTTGATAAATTCATGCTTGTGATCATTAAGGACCATCTATTTGTTTCTAAGAATAAGAAGGAGTTAGTAATCATTTGTAGACCCGGAGTTGGCCGAGCAATGAAAACCTGTACCTTGAATATTTAACATATGATTTAAGATTTGATCCTTTACATTATTCGACCGTGTGATAAATGGTAATGGAATCTATGATGACTCTTCAAAGATTAAGAGCCATTAAGGCTTTGGTTCATACCAAAAAGAAAGTGCAAAAATGTTTTGACAAATATTTATCAAAGGATTTTTAAGGGATCACTCCCTTATAACCAGATCATTTAACTAAACTCCCTTAGGAGTATATGTTTTTGTATACCTCAAGACAACGTAGGAGGAATTGAGGAAAACATTTAAACCATGACTTGGAATCTAAAACGACAATTTTTGCTTTTCAACTAAGAAAATTTTGACCGAAGTATAAACAAATATTTTTTTCGAACGTTTACAGGTCTTATTAATTATTCTTGATAAATCAACAAAAATCGTGTTAATTAAATTAAAATTTATTTTGAACATTTTTCTATAATTGGACGAACTGAGAAATTTAAAAATTTTTATGTTTACGTTTCATAAAAATTAAATATTTATTATTTAATTACTTGTAATATTTATCGACGCTTTAGACGTCAGATTGAGCAAAACTAATAAAAAATAATAGTTGAGACGAAACTAAAACTTAGAAAATATGAAGAAAGAATTTCTGAGTGATTATGGTCATGATATTTATTTCATCAAGGAAGGTGAATGAAGTACTGACACGTTATGTAGAAAGAATAGAGAACCAATTTAAGATGTGTTCCTTAGTATTGACCATACATAATAAATTACCGAGCAATTCAAAAATAGCCGATGCTTGTAAAAAAGATAATATAGATAATAAAAGGGGTTCGCGGCTAATGTAAACCATTAGTAATAAGAGACGATGGCGTTATATGTTTAAAAGGCCTCTTGTGGTTGCCTAAATATAGAGGATTTTGAGATTTAGTCATGTTGGAATCTCGTAAGTTTGAGTATTCTATTCATGCCATTTCTGATAAAGTGTATCTTATCTAAAGAAGTTGTACTGATTACCAAATATGAAAGCAGACATCGCAACATTTGTTAGTAAATGTTTAACCGTTGCGAAGGCTGAGGCTGAACGCCAAAATCCATAAGGATTGCTTCTACAGCTTATGAATTCTTGTTTGGAAGTAAGATAGAACCACCATGGATTTTTAACATAAATCTTCCAAGGTCATCATTTAAATTTGACTTGATTTGGGTCATCTTCGACAGACTGGCCAAATCTCCTAATATCATTCCCGTTAATGATAGATTCTCGATGGAGAAGTTGACTCTTTTATATTTAAAGAAGTTGTGTAAGCATGGTGTGCCTGTATCGATCATCTCTATCAAGATTCTCGCTTCGCATAAAAATTTCTGGAGATTTGCTCAAAAATTATTGGGGACGAACCTTGATGAGAGTACTGTTAACCACCCAAATCGAAGGGACGAGGTAAAGTAATGATACAAACACTAGAAGTATTGTCTTATTTTTTAATAATTGACCTTTGGTAATGAACGGGATAATCGTTTTCCTTTGGAGGGATTATCATTGATAATTATCGTATTAGGATCGAGATTGAATCTTGTTAGGATCTTAATATAAGATCACTTGTAGGTGGGAGTTGGGATGAAGATACCCGACATACACCCATTTTGAGTTGGACATGTCTTTTAGGTTTAAGTTGCCTATGGTGACAAACCTAACCCTACAAAATACACCCATTGTGAGATGTAGATCTTGAAGTGCGGGTTGGGTAGCGAAGTTATGCCAAAAACTTTCACCATGGAAAAGTGAATTGATGATCTGATAGATCATGGGAAAATAAGTCCCCATTGTATGGGACCATTGAGATAATGTAAAAAGTTGGTTTGAAAGGCATGTAAGCTGGATCTACCCTAGGACTTCAAGGGATGCGTGAATTATGTTTCGTATATCGAACTTGATAAAATTTCTATCAAGTGAAAATCTGATTATTTCTTAATGAAGTTTGGATCGGCAAAAAGTTGCATTCATTAGAAACCCGTGAACATCATGGATAGAGAAAGTAAGTCAACTTACGCCTGATCGTATTCCCGTAGTTATGTTTGATGAAACTCGCATATTTTAATGGATTACACTTGAGAGAAAAGACCGAATGTGGAGGAAATGCCCACATGTCTTGATTGTATAAGAAGCGAGTAGTAAGATAAATCGGTCTTTGAGGACAAAGATCCTCTTTAGGGGTAACTGCTGTGACAATCCGTCAATTTATGGTCGATATTTTATTCTCAAGTATTATTTAAAATCATTATTTTAATGTTATATTATGAACTCACTCATTTTTGGGAAGAAATTTTGGTTTACATCTTAAAGTAGCATCGACTATGTCTAAATCGGTGAACTCTACGTTACGTGCTTACGTTTACATACACCGTTTTTGGTGACAGTCCGACATTTAAGGAAATAAATTTATTCCTGAATATTATTTTGTAATTTTAATTTGTGTTGGTTCATAAACTCATAAATTTACGAGTTGAAACTAGGTCTTACGTGCATAATTTAACGTCCTTTACGACTAAACCGGAAACACTAGGTTTGCGTATTTACGCTTTTGAACCCCGTTTGTGATGAGATAATTTTTATTATAATCGTTTTGTGCCATAGATTCATAATTTATAAAAACGTTTTTCGTAAAACGACCAGAGGGCACGTAAATCGAGGAAACTAGAATCGAGGAGTACCCGTAAATTAGTGGAGATGAGATAAGTTTACACTTGCCATACCCCCACTATGGGCGGCCAAATACAAGCCACAACACAAGTGTGGTGTCAAGTTATACAAGCCTAAAGGACACTTGTCCTCCAAGCTTACTAAACCACTAAAAAATAAACAAAACCAACAAACAAGCTACACAAACCATTTTACAACATGCAAACTCACAATCTCTTTCTCTAAGTCTCTCCCTTTCCGTCCCTCATTCATCACCACAACACCAGCACTATCAAAAATCTTAACCACAAATCATGTGTATAACTTGCATATAATGATAACCCATTGAAGACATGGTGATTTGAGGTGATCTTAACAACTGAGAAGGAATTTCCAAGGAGGTTTAGGGCTGATTTCCATGGAGGTGTTCATCCATTTGAAGATTTCAAAAAGTCCATTGGTAAAGTTAAAGATTTGGTGACAAGAACCAAGCCTTGTTCATCCAAAATCTCAACCTTTCTAACACTTTGATTGGTATAGAGATCATTTATTTCTATCATCTTATTATTTTGTAAATGTAATCATGTATTTTCTTTATAAATGCATATGTATATGATGATGAATGATTATCAAAGTATTATGTGGGGATTTAGTGTTAATAGATTTGGTTAATTTGACAATCCGTCAATTTATGATTGATATTTTATTCTCAATATTTATTTGAAAATATTATTTTATGAACTCACTTATTTTTGGGAAGAAATTTGGATTTATGTCTTGAAGTAGCATCGACTACGTCTAAATCGGAGGATTCAACGTTACGTGCTTACGTTTACATACACCGTCTTTGGTGACAGTCCGACATTTCAGAAAATAAATTTATCAGTGAATATTATTTTGTAGTTTTAAATTTTTGTTGGTTCATAAACTCACAAATTTACGAGAAGAAATTAGGACTTACGATTTTAATTTAACGTCCTTTATGACTAAACCGGAAACCTTGGGATTACGTATTTACGTTTTCGAACTCCGTTTTTGATGAGACAATTTTTATTAGATTCGTTTTGTGCCGTTGATTCATAATTTATAAAAACGTTTTTCGTAAAACGACCCGAGGGCACGCAAATCCAAGAAACTAGAATCGAGGAGTACCCGTAAATAAATGGGGATGAGACAAGTGGGACACTTGCCCCACCCCCACTATAACCGGCCACAACACCCTTAGGTGTCAAAGTGACATAAAACTAAGTTACACATGTAACTTAGCTTCACAATTAAGCTTCCACTTACCACCAAAACTAGCTAAAACCATTAGCTTCCTCATTCCTACCATTTTCGTCCATGCAAATCTCACAAATCCTCTCATCCCACTCCACCATTTCCGCCCCATTTACACCTCCAAACCACCATCACTTGATCAATTTTAACCATAAACATATGTTATAATTAACATATGTTAATCTCCATTCAAAGAGATATAGATTGGTGCAAGTTTTAACATTCAAGGAGGAGTTTCTATGGAGTATTAGGGCTGATTTTCCACAAAGTGTTCTTGAAGAATGGTGGTCTTGAAGATGGTCTTGGTTCATCACAAGTTTCTCCATCAAAATCCATGTTTTGATCACAACATACATCAACTTGGTGGTATAAAGATTGTCCTCCTCATCCTCTTGTTTTTTTTGATTATGTAATCTTGTATTTCTTTCACTTATGTATATGTATATGATGATGAGTGATGATTAAAAAAATTGTGTGGGGATTTGGTGTTGATGAACATGCTTAAAAAGATGAAAAACTATAAGAAACAAGGTTAAAATCTTGCTTAATTTAGATGGCTGTATATAACAGTAAAGAATCATATGGTAAACTGGTAAAATGACTTGAATAGATTGATATACAGTAATCTATGGGTCTTGTACACATGTGAGAGTTGGCCATGCAATGGAATCATTGTAATGAGTGATATATGATCAAAACAAGTTTAAAGTACAAATCTGAGTTTACTATTTTGGACGATTTGTAGAAAATATTTAGAGGCTGATTCAACAGTAGCTATATTAGAGTTAAATGGATCAAATATCATGTAGTTTATGTCATAAAAATTTGAGCTTCTATCTCCATATAGAACTCTAGATATGGCAGTTTTGGTGAAGATGAAAATAAAAATCAGATTTTTGAAATTAAAGTATAATAATATTATATAAGCACTCAAATAAAAATAGTATAAAATGTGAATTAAAACCCACTAACTTATATATTTCATTTATATAAATATGTACAATGGTAAATAAGTGGACATTTTATAAAAATGGTAACTTGTTAAGTTTTATAAGCTATAAAAACTATAAACATGATTTTTACTTTCGGCTATTACCGTAAAATTAACGTTTTTGTTAAATAAAACTTAGACGGTTGGACCCGTCTAATGTAAACTTTATAAAACTAATATACTGATATATAAACATATATAACAAGTAAAAACCGATAGAACCCGAACTATATAACATACGGACATTAACGGGCTACGTTAACGTTATTGGACTAATAATACAACAAAATGGACTAAAACACTTATAAACTTATTTATTGGGCTTAACCCATTTAGGCCCAACATGTAAAGTATAAATACTGATAATACAAGTATGAAATGGATTCATACAAGTTAATAAACTTATAATAGGCTTATTGGACCTAAAACACGTAAATAGGTAAAATTAGTAAACTAGTATAAAAGTTATCAACACAAAAACACTAAAATGAGTAAACGAGAATATGTAAACCCACTTGATCATCATATATATATAATCATCATATGTATACATAATTCTTATTTTTATAAAGTCATTGGACATGAGTCTAAGACGAGTATTATTTGTCTAGGTTTCCGTGATTGAAGCACGTACCGTACGTCCGAATTGCCAAAAACCCGCCTTCCCACATCAATGTGAGTTCATAGCCTCGCACTCTTTTAAATATTTTTATGAAATGTTTTATAAACCCGCGAGGGAGATAACATGTTAGTTTTTATAAAATAGGACACCATTTGTCCCAATTGTTTGTTTATTGATTTTGACCCGAATGATTGTATGACCCGATAAATAATTAAAGGACCCGATAGCTGAAATAAAATGGATTATTAAAGTTAGGTTATGTCACTAAAAGTCCCATTAGCATGAATTGTGAACTACCGGGATTTGGTAGACGCTTATGCATATAATAGTACTATTTGGGGACGATCACCCCAGTTCGCGCCTTGACGGTTGATCCCCGTCGTGCCACATTGATTGGTAAGCGAATTTATGTATGAGAAGATTTCCATAGCGTGACCTTTGTGACGACACGCTAACTTAGATGGGAAAATTTAGTATCGGGTTAGCTACCCGTTGTTGTGATAGTAAGGTAACAATGTCATGCGGCTTATAATAATCCAAATTTACGAAATACTACCAGACGCACCGAATTACGATGTATTGCCTGACTAGCAATACGGGGTCATACTATTGATATTATGTTCGTGTTTTGGTTTTCATAACCATATCCATATAACGGTTTTTATTTGCATACAACGTCATAAGACGTACTGTATGATTGTTTTTACGACATTGGCTCGTATAATGATTTTTAAGGCAAACGCCTATATTATGATTTTGATAAGGATTTGTATAAAATGACTTTGGCTATTTTATGGCCTATTACAATGATTTGTATAAAATGATTTTCAGTAATAATTTTATACTGATATTATATTGATGGATTTTATTAATCTCTATGAATTCACTCGGCGTTATCGCTGACCTTTTCTTTTAACATGTTTTGTCTCAGGTACTTGAAGGTAATTCTCAGGAAGACGACAAGAATTCATGGCCTGCACTTAAACAATAATTTCCATTCAAATTCTTTGTAAAACTTTGTATGAAATAATATGACTTGGGACCTATGTAACTTTGATATTTATGAATGGAAATGCTTTTATTATTAAACGACGCGATTTTTATGCGTTGTCTATGATGTGAGTAATGTGTTATCCCGTAACACCAACTAGTCTTCCGCTGTATTGAGTTGTATAAATTTGGGGGTGTTACAGTTTGGTACCAGAGCTCTCGTTATAGAGAACGAAAGATTTTTAAAACCAAGGTTTTGAATAAAATATTTCAAAATCTTTTAACTAAAACATTTTTCTAAAAATGTCTAAAAATCTTTTGACTATAACGTTGCCGAAGAATTCCTGAGTTACCGACAAGGCCAGACTGAGAAGTGTTATTTTAATATATATATATATATATATATATATATATATAACTTGGATTATATATATACATATGATGTAATTTGATTACATGATTGTTTGATTATTAGTTCTATATTTATACGAGGTATTTATACGATGTAGATTGTCACAAGAAACCCTAACTCTCCTAGCAAATTAATCGAAGCTATTCTCGTAGGAATTCTAGCTATTCTTGATCTAAACCAAGTTGCGGATATTTATGATCCCGACAAAATGGTTGATATTCGTAGAAATGTAGATATTAGTTGATTATGATATTGAAGAAGAATTGGCGAGATTAAATATGATATCGATGTCATGACGATCTTTCCTTATAGAGTGGAGTTTGACAAAACGTTACCACCTAGAAAGATGTCACCTGATTCGTTGTCACCCAATTCTTAAATTTGAAAATCGAAAGGGTGAATGTTGCACTTGAGGCTGTCAATGGAATCATTACCCAAAAGCCTCATGCCACTAGTACCTTTCCGAGAAGTCTAATTGAATGATCGAGTCATCTCATGCTAGTGACTCATTTGATAATTGTTGTTGTAAGAGCTATAGGATTGGAAATTAAGTATTGATTCATATCGAGCTTTTATTTCCCTTTTAAGGTTTATAAATAAGGCTGAAAGTATTGGAAAATGAGGTAGGATATCGAATTGAGTATAAAATTGGTTGGAACTTGAATAAAGTAAAATTTAACCCGTATGGAATATGAGATTGATAAGAGGAAGTCGTTAAGTCCTGTGATTGAATTATAAGGTTTTAAATGATTGTTAGTTTGTGATAAGTGTTGTTCCTAGGCCATTGTCCACTAACGAGGATGCCCAGTGTCCAACAAATAAATTGAAGAAATCTTCTTCTGAATTGAGACCGATGGATCTTCTGGGACATGTGGAACACCTAATAACTCTTGTAGATTAGTATTCATTGTGGTAACTTTTAAAAATAATCCCTAACATAATTGTGGCATCAGTTGGTAGGACGAGTTCTTGGAATTGTATGACATAGTGACACGTAATATGTTACGGTACAATTTAGACTTGTTTGTGATTAATGAAAAGACTACCTTTGATTGCTAAATTATACATGTATCGATGTTATCTATCCTTTATTGCTTCATCCTAATGCTCGCATTAGTGATGTAACCATTGAACAAGTACTCATCTCGATTTGAGTTACGTTGTGGATTATTCTTTTTGAGTGCCATCGAGGTCATGAACCTCATGATTATTTGTCTAAGCTCATTTCCTATTATATTGTAGTTAGTTCTTGGTGAACAACTTTTCATCACTCTTTTTGGAGATCACTAATTGTTTTTATAAGATAAAACAGTATCCTTTGAGAAAATTGAACTTTCATCACTATAATGATTATTCAAAGTAAGATTTATAAGTGATTGTTATCGAAATGAGGTTGTTTATAAAGTACCTTGGAAAACATAATTGTTTTCATAATAAAGAAAATCTTTGTAAATTTATTCTTGATTCTTATTTAAGAATCAAGCATGAAAATGTTTTTATTATAAACATGATGATAAGATTTTGACAAACTGAGTATTGCATCGTTAATCTTGAAATTGTATATAGTTACGCGCCTACATACAATTTGGAATGGACCATGCAAGGCTGATTAGTAGTCACCATAAAACTAATGAATAACCACTACATTTTCCTTGAAGATCGTGAAAGAATAAATTTTATGAGATCTGCGAGAAGTGAAAAATAGGGACATAGTGTTAGGGACACCTACATATGTGCCTGTAGCATCTATTCTTCTAAGTCAAATTTACTCATCTGTGGAACTTGTCTTATTTGACAATTGATATTCCCTTCTCGTCCAATTGTCCCGTAGTGAGATTCTTAGGAAAAGTATCTGATTACCGAGTGTTGATACCCGACTGGATGTATCGACGTTCCTATCATTTCTTTTGATTTGATTTCATTTGAATGACCTGGGTAACGATCCGAGGAGCTTTCGAATGCGTACTCAAATTATGAAAACATGGGATATATTCATATTCATTAAATGTTTTGGTCTGTATCTGATTTGAAATTCTCACGCATAGATTATGCGTTGACCTTATTCTTTTAAGGTTAGTTATGTCTCCTAATATCCTAGAATTTGTGAAGGATTATGAATTACTATTAGTCTTTTGAGAAGTTCACATCTTATCGACGGCAATGAAACTAGAAAGTTGATAGTGCCAGTAGAATGGATTGATTGATTATGACATGACGACATTGTCTTAATTGATGGGAACTCGAATTGAATTACCCTAAATGATAAGATGTTGATTATCAAAAGTGATCTAAATAATTCTTGATGGATGACTTGAAATTATACCATGAATGGTTGTGAATTAGTCATAGATATTATAATCTAGAAAGAACCTAATATGAATTTATTAAAAGATGTTTATGTTATCTGAAACTTTAGGAGGTATTTGTTGGTGAAATACCTAGACTTTTGCCATTAAGACAGATTGAAATAGGTATTGATTATATTCCCAGTGCTGCACCTGTGGCTTGTGCACTGTACGTCAGCACCATCTGAATTTAAGGAATTACCGTACAACTGAGAGAGTTTTCGGAGAAAGATTTTATTCTACCGAGCTCGTCATCATGAAGAGCTATGGTGTTATCATTCCTTATATTTATAAATTACTGTGAACTGAGTAAATTGACAATCGAAAATGATATCCATAACTCAAAATGGAAGATTTGTTCGATCATTTACAAGGTTCTAGCGATTTGATCCATGGCATGGTTATCATCAACCTCGCATCTGCGGAAAAGATTATGTATTCCAATCACTACATCCGGTACTTGTAATGAACATTATGAGTTTCACGTGGTGAGGTTTGGATTGACTAATACACATGTAGCATTCATAAATTTGGTGAATCACGTGTGTAGGCTGCAATTTGATAAATTCATGCTCGTGATCATTAAGGACTATATGTTTCTTTATAAGAATAAGAATGAGTTAATAATTAGTTATAGACTGCCCTAAATTGGCCGAACAATAAAAACATGTACCTTAAATATTTAACATATGACTTAAGACTTAAACCTTTACATTATTTGACTAGGTGATTAATAGATAATGGAATCTATATTGACATTTCAAAATTAAGAGCCCTTTTAAGACTTTGGATTTTACCAAAAAGAAATGGAAATATGTTTTGACAAATGTTTTAACAAAGGATGTTAAAGGGATTATTCCCTTATACACAAAACATTTAACTAAACTTCTGTTTAGGGGTAAATGGTTTTGCATACCTTAAGACAACCTAGGAAGGATTGAGGAAAACCATTTAAACCATAACTTGAAATTTGAAACAACAATTTTTTGCTTTTCAACCAAGAAAATTTTGACCAAAATATAAACAAAGGTTTCTCGAACATTTACGAATCTTATTAATTATTTTCGATAAATCAACAAAAATCGTGTTAACTAAATTTAAAATTATTTTGAACATTTTCATATACTTGGATGGACTAAGAAATTTAAAATCTTTACGTTTACGTTTCATAAAAATTGAATATTTAATATTTAATTAGTTGTAATAATTATCAACGCTTTAGACGTTGGACTGAGTAAAACAGATAAAAATAATAGTTGAGACGAAACTAAAACTCAAAAAATGTGAAGAAATAATTTTTGAATAAATATGGACATGATAATTATATCATCAGGAAAAATGAATATAAATACTGACACATTATGTAGAAAATATAAAGAACCAATTAGGATGTGTTCCTTAATAATGAAGGTGCAAAATAAATTGCTGAACAATATAAAAATAAACAATGTTTGTAAAAAGGATAATATAAATAGTGAAAGGTTTCACGGCTAATGTGAACCATTAAAATTGAGAAGCCGATAGCGTTAAATGTTTTAAAGGCCACTTGTGGTTGCCTAAATATGGAGATTGTGAGATATAGTTATGTTGGAATTTGTAAGTATAAGTATTCTATTTATGTCATTTATGACTAAAAATATCTTTGTCTGAAGAAGTTGTATTGATAGCAATTATGAAGGCAAACATCGCCTCTTACATTAGTAAACGTCTAGCTATTGCAAAGGTCATCATCTGAATTTGATTCGATTTGGGTCATCGTCGACAGACTGACCAAATCTTCTAATATCATTCCCGTTAATGATAAATGCAAAAGAGTTATGTAAACATAGTGTGCCTGTATCGAACATCTTTATCAAGATCCTCGCTTCGCATCGAATTTCTAGAGATTTGCTCAGAAATCATTGAGAACGAACCTTGATGAGAGTACTATGTACCACCCCAATCGAAGGGACGAGGTAAAGTAACGATACAAAGTAATATAAGTGTTGTTTTATGTTTGAATGAGTGACCTTTGGTAATGAACCGTATAATCGTTTTCCTTTGGAAGGATTATCATTGATAACTATCGTATTAGGATCGAGATCGAATCTTGTTAGGATCTATATTAGAGCATCTGTAAGCAGGAGTTGAGATGAAGACACCCGACATACACCTATTGTGAGTTGGACATGTCTTTTAGGTTTAAGGTTTCCTATGATGGCGAACCTAACCTTACAAAATACCCGACCCGCGAGATCTGAAATGATTGTTGAAATTAGGATTTGATTGTTGACTGCCGATAGTGGGCAGGAGGTTATGTGAATATGAAATGTAGATCTTGAAGTGCCAGATGGGTAGCAAAGTTATGCCAAAAAATTTTAACCTTGGAAAATGAATTAATGATCTGACAATACATGGGATATAAGTCCCCGTTGTATGGGACCATTAAGATGATGTAAAAGATTGGTTTGAAAGGAATATAAGCTGGATCTACCCTAGGACTTCAAGAACTGCGTTAATTATGTTTCGTAAATCGAACTTGATGGAATATCTATCAAGTGAAAATCTGATTGTTTCTTAGTAAACCTTAGATCGGCGAAAAGTTGCATTCATCAGAAACCCGTGAACATCATGGATAGAGAAAGTAAGTCCATTTAGCCTGATCTTATTCCCGTAGTTATGTTTGATAAAACTCGCGTATTGTAATGGACACTTGTGAGAAAAGACCTAATGTGGAGGAAATACCCACATGGCTTTAACTCTATAAGAAGCGAGTAAGTATGGTAAGATGATCTTTGAGGACAAAGATCCTGTTTAGGGGTAAATGCTGTGACAATCCGTCAATTTATGATTGATATTTTATTCTCAATATTTATTTGAAAATATTATTTTATGAACTCACTTATTTTTGGGAAGAAATTTAGATTTATGTCTTGAAGTAGCATCGACTACGTCTAAACCGGAGGATTGAAAGTTACGTGCTTACGTTTACATACACCGTCTTTGGTGATAGTCCGACATTTCAGAAAATAAATTTATCCGTGAATATTATTTTGGAGTTTTAAATTTGTGTTGGATCATAAACTCACAAATTTACGAGAAGAAATTAGGACTTATGATTTTAATTTAACGTCCTTTACGACTAAACCGGAAACCTTGGGATTACGTATTTACGTTTTCGAACTCCGTTTTTGATGAGACAATTTTTATTAGATTCGTTTTGTGCCGTTGATTCATAATTTATAAAAATGTTTTTCGTAAAACGACCCGAGGGCACGCAAATCCAGGAAACTAGAATAGAGGAGTACCCGTAAATAAATGGGGATGAGACAAGTGGGACACTTGCCCCACCCCCACTATAACCGGCCACAACACCCTTAGGTGTCAAAGTGACATAAAACTAAGTTACACATGTAACTTAGCTTCACAATTAAGCTTCCACTTACCACCAAAACTAGCTAAAACCATTAGCTTCCTCATTCCTACCATTTTCATCCATGCAAATCTCACAAATCCTCTCATCCCACTACACCATTGCCGCCCCATTTACACCTCCAAACCACCATCACTTGATCAATTTTAACCACAAAACATATGTTATAATTAACATATGTTAATCTCCATTCAAAGAGATAAAGATTGGTGAAAGTTTTAACATTCAAGGAGGAGTTTCTATAGAGTATTAGGGCTGATTTTCCACAAAGTGTTCATGAAGAATGGTGGTCTTGAAGATGGTCTTGGTTCATCACAAGTTTCTCCATCAAAATCCATGTTTTGATCACAACCTACATCAACTTGGTGGTATAAAGATTGTCCTCCTCATCCTCTTGTTTTTTTTTATTATGTAATATTGTATTTCTTTCACTTATGTATATGTATATGATGATGAATGATGATTAAAATTATTGTGTGGGGATTTGGTGTTGGTAAACATGCTTAAAAAGATGAAAAACTATAAGAAACAAGGTTAAAATCTTGCTTAATTTAGATGGCTGTATAAAACAGTAAAGAATCATATGGTAAACTGGTAAAATGACTTGAATAGATTTATATACAGTAATCTATGGGTATTGTACACATGTGAGAGTTGGCCATGCACTGGAATCATTGTAATGAGTGAGATATGATCAAAACAAGTTTAAAGTACAAATCTGAGTTTACTGTTTTGGACGATTTTTAGAAAATATTTAGAGGCTGATTCAACAATAGCTATAGGAGAGTTAAATGAAGAAAATATCATTTAGTTAATTTCATAAAAATTTGAGCTTCTATCTCTATATAGAACTCTAGATATGGCAGTTTTGGTGAAGATGAAAATAAAAATCAGATTTTGGAAATTAAAGTATAATAATATTATATAAGCACTCAAATAAAAATAGTATAAAATGTGAATTAAAACCCACTAACTTATATATTTCATTTATATAAATATGTACAATGTTAAATAAGTGGACATTTTATAAAAATGGTAACTTGTTAAGTTTTATAAGCTATAAAAACTATAAATATGATTTTTACGACTTTTTCGGCTATTACCGTAAAATTAACGTTTTTGTTAAATAAAACTTAGACGGTTGGACCCGTCTAATGTAAACTTTATAAAACTCATATACTGATATATAAACATATATAACAAGTAAAAACCGATAGGACCCGAACTATAAAACATACGGACATTAACGGGCTACGTTAACGTTATTGGACTAATAATACAACAAAATGGACTAAAACACTTATAAACTTATTTATTGGGCTTAACCCAATTAGGCCCAACATGTAAAGTATAAATACTGATAATACAAGTATGAAATGGATTCATACAAGTTAATAAACTTATAATAGGCTTATTGGACCTAAAACACGTAAATAGGTAAAATTAGTAAACTAGTATAAAAGTTATCAACACAAAAACACTAAAATGAGTAAACGAGAATATGTAAACCCACTTGATCATCATATATATATAATCATCATATGTATACATAATTGTTATTTTTATAAAGTCATTGGACATGAGTCTAAGACGAGTATTATTTGTCTAGGTTTCCGTGATTGAAGCACGTACCGTACGTCCGAATTGCCGAAAACCCGCCTTCCCACATCAACGTGAGTTCATAGCCTCGCACTCTTTTAAATATTTTTATGATATTTTTTATAAACCCGCGAGGGAGATAACATGTTAGTTTTTGTAAAATAGGACACCATTTGTCCCAATTGTTTGTTTATTGATTTAGACCCGAATGATTGTATGACCCAATAAATGATTAAAGGACCCGATAGATGAAATAAAATGGATTATTAAAGTTAGGTTATGTCACTAAAAGTCCCATTAGCATGAATTGTGAACTACCGGGATTTGGTAGACGCTTATGCATATAATAGTACTATTTGGGGACGATCACCCCAGTTCGCGCCTTAACGGTTGATCCCCGTCGTGCCACATTGATTGGTAAGCGAATTTATGTATGAGAAGATTTCCATAGCGTGAACTTTGTGACGACACGCTAACTTAGATGGGCAAATTTAGTATCGGGTTAGCTACCCGTTGTTGTGATATTAAGGTAACAATGTCATGCGGCTTATAATAATCCAAATTTATGAAATACTACCAGACGCACCAAATTACGATGTATTGCCTGACTAGCAATACGGGGTCATACTATTGATATTATGTTTGTGTTTTGGTTTTCATAACCATATCCATATAACGGTTTGTATTTGCATACAACGTTATAAGACGTATTGTATGATTGTTTTTACAACATTGGCTCGTATAATGATTTTTAAGGCAAACGCCTATATTATGATTTTGATAAGGATTTGTATAAAATGACTTTGGCTATTTTATGGCCTATTACAATGATTTGTACAAAATGATTTTCAGTAATAATTTTATACTGATACTATATTGATGGATTTTATTAATCTCTATGAATTCACTCGGCGTTATCGCTAACCTTTTCTTTTAACATGTTTTGTCTCAGGTACTTGAAGGTAATTCTCGGGAAGACGACAAGAATTCATGGCCCGCACTTAAACAATAATTTCCATTCAAATTCTTTGTAAAACTTTGTATGAAATAATATGACTTGGGACCTATGTAACTTTGATATTTATGAATGGAAATGCTTTTATTATTAAACGACGCGATTTTTATGCGTTGTCTATGATGTGAGTAATGTGCTATCCCGTAACACCAACTAGTCTTCCGCTGTATTGAGTTGTATAAATTTGGGGGTTTTACAGTTAATAAGACTATAACCTACATATAAAGATGTTAAAATCTTGATTAAATTTATAGGCTGTATAAAACAGTAAGTAACCATATGAACACTTGGTAAAAAGGCTTGGATTTTCGAATATACAGTTAGACATATGATTCTTACATATGTGGTGAGTTGTCCACTCAATGGAATCAATAAAATGAGCAAGATATGATCAAAATACTATTGAGGTACAAATATGTATAGTCTGTTTTGGACGAATTATTAGAGATACTTAGAGCATGATTGAGTAGTAGCTATAATGGAGTTATTTGTAGCACATATCATTTAGTTTCTGCTGCCCGTAATTTGAGCTTCTATCTTCTTGTAGAACTCAAGATATGGAAAAAATGGTGGAATTGACTTTGATAATCAGATTTGTAAATAAAAGTATATAATATAAAATGACAACTCAAGTAATATTATTATAAAATAAATATGTAAAACCCACTAAATCATAATAAGTAATATAAAATGAGTTATATACTATGATAAACAAAACTTTGCATTTTATAAAAGTACTAACTCAAATGTTTTCTAAAAGTTATAAAACCATATATAAGTTTTACGTCTTTTCGGCTAAAACCGAAAGATTAACGTTTTCACCAAATAAAACTTAGACGGTCGGACCCGTCTAATGTAACATTTTTATAACTCATATACTGATATGTAAGTATATTTTACAAATAAGAACCGATAAACCCGAGTTTTATAACTTATGGACCATAACGGGCCAAAGTAGCCTTATTGGACCATTAACCCAACTAGTTTGGCTAAACACTTGTAACACCCCCAAATTTATACAACTCAATACAGCGGAAGACTCGTTGGTGTTACGGGATAGCACATTACTCACATCATAGACAACGCATAAAAATCGCGTCGTTTAATAATAAAAGCATTTCCATTCATAAATATCAAAGTTACATAGGTCCCAAGTCATATTATATTTAATACAGGTTTTACAAAGCATTTGAATGGAAAATATTGTTTAAGTGCGGGCCATGAATTCTTGTCGTCTTCCCGAGAATTACCTTCAAGTACCTGAGATAAAACATGTTAAAGAAAAGGTCAGCGATAACGCCGAGTGAATTCATAGAGTTTAATAAATTCCATCAATATAACTTTGGTATAAAATTATTACCAAAAATCATTTCGTACAAACCATTGTAATAGGCCATAAAATAGCCAAAATAAATTTATACAAATCTTTATCAAAATCATAATATAGGCATTCGCATTAAAAATCATTATATGAATCATTGTCGTTAAAAACACCATACAATACGTTTTGCAACGTTGTATAGATTAAATAAAAACCGTTATATGAATATGGTTATAAAAACCAAAACACGAACATAATATCAATAGTATGACCCTGTATTGCTAGTCAGACAATACATCGTAATTCGGAGCGTCTAGTAGTATTTCGTTAGTTTTTGGATTATTATAAGCCGCATGACATTGTTACCTTACTAAACCAACAACGGGTAGCTAACCCGATACCAATTTTGCCCATCTCAGGTAGCGTGTCGTCACAAAGGTCATGCTATGGAAATCTTCTCATACATAAATTCGCTTACCAATCAATGTGGCACGACTGGGATCAACCGTCAAGGCGCGAACTGGGGTGATCGTCCCCAAATAGTACTATTATATGCACAAGCGTCTACCAAATCTAGGTAGTTCACAATTCATGCTAATGGGACTTTTAGTGACATAACCTAACTTTAATAATCCATTTAATTTCATCTATCGGGTCCTTAAATCATTTATCGGGTCATACAATCGGGTCATTCAATCATTCGGGTCCAAATCAATAAACAAACAATCGGGACAAACGGTGTCCTATTTTATAAAAACTAACATGTTATCTCCCTTGAGGGTTTCTAAAACATTTATAAAAACATTTAAAAGAGTGCGAGGCTATGAACTCACGTTGATGAGGGAAGGCGGGTTATCGGCAATTCGGACGTACGGTACGCGCTTCAATCACGGAAACCTAGACAAATAATACTCGGTCTTAGACGTTTGTCGAATGACTTTATAAAAATAACAATTATGTATACATATGATGATTATATACATATGATGATCAAGTGGGTTTACATATTCTTGTTTACTCATTTTAGTGTTATATGTCGATAATTTTTATACTAGTTTACTAGTTTCACCTATTTTCGTGTTTTAAGTCCAATAAACTTATTATAAGTTCTTTAACTTGTTTTAATCCATGTTATACTTATATTGTCAGTATTTAAAGTTTAAAAGTTGGGCCTAAATGCGTTAAGCCCAATAATAAGTTTATAAGTGTTTTAGTCCATTTTTGTTGTATTATTAGTCCAATAACGTTAATTTAGTTCGTTAACGTCCGTATGTCCTATAGTTCGGGTCTTATCGGTTTTTACTTGTTATACATGTCTATATTTAAGTTTATGTGTTTATAAAAGTTTACATTAGACGGGTCCAACCATCTAAGTTTTATTTAACAAAAACGTTAATTTTACGGTATTAGCCGAAAAAGTCGTAAAAATCATGTTTATAGTTTTATCACTTATAAAACTTAACAAGTTGCCATTTTTATAAAATGTCCACTTATTTACCATTGTACATATTTATATAAATGTATTATATAAGTTAGTGGGTTTTAATTTATATTTATACTATTAAATTTTGAGTGCTTATATAATAGTATTATACTTTAATTTCCAAAATCTGATTTTTATTTTTATCTTCACCAAAACTGCCATATATTGAGTTCCATATGGAGATAGAAGCTCAAATTTTTATCACATAAACTACATGATATGTGCTCCATTTAACTCTTCTATAGCTACAGTTGAATCATCTTCTAAGTATTTTCTAAAAATCGTCCAAAACAGTGAACTCAGATTTGTACCTTAAACTTGTTTTGATCATATCTCACTCATTACAATGATTCCATTGCATGGCCAACTCTCACATGTGTACAAGACTCATAGCTTACTGTATATCAATTCTAATTCATCATTTTATCAGTTCATAACATGTTTCTTTACTGTTTTATACAGCCATGTAAATTAAGCAAGATTTTAACCTTGTTTCTTATAGTTTTTCACCTTTTTAATCATATTTATCAACAACAAATCCTCACATAACATTTTTATCATCATATAATCATCATATACATATACAATAGGAAATAAAATACATGTTTACATAATCAAAATAACAAGAAGATGAGGAGGACAATCTTTATACCACCATGATGATGTAGGTTGTGATCAAAACATGGATTTTGATGGAGAAACTTGTGGATAACCATGACCATCTTCAAGAACACCATGCTTCATGAACTCCTTGTGGAAAATCAGTCCCAAGACACCATGAAAACTCCTCCTTGGATGTTATAAGCACCACCAATCAATAGGGTTTTAAAAGGGCTTCAACATATGTTTATATAACATAAATTTTGTGGTTAGATTTTGATCAAATGGGTGTTTGAAGGTGAGATATGGACGGCAAGATAGAGAGAAGAAGAGAGAGTTTTGGTTGATTTGCATGTTGAAAGTGGAAGCTAATGGTTTAGCTAGTTGGTTTTTATGAGATGGTAGCTTAACTTGTAAGCATAAAGGACAAGTGTATACTTGTTTATAAGGCTTTGACACCTCATGGTGTTGAGGCAATAGTTTGGCCGGTTTTGATGGGGGTGGGGCAAGTGTCCCACTTGTCTCATCCCCATTTATTTACGGGTACTCCTCGATTCTAGTTTCCTCGATTTACGTGCCCTCGGGTCGTTTTACGAAAAACGTTTTTATAAATTATGAATCAACGTCACAAAACGAATCCAATAAAAATTGTCTCATCAAAAACGGAGTTCGAAAACGTAAATACGTAATCCTAAGGTTTCCGGTTTAGTCGTAAAGGACGTTAAAATAAAATCGTAAGTCCTAATCTCTTCTCGTAAATTTGTGAGTTTATGAACTAACACAAATTTAAAACTCCAAAATAATATTCATGGATAAATTTATTTTCTGAAATGTCTTACTGTCACCAAAGATGGTGTATGTAAACGTAAGCACGTAACGTTGAATCCTCCGGTTTAGACGTAGTCGACGCTACTTCAAGACGTTATTCCAAATTACTTCCCAAAAATAAGTGAGTTCATATTGTAACATTAAAATAATATTTTTAAATAATATTCGAGAATAAAATATCAACCATAAATTGACGGATTGTCACAGCATTTACCCCTAAACAGGATCTTTGTCCTCAAAGATCATCTTACCTTAGTACTCGCTTCTTATAGAGTTAAAGCCATGTAGGTATTTCCTCCACATTCGGTCCTTTCTCACAAGTGCAATTCATTATAATACGCGAGTTTCATTAGACATAACTACGGGAATAAGATCAGGCTTAATGTTGACTTACTTTCTCTATCCATGATGTTCACGGGTTTTTGATGAATGCAACTTTTCGCCGATCTAAGCTCTACAAAGAATAATCAGATTCTCACTTGATAGATATTCCATCAAGTTCGATTTACGAAACATAATTCAAGCAGTTCTTGAAGTCCTAGGGTAGATCCAGCTTATATGCCTTTTAAACCAATCTTTTTGCATCATCTCAATAGTCCCATACAACGGGGACTTATATCCCATGATTTCTCAGATCATTAATTCATTTCTCCAAGGTTAAAAATTTTGGCATAACTTTGCTACCCATCTGGCACTTCAAGATCTACATTTCATTTTCACATAACCTCCTGCCCACTATCGGCAGTCAATAATCAAATCCTAATTTCAACAATCATTTCAGATCTCGCGGGTCGAGTATTTTTCAAGGTTAGGTTCGCCATCATAGGAAACCTTAAACCTACAAGACATGTCCAACTCACAATGGGTGTATGTCGGATGTCTTTATCTCAACTCCTGCTTACAGATGCTCTAATATTTAGATCCTAACAATATTTGATCTCAATCCTAATACGATGATTATCAATGATAATCCTTCCAAAGGAAAACGATTATACGGTTCATCACCAAAGGTCAATCATTCAAACATAAAACAAGACTTCTAGTGTTTTGTATTGTTACTTTACCTCGTCCCTTCGATTTGGGGTGGTAAACAGTACTCTCATCAAGGTTCGTTCTCAATGATTTCTGAGCAAATCTCTAGAAATTCGATGCGAAGCGAGGATCTTGATAAAGATGTTCGATACAGGCACACTATGTTTACATAACTCTTTTGCATTTATCATTAACGGGAATGATATTAGCAGATTTGGTCAGTCTGTCGACGATAACCCAAATCGAATCAAATTCAGATGATGACCTTTGCAATAGCTAAACGTTTACTAATGTATGAGGCGATGTCTGCCTTCATAATTTCCATCAGTACAACTTCTTCAGACAAAGATACTTTTAGTCAAAAATGACATACATATAATACTTATACTTACAAGATTTCCAATTTAACTACATCTCAAAATCTTCCATATTTAGACAATCACAAGTGGTCTTTAAAATATTTAACGCTATCGGCTTCTCAATTTTAATGGTTCACATTAGCCGCGAACCACTTTTTATTATCTATATTATCCTTTTACAATCATCGTTTATGTTAAATTGTTCAATAATTTATTTTGCACAGTCATTACTAAGGAACGTGTCCTAATTGGTTCTTTATCCTTTATACATAATGTGTCAATAATTAAGTTCACTTTCCTGATGAAATAAATATCATAACCGTATTTATGAAAAATTCCTTCTTCATATCTTCCATGTTTTAGTTTCGTCTTTACTATTATCTTTATCTGTTTTACTCAATCCGACGTCTAAAGCGTCGATAATTATTATAATTAATTAAATAATTATTAGTTAATTTTTATGAAGCGTAAACGTAAAAGTTTTAAATTTCTTAGTCCGACCATTTATATAAAATGTTCAAAATAAATTTGAATTTAATTAACAAGATTTTTGTTGATTTATCGAAAATATTTAATAAGATTCGTAAATGTTCGAAAAACCTTTGTTTATACTTTGGTCAAAGTTTTATTAGTTTGAAAAGTAAAAATTATCGTTTCAAATTTCAAGTTATGGTTTAAATGGGTTTCCTCATTCCTTCTTAGGTTGTCTTAAGGTATGCAAAAACATTTACCCCTAAACAGAAGTTTAGTTAAATGTTTTGTTTATAAAGGAATAATCCCTTAAAAGTTCTTTGTTAAAACATTTGTCAAAACGTATTTTCATTTTCTTTTTTTTATAACCCTAAGCCTTAATGGCTCAAATCTTTGAAAAGTCAATATATATTCCATTATCTATTAATCACATAGTCAAATAATGTAAAGGTTTAAGTCTTAAGTCTTATGTTAAATATTTAAGGTACAGGTTTTTAATTGTTCGGCCAATTCAGGGCAATCTATAATTAATTATTAACTTCTTCTTATTCTTATAAACAAACAAATAGTCCTTAATGATCACGAGCATGAATTTATCAAAATACAGCCTACACACATGATTCACCAAATTTATGAATGCTACATGTGCATTGGTCAATCCAAACGACATCACGTGAAACTCATAATGTTCTTTACAAGTACTGGATGTAGTGATTAAAATACATAATCTTTTTCGCAGATGCGAAGTTGATGATAACCATGTTGTGGATAAAATCTTATAAACAAACGCTAGAACCTTGTAAATGATCGAACAAATCTTCCATTTCGAGTTATGGATATCGTTTTCGATTGTCAATTTACTCAGTTCACAGTAATCTATAAATATAAGGAATGATAACACCATATCTCTTCATGATGACAGGCTTGGTATAATAAAATCTTTCTCCGACAACTCTCTCAGTTGTACGGTAATTCTTTTAATTTAGATGGTGCTGGCGTACAGTGCACAAGCCACAGGTGCAGCACCGGAAATATAATCAATACCAAATTCTACTTGCCTTAATGGCGAAAGTCTAGGTAATTCATCAATAAATACTTCCTAATGTTTCAGATAACATAAACATCTTTTAATACATTCATATCAGGTTCTTTCTAGATTATAATATCTATGACTAATTCACAACCATTCACGGTATAATTTCAAGTCTAAATGCGGGATACGGTCATCCATCAAGAATTATTTAGATCACTTTTGATAATCAACATCTTATCATTTAGGGGAATTCTATTCGAGTTCCCATTAATTAAGACAATGTCGTCATGTCATAATCAATCAATCCATTCTACTGGCACTACCAACTTTCCAGTTTCATTGCCGTCGATAAGATGTGAAATTCTCAAAAGACTAATAATAACTCATAATCCTTTGCAAATTCAGGAGACATAACTAACCTTAAAAAGAGTAAGATCAACGCATAATCTACGCGAGAGAATTTCAAATCAGATACAGACGAAAACATTAAACGAATATGAATATATCCAATGTTTTCATAATTTGAGTACGCATTCGAAAGCTCCTCGGATCGTTACCCAGGTCATTCAAATGAAATCAGATCATAAGAAATGATAAGAACGTCAATACATCCAGTCGGGTATCAACACTCGGTAATCAGATACTTTTCTAAGAATCTCACTACGGGAGAATTGGACAAGAAAGAATTGTCAATTGTCAAATAAGACAATTTCCACAGAAGAGTAAATTTGACTCAGAAGAATAGATGCTACAGGCACATATGTAGGTGTCCCTAACACTATGTCCTTATTTTTCACTTCTTGCAGATCTTATAATATTTAATCTTTCACAATCTTCAAAGAAAATGTAGTGTTTATAATAATTTTATGGTGACTACTAATCAGTCTTGCATGGTCCATTCCAAATTGTATGTAGGCGCGCAACTATATACAATTTCAAGATTAACGATGCAATACTCAGTTCGTCAAAACTTTATCATCATGTTTATAATAAAAGCATTTACATGCTTAATTCTTAAATAAGAATCAAAAATAAATTTACAAAGATTTTCTTTGTTATGAAAACAATTAAGTTTTCCAAAGTGTTTCATAAACAACTTCATTTTGATATCAATCACTTATAATTCTCACTTTGAATATTCCTTATTGTGATGAAAATTAAAGTTTCTCAAAGGATACCGTTTTAAGTTTATAAAAACAATGTGTGATCTGCAAAAGAGTGATGAAAAGCTTGTTCACCAAGAACTAACTACAATATGATAGGAAATGAGCTTTAGCCAAATAATCATGAGGTTCATGATCTCGATGGCACTCAAAAAGAATAATCCACAACACGACTCAAATCGAGATGAGTACTTGTTCAATGGTTGCATCACTAATGTGAACATTAGGATGAAGCAATAAAAGATAGATAACATCGATACATGTAGAATTTAGCAATCAACGGTAGTCTTTTCATTAATCACAAACAAGTCAAATTGTACCGTAACACTTTATGTGTCACTATGTCATACAATTCTCAGAACTCATCCTACCAACTGATATCTCAGTTAAGTTAGGGATTCTTAAAAGATACCACAATGAATACTAATCTACAAGAGTCATTAGGTGTTCCACATGTCCCAGAAGATCCATCGGTCCCAATTTAGAAGAAGATTTCTTCAATTTATTTCTTGGACACTGGGCATCCTCATTAGTGGACAATGGCCTAGGAACAACCCTTAACACAAACCTACAATCAATTAAATCCTTATAATTCAATCACAAAACTTAACGACTTCTATTAACAATCTCATATTCCATACAGGTTAAATTTTACTTTATTCAAGTTTCAACCAATTTTATACTCAATTCGATATCCTACCTCATTTTCCAATAGTTTCATCTTATTCTTAGGCCTTAAAAGGGCAATAAAAGTTCAATATGAACAACACTTAATTTCCAATCCTATATCTCTTACAACAACAATTATTAAATGAGTCACTAGTATGAGATGACTCGATCATTCAATTAGACTTCTCGAAAAGGTACTAGTGGCATGAGGCTTTTGGGTAGTGGTTCTAATGACAGCCTCAAGTGCAACATTCACCCTTTCGATTTCAATTTAAGAATTGGATGACAACGAATCAGATGACATCTTTCTAGGTGGTAACGTTTTGTCAAACTCCACTCTATAAGAAAAGATCGTCATGTCATCGACATCAGATTTAATCTCGCCAATTCTTTTTCAATATCACGATCAACTAATATCTACATTTCTACGAATATCAACCATTTGTTGGGATCACGAATATCCAGAACTTGGTTTAGATCTAGGATAGCTAGAATTCCTACGAGAATAGCTTCGATTAATTTACTAGGGGATTTAGGGTTTCTTGTGACAATCTACGTCGTATAAATACCTCGTATAAATATCAAAATAATCATCAAACAATCATGTAATCAAATTACATCATATATATATATATAATTCAAGTTATATATATATTAAAATAATACTTCTCAGTCTGGCTTTGTCGGTAACTCGGGAATTCTTCGGCACCGTTATAGTCAAAAGATTTTTAGACATTTTAGAAAAATGTTTATAGTTAAAAGATTTTGAAATATTTTATTCAAAATCTTGGTTTTAAAAATCTTTCGTTCTCTATAACGAGAGCTCTGGTACCAAACTGTAACACCCCCAAAATTATACAACTCAATACAGCGGAAGACTCGTTGGTGTTACGGGATAGCACATTACTTACATCATAGACAACGCATAAAAATCGCGTCGTTTAATAATAAAAGCATTTCCATTCATAAATATCAAAGTTACATAGGTCCCAAGTCATATTATATTTAATACAGGTTTTACAAAGCATTTGAATGGAAAATATTGTTTAAGTGCGGGCCATGAATTCTTGTTGTCTTCCCGAGAATTACCTTCAAGTACCTGAGATAAAACATGTTAAAGAAAAGGTCAGCGATAACGCCGAGTGAATTCATAGAGTTTAATAAATTCCATCAATATAACTTTGGTATAAAATTATTACCAAAAATCATTTCGTACAAACCATTGTAATAGGCCATAAAATAGCCAAAATCATTTTATACAAATCTTTATCAAAATCATAATATAGGCATTCGCCTTAAAAATCATTATATGAATCATTGTCGTTAAAAACACCATACAATAAGTTTTGCAACGTTGTATAGATTAAATAAAAACCGTTATATGAATATGGTTATAAAAAACAAAACACGAACATAATATCAATAGTATGACCCTGTATTGCTAGTCAGGCAATACATCGTAATTCGGAGCGTCTAGTAGTATTTCGTTAGTTTTTGGATTATTATAAGCCGCATGACATTGTTACCTTACTAAACCAACAACGGGTAGCTAACCCGATACCAATTTTGCCCATCTAAAGTATCATGTCGTCACAAAGGTCACGCTATGGAAATCTTCTCATACATAAATTCGCTTACCAATCAATGTGGCACGACGGGGATCAACCGTCAAGGCGCGAACTGGGGTGATCGTCCCCAAATAGTACTATTATATGCACAAGCGTCTACCAAATCCCGGTAGTTCACAATTCATGCTAATGGGACTTTTAGTGACATAACCTAACTTTAATAATCCATTTAATTTCATCTATCGGGTCCTTAAATCATTTATCGGGTCAAATGGTGTCCTATTTTATAAAAACTAACATGTTATCTCCCTCGCGGGTTTCTAAAACATTTATAAAAACATTTAAAAGAGTGCAAGGCTATGAACTCACGTTGATGTGGGAAGGCGGGTTATCGGCAATTCGGACGTACAGTACGCGCTTCAATCACGGAAACCTAGACAAATAATACTCGGTCTTAGACGTTTGTCCAATGACTTTATAAAAATAACAATTATGTATACATATGATGATTATATACATATGATGATCAAGTGGGTTTACATATTCTCGTTTACTCATTTTAGTGTTATATGTCGATAATTTTTATACTAGTTTACTAGTTTCACCTATTTTCATGTTTTAAGTCCAATAAACTTATTATAAGTTCTTTAACTTGTTTTGATCCATGTTATACTTATATTATCATTATATAAAGTTTACAAGTTGGGCCTAAATGGGTTAAGCCCAATAATAAGTTTATAAGTGTTTTAGTCCATTTTTGTTGTATTATTAGTCCAATAACGTTAATTTAGCTCGTTAACGTCCGTATGTCCTATAGTTCGGGTCTTATCGGTTTTTACTTGTTATACATGTCTATATTTCAGTTTATGTGTTTATAAAAGTTTACATTAGACGGGTCCAACCATCTAATTTTTATTTAACAAAAAACGTTAATTTTACGGTATTAGCCGAAAAAGTCGTAAAAATCATGTTTATAGTTTTATCACTTATAAAACTTAACAAGTTACCATTTTTATAAAATGTCCACTTATTTACCATTGTACATATTTATATAAATGTATTATATAAGTTAGTGGGTTTTAATTTATATTTTATACTATTAAATTTTGAGTGCTTATATAATAGTATTATACTTTAATTTCCAAAATCTGATTTTTATTTTCATCTTCACCAAAACTGCCATATCTTGAGTTCTATATGGAGATAGAAGCTCAAATTTTTATCACATAAACTACATGATATGTTCTCCATTTAACTCTACTATAGCTACTGTTGAATCATCCTCTAAGTAGTTTCTAAAAATCGTCCAAAACAGTGAACTCAGATTTGTACCTTAAACTTGTTTTGATCATATCTCACTCATTACAATGATTCCATTGCATGGCCAACTCTCACATGTGTACAAGACTCATAGCTTACTGTATATCAATTCTACTTCATCATTTTATCAGTTCATAACATGTTTCTTTACTGTTTTATACAGCCATGTAAATTAAGCTAGATTTTAACCTTGTTTCTTATAGTTTTTCACCTTTTTAATCATATTTATCAACAACAAATCCCCACATAACATTTTTATAATCATATAATCATCATATACATATAAAATAGGAAATAAAATACATGTTTACATAATCAAAATAACAAGAAGATGAGGAGGACAATCTTTATACCACCATGATGATGTAGGTTGTGATCAAAACATAGATTTTGATGGAGAAACTTGTGGATAACCATGACCATATTCAAGACCACCATGCTTCATGAACTCCTTGTGGAAAATCAGCCCCAAGACACCATGAAAACTCCTCCTTGGATGTTATAAGCACCACCAATCAATAGGGTTTTAAAAGGGCTTCAACATATGTGTATATAACATAAGATTTTGTGGTTAGATTTTGATCAAATGGATGTTTGAAGGTGAGATATGGACGGCAAGCTATAGAGAGGAAGAGAGAGTTTTGGTTGATTTGCATGTTGAAAGTGGAAGCTAATGGTTTAGCTAGTTGGTTTAGATGAGATGGTAGCTTAACTTGTAAGCATAAAGGACAAGTGTATACTTGTTTATAAGGCTTTGACACCTCATGGTGTTGAGGCAATAGTTTGGCCGGTTTTGATGGGGGTGGGGCAAGTGTCCCACTTGTCTCATCCCCATTTATTTACGGGTACTCCTCGATTCTAGTTTCCTCGATTTGCGTGCCCTCGGGTCGTTTTACGAAAAACGTTTTTATAAATTATGAATCAACGTCACAAAACGAATCCAATAAAAATTATCTCATCAAAAACGGATTTCGAAAACGTAAATTCGTAATCCTAAGGTTTCCGGTTTAGTCGTAAAGGACGTTAAAATAAAATCGTAAGTCCTAATCTCTTCTCGTAAATTTGTGAGTTTATGAACTAACACAAATTTAAAACTCCAAAATAATATTCACGGACAAATTTATTTTCTGAAATGTCAGACTGTCACCAAAGACGGTGTATGTAAACGTAAGCACATAACGTTGAATTCTCCGGTTTAGACGTAGTCGACGCTACTTCAAGACGTAAATCCAAATTACTTCCCAAAAATTAGTGAGTTCATATTGTAACATTAAAATAATATTTTTAAATAATATTCGAGAATAAAATATCAACCATAAATTGACGGATTGTCACAACACTAATGGACTTACTCATGGGCTTAACCTACTTGGGCCCAACATATGAGTATAGGCCTGGTATTAAAATTATAAATGGACTAATATAATGTATTGGACTTTAATGGGCTCATTGGTCCTTAATATCTAAACAAGTTAAAACTAGTATAACTAGTCTAAAATTTACTAACACATAACAACTTTAATGTTGAATGAAGAGATAAAATCCCACTTGATCATCATCATACTTATAATATCATCATATATACATAGCCATTATTTTTATAAAGTCATTGGAAAAGAGTCTAAGACCGAGTATTATTTGTCTAGGTTTCCGTGATTGAAGCACGTACCGTACATCCAAATCGCCGATAACCCGCCTTTCCCAATCAACGTGAGTTCATAGCCTCGCACTGTTTTAAATGTTTTATGAAATGTTTTATAAACCCGCGAGGGAGATAACATGTTAGTTTTAATAGGACACTAGTTGTCCCGATTGTATGCTTTTTGATATGGACCCGAATGATTATATGACCCGATGAATGATTATATGACCCGATGAATGAAATGAAATGGATTATTATTAGTTAGGTTATGTCACTAAAAGTCCCATTAGCATGAATTATGAATTACCGGGATTTGGTAGATGATTATGCATATAATAGTACTATTTATGGAAGATCACCCCAGTTCGTGCCTTGACGGTTGTTCCACGTCGTGCCACATTGATTGGTAAGAGAATTTATGTATGACAAGATTTAAATAAGCGTGATTAATGTGACGACACGTTGTTTTAGATGGGCAAAGGAATTATGGGTTAGCTACTTGTTGTTTGTTATAGTAAGGTAGCAATGTCATGTGGCTTATAATAATCTAATAATAAAAATACTGATATACGTACTGAATTATAATATATTGCCTGACTAGCAATACGGGGTCTTATTATTGATATTATGTTCGTGTTTTGGGTTTACATAACCATTTTCATATAATGGTTTTCATTTAACTCTATACAACGTTATAAAATGTATTGTATGATGTTTTTGCGACAATGGTTCGTATAATGGTTTTGAAGGCAAAAGCCTATATTATAATTTACGACAAAGATTCCTATAAAATGTCTTTTGCCTATTTTATGGCCTACGACAAAGATTTATACCAAATGATTTTTGGTAACAAATGTATACTAGTGATATATTAATGGTTTTTTATTAAACTCTATGAATTCACTCGGCGTTTTCGCTGACTTTTTAACATGTTTTATCTCAGGGTACTTGAAGGTAATTCTCGGTAAGACAACAAGAATTTATGTCCCACATTCAAATAAAAATTTCCATTCAAATGTTTTGTAAAAATTGTATGATATACTATGACCTAAGGACCTATGTAATTTGATATTTATGAATGGAAAATGCTTTATTATAAACGACGCGATTTTAAGCGTTGTCTATGATTTGAGTAATGTGCTATCCCGTAACACCAACGACTCTTCCGCTGAACTAAACTATGAATATTTGGGGGTGTTACACTTATCCATACAACGAGAAATTATTTTTTCTCGGGCATGAGCTAATATTAAAAACATTCGAAGTTTTTTTTAAGCTCGTGCACAATGACTTACAGTTATATATCAGAGTTTAACTCAGACTTAAATTTTAGGAAAGCTTATCTTTAATGATAACTTATCCTCTTAACGGGAGATTCATCTTTCTCGGTCATGAGCTTGTATTAAGACATTCCAAGTTTTAAGCTCAGAAAGGAAAGTGTATCTTTTAAATAAGAGAACTCCTCATAACGAGAAATTCATCTTTCTCGGCCATGAGCTTTATGTTAAAACATTCAAAAGTTTTTCAAGCTCATGAAAACGACTTCTAAGTAAATGTAAACGTAGGACTTGTTCTTCAGTTAAAAGGAAAGTTTATCGCCGATGAAAAACTTATCCTCACAACGGGAAGTTTACAACTTCTTAGACTTGAGCTCGTTTTATAAGATATTCAACATCTTAAGCTTAAGTAATTGGTTTTCAAAACATTGAACACAATTTTTTGAGAATTTCTCAAAAGGTTTTTCTAAATCTTTCAAAATTGTGTATTCAAAAATGTTTTGCTGAAAAGAGCATGTCTTTTGGAATCGATAATATTTACGATACTAGAAATGTCATTAAATAATGACACGGGGTTATAAATAAAGTTTGAGCAGAAGTTAAAATGTTATAAAACATTCTCAAAATGGCTTGCTATTATTTTCGATAGTAACCCACTTTTCATACTCAAGTCAAGCATTTCACCGGAAAGCTTTGACTCAACAACGAGAATTAATTTTCTCGGGCATGGTTTACTTTATAACCATTTAAGGGATTGTGCTTATGTAATAACACTATCTTATACAAATATATGTACGTGTCAGTGCATTTATTTGTTAAAGCAAGAGAAATCTTGTTTTTATGGATTTATCATCTCCACCAACCGTAGCAATTTACAATTGATATCTACATACTCGACGATCCGAATACTCAAACGACGACTACAGCTCTTTCAATAGAACACGGGTCAACAATTGAGGGGGAGCAATTGTCCAACATTCAGAATCTTTGATGCCGAAAGTGCCAAGGTCACTAGTTGGTGTCAGGGCAACAATATCAATCGTACACATGATGTCAAGAGATAACTCCAGACATGACGAGGCGACCAACATTCGTGAACAAGAATCATGTGATTCTATCATATGATGTTCTCCATCATCCAGGTCCAACCTCGTAAATTGCTAATCTTGTGAATACATTATCATATATGATCTTTGAACGTGATAAATACCTTACACTTGTGTTTAAAAGGTATTTAATTTACGTTTCAAGTACACCCTCATTAATTTGAGGGAGAGCATGTGAAAATCATGAAGATAATTGGATTTTCATTTTTCTTTCCAAATTTTCTTAAAATGTTATTAAATCAATTGATATTAAAACATCGATTGGGTTAATATTTTTAATATGGGGGAGAAATGTGGTTTAATATGGGAAATGATTAATCACAAATTGTTTGACTTAACGTGATAGGTCATCCCGACATGTGCGAAATGTTTTCGGGTATCGTGGCATATGTTAATGGGGAGAAAAATGGATTTGGATATCAAAATGGATTTCATGGTGACATACACTTACCTAAAACATCTCTATTCACGACGGTGAAGATTATGGTGACATAAGGATTGTAGGATAAGTTAAAGTCATGATTCTTCTAGAACCGAAGAAATCTTCCCAAAGACATTCCATAGCTAGAAATAGTAGTCCTTAGGAAAGATGGAGAAAGATTGTGAACGTAGCTGAATGCCGACTAAGTACTTAAGTTAGCACTGAAACAATCACAACAAGGTGTTAGTTATGATGTATTAATAAGCATTGAAGGGGTTGAAGAATGAAAAAGAATTGTAAAGATAAAGGGTGTAAAGAAAGAAGCCCCCCTTACAACCTTAGGCAGAAACCGGGTCAATACATATGCTATTAATATCATTTTAATGATGCTCGATATTGAAGATAGACGTCATGGACCCAGTGATGCAATGCACAACCCATCCCAACTAAATAAGATATCTGTCAACAGATATTTGTTTTAATCACACGGAGACAACACATTATCTATCGATTTATTCACTCCGAATATATTGATATTGAAATGGTGGCACTCCTCTCCAATCTCCGATCACTAAAAATCCAAAATACACGATCGAGTCTCGAGCCATTTGAGATCATCAAATATCTCATTAGGACACACTTTCATAATTCCTTGGTTCTTCATACACTGTGAAAAGTAAGAAAGATCTTAAGAGTCCTACGTAAAATCTTCATGATCTTGACTGAACATCCGAGTAACACGAAAGTATTTACAATGAAGATGGAAATCCTTCTTGAGCGAATATCAAAAAACTCATAGTAGGTGACTTGTGCGATTCTTTATGAATCAAGCTTGTGATAACTGGAAAGCAACAGTGGTTTAATTCTTAAATGAAATTAAACATGTTCCAGGCCTCTACGCAATATCTTATTGATCTTGCCAAAATACTCAGAGTGACACTCTATAGTGTTCATAGTGGTGAGTGGAAATCCTTCTAGTGTTAACCTCAAACAACACTTAGTAGGTAACTTGCAAGATTCTATACGAATCAAGCTCGTGACAACTGGAAAGCAACGATGGTGCGGTTCTTAATTGAATTTCACTTGTTCTAGGAACATGAATTGACGGCTTCAAATCATGCGGATATTATTATCCAAATGATTCACTCTTTATGTTCGCAGTCTGCTTTGGACGGTCGAGTAAAGAGATTGGTTTTCCCGCGAAATCTTGTAAAGGAGGTTCTTAATTGAAACTACTGTGTATATGTTTTGTTGCTAACTGTCTTATGCAGCGTAACATGAAGGTGGCATTACGGTGTACAATTCAGAAGAAGTCGTCAACACATGCTTATACTGTATACACTTAATACTTCAACAAATTCAAGAAAGTCTAAAAGTCAAGTCTTCTGTTGTATCAAGCTCTGAAGCTTTCAAGAATTTATATAAGTATAAGTATGTGGAACATGAAGTCACGAGGAGGTAAATTTCACGAGTGATGAATGCACAAGGTCAGGGCAAGGAAACATGCTCAAGACTAAAGTCAAAGATCTCATCAACATATTCACAAGAACAAAATCGAAGACTCAAGCATAGTATGTTAAGTTTAAGATTTTGTAAAAATGGTGTGACTTCCCTTAGGGGGAGATTGTTGGAAATACGTTTTTTCCAAAGAAAGTCTCAGTCACATCATTGTTAGCATAGATCACGAGCTATAGACTATTTAGAACATTGTAACTTGGAGTGACCTCCCTTAGGGGGAGATTGTTGGAAATACGTTTTTACGTATTTAGAAAGGATCGGTCACTCCAACTATATATACGTAGTATGGGCTCGTGATCTAATATGTAAACAATATAGCCCATCAAGCCCACATGTAGGGTGGGCTATATATACCCCCTCCTAGAATGTTTGGAGGGGTTGGTCATTAGTTGTTCATTTTCGCATTTCATAAATCACACATCTTACTCTCATTCTCTCCTTTCTCTCCCTAACTTTCTCTCTCTAGTTCATCCCTCTTGATATGAGTGATTTTACTCATATCATTTGTATCATAAAACAAGCCTAAAATGCATTAATAATATGAATATAACATTGTATATGTGTTCTTCTTGTTTCATGTGTAGGTACCCAAGTTCACAAAAACCGGCAAAAACTACACGAATTTGAAGAAAAGATCGAGAACCCAAAAGACAAGTCGTTTTTTTAGTGGATTTAATATTAATAAATTGATTTGGGCCATATGGGTCCCACTTATGATTAATGGGCCCAAAATCCCGTTTGAGGAGCATGTATTATTAATTTTTGGATTCAAGGCCCATTACAAGCCCAAAAACCAAATTCATAACAATCTTTGAGACGTGAGGAAGTATAGGGCCCAAGCCCAATGATAAACGAATTAAATGATGGATGTTAAATTGGGATAGTCAAGTTTACCCTAAAAGCCCATGATAAAATTGAGACGGTTAAATTATATAAAGTGAATATTTACTAACTTTTGGTCAAACGAATACCTCACACCATACACTTTATTTCCCTTCGATACAAACAATGTTACCTTTTCTCTCTCAACAAAAAAAACGCAGTCACCATACACCACCCAAACCCTAGACCTAAATCTCAAAATTGGGGCTTTTTTATTACAAGCATGTGAAGCCACACGCGCTTTAATTAAATACCTACTTTTTAGGGAAGAAGATGATGTCTGTATCAAGCCACGCAGCCCCCCATCTCGTCATAGCTAGCCTCTGATTGGTGGAAACACCTCACATCCCATCATCTATCCAATAAAAGAAAGCCACATCAGCATAGAAGTAACACAAAAAACACAAGGATTGCCACCTTGGCAATCCGTGTGAGGAGAAAGCATTTTTCCACCGTAAGATCAAAAGAATAAGAAAAGTTGCTGAATCGAAGGTCAAGATTAAAGATGCTGCTCAACAAATGCGACACCCCGGGTAGGGTCAAAATATACGGAAATATCCACGGTGATGTCACTAGGGTGGATCGATAGCATATAGTCCCATAGAGCATAAGATAAAGAGTTATTTAACTCAGATTACATGTTTGATAAACAAATAAAACAAAATTGTCTTAAACATGTCAGAAGGTGATTGATTATGTTTCCCAAATAGAACCCCTGACGAGTCCTATGATGCAGATTACTAAGATGATGGAGACCATGCACACACCACGTACTGACTTCATATTCCTGTGCAAAACATACAAAAGGGTGTCAACATAAAGTTGGTGAATTTACAGGTTTTAACAATTAATTAGTTTGGACATACATTAATCATGGAAGTAACAATGCACAAAGCATTCTTACTAAAATGTAGTTTATATCTGTTTATTATTAGAAACTGAAGCTTAACCTTCCATATTCCTCAACAGATGAGGACCTAGTGTCTTACAAAAAGACACCCATTCCAGTTCCAACATGGTATACGTTTGTTGTCCCGGCTAAGGCACAATGAGCATGACTCACCCAGACGGGGATGGTCAATCCCTAATAGATCTATTTATAACATTCGGGCGATTTACAACAATTTAACAGTTCCTATAATAATCAATCATAGTCAAGTTTATACAATCTTGTTATGTCCATTAAGTGTTTGCATATCATCTTTTCCATTAATCAAATAGTACATTCTTAATAGATAGTACAAAGAACATATATGTATGCTTATACCGATTTTAGTCAGTTCATTTATGCTACGATATTTATCTAAATAACCGTAGTTCAAGTATCATCAATATTCATTAAAAACATATCTATATAAGTTTCATTTCTAAGTAAACATAAAATGTTTAACTATTAATATCAGTTAGCATACATGTATTTATAATAATCATTCAACTTACAATTAAGTTTCTTAGTTAAGTAGACATAAAATGTTCTACTTAAAATATTAGTTTATGTTCTCCGTTCAAGTATTATAATCACTCATTTACTACTTAAGTTTCATTATTAAGCAAATATAAAAATTCTACTTAATATTAGTTCACGTTCGTAGTTCATGTATTATAATCATTCATTTAAACCTTAATGTTAAGTTTCATATTTTAAGTAGACGTAAGATGTTCTACTCAAATATTTACATTCAATTTATCCAACGTTCATATAAATTTTATTTTCTAAAAGTATATGAGTTTATGTATGAGTAATACATATTCATAATTTTTTATACAATTATTTACTAAAGTAAATATTAATATTTTATTTTGAAAAAAAATAAAATAAAATATTTTATTTAACTTTAAAGTTCCCATAAATTATTTTAATATTTATAAAATAATTTAAACTTAAGAATTTATACCTTAATTCTTATGGTCTAAGTATCTGAATTATGTTTTATTATAATTAAAATAGATTTTAGGGTTAGGGCTTGTTAATGTTTCGGAATATGGCAAAACTAGTCCCTCTATATTTTAAACAAATATAACTTTCGGATTTTACATATTTAGTACCTAGGGCTTGTTAAAGTTTTAGGTTATGGCAGATTTAGTCCCCCTGGTTATATCTAGGTTTTGTAACTTTACTAAAATTACAAAAACAGCCCCTAGGGCTTCTTTAAGTTTCGGCAAATTACAAGAATAGTCCTTAGGGTTATAAAATGACAAAATAACTTTTAGAAACGTCCCAAAATGGTCCCTAGGGTTTAATTTGCCACGGATAGTATTTATTAAACCCTAGAATTTTGGATATTTACATTTTCAGTCCTTGTGTTTACTAGTTTATCAAAACGAGTTTCATAAGTTACGGTTTTAGTCCATAAGTTTTATAAATTGTCATTTTCATCCAAAAAGTTTTTATAAGTTATATTGTATTATAAAACTTTTATTTTGATATTCAAACTTTATATGGGCTCATTAAATGGGCTAAACATCTAATGGGCTATTTTAGTGGGCTTAAATATATCTCAAGTCCATTAATTTATTTAAATGGGACATTAAATCATTTATTGGGCTTAATACACTTTTAAGTCCTTTCATTAGTTAAATGGGCCTAAGTGTAATCTTAAGTCCATTTAAGTTACTAAGATTTATCAAATGGGCTTATTGGGTCCATTAAGTTTTAGATTAACATTTCATGGGCTTAAATAGTCCATTAACACTACATTATATTTTATGTAAGTTTTAACTTAAGATATTCTTATAAACTTATTAGTGGCTTATTCATATTTAGTTTTAAATCTAAATAGGAGAATAAAACTTATAGTTTGTTTTATGAGATGTACCAAAATAGATCTAGGTGTGTTATAAGGTTGCAAGTAAGTCATAAGCCCTAGTAGGAGCTTAGATCTCACGGCTATATTAGTTATAGCTTATTAAGATAAGTCAAGTCTCATTTTAAGGTTGCATGTAATTTATAAGTGTTACAAAAAATAGATCTAGCTATGTACACATCAATAAAATAAGTCACAAGTCCAAAATGAGATCTAAACTATGTCTAGACCTAAAAATCAATCATAGATTCATGTACACACATATATAGCCCACGACTATATTTTTAAATCATGGTATTTCCAAGATGAACACTTTAGCTAATATTTAAGTCTTGTAATATTTACAAAAAAATACATCATGATTATCTAAATTACATGCATGTTCCCAAGGTTACTATTATACCAAGGAGACTACATATAACCCACGGCTATATTGTCTCTTCCTAAGGTTCCCATAAGATTTTATAAGCTTGTTTTATGTTTAACATACTCAAGTTAATCTTTATCATTAGATCTATGGTTTATAATAGCATACATATACATCTAACCCATTTTAGGTCTTATGTAACCCACGGCTACATTTATACACATAAGTTGTTTTTATGATTTTTAAAATTCCATTTAACATGTATCATTTCATATTCCATTATTTAAGACTTAGGAAACAAATCATATGGTTACAATTTATTTTAGTCGTGACCTTTAAGGTCATGGTTTTCATGATCATTAAGTTAAATAAGTTCATTTTATGAGATCTATGATTATTAGTTAACCATAGTCCCATAGGACAAGATTTGTAACCCATGCAACATTTAGATTTATAAAAGGTTTCATATTGTTTTCAAATCTAGTTTAAAACATAGAATACAAATCATATGTTTCTTATTAGAAGATTTTAAATAATGTATATGAGTTTCATAATTATGTCGTGACCTATAATGGTCATAGCTTTATCAAATCTTGTTTTTTAACATGTTATTTACTTGTGTTTATAGATGTATGATGATACATGCATGAAGTAATGAAAGAATATGATGTGTATACCTTTCTTGACTAAAAGTACCAAGAATGATCTAGATAAACAAGGAGATTTGAGATCTACTCAAGATGATGAAGAAAACCCTAGTATAAACCAAGCCGTGGCCTTGATGATTTCAGCTAGGGCTTGTTTATGGTGATTTTAAAATGAATGATACTACTAATGATTTGTAGTAAAGATGAGACAAGAATCATGGTGGATTTAATACTTGGTTTTGGATGTATATTGCTTTAAGTCGTATGATTGAGAGAGTAGAGGATGAGAGAAACAAGATTAGATTTCTTGAGAGAATGTGAGAGTATGTGTGTGTGTTTTCGGCTAAAAGGGGAAAGAGAGAGAAGGGCAAAAGACATGACTTGTCTTGGTAAGAGAAATCTTGCCAAGTGTAAGCCTTTATGTTTCCCATGCATCTCTTCTCCTTCCACATACCTTTGGTGCCGTGTATAGCTAACCAAAAAGGGTAGGGTGGGCTTGTGTTGGGATCACACACAATGGAGGGTGATGGTCTTGGGCTAGTCCAAGAGTTTAAGTATACCCCTAGTTCACTTACACACATATTGTGGCTAAATACTTACTTATAGTATATTTCCAAATTGTCTTAAGTGTGATACACACAATGCTAGTCATAACTTCATTACTTGTTTTTCCTAGTTGTAAGTTCATGGTCTTAGGTTATGAAGCTATTTTCAACAAAGATATAAGTAAAAGTATAGTTACATGATAGTCATGTTTATACACATCTTAAGGTAATATAACACATGAATAAGTGTCCTAGGATTATTGGGTGGAAATTTATTATATAAAATCATGGTAAAATCATGGATTTTACAGCACTACCCCGTTATTTTAGCTTTGTCCTCAAAGCTATTAAAAACGTAGTTATGTTTTAAGTGAAGGATGTTCTAAGTATATGATTCATTTCAGACTCTCTCTCAGGTACTGATGATGGCATGACCGCGAAGTGGTCTACACCTAGGTTTCCCTTATACGTCTGATTGGGCATTAATGAAAGCTTCTGTTGTTACAGGTGAACAGAAGAGAATGCAAAGAGATTTTTATCCGGGTTGCACTATTCATCCGATTGAGCAGTAAAAAGGACTACTGCTATGGATGGACAGGAGCAATGCAAAGAGATCTTTATCGAATCGCACTATACATCCAATTGAGCAGTAAAGGAGTCTGCTGTTGTGGATGAATAGGAAAGGAACGCAAAGAGATATTTATCCGAATCACACTATACATCCGATTGAGCAGTAAAGGAGTCTTTTGTTGTAGATGAATAGGAAAGGAATACAAAGAGATCTTCATCTGAATCGCACCATACATCCGATTGAGTAGTAAAGGAGTCTGCTACGGTGGATGGATAAACGCGGATTCTCAATGGGTGTTGTAGTCATACCTTTCCCGGATCTGGGAGAGGACTATTGGCGTTGTAGATTTGGTTAGGAGGACAAATCCATTGGAAATGGTTTCTGATATGAGGAGGACACGCCAGCATGTTTTATACGTTGGGGAGGCTGGGGATGTACTATATCTGCATCCTTTCCATGGGTGAGATACAGGTTATATCTTCACACTCGATGGTGAAAATTGGGGGTTGAAGGTAAAACAAAACATTTTAACTATAACCCCTCCTATATCAACAGCTTTAAGAAACGACTTACGATTATACCTCAAGCTTGTGGGATACAAACATTAGTTAATAGTACTAAATTTTCTACCCAACAAAGAGGTTAAGATTGTTGTTGATGACGATTGGGTAAGAAGTTGCAAAGAATCTGCTTCATTCGTCACGGTGCTGAGCGAGAGGGGCGCAGAAAAGAAGTACCTCAAATGATGGAAATAAAAGAAGATACCAAGAATAAAGAAGTGCGCGCCTTGTGGGGTGTCATAACAAGGGTCATGCATTCACTATTACCGGTTTAAAATTTGTACAAATTCTGACTTCTAAAGAGAGGAAATCACATCTCCTAGAGCCTAGTGGGTGATGGTATTGTCGAACTAATTGGACCCGAAGAGGAAAGAGGAATGTCCAAAAACATGGGACATTCAACATCTCTTTACGAGGGATGTCGGACATAGCCCTACAAAGTACACCCATTGTGAGTTGGATGTGTCTTTCAGGTTTAGGGTTGCCTGAGTGGCGGATATAACCCTACAAAATACACCTATTGTGAGTTGGATGTGTCTTTCAGGTTTAGGGTTGCCTGAGTGGCGGATATAACCCTACAAAATACACCCATTGTGAGTTGTATGTGTCTTTCAAGTTTAGGGTTGCCTGAGTGGCGGATATAACCCTGCAAAATACACCCATTGTGAGTTGGATGTGTCTTTCAGGTTTAGGCAGGGGAGAAACAGGTTAGGGAAATGGAGTGTTCCTGGACCAAGTACTCTCTGGCCTGTTGGTTCTAGAGATGCAACTAAATCTAGTGTTAACTATATGGGATTATGGCTCCCCAGTATAATCAAGTTTTCATCTCCCCAAGGTACACGAGCCAATTTTTGGGTCCTATAGGATAATTGCATGATATTTGCTAGTCGGTTCATGCTAATGACGACATTAAAGATATCAAGACATACTAGGATCCGATTGATGTAAAACGGGTGATTAGGAAGCTTTAAGGAATAACCTCGACTGATGGTGTTAACCATCATAACTTTTCCGTCGACTATTTTACAGTATAATAGGAGCCTAGAACTATCAGAGGGATTACCAATACCTTATTAAATTTAGAAATTGTAATGCTTTGGTCTACTCATGTATTGAACAAGATAGATGTATATCATTGGTTTAGTAAGAACGTACCAGGTTCGATGTTGGAGCCTGGATTAGTTTGACCATTCCCGGCCATGTACACTTGCGAAGAAGTTCCCTTGTTGTCCTTCTTCTGGTTGGCCAACTTGGGACAATCGGGTCTCACATGCCCAGGGGTTCCACACTCGTAACATACCACAACTTTCATCGGTCCACTACTGCTCCCACCTGTGGGGTTTCGGTTTCCCTGCTGCCCATTTCCACTCCCTCGTGCGTTGGACTTGTCCTTGTTGCTGTTCCTTGAATTGGTATTGGGTCGACCCAGGGTAGCAACATTTGTTTGACAATCGCGAGCAAAATGGCCTTGTTGGCCACACTTTTAGCATCCTTGTCATTGTCCTCCAGCAACATGATGGTAGTTGCACTTTGAACACTTAGGCTTGGTCCTTGAGTAGTTCTTGGTGCGGGTTTTGGGAGTAGTGTCATCCGCTTGCCCAACGTTTTGCTTTTTGGAAGGCGGCTGGTGCTGGCTACAAGATTTTTCATCGGATTTCCTCTTGTTGTCTGTTTGCCTCTCGGACAGATTGCGGGCTCGCTTGTTGATCAGCTCAGTCGCAAATTCCATAGCACCTTCAACGGTAGTGGGTCGTGAAGCTAGCACAGTGTCATGAATGTTGTCAGGGAGTCCGCTGACATACTTTTCAATCTTGTCACTCCTTAGAGGAAACATCCTGGTGCACATCAAGCTTAACTCTTGAAATCTTTGGTTGTACCAAAGGATATCATTGTTCTTACACTTGAGATCCCACAGCTCGACTTCCAACTTCTTCATTTCTCCTTTGGGACTGTATTTCTCAGTCATTCTCTCCTTGAGGTTTGCCCAAGTGAGAGTATAAGCAGTGGCATGTCCAAGGGTGGCGACCACAGATTTCCACCAAGTAAGGGCGCTCTCGAGTAGAGTGCATGTAGCAAACTTAACTCTGTTCACGTCAGCACAACTGCTGATGCGAAAAACTGTCTCTAGTCTTTCAAACCATTGCATCAATTCAAAAACTCCTTCTTTTCCTTGGTGGTATGAGGGTTTTCATTTCAAGAAGTCGGGGGTAAGAACAACCCCTGTTGAAGTTGTTTCTGTGCATGTTGTGGTTTGGGTCATTGCTCACATTAGCTTCTCTGGCTGCCATAGATGCCGTAATGCCTTCACCAATCATCTCCCGGAGTTGAGCAGTTGTAACATTATGAGTAGCTTCGGGTACTTCGGTATTAGCGGTGTTGGAGGCAATTGCATTATTGGGGTTCGATCGTGAAATCACCATTTGTCTATAATCATACACAAAATGAGATTATTAATTCAATCGTTAGTACAATTTTTATATTATTTGCGAGAGAATGATTTCATGCATAGAATTCATAACAAATTTGGATAACCTGTCAGGATTTCATAATATAATACATTGTACAACAGATATAACATAAGAGAGTGATTACATGCAAAGTTCTGTAAGGAATTTAAACATTCATCGAGCATATCAAATCAAGAACAAAGACTTAGCTAGCCTTGCCATGGGTAGTGGTACACATTAACTTAAGTACATCCTCTCCAAAATACACGCGCAAAGAAAAAGAAAGATATAGTACGGGATTACATCATCAAAGCTGAAAAGGAATAAAAGTACAAAGGCCCTATGTCATGATAGCCGGGATGAAACCCATAAGCTTATCATGATGTACAAGAAGTCTAGTACGTCTATACTAATCCTGCCTGGATGGTCCACTAGATGATGTCGGGGCTGATGTTGCTGATAGAGCTGGTAGGGCTGTAGAATTCCTCCTGGTGTTCCATAAAGTCCGAACTGTCGTTCGGGTCTCCTTGATCGTACGGAGTGCAGATAGTAGCTGGTTCTGAAGTCTATCGACGACCCCTCGGAGATAATTCATCTCCTCAGTAAACCCATCATACCGGAAAGTTGTGAGATCAAAGAAAATAGATATCGATTGCTCCTGAGCGGAGAGAGCAGCATGGGTCTGATGCTGCAGACCCTCCATGACCTGAATGCGTTGGTGAAGGCGATAGTTCTCCTCCAATAACCACTTCAGTGTCTCGTCCGTCCTAGCCTGGATGCCCTTAGAGGTCTGGGAGTCTCCCCTCATAGTGAGAAAAAGAGTGTCGATACGATCATAGATGACAGCATGGCTTTGTTGACTGATTGTCAACTGGCTGCGGAGGTCGGATATCTACCGCTCGTGGCGTGCAGCCAGTGCGGAGATCTGAGCCTGGACGGAATCGAAACGTCCCGCCCCGGAGCCTTCCCCGGTCTCATAGGTGGAGACGGGTGCGGGCCAGGAAAAATAGCCCGAAGATAAGGATGGAGGCATGGAAGATGGTATGCTAGGAAGGACCCGTCCTCCTCCATGGAGGTTGGGGCCAGTGTGGCTTATGCTGCGATGGAAAAAGGGTCCTCTGGGAGTACAACTTTGATGGCTGGGTCATCCTCTGAATCCGAGGCTGACAACCATCCACACTGCGTCGATCATGGAGATGAACAAACAACTGGAGTAGGAGCTACTACGGGTAGAAGAGTCGAGGATGCAGTTGGCGGAGTCATGATGCTCTAAAATAGTATTATTTTAAGTTTGAAGTAAGTATAAGGTTACAAACAAAGAACAATATTATTTTAGATTACATGTTTTATGAAATATACCCCTTTTAAACAATTATTATAATATTTTAAGGTCACATATATAAATACTTATATATATATAAATATATATATATATATATATATATATATATATATATATATATATATATATATATATATATATATATATATATATATATATATATATATATATATATATATATATATATATATATATATATATATATATATATATATATATATATATATATATATATATATATATATATATATATATATATATATATATATATATATATATATATATATATATATATATATATATATATATATATATATATATATATATATATATATATATATATATATATATATATATATATATATATATATATATATATATATATATATATATATATATATATATATATATATATATATATATATATATATATATATATATATATATATATATATACATATACATATATATATATATATATATATATATATATATATATATATATATATATATATATATATATATATATATATATATATATATATATATATATATATATATATATATATATATATATATATATATATATATATATATATATATATATATATATATTTATATTTATATTTATATATATATATATATATATATATATATATATATATATATATATATATATATATATATATATACATACTAGCGGCGTAACCCGCCCAATGGGCGGGGTTGTTTCGTAAATCTTTTTAGGAGTACGTTTGCGTTTTAGTTTTTTGTTTTATAGTTATGGTTCGGTTTTTTGCTTTTTTTGTGTCCAAGCCACTCGATGATTGTGTTTTGTTTCTTTTATATACCCAGTGATCGTGTTGTTGTTTGTTTTTTGTACTTGTGTTTTTCAGTGTTTGATGTGTTTGTTTTTTTCTCACTACGTTTTCTGTTTATATATTTTTTAATATTGTGACCTGATTTGTCCCATGTTAATCTTTGGTTTTACAAATATTGGTTTATATTTTTTTAAAGTACTTATGTTTATCCTTAATTTTATTTCCAATGTACTTATAGTTTTGGCATTTGTGTGATAAGACTTTTTTTGCTAAACGTGAACTAAACTTTGATAATGTTAAGTCTTGGTATACCTTCAACTGTGTTTGGTGTCATGTTAATCTAAAAACGAATTTGACCAATTCAAAAGCAAAAATACTTGTACGTATAAAGTGCTATATAATCCATGAATATCCATAAACTATAAATCTAAGACTAACCCCAATCCTAAACCGACTCAAAGACAAAACATATAAAACAAATATAGTAATATTTATCGAAAATCAATATTAGTAATAATACTAATATAGTGATATGTTTAACCTGAAACACCCATTGTTATACATTATGTTTTATAAATTATATATTCAAATGTGGCAAATAAATTAATGATATATTTAAATGTGACACATTATTAGATATAAGACTTGTTATTGAAGTCTTTTGGAGCTAAAACTCGTTGACTTTATGAATGGGTTCTGTCACGAGTTTGAATCTAGCAAGAACAATGATTTTATAATAGAAATTGATTTGTACACTTATGAAATTGATTGGGACACTCAACATTATGCATTACAGGGTTGTATTGTGTTTTATAATGTGTTTTATTTACTTATAATGTGAATGTCCTAATAAATTTTATGAGTGTGCAAATCATCTCTCTTTTATAATGCTCTAGAATTTTAAAATAATAAGAATGTATAAAAAATGATAGACTTATTGTTATATATAATTTTATTCTTGTTTATTTGGAGGAAAACAAAGTTATAGCTCCCTTAGGTCATGAGTTCGAAACCCTGAATGTAACCTATACTATATCATCCTAAAAAACGATTACGAACCATACAGTTATAGCCTATTGTTTATCAAACAAGGTTTTTCACTTTTTGAAGAGAGTTCTAATGATCGTAATGTTGGCCCAGCTGGGAACTTAACGAGACTTTTTAGCTAGAGACTAAAAGCAACCAACACTTTAATGCAAACAAAAATATAAATTGGAATTCGCAGGGGCCGAGACCGTGGTAACGGACAGCCATATGTGAAGGTGTGCGAGATGCACTAACACACAAGGCCTTAGGATTACAAGGGCCTCGAAAATTTTATAAAATTTATATATGATACATTTATGATTTAAATTCATTTGGATACGAAACTTTATTTGGATACCAAGGGACTAATCTCCACTTCATATCTATTTTAATCTAATGGATAAGATTAAACACAAAATATATTTTCACCATCTTTTTTCAAACATTAATATTTGTTAAACCGTTAATCGTTATGCGAAAAAACATACCGTTACGAAAAACATTTAATTATCTTTCTATAGATATGTTATATGATATACTTTCGACAATTTTTTTTCTTCATTTTTTTCATGTTTTCGAAAATATGATGTAACACAAGTATCATGTATGATATAACCTATCATATATGATAGAAATCAATATCATATATGATTTAACACTGTTATCATATATGTAGAAACAGTATCATATATGATATTTCACGTAAATTTTAAAATAAGAAAAAAACGAAATCTTTTTTCTTCGAAAGTAGTATATCATAGCACATATTGGTAGAAAGACAATTAAACGTTCGTCGTGATGGTATGATTATTTTCGTTAATTTAATCCATTAGATATTTTCGTTAATGGTTTAAAAGATATTTAAATGATAAAAGTAGGTAAAAGATAAAATTTATTTAATTTAATCCATTAGATGGAAATAAGATGGATGATGGGGACGAATCCCCTCATGTCCAAAGAAAAATATGATATCCAAGATTACTCTTTTCAACGTTTATATTTCGATAAATGTGTACAAGACTTTGATTTGAGAAATTGCATTGAAAATGGTAGCCTAAAAAATATTAAAAACAATTGTTTCTCATTCATCTCTTTAAACATTATTTAGTTTCTGTTTTAGGACTCATTTTTGTTATTAACTACGTAAACTCAGAGACGCCTAGGCCTCTTTTGTAACCTATGTTTTACAACCCGGTTTTCAAATCGACTCGGTCGAGTCATCAGGTCAACCCAGATTAACCCGGGTTTTTTTAAAGAAAAAATTTATATTTTTAATAATCAACAAAAGTTATATATAAGAACCATAAAAGTCTCGTATATTGAAAATATAAATTGTTTACCAACCAATATAATGTGTAAAAAATAAATTTCATCGCAAATACGTAAAATTTACATATTTTTTTAAAAACAAACCCGAAAAAATCAAAATCCGGCCGGTCTCAAGAACCGGGTTGACCCGGGTCACTCCAAGCCCGGCGGGTCGAGCCGGGTTTCGAAAATATGAAACCCGGGTCAATATGACCTGTGTTTTCGGCCGAAACCGGGTCAACCGATTGAACCGTCCGGGTCGACCCGGGTTTCAAAACATTGTTTGTAACTATGAAATAAAGTCTTAACCCAAATAGCTTTCTTAATATTACCAACATGAAAAATATTGCGTAGAAATTAGTATAAAGGCACATAGGACTACAACCTTTAGGAAGATTTCTCGATAACATATCACCTAAATGATTACAACGGTGATACAAAGAACAACTTCCTTGCTAACTCAAAAACAAAACCAAATTTTGACAGCTACCAATCTACCATGATCAAGCAAGTCATTCGCTCAAGTCAAGCGTAAAGTCTTTTCACATATCTTGATTTAGGACAAAATCAAATGGTGTCTTTTCACATAGAGACAAGCTAGACAAGACATGTAGTTCAGATTTGGACACAGGTTGAGTAAGGGGTGCAGTAACAATAGGAGTAGACTTCACCTCGTGAGTAGATGTTTCATTGAGCCAGTCATCGAGGGTACTGTTAATATCAAAAGATGCAGTTTTTTTTACCTCGTGAGTAGAGGTTTCATTAAGTAGGTCATCGAGGGTACTATCGAGATCAAAAATTGCAGTTTCCTTTGGGGTTGAGAGAGATGTCTTTTCTTTCAAGTTAGTATCATCAAAAGAATTAAGCACCATATCAAGTTCGTTTTCAGCTGTTTCTGCATTGACTTTGGATTGGTTCTCTCACATGGCTTTGCAACAGATTCGAATAAGAATCTGTGGTGGGGGCGCACGATTGGGTTAACTTTGGTGCTGCTAGTATGGTCCTGAATGGTTTGGTAGTGGCTCTTTGTGGTGGCAGATGATGTCACTTCGTGATTGTTATAGCCTCTTGTTCCACCCTCCACCGCGCTTACGGCTCTATACCCCAACCCAACTTGCTCTTGCTCCGGATCCATTTTTTCTATTCCTCGGTATGTGGACCGTAGGAGCATGGGGGCGGACTAAATGCCCTGTCCAAGCCAAGGAACTTACACCGAAGAGTCCTCATATAGGATCCCTGTCTGAACTTACGCCGAAAAGTCCTGATAAATATGATTGAGATGAGATTCTACATTTTTGATCCACGAAACACTCGGTTTCCATCTCGTTCGCTTAGTAAATCTCTAATTAGTCTTCCCGGGTGTCGGTACAGTCCAAGAAGAGTATTTAGACCGCATCCCTCACTTTGACTTCATACGTATAGTGTTTTTGCCGTAACTATCTCTGCTTATGGATACATAGAGGATATGGTGGTGCATGGGTGCCTAACTTATTCATAGATAACACTCAATCCGTAATATTACAAACTTGTATCCACGAATACAAAACATTCGTTTTGAGTATTAGTTTTCTGTGAACGAATGGCATATTCTAAAAGGAAATCTAGATAATATAAATAATTACTCTAAGGTATATAATGACTTTGTTAATTTGGCATAAAGATTAAGAAAACGCCTTTATGAATCTTTCAAATTATTTGATATATTTTCAAGAATTCAACTTGTAAAATAGTCGTGGGAAAATTAGCTTAAAAAGTCTAAACTCGCATGATATCGTCACTTCTTGATACATTTTCATTTCATTGGAGCTTGTACAATTGTCTATGATTCTATCGCATGTGCATAGTCTTCTCCACAAGGCTAAACACTATGCTCATCAAACCAACCAGGCACCACCATGTTACCTTTCAACACAGTACCAAACTCATCACCGAACGACTGTTATGGTCATCAAACAAAAAATATAAAAATAATTCACTTTATATGAATATATCATCGACAATGGCACGATATACTCCGCACACACTCACAAACAAAAAGAATAATAGAAAAAACGCTCCATTTTCTTAGAATTTGTTCAGTGATGTAGCCGCGTGCAAAAAATTGCACCCTTGACGGGCAATGATTGGTGGTCCGAGTGGAGTTCGCGAATGGTGGGTTACACGATTAGAGGTGATCAACCAACACCACAGTGCCCAACCTAATAATATACTTCTATCTTAGTAATTTGCTCACATCAAAAGAAACAAGAATATAGTTATACTACACGAGCAGCTAATGAAATCAATAATACATAGCAGCTATCTGAGTCTATACTATGTACAAAAGAATAGACATGATGCAAAGAGGCTCCAGTGTGTAATAAGAGAAAAATAGCAAGCTAACAAACCAGTTCTGGAACTCTTATCATATATCAGCCAGCCTAAAGACAACAAATAACTATATGAAAACGGAACAATAATGTTTAGGATGGATTCATAATTCTCGATTCGTTATGTCAAGTAGAGGGATGTAGATCAACTGATCAAGACGACCAGGACTCAATAGTTCTGAATCAATGATAACATGCTTGTTGGTACCACCACTAATGAACACGGTCTTCTTGGCTGACATACCGTCTATCTAAGTGAGAAGTTGATTCAAAACTCTCAATCGGCTGCACCTTTAGCGTCTCCTTGACTACCTCCTTGCTGTACACAGAAAAAACAGTCTAAGTCACTAAAACATAAAAATTAAATGTTGAACTGATATGTAAACAGTAATGCAAAACAAACCTGGGTAGCAATAGAGTCAAGTTCATCATAAAATTGGACACAAGGAGCAGAACCATGAGCCTTGTCGAAGATTTCGCGAACATTGGCCTCACTCTCTCCGAACCACATTGTAAGTAACTCTGGACCCTTGATACTGATGAAGTTTGCTTGACATTCACTGGCAATAGCCTTGGCAAGAAGTGTTTTCCCACACCTTGGTGGACCATAGAAGAGAACTCCTCTAGATGGAGACATGTCAAACTTCTCGAACTTTTCAGGATTCTCCACTGGATATTGAACAGTCTCTTGGATCTCTCTTTTAAAATTCTCAAAGCCTCTGATATATTCCCAACTGACATTAGGAACTTCGATAACTTTCACGAAGAGCTAATGGGTTGGTGGTGCTAAGTGAAGTTGAGAATCTTTTCAGCACCTTCTGAACGGGATAAGAAGATCTGAATGTTCTATAAATTCAAACGATCTGCCCATACTTGAAACTGCCTGAACCAGACTTAGATCTTCATCGTAAAGCCGGCGCAAGAGTGCATCATGTACAATTCGAAACTTCTCAATCGCACCGGATTCATTTTGCCCTTAACCATAATTTTTTTTTGCTTTCACATGGGGTCGACAAGGATTTAACGCGGTCTTCAATTTCTTCAAAATACGCTTGCAGAATAATGGCGTAAAAACTTTTACTTCTTCATCTCTTTGTAAAGATAAAAACATCATTTTATAGGGCGTTTGGAAGTGCGATAATATGCTTTTTGCCGCTTGAATTGCAGAAAATAAGTCTTAGCATTTGGATCATGTGACTCCATTTATGATTATCTGAAAATTAAGGAGTCAAATAACCAGATTTGCATCGGAATGATCATTGAAAGGAAAACGAAAAGCTCTTATTTACCTTATTTTAGATACTTTTATCTGCATTTATGTATTAGTTATTTGAAAAATTATAATTTTGAAACAATTGAGCAACTATCTCCAAGAGCTGCTGCCTAATAGGTTCCCTATAGAATAAATTCATGTGCTATAACAAAAATGGAAAAAATTGCTCCTTTTAATTGAAGAATATCAAAAAATTAGAATATGTTACAAAATTGAGATTAACCTAGCATAAAAACTTTATATGTTGAGTGAACAATTCACCAACCATATCTATACCTTTTCAGCTTATCTGCTATTTTTTCAGGTTTAGCAAAAAAAGCATATGTACATTTTAAATCCTGTAATGCAGTAAAGCTCAAATATTTTGTCCTCGATCCAAAGTTTTAAGCACAAAAACTGTTAATAAAAGGAACACTTTGTTTTTAAAGCCATGTTTTGTCTCTAATATAAACATGATTGTACCCTTTCTTTTTCCTAATCCGTGTCTCTCCTAAAAAGAAGCAAGATGCCAAGTGCAGGGAAAAACAACAGACCTTGAAGGAGCTAATGAAGACGTCTGGCCAGATGACTGAGCAATGTAAGCACCATTCATAAAAGAGAAATACACGTATTCAAATTGGCTAAGTTAATAATATAAATTTCACATTTCACTATAGCTTCATATGACAGAAGTACAATCTATATACACACTATAAAATTATCAATACAAACAAAAATATCTACTAAAGAAATCCGGAAATTAAACTTACAGGAATAGATTCGAGAACTTTTGATGCACCCGGAGAAGCGCCTTTTCCTTCGACAAACAGAAAGAAAGTCCCAACTGTGGGTGCTCGAACCTATTATTAGCACCGATATCAGCAGAAGTTACAGATTCAAAAGAAACCTTTGTTCCTGTAGGTGCATCGATATGTAAGAGAGTTGGAATGTACAATAAACAATCTGGTGACAGAGCTGGTAACTCTTCTAAGAAGGAATCTTTCATTAATAGAAGCACTTGATTTCTTATTTAATTTCTCTATTATATAGTGTTTGTATTGCACATAGTGACAGATAGCAACATAAACGTGTGCAAGATGACACACCGAGCTTCTACTATAGGAATTTCCTTCATGTGGCTGCATAACGCCTAAACGCAGAGATAAAAAATCTGTGAGACCAGCATATCAGAGAATCCCAATACTGGTATGAGGTAAGTAACCGTAAAGAATAGATAATGAGTTAAAGAAATAAACATGCACCTCAACCAGGTATTTCTTATGCTTAAGTCTAAACTATTACTCAGAGTAGGCACAGATCTGCTTTTATTAGTCAACATGAATACCCCTGAGCCTTGGTAGCATTGAGAGATCCCAACTTTCTTAAGCAGTACCATATCTGTAAAGTTTAGTATCAAATATTAACAGACGCCGTTTGTGTAAATATTATATTGTATGTGCGTCCAAGTGTAAGCTTTCACGTCAAATTGCAAGATGACTAAATGGACGAATTCATATAACTGTAAACATCAGTTGCTGGATGCCTTTAAGTTAAATGCACCAAGTCGACCTGCAAATAAAATAAACCAACATAATCATTAGGGTTTAAGAAGGAGGAGGAATCTGTAGTTTTTTTGTCCCGTATATTTTATAAATAATGCATTTTTTTATTGACCTGCAAATACAATAAACAACATAATCATTAGGGTTTTAGAAAAAGGAGGAGTCTATGTTGTCCCATAATATTATGATTGTATACTACACGAGTTAAAGAAAGAAAGGAAGATATGAGATGAATTTTAGAGAGAGAAAGTAGTGAGAGAAAGTAGAGAGGAGGAGAGGATTAACTTGTGAATATTAGATTAAGGAATGAGAAAAAATGAACCACCAACCCTCCTAACATGCTAGGAGGGTAGTATATATAGTCCACCCACATGCGGGCTTCTTTATGGACTATATGGTTTGGGCCAGGCTTTCCTTTCGGGCTTTAGTTACTTATTAACGAACTTTAGCCTTAAGTTAAGCCCGTATAACACGACTAAAATACTACCTATTACAACGTTCTAAAATACGATACATAATAAACATATGATCGAGCATTCTTGTTTGGCTCAATATTTTGAGGCTAACAATCTCCCCCAATGAGAGGTCATAAACCTTGGTCATTTAGGAAATTTGTAGAGATTACTAATCTCGCCATAAATGAGTCTTGAACGTGTAATCGTAGACTTGTTCCTTCATGCTGTGATCTTTGAGCCTTTGTCGTTGTCTTTCGACTTTGTCTTTAAGCTTGAGATCTTCAAATCATCCTTGACTTGTCTTTGCCATCTTGCGATCTTGTGTCTTCATCCACATGCTCACACTATTAATTGTTGAATATGTCTTTAGGCATGAGTATGTGGTTTCTGAATCATTGATTTTGCTGTGTACACCGTGATGCCACCTTCTCGAGACAAAACATAGACACGGACTGAATGGCTTTGACATTCGTCCTAAATCGGTAGCGTTTTACCTCCGGTCGGTGAAAACCGTTATACGATATTAAATATCATACCTGTGATCAGGTAGATTCAATTAAGAATCTCCTTGACAGGGTTTCGCGGCTGTACTAGCCGTTCTCTTTACTCGACCGTCTCAAAGCAAGACTGCGAACATAAAGAGTGAATCAATTGGATAGATATCTGTTTGATTAAAGTCGTCAATTCATATTCCTGGAACAAGTTTGATTCTTAACGAATCTTACCATTGTTGCTTTCCAGTTGACACAAGTTTGATTCATAAGAATCTCACAAGTCACCTACCGTAGCGCTGTTTGAGGTTGACGCTAGAAGGATTTCCATTCGTCACTGTGAATATTAATGAATATCACTCTGAATGTTCTGGCAAGACCATAAAGATATTGCGTAGAAACCTGAAACGAGTTTGAATCAATTCAGAATCAAACCACTGTTGCTTTTCAGTTTTGCACATGTTCAATTCATAAAGAATCTTGCATATGACCTACCGCAGTGCTGTTTAATGTTAACACTGGAAGGATTTCCACTCATCATTGTAAATACTAAGTAGTATCACTCTGAGTGTTCTAGCAATATCACAAGGATATAGCGTAGGACTCTCTTGATCTTCATTCGTGTGTCCTAACGAGATTTGATTGATCTCTTGGCTCTAGACTCGATTTGTGCACTTTTAGTGGTCGGAGGCTGGAGCAGATGCCACCTATTCAATATCAACTATCTCGGAGTGAGAAAGTCAATAGAAGTCATGTTGTTCTCCGTGACAATAAAACAAACTTCTTTTGAGAGAAGCCTGAGTAGCTAGGAAAGGGTTGTGCTTCACATCACTGGGTCCATGATGAGTTTGTCTTCATGATGAGTTGACCCGGTTTTTGCCTAAGTTGTATGGAGGGCTTCTTTCTTTAGACCCTTTATCCTTACATTTCTTTTTCATTCTTCAACCCCTTCAATGCTTACCAAGACATCATTACTAGCACCTTGTTGTGATTGTTCCAGTGCTAGCATCAGTACTTAGTCGGCATTCTGCTACGTTCACATTCTACTCCATCTTTCCTAAGGACTTCTAATAATCTATTGGATTGTCCCTGGGAAGATCCCTCCGGTTCTGGTTGGATCATAGGACTTAAACCTAACCACCCTTTTGACACCAATAACATCGTGAATTAAATATGTTGTGGGTATTTGATCGTAACCATGAAAACCACTTTAAATTCTAACAAAGTGTTTGAAAAAAATTTAACACCTTGTTAGTTTTGTCGTTTCAAAAAAGCTCCCCCTTCACATGTGCATCGATAATCGAAAGTGTTTCGCACATGTAGGTAAGAGTGAAAGTGCTTGAGTCTTATATTAGATCACATTTTAATCACATTTTCTCCCCCTATCTCTAATATATAAAATCTTTTGATATTAGAGATACCAAATTTGATTAAAATATATTTTTAAAATAGTCTTGAAATCTCCGGGAGAAATATGTGTTAATCTTTTGCATGAAGTTAAAATGCTCCCCCTCAAAAATTTATCCAATTGAATTGTCATTGTGAGGATATGATCCACATTTCGCTTTTTGAGGATGGGAGTTGTTGAACACACAATTTTTGAAAGATTTTGAATAGCCATTGAGAAATTCTTGAAAAAATTGTGTTCAACGCTTTTTGAAAAATCCTATTTCTTTTTGTCGAAGAGGTTTTTCTAAAGCATAAACTTGAGTTCATAGACTTTGAATGTCTTGACAAATCCACTCAAGTGTAAGAAGATTTAACTTCTGTTGCCAAGGGTAAGAGCACGAACTCGTACACTCCCCCGTGAATATAGAACCGGGTTGCAATCTGAAAGTGATTACAAGCCATTGTGTTGAGCTCAAAACGTTGAATGTTTTGTGACAAGCTCAACCCGTTGTTTGGAAATATTTGTCCAAAATAGACAATTTCCTTTATTAAAAGAAGAAATGACATGTTTTGAAAAATATTTCCAACTTTCATTCGAGCTTTATGTACACACCCGTGTCGTTATTGAGCGACATTTCTAGGCACGTCCATATTATCGATACTGAAAGACATGTCGAGAAGAATATTTTTGGATTTTGAAAGATTTTTTAATTTTGTCTTTTGTTTTTATATATTTTATATTTTTGTATTTTGCTTTTTCAAGGATATTTACAGGTTGATGTTTGATAGATAAATCAAGCAGGCACCTTTGCCAGAATCTCCAGGTCTGCTGGAGTCAAACATCTCATACCAATTTGCCTAACGAGGTACTCAAACCTATCTTTCGACAGAGCTTTCGTAAACAAGTCGGCTAATTGGTAATCCGTTCCAACAAAGTATAATTCAACGATACCTCTTTCAACTTGTTCCTTTATGAAGTGGTATCTGACATCGATGTGCTTCGTGCGGGAATGCTGAACCGGATTGCAGGAGATGGCTATGGCCGACTTTGAGTCACAGTACATAGGTACTTTATCAAAATGGAAGCCATAATCCGTGAGTTGTGTTCTCATCCAAAGAACTTGAGCACAACACGCAGATAGAGACACATACTCCGCTTCGGCTGATGAAAGTGACTGCAATCCTGCTTCTTGGAAGACCATCCTACAAGCTTGTCTTGACCTAGAAATTGTGCACCACCAGAAGTACTTTTACGTGTATCAAGACACCCTGCATGATCAGAATCTGAATAGGCCGTTAGAAAGAAACCGGTTTCCCTCGGATACCAGAGTCCCATGTGAATGGTATTCTTAAGGTACCGAAAGATCCGTTTAACCTCCTTGAGGTGCTTTTCAGTGGGTCGTGCTTGATATCGTGCACAATAACATGTAGCATGATGAATATCAGGTCTGCTTGCTGTCAAGTACATGAGGGACCCGATCATGGAACGATATCTCGTTTGATCAATGGGTAATCCCTCCAAATCAGCATCTAGGGATGTGGTTGATAATGGTGTCCCAACGGGGTCACATGATGTCATACCATGCTTTTTTATTATCTCTTGACAATACTTAGCTTGGTTAATAAAGATACCACTTGGGGATTGGTGAACTTGAATTCCTAGAAAGAATTTTAGTTCGCCCATCATAGACATTTCAAATCTGATGTGCATTACTTTTTCAAACCATTTTGAAAGTTTTGGGTTTGTAGACCCGAAAATAATGTCATCAATATAAATTTGCACAACCAAAATGTCATCCCCATATTTATAAGTGAACAAAGTTAAATCAATGGAACCTTTTGAGAAACCTTTGGAGACCAGAAATTTCGAGAGCTCGTCGTACCACGCCCTTGGAGCTTGCTTGAGTCCATAAAGTGCTTTGTGGAGACGATACACCTTGTCAGGATAATCAGGATCGACGAATCCTTCCGGCTGCGTGACATAGACTTCTTCCTTCAAAGGACCGTTAAGAAACGCCGTCTTTACGTCCATTTGATATACAATGAATCCCTTATGTGCAGCATAGGCAAGGAAAATCCTAACCGCTTCCATTCGAGCTACTGGTGCAAATGATTCTTCAAAATCAATACCCTCTATCTGTCCATACCCTTTAGCCACTAGCCTAGATTTATTCTTGATGATCGTGTTTTCTTCATCCATCTTGTTTTTCCAGATCCAACGAAGATTTAAAGGAGTCACATCGTATGGTCTGTCAACAAGTTCCCAGACTTTAAGTCGTTCAAATTGTTGAAGTTCATCCGTCATCGATTCAATCCAAGCATGATCAGCCATGGCTTCTTTGATGTTTTTCGGTTCAGCAGTACTCACGGCGAGTGCGAACATACAAACATCGCCATCGGCTTCTAGTTGTCGTCTTGTACGAACAGGCTGTGAAGGGTTTCCAATTACGTGAACCAAAGGATGATCTCGGGTCCAATGATGTGTTGAAGGATGTCGTTGGTAGAACGTATGCATATTTGACGGATCAACATGGCGAGTAGAAGACTCTCCAGTTTCGTGTACCGGTGTACCGAATGGGTTGATAAATTCGTCTTCGTCAGATAATGCATCGTCTGCTTGATGTGTGTTCTCTGGAGCAATGACAGTAGTTGTGGATGTTGTAGGATCTATTGTTAATGTGATATTCTGAGGAGGTAAATCTGCAACAACCCGTGTTGAAGTAGATGAAGTTGTATCCTTGTGTTGATGATGATAGGTATCATCATTCTTATCATGAGTGACAGCGGAAGACTTCGATGCAACTTGTTTCTCCCCCGTGAAATATTCATTATACATTGGTCCATATAACATTTCCAACTCTTCAAGTGTCGTGTCCACTGTCATATCTGCTCTAGGAACATGTTCAGGAACCAGCTTTGAACTTGACGGTTCATTGCTGTGGTCTTGAGTTCCGAGTTCCGTGCGGTTGTGAACGGAAGTCGTTTGTCGTTTTGGATCGGGACTTAAACTGCTTTGTTCAAGTGCCATTTCTTGCAGTTCATCAAATCTGATATGAATAGTCTCGACTATCAATTTTGTTCACTTGTTGTATACTCTGTATCCCTTAGACTGAGTTGCATATCCCACTAAAATGCATGCATCACCTTTCTCTTTCATCTTGTCCAGATTTTCACCATCTCGAATAATGTAACATGTACATCCAAAAACATGAAGGTGTTTGAGTGAAGGTTTGCGATCATTAATTATGTGATATGGTGTCTTTTCGTGTCTTGGGATAACTAAGGAGCGGTTTTGTGTGTAGCATGCGGTTGACACGGCTTCAGCCCAAAAGTATAGTGGAAGTTTTGAAGCGGATAATAATGTTCGAGCAGCCTCAACTAAAGTATGGTTTCGTCTTTCAACAACGCCGTTTTGTTCGGGTGTTCGAGCAATAGATGTTTCATGTTCAATTCCTTCAGCTTCAAAGTAGTCTCTCAGTTTTGAATTCAAAAATTCTGTACCTCTGTCAGTACGAACCACTTTAACTTGAGCTTGAAGACCACGTTGTATCACTTTAAGGAAGCTGATGAGAACATCGGGTGTTTCATCCTTGGACCTCAAGAAGTGAGTCCAGGTGTACCTTGAGTAGTCATCGACAATTACCATAACGTATTTCTTTCCATTGATACTTTGAACACGCATGGGACCACACAAATCTATATGAAGAAGATCTAACCGTCCTTTAGAGCTCGGTGTAGTCTTTGTCTTGAAACTACTCCGTTTAGCTTTACAAAGCTCACAAGAAGAACAAAGATGATCTTTGATGAATTTCAAGTTAGGAAGGCCTCGCACAATATCTTTCTTGGAAAGCAAGTTGATGGTGTCAAAGTTAAGATGAGATAAACGTTGATGCCATAACCAAGCTTGAGTCGTTGAAGCTTTAGCCATGAAACAGATTGGAGTTGAAGATGTGAAGTCTTGTAGTGAAATAGTGTAGAGATCAGTACCCCGTGTTCCGGTAAGTAAGTCATTTCCATCATAATCACGAACAAAACATGTCTTCTTTCTAAAAGCAACCTCCAAATCCGCATCACAGAATTGACCAACCGAGAAAAGATTATGATTGAGCCCTTCGACGTAGTAAACCCTTTTGATAGTAATATTCCCCTGAACCAAGTCTCCATATCCTAGGATCGGTGCAAATTGATCATTTCCGAATCGGACCGTACCCAGGAACTTCTCCACGAAGTTAATTAGAAGCTTGAGATTCCCCGTCATGTGCTTCGTGCATCCGGAGTCCATTATGAAGAGAATTATTTCGATCACCTGCAGAAGAATTAGAACACGATGGAGCATTTTCTAAATTGGATTCCATGTTAGTTATGATTTCCGATTCATTAGTTTCCCTAGTTTCATCACTTAGAGGCACACTAACGCTCGTAGTCACATTTTCTGTCCTAACCTTAGGCATCCATTTATATCCTGGAGGACATTGATTAGCAAACCACCATTTCCAAGGCTTTCTAGCAGACTCATATAATTCCCTAATTCTGCTTCTAGGGTTCTTAGTGGTGGAGTCTGATGCAATACTGTTCTTAGGAGGGGTTGCACCAGAATGGTTCACTTTGCGTTTGGGTGTTCTAGGACTAATAGGCATCACAGTTTGCTTCTTAGTTCTAGTTTCTACGCCTTTTACATTATCCGAAACACACATAGCATGATTAACATTAGCACACTTTCCACATTTCACACAAACAAACTTAACTTTCATAGCATTCAAAGTCGAATCATTCAAATCGTCATTACACGCGATTACAGACGTTTTATTCTTAGAAACATTGAAAATCCTAGGGTGGTCTTCTACTTCCTTCATCTTCCCTTGACTTTTGTTTTGCCAGACCTTTTCATTCATGCGAGTGCTCTTAAGCTGGGGCCGGCTAACACTAGCAGTGGGGACTACTCCTGTAGTAAAAGACACACGTCTATTAGTGTTTCTAGAAGTCTGAGGTGATTGACTTTCTTTGTTTTGTGTGGGTTTAGTGGCCAATCTATACATCCCTGGTTTAACCACATTTGTGTTCTTAATGCTTTGTGATCGAATGTGTGTTTTGGGAGTGTTTTGTGGTAACCTATCCTTCCCATCCGTCTTGAGGGCAAACGCAGGTTTTGCAAATGCATAATTAGAGAAAACAGATGGTTTTCCCAAGACAGAGGGTCTAGTCACTTTTTGAGCATTGGGTTGTCTTACGACAGGTTTCTTAACACTAGGTTCCACAATTTTCCCACTCATCTTAGCAATGAGTTTCTGCAACTCTGCTATCGCTCTGTCCCTGTCTTGTAACTGAGCTTTCAACCCTTTAATTTCCAAATTCTGTTCGTTCATTTCTCGAAACGTTTGGGAAAGTTTTTCTTGCAATTTATTATCATGTGGAAAACTACCAACGTCTTTTTGCAAAGCAAGTTCAAGAGAATGACAATGTTTTTGAAGGAAATCAGTTTTGTGTTGAAGTAACTCAAAAGCCTTTTTATCAACATTTTCTTTATGTTTTGAAAGCTCAAGTTCAAGATGCTCACACTCTTTGATTTTATCAAGATATTTGCATGCAACATCATAATATTCATCGATATCAGCACAAGATTGAAGAGTAACACACAAAATATCTTTGGAGAGACATTCTTCTAAGAGTAGATCATATTCGTTTGAAAATTCTAATTTGTCATTTTGAAGGTCATCAATTTCTTTTTCAAGAGACTCAACATATTTCAAATCATCAAACATTTCAGACTGAATTAAATTTTCAAACTCAAGAACATGTTCTTTTATTATCTTCGTATTTGGTATTAAAAGTTCTTTCACAAGCACAGTTATGTCGTGAGGAATCTCGGTTTTCCACTTATCCTTTTGACGTTTCTCCCAATCGCTTGCAACAATTGATTGAACATTATTAACGTGGTGTTTAAGAAAACCAAGTATTTTTCTACTTTTGCTTTTAGAAGCATCTAGAGGCAAATAGTTAATATATTTAAAAACATTAGTTTTCCTCTTAGTGGCAAAAGCTTTTTTCCATTGAATTCTTTTTTGTTTGCATTCTAAAAATAATTCCTCACGAGACTTCTGTTTTTGTGGAGTGAAAAGACCATAAAGACTGTTTTCATAAGCATAGTTATATGGTTTCACAAAATCTTTATTGACCGGTGATCTACTCTCCTCATCCCAAAGGGACGTCTCTTCACTATCGAGGTTAGCTACAGGGCAATCATGATTGGTCCATTCGGACTCGTCAAGATATAAATGGGGGTTCGCAGCTTGAGCTTGTTCGAGGTACTTGGGGGTGGCAAAGCTAGGTTGACCCTTGAAAAACGACCGAGGTGCTATCATTCTTACGGTTTGAATAGAGTCATGTGTATTATAAACAACTTTTTTCAAAAAAATCGACTTGTTCTTCGAGATCCTTTACTTTTTCAGTATCTTTGGTTTGTCTATTTTTGAAATCTGGTTTTAATGTTTCAACCTCTTGTTTCTTCTCGTCAAGAATTTTAGCAGAATCGGTGGTGTTCATAGAAATCCTCTGTTCAAGTTCATTAACTTTTGTTGTGGCAATGTACGTTTTTTGACGTTCATCACTTAATAAAACATTAAATTGACGTTTTTCTTTAGTTAACAAAGCAAGAGCTTCATTGTATTTATTTTCAAAATCGTCCTTTTTAACGTTGATGACACGACTTTTGTACCCCTCAAGCTCGTTGGTCTTTTGAAGAAGCTCAGCCCTATAACTATCAATAGTCTCACTAGATTTTATAAGAGCGGCTTTGCATTCTTCAAAGTTTTGAGTGAGCGCTGCGTTTGCCTTCCTTAATTGCTTTTGATTCTTTCTATTTTCATTGACATCTTTTTGTAAACTAGCAATTAAATTAGCAAGCGCGACACGCTCCTCGTCATCATACTCATTTGCATGTTGATCATCCTCAAACTCATTATTGCACATGTCTGATGAATCGGGTGTGGTATTGCTATCAACCGTTTCCATCATGCACGTGTCAGTAATTGTTGTTGGAAGTTCACTATGCTCATGTGTATCACCAAACACATTATATTCATCAGCATGTTGTACCTTATCAATTGGCTCAGTATCAAAGATAGGACGATTGTCATCTTCAGTGACGTTAAGGACCTCATGAATCTTTGCCATGTATGAATAATGTGCCTCGAGTTCTTGGTCGGAGAGTTCATCATCTGTGTCGTCAAGCATTTCTCCTTCCTCAGCTGACAACTTGATTCCAGCTTCCATTTTCTTTTACAGCAGCATCTTTTCCTTATGATAACCATAATCTTTAACCCTCTTTAGCTGCCTGCATTCCTTGGCCAAATGCCCAAAACCTCTGCAGTTAAAACACTGAATCCCACTTTGTTGCACAACTTGAGTACCAACAGTTTCCCGATTTCCAACAACAGTAGCCACCCTCTGATTATCATACTTAGGTTGTCGATCATACTTTGGAGGACTCGCAACACGTCTTCGTGTGTCATACCTTGGAGGACTCTGAGCATGGGTGTTCCTCGAGTTTGAAGATGTTCGAAGGTTGTTGTTGGTGGGTTTGTAGATTTTCTTATATTGCTTCATAACGAAAGCCATTTGTTTCTTGAATTCCCTATCCTTTTGAGCTATTTCTTCATTACTGTCTTCTTCAGATGATTGCTCAGGTGTGGGTGATGGTGCTCTAGCAACTTCTTTGCCTCGGGATCGTGTTGGAACATATGACTTGGAGACAATGGATGATCGTGGTGATGATGATTGAGTAGAGTAGGTCTTTGAAGTACGGGAGTGATAATCTGGGTAATGTTGAGTGGTAGACACCAAAGCAAGTGGATTGGAAATCTTTGCAACACGTTCAGCTCGAAGTTCATTTGCCTCATTTTGAAATTGTTTCAAGATGTCAAAGATCTTGTGATATGAAACTTCGTCTAACTTTTGTTGTTGTTTCACCAAGGTGACAAACCGTGTCCACTCTGGTTGAAGTTGTTGTAGAAATTGGACATTGACTTGCATGGTGGAAACTTGCAAGTTGTTTCGGGTCATATCATTCATCATCTTGTAGAATCGAGAGTAATAAGAATCAGTTGATTCCCCATCCTTTGATGTAAACTTGCCAAAGTTCCAAAACATCTTAGTTTTCACATCTTGTTTGTTAAGTGATTCACCTTGTTGCATCTTTCAATGGCCGTCCACATTTCTTGAGCAGTAGGACATGCGTCAACCATAGAGTAAATTTCATCTCCAATGCCACTGAGAATTAAGTAGATTGCTTCCTTCTCTGCATCAAACCACGCACGGTTCTCTAGGGTGAGGTCGGTCCTCTTTTCATCACGTTCATATGCGGGTTGTGCGTCACTTGTGTCTGTGGCTGGTACTGCAGGAACTTGAATCCGTGAGAGTTTATAGGGTCCTTCCAAGATACATTGCCTTAAAGCATCACCGTTAGGTTTTGTGTCAAGATAACGTATAAAACGGGATTGCCATTGATCATATCGACCCGACACAAGCATTGGTGGTCTTTCTTTGTTACCTGCCACCATTATGTTGTTGTTCGTCACACGATATTCAGCGGTAGAATCCATCTCAAAGTTCTCTGAAATGATGAATCGAATGTGGATCTTAAGTAGTTGTGTTGTGATTGTTTGGTTGTTGAAATTGCAAAAATTGCGATTTTTTTTTTCTCAGCCCGACAATAAATTCCTCAGTCCGACAAAACGGTAGACCTAAAAAATTTGTAATCACCAAATTTTGAAATTGAACTAGAAATGTCCTAAAACTAGTATGGAAAAAATTTGATTTTACTTGACCTAAAAATTTTAACTCTTTTTTTTTTTTTTTGATCTTCGTGTAAACGATATTCCGAAACTAGTCTAGATGGTGGCTAAGTCTAAAAATTACTCAAACAAAATTTAGCTAAACATGTCATTGGAAAGAGCTCTAATCGGAATGACCTAATCGGAATACCCCAATCGGAATGACCTAATCGGAATACCCCAATCGGAATGTGCTAATCGGAATACCCAAATCGGAATAACCTAATCGGAATGTGCTAATCGGAATACTCAAATCGGAATGCCAATCGGAATCACTGATCGGAATGCAAATCGGAATCGCTGATCGGAATGCAGATCGGAATCACTGATCGGAATGCAGGTCGGAATGTTTTGTTCAATCGGAATGATGATCGGAAAGCTGGTCGGAATGTTGAAACCCTTTTCCGATGCTACTGATCGGAATGACAATCGGAATATATAATCCCTTTTCCGATTACACCAATCGGAATATATCCCACTTTTCTCGGACAAAACTCAACCAATACGTGATTTTAAGCCAAAAAATGATCAAAACACCAAAAAATTTTGTGTTTTTAGCCAAAGTAAATATACCAAATCACTACTAAAACTATGTAGAAGATGTAGATGAAGAAGTAGAGCACGGAAAACACAAAAAATTTGAATCCGAGATGATTTATGGATTAAATCATTCGAATCAAATATAATAACAACAAACAATCACAAATCTACCCCGTGGCGATTGATACCAATTGTTGTCCCATAATATTATGATTGTATACTACACGAATTAAAGAAAGAAAGGAAGATATGAGATGAATTTTAGAGAGAGAAAGTAGTGAGAGAAAGTAGAGAGGAGGAGAGGATTAACTTGTGAATATTAGATTAAGGAATGAGAAAAAATAAACCACCAACCCTCCTAACATGCTAGGAGGGTAGTATATATAGTCCACCCACATGCGGGCTTCTTTATGGACTATATGGTTTGGGCCGGGCTTTCCTTTCGGGCTTTAGTTACTTATTAATGAACTTTAGCCTTAAGTTAAGCCCGTATAACACGACTAAAATACTACCTATTACAACGTTCTAAAATACGATACATAATAAACATATGACCTAGCATTCTTGTTTGGCTCAATATTTTGAGGCTAACAGTCTACCTCATATTGAGATGCTTAGCCCAGCCAAAAGACGACCTGCAAATAAAATAAACCAACATAATCAATAGAAATAAAATAAACCAACATAATCATTAGGGTTTAAGAAGGAGGAGGAATCTATAGTTTTTTTGTCCCGTATATTTTATAAATAATGCATTTTTTTAGGAATATACATGTAACTAGGGATTATATCTTGATGTAGTTTTTAAAAAATTAAAAGATATCAACATAATTGTATCATGATATATCGGAAATATTTGAAAAAAGATATCAGTAAATAGATTATCTGTGTTGATATTAAATTAGGATGAATATATTATCTATGTTTTTATTAGATTCCAAATAATAAATATAAGGGTTTAAAATATTAAACAAAAACAATCCAATAGCTCAACTAGAAAACACCAAAACTAATAGGCTAGAGGTCATGAGTTCGAATCATGCAAACCCCATTTAGCAAAAATATTTTTAAAATTAAACATGACCTGTTCATATGAGGTCTTACCCGGTTCAAACCGGTCAAGATCATACCCGGACCGGTCAAGACCTTCAAAACACAATTTTAAAACGCAGTTTTCAAAACTGCGTTTCCAAAACGCGATTTTCAAAAAACTACGTTTTCATACAAATATTTCGTGGTATTTGGAGATTTTCTAGGAAATTCTGAACTACTATTGGCTAAAAGATGTGACTGGGATTGAAACTGTGGTTTCAAATCATAATTATACCTATATATAATATAGCGATATATATATTTATATATATATATATATATATATATATATATATATATATATATATATATATATATATATATATATATATATATATATATATATATATATATATATATATATATATATATATATATATACTAGCCTTTAGACCCGTCCGGTGGACGAGCTAGCTTTAAGTATATATATTTTTAATGAAAATTGAATTTATGTGTGTTTATATTAGATGTTTAGTATATATAGTGTTAGTTATGGCATTGATATTTTAATAATGTAGCATAGAATAGACAAAAATACCATATTTTAAGATATTTTATTTATTTAAGAATATTATGAGTTAATTGAATTTCCATACGTTAACGGTATGAATAAGTTTGTTACATAAATTTTTTTTTTAATTTTAATCATATTGTATAAATAGTTTATGTATTTTTGAATTTTATGATGTAATAAATTTTATATATGTTAATGTTATGAATAACGTTTTTATATTAATTTTTTTGAAATTAATATTATTGTTGTGCATTTTTATAGAATTTTATATATATGTATATATATATATATATATATATATATATATATATATATATATATATATATATATATATATATATATAATATATATATATATATATATATATATATATATATATATATATATATATATATATATATATATATATATATATATATATATATATATATATATATATATATATATATAACACCCCCAAAATTTATACAACTCAATACAGCGGAAGACTAGTTGGTGTTACGGGATAGCACATTACTGCATCATGGACAACGCATAAAAATCGCGTCGTTTAATAATAAAACATTTCCATTCATAAATATCAAATTTACATAGGTCCCAAGTCATATTATTTCATACAAAGTTTTACAAAGTATTTGAATGGAAAATATAGTTTAAGTGCGGGCCATGAATTCTTGTCGTCTTCCCGAGAATTACCTTCAAGAACCTGAGATAAAACATGTTAAAAGAAAAGGTCAACGATAACGCCGAGTGAATTCATAGAGTTTAATAAACCATCAATATAATATCGGTATAAAATTATTACCGAAAATCATTTTGTACAAATCATTTTAATAGGCCATAAAATAGCCAAAGTCATTTTATACAAATCCTTATCGAAAATCATAATATAGGCATTTGCATTAAAAATCATTATACAAGCCAATGTCGTAAAAACATCATACAATACGTTTGATAACGTTGTATAGATTAAATAAAAACCGTTATATGAATATGGTTATATAAAACCAAAACACGAACATAATATCAATAGTATGACCGTGTATTGCTAGTCAGGCAATACATCGTAATTCGGTGCGTATAGGAGTATTTCGTTAATTGGATTATTATAAGCCACATGACATTGTTACCTTACTAAACCAAACAACGGGTAGCTAACCCGATACTCAATTTGCCCATCTAAATTAGCGAGTCGTCACAAAGGTCATGCTATGGAAATCTTCTCATACATAAATTCGCTTACCAATCAACGTGGCACGACGGGGATCAGCCGTCAAGGCGCGAACTGGGGTGATCGTCCCCAAATAGTACTATTATATGCATAAGCGTCTACCAAATCCCGGTAGTTCACAATTCATGCTAATGGGACTTTTAGTGACATAACCTAACTTTAATAATCCATTTTATTTCATCTATCAGGTCCTTTAATCATTCATAGGGTCATACAATCATCTGGGTCCAAATCAATAAACAAACAATCGGGACAACTAGTGTCCTATTTTATAAAAACTAACATGTTATCTCCCTAGCGGGTTTATAAAACATTTCATAAAAACATTTAAAAGAGTGCGAGGCTATAAACTCACGTTGATGTGGGAAGGCGGGTTATCGGCAATTCGGACGTTCGGTACGTGCTTCAATCACAGAAACCTAGACAAATAATACTCGTCTTAGACTCATGTCCAATGTCTTTATAAAAATAACAATTATGTATACATATGATGATTTTATATATATGATGATCCAGTGGGTTTACATGTTCTCTTTTACTCATTTTTGTGCTCACGTATTGGTAACTTCTTACTAGTTTACTAGTTATACCTATTTACGTGTTTTAGGTCCAATAAGCCTATTATAAGTTCATTAACTTGTATTAGTCCATTTCATACTTGTATTATCAGTATCTACACTTTACAAGTTGGGCCTAAATGGGTTAAGCCCAATAAATAAGTTTATAAGTGTTTTAGCCCATTTTGTTGTATTATTAGTCCAATAATGTTAACTTAGTCCGTTAATGTCCATATGTTATATAGTTCGGGTTTTATCGGTTTTTACTTGTTATATACGTTTATATATCAGTATATGAGTTTTAAAAACTTTAAATTAGACGGGTTTGATCGTCTAAGTTTTAATTGGCGAAAAACGTAAATTTTACGGTAATAGCCGAAAAAGTCGTAAAAATCATGTTTATAGTCTTATAACTTATAAAACTTATCAAACTACCATTTTTATAAAATGTCCACTTGTTTATCCTTATACATATTTATATAAATGTATTATATAAGTTAGTGGGTTTAATTCACATTTTATACTATTTTTAGTTGAGTGCTTATATAATACTATTATACTTTAATTTCTAAAATCTGATTTTTATTTTCATGTTCACCAAAACTGCCATATCTAGAGTTCTATATGGAGATAGAAGCTCAAATTTTTATGACATAAACTACATGATATGTGCTCCATTTAACTCTTCTATAGCTACTGTTGAATCAGCCTCTAACTATTTTCTAAAAATCGTCCAAAACAGTGAACTCAGATTTGTACTCTAAACTTGTTTTGATCATATCTCACTCATTACAATGATTCCATTGCATGGCCAACTCTCACATGTGTACAAGACATATTACTTACTGTTTATCTATTAATATATGCCATTTTTATCAGTTCATTATATGATTCTTTACTGTTTTATACAGCCAACAATTTAAACAAGATTTAAGCGTTGTTTCTGATAGTTTTTCATCTTTTTAAGCATGTTTATCAACACCAAATCCCCACACAATATTTTTAATCATCATTCATTATCATATACATATACATAAGTAAAAGAAATACAAGATTACATAATCAAAAATAACAAGAGGATGAGGAGAACAATGTTTATACCACCATGATGATGTAGGTTGTGATCAAAACATGGATTTTGATGGAGAAACTTGTGAATAACCAAGACCATCTTCAAGACCACCATTCTTCATGAACACCTTGTGGAAAATCATCCCCAAGACTTCATGGAAACTCCTCCTTGGATGTTATAAGCACCACCAATCAATAGGGCTCCAAAAGGTTTTCATCATGTGTGTAAATAACATGAGATTTCATGGTTAATTTTGATCATGATGGGTGTTTAATGGTGGATGTTGTACGGCATCTTAGAGAGAGCGAGAAGAAAGATGAAGTTGTTTGAATGAGTTGCAAAATGAGAAGTGGTTTATGTTAAAGCTAGTTAGTGGTTTTGAAAGATGTAGCTTACATTGTAAGCTTACAAGTTAACAAGTGTTAACTTGTTAAGGAAATCATGACACATAAGGGTGGGAGTCATGGTTTTGCCGTCCCATGTGTAGGGGGTGGGGCAAAACTTGTTTTTGTCTCATCCCCAATTATTTACGGGTACTCCTCGATTCTAGTTTCCTCGATTTGCGTGCCCTCGGGTCGTTTTACGAAAAACGTTTTTATAAATTATGAATCAACGGCACAAAACGAATCTAATAAAAATTATTTCATCAAAAACGGAGTTCGAAAACGTAAATACGTAATCCTAAGGTTTCCGGTTTAGTCGTAAAGGACGTTAAATTAAAATTGTAAGTCCTAATCTCTTCTCGTAAATTTGTGAGTTTATGAACCAACACAAATTTAAAATTCCAAAAAAATATTCACGGATAAATTTATTTTCTGAAATGTCGGACTGTCACCAAAGACGATGTACGTAAACGTGAGCACGTAACGTAGAATCCTCCGGTTTAGACGTAGTCGATGCTACTTCAAGACGTAAATCCAAATTTCTTCCAAAAAATAAGTGAGTTCATAATATAACTTTAAAATAATATTTTTAAATAATATTTGAGAATAAAATATCAACTATAAATTGACGGATTGTCACAACATTTACCCCTAAACAGGATCTTTGTCCTCAAAGATCATCTTACCTTACTACTCGCTTCTTATAGAGTTAAAGCCATGTGGGTATTTCCTCCACATTTGGTCTTTTCTCACAAGTGTAATTCATTATAATACGCGAGTTTCATCAAACATAACTACGGAAATAAGATCAGGCTTAATGTTGACTTACTTTCTCTATCCATGATGTTCATGGGTTTTTGATGAATGAAACTTTTCGCCGATCTAAACATTACTAAGAAACAATCAAATTCTCACTTGATAGATATTCCATCAAGTTTGATATTTGAATCATAATTCACGCAGCTCTTGAAGTCCTAGGGTAGATCCAGCTTCTATGCCTTTCAAACCAACCTTTTACATCATCTTAATGCTCTCATACAACGGGGACTCATATCCCATGATCTTTCAGTTCATTAATTCATTTTTTCCATAGTTAAAATTTTTGGCATAACTTCGCTACCCATCTGGCACTTCAAGATCTACATTTCATATTCACATAACCTCCTACCTACTATCGGCAGTCAATAATCAGATCCTAATTTCAACAATCATTTCAGGTCTCGCGGGTCGAGTATTTTGTAAGGTTAGGTTCGCCATCATAGGAAACCTTAAACCTAAAAGATATGTCCAACTCACAATGGGTGTATGTCGGGTGTCTACATCTCAACTCCTGCTTACAAATGCTCTAATAATTAGATCATGACATGATTCGATCTCGATTCTAATGCGATAGTTATCAATGATAATCTCTCCAAAGGAAAACGATTATACGGTCTATTATTAAAGGTCAATCATTCAAACATAGAACATCACTTATAGTATTTTGTATCGTTACTTTACCTCGTCCTTTCGATTGGGGTGGTACATAGTACTCTCATCAAGGTTCGTTCTCAATGACTTCTGAGCAAATCTCTAGAAATTCGATGCGAAGCGAGGATCTTGATAGAGATGATTGATACGGCACACTATTTTTACACAACTCTTTTAAATACAAAAGAGTCAATTTCTTCATCAAGAATCTATCGTTAATAGGAATGATATTAGCAGATTTGGTCAGTCTGTCGACGATGACCCAAATCGAATCAAATTCAGATGATGACCTTTGCAATAGCTAGACGTTTACTAATGTATGAGGCGATGTCTGCCTTCATAATTTTCAATCAGTACAATTTCTTCAGATAAAGATACATTAAATCAGAAATGACAGGAATAGAATACTTATACTTACAAGATTTCAATATGACTACATCTCTAAATCTTCATATTTAGGCAACCACAAGTGGCCTTTTATACATTTAGCGCCATCGACTTCTAAATTTTTAATGGTTCACATTAGCCGTGAAACCTTTCGTTATTTATATTATCCCTCTTACAAACATCAACTATATTTTAAATTTCTCGACAATTTATTTTGCACCTTCATTATTAAGAAACATGTCCTAATTGGTTCTTTATATTTTCTATATAATGTGTCGATATCTACATTCACCTTTCCTGATGATATAATTATCATGTCCACAGTTCACTCAGATATTCTTTCTTCATACTTTCTAAGTTTTAATTTCGTCTCATCTATTATTTTTCTTAGTTTTGCTCAATCCGACGTTTTTAAAGCGTCGATAATTATTACAAATAAATTATTAATAATTATTAGATTTTTATGAAATGTAAACGTGAAAGTTTTAATTTTCTCAGTTCGTCTAATTATAGAAAAATGTTCAAAATAAATTTGAATTTAGTTAACACAATTTTTGTTGATTTATTGAAAATAATTAATAGGATCCGTATATGTTCGAAAAATCTTTGTTTATATATTTGTCAAAATTTTCTTAGTTTAAAAACGTAAATTATCGTTTCAAATTTCAAGTCATGGTTTAACTGGTTTCCTCAATTCCGCTTAGGTTGTCTTAAGGTATGCAAAAACATTTACCCCTAAAAAAGAGTTTAGTTAAATGTTTTGGTTATAAGGGAATGATCCCTAAAAAAATCCTTTGTTAAAACATTTTTCAAAATATATTTCCATTTTCTTTTTGTTATAACCCTAAGCCTTAATGGCTCTTATTTGAAGAGTCGGTATAGATTCCATTATCTATTAATCACATAGTCAAATACTCAAGGTACAAGTTTTCATTGTTCAGCCATTTCAGGGCAATCTATAAATAATTATTAACTCATTCTTATTCATATAAACAAACAAATGGTCCTTAATGATCTCAAGCATGAAGTTATCAATTTACAGCCTACACACGTGATTCACCAATTTATGAATGTTACATGTGCATCGGTCAATCCAAACGACATAACATGAAACTCATAATGCTCATTACAACTTCTGGATGTAGTGATTGGAATACATAATCTTTTTCACGGACGCGAAATTGATGATAACCATGCCGTGGATCAAATCTTTAAAACATACGCTAGAACCTTGTAAATGATCAAACAAATCTTCCATTTCGAGTCATGGATATCGTTTTCAATTGTCAATTTACTCAGTTCGCAGTAATCTATAAATATAAGGAATGATAACACAATAGCTCTTTATGATGGCGAGCTCGGTAGAACCAAAATCTTTCTCCGACAACTTTCTCAGTTGTACGGTAATTCCTTTAATTCAGATGGTGCTGACGTAAAGTGCACAAGCCACAGGTGCAGCATCGGGAATATAATCAATACCAAATTTCAATCTGCCTTAATGGCGAAAGTCTATGTAATTCATCAATAAATACTTCCTAAAGTTTCAGATAACAGAAACATCTTTTAATAATTTCATATTAGGTTCTTTCTAGATTATAATATCTATGACTAGTTCACAACCATTCACGGTATAAATTTCAAGTCTAAATGCAGGATATGGTCATCCATCAAGAATTATTTAGATCACTTTTGATAATCAACATCTTATCATTTAGGGGAATTCTATTCGAGTTCCCATCAATTAAGACAATGTCGTCATGTCATAATCAATCAATCCATTTACTGGAATTATCAACTTTTTAGTTTCATTACCATTGATAAGATGTGAACCTCTCAAAAGACTAATAATAACTCATAATCCTTCACAAATTCAAGGATATCTGGAGACAGAACTACTATTAAAAGAGTAAGGTCAACGCATAATCTATGCGAGAGAAATTCAAATCAGATACAGACGAAAACATTTAACGAATATGAGTATATCCCATGTTTTCATAATTTGAGTACGCATTCGAAAGCTCCTCGGATCGTTACCCATGTCATTCAAATGAAATCAAATCAAAAGAAATGATAAGAACGTCGATACATCCAGTCGGGTATCAACACTCGGTAATCAAATACTTTTCCTAAGAATCTCACTACGGGAGAATTGGACAAGAAAGAATTGTCAACTGTCAAATAAGACAATTTCCACAGATGAGTAAATTCGACTCAGAAGAATAAATAGTACGGGCACATATGTAGGTGTCCCTATCAATATGTCCCTATTTTTCACACTTCTTGCAGATCTCGTAAAATTTAATCTTTCACAATCTTCAAAGAAAATGTAGTGTTTATTCATTAGTTTTATGGTGACTACTAATCAGCCTTGCATGGTCACTTCCAAATTGTATGACTACTAATCAGCGCAACTATATACAATTTCAAGATTAACGATGCAATACTCAGTTCGCCAAAATTTTATCATTATGTTTATAATAAAAACATTTTCATACTTAATTCTTAAATAAGAATCAAAAATAAATTTACAAAGTTTTTCTTTATTATCAAAACAATTAAGTTTTCCAAGGTGTTTTATAAACAACTTTATTTCGATAACAATCACTTATAAATCTCACTTTGAATAATCCTTATAGTGATGAAAATACAAGTTTCTCAAGGGATACTATTTTATCTTTTAAAAACAATCAGTGATCAGCAAAAGAGTGATGAAGAGTTGTTCACCAAGAACTAACTACAATATAATAGGAAATGAGCCTTAGCCAAATAATCATGAGGTTCATGATCTCGATGGCACTCAAAAAGAATAATTCACAACGTAACTCAAATCGAGATGAGTACTTGTTCAATGGTTGCATCACTAATGTGAACATTAGGATGAAGCAATAAAAGATAGATAACATCGATACATGTAGGATTTAGCAATCAAAGGTAGTCTTTTTCATTAATCACAAATAAGTCAAAATTGTACCGTAACACATTACGTGTCACTATGTCATACAATTCTCAGAACTCATCCTACCAACTGATATCTCAGTTAAGTTAGGGATTTTTAAAAGATACCACAATGAATACTAATCTACAAGAGTCATTAGGTGTTCCACATGTCCCGAAAGATCCATCGGTCCCAATTCAGAAGAAGAATTCTTCAATTTATTTCTTGGACACTGGGCATCCTTGTTAGTGGACAATGGCTTTGGAACAACCCTTAACACAAACCTACAATCAATTAAAACCTTATAATTCAATCACAGGACTTAACGACTTCCTCTTAACAATCTCATATTCCATACGGGTTGAATTTTACTTTATTCAAGTTTCAATCAACGTATACTCAATGCAATATCCTCCCTCATTTTCCAATACTTTGAACCTTTTTCTTATACCTTAATAGGGCAATAAAATCTTGATATGATCAATACTTAATTTCCAATCCTATATCTCTTACATCAACAATTATCAAATGAGTCACTAGTATTAAATGACTTGATCATTCAACTAGACTTCTCGGAAAGGTACTAGTGGCATGAGGCTTTTGGGTAATGGTTCCAATGACAGCCTCAAGTGCAACATTCACCCTTTCGATTTCAATTTAAGAATTGGATGACAACGAATCAGATGACATCTTTCTAGGTGGTAACGTTTTGTAAAACTCCACTCTATAAGGAAAGATCGTCATGACATCGATATCAGATTTAATCTCGCCAATCCTTTTTCAATATCACAATCAACTAATATCTACATTTCTATGAATATCATCCATTTGTCGGGATCATAAATATCCACAACTTGATTTAGATCTAGGATAGCTAGAATTCCTACGAGAATAACTTCGATTAATTACTAGGGAGGTTAGGGTTTCTTGTGACAATCTACGTCGTATAAATACCTCGTATAAATATCAAAATAATCATCAAACAATCATGTAATAAAATTACATCATATATATATATATATAATCCAAGTTATATATATATTAAAATAACACTTCTCAGTCTGGCCTTGTCGGTAACTCGGGAATTTTTCGGCACCGTTATAGTCAAAAGATTTTTAGACATTTTTAGAAAAATGTTTATAGTTAGAAGATTTTGAATTGTTTTATCCAAAACCTTAGTTTTAAAAATCTTTCGTTCTCTATAACGAGAGCTCTGGTACCAAACTGTAACACCCCCAAAATTTATACAACTCAATACAGCGGAAGACTAGTTGGTGTTACGGGATAGCACATTACTCGCATCATGTACAACGCATAAAAATCGCGTCGTTTAATAATAAAGCATTTCCATTCATAAATATCAAATTTACATAGGTCCCAAGTCATATTATTTCATACAAAGTTTTACAAAGTATTTGAATGGAAAATATAGTTTAAGTGCGGGTCATGAATTCTTGTCGTCTTCCCGAGAATTACCTTCAAGTACCTGAGATAAAACATGTTAAAAGAAAAGGTCAGCGATAACGCCGAGTGAATTTATAGAGTTTAATAAACCATCAATATAATATCGGTATAAAATTATTACCGAAAATCATTTTGTACAAATCATTTTAATAGGCCATAAAATATCCAAAGTCATTTTATACAAATCCTTATCGAAAATCATTATATAGGCATTTGCCTTAAAAATCATTATACGAGCCAATGTCGTAAAAACATCATACAATACATTTGATAACGTTGTATAGATTAAATAAAAACCGTTATATGAATATGGTTATATAAAACCAAAACACGAACATAATATCAATAGTATGACCCTGTATTGCTAGTCAGGCAATACATCGTAATTCGGCGCGTATAGGAGTATTTCTTTAATTGGATTATTATAAGTCGCATGACATTGTTACGTTACAAAACCAAACAACGGGTAGCTAACCCGATACTCAATTTGCCCATCTAAATTAGCGTGTCGTCACAAAGGTCACGCTATGGAAATATTCTCATACATAAATTCGCTTACCAATCAATGTGGCACGACGGGGATCAACCGTCAAGGCGCGAACTGGGGTGATCGTCCCCAAATAGTACTATTATATGCATAAGCGTCTACCAAATCCCGGTAGTTCACAATTCATGCTAATGGAACTTTTAGTGACATAACCTAACTTTAATAATCCATTTTATTTCATCTATCAGGTCCTTTAATCATTCATAGGGTCATACAATCATCCGAGTCAAAATCAATAAACAAACAATCGGGACAACTAGTGTCCTATTTTATAAAAACTAACATGTTATCTCCCTCGCGGGTTTATAAAACATTTCATAAAAACATTTAAAAGAGTGTGAGGCTATGAACTCACGTTGATGTGGGAAGGCGGGTTATCGACAATTCGGACGTACGGTACGTGCTTCAATCACGGAAACCTAGACAAATAATACTCGTCTTAGACTCATGTCCAATGACTTTATAAAAATAACAATTATGTATACATATGATGATTTTATATATATGATGATCCAGTGGGTTTACATGTTCTCTTGTACTCATTTTTGTGCTTACGTATTGGTAACTTCTTACTAGTTTACTAGTTTTACCTATTTACGTGTTTTAGGTCCAATAAGCCTATTATTAGTTCATTAACTTGTATTAGTCCATTTCATACTTGTATTATCAGTATCTACACTTTACAAGTTGGGCCTAAATGGGTTAAGCCCAATAAATAAGTTTATAAGTGTTTTAGCCCATTTTGTTGTATTATTAGTCCAATAATGTTAACTTAGTCCGTTAATGTCCATATGTCATATAGTTCGGGTTTTATCGGTTTTTACTTGTTATATATGTTTATATATCAGTATATGAGTTTTAAAAACTTTACATTAGACGGGTTTGATCATCTAAGTTTTAATTGGCGAAAAACGTAAATTTTACGGTAATAGCCGAAAAAGTCGTAAAAATCATGTTTATAGTTTTATAACTTATAAAACTTATCCAACTACCATTTTTATAAAATTTCCACTTATTTATCCTTCTACATATTTATATAAATGTATTATATAAGTTAGTGGGTTTTAATTCACATTTTATACTATTTTTAGTTGAGTGCTTATATAATACTATTATACTTTAATTTCCAAAATCTGATTTTTATTTTCATGTTCACCAAAACTGCCATATCTAGAGTTCTATATGGAGATAGAAGCTCAACTTTTTATGACATAAACTACATGATATATGCTCCATTTAACTTTTTATACAGCCAACAATTTAAACAAGATTTTAGCTTTGTTTCTTATAGTTTTTCATCTTTTTAAGCATGTTTATCAACACCAAATCCCCACACAATATTTTTAATCATCATTCATCATCATATACATATACATAAGTAAAAGAAATACAAGATTACATAATCAAAAATAACAAGAGGATGAGGAGAACAATCTTTATACCACCATGATGATGTAGGTTGTGATCAAAACATGGATTTTGATGGAGAAACTTGTGAATAACCAAGACCATCTTCAAGACCACCATTCTTCATGAATACCTTGTGGAAAATCAGCCCCAAGACTTCATGGAAACTCCTCCTTGGATGTTATAAGCACCACCAATCAATAGGGCTTCAAAAGGTTTTCATCATGTGTGTAAATAACATGAGATTTCATGGTTAATTTTGATCATGATGGGTGTTTAATGGTGGATGTTGGGCGGCATCTTAGAGAGAGGGAGGAGAAAGATGAAGTTGTTTCCATGAGTTGCAAAATGAGAAGTGGTTTATGTTTAAGCTAGTTAGTGGTTTTGAAATATGTAGCTTACATTGTAAGCTTACAAGTTAACAAGTGTTAACTTGTTAAGGAAATCTTAACACCTAAGGGAGGGAGTCATGGTTTTGCCGTCCCATGTGTAGGGGGTGGGGCAAAACTTGTTTTTGTCTCATCCCCAATTATTTACGGGTACTCGATTCTAGTTTCCTCATTTGCGTGCCCTCGGGTCGTTTTACGAAAAACGTTTTTATAAATTATGAATTAACGGCACAAAACAAATCTAATAAAAATTGTTTCATCAAAAACGGAGTTCGAAAACGTAAATACGTAATCCTAAGGTTTCCGGTTTAGTCGTAACGGACGTTAAATTAAAATTGTAAGTCCTAATCTCTTCTCGTAAATTTGTGAGTTTATGAACCAAAACAAATTTAAAATTCCAAAATAATATTCACGGATAAATTTATTTTCTGAAATGTCGGACTGTCACCAAAGACGGTGTACGTAAATGTGAGCACGTAACGTAGAATCCTCAGGTTTAGACGTAGCCGATGCTACTTCAAGACGTAAATCCAAATTTCTTCCCAAAAACAAGTGAGTTCATAATATAACTTTAAAATAATATTTTTAAATAATATTTTAGAATAAAATATCAATCATAAATTGACGGATTGTCACAATATATATATATATATATATATATATATATATATATATATATATATATATATATATATATATATATATATATATATATATATATATATATATATATATATATATATATATATATATATATATATATATATATATATATATATATATATATATATATATATATATATATATATATATATATATATATATATATATATATATATATATATATATATATGTATTATTATTTAAGTAGTTCATTCAATAATTCGTAAGTGCAAGGTTTAGTTTAGTATTACCTATATTTTCATTTCAGTATTTTACTATGTTGTGTAAAGTTTTCAAGTTTAGCTTATCTAACATTTTCCATAACAATATCTTACTAAAGAGTATTAATAATCAAGTTTAGTAACAATATATATACACTTAGTTCACATAGCATAAAATACCCTAAGATCTATATGCTTAACTAATAAGGTCCCAAAATAAAATCCCAAAAAAGTTTTTATAAGTTATAGTCTAATTTTAAATAAAAGAAAAATCATTTTATTTTTATTTTATTTAAAAATTTATCTTGTTCTGTATAACTAATGCTCTGATACCATTCTCTGTGACACCCCAGGTAGGGTCAAAATGTGCGGAAATATCCATGGTGATGTCACTAGGGTGGATCGATAGCATAATCCCATAGAGCATAAGATAAAGAGTTATTTAAATCAGATTACATGTTTCATAAACAAATAAAATAAAATTGTCTTAAACATGGAAGAAGGTGATTGTTTATGTTTCCCAAATAGAACCCCTAATGAGTCCTATGATGCATATTACTAACATGATGGAGACCATGCACAAACCACGTACTAACTTCATATTCCTATACAAAACATACTAAAGGGGGTCAACATAAAGTTGGTGAATTTTTAGGTTTTAACAATTAATTAGTTTGGACATACATTAATCATGGAAGTAACAATGCACAAAGAATTTTTACTAAAATTTAGATTACATTTGTTTATTATTAGAAACTAAAGCTTAACCTTCCATAGTCCTCAACAGTGGAGGACGTAGTGTCTTACAAAAAGACACTCATTCCAGTTCTAACATGGTATGCGTCTGTTGTCCCGACCAAGGCACAGTGAGCATGACTCACCCAGACGGGGATGGTCAATCCCTAATAGATCCATTTATAACATTCAGGCGATTTACAACAATTTAACAGTTCCAATAATAATCAATCATAGTCAAGTTTATACAATCTTGTTATGTCCATTAAGTGTTTGCATATCATCTTTCCCAAATGAGAAAGTTTTATCAAAAGTTTATATGGGGCTGTAAACTCACCTGAGAGTAGGCAATAGCTGTTTAATACGAATATCCAATTAAAGCTCACGCCAAAGTTATGCATAATCAGATAGTACAGTCTTAATAGATAGTACAAAGAACATATATGTATGCTTATACAGAGTTCATTTATGCTACGGCATTTATCTAAATAACCGTAGTTCAAGTATCATCAATATTCATTTAACTTATCTATATAAGTTTCATTTCTAAGTAAACATAAAATATTTAACTATTAATATCAGTTAGCATACATGTATTTATAATAATCATTCAACTTACAATTAAGTTTCTTAGTTAAGTTGACATAAAATATTCTACTTAAAATATTAGTTTACGTTCTCCGTTCAAGTATTATAATCACTCATTTACTACTTAAGTTTCATTATTAAGCAAATATAAAAATTCTACTTAATATTAGTTCACGTTCGTAGTTCATGTATTATAATCATTCATTTAAACCTTAATATTAAGTTTCATATTTTAAGTAGACGTAAGATGTTCTACTTAAATATTTACATTCACTTTATCCAACGTTCATATAAATTTTATTTTCTAAAAGTATATGAGTTTATGTATGAGTAATACATATTCATAATTGTTTATACAATTATTTCCTAAAGTAAATATAAATATTTTATTTAAAAAAAATAAAAAAAAATATTTTATTTAACTTTAAAGTTCCCATAAGTTATTTTAATATTTATAAATAATTTAAACGTAAGAATTTATACCTTAATTCTTATGCTCTAAGTATTTTAATTATGTTTTATTATAATTAAATAGATTTTAGGGTTAGGGCTTGTTAATGTTTCGAAATATGGCAAAACTAGTCCCTCTATATTTTAAACAAGTATAACTTTTGGATTTTAAATATTTAGTACCTAGGGCTTGTTAAAGTTTCGGCTTATGGCAGATTTAGTCCCCCTAGTTATATCTAGGTTTTGTAACTTTACTAAAATTACAAAAACAGCCCCTAGGGCTTCTTTAAGTTTCGGCAAATTACAAGAATAGTCCTTAGGGTTATAAAATGACAAAATAACTTTTAGAAACTTCCTAAAATGGTCCCTAGGGTTTAATTTGCCACGGATAGTATTTATTAAACCCTATACTTTTGGATATTTACATTTTTAGTCCTTGTGTTTACTAGTTTATCAAAACGAGTTTCATAAGTTACGGTTTTAGTCCATAAGTTTTATAAATTGTCATTTTCATCCAAAAAGTTTTTATAAGTTATTTTTATTATAAAAACTTTTATTTTAACATTCAAACTTTATATGGGCTCATTAAACGGGCTAAACATCTAATAGGCTATTTTAGTGGGCTTAAGTATATCTCAAGTCCACTAATTTATTTAAATGGACCTTTAAATCATTTATTGGGCTTAATACACTTTTAAGTCCTTTCATTAGTTAAATGGGCCTAAGTGTAATCTTAAGTTCATTTAAGTTACTAAGATTTATCAAATGGGCTTATTGGGTCCATTAAGTATTAGATTAACATTTCATGGGCTTAAATAGTCCATTAACACTACGTTACATTTTATGTAAGTTTTAACTTAGGATATTCTTATAAACTTATTAGTGGCTTATTCATATTTAGTTTTAAATCTAAATAGGAGAATAAAACTTATAGTTTGTTTTATGTGATGTACCAAAATAGATCTAAGTGTGTTATAAGGTTGCAAGTAAGTCATAAGCCCTAGTAGGAGCTTATATCTCATGGCTATAATTAGTTATAGCTTATTAAGATAAGTCAAGTCTCATTTTAAGGTTGCATGTAAATTATAAGTGTTACAAAAAATAGATCTAGCTATGTACACATCAAGAAAATAAGTCACAAGTCCAAAATGAGATCTAAACTATGTCTAGACCTAAAAATCAATCATAGATTCATGTACACACATATATAGCCGATGGCTATATTTTTAAATCTTGGTATTTCCAAGATGAACACTTTAGCTAATCTTTAAGTCTTGTAAATATTTACAAAAAAAATACATCATGATTATCTAAAATACATGCATGTTCCCAAGGTTACTATTATACCAAGGAGACTACATATAGCCCACGGCTATATTTTCTCTTCCCACGGTTCCCATAAGATTTTATAAGCTTGTTTTATGTTTAACATACTCAAGTTAATCTTTATCATTAGATCTATGGTTTATAATATCATGCATGTACATCTAACCCATTTTAGGTCTTATGTAACCCAAGGCTACATTTATAGAAATAAGTTGTTTTTATGATTTTTAATATTCCATTTAACATGTATCATTTCATATTCCATTATTCAAGACTTAGGAAACAAATCATATGGTCACCATTTATTTTAGCCGTGACCTTTAAGGTCATGGTTTTCATGATCTTTAAGTTAAATAAGTTCATTTTATGAGATCTATGATTATTAGTTAACCATATTCCATAGAACAAGATTTGTAACCCATGAAACATTTAGATTTATAAAAGCTTTCATATTGTTTTCAAATCTAGTTTAAAACATAGAATACAAATCATATGTTTCTAATTAGAAGATTTTAAATCATGTATATGAGTTTCATAATTATTCCGTGACCTATAATGGTCATAGCTTTATCAAAACTTTATTTTTAACATGTTATTTACTTGTGTTTATAGATGTATGATGATGCATGCATGAAGTAATGAAAGAATATGATGTGTATACCTTTCTTGCCTAAAAGTACCAAGAATGATCTAGATGAACAAGGAGATTTGAGATCTACTCAAGATGATGAAGAAAACCCTAGTACAAACCAAGCCGTGTCCTTGATGATTTCGACTAGGGCTTGTTTATGGTGATTTCAAAAGGAATGATACTACTAATGATTTGTAGTAAAGATGAGACAAGAATCTTGGTGGATTTAATACTTGGTTTTAGATGTATATGGCTTTAAGCCGTATGATTGAGAGAGAAGAGGATGAGAGAAACAAGATTAGATTGCTTGAGAGAATGTGAGAGTATGTGTGTGTGTTTTTGGCTAAAAGGGGAGAGAGAGAAGGGCAAAAGGCATGACTTTTCCTGGTAAGAGAAATCTTGCCAAGTGTAAGCCTTTATGTTTCCCATGCATCTCTTCTCCATCCACATACCCTTGGTGTCGTGTATAGCTAACCAAAAAGGGTACGGTGGGCTTGTGTTGGGCTCACACACAAAGGAGGGTGATGGTCTTGGGCTAGTCTAAGAGTTTAAGTATACCCCTAGTTCACTTACACACATATTGTGGCTAAATACTTACTTATAGTATATTTCCAAATTGTCTTAAGTGTGGTACACACAATTTTAGTTATTACTTCATTACTTGTTTTTCCTAGTTGTAAGTTCATGGTCTTAGGTTATGAAGTTGTTTTCAACAAAGATGTAACTAAAAGTATAGTTACATGATAGTCATGTTTATACACATCTTAAGGAAATATAACACATGAATAAGTATCCTAGGATTATTGGGTGGAAATTTATTATATAAAATCATGGTAAAATCATGGATTTTACAACAAACCTCCTCAACAAGGAATGGGGTTTTTCTATAAAAACCCCCAAAATATATGTGTAAATCATTCCATCTTTACTTTACTGTTATAATGCAAAATTAGAGTTTGGATTAATTGTATTTCTTTTTTATAGTTTTGTAATAATTTTCAGTGATTAATAAAAGTTCTTTTGGTTTAAATTGTTCTTGAGTTTATTAATGTTAAACTTCTTGCAATTATTCTTCTACAATCTAATTTTGATATTAGAATATAAAATATTATTTAATTAAGCTGAAAAATAGCTTGAATTAAATAATAAAGTGAAATTTGGAATAAAATCAAACCCCAATGGTTTGATTAATAGAAAGCTGCTGAATGATTTTTGGTTCGAGCTATACTATTTGCTCGTGGTGATATGATGGTTCGTGTTTGGTTCATGGTTCGAGAAGGGTGTAAATGGTTCGAGTAATGGAGGTTTCATTTCGGTTCTAAAGAATGCTTAGCGCATTCTTCATCATCGAAGGGTTTCTCCAAAAGGTCAAACTCACTTAATTTTTATGTTATTTATATTTTTAGATTAATTTGTTTAAGTTCTTTTAGTGAATTGAATGCTTAGATGGATTTGAACGTGTAGCCGTTTATCTGTTATTGAATTACTTTATTAAGGAGTGTTGGATTTTGTCATTTGTTTTACTGAATTAGGGTATACTGATATTTGTCTGCTGAAATCTGAGAGTATTTCGAATATTTGGTTAAGTACTGAAAAGCTTATGAGGGTATGATTTCTAGCTGATAATTCTTTGTTGTATGGATGTATTTGATATAGTTTGACCTTGTTTGCTTATTTTCTTTAAGATTTGTTTAATCTGTCTAATCTATTTTCATTTATTTCAATAAGTTTATGTTTTGATAGAGTTTATATTAATCTAGTTGTTAACTTGCAATTTGGATCTGATTTACTATGAGTTTTATGCATATGATTTACCTGCTGGTTTTGAATCCATTTATCTAATATAGATTGAGCAGACTTATTTGTTTTTAAAAAGTTAGATTACTGTTTTTTTAAATTGTTCACTACCATAATATACCTGTGTTGTTTAGAGTATTTTGTTTGATAGTTTCATTTGGATAATTTGTTAACTGGTATGTGATTGTTGTTTAGTTTGTTTGATTATTCTGATATTTATCAGATAACCAAGCGAATTGTTTGGTTACTGATCTTAATCTGTATATTCCAAAAATAATTTACCAAAATAAGTCATTCCTGTGACTTTACTTAGTTAATTCGTCTAACATATCACTCTGTTACAAATTTTCATATCCAAAAATTATTACATCAAAAAGTCCCTTGTGGGACTCAAACCCGTGACCTCATGGATCATAAGCCAATAACCTTACCACTAGCGCTAATAGCACTTTTTGTTATTAGGTTACACATTGAATTAATTAAACACTATTATTCTGGCATGTTTTAGTTATTTCAAAACGTCTACATTTTAATTGTTAACTTTTATTAAATTTACTTTTAATCTTTTAATAATTCTTTTAAAAAGAATTGTTTTTTAAATTTCAATTAAATTAGTTTTTAGTATAAAATATAAAAATAATATAAAAATAAATAAATAAATATATTATATTTCTTTTCAGAAGTTTAAATAGTTTTAAAATTGTTTTTAATTAAATATATTAATATTAAATAGATTATCATTTTAAATAGTTTTAATTTTATATAGGTTTATATAATTGTCTTGTAGAATTTAAGTCGGTTACGATTCATGCACTTTAGTATTTAAAATTGGTAGAATTATTTTTAGATAAAAACTGGACCCAATTCAAATCAATTGTCAAAATTAAAACGAACGTCTCAAATTCATAAGGTCCTTGTGTACAACGAACCGGGATCGTTCACGTGTTTAATTGAATTCGTCTTTGGCTTATTTATGGATTATTACCTTTTCCTAAGGGTAATTTCCTAACTTTGTCTATAACGTATCTAATTAAAATACACCGACATTCCTCATCACATCAAAAATTTTGGCGCCGCTGCAGGGGATCTTGTGTACGATTTGTTTGTGGAGATTCGTTGATCGTTGTTTTGAAGACCCTTTTCTTCCTCGGAAAGTTTTGTTATTTTTCTGTTATTATAGTATATATCATTTTTCGTGTTTTTTTGTTATTACTATATTATATTATGAAGAACAATAAAATTACCTACTTCCAAATAAGACCTTAGTTAGGATTTCATCACCTAGCTATTGTATTCGAATCCAAAACGAAAAAAAAAGAAAAATAGATAAATACTAATAAAAATTTGAACTCGATTTATACAAACTATAAGGTGGGTATAAGGCGACGAGCTATAAAAGGCCGTCTAAGGAAAAAGGTTTTTATGTGCTTTGTGCCACCTCGTTTCCCCGCTTGCTTGTGCGTATATTGAGAGGGACAACCGATTATTGGTTTGCCGACTCAAGTAGTATTCAATTTTATTTTTGTAGTTTACTTATTGAACCTCGAGACGCTTAGGTTTTCACTTATGTTTCAAAGTCGACCGAGGGTAATTTACGTCCATAGTAATTATCCTTACTCCTTGTTTTTGTCAATCATTGATTGATTTATGAAAAATACCAAAAATAATCTTCTTAATCCTCTATCATGTTTAATTCTTTTCTCCTCACCCTCCAATTTTTAATTATTCAATGAATTCCTTCGTCAATTGTGTAGGGTGTGGAGAGCCTTTATATGGTCTTTTACCATGTCGGTGGTGTACGTGTGAGCGTTGTGAAAATGATTTACGTCACGATTTACGAGTTGGATTTTGTCCTTTTGTAATGATATTACTTCATGTGGAAACCCGAATTTTTCAAATAACTCTCTCGATTTTTTACCCACCTCCAAACCCCACATACGAGACACCCTCGTGTGAGTTATGTGGAAACGATACTCATTTTGGAATTAATTGTTCGCATCGATTCTCACTTAATAACGAGCAAGAACCGGGCCATAATCAAAACTTTAATGATAATTGTTATCCACAAGATTCACCGTGTTTATCACAACAGTATCTTTGTTGTGAGTATTGTGGAGGTCCTCACGAGAGCTTTAATTGTCAACCGAGGGATAAAAAAATTTATGAGCCCTATTCTCTCGATAGTGAAGGTTTTAAAAGAATTGAAACGATGTTCAAACAAATAATGAATCAAAGAAATGTTGAAATTTTTGAAAAGAGCATCGAAGATATGTTGCAAGAAAAGAGACAAATTAATCAAGAGATTAACGATATAACAAATGAAACGGGAAGTCGAAGATATCATAGAGAAATAATTGATGAGGAATTTAAAAGAGAGTGTGAGATTAAGATTAGACAACTTATGCAAGATTATAATGGATTAAGCATCGAAATTCGAAAGAAAGAACAAGCTCAAGAGGAAGCTAAATATCTTGCTACTCGTGAACTCGAGCATTCTCTTCTTATTGATGATGACGAGAAGAGTACTATTTCTTTGAGAGATCTTATTGCTCAACATCCTTCGTCTAGTGCAATCGTACTTCCTTTTCTTGTCTTGCCGACTATGGAGCCTGAGAATTCACCCATCCTAGGAGCTGAGGATATCATCACAACTCCTGCAAAGGAGTCGGACGAAGTAATAAAGTCTAGTGTTGAGATACTTGTCTAAAACCCAAGAGAGTTCGATGGTATTTCCAATGAAACGTATGATTTGCCACATTGTGATGACTCTCTTTCGTCCATTCACTCTGAGATTTTCTCCAATTCTAATGATGAAAATTGTGATGGAAATGAAGATTTTGAGTATGATTCGAATTCTAGTGAATTTTATAATGAGGAGTTATCCGATGAACTTTCTTATAAATATGACATTCACGATTCGGATTATGAGGGGTTTCCTGATGAACCTACTCTTCTTCACCCATTTCCATCGGGAAATGAGGATGATAGTGATCTGGTTTTTGAGAGGTTAACCTTTGAACTTTCTCCTTTAGACCCATTTCCACTAGGAAATGAGGTTGATTTGACTATTATAGATCCTTGAGAAGTTCTCCGATGAACTTACTCATTTAGATATGGAAGACGTGATTCGTCGTGAAAAATTATCAAACGTCTATCTTCTCATTTCTAAAATCGAAGCTTTGAATTCTAATCCTAATGCCAAGTCTTTCTCTCCATCTCCTATTCCCGTTCAGGATAGTGTTCCTCTTATGGAAGAAATTGACATTTTTCTTGCTTTAATGATTCGATACCACCGGGTATTGATGAACTTGACCAGAAGGGGGACGCTATCTTTTTATAGAATTTACTTGATGATGTTTTCGTCCCAAGTCCTCCTCCCAACCACTTTGATCTTAATGTGCGGGTTTTTCATGTGACTCATATTGTGTAACATTACCCGATGGATCACATTTCTAAAGGTGAAATGGTCGTTAAAGATAAGAATGTTGAGGCCATTATGGTTGAGACTTTTATCCCACCATTACCATGTGCTTTATATAACTTTGGATTAGCATGGGGGAAGACACCGTGTTGTCTATTCCTTTCTCTCCCGAGGACGAGGTATTCGACCCCGGAATTATTTAATTAGGGAAATCTCGGCTTTCACCGATGTAATAATTGAAAGATTTTTCAATCATCTTGGTGCGAGTTTATCTCAGGGAGCATACTATATCCATTTCATGATTCTTGATATTGACCACAATCTCTTTTTGGAGATTTGTGTTGGAGTTTCATCCTTTCGTTTTTCATTCAACAGCGAGGATGTGATCTTTGACCCCAGCATAGTGTTTTATCATGGATTTAATTCCAATATGCCGGTTTTCACCATTTTCCCGAAGGACCAATGAATGTGTGGATCGAGTCGAGCTCATGACTCGGTTAACAAATACGAGGTGCCTTGTGGTAGAGTCCCATACATTCTATCTTCTATCTATTTTCTAACACTAATATGGCTTGATCTTTCAAGTTGGTGCTCGTGTTTTGTTGTGTTGTGAATCTTAGGTATAACCCTAATCATTGAACACTCTCGTGTTCGGTGTGACAATCCGTCAAATTCAGGTCGTTATTTTAATCTCGACTATTACGTATTACGTGTTTGCTTTAATGAGAATTTTAAATTATCGACTAACCGAGAAGGTTATGACTTGAAACTAGCGTAAGAATGTCGATTAGATGAAAACCGACAAGGAATATGTTAGGTATCGATATTATATTCTCAAATAATCATAAAAGTGATTTTTATTATATTTAATCTTTATTTCTCGTGTTTTACGTTTTAACGAATGACGAGAACTATTAGTGATCGCGATACCGACGGATGCCCAAAAATTTACGTTTTATTATCGATTGTCTCGATATTGCATATTTTCGACGTTTTCGATTTAATTGCGTTTTAAGTCGTGTCGAAGCTTTATTATTATTTTTATGAAGCGTTTTAACTTTCGAAAAGTATTTTTACGAAACCCGAGCCCCGTAAATATTTTTAAAATTTACAATTTACATTTTCTACCTTGTAAACTATTTACTTGCAATTTTGTACCAAAACTATGCCTAAATGACAAAAACTACCCTACCTTTGGACTATTTAAACATTTTCCACTAACCATTTACATTTAAAAATTCATTTAACAAAAAAAACTAAACTCTCTCTCTCTCTTGTTCTTCATCATTTCCGTCCACCCCCCATATACATACATCAATTTTCATCAATTTTTACTTTGAATCAAAAGAATCTAAGACAAGACCCATCTTGGAAATTCAAAGAGCTTCCTATTGGTATAAAATTTTTCCACATGCATCCACTTAATTTTTATTTTCAATTTTTGATGATGAACATCATGTTTGATCCATTTTTATGGTGATGGATGTTGTTAATATTATTATATTAGTAGTGGGTTGTTGTTGCATGTAAGGTTTTTATTTATTTAATTTTTGTGAGATTAAATTTGAGGGTGTTATGAGTTAGTTAGATGTGTTAGTATGATATTAGGATGATATTAGGACTATAGGAATTGTTAGAATGGGTTGAAATTTTGTTTTGGTATGATTTTTAGATGGTCTATTTTAGGCAGTAACTTTAAGGACATTTTTGAATTACTTACTTTAAAAATCTTGTTAAACTAATAAGATAGGGTCGTAGAGAATTTCGTTAGCTTCGATTTGAGCTAAAGTAGAGCTTCTAACTCATTACGAGCGAAAAGTTATGCTACTTTTAGTATTTGTGTACCGGGAGACGGGTATCGGCACAATCCGAAAATTGTTGTCGATATTTGGATCGAATCTCGGGAATTATAGAATGAGTTTTAAAAATGTTCAAGGGCTGTTGTAAGTTGCTAAACCTCAGGTCATGAGTCTATTTTAAAACCCGAGTGTCGGTTTTGCAAGCGGAATTGTTTAGATAAGTCAAAATGGTTTTACAAGTCAAAGGCGTAAAACTGTCCGGTTTTTGTGACACGAAGGTGTGTCGGGCAGAAGGTCTTAGAAGCAATATTTTTGAATGAAACTTAAACTGAGTCTTATTCATATTATGTGTGAGTTTGTCACCAAGTTTCGTCGAAATCGGACAAGTCTAGATAGGTTAGATAGGTGTGTACATTTGGAGTGTACATGCTGATTGGTAATTTGGACACGTAGTTCAATACTTGTATGGCGTGAGTTGAGTATTCACTATTGGACATGGTGACTTACTCAAGTGTTAAGTCACTATATAAATGACTTAGTTACTGGTCCAAAGGAAGTAAAATGATGGTTTGACTTGCGTTGACTTGGCGTCTTATGACGGGTCAATGTCGAGAGTGCAAGTGTTTAAAAGAATAGTGTTGAATAAAAGGGTATAGAAGTACACTTATATATTTTTTTTCGGGATTTTTATGGTTATATGAAATTGAGTTTCGTATTATTTAAGTATTATTTATACTTGAGTCGTTTATTAACGAACGCGCCTTAATTGGTAGGTTGCGGTCTTCGTGTTTAACGGGCATCACAAATCGTCGGCAATCGTCACATTACTACTATCGTACCAAGGTGAGTCTATAGCCTCGCTTTAACATGTTTACTTGTTTTATAAAACCCGCGAGGGGGATAACATGCTTGTTTTATTAAAATAAAAGGGGTACAACGAGAAGTTGTGGAAACCCTTATTATTGGAAAAACATTTATTATAAATGAAGGGTACAACGAGAAGTTGTGGTAAACCCTCTTTCTTTTAAAAATTGAACACAAAGGACCCGTTTGTATGCTTAGACGAAAGTTGTTATACAAGTTTGTTTAGCCTGAAAAGATTTATAAATGAAGGGTACAACGAGAAGTTGTGGTTAACCCTCTTTCTTTTAAAATTGAACACAAAGGACCCGTTTGTATGCTTAGACGAAAGTTGTTATACAAGTTTGTTTAGCTTGAAAAGACCCATGAATCGTGAATTGTTAATCGAAAGGAACACTAATACTATGGATAGATCTATCGGGGTGACACCCAGTCCGGTCGCGACTAGCTATCGCGTGGTGTTGTGATGCACCAGTAATGAAACATCAGATGCAATTGTATAAGAGAAATATACGCACTTAGCTAGGTGTGTTGGGCTGAAATAATATATGTTAACGTTCAATTTCACGAGACTTACGAAATAACAACGATAATTATGTCTGATCCACATGATTATCAACCACGGAAGGTTTATTCAGAATACTTGTGTTCGTTTATTTAATTTTAAACTCTATAGATTCACTCAACATTTTTGTTGACTTTATAGCATGTTTTATCTCAGGTCCATGAAGAAGACACTCAAGGAAGGCGGTTTCATGCAGATTGCTTAATTAAAACGTTTTGGCCCGCTTTTCTAAACTATGTCCATTCTAAGAAACCTTTATTGTTTGGTTGGTTGTGTAAACTTTAAAACTATTTTGGACCGTGTGCGAACTGTTTTATCTTTAAACAAATGAATGGATGTATGTTTTGTTAAAACGACTCATTTTGAGGCGTTTTCTATGATATTGAGGTTGAACCATGATAGTAACACCCAATGACCCTTCCGCTGCTATGACCCGAAATTGGGGTGTTACATTCGGTTTTTGCCGGTCCACTTGATCTTCCATACTTTGATTGTCATAAAGGGGCACACTCACTATCCTTTGAATTTTATCGACTTACGTTTTATCTTGAAGCATAATTAATAAACGGCTTATAGATTTGTGTGCTCTTACCATGTTAGAACTTTTGCATTAGACTCTTCGTGTTTTAGCAAGGGGGTGTTACTCTTGCGCTAGGAAATATTGAGGACAATGTTTGGTTTTAGCATGGGAGTCAATCGATATAATTGCTTGCAATTGATTTTTTCGTGTTTAAACGTAATCGTTTTTCTCGTTTTTCATTAAAAAAATAAATTTTTTGTGTTATTCTATGTTTAATAATAAAGAAAATATGAATTTTTGACACAAATGTAAGCTTTCTGTTGGTGAAAATAAAAAAAGTCTTTGACTCGACTCGGTTTTTACCTTAGCTTTTTCCTTAACGTGTTTAAATCATGTTTTGCTAGACTTTTATATAAGGAACTTTAAAACGCGAAAGTCTTAACTCATACGGGTTTAAGAACGAGAACTTTTCGTAAGTTCCTATAATTGATCCTAGTAAGTCATTTATCAATGGAACTTTAAAACGCAAATTCTAAACTTGAAAAAGTCTAAGAAGATGCAAGATCCTATAGATGACTTGAAAACCCAAAACTTTGATTTAATAGGCTAAGTATCCATTAATTTCACATTTTTGAAATTTTACAATATGGAGAACAAGAGATGATAAAGTTTAATCATAAGTTTTTGAGGTTAATTCTTCCTTGTATAAGTATTTTTGTTTTTGATTCTATCTCCTCGTATTTATTTTCCACACTTGAATAATAATTGCTTAAATAGATGAAGTTTTTAGCGGTTTAGCCTTAATATATTAACTTGTAACTCCTTATTTTTCATCCCTTGTAATTAAAGTAATAACACATTAAGGGTGTCAGCGTCATGGACTTTTGATCATGGGATTTCCAAAATTTGGCTTACTATACATATCATAAGAATAAGAAGAATACATAAAAACATGTTCTCTATGAGCCTTTAGGTGGGAGACATGTAGCACTAACCTTTTCATTAGAGCCTTAGGGTGTATGGCGGACGTGTTTAATAAAAATTGCTTCATAATCATGAGCCATAAGGTGGGATGGTGAATGTCAATTCCCTTGTTTATATCCAAGGAGTCTTCGGGTGTGGATTATAATAAGGAGTACTTTTACATCTTAAAGAGCCTCAAGGTGTATGATGTAATTGTTGCTAACTCCATTAATAAGGTCAAATTTGACTTTGGAGGATTTATTGTTACTTTAAATAGTCCTATTAGCCAAATTTCGGATCCGGGGATTCATCCCTCAAATCGTGTTAAGTTATCCTTGATGTGGGCTTTCTTTAGTGACAACGGTTTTTGAAGTCGAGGTTAGGTTTTGAGTGTTGAGTTTACATCGTTTTTGCCTTCATTTTTGGATTAATAAATATCAAATAAGTCAAATGAGCCTTTGGGTGAATGAAAATAATTTAAAATCAAGAGATTTAATTAGGAATAAAAGGAGATTTCGTATAACACAAATTACTTGTATGAGTAGTCTTAACGTTGAGACTGATGATTGACAATGTTATTGTTTTTAAACTTGGCTTGGAAAAGTGAAAAAATCGAGGACGATGAATCTATTTGAGTTTTATGATCCTAAAAGTTATTTTTCAAATAATGAAAGCATTACATTATGTCTTTACAAAATAAAGTGTCAACGTCAAATAAAAGTGTAGTTAGTAGTTTTGTTTTATCATTGCGTGAGAACACGACAATTGCTTAGCAAGGGGGGGGGGGGGGGGGGGGGTTGATATGAGTGATTTTACTCATATCATTTGTATCATAAGACAAGCCTAAAATGCATTAATAACATGAATATAGCATTGTATATGTGCTTTTCTTGTTTCATGTGTGTAGGTACTCAAGTTCACGAAAACCGGCAAAATCAACACGAATTTGAAGAAAAGATCGAAAAGCCAAAAGACAAGTCGTTTTTTTAGAGGATTTAATATTAATAAAGTGATTTGGGCCTTGTGGGTCCCACTTATGATTAATGGGCCCAAAAGCCCATTTGAGGAGCATGTATTATTCACTTGTGGATTCAAGGCCCATTACAAGCCCAAAAACAAAATTCATAAAATTTGTGAGACATTAGGAAGTATAGGGCCCAAGCCCAATGATAAACGAATGAAATGATGGATGTTAAATTGGGATAGTCCAAGTTTACCCAAAAAGCCCATGATACAATTGAGACGGTTAAATTATATAAAGTGAATATTTATTCTCTTTTGGTCAAACAAATACCTCACACCACACACTTTCTTTCCCTTCGATACAAATAATGTTACCTTTTCTCTCTCAACATAAAATAAAACGTAGTCACCGCACACCACCCAAACCCTAGACCTAAATCTCAAAATTGGGGCTTTTTTTATTACAAGCGTGTAAAGCCACACTCGCTTTAATTAAATACCTACTTTTTAGGGAAGAAGATGATGGCTGTATCAAGCCACGTGGCGCCCCATCTCGTCATAGCTAGCCTCTGATTGCCTATAAAAACAGCCAAAAAGTATGTGTAAATCATTCCATTTTTACTTTACTATTATAATGCAAAATTAAAGTTAGGATTAATTGTATTTCTTTTTTTATAGTTTTGTAATAATTTTCAGTAATTAATAAAAGTTCTTTTGGTTTAAATTGTTCTTGATTTTATTACTGTTAAACTTCTTGTAGTTGTTCTTCTACAATCTATTTTTGATATTATAATATAAAATGTTATTTAATTAAGCTGAAAAAATAGCTTGAATTAAATAATAAAAAGGAAATTTGGAATAAAATCAAACCCTAATGGTTTGATTAATAGAAAGCTACTGAATTATTTTTGGTTCGAGCTATACTGTTTGCTCGTGGTGATAGATGGTTCGTGTTTGGTTCGTGGTTCAATAAGGGTGTAAATGATTCGAGTAATGGTGGTTTCGTTTCGGTTCTAAAGAATGCTCAGCGCATTCTTCATCATTAAAGGGTTTCTCCAAAAGGTTAAACTCACTTTATTTTTATGTTATTTATGTTTTTAGATTAATTAGTTTAAGTTGTTTTAGTGAATTGAATGCTTAGATGGATTTGGATGTGTAGCCTTTTATCTGTTATTGAATTACTTTATTTAGGAATGTTGGATTTTGTCATTTGTTTTACTGAATTTGGGGATACTGATATTTGTTTGTTGAAATCTGAGAGTATTTCAAATATTTGGTTAAGTACTGAAAAGCTTACGAGGGTATGATTTCTAGCTGATAATTCTTTGTTGTATGGATGTATTTGATATAGTTTGGCCTTGTTTGCTTATTTTGTTTAAGATTTGTTTAATCTGTCTAATCTGTTTTCATTTATTTTAATAAGTTTATGTTTTGATAGAGTTAATATTAATCTAGTTGTTGTTAACTTGCAATTTGGATCTGATTTACTATGAGTTTTAAGCATATGATTTACCTGCTGGTTTTGAATCAATTTATCTAATATAGATTTAGCAGACTTATTTGTTTTTTAAAAGTTAGATTACTGTTTTTTAAATTGTTCACTACCATGACATACCTATGTAGTTTAGAGTATTTTGTCTGATAGTTTTATTTGGATAATTTGTTAACTGGTATGTGATTGCTGTTTAATTTCTTTGAGTATTCTGATATTTATCAGATAACCAAACGAATTGTTTGGTTACTGATCTAAATATGTATATTCCAAAAATAATTTACCAAAATAAGTCATTCATGTGACTTTACTTAGTTAATTCGTCTGATCTATCACTCTGTTACAAATTTTCATATCCAAAAATTATTACATCAAAAAGTCCCTTGTGGGACTCAAACCCGTGACCTGATGGATCATAAGCCAACAACCTTACCACTAGAGCTAATAGCTCTTTTTGTTATTAGGTTACACTTTGAATTAATTATACACTATTATTCTGGCATGTTTTAGTTATTACAAAACGTCTACATTTTAATTGTTAACTTTTATTAAATTTACTTTTAATCTTTTAATAATTATTTTAAAAAGTATAGTTTTTTAAATTCCAATTAAATTAGTTTTTAATATAAAAAATAAAAATAATATAAAAATAAATAAATATATATATTTTTTTTCTTTTTAGAAGTTTAAATAGTTTTAATATTGTTTTTAATTAAATAGATTAATATTAAATATATTATCATTTTAAATAGTTTTAATTTTATATAGATTTATATAATTGTCTTGTAGAATTTAAGTCGGTTACGATTCATGTACTTTAGGATTTAAAATTGGTAGAATTATTTTCAGATAAAAACCGGACCCAATTCAAATCAATTGTCCAAATTAAAATGAACGTCTCAAATTCATAAGGTCCTTGTGTACAACGAACCGGAATCGCTCACGTGTTTAATATAATTGGTGTTTTGCTTATTTATGGATTACTACCTTTTTCCTAAGGGTAATTTCCTAAATTTGCTCTATAACGTATCTAATTAAAATACACCGATATTCTTCATCACATCAAAAAATTTGGCGCCGCTGCCGGGGATCTTGTGTACGATTCGTTCGTGGAGATTTGTTGATCGTTGATTTGAAGACCCTTTCCGTCCTCCGAAAGTTTTGTTATTTTTCTATTATTATAGTGTATATCGTTTTTCGTGTTTTTTTGTTATTACTATATTATATTACGTAGAACAATAAAATTACCTACATCCAAATAAGACCTTAGTTGGGATTTCATCACCTAGCTATTGTATTCGAAGCCAAAACGAAAAAAAAAGAAGGCAAAATAGATAAATACTAATAAAAAGTTTGAACTCGATTTATACAAACTATAAGGTGGGTATAAGGCGACGAGCTATAAAAGGTCGTCTAAGGAAAAGGTTTTTTAAGTGCTTTGTGCCACCTCGTTTCCCCGCTTGCTTTTGCGGATATTGAGAGGGACAACCGATTATTGGTTTGCCGACTCAAGTAGTATTCAATCTTATTTTGTAGTTTACTTATTGAACATCTAGATGGTTAGGTTTCACCTACGTTTCAAAATCGACCGAGGGTAATTTACTTCCACTGTAATTATCCTTACTCCTTGTTTTTGTCAATCTTTGATTGATTTATGAAAAATAACAAAAATAATCTTCTTAATCCTCTATCATGTTTAATTCTTTTCTCCCCACCCTCTAATTTTTAATTCTTCCATGAAATCCTTCGTCAATTGTGTAGGGTACGTATGAGCGTTGTGGAAATGATTTACGTGACGATTTACGAGTTGGATTTTGTCCTTTTTGTAATGGTATTACTTCATGTGGAAACCCGAATTTTTCAAATAACTCTCTCGATTTTTACCCACCTCCACACCCTACATAAGAGACACCCTCGTGTGAGTTATGTGGAAACGATTCTCATTTTGGAATTAATTGTTCGCATCGATTCTCGCTTAATAAAGAGCAAGAACCGGGCCACAATCAAAACTTTAATGATAATTGTTATACACAAGATTCACCGAGTTTATCACAACAATATCTTTGTTGTGAGTATTGTGGAGGTCCTCACGAGAGCTTTAATTGTCAACCAAGGGATAAAAAAATTTATGACCCTAATCATTGAAGACACTCGTGTTCGGTTATTGCCTGTCCACTTGATCTTCCATACTTTGATTGTCATATAGGGGCACACTCACTATCCTTTGAATTTTATCGACTAACGTTTTATCTTGAAGCATAATTAATAAACGGCTTATAGATTTGCGTGCTCTTACCATGTTAGGACTTTTGCATTAGACTGTTCATGTTTTAGCAAGGGGGTGTTACTCTTGAGCTAGGAAACATTGAGGACAATGTTTGGTTTTAGCATGGGGGAGTGAATCGATATAATCGCTTGCAATTGCTTTTGTCGTGTTCAAACGTAATCGTTTTGTCGTTTTTTCATAAAAGTTTTAAATTTTTTGTGTTATTTTATGTTTAATAATAAAGAAAATAAGAATTTTTGACACAAATGTAGGCTTTCCGTTGGTGAAAATAAAAATAGTTTTTGACTCGACTCGGTTTTTACCTTAGCTTTTTCCTTAACGTGTTTAAATCAAGTTTTGCTAGACTTTTATATAGGAAACTTTAAAACGCGAAAGTCTTAACTGATACGGGTTTACGAACGAGAACCTTTCGCAATCCCAGACATGTCTTTAGGGTTTCTCTGTTCACTAAAGACTTATCTAGGGTTTAACTAGCTTTTTCAAATTTTACAATTTTAAACCCTACATTCTCTCTAGCTTGAATGGCCTCATCTAGCTTTAGTTTTAATTCATTATTAGCTTCTATGTAAGAAGCCTTTGCTTCAGAACTAAGTGTTAGATCCCTTTTAAGAACAGTAATTTAATATTTAAGGTCAAATTCCATTTTCTTATAATCCTCAACCATCCTATCAGATTGAGCAAGTCCCCTTTTGTAGTTTGAAATAGTGATATTTAACCCAGTAATATCATATTGTACCTTTAAAATTTCTTTAATAAGTTTATCAATATTAAGCCTACAAACATTACTACAAAATGCATCATCATATACCTCATTTTCTGATGAAGAAGAAGATATGGCCATGAGAGCATACTGAACACGCTCTTCATCATTTTCAGCAACTAATGCTTGATTTTCCACTTCATCCTTATCCATAAAGCTCCAATCAAATCCAACGCCATCAATTCCTTGCACTGCTACCATGGATTTAGGCTTGGCATCTTCAACCTTGATGATCTGTCTAGAATTTTGTTCACCATCATTCTTTTTGGGAGATCTGCCTTCTCTAGCAAAGTGACCCATTCTCTGGCAGTTGTAACATTCAACTTTGGATTTATCAAATCCAGCAGTCTCTTTGTTGTTGATAGTAATCTTTCTTCCAAATCTTTTGTTCCACCTACTAGCTCTTATATTGCAAAGAGCCATGTTCCACTTGATATCTATCTCCTCAAGATCAACATCACTAATTTGTTGAAGATCTTCAAAAGAAATAGATGATCCATTGGGCAAAGAAGTAATATAGGCACATACAGTATACAAATCTATTACTACTGGTCTAATACTTGGTGAAACATGATTGTATTGGTTAGCGTTTGATGAGCCACTATCAAGAGAAGTTTGTCCGTTTACAAAGCAAGAGTTGTCAGCGTCTGAAGTGTCATGGGGGGAAATAAAAGCCATGCTTCCAGAAGGTGTTTTACTTCCTTGTTTAAGCAGAACTTCATGTTCCATGACCTTCAATTGATTGTAGATATCATCAAAGGTCATATTCTTGTAAGCTTGTGTGGCCAATAATGCATTGGCATGGATTTCCCAACCATCTCCAGGAGCTCCAAGGAAAGCAGCATTAACATCATCATCTTCAAACTCAGTTTCCATGAAAGCTAGTTTGCTAGTAATGTCTTGAAGACGACTTCTCACTTCACTCAACTTTTCATTAGGTCGAGATTTAAAAACAGCGAACTCTATTACCAGCTTCTTCTTCCTCAGTTTGAGAGTGTCCTCATTACCACCATAGGTGATCTCAAGGGCTTCCCAAAGCTCTTTGGCAGATTCATACTTTCTGAATTTGTGCTGGTTTTTGCATCCAAGAGCCAGTTTGAGAATGCTCAATTCCTTCATGTTAAGCCTTCTATCTATTACCTCTACAACAGAGGTGGCTCTTCCATCTTCAGGTCTAGGAACCAAATCTTCTGGTTTAGCATTGGTTGTTATCCTACTATTAATAGAGTCCATGATATTTTGAGCCTGGTTGAACTTGTTTCCAAGCTCAACAACCTCCCATAGAACATAGTTGTCCACTTGGAGATATTGCTCAAAATTAAACTTCCAGATTTCAAAGTTATCAGGGTCAAGCATAGGGAATTTTGAGGTTGTGGTTTGAGGAACCAGAACTTTGGTTTTCTGTGGTCGACATGATGATTTTAGGGTTTTTGATAAATTAGGGTTTTGATGTTCTTCTGATCAAAAGTTTCTCAACAAGCTCTAATACCACTTGTTGATCCCAAACTTAGATCGATTTAGCTTTTTGTTATCGAGATTGAATCAAGTATAACACGTAGAGAAACTTTGTGTTTATAACAATATAAGAGTTATGCGGAATTAACACTTAGAATGAAGAACAAAGCAAAACATAATGTTTATCAAACTTTCACTTGTATTGATTATCAATGAGGTACAATGAAAGTATTAAGAACGTATATCAAACATAAACCTAAAGGCCTCCTTTTATAGAATAAGGAGCCTTGTAAAATAATCAAACTTGTCAACTATTGTAGGAAGATATATCAAGATAACTATAGAAAATACAATATACAATGCATATCTTCCTAACATATCAAAATGTGTTGACTAAGTATGCTGTTGTAGCAGGGACTTTTCTTGTTAGCGCTTAAATTTCTCTTGTCAGTGTTCATTCTGTCAGCGCTTGATTTACTCTTGTCAACGGTTGAAATACCTTTGTTAGTGGCATAGTGATGTAGATAATTTTATTCCCAACATATTCATCTATCTATTATGTACATTATTCTTGTGAAATAAATAAAACTTTGTTTTTATGGTGAAAATTTTTGTTTTTCCTATATGAATTATGTGAGTAGATTACATAACAAGATACACAAACTCACACAACTCACACTATCAATTCTACTTGTGTTTATACGATATTAAGACCTTATATATATTAAGTCTAAACTTTAAAAGTGATCTTATAAATAAGAACATCTCAAATATAACTATGATTCCCTAAATTCCCTTAGAAACCTTAGAATCCCTTTAAATGAGTTGTAAACTCACGAATCGTAAATTATGAATGAAAAGTACATATGAATAAGTGATTATGAATTATAAACAAGTTATAAACCATACTTTGATGATATAATAATACCTAGGAATGATAAAAACAAACTATACAAAGCTAAGTGCAAGTAAAAGTACATAATAGTCTAGATCATCACCTAGAAACCCTTACTAAACAATGTTTCAAGCCATATAACTACATAATATCTATGTACAAGTATCAAATAGAATATACTAATTATAATCAATCATATAAAGGAAAGTTAATTGATCACAAAATACTAATATTCACTAATCCAGGGCTAATTACAAGTTAAGACCAAGAAACTAAGATTAGCATATAAAATCCATTATATAATGAATTAGAGTCTAACCTTTTTCCACTAATTATAATACTCAATTATGTATCATATTAAGATTATACATTTACTTCAATATAAAGTACAATTTAATTAAGCATAAGGTATAAGTTATCAAAGCATAGGATATTAAGCTCCCATAATTATCCCTAGAATATGATCAACCTATACAAACCCTTAAACTAAGAATGAAGAATCCATAGAAGTCATAAAAATAACACATAAGCCTTAGAATAAGTGTTTATAAAGATACAAACACTAATTACCCATGATAGAAAGTCATTAGGATTAATGACCTAAAAACCCTTATATTAAGAAATCTACATAGAATCACTCTTGGTTTAAAAATGCGCGCATCATTGCGCAAATTGAACGCATTAATGCGTTGCATTCGAAATTTCGCATCAAGGTGACTAATGCAATGCCATCCCAGACTGCGTTCGCTTTAAACTGCAATTCATCGCATTTGTGTAATGCTAGCAATGATAGCAATAGTCGAAATCTATTAATTAGGTCGTTCTTGTCAAACTTTAACCATTTAAAAGAGACCTAGATATTTTATTGGCACTTTAAAGATAAGACTTGTTAGAAAAATATCTAAAATAAACACAATAACAAAAATATGGTATCTTGTATGTTGGAAATACGTTTTTACGTATTTAGAAAGGATCGATCACTCCAACTATATATACATAGTATGGGCTCGTGATCTAATATGTAAACAATATAGCCCATCAAGCCCACATGTAGGGTGGGTTATATATACCCCCTCCTAGCATGTTAGGAGGGGTTGGTCATTAGTTGTTCATTTTCACATTTCAAAAATCACACATCTTTCTCTCATTCTCTCCTTTCTCTCTCAAACTTTCTCTCTCAACTTCATCCCTCACTCTCCCTCTGATAAGTGTGAAAACACTCATCAATTATGATCCAAAAACCACTTAAAACACAGTCAAATACATTATATTAAACTGTTAAATATCAGAATTACGCGTGTATTTGTTATTTTGCGTGTTTCAGGCAAATTAGATACATTGTGGATCAAACACGTGCTTTCACGGGACTTATTTGACAAAAGACTGAAGAAAAGACGAGAAAGAGACTTAACAAGCATTCAAGGACTCAACCTGCCATCTATTTGAAGAAACAAGGGCTTAGTTTGCCAATTTTCCAAAGAAAATACAAAGGAATCAAAACTGTCATAGAAGTGAGAAACTCCAAGGGCCAGAAGTGGAATTAGATGAAAGTTATATTGCTGTTGCCACTTGCTCCAATCAGAAGTCAAAGAAAAAGAAACATGGATCGCCAACTAAGCTATATCTGGCCATTTATTGTAGATATACATCCAATGGTTCAGATACTGATCCATGTTCCACTCTTTCAACGAATAAGAATTCGCCACGTCACCAAAGTTTTCAAGAGCAGATTAAAGGAGTTCAAGGACGTTTCAGAGGAAGGGGAAAGAAGGAGAGTTGATCATATCGACCTCATCAACATAACCCACGTGGTTAATTACATTCATTTGCACTCAAACGAATTTCCCCAAATCTGAAAATTGGGATGAACCCTAGATAAGTCCACGTGTCAAGAATTGGTTGGACGTGCCACGTTGCATATACTTCTCCAACGCTTCTGAAACTCTCTATAAATACCAGTTTTCCCCATTTGTAAAAGAGACAGTTAGTTAGATTGTAGGTGTAATTTCACCTACTAATTAGTTAGTTTTACAAATTCCAAAATTTCTCTCATATTTCAGTGTATGTTTACACACACACACACTATTCAAGTAGTCAGTAGGTGTGGAATTCACACAGTAGTTAGAAATTTAGAATTCTCTTCTCATTCTCTGTTTTCTTTCTTAGTGTGTGTTACATACACACACTAAATACAGTTAGACAGTTAGTTCGGTTATTAACCGCTTTGTAACAAACATTACTTCATAAGTACAAATTCAGTTCACCATTTCAAGCAAAAATTCATTCAACCATTTCGAGTCCTGCAATATATTTCATCTTTTCTACGCATTCAAGTTTTGTGATCAGTATTCTCTGTTAGATTGATATAACAGAGGAGTTATGTTGGTGATAAGACGTTTTCGGATTGATTCGGATTGAAGCAAAGATCTGTGTTTCGATTATGAGTGTTGGAGACCTGTAGCTGCTGTTTGATCAGATTGGTTCAGTTACTTTCTATTAAGTGAAGAGGAGTTTGTTAGCTAGTGTAGTTAGTAACTTCATTTTACAGAATTTGAAGATCGTTTAGCAGTTGTGTTGGAGCTTTCAGTTGGATTCAAATAGGAAGTTGTGTTTCAGTAGTTATAATTGAGGCTGCGAGTTCTGTGTTAATCCGGAGTTCTGATGAGTAGTGGGATTATCAGCTTTGGAAAGCATCCGTTTTGGTGAGATTGAGGATTAGTTTTAGCCGTTTACTAGAACGCATCAGTAGATGTAGAAGTCGCGTTCTCTCGTCAGTTGGTTAAATAGGAGTAGTTCGAGACAGTGTTGAAGTGGTTGAGAGATTAGTTGTTCATTCCAAAGTTGTGACTCCATCAACATAGGCTGTACATGGATAGTGTGATGTTTGGTTTTGCTGACAAGAAGAATCAGTTAACCGATTACAGTCATGAGCTAGCATGATTAGACCAGTAGCCATAGTGCAGGTGTGTTCGGGTTTTAAGCGAGCTCAGCGCTCCGCTTCTCCCACAATAGAGGCTTCGATCAAAAAGGTTAAGCTCATTTCATTATTTTTTGCACTTTATAAAATGATTTGTGTATGCTAAAGTGAACTATAGAACTTGCCCTGTTATATAACTGATGTATCATGTTTTAGAATGATGTGTTAGTTTTGCTGATGCAAACTAGTTGATATAGTTTGATTACACGATATTAGGCCTGTAATTCTTTTGGTGTCATTCAAGTCTCATTAAACTAGGAGTCATAGATAATAAAGTCAATGTAGTATAAAATTGATGGGAGTCAGTAGTTTTTTTTTACTTCAGCCATTTCATGATAGTTTGGTGGTTGTACGATTTTAGTCCTCCATCGTGTATGTTCTATTTTCAGCCATGGTCCTTTAGTTACTTTTGTTGATTGACTATCTTTGTTAGAACTAATACTATTTTTCTCATGCCCGCTAGTCTGATTAAATTGTTGTTGAGCTAGTTGATTACTGTATTGGGTTAAGCACACTTTTTGGTTTAGAAACATTTATCAATAGGATGTATCTTTAGTCTTGTTTCGTAATTAGAATTTTACAAGTTTGACTATTAATAGGTCCATTTGTGTTTTAGTCTTGTTTTGTATAAAGTTTGCATTTTCATTTGTATTAAATTGGTTTTTAATATTTTCACATTTTGAGTTTTATATAAAGTAGATTTTTACTTTTATTAAAAAGGACTTTCTATAAAATTTCATTTTTAGTTAAAAAAAAAACAAAACCTAGTTAGTTTGTTAAATAGTTTGTTTCATTTTGTTATTTTTCTTGTTAAAAATTAGTTTGATAATTGTAGTTTGTTACACTTTGTTTACTTGTATATTGTGACTACTTTGTGGTACGTGCAATATTTTTTTAGTGTAGTACATATACGTAGTATAGATATTATTTTCCATTTTTTTAGGTGCTTTATTTGTCAAAGTAGCTTAAACACCAAATACGCTATTATTCACCAAAAACAATAAAGTCAAGCTTAAAATTGTTATATCAATTCGATAAGACCGAGAGAAAACGAACTAAAAAGACAAATATTAAATGGCGCTGCTGCCGGTTCTTTTCGTGAAGATTAACGGTTTCGAGTGAGACGATTGGATTTTAGGATCCGTTCACTTTGTGAACGTTATTTTTACGTATTATAAATCAAAAACATAAAAAAAATCAAAAAGATAAAAATACAAAAAAAAAAGTAAAAAGAAAATCACAAAAATCAATTCTTTTCCTAAAGAATTGAACCGGAAAAATAAAAAATCCAAAAAGTAATCTTTTTCCTAAAAGATTACACCCAAAAATCGTTTTTTACGTACATATAGTATTTTCTTTAAAAAACCCCAATAAATACAAAAATATTTTTCTCTATATTATTATATGTAAATACGTATACGTATAAGAACAACCAATACACATATTCTCCATAAGTATTGCCGAGGCAATACACCGTGTTGAGGGGCATTCCGGTCCTTGACACGCGTATCGATCAAACTCAATAAAGCAAGAATAGATAAATACTTTAAATAAGCAATAATTCGAAGAATACAAACTACAAAGTGAATAGAAAGGCGATGTGCTATAAAATGCCATCTAAGGGTCAATAGGTACTTAAGTGCTTCGCGCCACCTAACCCCCCGTTCACTAGTGAGTATTCTAAGAAGGAAGGCTTCATTGGGGATCTTGCACCCAAGTAGTACATACGTATATTATTACTTTCTTGTAGATATTTCATATTGTACCTCGAGGGAGATAATCTCTTCTCCTTCAAAAGTCGACCGAGAGCTCATCTCTCACTCCTCGATTTTACTTACACGTGTACTCGCACACGTGTAAACATACCGATTGGTGTATCTCGTTCTCCAAAAAGGAAGAACAACAAAACCGTCCATCAAGCCGATCACGAGTATCACGCTTTCGAGACCGCTATTGTAGCCATGGGTCAACGTCCTATTATGGAGATCCTCCAATCAAAAGTGGAGGGAAATGCCGACGCCATCGTTATACCCGACATACCCGCACATACTTTTGAGCTTAATACACATATGATCACTTTGGTTTCTTCTAGCCCCTTCTTAGGGAGACCCATGGATGACCCCCACGACCATATTAAGAGGTTCTTGTTACTTTGCAATACACTTAAGTATAATGGGGTCCCTCCTGATGCCATTAAGTTGATCCTATTCCCATTCTCCTTAGAGGGTCTTGCTAGAAATTGGTATGATAGGCAACCATCTATGAGCATCTTCACTTGGGAGGATTTAAGGAAGAAGTTTTTGAACCAGTTCTTTCCTCCATCAAGAACTACGGCTTTGAGAAAATTAATTATTGGTTTTCAACAAAGGAATGATCAAACATTTAGTGAGGCTTGGGAGAATTTTAAGGAGTTATTGAGGAAATTTCCAAATCATGGATTCAATGAGGTTCACCAAATCAACACTTTCTATAATGGCTTAAGACCACACCACCAAGATTCACTCAACTCTTCCGCGGGTGGAAATATTTTCTCTAAATCCATTCAAGAAGCTTGGGACATTATTGAGAACAAATCGATGGTGCACGCTAACACACAATTTGATGAGAGAGTCCATGTGGTGCAAGAGAGTGTTACTCCTCAAATCGAAAACATGATCTCTCAAAAGCTTGATACTATGACCAACACACTCATGAAATTTTGTGAACTCTTTTTGAACAATAATTCCACCAATGATGTGAATACTATTGCTCTTTCATGTGAGACTTGTGGAGGTCCCCATTCCTACCAACAATGTGATAAAGTTCAAGGTTGTCAAGGGGAGTGCTATGCTTACCAAAGGAACAAAACCCAACACCTTTCAAAATCAAGGAAATAATTTTCATCCACCCAATCAAGGATTTCAACCACCACCACCCTTCCCAAATCAAGGATATCCTCAAGTTCAAAATAAAGGATATGGGCTACATGATACTCATGAGTATGTTGAAAGGAGAATTCGTGAAAGTGAGAAAAGAATGAATGAGCAAATGAAACTTACAACGGAGGAACAAACTAATAGGCTTTTGATGGCATTCACTCAAAGACAACAAGGAGCTTTACCATCTAACACACAAGGAAACCCAAGGGAAAATGTCAATGCTATTACAACAAGAAGTGGAAAGTCAACAAAGGATCCTTCACCTCCTACACCTCCTATTGTTAAACCCACTTTTGTTCCTACATGTGACAAGCCTTCTACATCTACTTCACCACCTGCATATGCTCCTATCCAATCAAACATACCTTCTCAACCTATTCCCACTTCTCCTTTACCTTCCACAACTCCCAATGAAGAAATTAACAAAGACAAATCTTCCACTACAACACCTACTCCACCTACACCAAAACCAAACCTTCCTTACCCTTCAAGATTGAGAAAGGACAAATTGAAAAACAAGGATGATATACAAGTCTCCAATTTTTTGAGGATGTTCAAGGAACTTAACATAAACATCTCCTTTGCGGAAGCTCTTGCATATATGCCAAAATTTGCTAAGATGTTCAAAGATCTGCTTTCCAACAAGGAAAAATTGGTGGACTTGCCTAACATATCCCTTAATGAGAATTGTTCCGCCGTGTTGCTCAAGACCTTACCTACAAAACTTGGAGATCCGGGGCGATTTTTGATCCCTTGTAATTTTCCCGGGGTGGAAAATTGCATGGCACTAGCGGATCTTGGGGCAAGTATCAATCTCATGCCATTATCGATTTGGAAAAGACTTTCACTTCCCGAGCTCACACCTACTAGGATGACACTTGAGTTAGCTAACCGTACCATAGCTTATCCGGTAGGCATAGTGGAGGATGTGTTTGTAGGGGTTGATAAGTTTACCTTTCCCGCGGATTTTGTAGTGGTTGATTATGATATGGACCCGAGAGTTCCTCTAACTGTTGGTAGACCATTTTTGAGGATGGCTCGTACTCTTATTGATGTGGCGGAGAGGGAACTTATTATGATGGTGTAAGATCAAAAGATTGTGTTTAACATGGGAAAATTGTCTAAGAAATCCAATGCCCGAGACGGTTAAGCATGTTGATATTCTTGATAAAGAGGTGAATCACGTTGATATTCTTGATGAAGTGTGTAATGAATACTTTCATGAAGCTTGTAAGAGTGGTGAATATGATCTTCCTTATGTTGAGACCATAACCTCCATTACTTCATCATTGAATATTCATGAACCCCAACAATTTCATTTTGGAGATTCTAATCCTCTTTTCAACAACAATGAGGAAGCAAATGAGGATTCTAGTTATGATGAACCACCTCTTTTTGATACATAAATTTATGATGAATATAGTGATGATGAGTTCTTCATTCTTGAGCCTCTAATATTTGATGATCATACTATCTTGAGTTTTGAGGAGATACCTTTTGAGACACCAATCCTTGACCTACCAATCTATGATGACTATAGTGATGAGGAGGGTTTTACATTGACGAGAATGATGAGGTTTTTGAGATTGAAAGATTGGTTAGTGAAGATGAATTGATAGATAAACAAATTGAAGATTATCTTAAGAGAGATGATATTGAGATTGATAAATCTAGTTCAAATTGGGAAGATGATGTTCTAAAGATTGAAAGAAGGCTTAGTGAAGATAAGTTGATTAATGAGGAGATTGAGGATTATCTTAAGAGAGATGATATTGAGATAGATAAATCTAGTTCAAATTGGGAAGAGGATGTTCTAAAGATTGAAAGAATGCTTAGTGAAGATGAGTTGATTAATGAGGAGATTGAGGCTTATCTTAAGAGAGATGATATTGTGGTTGATACATCTTCTTCTAATTGGGATGAGGATATTCGTGAAATAGAAAGATTGCTTTATGGAGATTCCATTCCCACTGAACCTTCTTATGAACCTTCACTTATTACTCCTTCTTACACACCTTGTGGAACACCTCAAAATCAAAATGCTTCACTTATTTCACCACCTTTCTTACAAACTAATTCACACCATTTCTTTGAGCCTTTACTTGATGAACCAATATTTGAGAAATTTCAAGATGATAGTGACTTGTATTATTTGGATGTTAAAATGGAGAGATTCTTTATGTCACCATATGAGGATGTTTTTGGTGAGGAGTTTTCTAAGAACAAGAAAGAAATGGTGGTTTCCTCTACAAGTGTGATGACACTTACTACTCCACACCCTTTCTCTCATGATGTGAAGTATCAAGGAGAATCTTCAAAAGCTCCCATCACTTGTTATTTTCCCATGAAGGAAAAGATTTTTGATCCTGGTATAGAGAATGTTGAGCCAACTCAATATCCGCTTGATGCGTTAAAAGGAAAACTTGTGGGAAACTTTAAAGTATCACCTTATCATCTTATGGGACACTTAAGGGAAATAATCATAAACAAAGCAACCCCACCCACCTCACCATTGATTAAGAAGTCCACTTTTTGGATGTGCTATTCTTGGGAGGGCAATTATGTATTTGATCCTGGTGGATATTTATGGGGTTTGGTATACTTGAGAACTTGTTTTACCTTATCATGGAGAGTTTTTCCTAAGAGGGTAAATCTTTTATTCTCCATGATGGTTTCCCCAAGGACAACCTAAATCGGGTCCGAGTCGAGCTAGAGACTTAGGGTTAAAAAATCTCAAGCATTGAATAACTAGGTTAGGAAACGTAGAGTAGATCTAAATAGGTTAGGTTTAATTAAAAGGATGTTATAGTAGAGTTGAAGTGGAGGGGTGGCTTTCTTTGTCTTTTGGTGTTTGTTTCAAGGGTTGCTCTCTCATATTTCATGCTTGGAGCTTATGGAGGAGGCCCGTGTATCCGGTTCACTTCGATTAGTTTTTGCTATTGTGATATTCAAAATACTTGTGCTTAAAAAATACCCTTTAGTGGTCTCTTCCTTAACTTGGGTTAAGCAAAGTAATCAATGTCATAAGTGTAGGGGAGTTCATTCCAATACTCTTAAACATTGAGGACAATATTTATCTTAAGTGTAGGGGAGACTTCTATCGAAGTGACCTTACCTAGACCATTGCCTTAACTTCATGATAACATGGAAATTTTTTTTTAAACATTTTTCAAATTTTTGATCTACTTTGGCCACCAAAATTATGCATTCATAGTTTTTGAATTAATCATTTTTCATTTGCATAACACATTTGCATTGTATATATTTTTCTTTTATTTTTCATTTAAAAATTCTGAAAAAGAAAAATATAATAAGAACATGGTTTAACAAATTTAGACTTCTTTGACATATTAGGCCTGCCATGGATATTTTGACTCAACCCGAGTTTGCTTATCTTAGCATTCTCTAGCTAGTATCCTTAACCATGTAGTCCTTCATTGGTCTATTAGGCTAAGCATCCACCAATCTCATTATTTGAGATTTTAAATTTGTAGAGAATGGGAGATGATAGAGTTGAAGCAAGTATAAAAGGGCTAGATAAACTTCATGATAATTACTTGTGGCTAAACCCTTCTCTTCTTAACCTCTATTTTATTTGCATGTATATATGTTAATAAATAATCAAGAACGGTTTGAATCGGTTTGTAATCTCTTATGCATTTTTGTCTAATCATTCATGGTTGGTATAAGTACGTCTTAAGATTCTAAGTTAGAACGTTTTATGTGTACTAGACTTATGTCATGCTTAATACTTAGCGGGTGTTTTTCCTTTTATTCTTTTCAACTTTCTTTGTGAGGAATAAAGAAAAATAAGAGCGGCTTATGAAAAAAATGAGTGGCTAGAAAAAAAAAGAAGAAAAAAGAAAAGAAAAAAAAATTATACAAGACTCCCAAGAGGGGCAGTGTGGTGTTAATTATAGTGACTATTGAATTCCAATATTACCTTGACGGGTTGCGGGGATTCGATAGTTGCTCCAATCCAATATTACCTTGACGGGTTGCGGGGTTGAAGATCCAAAGTCTCAAAAAGGCGGCGGATGTAAATTATTGCGTGAGTTTTATTTTTCTTTCCTTAGCGAGTGTGTAGCTACTTATTAATGCATGACATGAGGATTTTACACATAAGGCGAATGACTTATTACTCTTGAAACGGACTTATATTAATTGTGAGCGGTTTTTCAAGTAATGGATGAGAGGATTACTTAGGATTAAAACCGTGCTTCCTTATTTTTGGATTTTACATTTCTTATATTTTACACTTCAAATAATGACAAATTTGCCTTCAAGCAATTTGTTCAAATAATAACCGGTTCCACATTTAATTGTCATGAATAAGTTGATGCACTTTTTACTTGTGAATACAATGATCCCATATTTAAGCTTGGTATGGGGAAAGTGAAACTTGAGGGTGATAAGTGTTCATGGTACCAAAAGCCCTAATCTAAGTCATTGATTTCTTTATGAGTTATTTCCATCAAAACCATTTCAAGAAAATTCAGAAATTTATAAATAAAATTGTTTTTCTTGCATTGCATTGTAAATATTCAAAATAATTCATCATGTAGTATAGTCTAGTTTAATAAATCATAAAATGGCCAAGGTGGGTTAATTATGAGAAGAGTGCACTCTAGAGCTTTGAAATGCTGCATTGCATAAGGTCATGGCAATGGTCAAGTGGAGGGGAGTTGATAAGTGTGAAAACACTCATCAATTATGATCGAAAAACCACTTAAAACACAGTCAAATACATCATATTAAACTGTTAAATATCAGAATTACGCGTGTATTTATTATTTTGCGTGTTTCAGGCAAATTAGATACATTGTGGATCAAACACGTGCTTTCACGGGACTTATTTGACAAAATACTGAAGAAAAGACGAGAAAGAGACTTAACAAGCATTCAAGGACTCAATCTGCCATCTATTTGAAGAAACAAGGGCTTAGTTTGCCAATTTTCCAAAGAAAATACAAAGGAATCAAAACTGCCATAGAAGTGAGAAACTCCAAGGGCCAGAAGTGGAATTAGATGAAAGTTATATTGCTGTTGCCACTTGCTCCAATCAGAAGTCAAAGAAAAAGAAACATGGATCGCCAACTAAGCTATATCTAGCCATTTATTGTGGATATACATCCAATGGTTCAGATTCTGATTCATGTTCCACTCCTTCAACGAATAAGAATTCGCCACGTCACCAAAGTTTTCAAGAGCAGATTAAAGGAGTTCAAGGACGTTTCAGAGGAAGGGGAAAGAAGGAAAGTTGATCATATCGACCTCATCAACATAACCCACGTGGTTAATTACATTCATTTGCACTCAAACGAATTTCCCCAAATCTAGAAATTGGGATGAACCCTAGATAAGTCCACGTGTTAAGAATTGGTTGGACGTGCCACGTTGCATATACTTCACCAACGCTTCTGAAACTCTCTATAAATACCAGTTTTCCCCATTTGTAAAAGAGACAGTTAGTTAGATTGTAGGTGTAATTTCACCTACTAATTAGTTAGTTTTACAAATTCCAAAATTTCTCTCATATTTCAGTGTGTGTTTACACACACACACACTATTCAAGTAGTCAGTAGGTGTGGAATTCACACAGTAGTTAGAAATTTAGAATTCTCTTCTCATTCTCTGTTTTCTTTCTTAGTGTGTGTTACATACACACACTAAATACAGTTAGACAGTTAGTTCGGTTATTAACCGCTTTGTAACAAACATTACTTCATAAATACAAATTCAGTTCACCATTTCAAGCAAAAATTCATTCAACCATTTCGAGTCCTGCAATATATTTCATCTTTTCTACGCATTCATGTTCTGTGATCAGTATTCTCTGTTAGATTGATATAACAGAGGAGTTATGTTGGTGATAAGACGTTTTCGGATTGATTCGAATTGAAGCAAAGATCTGTGTTTCGATTATGAGTGTTGGAGACCTGTAGCTGCTGTTGGATCAGATTGGTTCAGTTACTTTCTATTAAGTGAAGAGGAGTTTGTTAGCTAGTGTAGTTAGTAACTTCATTTTATAGAATTTGAAGATCGTTTAGCAGTTGTGTTGGAGCTTTCAGTTGGATTCAAATAGGAAGCTGTGTTTCAGTAGTTATAATTGAGGCTGCGAGTTCTGTGTTAATCAGGAGTTCTGATGAGTAGTGGGATTATCAGCTTTGGAAAGCATCCGTTTTGGTGAGATTGAGGATTAGTTTTAGCCGTTTACTAGAACGCATCAGTAGATGTAGAAGTCGCGTTCTCTCGTCAGTTGGTTAAATAGGAGTAGTTCGAGACAGTGTTGAAGTGGTTGAGAGATTAGTTGTTCATTCCAAAGCTGTGACTCCATCAACATAGGCTGTACATGGATAGTGTGATGTTTGGTTTTGCTGACAAGAAGAATCAGTTAACCGATTACAGTCATGAGCTAGCATGATTAGATCAGTAGCCATAGTGCAGATGTGTTCGGGTTTTAAGCGAGCTCAGCGCTCCGCTTCTCCCACAACGGAGGCTTCGATCAAAATGGTTAAGCTCATTTCATTATTTTTTGCACTTTATAGAATGATCTGTGTATGCTAAAGTGAACTATAGAACTTGCCCTGTTATATAACTGATGTATCATGTTTTAGAATGATGTGTTAGTTTTTCTGATGCAAACTAGTTGATATAGTTTGATTACACGATATTAGGCCTGTAATTCTTTTGGTGTCATTCAAGTCTCATTAAACTAGGAGTCATAGATAATAAAGTTAATGTAGTATAAAATTGATGGGAGTCAGTAGTTTTTTTTACTTCAGCCATTTCATGATAATTTGGTGGTTGCACGATTTTAGTCCTCCATCGTGTATGTTCTATTTTCAGCCATGGTCCTTTAGTTACTTGATAGGTGTGAAAACACCCATCTTTTTTACCACTTAATTGCAATAATAACCGAGCCAAAACGTGTATTTTATGTCATTTATGTCGGAATTATGCGTGGTTCGTGTTTTTGTTGTGATTTAGGATGAAAAGGTGAAAAGTGGAGAAAACACGGCATTCACGGGCTTTTATCAAAGAAAAAGACGAAAGATGAAGTCGAAAGATCAAAAGTGGAAAAAGAACGGAAGTCCAAGACCAATTCTGAAGATTTATCGAAGAAAAAGTCAAAGACGGAAGTTTACTAAAAAGCCGAAGAACTCAAGTCTTATTTATGAAGAAAATACAAGACGAGTTTGAAGAAATCCCAAGACAAAGTCCAAGTATTAAGAAGATTAACGAAAGATTAAGAAGATCAAGGACCTAAGTGTGCAATTAGGAGAAAGAAGAAAGAGGGAGGAAGCTTCCTAAGCTCCTCCCTAATCTCCCTATAAATAGAACCAACCTCATTTGTTTTAGAGTGTTGGTGGCTTGACAAACCACTCTTCCACCATTTTCATTTATTGTCATTTTATTTTTCGCACTTTAATTAAATGTTATGCACTTTTAATTATTAAATTTTCAAGTAAGTTTTCATCCTTTGTTCTTTAATCTTTAATCTTTACTTTTCTTGTCTTAATCTCTCATCTTCCTTACTTGATTCTAATTTACTTTTGGTGCGAATTACTTATGATCCGTGTTGTTCATTTATGTGTTCGTGCTTAAAAAGTTTAAGTTTTTATTGTTTGATCTAAAAAGTTGTTTGATTTCGAGTTAGATAAGTTGATTAGTGCTTATTTGATTCGGTTAATCTTTGGTTCGGTTTGGATTAGTGTTAAGCTTGTCAAAATAGCTTATTTCATTAGTTTATAACCGAGTTCCACAAATCTAGGAAAGGGTATAAACCCCCTTTTCCGATTGATCTGTTTTCCGACCACGCTTCCCACCCTTTCCGATTGTACTCCAATCGGAAAAGGGTTTGTCCATTCCGATTGGACCTCTTGTCACTTATTCCGATTGTACCATTTATCATACATTCCGATTTGGCAATCTTTTTATTATTCCGATTGTACCTTATTTCATGTTATTCCGATTACTAGCTTTATTAACTTTCCGATTGGAGGCTTCGTGTTACATTCCGATTGTGCACCTTTTAGAGTATTCCGATTGCATCATTTGTCAATATTCCGATCTGGCCTTTCTTGGTTGTTCCGATCATGCGCATTCCGATCGGTACATTCCGATCGGATCCTTATGGATTCCGATCGGGTGTATTCCGATTGGAATTGTGTTTTGTTTTAATATTCCGTTTAAATGCCCATTGTTCTCGTTGTATTTTTAGTCTATTTTAATTTCGCTTTACATTTTTATTCAATTGTCAATTTACTTTTTTTTATTAAGCTTTAATTTACGTTGTTTAATTTCACGTCATTTACTTTCACGTTTTTAATATGCACCATTTACATTTCACTTAGTTGTAGTTTTAATTACTTGTCATTTATTTTTAAGTCTTGCACATTTATTTCTCCAAAACCAAAAATACTTGTTCCACCAAGAACAACTAATCTCGCACAATTAACCGGAAATCAATTCGAAGAGATCGGTTCAACGAACTTTTAGTTAGCAAAATCTCAGTTATCAAATGGCGCCGCTGCCGGCTCTTTTCGTGAGGATCGAAAGTTTGTTGTGAGAGAAGCGTTGGCTTTTGGGATCCGTTCACTTGTGAACGTTATTTTTCTTGTCAAACATTTTCAAAAATCCAAAAACATTTGAAAAATCATAAAAAGCATTTCTTTTTCAAAGTTTTGCACCAAAAATATTCTTCTTGCTCATCTATCTTTCTTTATGGATTCTTATGTCCATTGCGTCGGTTGCGGGAGACGATTGTACGGGAACGACTCTTGTCAATGGTGTACATGTGAGCGGTGCGGAAACGATATCAAAGATACACAATCAATACCAGGATTTTGTCCTTTGTGTCCCTCAATTAATTCGTCCTTTTTGAACCCACCTACTCTTTCCCCGTGCATCTATTGTGGAAGCGATTCTCCTTGGCATGTTTCGTGCCCGGTTCAATACTCGTATGATTACGGGCAAGAACCGGGGTACAAGTATGACAATGATAATAACTATCCACAAGACGCACCCAGTCTTTCCCCTCACCCGTTCTGCAACAACTGTGGGGGTCCTCATGATACCGATTATTGTCAACCAATGAATTGTTATGAGCCAAATCCGTGTCCTCAGTTTTCTTCACCAATGGATTATTATGAACCAAACCCGGTTTATAATTTTTCTCAACCGATGAACTACGATGAGCCACAACCATGCTATAATTCAGGTTTTCAACATTTTGAACACCCACAGCACATCATCGATCATCAACCCTCCTTCGAACAATTGCGCTCCCATGAACAATGGGACACTCTTGTTAAACTAAGTCAACAACTTCAAGAAGCTTGCAACAAGATCATCGAGAAACGTCAAGAGGATCATCGACAGGAGCAAATATCAAATATCGAGACTTATACTCCTCCTCCAGTGTATCCATACTATTATGATGATGACGAGGATGATGTCAATGATCTCCACCCATCTTCTGAGATTACTACTCCTATTCTTGATAACACCAATGCGTCTACGGATAGTGATTCGTTGAGTGAGATTAGTGATTTTTGTCTTGAAGAATTCTTTGATGAGGTTTGTGATCTTACTACTTTTGCTGAAATTAAGGATGAGGTTGTTTTTCATGATGAATTCCAATTCGAGCCTGAGATTGCGGAAATTATCGAACGAGAGCTAGCTCTGTTACCTCCGCTTCTTCCGACAAGCGAGGTCGATTTTTCCAACATCGATGCCGAACTTGATGAGTTGGAGCGTCTTATTTTTCATAATAATGACGAACCAACTCACTTGACCAATCATCCTATTCTCGAGGAGTTACCTAATCAACACTCCTCCACTGAGAATTACGTTTACCACATTCGTGCGGATTTAACTTATCAACAATCCCCACAAATGAATGATGGTTTCGTACTTGATCGTGATCTTTTCGAGCGAGTTTCTGAAATCCTCAATGATGGAAACGAAAAACCTTTGTTTGACGCACCTATCTATGATGAAGAAATCGAAGAGATTAACGTTCATGAGGATGAGTGCTTTGACCCGGGAGGTGCCATTGATTATTTTCTGCTTGATGACCTTACGGCTTTGCCGCTTGCTTCTGAGCATCCATTGTCTTTAGGGGATGACAATGTGATTCCTTTACCCACCACACCTCCCGTGGATCATTACCTCACATACTTCTCGTATGATGAGCGGACCTTTCCCCTATTTAAGACTTATTCCCCCGCCTCCCCTTTGTTAATGTCCACCGGGAACGAGGACAAGGTCTTTGATCCCGGTATCACATTCGAGGCTTCCCCATGGACCATTTAATTCGGGGACGAGTCAGGCTCGTGACTCGGTCAACAAAAACAAGCGCTTTTTGGGAGGCAACCCAATTATCTATCTTTACCTGTTTTCACCATAAGTGTAGGGGGGAGCCCCGTGGTATTTCTTGCTTTCTTTCTTATCATGTGCAGGGATTAGAGCTTTAAAGACACACTCTTGATGACTTTTGACGAACCGTGATTCCGTGTTCCATTATCCCGGTTCTATCCTAAACTCTTTTCGATTCACTATTTTATATTTTCTCAATATTAAAATAGGAATCTCTTTAGTTGTCTTTTCCTTAGCAAGATTTAAACAACGTGCACAATGTCCTAAGTGTAGGGGAGTTTACTACCACATGCTTAAACATTGAGGACAATGTTTATCTTAAGTGTAGGGGGGACTTCTATCGAAGTTAAGTGGTCTTTTCCTTGTATTTGTCCTCATTTTAACCGGAAAATTTGATTTTTCGACATTTTTAAAAATTTTTAATCTATTTTGGCCTAGTTGTATAGTTGCATTTTCCTTTATTATGTTTATTTTCTTCCCTTGCTAGAATAGTTTTTCAATAAAGTGGTTTTAGATTTTTCTTAGTCGTGAACATTTTGACTCAACCCGAGTTTACTTGCCTAAGTTTACTCTAGCTAGTATCCTTAACGTGTTTAAGTCAAGTTTTGCTAGGCTTTTATATAGGGAGCTATAAAACGCGAAAGTCTTAACTCTCACGGGTTAAGAAGAAGAACTTTTCGCAAGTTCCTATAATTGATCCTAGAGAGTCGTTTATCAAGGGAACTTTAAAACGCGATTTCTAAACTTGAAAAGGTCTAAGAATTTGCATGATCCTATAGGCGACTCGAAAACCCAAAACTTTGATTTGATAGGCTAAGTATCCACGAGTCTCATTCCTTGAGATTTTAAACTGTGGAGAACGAGAGATGATAGAGTCAATTATAAGTTCGGTGTTCTTTCGTGAATTTATGTGAGTTAATTATGAGCCTATTCTCCCTCCGCTTGCTAATAAATTTATCTGCTAATAAATAAGGTTGTACGATTTAAAAGGTTACTTAGCTTCTAGCCCCTGATCGTTTAAAAGTTGCTCGGTAATGACGAGAGTTCATAGCCAAGGCATAACTTATGAAGCGGGGCGCGAAGATTGGCGAGTCCGAAAAGGCCCTAACAAGGCATGAGGGCTACATTTTGTTGCTAAAGATCCAAAAGTGATGTGAAGAATCATTTATCAAAAATCAATATGAAGGATCGAGACACACGACGAAAAGCAAGAACTCCCCAAAAGTCATGGAGAAGTCTATCCGAAAAGACCCTAACAAGGTATGAGGATAAATAGATCCAAGTCCTAAAAGGAGGCGGATCGTTGTATATCAAAGTCCAAAATAAAGATTGGAGAAAAATGAAGAAGTCGTGGTCCAAAGATGAAGAATCTCTTAAAAACTTCAAGTGAAGAAATCCCTATTATGAAGAGAAGACCATAATTTCAAGAACATCTCTCGAAGATTCGAAGTATGAAGTCGCTGCCAAATATCGGCCCGAGAAAGGTCTCAAATCGCGAACCAAGTTATGCCAAGATATGAACTTTTTGATATCCCGAGAAGCAGTTTTAAAAGATTTGGTCCTTTAGCTAACTATTGATTAAATCGTGCACCTTATTTTCAGACTAAATAACTATTTAAATAAGTCGAACAATGCATCCTCGTGATCATTCAAGACAAATAATAAAATATAAGAGATACCCCTAGGAATAAGGGAGTCTAAGTGAATAATTGGCCCACATGAGTTCATGATAGTTTGCTGACTTATAATAACAATGATCTCGTTTTTAAGCTTGGTTTGGGGAACGTGAAACTTGAGGATGATGATCATTCACGACATTTTCATAACCCAAGGTATGCTTTTGATTTCTTTACTTTGTATGATTATAATTTTCTATTTCTTTAATAAAGGCCAACGTGGATTGATTATGATGGAAAATGTAATCTTGCTTTGTAACTAATGCATTGCATGAGGACATTGCAATGGTTAAGTGTAGGGGATTTGATAGGTGTGAAAACACCCATCTTTTTTACCACTTAATTGCAATAATAACCGAGCCAAAACGTGTATTTTATGTCATTTATGTCGGAATTATGCGTGGTTCGTGTTTTTGTTGTGATTTAGGATGAAAAGGTGAAAAGTGGAGAAAACACGGCATTCACGGGCTTTTATCAAAGAAAAAGACGAAAGATGAAGTCGAAAGATCAAAAGTGGAAAAAGAACGGAAGTCCAAGACCAATTCTGAAGATTTATCGAAGAAAAAGTCAAAGACGGAAGTTTACTAAAAAGCCGAAGAACTCAAGTCTTATTTATGAAGAAAATACAAGACGAGTTTGAAGAAATCCCAAGACAAAGTCCAAGTATTAAGAAGATTAACGAAAGATTAAGAAGATCAAGGACCTAAGTGTGCAATTAGGAGAAAGAAGAAAGAGGGAGGAAGCTTCCTAAGCTCCTCCCTAATCTCCCTATAAATAGAACCAACCTCATTTGTTTTAGAGTGTTGGTGGCTTGACAAACCACTCTTCCACCATTTTCATTTATTGTCATTTTATTTTTCGCACTTTAATTAAATGTTATGCACTTTTAATTATTAAATTTTCAAGTAAGTTTTCATCCTTTGTTCTTTAATCTTTAATCTTTACTTTTCTTGTCTTAATCTCTCATCTTCCTTACTTGATTCTAATTTACTTTTGGTGCGAATTACTTATGATCCGTGTTGTTCATTTATGTGTTCGTGCTTAAAAAGTTTAAGTTTTTATTGTTTGATCTAAAAAGTTGTTTGATTTCGAGTTAGATAAGTTGATTAGTGCTTATTTGATTCGGTTAATCTTTGGTTCGGTTTGGATTAGTGTTAAGCTTGTCAAAATAGCTTATTTCATTAGTTTATAACCGAGTTCCACAAATCTAGGAAAGGGTATAAACCCCCTTTTCCGATTGATCTGTTTTCCGACCACGCTTCCCACCCTTTCCGATTGTACTCCAATCGGAAAAGGGTTTGTCCATTCCGATTGGACCTCTTGTCACTTATTCTGATTGTACCATTTATCATACATTCCGATTTGGCAATCTTTTTATTATTCCGATTGTACCTTATTTCATGTTATTCCGATTACTAGCTTTATTAACTTTCCGATTGGAGGCTTCGTGTTACATTCCGATTGTGCACCTTTTAGAGTATTCCGATTGCATCATTTGTCAATATTCCGATCTGGCCTTTCTTGGTTGTTCCGATCATGCGCATTCCGATCGGTACATTCCGATCGGATCCTTATGGATTCCGATCGGGTGTATTCCGATTGGAATTGTGTTTTGTTTTAATATTCCGTTTAAATGCCCATTGTTCTCGTTGTATTTTTAGTCTATTTTAATTTCGCTTTACATTTTTATTCAATTGTCAATTTACTTTTTTTTATTAAGCTTTAATTTACGTTGTTTAATTTCACGTCATTTACTTTCACGTTTTTAATATGCACCATTTACATTTCACTTAGTTGTAGTTTTAATTACTTGTCATTTATTTTTAAGTCTTGCACATTTATTTCTCCAAAACCAAAAATACTTGTTCCACCAAGAACAACTAATCTCGCACAATTAACCGGAAATCAATTCGAAGAGATCGGTTCAACGAACTTTTAGTTAGCAAAATCTCAGTTATCATTACTTTTGTTGATTGACTATCTTTGTTAGAACTAATACTATTTTTCTCATGCCCGCTACTCTGATTAAATTGTTGTTGGGCTAGTTGATTACTGTATTGGGTTAAGCACACTTTTTGGTTTAGAAACATTTATCAATAGGATGTATCTTTAGTCTTGTTTCGTAATTAGAATTTTACAAGTTTGACTATTAATAGGTCCATTTGTGTTTTAGTCTTGTTTTGTATAAAGTTTGCATTTTCATTTGTATTAAATTGGTTTTTAATATTATCACATTTTGAGTTTTATATAAAGTAGATTTTTACTTTTATTAAAAAAGGACTTTGTATAAAATTTCATTTTTAGTTAAAAAAAAAAACAAAACATAGTTATTTTGTTAAATAGTTTGTTTCATTTTGTTATTTTTCTTGTTAAAAATTAGTTTGATAATTGTAGTTTGTTACACTTTGTTTACTTGTATATTGTGACTACTTTGTGGTACGTGCAATATGTTTTTAGTGTAGTACATATACGTAGTATAGATATTATTTTCCATTTTTTAGGTGCTTTATTTGTTAAAGTAGCTTAAACACCAAATACGTTATTATTCACCAAAAACAATAAAGTCAAGCTTAAAATTGTTATATCAATTCGATAAGACCGAGAGAAAATGAACTAAAAAGACAAATATTACCCTCTTTTTAGATAATCAAACATTTGCACAATCCTATGAAATTAAGAACCTACAAATGGTATCAAGAGCTATGGTTGAATATTTTGATTTGCGTGTTTTGATCTATTGATTTGGTATAACTTTTGTCACGGTCAAAATTTATATCTTTTGATTTTACTTTGTCTATTTTATTTTACAAACCATATATCTGATATAATTTTTGGTTTTCTAAATAATTCTCTTAGTCTTTCTCGGTTTATTGTCTCGATTTGGGAGTTTTGTCAAAAATCTCTAAAGTATCAGTTTTTATTGTTTTTTTAACTTTTGTTTCATTCTGTTTTTGTCTATGTATCTGTCGGAAAAGGGTTTTACATTCCGATACTTCTTCTTTTTTATAGTTATGTTTTTTGTCGTAAAAGGGTTTTACATTCCGATACATTTCCGACAGATACTTATTCCGATACATTTTCAATTACTTATTCCGATGCATCTTTTTGTCAAATTCCGATAGACAATTTTTTTGTCTTATTCTGATAGACAATTTTTTTTACCTTATTCCGATAGCATTCCGATAGTTATACATCCCAATGGTTTTTATTTTTGAGATTCCGATGGTTTTGTCAAAAAAAACCGACTAGACTTGACACATAAACAGACCACAAGCCTCGACACATAAACAGACCAGAACCTCAACCTCAACAGCCCACAACCTCTACCTCAAGACAGACACTATACACACTCAACAACCCATAGACTCGACACATAAACAGACTCTACAAACAATAGACTCGAACACCCAAGCCTCGACTAGACTCCAACACGACACCAATCTATTCCAACCAAATCCAACACCGACAAGATCTCATCCCTCCGTCACATGCATCAATAATTAACATCTTATCCCAGACTCGTAACCAAAACATACACTTCTCATATTCGTTCTCGTGATTAAACATCACACGAAAAAACTAATCATCACTGATTCGTGTTTGGTTTTAAACCATTTTTTCATATACGAAATCAAATCATGATTTATAACAATATTGTTATAATCATTTATTTGTTTCATTTTATAAATCAAAACCGAATAACCAACATGCAATCACATATCCGTTTTTATTTTTCGAATCTTGAGATAGATCAATAACAATTTATGTTATGATATTTCTTCTTTTCGTTGACACACAAAATTAACATACATGCAACACTTACCCGAGATCACTTGATTGATCTAGAAGTCTATTCTCACTCGATTTCCTCAAGGGACTTATTAGATTCGAACATAAGTGAGTGATTAATTAGGTTCTCTGTTTTGTGATAATGAAATAATGGTTCTTGTTATTTATTTCGTGGGTTTGAGGATATGATTCAATTTGCCTGATATTGATGATAAGATCTGATGGGAGAAGATTGAGTTTGTATAACAGATGAAATGAGATTTATGGGTTTTGGTGGCTGTATTGTTTTTTCAGAAGTTTGGAAAAGATATTGGGGGGCGGAGTTATTTTTGGTGTGTGTGGGATTAGGGTTAATACTACCTAATATCTAGGGTTGGTGTTTATATACTTAATTTCTATCCGGTTCTCCTACCTGGGCCTACGAAGTGTGTTTATGTAACTTTTTTTTTTGACATTTTATCTCTTGTGGGCTTATATTATTATCACTCATGGGCTTATATTAATAGGTATAGCGTTTCTGCATAAACATTGTTTTGCAATAACATGTTATAAGTGACATTTAGTAGTATCAATTTGGGCCTTATAAAATTTGTGTATTAAGTTATACTTTGGTCATAATCAGGTCGAGACAAATTGTGCCGACCTAGAAATTATTGAGCCGAGAAAAAGTTATATCACCAAACGAGGATTTTTTTAAGAGTTATTTGCGGATATTTCGTTGGTTCTGTCTAATCCCACGAGTTTCAATTTCTTGGTTTCTTCACGAATTGAAATATCCCGAAAAACAACCACAACCACAATTATCTCTTTATTGAACTTCAATGGAATCGTTGAGTTCGACATTTCAAGAAGGAGAATCGCGTCACATGAAAGTTAAAGCTAGAGATAGTAGAATGACTTTATTTCGACTACTTCGGTCCCATCTGTCGAACATTTATCTACTTAAAGAAGGAAGCAGATTTGTGACACTCTTCGGTCAAGATCGTACCATTTCATCCACCTAATGCTCCTCAAACTGAACCACCTACTAGAACAAATATACAAAGAAGAAATTAATCAAATTGAATCCTCACATTCACTTCAAGTTCTAGCGCAACATTTTTCGAGGTTCTTTCAATTTGATCCTACCAAGGTTGAAGCTTCAATGATCTGCCAGTCATTCCTTGAAGACACACAAATTAAGGTTAAAGACTTCAGTGATAGATTGCTCGATTTCATGAAATGTATTGCACTTTCGATTTATGAAAGTTCACAATTTCAAATGAGCATACTAGTGGAATACAAGAATTTTTGATGCAGATGCAATAGGAGAATGGTCATACGGTTGAGGACTTGGAGCCTAAAGATTGTAAGAGCATGGACTCAGGTGGAAAGCATGAAACAAGAAGCATGTCAGGGAATGATATAGACATTTCTCATGATGACACCATACGCGTATATGACGAAGAGCCTACAAATACGGTACAATGGAATGTGGTAAATGATGTCTATGCCGATGAGCTACCATATGTTGAGCATTCCGAACCTAATTAAGACAAACATGGGATGGCAAAGGGTGATAGTTTTACCACTTCAGATTCATCCGATGTGAGTCATAATGGGGGAGAGATTGTTTAGAATGCTATAGTACATCATGATAAATGCTTTATGACTGCTTCATTAACTGATTCCGATTCCAAGATTAAAGAGCTCGAAACGATCGTAGCTCAGCAATCAAAAGATCTTGACGATTCCAAACTTGAATTTTCAAAGAAAACGAACAAATTTGAAACATATTTTAAAAAATTTGAAAAAGTCAAACGTTGTTCTTGAACGAAAATTGGATCAAAAAGTTCTAGATTCTAAAGCTGAAAAGGATAATCTTTTGAAACAAATTAAGTTGCTAGAATCTAAATTGGCATCCTAAGATAAATTGCTCAAAGAGAATGAGACTTTAAAGGCTCAAGTACAAGAAAAGGTCTTTGCTATAACTGCGTTGAAAAATGAATTAAGGAAAACTAAAGGAACTAGTGTGTACATTAAGCTTGAAAAACCATCAATCTTGGGGAAACCGCCTACAAATCAGTCCGTTAGACAACCGACTGCATTTAGATCCGAGCGACCTCAATCCTTGAGACCACAGTTTTCCTCCCAAGTTGACATGGTTCATGTTTCTAGAACAGTCACTCCACCAAGTAGGCCTAATTGGACTAAATCAGCTTTAGCAAGACCTAATCACATGATTACCTCTAGTTACTCTATGAATACAAAGAATACATCTAGAACTAGTTCAAATGACATTCGCCATAATGTTGGTCTAAGGTAAGCTATTTAAAAGACACAAGTAAGAGATAGGAATTTCAAACCTAGTCAGATGCCTTCTAGATTACCCAATACTGCTAACCGTAGCATGTCATATCCTAGGAGCATCAATCAATCATCTTGGAATTCTAGATCTTAGTCGGACATTAAATATGATACTTGTAAAACATGTAGGAAATGTGTCTTTAAGGCAAATCATGACTCTTTTTTCAAGAAACTTCTTAATGAGGTGAAATCCCGCGCTAGAGTTAAATCCCAGTGGGTAGCTAAAATCAAACCCATTGGTAAAATGTGGCGCCCCACTGGTAGAACTTTCACTCTTGTAGGAAACGAGTGCCCTTTAACTAGGATAGTCTCTGATTATACTAAGACTACTAGGGAGGAAATTGAAAAGGATGTTACATCACTTAAGCCTGAACTTAAGGTTTTCTATAAAAGGAAACGTTTTCCAGCTAAGATAAGTGAATCATCTCCTGAGGTCATCTCTGGCACAAGAAAAGAAAATTGTGAATCCCCGCAGGGTTCTAAGATAGATATCGCTAATCCATATAATAGCATACAAACTTCAACTGAGATTGTAGGTACCAAAGTCAAGGATCAACAAAAACAAACCGATCCGATCTTTGTACAACGTTTAACTAAGGACACTCTTAGAGTTTGGTTACTAAAGAAGCTGATTTAAGAGAAACAAGTGTCTCAGGGGATTTGTAGTTAAGCTTACAATGTATATGGCTCCTCGTTAAAAGACAGACGATGACCCGGATTTCAAATAAAGGTAAGTTTATCTATGCAACGATAACTTACCCTCAAAGCGAGAAATTAAATTTTCTCAGACACGAGCTTACATTAAAACTATTCAACGGTCTTAAGCTCGTGTATATGGCTCATAATCAAATCACAGTATGTGACCCGATCATCAAATAAAGTAATGTTTATTAGCCGATGATAAACTTATCCTCACAAATGAGAAATTAAATTTTCTCGGGCCCGAGCTTACACTAAAACTATTCAACGGTTTTAAGCTCGTGTATATAAGGCTCATCGTTAAATGTCAGACGATGACCCGATCTTCAAATTAAGGAAAGTTTATCACCGATGATAAACTTATCCTCGTTAACGAGAAATTAAATTTTCTCGGAAACGAACTTACATTAAAACTATTCAACGGTTTTAAGCTCGTATAAATGGCGTATAATTATATTTCAGATTATGCCCCGGACCTCAAAGAAAGGGAAGTTTATCGCTGATGATAAACTTATCCTTACAACGAGAAATTATTTTTTCTCGGGCATGAGCTAATATTAAAAACATTCGAAGTTTTTTTAAGCTCATGCACAATGAATTATAGTTATATATCAGACTGTAACTCGGACTTCAATTTTAGGAAAGCTTATCTTTATTGATAACTTATCCTCTTAACGGGAAATTCATCTTTCTCGGTTACGAGCTTGTATTAAGACATTCCAAGTTTTAAGCTCAGAAAGGAAAGTGTATGTTTTAAATAAGCGAACATCTCCTCATAACGAGAAATTCATCTTTCTCGGTCATGAGTTTTATGTTAAAACATTAAAAAGTTTTTCAAGCACATGAAAACGACTTCTAAGTAAATGTCAACTTAGGACTTGTTCTTCAGTTAAAAGGAAAGTTTATCGCCGATGATAAACTTATCCTCACAACGAGAAGTTTACAACTTCTCGGACTTGAGCTCGTTTTGTAAGATATTCAACATCTTAAGCTCAAGTAATTGGTTTTCAAAACATTGAACACAATTTTTCGAGAATTTCTAAAAAGGTTTTTCTAAATCTTTCAAAATTGTGTGTTCAAAAATGTTTTGCTGAAAAGAGCATGTCTATCGATAATATTTACGATACTAGAAATGTCATTCAATAATGACACAGGTTTGTAAATAAAGTTCGAGCTGATGTTCAAATGTTTTAAAACATGCTCAAAATGGCTTTGTAACACCCCATTCAGATAATGGAATGTCATGCGTAATTATGGCGTGTCATCAAAGCATACAAGGATAAATGTATAAAACATTACATGACCATAGGGATAACCGGAAACAAACATCGGTTCCCAAACATAAGCCCAAAGCATAATAAAGCAAAAGAAATGAATGAAAGACTAAACAAGCATAAGTATATGGAGGCAAAAAGGAAAAGAAGTCTCTAGCAGCTTCCATCCTATGCATGTCCTCCAAATGCTCGAGTCCTTCCTAGGGTACCTGCCGTTTTGGGACATGGAAAGGAAAGTAACGGCTGAGCAAAACACTCAGTGCACGGATATAGACATAATATGAATGACTAAGCATAATAAAGACTTAATAGCAGCGGAAAAGTATAAGTCCTGGAAAACCTAGAACATGTTCATAAAACCGATTTTATAGTTAGAAAAACCTTATGTTTATCTTATGAAAACTGTTTAACATATTTTACCATTAGCCAATATAGGTCATGAAAATCTACCGTGCATGAATACTTGGAGGGGTGACCTCATCATGCAAATTAGAGGGGCTGCCTCTAATTTAATATACTGGTTTATGGGTAGGAGGGATCAGCTCCTTGTGAAGGATGCAAGGCACACACCACATTCACCGTGAAATCCTGAATAAAAACATGTAACTAGGATGCACCCATACGCCCCACATAATACATATAAATAAATGGCCAAAAGCTGAAGGGACGCCACGAGCAATCACTCCGTCGTGGTGAAGTCATAACATCAGTGCCTCTAATGTGCCTCTATTGTTATGGTTTGATGAGACTGCTTTTATACATAGTCTCATCTTCCAAATTGGGCTTAAAACGCTTAAAATATCATTAAAATACCCCTATATATGCTTGTATTTGTGTCTTGTGTATTTTAGGTACGGATATCGTGTAACCAACAAAAAGATCACAAGAATGGAGCAAAAACGAACACGGGAAACGTAGCCGCACAATGAACCGGACCCGAAGAATGAAATTTGCAAAAATGCCCTTGAAGTTTGAAGATTTGTCACATTTGGTCCCTCATCTTTGAAGAAATGTCAAGAATAGTCCTTGAAGAAATCATTTTATACAAGTTTGGTCCTTAATGTTTGAAGATTTGGCAATGCTAACCCTTGAAGATCTCAAATTCTACAAAACAAGTCCTTAATTCCAAGATTATAAAGTTTCAAGGGGTGTTTTGTAAATAGACCAAACTTGTTAACAAAAGAAATATGACATGATGCTGCCAAGACTATGTTTGGACTTTTTTTGGAAAGTGAAGGGCTGTTTTTGCCAAGACACAATACCTAACCCACCAATCAGTTCATGCCACATCACCAACCCACCCATATTACCATACCCACAACCCATAAACCCTGACCCGCTGCCCATTATATAATTAATCAGTTTTAAAAAAAAACGATTATTAAAGAATTTTAGGGGCGGGTAACACCACCATTATCCCCAAAACAAATTAAAATTTTCCCTGTTAACACCCATAAACCCTAATCCCATGCCCAGATTTAATTATCACCAATCATGGGGTTTTTTACAATTGTTAGAGACAAAAGGAAATTAAGCTCATGTATTTTCAAACCCATGTGCTATATTGTACACCTCATCACTATGGTCCAAAAACACAGCTGTGGAAGATCATGGGATGTCACAAAATGCCAATTCCCTTACCAAATTGACGACTAGGATGCTTCTGCTTGTTCTCCACAACAAATCAACCACCAAGATCACTTAGAAGCTTCAAGAACAAGGTATCTTCAGGGTATATTCTCAAAAGATCCAAGGGTAACTGTGGAAGTTTGTAGACGTTTTAGGGCTAGGGTTTTTAATTCTCATCTTGTATAAATATTAGTTTAATAGTTAGCATCCGTTTTGTTCCAATTTTTATTCAAGATTTTGTAGAAGACGAATTTGAATATAATTGAGTTCCATTTTAGTTTTCTTGCAATCTTTTAAATTTCCAGTTATTTACATATAAGTCATTTTATTTACCTTGCAAAAGTTCCATTTCCAAGTTCATTTATCACAAAAGCAAGTTTTTGTTTGTGAGGTTACTGTAGCATAAGCCAATAAGCTAGCTTATTGACAAAAAGCTCAGCTTATTGGGCTTCTATGATTGGTACTTTCTGGTTACAAGTTTGAGGAAGCAGCCGATTATTGTTACTGTTCTTATTCAAAGTCGGTTTCAAGGTTTGGAAGTTTTTGGTGGCTGATTTCATTGGTATTGAAGGAGCTTTATTGATGTAATTTGGTCTTAGAGGAGAAGCTGTTGGTTATTAAGCTTGGGTGATAAGCTCGGGTAGATTTTGGTTGTTCCAGGTGTAAAATAGTTGAGTTGAGGTTCTTTAAAGAGGGGTCGATTTTTAGAGCTTGGACCGCCTTGTAAGATTTCTCCTCCTTTTTTAATTTGAAGTCCTTTGTTCTGCTTAGCTTAATCCGTGTTCATGTGCTTATGTGTTTTGTTTTATTTATTTGCTTTTCCGCATATTGTCTTGTTGTTCATGTTCATAATCTGCTTATTCATTTTTTTTTCTCTTTGCTTTAATTTTCTGTCGAGCCTAAAGTAGTGTTTGGGAATGCTAGGATTGAGAGTGGGATTTGGGGGGGGCATAGAGTTAAGTTTCTGCCAAGTGTGTTACCCGTGCTAATCTAGTGTTTTCTGTCATGAATTGTTGCTTAAAATCGATGATTGTTTGAGTCTTTTTGAGACTGCTCATTCGTGTTCTTCGTGTTATTTGTGGTTTAGTTTGTACTCGCGCCCTCTGTCCCAAACTGCATACACTGAAAACCCAAGTATAGCCCACAGTTGTTGTATGCATTTTGGTGTTACAGTTACTGTGCCTACAAACCCCATTTATAGTCTTGGTTCGTGGCCAAAAAGCGTAGTTAGATTGTACTTTGTGTTTGGTGTTTGTATCGATGGTCTGAGCAACCATAAGAAAGTATAAGAGAAAACCAAAAAGGAAAAAAGAATGCTTTGATATTTCTGTGGTATAAATTAATGTCGAGTTAAGCGTTAAACTTTGGTTTCATCTGAATTCATTTTGGTTAAACAACTAAGAGAACCTCTTGTTTTAAATTCAGTAAGTTACGGCCTTTTATAGTTCATTTTAGCGCTTTCTGTGGTCATTCCTTGCAGTTGGATTTATGAGTTCATTGTGGGATTTAGAATCTATAAACTAGCATCCTAGTAGATTCAGGGTAGTTGTTATTCTGTTTTGTATCCATTTCAGATTTGAAGCTTATTAGAGCTTATTGCTCAAGCTCAAAAGTGGCCAAAACCCCTCTAGTGGCATACCTTAAGACACTCACTGTTTGACTTTTGACTCGTCAATACCCGGCTTAATCTTGTTTGTATTGAAAGTTGTTTTCTTTAAAAAACGCAGCGTAGTCTAGGTCATTGGTAGTTTTAGGATTAATATAGTGGTTATTAGCTAGTAATAGGTTTCCGTAGTGTTTTGGAGGTCTAGAAATCCCTTTTGATAGTCACTGTCAGCAGCCCCCAAATCTTGTTTGCATTTTGTGATTGATTCTTGATGGATATTTTGCTTATATTGTGTTTGCATTTTGTGCTATATTTGTATGTTATTGACTCCCCACACTTCAACTAGTGTGGGGGTGCCGTTTGTGCCCAAAAATATCGAAAAACAAGCAAAATCCAACCAAATTCGAGCTCCAAATCCTCCCCTGTACCACAGAGAGTGCAAACAGCCTTTCGCGACACTTTTTGACAAAAAAAGTGTCGCTTATAGTTTTGGGAGGGAGGAGGCCTTTGATTTGTGACAGTTTTGTGACACAAAAAAGTGTCACTAAAAGTATTGGGAGGGAGGAGAACTAGTGTAAAAAAAGAAAAAAAAGTTATTAAAAAAAAAGATCATTTAATATATTTAAATCATTTAATTAGTTTTAATAGTATTTAATTCATAATAAAAAATATAAAAGTCGAAAAAATATAATTCTTTTTTCTAAAATTTTCTTTTGTCATTTAGGACGTAGAAAAAAATAGATTTGTTTTTTTTATAGTTTAAATTTCATAATTTTCTTTTTATTATTTCATTTTCTAGGATTATTTTTGTTTTAAATTTTAGAAAAGTCATAAAAATAGAAAAAAGTTTATAAAAATTTTCAAAAAAAATATTTTTTTTAGGTTATAAATAGATTACTTTAGGTTTAAGAATAAAATTTTTTTTTTTTGTCTTTTTCTTAGCTAGTTTTATTTTTTTATTTTTTTTTAATTAACTTTAAAAATTAATATAAATTAAGTTAAAAGTTTTTAAAATTTTTGGTTTGCGTAGTTTTCTTAGTTAGACTTTTTAGGTGTTTTTAGGTATTTTTAATAATTATTTAGGTGAAATTTTTCGTTTGGTCGCGTTTTTACGTTCGTACGTTTATACGTTTTCGTCCGTTTTGAGCGTAATCCGTCTTTCCCTTTTTCTTTTATTCACTTTCAAAACGTAATCTCTTGAATAAATAACGTCTATAATTGTTGGCTAAACACCATACCTCCACCGAGAACGAACTCGATTGTCGTCTTTACGTTTTTCCTAAAACGTATTGATTAATACTTACCACGACTTAGCGTTTTCTTACTTTTTCCTAAAGGTAAGTAAAACGACTAAAAACCGCTACACCAAAAATGGCGCCGCTGCCGGGGAAGTGTGTTTAGCCATACTTATTTATCGTGTTTGTTTGAGTGTTTACGTTTTTATCGTAAATACTTCTTTTTATTTTTCTATACTATTAGCCATACAAGTAAATACGTGTTAAATTGAACTCAATTAACACTAAATCGTTTCTCGTTTTTATTGTGCATAATATATTGTATTTACGTAGAACAATTAATACACAATAATTATCCAAATACGCGAGAAATCGCACCTCAATAGTTGAGCGTTCCGGTCACTATTGTTGTATCGAATTCAAACGAAATCAAAGGCAAAATAGATAAATACTCTTAATTGGTTTAATCTCGATAAATACAAACTATAAGGTGGGTATAAGGCGGTTGTATTTCACGACCTAAGGAAAAAAGGCTCTTAAGTGCTTCGCGCCGCCTCGTTTTCTCCGCTCGCTTGTGCGTATTTTGAAAGTGACGATTAATTAGGGGTTTGCCAACTCAAGTATTATTAATCTATTTTTGTGAGTTTTAATTATTGAACGTCGAAACGTTTTGGCGTTCCGCCAACGTTTCAAAGTCGACGAGGGTTTTTACTTCACGTAATTGCCTTCACTCCTCTTGGATTCATTAATCGAGACCTTTGATTAGTGGATAGTTTTTGTAGATTAATTTCTACGTAATACACCAAAATTCCAAAAAAATTAAAAAAACCAAAAACACAAAAAGATTCTTCGATTTTTTCCCTCTATTTTCATAATTCTTTTTCTCAACCCCTCTAAATTTTAATTCTTCATGGATTTTCATTGCCTAGGTTGTGGGAGACGAAAGTATGGTTCCGTGACTTGTCCATGGTGTGTATGCGAAAGGTGCGGAGATCATATCGACTATGTAGATTTTAGATCTTGTCCCTCATGTAATCCGACCAATTGTTTGTATACTTCTAATGAAGAACGTCACATCTATTGCCTATATTGTGGAAGCCCTTCCCATTGGCACTATAAGTGTCCAATTCAATACCCAAATGGTCACAATCACGAGCCTAATCCGAATTTCGTTGACCAATCTTCGCAATACTCACCGTCATGTGAGTATTGTGGAGATGAACCTCACTATGGGTACGATTGTCAACCGATGAACCAAAATACGTATTTCGACAATCAATTTTCCGGTTTTGATGAATCACACGACATGGGTTACAATTACGACAATGGGGGTGGTTATCCATACGACGAACCGGATTTTTCTCAAAATCCGTGTTACGACAATTGTGGGGGGCCTCAGATACCTTTTCTTGCCAACCAATGGATTATGATGAACCCAATTCATACGATAATTCCGTTTTTGATAATTTTGAGGCCCCACCATACAATCTCGATCCTTAAAATTCCCATGAGCCCGATCCATGTTACGATTCCAATTTTGACCAATCATCTCCACGACATGTTTTCGATGATGATCTCGGTTCTAGCCGCATCGACGAGAGTTGTAGTCGCATCGACGAAAGTTCTAATCGTTTCAATGAACGACTTGATACGCTCTTTCAACTAATTATGGAGAAAAAAGATACCCTAATTGTTGAAGAGGTTGAAAAGAGCATCGATGAAGAGGAAACGAGGGTGTCAACGAACGAGGTTTTTGAAAATGATTTCGAAAATAAACAACAAGAAAAACTCGTAGCACGTGCTGGAACGATGAATGTTAAACCTTTAGAACCTAATTTTTCTAATGAAGTTAAAATTATCAAAGATTTTCGAAATCAAAATACACAAGATTTTGACGAAGATAGTCCGTTAAGTGATTTTGAAAAAGAAGAAATTGATAAGGTTTTAAGGAGAATCATTGACCCCTCGATTTTTGAAGAGTATCAAAATTTAATTCCGGAGGGACGCGTTACTACTATTTCCACATCTTTTGAAAACCCGCATTCGATCCCTCCGAAGGACCAACTTGAAACCATCAAGGCTACAACGTCAAGTGACGAGCCTTTTATTCCTAATCCCACACCGTGTGAGATTATGGATTTATCATGTGAGAAGTTCGCCGATGGCCTTGCTCACATTGATACGTTTTTCGACGCCGATGTCGAAACTACTAAGGCAAAATCTTCAAATGAAGAGCCTTTTACTCCTATACCCACTACGGAAACCGATGCCTCTCTAAGTATGGGGGAGACGAATCTTGGCACTAATCCTAGTGTCGAGATCCTTATTCCAATCCAAAGTGAGCCTACGGTTTTCTCCGAAGATGAGGTAAGTGATTTTGCTCTTGATGAATTTTTCCATGAAGATTCTAACGAGGAAAATCACAATAGTGAGTGTGAATCGATTTCTTGTGAAGATGTCTCTCCCATTGACACTTCGGGGAGAGAATCAACGACTTTTTCGAACCCGCTTTTTAATGACGATGATTTTCCCGCTAGTGATGACGAGTCACTAATCGACGAGGACGTTCAAAATACCGATTTTAAAATCTTTTCGAACCCTTTATTCGAATTTGATGACGCGTTCATTTTTGGTGACGTAAATCCTCTCTTTGATGAGACGTTCGAGGACATCGAGAGTGAGGATTCTAAGGATTCTAAACTCGATGAGCCGGATTTGCTAGTCACCCACCCGACGTCTCATACGGTTGAGACTTTTCTTTCTACTCACTATGTTTCCATTCTCGAGGAGTTCACCGATGGACCGCCTCTCGATGAGAATGAGGATTTTAATGAGGCTTTTGCCTTCGATCCGGGGGGAAATTTTGAAACTCCTATTATTGGCAATTCTTTTTCTATTTCACCTTTGCTTCAAAGTGAACCTACCCACCCCCTCGGATATGATGAATTTACCTACGTCATAAGGAGTTTTCTTCCTTACAAGACGTATCCTCCAGCTTTGCGTGTTTTATTTTCAACAAAATGTGAGGATACGATCTTCGATCCCGGTATAGAGGTTTTGCCTTTATACACGGTTGCTTTTGGGCCTTGATTACATGTAAGCCCCACTAAAAATTGACCACACCATGATTATCCCTAAATGATCACATTTATGGGGATTCGAGTCGAGCTTTTGACTCGGTTAACAAAAACAAGGTGCCTCGTGGGGGAGACTCATGCTTATCCATGTAAATATTATTGCTTTTTAGTTAACCTAATGAGGGGATTTGTGCCCTTCCAACCCTTGTTCCGTGGTTGTTCGTGATTGTGATTCATTAGGTACATCGACATCATTGAAGCCTCTCGTGTTCGTTTTACGTAGCACTCGAGCTTCGATCGTTGCCCTTGGAGATTCCGATATCCGATGATATCCTTTTTTGTTCTAACGATTATCTTATTAGCATAATTCATAAACGGCTTTTAGGTTATTCGTTTTACCCTTTCCATGCTCGAGATTAAGCATTCGACTTCGTCTCTAGTATGGGGGTTTCCAACCCTTAGACTCGAAACATTGAGGACAATGTTTAGTTTTAGTATGGGGGGTGAGTAGATACTTCACCTTGCTTACGTCAACACGCTATCCAATATTCATCTTTTTGTTATCGTTTTGTTACAAATAAGGCTAAAAATGGCCAAATTTTAAAATTTTTCTAGTTTTTCATAAGTGTTTAAGACACGAATGTAGGTTTTCCGATGGTGAGAACGAGAGTAATTTTTTGACTCGACCGTGCGTGTTGAGCACTTAGCTTCGATTCCTTAACTTTTTAAGCTAAGTCTCTTAAATGAGGACGAGAAATGATAGAGTTATTTATAAGTCTCGAAATCGTCACAATCTTATGTGTAGTAATTATAGCTTATTCTCCCCACGCTTTTGCATAATAAATTGTTAATAAATATTGATTTGGCGGTTTAGTCACTATTGTTGGGTTTTTAATTTGTTTTGGTAGCTTCCATGTAATTTAATTGGGAAAACATTAAGGTATCGCCAGCGTCACGGTTTTGAAGTATTGGCACCCGAATAATCGAAAGCTTCACCTAATAATAAGATTTCAAGTGCTCACCTAAATTAAGCAAAAATTTGAAGCTCACTAGGCCGAAAAATTTATGCCCAAATTGAAAGTGAATCATGCCTTAATCTTCGAAGCATTAAAGATCCAAAATTCGCCTTAGCGTGAGGATATACGTCTTTGGCTAATAAAACCACCGATGAGGCGGATAATAAAAGGCAAGGCAAGACCGAAGTCATAATAAAAGCTTCATTGCGAAGTTGAATAAAAGATGGAGGTAAACCAAAGATAATAAGGCCCTTCCGTTAGGGGGCGTATAAAAGTCTTGGTAATAAGTCTCATGTTCAAAACCGTTATAAAATCGTGTTTATCGATCCTTCTTGTCGACTTAATTTTTTGACATCGTTGTCTATTGGGATGAATTATTGATTTGATGATTTTGGTTACACCGTTAAGTTTCTATTTTTAGACTTAATCTCTATTCACGCATAAGTCAATGATGTATCCTCGTGATCATTAAGACAAAATAAAATATAAGAGATACCAAGTAGGAATAAGGGAGTTTAGGTGTGTAATTAACACTCATGAGATGTGTTCGTGTTGCTAACTTATAATAACAATGATCTCGTTACACGCTTAGCATGGAATTGGGTGAAAATCGAGGACGACGAAATTATTTCTAACGAAGCATTCACATGTTCTTGTTCTATGATCCCAAAAGTCACATTCTCGTGATGAAAACAATACATTATGTCTAAAACACGTGTAGTAGTTTATTTAAATTTATGTCTTCAATAAATGTCATCATAAAATGAATTTTGGAAGTGCTATGATACTTAATTCTAGCATTGCGTAGGGACACGGCAATGGTTTAGTATGGGGGAGTGATGAGACTGCTTTTATACATAGTCTCATCTTCCAAATTGGGCTTAAAACGCTTAAAATATCATTAAAATACCCCTATATATGCTTGTATTTGTGTCTTGTGTATTTTAGGTACGGATATCGTGTAATTAACAAAAAGATCACAAGAATGGAGCAAAAACGAACACGGGAAACGAAGCCGCACAATGAACCGGACCCGAAGAATGAATTTTGCAAAAATGCCCTTGAAGTTTGAAGATTTGTCACATTTGGTCCCTCATCTTTGAAGAAATGTCAAGAATAGTCCTTGAAGAAATCATTTTATACAAGTTTGGTCCTTAATGTTTGAAGATTTGGCAATGCTAACCCTTGAAGATCTCAAATTCTACAAAACAAGTCCTTAATTCCAAGATTATAAAGTTTCAAGGGGTGTTTTGTAAATAGACCAAACTTGTTAACAAAAGAAATATGACATGATGCTGCCAAGACTATGTTTGGAGTTTTTTTGGAAAGTGAAGGGCTGTTTTTGCCAAGACACAATACCTAACCCACCAATCAGTTCATGCCACATCACCAACCGACCCATATTACCATACCCACAACCCATAAACCCTGACCCGCTGCCCATTATATAATTAATCAGTTTAAAAAAAAACGATTCTTAAAGAATTTTAGGGGCGGGTAACACCACCATTATCCCCAAAACAAATTAAAATTTTCCCTGTTAACACCCATAAACCCTAATCCCATGCCCAGATTTAATTATCACCAATCATGGGGTTTTTTACAATTGTTAGAGACAAAAGGAAATTAAGCTCATGTATTTTCAAACCCATGTGCTATATTGTACACCTCATCACTATGGTCCAAAAACACAGCTGTGGAAGATCACGGGATGTCACAAAATGCCAATTCCCTTACCAAATTGACGACTAGGATGCTTCTGCTTGTTCTCCACAACAAATCAACCGCCAAGATCACTTAGAAGCTTCAAGAACAAGGTATCTTCAGGGTATATTCGCAAAAGATCCAAGGGTAACTGTGGAAGTTTGTAGACGTTTTAGGGCTAGGGTTTTTAATTCTCATCTTGTATAAATAGTAGTTTAATAGTTAGCATCCGTTTTGTTCCAACTTTTATTCAAGATTTTGTAGAAGACGAATTTGAATATAATTGAGTTCCATTTTAGTTTTCTTGCAATCTTTTAAATTTCCAGTTATTTACATACAAGTCATTTTATTTACCTTGCAAAAGTTCCATTTCCAAGTTCATTTATCACAAAAGCAAGTTTTTGTTTGTGAGGTTACTGTAGCATAAGCCAATAAGCTAGCTTATTGACAAAAAGCTCAGCTTATTGGACTTCTATGATTGGTACTTTCTGGTTACAAGTTTGAGGAAGCAGCCGATTATTGTTACTGTTCTTATTCAAAGTCGGTTTCAAGGTTTGGAAGTTTTTGGTGGCTGATTTCATTGGTATTGAAGGAGCTTTATTGATGTAATTTGGTCTTAGAGGAGAAGCTGTTGGTTATTAAGCTTGGGTGATAAGCTCGGGTAGATTTTGGTTGTTCCAGGTGTAAAATAGTTGAGTTGAGGTTCTTTAAAGAGGGGTCGATTTTTAGAGCTTGGACCGCCTTGTAAGATTTCTCCTCCTTTTTTATTTCTTTGAAGTCCTTTGTTCTGCTTAGCTTAATCCGTGTTCATGTGCTTATGTGTTTTGTTTTATTTATTTGCTTTTCCGCATATTGTCTTGTTGTTCATGTTCATAATCTGCTTATTCATTTTTTTTTCTCTTTGCTTTAATTTTCTGTCGAGCCTAAAGTAGTGTTTGGGAATGCTAGGATTGAGAGTGGGATTTGGGGGGGCATAGAGTTAAGTTTCTGCCAAGTGTGTTACCCGTGCTAATCTAGTGTTTTCTGTCATGAATTGTTGCTTAAAATCGATGATTGTTTGAGTCTTTTTGAGACTGTGCTCATTCGTGTTATTCGTGTTATTTGTGGTTTAGTTTGTACTCGCGCCCTCTGTCCCAAACTGCATACACTGAAAACCCAAGTATAGCCCACAGTTGTTGTATGCATTTTGGTGTTACAGTTACTGTGCCTACAAACCCCATTTATAGTCTTGGTTCGTGGCCAAAAAGAGTAGTTAGATTTTACTTTGTGTTTGGTGTTTGTATCGATAGTCTGAGCAACCATAAGAAAGTATAAGAGAAAACCAAAAAGGAAAAAAGAATGCTTTGATATTTCTGTGGTATAAATTAATGTCGAGTTAAGCGTTAAACTTTGGTTTCATCTGAATTCATTTTGGTTAAACAACTAAGATAACCTCTTGTTTTAAATTCAGTAAGTTACGGCCTTTTATAGTTCATTTTAGCGCTTTTTGTGGTCATTCCTTGCAGTTGGATTTATGAGTTCATTGTGGGATTTAGAATCTATAAACTAGCATCCTAGTAGATTCAGGGTAGTTGTTATTCTGTTTTGTATCCATTTCAGATTTGAAGCTTATTAGAGCTTATTGCTCAAGCTCAAAAGTGGCCAAAACCCCTCTAGTGGCATACCTTAAGACACTCACTGTTTGACTTTTGACTCGTCAATACCCGGCTTAATCTTGTTTGTATTGAAAGTTGTTTTCTTTAAAAAACGCAGCGTAGTCTAGGTCATTGGTAGTTTTAGGATTAATATAGTGGTTATTAGCTAGTAATAGGTTTCCGTAGTGTTTTGGAGGTCTAGAAATCCCTTTTGATAGTCACTGTCAGCAGCCCCCAAATCTTGTTTGCATTTTGTGATTGATTCTTGATGGATATTTTGCTTATATTGTGTTTGCATTTTGTGCTATATTTGTATGTTATTGACTCCCCGCACTTCAACTAGTGTGGGGGTGCCGTTTGTGCCCAAAAACATCGAAAAACAAGCAAAATCCAACCAAATTCGAGCTCCAAATCCTCCCCTGTACCACAGAGAGTGCAAACAGCCTTTCGCGACACTTTTTGACAAAAAAAGTGTCGCTTATAGTTTTGGGAGGGAGGAGGCCTTTGATTTGTGACAGTTTTGTGACACAAAAAAGTGTCACTAAAAGTATTGGGAGGGAGGAGAACTAGTGTAAAAAAAGAAAAAAAAAGTTATTAAAAAAAAAGATCATTTAATATATTTAAATCATTTAAATAGTTTTAATAGTATTTAATTCATAATAAAAAATATAAAAGTCGAAAAAATATTATTCTTTTTTCTAAAATTTTCTTTTGTCATTTAGGACGTAGAAAAAAATAGATTTGTTTTTTTTTATAGTTTAAATTTCATAATTTTCTTTTTATTATTTCATTTTCTAGGATTATTTTTGTTTTAAATTTTAGAAAAGTCATAAAAATAGAAAAAAGTTTATAAAAATTTTCAAAAAAATATTTTTTTTAGGTTTTAAATAGATTACTTTAGGTGTAAGAATAAAAAGTTTTTTTTTTGTCTTTTTCTTAGCTAGTTTTATTTTTATTTTATTTTTTTTAATTAACTTTAAAAATTAATATAAATTAAGTTAAAAGTTTTTAAAATTTTTGGTTTGCGTAGTTTTCTTAGATAGACTTTTTAGGTGTTTTTAGGTATTTTTAATAATTATTTAGGTGAAATTTTTCGTTTGGTCGCGTTTTTACGTTCGTACGTTTATACGTTTTCGTCCGTTTTGAGCGTAATCCGTCTTTCCCTTTTTCTTTTATTCACTTTCAAAACGTAATCTCTTGAATAAATAACGTCTATAATTGTTGGCTAAACACCATACCTCCACCGAGAACGAACTCGATTGTCGTCTTTACGTTTTTCCTAAAACGTATTGATTAATACTTACCACGACTTAGCGGTTGCTTACTTTTTCCTAAAGGTAAGTAAAACGACTAAAAACCGCTACACCATGGTTATGGTACCTCCATAACTAGGTGAAACTGGTCATGCATGTATATGGCTATAGGTAATCTTAATTAAACATAAGCAATCAAACTCATAACTTATACTACGGGAAAACAGTTGGCTGCATACGGGGAATCCTAATAAGGAAAGAATGTCCATACTGAAAGGACGGGAATCCGTACCTTATGTCCAGTGAACGAAGAAGACGAACGGAAAAGAGTCCTACTTCGGAATCACTAACGCTACATAAATACATACGTGTATAAGTATCTGATCACTGAGTACGTAACTTGTTTAATGTTATGTCTTATCTTATTTTATAAGTTCATGTCATGTTTAACTGATTCTAACGTTATACTGTATTTATCGTGTATTTTGTATATTCTGTTTAAGTATTTCTTATATTTCTTGTATTATTATACTTGCTGTGTAATAATAAGTAACTTCCTAAAAATAGCAGGTTTCCTAAAATAGAAAGTTTCCAAAAATAGAAAGTTACCAAAAATTGAAAGTTTCCAAAAATAGAATTATTGCTTAAAAATAGGTAAGTTTCTAAAAATAGAAAGTTTCCATAAATAGATTAGCTGCCTTAATTAAATAAGTTTCTAAAAATAGAAAGTTTCCATAAACAGATATAAGTTGGTGAAATAAGCTAATTATATAAGCTTAAGTATTTACTGATTAATATTCTAAGTCATGTAATAAAGTAGTATAGTTTATAAATCATTCCATGTATTTAAATAAACTATAGGTTAAGGCATTTATTTAATTATCATGTGATTTAATTAAATAAGATATAAATACTTAGGTTAAAACATGTATTATTAATTATATTAATATAACCTAAGTCATGAGAATTAATTAATTATAGGTCATTTTTTTAATAATTAATTAATTACTATAGTTTAAATTAAATAATCAAAATACTTAGGTTAAAATCATGTATTATTAATTAGTAATAATAAACCTAAGTCCATGTTTTTAATTAAATTAATTACCTAGCATGTTAAATCAATTTAATTAATCTCACAATAATACGTCATTATTTATTAATTGAATTACCTTGTAAAATTAATAAGCATGTAAAGTTAATTAACTTTTTAAATGATAACCCGTAACCATGTATTATTTTATTAAAAGCATCTAAAACCGAACCCGTGTCCTATTAATTTGAATGTAAAACTCGTATTATGTTTACCAATAACACGAACCAAACAGCCCCTTAACTTGTTTATAATCCTGTTTGCCAAACGCACCCTTAAATGACCATAAACCCAAAACCAAACAGCCCCCCCCACTGCCAGTTTCCACTGGCAGTGGTGATGGTGCCACCAACGGTAGCCGGTTCCCACTGGTTGACAAAATTCACCACTGGCGCAGCCAGTGGTTTTTCCCCCTGCTTGTTCGCTGTTTCCCCTGCTTGAGCAAACCAAGCCAAACCCTAATTAGGGTTGCGGCTGGTGGAATTAACTCACCACCGAGACTCATATGAGTCTCGGTTTGTGTGTAATAGGCCAAACGAGCACCCCCCCATGGATTTAACATTCGTATTATATTTTAGTAACAGGTTTTAGGTTCGGATCTATGATCCATCACGCAAAGAAAAAAAAAGAAAACGGGATCTAGAGTTATACCTTGTTTCTTTTCGTGTTATGGTTTAGAACAACCAAAACAAACGCGCCCCTCGTTCTTCTTGAATCATGAAGCCATGTTTTTCCTTGTTTTCTTTGTGTGGGTCGCGACAGAGAAAAAAGAAAAAGGAGGAGACCACAAAAAACTGTCGGCTTAATATGTATTTTAGGGTTTTATTGTGTTTGTCCAAAATGTAAGACTCCCCCCGTCTCTTTTGATATACACGGTTAAAACACACACTTGGGCTTTGAGCCCAAGTCTTTCTCTTTTCTATTTTTTCAAAACAGCCCCAAATGACATTATGCTTTCTTCCTTTTATTATTTCGCGCCACGAAAACGTTATGCGTAAACATGCTTTAATGTCGTAAGTTTCTTAGTTATCATTACCCGTGTTAAACGTAATTATTACGTATATAATTACTTGTCGTTTTAAATTAAATATACATAATAATAATATTCGTTTAAATGTTCGTTTAATCGTGTTAAATGTTTGTGTTTACGTGTTACGTAGTTTACGTGATTAATTTTAGTTATCGATTGTGACATAATATATTTATTCGTCTTCGTAATAAATATATATATACGTAAATAATATTAGCTCGTGATTAATTTACGTTCATGATTTTTATGATCGCATGTTCGTGCGTAATAAATACTTATCGTTTTCCAACACGTACGTAATACGTAAAATCCTAACACGTAAACATAATCGTACTATAAAGGAAAGTTTTAATCTAGTACGTACGATCTAATGGGTACTGTTCATGGTAAAAGCAAGCGGGTTTTACAACTCTTCCCCCCTAAAAAGAATAATTCGTCCCCGAATTATAAATAACGTAACTGGAAGCGAAACATACCCGAATCAGACTGGAAAGGTATGCGTAATAACGGGAATGAAGGTGACATGGTAGAAGGGAACGTGGAACGTGACATGTCTTGAAAAGACGTGACTGAAAGGACATATCTAATCGATAAGAGAAATACGGATAAGAAGTCCGGATGAACTTGTCCGTTTCCAAGTGGCTTCCCTCTTGGAATGGTTCCTTTATAAGATCTAGACGCGAATTATAAGTCTTGGTCCTCCTGACCTTGACTTGGAATACAAAGAAGTTCTTTGTTATCAACGTAAGGTAGATCCCCTAAATTCGATCGAGGGAATAAGAATTAATCGTGTAAGAGTAACTGAAACGTTACGATGAAAGACAATCTGACTTAACTGTTAACTAGAAACGATGCGCGAGACATAAAGAAACGTAGTACATGAAAATTTTTGAACATGATACGTGAAAAATTTTGAACGTGCTACGTGGAGATATGGTGAGTGTAGTATGATTAACATATCATGATCCATGATACGTGTAACGTATCTTGATCATGATATGAGGAACGTGGAATGAACATGATATGTGAAACATATCGTGAACATAGAATATAATGGCGGTATCGCCAAACGCTACAAGGTGAGACGTGGAATATGACGTGAAACGTCTATCTGATGATGGAGAGTTATACTAAACTTGGGTCTGGTCTCTCAAGTTCTTGCAAAACTTCCCAGAACGAAGTGCACGTAAAATCGTAAGTCAAGATACCATCATGAATGTGAATGGTGTCATGAACGCGAGCGCGAAAACAAGTCGTGAAATTAGAACAAGGACGTGGACGTAAACAAGGAGCACAAATACGAACCCTTGCCTGTCCCTATAACTGAGGGATTACCAAGTGATCAGATGAGCCTTGGCGTGGAATGTGTCCGATCAATCCGTTGGTTCTGAAATCCGTACGAATGTAAGGATTTTGTAGACTTGATCGAACTGTTGGCAATAACACAGATAGCATCTTGCTTCTTCAGAGTTTGCTTTAATCTGGTAACCAAAAATCCGTGGAGATCTTGTCCCATTTCAGTTCACGATTTCAGATGATGAAAACATCCCAGTTTGTTGGTGTCCTATCTTAACCTGTTGGTATGTCAGGTACATAGATATGAACGTAAGTGTATCTTGCTTCGTAGAACTTGATACATAGGAGTTTGCGAAACTCAGAGTCTCTGAATCTAGACTTCTCCTAGCGTAGGTTTTTCTAGAACACCTAATGTGGTGTAGGGTTCTCTCTTTTACACATAAGCTGAGTCATGGTAAGATTAACCGTAGAAACCCATGTGACTCAGCGTGTCACTGTAATCAAATAGAATTGATATTGGAAAAATTTTTAGGGTAAAATTTCTCTTGTCATAGAATTTGCAACATAGTGCAGATATGGTCTTCCTGTTCTTCTCTGGGCTTAAAGGAAATCAGGTTATCCTTAATGAAAACACTGATGAATTTGCTATGAGTTCATGGAAACTCATTCTTATAATGCCATTGGAGCATTGATGAGACTAATTCAAAATCATAAATCTAGCATGACCGAGTCGTGTACGAATAGCAGTCATGGACATGTCCTGCTTTTTCACTCGTCACTATTGGCAGCATGATCATGATTTTGATCTTGGAAAAGTGATTAACACTATATGGTTGATTGGACATGTCGTCAATACGTGGAGGAGAATAACGGTCATGAATGGTGATTTGTTTAAGCCGACAGTAGTCGACACATAATCTCATGGTACCATCATTCTCTTGTAGGTTCTTCTGGAATGTATAGGAAGACTTTGGAATAATCAACTGGCTATGCGTAAAAGAATTAAGTGGTCGTGTCTTACTGACAGCTAGAAAATTTTAGCAACCATGGCTAACAACGCACATGCTTGTAATCATAGATAATTGTACAGATTTTCCTGATGGAAAATCAAGCTGAAAGTATTCAGGAGCCTGAACATTACCGTACATAATTATGAATCGTAGCATGGTGTGCTGTTCATTGTCCATAATTAGGATAAAATTCATCTCGTGTCTGTCCGAGGAAATGCGTTAGCAGCTTGGATCTCATCATTAAGCTGAAGGAAAACCTTCGTATACGTAGGAATACGAAAGGCGACCTTCATGGTCATGAATATATGAACCATGGTGAAAGAAATGAAAGTGACATCGGCAACGTGACAATTCTCACTGATGCGCCGATAATGGTACTGAAATTCTTGTGGCCTGATTAATACATGGCACAACAAAATGGATATACCCTTGGAGGGTACCCTGAATTTCTTAGAAATGTTCCATAGTTGGACGTGAGTCATGTGTCTTGACTCGTTTCTTGGAACTATAAGCATGACATATGTCTTGACTGGTGTCTTGACACGTGTCTTCAGGAAATATACGTGAGACATGTGTCTTGACTGATGTCTTGACACGTGTCTCGAGACGTAATTCAATAGAACTACAATATTAGGTTATAAAGCCAGCACTGGCGGATCGGTTGGACTACTGATCATTTGTATGTCTGATCACGTCCGCGGCCGGAGCCTCGGTTGCGATTTCTAGGATAAATCTGTCATAGTAGTGGTTACTATCGTCTTGTCTGTCAGTTCCATGACGGTCATTCTCATGACCGTGATTCATGTAAGTATTCAGCTGAGTGGCCGGCTGGTACCCGTTTGCACTCATATGACTGAAATGACAGGCAAATGACGTGTGACATGTAACTAAGAATTAGGGACAATGATTGGTGGAAATCGTCTGATGGTGAAGCATCTTCTCATCCAATTGCTTTGCTCCGACGCCTTTGTCTTCGACTTGTAGGATCTCCAGGTTGTGAACAGCATCCGCATCTCGTAGCGTCTTCGAACGTCAGCAGCATCAACCTTTAGTAACATCTCCAAGTTATGAGCGGCATCAGCAATTTAAAAAGTATCAGCAAGTGAACATACGCGTGAGATGATTTAAAATCGACTAGCGAATACTCGTGAAGTATTGCAAGTGAAATATACATGGATTTAGGTACGTGTAATACACATGGAATACGGTACATGAAGTACACATGGAATGTAAATGAAATGATCGGTATGGGGTCGATCTTTTGTCATGATTTAAGGAAAGTATACCGATTAAACGGTTAGGAAAACCATCATGATAACCTGGCAGTATTAGCATAGACATCATTCTGGTTATAACGGAAACGTTAAAGTGTGGTTACACAAAATTCCACGATGATTCGCCTGACAGCATGATCAATGAAAACCAACCATGACTATCATAAAAACAGGATTCAATGAAATCTAACAATGTCTTGCAGGACAGCGTAGATAACAAAAGAGGTGTAAGACATAATCAACATGAAGACGGAAATATCATGAAGAAACATGAAACCATCTATCATGAAGAAGTGTATAACATAATCAGCATGAAACTAAAGTTAACCATGACAGTATGAAAACATACTTGACATAAAAACATAATAACTTATGAGGGGACATGAAAAAAATTTATGCCAATTTAAATCATGAGAAAAATTTTATGCATGAAAAACCGTGCATGAATGCGTAATGTAGTTTATAAAAACCTTTTATATGTGCGAGGGGACGCCTATGGGTCGGTCCCAAAACAAAAGACATGGCGAGGGGACGCCTATGGGTCGGTCCCAAAGTTAAAAGTTTCGATAAAAGCACATGCGACTAAATAGGGCCAGTCCTGTACCAACCATTACTTAGTCATAATCCCTGCAACAATGATACATGAAACATAAATAAATGAAACTCAAATGTGAAACTTATCAGAAAAAAATTTTATGTGACTAATTATGAACTATTGGGGTTCAGTCCACATAGCCACAGTTCACGAGGAAAATTATGCATGAAACAATGACACATAACTAAATATGAATGACGGTTGTCCATCCATATTAGTAAACAATATCGATGAAAACATCAAGGTTAAAACCTCAAGGTGCTGAAAACATCATGGTTAAAACAACAATACGCTGAAAACATCAATACGTGGAATAACAAACGTTGGCTTAGGAAGCTCCTGGTGACTACCCACTAGTCACAGGTCAAGTTTTAGAGCCTATAGGTCGAAGCCTTGGCTCTGAACCATAATTTTCACACCCCATTTTGATAATGGAATGTCACGCCTAATTATGGCGTATCATCAAAGCATACAAGGATAAATGTATAAAACATTACATGACCATAGGGATAACCGGAAACAAAAATCGGTTCCCAAACATAAGCCTAAAACATAATAAAGCAAAAGAAATGAATGAAAGACTAAACAACCATAAGTATATGGAGGCAAAAAGGAAAAGAAGTCTCTAGCAGCTTCCATCCTATGCACGTCCTCTAAATGCTCGAGTCCTTCCTAGGGTACCTGCCGTTTTGGGACATGGAAAGGAAAGTAACGGCTGAGCAAAACGCTCAGTGCACGGATATAGGCATAGTATGAATGACTAAGCATAATAAAGACTTAATAGCAGCGAAAAAGTATATGTCCTGGAAAACCTGGAACATGTTCATAAAACTGATTTTATAGTTTGAAAAACCTTATGTTTATCTTATGAAAAATGTTTAACATATTTTACAATTAGCCAATATAGGTCATGAAAATCCACCGTGCATAAATACTTGGAGGGGTGACCTCATCATGCAAATTAGAGGGGCTGCCTCTAATTTAATATACTGGTTTATAGGTAGGAGGGATCAGCTCCTTGTGAAGGATGCAAGGCACACACCACATTCACCGTGAAATCCTGAATAAAAACATGTAACTAGGATGCACCCATACGCCCCACATGATAAATATAAATAAATGGCCAAAAGCTGAAGGGACGCCACGAGCAATCACTCCGCCGTGGTGAAGTCATAACATCAGTGCCTCTAATGTTATGGTTATGGTACCTCCATAACTAGGTGAAACTGGTCATGTATGTATATGGCTATAGGTAATCTTAATTAAACATAAGCAATCAAACTCATAACTTATACTACGGGAAAACAGTTGGCTGCATACGGGGAATCCTAATAAAGAAAGAATGTCCATACTGAAAGGACGGGAATCCGTACCTTATGTCCAGTGAACGAAGAAGACGAACGGAAAAGAGTCCTACTTCGGTATCACTAACGCTACACAAATACATACGTGTATAAGTATCTGATCACTGAGTATGTAACTGGTTTAATGTTATGTCTTAGCTTATTTTATAAGTTCATGTCATGTTTAACTGATTCTAACGATATACTGTATTTATCGTGTATTTTGTATATTCTGTTTAAGTATTTCTTATATTTCTTGTATTATTACACTTGCTGTGTAATAATAAGTAACTTCCTAAAAATAGCAGGTTTCCTAAAATAGAAAGTTTCCAAAAATAGAAAGTTACCAAAAATAGAAAGTTTCCAAAAATAGAATTACTGCTTAAAAATAGATAAGTTTCTAAAAATAGAAAGTTTCCATAAATAGATTAGCTGCCTTAATTAATTAAGTTTCTAAAAATAGAAAGTTTCCATAAATAGATATAAGCTGGTTAGATAAGTTAATTATATAAGCTTAAGTATTTACTGATTAATATTCTAAGTCATGTAATAAAGTAGTATAGTTTATAAATCATTCCATGTATTTAAATAAACTATAGGTTAAGGCATTTATTTAATTATCATGTGATTTAATTAAATAAGATATAAATACTTAGGTTAAAACATGTATTATTAATTATATTAATATAACCTAAGTCATGAGAATTAATTAATTATAGGTCATGGTTTTAATAATTAATTAATTACTATAGTTTAAATTAAATAATCAACATACTTAGGTTAAAATCATGTATTATTAATTAGTAATAATAAACCTAAGTCCATGTTTTTAATTAAATTAATTACCTAGCATGTTAAATCAATTTAATTAATCTCGCAATAATACGTCATTATTTATTAATTGAATTACCTTGTAAAATTAATAAGCATGTAAAGTTAGTTAACTTTTAAAATGATAACACGTAACCATGTATTATTTTATTAAAAGCATCAAAAACCGAACCCGTGTCCTATTAATTTGAACGTAAAGCTCGTATTATGTTTACCAATAACACGAACCAAACAACCCCTTAAATGACCATAAACCCAAAACCAAACAGCCCCCCTCACTGCCAGTTTCCACTGGCAGTGGTGATGGTGCCACCGGCGGTAGCCGGTTCCCACTGGTAGACCAAATTCACCACTGGCGCAGCCAGTGGTTTTTCCCCCTGCTTGTTCGCTGTTTCCCCTACTTGAGCAAGCCAAGCCAAACCCTAATTAGGGCTGCGGCTGGTGGAATTAACTCACCACTGAGACTCATATGAGTCTCGGTTTGTGTGAAACAGGCCAAACGAGCACCCCCCATGGATTTAACATTCGTATTATATATTAGTAACAGGTCTTAGGTTCGGATCTATGATCCATCACGCAAAGAAAAAAAAAGAAAACGAGATCTAGAGTTATACCTTGTTTATTTTCGTGTTATGGTTTAGAACAACCAAAACAAACGCACCCCTCGTTCTTCTTGAATCATGAAGCCATGTTTTTCCTTGTTTTCTTTGTGTGGGTCGCGGCAGAGAAGAGAGAAAAAGGAGGAGACCAAAAAAAACTGTCGGCTTAATATGTATTTTAGGGTTTTATTGTGTTTGTCCAAAATGTAAGACTCCTCCCGTCTCTTTTGATATACACGGTTAAAACACACACTTGGGCTTTGAGCCCAAGTCCTTCTCTTTTCTATTTTGTCAAAACATCCCCAAATAACATTATGCTTTCTTCCTTTTATTCTTTCGCGCCACGAAAACGTTATGCGTAAACATGCTTTAATGTCGTAAATTTCTTAGTTATCATTACCCGTGTTAAACGTAATTATTACGTATATAATTACTTGTCGTGTTAAATTAAATATACATAATAATAATAATCGTTTAAATGTTCGTTTAATCGTGTTAAATGTTTGTGTTTACGTGTTACGTAGTTTACGTGATTAATTTTAGTTATCGTTTGTGACATAATATATTTATTCGTCTTCGTAATAAATATATATATACGTAAATAATATTAGTTCGTGATTAATTTACGTTCATGATTTTTATGATCGCATGTTCGTGCGTAATAAATACTTATCGTTTTCCAACACGTACGTAATACGTAAAATCCTAACACGTAAACATAATCGTACTATAAAAGGAAAGTTTTAATCTAGTACGTACGATCTAATGGGTACTGTTCATGGTAAAAGCAAGCGAGTTTTACAGGCTTGCTATTATTTTTTATAGTAACCCGCTTTTCATACTCAAGTCAAGCATTTCACTGAAAAGCTTTGACTCAACAACAAAAATTAATTTTCTCGGGCATGGTTTACTTTATAACCATGAAAGGGATTGTGTTTATGTAATAACACAATCTAACACGAATATATGTACGTGTCAGTGCATTTATTTGTTAAAACAAGAGAAATCTTGTTTTTATGAAGTTATCATCTCCACCAACCGTAGCAATTTACAATTAATATCTACATACTCGACCATGCGAATACTCACACGGCGACTACAACTCTTTCAATAGAACACGGGTCAACAATTGAGGGGGAGCAATTGTCCATCATTCAGTATCATTGATGCCGAAAGTGCCAAGGTCACTAATTGGTGTCAAGACAACGATATCAATCGTACACATGATGTCAAGAGATAAATTTAGACATGACGAGGCCACCAACATTCGTGAACAAGAACCATGTGATTCTATCATATGATGTTCTCCATCATTTAGGTCCAACCTCGTAAATTTCTAATCTTGTGAATACATTATCATATATGATCTTTGCACGTGATAAATACCTTACACTTGAGTTTAAAAGGTATTTAATTTACGTTTCAAGTACACCCACATTAATTTGAGGGGCAGCTTGTGAAAATCATGAAGATAATTGGATTTGCATTTTTCTTTCCTAATTTTCTTAAAATGCTATTAAATCAATTGATATTAAAAACATCGATTGGGTTAATATTTTTAATATGGGGGAGAAAATGTGATTTAATATGTGAAATGATTAATCACAAATGGTTTGACTTAACGTGATAGCTCATCCCGACAAGTGTGAAATGTTTTCAGATATCGTAGCATATGTTAATGGGGAGAAAAATGGATTCTGATATCAAAATGGATTTCATGGTGACATACACATACCTAAAACATCTCTATTCACGGCGGTGAAGATTGTGGTGACATAAGGATTGCAGGATAGGTTAAAGTTCAATGATTCTTCTAGAACCGGAGGAATCTTCCCAAGGACATTCCATAGCTAGAAATTGTAGTCCTTAGGAAAGATGGAGAAAGAGTGTGAACGTAGCTGAATGCAAACTAAGTACTTAAGTTAGCACTAGAACAATAACAACAAGGTGCTAGTAATGACATATTGGTAAGAATTGAAGGGGTTGAAGAATGAAAAAAAATTGTAAAGATAAAGGGTATAAAGAAAGAAGCCCTTCTTACAACCTTTGGCAGAAACCGGGTCAATACATATGCTATTGAGATCATTTTAATGATGCTCGATATTGAAAATAGACATCATGTACCCAGTGATGCAATGCACAACCCATCCCAACTAACTCAGATATCTGTCAACAGATATTTGTTTAAATCACACGGAGACAACACATTATCTATCGATTTATTCACTCCGAATATATTGATATTGAAATGGTGGCACTCCTCTCCAGCCTCCGATCACTAAAAATCCAAAATGCACGATCTAGTCTAGAGCCATTTGAGATCATCAAATATCTCATTAGAACACACTTTCATAATTCCTTGCTTCTTCACACACTATGAAAAGTAAGAAAGATCTTAAGAGTCCTACGTAAAATCTCCATGATCTTGCTTGAACATCCCAGTAATATGAAAGTATTTACAAATAAGATGGAAATCCTTCTTGAGCGAATATCAAAAAATCCATGGTAGGTGACTTGTGCTATTCTTTATGAATCAAGCTTGTGATAACTAGAAAGGAACAGTAGTTTAATTCTTAAATGAAATTAAACACTTTTCAGGTCTCTACTCAATATCTTAGTGATCTTGCCAGAACACTCAGGGTGACACTCTATAGTTTTCATAGTGGTGAGTGGAAATTCTTCCAGTGTTAACCTCAAACAGCACTTTGTATGTAACTTGCAAGATTTTATACCAATAAAGCTCGTGACAAATGGAAAGCAACGATGGTGCGCTTCTTAATTGAATTTCACTTGTTCTAGGAACATGAATTGACGGCTTCAAATCATGCGGATATTATTATCCAAATGATTCAATCTTTATGTTCCAGTCAGCTTTAGATGGTAGGATAAAGAGAACGGGTTTACCCGCGAAATCTTGTAAATGAGGTTCTTAATTGAAACTACCTGCCACAAGTACGATATTTAATATCGTCCAACGGTCTTCACCTACCGGAGGTAAAATGCTACCGAATTAGAATGAAATGTTAAAGGCCATTTCATCCGTGTATATGTTTTCTTGCTAACTGTCTTATGCAGCGTAACAAGAAGGTGACATTGGGGTGTAGAATTCAGAAGAAGTCGTCAACATATGCTTATACTGTATGCACTTAATACTTCAACAAATTCAAGAAAGTCTAAAAGTCAAGTCTTCCGTTGTGTCAAACTCTGAAGCATTCAATAATTTATAAAATATAAGTATGTGGAACATGAAGTCACGAGGAGGTAAATTTCACAAGTGATGAATGCACAAGGTCAAGGCAAGGAAACATGCTCAAGACTAAAGTCAAAGATCTCATCAGCATATTCACAAGAACAAGATCGAAGACTCAAACATAGTATGCTAAGTTTAAGATTTTGTAAAAATGGTGTAACCTCCCTTAGGAGGATATTATTGGAAATACGTTTTTCCAAAGAAAGTCTCGGTCACATCATTGTTAGCATAGATCACGAGCTATAGACTATTTAGGACATTGTAACTTGGAGTGACCTCCCTTAGGGGGAGATTGTTAGAAATACGTTTTTACGTATTTAGAAAGGATCGGTCACTCAAACTATATATACATAGTATGGGCTCGTGATCCAATATGTAAACAATATAGCCCATCAAGCCCACATGTAAGGTGGGCTATATATACCCCCTCCTAGCATGTTAGGAGGGGTTTGTTCATTTTCACATTTCATAAATCACACATCTTTCTCTCATTCTCTCCTTTCTCTCTCTAGTTCATCCTTCTCCCTCCCTGTTTTTAGATAATCAAACACTTGTACAATCCTAAGAAACTAAGGACCTACATTGTATTTTGCTAAGTGTTTTTTTGTCAAGCTTTATTGTCGATTTATTTGTTTTAAAATAGATTATACGCCTAATTTAAATATGCTAGTAACTTAATTTGTAACTTTATCGCATTTACTTGGAACATTAATAATTTTTGTACATTTTTTAATACTAACGCAACGCGTCTAAAATGCGCTCGCAATCGCATTACGCATCACGCAATGGATTTTGAGACCTTTAACGCAATGGATCGCAAAACACAATTTTAAACCAAGGAATCACTACCTAGTCTTTTAGGACATGTCTACAAACACCCATAGCACTTCATGAAGGTTATAATATTATATTAAGATAATGTTCAAGTACACTAAATCATAAGGTACAACATTTTAATGCATGGCTGGTAGATTAGGTCAAAATAGGTATTTTCAGCCTTTAGACATGTTTACTTAGAATAACTTAATAAAACCAATGTAGGGACTTCATGAACACATTGAGGAAAATGTATGATGTATAAAATGAGTTTACATCAGTAGCTAATTGAAGGATAATCACTTTTACTAATACTTAACCATAAATCATTAGAAACCATAACCCGCCTAAGTTTTCTTCCTATTTTCACATCAAACCTTTATTAAACTTCAAACCAAAGACCCAAACTTCTTAATTACAATTATAACATAATTATACCATAATCCATCACTAATCACATTCCTAAACCCTTAATCACCAAAATCCTAAAGTATAAAGTTACAAGCCCTAGTTTTGTATCCGACTATGTTTTTCCCTCCAGAACCTATTCAAAATTATTTCCCTCCTAAATTCAAACATTGACCGGATATTTTTGGATATTTTGAGATTTTTACAAGTAGGTGCATCACCTACTTGTAGATGACACATCTTCATTCTTATCATTAAAATTTGTGGCCTAATATGAACCTTAAGCTTAGATATTTTTGATTCTAGACCTCATGACTCATTCTTAGACTTGAACTGATATTTTCTTGGCTTCTTTAGTCACCACACCCTGGTTATTACATGTTTAAGAGGGAAAATTGGAGCTTAAGTGTTAGAAATAGTATAAATAGGAGCCTTTTGCTTCATTTTAGAATCATCCTTCCATTTCTTACATAAACACCTGTACATTCTGTTCCTATACCACCGTTGAAGCTCTAAGAAGTCCCTAAGATCAGTAGAAAGCTTTTGAATAAGTTATAGGAGTTCTTAAAGAGTTACGAAGAAGATATAGTCCATATACCCCATCAGGAGCAATTTTGGAGCATCCTAGGTAATCACTTTGTTAGCTATGCTTTGATCTTGTTATAATACTTTATTTGAGTTGTTATAATGTTAATAAGATGTTATAAAGATAATCTAAAAGAAATTAGAGATTTTTATCATTTTAAATAAAAGTTATAAGCTAAAGATGTCTTAAAACCCTAGTTTTATAATTTGCATGAAATAATAAGAAAAAAAAACCTATTTTAAAAGCTATAATTTTGTATAAATGTAGTTATTATGATTATAAACATGTTTTGAAACTTTGTTTTAAAATCCTAGATTATTTGGTCCATTTTTGAGGTTTTTATGTGATTTTTACAAGCATAGGGACTAAAATTGTCATTTTTGAAACTATTAAACATTTTGGGCCAAAAGTGTCATTTTGTGAAAGTTAAAATATATAAGAATAAATATTGGAATGTTTGAGGCCCTAAGGTTAAATATTGAGGGTTTAAATTGTAAATAATGAAACTATATACTTTAGGGGTTAAAAGTGTAATTAAGCTAAAGTATTAACTAAAAGTGCAATTTTTGCCAATTTTGAAACTAAAGAAGAATAATTATAAATATGAGGAAGTAATTAAAGTATCATGTTTGTAGGGAGCTTTGTAAAAAGATGTTCCATCTCGATATTACGTTCTGACTTAGTGGTTGGGTTTATGATTTAAAGTGCCCTCGCTCCTCATACGTTTATAGAATGGATTCTAAGTATGATGGCCCAAACAATGATTCTAGAATTACAACCTAATATTAATTAATGAATACATAATTAGTACTTAAAAGTATTGAACTAAAAATCAAACGCTTGATACCTATATATACATATATGTTGACCTAGGTTTGTGAGACTAAGATCTTTGCCTATGACTGATATATATTTGACGTGATTCAGACTCCGTAGGCCAAGGTGAGTTCATAGCCTCACTTTTAAAAGTTTTGTAAATAATTTGAAAGCCCGTGAGGGGGATATATGCTAAAACTAGAATACATGTTTTTTGAACTATATGATTTTACTGAAATATGTTATTGTACGAGTGTCCAAACTGTTACTTGTTTCCCAAATTTCATGAATCATTAAACACATTCGTATTCGCTAATGGGGTAAATAGATCTATTGGGTTTAACGAATCATGTTTGTGTTACCTATACAATGGGTAATCGAGCATACTTTATTAGAATTAATGGGTAACCTAGGACATGTAGGTTACTTGTCATTAGTTCATGTCATGACAGTCACTTCGGTGAATTCCGTTAGTTTTGATATCATGAGCTTTGTGTTATAAGAATTGAATGTTTTATGTGAACACATAGCTCAAAGTGGTAAACATGTATTCAAAACTGTTATTAGAAACATATGAATTCACTCAAGCTTTTGGTTGACTTGTAAGCATATATTTTAGGAAATTTTGACTGATAGCATGGAGCAGCATAAGGGTGGCATGAAGAGGCACAAGATTGAAATTATTGATATAGATTTTGGGAACCTCATATTGTAAAACTCTGATTTTTAATGATATATAAATAAAGTTGATTTCATCACTCTTTTAAATTGTTTTCTATTATTATGACTTGTGTTTTATTAAGTAATAACCCAAAATTAGCTTCCGCTGCTATAAGGTAAAAATGGGTGTGTTACAATGTAATACACATGGGATACGATTCATCGAGTACACGTGGACTGCACATGAGATGATCGGTATGGGTGTCAACCATCTGACATGATTTTTAAGGAAATAAGTGATTAAACGGTTATAAAACTGATCTGAAACGAGCAACATGATAGCCTAGCAATTTCAACATTGGACTTAATTCTGATTGCATAGCGAAATACAAAAGTATAATTAAACGAAATTCAACGATGATCAATATGAAAGCATGATTAATGAAAACGAACCATGACTATCATGAAAGCAGGATTAAATGAAATCCATCAATGTCTAGCATGAAAGCATAATCAACATGATGAAAACAGAATCAACATAAGGAGGTATGAAAAATAATCAACATGAAAATGAAATCAACATGGGAGTATGAAAACATAGTTGTCTTAAAGAACATAAAGCATAATCAACAGAGATTTAGCATAGACTGGTGTGGATGACTATGATTCAATCCACAAATTCGAAGAAAAGAGACGCGACTAAGTATGGATGATCATGGTTTAATCCATACTTGGTAAAATTTCAAAAGAAAACATCATGGATAGAAATTAACAACATAGGACTAAATATGGATGGTTGTGGTCCAATCCATACTAGTCAAAACTTCAACGAAAACATCGTGAGTAGGGATCAACAATACTAAAAAATATAAATATCATTACGTGGAATGTAACAAACGTCGTTTAAGGAAATTCCTGGTGACTACCCACTAGTTACAGGTCATGTTTTAGAGCCTACAGGTCGAAACCTTGGGTTCTGATACCATAATTGTGACACCTCATTTTGATAATAAGTGGACGGTTACATGATAATTATGGTGTGTCATCAAAGCATGCAAGGTAATATGTCTTAAAAACATAAATGACCATAAAAGAAAGCCAGAATCAAACATCGACCCCCAAACATAAACTCAAAAGATGCATAAAGTAAATGAAGTGCAAAAGGTAAAGAAGTACATATAAGGTAGTTCTCATCCTATGCACTTCCTCTCCATGCTCAAATATGTCCGTAGGTAACTGTTGTTTGGGTCACGGAAAGAAAATTTACGACTGAGTTGTTAGTCCTTTGTAATTCGTTATTACTGATCAACCTTAAGTAATAACTCCATACCAAGACTCAAGTGTGTTGTTTTAATAATTGATAAGAACTAAGAACAATTAAAACAACAATACCAATAACTTTCAACGTATAGACTTTTATTAAAACTCAATAAAGAATCTATAGCCCACTTTGTTTGTGGAATAACAAAGTGGTTGCATGACAATGTGTGGTGATCTCCTCTAATTAAACTTCTAACCAAAGTTAATAGTCTAAGCTCCAATCAAAACGTTCATATTCTCTTTGGCTATATGGTTTAGTTGGTATTGAGAGATAAGGTTTTTCCAGAATTTCTACTCTTGTAATGGTTAACCTTTTCTCTCTCAATGTGCACTCCTTAAATACGTAGTGCAAAACTAAGGTTTGCATTTTGCATGTTCCCATGCATGGGTTTATCCCGTGGGTGGTTGATGCCCATGTTGGATAAACAGTACAAAGTACTTAATAAACTATTCTAGAAAAGATAAAGGTTGTACTTATAGCTAACTATACAAGCAACATACTTTGACTTAAAGTAATCTTTTCATGCCTAATGCAAACCATCAGAATACTGAAGTGTCTTCAACATTCTAGAGGAGATAGACATCATTCAGTTTGGTATTGTCAAACCAAACTAAACTGAAAGCTCTTCTTCAGTACTTGTTCTTCAGCAACTAGACCGCCTAGTATATGAAGCAAAGAATCCCTTGTCTTCTAAGTTAAATATAAGAGGAAAGCTGAACATCCTTCAGCAACATAGTCTTCAGTAGGAACTTTCTTCCTCTGGTCATGCTTCAGCAAACTCACCTTATTGTTGAACATGAAACACTTAGGGGGTTTTTATATTCAAATCCTAGAGTTGCTTCAAGGTCAGTAAATACTGACCCAACAATCTCCTCTTATTTGGATATACAAATAGCCTAAGTCTAAAGTCAATAGTAAGTGAGCATAACAACTTCTTCTTACTTGCACGAAACAATAAATTACTTAGAAACATCAGATAATCATTTATTCATTAAAAATTTCAAATTACAACAAAATCAATACAAATGATTATTCAATCTTCCTTAGGTCTAAGTTCTTCAATCATGGGAGTCTGGGTTAATAGATATGAGTTTCTGTGGTCCAGTATAGCAAGTAAGCACATGCTGAAGGTTCTTGCAGCATCAGTAAGTCCTGGGCCACCATGCTGAGAGTAAAATATCCTTTCAACATTCTAAAGAAGTTCATTTTTCATTTCATCGAGGTCACTGATGCCAACACAGTCTTGATGTTCATGATGATTGAACATTATCATTCCCAATTCTAATTCGTCTAGTACATGCCCAGGGAGATGATTTTGAAACAAAACAAAGCCCTTGTATTTCTTTGTGGTTACAAAAATGTCACCCACACAAGGTTTGATTAGATTGGCCCTTTTGTTCAGCTCCAATATAGGATCTTGACCCTCCAAAGAAATTTTAGTGCTGATATTGACAACCTCACCTAGTTTTTCATGATTTCTCATGAAGTGTTCATTTCTTGTGCGGACTTCATCCCATCTCTTGGATTTTCTTTTCTCAATTTTCTAACTCATTTCAATCCATTCAGTGTAAGAAAGCTCCTTCCCTTGGAAGTCTTCTAAGATATCATCAGTCCCATCGCCACTATAGAACTTCAGACGAATATCACCTCTGCTAGTAAACATATCAACATTGGTGATTGGTGAGAGAATTCTTCTATTCAGTCTTGTTATACAAAATTTTTCATACATCTTCTTCTTGAAGAGGCTTTCAACTTTAAATTTATCAATTTGTTCATACAAGCTCAGCTTCAAATCTCTTAGTTTTTCTTCTTGCTGGAGCTAGAATAATTTATCAAGTTCTTCTTGAGTGGCCACCCCAGCTTTGATCAGTCTATCATTCAGTGTAGAATCTCCTTTTGTAGGATATGTAAATCTTGCTTATGTTTTAGAGAGAGAAAGAGATAGAGAGATGGTGAATTTCACACTTTTTAGAGAGATAAAGTTAAGAGAACTATGTGTAAAATTATGAAACCACACACCCTCTCCATCTAAGGAGAGGGTTTATATACCCAAGCCTTGTAATGGGCTTGGGCTTACACGTTTGGGCCGGCCTACACATGTTGTAGGCTAGGCTTGGACTTGTTTGATAAATAAAGAAGATTAACTAAACGGTATTTCCAAGATGAACACTTTAGCTAATCTTTAAGTCTTGTAAATATTTACAAACAAAATACATCATGATTATCTAAATTACATGCATGTTCCGAAGGTTACTATTATACCAAGGAGACTACATATAGCCCACAACTATATTGTCTCTTCCCAAGGTTCCCATAAGATTTTATAAGCTTGTTTTATGTTTAACATACTCAAGTTAATCTTTTTCATTAGATCTATGATTTATAATAGCATGCATGTACATCTAACCCATTTTAGGTCTTATGTAACCCACGGCTACATTTGTACACATAAGTTGTTTTTATGATTTTTAATATTCCATTTAACATGTATCATTTCATATTCCATTATTCAAGACTTAGGAAACAAATCATATGGTCACCATTTATTTTAGCCGTGACCTTTAAGGTCATGGTTTTCATGATCTTTAAGTTACATAAGTTCATTTTATGATATCTATGATTATTAGTTAACCATAGTCCCATAGAACAAGATTTGTAACCCATGCAACATTTAGATTTATAAAAGGTTTCATATTGTTTTTAAATCTAGTTTAAAACATAGAATACAAATCATATGTTTCTTATTAGAAGATTTTAAATCATGTATATGAGTTTCATAATTATGCCGTGACCTATAATGGTCATAACTTTATCAAATCTTGATTTTTAACATGTTATTTACTTGTGTTTATAGATGTATGATGATGCATGCATGAAGTAATGAAAGAATATGATGTGTATACCTTTCTTGCCTAAAAGTACCAAGAATGATCTAGATGAACAAGGAGATTTGAGATCTACTCAAGAAGATGAAGAAAACCATAGTACAAACCATGCCGTGGCCTTGATGATTTCGGCTAGGGCTTGTTTATGGTGATTTCAAAAGGAATGATACTACTAATGATTTGTAGTAAAGATGAGACAAGAATCTTGGTGGATTTAATACTTGGTTTTGGATGTATATGGATTTAAGCCGTATGATTGAGAGAGAAGAGGATGAGAGAAACAAGATTAGATTGCTTGAGAAAATGTGAGAGTATGTGTGTGTATTTTTCGGCTAAAAGGGGAGAGAGAGAGAAGGGCAAAAGGCATGTCTTATCTTGGTAAGAGAAATCTTGCCAAGTGTAAGCCTTTATGTTTCCCATGCATCTCTTCTCCTTCCACATACCCTTGGTGCCTTGTATAGCTAACCAAAAAGGGTAGGGTGGGCTTGTGTTGGGCTCACATACAAAGGAGGGTGATGGTCTTGGGCTAGTCCAAGAGTTTAAGTATACCCCTAGTTCACTTACACACATATTGTGGTTAAATACTTACTTATAGTATATTTCCAAATTGTCTTAAGTGTGGTACACACAATGCTAGTTATAACTTCATTACTTGTTTTTCCTAGTTGTAAGTTGATGGTCTTAGGTTATGAAGCTATTTTTAACAAAGATGTAAGTAAAAGTATAGTTACATGATAGTCATGTTTATACACATCTTAAGGAAATATAACACATGAATAAGTGTTCTAGGATTATTGGGTGGAAATTTATTATATAAAATCATGGTAAAATCATGGATTTTACAGCACCACCTCGTTATTTTAGCTTTGTCCTCAAAGCTATTAAAACGTAGTTATCTTTTAAGTGAAGGATGTTCTAAGTATATGATTCATTTCAGACTCTCTCTCAGGTACAGATGAGGGCATGATCGCGAAGTGGTCTACACCTAGGTTTCCCTTATACGCCTGATTGGACATTAATGAAAGCTTCTGTTGTTACAGGTGAACAGAAGAGAATGCAAAGAGATTTTTATCCGGGTTGCACTATTCATCCGATTGAGCAGTGAAATTCTCATAGAATGGAGAAAAATAATCATTAAGAGTGACCTCGTCCATAAGCTCCGTAAAAATAGGAGAGTCATCCTCATCCGATCCAGACGAATAATTAAAAGTTAGTAGGAATCACAAGATAACTCATCCTTATCTACAAATTCCTTAGGTGTAGGACCAATTAAGGGTTCTTCATCTATGGACTCATTATAAATTGCTTCACACTAGTTTATCAAAACATGTCTCACTAAGAGAATTTGAAGAAATTATAAAGTCATTTAAAAGAGTAGGTGAAGAAATGGGGTCATCAATGGGTAATGTAGGCTCAAGTATAATCTCGGGAATTTCCTCAAGAGGTGAGGAAGTAGGAGAGCTAAATGTAGCTGTGGGTGTCAACACCGGAGGGGTAGTAAAACTCATGGTAATCTCCAGGCCTAGTCTCTCCTCTATTGGCGGAGAGATGGAAGGATCTACAGTGGGAACACCACTACTAGTAGTGGTGTTAGCCTCAGCATCAACTCTCAAAGACGGATCAATATTATCTTGAGCGTGATAGATTTCTAAAATGAGCATGAATTTTCTATCGGTTTCCTCTTGCCATTCTCTGGTCGATTCTTGCATAGCTTTCATTGTTTTCTCGTATGCAATCAATTTTTGTAGAACCAAGTCCATTTGAGGTTGTAAAATATTCCCTTGATTATAATTTTGAAAATTTCCATAATTTTGAAAATTTCGTTATTTGAAAACCCTTGATTTTGAAATTCCCCATAAAACCCTTGATCATAATGTGGTGGGTTACTCTTTGTGCTATTACTAGGGGGCCAAAATAAGTATTATTAGAATAGTACATACCTTCCTCATTAGGATAAACTTCCCCATAAGTTTTGTCACAATTAAAATAGGCATGAGCTCCACCACAAGTCGTACACTCCTCGGACATAACCTGATAACGCTCTTCTTGCAATATTTCCCAAATCAGACAATTATCCATGAGAATAATAGCACGAGTCTTGTACACCTACAAAAGAAAAAGATAGAAAAGAAATAGAAGAAGAATTAAGGTTAACGTAAATAGAAAATAATTTTGGTGCAAAACTTTTAAAAAGAAATGTTTTTATGATTTTTTAAATGTTTTTGGATTTTTGAAATTTTTTATTTTTTTGAAAATTTTTGAAAATTTTATCAAGAAAAAAAAAGCGTTTAAAAGTGAACGGATCCCAAAATCCAACGCGTCTCTCACAAAAAACCGTTAATCTTCACGAAAAGAGCCGGCAGCGGCACCATTGCCCAAAGGCCCTCTTAAAAGTGAAACCATTGCCCCTCTTAAGGTAATCGTTGTAAATTTTACCTTGTCTCTCATTTAAGTTATCCGTCCGAGCAGCGCACTCAGCGTACTAAATCTCGTCTCGGATCGGGGTGTTAATAACTGATATTTTAATAGGTCAAATTGTCTCGACTCAATTCGAATTGAAAATGGTTGAACGTGTGACTCAGTCGTTCTTGGTGTAAAAAGAAATTGTCGTTGATTATCTAATTTAAACTAAAAATGAAAACTTTTAAAAGTTAAAACTAAAAATAAAGGAAATTAAGCAACTTTAAAACTAGATAAAAAGAAAAATTGAAAATAAACTAAAACAAATCAAGTTAAAATAAAGCTTAACAAAAATGGCGGGAAAAGGAAAATTTAATTCGGAATCTGAAAACAAGATCTAGTTCGGAATGTTGAATTGACACCTAAGTCGGAATCCTGCAATCCTCACCTTATTCGGAATAATTCAAAACATGACCTAAGTAGGAATGAGTAACAAAAGCTAATCCAGAATAATTGGATTCCGAACTAAGTTTGAAATCAAGAACAGTATGTAATTCGGAATGTGTGATCAAGACATAATTCGGAATAAACTTCATATGTAATCCGTAATCCAACAAAACTGATCTAATCCGGAATCTGTTACTACTACCTAATCCGGAATGTAATGACACCGTAATCCGGATAAGTTCGGAATGATACCATCACGCACACAGTTCGGAATCTGATCTAGTGGTAATCCGGAATCCCAAAATGCTTGTAATCCGGAATGTGAACATGTAAAATAATTCGAAATATTTTAAATGGTAACTAGTTCGGAATACTATTCAACAGCTAATCCGGAATACCTATTTTAAAGCTAATTCGGAATATTTAGAAACTAAACATAATTCGGGAAAAGTAAAATTCAAACTATTCGAAATAAAGAAAAAGATTAGTCGGAATACTAGGGTTTATAAAATCCGGATTAAACAACAAATAAGCAAAAACCAAATAAGCACTTAATCAAAACTCAAACCAAACTAATTTTAAGAAAAAAGCTAATAAGACGCAATTAAAAACTTTAAAAACACTAAGTAATCAAAATATTAAAAATCAACTTTTAAAAGATTTAACTATTAAAAACACTTAATTAAAAATAAGGAAAACACAAATTAATCAATAAGCACAATAAGCTAAAACATCTACCACATCAAAACCATAAGAACAATCAAATAAGCACTTCGATAATCAAATAAGCATAAAGATGAAATAAAATACATGATTAATGATACAATAGATTTTGCATGTAAAAAGTTCGTTATAGTGGTCTAATCGAATTGATCTGGTGTAACTATGCGACTCAGTCGTTCTTTGGTGAAACAATAGATGTGTCGTTGTAGTATTAAAAAGTGTGCAAAACTTTAAAATTAAATGGCAGTTAATTAAATCTAAGACTAATTAAAGAATAAATGGTGCAAGATTAAAACTTTGAAAAGTAAATAATGAGAAATTAAATGACGGGTAATTAAAATTTGTCGAAAATTAAAATTTGACAAAGTATTAAAATGAGAACTTAAAAATTAAACAAGATAAACTATAAAACAATACCTAATCAAAATATATTCCGATCAGAATCCCAATCGGAATGTACCTCGTCGGAATATTTAACCCACCTGTCGGAATATCAACACAAACACCCTAATCAGAATGATGATCGGAACCCCTAATCGGAACGTATGCTTACCTCCTGATCGGAATGTCGTCGGAATTACCAATCGGAATGTTGTCACCAAATGCTTAATCGGAATATCCAAACAAACCCCAAATCGGAATGTATACTTACCTCCTGATAGGAATAACAAAACAATCACCCTGATCGGAATGAGGAGTGGACTCAGATCGGAATGCTGTCACCTACCTCCTGATCGGAATACCAAACTCACCCTAGATCGGAATATCACAAACCCTTTTCCGACCAAGCAAAGGAGTGCTGGTCGGAATAATAAACCCTATTCCGAATGGTGTGGTCGGAATACAGTGGAAATAACACGAAATAAGCTAGTTCTAATAAGCTATAAACCAAATAAGCACAAACCTAAAATCCTAATCAAAACAAGTATAAGTAAAACTAATAAGCTAAAATTTAAATACTTTTGAAAACACAAAATGAAAAAGGTATACGAAAACAAACTTTATATAAAAATAACTTTTATAAAAACTTTAGAAACTTAAAGATAAAACAAATAAGCTATAAGAATCAATAATCCAAAATAATCAAAAGCATAAAAACATAACCTTTAATCAAATAAGCAACACAAAAAGCATGTAAACAATAAGATTAAAGCATGGAAAGAAAGGTAGATGAGATTAAAACAAGAAAATTAAAGAACACTTACTTGGAATTAAAAGGTATTAAAAGTGCAAGACAATGTATTTAAATTGACATGAAAAGTAAATGTGCAAAAATTAAAGATGGAAGAACTAGTGTCACTCTAGCCAACAAGAGTAAAATGAAATGATCTTAAACTATATATAGGGGAGATTAAGGAGTGCTTAGGAAGCTTCCTTCCTCTTTCCTCTTTTCCTTAATTGCACACTTAAGTCCTTCTCTTCTTAATCTTTTGTTAATCTTGGACTTTAATGACTTTTGGCTCGGGATTTCTTTAAACTCGTCTTTAATTTTCTTCATAAATAAGACTCGAGTTCTTCGGCTTTAGTAAACTTCCGTCTTCTGACTTTGTCTTCGATAAATCTTCAGAATTGGTCTTGGACTTCCGTTCTTTTTGCACTCTTGACTTCTTGACTTCGTCTTTAATCTTTGTCTTCAATAAAAGCCCGTGAATGCCCGTGTTTTCTCCACTTTTCACCTTTTCGTCCTAAATCACAACAAAAACACAAATCACCCATAATTCCGACATAAAAGATATAAAATACACGTTTTGGCCCGGTTATTATTGTAATTAAGTGGTAAAAAGGATGGGTGTTTACACACCTATCAATTAATCAAACCAAAACAGTAGATTTAAAAACAAGAAAGGTAGAATGAGAATGATTATAAAAATATTGAAATTTAGATAAAGATTAAGATTCAAAATTACAAGATTAAGATGAAAAGCTTGAAAACATTAAAGGAAGTTTAGAGAGAGAAAGTAAATTTACCTACTCCTACTCCTACTCTAAACTATCTAATAATGAAATAGACTTGTTACAAATGATGGAAAATGAACTATGTATAGTGGAGGAGTAATGTGGTGTTGTTGCTTCCTTTTTCTCTTTGACTTCTCGTCTTTTTAATTAATTCGTCTTTCTCGACTTTGTCTCGGGATTTGTCGAATGATAAAATGAACTCGTCTTCTAATTTTCTTCTTTAATTAGATTTGGTTCTTCGACTTTGTTAAACTTCCGTCTTTGGTCTTTTTCTTCGATAAATCTTCAGAATAGGCCTTTGACTTCCGTTCTTTTTGCACTTTTGATCTTTTGACTTTGTCTTTTGTCTTTCTCTTCGATAAAAGCCCGTGAAAGCTCGTGTTTTCTTCCTTTTTCATATTTTCATCCTATAACACAACAAAAATACAAACCACGCATAATTCCGCCTTTTACGACATTAAATAGACGTTTTGCTCACGTTTTTAATTGTTTTACGTGGTATAAGGATAAGTGTTTTCACATTTATTAGGTGTCCACCCCGATAGTACTACCAATTTTTTAAGCGGCTATTTCCAACCCACACAAGGGCAAGACAATAGTTAACGGCTCATGAATTTAGGGCCTTCTACAACTAGGTACTCAACAAAATTCAGGCAACATTCAGGTCCAAAGGCAACATACGGGTCCAAACAATTATTCATGACCCCTTGTGTTCCATTTATTTTCAAATAGCTTGTATCCCCCTCATGGGTTTTTAAATCATTCAAAACAATTGCAAAGCGAGGCTATAGACTCACCTTGAGTAATAAAGGTAGCAAGGCGATCTTCGACGATAGTTGATTCCAGATAAACAAGAAAACCGCAACCTATTAAATAAGGCGCGTTCATTAATAATAGACTCGAGTAAATTCCATACTTAATAACATCAAACTCAAAATAATAAAATCACAACAAAACCAAAAGAAAAAAAATACGAGTGACCTATTACTTCCTTCTATATGTTTACTTTATTAGACAATACACTCGATAAAAATATGTTGGTACATACCAAATGTACGAGCTCATTTACCCCACTTAAACACGTCAAGTATTCATGGTACTACTCGGAGACCGTACTTACTATCAATAGAAAGTCCTCTTCAAAGCCCGTCAAAAATTTTACTTTTAAAGTTCCCTGCCCGACACATCTTTGAACTACAAAAACCGGTCAGTCTTACGTCACCGACTCATACAACCATTTTAATTTCTATAAACGACTTCATTTGCAAAACCGACACTTAGGTTTGAAAATAGACTCACCACCCTAAGTTTAGAATCTAACAACAGACCTTGACTCATTCCACAACTACATGTCGTGCTGATACTCGTCTCCTGGTACACGAATAATCAAATCATAATAACTTCTCGCTCGTTTGGAGCTAGGATCTCTACTTTATATCAAATCGAAGCTAACGAAATTCTCTACAACCTATGCAATTAGTTAAGCCATAATAAAATCATAAGTTACCCAAAAATAGCCTTTTACCCACTAATCTAAAACACATCTTTCAAAATCATACTAAATCAATTTTTCAACCCATTTTAATCAATCTCATACTCCTAATATTACACTACAATCATCCTAAACAACTTATCAAACCTCTAACACCTTTGTATTATCATTCTTCAAATAATACTTTCAAAATTTCAAGCATGCAATACTCAAAAATCAATTATAACACTACTAACAACACACCCACTTAATAAAAATAGATCAAATCAACATGGATCATATGAAAAAAAAATTAAACTTGTTGCATGTGTATAAAAGTTATACCAAAAGATGCACAATCAAATTTGCAACATGAGATATAGATTAGTGTTTGAAGATTCAAAGTAAAAACTGAAAGATCATGGTGTTTTGTGGGGTGTTTATGGACGGAAACAACAAGGGGAGAAGAAGAGGTGGTTGAACTTTTGTTTATTAATTTTCTATGTGTTTGTAATAGTGGAAAATCAATATACAGTGGTGGTGGAGGGTAGATTTTGCCAATTTTGCATAGTTTTGGACCAAAATGCAATAAAATAGTATAAAAGGGTAGAAAATGTAAATTGTCAATTTTGAAAATATTTACGAGGCTTGGGTTTCATAAAAATACTTTTCAAAAGTTAAAACGCACTCAAAATATGATAATAATATAGCCCCGGTATGACTTAATACGCAATTAAAAATAAAACGTCAAACATATAAACATCGAAACAACAAATAATAAAACATAGAATCTCGGGCATCCGTCGATATCGTGATCACTAATAATCCTCGCTATCAGTAAAAAGGTAAAAATAAGACTTCCAACGTCGGTTTTGAATTTAACCATCAACCGTCATAGCATTCAAGCTCATAAAAACTTCAAAATTATTCGTAAAATAATATTAAATAATGACTGCGGGTTCGGGTTATCACATCCTACCCTCCTAAAAGAGAGCGACATCCCCGACGCTCGGCCCCTCTTATATTCATATTCCTTACTTCTAGAACAAAAGAGAACTCTTTTCCTTACAGAAATCTTCATGTTTCCTTCGCGAATTCAGATCCACACCTAGAATTCTTGTATCCTCAATATAATTCTTACTATGCTTCAATCACTTAAGAACTCTTCACGGATCTCTCTATGAAAAGCAACTTATCTTCAAGTTGAATCCTTTCCTTGTTGTTCACAAAAAAATTTCACCCTTCATAACGACACCTTGAGTATAACCACGTTTCCCAATTTTCAAACTCCATCGATTTCCTTCGATTGCCAACATAACTCTTCTGATGACTCCTTGTTACTAATAAAGGATCCTTAACCCATACAATCTTATCAATAGTTGCCAACATCAGTTCGAGTTCAATCATTTAGTTCCACCTACATTTCTGTAATACACCGAAAACCTAACTTACGTCCATAGCTCACAATCTTTAACCTTCACAATTTGAAGTTATTTATGGACCATCAAACAGTACAACCTCATTACTAGCATGATAACCATTGTCGTATAAGAATTCTAACAATTCCTAAGTCAGTCACACATGCACAAGTATATCGTCTAATGTTCGAATCGTCCTTTCACTATGTCCATCATTCTCTGTATTATACGCAGTACATAACTCAACTTTCGCCTTTACCCAAATCACAATGTATTGATTACTTGATTTGTGAGATTCCTTCATCACCAAGTTTCATTCTTTCAACTCAGGTATGTTAGGAGTGCTCAATATATCATGTCTCACTTGACTTTAAAACAATATCCTTTCCATAAGTTCGATAAAATGTTGAAACCACTTACCTTGACATCTTTCTCAAATCAGACCACTCACTTAAAATTTCAATATCCTTTCTATCAAGTCCACACTTCTTGTCATCACCCAAACTAAAACCTTAAAAGCTTTTTCCCTTTTTCTTCCAGATAAGTTCATTAGCTACCACATTCACCTTTCCCAAATGGTAGCGAATCTCGTAGTCATAATCACTCACAGTCACATTCACCAACGTACTCAAGTACTCGAAATTTATAACTGGTGATCCTCTACTCATCTCCTTTACCTTCCCAAGAAGTTGAATATGAGACAACTCTTATGATCCTTGATTACTATACACTTGATTCCATACAGGTAATATTCCTACAATCTCTAAGCAAACACCACAACTACAAAACCCTTATGAGACGCATCACAACAAACTACAAAGTACAAATACTTCGGGTCCTTCCAATAATGACAACATCGGAGTAGAACACAACTTACCCTTTAGTGTTCAAAATATAGCTTCCTCATCTGATAAGGATCAGATCTTGAAACTTACAATTTTGATGTATAAGTGGGACTCACACATCCAATTCTTCTTAGTCAGCTTAATCAGTGGTTCAACAATCAGTGAAAACATTTTGCTAAACCTCCAATTATTCCCACCTTAGACCAAAAAATTAACAGATTTCCGTCGGCGTCGTTGGTACCGACCAATCCTTAATCGCTTCAATCTTGGTACGATTTTCATGAATACATTTGTTTTCAATCACATGCTCTAGAAAATAAACTAATTTCAACCAACACTCACACTTAGAGAACTTTGTATACAGCTTTTCTTTCGTCAACCATTCCAAAATTATCCACATATGCTACTTATGCTCCTTCTTTCCTCTTGGAATAAAATAGAATATCTTCAATAGATACAATGACTCACTCATCCTAGTACATTTTACACACATAATGCACCAATTCATGAATACGGCATACACGTTCGTCAAATCCAAAAACATCACTTGAAACATAAAGTACATACATCAAGTACGAAAAACAACTATATGAATATCTTTCTCCCTAACTCTCAGTAAATGATAACCATAACTCAAAGCGTTCTTTGAGTACACACTGGATCCTTACAATTGGTCAAATAACGTCAATCCTTGGTAGTGGATACCAATTCTTGGCAATTAGTTTGCTAAGCTTACAATAATCGATACACATCCGTAACAATCCATCCTCTTTGACAAATAACACAGGCGAACATCATGGCAAAAAAAATTAATCTAATACATCCCTTATCCATCAATTCTCGCAGTTGACTTGATAACTCATTCTACTCGACGGTGCCAAATGATAAGGCATACAAATACTACTCAAAGAAACGCAGAAGCACTACACAACGAAAAGCATGAACACTACACCTATCGCTTACAACACTCAATCGACACGAACTCCACTTCATGAGATGGTAGTAAACTCAGAAATACTTCAGGAAAACTTCAGAATACTCTCGAATCATTAAAACATTTCCCAATTTCTTCCCAACTACACTATCACTAGTTACCTAAGCTAGGAATACATCATATCCTCTTCCACATACTTCCTCGTCTCCAAAGAAGATACTTCTCAAACGGAAAGTTCACTCATCACCTCTCACAGTCAACACTCAGCTTCTCAGAATAATCTAAACCAGTATTTATCTATTTATAGTGGGGATGGGTTCAATCTCAAACATCAGCACCACGTAAAACTAACCAATTCATACCAATAATCTACATCTAAAGATCCTAACTCTTTGAGAATTAAGTCGATACTAAACACCTACTTTCCTAAATTCAGGGAACTCACTCTTAGTATAGAACTAACACTAACGACCCTTCCATTGGTTAACTCCACATCATAGTGAATTTTCAATCTTACTAATTCTCCATTGATAAAAAAACTGATTCTTTACATTTTAATAGTTTCTATCTGATCTGAAATCAAACAACATACTAACATAAAGAACATCAAATAAGAATATACCATTTACAACATTCAGACCTTAAGGTTTGTCAGCATCACCCAAAATGTAAGCTGGGGAGGCAGCATTCCCATCATGTCGATTTCCCCTCCTTGGACAATTTCCTTGCTTGTGTCCTTCCTCACCAAATAACCACGTTTCCCAATTTTCAAACTCCATAGATTTCCTTCGATTGCCAACATAACTCTTCTGATGACTCCTTGTTACTAATAAAGGATCCTTAACCCATACAATCTTATCAATAGTTGCCAACATCAGTTCGAGTTCAATCATTTAGTTCCACCTACATTTCTGCAATACACCGAAAACCTAACTTACGTCCATAGCTCACGATCTTTAACCTTCACAATTTGATGTTCTTTATGGACCTTCAAACAGTACGGCCTCATTACTAGCATGATTGTAACACCCCCAAATTTATACAATTCAATACAGCGGAAGAATCGTTGATGTTACGGGATAGCACATTACTCACATCATAGACACCGCTTAAAAATCGCGTCGTTTAATAATAAAGCATTTCCATTCATAAATATCAAGTTTACATAGGTCCCAAGTCATATTATTTCATACAAATTTTACAAAGTATTTGAATGGAAATTATTATTTAAGTGCGGGCCATGAATTCTTTGTTGTCTTCCCGAGAATTACCTTCAAGTACCTGAGATAAAACATGTTAAGAAAAGGTCAGCGATAACGCCGAGTGAATTCATAAAGTTTAATAAAACCATTAATATATCATCGGTATATAATTATTACCGAAAATCATTTTGTAAAAATCTTTATAATAGGCCATAAAATAGCCAAAGTCATTTTATACAAATCCTTATCAAAAATCATAATATAGGCTTTTGCCTTCAAAATCATTATACGAACCAAAGTCGTAAAATCATCATACAATACGTTTTATAACGTTGTATAGATTAAATAAAATCTGTTAATATGGTTATATAAAACCAAAACACGAACATAATATCAATAATATGACTTTGTATTGCTAGTCAGGCAATATATCGTAATTCAATGCATAAAGCAGTATTTCGTTATTTTTGGATTATTATAAGCCGCATGAAATTGTTACCTTACTATAACAAACAACGGGTAGCTAAGCCGAAACTCATTTGCCCATCTAGATTAGCGTGTCGTCACAATAATCAAACTTGTGTAAATCTTCTCATACATAAATTCGCTTACCAATCAATGTGGCACGACGGGGATCAATCGTTAAGGCGCGAACTGGGGTGATCGTCCCCAAATAGCACTATTATATGCATAAGCGTCTACCAAATCCCGGTAGTTCACAATTCATGCTAATGGGACTTTTAGTGACATAAACTAACTTTAATAATCCATTTCATTTCATCTATCGGGTCATTTGATCATTCATCGGGTCATACAATCATTCGGGTCCAAATCAATAAACAAACAATCAGGACAACTAGTGTCCTATTTTATAAAAACTAACATGTTATCTCCCTCGCGGGTTTATAAAACATTTCATAAAAACATTTAAAAGAGTGCGAGTCTATGAACTCACGTTGATGTGGGAAAGCGGGTTATCGGCAATTCGGATGTACGGTACGTGCTTCAATCACGGAAACCTAGACAAATAATACTCGTCTTAGACTCTTGTCCAATGAATTTATAAAAATAACAATTATGTATACATATGATGATTTTATGAATATGATGATGATCAAGTGGGTTTATACATCTTTACTCATTCATTATAGTGTTTATGTGTTGGTAATTTTCAAGACTACTTACAATAGTTCAATCTTGTTTACATTTTGAAGCCCAATGGGCCTATTACAAGCCCAATAATAGTCATTAGCCCAATTATACTTTTATTATCAGTATTATACTTTACATGTTGGGCCCAAATGGGTTATGCCCTATAAATAAGTTTATAAGTGTTTTACTAACTAGTCGGGTTTATAGTCCAATAAGGCTACTTTGGTCCGTTAATGTCTATATGTTGTAAAGCTCGGGTTTTTATCGGTTTTTACTTGTTATATATGTTTATAAATCAGTATGTGAGTTTATAAAAGTTTACATTAGACGGGTCCGACCGTCTAAGTTTTATTTGACAAAAACGTTAATCTTTCGGTTTTAGCCGAAAAGACGTAAAACTTAATATATAGTTTTTATAACTTGGAAAAACATTTATATTTATACTTTATATAACATAATCTATTTTAATATCAAAATTTATATAACTCTTTTATTATAAGCATTATCAACTAGTGGAATTTGTATTTATATATATTTTATATAAACTTTTGAGTGCTTATATTATATATTATTTATACAAAATCGGTCCTAAAAATCTAGTTTACTAAAATGGTCATATCTAGAGTTCTACATGGAGATAGAACTCAAAATTTTTATCACAGAAACTACATGATATGTTCTTCATTTTATTCATTTATAGCTACTGATGAATCAACCTCTAAGTATTTTATAAAATTCGTCCAAAACAGTGTAGTCAGATTTGCCCTCTAAAATTGTTTTTATCATATCTCACTCATTTTTATGATTCCAATGCATGACCAACTCTCACATGTGTATAACACCTAATACTTACTGTATATTGATTCCACTTCATCATTTTATCAGTTTAACATTTGGTTACTTACTATTTTTATACAGCCATCATATTTAGCAAGATTTTAACCTTGTTACCTATGGTTTTTCATCTCTTTAATCATATTTATCAACACTTGATCCCCACACAACATTTTGATCATCATATATTCATCATATACATATACAATTAGAAAGAAAATACATGATTACATAATCAAAATAACAAGAGGATGGGAAGAACAATCTTTATACCATCAAGATTATGTAGGTATTCATCAAGGCTTGGATAATTGATGGAAGAACTTGTGATAGACCAACACCAATCTACAAGACCACCAATATTTGTAAACTCCTTATAGAAATCAGCCCTTGGACATCACCAAATATTCTCCTTGGATGTTAAAATCACCACCAATCAATAGAGCTTGAAAAGGGCTTTATCATATGTGTGAATAACATATGATTTCATGGTTAAATTTGATCAAATGAGGGTGTTTAGGGGTGGTTCTTGGACGAATTTTAGAGAGAGAGGGAGGAGAATTGTGTGAGATTTGCATGGATTTGAATAAATGAAGTTGTTAGTTTGTGTTGAGTGGTTTTGTTGTGCATGTAGTTTGTGTAAGTAGCTAGGACAAGTGTCCTAGCTTACTTAGTAAGCTTTGACACATCTTAGATGTGTTGGTGAAGTTTTGGCCTCCCATTTGTGGGGTGAGGCAAGTGTAAACTTGTCTCATCCCATTAATTTACGGGTACTCCCCGATTCTAGTTTCCTCGATTTACGTGCCCTCGGGTCGTTTTACGAAAATCGTTTTTATAAATTATGAATCAACGACACAAAACGAATCTAATAAAAATTGTCTCATCAAAAACGAAGTTCGAAAACGTAAATACGTAATCCTAAGGTTTCCGGTTTAGTCGTAAAGGACGTTAAATTATAATCGTAAGTCCTAATCTCTTCTCGTAAATTTGTGAGTTTATGAACCAACACAAATTTAAAAATCTCAAAATAATATTCACAGACAAATTTATTTTCTGAAATGTCAGACTGTCACCAAAGACTGTGTATGTAAACATAGGCATGTAACGTAGAATCCTCTGGTTTAGACGTAGTCGATGCTACTTCAAGACGTAAATCCAAATTTCTTCCCAGAAATGGGTGAGTTCATAATATAACATTAAAATAATGTTTTTAAATAATATTTGAGAATAAAATATCAACCATAAATTGACGGATTGTCACAGCATTTACCCCTAAACAGGATCTTTGTCCTCAAAGATCATCTTATATTACTACTCGCTTCTTATAGAGTTAAAGCCATGTGGGTATTTCTTCCACATTATAATACGCGTGTTTCATCAAACATAACTACGGGAATAAGATCAGGCTTATTGCTGACTTACTTTATCTATCCATGATGTTCACGGGTTTTTGATGAATGCAATTTTTAACCGATCTAAACTTCATTAAGGAATAGTCAGATTTTTCACTTGATAGGCATTTTATCATGTTAGATATACGAAACATAATTCATGCAACTCTTGAAGTCCTAGGGTAGATCCAGCTTATATGCCTTTCAAACCAATCTTTTACATCATCTCAATGGTCCCATACTACGGGGACTTATTTCCCATGATCTTTTAGATCATCTATTCATTTTTCCGAGGTAAAAAAATTTGGCATAACTTCGCTACCCATCAGGCACTTCAAGATCTACTTTTCATATTCACATAACCTCCTGCCTACTACCGGCAGTCATTAATCAAATCCTAATTTCAACAATCAATTCAGGTCTCACGGGTCGGGTATTTTGTAAGGTTAGGTTCGCCATCATAGGCAACCTTAAAACATAAAAGACATGTCCAACACAAAATGGGTGTATGTCGGGTGTCTTCATCCCAACTCCTGCTTACAGATGCTCTAATATTTAGATCCTAACAAGATTCTATCTCGATCCTAATACAATAATTATTAATGATAATCTCTCCAAAGGAAAGCGATTATATGGTTTATTACCAAAGGTCAATCATTCAAACATAAAACAGCAATTCTAGTATTTTGTATCGTTACTTTACCTCGTCCCTTCGATTGGGGTGGTACACAGTACTCTCATCAAGATTCGTTCTCAATGACTTCTGAGCAAATCTTTAGAAATTCGATGCGAAGCGAGGATCTTGATAGAGATGATCGATACAGGCACACCATGTTTACGCAACTCCTTTAAATACAAAAGAGTCAATTTCTTCATCAAGAATCTATCATTAACAGGAATGATATTAGCATATTTGGTCAGTCTGTCGACGATGACCCAAACCAAATCAAATTCAGATGATGATCTTTGCAATAGTTAGATGTTTACTAATGTATGAGGCGATGTCTGCCTTCATAATTTGCCATTAGTACGACTTCTTCAGACAGAGATACATTAATTTAGAAATAATATGAATAGATTACTTAAACCTATGAGATTCCAACATGACTACATCTCAGAAACCTCCATATTTAGGCAACCACAAGTGGCCTTTTATACATTTAACGCCATCGGCTCCTCAATTCTAATGGTTCATATTAGCCGCGAACCCCTTTTTATTATCTTTATTATCCTTTTAACAAGCATTGTTTATTTTTATATTGTTCGGCAATTTATTTTGCACCTTCATTATTAAGGAACATGTCCTAATTGGTTCTTCATCATTGCTACATAATGTGTCAGTAATTATATTCACCTTCCTCGATGAAATAAATATCATGACCGTATTTATTCAGAAATTATTCCTTCATATTTTCTAAGTCTTAGTTCTATCTCAACTATTATTTTTATCGGTTTTGCTTGATCCGACGTTTTAAAGCGTCGATAATTATTACACGTAAATTAACAATAAATATTAAGTTTTTATGAAACGTAAACGTTAAAAGTTTAAATTTCTTAGTTCGACCAATTATAATAAAATGTTCAAAACAAATTTGATTTTAATTAACACGATTTTTTGCTGATTTATCGAAAATAATTAATAAGATTCGTAAATGTTTGAAAAATCTTTGGTTATACTTTGGTCAATATTTTATTTTAATTTTTTTTTTTAGTTGAAAAGCAAAAATTTTCGCTTCAAATTTCAAGTCATGGTTTAAATGTTTTCCTCAATCCCTTTTAGGTTGTTTTGAGGTATGCACAAACATTTACCCCTAAACAGGAGTTTAGTTAAATGTTCTGGGTATATGGGAATAATCCCTTAAAAGTTCTTTTTGATAAAACATTTGTCAAAACATATTTGCACTTTTCTTTTTGGTATAACCTTAAGCCTTAATGGCTCTAATTTTTGAAATGTCAATATAGATCCCATTATCTTATTAATCACACGGTCAAATCATGTAAAGGATTAAGCCGTTAATCACATGTTAAATATTCACGCTACAGGTTTTCATTGTTCGGCCAATTTAGGGCAGTCTATAACTAATTATTAACTCATTCTTATTCTTATAAACAAACAGATGGTCCTTAATGATCACAAGCATGAATTTATCAATTTACAGCCTACACACGTGATTCACCCAATTTATGAATGCTACATGTGTATTAGTCAATCCAAACAACATAACATGAAACTCATAATATTCATTACGAGTTCCGGATGTAGTGATTGGAATAGATAATCTTTTTCGCGGACGCGAAGTTAATGATAACCATGCCGTGGATCAAATTCCTGAATATACGGTATAACCTGGTAAATGATCGAACAAATCTATCATCTTTGGTAGTGGATATAGATTTTTAATCGTCAATTTACCTAGTTCATGGTAATCAACTAATAAATATAAGGAATGATAACACCATAGCTCTTCATGATGACGAGCTTGGTAGAATAAAAGTCTTCTCATACAACTCTCTCAGTTGTAGAGTAATTATTTTAGTACAGATGGTGCTGACGTACAGTGCACATGCCACAGGTGCAACACCGGGAATATAATCAATACCAAATTCAACTTGCCTTAATGGCAAAAGTCTAGGTAATTCACCAATAAATACCTCCTAAAGTTTCAGATAACAGAAACATCTTTTAATAAATTGATATTAGGTTCTTTCTACATTACAAGATCTGTGATCAGTTTATAACCATTCATGGTATAATTTCAAGTCTAAATGCAGGATATGGTCACCCGTCAAGAATTATTTAGATCACTTTTGATAATCAACATCTTATCTTTTAGGGGAATTCTACTCGAGTTCCCATCAATTAAGGCAATGTCGTCATGTCATAATCAATCAATCCGTTCTACTGGCATTACCAACTTTTCAGTTTTATTGCCGTTGATAAGATGTGAACTTCTCAAAAGACTAAAAATAACTCATAATCCTTCACAAATTCAAGGATATATGGAGACACAAGCTTATAAAGAGTAAGGTCAACGCATAATCTACGCTAGAGAATTTCAAATCAGATACACACGAAAACATTTAATGAATATCATGTTTTCATAATTTGAGTACGCATTCGAAAGCTCCTCAGATCGTTACCCAGGTCATTCAAATGAAATCAAATCAAAAGAAATGATAGGAACGTCGATACATCCAGTCAGGTATCAACACTCGGTAATCAGATACTTTTCCTAAGAATCTCACCAGGGGAGAATTACACAAGAAGGGAATTTCAATTGTCAAATAATACAAGTTCCACAGATGAGTAAATTCGACTCAGAAGAATAAATAGTACGGGCACATATGTAGGTGTCCCTATCAATATGTCCCTATTTTTCACTTCTTGCAGATCTCATAAAATTTAATCTTTCACAATCTTCAAAGAAAATGTAGTGTTTATTCGTTAGTTTTATGGTGACAACTAATCAGCCTTGCACGGTCCATTCCAAATTGTATGTATGCGCGCAACTACATACAATTTGAAGATTAACGATGCAATACTCAGTTCGTCAAAATTTTATTATCATGTTTATAATAAAAACATTTTCATGCTTAATTCTTAAATAAGAATAAAAATTAAATTTACAAAGATTTTCTTTGTTACGAAAACAATTAAGTTTTCCAAGGTGTTTTATTAACAACTTCATTCCGATAACAATCACTTATAAATCTCACTTTAAATAATCCTTATAGTGATGAAAATTCAATTTTTTTCTCAAAGGATACTGTTTTATCTTATAAAATCAATGAGTGGTCTGCAAAAGAGTGATGAAAAGTTGTTCACCAAGAACTAAATACAATATGCTAGGAAATGAGCTTTAGCCAATCAATCATGAGGTTCATGACCTCGATGGCACTCAGGAATACAAAGAGAATAATCCACAACGTAACTTAAATCAAGATGAGTACTTGTTCAATGGTCGCATCACTAATGCGAGCATTAGGATGAAGCAATAAAAGATAGATAACACTGATACATGTAGGATTTAGCAATCAAAGGTAGTCTTTTCATTAATCACAAACAAGTCAAAATTGTAACGTCACACATTATGTGTCACTATGTCATACAATTCCAAGAACTCATCCTACCAACTGATGTCTCAGTTAAGTTAGGAATTTTTAAAAGATACCACAATGAATACTAATCTACAAGAGTCATTAGGTGTTCCACATGTCCCGAGAGATCCATCGGTCCCAATTCAGAAGAAGATTTCTTCAATTTATTTATTGGACACTGGGCATACTCGTCAGTGGACAATGGCCTAGGAACAACCCTTAACACGAACCAACAATCATTTAAAACCTTATAATTCAATCACATAACTTAATGACTTCCTCTTAACAATCTCATATTCCATACAAGTTAAATTTTTACTTTTATTCGAGTTTTCAATTAACTTATACTCAATGCAACATCCTACCTCATTCTCCAATACTTTCAATCTTATTCTTAGACCTTAATAGGGCAATAAAAGCTTGATATGATCAACACTTAATTTCCAATCCTATAGCTCTTACAACAATAGTTATCAAATGAGTCACTAGTATGAAATGACTCGATCATTCAATTAGACTTCTCGGAAAGGTACTAGTGGCATGAGGCTTTTGGGTAATGGTTCCAATGACAACCTCAAGTGAAACATTCACCCTTTCGATTTCAATTTAAGAACTGGATGACAACGAACCAGATGACATCTTTCTAGGTGGTAATGGTTTTGTCAAACTTCACTCTATAAGGAAAGATCGTCATGACATCGATATCAGATTTAATCTCGCCAATTCTTCTTCAGTATGACAATCAACTAATATCTACATTTTTACGAATATCAACCATTTTGTTGGGATCATAAATAATCACAACTTGGTTTAGATCTAGGATAGCTATAATTCCTACGAGAATAGCTTCGATTAATTTACTAGGGGATTTAGGGTTCCTTGTGACAATCTACGTCGTATAAATATCTCGTATATGTATTGAAATAATCATCAAAAATCATGTAATCAAATTAAAACATATATATAATCCAAGGTATATATATATTAAAATAACGCTTCTCAGTCTGGCCTTGTCGGTAACTCGGGAATTCTTCGGCACCGTTATAGTAAAAAGATTTTTAGACATTTTTAGAAAAATGTTTATAGTTAAAAGATTTTGAAATGTTTTATTCAAAACCTTAGTTTTAAAAATCTTTCGTTCTCTATAACGAGAGTTCTGGTACCAAACTGTAACACCCCGAAATTTATACAATTCAATACAGCGGAAGACTCGTTGGTGTTACAGGATAGCACATTACTCACATCATAGACAACGCTTAAAAATCGCGTCGTTTAATAATAAAGCATTTCCATTCATAAATATCAAGTTTACATAGGTCCCAAGTCATATTATTTCATACAAATTTTACAAAGTATTTGAATGGAAATTATTATTTAAGTGCGGGCCATGAATTCTTTGTTGTCTTCCCGAGAATTACCTTCAAGTACCTGAGATAAAACATGTTAAGAAAAGGTCAGCGATAACGCCGAGTGAATTCATAGAGTTTAATAAAACCATTAATATATCATCGGTATATAATTATTACCGAAAATCATTTTGTACAAATTTTTATAATAGGCCATAAAATAGCCAAAGTCATTTTATACAAATCCTTATCAAAAATCATAATATAGGCTTTTGCCTTCAAAATCATTATACGAACCAAAGTCGTAAAATCATCATACAATACGTTTTATAACGTTGTATAGATTAAATAAAAACCGTTATATGAATATGGTTATATAAAACCAAAACACGAACATAATATCAATAATATGACCCTGTATTGCTAGTCAGGCAATATATCGTAATTCAATGCATAAAGCAGTATTTCGTTATTTTTGGATTATTATAAGCCGCATGACATTGTTACCTTACTATAACAAACAACGGGTAGCTAACCCGAAACTCATTTGCCCATCTAGATTAGCGTGTCGTCACAATAATCATGCTTGTGTAAATCTTCTCATACATAAATTCGCTTACCAATCAATGTGGCACGACGGGGATCAATCGTCAAGGCGCGAACTGGGGTGATCGTCCCCAAATAGTACTATTATATGCATAAGCGTCTACCAAATCCCGGTAGTTCACAATTCATGCTAATGGGACTTTTAGTGACATAACCTAACTTTAATAATCCATTTCATTTCATCTATCGGGTCATTTAATCATTCATCGGGTCATACAATCATTCGGGTCCAAATCAATAAACAAACAATCGGGACAACTAGTGTCCTATTTTATAAAAACTAACATGTTATCTCCCTCGCGGGTTTATAAAACTTTCCATAAAAAACATTTAAAAGAGTGTGAGGCTATGAACTCACGTTGATGTGGGAAAGCGGGTTATCGGCAATTCGGATGTACGGTACGTGCTTCAATCATGGAAACCTAGACAAATAATACTCGTCTTAGACTCTTGTCCAATGAATTTATAAAAATAACAATTATGTATACATATGAGGATTTTATAAATATGATGATGATCAAGTTGGTTTATACATCTTTACTCATTCATTATAGTGTTTATGTGTTGGTAATTTTCAAGACTAGTTACACTAATTCAATCTTGTTTACATTTTGAAGCCCAATGGGCCTATTACAAGCCCAATACTAGTCATTAGCCCAATTATACTTTTATTATCAGTATTATACTAACTAGTCGGGTTTATAGTCCAATAAGGCTACTTTGGCCCGTTAATGTCTATATGTTGTAAAGCTCGGGTTTTTATCGGTTTTTACTTGTTATATATGTTTATACATCAGTATGTGAGTTTATAAAAGTTTACATTAGACGGGTCCGACCGTCTAAGTTTTATTTGACAAAAACGTTAATCTTTCGGTTTTAGCCGAAAAGACGTAAAACTTAATATATGGTTTTTATAACTTGGAAAAACATTTATATTTATACTTTATATAATATAATCCATTTTAATATCAACATTTATATAACTCTTTTATTATAACCATTATTAACTAGTGGAATTTGTATTTATATATATTTTATATAAACTTTTGAGTGCTTATATTATATATTATTTATACAAAATCAGTCCTAAAATCTAGTTTACTAAAATGGTCATATCTAGAGTTCTACATGGAGATAGAACCCCAAATTTTTATCACAGAAACTACATGATATGTGCTTCATTTTATTCCTTTATAGCTGCTGATGAATCAACTTCTAAGTATTTTATAAAATTCGTTCAAAACAGTGTAGTCAGATTTGCACTCTAAACTTGTTTTGATCATATCTCACTCATTTTTAAGATTCCATTTCGTGACCAACTCTCACATGTGTATAACACCTAATAATTACTGTATATTGATTCCACTTCAGCATTTTATCAGTTTAACATTTGGTTACTTACTATTTTTATACAGCCATCATATTTAGCAAGATTTTAACCTTGTTACCTATGGTTTTTCATCTCTTTAATCATATTTATCAACACTTGATCCCCACACAACATTTTTATCATCATATATTCATTATATACATATAAATAAGAAATAAAATACATGATTAAATAATCAAAATAAAAAGAGGATGGGGAGAACAATCTTTATACCACCAAGATTATGTAGGTATTCATCAAGACTTGGATAATTGATGGATGAACTTGTGATAGACCAACACCAATCTTCAATACCACCAATATTTGTAAACTCCTTGCAGAAATCATCCCTTGGAAATCACCAAATATTCTCCTTGGATGTTAAAATCACCACCAATCAATAGAGCTTGTAAATGGCTTTATCATATGTGTGAATAACATATGATTTCATGGTTAAATTTGATCAAATGAGGGTGTTTAGGGGTGGTTCTTGGACGAATTTTAGAGAGAGAGGGAGGAGAGTTGTGTGAGATTTGCATGGAGTTGAATAAATGAAGTTGTTAGTTTGTGTTGAGTGGTTTTGTTGTGCATGTAGTTTGTGTAAGTAGCTAGGACAAGTGTCCTAGCTTACTTAGTAAGCTTTTGACACATCTTAGATGTGTTGGTGAAGTTTTGGCCTCCCATTTGTGGGGTGAGGCAAGTGTAAACTTGTCTCATCCCACTAATTTACGGGTACTCCTCGATTCTAGTTTCCTCGATTTACGTGCCCTCGGGTCGTTTTACGAAAAGCGTTTTTATAAATTAGGAATCAACGACACAAAACAAATCTAATAAAAATTGTCTCATCAAAAACGGAGTTCAAAAACGTAAATACGTAATCCTAAGGTTTCCGGTTTAGTCGTAAAGGACGTTAAATTATAATCGTAAGTCCTAATCCTCTTCTCGTAAATTTGTGAGTTTATGAACCAACACAAATTTAAAAATCTCAAAATAATATTCACGGACAAATTTATTTTCTGAAATGTCGGACTGTCACCAAAGACGGTGTATGTAAACGTAGGCACGTAACGTAGAATCCTCCAGTTTAGACGTAGTCGATGCTACTTCAAGACGTAAATCCAACTTTCTTCCCAGAAATGGGTGAGTTCATAATATAACATTAAAATAATGTTTTTAAATAATATTTGAGAATAAAATATCAACCATAAATTGACGGATTGTCACAATGATAACCATTGTCGTATAAGAATTCTAACAATTCCTAAGTCAGTCACACACGCACAAGTATATCGTCCAATGTTCGAATCGTCCTTTCACTCTGTCCTTCATTCTCTTTATAATACGCAGTACTTAACTCAACTTTCACCTTTACCCAAATCAGAATGTATTGCTTACTTGATTTGTGAGATTCCTTCATCACCAAGTTTCATTCTTTCAACTCAAGTATGTTAGGAATGCTCAATATATCATGTCTCACTTGTCTTTACAACAATATCCTTTCCATAAGTTTGATAAAATGTTGAAACCACTTACCTTGACATCCTTCTCAAATCAGACCACTCACTTAAAATTTCAATATCCTTTCGATCAAGTCCACACTTCTTGTCATCACCCAAACTCAAACCTTAAAAGCTTTTTCCCTTTTTCTTCTAGATAAGTGCATTAGCTACCACATTCACCTTTCCCGGATGGTAGCGAATCTCGTAGTCATAATCACTCACAGTCACATTCACCAACATACTCAAGTACTCGAAATTTATAACTGGTGATCCTCTACTCATCTCCTTTACCTTCCCAAGAAGTTGAATATGAGACAACTCTTATGATCCTTGATTACTATACACTTGATTCCATACAGGTAATATTCCTACAATCTCAAAGCAAACACCACAACTACATAACCCTTATGAGATGCATCACAACAAACTACAAACTACAAATACTTCGGGTCCTTCCAACAATGACAACATCGGTGTAGAACACAACTTACCCTTTAGTGTTCAAAATATAGCTTCCTCATTTGATAAGGATTAGATCTTGAAACTTATAATTTTGATGTATAAGTGGGACACACTCATCCAATTCTACTTAGTCAGCTTAATCAGTGAAAACCTTTTGCTAAACCTCCAATTATTCCCACCTTAGACCAAAAAATTAACAGATTTCCGTCGGCGTCGTTGGTACCGACCAATCCTTAATCGCTTCAATCTTGGTGATTTTCATGAATACATTTGTTTTCAATCACATGCCCTAGAAAATATACTAATTTCAACCAACACTCACACTTAGAGAACTTTGTATACAGCTTTTCTTTCGTCAACCATTCCAAAATTATCCACATATGCTACTTATGCTCCTTCTTACCTCTTGGAATAAAATAGAATATCTTCAATAGATACAATGACTCACGCATCCTAGTACATCTTACACACATAATCCACCAGGTTCATGAATACGGAATACACGTTCGTCAATTCCAAAAACATCACTTGAAACTTAAAGTACATACATCAAGTACGAAAAACAACTATATGAATATCTTTCTCCCTAACTCTCAGTTAATGATAACCAGAACTCAAAGCATTCTTTGAGTACACACTGGATCCTTACAATTGGTCAAATAACGTCAATCCTTGGTAGTGGATACCAATTCTTGGCAATTAGTTTGCTAAGCTCACAATAATCGATACACATCTGTAACAATCCATCCTCTTTGACAAATAACACAGGCGAACATCATGGCAAAAAAACTTAATCTAATACATCCCTTATCCATCAATTCTCGCCGTTGACTTGATAACTCATTCTACTTGACGGTGCCAAATTATAAGGCATACAAATACTACTCAACAAAACGCAGAAGCACTACACAACGAAAAGCATGAACACTACACCTATCGCTTACAACACTCAATCGACACGAACTCCACTTCATGAGATGGTAGTAAACTCAGAAATACTTCAGGGAAAATTCAAAATACTCTCGAATCATTAATACATTTCCCAATTTCTTCCCAACTACACTATCACTAGTTACCTAAGCTAGGAATACATCATATCCTCTTCCACATACTTCCTCGTCTCCAAAGAAGATACTTCTCAAACGGAAAGTTCACTCATCACCTCTCACAGTCAACACTCAGCTTCTCAGAATAATCTAAACCAGTATTTATCTATTTATAGTGGGTATGGGTTCAATCTCAAACATCAGCACCACGTAAACTAACCAATTCATACAAATAATCTACATCTAAAGATCCTAACTCTTTGAGCATCAAGTCGATACTAAACACCTACTTTTCTAAATTCAGGGAACTCATTCTTAGTATATAACTAACACTAACAACCCTTCCATCGGTAAACTCCACATCATAGTGAATTTTCAATCTTACTAATTCTCCATTGATAAAAAAACTGAATCTTTACATTTCAATAGTTTCTATCTGATCTGAAATCAAACAACATACTAACATAAAGAAGATCAAATAAGAATATACCATTTACAACATTCAGACCTTAAGGTTTGTCAGCATCACCCAAAATGTAAGATGGGGAGGCAGCATTCCCATCATGTCGATTTCCTCTCCTTGGACAATTTCCTTGCTTGTGTCCTTCCTCACCACATAACCACGTTTCCCAATTTTCAAACTCCATCGATTTCCTTCGATTGCCAAGATAACTCTTCTGATGACTCCTTGTTACTAATAAAGGATCCTTAACCCATACAATCTTATCAATATTTGTCAACATCAGTTCGAGTTCAATCATTTAGTTCCACCTACATTTCTACAATACACCGAAAACCTAACTTACGTCCATAGCTCACGATCTTTAACCTTCACAATTTGAAGTTCTTTATGGACCTTCAAACAGTACAGCCTCATTACTAGCATGATAACCATTGTCGTATATGAATTCTAACAATTCCTAATTCAGTCACACACGCACAAGTATATCGTCCAATGTTCGAATCGTCCTTTCACTTTGTCCATCATTCTCTGTATAATACGTAGTACTTAACTCAACTTTCACCTTTACCCAAATCAGAGTGTATTGCTTACTTGATTTGTGAGATTCCTTCATCACCAAGTTTCATTCTTTCAACCCAGGTATGTTAGGAGTGCTCAATATATCATGTCTCACTTGACTTTACAACAATATCCATTCCATAAGTTCGATAAAATGTTGAAACCACTTACCTTGACATCCTTCTCAAATCAGACCACTCACTTAAAATTTCAATATCCTTTCTATCAAGTCCACACTTCTTGTCATTACCCAAACTCAAACCTTAAAAGCTTTTTCCCTTTTTCTTCCACATAAGTGCATTAGCTACCACATTCACCTTTCCTGGATGGTAGCGAATCTCGTAGTCATAATCACTCACAGTCTCATTCACCAACATACTCAAGTACTCGAAATTTATAACTGGTGATCGTCTACTCATCTCCTTTACCTTCCCAAGAAGTTGAATATGAGACAACTCTTATGATCCTTGATTACTATACACTTGATTCCATACAGGTAATATTCCTACAATCTCAAAGCAAACACCACAACTACATAACCCTTATGAGACGCATCACAACAAACTACAAACTACAAATACTTCGGGTCCTTCCAACAATGACAACATCGGTGTAGAACACAACTTACCCTTCAGTGTTCAAAATATAGCTTCCTCATCTGATAAGGATCAGATCTTGAAACTTACAATTTTGATGTATAAGTGGGACTCACACATCTAATTCTTCTTAGTCAGCTTAATCAGTGGTTTAACAATCAGTGAAAACCTTTTGCTAAACCTCTGATTATTCCCAACTTAGACCAAAACATTAACAGATTTCCGTCGGCGTCGTTGGTACCGACCAATCCTTAATCGCTTCAATCTTGGTAAGATTTTCATGAATACATTTGTTTTCAATCACATGCCCTAGAAAATATACTAATTTTAACCAACACTCACACTTAGAGAACTTTGTATACAGCTTTTCTTTCGTCAACCATTCCAAAATTATCCACATATGCTACTTATGCTCCTTATTTCCTCTTGGAATAAAATAGAATATCTTCAATAGATACAATGACTCACTCATCCTAGTACATCTTACACACATAATCCACCAAGTTCATGAATACGGCATACACGTTCGTCAATTCCAAAAACATCACTTGAAACTTAAAGTACATACATCAAGTACGAAAAACAACTATATGAATATCTTTCTCCCTAACTCTCAGTTAATGATAACCAGAACTCAAAGCGTTCTTTGAGTACACACTGGATCCTTACAATTGGTCAAATATCGTCAATCCTTGGTAGTGGATACCAATTCTTGGCAATTAGTTTGCTAAGCTCACAATAATCGATACACATCCGTAACAATCCATCCTCTTTGACAAATAACATAGGCGAACATCATGGCAAAAAAAACTTAATCTAATACATCCCTTATCCATCAATTCTCACAGTTGACTTGTTAACTCATTCTACTTGATGGTGCCAAATGATAAGGCAAACAAATACTACCCAACGAAACGCATAAGCTCTACACAACGAAAAGCATGAACACTACAACTATCGCTTACAACACTCAATCGACACGAACTCCACTTCATGAGATGGTAGTTGTAACACCTCCAAATTTATACAACTCAATACAGCGGAAGACTCGTTGGTGTTACGGGATAGCACATTACTCACATCATAGACAACGCATAAAAATCGTGTCGTTTATTAATAAAGCATTTCCATTCATAAATTTCAAAGTTACATCGGTACCAAGTCATTATATTTAATACAGGTTTTACAAAGCATTTGAATGGAAATTATAATTTAAGTGCGGGCCATGAATTCTTGTTGTCTTCCCGAGAATTACCTTCAAGTACCTGAGATAAGACATGTTAAAAGAAAAGGTCAGCGATAACGCCGAGTGAATTCATAGAGTTTAATAAAATCCATCAAAATAATATCAGTATAATATTATTACTGAAAATCATTTTGTACAAATCATTTTAATAGGCCATAAAATAGCCAAAGTCATTTTATACAAATCCTTATCGAAAATCATAATATAGGCATTTGCCTTAAAAATCATTATACGAGCCAATGTCGTAAAAACATTATACAATATGTCTTATGACGTTGTATGAAAATAAAAACCGTTATATGAATATGGTTATGAAAACCAAAACACGAACATAATATCAATAGTATGACCTTGTATTGCTAGTCAGGCAATACATCGTAATTCGGTGCGTCTATTAGTATTTCGTTAATTTGGATTATTATAAGCCGCATGACATTGTTACCTTACTAAACCAACAACGGGTAGCTAACCCGATACCAAATTTGCCCATCTAAAGTAGCGTGTCGTCACAAAGGTCACGCTATGGAAATCTTCTCATACATAAATTCGCTTACCAATCAATGTGGCACGACGGGGATCAACCGTCAAGGCGCGAACTGGGGTGATCGTCCCCAAATAGTGCTATTATATGCACAAGCGTCTACCAAATCCCGGTAGTTCACAATTCATGCTAATGGGACTTTTAGTGACATAACCTAACTTTAATAATCCTTTTGATTTCATCTATCGGGTCCTTTAATCATTTATCGGGTCATACAATCGGGTCATTCAATCATTCGGGTCCAAATCAATAAACAAACAATCGGGACAAATGGTGTCCTATTTTATAAAAACTAACATGTTATCTCCCTCGCGGGTTTATAAAACATTTATAAAAACATTTAAAAGAGTGCGAGGCTATGAACTCACGTTAATGTAGGAAAACGGGTTAACGGCAACTCGGACATACGGTGCGTGCTTCAATCACGGAAACCTAGACAAATAATACTCGTCTTAGACTCATGTCCAAATGACTTTATAAAAATAAAAATTATGTATACATTTGATGATTATATATATATGATGATCAAGTGGGTTTACATATTCTCGTTTACTCATTTTAGTGTTATATGTCGGTAACTTTTATACTAGCTTACTAGTTTTACCTATTTACACGTTTTAAGTCCAATAAACTTATTATAAGTTTTTTAACTTGTTTTAATCCATTTTACACTTATATTATCAGTATTTAGACTTTGCAAGTTGGGCCCAAATGGGTTAACCCCAATAAGTTCTTTTTATAAGTGTTTAACTTATTTAGTCCAATTATTAGTCCAATATGTTTACTTAGCTCGTTAATGTCCGTATGTCCTATAGTTCGGGTTTTATAGGTTTTTACTTGTTATACATGTTTATATATCAGTATATAAGTTTTATAAAGTTTACATTAGACGGGTCCAACCATCTAAGTTTCATTTAACAAAAACGTTAATTTTACGGTATTAGCCAAAAAAGTCGTAAAAATCATGTTTATAGTTTTATAACTTATAAAACTTAACCTGTTACCATTTTTATAAAATGTCCACTTATTTACCATTGTACATATTTATATAAATGTATTATATAAGTTAGTGGGTTTTAATTTATATTTTATACTATTAAATTTAGAGTGCTTATATAATAGTATTATACTTTAATTTCCAAAATCTGATTTTTATATTCACTTTCACCAAAACTGCCATATCTAGAGTTCTATATGGAAATAGAATCTCAAATTTTTATCACATAAACTATAATGATATTTGCTCCATTTAACTCTTTTATAGCTACTGTTGAATCATCTTCTAAGTATTTTCTAAAAATCGTCCAAAACAGTAAACTCAGATTTGTATCTTAAACTTGTTTTGATCATATCTCACTTATTACAATGATTCCATTGCATGGCCAACTCTCACATGTGTACAAGACCCATAGCTTACTGTATATCAATTAATCTAAGCCATTTTATCAGTTCATGACCTGTTTCTTTACTGTTTTATACAGCCAACATTTTTAAACAAGATTTTACCCTTGTTTCTTATAGTTTTTCACCTTTTCAAGCATGTTTATCAACACCAAATCCCCACATAACATTTTTATCATCATATAATCATCATATACATATACAATAGGAAATAAAATACATGTTTACATAATAAAAATAACAAGAAGATGAGGAGGACAATCTTTATATCACCATGATGATGTAGGTTGTGATCAAAACATGGAATTTGATGGAGAAACTTGTGCATAGCCAAGACCATATTCAAGACCACCATTCTTCATGTATACCTTGTGGAAAATCAGCCCCAAGACATCATGGAAACTCCTCCTTGGATGTTATAATTTGCACCAATCAATAGGGCTTCAAAAGGACTTCAACATGTGTATGAATAACACATGATTTCTTGGATGAATTTGATCAAAATGGGATGTTGGTGAGTGATATGGGACGGCATACTTGAGAGGTGAAGAGAGAAATGTGTGTGGTATTGCATGTGTGGAATGATAGGATTTGTGTTAGCTAATGGTTTTGATGAGTTGTAAGCTTACATTGTAAGCAAAGAGGGACAAGTGTAAGCTACATTAGTGAAAACTTGCCACCAAGTTGGTTTGGTGGACTAGTGTGGCCGGTTAGAGTGGGGGTGGGACAAGTGTCCCACTTGTCTCATCCCCATTTATTTACGGGTACTCCTCGATTCTAGTTTCCTCGATTTGCGTGCCCTCGGGTCGTTTTACGAAAAACGTTTTTATAAATTATGAATCAACGGCACAAAACGAAACTAATAAAATTTCTCTCATCAAAAACGGAGTTCAAAAACGTAAATACGTAATCCTAAGGTTTCCGGTTTAGTCGTAAAGGACGTTAAAAAAAATCGTAAGTCCTAATCTCTTCTCGTAAATTTGTGAGTTTATGAACCAACACAAATTTAAAACTCCAAAATAATATTCACGGATAAATTTATTTTCTGAATTGTCGGACTGTCACCAAAGACGGTGTATGTAAACGTAAGCACGTAACGTTGAATCCTCCGGTTTAGACGTAGTCGATGCTACTTCAAGACGTAAATCCAAATTTCTTCCCAAAAATAAGTGAGTTCATATTGTAACATTAAAATAATGTTTTCAAATAAATATTGAGAATAAAATATCAATCATAAATTGACGGATTGTCACAGCATTTACCCCTAAACAGGATCTTTGTCCTCAAAGATCATCTTACTACTCGCTTCTTATAGAGTTAAAGCCATGTGGGTATTTCCTCCACATTCGGTCTTTTCTCACAAGTGTAATCCATTATAATATGCGAGTTTCATCAAACATAACTACGGGAATAAGATCAGGCTAAATGTTGACTTACTTTCTCTATCCATGATGTTCACGGCTTTCTGATGAATGCAACTTTTCTCCGATCTAAGCTTTACTAAGAACAATCAGATTTTCACTTGATAGATATTCTATCAAGTTCGATTTACGAAACATAATTCACGCATCTCTTGAAGTCCTTGGGTAGATCCAGCTTATATGCCTTTCAATCCCAACTTTTACATCATCTCAATGGTCCCATACAACGGGGACTTATATCCCATGATTTGTCAGATCATGAATTCATTTTTCCAAGGTTAAAAATTGTGGCATAACTTCACTACCTATTTGGCACTTCAAGATCTACATTTCATATCCACATAACCTCTTGCCCACTACCAGTTGGCAATAATCAAATCCTAATTTCAACAATCATTTCAGATCTTGCGGGTCGGGTATTTGGTAAGGATAGGTTCGCCATCATAGGAAACCTTAAACCTAAAAGACATGTCCAACTCACAATGGGTGTATGTGTGACAATCCGTCAATTTATGGTTGATATTTTATTCTCAAATATTATTCTCAAATATTATTTTAATGATACAATATGAACTCACTTATTTTTGGGAAGAAATTTGGATTTACGTCTTGGAGTAGCATCGACTACGTCTAAACCAGAGGATTCAACGTTATGTGCTTACGTTTACATACACCATCCTTGGTGACAGTCCGACATTTCAGAAAATAAATTTATCCGTGAATATATTTTGGAGTTTTAAATTTGTGTTGGTTCATAAACTTACAAATTTACGAGAAGAGATTAGGACTTACGATTTTATTTTAACGTCCTTTACGACTAAACCGGAAACCTTAGGATTACGTATTTACGTTTTCGAACTCCGTTTTTGATGAGACAATTTTTATCGGATTCGTTTTGTGACGGTGATTCATAATTTATAAAAACGTTTTTCGTAAAACGACCCGAGGGCACGCAAATCGAGGAAACTAGAATCGAGGAGTACCCGTAAATAAATGGGATGAGACAAGTGGGACACTTGTCCCACCCCACTCCCAAAACCGGCCTAAGTTGCTACTTAACACCATAAGGTGTCAAGTGTAAGCTAACAAGTTTACACTTGTCCTAAGTAGCTTACATCTTAAGCCTTACCAACAACAAAACCATCAAACCCTTTTCATTCCACCATTTCACCATGCAAACAACTACACAAACTCTCTCTCTAGCTTGGTTATGCCGTCCCCTTTCTTCTCCCTAAATCACCATCACTTGACAAAAATCTAACCATAAACATATGTTATAATTAACATATGTTAATCCCCATTCAAAAAGATGAAGATTGGTGCAACTTATAACATCCATGGAGGAGTTTTCATGGTGTCATGAGGCTGATTTTCCACAAGGAGTTGATGAAGATTGGAGTTCTTGAAGATGGTCATGGTTGTCTACAAGTTTCTTCATCAAAAACCATGTCAAAATCATAACCTACATCAAGTTGGTGGTATAAAGATTGTCCTCCTCAACTTCTTATTATTTTGATTATGTAAACTTGTATTTTATTTCCTATTGTATATATTTATGATGATTATATGATGATAAAAATGTTATGTGGGGATTTGTTGTTGATAATCATGGATAAAAAGGTAAAAAACTATAAGAAACAAGGTTAAAATCTTGATTAATTTGCATGGCTGTATAAAACAGTAAAGGACCAAGTGGTGAACTGATAAAATGATGATGTAAAATGGATTTACAGTAAGCTATGGGTCTTGTACACATGTGAGAGTTGGCCATGCAATGGTATAAAAATAATGAGTGAGATATGATCAAAACAAGTTTAGGGTATAAATCTGAAGTTACTGTTTTGGACGATTTTTAGAAAGTACTTAAAGGATGATTCAACAGTAGCTATAGAAGAGTTAAATGTAGCACATATCATATAGTTTATGTGATAAAAATTTGAGCTTCTATCTCCATGTAGAACTCAAGATATGACATTTTTGGTGAAGATGAAGTTAAAAATCAGATTTTTGGAAATTAAAGAATAATACTATTATATAAGCACTCACATTTTAATATATAAAATGTAAATAAAAATCCACTAACTTATAAAACTTATTTATATAAATATATAAAAGGTGTAATAAGTGTATAAATGATGAAAATGGAAACTTGTTAAGTTTTATAAGTTATAAAACTATAAACATGATTTTTACTACTTTTTCGGCTATTGCCGTAAAATTAACGTTTTTATTAAATAAAACTTAGATGGTTGGACCCGTCTAATGAAAACTTTATAAAACTTATATACTGATATATAGACATGTATAACAAGTAAAAACCGATAAAAACCCGAACTATAGGACAAACAAACATTAACGAGCTAAGTAAACACATTGGGCTAATAATTGGACTAAATAAGTTAAACACTCATAAAAAGAAATTATTGGGCTTAACCCATTTGGGCCCAACTTGAAAGTGTATGTACTGATAATATAAGTACAAAATGGATTAAAATAAGTTAAATAACTTATAATAAGCTTATTGGGCTTAAGACACGTAAACGGGTAAAACTAGTAAACTAATATAAAAGTTATTGACAAATAACACTAAAAGGAGTAAACGAGAATATGTAAACCCACTTGATCATCATATATACATAATCATCATATGTATACATAATTGTAAATTTTATAAAGTCATTGGACAAACGTCTAAGACCGAGTATTATTTGTCTAGGTTTCCGTGATTGAAGCACGTACCGTACATCCGAATTGCCGACAACCCGCCTTCCCACATCAACGTGAGTTCATAGCCTCGCACTCTTTAATTTTTTTTTATAAATGTTTTATAAACCCGCGAGGGAGATAACATGTTAGTTTTATAAAATAGGACACCATTTGTCCCGATTGTTTGCTTATTGATTTTGGACCCGAATGATTGAATGACCCGATTGTATGACCCGATAAATGATTAAAGGACCCGATAGATGAAATCAAATGGATTATTAAAGTTAGGTTATGTCACTAAAAGTCCCATTAGCATGAATTGTGAACTACCGGGAGTTGGTAGACGCTTATGCATTTAATAGTACTATTTGGGGACGATCACCCCAGTTCGCGCCTTGACGGTTGATCCCCGTCGTGCCACATTGATTGGTAAGCGAATTAATGTATGAGAAGATTTCCAATAGCGTGACCTTTGTGACGACACGCTACTTTAGATGGGCAAAATTGGTATCGGGTTAGCTACCCGTTGTTGGTTTAGTAAGGTAACAATGTCATGCGGCTTATAATAATCCGAATTAACGAAATACTAATAGACGCTCCGAATTACGATGTATTGCCTGACTAGCAATACAGGGTCATACTATTGATAATATGTTTGTATTTTGGTTTTCATAACCATATTCATATAACGGTTTTATTGGATTTTATACAACGTCATAAGACGTATTGTATGATGTTTTTACGACATTGGCTCGTATATTGATTTTAAGGCAAATGCCTATATTATGATTTTCGATAAGGATTTATATAAAATGACTTTGGCTATTTTATGGCCTATTACAAAGATTTGTATCAAATGATTTTGGCTATTTTACGGCCTATTACAACGATTTGTACGAATTGATTTTTGGTACTAATTTTATACCAAAATTATATTGACGGAATTTATTAAACTCTATGAATTCACTCGGCGTTATCGCTGACCTTTTCTTTTAACATGTTTTATCTCAGGTACTTGGAGGTAATTCTCGGGAAGACAACAAGAATTCATGGCCCGCACTTAAACAATATTTTTCCATTCAAACACTTTGTAAAACTTTTGTATGAAATGTAATGACTTGGGAGCGATGTAACTTTGTTGCTTATGAATGGAAATGATTTATTATTAAGCGACACGATTTTTATGCGTTGTCTATGATGTGAGTAATGTGCTATCCCGTAACACCAACTAGTCTTCCGCTGTACCGAGTTGTATAAATTTGGGGGTGTTACAGTTTGGTATCAGAGCTCTCGTTATAGAGAACGAAAGATTTTTAAAACCAAAGGTTTTGAATAAAACATTCCAAAATCTTTTTACTAAAAACATTTTTCTAAAAATGTCTAAAAATCTTTTGACTATAACGGTGCCGAAGAATTCCCGAGTTACCGACAAGGCCAAGACTGAGAAGTGTTATTTTAATATATATATAACTTAGATTATATATATATGATGTAATTTTATTACATGATTGTTTGATGATTATTTTGATTTTTATACGAGGTATTTGTACGACGTAGATTGTCACAAGTAACCCTAACTTCCCTAGTAAATTAATCGAAGTTATTCTCGTAGGAATTCTAGCTATCCTAGATCTAAACCAAGTTGTGGATATTTATGATCCCAACAAATGGTTGATATTCGTAGAGATGTAGATATTAGTTGATTGCGATATTGAAAAAGGATTGGCGAGATTAAATCTGATATCGATGTTATGACGATCTTTTCTTATAGAGTGGAGTTTGACAAAACGTTACCACCTAGAAAGATGTCATCTGATTCGTTGTCACCCAATTCTTAAATTGAAATTGAAAGGGTGAATGTTGCACTTGAGGCTGTTATTGGAACCATTACCCAAAAGCCTCATGCCACTAGTACCTTTCCGAGAAATCTGATTGAATGTGTGAGTCATCTCATGCTAGTGACTCATTTGATAATTGTTGTTGTAAGAGATATAGGATTGGAAATTAAGTGTTGATTTATATTGAGATTGTATTGCCTTTACAAGGCCGAAGAATAAGATTGAAAATATTGGAATATGAGGTAGGATATCGAATTGAGTATAAGTTGACTAAAACTTGAATAAAGTGAAACTTAACCCATATGGAATATGAGACTGTTAAGAGGAAATTGTTAAGTTCTTTGATTGAATTATAAGGTTTTAATTGATTGTTGATTCGTGTTAAGGGTTGTTCCTATGCCATTGTCCACTAACGAGGATGCCCAGTGTCCAAGAAATAAATTGAAGAAATCTTCTTCTGAATTGAGACCGATGGATCTTTCGGGACATGTGGAACACCTAATGACTCTTGTAGATTAGTATTCGTTGTGGTATCTTTTAAAAATAATCCCTAACTTAACTGAGATATCAGTTGGTAGGATGAGTTCTGAGAATTGTATGACATAGTGACACGTAATGTGTTACGGTACAATTTTGACTTGTTTGTGATTAATGAAAAGACTACCCTTGATTGCTAAAATTCTACATGTATCGATGATATCTATCTTTAATTGCTTCATCCTAATGTTCACATTAGTGATGTAACCATTGAACGAGTACTCATCTTGAATTGAGTTACGTTGTAGATTATTCTCTTTGTATTCCTGAGTGCCATCGAGATCATGAACCTCATGATTATTTGGCTAAGCTCATTTCCTGATATATATTGAAGTTAGTTCTTGGTGAACAACTCTTCATCGCTCTTTTGCAGATCACACATTGTTTTTATAAAGTTAAAACGATATCCTTTGAGAAAATTTGAATTTTCATCACAATAAGGATTATTCAAAGTGAGATTTATAAGTGATTGATATCGAAATGAAGTTGTTTATGAAACGCTTTAGAAACTTAATTGTTTTCATGACAAAGAAAATCTGTGTAAATTTATTTTTGATTCTTATTTAAGAATTAAGCATGAAAATGTTTTTATTAAAGACATGATGATAAAAATTTTGACGAACTGAGTATTGCATCGTTAATCTTGAAATTGTATATAGTTGCGCGCCTACATACAATTTGGAATGGACTATGCAAGACTGATTAGTAGTCACCATAAAACTGGTTAATAAACATTACATTTTCTTTGAAGATCGTGAAAGATAAAATTTTATGAGATCTGCAAGAAGCGAAAAATAAGGACATAGTGTTAGGGACGCCTACATATATGCCTGTATCATCTATTCTTCTGAGTCGAATTTACTCATCTGTGGAAATTGTCTTATTTGACAATTGACGATTCTTTCTTGTCCAATTCTCTCGTAGTGAGATTCTTAGGAAAAGTATCTGATTATCGAGTGTTGATACCCGACTGGATGTATTAACGTTCTTATCATTTCTTATGATTTGATTTCATTTGACTGACCTGGGTAACGATCCGAGGAGCTTTCGAATGCGTACTCAAATTATGAAAACAGGGGATATATTCATATTCGTTAAATGTTTTCGTCTGTACCTGATTTGAAATTCTCTCGCGTAGATTATGCGTTGACCTTACTCTCTTAATAGTAGTTGTGTCTCCAGATATCCCTGAAAATTTTGAAGGATTATGAATTATTATTAGCCTTTTGAGAAGTTCACATCTTATCGACGGCAATGCAACTGGAAAGTTGATAGTGCCCGTAGAATGGATTGATTGATTATGACATGACGACATTGTCTTAATTAATGGGAACTCGAGTAGAATTCCCCTAAATGATAAGATGCTGATTATCAAAAGTAATCTAAATAATTCTTGATGGATGACCATATCCTGTATTAAGACTTGAAATAATACCGTGAATGATTGTGAATTAGTAATAGATATTATAATATAGAAGGAACTTAATATGTATTTAGTAAAAGATATTTATCTTATATGAATTTAAGAAATTACCGTACAACTGAGAAAGTTGTTGGAGAAAGATTTTATTATACCAAGCCTGTCATCCTGAAGAGCTATGGTGTTAACTTTCCTTATATTTATAGATTACTGTGACTGAGTAAATTGACAATCGAAAACGATATCCATAACTCGAAATGGAAGAATTGTTCGATCATTAACAAGGTTCTAGCAAATTTGATCCATAGCATGGTTATCATCAACTTCGCATCTGTGAAAGAGATTATTTATTCCAATCACTACATCCGGTACTTGTGATGAATATTATGAGTTTCACGTGATGTCGTTTGGATTGACTAACACACATGTAGCATTCATAAATTTAGTGAATCACGTGTGTAGGCTGTAAATTGATAAATTCATGCTTGAGATCATTAAGGACCAATTGTTTGTATATAAGAATAAGGATGAGTTAATAATTATTAATAAGAATGCCCTTAATTGGCTAAACAATGAAAACCTGAACCTTGAATAACTAACACGTGATTAAAGACTTGAATCTTTACATGATATGTGATTAATAGATAATGGAATATAAATTGACTCTTCAAAAATTAAGAGCCCTTTAAGACTTTGGATTTTACCAAAAAGAAAGTGCAAATATATTTTGAAAAATATTTTAACAAAGGATTTTAAGGGATTATTCCCTTATACACAAACCATTTAACTAAACTTCTGTTTAGGGGTAAATGTTTGTGTATACTTTTAGACAACTAAGAGGAATTGAGGAAACTATATAAAACATGATTTGAAATTTGAAACGATAATTTACGCTTTTCAAACTAAAGAAAATTTTGACCAAAGTATAGACAAAGATTTTTCAAACATTTACGAATCTTATTAAATATTTTCGATAAATCAACCAAAAATCTTGTTAATTAAATTCAAATTTATTTTTGAACAATTTATATAATTGGTCGAACTAAGAAATTTAAAACTTTTACGCTTCATAAAAATTAACTAATAATTATTTAATTAATTATGATAATTATCGACGCCTTAGACGACGGATTGAGTAAAACTGATAAAAATGATAGTTGAGACGAAACTGAAACATAAAAGATATGGAGAAGGAATTTTGAATAAATACGGTTATGATAATTATTCCATCTAGGAAAGTGAACGTAATTACTGACACATAATATAGAAAGAATACCTGAGTGAACTATGGACACGATAATCACATCATCATGAGAATAATATAGATACTGACATATTATATAAAAAGGATAAAGAAACAATTAGGAAATGTTTCTTAATAATGAAGGTGCAAAATAAAGTGCCGAACAATATAAAATAAACGATGTTTGTAAGAAAGGATAATATAAATAATAAAAAGGGGTTCGCGTCTAATGTGAACCATTAGAATTGAGAAGCTAATCGCGTTGAATGTTTTAAAGACCACATGTGATTGTCTAAATATGGAGGATTGTGAGATATAGTTATGTTGGAATTTATAAGTATAAGTATTATATGTATGTCATTTTTGACTAAAAATATCTTTGTTTGAAGAAGTTGTACTGATGGCAATTATGAAGGCAAACATCGCCTCATACATTAGTAACCGTCTAGCTATTGCAAAGGTCATCATCTGAATTTGACTCGATTTGGGTCATCATCGACAGACTGACCAAATCTGCTAATATCATTCTCGTTAATGATAAATGCAACAGAGTTGTGTGAACATAGCGTGCCTGTATCGATCATCTAAATCAAGATCCTCGCTTCACATCGAATTTCTAGAGGTTTGCTCAGAAATCGTTGAGAACGAACCTTGATGAGAGTACTATGTACCACCCCAAATCGAAGGGACGAGGTAAAGTAACGATACAAAATACTATAAGTGTTGTTTTACGTTTGAATGATTGACCTTTGGTAATAGACCGTATAATCGTTTTCCTTTGGAGAGATTATCATTGATAATCATCGTATTAGGATTGAGATCAAATCTTGTTAGGATCCGAATCTTAGAGCATCTGTAAGCAAGAGTTGAAATGAAGACATCCGACATACACCCATTGTGAGTTGGACATGTCTTTTAAGTTTAAGGTTTCCTATGATGGCGAACCTATCCTTGCCAAATACCCGACCCACGAGATCTGAAATGATTGTTGAAATTAGGATTTGATTATTAACTGCCGATAGTGAGCAGGAGGTTATGTGAATGAGAAATGTAGATCTTGAAGTGCCAAATGGGTAGCGAAGTTATGCCACAATTTTTAACCTTGGAAAAATGAATTCATGATCTGACAAATCATGGGATATAAGTCCCCGTTGTATGGGACCATTGAGATGATATAAAAGATTGGTTTGAAAGGCATATAAGCTGGATCTACCCTAGGACTTCAAAGACTACGTGAATTATGTTTCGTATATCGAACTTGATAGAATATCTATCAAGTGAGAATATGATTATTCTTAGTAGAGCTTAGATCGACGAAAAGTTGCATTCATCAAAAACCCGTGAACATCATGGATAGAGAAAGTAAGTCAACATTAAGCCTGATCTTATTCCCGTAGTTATGTTTGATGAAACTCGCGTATTATAATGGATTACACTTGTGAGAAAAGACCGAATGTGGAGGAAATACCCACATGGCTTTAACTCTATAAGAAGCGAGTAGTAAGGTAAGATGATCTTTGAGGACAAAGATCCTGTTTAGGGGTAAATGCTGTGACAATCCGTCAATTTATGGTTGATATTTTATTCTCAAATATTATTTGAAAATATTATTTTAATGATACAATATGAACTCACTTATTTTTGGGAAGAAATTTGGATTTACGTCTTGGAGTAGCATCGACTACGTCTAAACCGGAGGATTCAACGTTACGTGCTTACGTTTACATACACCATCCTTGGTGACAGTCCGACATTTCAGAAAATAAATTTATCCGTGAATATATTTTGGAGTTTTAAATTTGTGTTGGTTCATAAACTCACAAATTTACGAGAAGAGATTAGGACTTACGATTTTATTTTAACGTCCTTTACGACTAAACCGGAAACCTTAGGATTACGTATTTACGTTTTCGAACTCCGTTTTTGATGAGACAATTTTTATTGGATTCGTTTTGTGACGGTGATTCATAATTTATAAAAACGTTTTTCGTAAAACGACCCGAGGGCACGCAAATCGAGGAAACTAGAATCGAGGAGTACCCGTAAATAAATGGGATGAGACAAGTGGGACACTTGTCCCACCCCACTCCCAAAACCGGCCTAAGTTGCTACTTAACACCATAAGGTGTCAAGTGTAAGCTAACAAGTTTACACTTGTCCTAAGTAGCTTACATCTTAAGCCTTACCAACAACAAAACCATCAAACCCTTTTCATTCCACCATTTCACCATGCAAACAACTACACAAACTCTCTCTCTAGCTTGGTTATGCCGTCCCCTTTCTTCTCCCTAAATCACCATCACTTGACAAAAATCTAACCATAAACATATGTTATAATTAACATATGTTAATCCCCATTCAAAAAGATGAAGATTGGTGCAACTTATAACATCCATGGAGGAGTTTTCATGGTGTCATGAGGCTGATTTTCCACAACGAGTTGATGAAGATTGGAGTTCTTGAAGATGGTCATGGTTGTCTACAAGTTTCTTCATCAAAAACCATGTCAAAATCATAACCTACATCAAGTTGGTGGTATAAAGATTGTCCTCCTCAACTTCTTATTATTTTGATTATGTAAACTTGTATTTTATTTCCTATTGTATATATTTATGATGATTATATGATGATAAAAATGTTATGTGGGGATTTGTTGTTGATAATCATGGATAAAAAGGTGAAAAACTATTAGAAACAAGGTTAAAATCTTGATTAATTTGCATGGCTGTATAAAACAGTAAAGGACCAAGTGGTGAACTGATAAAATGATGATGTAAAATGGATTTACAGTAAGCTATGGGTCTTGTACACATGTGAGAGTTGGCCATGCAATGGAATCAAAATAATGAGTGAGATATGATCAAAACAAGTTTAGGGTATAAATCTGAAGTTACTATTTTGGACGATTTTTAGAAAATACTTAAAGGATGATTCAACAGTAGCTATAGAAGAGTTAAATGTAGCACATATCATATAGTTTATGTGATAAAAATTTGAGCTTCTATCTCTATGTAGAACTCAAGATATGACATTTTTGGTGAAGATGAAGTTAAAAATCAGATTTTTGGAAATTAAAGAATAATACTATTATATAAGCACTCACATTTTAATATATAAAATGTAAATAAAAATCCACTAACTTATAAAACTTATTTATATAAATATATAAAAGGTGTAATAAGTGTATAAATGATGAAAATGGAAACTTGTTAAGTTTTATAAGTTATAAAACTATAAACATGATTTTTACTACTTTTTCGGCTATTGCCGTAAAATTAACGTTTTTATTAAATAAAACTTAGATGGTTGGACCCGTCTAATGAAAACTTTATAAAACTTATATACTGATATATAGACATGTATAACAAGTAAAAACCGATAAAAACCCGAACTATAGGACAAACGAACATTAACGAGCTAAGTAAACACATTGGGCTAATAATTGGACTAAATAAGTTAAACACTCATAAAAAGAAATTATTGGGCTTAACCCATTTGGGCCCAACTTGAAAGTGTATGTACTGATAATATAAGTACAAAATGGATTAAAATAAGTTAAATAACTTATAATAAGCTTATTGGGCTTAAGACACGTAAACGGGTAAAACTAGTAAACTAATATAAAAGTTATTGACAAATAACACTAAAAGGAGTAAACGAGAATATGTAAACCCACTTGATCATCATATATACATAATCATCATATGTATACATAATTGTTATTTTTATAAAGTCATTGGACAAACGTCTAAGACCGAGTATTATTTGTCTAGGTTTCCGTGATTGAAGCACGTACCGTACATCCGAATTGCCGACAACCCGCCTTCCCACATCAACGTGAGTTCATAGCCTCGCACTCTTTAATTTTTTTTTATAAATGTTTTATAAACCCGCGAGGGAGATAACATGTTAGTTTTATAAAATAGGACACCATTTGTCCCGATTGTTTGCTTATTGATTTTGGACCCGAATGATTGAATGACCCGATTGTATGACCCGATAAATGATTAAAGGACCCGATAGATGAAATCAAATGGATTATTAAAGTTAGGTTATGTCACTAAAAGTCCCATTAGCATGAATTGTGAACTACCGGGAGTTGGTAGACGCTTATGCATTTAATAGTACTATTTGGGGACGATCACCCCAGTTCGCGCCTTGACGGTTGATCCCCGTCGTGCCACATTGATTGGTAAGCGAATTAATGTATGAGAAGATTTCCAATAGCGTGACCTTTGTGACGACACGCTACTTTAGATGGGCAAAATTGGTATCGGGTTAGCTACCCGTTGTTGGTTTAGTAAGGTAACAATGTCATGCGGCTTATAATAATCCGAATTAACGAAATACTAATAGACGCTCCGAATTACGATGTATTGCCTGACTAGCAATACAGGGTCATACTATTGATAATATGTTTGTATTTTGGTTTTCATAACCATATTCATATAACGGTTTTATTGGATTTTATACAACGTCATAAGACGTATTGTATGATGTTTTTACGACATTGGCTCGTATATTGATTTTAAGGCAAATGCCTATATTATGATTTTCGATAAGGATTTATATAAAATGACTTTGGCTATTTTATGGCCTATTACAAAGATTTGTATCAAATGATTTTGGCTATTTTACGGCCTATTACAACGATTTGTACGAATTGATTTTTGGTACTAATTTTATACCAAAATTATATTGACGGAATTTATTAAACTCTATGAATTCACTCGGCGTTATCGCTGACCTTTTCTTTTAACATGTTTTATCTCAGGTACTTGGAGGTAATTCTCGGGAAGACAACAAGAATTCATGGCCCGCACTTAAACAATATTTTTCCATTCAAACACTTTGTAAAACTTTTGTATGAAATGTAATGACTTGGGACCGATGTAACTTTGTTGCTTATGAATGGAAATGATTTATTATTAAACGACGCGATTTTTATGCGTTGTCTATGATGTGAGTAATGTGCTATCCCGTAACACCAACTAGTCTTCCGCTGTACCGAGTTGTATAAATTTGGGGGTGTTACAGTATGTCGAATGTCTTCATCTCAACTCCTGCTTACAGATGCTCTAATATTTAGATCCTAACAAGATTCAATCTCAATCCTAATACGATCATTATCAATGATAATATTTCCAAAGGAAAACGATTATACGGTTTATTACCAAAGGTCATTCATTCAAACATAAAATAGCACTTATATTACTTTGTATCGTTACTTTACCTCGTCCCTTCGATTGGGGTGGTACATAGTACCCTCATCAAGATTCGTTCTCAATGACTTCTGAGCAAATCTCTAGAAATTCGATGCGAAGCGAGGATCTTGATAAAGATGTTCGATACAGGCACACTATGTTTACATAACTCTTTTGCATGTATCATTAACGGGAATGATATTAGCAGATTTGGTCAGTCTGTCGACGATGACCCAAATCGAATCAAATTCAGATGATGACCTTTGCAATAGCTAGACGTTTACTAATGTATGAGGCGATCTCTGCCTTCATAATTGCCATTAGTACAACTTCTTTAGACAAAGATACTTTTAGTCAGAATGACATAAATAGAATACTTATACTTACGAGATTCCAATATAACTATATCTCACAATCCTTCATATTTAGGCAACCATAAGTGGGTTTTAAAACATTTAACGCTATCGGCTTCTCAATTTTAATGGTTCACATTATCCGCGAACCCCTTTTTTAATATCTATATTATCTCTTTTTACAATCATCGGCTATTTTTAAATTGTTCGGCAATTTATTTCGCACAATCATTATTAAGGAACATGTCCTAATTAGTTCTTAATCCTCTTATACATAATGTGTCAGTAATTACGTTCATTTTTCTTCATATTTTCTAAGTTTCAGTTTCGTCTCAACTATCATTTTTATCAGTTTTGCTTAATCTGACGTTTTAAAGCGTCGATAGTTATTACAACTAATTAAATACTAAATATTCAATTTTTATGAAAGGTAAACGTAAAGATTTTAAATTTCTTTGTTCGACCAATTATATAAAATTTTCAAAATAAATTTGAATTTAATTAACAAGTTTTTTGTTGATTTATCGAAAATAATTAAAATAATTAGTAAGATCCATAAATGTTCGAAAAATCTTGGTTTATACTTTAGTCAAAGTTTTCTTAATTGAAAAGCAAAAAATTGTCGTTTCAAATTTTAAGCCATGGTTTAAATGGTTTTCCTCAATTCTTCTTAGGTTGTCTAGAAGTATACACAAACATTTACCCCTAAACAGAAGTTTAGTTAAATGGTTTGTGTATAAGGGAATAATCCCTTAAAATCCTTTGTTAAAACATTTGTCAAAACACGTTTGCTCTTTCTTTTTGGTAAAAATCCAAGGTTTTAAAAGGGCTCTTAATTTTTAAAGAGTCAATTTATATTCCATTATCTATTAATCATACGGTTAAATCATGTAAAGGATGAAATCTTAAGTCTTATGTTAAATATTCAAGGTACAATTTTTAATTGTTCGGCCAATTCATGGCAATCTATAAATAATTATTAACTCATTCTTATTATTATAAACAAACAGATGGTTCTTAATGATCACGAGCATGAATTTATCAAATTACAGCCTACACACGTGATTCACCAAATTTATGAATGCTACATGTGCATTGGTCAATCCCAACGACATCACGTGAAACTCATAACATTCATTACAAGTACCGGATGTAGTGATTGGAATACATAATCTTCTTCTCGGACGCGAAATTGATGATAACCATGCCTTGGATCAAAATTCTTAAAACATACGCTAAAACCTTGTAAATGATCGAACAAAGCTTCCATTTCGAGTTATGGATATCGTTTTCGATTGTCAATTTACCCAGTTCACAGTAATTTATAAATATAAGGAATGATAACACCATAGCTCTTCATGATGACAGGCTTGGTAGAATAAAATCTTTCTCCGACAACTCTCTCAGTTGTACGGTAATTCCTTAAATTCGGATGGTGCTGACGTACAGTGCACAAGCCACAAGTGCAGCACTGGAAATATAATCAATACCAATTTCAACTTGCCTTAATGGCAAAGGTCTAGGTAATTGATCAACAAATACTTACTAAAGTTTCAGATAACATTATCATCTTTTAATAAATTCATATTAAGTTCTTCTAGATTATAATATCTATAACTAGTTTACAACCATTCATGGTATAATTTTAAGTCTAAATGCAGTATATGGTCATCCGTCAAGAATTATTTAGATCACTTTTAATAATCAACATCTTATCATTTAGGGGAATTCTATTCGAGTTCCCATCAATTAAGATGATAGGTGTGAAAACACCCATCCTTTTACCACTTATTTCTTACTAAAACAAGACCAAAAAGCGTGTTTAATATCATTTGTTTGGAATTATGCGTGGTTTTTGTGTTTATTGTGTTTTCAGAGTCAGCCGGATGATTATTGAAGAAAACATGTGATTGCACGGGTTTTATCAAGGAAAAAGACTAAAGACGAAGTCTATTGTCCAAGAGATGCAAAACATTTGAAGTCAATGGGCCTATTTGAAGATTTATCGAAGAAAAGGACCAAAGATGGAAGATTTGCATATGTCGAAGAAACTCAAGTCTATTAAACAAAGAAATTAAAAGACGAGTTGAATTTAATCGACGACAAATCCCGAATCAGAATCGAAAACGTCAACTTTTCTGAAAAGACGAGAAGACAAGAAGAAAGGGAGAAAGCCCACTCACCAACCAACCACTCAGCCTATATAAAGGGATCACCCTCACAAAATTTGGCATCTAGTTTTTCTTTCAGTTATACTCTTCCTAGTTCGTAGGAAACCATCTCCCTTAAGGAGTGGTTTTTCATCTCTTTGATTTCTTCTTGGATCTTGTAAGTTTGATCCTTTCCTTTTGTTTAACTTAATCTTAATCACAAATACAAGTTCTTGTTTAATCTTTTCATTCCTCTTGTTCATCATCATCTTTTTATTTCAAGTTCTTAAGTTCTTATTTAGTTGGGTTTTGATTCATAGAAGTTGTTGAATTTGTGTTTTTATTGTTGGGATTTGTTACTTATGGTATTTAAATGATTACGGGTTAATTTGGTAAAACCTTTTTGATTATTTAGCTTGATTTGGCTTAAAATTCGTGTCTACTGTTTTAAATAACTGCTGTTGTTCTTCCTCCAAGACATTCCGAATTGCCATTTACGTTGTCCCTTGTTCGGAATATTGGGATATTCCGAATAGCCTATTTCTTTTTCTCTTATTCGGAACATTCTATATTCCGAGTAGCACCTTTTACTTTCCTTTATTCGGAATATTTGATATATTCCGAGTAGAGTCTTTTTTCCGAATAGGAATATTTTACGCATAGAGCAATTTTTCAGATATTCCGCATAGAGTAAAAATTCCGAGTAGGCATCTATTCCGCATAAGGCATTTATTCCGCATAAGTCCATTTTTCCGAATAGCAAGTTTTATTCCGCATGGACTCATTATTCCGAGTAGACATCTATTCCGCATAAGGCTTGTTATTCCGCATAGTCAAAATATTCCGAGTAAGCACAATATTCCGCATGGTCATTATTCCGGATAGCACTAGTTTTCAGTAAGGGTCTTTTACAGTTTAATCATTTAACTGTTAAATTTCAATTCAAGGTTTATTTCATTCACTATTTTTGGTTTGAATATTAATTTACTTTACTCATTTACCTTTTTAATTAGAATAGATAAACAACCCCCACTTTTTGTCACCAAGAACAAATCATTCCACTTTAGGCTGTGATCAATTCGAGAGGATTCCGAGAACTTAATCTGAACCATACCAAAAAGCTTGTATCAAATGGCGCCGCTGCCGGCTCTTCTCGTTAAGATCAACAGTTTTTTGTGAGAACTTGGATTTTGGGATCCGTTCCCCGTGAACGTTATTTTTCATAAAAAATTTCAAAAACCCTAAAAAATATAAAATTTTCAAAAAAATCCTAAAAATTATAAAACATAAAAACCAAAAATATTTTTGCTTTGTTTTTGCCTTGTTAGTTCTTTTGCAGGTGCATGCGTACACGATCAACGTCTTATCAAGAGCCCGAGCCTCTCGAAGACTTAGACATGCCGGTGTACAAAACAACAACAATAACCCACCTCAAAACAATAACAATAACAATAACAATCCACCTTTCAACAACAATAATAACAACCACAATGAGCCTCTACCGGATAATCGCCCGATGATTGAACTTCTGCAAGCACATGTCGATGGCAACAATGATCCAATTGTTATACCAGTGATTGCAGCCAACAATTTTGAGCTCAAATCCGGCTTTATCCAGATGGTCTCTGCTCAACCATTCTTGGGGCATACCATTGATGATCCACATGACCACATCAAGAGATTCTTGCAACTCACCAATACTGTCAAATTCAATGGTGTTCCACAAGAGGTAATCCGTTTACAACTTTTTCCCTTTTCTTTAGAGGGACAAGCCCGACATTGGCTTGCTAAGGAACCGCCACAGAGTATTCTTTCGTGGACGGATTTGGAGACCAAGTTTATCAATTACTTTTTCCCACCCTCTCGTACTACCGCTTTGCGGAATGACATTAACAATTTTGAACAAAAGTATGATGAGTCGTTTAGTGAATCTTGGGATCGTTTTAAAGATCTTTTAAGAAAATACCCACAACATGGTTTTACCAAAGTGCACCAAATTAATACTTTTTATAATGGTTTACACATGAATGACCAAGATTCACTAAACAGTGCCTCGGGGGGTAATCTTTTGGCTAAGACTTCCAATGCTGCTTGGGATATCATTGAGAATAAGTCTCGTGTGCAAACCAAGAGTGTTCGGACCAATGTCGCTAGTGCTAGTACTAGTGACAGCGACAAGACACTTGACAAAATCACTGCGCTTCTTGAATCGCTTGCAACCCAAACCGCCAGCAACACCAACAATATCAACGCTAGAAATGCTAAAGACGCTCAAGTCAATGCTGTTAGCCAACCATGTGAGATATACGGGGGTCCTCACTCTTACACCACTTGTACCGCCACCCAAGACTACCCTTCTGAGAATGTGAATGCAGCATACGGCACCTATCCTCAACCTGCTTATCAAACTCGACCTCAAGGTGACCGCAACTTGCTTAGCTACCGCTCTAACAACTATCTCTCACCACCTGGTTTTCCTCCTAGAAACCCGAACCAACAACAAAACCTCAATCGCCCTCCTCAACAACAACAACAACCTCGTACACCATACATACCACCTCACAAACAACAATAACCACCTCAAAGAAACAACCAAGTTTACCAGCAACCTGCTTATCAACCACCCGCATACAATGCTCCTCCAAACCAACCCACCGCTTTACACCAAGAAGTGGAAACCTACACGAGGACTAACAATGTGATCGTGGGAAATCTTCAGCGCGAAGTGCTCAACTTGAAAGCAGACCTGGTGAAACAAGGGAACGATCTGAGAGCTGACATGAGAAACACGTTGGATAGTCAAACGAATGACTTAAAGAACATGATGGCTAGTTTCTTCCAAGGTAATCAACCCTCTTCTTCGGGTACTCTTCCGAGTAACACCGTTGCGAATCCAAGAGGGGAGATGAAAGCAATCACCACTCGCAGTGGCAAAGGTACCAAGGAACCCGAGCTTCCAATACCTCCACCGGTGATTGTGACTAAGGAGAACGAGTCACCTTCTCCTTCCCCAATTTCTCCACCTCTTACTTCTACCCCTCCTCCACCCAAGGATGTGAGTGATCCTTCGATCCCAAAGCCTTAATCTTCTTCCGATATACCTTATCCATCAAGGTTGAGGAAAGAGAAGCTCAAAAGCAAGGACGATATTCAGGTTTCGAACTTTCTAAAAATGTTTAAAAAATTGAATTTCAACATCTCCTTCGCTGAGGCTCTCGCTCACATGCCCAAATACGCGAAAATTTTCAAAGATCTTCTTAGCGACAAGGAGAAGCTTCTTGATATTGCTAACACCCAACTTAATGAGAATTTCTTTGCAGTGCTCTTAAGGAAATTGCCAACCAAGCTTGGTGATCCGGGTCGTTTCTTAATCCCTTATAACTTCCCGGGAGTAGAGAATTGCATGGCTCTAGCCGATCTAGGTGCCAGTATCAACTTAATGCCTTTAAGTGTGTGGAAGCAATTATCTCTCCCTGAGCTTATCCCCACCAAAATGACTTTGGAAGTAGTTAACCGTACGGTTGCTTATCCAGTGGGGATAGCCGAAGACGTCTTTGTCGGAGTCGACAAATTCACTTTTCCTGCCGATTTCGTCGTCGTTGACTACGACATGGACTCTCGTGAGCCATTGATCGTTGGTCGTCCATTCCTGAGGACCGGTCGCACTCTAATCGATGTTGAAGCCGGTGAGCTTATCATGTGAGTGGGTGACGATAAAATCGTCTTCAACATGGGAAAGTTGTCTAAACAGCCTTATTCTAACGAGAGTGTTAATTGTATTGACGTTCTTGATGAGGCTTGTGAAGAACACTTCAATGATGCTTGTAAAAGTATTCCTACCTCTCTTCCCAATGTTGAGAACGTTTCCTCTATCGATTCATCACTATCTCTATTTGGAGAAAGTGATTTCCTTTGGAAAGATTTTGAAGCCACCATGGGAGATGTGAACTTAGCTAATGACGATTCTACCACCAATTGGGATGAAGATCTCCGCCTCATTGAAAACCTTCTTAAAGAAGACAATCTTTCTCCACCATCTCCCACGGTTATTGCTATCGATGCTCCGACTTTGAAAACGCCTCCCATCGAAAATCCTCCGGATTTAGAGCTTAAGGAGTTGCCGCCCCATCTCGAGTACGTGTTCCTTGAAGAAGAGAAGAAGTCGCCCGTCATCATTGCTAAGGATTTGAAAGAAGAAGAGAAATCTCGCCTCATCGCTGTGCTTAAAGCTCATAAGAAGGAAATTGCTTGGAAAATTTCCGATATCCGCGGAATTGATCCGAACTTTTGTACTCACAAGATTCTCATGGAAGATGACTTTAAACCCGCAATCCAGAGCCAAAGAAGGGTTAATCCTAAAATTCATGACGTCATCAAAAAAGAAGTTATCAAATTTCTAGATGCCGGCTTGATTTACCCTATTTCGGATTCACCGTGGGTAAGTCCCGTCCATTGTGTGCCCAAGAAGGGCGGAATAACCGTTGTTTCCAATGAACACAACGAGTTAATTCCCACTCGTCTCGTTACTGGGTGGAGAGTTTGTATTGATTATCGTAAGCTCAATGATGCCACGAGAAAAGATCACTTTCCTCTTCCTTTCATGGATCAAATGCTCGAGCGTCTAGCTGGTAATGACTATTACTGCTTTTTAGACGGTTTCTCCGGGTATTTTCAAATTCCCATCGATCCCAAAGACCAAGAAAAAACCACATTCACTTGTCCCTATGGAACATTTGCTTACAAACGCATGCCTTTCGGTTTATGCAATGCTCCTGGGACATTCCAAAGGTGTATGATGGCTATCTTCCATGACATGGTGGAAGACACTATGGAAGTATTCATGGATGATTTCTCGGTTTATGGCGATTCTTTCTCTACTTGCCTTGACAATTTAGAACGTATGCTGAAGCGGTGTGAAGACACTCGCCTTGTTCTTAATTGGGAAAAATGCCATTTCATGGTAAAAGAGGGCATCGTGCTAGGACACAAAATCTCCAAAGCCGGTCTCGAAGTAGACCGTGCTAAAGTCGATGTTATCGCTAAGTTGCCTCCACCTTCAACTGTGAAGGGTGTGAGAAGTTTCCTTGGTCATGCGGGCTTCTACCGTCGATTCATCAAAGATTTCTCTCAAATCGCTCGCCCGATGACCCACCTCTTGGAAAAAGATACTCCTTTTATCTTCTCCAAAGAGTGTATCGAAGCCTTCAAGTCGCTTAAGGATAAGCTAACTAAGGCACCCGTCTTGGTTACCCCTAATTGGGAGCTTCCCTTTGAGTTAATGTGCGATGCTAGTGACTTTGCTATTGGTGCGGTTTTGGGCCAAAGAGTGAACAAACACTTCCAACCGATCCATTACGCTAGCAAGACAATGACGGGGGCTCAATTGCATTATACGACAACCGAAAAAGAGATTTTAGCTGTTGTCTATGCCTTTGAAAAGTTCCGCCCCTATCTTGTCCTTTCCACCACAATCATTTCACCGATCATTCCGCGTTGAAGTACTTGTTAACTAAACAAGATTCCAAACCAAGGCTTCTCCGCTGGGTTTTGCTTCTCCAAGAATTTAAAATCAAAATTCGCGATAAAAAAGGAGCTGAAAACCTAGCCGCGTATCATCTCAGTAGACTTGAGGATCCTTACCAAGGGGATCATCCGAACAAAGAAATCAATGATTCTTTTCCCTTGGAGACCTTAATGTCTATCAACTCGACTGCTGATGAAACCCCGTGGTTTGCGAACATTGCAAACTACTTGGCGGGTGGAATTCTCGTTGACGGGTTAACATCCCAGAAAAAGAAGAAGTTCTTTAACGACATTAAGACTTACTTTTGGGATGACCCGTATCTATTCAAACAATATGCTGACTTGATTATTCGTCGATGTGTTGATGGACCGGCAGCTTTAGAAATCCTTGACGCTTGCCACAAAGGACCCACCAGTGGTCACTTTGGTCCCAACTACACCGCCAAAAAAGTGTTTGACTCGAGATTTTATTGTCCCACCATCTATCGTGATGCTCACGAGATGGTTAAACGTTGTGATGCCTGCCAAAAACAAGGCAAGATCACTCATAAAGATGAGATGCCTCAAAATTTCATACAAGAATGTGAAATCTTTGATGTTTGGGGTATCGACTTTATGGGGCCATTCCCTTCATCTAAAGGAAACAAATACATCCTTGTAGCCGTTGACTACGTTTCAAAGTGGGTTGAAGCCAAAGCTTTACCTACTAATGATGCAAGGGTGGTTTGTAACTTTTTGAAATCGATGTTCGCTAGATTCGGCGTTCCTCGTGCTATTATCAGTGACCGCGGGACTCATTTTTGCAACGATCAATTTGCAAGAGTCATGGCTAAGTATGGTGTCAATCATCGTCTTTCCACCGCCTATCATCCCCAAACCAATGGGCAAGCCAAGATATCCAACCGTGGATTAAAGCGAATTTTGGAGCGTACTGTGGGAGAGCATCGTGTCGCGTGGACCGATAAGTTAGATGATGCTCTGTGGGCTTTCCGTACTGCTTATAAAACCCCGATCGGTTGTAACCCTTATCGTCTTGTGTACGGGAAAGCATGCCACCTTCCCATCGAGCTAGAACATAAGGCGCACTGGGCCTTGAAGTGGGCTAACCTCGACATCAACAAAGCCGGTGATCATCGCAAGAGTCAACTCAACAAGCTCAATGAACTGAGGAATGAAGCTTATGAGAACTCGCTGATCTACAAGGAGAAGACGAAGATCCTTCATGACGTAAAAATCAAGAACCGAGAGTTCCACGTTGGTGATCAAGTCTTACTTTTTAACTCTCAGTTGAAGATCTTCTCTGGCAAGTTGAAGAGCCGCTGGTCTGGTCCCTTCACCGTCGCTAAAGTCTTTCCATATGGGACCATTGAGCTTTCTCAGCCAAATGGGCCCAATTTCAAGTTGAATGGCCAGCGTCTGAAGCTGTACTTTGGTGAGGACATCTCTCAGGAGATGATTCCATCCCTCACCACGTTCCCCATGAACTAATTTTGGGTCGAGTCAGGCTCGTGACTCGGTTATGAAAAACAAGCGCTCCTCGGGAGGCAGCCCGAGTATCTATCCTTTTCTGTTTTAACCTCCTAAGTGTCGGGGGACCTATATAGTTGTTTGTCTTTGTGTGGTGATGTGATTACAAGGATGAATGCACTTTTGGAACATTTGAAGAACCGTGCTCCCGTGTTATCTGAAATCCGGTTCTATCTCTCAACTATCGTGATTCAATTTTCTTCTTACTCACATTTGAAATTGATCACTTTAGTCGTCTCTTCCTTAACTTGAGTTAACCAACGTGCACAATGTCATAAGTGTAGGGGAGACTTTTCCCACATGCTTAGACATTGAGGACAATGTTTATCCTAAGTGTAGGGGGACTTCTATCGAGGTTTTAAGTGGACTTTTCCATGAAAATGCCTTCATTTAACCGGAAAATCATATTTTTCAACAATTTTCAATTTTTTTTATTAACTTTGGCCATTTAGTTGTAATTTTTAAATTTTTCTCGCTGCTTTCATATGTACATATCCCGCAATAAAGTCAAAAATATTAATAAAGTGGTGTATCTAGTTTAGAAATCTTTGTCATATTAGGCCTGTTGCGATTATTTTGACTCAACCCGAATAGACTTATCCGAGTTTATTCTAGCTAGTATCCTTAACCATATAGACCTTAATTGGTTTATTAGGCTAAGCATCCACGAGTCTCATTACGTGAGATTTTAAATTGTGGAGAACGAGAGATGATAGAGTCAATTATAAGTCGGTATTCTTGCGCAAGCTCACTTGGTGTAATTATCTGCCTATTCTCCCATCACTTGCTAAACTTATCTGCAATAAGTAAGGTCGTACGATTTGAAAGTTTACTTAGCTTCTAGCCCAAGATCGTTTAAAAGTTGCTCGGTAATGATAAGAGTTCATAGCCAAGGCATAACTTATGAAGCGGGGCGCGAAGATTGGCGAGTCCAAAAAGGTCCTAACAAGGCATGAGGATTCCATTTTATTGCTGAAGATCCAAAGTGATGTGAAAAGCATTATTCCCAAAATCAATATGAAGGATCAAGACTCACGACGAAAAGCAATCAACTCCCATAAAGATCATGGAGAAGTCTATCCGGAAAGACCCTAACAAGGTATGAGGATAAATAGATCCAAGTCCGAAAAGGAGGCGGATTATTGTATCTCAAAATCCCAATTAGAGATTGAAGAAATAATCATGAAGTCGTGGTCAACAAAGTTGGAGTACCCCTCAAAAGTCTCCAAGTGAAGAAACTCTATTAACGATGAGAAGACCATTATCTCAAGAACGTCTCTCAAGATATGAAGTATGAAGTACATGCCAAATATCGGCCCGAGAAAGGTCTCAAATCGTGAACCAAGTTATGCCAAGATATGAACTTTTTGATATCCCGAGAAGCAGTTTTAAGAGATTTTGTCCTTTAGCTAACTATTGATCAAATCGTCCTACTTTGCTTTCAGCCTAAATAAACTATCGAAATAAGTCGAAAAATGCATCTTCATGATCATTCTAAGACAAAAATAAAATATAAGAGATACACCTAGGAATAAGGGAGTTTAAGCATATAATTAAGCCATGTGTGTAAGTGTTTGAATTGCTAACTTATAATAACAATGATCTCGATTTTAAGCTTAGTTTGGGGAACGTGAAACTTGAGGGTGATAAATCTTCGCAGCACCAAAGCCCTAATGTAAGTCCTTGATCTCTTTGCAAGTTATTTCCATGTAGCTATTTTCAAGTGAAAATGGTTTTCTATCCTTTTGTTTACTTTAAAGTTTTAATTTTTCTTAGTACTTTAATTTTTGTTTAGTAGTATTTTAATAAGGCCAAGGTTGATTGATTACGAGAAAAGTGTAAATTTGCTTTATCACTAAGCATTGCATGAGGGCATAGCAATGGTTAAGTGTAGGGGATTTGATAGGTGTGAAAACACCCTTCCTTTTACCACTTATTTCTTACTAAAACAAGACCAAAAAGCGTGTTTAATATCATTTGTTTGGATTTATGCGTGGTTTTTGTGTTTATTGTGTTTTCAGAGTCAACCGGATGATTATTGAAGAAAACATGGGATTGCACGGGTTTTATCAAGGAAAAAGACTAAAGACGAAGTCTATTGTCCAAGAGATGCAAAAGATTTGAAGTCAATGGGCCTATTTGAAGATTTATCGAAGAAAAGGACCAAAGATGGAAGATTTGCATATGTCGAAGAAACTCAAGTCTATTAAACGAAGAAATTAAAAGACGAGTTGAATTTAATCGACGACAAATCCCGAATCAGAATCGAAAACGTCTACTTTTCTGAAAAGACGAGAAGACAAGAAGAAAGGGAGAAAGCCCACTCACCAACCAACCACTCAGCCTATATAAAGGGATCACCCTCACAAAATTTGGCATCTAGTTTTTCTTTCAGTTATACTCTTCCTAGTTCGTAGGAAACCATCTCCCTTAAGGAGTGGTTTTTCATCTCTTTAATTTCTTCTTGAATCTTGTAAGTTTGATCCTTTCCTTCTGTTTAACTGAATCTTAATCACCAATACAAGTTCTTGTTTAATCTTTTCATTCCTCTTGTTCATCGTCATCTTTTTATTTCAAGTTCTTAAGTTCTTATTTAGTTGGGTTTTGATTCATAGAAGTTGTTGAATTTGGGTTTTTATTGTTGGGATTTGTTACTTATGGTATTTAAATGATTACGGGTTAATTTGGTAAAACCTTTTTGATTATTTAGCTTGATTTAGCTTAAAATTCGTGTCTACTGTTTTAAATAACTGTTGTTGTTCTTCCTCCCAGACATTCTGAATTGCCATTTACGTTGTCCCTTGTTCGGAATATTGGGATATTCCGAATAGCCTATTTCTTTTTCTCTTATTCGGAACATTCTATATTCCGAGTAGCACCTTTTACTTTCCTTTATTCGGAATATTTGATATATTCCGAGTAGAGTCTTTATTCCGAATAGGAATATTTTCCGCATAGAGCAATTTTTCAGATATTCCGCATAGAGTAAAACTTCCGAGTAGGCATGTATTCCGCATAAGGCATTTATTCCGCATAAGTCCATTTTTCCGAATAGCAAGTTTTTTTCCGCATGGACTCATTATTCCGAGTAGACATCTATTCCGCATAAGGCTTGTTATTCCGCGTAGTCAAAATATTCCGAGTAAGCACAATATTCCGCATGGTCATTATTCCGGATAGCACTAGTTTTCAGTAAGGGTCTTTTACTGTTTAATCATTTAACTGTTAAATTTCAATTCAAGGTTTATTTCATTCACTATTTTTTGTTTGAATATTAATTTACTTTACTCATTTACCTTTTTAAGTAGAATAGATAAACAATCCCCACTTTTTGTCACCAAGAACAAATCATTCCACTTTAGGCTGTGATCAATTCGAGAGGATTCCGAGAACTTAATCTGAACCATACCAAACAGCTTGTATCATAAGACAATGTCGTCATGTCATAATCAATCAATCCATTCTACTGGCACTCTCAACTTTCAAGTTTCATTGCCGTCGATAAGATGTGAAATTCTCAAAAGACTAATAATAATTCATAATCCTTCACAAGTTCAAGGATATCAGGAGACACAACTACTATTAAAAGAGTAAGGTCAACGCATAATCTATGCGAGAAAATTTCAAATCAGATACAGATGAAAACATTTAACGAATATGAATATATCCCATGTTCTCATAATTTGAGTACGTATTCGAAAGCTCCTCAGATCGTTACCCAGGTCATTCAAATGAAACCAAATCAAAAGAAATGATAGGAATGTCGATACATCCAGTCGGGTATCAACACTCGGTAATCAGATACTTTTCCTAAGAATCTCACTACGGGAGAATTGGACAAGAAAGAATTGTCAATTGTCAAATAAGACAATTTCCATAGATGAGTAAATTCGACTAAGAAGAATAGATGGCACGGGCACATATGTAGATGTCTCTAACATTATGTCCCTATTTTTCACTTCTTGCAGATCTCATAAAATTTTAATCTTTCACAATCTTCAAAGGAAATGTAGTGTTTAATAATCAGTTTTATGGTGACTACTAATCAGCCTTGCATAGTCCATTCCAAATTGTATGTAGGCGCGCAACTATATACAATTTCAAGATTAACGATGCAATACTCAGTTCGTCAAAATTTTATCATCATGTTTATAATAAAAATATTTTCATGCTTAATTCTTAAATAAGAATCAAAATAAATTTACAAAGATTTTCCTTGTTATGAAAACAATTAAGTTTTCCCAAGGTGTTTTATAAACAACTTCATTTCGATAACAATCACTTATAAATCTCACTTTGAATAATCCTTATAGTGATGAAAATTCAATTTTCCTCAAATAATACCATTTTATCTTATAAAAACAATGAGTGATCTGCAGAAGAGTGATGAAAGCTTGTTCACCAAGAACTAACTACAATATGATAGGAAATTAGCTTTAGCCAAATAATCACGAGGTTCATGATCTCGATGGCACTCAAAAAGAATAATCCACAACGTAACTCAAATCAAGATGAGTACTTGTCAATGGTTACATCACTAATGCGAGCATTAGGATGAAGCAAGAAAAGATAGATAACATCGATACATGTAGAATTTAGCAATCAAAGGTAGTCATTCCATTAATCACAAACAAGTCAAATTGTACCGTAACACATTACGTGTCACTATGTCATACAATTCTCAGAACTCATCCTACCAACTGATATCTCAGTTAAGTTAGGGATTTTTTTAAAAGATACCACAATGAATACTAATCTACAAGAGTCATTAGGTGTTCCACATGTCCCAGAAGATCCATAGGTCTCAATTCAGAAGAAGATTTCTTCAATTTATTTCTTGGACACTGGGCATCCTCGTTAGTGGATAATGGTCTAGGAACAACACTTAACACGATCTAACAATCAATTAAAACCTTATAATTCAATCACAGAACTTAACGACTTCCTCTTAACAATCTCATTTTCCATACGGGTTAAATTTTACTTCATTCAAGTTTTCAATCAACTTATACCCAATGCGATATCCTACCTGATTTTCCAATACGTTCAATCTTATTCTTCGGCCTTGTAAAGACAATAAAAGCTCAATATGATCAATACTTAATTTCCAATCCTATAACTCTTACAACAACAATTATCAAATGAGTCACTAATATGAAATGACTCACACATTCAATAAGACTTCTCGGAAAGGTATTAGTGGCATGAGGCTTTTGGGTACTGGTTCCAATGACAGCCTCAAGTGCAACATTCACCCTTTCGATTTTAATTTAAGAACTGGATGACAACGAATCAGATAACATCTCTCTAGGTGGCAATGTTTTGTCAAACTCCACTCTATAAGGAAAGATCGTCATGACATCGATATCAGATTTAATCTCGCCAATTCTTTTTCAAGATCACAATCAACTAATATCTACATTTCTACGAATATTAACCATTTGTTGGGATCATAAACATCCACAACTTGGTTTAGATCTAGGATAACTAGAATTCCTACGAGAATAGCTTCGATTAATTTACTAGGGGATTTAGGGTTACTTGTGACAATCTACGTCGTATAAATACCTCGTATAAAATCAAAATAATCATCAAACAATCATGTAATAAAATTACATCATATATATATAATCCAAGTTATATCTATATATATATTAAAATACACTTCTCAGTCTGGCCTTGTCGGTAACTCGGGAATTCTTAGGCATCGTTATAGTCAAAAGATTTTTAGACATTTTTAGGAAAATGTTTTTAGTTAAAAGATTTTGAAATGTTTTATTCAAAACCTTGGTTTTCAAATCTTTCGTTCTCAAAAACGAGAGCTCTGGTACCAAACTGTAACACCTCCAAATTTATACAACTCAATACAGCGGAAGACTCGTTGGTGTTACGGGATAGCACATTGCTCACATCATAGACAACGCATAAAAATCGCGTCGTTTATATTTAATAAAGCATTTCCATTCATAAATTTCAAAGTTACATCGGTCCCAAGTCATTATATTTAATACAGGTTTTACAAAGCATTTGAATGGAAATTATAATTTAAGTGCGGTCCATGAATTCTTGTTGTCTTCCCGAGAATTACCTTCAAGTACCTGAGATAAGACATGTTAAAAGAAAAGGTCAGCGATAACGCCGAGTGAATTCATAGAGTTTAATAAAATCCATCAATATAATATCAGTATAAAATTATTACTAAAAATCATTTTGTACAAATCATTTTAATAGGCCATAAAATAGCCAAAGTCATTTTATACAAATCCTTATCGAAAATCATAATATAGGCATTTGCCTTAAAAATATTATACGAGCCAATGTCGTAAAAACATTATACAATATGTCTTATGACGTTGTATGAAAATAAAAACCGTTATATGAATATGGTTATGTAAACCAAAACACGAACATAATATCAATAGTATGACCCTGTATTGCTAGTCAGGCAATACATCGTAATTCGGTGCGTTTATTAGTATTTCGTTAATTTGGATTATTATAAGCCGCATGACATTGTTACCTTACTAAACCAACAACGGGTAGCTAACCCGATACCAAATTTGCCCATCTAAAGTAGCGTGTCATCACAAAGGTCATGCTATGGAAATCTTCTCATACATAAATTCTTTTACCAATCAATGTGGCACGACGGGGATCAACCGTCAAGGCGCGAACTGGGGTGATCGTCCCCAAATAGTACTGTTATATGCACAAGCATCTACCAAATCCCGGTAGTTCACAATTCATGCTAATGGGACTTTTAGTGACATAACCTAACTTTAATAATCCTTTTGATTTCATCTATCGGGTCCTTTAATCATTTATCGGGTCATACAATCGGGTCATTCAATCATTCGGGTCCAAATCAATAAACAAACAATCGGGACAAATGGTGTCCTATTTTATAAAAACTAACATGTTATCTCCCTCGCGGGTTTATAAAATATTTATAAAAACATTTAAAAGAGTGCGAGGCTATGAACTCACGTTGATGTGGGAAAACGGGTTATCGGCAACTCGGACATACGGTGCGTGCTTCAATCACGGAAACCTAGACAAATAATACTCGTCTTAGACTCATGTCCAAATGACTTTATAAAAATAACAATTATGTATACATATGATGATTATATATATATGATGATCAAGTGGGTTTACATATTCTCGTTTACTCATTTTAGTGTTATATGTCGGTAACTTTTATACTAGCTTACTAGTTTTACCTATTTACGCGTTTTAAGTCTAATAAACTTATTATAAGTTCTTTAACTTGTTTTAATCCATTTTAAACTTATATTATCAGTATTTAGACTTTGCAAGTTGGGTCCAAATGGGTTAAGCCCAATAAGTTCTTTTTATAAGTGTTTAACTTATTTAGTCCAATTATTAGTCCAATATGTTTACTTAGCTCGTTAATGTCCGTATGTCTTATAGTTCGGGTTTTATAGGTTTTTACTTGTTATACATGTTTATATATCAGTATATAAGTTTTATAAAGTTTACATTAGACGGGTCCAACCATCTAAGTTTTATTTAACAAAAACGTTAATTTTACGGTATTAGCCGAAAAAGTCGTAAAAATCATGTTTATAGTTTTATAACTAATAAAACTTAACATTTTTATAAAATGTCCACTTATTTATCATTTTACATATTTATATAAATGTATTATATAAGTTAGTGGGTTTTAATTTATATTTTATACTATTAAATTTTGAGTGCTTATATAATAGTATTATACTTTAATTTCCAAAATCTGATTTTTATCTTCACTTTCACCAAAACTTCCATATCTAGAGTTCTATATGGAGATAGAAGCTCAAATGTTTATCACATAAACTACATGATATTTTCTCCATTTAACTCTTTTATAGCTACTGTTGAATAATCTTCTAAGTATTTTCTAAAAATCGTCCAAAACAGTGAACTCAGATTTGTATCTTAAACTTGTTTTGATCATATCTCACTCATTACAATGATTCCATTGCATGGCCAACTCTCACATGTGTACAAGACCCATAGCTTACTGTATATCAATTAATCTAAGCCATTTTATCAGTTCATGACCTGTTTCTTTACTGTTTTATACAGCCAACATTTTTAAACAAGATTTTACCCTTATTTCTTATAGTTTTTCACCTTTTCAAGCATGTTTATCAACACCAAATCCCCACATAACATTTTTATCATCATATAATCATCATATACATATAAAATAGGAAATAAAATACATGTTTACATAATCAAAATAACAAGAATATGAGGAGGACAATCTTTATACCACCATGATGATGTAGGTTGTGATCAAAACATGGAATTTGATGGAGAAACTTGTGCATAGCCAAGACCATCTTCAAGACCACCATTTTTCATGTATACCTTGTGGAAAATCAGCCCCAAGACATAATGGAAACTCCTCCTTGGATGTTATAATTTGCACCAATCAATAGGGCTTCAAAAGGACTTCAACATGTGTATGAATAACACATGATTTCTTGGATGAATTTGATCAAAATGGGATGTTGGTGATTGATATGGGACGGCATACTTGAGAGGTGAAGAGAGAAAATATGTGTGGTATTTCATGTGTGGAATGATAGGATTTGTGTTAGCTAATGGTTTTGATGTGTTGTAAGCTTACATTGTAAGCAAAGAGGGACAAGTGTAAGCTATATTAGTGAAAACTTGCCACCAAGTTGGTTTGGTGGACTAGTGTGGCCGGTTAGAGTGGGGGTGGGACAAGTGTCCCACTTGTCTCATCCCCATTTATTTACGGGTACTCCTCGATTCTAGTTTCCTCGATTTGCGTGCCCTCGGGTCGTTTTACGAAAAACGTTTTTATAAATTATGAATCAACGGCACAAAACGAATCTAATAAAATTTGTCTCATCAAAAACGGAGTTTGAAAACGTAAATACGTAATCCTAAGGTTTCCGGTTTAGTCGTAAAGGACGTTAAAATAAAATCGTAAGTCCTAATCTCTTCTCGTAAATTTGTGAGTTTATGAACCAACACAAATTTAAAACTCCAAAATAATATTCACGGATAAATTTATTTTCTGAATTGTCGGACTGTCACCAAAGACGGTGTATGTAAACGTAAGCACGTAACGTTGAATCCTCCGGTTTAGACGTAGTCGATGCTACTTCAAGACGTAAATCCAAATTTCTTCCCAAAAATAAGTGAGTTCATATTGTAACATTAAAATAATGTTTTCAAATAAATATTGAGAATAAAATATCAATCATAAATTGACGGATTGTCACAGTAGTAAACTCATAAATACTTCAGGAAAACTTCAGAATACTCTCTAATCATTAACATATTTCCCAATTTCTTCCCAACTACACTATCACTAGTTACCTAAGCTAGGAATACATCATATCCTCTTCAACATACTTCCTCGTCTCCAAAGAAGATACTTCTCAAACGGAAAGTTCACTCATCACCTCTCACAGTCAACACTCAACTTCTCAGAATAATCTAAACCAGTAGTTATCTATTTATAGTGAGGATGGGTTCAATCTCAAACATCAGCGCCACGTAAAACTAACCAATTCATACCAATAATCTACATCTAAAGATCCCAACTCTTTGAGCATCAAGTCGATACTAAACACCTACTTTCCTAAATTCAGGGAACTCACTCTTAGTATAGAACTAACACTAACAACCCTTCCATCGGTTAACTCCACATCATAGTGTATTTTCAATCTTACTAATTCTCCATTGATAAAAAACCAAATCTTTACATTTCAACAGTTTCTATCTCATCTGAAATCAAACAACATACTAACATAAAGAACATCAAATAAGAATATACCATTTACAACATTGAGACCTTAAGGTTTTTCAGCATCACCCAAAATGTAAGCTGGGGAGGCAGCATTCCCATCATGTCGATTTTCTCTCCTTGGACAATTTCCTTTCTTGTGTCCTTCCTCACCACATTTAAAACATATCACTACTCCAGGGGTACTAATTCTAGTAAATAATCCTATTGTCCTACACTTAGCAGCTTTATGACTAGGTTGCCCTAACTCTTGTCGTAAATGTGGACAATTACCTACATGGTATAAAGTACAGCAAACACACTTAGGATTTATCTTTTTATTTCCAGACATAGTGGCAGCACGAATTCCCTCATTCCTTCCATGGATTAAATACTGGTTTCAGATCTGTCTTTGGTTATAGTTATTACGATAATCCCCACGATTCTGACCTTGATACTGGATGGACTGAGCAGATTCCCACATTCTCTTATCGCTTCCAGCAATGCTATCTTTCTTATCTTGCAATTTCACATCCATTAAAACATGCGCCATCTGAACAGCTTCATTGAAAGATTTAGGTCTTGAAGAAGTAGTCTCATACTTGATAGTACTAGGCAATCCTTTAATGTCTTGGTTCATTGTCTTACTGTCCTTCACGAAAGTATCAGGAAATAGCAAACATAGCTCACACAACTTCCCAGTATAGGCAATAATATCATCGTTTCTTAACACTAAGTGCCTTAGTTCCTGTTCCAAATGTCCTAGCCATCTTAGGGAAAAACCTAGCAGTCAATAGTCCTCTAGTCACGGCCCATGTCATCCCATTAGCCACAACCAATCCTAAAGTAGTCACTTTATTATCCCACCATCTTAGTGTACCATCCTGAAATGTAGCAACAGGAAATTTCACCTTATTAGTTTCTGATCACCCACTAATCTCAAAAGTACTCTCTTTCTTATCAATCCACCTATGCAATTCTAATGCACCACTAATACAAAAAAAAACTGAGTAGGAACACATCTCATGAAACTAGCATATATATATATTCTCTTCAAACATGCAAAACAGCAACAACACTACCATCTGGATCAGCAGCATCATCATTATTCTCAGCAGCATCATCATTATTCTCAGCAGCATCATCATTATTCTCAGCAACATCATCATTATTCTCAGTAGCATCATCATTATTCTCAGCAACATCATCATTACTCTTAGCACAACTAACTCCATCCTCTTGATTCCTTACAACACGATCAGCTTCAAGTGCTCTACCAATAGCTCGCTCGATCATAGTGTTCACAGTAGCAGTTGTTAGCTTTGGCGACATATTTCAAGACACTTAGTCACGTGATGATCCACTAATGACAGCAATATGATTCCCCTGCTCCTTCTTCTATCATCACAAAATAAAGAAACATGATAAGTATACACATCAAGATAAAAGAATGATTTCTTTATCAGGACATCTCATGGATACTACATGCACGAACAACACAAACTACAATGATTCATCAACCAAAACTCAAAAGAGTTTATAGAGACACATCATAGATCATGAGGGTAATTTAGATTGTGTTGAGGATTTAACAAGACAGTGGCAATGTATGTCACTACAATCATTTACCGAACAAACTTAAAAGATAATAAGTTCCATCACAATGCAACGACACATGTTTTAAATAAGCTTGATCACAAAAAGAAAATAAAAGACAAAGAAATCCATTAGACGATTAGTTCCTTAGACACCAGTTCCTCATCCTCCTTACCATTGTTGTCAACTTCATCACACTCTACTATTTCCCCTTTTGCACTTCAAAGTCGAATCACTAACATGATGACAGTTCATTCCCAAAGTTCAAATAATCACCCCTACATAGCAGATTAATCACAAGGCAAATCTCAGTACGACTTGCGACATTCCTAAGCTTCCAAGCTTGACTCAGAATTGATCTCATATGAGACACCCACTCACTAATCCTTTCAAACCTTACCTACTCCTATTTAATCCTTTCAATTCAAGCACTCAGATTTGTCACCATCGACCTAAGACTAGAAATCTCGTCCATCTTTCGAGTCCTAACAAACTCCAATCCTTACATACCAAATACAACCTTTAAAAAAACTTTTCATTCACATCAACCTCCTAATCACACGAGTTTAAACCATGTATCTCACATACTCCAACTGGTCAAACTTTCTCATTCCAAATACAAGTCGCAAGAAATTAGTTCTAAAATCATTCATCATCTGGTCTACTTTCCTAGACCCTCTGCAGTATATAAGGTTATTATTTAAAATTATATACATATGCATTACATAAAGAAAATTACGATGACAAGTACTCAAAGTACTTTCACAACATCAATACATTATCAATACATCATCATAGTATTTACTTGATAAATACTCTAAAAATCATTTCAGTTTTAAGGGATACATCTATCTATAAAACAATACAAAACAAATAATCTTACCGGAACCTTGCGGAGAAGTTGAGTGCTTTTGTAAAATATTTTTGACACCAAAGTTATAGTTTAGGACATTTTTCAAAATTGACCTAATTCGCTATAACTAAAAGCTCTGATTACCAATCTTTAACACCCCAAAATCACATTGCCCAACGGAAATACACATTTGGATACTAAACTCAAACTTCATTACACAAAACCCTTTAAACGATCTCAAAATCGTACATTTGAAATATAAAAGCATATAATTTAACCATTGTCTAAAACCTTCGATCCTAAGTAAAAAAATTTAGAAATATCAGAGTAACATTTAGGTCCCCCCCCACCCAAAGATATCAACCAATCAAAAAACATTCTACCAAAATACATGACCATACATTATTAATTTTATGCCAAAAGGGAAAGAACTCAGTTTTAAACCCAATCACCACAAAAGCAACCCGCAATCCTTCTCCAGCAAGCTCCGCCATTCATCAACTTCAATTACCTGAAATACATGCTTAATATCATCAACACAACGGTTGAGCAATTCTATAGGTTTTCTAAATCATCATTTGAACACAAGAGACAAGTCAATCATAATCATTTAATACAATTGTTGATCATACAATCTATTATTCAGGCATTTCATCTTATTACGTAATCTATACAATTGTGTTTAAGATCATGACACCGACCCGTTATGACCAATCATCTGCCAAAAGACCGGCATGATAAAAGTGAAACCATTGCCCATCTTAAGGTAATCGTTGTAAATTTTACCTTGTCTCTTATTCAAGTTATACGTCCGAGCAGCGCGCTCAGCGTACTAACTCTCGTCTCGGATAGGTGTGTCAACCCCGATAGTACTACCAATTGTTTAAGCGGGTAATTGCGACCCACACAAGGGCAAGACAATAGTTAACGGTTCATGAATTTAGCGCCTTCTACAACTAGGTACTCAACACAATTCAGACAACATTGAGGTCCAAAGGCAACATACGGGTCCAAACAATTAGTCATGACTTGTGTTCCATTTATTTTCAAATAGCATGTATCCCCCTCGAGAGTTTTTAAATCATTCAAAAAAATTTCAAAGCGAGGCTATAGACTTACCTTGAGTAATAGCGGTAGCAAGGCGATCTTCGACGATAGTTGATGCCCGATAAATAAGAAAACCGCAACCTATCAAATAAGGTCGTTCATTAATAATAGACTCGACTAAATTCCATACTTAATAACATAAAACTCAAAATAATAAAATCACAGAGAAACCAAAAGAAAAAGAATACAAGTGACCTATAAATTCCTTCTATATGTTTACTTTGTTAGACAATACACTCGATAAAAATCTGCCGGTACATACCAAATGTACGAGCTCATTTACCCCACTTAAACACATCAAATATTCATGGTACTACTCAGACACTTCACTTACTATCTATAGAAAGTCCTCATCAAAGACAATCAAAAGATTTTACTTTTAAAGTTCCCTGCCCGACACATCTTTGAACTACAAAAACCGGTCAGTTTTACGTCACCGACTCATACAACCATTTTAATTTCTATAAATGACTCCATTTGCAAAACCGACACTTAGGTTTGAAAATAGACTCACCACCCTAAGTTTTGAACATAACATCAGAACTTGACTCATTCCAGAAATCATTCTACATGTCGTGCCGATACTAGTCTCTCGATACACGAATAATCAGAACTTGACTCATCAGAACTTGACTCCATTTGCAAAACCGACACTTAGGTTTGAAAATAGTCCCCGAAATTCGATCCAAATATCGACAACAACTACATGTCGTGCCGATACTAGTCTCTCGATACACGAATAATCAAATCATCATAACTTCTCGCTCGTTTGGAGCTAGAAGCTCTATTTTATATCAAATCAAAGCTAACAAAATTCTCTACAAGCCTATGCAATTATTTAAGACATAATAAAATCATAGAACCCAAAAATAGCCTTTTAACCACTGATCTAAAACACCTCTTTAAAAATCACACTAAATCAATTTTTCAACCCATTTTAATCAATCTCATACTCCTAATATTACACCAAAATCATCCTAAACAACTTATCAAACCTCTAACACCTTTGTATGATCATTCTTCAAATAATCTTTTCAAAATTTCAAACATGCAATACTAAAAAATCAATTATAACATTACTAACAACACACCCATTTAATAAAAATATATCAAATCAATATGGATCATATGAAAAAAATAAAACTTGTTGCATGTGTATAAAAATTATACCAAAAGATGCACAATTAAATTTGTAACATGGGATATAGATTAGTTTTTGAAGATTCAAAGTAAAAATTGAAAGATCATGGTGTTTTGTGGGGTGTTTATGGACGGCGACAACAAGGGGAGAAGAAGTGGTGGTTAAATTTTTGTTTATTAATTTTCTCTGTGTTTGTAGTAGTGGAAAATCAATATATAGTGGTGGTGGAGGGGTAGATTTTGCTAATTTTGTATAGTTCTGGACCAAAATTTAATAAAATAGTTTAAAAGGGTAGAAAATGTAAATTTTCAATTTTGAAAATATTTACGAAGCTCGGGTTTCGTGAAAATACTTTTCAAAAGTTAAAACGTACTCAAAATATGAAAATAATATAGTACTGGTATGACTTAGTACGCAATTAAAAATAATACGTCAAAAATATAAACATCAAAACAACAAATAATAAAACATAAAATCTCGGGCATCCGTCGATATCGTGATCACAAATAATCCTCGCTATTAGTAAAAAGGTAAAAATAAGACTTCCAGCGCCGGTTTTAAATTACACCATCAACCGTCATAGCATTCAAGCTCATCAAAACTTCAAAATTATTCGTAAAATAATTTTAAATAATGACCGCGGGTTCGGGTTATCACATGTGATCTTGTGTCTTCATCCACATACTCACACTATTAATTGTTGAATATGTAACACCCCCAAATTTACAGAATTCAATACAGCGGAAGACTCATTGGTGTTACGGGATAGCACATTACTCACATCATAGACAACACTTAGAAATCGCGTCGTTTAATAATAAAGCATTTCCATTCATAAATATCAAATTTTACATAGGTCCCAAGTCATTGTATTTCATACAGGTTTTACAAAGCATTTGAATGGAAATTATTATTTAAGTGCGGGACATGAATTCTTGTTGTCTTCCCGAGAATTACCTTCAGGTACTTGAGACAAAACATGTTAAAAGAAAAGGGTCAGCGATAACGCCGAGTGAATTCATAGAGTTTAATAAAACCATTAATATATCATCGGTACATAATTATTACCGAAAATTATTTTATACAAATCTTGATAATAGGCCATAAAATAGCCAAAGTCATTTTATACAAATCCTTATCAAAAATAATAATATAGGCATTTGCCTTCAAAATAATTATACGAGCCAATGTCGTAAAAACATCATACAATACGTCTTATAACGTTGTATAAAGTTAAATAAAAAAACCGTTATATGAATATGGTTATGTAAAACCAAAACACGAAAATAAAATCAATAATAAGACCCTGTATTGCTAGTCAGGCAATGTATCGTAATTCAATGCATAAAGCAGTATTTTCGTTATTTGGATTATTATAAGCCACATGACATTATTACCGTACTACAACAAACAAGGGGTAGCTAGCCCGAAACTCATTTGTCCATCTAATTTAGTGTGTCGTCATAATAATCACGCTTGTGTAAATCTTCTCATACATAAATTCGCTTACCAATCAATGTGGCACTACGGGGATCAACCGTCAAGGCGCGAACTGGGGTGATCGTCCCTAAATAGTACTATTATATGCATAAGCGTCTACCCAATCCCGGTAGTTCACAATTCATGCAAATGGGACTGATATTATGATTTTGCTAGGTTCAATTATGTCTCTCGATATCCTCTCGAATTGATCTTGGTTCTAAGTGGAATGATTGTTCTTGGTTACTAAAAAAAAGGATTGGTTTTATAATCTACTAAATGTTAAATGCTCTAAAATGTAAACTTAAATTTAAAAGCAATTAAATTAATAACAATTAATAAAACTTGAATTAAAATTAAAATTAAAATTAAAATTAAAATTAAAATTACAGTTAAAACAGTTAAAATATAAATATGAAATAAAGAAACAGAAAGTAATCCTTAAAAATGCTCAAAAGAAATTTGATTCGGAAGTTTGACCTTGATTCGGAAGTCCACTCGGAACTTGGTTCGGAACCCTTGATCCGGAACTTCGTTCGAATGTTTACTCGGAACCTTCACTCGGAACTTCACTCGGAACCTTCACTCGGAACTTTCTTCGGAAGTTGATCCGGAACTTTCTTCGGCACTTTGAGTCGGAAGTTTATTCGGAACTTTTGGAACTCATTCGGAACTTTTGTTCATCCGGAACTTTGTGTTCATCCGGAACTTTTAACACTCATTCGGAACTTTTAAAGGAAAAACTCATTCGAAACTTTTTAACTCTTGCGGAACTTTTTGATTCATCCGGAACTTTTTATGTTCATTCGGAAGTTTGTGTTCATCCGGAAGTCTTAGTTCATCCGGAACTTTTCGTTCATCCGGAACTTTTGGTTCATCCGGAAGTCTGGGAAACTCAAGAACAGTAACAATACTCGAAGAACAGGGAAATCGATTTTAAGCCAAAAATCACCAAGTTTTTCACCAAAACTTAAATAAAGCTAGACACAAATGATATACTAACCAATAACTACAAATCCCATCAATAAAAACGCAAATCCAACAACTTTTTAAAATCAAAACTCAACTAAATAAGAACTTAAGAACTTGAAATGAAAGATGATGATGATCAAGACGAAATGGAAAGATTAAACAAGAACTTGTATTGATGATTAATGTTTTAACAATCACAAAACAAAGATTAAAATTACAAGATTGAAAAACAAGATCAAAATCACCAAACACCCTAGTGGTGTTGGTGATACCTACGAACAAGAAGGGAGAAAAAGATGGGGAAAAGAAAAACTGAAAAATCTGGATGGAAAGTGTGAGGGGATCCCTTTATATAGGTGTCCCCTTTGGTTGGTGAGTGGGCTTTCTCCCGTTCTTCTTGTCTTCTCGTCTTTTCAGAAAAGTTGACGTTTTCGATTCTGATTCGGGATTTGTCGTCGATTAAATTCAACACGTCTTTTAATTTCTTCGTTTAATAGACTTGAGTTTCTTCGACTTATGTAAATCTTCCATCTTTGGTCCTTTTCTTCGATAAATCTTCGAATAGGCCCAGTGACTTCAAATCTTTTGCATCTCTTAGACAATAGACTTTATCTTGAGTCTTTTTCTTCGGTAAAACCCGTGCAATCCCATGTTTTCTTCAATAATCATCCGGTTGGCTCTGAAAATACAATAAACACAAAAACCACGCATAATTCCAAACAAATGATATTAAATACGCGTTTTGGTCTCGTTTTAGCCAGAATTAAGTGGTAAAAAGATGGGTGTTTACACACCTATCAAATCCCCTACACTTAACCATTGCCATGCCCTCATGCAATGCTTAGTGATAAAGCAATTTTACATTTTTCTCATAATTAATCAACCTTGGCCTTATTCAAATACTATTTAAACAAAAATTAAGGTACTAAAAGAAATTAAAACTTAAGAGGAAACAAAAGGATAGAAAACCATTTTCACTTCAAAATAGCTACACGAAAATAACTTGCAAAGAGATCAATGACTTACATTAGGGCTTTGGTGCTGCGAAGATTTATCACCCTCAAGTTTCACGTTCCCCAAACTAAGCTTAAAAACGATATCATTGTTATTATAAGTTAGTAAATCAAACACTTACACACATGGCTTAATTATATGCTTAAACTCCCTTATTCCTAGGTTTATCTCTTATATTTTATTTTTGTCTTAGAATGATCATGAAGATGCAATTTTGGACTTATTTCGATAGTTATTTAGGCTGAAAGCAAAGTAGGACGATTTGATCAATAGTTAGCTAAAGGACAAAATCTCTTAAAACTGCTTCTCGGGATATCAAAAAGTTCATATCTTGGCATAACTCGGTTCACGATTCGAGACCTTTCTCGGGCCGATATTTGGCATGTACTTCATACTTCATATCTTGAGAGACGTGCTTGAGATAATGGTCTTCTCATCGTTAATAGAGTTTCTTCACTTGGAGACTTTTGAGGGGTACTCCAACTTTGTTGACCACGACTTCATGGTTATTTCTTCAATCTCTATTTGGGATTTTGAGATACAACGATCCGCCTCCTTTTCGGACTTGGATCTATTTATCCTCATACCTTGTTAGGGTCTTTTCGGATAGACTTCTCCATGATCTTTATGGGAGTTGATTGCTTTTCGTCGTGAGTCTTGATCCTTCATATTGACTTTGGGAATAATGCTTTTCACATCACTTTGGATCTTTAGCAATAAAATGGAATCCTCATGCCTTGTTAGGGCCTTTTCGGACTCCCCAATCTTCGTGCCCCGCTTCATAAGTTATGCCTTGGCTATGAACTCTTATCATTACCGAGCAACTTTTAAACGATCTTGGGCTAGAAGCTAAGTAACTTTTCAAATCGTACGACCTTGCTTATTGCAGATAAATTATTAGCAAGTGATGGGAGAATAGGCAAATAATTACACCAAGTGAGCTTGTGCAAGAATACCGACTTATAATTGACTCTATCATTTCTCGTCCTCCACAATTTAAAATCTCAAGTAATGAGACTCGTGGATACTTAGCCTAATAAACCAATTAAGGTCTACATGGTTAAGGATACTAGCTAGAATAAACTTGGATAAGTCTATTCGGGTTGAGTCAAAATAAACGCAACGGGCCTAATATGTCAAAGACTTCTAAACTAGTTACACCACTTTATTAATATTTTTGACTTTATTGCGGGATATATACATATGAAAGAAAAGATAAAAATTTAAAAATTACGACTAAATGGCCAAAGTTAATAAAAAATTTGAAAAAAGTTGAAAAATATGATTTTCCTGTTAAATGAAGGCATTATCATGGAAAAGTCCATTTAAAACTTCGATAGAAGTCCCCCCTACACTTAAGATAAACATTGTCCTCAATGTTTAAGCATGTGGGAAAAGTCTCCCCTACACTTATGACATTGTGCACGTTGGTTAACTCAAGTTAAGGAAGAGACGACTAACGTGATCAATTTCAAATGTGAGTATGAAGAAAATTGAATCACGATAGTTGAGGGATAGAACCGGATTTCGGATAACACGGGAGCACGGTTCGTCAGAGATTCCAAGAGTGCACTTATCCCTGTAATCACATCACCACACAAAGACAAAGAACCTATAGAGGGCCCCCTACACTTAGGAGGTTAAAATAGAACAGGATAGATACTCGGGCTGCCTCCCGAGGAGCGCTTGTTTTTGATAACCGAGTCACGAGCCTGACTCGACCCAAAATTAGTTCATGGGGAACGTGGTGAGGGATGGAATCATCTCTTGAGAGATATCCTCACCAAAGTACAATTTCAAACGCTGGCCATTCACCTTGAAGTTGGGCCCATTTGGTTGAGAAAGCTCAATGGTGCCATAGGGAAAAACATTGGCGATGGTGAATGGACCAGACCAGCGGCTCTTCAACTTGCCTGAGAAGATCTTCAACCGAGAGTTAAAGAGTAAGACTTGATCACCAACGTGGAACTCTCGGTTCTTGATTTTAGCATCTTGGACAATCTTGGTCTTCTCCTTGTAGATCAATGAATTCTCGTAAGTTTGATTCCTTAATTCTTGTAGCTCGTTGAGTTGAATCTTGCGAAAATCACTGGCTTTGTTGATGTCGAAGTTAGCCCACTTCAAGGCCTAGTATGCCTTATGTTCTAGCTCGATAGGGAGGTGGCAAGCTTTCCCGTACACAAGACGATAGGGCGTACAACCGATCGGGGTCTTGTAAGCAGTACGGAAAGCCCACAGAGCATCATCTAACTTATCGGCCCACGCGGCGCGATGCTCTCCCATAGTACGTTCCAAAATTCTCTTCAATCCACGGTTGGATATCTCGGCTTGACCGTTGGTTTGAGGATGATAAGCGGTGGAAAGACGGTGATTGACACCATACTTTGCCATGACTCTTGCAAATTGATCGTTGCAAAAATGAGTCCCGCGGTCACTGATAATAGCATGAGGAACACCGAATCGAGCAAATAGTTGTTTCAAGAATTTACAAACCACCCTCACGTCGTTAGTGGGTAAAGCCTTGGCTTCAACCAATTTGGAAACATAGTGAACAGCGACAAGGATGTATTTGTTGCCTTTAGAAGAAGGGAATGGCCCCATAAAGTCGATGCCCCACACATCATAGATTTCACATTCTTGTATGAAATTTTGAGGCATCTCATCTTTATGTGTGATCTTGCCTTGTTTTTGGCAAGAATCACAATGTTTAACCATCTCGTGAGCATCATGGTAAATGGTGGGCCAATAGAATCCCGAATCAAACACTTTTTTGGCAGTGTAGTTGGGACCAAAGTGACCACCGGTGGGTCCTTTGTGGCAAGCCTGGAGAATGTCCAAAGCGGCCGGTCCGTCAACACATCGGCGAATAATCAAGTCAGCGCATTGTTTGAATAGAAAAGGGTCATCCCAAAAGTAAGTCTTAACATCGTTCAAGAACTTCTTTTTTTTTGGGATGTTAACCCTTGGATGAGAACACCACCCGCTAAGTAGTTTGCAATATCAGCAAACCACGGGGTGCCATCAAGATTGAGATTCATAGACATTAAGGTCTCAAGGGGGAAAGAATCATTGATCTCTTTGTTCGGATAATCCCCTTGATATGGATCCTCAAGTCTGCTCAGATGATCCGCGGCCAGGTTTTCGGCTCCCTTCTTGTCACGAATTTCAATGTTGAATTCTTGAAGGAGTAAAACCCAGCGAAGAAGTCTTGGCTTAGAATCATGCTTTGTCATCAAGTACTTCAACGCGGAATGGTCCGTATATACGATTGTGGTGGAAAGGACGAGATAGGGGCGGAACTTTTCAAAAGCATAGACAACAGCTAAAAGCTCTTTTTCGGTTGTCGTATAATGCAATTGTGCCCCCCGTCATTGTCTTGCTAGCATAGTAGATTGGTTGGAAGTGTTTATTCACTCTTTTGCCCAAAACCGCACCAATAGCAAAGTCGCTAGCATCGCACATCAACTCGAAAGGCAGCTCCCAATTAGGGGTAACCAAGACGGGTGCCTTAGTAAGCTTATCCGTAAGCAAGTTGAAGGCTTCAAGGCACTCTTTGGAAAAGATAAAAGGGGTATCTTTTTTCAAGAGGTGGGTCATCGGGCGAGCGATTTTAGAGAAATCCTGAATGAATCGACGATAGAAACCCGCATGACCCAGAAAGCTTCTCACACCCTTCACGGTTGAATGTGGAGGTAATTTGGCTATGACATCTACTTTAGCACGGTCGACTTCAAGACCGACTTTAGAGATTTTGTGTCCTAGCACAATGCCTTCTTTTACCATAAAATGGCATTTTTCCCAATTTAGAACAAGGCGAGTGTCTTCGCACCGCTGAAGCATACGTTCCAAATTGGCAAGGCAAGAAGAGAAGGAATCCCCAAAGACCGAGAAATCATCCATGAAGACTTCCATGGTTTGTTCAACCATGTCATGGAAGATAGCTAACATGCACCTTTAGAATGTCCCGGGGGCATTGCATAAGCCAAAAGGCATTCTTTTGTAAGCAAATGTGCCATAGGGACAAGTGAATGTTGTCTTCTCTTGATCTTGGGGATCGATGGGTATTTGGAAGTAACCCGAGAAACCATCAAGAAAGCAGTAATATTCATTACCCGCTAAACGTTCAAGCATTTGGTCCATAAAAGGTAGAGGGAAATGATCCTTTCTCGTGGCATCATTGAGTTTGCGGTAGTCTATACAAACTCTCCACCCAGTGACGAGACGGGTAAGAATTAGCTCGTTGTTTGCATTGGGTACAACGGTGATGCTGCCTTTCTTAGGCACACAATGGACTGGACAAACCCATGGTGAATCAGAAATAGGGTAAATCATACCCGCATCAAGAAGTTTGATAACCTCTGTTTTGTTGACTTCATGGTTTTTGGATTCACCCTTCGTTGGCTTTGAATTGTGGGCTTAAAGTCGTCCTCCATGAGAATTTTGTGTGTGCAGAAGTGAGGATCAATTCCACGAATGTCGGAGATTTTCCAAGCGATAGCTGTTTTATGCTTCTTCAACATGGCGACAAGTCAGGCTTTTTCTTCTTCTTTTAGGTCCTTTGCGATGATGACGGGCGACTTCTCATTGTCTTCAAGGAAAACGTACTCAAGATGAGGAGGTAGGTCCTTAATCTCAAGAGTGGGAGGATCCTCAATAGATGGTGAAACTAACGATGGATCATCATTAATCACCTCTTTAGGAGAAGGAGGATCAATAGCAGTAACCGTCAGAGATAGAGGAGAAAGATTGTCTTCTTTGAGAAGGTTTTCAATGAGGCGGAGATCTTCATCCCAATTGGTGATAGAATCGTCATGATCTAAGTTCACATCTCCCATGGTAGCTTCCAAGTCTTTCCAAAGGAAATCACTATCTCCAAATAGAGATAGTGATGAGTCGATAGAGGAAACGGTCTCAACATTGGGAAGAGAGGTAGGAATACTTTTACAAGCGTCTTTGAAGTGTTCTTCACAAGCCTCATCAAGAACGTCAATACAATTAACACTCTCGTATGAATAAGGCTGTTTAGAAAGCTTTCCCATGTTGAAGACGATTTTATCGTCACCCACTCTCATGATAAGCTCACCAGCTTCAACATCGATTAGAGTGCGACCGGTCCTCAGGAATGGACGACCAACGATCAATGGCATACGAGGGTCCATGTCGTAGTCAACAACGACGAAATCAGCAGGAAAAGTGAATTTGTCGACTCCTACAAAGACGTCTTCGGCTATCCCCACTGGATAAGCAACCGTACGGTTAGCTAATTCCAAAGTCATTTTGGTGGGGACTAGCTCAGGGAGAGATAATTGCTTCCAAACGCTTAAGGGCATTAAGTTGATACTGGCACCTAGATCGGCTAGGGCCATGCAATTCTCTACTCCCGGGAAGTTACAAGGGATTAAGAAACGACCCGGATCACCAAGCTTGGTTGGCAATTTCCTTAAGAGCACTACAGAGCAATTCTCATTAAGTTGGGTGTTAGAAATATCAAGAAGCTTCTCCTTGTCGTTTAGAAGATCTTTAAACATCTTAGCGTATTTGGGCATGTGAGCGAGAGCCTCGGCAAAGGAGATGTTAAAATTCAATTGTTTAAACATTTTGAGAAAGTTTGAAACTTGAATATCATCCTTGCTCTTTTGCTTCTCTTTCCTCAACCTTGAAGGATAAGGTATATTGGATGAAGAAGAAGGCTTTAGGGGAATAGGATCACTCACAACCACGGGTGGTGGGGAAATGGGGTAGAAGGTGAAGGAGGTGGAGCAATTGGGGAAGTAGAAAGATGAGGAATAGAAGCAGGTGACTCGTTCTCCTTAGTCACAATCACCGGTGGAGGTATAGGAAGCTTGGGTTCCTTGGTACCTTTGCCACTGCGAGTGATGATTGCTTTCAATTCCACTCATGGATTCGCAACGGTGTTACTCGGAAGAGTACCCGAAGAAGAGGGTTGATTACCTTGGAAGAAACTAGCCATCATGTTCTTTAAGTCATTAGTTTGACTATCCAAAGTATTTCTCATGTCGGCTCTCAAATCGTTCCCTTGTTTGACCAGGTCTGCTTTCAAGTTGAGCACTTCTCGCTGAAGATTTCCCACTATCACATCGTTAGTCCTCATGTAAGTTTCCACCTCTTGGTGTAGAGCGGTGGGTTGGATGGGAGGAGCATTGTATGCAGGTGGTTGATAAGCAGGTTGCTGGTATACTTGGTTGTTTCGTTGAGGTGGTTGTTGCTGCTTGTGAGGTGGGATGTATGGTGTACGTTGTTGTTGTTGTTGAGGAGGGCGATTGAGGTTTTGTTGTTGGTTTGGGTTGTTAGGAGGAAAACCGGGTGGTGAGAGGTAGTTGTTGGAGCGGTAGCTAAGCAAATTACGGTCACCTTGAGGTCTAGCTTGATAGGCAGGTTGAGGATAGGTGCCATATGCTGCATTCACATTTTCAGAAGGGAAGTCTTAGGTGGCAGTACAAGTGGTGTAAGAGTGAGGACCCCCGCATATCTCGCATGGTTGGCTAACAGCATTGACTTGAGCGTCTTTAGCGTTTCTAGCGTTGATGCTGTTGGTGTTGCTGGCAGTTTGGGTAGCGAGCGATTCAAGAAGCGTAGTGATTTTGTCAAGTCGCTTATCGTTGTCACTAGTACTAGCACTAGCAACATTGGTCCGAGCACTCTTGGTTTGCACACGAGACTTATTCTCAGTGATATCCCAAGCAGCATTGGAAGTCTTAGCCAAAAGATTACCCCCAAGGCACTTTTTAGTGAATCTTGGTCACTCATGCTTAAACCATTGTAAAAAGTGTTAATTTGGTGTACTTTGGTAAAACCATGTTGTGGGCATTTTCTTAAAAGGTCTTTGAAACGGTCCCAAGATTCACTAAACGACTCATCGTACTTTTGTTCAAAATTTATGATTTCATTCGGCAAAGCGGTAGTACGAGAAGGTGGGAAAAAGTAACTGATAAGGTCTCCAAATCCGTCCACGAGAGAATACTCTGTGGTTGTTCCTTAGCAAGCCAATGCCGGTCTTGTCCCTCTAAAGAAAAGGGAAAAAGTTGTAGACGGATTACCTCTTGTGGAACACCATTGTACTTGACCGTATTAGTGAGTCGTAAGAATCTCTTGATGTGGTCATGTGGATCATCAATGGTACGCCCCAAGAATGGTGAGCAGAGACCATCTGGATAAAGCCTGATTTGAGCTCGAAATTGTTGGCTGCAAATGCTGGTATAACAATTGGATAAGTGTTGCCATCTACATGAGCTTGCAGCAGTTCAATCATCGGGCGATTATCCGGTTGAAGCTCATTGTTGTTGTTATTATTCATGTTGTTGAAAGGTGGGTTGTTGTTGTTATTATTGTTGTTTGGAGGTGGTATGTTGTTTTGTACACCGGCCATGTCTAAGTTATCGAGAGGCTCGGGCTCTTGATAAGACGTGGATCGAGTGCGCATACACCTGCAAAAGAACTAACAAGAGAAAAACAAAGCAAAAATATTTTTGGTTTTTTTTGTTTTTTACTTTTTAGGATTTTTGAAATTTTATATTGTTTTGTGTTTTTGAAGATTTTTAAGAAAAAGTAACGTTCACTGGGAACGGATACCAAAATCCAAGTTCTCACAAAAAAACTTTTGATCTTAACAAGAAGAGCCGGCAGCGGCGCCATTTGATATTATGATTTTGCTAGGTTCAATTATGTCTCTCGATATCCTCTCGAATTGATCTTGGTTCTAAGTGGAATGATTGTTCTTGGTTACTAAAAAAAAGGATTGGTTTTCTAATCTACTAAATGTTAAATGCTCTAAAATGTAAACTTAAATTTAAAAGCAATTAAATTAATAACAATTAATAAAACTTGAATTAAAATTAAAATTAAAATTAAAATTAAAATTAAAATTAAAATTAAAATTACAGTTAAAACAGTTAAAATATAAATATGAAATAAACAAACAGAAAGTAATCCTTAAAAATGCTCAAAAGAAATTTGATTCGGAAGTTTGACATTGATTCGGAAGTTCACTCGGAACTTGGTTCGGAACCCTTGATCCGGAACTTCGTTCGGAAGTTTACTCGGAACCTTCACTCGGAACTTCACTCGGAACCTTCACTCGGAACTTTCTTCGGAAGTTGATCCGGAACTTTCTTCGGCACTTTGAGTCGGAAGTTTATTCGGAACATTTGGAACTCATTCGGAACTTTTGTTCATCCGGAACTTTGTGTTCATCCGGAACCTTTAACACTCATTCGGAACTTTTAAAGGAAAAACTCATTCGAAACTTTTTAACTCATGCGGAACATTTTGAAAAAACATTCATCCGGAACTTTTTATCTTCATTCGGAAGTTTTGTTCATCCGGAAGTCTTAGTTCATCCGGAACTTTTCGTTCATCCGGAACTTTTGGTTCATCCGGAAGTCTGGGAAACTCAAGAACAGTAACAATACCCGAAGAACAGGGAAATCGATTTTAAGCCAAAAATCACCAAGTTTTTCACCAAAACTTAAATAAAGCTAGACACAAATGATATACTAACCAATAACTACAAATCCCATCAATAAAAACGCAAATCCAACAACTTTTTAAAATCAAAACTCAACTAAATAAGAACTTAAGAACTTGAAATGAAAGATGATGATGATCAAGATGAAATGGAAAGATTAAACAAGAACTTGTATTGATGATTAATGTTTTAACAATCACAAAACAAAGATTAAAATTACCAGATTGAAAAACAAGATCAAAATCACCAAACACCCTAGTGGTGTTGGTGATACCTACGAACAAGAAGGGAGAAAAAGATGGGGAAAAGAAAAACTGAAAAAACTGGATGGAAAGTGTGAGGGGATCCCTTTATATAGGTGTCCCCTTTGGTTGGTGAGTGGGCTTTCTCCCGTTCTTCTTGTCTTCTCGTCTTTTCAGAAAAGTTGACGTTTTCGATTTTGATTCGGGTTTTGTCGTCGATTAAATTCAACTTGTCTTTTAATTTCTTCGTTTAATAGACTTGAGTTTCTTCGACTTATGTAAATCTTCCATATTTTGTCCTTTTCTTCGATAAATCTTCGAATAGGCCCAGTGACTTCAAATCTTTTGCATCTCTTGGACAATAGACTTTATCTTGAGTCTTTTTCTTCGGTAAAACCCGTGCAATCCCATGTTTTCTTCAATAATCATCCGGTTGGCTCTGAAAACACAATAAACACAAAAACCACGCATAATTCCAAACAAATGATATTAAATACGCGTTTTGGTCCCGTTTTAGCCAGAATTAAGTGGTAAAAGGATGGGTGTTTACACACCTATCAGGGACTTTTAGTGACATAACCTAACTTTAATAATCAATTTCATTTCATCTATCGGGTCATATAATCATTCATCGGGTCATACAATCATTCGGGTCCAAAACAATAAACAGACAATCGGGACAACTAGTGTCCTATTTTATAAAAACTAACATGTTATCTCCCTCGCGGGTTTATAAAACATTTCATAAAAACATTTAAAAGAGTGCGAGGCTATGAACTCACGTTGATGTGGGAAAGCGGGTTATCGACAATTCGGACGTACGTTACGTGCTTCAATCACGGAAACCTAGACAAATAATACTCGTCTTAGACTCTTGTCCAATGACTTTATAAAAATAACAATTATGTATACATATGATGATGATCAAATGGGATTGTACATTTTTACTCATTCATTATAGTGTTTATGTGTTGGTAATTTTTATACTAGTTACACTAGTTCAATCTTGTTTACATTTTGAAGCCCAATGGGCCTGTTACAAGCCCAATACTATTCATTATCCCAATTATACTTTTATTATCAGTATTATACTTTACATGTTGGGCCCAAATGCGTTAAGCCAAATAAATAAGTTTATAAGTGTTTTACTAACTAGTCGGGTTTATAGTCCAATAAGGCTACTTTGGCCCGTTAATGTCTATATGTTGTAAAGTTCGGGTTTTATAGGTTTTTACTTGTATTAGGTACTTATACATCAGTATATGACTTTCAAAAACTTTACATTAGACGGGTTTGATCGTCTATCTTTTAATTGGCGAAAAACGTTAATTTTACGGTAATAGCCGAAAAAGTCGTAAAAATCATGTTTATAGTTTTTATAACTTATAAATCTTATTCAAATACCATTTTTATAAAGTGTTCATTTATTTAACCTTATACATATTTATATAAATGAAATTTATAAGTTAGTGGGTTTTAATTCACATTTTATACTATATTAGTTTGAGTGCTTATATAATACTATTAAACAGTAATTCTTCAAAATCTGATTTTTAGTTTCATCTTCACTATTTTTATCATATCTTGAGTTCAGGAGATAGAAGCTCATTTTTGGATGGCATAAACTTCATATTATGTGCTACGAATAAATTAGTTATAGCTACTTCTCATTCCATGTCTAACTATCATTAACAGTCCCTACAAAACAGACTATTCAGATTGGTACACTAATCTTGTTTTGATCATATCACACTCATTTTGATGATTCCATTGCATGGCCAACTCTCACATGTGTATGACATATAACACTTACTGTAAATGGATTCCACCATGCAATTTTATCACTTCATAACTTGGTTAATTACTGTATTTATACAGCCAACAATTTAAGCAAGATTTTAGCCTTGTCTCTTATGGTTTTTCATCTTTTTAAGCATATTTATCAACACTTGATCCCCACACAACATTTTTATCATCATAAACATATACAATAAGAAAGAAAATACATGATTACATAATCAAAATAGAAAGAGGATGGGAAGAACAATCTTTATACCACCAAGGTTGTATAGTTTATGATCAAGGCTTGTATTTTGATGGAAGAACTTGTGATAGATCAACACCAATCTTCATGGCCACCAATACTTGTAACTTTATGTAGAAATCAGCCCTTGAACATCACCACATCACCTCCTTGGATGTACACCTCCAATCTTCAAGGCTTCAAAGGTTCTTTATCTTATGTATGAATAACATAGGATTTATGGTGTAAATTTTGATCAATATGGTGGTGGTGGTGGTGGAAGTGGACGAATCTTAGAGAGAGGGAGGATAGAGTTGTGAGTTTTTGCATGGATGGAAATGAAGTGAATGGTTTGGTTTGATAGTTTTGATGTTGATGTTGCTTACTTTGTAAGCTTAGCTTACAAGTGTAGTTTGGAAGCTAATAACTTGACACCTCATGGTGTGAGTAGCTAGTTTTGCCGTCCCATATTGGTGGTGGGGCAAAAGTGGTTTTGTCTCATCCCTAATTATTTACAGGTACTCCTCGATTCTAGTTTCCTTGATTTGCGTGCCCTCGTGTCGTTTTACGAAAAATGTTTTTATAAATTATGAATCAACGGCACAAAACGAATCTAATAAAAATTGTCTCATCAAAAACGGAGTTCAAAAACGTAAATACGTAATCCTAAGGTTTCCGGTTTAGTCGTAAAGGACGTTAAATTATAATCGTAAGTCCTAATCTCTTCTCGTAAATTTGTGAGTTTATGAACCAACAAGAATTTAAAATCTCAAAATAATATTCACGGATAAATTTATTTTCTGAAATGTCGGACTGTCACCAAAAACGGTGTATGTAAACGTAAGCACGTAACGTAGAATCCTCCGGTTTAGACGTAGTCGATGCTACTTCAAGACGTAAATCCAAATTTCTTCCCAAAAATAAGTGAGTTCATAATATAACATTAAAATAATGTTTTTAAATAATATTTGAGAATAAAATATCAACCATAAGTTGATGGATTTTCACAACATTTACCCCTAAACAGGATCTTTGTCCTCAAAGATCATCTTATCTTACTACTCGCTTCTTATAGAATTAAAGCCATGTGGGTATTTCCTCCACATTCGGTCTTTTCTCACAAGTGTAATTCATTACAATACGTGAGTTTCATCAAACATAACTACGGGAATAAGATCAGGCTTAATGTTGACTTACTTTCTCTATCCATGATGTTCACGGGTTTTTGATAAATGCAACTTTTCGCCGATCTAAACTTTACTAAGAAACAATCAGATTCTCACTTGATAGACATTTCATCAAGTTCTATGTACGAAACATAATTCACGCAGCTCTTGAAGTCCTAGGGTAGATCCAGCTTATATGCCTTTCAAACCAATCTTTTACATCATCTCAATGGTCCCATACAACGGGGACTTATATCCCCTGATCTTTCAGATCATCAATTCATTTTTCCATGGTTAAGATTTTTAGCATAACTTCGCTACCCATCTGGCACTTCAAGATCTACATTTCATATTCACATAACTTCCTGCCCACTACCGGCAGTCAATAATCAGATCCTAATTTCAACAATCATTTCAGGTCTCGCGGGTCGGGTATTTTGTAAGGTTAGGTTTGTCATCATAGGAAACTTTAAACCTAAAAGACATGTCCAACTCACAATGGGTGTATGCCGGGTGTCTTCATCCCAACTCCTACTTACAGATGCTTTAATATATATCCTCACAAGATTCGATCTTGATCCTAATACGATAATTATCAATGATAATCTCTCCAAAGGAAAACGATTTTATAGTTTATTACCAAAGGTCAATCATTCAAACATAGAATAACACTTATAGTATTTTGTATCGTTACTTTACCTCGTCCTTCGATTGGTGTGGTATAAAGTACTCTCATCAAGATTTGTTCTCAATGATTCTGAGCAAATCTCTAGATATTCGATGCGAAGCGAGGATCTTGATAGAGATGATCGATACAGGCACACCATGTTTACATAACTCCTTTAAATACAAAAGAGTCAATTTCTTCATCAAGAATCTATCATTAACAGGAATGATATTAGCATATTTAGTCAGTCTGTCGACGATGACCCAAATTTGACAATGGGTTTGAGTCAGTGATTGTAAAACTTCCTTTTCTAGATCTTGATTCACGTAGAAATTCCGCAATTGCGATTATAGTCCTAGTTAACCCGGCAAACTCTGAATACTAGATATGACCTCAAAATAACAGGGGTCAAGGTCGGCCAGTGAGACGATGGGGGATAAGCTTCATCGTCGAGAGGGAAACAGCCCGGATCACTAGCTAAGGCCCCTAAATGACCGCTCAGTGATAAAGGAGGTAGGGGTGTAGAGACAGCTAGGGAATCAAATTCAGATGATGACCTTTGCAATAGCTAGACGTTTGCTAATGTATGAGGCGATGTCTGCCTTCATAATTTTCCATTAGTACAACTTCTTCAGATAAAGATACATTAAATCATAAATGTCATGAATTAAATACTTATACTTACAAGATTCCAACATAACTATATCTCACAATCCTCCATATTTAGACAATCACAAGTGGCCTTTTATACATTTAACGCCATAGGCTTCTCAAATCTATTGGTTCACATTAGCCGCGAACCCCCTTTTATTATCTATATTATCCTTTTTACAAACATCGTTTATATTTAAATTGTTCGGCAATTTGTTTTGCACAGTCATTATTAAGAAACTCATCCTAATTGATTCTTTATCCTTCCTATATAATGTGTCAATAATTTCGTTCACTTTCCTAGATGGAATAAATACCATGACCGTATTTATTCGAAAATTCTTTCTTCACATTTTCTAAGTCTTAGTTCTATCTCAACCATTGTTTTTATCAGTTTTGCTCAATCCGACACTTAAAGCGTCGATAATTACTACAAGTAATTAAATAATAAATATTTAATTTTATGAAACGCAACCGTAAAATTTTTAGATTTCTTAGTTCGACCAATTATAAAAATGTTCAAAATAAATTTTAATTTAATTAACAAGATTTTTGTTGATTTATCGCAAATAACTAAAATAATTAATAAGATCCGAAAATGTTCGAGAAATCTTTAGTTATACTTTGGTCAAAATTTTCTTAATTGAAAAGCAAAAATTGCCATTTCAAATTTGAAGTCATGGTTTAAATGGTTTCCTCAATCCCTCTTAGGTTGTCTTGAGGTATACACAAACATTTACCCCTAAACAGGAGTTTAGTTAAATGATTTGTGTAACACCCCCAAATTTATACAACTCAATACAGCGGAAGACTCGTTTGTGTTACGGGATAGCACATTACTCACATCATAGACAACGCTTAAAAATTGCGTCGTTTATTAATAAAGCATTTCCATTCATAAGTATCAAAGTTACATAGGTCCCAAGTCATATATTTTCATACAAAGTTTTACAAAGTATTTGAATGGAAATAAGTATTTAGGTGCGGGCCATGAATTCTTGTTGTCTTCCTGAGAATTACCTTCAAGTACCTGAGACAAAACATGTTAAAAGAAAAGGTCAGCGATACCGCCGAGTGAATTCATAGAGTTTAATAAGTTTTGGTATAAAATTATTACCAAAAATCATTTCGTACAAATCATTGTAATAGGCCATAAAATAGCCAAAGTCATTTTTATACAAATCCTTATCGAAAATCATAATAGAGGCATTTGCCTTAAAAATCGTTATACGAGCCAATGTCGTAAAAACATCATACAATACGTCTTATGACGTTGTATGAAAATAAAAACCGTTATATGAATATGGTTATGAAAACCAAAACACGAACATAATATCAATAGTATGACCCTGTATTGCTAGTCAGGCAATACATCGTAATTCGGTGCGTCTAGTAGTATTTCGTTAGTTGGATTATTATAAGCCGCATGACATTGTTACCTTACTAAACCAAACAACGGGTAGCTAACCCGATACACAATTTTCCCATCTAAATTAGCATGTCGTCACAAAGGTCACGCTACGTAAATCTTCTCATACATAAATTCGCTTATCAATCAACGTGGCACGACGAGGATCAACCGTCAAGGCGCGAACTAGGGTGATCGTCCCCAAATAGTACTATTATATGCATAAGCGTCTACCAAATCCCGGTAGATCACAATTCATGTTAATGGGACTTTTAGTGACATAACCTAACTTTAATAATCCATTTAATTTCATCTATCGGGTCATTTAATCATTTATCGGGTCATACAATTGGGTCATACAATCAGTCGGGTCCAAATCAATAAACAAACAATCGGGACAAATGGTGTCCTATTTTATAAAAACTAACATGTTATCTCCCTTGCGTGTTTATAAAACATTTCATAAAAACATTTAAAAGAGTGTGAGGCTATGAACTCACGTTGATGTGGGAAAGCGGGTTATCGGCAATTCAGATGTTCGGTAAGTGCTTCAATCACGGAAACCAAGACAAATAATACTCGTCTTAGACTCATGTCCAATGACTTTATAAAAATAACAATTATGTATACATATGATGATTATATATATATATATGATGATAAAGTGGGTTTACATATTCTCTTTTACTCATTTTAGTGTTTACGTATTGGTAACTTCTTACTAGTTTACTAGTTTTTCCTATTTACGTGTTTTAGGTCCAATAAGCCTATTATAAGTTCATTAACTTGTATTAATCCATTTCATACTTGTATTATCAGTATTTACATTTTACATGTTGGGCCTAAATGGGTTAAGCCCAATAAATAGGTTTATAAGTGTTTTAGCCCATTTTGTTGTATTATTAGTCCAATAACGTTAACTTAGCCCGTTAATGTCCGTATGTTATATAGTTCGGGTTTCATCGGTTTTTACTTGTTATATATGTTTATATATCAGTATTTGAGTTTATAAAAGTTTACATTAGACGGGTTTGATCGTCTAAGTTTTATTTAACAAAAACGTTAATTTTACGGTAATAGCTGAAAAAGTTGTAAAAATCATGTTTATAGTTTTATAACTTATAAAACTTATCAAACTACCATTTTTATAAAATGTCCATTTATTTATCCTTATACATATTTATATAAATGTATTATATAAGTTAGTTGATATGTGTGTAAACACACATCTTTTCTACCACTTAATTACAATAATAACCGGATCAAAACGTGTATTTTATGTCATTTATGTCGGAATTATGCGTGGTTTGTGTTTTTGTTGTGATTTAGGACGAAAAGGTGAAAAGTGGAGAAAACACGGGAATTCACGGGCATTTACGGACTTTTATTGAAGAAAAAGATGAAAGACGAAGTCAAGAAGTCAAGAGTGCAAAAAGAACGGAAGTCCAAGACCAATTCTGAAGATTTATCGAAGAAAAATTCAAAAGACGGAAGTTTACTTAAAGACGAGGAACTCAAGTCTTATTTATCGAAGAATTAAAAGACGAGTCCAAAGAAATCCCGAGCCAAAAGTCATCAAAGTCCAAGATTAACAAAAAGATTAAGAAGGAAGGACTTAAGGGCGCAATTAAGAAGAAAGGAAGGAGGGGAGGAAGCTTCCTCTAACCATCCCCCTAATCACCTATAAATACTTCTCATTTTCATTTCATTTAGTGTTGTTGACTAATCGTGATAATTAGTTCTTCTACCTTTACTTTTATGCACCTTTAATTACTTGCACCTTTACTTATATGTCTTGCACCTTATTTACCATTTAATTTCAAGTAAGTGTTTCTTTTAATTCTTGCACCTTTACTTTACCTTGTTGATCTCATTCTACCTTTCTTTAATCTTTGATTTATATGCTTTTCATCTTGTTTATTTGTTTAAAGATTACATTTTTTTGCTTGTGATTGTTTTAAATCATTAATTTTCATAGCTTATTTTGTTTATTTTCAAGTTTATAAAGTTTTTATAAAAGTTATTTTTATATAAAAGTTTGTTTTTCGTAAAGCTTATCCTTTTCGTGTGTTAAAAGTCTACAAATTTCTGCTTAATAGCTTATTTTTATACGGTTTACTTTAGGAAGTTCGTCTTGTGCTTATGTGATTAGTAGCTTATTTACTTAGCTTATTTTTAGTTTTTTCCTTCGTATTCCGATTGGTAAGATCGGAAAGGGGTTTTACATTCCGACCATAGCTCCTTGGCTTGGTCGGAAAAGGGTTTGTGCATTCCGATTGGTGGATAAGTTGGTATTCCGATCAGGGCAAGGTAAGTGGGTATTCCGATCTGGTCTAGTGACAGTTATTCCGATTGGTACTTCACTCCTCATTCCGATCGAGGTGCGTGTTTGGTATTCCGATCAGGGTAAGTGACAGTATTCCGTCAAAGGTTCCGATCAGCATTCCGACCAGCATCTACGCCATATTCCGATCAGGTAAGTACTCATCCCGATCAGGATTTGTTTGGGCATTCCGATTTGAAGAAGTGACATATTCCGATATGGTGTTCCGAACACATTCCGATTTGGGGTAAGCTAACATTCAGATTGGACGGCTGTGCACATTTCTACGAGGTTGATCGGAATATATTCCGATCTTGGTTTATTTTTATGTTTTGTCTTGTTTAATTATTTTTACGTTCTCATTTTTTAACGCTTGTCTAATTTTAATTTCCGTCACGCTTTAATTTTACGTCATTTAATTATTTTACTTTTCAAAGTTTTTGAATATCGCACCTTTCTTTTAATTAGACTTAGATTTACTTTAACGCACTTTATTTTCACGCTCTTTTATTATAACGCCATTTAATTGCACTTTTACTTTAATAGTTTTGCACATTTCCCTTTACTACAACGACACACATTTTTATTACCACCAAAGAACAGCTGAGTCACACACTTAACCGGATCAATTCGATTAGACACACAACAACGAAGATAATTTTTATACGGGCCAAAAGCATTGTATCAAATGGCGCCGCTGCCGGCTCTTTTCGTAAAGATTAACGGTTTTCTGTGAGAGACGCGTTGCTTTTTGGGATCCGTTCACTTGTGAACGTTATTTTTCGTGTCAAAAAAAAAATTTAAAAATCCCAAAAACAATTGAAAAATTATAAAAAGCATTTCTTTTTCAAAGTTTTGCACCAAAAATATTCCTCTTTATCCTCTATTATGTTTCGTTCTTTTCTTTACCCCTCTTATTCATAATTCTTCATGGATCCGTCTTGCGGATGGTGTGGGCGACCTTGGCATGGTTTTCAAACATGTCAATGGTGTACTTGTGAGCGGTGTGGTTTTGATATCGACGATACACAATTTGGATTTTGTCCATTTTGCAATTCAACAAATTCATACTTCAACTCTTACAATACTTCCCCACCCTCTCCCTATGACAATCCTTATCCTCAAACCGCACCGGGTTTTTCTCCATACCCGTGGTGCTATATTTGTGGGGGCCCTCACGATGCTTCTTCTTGTGATCCGTCGAAGATCTTTGAGAAAGTTCCGTGCTATCATCCCAGTGTTTATAACCGTGAGCCCCCACGTCACACCGTCACTCCTCATCCCTGTCGTGCATTTCCTCCTGATCTACTGGCCACACTGTTTGACAACTTTCAAAAAGTTCAAGAAGCCGTCCACAGGATGATGGAGAAATGGCAAGCGGATCAGCACCAAGAGCAGGTATCTAACCTTAATGCTTATACTCCTCCTCTTGTGCCTCCATATTATTATGACAGTGATGACGATGAGAGTCCTATTTCTTGGACCAATGAGAATGCTATTCCTTCTCCTGACTTGCCAGAGCCTAAGGATTCAACCATCTTAAGGGATGAGGATATCAGCACAATTCCTGCAAAGGAATCCGACGAATTCAATACGTCTAGCGCTGATAATCGGGTCTCAATTCCAAGTGACTCTGAGTTGACATCCGACAGTGACGATGAGTATGATGCACTTTCTTCTGATTATGTTCCTTCCACCAACACTTTGGAAGAGGATTCTATGGTTTTCTCTAATCCTCTTTTCGATTAAGATGATGATTCTACTTCTAGTGATGACGAGTCACTATCCGATGAAGACGTTCCGAAGGAAACTTTCAAGATTTATTCGAACCCTTTATTTGATTTTGATGACGATTACATATCTAGTGAGGTGAATCCACTCTTTGACGAAAGGATTGAAGACATTGATAGCTATGACTATCTTGTTACTGATGAGCATACTTTGATAGCCATGACCCCTTCTATCGTAGAGGTGGAGAGTTCTGACTCTACTGGAAAGGTATCGCAAGTGGAAGGTAATTCTTCTCTTACTTCTCCTACTATATTGCCCCCTCATCCTACTGAATGCACACCCAAGCGGGTGATGTATCAATTTCCCTCTCTGGGAAATGAGGATGAGTGTTTTGACCCGGGAGGTGACAATGACCATTTTATGATTAATAAACTTACGGCTTTGCCAATTGGTCCACATCCATTGTCTTTGGAGGATGACAATGTGATTCCTATACCCACCCCACCTCCCGAGGATCAAGATTTCACATACTTCTCGTATGTTGAAAGGATATTTCTACCGTTTAAGACTTATCCTCCTGCCTCCCCTTTGTTATATTCTTCCGGGAACGAGGACAAGGTCTTTGATCCCGGTATAACATTAGAGGCTTCCCCATGGACCATTTAATTCGGGGACGAGTCAGGCTCGTGACTCCGATAACAAAAACAAGCGCTTTTTGGGAGGCAACCCAATTATCTATCTATTTTTTTTTCTTTGTTTTTACCATAAGTATAGGGGGAGACCCGTTGGAGTTTGCTCTCTCCTCTCTTTTACTAATCAGGGATTCGAGCTTCAATGATCCACTCTTGATGATTCTTGACGACCCGTGATTCCGTGTTCACTTCTTCCCGGTTCTATCTAAACCCTTTTCGATTCACTATTTTATATTTTCTCAATATTACAATAGGAATCTCTTTAGTTGTCTTTTCCTTAGCAAGATTTAAACAACGTGCACAATGTCCTATGTGTAGGGGAGTTTACTCCCACATGCTTAAACATTGAGGACACTGTTTATCTTATGTGTAGGGGGGACTTCTATCGAAGTTAAGTGGCCTTTTCCTTGTATTTGTCCTCATTTTAACCAGAAAATCAATTTTTTTGACATTTTTCAAAATTTTTGATCTATTTTGGCCTATTAGTTTTTCCCTTCGTATAGTTATTTTATTTCCTTGCTAGAATAAATCTCTAATAAGTGTTTTTAATTTTCAAACGTTGTGAATCTTTTGACTCAACCCGAGTTTACTTAACTAAGTTACTCTAGCTAGTATCCTTAACATGTTTAAGTCAAGTTTTGCTAGGCTTTTTATAGGAAGCTATAAAACGCGAAAGTCTTAACTCTCACGGGTTAAGAACAAGAACTTTTCGCAAGTTCCTATAATTGTTCCTAGAGAGTCGTTTATCAAGGGAACTTTAAAATGAGAATTCTAAACTTGAAAAAGTCTAAGAGTTTGCAAGATCCTATAGGCGACTCGAAAACCCAAAACTTTGATTTAATAGGCTAAGCATCCACGAGTCTCATTCCTTGAGATTTTAAACTGTGGAGAACGAGAGATGATAGAGCAAATTATAAGTTTGGTATTCTTTCGTGAATTTATGTGAGTTAATTATAAGCATATTCTCCCATCGCTTGTTAATAAATTTATCTGTAATAAATAAGGTTGTACGATTTGAAAAGTTACTTAGCTTCTAGCCCAAGATCGTTTAAAAGTTGCTCGGTATGGATTAGAGTTCATAGCCAAGGCATAACTTATTGAAGCGGGATGCGAAGATTGGCGAGTCCGAAAAGGCCCTAACAAGGCATGAGGGCTATATTTTGTTGCTAAAGATCCAAAGTGATGTGAAGAATCATTTATCGAAAATCAATATGAAGGATCGAGACACACGACGAAAAGCAAAAACTACCCAAAAGTCATGGAGAAGTGTATCCGAAAAGACCCTAGCAAGGTATGAGGATAAATAGATCCAAGTCATAAAAGGAGGCGGATCGTTGTATATCAAAGTCCAAAATAAAGATTGGAGAAAAATGAAGAAGTCGTGGTCCAAGTATGAATCTCTCAAAACTTAAAGTGAAGAAATTCCTATATGAAGAGAAGACCATAATTTCATGAACGTCTCTCAAGGTTTGAAGTATGAAGTCGCTGCCAAATATCGGTCCGAGAAAGTTATGAAATCGTGAAGCGAGTTATGCCAAGATATGAACTTTATGAGGTCCCGAGAAGCAGTTTTAAAAGATTTTGTCCTTTAGCTAACTATTGATTAAATCGTTCACTTTATTTTCGGACTAAATAACTATCGAAATAAGTCAACAATGCATCCTCGTTATCATTCAAGACAAATAATAAAATATAAGAGATACCCATAGGAATAAGGGAGTCTAAGTGAATAATTGGCCCACATGAGTTCGTGTTAGTTTACTAACTTATAATAACAATGATCTCGTTTTTAAGCTTGGTTTGGAGAAAGTGAGAAGTTGAGGATGATGATTATTCATGACATTTCCAAAACCCAAGGTATGCTTTTGATTTCTTTACTTTGAATGTTTATAGTTTCTATCTCTTTAATAAAGGCCAACATGGATTAATTATGATGAAAAATGTAAATGTGCTTTGTAACTAATGCATTGCATGAGGACATTGTAATGGTCAAGTGTAGGGGATTTGATATGTGTGTAAACACACATCTTTTCTACCACTTAATTACAATAATAACCGGATCAAAACGTGTATTTTATGTCTTTTATGTCGGAATTATGCGTGGTTTGTGTTTTTGTTGTGATTTAGGACAAAAAGGTGAAAAGTGGAGAAAACACGGGAATTCACGGGCATTTACGGACTTTTATTGAAGAAAAAGATGAAAGACGAAGTCAAGAAGTCAAGAGTGCAAAAAGAACGGAAGTCCAAGACCAATTCTGAAGATTTATCGAAGAAAAAGTCAAAAGACGGAAGTTTACTTAAAGACGAGGAACTAAAGTCTTATTTATCGAAGAATTAAAAGACGAGTCCAAAGAAATCCCGAGCCAAAAGTCATCAAAGTCCAAGATTAACAAAAAGATTAAGAAGGAAGGATTTAAGGGCGCAATTAAGAAGAAAGGAAGGAGGGGAGGAAGCTTCCTCTAACCATCCCCCTAATCACCTATAAATACTTCTCATTTTAATTTCATTTAGTGTTGTTGACTAATCGTGACAATTGGTTCTTCCACCTTTACTTTTATGCATCTTTAATTACTTGCACCTTTATTTATATGTCTTGCACCTTATTTACCATTTAATTTCAAGTAAGTGTTTCTTTTAATTCTTGCACCTTTACTTTACCTTGTTGATCTCATTCTACCTTTTCTTTAATCTTTGATTTATATGCTTTTCGTCTTGTTTATTTGTTTAAAGATTACATTTTTATGCTTGTGATTGTTTTAAATCATTAATTTTCATAGCTTATTTTGTTTATTTTCAAGTTTATAAAGTTTTTATAAAAGTTATTTTTATATAAAAGTTTGTTTTTCCTAAAGCTTATCCTTTTCGTGTGTTAAATGTCTTCAAATTTCTGTTTAGTAGCTTATTTTTATACGGTTTACTTTAGGAAGTTCGTCTTGTGCTTATGTGATTAGTAGCTTATTTACTTAGCTTATTTTTAGTTTTTTCCTTCGTATTCCGATTGGTAAGATCGGAAAGGGGTTTTACATTCCGACCATAGCTCCTTGGCTTGGTCGGAAAAGGGTTTGTGCATTCCGATTGGTGGATAAGTTGGTATTCCGATCAGGGCAAGGTAAGTGGGTATTTCGATCTGGTCTAGTGACAGTTATTCCGGTTGGTACTTCACTCCTCATTCCGATCGAGGTGCGTGTTTGGTATTCCGATCAGGGTAAGTGACAGTATTCCGATCAAAGGTTCCGATCAGCATTCCGACCAGCATCTACGCCATATTCCGATCAGGTAAGTACTCATTCCGATCAGGATTTGTTTGGGCATTCCGATTTGAAGAAGTGACATATTCCGATCTGGTGTTCCGAACACATTCCGATTTGGGGTAGGCTAACATTCAGATTGGACGGCTATGCACATTCCGACGAGGTTGATCGGAATATATTCCGATCTTGGTTTATTTTTATGTTTTGTCTTGTTTAATTATTTTTACGTTCTTATTTTTTAACGCTTGTCTAATTTTAATTTCCGTCACGCTTTAATTTTACGTCATTTAATTATTTTACTTTTCAAAGTTTTTGAATATCGCACCTTTCTTTTAATTAGACTTAGATTTACTTTAACGCACTTTATTTTCACGCTCTTTTATTATAACGCCATTTAATTGCACTTTTACTTTAATAGTTTTGCACATTTCCCTTTACTACAACGACACACATTTTTATTTCCACCAAAGAACAGCTGAGTCACACACTTAACCGGATCAATTCGATTAGACACACAACAAAGAAGATAATTTTTATACGGGCGAAAAGCATTGTATCATTAGTGGGTTTTAATTCATATTTTATACTATTTTTATTTGAGTGCTTATATAATACTATTATACTTTAATTTCCAAAATCTGATTTTTATTTTCATGTTCACCAAAACTGCCATATCTAGAGTTCTATATGGAGATAGAAGATCAAATTTTTATGACATAAACTACATGATATGTGCTCCATTTAACTCTTCTATAGCTACTGTTGAATCAGCCTCTAAGTAGTTACTAAAAATCGTCCAAAACAGTGAACTCAGATTGGTACTCTAAACTTATTTTGATCATATCTCACTCATTACAATGATTCCATTGCATGGCCAACTCTCACATGTGTACAAGACCCATAGCTTACTGTATATCAATTTATTCAAGTCATTTTACCAGTTTACCATATGATTCTTTACTGTTTTATACAGCCATCTAAATTAAGCAAGATTTTAACCTTGTTTCTTATAGTTTTTCATCTTTTTAATCATATTTATCAACACCAAATCCCCACACAATACTTTTATCATCATATAATAATCATATACATATACAATAGGAAATAAAATACATGATTACATAGTCAAAATAACAAGAAGATGGGGAGAACAATCTTTATACTACCATGATGATGTAGGTTGTGATCAAAACATAGATTTTGATGGAGAAACTTGTGAATAACTAGGACCATCTTCAAGACCACCATTCTTCATGAACACCTTGTGGAAAATCAGCCCCAAGAATACATAGAAACTCCTCCTTTGATGTTATAATCACCACCAATCAATAGGGTTTTAAAAGGGCTTCATCATGTGTGTAAATAACACATGATTTTGATGGTTGAAAATTGATCAAAATGGGTGTTGTGGTGTGGAAGTGGACGGCACATTTGAGAGAGAAAGGGAGGAGATGAAGTTGTTTGCATGTTAGAAATGGAAGCAAATGGTTTTTGCTAGTTGGTTTTGTGATGTTGTAAGGGTACATTGTAAGCTAAAAGGACAAGTGTTTAGCTTATTAGCTAAACTTTGACACCTAAGTGGTGTGTTGTGAATTGTTAGACGTCCCATATATGGGGATGGGGCAAAAGTTATTTTGTCTCATCCCCAATTATTTACGGGTACTCCTCGATCCTAGTTTCCTCGATTTGCGTACCCTCGGGTCGTTTTACGAAAAATGTTTTTATAAATTATGAATCAACGGCACAAAACGAATCTAATAAAAATTGTTTCATCAAAAACGGAGTTCAAAAACGTAAATACGTAATCCTAAGGTTTCCGGTTTAGTCGTAAAGGACGTTAAATTATAATCGTAAGTCCTAATCTCTTCTCGTAAATTTGTGAGTTTATGAACCAACACAAATTTAAAACTCCAAGATAATATTCACGGATAAATTTATTTTCTGAAATGTCGGACTGTCACCAAAGACGGTATACGTAAACGTGAGCACGTAACATAGAATCCCCCGGTTTAAACGTAGTCGATGCTACTTCAAGACGTAAATCCAAATTTCTTCCCAAAAATAAGTGAGTTCATAATATAACATTAAAATAATATTTTCAAATGATAATTGAGAATAAAATATCAACCATAAATTGACGGATTGTCATAGCATTTACCCCTAAACAGGATCTTTGTCCTCAAAGATCATCTTACTACTCGCTTCTTATAGAGTTAAAGCCATATGGGTATTTCCTCCACATTCGGTCTTTTCTCACAAGTGTAATCCATTACAATACGCGAGTTTCATTAAACAAAACTACAGGAATAAGATCAGGCTAAATGTTGGATTACTTTCTCTATCCATGATGTTCATGGGTTTCTGATGAATGCAACTTTTCGCCGATCTAAATTTTATCAAGAAGAATTCATATTTTCACTTGATAGATATTTATCAAGCTCGATTTACGAAACATAATTCACGCAGTCCTTGAAGTCCTAGGGTAGATCAAGCTTATATGCCTTTCAAACCAATCTTTTTACATCATCTCAGTAGTCCCATACAACGGGGACTTATATCCCATGACCTTTCAGGTTATCAATTCATTTTCCATTGTTAAAATTTTTGGCATAACTTCGCTACCCATCTGGCACTTCAAGATCTACATTTCATATTCACATAACCTCCTGCCCACTATCAGCAGTCAATAATCAAATCCTAATTTCAACAATCATTTCAGATCTCGCGGGTCGGGTATTTTGTAAGGTTAGGTTCGCCATCCTAGGAAACCTTAAACCTAAAAGACATGTCCAACTCACAATGGGTGTATGTCGGGTGTCTTTATCTCAACTCCTGCTTACAGATGCTCTAATATATATCCTCACAACATTCAATCTTGATCCTAATACGATAATTATCAATGATAATCTCTCCAAAGGAAAACGATTATATGGTTTATTACCAAAGGTCAACCATTCAAACATAAAACAAGACTTCTAGTGTTTTGTATTGTTACTTTACCTCGTCCCTTCGATTTGGGGTGGTAAACAGTACTCTCATCAAGGTTCGTTCCCAACGACTTCTGAGCAAATCTCTAGAAATTCGATGCGAAGCGAGGATCTTGATAAAGATGTTCGATACAGGCACACTATGTTTACATAACTCCTTTAAATACAAAAGAGTCAATTTATTCATCAAGAATCTATCATTAACATGAATGATATTAGTAGATTTGGTCAGTCTGTCGACGATGACCCAAATCAAATCAAATTCAGATGATGACCTTTGCAATAGTTAGACGTTTACTAATGTATGAGGCGATCTCCGCCTTCATAATTTGCCATTAGTTCAACTTCTTCTAACAAAGATACTTTTAGTCAGAAATGACATAAATAGAATACTTATACTTACAAGACTCCAACATAACTATATCTCAAAATCTCCATTATTAGGCAACCACAAGTGGCCTTTTATACATTTAAAATCATTGGCTTCTCAATTCTAATGGTTCACATTTGCCGCGAACCCCTTTTTATTATCTATATTATCCTTTTTATAAGCATCGGCTATATTTTAAATTGTTTGGAAATTTATTTTTCACAATCATTATTAAGGAACACGTCCTAATGGATTCTTTATCCTTTCTATATAATGTGTCAGTATTTACATTCATCTTTCCTGATGAAATAATTATCATGTCTTCAATTTACTCATAATTTCTTTCTTCACATTTTCTAAGTTTTAATTCTATCTCAGCTATTGTTTTTATCAGTTTTGCTCAATCCGACGTTTAAAGTGTCGATAATTACTACAAGTAATTAAATAATAAGTATTTAATTTTTATGAAACGTAAACGCAAAAATGTTTTAAAATTTTCTTAGTTTGTCCAATTATATAAAAATGTTCAAAATAAATTTGAATTTAATTAACAAAATTTTTGTTGGTTTACTTAAAATAATTAGTAAGATATGTAAATGTTTGAAAAATCTTTGTTTATACTCTGGTCAAAATTTTCTTAGTTGACAAGTAAAAATTGTCGTTTCAAGTTTTAAGTCATGGTTTAAATGGTTTCCTCAATCCCTCTTAGGTTGTCTTGAGGTATACACAAACATTTACCCCTAAACAGAAGTTTAGTTAAATGGTTTGTGTATAAGGGAATAATCCCTTAAAAATCCTTTGTTAAAACATTTGTCAAAATATATTTGCACTTTCTTTTTAGTATAACTCAAAGTCTTAAATGACTTCTAAATTTTGAAGAGTCAATTTATATTCTATTATCTATTAATCACACAGTTAAATCATGTAAAGGATTAAGTCTTAAGTCTTATGTTAAATATTCAAGGTACAAGTTTTAATTGTTCGGCCAATTCAGGGCAATCTATAATTAATTATTAACTTCATTCTTATTCTTATAAACAAACAATTGGTCCTTAATGATCACAAGCATGAATTTATCAAATTACAGCCTACACACGTGATTCACCAAATTTATGAATGTTACATGTGTATAATCAATCCAAACGACATCACGTGAAACTCATAATGTTCATTACAAGTACCGGATGTACTGATTGGAATACATAATCTTTTTCGCAGATGCGAAGTTGATGATAACCATGCCATGGATCAAATCTTTAAAACATATGCTAGAACCTTGTAAATGATCGAACAAATCTTCCATTTCGAGTTATGGATATCGTTTTCGATTGTCAATTTACTCAGTTCACAGTAATCTATAAATATAAGGAATGATAACACCATGGCTCTTCATGATGACGAGCTCGGTAGAATAAAATCTTTCTCCGTCAACTCTCTCAGTTGTACGATAATTCCTTTTATTTCAGATGGTGCTGACGTACAGTGCACACGCCACGGGTGCAACACCAAGAATATAATCAATACCAATTTCAACTTGCCTTAATGGCGAAAGTCTAGGTAATTTACCAACAAATACCTTCTAAAATTTTAGATAACATAAACATCTTTTAACAAATTCATATTGGGTTCTTTCTAGATTACAAAATCTATAACTAGTTCACAACCATTCGCGGTATAATTTCAAGTCTAAATGCAGGATATGGTCATCCATCAAGAATTATTTACATCACTTTTGATAATCAACATCTTATCATTTAGGGGAATTCTATTCGAGTTCCCATCGATTAAGACAATGTCCTCATGTCATAATCAATCAATCCATTCTACTGGCACTATCAACTTTTCAGTTTTATTGTCGTCGATAAGATGTGAACTTCTCAAAAGACTAATAATAACTCATAATCCTTCACAATTCAAGAATATCTGGAGACATAAATAACCTTAAAAGAGTAAGGTCAACGCATAATCTACGCGAGAGAATTTCAAGTCAGATACAGACGAAAACATTTAACGAATATGAATATATCCCATGTTTTCATAATTTGAGTACGCATTCGAAAGCTCATCGGATCGTTACCCAGGCCATTCAAATGAAATCAAATCAAAAGAAATGATAGGAACATCGATACATCCAGTCGGGTATCAACACTCGGTAATCATATATTTTTCCTAAGAATCTTACTACGAGAGAATTAGACAAGAAAGAATTGTCAATTGTCAAATAAGACAATTTCCACAGATGAGTAAATTCGACTCAGAAGAATAAATAGTACGGGAACATATGTAGGTGTCCCTATCACTAAGTCCATATTTTTCACTTCTTGCAGATCTCATAAAATTTAATCTTTCACAATCTTTAAAGAAAATGTAGTGTTTATTAATCAGTTTTATGGTGACTACTAATCAGTCTTGCATGGTCCATTCCAAATTGTATGTAGGCGCGCAACTATATACAATTTCAAGAATAACGATGCAATACTCAGTTCGTCAAAACATTTATCATCATGTTTATAATAAAAACATTTTCATGCTTAATTCTTAAATAAGAATCAAAAATAAATTTACAAAGATTTTCTTTGTTATGAAAACAATTAAGTTTTCCAAGGTGTTTTATAAACAACTTCGTTTCAATAACAATCACTTATAAATCTCACTTTGAATAATCCTTATAGTGATGAAAATTAAATTTTGATGAAAAGTTGTTCACCGAGAACTAACTACAATATGATAGGAAATGAGATTGGCCAAACAATCATGAGGTTCATGATCTTTATGGCACTCAAAAAGAATAATCCACAACGTAACTCAATTCGAGATGAATACTTGTTCAATGGTTGCATCACTAATGCGAACATTAGAGACAAGCAAGAAAAGATAGATAACATCGATACATGTAGAATTTAGCAATCAAAGGTAGTCTTTTCATTAATCACAACAAGTCAAAATTGTACCGTAACACATTACGTGTCACTATGTCATACAATTCTCAGAACTCATCCTACCAACTGTTGTCTCAGTTAAGTTAGGGATTATTTTTAAAAGATACCACAATGAATACTAATCTACAAGAGTCATTAGGTGTCCCACCTGTCCCGGAAGATCCATCGGTCCCAATTCAGAAGAAGATTTCTTCAATTTATTTCTTGGACACTGGGCATCCTCGTCATTGGACAATGGTCTAGGAACAACCCTTAACACGAGCTAACAATCAATCAAAACCTTATAATTCAATCACAGAACTTAACGACTTCCTCTTAACAATTTCATATTCCATTCGGGTTAATTTTTACTTTATTCAAGTTTCAATCAACTTATACTCAATTCGATATCCTACCTAATTTTCCAATATTTTCAATCTTATTCTTAGAGCTTTAAAGTGCAATAAAAGCTCGATATGAACAACACTTAATTTCCAATCCTATAGCTCTTACAACAATAATTATCAAATGAGTCACTAATATGAAATGACTCACACATTCAATTAGACTTCTCGGAAAGGTACTAGTGGCATGAGGCTTTTGGGTAATGGTTCTAATGACAGCCTCAAGTGCAACATTCACCCTTTCGATTTCAATTTATGAATTGGATGACAACAATTCAGATGACATCTTTCTAGGTGGCAACGTTTTGTCAAACTCCACTCTATAAGGAAAGATCGTCATGACATCGATATCAGATTTAATCTCGCCAATTCTTTTTCAATATCACAATAAACTAATATTTACATTTCTACGAGTATCAACCATTTGTTGGGATCATAAATATCCACAACTTGGTTTAGATCTAGGATAGCTAGAATTCCTACGAGAATAGCTTCGATTAATTTACTAGGGGATTTAGGGTTACTTGTGACAATCTACGTCGTATAAATACCTCGTATAAATATCAAAATAATCATCAAACAATCATGTAATAAAATTACATCATATATATATATATATATAATCCAAGTTATATATATTAAAATAACACTTCCCAGTCTGGCCTTGTCGGTAACTCGGGAATTCTTCGGTACCGTTATAGTCAAAAGATTTAGGGTTACTTTTGAAATGTTTTATTCAAAACCTTAGTTTTAAAAATCTTTCGTTCTCTATAACGAGAGCTCTGGTACCAAACTGTAACACCCCCAAATTTATACAACTCAATACAGCGGAAGACTCGTTGGTGTTACGGGATAGCACATTACTCACATCATAGAAAACGCTTAAAAATCGCGTCGTTTATTAATAAAGCATTTCCATTCATAAATATCAAAGTTACATAGGTCCCAAGTCATATATTTTCATACAAAGTTTTACAAAGTATTTGAATGGAAATAAGTATTTAGGTGCGGGCTATGAATTCTTGTTGTCTTCCCGAGAATTACCTTCAAGTACCTGAGACAAAACATGTTAAAAGAAAAGGTCAGCGATAACGCCGAGTGAATTCATAGATTTTAATAAGTTCCATCAATATAACTTTTGTATAAAATTATTACCAAAAATCATTTCGTACAAATCATTGTAATAGGCCATAAAATAGCCAAAGTCATTTTTTATACAAATCCTTATCGAAAATCATAATATAGGCATTTGCCTTAAAAATCGTTATACGAGCCAATGTCGTAAAAACATCATACAATACTTCTTATGACGTTGTATGAAAATAAGAACCGTTATATGAATATGGTTATGAAAACCAAAACACGAACATAATATCAATAGTTAGACCTTGTATTGGTAGTCAGGCAATACATCGTAATTCGGTGCGTCTAGTAGTATTTCGTTAGTTGGATTATTATTAGCCGCATGACATTGTTACCTTACTAAACCAAACAACGCGTATTTAACCCGATACTCAATTTGCCCATCTAAATTAGCGTGTCGTCACAAAGGTCACGCTATGGAAATCTTCTCATACATAAATTCGCTTACCAATCAACGTGGCACGACGGGGATCAACCATCAAGGCACGAACTGGGGTGATCGTCCCCAAATAGTACTATTATATGCATAAGCGTCTACCAAATCCCGGTAGTTCACAATTCATGCTAATGGGACTTTTAGTGACATAACCTAACTTTAATAATCCATTTAATTTCATCTATCGGGTCATTTAATCATTTATCGGGTCATACAATCGGGTCATACAATCAGTTGGGTCCAAATCAATAAACAAACAATCGGGACAAATGGTGTCCAATTTTATAAAAAATAACATGTTATCTCCCTTGCGGGTTTATAAAACATTTCATAAAAACATTTAAAAGAGTGCGAGGCTATGAACTCACGTTGATGTGGGAAAGCGGGTTATCGGCAATTCAGATGTACGGTACGTGCTTCAATCACGGAAACCTAGACAAATAATACTCGTCTTAGACTCATGTCCAATGACTTTATAAAAATAACAATTATGTATACATATGATGATTATATATATATGATGATCAAGTGGGTTTACATATTCTCTTTTACTCATTTTAGTGTTTACGTGTTGGTAACTTCTTACTAGTTTACGAGTTTTACCTATTTACGTGTTTTAGGTCCAATAAGCCTATTATAAGTTCATTAACTTGTATTAATCCATTTCATACTTGTATTATCAGTATTTACATTTTACATGTTGGGCCTAAATGGGTTAAGCCCAATAAATAAGTTTATAAGTGTTTTAGCTCATTTTGTTGTATTATTAGTCCAATCACGTTAACTTAGCCCGTTAATGTCCGTATGTTATATAGTTCGGGTTTTATCGGTTTTTACTTGTTATATATGTTTATATATCAGTATATGAGTTTATAAAAGTTTAATTAGACGGGTTTGATCGTCTAAGTTTTATTTAACAAAAACGTTAATTTTACGGTAATAGCCGAAAAAGTTGTAAAAATCATGTGTATAGTTTTATAACTTATAAAACTTATCAAACTACCATTTTTATAAAATGTTCATTTATTTATCCTTATACATATTTATATAAATGTATTATATAATTTAGTGGGTTTTAATTCACATTTATACTATTTTTATTTGAGTGCTTATATAATACTATTATACTTTAATTTCCAAAATCTGATTTTTATTTTCATGTTCACCAAAACTACCATATCTAGAGTTCTATATGGAGATAGAAGCTCAAATTTTTATGAAATAAACTAAATGATATGTGCTCCATTTAACTCTTCTATAGCTACTGTTGAATCAGCCTCTAAGTATTTTCTAAAAATCGTCCAAAACAGTGAACTCAGATTGGTACTCTAAACTTGTTTTGATCATATCTCACTCATTACAATGATTCCATTGCATGGCCAACTCTCACATGTGTACAAGACCCATAGCTTACTGTATATCAATTTATTCAAGTCATTTTACCAGTTTACCATATGATTCTTTACTGTTTTATACAGCCATCTAAATTAAGCAAGATTTTAACCTTGTTTCTTATAGTTTTTCATCTTTTTAATCATATTTATCAACACCAAATCCCCACACAATACTTTTATCATCATATAATCATCATATACATATACAATAGGAAATAAAATACATGATTACGTAATCAAAATAACAAGAAGATGGGGAGAACAATCTTTATACCACCATGATGATGTAGGTTGTGATCAAAACATGGATTTTGATGGAGAAACTTGTGAATAACCAAGACCATCTTCAAGACCACCATTCTTCATGAATACCTTGTGGAAAATCAGCCCCAAGACTCCATGGAAACTCCTCCTTGGATGTTATAATCACCACCAATCAATAGGGTTTCAAAAGGGCTTCATCATGTGTGTAAATAACACATGATTTCATGGTTGAAAATTGATCAAAATGGGTGTTATGGTGTGGAAGTAGACGGCACATTTGAGAGAGAAAGGGAGGAGATGAAGTTGTTTGCATGTTAGAAATGGAAGCAAATGGTTTTTGATAGTTGGTTTTGTGATGTTGTAAGCTTACATTGTAAGCTAAAAGGACAAGTGTTTAGCTTATTAGCTAAACTTTGACACCTAAGTGGTGTGTTGTGAAGTGTTGGACGTCCCATATATGGGGGTGGGGCAAAAGTTATTTTGTCTCATCCCCAATTATTTACGGGTACTCCTCGATTCTAGTTTCCTTGATTTGCGTGCCCTCGGGTCGTTTTACGAAAAACGTTTTTATAAATTATGAATCAACGGCATAAAACGAATCTAATAAAAATTGTTTCATCAAAAACGGAGTTCAAAAACGTAAATACGTAATCCTAAGGTGTCCGGTTTAGTCGTAAAGGACGTTAAATTATAATCGTAAGTCCTAATCTCTTCTCGTAAATTTGTGAGTTTATGAACCAACACAAATTTAAAACTCCAAGATAATATTCACGGATAAATTTATTTTCTGAAATGTCGGACTGTCACCAAAGACGGTATATGTAAACGTGAGCACGTAACGTAGAATCCTCCGGTTTAAACGTAGTTGATGCTACTTCAAGACGTAAATCCATATTTCTTCCCAAAAATAAGTGAGTTCATAATATAACATTAAAATAATATTTTCAAATGATAATTGAGAATAAAATATCAACCATAAATTGACGGATTGTCACAATTTGTGTATAAGGGAATAATTTCTTAAAAATCATTTGATAAATTATCTGTCAAAACATATTTTCACTTTCTTTTTGGTTAAACCCTAAGCCTTAATGGCTCTAAATTTTTAAGAGTCAATATATTCCATTATCTATTAATTACACAGTTATTTAATGTAAAGGATTAAGTCTTAAATCACATGTTAAATATTCAAGGTACAGGTTTTCATTGTTCGACCAATTCAGGGAAGTTTATAAATAATTATTAACTCATTCTTATTCTTATAAATAAACAAATGGTCCTTAATGATCACAAGCATGAATTTATCAAATTATAGCCCACACACGTGATTCACCAAATTTATGAATGCTACATGTGTATTAGTTAATCCAAACGACATCACGGGAAACTCATAATGTTCATTACGAGTTCTGGATGTAGTGATTGGAATAGATAATCTTTTTCGCAGATGCGAAGTTGATGATAACCATGCCGAAGATCAATATTTTTAAAACATACGCTAGAACCTTGTAAATTATCGAACAAATCTATCATCTTGGGTAGTGGATATAGATTTTTAATCGTCAATTTACCTAGTTCACGGTAATCAATAAATATAAGAAATAATAACACCATAGCTCTTCATGATGACGAGCTTGGTAGAATAAAAGTCTTCTCCTACAACTCCCTCAGTTGTAGGGTAATTCTTTTAATCTAGATGGTGCTGACGTACAGTGCACATGCCACAGGTGCAACACCGAGAATATAATCAATACTAAATTCAACTTGCCTTAATGGCGAAAGTCTAGGTAACTTACCAACAAATACCTTCTAAAGTTTCAGATAACAGAAACATCTTTTAATAAATTCAGATTAGGTTCTTTCTAGATTATAATATCTATGACTAGTTCACAACCATTCATTGTATAATTTCAAGTCTAAATGCAGGATATGGTCATCCATCAAGAATTATTAAATAACTTTTGATAATCAACATCTTATCTTTTAGGGGAATTCTACTCGAGTTCCCATCAATTAAGACAATGTCGTCATGTCATAATCAATCAATCTATTCTACTGGCACTATCAACTTTCCAGTTTCATTACCGTTGATAAGATGTGAACTTCTCAAAAGACTAATAATAACTCATAATCCTTCACAAATTCAAGGAAATCTGGAGACATAACTAACCTTAAAATGGTAAGGTCAACGCATAATCTACGCGAGAGAATTTGAAATCAGATACAGACGAAAACATTTAATGAATATGAATATATCTCATGTTTTCATGAATTGAGTACGCATTCGAAAGCTCCTCGGATCGTTACCCAGGTCATTCAAATGAAACCAAATCAAAAGAAATGATAGGAACGTCGATACATCCAGTCGGGTATCAACACTCGGTAATCAGATAATTTTCCTAAGAATCTCACCACGGGAGAATTGGACAAGAAAGAATTGTCAATTGTCAAATAAGACTGTGACAATCTAACATTTTCAGGTAGTGAAATATTTTCTCGTATAATATTTTGAAACTTATTTTTGTGTTGGTTGACGAACTCACAATTTACGGATTCAAATTTGGGCTTACGTGCATAATTTGGCGTCTTTTACGACTAAACCGGAAACCTTAGGATTACGTATTTACGTTTTTGAACTCCGTTTTTGATGAGACAATTTTTAATGGATTCGTTTTGTGACGTTGATTCATAATTTATAAAAACGTTTTTCGTAAAACGACCCGAGGGCACGCAAATCGAGAAAACTAGAATCGAGAAATACCCGTAAACTAGTGACATTGGACAAAACACATTGTCCCATCCCACTAGCTTAGTGTGGACGGCACACTTGACACCACACACTAAGGTGGCATCAAGTTAAGCTAACTTACAGCAAGTGTAAGCCTAGCTTACATTTTAAGCTTTCAACTTTCCACTAACTCCCAAAACTAGCAACTAGTTTCTCATTCAACCATTTCTTACATGAAAACCAACATCAAACTCTCTCAAACTACTCCCCCTTGCCGTCCAAAATTAAGCAACAAACACCCATTTTGATCTCTTCTAGCCATGAAACATATGTTTACTAGCTCTATTAAGGAGTTCTCTTGAAGCCTTGCTCATTTGGTGGCCATATTAACATCATTGGAGGTGATTTGCTTGTGTCCTAGGGCTGATTTCCCAACATATGTTCTTGATATTTGATGGTCTTGGAGTTACTTGTTGTGTTCATCAAGTTCTTGTCTTCCAAAAACAAGAAAAACACTTGGTTGGTAAAGAAGATCATCCTCTCCATTTTTCTCTTGTTATTTTGTAAAGAATAAATGTATTTTATTTCATTTTGTATATGTATATGATGTATATATGATGATAAAAATGTTGTGTGGGGATCAAGTGTTGATAAATATACTTAAAAATGTTAATAACTATAAGAAATGAGGCTAAAATCTTGATTATTTAGTTGGCTGTATAAAAACAGTAGAAAACTAAAACATGAACTGATAAAATTGCATGGTATGATCCATTTACAGTAAGTACAAAATTTTATACACATGTGAGAGTTGGCCATGAAATGGAATCAAAATAATGAGTGAGATATGATCAAAATAAGTTAGGTGGTCTAATCTGAATAAGCAGTTTTGTAGGGACTGTTAAGGCATGATAAACTTAACATGGGCAGTAGCTATAGCTAAGTTAAATGTAGAACATAATATGAAGAACATGTCACCCAAAAATGAGCTTCTAATTCATTATAGAACTCTAGATATGGTAAAAATGGTGAACATGAAGATAAAAATCAGATTTTTGGAATTAATGTTTATTATTATTATATAAGCACTCACATTTTAATGTATAAAATGTAAAAATAAAAACCCACTAACTTATAAAACTTATTTATATAACTATATAAAAGGTTAATTAAATGGGTAAATTATATAAATGGTGGTGAAATAATATTTATAGGTAATAAAAACTATAAACTTGATTTTTACGACTTTTTCGGCTATCTCCGTAAAATTAACGTTTTTCGCCAAATAAAACTTAGACGACCAAACCCGTCTAATGTAAAGTTTATAAAAGTCATATACTGATATATAAGTAACTAATACAAGTAAAAACCGATAAAACCCTAACTATAAGAAATACGGACATTTACGAGCTAACTAAACATATTTGACTAATAATTGGACTAAATAAGATAAAAACTTATAAAAAGAACTTATTGGGCTTAACACATTTGGGCCCAACATGGAAAGTATACATACTGATAATATAGGTATAAAATGGATTAAAACAAGTTAAAGAACTTATACTAAGCTTAATGGAATTAAAATAGGTAAATAGGTAAAGACTAGTAAACTAGTAAAACGTTACCAAGACGTAAACGCTAAAATGAGTAAACAAGGATGTATAAGCCCACTTGATCATCATCATATGTACAAAATCATCATATGTATATTGTTATTTTGATAAAATTCATTGGACCGAGTCTAATACCGATTATTATAAGTCATCCCGAGTCAAAAGTTATGATATTTTAAAGTTTGAGGCGTACCGGGTGATGAAAATCACAAGGTACGGGTTTTTGTCAAAATATAGGTCGAATGTCTAGGATTGTAACTAGAGTTCTAAAAATGTTTGGAAGTTGTTCTTTGGTCCTAAACCTGTACAAAAGAGTATATTTTCAAGTTTAGGAGTTGGTGTTTCAAGTTGAGTTGACTAAATAAGCCAAAGTCGAGTTGCACTTGGAAGGTGCAAATTTGTCCAAAATATTAAGGTATAGAGATGTGTTGGGCAGAAGGTCTTAGAAGTGAAAACTTTTTATGAAATTTGGTATGGGGTTTCTACAGATTATAAGTGATTTTTACAAATTTTCTCAGATTTTTAGGAGTGGTCTAAGTGGGGTAAAACAGCCCGTACATTCGGTATGTACCGGCAGAATTGTAAAATGAGTAATAGTTTTAATAAAGTATAAAAATGGCTCGTGTCTAGTAAATATCACTTGTATGGATTTTTGGCGTGAGTTTATATGAACCTTGAGTGTTCTTAATTATGTACATACAGTACTTGAAGGTACTTGAATGTGTTGATTCATTACGTGTTTATTCGTTAGGTGTTGTATTTGATTTCCCGGGGCATCCTCATCGTCGGTGATCGATTTCGTTTACGCCGTAGTTACTAATACTACCACTACTACTTAAGGTGAGTCTATAGCCTCGCTCTTTACTTATTTCAAATGTTTTTACCCGCGAGGGGGATACATGCTATTTAAATGAAAATGAACATAAGTCATGAATGATTGTTGGACCCGAATGTTGCCTTGAAATTGTGTTGAGTACCTAGTTGCAAAAGGCCCTAATTTCATGAACTATTAACTATTGTCTTGCCCTTGCGAAGGGGGAAATAGCCGCTTATACAAAGTGATAGTACTATGGGGTTGACTACCCTATCCGAGACGAGGGCTAGTACGTTGATACCCCCTGCGGACGGATAATTTGTGATAAGAGATAAGGTATAATTGCAACTAATGCCTTTAGTAGGGGCACTGGTTTCATCTGAATCACGCCGGTAATTATTACGCGGGTGATTGAGTTAACGGATTAGTGTCATGAGCTTAAACACAATTGTCATATCCTTGAATAATAGATTGTTTGCGCGACAATGCTATTGAATGATCAAGATTGGTTTTTTATACTTATGTTCAACTTATGATTTGATAAACCTATAGATTCGCTCAACCTTTGTGTTGACAGTTTTAAGCATGTGTTTCAGGTAACCAAGATTGATAGCAGCGGAGCATGCGAGGATGGAAGTTGTTGTGGCTTGGCGGTCTACTTGTTTTTCCACCCTTATTTAACTTAAAACTCTTTTATTATTCTGTCATGTGAGCAAAAATGTACTTTTGGGTTGAGATTCAGTGGGGACCTAACGCAAACTCTGTTTAGTATTATCTTGGGATTTGGAAAACTGTAGACTTGTATGATTTTAATAATATTCAAATTTATGTTTAAACTTTTACGTCTCTTTGAGTCGTTTAATATAGCTTATGTGTGATGATAACTAAGTAGCACCCAAATGTTGTAGTTCCGCTGCGCATAGCATTTGTTGGGGGTGTTATATTTTATACTATATTAGTTTGAGTGCTTATATAATACTATTAAACATTAATTCTTCAAAATCTGATTTTTAGTTTCATCTTCATCATTTTTATCATATCTTGAGTTCTATAAGGAGATAGAAGCTCATTTTTGGATGGAATAAACTTCATATTATGTGCTACAAATAAGTTAGTTATAGCTACTGCTCATTCCATGTCTAACTATCCTTAACAGTCCCTACAAAACAGACTATTCAGATTGGTACACTAATCTTGTTTTGATCATATCTCACTCATTTTGATGATTCCATTGCATGGCCAACTCTCACATGTGAATGACATCTAACACTTACTGTAAATGTATTCCACCATGCAATTTTATCAGTTCATAACTTGGTTACTTACTGTTTTTATACAGCCAACAATTTAAGCAAGATTTTAGCCTTGTTTCTTATGGTTTTTCATCTTTTTAAGCATATTTATCAACACTAGATCCCCACACAACATTTTTATCATCATATATTCATCATATACATATACAATAAGAAAGAAAATACATGATTACATAATCAAAATATCAAGAGGATGGGAAGAACAATCTTTATACCACCAAGGTTGTATAGTTTATGATCAAGGCTTGGATTTTGATGGAAGAACTTGTGATAGATCAACACCAATCTTCATGGCCACCAATACTTGTAAACTTTATGTAGAAATCAGCCCTTGAACATCATCAAATCACCTCCTTGGATGTTAGAATCACCTCCAATCTTCAAGGCTTCAAAGGTTCTTTATCTTATGTATGAATAACATAGGATTTGTGGTGTAAATTTTGATCAATATGGTGGTGGTGGTGGTGGAAGTGGACGAATTTTAGAGAGAGGGAGGAGAGAGTTGTGAGTTTTTGCATGGATGGAAATGAAGTGAATGGTTTGGTTAGATGGTTTTGATGTTGATGTTGCTTACTTTGTAATCTTAGCTTACAAGTGTAGTTTGGTAGCTAATAACTTGACACCTTATGGTGTGAGTAGCTAGTTTTGTCGTCCCATATTGGGGGTGGGGAAAAGTGGTTTTGTCTCATCCCCAATTATTTACAGGTACTCCTCGATTCTAGTTTCCTCGATTTGCGTGCCCTCTGGTCGTTATACGAAAAATGTTTTTATAAATTATGAATCAACGACACAAAACGAATCTAATAAAAATTGTCTCATCAAAAATGGAGTTCAAAAACGTAAATACGTAATCCTAAGGTTTCCGGTTTAGTCGTAAAGGACGTTAAATTATAATCGTAAGTCCAAATCTCTTCTCGTAAATTTGTGAGTTTATGAACCAACACAAATTTAAAATCTCAAAATAATATTCACGGATAAATTTATTTTCTGAAATGTCGGACTGTCACCAAAAACGGTGTATGTAAACATAAACACCTAACGTAGAATCCTCCGTTTTAGACGTAGTCGATGATACTTCAGGACGTAAATCAAAATTTCTTCCCAAAAATAAGTGAGTTCATAATATAACATTAAAATAATGTTTTTAAATAATATTTGAGAATAAAATATCAACCATAAGTTGACGGATTGTCACAGAATATGTCTTTAGGCATGAGTATGTGTTTTTGAATCTTTGACTTTGCTGAGTACACCGTAATGCCACCTTCTCGAGACAAACCATAGACACGAACTGAATGGATTTGACATTCGTCCTAAACTGGTAGCGTCTTACCTCCGGTCGGTGAAGACCGTTATAAGATATTAAATATCGTACATGTGATTAGGTAGATTCACTAAGAAAATCCTTGACATGGTTTCGCGGCTGTACTAGCCGTTCTCTTTACTCGACCGTCTCAAAGCAAGACTGCGAACATAAAGATTGAATCAATTGGATACATATTCGCTTGATTAAAGTCATCAATTCAAATTCCTGGAACAAGTTTGATTATTGAAGAATCTTACCATTGTTGCTTTCCAGTTGACACAAGCTTGATTCATAAGAATCTCGCAAGTCCCCTACCATAGCGCTGTTTGAGGTTGACGCTAGAAGGATTTCCATTCGTCATTGTGAATATTAATGAATATCACTATGAATGTTCTGGCACGATCATAAAGATATTGCGTATAATCCTGAAACGAGTTTGAATCAATTCAGAATCAAACCATTGTTGCTTTTCAGTTTTACATATGCTTAATTCATAAAGAATCTTACATATGACCTACCGTAGTGTTGTTTGATGTTAACACTAGAAGGATTTCCACTCATCATTGTAAATACTAAGTAGTATCACTTTGAGTGTTCTAGCAATATCACAAGGATATAGCGTAGGACTCTCTTTATCGTGATTCCATGTGTCCTAATGAGATTTGATTGATCTCTTGGCTCTAGACTCGATTTATGCACTTTTAGTGGTCGGAGGCTGGAGCAGATGCCACCTATTCAATATCAACTATCTCGTAGTGACAAAGCTAATAGAAATCGTGTTGTTCTCCGTGACAATAAAACAAACTTCTCTTCAGAGAAGCTTTAGTCAGCTAGGGAAGGGTTGTGCATTACGTCACTAGGTCCATGATGTGTAGTCTTCATGATGTGTTGACCCGGTTTCTGTCTAAGTTGTATAGAGGGATAATTTCTTTTCACCCTTGATCCTTACATTTATTTTTCATTCTTCAACCCCTTTAATGCTTACCAATACATCATTACTAGCACCTTGTTGTGATTGTTCCAGTGCTAGCTTCAGTACTTAGTCTGCATTCAGCTACGTTCACATTCTACTCCATCTTTCCTATGGACTTCTAATAATCTATTAGAGTGTCCATGGGAAGATCCCTCTGGTTCTGGTTGGACCGTAGGAAATAAACCTAACCACCTTTTTGACACCAATAACGTCATGAATTAAAGATGTTGTGGGTATGAGATCGTAACCATAAAAACCACTTCAAATGTCTAACAAGGTGTTTGAAAAACATTTAACACCTTGATAGTTTTGTCGTTTCAGAATTGCTCCCCCTTCACATGTGCATTGATAATCGAAAGTGTTTTGCACATGTGGGTAAGAGTTGAAAGTGCTTGAGTCTTGCAAAATAGATCACATTTTAATCACATTTTCTCCCCCTATCTCTAATATATAAAATCATTTGATATTAGAGATACCAAATTTGATTAAAATATATTGTAAAAAATAGTCTTGAAAATCTTCGGGAGAAAAATGTGTCTAACATAGCATGAATTTTGAAAGCTCTCCCTCAAAAATTGATCCATTTTAATTGTCATTGTGAGGATGTGATAAATATATCGCTTTTTGAGGATGGGAGTTGTTGAACACACAATTTTTGAAAGATTTTGAATTATCATTGAAAAAAACTCTTGAAAAAATTGTGTTCAACGCTTTTTGAAAAATCTCAAAATTCCAAATTTTGAAGAAATGGATTTTCAAACGCATAACCTTGAGCTCATATACTTTGAATTTCTTGACGAATCCACTCAAGTGTAAGAAGATTTATCTTCTTTTGTTGAGGGTAATGGCATTAAATCGTACACTCCCCCGTGAATATCGATCCGGGTTGCAAACTGAAAGTGATTACAAGCCATTGTGTTGAGCTCAAAACGTTGAATGTTTTGTCAAAAGCTCAACCCAAGATAGATTGCTCTACCTGTTGTCGGAAAAATTGTCCAAAATAGACATTTTACTTTATTAAATAGAAATGACATGTTCTGAAAAAATATTTACAACTTTCATTCGAGCTTTATGTACACACTCGTGTCGTTATTGAGCGACATTTCTAGGCACGTCCATATTATCGATACTGAAAGACATGTCGAGAAAAATATTTTTGGATTTTGAAAGATTTTTAATTTTGTGTTTTGCTTTTATATGTTTTATAGTTTTTTTATTTTTCTTTTTCAATGATATTTACAAATAGATGTTTGATAGACGAATCAAGCAGGCACCTTTACCAGAATCTCCAGGTCTGCTAGAGTCAAACATCTCATACCAATTTGCCTAACGAGGTACTCAAACCTATCTTTCGATAGATCTTTGTTAAACAAGTCGGCTAATTGGTAATCTGTTCCAACAAAGTATAATTCAACAATACCTCTTTCAACTTGTTCCTTTATGAAGCGGTATCTGACATCGATGTGCTTCGTGCACGAATGCTCAACCGGATTGAAGGAGATGGCTATGGAGGACTTTGAGTCACAGTACATGGGTACTTTATCAAAGTGGAAGCCATAATCCGTGAGTTATGTTCTCATCCAAAGAACTTGAGCACAACACGCAGATAGAGACACATACTCTGCTTCGGCTGATGATAGTGACGTGCAATCCTGCTTCTTAGAAGACAATCCCACGAGCTTATCTTGACCTAGAAATTATGCACCATCAGAAGTACTTTTTCGTGTATCAAGACACCTTACATGATCAAAATCTGAATAGGCCGTTAGAAAGAAACCGGTTTCCCTCGGATGCCAGAGTCCCAAATGAATGGTATTCTTGAGGTACCGAAAGATTCGTTTAACCTCCTTGAGGTGCTTTTTAGTGGGTCGTGCTTGATATCGGGCACTATAACACGTAGCATGTGATATATATGGTCTGCTTGCTGTTAAGTACATAAGTGAGCCGATCATGGAACGATATCTCGTTTGATTTGTGGCATTACCCTCCAAGTTAGCATCTAGCTAAGTGGTTGATAATGGTGTCCCAACGGGGTCACATGAAATCATACCATGCTTTTTGATTATCTCTTGACAATACTTATCTTGGTTAATAAAGATACCACATGGGGATTGGTGAACTTGAATTCCTAGAAAGAATTTTAGTTCGCACATCATTGACATTTCAAATTTGTTGTACATTACTTTTTCAAACCATTTTGAAAGTTTTGGGTTTGTAGACCCAAAAATAATGTCATCAACATAAATCTGCACAAGCAAAATGTCATCCCCATATTTATAAGTCAACAAAGTTAGATCAATAGAACCTTTTGAGAAACCTTTAGATACCAAAAATTTCGAGAGCTCATCGTACCACACCCTTGGAGCTTGCTTTAGTCCATATAGTGCTTTATGGAGACGATACACCTTGTCAGGATAATGAGGATTAACGAATCCTTCCGGCTGCGTGACATATACTTCTTCCATCAAAGTACCGTTAAGAAAAGTTGTCTTCACGTACATTTGATAAATAATGAATCCCTTATGTGCAACATAAGCAAGGAAAATCTTGACCGCTTCCATACGAGCAACTGGTGCAAATGATTCTTCAAAATCAATTCTCTCTTTCTGGGCATACCCCTTAGCCACTAGCCTAGCTTTGTTCTTGATGATCCTGTTTTCTTCATCCATCTTGTTTTTCCAAATCCAACGAAGATTTAATGGAATCACATCGTATGGTCTGTCAACAAGTTCCCAGACCTTAAGTCTTTCAAATTATTGAAGTTCATCCGTCATCGGCTCAATCCAAGCATGATCAGTCATGGCCTCTTTGATGTTTTTGGTTCAGTTGTACTAATGGCGAGTGCGAACATACAAACATCGCCATCGGTTTCTAGTTGTCGTCTAGTACGAACAGGCTGTGAAAGGGTTTCCAATTACATGAACCAAAGGATGATCTCGGGTCCTATGATGTGTTGAAGGATGTCATTGGTAGAACGTATGCATATTTGATGGATCAACATGGCGAGTAGAAGACTCTCCAGTTTCATGTACCAATGTACCGAATGGGTTGTGAAAATCGTCATCATCAGATAATGCATCGCCTGCTTGATTTGTGTTCTCTGGAGCAATGACAGTAGTTGTGGATGTTGTAGGATCGATTGTTGCAGTGATATTCTGAGGAGGTAAATCTGCAGCAACGCGTGTTGAAGTAGATGAAGTTGTATCCTTTTGTTGACGATGATCGATATCATCATTCTTATCATGAGAGACGGTGGAAGATTTTGATAAAACATGTTTCTCCCCCGTGAAATATTCATCAAACATTGGTCCATATAACATTTCCAACTCTTCAAGTGTCGTGCCCACTGTCATATCTTGTAAAACCCGCATGCTTTTACCATGCATAGTACCCTTAGGATCGTACGTACTAGATTAAAAGTTTCCTAATATAGCATGATTACGATTACGTGTTAGGAGTTACGTATTACGTACGTGTTAGAACACGATAAGTATTTACTATGCACGATCACGTAATAATTATTTAACGATAATTAATCACGAACATGCGATCATGAAATCATGAACGTAATTAAAACACGAACTATTATTAATTACGTATATATATTTATTACGAGCGTAATTAAATATATTAGATCACGGTATTTACGTAATGAGAACATTTAAAACACGAACATAAATAATCACAAACGAGTAACTAAATAACGAGACACGGAAAAAGGTACGGGTACCCCAAGTGGGGTCCCTACCTGCGGCCAACAAGGACAAATGGGCCAAGCCCATTTGTCAAATTTACTAAAGGGGGCTATTTACTTTTTCACTACTCAAATAAACTTTACAGAAGATTTTAAGAAAACCTAAAACCTCCTCCTTCCTTTGTATCTTTGTGCCGCCACCCTAAAAACACCATACAAGGTGATTTTTGATCTTTGATCTTGAAGTTTTGGTGATTGATCGTGTTGGTTCTTCGTCCTCTTGATCCACGAATTCGGTAAAATCTTTTTAAACCTTTTTCTTTTGATTTAATCTTTTTATAAATTATGAACATGTGATGTTTTTATAAAAACATAATCTTAATACCTTATAAAACATTTAGACCATTTTCTAAATTTAGTAATCTTAAAATTTTAAGCCTAAAACATTTCTTCTTTGGGAAAGTTTATGCATACAATGTTTAAAAGTCATTCAAAATCCTGGGAGTTATGCATACACATTTAAGAAAATTAAATATCTTATATCATAATTTAAAAGTGTTTATTATGTAGTAAATGTATACGTTTTTTCTAATGTTCGGTCAATAACAACCCTTAAAAATTAAATTTCTTTAAAACCATGGTTGTAACCGTCCTCCCATATTGTAACAGCACATATCAATCTTAATCTTAATCTTAATACCTTATAAAACATTTAGACCATTTTCTAAATTTAGTAATCTTAAAATTTTAAGCCTAAAACATTTCTTCTTTGGGAAGTTTATGCATACAATGTTTAAAAGTCATTCAAAATCTTGGGAGTTATGCATACACATTTAAGAAAATTAAATATCTTATATCATAATTTAAAAGTGTTTATTATGTAGTAAATGTATACGTTTTTTCTAATGTTCGGTCAATAACAACCCTTAAAAATTAAATTTCTTTAAAACCATGGTTGTAACCGTCCTCCCATATTGTAACAGCACATATCAACTAAACTTATAAAAACCCATTGCACAACCTTTTTAAAGCATGCATAAGACGGTTTTGGCTGTCATTTTTGGTTTCAAACCCCTCGAACATACAACTCTAACCCTTTGCTGCCACTATATTCTAAAATTACTACATCTACATCTTCGTCACAACATATGTAGTCTGCTTATGTTTAAATTGTTTTTGTTGTTTTATTTTGGTGGTGTTGCGCTGAAATTGTGTGTGGCACACGTTTATATATTTTAGCCGATCGTGTTGAATGTGCAGTGATTTTTTTATCATAATTCACTCGTTTGCCTAAAAATATAGTCACATGTACCCGTCGCCGCATTGCGCGGGTACGCGTGCTAGTAATTAATCATGGATCTAACATGTTTTGGTGTTAAATAAAATCAAAAGAGTGTTTTTAACGGGTGTTTGTTTTGGCCGCAGGCTGCAACCGAACCCGAATGGGTTTCGGTTTGCCAAGCCGACCACCACCAAGACCATATGGTCTTGGTTGGTACGTGTGGGTCCCACGGCAGCAAGGGAAACACGGGGTACCCCGAGTTGGTTCGGGGTACGGTGTCGATTTCATGTCCGGTTCATGTTTTTAGCATAGATCCGGTTCATGGTGTATGTTAGTTTTTTAATGTTTATGATCTTAGGTTAAAATTAAATTATTAAAATGATGTGATTAATTTAATAACATGACTTAGGTTATTTAATTATTAATGATCATGAAATTATTTTAACCTAAGTATTTATATATTTAAGACTTATAATTAATTAATTATTTAAAAACCATAGATATAATTAATTAATTAACATGACTTAGGTTATATTATTAATATATAATAATACATAATTTAACCTAAGTATTTAACTTTTTTAAATAAAAACATGTTATACTTTAATTAAATATTTTAACCTATAGTTTAATTTAATTACATGAATTAATTATTAAACTATACACTATATCATATGACTTAGAAAATAATCATGAAAACACTTAGGCTTATATACTTAGCTTATTTAATCAGCTTATTTCTAATTATGGAAACTTTCTATTTTTAGAAACATAATTAAATAAGGCAGCTAATCTATTTATGGAAACTTTCTATTTTTAGAAACTTATCTATTTTAAGCAGTAAATCTATTTTTGGAAAACTTTCTATTTTTGGAAACTTTCTATTTTTGGAAACTTTCTATTTTTAGAAATTTTCTATTTTTGGAAACTTTCTATTTTTGGAAACTTTCTATTTTTGGAAACTTTCTATTTTTGGAAACTTTCTGTTTTAGGAAACCAGCTATTTTTGGAAAGTTACTTATTATTTCACAGTAAGTATAATAACACATGAAATACCAGAAATACTTAATTAGATTAAACAGAATATAAGATTTAACACAGTTTAAGGCTTAAAACAGTAAAACATGGTAAGAACACATAAAATAAGCTAAGACATGACATAAAACCAGCTATGTATTTAGTAAGCAGATACTTATTCATGTACGTATTTATATAGCACTAGTGATTCAGAAGTAGGATTCCTCGCAGTTCGTCTTTCTCGTTCACTGGACATAAGGTACGGATTCCCGTCCTTTTAGTATGGACATTCTTTCCTTATTAGGATTCCCCGTATGCAGCCAATTGTTTTCCCGTAGTATAAGTTATGTGTTTGATTGCTTATGTTTAATTAAGATTACCTATAGCCATATACATGCATGACCAGTTTCACCTAGTTATGGAGGTACGATAACCATAACATTAGAGGCACTGATGTTATGACTTCACCACGGCGGAGTGATTGCTCGTAGCGTCCCTTCAGCTTTTGGCCATTTAGTTATATTTATCATGTGGGGCGTATGGGTGCATCCTAGTTACATGTTTTATTCAGGATTACATGGTGAATGTGGTGTGTGCCTTGCATCCTTCACAAGGAGCTGATCCCTCCTACCCAAAAACCAGTATATTAAATTAGAGGCAACCCCTCTAATTTGCATGATAAGGTCACCCCTCCAATTATTCATGCACGGTGGATTTTTCATGACCTATATTGGCTAATGGTAAAATATGATAAACAGTTTTTATAAGATAAACGTAAGACTTTCAAACTATAAAACCAGTTTTTTCAAGACTTAACCAGGTTACTCGGGACTTAGTTTCTTTTGTTGTTATTATGTTATATGCTTATCTTATTCATGCTTTATTGTACATCCGTGCACTGAGCGTATTTGCTTAGCCGTTTTCCTTTTCTATGTTCCCAAAACGGTAGGTACTCAGGGACGCTCGTAGACACTAAGAGTACGTGCATATGGACTGGAAGCTGTCTAGCCTTCTTTACATTATGCATTTCCTTTCTTTTGATACTTATGCTTTGGACATTGTTTAGTCCTTTCCTTTATTATACTATGTCTGTGTGTGATGAGCTTTGCTTTTGGACTACCGAAGTTTGATTCCGGTATTTTCCTTTTATGGTCAAGTAATGTTTAGACATTTTTCCTTGTATGCTTTGATGACACGCCATAATTCCTGTGATATTTCCATTTCCAAAATGGGGTGTTACAATTATGGTATCAGAGCCAAGGCTTCGACCTGTAGGCTCTCAAATATGACCTGTGATTAGTGGGTAGTCACTACGGTCTTCCTAGAACTGACAGTTGTTTTCATGCATTCATCATTTTTAAGCATACATATACATGTCATTGTTGCAGGGTTTTTGACTAAGTAATGGTTGGTACATGACTGGCCCTATTTACTCGCATCTGTTTTATCGAAACTTTTAGATTTGGGATCGACCCATAGGCGTCCCCTCGCTATGTCTTTTGTTTTGGGTGAAGTGACCAGAGGCGTTCACTCTCGAGCATACAAAAGGTTTTCATAAAACTGCATCATGCATTCATACAAAAATTTTCTTGCATAAAATTTTTCTCGTGAAATTTTAGTTTAAATTTTTTTTCATGTATATATCTATATTTTATGTTTTGATCTGTTTAATCATACGTTTTATGTCATACTGTCAGATGGCAAACGCAAATAATATCTGGGAAATATTTGCAGCTGCTGATGCGGAAATGCAAGACGCTCTTCTTCATAACGACGGTTATCCTCCCCCGCCTAAAATCTTTCCCATGGAAGGAAGGAATCGGCTCATGAGGGAATACTATAGCCTCAGACAGCGACCTGAGGAAGACAATAATGACTTCATGCAACGTTTACTTCGCTATGCTGGTGTCCTGAGAACAGCTGCGGGTACCACTGAAGAACAAGCAATACATTTTTGTTGGGCTCTTATCCAAGGATTGCAAATAACTTATCAGGTGCTCCGTTGGATACGATAGCACAAGTGGCCGATGCAGCACGAAAACTGGAGATGCTGCAGGAGATAGATAAGTTCGGGGAAGCTGAAAGACCCGACAAGAGGTAAAAATTCGTATTCAAGCGGTGATCAATCCGTATACTTTCCATATGTCAATTATTCATCTCTTTAACTGTATCTTCCAGGCAGAAAACTGGGGACCGGTCTCAGCCGGCTACTCAGCAGCAGCCTCATCAGCCCAAGGGAAACGGTCAGACTAACGACCGTTCTACTACGGATAGGCGTGGCGGTAATGACAATTACCGTAACAACGCCGGGCACTCCAACAACAGCAGGTCCTAATACTTACGAAATTCCTTATGTTTTATGTTATAACTCATATTCTGACACTTCAGCCAACTTCTACCAGGAACCATGGAAACGGTAGGGACAAGAACCAGAGAGGTTCGCAGCCTAGCCGTCCAGCTATCACTGGTATTCAATCTTACGATTATCCGCTTTGTCCTTTGTACCCAATTACCATGTCTTATGTAAAATGTTTTATCAGGTTCCCAGCCAGCTAGAGCACCTGCTGGAGGATACACTCATCCTCTTTGCTCTACTTGCCATCGTAGGCACCCAGGACCATGTCGCCATAATACTGATGCGTGCTTCAAGTGTGGTCTTCCTGGCCATATTATGAAGGATTGCCATAAGGGCGGGATGGAGGGTACATCGGGACATGCTGATACCAAGCCGCCTCCTACTGCCGTGCGTGTCTACACGACATCACGAGACCAGGCCAACAAGTCTACAGGCACCATCACTGGAATCTTGTATATGTATGGTCAAGCTGCATGTGTTCTTTTTGATACGGGTGCTACTCACTCGGTTATTTCTACTGCATATGCTAAGAACAATAGGATGCCTCCCTTGCCACGAGAAAATAGGCTTACTATTTCCACGCCTTTGAGGGACTCTGTATTAATCACCCATGTATACAAGAGTCTTCCCCTAGAATTTGATGATAAGGTTCGACCTGTCGACACACTTCCACTGGACATGAATGACTTCGACATGATTTTGGGCATGGATTGGCTATCCAAGTATCATGCTACCATAGACTGCCATTCATATCGAGTTATCTTCGGTGATGTCAATGCACCAGAGTACATTCATAATGGGTTCATACCCGGACGGTCTGTACAAGTCATATCCACCCTGCAAGCGCGTTCACTACTGTCACATGGATGTGAGGGTTATCTAGCTACGGTTCACGACATGGATGCTGAATCTCCATCGATTCAGGATCAACCTATAGTGTCGGAATTCCCAGATGTGTTTCTAGTAGAACTTCCGGGCATACCACCTGCACGGGAAGTGGAATTCAGTATCGAGCTGGTTCCAGGAGCTGAACCAATCTCCAAGGCTCCTTATCACATGGCTCCCAGAGAGCTGAAGGAGCTGAAGGATCAACTGCAAGAAGTTTTTGAACAAGGTTTCATTCGACTGAGTGCATCTCCATGGGGCGCACCAGTCTTGTTTGTTAAGAAGAAGGACGGCTGTATGCGTCTTTGCATAGACTATCGCGAGCTCAACAAGATTACTATTCGGAATAGGTATCCACTGCCACGCATTGACGATCTGTTTGACCAACTCCAAGGGGCCAAACACTTCTCCAAGATTGATCTTAGGTCAGGCTATCATCAGCTACGGGTCAAGGAGCAGGACATCGCTAAGACTGCCTTTCGTACCCGTTATGGCCACTACGAGTTTGTAGTTCTGCCATTTGGCCTAACAAATGCTCCAGCAATGTTCATGGATTTGATGAACATAATTTTCCATGAATTTCTGGACAAGTTCGTCATTGTTTTCATCGATGACATCCTGATTTTCTCAAAGTCCAAGGAGGAACACGAAGACCATCTTCGTACAGTACTACAAATTCTTCACCAGAAGCAGCTGTATGCTAAATTCTCTAAGTGTGAGTTCTGGTTAGACAAGGTGGCATTTATAGGTCACATTGTATCAGTAGAAGGAATCACTATGGATCCAGCGAAGGTTGAGGCCATTACTAAGTGGCCAAGGCCGACATCAGCGACGGAAGTCCGCAGTTTCTTAGGCTTAGCTGGCTATTACCGTAGGTTCGTGGAGAACTTTTCCCGCCTAGCACTACCATTGACCAAACTGATGCGGAAAGGGGAGAAATTCGTCTGGACTGAAGATCGAGAGAAGAGCTTTGAAGACCTGAAGCAGAAGCTAGTATCTGCACCTATTCTTACTCTACCATCTGGTACGGGTGGATTTCAAATCTACAGCGATGCATCGGGGAAGGGACTTGGTTGTGTTCTCATGCAACATGGGAAAGTGATCGCGTACGCTTCACGGCAGCTTAAGCCTTATGAAGAAAATTACCCCACGCATGACCTGGAACTTGTTGCAGTCGTGTTTGCATTGAAGATATGGAGGCACTACTTATATGGAGAATCATGTGACATTTTCACAGACCACAAGAGCTTGAAGTATATCTTCACTCAGCGTGATTTGAACATGAGGCAGAGGAGATGGTTAGAGTTGTTGAAAGATTATGACATTAATCTACAGTATCATCCCGGAAAGGAAAATGTAGTAGCAGATGCTCTTAGCAGGAGGTCCGGAATGATCAACGGCATTAAAATTGAAGAGGGAATCATCAGAGACTTGGAGCGACTAGACATCGAGATCATGGTACGTGGACAGCACGGTTACTGGGCTAATCTTAGAGTAGAACCCGAGTTACTATCTAAGATCAAGGAAGCTCAGAAGGATGACGGAGAAATCTGGGCGATAGTACAAAATTTGGAGAAGCAGACAGAATTCAGAGTAGATGCAGATGGTATCATATGGCAGGGCACTAGACTTTGTGTTCCTGATGACCAAGAACTCCGGGAAGCTTTGTTAGCTGAAGCTCATAGCTACCCATTCTCGATACATCCTGGTTCGACTAAGATGTACCATGACATCAAGCAGTACTTTTGGTGGAGTGGTATGAAACAGGATGTGGCCACTTACGTCTCCAAATGTCTTACCTGCCAGCAGGTTAAGATCGAGCATCAGCGATCTGGCGGTCTCCTTCAACCGTTAGATATTCCAGAGTGGAAGTGGGACAAAATCACCATGGATTTTGTTACCGGTCTTCCGCCTACCAAAAGGAAGCACGATGCAATTTGGGTTATCGTTGATCGACTTACCAAATCAGCTCATTTCTTACCGATCCGCAAGGAAGATCCGGTAAGTAAACTCGCAGATACGTATAGACGAGAGATCATGAGACTCCACAGTGCACCATTCAGCATCGTCTCAGACAGAGATCCTCGATTCACTTCGCGCTTTTGGAAAAGTCTCCAGAAAGCTTCGGGTACACAACTTAAGCTTAGCACGGCTTTTCATCTTCAAACGGACGGACAGTCGGAGCAAACCATTCAGACATTGGAGGATATGTTGAGATCATGTGCGTTGGAATGGACGGGTGATGGGGACGAGTACATCTGTTTGGTGGAGTTTGCATACAACAACAGTTGGCACGCAAGTATCAAGTGTGCTCCATTTGAGATGTTGTATGGTAGAAAGTGTCGCGCCCCAATCTGATGGGATCAGTTTGGCGAGCGAACACTCGAAGGACCGGAAATCATAGAGATGACCAATGAGAAGATCGCAGTAGCTAAGCAGAAAATTCAGGAGGCACGGTCACGTCAGAAGAGTTACGTCGATAAGCATCGTAGGGATATACACTTTAACGTAGGAGATCACGTCTTCCTTAAGGTTTCGCCGGCACGTGGTGTTAGACGCTTCGGGATTAAAGGGAAGCTCAGTCCTCGTTTCATCGGACCGTTTGATATCATTGAACGAGTCAGTGAAGTATCTTACCGATTGGCGTTACCTCCGCAGCTTTCACATGTACACAATGTGTTTCATGTGTCCTTACTCAGAGGGTACAAGTATCATCCCCTTCACATGGTTCAGTATCCACTGGAACAGATACGTGAAGATCTTACTTTTATAGAAGAACCAGAACGAGTTCTTGACAGACAAGAACGAGTCATGAGAAAGAAGACGATTCCATTCGTCAAAATTCTATGGAGGGATCATACCGAGCGGGAAGCCACTTGGGAAACAGAGGAGTCTATCCGGGCTTCTTACCCTTATTTCATATTTTGAATTCGGGTATGTTCTTCTTTTCTAGTTTACTTTATCTATAATTCGGGGACGAATTATTCTTTTTAGGGGGGAAGAGTTGTAAAACCCGCATGCTTTTACCATGCATAGTACCCTTAGGATCGTACGTACTAGATTAAAACTTTCCTAATATAGCATGATTACGATTACGTGTTAGGAGTTACGTATTACGTACGTGTTAGAACACGATAAGTATTTACTATGCACGATCACGTAATAATTATTTAACGATAATTAATCACGAACATGCGATCATGAAATCATGAACATAATTAGAACACGAACTATTATTAATTACGTATATATATTTATTACGAGCGTAATTAAATATATTAGATCACGGTATTTACGTAACGAGAACATTTAAAACACGAACATAAATAATCACAAACGAGTAACTAAATAACGAGACACGGAAAAAGGTACGGGTACCCCAAGTGGGGTCCCTACCCGCTGCCAACAAGGACAAATGGGCCAAGCCCATTTGTCAAATTTACTAAAGGGGGTTATTTACTTTTTCACTACTCAAATAAACTTTACAGAAGATTTTAAGAAAACCTAAAACCTCCTCCTTCATTTGTCTCTTTGTGCCGCCACCCTACAAACACCATACAAGGTGATTTTTGATCTTTGATCTTGAAGTTTTGGTGATTGATCGTGTTGGTTCTTCGTCCTCTTGATCCACGAATTCGGTAAAACCTTTTTAAACCTTTTCTTTTGATTTAATCTTTTTATAAATTATGAACATGTGATGTTTTTACAAAAACATAATAATTAATCATGGATCTAACATGTTTTGGTGTTAAATAAAATCAAAAGAGTGTTTATAAGGGGTGTTTGTTTTGGCTGTACGCTGCAACCAAACCCGAATGGGTTTCGGTTTGCCAAGCCGACCACCACCAAGACCATATGGTCTTGGTTGGTGCGTGTGGGTACCATGGCAGCAAGGGAAACACGGGGTACCCCGAGTTGGTTCGGGGTACGGTGTCGATTTCATGTCCGGTTCATGTTTTTAGCCTAGATCCGGTTCATGGTGTATGTTAGTTTTTTTAATGTTTATGATCTTAGGTTAAAATTAAATTAATAAAATGATGTGATTAATTTAATAACATGACTTAGGTTATTTAATTATTAATGATCATGAAATTATTTTAACCTAAGTATTTATATATTTAAGACTTATAATTAATTAATTATTTTAAAACCATGGATATAATTAATTAATTAACATGACTTAGGTTATATTACTAATATATAATAATACATATTTTAACCTAAATATTTAACTTATTTAATTAAAAACATGATATACTTTAATTAAATATTTTAACCTATAGTTTAATTTAATTACATGTATTAATTATTAAACTATACACTATATCATATGACTTAGAATATAATCATGAAAACACTTAGGCTTATATACCTAGCTTATTTAATCAGCTTATTTCTAATTATGGAAACTTTCTATTTTTAGAAACTTAATTAAATAAGGCAACTAATCTATTTATGGTAATTTCTATTTTTAGAAACTTATCTATTTTAAGTAGTAAATCTATTTTTGGAAAACTTTCTATTTTTGGAAACTTTCTATTTTTGGAAACTTTCTATTTTTGGAAACTTTCTATTTTTGGTAACTTTCTATTTTTGGAAACTTTCTATTTTTGGAAACTTTCTATTTTTGGAAACTTTCTATGTTTGGAAACTTTCTATTTTAGGAAACCTGCTATTTTTGGAAAGTTACTTATTATTTCACAGTAAGTATAATAACACATGAAATACCAGAAATACTTAATCAGATTAAACAGAATATAAGATTTAACACAGTTTAAGGCTTAAAACAGTAAAACATGGTAAGAACATATAAAATAAGCTAAGACATGACATAAAACCAGCTATGTATTTAGTAAGCAGATACTTATTCATGTACGTATTTATGTAGCACTAGTGATTCGGAAGTAGGATTCCTCGCAGTTCGTCTTTCTCGTTCAGTGGACATAAGGTACGGATTCCCGTCCTTTAAGTGTGGACATTCTTTCCTTATTAGGATTCCCCGTATGCAGCCAACTGTTTTCCCGTAGTATAAGTTATGTGTTTGATTGCTTATGTTTAATTAAGATTACCTATAGCCATATACATGCATGACCAGTTTCACCTAGTTATGGAGGTACCATAACCATAACATTAGAGGCACTGATGTTATGACTTCACCACGGCGGAGTGATTTCTCGTGGCGTCCCTTCAGCTTTTGTCCATTTATTTATATTTATCATGTGGGGCGTATGGGTGCATCCTAGTTAAATGTTTTATTCAGGATTACATGGTGAATGTGGTGTGTGCCTTGCATCCTTCACAAGGAGCTGATCCCTCCTACCCAAAAACCAGTATATTAAATTAGAGGCAGCCCCTCTAATTTGCATGATGAGGTCACCCCTCCAATTATTCATGCACGGTGGATTTTGCATGACATATATTGGCTAATGGTAAAATATGATAAACAATTTTTATAAGATAAACATAAGACTTTCAGAATATAAAACCAGTTTTATCAAGACTTAACCAGGTTACTCGAGACTTAGTTTCTTCCCCTGTTATTATGTTATATGCTTATTTTATTCATGCTTTATTGTACATCCGTGCACTGAGCGTATTTGCTCAGTCGTTTTCCTTTTCTATGTTCCCAAAATGGCAGGTACTCAGGGACGCTCGTAGACACTAACAGTACGTGCATATGGACTGGAAGCTGTCTAGCCTTCTTTACATTATGCATTTCCTTTCTTTTGATACTTATGCTTTGGACATTGTTTAGTCCTTTCCTTTATTATACTATGTTCGTGTGTGATGAGCTTTGCTTTTGGAATACCGATGTTTGATTCCGGTATTTTCCTTTTATGGTCAAGTAATGTTTAGACATTTTTCCTTGTATGCTTTGATGACACGCCATAATTCCTGTGATATTTCCATTTCCAAAATGGGGTGTTACATATCTGCTCTTGGAACATATTCAAGAACCAACTTTGAACTTGACGATTCATTGGTGTGGTCTTGAGTTACGAGTTTTGTGCGGTTTTGCACAGAAGTCTTTTGTCGTTGTGGATCGGGACTTAAACTGCTTTGTTCAAGTGCCATTTCTTGTAATTCATTGAATCGAACATGAATAGTCTCGACTATCAATTTTGTTCTCTTGTTGTAAACTCTATATCCCTTAGAATGAGTTGCATATCCCACAAGAATACATGCATCACCTTTCTCTTACATCTTGTCAAGATTTTCACCATCTCGAATTATGTAACACGGACATCCAAAAACATGAAGGTGTTTGAGTGAAGGTTTGTGATCATGAATAATGTGATATGGTGTCTTTTCGTGTCTTGGGATAATTAAGGAACGGTTTTTTATGTAACATGCGGTTGACACGTCTTCGGCCCAAAAGAATAGTGCAAGTTTGGAAGCGGATAATAATGTTCGAGCAGCCTCAACCAAAGTAAGGTTTCGTCTTTCAACAACGCCGTTTTGTTCAAGTTTTCTAGCAATAGATGGTTCGTGTTCAATCCTTTCGGCTTCAAAATAATTCTTTAGAGTTGAATTCAAGAATTTCGTGCCTCTGTCAGTACGTACCACTTTTACTTGAGCTTGAAGACCACGTTGTATCAGTTTAAGGAAGTCGATGAGAACTTCGGGTGTTTCATACTTAGACCTCAAGAAGTAAGTCCACGTGTACCTTGAGTAGTCATCGACAATTACCTAACATTTTTCTTCCCATTGATGCTTTGAACACGCATGGGGCCACACAAATCTATATGAAGAAGATCTAACCGTCCTTTAGAGCTTGGTGTAGTCTTTCTCTTGAAACTAATCCGTTTTGCTTTACAAAGCTCACAAGAAGAAACAAAGATGATCTTTGATGAATTTCAACTTTGGAAGGCCTCTCACAATATCTTTCTTGGAAAGCAAGTTGATGGTATCAAAATTGAGATGAGATAATCATTGATGCCTTAACCAAGCTTGAGTCGTTGAAGCTTTAGCCATGAAACAGATTGGAGTTGAAGAAGTGGAGTCTTGAAGTGAAATAGTATAGAGATCAGTACCCCGTGAATCGGTAAGTAAGTCATGGCCATCATAATCACGAACAAAACATGTCTTCTTTCTAAAAGCAACCTCCAAATCCGCATCACAGAATTGACCAACCGAGAAAAGATTATGATTCAGCCCTTCGACGTAGTAAACCCTTTTGATTGTGATATTCCCTTGAACCAAATCTCCATATCCTAGGATTAGTGCAAATTGATCATTTCCGAATCAGACCATACCTAGGAACTTCTCCACGAAGTTAACTAGAAGCTTGAGATTCCCCGTCATGTGCTTCGTACATCCGGAGTCCAGTATGAAGAGAATTATTTCGATCACCTACAGAAGTATTAGAACACGATGGATCATTTGCTATATTGGATTCAATGTTAGTTGTGATTTCCGATTCATTAGTTTCCCTAGTTTCAGCACTTAAAGGCACACTAACACTCATTGCACGTTTTCTTTCCTAACTTTAGGCATCCATTTATATCCTGGAGGACACTGATTAGCAAACCACCATTTCCAAGACTTGATCACAAACTCATATAATTCCCTAATTCTGCTTCTAGGGTTCTTAGTGGTGGAGTCTGATGCAATAATTTTCTTAGGGGGGGTATCACCAGAATGGTTCACTTGGCGTTTGGGTTTTCTAGAACTAATAGGCATCACAATTTGCTTCTTTGTTCTAGTATCTACGCCTTTGACATTATTCGAAACACACATAGCATGATTAGCATTGGCACATTTTCCACATTTCACACAAACAAACTTAACATTCAAAGCATTCAAAGTCGAATCATTCAAATCGTCATTACACGTGATTACAGACGTTTTATTCTTAGACACATTGAAATTCCTAGGGTGGTCTTCTACTTACCTTATCTTCCCTTGACTTTTGTTTTGCCAAACCTTTTCATTCATTCGAGTGCTCTTAAGCTGAGGCCAGCTAACACTGGCAGTGGGAACTACTCCTATAGTAAAAGACACACGTCTATTAGTGTTTCAAGAAGTCTAAGGTGATTGACTTTCTTTGTTGTGTGTGGGTTTAGTGGCCAATCGATACATTCATGGTTTAATCACATTTGTGTTCTTAATGCTTTGTGATCGAATATGTGATTTGGGAGTAATCTGTGGTAACTTATCCTTCCCAACCGTCTTGGGGGCAAACCTAGGTTTTGCAAATGCAGAATTGAAGAAAACAGATGGTTTTCCCAAAACAGAAGGTTTAGTCACTTTGTACGCATTGGGTTGTCTTACAACATGATTCTTAACACTAGGTTCCACAATTTTCCCACCCATCTTAGCGACAAGTTTCTTCAACTCTTCGATCGCTATGTTCCTTTCTTGTACCTGAGCTTTCAAACCTTTAATTTCCAAACTCTTTTCATTCGTTTCTCAATACATTTGGGAAAGTTTTTCTTGCAATTTATTATCATGTGGAAAACTTCCGATCTCTTTTTGGAAAGCAAGTTCAAGAGAATGACAATGTTTTTGAAGGAAATCAGTTTTGTGTTGAAGTAACTCAAAAGCCTTTTTATCAACATTTTCTTTTCGTTTCGAATGCTCAGTTTCAAGCCGTTCACACTCTATGATCTTATCAAGATATTTTCATGCAACATCAGAATATTCATCGATATCAGCACAAGATTGAAGAGTAACACACAAAATATCTTTGGAGAGACATTCTTCTAAGAGTATATCATATTCGTTTGAAAACTATGATTTGTCATTTTGAAGTTCCTCAATTTCTTTTTCAAGAGACTCAACATATTTCAAATCATCAAACATTTCAGACCGAATTAATTTTTCAAACTGAAGAACATTTTCTTTTATTATCTTCCTATTTGGTATTAAAAGTTATTTCACAAGCACAGTTATATCGTGAGGAATCTCTGTTTTCCACTTATCATTTTGACGTTTTTGCCAATCGCTTTCAACAATTGATTGAACATTATCAATGTGATGTTTAAGAATACCAAGTGTTTTTCTACTTTTGCTTATAGAAACATCAAGAGGGAAATAGTTAATATATAGAAACATTTTATTTCCTAGTGGAAAATTTTTTCTTCCATTGAATTTTTCGTTGTTTGCTTTCAAGAAACAGATCCTCACGAGACTTCTGTTTTTGTGTAGTGAAAAGACCATAAAGAGTGTTTTCATAAGCATAATTATATGGTTTCACAAAATCTTTATTGACCAGTGATCTACTCTCCTCATCCCAAAGGGACGTCTCTTCACTATCGAGCCTAACTACTGGGCAAGCATGATCGATCCATTCGGACTCATCAGATATATGTGAGGTTCGCAGCTTGAGCTTTTTCGAGGTACTTGGGACTTTCAAAACTAGCTTGACCCTTGAAAAACGACCGAGGTTTGAATAGAGTCATGCATTTTATAAACAACTATTTTCAAATAATCGACTTGGATTATTCGAGATCCGTTACTTTTTCAGTATCTTTTCTTTGTCTATTTTTGGAATCTTGTTTTAATTTTTCAACCTCTTGTTTCTTTTCGTTAAGAATTTTAGTAGAATCGGTGGTATTCATAGAAAGCCTTTGTTCAAGTTCGTTTACTTTTGTTGCGGCAAGGTACATTTTTTGACGTTCATCACTGAATAAAACATTAAATTGATGTTTTTCGTTAGTTAACAAGCCAATAGCGTTGTTGTATTTATTTTCAAAATCGTCCTTTTTAACGTTAGTTAAAAAACTTTTGTACCCATCAAGCTCTTTGTTGCTTTGAAGAAGCTGAGCCCTATAACTATCAATGGTCTCACTAGATTTTATAAGAGCGGCTCTGCTTTCTTCAAAGTTTTGAGTGAGCGTTGTGTTTGCCTTCTTTAATTGCTTTTGAATCTTTCTATTTTCATTGACATCTTTTTGAAAACTAGCAATTAAATTAGCAAGCGCGACACACTCCTCATCATCATACTCATTTGCATGTTGATCATCCTCAAACTCATTATTGCACATGTCTGATGAATCAGGTGTGGTATTGCTATCAATCGTTTGCATCATACCTGTGTCAATTATTTTTGGTAGATCACTATGCTCATGTGTATCACCAAACACATTATATTCATCATCATGTTGTATCTTATCAATTGGCTCAGTATCAAAGATAGGACCATTGTCATCTTTAGTGACGTTAAGGACCTCATGAATCTTTGCCAAGTATGAATAATGTGCCTTGAGTTCTTGGTCGGAGAGTTAATCGTCTGTGTCGTTAAGCATTTCTCCTTTCTCAGCGGATAACTTGATCCCAGCTTCATCTTCTTGCATAGCAGCATCTTTTACTTACGATAACCATAATCTTTAACCCTCTTTGGCTGCCTGCATTCCCTAGCCAGATGCCCAAAACCTCTGCAGTTAAAACACTGAATCCCACTTTATTGCACGACTTGAGTACCAACAGTTACCCTATTTCCAACAATAGTAGCAACCCTCCAATTATCATACTTCGTGGGTTGTCGATCATACTTTGGAGGACTCTCAGCACGCCTTCGTGTGTCATTCCTTGGAGGACTATAAGCATAGTTGTTGCTCTTGTTAGATGATGTTCTGAGGTTGTTGTTGGTGGGTTTGTAGATTTTTTTGTATTGCTTCATAATGAAAGCCATTTGTTGCTTGAATTCCCAATCCTTTTGAGCTAGTTCTTCATCACTGTCTTCTTTGGATGATTGCTCAGGTGTGGGTGATGGTGCTCTTGCAACTTCTTTGCCTTAGGATCTTGATGGAGCATGTGACTTAGAGACTGTGGATGATCATGGTGATGATGATTGAGTAGAGGTGGTCTTTGGAGCATGAGAACGATAATCTAGGTATTGTTGAATGGTAGACACCAAAGCAAGTGGATTTGCAACCTTTGAAACCCGTTCAGTTTGAAGTTCGTTTGCCTCATTCTAAAATTGTTTTAGAATGTCAAAGAGCGTGTGATATGAAACTTCGTCTAACTTTTATTGTTGTTTTACCAAGGTGACAAACCGTGTCCACTCTGGTTGTAGTTGCTATAGAAATTGGACATTGACTTGCATGGTGGAAACTTGAAAGTTGTTTCGGGTCATGTCATTCATCATTGTGTAGAATCAGGAGTAATAAGAATCAATTGATTCTCCATCCTTTGAAGTAAACTTTCCAAAGTTCCAAAACATCTTAGTTTTCACATCTTGTTTGTTAAGTGATTCACCTAGTTTCAATCTTTCAATAGCCGTCCACATTTCTTTAGCAGTAGGGCATGCATCAACCGTGGAATAAATATCATCTCCAATGCCACTGAGAATTAAGTATATTTCTTCCTTCTCTGCATCAAACCAAGCACGGTTCTCTGGTGTAAGGTCGTTTCTCTTTTCATCATGTTCAAAACAAGTATTATGTCGCAATGCCAAAGAATCTGTCGCAATGACACAAAGTGAGCTGTCGCAATACCAAAGAATCTATCGTGATGACACAAAGTGAGATGTCGCAATACCATAGAATCTGTAGCAATGACACAAAGTTACTATGTTGAAATGTGTATCGCAATAAGAAACCCTATCACAACATTGGTTCCAATACGTGTCGTAATCAGAAACCCTAGGCCTTTGCGATGGAAATCAAACCAATCTATCACAATATAGTTACTGTTTCGAGAAAAATGAGTATAAAATGTGATTTTTGCTTAGACATCCGTGATTTTAACCAATCCAAAGCACCCAAATCCCAACCATAACTATGTAAGAGATTGATATCAAGATTTAGAGCACGGAAAACACAAAAAATATTTTGAATCCGAGATGATTTGTAACACTCTCAATTTTCGTATCGGTACAGCGGAAGGATCTTTTAGAGTGTTACGGGATAGCACAATAACTCCAATCATAGACAACACATAAAAATGGTTGTACAAGGTTCAACATACATTCATTCGATAAAAAGTTTTAAAGTGTACAACAAGTCCCAAATTATACAGGTCATTAAGTTTACAAAACATAGATCGAATGAACATTTTTATTATTATGTGGGCCATCAGAGTCGATCTCCATCCGGATTACCTTCAAGCACCTGAGATGAAAACATGCAAAAATCATATCAGTGAATGTCGAGTGAATTCATAGAGTTTAGTAAAACCGTTATATAAAACAATCGTTGAAATCAAAACACAAGTATAATATCAGAAGTAAGTCCTCGTATTGCTAGTCAGGCAATATATATATCAAATCATACATCTTAAACCGTCCATGAGACCGTAGCCTCAATATTACCATTATAGGTAATAGTATTATCGTTATTAGCATCGTTATCGTATTGTATTGAAATACATTTGGATTATTATTAGCCGCATGACATTGTTACCTTACTATCAAAACAACGGGCCGCGAACCCGACAAACAATTTGCCCATCTAAGTTAGCGTGTCGTCACAAAAATCACGCTATGTAAATCTTCTCATACATAAATTCGCTTACCAATCAATGTGGTACGACGGGGATCAACCGTCAAGGCGCGAACTGGGGTGATCGTCCCCAAATAGTACTATCATATGCATAAGCGTCTACCAAATCCCGGTAGTTCACAATTCATGCTAATGGGACTTTGAGTGACATAACCTAACTACTAATAATCCTTTTTATCTCGTTTATAGGGTCATAGCATCATTCGGGTCCATATCATTAAGCATACCATCGGGACTACTTGTGTTCTATTTTTATCAAAAACTAGCATGTTATCTCCCTCGCGGGTTTACAAATCATTTTATAAAACATTTAAAAGAGTGCGATGCTATGAACTCACGTTGATAATGAAAGGCGGATTATCGGCTACGGGCGTGCTTCGGTCACGGAAACCTATATAAATAATAATCGGTCTTATACTTTTGTCCAATGACTTTATCAAAATAACAAATATACATATGATGATTTTGTACATATGATGATGATCAAGTGGGTTCATATATTCTTATTTACTCATTTTATTGGTTATGTATTGGTAACTTTTTACTAGTTTTACCTATTTACATGTTTTAAGTCCAATAAGCTTATTATAAGTTCTTTAACTTGTATTAGTCCATTTTATACTTGTATTATCAGTATTTATACTTTACATGTTGGGCCTAAATGGGTTAAGCCCAATAAGTACTTTTTATAAGTGTTTAACTTATTTAGTCCAATTATTAGTCCAATATGCTAACTTAGCTCGTTAATGTCCGTATGTCCTATAGTTCGGGTTTTATCGGTTTTTACTTGTATTAGATACTTATATATCAGTATATGACTTTTAAAAACTTTACATTAGACGGGTTTGATCGTCTAAGTTTTAATTGGCGAAAAACGTTAATTTGACGGTAATAGCCGAAAAAGTCGTAAAAATCATGTTTATAGTTTTTATAACTTATAAATATTATTCAACTACCATTTTTATAAAGTGTCCATTTATTTAACCTTACACATATTTATATAAATGAAATTTATATGTTAGTGGGTTTTAATTTCACATTTTATACTATATTATTTGAGTGCTTATATAATAGTATTAAACATTAATTCTTCAAAATCTGATTTTTAGTTTCATCTTCACCATTTTTATCATATCCAGAGTTATACAATGAGTTAGAAGCTCATTTTTGGATGGCATGAACTTCATATTATGTGCTACAATTAAGTTAGTTATAGCTACTTCTCATTCTATGTTTAACTATCCTTAACAGTCCCTACAAAACAGACTATTCCGATTAGCACACCCATCTTGTTTTGATCATATCTCACTCATTTTAATGATTCCATTGCATGGCCATCTCTAATATGTGTATGACATCTTATACTTACTGTAAATGGATTCCACCATGAATTTTTATCAGTTTAAGTTTTGGATACTTACTGTTTTTATACAGCCAACAATTTAAGCTTGATTTTAGCCTTGTTTCTTATGGTTATTCATCTTTTTAAGCATATTTATCAACACTTGATCCCCACACAACATTTTTATCATCATATATTCATCATATTCATATACAACAAGAAAAAAATACATTTGATCTTTACAAAAATAACAAGAGAAATGGAAAGGATGATCTTCTTTACCAACCAAGATTATATCTTGTTTTTGGAAGACAACAACTTGATGAACACCAAATATATATCCAAGATCATCAATCACCAAGTAAGTTTGTTGAGAAATTATCCCTAGGACACAAGAAAATCACCTCCTTTGTTGTTAAAATGGCCACCAAGCAATCAAGGCTTCAAGGTTACTCCATAATATAGCTAGATAACAAGTAACTTGTGGCTAGAAAAGATCAAATGATGGTGTATGGTGGTGGAGTGGGACGGCAATGGTAGAGAGAGTGGGAGAGTTTTAGTTGTTTTTGCATGAGAGAAATGGGAAGAATGGTTTAGCTAGTGGTTTTTGTGGTTAGTGGAATGAAGTAGCTTCATTTTGAAGCTTAAGTTTACAAGTGTAAACTTAATGAGTGTAAGGATGCCACATCTTTGATGTGGTGTCCAAGTTTGGCCGTCCCTTTGTATAGTGGGGTGGGATAAATTATTTTGTCCCATCCCGCTAATTTACGGGTATTCCTCGATTTAGTTTCCTCGATTTGCGTGTCCTCGGGTCATTTTACGAAAAACGTTTTTATAAATTACGAATCAACGGCACAAAACGAATCTAATAAAAATTGTCTCATCAAAAACGGAGTTCAAAAACGTAAATACGTAATCCTAAGGTTTCCGGTTTAGTCGTAAAGGACGCTAAATTATGCACGTACGCCCAAATTTAAATCCGTAAATTGTGAGTTCATCAACCAACACAAAAATAAGTTTCAAAATATTATACGAGAAAATAATTCACTACCTGAAAATGTTAGATTGTCACAACTTTTCCTCCTAAAAGGGATCAACGTCCTCGTGATCCATTTCATTTTGATGTCCGTTTCTTATTGAAATCGAAGAGGTGCGGATATTTCTTCCACATTTAGTCCTCTCATTCCCAAGTATATTCCGGTCCATGCTTTGAATTCCATCGGATCTTGACAATAGGTATCCGACTTTGTTTAATTGCTTTACCTCACGATCCATAAACTTTACGGGTTCTTCGATAAAATGAAACTTCCCATCTATTCGAACCTTATCCAATGAAATTTTCTCATCACTCACTGCTAGACATTTCTTCAGATTAGATACATGGAATGTGTTATGAACACCATGATGTTCAGGGGGTAACTCTAGTTTGTAAGCCACCAGACCTACTCTAGATAAAATCTTAAAGGGTCCAATAAAACGGGAATTCAATTTTCCTCGCTTTCCAAATCTTATAACGCCTTTCCATGGCGATACTTTCAACATTACTCGGTTACCCACTTTAAACTCCATCGGTTTCCGCCGCACATCCGCGTAACTTTTCTGTCTACTACGGGCAGTCAACAACCTATTCTTAATCTGAACTATCATCTCCGTAGTCTCCCGGATCAATTCCGGACCCGTGAGATGGGTATCCCTAACTTCACTCCAACATACAGGAGATCTACACTTCCTACCATACAAAGCTTCAAACGGTGCAACCTTAATACTAGAATGGTAACTATTGTTATACGAAAACTCTGCTAACAACAAATGTTTATCCCAATTCTTACCAAAATCTAACACACAAGCTCTCAACATATCTTCTAGTGTTTGTATCGTCCTTTCACTCTGCCCATCAGTCTGGGGGTGATAAGCAGTGCTCATGTCGAGATTCGTTCCCAAAGATCTTTGGAGAGATTTCCAAAAATTCGATGCGAATCTAGGATCTCAATATGAAATGATCGATACAAGCACTCCATGCTTGCATACAACATTTTCAAGGTATATACGAGTCAGCTTCTCTAGTGAGAACTGCTCTTTAACCGGAATGAAGTGTGCAGATTTGGTCAGTCTGTCGACAATAACCCAAATCGAGTTGTTTCTAGATGATGTTCTAGGAATCTTGGTGATAAAGTCCATCGTAATTCGCTCCCACTTCCATTCAGGAATCTTTGGCTGTTGAAGTAGTCCTGATGGCTTTTGATGTTCAGCTTTGACTCTAGCACAAGTCAAGCATTGAAGAACATACATAGCAATATCAGCTTTCATATTCGGCCACCAGTACAACTTCTTCAAATCATGGTACATCTTATCAGATCCCGGATGAATGGAATACTTAGATTTATGGGATTCTAACATAATCAAGTCTCTTAAGCCTCCAAACTTAGGTATCCACATACGACCTCTTAAGCATTTCACTCCATCAGCTCTAACCTCTAAAGGATCTCCTTCTCCTCGGAACCCTTCATTAACAAAATTTTCTTTCTTACAAGCTTCTATTTGCGCATTTCTAATTTGCTTAGGCAAATTATTGTGCACGGTCAAGACTAGAGAGCGTACCCTGATAGGCTCTCTATCTTTCCTACTTAATGCATCGGCAACAACATTGGCTTTTCCTGGGTGATATTTTATATCACAATCATAATCACTTAACAACTCTATCCATCTTCGTTGCCTCATGTTCAATTCCTTCTGATCGAGAATATACTGTAGGCTTTTGTGATCGGTGAATACCGTACACTTGGTGCCATACAGATAATGTCTCCACAACCTAAGAGCAAAGACTACAGCTCCTAACTCAAGATCATGAGTAGTATAATTCTCCTCATTCTTCCTTAATTGCCTAGAAGCATAAGCTATCACTTTCTCTCGCTGCATCAAAACAGCTCCATAGCCTCTAAGAGATGCATCACAATACACTACGAAATCTTCACTCCCGTCGGGTAATGATAGAATTGGCGCACTACATAATTTTTGCTTCAATGTCTGAAATGCTCCATCTTCATCACTTCCCCAAACGAAAGGTTTATTCTTCTGGGTAAGCTTAGTCAAGGGTTTAGCTATCAAAGAAAATTTTTTAATGAATCGCCTATAATAGCCAGCCAATCCTAAGAACTGTTGTACTTCCTTTGGCGTTGTTGGTGCAAACCAATTCTTAATGGCTTCAACCTTTGCAGGATCAACATGAATTCCATCCTTGTTAATCACATGACCAAGAAATTGCATAGAATCTAACCAAAAATCACATTTCGAAAACTTAGCATACAACCTTTCATCCTTTAACAAACTCAAGATAATCCTTAAATGTTCTCTATGTTCATCTTCATTCTTAGAATAGATTAGAATATCGTCAATAAACATAATCACAAATTTATCCAAGTAGGGTTTGCACACTCGATTCATTAAATCCATGAAAACCGCAGGTGCGTTAGTTAACCCAAATGGCATTACTTGAAATTCATAGTGTCCATAACGAGTTCTAAATGCAGTTATAGGAATAATTTCTTCACGGACGTGAAGTTGGTGATATCCTGACCGCAAATCTATCTTAGAATACACACTAGATCCTTGTAGTTGATCAAACAAATCATAAATCCTAGGTAAAGGATATCGATTTTTAATTTTCAACTTATTCAGTTCCCTATAATCAATGCACATACGGAAAGATCCATCCTTCTTCTTAACGAACAAGACTGGAGCTCCCCAAGGCGACGAGCTCGGTCGAATCAAACCTTTATCAGACAACTCCTTAAGTTGTTCAGATAACTCCTTTAATTCAGAAGGGGATAATCGGTATGACACACGTGCCACTGATGCAACACCAGGAATTAAATCGATTTGAAACTCTACTTGCCTTATCGGTGGAAGTCCGGGTAAATCTTTAGGAAATACCTCAGGAAATTCACAAATAATAGGTACATCTTCCAACCGTTTCTCCCTAGACTCATTCCCGTTCACTTGAGCTAAGAATAACTCACAACCGTTCCTGATGTACTTTTGGACTTTAATACATGAAACGATTTTCAAACGGGATTCACCTCGATTACCATCAATTACTAACGTCCTATTCCTAAGAGGAATCTTAACCTTCTTTTCTCCACATAAAATAGTAGCATTATTCAACGACAACCAATCCATACCAATAATAATATCAAAACTACCTAATTCTATCAACATCAAATCAATCGGAAAGGAATATTTCAAGAGATTTAGAGAGCATCCTTCTATTAGCTTATTAGTTTTCACTAATTTACCATCAGCCAATTCCACCTCGTAACTGGTATTTATCTCAACAGGTTCAATGTGAATAAGGGCACTAAATTTAGTGGATACAAAGCTCCTATCAGCACCCGAATTAAATAAAGCAACAACATAATGATTGTTGAGTAAAAACGTACCGTTAACGACATTTGGATCCTCTTTCTTCACCTCGATTGTTCCAAGTTGATAGACACCACCCTGGGGGTTTCTTCCAGGTACAATCGCTTTCAACTTGGGGCATTCTGTAACACCCCCAAATTTATACAACTTAGTACAGCGGAAGACTAGTTGGTGTTACGGGATAGCACATTACTCACATCATAGACAACGCATAAAAATCGCGTCGTTTGATAATAAATCATTTCCATTCATAAATATCAAAGTTACATCGGTCCCAAGTCATATTATTTTATACAAAGTTTTACAAAGTATTTGAATGGAAAATATTGTTTAGGTGTGGGCCATGAATTCTTGTTGTCTTCCCGAGAATTACCTTCAAGTACCTGAGATAAAACATGTTAAAAGAAAAGGTCAGCGATAACGCCGAGTGAATTCATAGAGTTTAATAAAACCATCAATATAATATCAGTATAAAATTATTACCGAAAATCGTTTTGTACAAATCATTTTAATAGGCCATAAAATAGCCAAATTCATTTTATACAAATCCGTATCGAAAATCATAATATAGGCATTAGCCTTAAAAATCATTGTACGAGCCAATGTCGTAAAAATATCATACAATACGTTTTGCAACGTTGTATAGATTAAATAAAAATCGTTATAAGAATATGGTTATGAAAACCAAAACACGAACATAATATCAATAGTATGACCCTGTATTGCTAGTCAGGCAATACATCGTAATTCGAAGCGTCTAATAGTATTTCGTTAGTTTTGGATTATTACAAGCCGCATGACATTGTTACCTTACTAAACCAAAACGGGTAGCTAACCCGATACCAATTTTGCCCATCTAAAGTAGCGTGTCGTCACAAAGGTCACGCTATGGAAATCTTCTCATACATAAATTCGCTTACCAATCAATGTGGCACGACGGGGATCAACCGTCAAGGCGCGAACTGGGGTGATCGTCCCCAAATAGTACTATTAAATGCATAAGCGTCTACCAAATCCCGGTAGTTCACAATTCATGCTAATGGGACTTTTAGTGACATAACCTAACTTTAATAATCCATTTAATTTCATCTATCGGGTCCTTTAATTATTTATCGGGTCATACAATCGGGTCATTCAATCATTCGGGTCCAAAATCAATAAACAAACAATCGGGACAAATGGTGTCCTATTTTATAAAATTTAACATGTTATCTCCCTCGCGGGTTTATAAAACATTTATAAAAACATTTAGAAGAGTGCGAGGCTATGAACTCAAGTTGATGTGGGAAGGCGGGTTATCGGCAATTCGGTCGTACGGTACGTGCTTCAATCATGGAAACCTAGACAAATAATACTCGGTCTTAGACGTTTGTCCAATGAATTTATAAAAATAACAATTATTTATACATATGATGATTATTTATATATGATGATCAAGTGGGTTTACATATTCTCGTTTACTCATTTTAGAGTTATGTGTTGATAACTTTTATACTAGTTTTCTCGTTTTACCTATTTACGTGTTTTAGGTCCAATAAGCCTATTATAAGTTCTTAACTTGTATTAATCCTTGTTATACTTACATTATCAGTATCTACACTTTACAAGTTGGGCCTAAATGGGTTAAGCCAAATAATAAGTTTATAAGTGTTTTAGTCCATTTTTGTTGTATTATTAGTCCAATAACGTTAATTTAGTCCGTTAACGTCTGTATGTCCTATAGATCGGGTCTTATCGGTTTTTACTTGTTATACATGTTTATATATCAGTATATAAGTTTTATAAAGTTTACATTAGACGGATCCAACCATCTAAGTTTTATTTAACAAAAACATTAATTTTACGGTATTAGCCGAAAAAGTCGTAAAAACAATGTTTATAGTTTTATAACTTATAAGTATTATTTCACTACCATTTATATAAGTTATTCATCCATTTACCCTTTTACATATTTATATAAATAAGTTTTATAAGTTAGTGGGTTTTACTTTTACATTTTATACATTATAATTTGAGTGCTTATATAATAGTATTATTCTTTAATTTCCAAAATCTGATTTTTAACTTCACTTTTACCAAAACTGCCATATCTTGAGTTCTATATGGAGATAGAAGCTCAAATTTTTATCACATAAACTACATGATATGTGCTACATTTAACTCTTCTATAGCTACTGTTGAATCATCTTCTAAATATTTTCTAAAAATCGTCCAAAACAGTAACCTCAGATTTATACCTTAAACTTTTTTTGATCATATCTTACTCATTACAATGATTCCATTGTATGGCCAACTCTCACATGTGTACAAGACCCATAGCTTACTGTAAATCCATTCTACTTCATCATTTTATCAGTCCATGACCTGTTTCTTTACTGTTTTATACAGCCATGTAAATTAATCAAGATTTTAACCTTGTTTCTTATGGTTTTTCACCTTTTTAATCATGTTTATCAACACCAAATCCCCACATAACATTTTTATCATCATATAATCATCATATACATATACAATAGGAAATAAAATACATGTTTACATAATTAAAATAACAAGAAGATGAGGAGGACAATCTTTATACCACCAAGTTGATGTAGGTTATGGTTTGGACATGGTTTTTGATGAACAAGACTTGGTTCTTGTTATCAAATCTTCAACTTTAGCAAGGCAACTTCTTGAGTCCTTTGGATGGATGAAGACCTCCATGAAATCAGCCCTTTAACCTAATAAAAACTCCTTTTCATAAGTTAAGATCACCTCCAATCTTCATATCTTTAAAAGGACATCATCATATGTAGATTGTAGCCTTTGTTTATGGTAAATTTTTGATGGTTATTGTGGTGGTGGTGGTGATATGAACGGCCATGGGAGAGTGAGAGAGAGATTTTAGATGGTTTTGCATGTAAGAAATGAGTGTGTGTTGTTTGAGTTAGTAGTTTTAAGTCTTGGGTGGTTTTGGTAAACTTAGGAGGACAAGTGTCCACAACTTAGCTTAATTTTGACACACAAGGGTGTGTCATGGAAGCTTGGCCACCACATGTTATGGGGGTGGGGCAAGAGTTATCTTGTCTCATCCCCATTTATTTACGGGTATTCCTCGATTCTAGTTTCCTCGATTTGCGTGCCCTCGGGTCGTTTTACGAAAAACGTTTTTATAAATTATGAATCAACGTCACAAAACGAATCCAATAAAAATTGTTTCATCAAAAACGGAGTTCGGAAATGTAAATACGTAATCCTAAGGTTTCCGGTTTAGTCGTAAAGGACGTTAAAATAAAATCGTAAGTCCTAATCTCTTCTCGTAAATTTTTGAGTTTATGAACCAACTCAAATTTAAAACTCCAAAATAATATTCATGGACAAATTTATTTTCTGAAATGTCGGACTGTCACAAAAGACGGTGTATGTAAACGTAGGCACTTAACGTTGAATCCTCCGGTTCAGACGTAGTCGATGCTACTTCAAGACGTAAATCCAAATTTCTTCCCAAAAATATGTGAGTTCATATTGTAACATTAAAATAATATTTTCAAATAATATTTGAGAATAAAATATCAATCGTAAATTGACGGATTTTCACAGCATTTACCCCTAAACAGGATCTTTGTCCTCAAAGATCATCTTACTACTCGCTTCTTATAGAGTTAAAGCCATGTGGGTATTTCCTCCACATTCGGTCTTTTCTCACAAGTGTAATCCATTATAATACGCGAGTTTCATCAAACATAACTACGGGAATAAGATCAGGCTAAATGTTGACTTACTTTCTCTATCCATGATGTTCATGGGTTTCTGATGAATGCAACTTTTTGCCGATCTAAGCTTTACTAAGAACAATCAGATTTTCACATGATAGATATTCCATCAAGTTCGATTTACGAAACATAATTTACGCAGTTCTTGAAGTCCTAGGGTAGATCCAGCTTGTATGCCTTTCAATCCCAACTTTTACATCATCTCAATGGTCCCATACAACGGGAACTTATATCCCATGATTTGTCAGATCATGAATTCATTTTTCCCAAAAAAATTGTGGCATAACTTCGCTACCCATTTGGCACTTCAAGATCTACATTTCACATTCACATAACCTCCTGCCCACTATCGGCAGTTAATAATCAAATCCTAATTTCAACATTCATTTCAGATCTCGCGGGTCGGGTATTTTGCAAGGATAGGTTCGCCATCATAGGAAACCTTAAACCTAAAAGACAGGTCCAACTCACAGTGGGTGTATGTCGGATGTCTTCATCTCAACTCCTGCTTACAGATGCTCTACGATTTAGATCCTAACAAGATTCGATCTCGATCCTAACACGATGATTATCAATGATAATCTCTCCAAAGGAAAATGATTATACGGTTCATTACCAAAGGTCAATCATTTAAACATAAAACAGTGCTTATAGTATTTTGTATCGTTACTTTACCTCGTCCCTTCGATTTGGGGTGGTACATAGTACTCTCATCAAGATTTGTTCACAATGACTTCTGAGAAAATCTCAAGAAATTCGATGCGAAGCGAGGATCCTGGTAGAGATGATCAATACGGCACACCATGTTTACACAACTCTTTTGCATTTATCATTAACGGGAATGATATTAGCAGATTTGGTCAGTCTCTCGACGATGACCCAAATCGAATCAAATTCAGATGATGACCTTTGCAATAGCTTAGACGTTTACTAATGTATGAGGCGATGTCTTCCTTCACAATTTGCCATCAGTACAACTTCTTCAGACAAAGATACTTTTAGTCAAAAATGACATACATAGAATACTTATACTTACAAATTCCAACATAACTGTATCTCACAATCTCCATATTTAGACAATCACAAACGGACTTTTAATCTTTTAGCGCTATCGGCTTCTCAATCTTAATGATTCATATTAGTCGCGAATCCCTTTTTATTATCTATATTATCTTTTTTTACAATCATTGGCTATATTTTAAATTGTTTGGCAATTTATTTTGCACGTTCATTATTAAGGAACATGTCCTAACTGGTTCTTTATCTTTTCTACATAATGCGTCGGTATCTATATTCACTTCTCATGATGATATAATTATTATGTCCACAATTCACTTAGATATTCTTTCTACATTATGCGTCAGTAATTACGTTCACTTTGCTGATGAAATAAGTATCATAACCGTATTATTCAAATTTTTTTTTTCACATTTTCTAAGTTTTAGTTTCTTCTCAACTATCATTTTTATCCGTTTTACTCGATCTGACGTCTAAAGCGTCGATAATTATTATAATTAATTAAATAATTATTAGTTAATTTTATTTTTTTTATGAAGCGTAAAAGTTTTAAATTTCTTAGTTCGACCAATTATATAAAATGTTCAAAATAAATTTGAATTTAATTAACAAGATTTTTGTTGATTTATCGAAAATATTTAGCAAGATCCGTAAATGTTCGAAAAACCCTTGTTTATACTTTGGTCAAAATTTCCTTAGTTTGAAAAGCGTAAATTATCGTTTCAAATTTCAAGTCATGGTATAAATGGTTTTACTCAATCCTTCTTAAGTTATCTTGAGGTATACACAAACATTTACCCCTAAACAGAAGTTTAGTGAAATGGTTTGTGTATAAGGGAATAATCCCTTTAAAAATCCTTTGTTAAAACATTTGTCAAAACATATTTTCATTTCTTTTTGGTAAAATCCAAAGTCTTAAAAGGGCTCTTAATTTTTGAAGAGTCTATATGCATACATCTTACCATTATTAATCCAACGATCATTTTATGTAAAGGATTAAGTTTTTAATCCCTAAGCGTTAATGGTTCTAATCTTTGAAAAGTCAATATAGCTTCCATTATCTTATTAATCACACAGTCAAATCATGTAAAGTATTAAGTCTTAAGTCTTATGTTAAATATTTAAGGTACATGTTTTCATTGTTCGGCCAATTCAGGGAAATCTATAAATAATTATTAACTCATTCTTATTCTTATTAACAAACAAATAGTCCTTAATAATCGCAAGCATGAATTTATCAAATTACAGCCTACACACGTGATTCACCAAATTTATGAATGCTACATGTGTATTAGTCAATCCAAACGTCACCACGTGAAACTCATAATGTTCATAACAAGTACCGGATGTAGTGATTTGAATACATAATCTTCTTCGCGAACGCGAAGTTGATGATAACCATGCCGTGAATCAAATCTTTAAAACATACGCTAGAACCTTGTAAATGATCGAACAAATCTTCCATTTCGAGTTATGGATATCGTTTTCGATTGTCAATTTACTCAGTTCACAGTAATTTATAAATATAAGGAATGATAACACCATAGCTCTTCATGATGACAGGCTTGGTATAATAAAATCTTTCTCCGACAACTCTCTCAGTCGTACGGTAATTCCTTTAATTTAGATGGTGCTGACGTACAGTGCACAAGCCACAGGTGCAGCACCGAGAATATAATCAATACCAGTTTCAACTTGCCTTAATGGCGAAAGTCTAGGTAATTCACCAACAAATACCTCCTAAAGTTTCAGATAAGATAAACATCTTTTAATAAATTCATATTAATTTCTTTCTAGATTATAATATCTATGAATAATTCACAACCATCACAATATGATTTCAAGTCTAAATGCAGAATATGGTCATCCATCAAGAATTATTTATATCACTTTTGATAATCAACATCTTATCATTTAGGGGAATTCAATTCGAGTTCCCATCAATTAAGACAATGTCGTCATGTCATAATCAATCAATCCATTCTACTGGCATTATCAACTTTCCAGTTTCATTGCCGTCGATAAGATGTAAACTTCTCAAAAGACTAATAATAATTCATAATCCGTCACAAGTTCAGGGATATCAGGAGACACAACTACTATTAAAAGAGTAAGGTCAGCGCATAATCTGCGCGAGAGAATTTCAAATCAGATACAGACGAAAACATTTAACGAATATGAATATATCCCATGTTTTCATAATTTGAGTACGCATTCAAAAGCTCCTCGGATCGTTACCCAGGTCATTCAAATGAAATCAAATCAAAAGAAATGATAGGAACGTCGATACATCCAGTCGGGTATCAACACTCGGTAATCAAATACTTTCCTAAGAATCTCACTACGGGAGAATTGGACAAGAAAGAATTGTCAATTGTCAAATAAGACAATTTCCACAGATGAGTAAATTCGACTCAGAAGAATAGATGCTACAGGCACATATGTAGGTGTCCCTAACACTATGTCCTTATTTTTCACTTCTTGCAGACCTCATAAAATTTAATCTTTCACAATCTTTAAAGAAAATGTAGTGTTTATTAATCAGTTTTATGGTGACTACTAATCAGCCTTGCATGGTCCATTCCGAATTGTATGTAGGCGCGCAACTATATACAATTTCAAGATTAACGATGCAATACTCAGTTCGTCAAAATTTTTATCATCATGTTTATAGTAAAAACATTTTCATGCTTAATTCTTAAATAAGAATAAAGAATATATTTACAAAGGTTTTCTTTGTTATGGAAATAATTAAGTTTCCAAAGCGTCTCATAAACAACTTCATTTTGATATCAATCACTTATAAATCTCACTTTGAATAATCCTTATTGTGATGAAAATTAAATTTTCTCAAAGGATACCGTTTTAACTTTATAAAAACAATGTGTGATCTGCAAAAGAGTGATGAAGAGTTGTTCACCAAGATCTTAACTACAATATGATAGGGAATGAGCTTTAGCCAAATAATCATGAGGTTCATGATCTCGATGGCACTCAAAAGAATAATCCACAACGTAACTCAATTCAAGATGAGTACTTGTTCAATGGTTGCATCGCTAATGCGAACATTAGGATGAAGCAACAAGAGATAGATAACATCGATACATGTAGAATTTAGCAATCAAAGGTAGTCTTTTCATTAATCACAAACAAGTCAAAATTGTACCGTAACACATTACGTGTCACTATGTCATACAATTCTCAGAACTCATCCTATCAACTGATGTCACAGTTAAGTTAGGGATTATTTTTATAAGATACCACAATGAATACTAATCTACAAGAGTCATTAGGTGTTCTACATGTCCCAGAAGATCCATCGGTCTCGATTCAGAAGAAGATTTCTTCAATTTATTTCTCGGACACTGGGCATCCTCGTTAGTGGACAATGGCCTAGGAACAACCCTTAACACGAATCAACAATCAATTAAAACCTTATAATTCAATCACAAAACTTAACTACTTCTATTAATAATCTCATATTCCATATGGGTTAAATTTTACTTTATTCAAGTTCCAACCAATTTATACTCAATGCGATATTCTACCTCATTTTCCAATACTTACAACCTTATTCCTCGGCCTTGTAAAGGCAATACAATCTCAATATGAATCAACACTTAATTTCCAATCCTATATCTCTTACAACAACAATTATCAACTGAGTCACTAGTACGAAATGACTTGATCATTCAACTAGACTTCTCGGAAAGGTATTAGTGGCATGAGGCTTTTGGGTAATGGTTCCAATTACAGCCTCAAGTGCAACATTCACCCTTTCGATTTCAATTTAAGAATTGGATGACAACGAATCAGATGACATCTTTCTAGGTGGTAACGTTTTGTGAAACTCCACTCTATAAGAAAGATCGTCATGACATCGATATCAGTTTTGATCTCGCCAGTTCTTCTTCAATATCGCAATCAACTAATATCTACATTTCTACGAATATCAACCATTTGTTGGGATCATAAATATCCACAACTTGGTTTAGATCTAGGATAGCTAGAATTCCTACGAGAATAGCTTCGATTAATTTACTAGGGGATTTAGGGTTCCTTGTGACAATCTACGTCGTATAAATACCTCGTATAAATATCAAAATAATCATCAAACAATCATGTAATAAAATTACATCATATATATATATATATATATAATTCAAGTTATATATATATTAAAATAACACTTCTCAGTCTGGCCTTGTCGGTAACTCGGGAATTCTTCGGCACCGTTATAGTCAAAAGATTTTTAGACATTTTTAGAAAAATGTTTATAGTTAAAAGATTTTGAAATGTTTTATTCAAAACCTTGGTTTTAAAAATCTTTCGTTCTCTATAACGAGAGCTCTGGTACCAAACTGTAACACCCCCAAATTTATACAACTTAGTACAGCGGAAGACTAGTTGGTGTTACGGGATAGCACATTACTCACATCATAGACAACGCATAAAAATCGCGTCGTTTGATAATAAATCATTTCCATTCATAAATATCAAAGTTACATCGGTCCCAAGTCATATTATTTTATACAAAGTTTTACAAAGTATTTGAATGGAAAATATTGTTTAGGTGCGGGCCATGAATTCTTGTTGTCTTCCCGAGAATTACCTTCAAGTACCTGAGATAAAACATGTTAAAAGAAAAGGTCAGCGATAACGCCGAGTGAATTCATAGAGTTTAATAAAACCATCAATATAATATCAGTATAAAATTATTACCGAAAATCGTTTTGTACAAATCATTTTAATAGGCCATAAAATAGCCAAAGTCATTTTATACAAATCCGTATCGAAAATCATAATATAGGCATTAGCCTTAAAAATCATTGTACGAGCCAATGTCGTAAAAACATCATACAATACGTTTTGCAACGTTGTATAGATTAAATAAAAACCGTTATAAGAATATGGTTATGAAAACCAAAACACGAACATAATATCAATAGTATGACCCTGTATTGCTAGTCAGGCAATACATCGTAATTCGAAGCGTCTAATAGTATTTCGTTAGTTTTGGATTATTACAAGCCGCATGACATTGTTACCTTACTAAACCAAAACGGGTAGCTAACCCGATACCAATTTTGCCCATCTAAAGTAGCGTGTCGTAACAAAGGTCACGCTATGGAAATCTTCTCATACATAAATTCGCTTACCAATCAATGTGGCACGACGGGGATCAACCGTCAAGGCGCGAACTGGGGTGATCGTCCCCAAATAGTACTATTAAATGCATAAGCGTCTACCAAATCCCGGTAGTTCACAATTCATGCTAATGGGACTTTTAGTGACATAACCTAACTTTAATAATCCATTTAATTTCAGCTATCGGGTCCTTTAATTATTTATCGGGTCATACAATCGGGTCATTCAATCATTCGGGTCCAAAATCAATAAACAAACAATCGGGACAAATGGTGTCCTATTTTATAAAATTTAACATGTTATCTACCTCGCGGGTTTATAAAACATTTATAAAAACATTTAAAAGAGTGCGAGGCGATGAACTCACGTTGATGTGGGAAGGCGGGTTATCGGCAATTCGGTCGTACGGTACGTGCTTCAATCACGGAAACCTAGACAAATAATACTCGGTCTTAGACGTTTGTCCAATGAATTTATAAAAATAAAAATTATGTATACATATGATGATTATTTATATATGATGATCAAGTGGGTTTACATATTCTCGTTTACTCATTTTAGAGTTATGTGTTGATAACTTTTATACTAGTTTTCTCGTTTTACCTATTTACGTGTTTTAGGTCCAATAAGCCTATTATAAGTTCTTAACTTGTATTAATCCTTGTTATACTTACATTATCAGTATCTACACTTTACAAGTTGGGCCTAAATGGGTTAAGCCCAATAATAAGTTTATAAGTGTTTTAGTCCATTTTTGTTGTATTATTAGTCCAATAACGTTAATTTAGTCCGTTAACGTCCGTATGTCCTATAGTTCGGGTCTTATCGGTTTTTACTTGTTATACATGTTTATATATCAGTATATAAGTTTTATAAAGTTTACATTAGACGGATCCAACCATCTAAGTTTTATTTAACAAAAACATTAATTTTACGGTATTAGCCGAAAAAGTCGTAAAAACAATGTTTATAGTTTTATAACTTATAAGTATTATTTCACTACCATTTATATAAGTTATTCATCCATTTACCCTTTTACATATTTATATAAATAAGTTTTATAAGTTAGTGGGTTTTACTTTTACATTTTATACATTATAATTTGAGTGCTTATATAATAGTATTATTCTTTAATTTCCAAAATCTGATTTTTAACTTCACTTTCACCAAAACTGCCATATCTTGAGTTCTATATTGAGATAGAAGCTCAAATTTTTTTCACATAAACTACATGATATGTGCTACATTTAACTCTTCTATAGCTACTGTTGAATCATCTTCTAAATATTTTCTAAAAATTGTCCAAAACAGTAACCTAAGATTTATACCTTAAACTTGTTTTGATCATATCTTACTCATTACAATGATTCCATTGTATGGCCAACTCTCACATGTGTACAAGACACATAGCTTACTGTAAATCCATTCTATTTCATCATTTTATCAGTCCATGACCTGTTTCTTTACTGTTTTATACAGCCATGTAAATTAATCAAGATTTTAACCTTGTTTCTTATGGTTTTTCACCTTTTTAATCATGTTTATCAACACCAAATCCCCACATAACATTTTTATCATCATATAATCATCATATACATATACAATAGGAAATAAAATGCATGTTTACATAATTAAAATAACAAGAAGATGAGGAGGACAATCTTTATACCACCAAGTTGATGTAGGTTATGGTTTGGACATGGTTTTTGATGAACAAGACTTGGTTCTTGTTATCAAATCTTCAACTTTAGCAAGGAAACTTCTTGAGTCCTTTGGATGGATGAAGACCTCCATGAAATCAGCCCTTTAACCTAATGAAAACTCCTTTTCATAAGTTAAGATCACCTCCAATCTTCATATCTTTAAAAGGACATCATCATATGTAGATTGTAGCCTTTGTTTATGGTAAATTTTTGATGGTTATTGTGGTGGTGGTGGTGATATGAACGGCCATGGGAGAGTGAGAGAGAGATTTTAGATGGTTTTGCATGTAAGAAATGAGTGTGTGTTGTTTGAGTTAGTAGTTTTAAGTCTTGGGTGGTTTTGGTAAACTTAGGAGGACAAGTGTCCACAACTTAGCTTAATTTTGACACACAAGGGTGTGTCATGGAAGCTTGGCCACCACATGTTATGGGGGTGGGGCAAGAGTTATCTTGTCTCATCCCCATTTATTTACGGGTATTCCTCGATTCTAGTTTCCTCGATTTGCGTGCCCTCGGGTCGTTTTACGAAAAACGTTTTTATAAATTATGAATCAACGTCACAAAACGAATCCAATAAAAATTGTTTCATCAAAAACGGAGTTCGGAAATGTAAATACGTAATCCTAAGGTTTCCGGTTTAGTCGTAAAGGACGTTAAAATAAAATCGTAAGTCCTAATCTCTTCTCGTAAATTTTTGAGTTTATGAACCAACTCAAATTTAAAACTCCAAAATAATATTCATGGACAAATTTATTTTCTGAAATGTCGGACTGTCACAAAAGACGGTGTATGTAAACGTAGGCACTTAACGTTGAATCCTCCGGTTCAGACGTAGTCGATGCTACTTCAAGACGTAAATCAAAATTTCTTCCCAAAAATATGTGAGTTCATAGCCTCGCACTCTTTTAAATGTTTTTATAAATGTTTTATAAACCCGCGAGGGAGATAACATGTTAAATTTTATAAAATAGGACACCATTTGTCCCGATTGTTTGTTTATTGATTTTGGACCCGAATGATTGAATGACCCGATTGTATGACCCGATAAATAATTAAAGGACCCGATAGATGAAATTAAATGGATTATTAAAGTTAGGTTATGTCACTAAAAGTCCCATTAGCATGAATTGTGAACTATCGGGATTTGGTAGACGCTTATGCATTTAATAGTACTATTTGGGGACGATCACCCCAGTTCGCGCCTTGACGGTTGATCCCCGTCGTGCCACATTGATTGGTAAGCGAATTTATGTATGAGAAGATTTCCATAGCGTGACCTTTGTGACGACACGCTACTTTAGATGGGCAAAATTGGTATCGGTTAGCTACCCGTTTTGGTTTAGTAAGGTAACAATGTCATGTGGCTTGTAATAATACAAAACTAACGAAATACTATTAGACGCTTCGAATTACGATGTATTGCCTGACTAGTAATACAGGGTCATACTATTGATATTATGTTCGTGTTTTGGTTTTCATAACCATATTCTTATAACGGTTTTTATTTAATCTATACAACTTTGCAAAACGTATTGTATGATGTTTTTACGACATTGGCTCGTACAATGATTTTTAACGCTAATGCCTATATTATGATTTTCGATACGGATTTGTATAAAATGACTTTGGCTATTTTATGGCCTATTAAAATGATTTGTACAAAACGATTTTCGGTAATAATTTTATACTGATATTATATTGATGGTTTTACTAAACTCTATGAATTCACTCGGCGTTATCGCTGACCTTTTCTTTTAACATGTTTTATCTCAGGTACTTGAAGGTAATTCTCGGGAAGACAACAAGAATTCATGGAACGCACCTAAACAATATTTTCCATTAAAATACTTTGTAAAACTTTGTATAAAATAATATCACTTGGGACCGATGTAACTTTGATATTTATGAATGGAAATGATTTATTATCAAACGACGCGATTTTTATGCGTTGTCTATGATGTGAGTAATGTGCTATCCCGTAACACCAACTAGTCTTCCGCTGTACTAAGTTGTATAAATTTGGGGGTGTTACACATTCCGATTTCCTATGACCTTCTTCATTACAATTGAAGCAAATGGTTCCCTTCTTACACCTTTCAACCTTGTGTCCAAGCTTTCCGCAATTTCGGCACTTCCATCAGTCGCCAGCATGCCTCTTGTTGCCACACTTAGGACATCTATCATCGTTGCGCGGTGTGTTGTTGGTAAGAGCATTTGCATTCCCCTTTCTCTGGTTCTGACGGCGATTGAAATTCTTCCTATTATCACCTCTATCTACACGATCACCGTCTCCCTTTCTTTTCTCACCAATACGGGCTTCATCTTCCCTATCCTGAATTATCTGTCCAATGAGTTGGTAAGCCATTCGAACAGCATCATCAATGGTCAGTGGTTTCGATGATGTCACGTCCCCCCGGATATTCTTGGTCAACCCTTTAATATATTGTTTAATTTGGATCTCTTCGGGTTCCACCAATCGAGGACATAGCAAGGCCAACTCATGGAATCGGTTTGTGTAACTATCAATGTCCACACCCTTCATTCTCAGATGAATCAACTCTTGTTCTAACCTAATGATCACACCACGAGGACAGAATTCCAAAGTCATAAACTTCTTAATTTCAGCCCAAGGAGTAGCATTAGCAACATCAATACCCATGAAAGCAATTCTCCCGTTCCACCAAGTCAACGCACGACCTTTAAGAGTAGCCATAGCAAAAGTCACCTTATTTTCCTCCTTACACTTACTAATCCGAAACACCGACTCAATCTTCTCAATCCACTGGCTTAATCCTATTGCACCTTCAGTTCCATTAAAAGGTAGAGGTTCACACTTCATGAAAGTCACATAAGTATAGCCACCAACTTCAGGTGCATTAGTTCCAAGTCCTCCTATATTTCCTCGAGCATTAGCATTCACATTATTAGCATTCACATTCACATTAGTACCACCAATTCCACTACCGCCAGCTCCACTACCGCCAGCTTCACTACCGCCAGCTCCACTACCGCCAGCTCCACTACCGCCAGCTTCATTTCTAGCATTTGCCATAAATTCAGTCATAGATGCGGTAACTTGCTCCGTAATAATCCTACGTACATCATCCTCAGTCACAGCCTTCTTGGGCGGCATAGTTCTATAATTTCACAAATTTCAAAGTATTAAGCTTTCACCCAACAAAGGATTCATATAATATGGATTGAATTCATAATCAAGATACAAATATGGCACAATATGGAATTCAAGAAAAGATACATATTTTATTGGATTTGAAACAAAAGCATTGTCTTAGTTACATCCCATATCAAAGTTCTAGCACTATACATACTCAATATTCGTGCCAGGTCTACTACTAACAAGTCGGTTTAGTCAAAGCTACAAAAGTACAAAAGATACAAAGGTCACTACTAAATACAGACTTGTCTACTGAGAACCACCAGATGGTCCATCATCCATCGTCTTCTGTATCTTTGTCGGACGATCACTAGACACATCTTCAGCTGGGCGCTTACGGATCACTCCTCTTTCAACCATGTCAGCATAAAATCTACTATTCCATCCCACATATATATTCAACTCCTTTTCAGCTTTCTCACGCATCGCACGAGCTACATTCAACTGAATCTCCATAGAATTCACCTTTTTCTTCATAGCAGCAAACTCACCACTTTCTAACACCGATAACCTCCTAAAAGCCTCATTCAAACCACGCTCTACATCAGTCAAATCCAAACTAAGCAATTTCCGCTCTTTCTCACCAACCTTAGTCTTCGACTCTAAATAAGCAACATGAGTCTGAACAACACCTAATCCAATCTCTATCATACTACTCTTAACACGGGAAGCATCTAGATCACGTCTCAAGGCCCATGGTGCAAGACCATCAATATGAGTAGCCTCTCGAACACTAGACGACTCTCCTATCACATGTCTAAGAGTAGCAATACCATCAGTACCATCAGGTGCGTTATTATCCTCATCCTCCTCTGATTCAGAATCAGATTCAGACGATTCAGACATTTCATCCCTAGGTAGCTCAACCTCAGAATCAGACAAATAAACTGGTGGGGGTAAGGGCTCGCCCTCTGGAACATCATAAGGGTAAATAAGCTCGGCTTCCTCATCATCATCAACCTCATCGTCTATACCTATATCCTCCTCGACATCCTCGTCGTCAATCTCATCATCTAAATTATCTATCCCAATCTCGTCATCATCATTCTCAATATCAATATTATCAATCTCATTCTCTACCATATCAACCTGAGGGGCAATCTGATCTCCTAGTCCTATCTCGGGCTCGGGATCCTCAAATGGTTCCTACTCATTATCCATATCATAATCTACTAAGTCTAAATAAGGATCATCATCTACATTAGGTTCGGGAATAGCATGGTTCTCTACAGGAATATTAGGGTCAGCCATGACAATCTGCATTTATATATATATCTCGTATTAGGATAACATACTTATTAAACAATTACATACTGAAACCACGATATATACATATATATATATAAATTAAATTATATATATCAAAATATATATCTTCTCAATAGGGCTTGTTGGTAACGTCGAAGATCTCTGGCACCGTTATAGTCAAAAGATTTTTCAAATATTTTCTCAAATGTTCATAGTTAAAAGTTTTGAAAAGTTTTGTTCAAAACCTTGGTTTTTAAAATCTTTTGTTCTCTATAACGAGAGCTCTGGTACCAAACTGTAACACTCTCAATTTTCGTATCGGTACAGCGGAAGGGTCTTTTAGAGTGTTACGGGATAGCATTATAACTCCAATCATAGACAACACATAAAAATGGTTGTACAAGGTTCAACGTACATTCATTCGATAAAAAGTTTTAAAGTGTACAACAGGTCCCAAATTATACAGGTCATTAAGTTTACAAAACATAGATCGAATGAACATTTTTATTATTATGTGGGCCATCAGAGTCGATCTCCATCCGGATTACCTTCAAGCACCTGAGATAAAAACATGCAAAAATCATATTAGTGAATGCCGAGTGAATTCATAGAGTTTAGTAAAACCATTATATAAAACAATCGTTGAAATCAGAACACAAGTATAATATCAGAAGTAAGTCCTCGTATTACTAGTCAGGCAATATATATATCAAAGCATACATCTTAAACCGTCCATGAGACCGTAGCCTCAATATTACCATTATAGGTAATATTATTATCGTTATTAGCATCGTTATCGTATTGTATTGAAATACATTTGGATTATTATTAGCCGCATGACATTGTTACCTTACTATCAAAACAACGGGCCGCGAACCCGACAAACAATTTGCCCATCTAAGTTAGCGTGTCGTCACAAAAATCACCCTATGTAAATCTTCTCATACATAAATTCGCTTACTAATCAATGTGGTACGACGGGGATCAACCGTCAAGGCGCGAACTGGGGTGATCGTCCCCAAATAGTACTATCATATGCATAAGCGTCTACCAAATCCCGATAGTTCACAATTCATGCTAATGGGACTTTGAGTGACATAACCTAACTACTAATAATCCTTTTATCTCGTTTATAGGGTCATAGCATCATTCGGGTCCATATCATTAAGCATACTATCGGGACTACTTGTGTTCTATTTTTATCAAAAACTAGCATGTTATCTCCCTCGCGGATTTACAAATAATTTTATAAAACATTTAAAAGAGTGCGAGGCTATGAACTCACGTTGATAATGAAAGGCGGATTATCGGCTACGGGCGTGGTTCGGTCACGGAAACCTATATAAATAATAATCGATCATAGACTTTTGTCCAATGACTTTTTCAAAATAACAAATATACATATGATGATTTTGTACATATGATGATGATCAAGTGGGTTCATTTATTCTTATTTACTCATTTTAGTGGTTATGTATTGGTAACTTTTTACTAGTTTACTAGTTTTACCTATTTACATGTTTTAAGTCCAATAAGCTTATTATAAGTTCTTTAACTTGTATTAGTCCATTTTATACTTGTATTATCAGTATTTATTCTTTACATGTTGGGCCCAAATGTGTTAAGCCCAATAAGTACTTTTTATAAGTGTTTAACTTATTTAGTCCAATCATTAGTCCAATATGCTAACTTAGCTCGTTAATGTCTGTATGTCCTATAGTTCAGGTTTTATCGGTTTTTACTTGTATTAGATACTTATATATCAGTATATGACTTTTAAAAACTTTACATTAGATGGGTTTGATCATCTAAGTTTTAATTGGCGAAAAACGTTAATTTTACGATAATAGCCGAAAAAGTCGTAAAAATCATGTTTTTAGTTTTTATAACTTATAAATATTATTCAACTACCATTTTTATAAAGTGTCCATTTATTTAACCTTATACATATTTATATAAATGAAATTTATAAGTTAGTGGGTTTTAATTTCACATTTTATACTATATTATTTGAGTGCTTATATAATAGTATTAAACATTAATTCTTCAAAATCTGATTTTTAGTTTCATCTTCACCATTTTTATCATTTCTAGAGTTCTAAAATGAGTTAGAAGCTCATTTTTGGATGGAATGAACTTCATATTATGTGCTACAATTAAATTAGTTATAGCTACTGCTCATTCTATGTTTAACTATCCTTAACAGTCCCTACAAAACAGACTATTCAGATTAGCACACTCATCTTGTTTTGATCATATCTCACTCATTTTAATGATTCCATTGCATGGCCAACTCTCATATGTGTATGACATCTTATACTTACTGTAAATGGATTCCACCATGCAATTTCATCAGTTTAAGTTTTGGTTACTTACTGTTTTTATACAGCCAACAATTTAAGCATGATTTTAGCCTTGTTTCTTATGGTTATTCATCTTTTTAAGCATATTTATCAACACTTGATCCCCACACAACATTTTTATCATTATATATTCATAATATACATATAAAACAAGAAAGAAAATACATTTGATCTTTACAAAAATAACAAGAGAAATAGAAAGGATGATCTTCTTTACCAACCAAGATTATATCTTGTTTTTGGAAGACAACAACTTGATGAACACCAAATATATCTCCAAGATCATCAATCACCAAGAAATTTTGTTGAGAAATTAGCCCTAGGACACAAGCAAATCACCTCCTTTGTTGTTAAAATGGCCACCAAGCAATCAAGGCTTCAAGGTTACACCATAATATAGCTAGATAACAAGTAACTTTTCGCTAGAAAAGATCAAATGATGGTGTATGGTGGTGGAGTGGGACGGAAATGGTAGAGAGAGTGGGAGAGTTTTAGTTGTTTTTGCATGAGAGAAATGGGAAGAATTGTTTAGCTAGTGGTTTTTGTGGTTAGTGGAATGAAGTAGCTTCATTTTGAAGCTTAAGTTTACAAGCGTAAACTTAATGAGTGTAAGGATGCCACCTATTTGATGTGGTGTCTAAGTTTGGCCGTCCCTTTGTATAGTGGGGTGGGATAAATTATTTTGTCCCATCCCGCTAATTTACGGGTATTCCTCGATTCTAGTTTCCTCGATTTGCGAGCCTTCGGGTCATTTTACGAAAAACGTTTTTATAAATTATGAATCAACGGCACAAAACGAATCTAATAAAAATTGTCTCATCAAAAACGGAGTTCAAAAATGTAAATACGTAATCCTAAGGTTTCCGGTTTAGTCGTAAAGGACGCTAAATTATGCACGTAAGCCCAAATTTAAATCCGTAAATTGTGAGTTCATCAACCAACACAAAAATAAGTTTCAAAATATTATACGAGAAAATAATTCACTACATGAAAATGTTAGATTGTCACATGATTTATGGATTAAATCATACGAATCAAATTAAATAACAACAACCAATCACAAATCTACCCCATGACGATTGATACCAATTGTTATCCCTATAATTTGTGATGATTAACCAAAAAAATAGATAGAAGATAGATGAATTCTATAGAGAGAAAGTAGAGAGATAAAAGAGAGAGAATGGTTGGAAACTTAGTGAATATTATATTGAGAGAGAGAATAAAAATGATCCAACCTCCTCCTAACATGCTAGGAGGAGGGTATATATAGTCCACCCACATGCGGGCTTATATGGGCTATATATAAATGGGTCGGGCTTTCCTTTTAGGCTTTAGTTACTTATGAGTGAACTTTAACTTAAAGTTAAGCCTGTAAAACAAGACTAACATACTACATATTACAACGTTCTAAAATACGATACATAATAAACATATGACCGAACATTCTTGTTTGACTCAATATTTTGAGGCTAACATTTATCGTGTATGTTTGTGTTTTAATCTCGTGTTTTAATTCCTGTATATTATTATTATAACCGTCTGTTCATGTTCTAACTTATATTTATACATTAAATATTCATGATATGGGTCGTGCATTAAATAATTATAAAGCTTTAATTAATCCGTGTTTTCATGTATTTAATGTTCTTAGGTATTTTATGTGGGTTTTACAAGGAGTGTAGCATTACTAACTTATAATGACAATGATCTTGTTTCATGCTTGGCATGGAATTAGGTGAAAAACGACGATGACGAACCTATCTTTATGAGAAATTCACGTGTTCTTGTTCTTTGACCCTAAAAATCACAATCTCGTGATGAAAATCATACATTATGTCTAAAACACGTAGAAGTAGTTTAGTAAGTTTAATATTCAATAAATGTCGTATAAAATGAATTTTGGAAGTGCTATGATACTTTATACTAGCATTGCGTTAGGGCACGACAATGGTTTAGTATGAGGGAGTGATGAGACCGTAATTATACATAGTCTCATCATCCAAAACGGGCTTAAAATGCTTAAATAGGTCATAAAATACCTTGCAAGACCCTTGTATTTGTTCAGTGTGTATTATGGGTACGGATATCGTGAAATTGACAAAAGATCATAAGAAAGAAGCAAAAACGAACACGGGAATCGCACAAAAGAATAGGACTCGAATGTTGATTTTCCATAAAAGACCTTGAAGAATTGAAGATGTAAAAGTTTGGTCCTCCTAGTTTGAATAATTATCACTTTATACCCCTCATCTATCAACAATTACATTGGGGTCCCTAAATTTTACTACTTGTCAAGATATACCCTTGGAATTTCAAGATGTGCAAATAAAGTCCTTTTGCAAAAGTTAGGTACACACGAGGACTAAAATTGCAAAAAGTTGAAAGTTGTTTTTAAAGGAAAATCGGCCAAAGTTGCTAAAAATGGAGGGGTTGAATTGTAAAATTTTGGAAAGCTCATAGGTCAAAACTATCCATACCATACCCATATTCCCTCCGAACCCGATAAACCCACTACTTTAACCCACCCTACTAAACTCAAAAGACCCAACCTATTACCTAATACCCGACCATATTTTAAAACAACAATTAAATAAAAAATAGGCGCTTAACACTTTTGCTAAACCCAAATCAGATGAAAACATTCAACTATTCATTAAACCGTAATCCACCCAATTAACACAAACCAAAGGGTTATGATTTGATACCTTCCATAATGTTGATTAAAGTTTTTTTCAATGTCTTCACGTGCTTGGATTTCTTCTCTCATCACCACAGTGGCCCACTCCCATGTGCCCTGCAACAAAACTACAAAAAGCCAGAAGAAAATGGAGGATGGGGATTATGTTTGTTGCTCATCACATCAATTGGAGAATCTAGATCATCTCAGCACTTACAAATCACATGGTATCCACAGCTTGCTTCACATGATACCAATTTCATTCAAAATTCAAAACTGGTCAAACATAACATATATCATCTTTTCAAGAATTTTGCAAGGGCACTTCTGGAACATCTTATTTAGGGTTTAGATTTTCTTGAATCATCTGTAGCCACTTATGTAAGGAATTTAGGTTTTTTGTTTTATTTTTGTTCGAGATTTTTAGTTCAAAATTGTAATTGCTTTTTCCTATTAATGATAAGTAGGTATTTTAAACTAAAATCTGGGTTTCGTTTGTTCACTTATTTTCTAGTTCATGTTTATCAATTGCAATTCCTTTTTCATCTTTTCAAAAGTTGGTATTTTGAAAGCTTGGTTTCAAAATCATTTATTTTTATGCAAATTTGCTTTAAATATGTTTTATCTTTGCTTTATGCAAAATTTGGTTCATGTTTTTAGAAGATTTCAAGATTTAAAAAGTTTGTTTCACAAAGTTTTTATTTTCTAAGTTTTCATAAAAATCTGATTTTTATTATATTTGTGTGCTCACTATATCAAGACCACAAATCTTGATACTTGAATCTTGTTTAGTTTTGTTGTGATATAGCTGGAAGCTTGTGCCTCTTGCACTTCAGCTCAAACAATCCAAGGTGTGGATGTACACCTTGGAAGTAAGTTCCTTTTTGTTTTCTATACAAAATTTTTTGTTTTTGTGCATAATCTTTGTTTGACTGTTCCTTTGGTATCTCAGTGTTTTATTTGTTTTCTTGAGGTGATAAATGCATGATTAAATTATGTTTAAGTTAGCTAAATTTTTTTTCTTTTCAAATTGCTTCTTTGTTAATTTTCAAAAATCAGACCTTAAGGGGTCTTTGAGATTGTTTATTTTGAGTTTGGGTAACAATAATTGATGTTCGTTTCGCTAGTCTTAAATTTATATTACAAGGTTTTGACAAAACAAGGGACTAGAATACAAACACGGGCAAGTATACCCTTTCGTTCGTAATATAGCTTGTAGTGGCAAGCCAGGATCGTTCGTTGAGACTTTGTTTCGTTTTGGTAATCCATATAATAAGTGAAGAAAGAAATGTTTGAAATAACAATAGTAACAAGTATTACTGATATCGGATAGCTCGTATGAGTTCGTGATGATGATAATAATGACCGAGATATGTTTGTGTAACTAAAGAGTGATAATCCTTTTTCGTCAAAATGGCGTTTGCACAATTTACTTTAGAGCGTTTTAAGACTTATGTTTGTTCAAGCGACTAAGCTCAAGACAAGTTCCCAACAAGTTCAGTATTTTATCAAGGTTTCTAAGCGGATCTCTCCAACCAAGGATTCAAAACATAGACAAGTATTTAAAAACTTATTATAACAATTTGCGTTTCTCAACGCCAAACTATCGTAACAAATCAACTGTAGATAAATATGGTTTATAGAACGAGGTGGTAAAATGGTTCTACAACATTAGCTTGAAATCAGTTATAAAGAATCATATCATAGCATCATCCCTAATCATCGTCACATACCCATATAGTCACAAATAACTTAGCCTAGCATAGTAATCAAAGTAATAAATGGAAAAGAGTAAGAGAACATCATACTTAGATTGATTGAATGAATGAGTACACAAGTGTCACGATTGTATCGTTTCTCCAAAAATCAAAGAGTGGAATACTCTCGTTACAAGTATAAACCAAAAGTGGATAATACTGAAATATCACTAAGAAAGCTAAGAATACTCGGATTTATAGAGTAGTAGTTGAGAGATGTGTGTTAAAATGAGTAGAAGTGGCCTCTATTTATAGTGCTGGCTGAAAGGAAATGTGCGCCTCACTTCTCTGAAAGTGAGCTGCACTTCGGAGACGGGAATGTGCGCCACACTTCTAACTTTCTGCGTCGCACTTTTGTGCGTTCCAGAATCTTCTTTAAATAGTTTTGCTTATTTTCAAATTAAGGACCCTTCTTTGTATTTTTTCACTTCGTTTCTTCAAACTTTATACCTGCATATAAAACGCAATATATTAACTATCGAAAGCTCTTATTTACAATATAAAGTGGCATTATAATAACGGGTTGAATATGTATATTTAGGTCGTTATCAAATTCCTCCACACTTAGCTATTGCTTGCCCTCAATCAATCAAAGCGAGAAAACAAATTAGATTTTAAAAATTTTAAGTATTGTGAAGTATGATAGGAAAATGATTAAATTTTTAAAAGTAGCAAAAGCAAATGACAAGATAATTTCAGCACCTCACATGGATAGTGTTTGGATTTTAAGTTCACACAAATGTCACTCACAAAGGGTAAATGTAGGATAACACTCACGTAGCTCAGTCATAAAATAGATAGCTACCATAGGTTTTTACATGACACATAAACATAACCGTCACGTCGTGAGCACCAGATAATTTTTCAAAGAAGCAAAACGTGATAATAATGAGGGTTTGGAACAAAATATTCCTTGTCAAAGTCGTAGAACGACTATAATATAATACTTTATTCTTTTTCTTTTTTTAAAGAACATCATATATACTTTTTCGACTTGATAAATGGATAGGCATCTAATCGAGATAATAGAATAAAGGATAATATAGCACATAGGTACGAGTGCAACATATTTTAGCAAGCCAGTGTAGCTTAACCAAAATGATAAAATGGTGATTTATTTTGCCTCTTTTCGAAAATATCTATAAATTGACCTCATTGTGGTTTAGTAAATGATGATCAAGCACAAAATTTGAAGCATACTAGATTATCGGCTTTCACACAAAATAGAGAAATATAAGGCTAGGTTTTCTCACATATTTGGTGGATAGTTTTTGTGCATAGTTATGGTGTCAATCAATGAGATTTTTGCTTTACTAAAACTTAATTTAATTTCAAAACATATCTATTTTATTTTATTTTCAAAAATATTTTCATGTGGAGAAATTTATTATTTATTATTATTTTTCCTATTTGTCTCCTCCTCCACACTTAAGGTGAACATCGTCCTCGAGGTGATAACTAATAAAAAATAAAAATAGTAAAAATGCAAAGGGAAACGAGAACTTCCCTGGGCTAAGTGGAAAATTGCGGGACTTCAAGAGATGAATCCGGCTTAGAGCTCCAAGTTTGCTATTTTCCTGCATGCTATCATAAAACAAAAAACACATGCAAAATATATACACGGACGGTTTTATTTATTTTATAAGTCCTCCTCCACACTTAAGGTAAAAAGTGAGGGATAATATATGGATTGCCTTCCGAGAAGCGCTAAGTTTAAAGTCTTCAGCCAGACTCAGCTACTCGGTTTTATTTTAAAAAGAAGGGGATTTCTTTTTCATCAAATTCATTACAGTTTTCTTCTTCATGGTAGAGCTTGAGTTTATGTCCTAACAATAAAAGTGGTATTGTCTCTACCGTAGAGTTCAACATATCCAGATGGATATTGGTGTTTCACTATATAAGGTCCAGTCCATCTCGATGTAATCTTAGGTTGCTTGAACTTATATTTCTAGATAAAGAGAAGTACTTTCTCTCCATGTTCGAATTCTTTACTTTGTCACAGTTTGCAATCGTGCCATACTTTGGTTCGTTCTTTATATAAACGTGAACTTTCATAAGCATGATGTCGAAATTCATCTAACTCATGAAGTTGAAATATACGTTTTTCTCCAGCTGCAATAAGATCAGGGTTGCAGTACTTAAGTGCCCAATATGCACGGTTTTCAATTTCTATTGGTAAGTGGCATGTTTTTGCATACAAGAGCTTGTACGGTGTGGTTCCAGTTGGTGTTTTGAATTTGGTATAAAAGGCCCATAGAGCATCTTTTAAATTTTCAGACCAACAAGCAGGGTTGTTTTGGATGGCCTTTTCAAGGATTCGCTTAAGAGCTCTATTAGTGTTTTCAACTTGGCCACTCGTTTGAGGGTGGTAAGATGTGGAAAATCGGTGGTTGAATCCATATCTTTTCATGATTTTTTTCCATGAGTTTGTTACAGAAATGAGTTCCTATGTCGCTTATTAGTGCTTTTGTAATTCCAAAACATCATAAATAATTTCTTTAAGAATGTTATAACAACTCTTGCATCGTTAGTTTGCATGGCTTGAGCTTCAACCCATTTTTATACATAGTCGACGGCGACTAAAATGTATTCACAGTTATATGATTTAAGAAATGGTCCCATGAAGTAGATACCCCACATGTAACACCCCCCAAATTTACACAATTCAATACAACGGAAGACTCGTTGGTGTTACGGGATAGCACATTACTCACATCATAGACAACGCTTAAAAATCGTGTCGTTTAATAATAAAGCATTTTTCATTCATGAATATCAAATTTACATAGGTCCCAAGTCATTGTATTTCATACAAGTTTTACAAAGAATTTGAATGGAAATTGTTATTTAGGTGCGGGCCATAAATTCTTGTTGTCTTCCCGAGAATTACCTTCAAGTACCTGAGATAAAACATGTTAAAAGAAAAGGGTCAGCGATAACACCGAGTGAATTCATAGACATTAATAAAACCATTAATATATCATCGGTACATAATTATTACCGAAAATCATTTTGTACAAATCTTTATAATAGGACATAAAATAGCCAAAGTCATTTTATACAAATCCTTATCAAAAATCATAATATAGGCATTTGCCTTCAAAATCATTATACGAGCCAATGTCGTAAAAACATCAAACAATACGTTTTATAACGTTGTATAAAGTTAAATAAAAACCGTTATATGAATATGGTTATGTGAAACCAAAACACGAACATAAAATCAATAATAAGACCCCGTATTGCTAGTCAGACAATATATCGTAATTCAGTGCATATAGCAGTATTTCGTTAATTGGATTATTATAAGCCGCATGACATTGTTACCTTACTACAACAAACAACGGGTAGCTAGCCCGAAACTCATTTTCCCATCTAAATTAGCGTGTCGTCACAATAATCACGCTTGTGTAAATCTTCTCATACATAAATTCGCTTACCAATCAATGTGGCACGACGGGGATCAACCGTCAAGGCGCGAACTGGGGTGATCGTCCCCAAATAGTACTATTATATGCATAAGCATCTACCAAATCCCGGTAGTTCACAATTCATGCTAATGGGACTTTTAGTGACATAACCTAACTTTAATAATCCATTTCATTTCATTTATCGGGTCATTTAATCATTCATCGGGTCATACAATCATTCGGGTCCAAATCAATAAACAGACAATCGGGACAACTAGTGTCTTATTTTATAAAAACTAACATGTTATCTCCCTCGCGGGTTTATAAAACATTCCATAAAAAATTTTAAAAGAGTGCGAGGCTATGAACTCACGTTGATGTAGGAAGGCGGGTTATCGGCAATTCGGATGTACGGTATGTGCTTCAATCACGAAAACCTAGACAAATAATACTCGTCTTAAACTTTTGTCCAATGACTTTATCAAAATAACAATTATGTATATATATGATGACTTTATATATATGATGATGATCAAGTGGGTTTATACATTTTTACTCATTTTAGTGTTTATGTGTTGGTAACTTCTTACTAGTTTTACCTATTCACATATTTTAAGTCCAATAAACTTATTATAAGTTCTTTAACTTGTATTAATCCATTTATACTTGTATTATCAGTAATTATACTTTACATATTGGGTCCGAATGGGTTAAGCCCAATAAGTAATTTTTATAAGTGTTTAACTTATTTAGTTAAATTATTAGTCCAATATGCTAACTTAGCTCGTTAATGTCCGTATGTCATATAGTTCGGGTTATATTGGTTTTTAATTGTATTAGGTACTTATATATCAGTATATGACTTTTCAAAACTTTACATTAGACGGGTTTGATCGTCTATGTTTTAATTGGCGAAAAACGTTAATTTTACGGTAATAGCCGAAAAAGTCGTAAAAATCATGTTTATAGTTTTTATAACTTATAAATCTTATTCAACTACCATTTTTATAAAGCGTCCATTTATTTAATCTTATAAATATTTATATAAATGAAATTTATAAGTTAGTGGGTTTTAATTCACATTTTATACTATATTAGTTTGAGTGCTTATATAATACTATTAAACATTAATTCTTCAAAATCTGATTTTTAGTTTCATCTTCACCATTGTTATCATATCTTGAGTTATATAAGGAGATAGAAGCTCATTTTTGGATGTATAAACTTCATATTATGTGCTACAAATAAGTTAGTTATAGCTACTGCTCATTCCATGTCTAACTATCCTTAACAGTCCCTACAAAACAGACTATTCAGATTGGTACACTCATCTTGTTTTGATCATATCTCACTCATTTTGATGATTCCATTGCATGGACAACTATCACATGTGTATGACATCTAACAATTACTGTAAATGGATTCCACCATGCAATTTTATCAGTTCATAACTTGGTTACTTACTGTTTTTATACAGCCAACAATTTAAGCAAGATTTTACCATTTTTACATGTGGTTTTTCCATCTTTTTAACCATGTTTATCAAATCTATCAACACCAAATCCCCACATAATATTTTTAATCATCATTCATCATCATATACATAAATAAATACAAGATTACATAATCAAAATAACAAGAGGATAGGAAGAACAATCTCTGTACCACCATTAGTGATGAAAAGATGAGTCTTTGATGAAGAAGGCTTGGATTTTGATGGCAAAACTTGTGATATACCAATATCATCTTCAAGTCTACCAACCTTTATAAACTTCTCATGGAAAATCAGCCCTATGACACCAAAAAATCTTCTCCTTGGATGTTAGAATCACCTCCAATCTTCAAAGCTTCAAAGTAGCATCATCATGTGTATGAGTAACACATGATTTTATGGCTAACATAGATCAAATGAGGGTTGTTTTTGATGATGGTTGGACGAAATAGAGAGAGATGAGAGAGTTTGGTGAGTGGTTTGCATGAGTTGCTAAGTGTATATGGTATGAATGAAGTGGTTTTGGTGGTTTTGTGCTAAGTTAGCTTACATGTTAAGCTTATGCTAACATGTGTTAGCTTTCTAGCTAAAAGGGTGCCACATCTTATGATGCGGTGTCCTCTTTTGGCCATCTCTTTTGAGTGGGGTGGGATAAACTTGTTTTGTCCCATCCCGCTAATTTACGGGTATTCCTCGATTCTAGTTTCCTCGATTTGCGTGCCCTCGGGTCGTTTTACGAAAAACGTTTTTATAAATAATGAATCAACGGCACAAAACGAATCTAATAAAAATTGTCTCATCAAAAACGGAGTTCGAAAACGTAAATACACAATCCTAAGGTTTCCGGTTTAGTCGTAAAGGACGTTAAATTATAACCGTAAGTCCTAATCTCTTCTCATAAATTTGTGAGTTTATGAACCAACACAAATTTAAAATTCCAAAATAATATTCACGGATAAATTTATTTCCTTGAATGTCGGACTGTCACCAAAACGGTGTATGTAAACGTAAGCACGTAACGTAGAATCCTCCGGTTTAGACGTAGTCGATGCTACTTCAAGACGTAAATCCAAATTTCTTCCCAAAAATAAGTGAGTTCATAATATAACATTAAAATAATGTTTTTAAATAATACTTGAGAATAAAATATCAACCATAAATTGACGGATTGTCACAGCATTTACCCCTAAATAGGATCTTTGTCCTCAAAGATCATCTTACTACTCGCTTCTTATAGAGTTAAAGCCATGTGGGTATTTCCTCCACATTCGGCCTTTTCCCACAAGTGTAATCTATTACAATACGCGAGTTTCATCAGACATAACTACGGGAATAAGATCAGGCTTAATTTTGACTTACTTTCTCTATCCATGATGTTCACGGGTTTTTGATGAATGCAACTTTTCGCCGATCTAAACTTTATCAAGAAGTGATCACATTCTCACTTGATAGACATTATATCAAGTTAGATATACGAAACATAATTCACACAGATCTCGAAGTCCTAGGGTAGATCCAGCTTATATGCCTTTCAAACCAATCTTTTGCATCATCTCAATGGTCCCATAGAACGGGGACTTATATCCCATGATCTTTCGGATCATCAATTCATTTTTCCATTGTTAAAATTTTTGGCATAACTTCGCTACCCATCTGGCACTTCAAGATCTACATTTCATATTCACATAACCTCATGCCCACTACCGGCAGTCAATAATCAGATCATAATTTCAACAATCATTTCAGGTCTCGCGGGTCGAGTATTTTGTAAGGTTAGGTTCGCCATCATAGGAAACCTTAAACCTAAAAGACATTTCCAACTCACAGTGGGTGTATGTCGGGTGTCTTCATCCCAACTCATGCTTACAAATGCTCTAATATAGATCCTAACAAGATTTGATCTCGATACTAACACGATAATTATCAATGATAATCTTTCCAAAGGAAAGCGATTTTACAGTTTATTACCAAAGGTCAATCATTCAAACATAAAACAACACTTATCGTATTTTGCATCGTTACTTTTCCTCGTCCCTTCGATTGGAGTGGTACACAGTACTCTCATCAAGGTTCGTTCCCAATGACTTCCGAGCAAATCTCTAGGAATTCGATGCAAAGCGAGGATCTTGATAGAGATGATCGATACAGGCACCATGTTTACACAACTCCTTTAAATACAAAAGAGTCAATTTCTTCATCAAGAATCTATCATTAATATGAATGATATTATCAGATTTGGTCAGTCTGTCGACGATGACCCAAATCAAATCAAATTCAGATGATGACCTTTGCAATAGTTAGACGTTTGCTAATGTATGAGGCGATGTATGCCTTCATAATTTTTCATCAGTACAACTTCTTCAAATAAAGATATATTAAATCAGAAATGACAGGAATAGAATACTTATACTTACGGGATTCCATCATGACTAAATCTCAAAATCCTCTATATTCAGGCAACCACAAGTGGCCTTTTAATCATTTAACGCCATCGACTTCTCAATTCTAATGGTTCACATTAGCCGCGAACCCCTTTTTATTATCCATATTATCCTTCTTACAAGCATTGTTTATTTTACCTTGTTCGACAATTTATTTTGCACCTTCATTATTAAGGAACATGTCCTAATTGGTTCTTTATCTTTTCTATATAATGTGTCAGTAATTACATTCACCTTTCTTTATAAAATAATTATCATGATCGTATTCATTCAAAAATTCCTTCTTTATATTTTCTAAGTTTTAGTTTCGTCTCAACTATCATGTGACAATCCGTCAATTTATAGTTTATATTTTATTCTCAAATATTATTTAAAAACATAATTTTAATGTTATATTATGAACTCACTTATTTTTGGGAAGAAATTTGGATTTACGTCTTGAAGTAGCATCGACTACGTCTAAACCGGAGGATTCAACGTTACGTGCTTACGTTTACATACACCGTCTTTGGTGACAGTCCGACATTTCAGAAAATAAATTTATCCGTGAATATTATTTTGGGATTTTAAATTTGTGTTGGTTCATAAACTCACAAGTTTACGAGAAGAGATTAGGACTTACGTGAATAATTTAACGTCTTTTACGACTGAACCGGAAACCTTAGGATTACGTATTTACGTTTTCGAACTCCGTTTTTGATGAGACAATTTTTATTAGATTCGTTTTGTGTCGTTGATTCATAATTTATAAAAACATTTTTCGTAAAACGACCCGAGGGCACGCAAATCGAGGAAACTAGAATTGAGGAGTACCCGTAAAATAATGGGGATGAGACAAGATAAATCTTGTCCCACCCCCACAATGGGATGGCAAGACTTAGCTAACACACTTGAGATGTGTCAACATTTCACAAAAACACTAGGACACTTGTCCATTCAAGCTTACAATGTAAGCTAAACTTTCTCAAAACCATCCAACACCTAAACCACTTCTCCAAAACTCATACATGCAAACCACTCTCTCCTTCTCTCCCTAATTTAGTCCACTCTCTCTCTAAAATACCATTTTTATCAAATTTTGATCAATTCTAGCCATAAACCATGTGTTATTCACACATATGATGAAGCCCTTTTGAAGCTCTATAGATTGGTGGTGATTTTAACATCCAAGGAGAAGATTTGGTGATGTTCAAGGGCTGATTTCTACATGAAGTTTACAAGTATTGGTGGCCATGAAGATTGGTGTTGATTTATCACAAGTTCTTCCATCAAAAAAATCCAAGCCTTGATGAATACCTACACAATCTTGGTGGTATAAAGATTGTTCTTCCCATCCTCTTGTTATTTTGATTATGTAATCATGTATTTTCTTTCTATTTGTATATGTATATGATGAATATATGATGATAAAAATGTTGTATGGGGATCAAGTGTTGATAAATATGATTAAAAAGATGAAAAACCATAAGAAACAAGGCTAAAATCTTGCTTAAATTGTTGGCTGTATAAAAACAGTAAGTAACCAAGTCATGAACTGATAAAATTGCATGGTGGAATCCATTTACAGTAAGTGTTAGATGTCATACACATGTGAGAGTTGGCCATGCAATAGAATCATCAAAATGAGTGAGATATGATCAAAACAAGATTAGTGTACCAATCTGAATAGTTTGTTTTGTAGGGACTGTTAAGGATAGTTAGACATGGAATGAGCAGTAGCTATAACCAACTTATTTGTATCACATAATATGAAGTTTATGCCATCCAGAAATGAGATTCTATCTCCTTATAGAACTCAAGATATGATAAAAATGGTAAAGATGAAACTAAAAATCAGATTTTGAAGAATTAATGTTTAATAATATTATATAAGCACTCAAACTAATATAGTATAAAAAGTGAATTAAAACCCACTAACTTACAAATTTAATTTATATAAATATGTATAAGGTTAAATAAATGGACACTTTATAAAAATGGTAGTTGAATAAGATTTATAAGTTATAAAAACTATAAACATGATTTTTACGACTTTTTCGGCTATTACCGTAAAATTAACGTTTTTCGCCAATTAAAATTTAGACGATCAAACCCGTCTAATGTAAAGTTTTTAAAAGTCATATACTGATGTATAAGTACCTAATACAAGTAAAAACCGATAAAACCCGAACTATATGACATATAGACATTAACGAGCTAAGTTAGTATTATTGGACTAATAATACAACAAAATGGGCTAAACACTTATAAACTTACTCATTGGGCTTAACCCACTTGGGCCCAACATGTAAAGTATAATACTGATAATAAAAGTATAATTGGACTAATAAAATGTATTGGGCTTGTAATGGGCCTATTGGGCCTCCAAAATATAAACAAGTTGAGCTAGTGTAACTAGTATAAAAGTTACCAACACATAAACACTATAATGAATGAGTAAAAATGTACAATCCCACTTGATCATCATCATATGTATAAAATCATCATATGTATACATGATTGTTATTTTTATAAAGTCATTGGACAAGAGTCTAAGACGAGTATTATTTGTCTAGATTTCCGTGATTGAAGCACGTACCGTACATCCGAATTGCTGATAACCCGCTTTCCCACATCAACGTGAGTTCATAGCCTCGCACTCTTTTAAATGTTTTTATGAAATGTTTTATAAACCCGCGAGGGAGATAACATGTTAGTTTTGATAAAATAGGACACCATTTGTCCCGATTGTCTGTTTATTGATTTGGACCCGAATGATTGTATGACCCGATGAATGATTAAATGACCCGACAGATGAAACGAAATGGGTTATTAAAGTTAGGTTATGTCACTAAAAGTCCCATTAGCATAAATTGTGAACTACCGGGATTTGGTAGACGCTTATGCATATAATAGTCCTATTTGGGGACGATCACCCCAGTTCGCGCCTTGACGGTTGATCCCCGTCGTGCCACATTGATTGGTAAGCGAATTTATGTATGAGAAGATTTACACAAGCGTGATTATTGTGACGACACGCTAATTTAGATGGGAAAATGATTGTCGGGTTAGCTACCCGTTGTTTGTTATAGTAAGGTAACAATGTCATGCGGCTTATAATAATCCAAAATAACAAAATACTGCTATACGCGCCGAATTACGATATATTGCCTGACTAGCAATACGGGGTCATATTATTGATATTATGTTTGTGTTTTGGTTTTACATAACCATATTCATATAACGGTTTTTATTTAACTCTACACGACGTTGTAAAACGTATTGTATGATATTTTTACGACATTGGTTCGTATAATGGTTTTGAAGGCGAAAGCCTATATTGTGATTTTGAAGGATTTGTATAAAATGTTTTTGGCCTATTTCATGGTCTACTATAAAGATTTGTACAAAATGATTTTCGGTAATAATTTATACCGATGTTATATTGATGGATTTTATTAAACTCTATGAATTCACTCGGCGTTATCGCTGACCTTTTCTTTTAACATGTTTTATCTCAGGTACTTGAAGGTAATTCTCGGGAAGAAAAAAAGAATTCATGGCCCGCGCCTAAATAATATTTTCCATTCAAATACTTTGTAAAACCTGTATGAAATACAATGACTTGGGACCTATGTAAAATTTGATATTTATGAATGGAAATGCTTTATTATTAAACGACGCGATTTTTAAGCGTTGTCTATGATGTGAGTAATGTGCTATCCCGTAACACCATCGAGTCTTCCGCTGTATTGAGTTGTATATATTTGGGGGTGTTACAGTTTGGTAACCGAGCTCTCGTTATAGAGAACGAAAGATTTTTAAAACTAAGGTTTTAAATAAAACATTTCAAAATCTTTTAACTATGAACATTTTTCTAAAAATGTCTAAAAATCTTTTGACTATAACGGTGCCGAAGAATTCCCGAGTTACCGACAAGGCCAGACTGAGAAGTGTTATTTTAATATATATATAACTTGGATTATATATATATATATATGTTGTAATTTGATTACATGATTGTTTCATGATTATTTTGATATTTATACAAGGTATTTATGCGACGTAGATTGTCACAAGGAACCCTAAATCCCCTAGTAAACTAATCGAAGCTATTCTCGTAGGAATTCTAGCTATCCTAGATCTAAACCAAGTTGTGGATATTTATGATCCCAACAAAATGGTTGGTATTCGTAGAAATGTTGATATTAGTTGATTTTGATATTAAAGAAGAATTGGCGAGATTAAATCTGATATCGATGTCATGACGATCTTTCCTTATAGAGTGGAGTTTGACAAAATGTTACCACCTAGAAAGATGTCATCTGATTCGTTGTCACCCATTTCTTAAATTTGAAATCGAAAGGGTGAATGTTGCACTTGAGGCTGTCATTGGAACCATTACCCAAAAGCCTCATGCCACAAGTACCTTTCTGAGAAGTCTAATTGAATGATCGAGTCATTTCATACTAGTGACTCATTTGATAACTATTGTTGTAAGAGCTATAGGATTGGAAATTAAGTGTTGATCATATCGATCTTTTATTGCCTTTATAAGGTCTAAGAATAAAGTTGAAAATATTGGAGAATGAGGTAGGATGTCGCATTGAGTATAAGTTGATTGAAACGTGAATAAAGTAAAACATAACTTGTATGGAATAAGAAATTGTTAAGAGGAAGTCGTTAAGTCCTGTGATTGAATTATAAGGTTTTAATTGATTGTTAGTTCGTGTTAAGGGTTGTTCCTAGGCCATTGTCCACTAACGAGGATGCCCAGTGTCAAATAAATAAGTTGAAGAAATCTTCTTTTAAATTGAGACCGATGGATCTTTTAGGACATGTGGAACACCTAATGACTCTTGTAGATTAGTATTCATTGTGGTATCTTTTAAAAATCCCTAACTTAACTGAGACATCGGTTGGTAGGATGAGTTCTTTGAATTGTATGACATAGTGACACGTAATGTGTTACGGTACAATTTTGACTTGTTTGTGATTAATGAAAAGACTACCATTGATTGCTAAATTCTACATGTATCGATATTATCTATCTTTTATTGCTTCATCCTAATGCTCGCATTAGTGATGAAACCATTGAACAAGTACTCATCTCGATTTGAGTTACATTGTGGATTATTCTTTTCGAGCGCCAGCAAGGTCATGAACCTCATGATTATTTGGCTAAAGCTGATTTCCTATCATATTGTAGTTAGTTCTTGGTGAATGACTTTTCATCACTCTTTTGCAGATCACTCATTGTTTTATAAGTTGAAACAGTATTACTCGAGAAAAATTGAATTTTCATCACTATAAGGATTATTCAAAGTGAGATTTATAAGTAATCGTTATCGAAATAAAGTTGTTTATGAAACACTTTGGAATACTTAATTGTATTCATAACAAAGAAAATCTTTGTAAATTTATTTTTGATTCTTGTTTATGAATTAAGCATGAAAATGTTTTTATTATAAACATGATGATAAAATTTTGACGAACTGAGTATTGCATCGTTAATCTTGAAATTGTATATAGTTGCGCGCCTACATACAATTTGGAAGTAACCATGCAAGGCTGATTAGTAGTCACCATGAAGTTATTAATAAACACTAAATTTTCTTTGAAGATTGTGAAAGATTAAATTTTATGAGATCTGCAAGAAGTGAAAAATAGGGACATAGTGTTAGGGACACCTACATATGTGCCTGTAGCATCTATTCTTCTGAGTTGAATTTACTCATCTATGGAAATTGCCTTATTTGACAATTGACAATTCTTTCTTGTCCAATTCTCCCGTGGTGAGATTCTTTGAAAAAGTATCTGATTACCGAGTGTTGATACCCAACTGGATGTATCGACGTTCCTATCATTTCTTTTGATTTGGTTTCATTTGAATGACCTGGGTAACGATCCGAGGAGCTTTCGAATGCGTACTCAAATTATGAAAACATGGGATATATTCATATTCGTTAAATGTTTTCGTCTGTATCTGATTTGAAATTCTCTCGCGTAGATTATGCGTTGACCTTACTCTTTTAAGGTTAGTTATGTCTCCAGATATCCTTGAATTGTGAAGGATTATGAGCTATTATTAGTCTTTTGAGAAGTTCACATCTTATCGACGGCAATAAAACTGGAAAGTTGATACTGCCAGTAGAATGGATTGATTGATTATGACATGAAGATATTGTCTTAATTGATGGGAAATCGAGTAGAATTCCCCTAAATGATAAGATGTTAATTATCAAAAGTGATCTAAATAATTCTTGATGGATGACCATATCCTGAATTTAGACTTGAAATTATATCGTGAATGGTTGTGAATTAGTCATAGATACTATAATCTAGAAAGAACCTAATATAAATGTATTAAAAGATGTTTATGTTATCTAAAACTTTAGGAGGTATTTGCTGGTGAATTACCTAGACTTTCGCCATTAAGGCAAGTTGAAATTGGTTTGATTATATTACCGGTGCTGCACATGTGGCTTGTGCACTGTGCGTTAGCACCATCTAGATTAAAATAATTACTGTACAACTGAGAGAGTTGTCAGAGAAAGCTTTTATTCTACCAAGCTCGTCATTATGAAGAGCTATGGTGTTATTATTTCTTATATTTATTGATTACCGTGAACTAGGTAAAATTGACGATTAAAAATCTATATCCACTACCCAAGATGATAGATTTGTTCTATCATTTACAAGGTTCTAGCGTATATTCAAAAATTTGATTCACGACATGGTTATCATCAACTTCGCATCCGCTAAAAAGATTATCTATTCCAATCACTACATCCAGAACTTGTAATGAACATTATGAGTTTCATGTTATGTCGTTTGGATTGACTAATACACATGTAGCATTCATAAATTTGGTGAATCACGTGTGTAGGCTGTAATTTGATAAATTCATGCTTGTGATCATTAAGAACCATCTGTTTGTTTATAAGAATAAGAATAAGTTAATAATAATTTATAAATTGCCCTGAATTGGCCGAACAACGAAAACCTGTACCTTGAATATATAACGTGTGATTTAAGGCTTGACCCTTTACGTAAAATGATCGTTTGATTAATGATGGTAAGATATATATATTCACTCTTTAAAAATTTGAGCCATTTGAGACTTTAGGTTTTACTAAAAACTAAGTGCAAATATGTTTTAACAAATGTTTTATCAAAAGAACTTTTGAGGGATTATTCCCTTATACCCAGAACATTTAACTAAATTCCCGTTTAGGGGTAAATGTTTGTGTATACCTCAAGACAACCTAAGAGGGATTGAGGAAACCGTTTAAACCAAGACTTGGAAATCTGAAACGATAATTTTTGCTTTTCAATTAAGAAAATTTTGACCAAAGATTTTTCGAACATTTATGAATCCTATTAATAATTTATTATTTTCGATAAATTAACAAAGATCATGTTAACTAAATTCAAATTTATTTTGAACATTTTTCTATAAAGATCATGTTAACTAAATTCAAGTTTATTTTGAACATTTTTCTATAATTGGACAAACTAAGGAATTTAAAATTTCTACGTTTACATTTCATAAAAACTTAATATTTATTGTTAATTTACGTGTAACAATTATCGACGCTTAAAAACGTCGGATCAAGCAAAAACTGATAAAAATAATAGTTGAGATATAACTAAGACATGGAAAATATGAAAGAATAATTTCTAAATAAATACGGTCATGATATTTATTTCATCGAGGAAAGTGAATGTAATTACTGACGCATTATGTAAAAAGGATAAAGAACCAATTCGGACATGTTCCTTAATAATGAAGGTGCAAAATAAATTGCCAAACAATTTAAAATATAGCCGATGCTTATAAAAAGGATAATATAGATAATAAAAGGGGGTTCGCGGCTAATGTGAACCATTAGAATTGAGAAGCCGATGGCGTTGAATGTATAACAGGCCACTTGAGGTTGCCTAAAAATGGAGATTTTGAGATATAGTTATGTTGGAATGTTGTAAGTATAAGTATACTATTCCTGCATTTCTGATTTAATGTATCTTTATCTGAAGGAGTTGTACTGATGAAAAATTATGAAGGCAGACATCGCCTCATACATTAGTAAACGTCTAACTATTGCAAAGGTCATCATCTGAATTTGATTCGATTTGGGTCATCGTCGACAGACTGACCAAATCTACTAATATCATTCTCGATAATGATAATGCTAGATTCTTGATGAAGAAATTGACTCTTTGGTATTTAAAGGAGTTATGTAAACATAGTGTGCCTGTATTGAACATCTTTATCAAGATCCTCGCTTCGCATCGAATTTCTAGAGATTTGCTCAGAAGTCATTGGGAACGAACCTTGATGAGAGTACTGCTTACCACCCCAATCGAAGGGATGAGGTAAAGCAATGATACAAAACACTAGAAGTCTGGCGTTATGCTTTAAATAATTGACCTTTGGTAATAAACCGTATAATCATTTTCATTTAGAGAGATTATCATTGAAAACTATCATATTAGGATCGAGATCGAATCTTGTGAGGATATATATTAGAGCATTTGTAAGCAGGAGTTGGGATGAAGACACCCGACATACACCCATTGTGAGTTGGACATGTCTTTTAGGTTTAAGGATGCCTATGATGCCAAACCTAACCTTACAAAATACCTGACCCGCGAGACCTGAAATGATTATTGAAATTAGGATCTGATTATTGACTGCCGGTAGTGGGCAGGAGGTTATGTGAATATGAAATGTAGATCTTGAAATGCCAGATGGGTAGCGAAGTTATGCCAAAAAAAAAATTTAACCATGGAAAAATTAATTGATGATCTGAAAGATCATGGGATATAAGTCCCCGTTGTATGGGACCGTTGAGATGATGTAAAAGATTAGTTTGAAAGGCATATAAGCTGGATCTACCCTAGGACTTCAAGAGATGCGTGAATTATGTTTCGTATATCGAACATGATAAAATGTCTATCAAGTGAAAATCTGACTATTCCTTAATGAAGTTTAGATCGGCGAAAAGTTGCATTCATCAAAAACCCGTGAACATCATGGATAGAGAAAGTAAGTCAACATTAAGCCTGATCTTATTCCCGTAGTTATGTTTGATGAAACTCGCGTATTGTAATGAAATAGACTTGTGAGAAAAGACCGAATGTGGAGGAAATACCCACATGTCTTTAACTCTATAAGAAGCGAGTAGTAAGATGATCTTTGAGGACAAAGATCCTGATTAGGGGTAAATGCTATGACAATCCGTCAATTTATGGTTTATATTTTATTCTCAAATATTATTTAAAAACATTATTTCAATGTTATATTATGAACTCACTTATTTTTGGGAAGAAATTTGGATTTACGTCTTGAAGTAGCATCGACTACGTCTAAACCGGAGGATTCAACGTTACGTGCTTACGTTTACATACACCGTATTTGGTGACAGTCCGACATTTCAGAAAATAAATTTATCCGTGAATATTATTTTGGAATTTTAAATTTGTGTTGGTTCATAAACTCACAAATTTACGAGAAGAGATTAGGACTTACGTGAATAATTTAGCGTCCTTTACGACTGAACCGGAAACCTTAGGATTACGTATTTACGTTTTCGAACTCCGTTTTTGATGAGACACTTTTTATTAGATTCGTTTTGTGCCGTTGATTCATAATTTATAAAAACGTTTTTCGTAAAACGACCCGAGGGCACGCAAATCGAGGAAACTAGAATCGAGGAGTACCCGTAAAATAATGGGGATGAGACAAGATAAATCTTGCCCCACCCCCACAATGGGATGGAAAGACTTAGCTGACACACTTGAGATGTGTCAACATTTCACAAAAACACTAGGACACTTGTCCATTCAATCTTACAATGTAAGCTAAACTTACTCAAAACCATCCAACACCTAAACCACTTCTCCAAAACTCATACATGCAAACCACTCTCTCCTTCTCTCCCTAATTTCGTCCACTCTCTCTCTCTAAAATACCATTTTTATCAAATTTTGATCAATTCTAGCCATAAACCATGTGTTATTCACACATATGATGAAGCCCTTTTGAAGCTCTATAGATTGGTGGTGATTTTAACATCCAAGGAGAAGATTTGGTGATGTTCAAGGGCTGATTTCTACATGAAGTTTACAAGTATTGGTGGCCATGAAGATTGGTGTTGATCTATCACAAGTTCTTCCATCAAAAAAATCCAAGCCTTGATGAATACCTACACAATCTTGGTGGTATAAAGATTGTTCTTCCCATCCTCTTGTTATTTTGATTATGTAATCATGTATTTTCTTTCTATTTGTATATGTATATGATGAATATATGATGATAAAAATGTTGTATGGGGATCAAGTGTTGATAAATATGATTAAAAAGATGAAAAACCATAAGAAACAAGGCTAAAATCTTGCTTAAATTGTTGGCTGTATAAAAACAGTAAGTAACAAAGTTATGAACTAATAAAATTGCATGGTCGAATCCATTTACAGTAAGTGTTAGATGTCATACACATGTGAGAGTTGGACATGCAATAAAATCATCAAAATGAGTGAGATATGATCAAAATAAGATTAGTGTACCAATCTGAATAGCCTGTTTTGTAGGCACTGTTAAGAATAATTAGACATGGAATGAGCAGTAGCTATAACCAACTTATTTGTATCACATAATATGAAGTTTATGCCATCCAAAAATGAGCTTCTATCTCCTTATAGAACTCAAGATATGATAAAAATGGTAAAGATGAAACTAAAAATCAGATTTTGAAGAATTAATGTTTAATAATATTATATAAGCACTCAAACTAATATAGTATAAAAAGTGAATTAAAACCCACTAACTTATAAATTTAATTTATATAAATATGTATAAGGTTAAATAAATGGAAACTTTATAAAAATGGTAGTTGAATAAGATTTATAAGTTATAAAAACTATAAACATGATTTTTACGACTTTTTCGGCTATTACCGTAAAATTAACGTTTTTCGCCAATTAAAATTTAGACGATCAAACCCGTCTAATGTAAAGTTTTTAAAAGTCATATACTGATGTATAAGTACCTAATACAAGTAAAAACCGATAAAACCCGAACTATATGACATATAGACATTAACGAGCTAAGTTAGTATTATTGGACTAATAATACAACAAAATGGGCTAAACACTTATAAACTTACTCATTGGGCTTAACCCACTTGGGCCCAACATGTAAAGTATAATACTGATAATAAAATTATAATTGGGCTAAACACTTATAAACTTTCCGTGATTGAAGCACGTACCGTACATCCGAATTGCTGATAACCCGCTTTCCCACATCAACGTGAGTTCATAGCCTCGCACTCTTTTAAATGTTTTTATGAAATGTTTTATAAACCTGCGAGGGAGATAACATGTTAGTTTTGATAAAATAGGACACCATTTGTCCCGATTGTCTGTTTATTGATTTGTACCCGAATGATTGTATGACCCGATGAATGATTAAATGACCCGACAGATGAAACGAAATGGGTTATTAAAGTTAGGTTATGTCACTAAAAGTCCCATTAGCATGAATTGTGAACTACCGGGATTTGGTAGACGCTTATGCATATAATAGTATTATTTGGGGACGATCACCCCAGTTCGCGCCTTGACGGTTGATCCCCGTCGTGCCACATTGATTGGTAAGCGAATTTATGTATGAGAAGATTTACACAAGCGTGATTATTGTGACGACACGCTAATTTAGATGGGCAAATGATTGTCGGGTTAGCTACCCGTTGTTTGTTATAGTAAGGTAACAATGTCATGCGGCTTATAATAATCCAAAATAACGAAATACTGCTATACGCGCTGAATTACGATATATTGCCTGACTAGCAATACGGGGTCATATTATTGATATTATGTTTGTGTTTTGGTTTTACATAACCATATTCATATAACGGTTTTTATTTAACTCTACACGACGTTGTAAAACGTATTGTATGATATTTTTACGACATTGGTTCGTATAATGGTTTTGAAGGCGAAAGCCTATATTGTGATTTTGAAGGATTTGTATAAAATGTTTTTGGCCTATTTCATGGTCTACTATAAAGATTTGTACAAAATGATTTTCGGTAATAATTTAATACCGATGTTATATTGATGGATTTTATTAAACTCTATGAATTCACTCGACGTTATCGCTGACCTTTTCTTTTAACATGTTTTATCTCAGGTACTTGAAGGTAATTCTCGGGAAGACAACAAGAATTCATGGCCCGCGCCTAAATAATATTTTCCATTCAAATACTTTGTAAAACTTGTATGAAATACAATGACTTGGGACCTATGTAAAATTTGATATTTATGAATGGAAATGCTTTATTATTAAACGACGCGATTTTCAAGCGTTGTCTATGATGTGAGTAATGTGCTATCCCGTAACACCATCGAGTCTTCCGCTGTATTGAGTTGTATATATTTGGGGGTGTTACATATCATTTTTATCTGTTTTACTCAATCCGACGTTTAAAGCGTCGATAATTATTACAAGTAATTAAATAATAAATATTTAATTTTTATGAAAGGTAAACGTAAAAAGTTTTAAATTTTCTCAGTTTGTCAAATTATATAAAAATGTTCAAAATGAATTTGAATTTAATTAACACAATTTTTGTTGATTTATCGGAAATAATTAGTAAGATCCGTAAATGTTCGAAAAACCTTCGTTTATTCTTTGGTAAAAATTTTCTTAGTTGAAAAGCAGAAATTATCGTTTCAAATTTTAAGTCATGGTTTAACAGTTTCCTCAATCCCTCTTAGGTTGTCTTGAAATATACACGAACATTTACCCCTAAACAGGAGTTTAGTTAAATATTCTGGGTATAAGGGAATAATCCCTCAAAAGTTCTTTTTGATAAAACATTTTTCAAAACACGTTTGCACTTTCTTTTTGGTAAAAATCCAAAGTCTTAAAAGGGATCTTAATTTTTGAAGAGTCAATATATTCCATTATCTTATTAATCACACGGTCAAATAATGTAAAGGATTAAGTCTTTAATCACATGTTAAATACTCAAGGTACAAGTTTTCATTGTTCGGCCAATTTAGGGCAGTCTATAAGTAATTATTAACTCATTCTTATTCTTATAAACAAACAAATAGTCCTTAATGATCACAAGCATGAATTTATCAAATTACAGCCTACACACGTGATTCACCAAATTTATGAATGCTACATGTGCATTGGTCAATCCAAATGACATCACGTGAAATTCATAATGTTCATTACAAGTTCTAGATGTAGTGATTGGAATAGATAATCTTTTTCGCGGACGCGAAGTTGATGATAACCATGTCATGGATCAAATCTTTAAAACATACACTAGAACCTTGTAAATGATCGAACAATCTATCATTTTGGGTAGTGGATATAGATTTTAATCGTCAATTTACTTAGTTCACGGTAATCAATAAACATAATGAATGATAACACCATAGCTCTTCATGATGACGAGCTCGGTAGAATAAAATCTATCTCCGAAAACTCTCTCAATTGTACGGTAATTCCTTTAATTCAGATGATGCTGACGTAAAGTGCACATGCCACAGGTGCATCACCGGGAATATAATCAATACCAATTTCAACTTGCCTTAATAGGGAAAGTCTAGGTAATTCGCCAGCAATTACCTCCTAAAGTTTCAGATAACGGAAACATCTTTTTAATAAATTCATATTAGGTTCTTTCTAAATTATAATATCTATGACTAATTCACAACCATTCACGGTATAATTTCAAGCCTAAATGCAGGATATGGTCATCCATCAAGAATTATTTAGATCACTTTTGAAAATCAACATCTTATCATTTAGGGGAATTCTATTCGAGTTCCCATCAATTAAGACAATGTCATAATGTCAAAATTTATCAATCCATTCTACTGGCACTACCAACTTTCCAGTTTAATTATCGTTGATAAGATGTGAACTTCTCAAAAGACTAATAATAACTCATAATCCTTCACAAATTCAAGGATATATGGAGACATAACTACCCTTAAAAAAGAGTAAGGTCAACGCATAATCTACGCGAGAAAATTTCAAATCAGATCAAGACGAAAATATTAACGAATATGAATATATCCCATGTTTTCATAATTTGAGTACCCATTCGAAAGCTCCTCGGATCGTTACCCAGGTCATTCAAATGAAATCTAATCAAAAGAAATGATAGGAACGTCGATACATCCAGTCGTGTATTGCAGAGACTGCTTTTGTACATAGTCTCATCGTCCAAATTGGGCTTAAAATGCATTAAATATCATCAAAATACCCAAATATATGCTTGTGTTTGTTGCTTGTGTATTTTAGGTACGGATATTGAGAAAATGACGAAATATCCCAAGAATCATGCAAAAACGAACACGGGAAACGAAGCCGCACGATGAACCAAGCCCTAATGAAGAATTTTCCAAAGAAAACCCTTGAAGATTTGAAGAATATTGAAGATTGGTCCTCCAAGTTTGAAGAATTGACACTTTATACCCTTGTATCTTCATAATTACAAGTTTGGTCCCTAAAGTTTGTCAAAATTACAAAAAGGACCCTTAACTTTGAAGAATTGGCAAATTTAGTCCGTCAACAAAACTAAATTGTCAATAATGGTCCTCCAAGAAGTCAACAAACAAGTCAAAGTCCTTGAAGTTTGAAGACATTACAAGAATGGCCCTTGAAGAAAACAATTTGTGCATTTAAAACCCTTTGGAAAAAGTTTATAAAATGTTGTGCTAAATTTGACAAAGCTGCCAAACTTATTAACAAAGGATTGAAGGTTTTAAGCTGATTTGATCAAAATAGCAAGTGAATGGGACATGGGGGACCTAACTTGGCCAGACAAACAAACTCTCCCCACCCTATCAGCCCATGACACGTCACTTTTTTTAAAACCTCAGCCAATCAAATCATTCCTTTCTCCCACGTCATATTCCACTTTCATTTTATTAAACTGATTTAAAATCAGTTTAAGTTTGGGAGGTAAACACTAATTTCAAAAAGATAATCCCCCAAACCTGGATTAAAACTCCTAATCCCTTTCTCCTCTCCCACATAAACCCTAATTTCTACTGAATACAAATCAAAGGGGTTTGACCCGATTCGTTCCAGATTGCTAATTAACCCTCTCCCCATCCAAACCCACACCCCAAAAACGTCACCATCTATCCCATGTGCTCTCCCCAGCTGTGCCCTGCCCCACAACTTCACATGAAGACGAATCTTTCAGAAGATCAACAATCCTCCTTCACTCCTTGCTCCCAAAGGATTCTACAAACGGCCAAGATCAATTCTCACAACTGGCATCTTTGCTATAGTCCAAAACATTCACATGGTGATCTTGACGAAAAGTTTCAAAAAAGGAATATGCTGAGCATCTTCAAAGGGCAAAGTAGGAAGATTACACATTAGGGTTTAGCATTGTTTTCCAGCTTTCTAGAACAAATTGTAATGCTATATAAAGCCATAGGGACTTAGCATTATTTTTTCTTCTTAGCTTTTCTTTTCTCCTTGTTCATGGCCTTGTAAATCCGTTTTATGTTATAAAATTGGTATTGAGTTATTGAAGAGAAAGAGATTAGCCCTTTTACAATTCTGCAATTTAATTTCCAAGTTTAAATTTCAATTTAAGTTTTCTGTTTCAACGTTAAGTTTTAATTTTTGCAAATTTGTCCAAGAGCTTAAAGCTGTGATCATAAACCTGATAATCTTGTAGATTATCAAGTTTAAGTGAGGGGTTTTAGCTTTTGTTGATTAGTTATTAGTAACATTCAAAAGTAAAAGAAAAAAGAAAAATCAGTTTTTTTACTATTTTGTCCAATAAGCCATAATCAGCTTAACCAATAAGCTTGTTTATAGCTTATTGGTATTGTGAACAGCAACCTTTTACTTTACCTTATTCTTAGCAGGATCCATAATTCCATCCATCTAGAAGATATAGGGTGTGTGTGTCAACAGTGACCACCCCACATTCTCTTTACTTGGCTTACTTGTTCATTAGTCCAAGGTTCAGCATCAGGCCCCAGCCTGATTGGAGGTGGTTTATCAACCACTGAGGGACTTGGATGTAAGTCCCTCAAGGTAGAATCTTGTTTCATTTTTATTTTTCTCAAAAGTTCAGTTTATGTGATTTTGTATGAATCTTGTGCAAAAGTGTTTAAGTGTAGTTCAAAGCTGTTGGATATCACTTATTCCATGTTCATATGCATGCTAGATTAGTTAGAAATCAGTTTGGACTTAATTTGCTTTGAATTTGTTTGAAAAATCACTTTCTGAAATTCTTAAGGGGTGTTTGGATTTGTGTTTTAATCTGATTGTGTGGCTAATTTGTTAAGCAAAAACGTGTTAAATACTTTCAATAGGGTAGAAATAGGTAGTGTGTAGTTTTGTTTTCAGTTTGGTACAAGTTTGAAGCAAAGTGAGTGATAAAAAAGGGAAAAGGATAGCATAAAACTGCATAATCATTTTTCTGCTTATTTTGTGAAAAATTTGCTCATCAAGTCTTGTTAATTGTTAGATTTTAGGGTGTTTAAGGTTTGTTGATTGATTTTATGCCATGTGTTTAGTTTGTGTGCATGTTTTTGGACTTTGAAACTCATTTTTGTGCATGCAGTTAAGCTAGAACACTCACAGACCCATATAAGGATCTCAGCAACTTGAAATTGCCTTAGTGTGCATTTGTGGTTTGAGTTTGTGTGCTATTTGTGCTTTGTATTGACTCCTTTTACTCCAAATAGTACAAGGGTGCCCCCTTTGTCCAACAATTCACCACAAAAAAGCCAAACCAAGCTCCTCTTGGTCTATTCACAAGTGAAGAAAACTTCACTTGTGTTCATCAGTCAACAAGTCCTTGTCTGGGCACGTTTTGGTTTAATCTTGCTTATTTCTTGATTATTTTAGCTTTGTGTTTGTATTTTTGTGCTTACTAAGGTTACTGGATTTGAGTTTAAAGTTAAAAAAAAAACGTTTTGCAAAAAGGCACACCCTGCCTGGACTCGAACACGCGACCTTGCGTTCCAAGGAGTAGCGTGCTTACCAGTGATCCAGATGTCCTTTTTACGTTTTCCTTTCCTTTCAATACGTATTTAAGGTGTTTTTGGTTTTGTGCTTATTTAGCAAACAACTTTTAAATAAGCTGTTTCCAGCTTATTTCTCTTAGCTTTTTCTTGTTTAAGATTTTTCCTAGGATTGTATTAGGGTTGTTGATTTTTCTGAGCAAAAATTAGATTTTTCCCATTATTATTTTATTAATTAGGATTATTTTAAGTTTAATTTTTAGAAAGTCATTAAAAAATAGAAACAAGTGATTTAAAAATCTGGAAAAATAATTTTTAGGTTTCTAATCATATTTTTGAGATTTAAAGCTTATTAGGTTTTCAATTTGGCTTATTTTTAATTTTATAGGATTTTAGGGTTTTTAAGCAACTTTAAAATTAAATATAAAATTATTAAATAGGTTTCAGAAAATTTGGTTTGCATTTTTGTTTTAGTTACATTATTTAGGATTTTTGCTAATTTTTTAGAATTTATTTACAAACTTTTTATTTTTTTGAATATTTTAATATTATTTTATTATTAAAAATTGAAGTTTTATTTTTTCTTGTTTTTACATTTTTCCTAGGTTAAGGACACTTATTTAGGAGTTTTGTCACTTTCCAAATATTTTTTAGACTTTTCATTTAATTTCTAGAATTAATTTAAGATTTAATACATTTTAATAGTTTTTAAGTGTTTAAAAATAGTTTAATTTGGTTTTAAAATTTTTAAAAATAGTTTTTAGCTTAATTAGGATATTTTTGAGGTTTACAAACTATAAAATCTTGTTTAGGGCTTTTTAATAATTAAAAGTGATTTTTAGGGCTTTAATTAGCATTAAAAAGTCATTATTTAATTAATTAAAAGGTTTTAGCAAGTTTGGATTTTTTATAAACTCTTAGAATTTTATTGGGGATTTTTAGTAATTTTTAGGAATTTTTAGGTTAAAATTTTATTTTTGGCACTATTTACGGTTTTACGTTTTCGCCTTTTTCGACATAGTTTAATTCGTTTTCGTAACCGTCTTTTCTTTCTAATCTCATTTCTTTCTCAATTCATATAATCACACACATTAATCAACTCTTAACACAACGCACTTGCCTCCTTGGGAAACGAACTTGGACTTCACTTGGGTCATTAGTGCTCGGTTTTCCTAAACCGACACTTAATACTACCACTATTTGTCATCCTTTTCCTAAAGGGTACAAAAACACTGCATCATGTATCAATACTCTGTAATCATATACTTTTCCTAAGAATCTCACTACAGGAGAATTGGACAAGAAAGAATTGTCAATTGTCAAATAAGACAATTTCCACAGATGAGTAAATTAGACTCAAAAGAATAAATGGTACGGGCACATATGTAGGTATCCCTAACAATATGTCCCTATTTTGCACTTCTTGCAGATCTCATAAAATTTAATCTTTCACAACTTCAAAGAAAAGGTAGCGTTTATTAACAATTTCATGGTGACTACTAATCAGCCTTGCATGGTCCCTTCCAAATTGTATGCAGGCGCGCAACTATATACAATTTCAAGATTAACGATGCAATACTCAGTTCGTCAAAATTTTATCATCATGTTTATAATAAAAACATTTTCATGCTTAATTCTTAAATAAGAATCAAAAATAAATTTTCAAAGATTTTCTTTGTTATGAAAACAATTAAGTTTTCAAGGTTTTTTATAAACAACTTCATTTCGATAACGATTATTTATAAGTCTCACTTTAAATAATCCATATGGTGATGAAAACCCACTTTTTCTCAAGGAATACTGTTTTAACTTATAAAAACAATGAGTGATCTGCAAAAGAGTGATGAAAGCTTGTTTACCAAGAACTAACTACAATATAATAGGAAATGAGCATAGCCAATTAATCATGAGGTTCATGATCTCGATGGCACTCAGGAATACAAAGAGAATAATCCACAACGTAACTCAATTCGAGATGAGTACTTGTTCAATGGTTGCATCACTAATGCGAACATTAGGAACAAGCAAGAAAAGATAGATAACATCGATACATGTAGAATTTATCAATCAAAGGTAGTCATTTAATTAATCACAAACAAGTCAAAATTGTACCGTAACACATTACGTGTCACTATGTCATACAATTCCAAGAACTCATCCTACCAACTGATGTCACAGTTAAGTTAGGGATTATTTTTAAAAGATACCACAATGAATACTAGTCTACAAGAGTTATTAGGTGTTCCACATGTCTCGAAAGATCCATCGGTCCCAATTCAGAAGAATATTTCTTCATTTTATTTCTTGGACACTGGGCATCCTTGTCATTGGACAATGGTCTAGGAACAACACTTAACACGAATCAACAATCAATTAAAACCTTATAATTCAATCACAGGACTTAACGACTTCCTCTTAACAATCTTATATTCCTTACTAGTTAAATTTACTTCATTCAAGTTTCAACCAACTTATACTCAATGCGATATCCTATTTTTAGACCTTAATAGGGTCATAAAAGCTTGATATGATAAACACTTAATTTCCAATCCTATAGCTCCTTCATCAATAGTTATCAAATGAGTCACTAGTATGAAATGACTCACACATTCAATTAGACTTCTCGGAAAGGTACTAGTGGCATGAGGCTTTTGGGTAATGGTTCCAATGACAGCCTCAAGTGCAACATTCACCCCTTTTGATTTCAATTTAAGAATTGGGCGACAACGAACCAGATGACATCTTTCTAGGTGGTAACGTTTTATCAAACTCCACTCTATAAGGAAAGATTGTCATGACATCGATATCAAATTTAATCTCGCCAATTCTTCTTTAATATCACAATCAACTAATATCTACATTTCTATGAATATCAACCATTTTGTTGGGATCATAAATATCCAAAATTTGGTTTAGATCTAGAATAGCTAGAATTCCTACGGGAATAGCTTCGATTGATTTGCTATGGGAGTTAGGGTTCCTTGTGACAATCTACGTCTTCTAAATACCTCGTATAAATATCAAAATAATCATTAAACAATCATGTAATAAAATTACATCATATATATATATATATAATCCAAGTTATATATATATTAAAATAACACTTCTCAGTCTGGCCTTGTCGGTAACTCGGGAATTCTTCGGCACCGTTATAGTCAAAAGATTTTTAGACATTTTCAGAAAAATGTTTATAGTTAAAAGATTTTGAAATGTTTTATTCAAAACATTGGTTTTAAAAATCTTTCGTTCTCTAAACGAGAGCTCTGGTACCAAACTGTAACACCCCCAAATTTACACAATTCAATACAGCGGAAGACTCGTTGGTGTTACGGGATAGCACATTACTCACATCATAGACAACGCTTAAAAATCGTGTCTTTTAATAATAAAGCATTTTCCATTCATGAATATCAGATTTACATAGGTCCCAAGTCATTGTATTTCATACAAGTTTTACAAAGAATTTGAATGGAAATTGTTATTTAGGTGCGGGGCATAAATTCTTGTTGTCTTCCCGAGAATTACCTTCAAGTACCTGAGATAAAACATGTTAAAAGAAAAGGGTCAGCGATAACGCCGAGTGAATTTATATAGTTTAATAAAACTATTAATATATCATCGGTACATAATTATTACCGAAAATCATTTTGTACAAATCTTTATAAGACATAAAATAGCCAAAGTCATTTTATACAAATCCTTATCAAAAATCATAATATAGGCATTTGCCATCAAAATCATTATACGAGCCAATGTCGTAAAAACATCATACAATACGTTTTATAACGTTGTATAAAGTTAAATAAAAACCGTTATATGAATATGGTTATGTGAAACCAAAACACGAACATAAAATCAATAATAAGACCCCGTATTGCTAGTCAGGCAATATATCGTAACTCAGTGCATATAGCAGTATTTCGTTAATTGGATTATTATAAGCCGCATGACATTGTTACCTTACTACAACAAACAACGGGTAGCTAGCCCGAAACTCATTTGCCCATCTAAATTTGCGTGTCGTCACAATAATCACGCTTGTGTAAATCTTCTCATACATAAATTCGCTTACCAATCAATGTGGCACGACGGGGATCACCCGTCAAGGCGCGAACTAGGGTGATCGTCCCCAAATAGTACTATTATATGCATAAGCGTCTACCAAATCCCGGTAGTTCACAATTCATGCTAATGGGACTTTTAGTGACATAACCTAACTTTAATAATCCATTTCATTTCATCTATCGGGTCATTTAATCATTCATCGGGTCATACAATCATTCGGGTCCAAATCAATAAACAGACAATCGGGACAACTAGTGTCTTATTTTATAAAAACTAACATGTTATCTCCCTCGCGGGTTTATAAAACATTTCATAAAAACATTTAAACGAGTGTGAGGCTATGAACTCACGTTGATGTGGGAAGGCGGGTTATCGGCAATTCGGATGTACGGTATGTGCTTCAATCACGGAAACCTAGACAAATAATATTCGTCTTAAACTTTTGTCCAATGACTTTATCAAAATAACAATTATGTATATATATGATGACTTTATATATATGATGATGATCAAGTGGGTTTATACATTTTTACTCATTTTAGTGTTTATGTGTTGGTAACTTCTTACTAGTTTTACCTATTCACATATTTTAAGTCCAATAAACTTATTATAAGTTCTTTAACTTGTATTAATCCATTTATAATTGTATTATCAGTATTTATACTTTACATGTTGGGTCCAAATGGGTTAAGCCCAATAAGTAATTTTTATAAGTGTTTAACTTATTTAGTTAAATTATTAGTCCAATATGCTAACTTAGCTCGTTAATGTCCGTATGTCATATAGTTCGGGTTTTATCGGTTTTTACTTGTATTAGGTACTTATATATCAGTATATGACTTTTCAAAACATTACATTAGACGGGTTTGATCGTCTAAGTTTTAATTGGCGAAAAACGTTAATTTTACGGTAATAGCCGAAAAAGTCGTAAAAATCATGTTTATAGTTTTTATAACTTATAAATCTTATTCAACTACCATTTTTATAAAGTGTCCATTTATTTAACCTTATAAATATTTATATAAATGAAATTTATAAGTTAGTGGGTTTTAATTCACATTTTATACTATATTAGTTTGAGTGCTTATATAATACTATTAAACATTAATTCTTTAAAATCTGATTTTTAGTTTCATCTTCACCATTCTTATCATATCTTGAGTTCTATAAGGAGATAGAAGCTAATTTTTGGATGGCATAAACTTCATATTATGTGCTACAAATAAGTTGGTTATAGCTACTGCTCATTCCATGTCTAACTATCCTTAACAGTCCCTACAAAACAGACTATTCAGATTGGTACACTCATCTTGTTTTGATCATATCTCACTCATTTTGATGATTCCATTGCATGGCCAACTCTCACATGTGTATGACACCTAACACTTACTGTAAATGGATTCCCCCATGCAATTTTATCAGTTCATAACTTGGTTACTTACTGTTTTTATACAGCCAACAATTTAAGCAAGATTTTACCATTTTGACATGTGGTTTTTCCATCTTTTTACCCATGTTTATCAAATCTATCAACACCAAATCCCCACATAATATTTTTAATCATCATTCATCATCATATACATATACATAAATAAAGAAAATACAAGATTACATAATCAAAATAACAAGAGGATAGGAATAACAATCTCTATACCACCATTAGTGATGAAAAGATTAGTCTTTGATGAAGAAGGCTTGGATTTTGATGGCAAAACTTGTGATAAACCAATATCATCTTCAAGTCTACCAACCTTTATAAACTTCTCATGGAAAATCAGCCCTATGACACCAACAAATCTTCTCCTTGGATGTTAGAATCACCTCCAATCTTCAAAGCTTCAAAGTAGCATCATCATGTGTATGAGTAACACATGATTTTATGGCTAACATAGATCAAATTAGGGTTGTTTTTGATGATGGTTGGATGAAATAGAGAGAGATGAGAGAGTTTGGTGAGTGTTTTGCATGAGTTGCTAAGTGTAAATGGTATGAATGAAGTGGTTTTGGTGGTTTTGTGCTAAGTTAGCTTACATGTTAAGCTTATGCTAACATGTGTTAGCTTTCTAGCTAAAAGGGTGCCACATCTTATGATGTGGTGTCCTCTTTTGGCCATCTCTTTTGAGTGGGGTGGGATAAACTTGTTTTGTCCCATCCCGCTAATTTACGGGTATTCCTCGATTCTAGTTTCCTCGATTTGCGTGCCCTCGGGTCGTTTTACGAAAAACGTTTTTATAAATTATGAATCAACAGCACAAAACGAATCTAATAAAAATTGTCTCATCATAAACGGAATTCGAAAACGTAAATACATAATCCTAAGGTTTCTGGTTTAGTCGTAAAGGACGTTAAATTATAACCGTAAGTCCTAATCTCTTCTCGTAAATTTGTGAGTTTATGAACCAACACAAATTTAAAATTCCAAAATAATATTCACGGATAAATTTATTTCCTTGAATGTCGGACTGTCACCAAAACGGTGTATGTAAACATAAGCACGTAACGTAGAATACTCCGGTTTAGACGTAGTCGATGCTACTTCAAGACGTAAATCCAGATTTCTTCCCAAAAATAAGTGAGTTCATAATATAACATTAAAATAATGTTTTTAAATAATACTTGAGAATAAAATATCAACCATAAATTGACGGATTGTCACACCACACGTCAAAGATTTCGCAGACTTCGATATTATTTAGAGGCATTTCATCTATTTTTGTAAGATTTCCAGTCCTTTGACATGCTTCACATAATCGTACTAAGGTATGAGCTTCACGAATAATCGTTGGCCAGTAAAAGCCAGCGTCGAACACTTTTTAGCGGTGGTGTTCGCTGCATAATGTCCTCCGGTCGGTCCGTAGTGACATACATCGAGAATTTTTCGAGATTCGGATCTGGAAATACAACGTCGGATCATTCTATCGGAACATATTCTAAACAGGTGAGGATCGTCCCAAAAGTTTTTTTAGTTCAGAAAAGAATCTTTTCTTTTGTTGATATGTCATTCCCTTTCGTAAAATACCTAGAGCCAAATAGTTTGCAAAGTTTGCGAACCACGGTGTAATGTTAGTATTAATTTGCATTATGTGTTCATCGGGAAAATCATCAATTTCATCATCGCTAGAGTCATCATTCACTATGCGAGATAAATGATCAGCAGCAACATTCTCAGCTCCTTTTTCATCTTTAATTTCTAAGTCAAATTCTTGTAAAAGCAATATTCATCGTATGAGACGAGGTCTGGCATCTTGCTTTTTAAACAAGTATTTTAAGGCTGAATGATCGCTGTAAACTATTTTTTTAACAATACGAGGTATGATCGAAATTTGTCAAATGCATAAACTACAGCCATGAGTTCTTTTTCCGTGATGGTGTAATTTTGTTGAGCTGCGTTTAGAGTTCTACTAGCAAAGTAAACGGGGTGAAATTGTTTTCCATCTTTTTGTCCAAGGACGACTCCAAGGGCATGTTCACTTGCATCACACATAAGCACAAATGGAAGATTCCAGTTGGGGCTTGCAATAATTGGTGTGCATTTAATCTTTGCTTTAAGAGTTTCAAATGCTAAAAAGCATTCATCATTAAAATAAAATATTCTTTCTTTTTCTAGAAGTTGAGTTAAAGGTCTTGAGATCTTCGCAAATTCTTTAATAAATCGTCGATAAAAACCGGCATGACCTAAAAAATTCTAATGCCTTTCACATTAGTAGGTGGTGGGAGTTTTGAGATTACGTTTATTTTTTATTTGTCAACTTTTAAGCCTGCGTCAGACACTTTGTGTCCAAGCACTATTCATTCTTTAACCATAAAGTGACATTTTTCCCACTTTAGCACAAGATTTGCTTCTTTACATCGTGCTAATATTTTATCAAGATTGCTAAGACATGTGTCGAAAGAATTTCCAAAGACGGAAAAATCGTCCATGAAGACTTCGACTGATTCTTCAATCATATCATGGAAAATTGCTATCATACACCTTTGATAAGTAGCAGGTGCATTACATAGGCCAAAAGGCATGCGCCTATATGCGTTAGTTCCAAATGGACAAGTAAATATGGTTTTATATTGATCCATATGGTTGATTGGGATTTGAAAATATTCAGAAAAACCATCGAGGAAACAAAAGTATTTATTCCCTGCGAGTCTTTCTAACATTTGATCCATAAAGGGGAAAGGAAAATGATCTTTCGCGGTTGCGTCATTTAATGTTCGATAGTCAATACAAACTCTCCATCCGGTGATAGTTCGTGTTGGTACTAACTCATTGTCTTCGTTAGTTACTACAGTGATACCTCCCTTTTTAGGTACACAATGAATACGACTAACCCATGGGCTATCTGCGATTGGGTATATTATTCTAGAATCTAGGAGTTTAAGGATCTCTTTTTTAACAACGTCCTTCATGTTAGGATTTAATCTTCGTTGTTTTTCAACAATCGGTTTCTTGTTATCCAAAAGTTAGATTTTGTGTTTACCGAACGATGGACATATGCCAGGAATATCAGAAGTTTTCTAAGCAAAAGCTTGTTTATGCTTGTTGAAAGCTTCAAATAGATCGTTTTTGTGTTCTTCCGAAAGTTGGGATGAAATAATTATAGGCAACAATTTTTCTTCGTGAAGAAACGCATATTCTAGATGTTCAGGAAGAGGTTTAAGTTCTAAATCTGTAGGAGGCTCTTCCACATATTTCTTAACTTTGAAATCGTTTTCGAAAGTTATGGTTTCGAACGGTGTTTTTTTTCTTCTTTAGGTGTTTCTATAGGTTCGTCGGTATTAACGGCTATGAAGACGTCAAATTCAGCAAAAATTCTTCTTCGAGGATTGTTCCTTCGATAGAATATAAAATTTTGCTTCCTTAATAAAGAAGAGCATCAAAATCGGCTTCAACTACTTCGTCAATGACATCAATACTAAAGCAAGTATCGTCATTAGTATAAGAGTGTTTCATTGCTTCATCGACAGAAAAGGAAATTTTATATTCACCAACTCTAAGGTTGAGTTGTTTTTGTTTTACACGAATCACAGTGTCAGTTGTATGCAAGAAAGGTCTACCAAGGATATGTGGTACCTTGTTATCTTCTTCCATCTCTAGGATTACAAAGTCGACAAGAAAAATGAATTTTCCAACTCCAACGAGCATGTGTTCGGCTATTCCCATTGGGTATTGAAAAGAACGATCCGCGAGGCGAACACTCATTTTTGTGGGTTTGAGAACATCCTTTGAGATTTTAGCATACAAGGATTATGGCATGAGGTTGAAACTAGCGCCAAGATCGGCCAATGCGTTACAAGAGTATGAGTGATGGAAAGTACATGGAATTAGAAAACTTCTAGGATCTCCAAGTTTGGGTGGTACATTGTTTTGGATAATGGCAAAAAATTCATCATGTAGAAAAGCTGAAGATACATCTTGAAACTTATGTTTTCTTTTGATAAGTTCTTTGAGAAATTTTCCATAGTTTGGCCTTCGAGCCAAAACATCGACTAAAGGCATGTTAATTTGAACTTCTTGGATTAAGTCGAGGAATTTACCATACTTAGCTTGCATCTTTTGCTTGCGTAAGCATTGGGGGTATGGTACTTTTGGTTTATATGGTTTGGGTGTGGGGTTTGAGTTTTCAGTGGGTTTGGTTTTGGTTGGTTGAGCTTTATCCTCATCGTTACAATCAAGTGCATTTTCAATTGGTGTATCTTGGGTAGGTTTGGTAGGTGATTCAGAAGAAAAACCACTCTGCATGAATACGACATTGACATGATCATGACAAGCTTGCGGTGGTTGATATTTGTTTTTGTTTTTGGGGTTTGGGTTGGTGTTTCTTGGTAAAGAACCAGAAGGGCGATTCGATTGCTTATTGGCAAAACGATCAAACTTACCTTCAAGGTTTTGACTGAAAGCTTGGTGATTTTTGTTTGAAGTCTAGAACTATGTTTTGAGGTCAGTGAATGTATCTCGCACGAATAGGTTGGTTTTTCGTTGAGATTTAATAAAATTGTCGAGCTTGGTTTCGAGGTTGGGTTTGTCTTATGTTTGGTTGGGTTTATTTTCTTCTCGATCGTAACTTGGTTTATTGTTAGATCTCCAATTATCGTGGTCACAATTACGATAATCGTTATAAAATAGAGTTCGACGAAAGGTGTCCATGAAATTGGCTTCTTCTTCCTTTGTCATAGGCGTGTCATCGTCATCACATTCACTAGAAGGATGGTTTCCTCCACAGTGTTTGCAAGTTTCACGAATTTTGTTTTTCATCTCTTTATATTGAGTGTCGATTTTGAGAGACATGGTGTCCATACGAGCCATAATTTTTCAGTGTCGGTTGGGTTGTTGCTTTCTTCGGAAAAAACTACGGTTTTTCATTGGTTTTTGTTTTTGTGATTTTTGGACCAATCAAGCTTGAGTAAGACTTTGTGATCTAATAATTGGTAGTCTTGGTTAGGGGTTTTGTAAAGGAAAATACCGCCTATTGCGGCGTTCAATACATCTTGGGTAGCATCGTCAAGACCATGATAGAAAATCTTGATTGTTCCTTCTTTTTTTAGTACATGACCATGGCAGTTTCTGAGTAAATCTTTCATTCTTAACCATGCGTCAGTTAGAGTTACTCGATCTTGTTAAGAAAAGCTTCAGATTTCTACGAGGAGTTTCTCAAATAGGACAGGAGGAAAAAATCGCCTAATGAAAGCGGTTCTAAGACCTTCCCATGTTCGAATGGTTCCTTCATTAAGTTCGTCGAGCCATGACTTGGCTTCTCTAGTGAAGGATGATGGAAACATCATGAGTTGAATGGCTTCGGCTTGCCTTCTCCATAGTTAAACATTTTGCAAATTCCTCTAAATTCATGGATGTTTTGTGAGGATCAGTTTTCATTCGACCATCAAATTGGTGGTTTTTGACAAGTGTCATGCTTTCCTTTGATTGCAAAATCGTTGCAATTTTAGGTAAAACGGTTACGGATCCAGGAGTTGGTGCTAGAACTCTATCGGCTGACCACATTGGTTCATCATCGGTGTCCGACATTGGATCGTAACGGTTGATGAGTTTGGTGAGAAATAGGAATGGAGAAAGTTTGTCGAAAGGTTGGTTGATTTTGCGAGGTTGATGTTGTTCGTGTCTCCTATCTAAAGGTACAGGAAGGTGAAGTCTACCTAACCTTCGGTTGAGGGTACATTCAGGTTCTGATAACGGTGATAATGGTGGAGTTTCGGATAAACGGGTGTGCATCCAACAATGGTTTTCGTGAGGTTGATGTTGTTCGTGTCTCCTATCTAAAGGTACAAGAAGGTGAAGTCTACATAACCTTCGGTTAAGGGTACGTTCAGGTTCTGATAACGATAATTATGGTGGAGTTTCGGATGAACGGGTGTGCATCCAACAATGGTTTTGGTGTTACAACAAGAAATGTGCGTCACACTTTTTGAAATGTGCGACGTACTTTGGTTCGCTACAGGAAGTGCGAAGCACTTTTGAGTTGTGCGGCATACTTTCTGTACTGCAGGAAAAACATTGGTTTGTTTTGGGTAGGAAATGGTTCAATTATTCAAAGATTACGAAAATTTTGGTTACAAAACTGGATTAAAAGTCCCCAGCAGCGGCACCAAAAACTTGTTGTTCGTTTCGCAAGTCTTAAATTTATATTACAAGGTTTAGACAAAACAATGGACTAGAATACAAACACGGGCAAGTATACCCTTTCGTTTGTAATATAGCTTGTAGTGGTAAGCCAGGATCATTTGCTGAGACTTAGTTTCTTTTTGGTAATCAATATAACAATTGAAGAAAGAAATGTTTGAAATAACAATAGTAACAAGTATGACTAATAAGGGATAGTTCGTATGAGTTCGTGATGATAATAATGACTGAGAAACGTTTATGTAGGTAAAGAGTGATAATCATTTTTCGTCAAAATGGCGTTTGCACAATTTACTTTAGGGCGATTTGTAACACCCCCATTTTACCTTTACGCAGCGGAACGTAGATCTAGGGTATTACTTCATAGAACACAAGTCATAATAATAGAAAAAACTCAAAAGAGTGATGAAATCAACTTTCTTTATATTTCATTGAAAAATCAGGTTTTACAATATGAGGTTCCTAAAATCTAGAATAATTTCAATCTTGTGCCTCTTCATGCCATCCTTGTGCTGCTCCATGCTATCAGTCACCATTTATCTGAGATATATGCTTAAAGTCAACACAAAGGTTGAGTGAATTCATAGGTTTGTAATAACAGTTTGGAATACAAGTATGTCCTCCAGGCTACGTTGTTATACACCCATATAAAATAGTTATCATATTGCACTATGCTCATCATCCCGCTGCTAGGCAATAACCAACAAACTGCCCTTATAAGAAGGAAGCCTGCCAGACTATCCTTAGTTTAGCAAAATAAAGTGTATATGTTATCCAAGATAGGAACCTTCAGCTGCTGGCAAGCGCGACTTTCCCAGATAGGGGATGTCAAACCCCAAATAGTACTATTCACAATATTAGCGCTCATATTCAAGAAACGATTAGCGGTTCACGATTAATAAGGGACTTAATGGCAGTAGTAAACATAGTGTCAATAATCATACCATACAATTTTAAAAGCACTTGTATTCCAGTTTTAGCATATATCCCCCTCACGGGTTTTCAAATCATTTATAAAGCATTTAAAAGTGAGGCTATAAACTCACCTTATGTCCATAGAATCCGAGCTATAATCAGATATATTTCATTTACAGATAATCAGCTTGATCATACAAACAACAACTTGGTCTCAAAGACAACAACTTGATCTCACACAAACCTGGATTAATGCATTGTGTATAGTATCAAGTCTTTGATTTTTAGTTTAATGTTGTTAAGTGTTGGTTATATATTCTTTCATTATTATTTGGTGGTAATTCTAGCACCATTGTTCGGGCCATCATACTTAGAATCCATTTTATAAACGTTTGAGGAGCGAGGGTACTTTAAATCGTAAACCCAACCACTCAGTCAGAACATAATATCGAGATGGAACAACATTGTACAAAGATCCCTACTAACATGATACTTCCATTACTTACTCATATTAATCTTATTTGGTTTCAAATTGGCAAAATAGCCCTTTTGTTACTATAACATCCCATTTTGTTAAGATGTAATGCTACGGTAAAATATGGCGTGTCATCAAAGCATGCGAGGTAAATGTCTAAACATTCATGACCATAAATAGAAAGGAATCAAACATCGGTAGTCTAAGTAACTCACACACAAGCAATATTAAGTACTATAAATGAAAGGACTAAACAATGTCCAAAAGAAGTAAAGTATGAAAAGTAGGAATAAATGCATAAGGTAAAAGAGGCTGGATAGCTTCCATCCGAATGCACATACTCTGGAGACCCTACTTGCTACATTGGGTACATGCCGTTTGGAAACATGGAAATGGAAAACGGCTGAGCCTAACGCTCAGTGCACGGATATATAGCATAACGTAGAGACATAAAGGAATGAAAGCATATAAAGCATATAAAGCATGAATTGCAGCAGAAATGAATAAGTCCTAGAAAAACATAGATGTATGTCATGTTTAATGGTTTTAGTTCTGAAAACATAGCCTATGTTATGTATGAAAATATGTATTAGTTTAATATACCGAAAGCCAATATAGGTCATGAGGTCAACAACGTGTATGAATACTTGGAGGGGTGATCTCGTCATGCAAATTAGAGGGGATGCCTCAATTTAATTGGTAATGCGTAGGAGGGATCAACTCCTTGTGAAGGATGCAAGGCACACACCACATTCACCATGAAAATCATTTGACTGAAACTGAACCAAGGATGCACCCATACGCCCCACATGATAATAATAATAATATAATAATGGCCAAATAACTGAAAGGGACGCCACGAGCTATCACTCTGCCGTGGTGAAGTCACAACACTAGTGCATCTAGTGTTATGGTTATGGTACCTCCATAACTAGGTGAAACTGGTCATGCATGTATATGGCTAAGGTAACTAATAAAACATAAGCATTTAATCTGTAACTTCTGGGAAAACAGTTGGCTGCATATGGGAAATCCTAATAATGGAAGAGGATGTCCATACTGAAGGTCGGGAAAATCTGTACCTTGTGTCGAGTAGAAGCTAACGGAAATGCTGAAGAACCTACTCCGCCTTGACGGATGATACTACATAAGAATGGGAACGTGTATGAGTTGTCTGAATTACATGTGTTTTACTAGTTCTGTGTGTTATTAGCTTGTTATACTTATTATATCCTATTTTAGTGCTTTACTGTGTAATCTATAATTATACTGATGTTCTTTAGTGTATTATGCATGTAATAGTGTATTGTGATACCTGTATTGTCATACCAAGTAACTTCTAAAAATAGCAGGTTTCCATAAATAGTAAGTTTCTAAAAATAGAAAGTTTCCAAAAATAGTAGGTTTCCATAATTAGAAATAAGCTGGATTATTAAGTCAAGTAAAGTTTAATTAGTAAATACAAGTCATGGTTTATAGCTTATTAATTAAATAACTCGTTAGTTAATTAAACTATACATCATAAGAATTTAATTAAAAATACATGTTTTAACTAAATTAAGCTAAGTAAAATACTTTAGGTTATATATGAAATATTAATTTTAATATTTAACCTAAGTCAGGAGTTTAATTAAATTAAAAAGTCTCGTAATTAATTTAAGTAAACATATTTTCTGATTCTAATGTTTCCCGAAACCCAAACCAATGTTTTAAATATTAACCAGAGCACGTACCCTTGTTTCTAAATAAGTCGAGCCAAACACCCCTTTGACAGTGGCTAACCGGATTAGTCGGTTGCTACTGTCCGAGTCTTTTCCCCATTGCCCGAGCCACGGCTAGCCGCTACAGGACTCGGTTCCTACCGGCTGTCTGTCGGTTCACACCGTTTCAACCGGTTCACACCGTTATGTTGTTCGGTTCCCACTGTTAGCACAAAAGCCCCACTGAGACCCTATTGGTCTCGGTTGGCACTTGATCCAAGCCAAAACCATACCCCGACTCGCGTTCAAGGTTCCCTTGCATCGTCCGAGCCCAAACCAACCAAGCCGGACCCTTTTAGGGTCTCGGTGGTGGTGATGAAGACGAGCCAAGAGCCCCATGGCTCTCGGTGGTGTCTCGGCCGAACCAAAACAAACACCAAACACCCCCTAAATCATATTTAATTAATCCCATGTTTATTATCACTTTTTTTATGATTAATTAAAATAAAACATGAATTCATAAAGAACTTAAAAAGAAAAGGAAGTGTTTTTTATTTACCAAACACGTGGAAGAAAAGATTAAGATCACGATCACGTACACACAATTAATCAATAATCAAAATCGTCTGGTTGTTCCTTGTGGTTGCTCTATGGCCAGCGGAAATGAGGACAAAAGGAGGCAATGGAAAACTTTTCTTTAAACCTTAAATTATGTATAATGTTTTCCTGTATTTTTGTTTAACATGTTTTAAGTTTGGTCATGGGTCAAGGCCACCTTTCTCCTTCTCTTTGTCTTAGCCGCGGCACATGGGGCCCACAAAGGGAAACCCGTAGCTTTTCCCGAGTTATATTATTTACGTTATCGTTCATGATTAATTATCGTGCATTTTAATGTCGTGGATGTAACATAATTATAATATACACGTAATTACGTGTTATTAAATAGCGTTACACGTGAATTATATTATAAATTTAAAGTTTTAAATTTATCGTATTTTTGTATGTACACTGTTCATGTGTACTGTTCATGGTATTTTAATGCAGGTTTTACAACTCTTCCCCTCTAAGAGAACAATTCGTCCTCAAATTGGAGAAAACATAAACTGAAAGAAACATACCCGAATCAGAACTGGAAATGAGGGTAAGAAGTCCATATAGACTCCTCCGTCTCCCAAGTGGCTTCCCGCTCAGGATGATCCCTCTAGAGGATTTTGACTAAAGGGATCTTCTTCCTCCGCATGACACGATCTTGTCGTTCAAGAACTCTCTCGGGTTCTTCGACATATGAAATATCCTCTCGAATCTGATCAAGAGGATACTGGACAACATGAACTGGATGATAATTGTATCCCCTGAGTAAGGACACATGGAACACGTTGTGAGCGTATAGCTGAGGCGGTAACTCTAAACGATATGACACTTCACCAACGTGTTCTATGATGTCAAACGGTCCGATGAAGCGAGGACCGAGCTTCCCTCTGAATCCAAAACGTTTAACTCCTTGTGCATGTGATACCTTGAGGAAAACGTGATCACCTACGTTGAAAGATACATCTCCATGACGTTTATCAGCATAGCTCTTCTGACGAGCACGAGCTTCTTGAAGCTTCACCTTGGCGACGGCGACCTTCTCATTAGTCACCTCAATCATCTCTGGACCCTCAAGCAGTCGTTCGCCCACCTGATCCCAGCAGATTGGGGAGCGACACTTCCTACCATACAACATCTCAAAAGGAGCACACTTGATGCTAGCATGCCAGTTGTTCTTGTATGCAAACTCCACTAGGATTATATAATCATCCCAGCTTCTTGATCACTCTAGAGCACACGCCCGCAACATATCCTCCAATGTCTGAATGGTATGCTCTGACTGTACGTCGGTCTTAGGATGAAAGGCAGTGTTGAGCTTGAGTCTGATGCCCCAAGCTTTCTGCAGACTCTGCCAGAAACGCGATGTGAAACGGGGATCTCTGTCAGAGATGATTTCTGATGGAGTACCATGCAGTCTCATGATCTTTTTCTAAAAAGTGTCTGCTAATTTGTTGATTAGATGCTCCTTGTGGATTGGTAGAAAATGAGCAGATTTAGTCAATCTATCAACAATAACCCAGATGGCGTCGTTCTTCCTCTGAGTCACAGGAAGACCAATAAAAAAATCCATGTAAATTTTCTCCCGCTTCCATGCTGTAATTTCTAATGGTTGTAGTAACCCACTAGCTCTCGGGTGTTCGATCTTTACTTGTTGGCAGATCATACATTTAGAAACGAAGATGGCAACATCCTGCTTCATACCACTCCACCAAAAGTGTTACTTTATGTCGTGGTACATCTTGGTAGTACCAGGATGTATAGTAAATGAAGAGTTGTGATCTTCAAACAGCACAGCTACCCTGAGTGTAGAGTCATCAGGAACCACTAGTCTAGTGCCCCGTCATAAGATACCGTCATAATCAACACGAAACTCCGTCTGCTGATCAAGGTTCTGAATGATAGCCCAAATCTCACCATCTTCCTTCTGAGCTTCCTTGATCCTAGAATGTAAGTTTGGTTCCACTCTGAGATTCTCCTAGTAACCATGTTGTCCTCATACACAAAACTCAATATCAGTCATCTCTAGGTCATGGATGATTTCCTTTGCAATCCAGTTGCCAGCATTCATACCCGAGCTCCTGCTTAGAGCATCTGCCACCACATTCACCTTACCAGGATGGTACTGAATGTGTGTGTCATAGTCTTTCAATAGCTCTAACCATCTCCTATGGCTCATGTTCAGTTCCTTTTGGGTGAAGATGTACTTGAGACTCTTGTTGTCACACCCCACCATGGCGGAACATGGGGCGCGACGTATGGATATCATCACAACATGGCGTGTCTATAGAGATAACTATATGAAATAAGAAATGTCGTAAAAATGGTGACACGAAGGTCATCACAATATCTCAACAAATGCAAGGGGTCTAGGTAAGTAAGTAACAGTCCTACTTCTTACCCAAGACAACAAATAACATACCAAAACAATCATATGTGTTCCATAGTATCACTTATTAAAATGAACAATCAAATAAAACTAAGAAGGAAACGGGGATTCTCCTTCTATATGCATTCCTAAGCTTCTCCAATCCTAGCCACTTATGTTCTCATGCTTAACCATAGTATCACCTGAAAGAGACACTAAAACACGTCAACATAAAGTTGGTGAGAGTCATAGGTTTAGACTCTAACACAAGACAAGTCATAAGCTGTGAATACCAGAAACCAATAAACATATGGACAATGCGCTACAATCATGTACTAACACTAGCATTCAAGTTCAATCAATCATTACAATTCCAAGGCATCACGCCTTACCAACAACCACAATTACCAAGGCATCACGCCTTACCAACAATCACAATTTCCAAGGCATCACGCCTTATCATTAACCATAATTTCCAAGGCATCACGCCTTATCATTAACCATAGGTCCCATAGGCGCCCATACACCTATGTACCTTTCCAATCTAGATCACACACAAACAAGAATCACATAGCAGTTAATCACATAAATGTACACACAAGTCCATCTCAAACCTTAAAACATTCACAGCATTAATTTAGAAAATAATTCAACACAGTGTCTCTTCCATCCCATCTGGAAGTCAAAAACAATAGTAAACATGGGACTATGAAACTCACCTGATAGCTTCTTCACAAGTCCTTGCACTAGCAACAAACTAACAAACCAAAAACACGCAATTAATACACGAACCAATCACTAAGATGGCTCATTAACCTATGATGGACATCTAGCCTATTCCCACATATTTACCTCATTTACAAGCTCTAATCACCCCATTACCCTTCCTTAACAAGTCCTTAACTTGGTTAAGTTTAATAACTATCCCATTCATATTTTACCCAAAACAGTCCCAGTTTTTAGGTCTCAAAACTTTAAGTAAAACATCAACTTAAACATACCTATGGTTTATGTAAAAGGAATATTCATACCCTTACATATGTTTGCTAACACCTCCCACTTGCCCTAACCTTAAAGCTACTGTTAAGACACCGATATACATATATCTACTTTTATCATTCCAGATTTCCTAATTTTAAACGTACTAAAAGTTTGTTACCATTAAAGGGTCTTACCCTAAACCAAAACCTTAGCCCAAGTGCAGATACTTACTACAATATATAAACCATCTCTCACGTTCGTGAGAAGATCCCAATGCAACCCTAAGTACCCTAAACAACCCAAAACTTAAAAAAAAAACAGGCTGAATTCAAAACTGTTTTGACCTCTGACTGTTGTAACCTGTTTTTGACCCACTTCCCGACCTCCAATTTAGTTCTCGTTTCTTGCATTGGAAAGCCACTTCAAATATATTTCCAGGGGTACTTGGATCGTAAAATAAGAATTTATAGAACTCCTGATATGATCAAAACAATTGACTCAAAAATCTGCCCAGTTTTTAAAAACGGGTTTAAGCAAATTGAACAAATTAATTACCCATAACCCCATCTAATTCAAGCCCTAGATTATATGATCATCATATTATGATTATAACATCATTATTTTACTGATTTTATAAAAACCCTAACCCTAATCCATCATAAGAATGATTAATTAAACACAAACAATTAAATCAAAAAGGTAAATGAAGGTTTTTACCTTTAATTCAATGGAAGATGAAAAAAACCCAAATTTTTATGAAGAACCCTAATTCTCCTCTTCTTTTAGTTTACTATAACTCCAGGGAAAGAAAAAAATGCGTTTGATTTAGTGTTGGGGGTTCCTTATATAGCCAAAACAATCCTTGTCCAACCAATTACCACTTACCATAAATCTTTTCCTTTTTTCCTTTTTTTTTTCTCTTCTAAACCGACCCAAACACCCCTAATTTCGTTTTTTTTTCTTTATTTTTTTTTCTTTTTATTGTTAATTAATATCTTATTAATATTACCTTAATTTACCTTAATTTATTTCAGCTCCTAAAACTCCCAAAACCTCAAAACCGTAAAACTAGTCAAAATTACGCGTTTTACCGTAAAAGACGTAAAATATACACTTTTATAAAAAATCTCAAATTTTGAAATAAACTTTATAATTAAGTCCTAAATGACCTAAAACCATCCCGAAAAATATTCATATGACTAATTATCTCATTCGATACCTCTAAATGTTAAACCGTAAATCCTAAAAAAATACACTATTACTATAATACTTATACGTATACGTAAACACCACAATATCACCATTTTCATTTCATAGTCACCACTTGTGAGCTCATGAACATGAAATAACCGTTCCTCGATTTACTTATGAGTACTCTATACTCATAAACGATAACCACACCAACCTCGTTCACACAAAATAAACACGTAAACACACAATTCAAGTAAGCACTCATAAAATAACCTAAAAGTAAGAGCAAGTGACAAACCCAAAACCACGGTTGTCACATCACTCCCTCCTAATAGAAATCTCGTTCTGAGATTCACTCCCAAACTCAAACTTATTCTCAGCAAACAAACGAGGATGCATATCCCTGATAAAACCTTCACGTTCAAACCTGAACTCAGTTTACACGAAAATAATCTCAACCAACAACACATGAGCCTTAATCGTCCGCGAGGAAACTTATCAAAACCATAAAGTTATGTAACCAACCTAACTAAATCTCGCAACTCATCAAACAAGAACTGTCTTGAAACCAAGTTAGGAGCCGTCACATAACTCAACGGGTTTAAAAGTGTCACCCCCATTTCAGTCTTACTCATAAATACCATAAATCAAACCTCATCAAAATATAACCACATATAATAAGGTCTAAAGAACTCTCAAATTCCTTCCCAACTCATCTCTATGTTAACCCTCCAAGTGTTCATTACCGCAAAATACCCAAAACACGAGTTTAAACCATGTTGTCCGAAAATTAACCTTGAACTCAACACTTGTACAATTAATTCGACCAAACTAATGACTTCCAATTACGAAACTTTCTAAATATTTGAAAAGTATGTTTCGAGTACATAATTTTAGGCTTTTGAATCACCCAAAAACCTTTAAAAACGAATAAGTTATGACCAAAACGATTTTTCTCAAAATCTGCCTAGGCATTAGCGACAGTTTCTGACAGTTAGCGACATATTTTGACAGTTTAGCGACAGTTTCTGCCTACTCCGATTTATACCAAAAAAAACGATTTTTAAACCCTAAAACCCCCCATTAATTACCAAAACTAGAACTTAATTTATTTTAATTCCAGAAAATTAAAACTCTATTAATTACATGATTTTAACATATTTCACTAAATAAGAACAAAATTTTTAACTTAAGAACAATAACTTTAGGTGATCAAAACCAAAATATTTTAAAATAACCGAGTCATGCTTATATGTTAAAGAATTTATATTCCACCTTATTTGAAACATGATCCCGGCACTTCCTTATTTCATCGACTACCAACAACTATTTTTTTCAATTTGCAAGTTCTATTTTTTTTACCATGTATAACTCGAAATAAAAGACATCCTTACCCCAAAAAGAAATCTCCACCATCTCAAAATCCTTCACGCCAAAAGTACCGTACAAACAAACACGTGAAATGAGGACCCGAGAAATGCGCTACTACAGAAGTTGAACATCTTAAAGAGAAACGAGCTAGCAACCATCCCAAGAATACAACCGGTAAGTAGAAAATAATTTTACATACATAGGCATAAGCGTACATACACTCAAATCCATCCAACATATAATATACAAGCATGTATTAACACTCTTTCATGCAATCATACTTAAAAGTTCAGTGGTGTTGTGGCACATATATAATTATGTATGCCTCCATAATTATACATGTTCCCTTTCACCAATGTACTCCCTCCTATGATGACACTTATAAGAAATTAATACTACACATAACACATAATCCAACAATCACAAGCACATAACCACAAAAGATAAGATCCAAAACCCCATGTATTAAAATAACATAGTCAATGCACGAAACACATAACTCGTAGTCCAGCTGAACCAGCGTAGACAAAATTCAAAATGTATAAAGAACATGAAAACATAATTAAGCGAAATCCAACAATGACTAGCGTATACGACCATGGTTCCACCCGCACTAATCAAAACTCGTAAAGAAAATAACATGTAGTTAAGTATGAACCATAGTAGTTCATAACCTAACAAATTCTGCGAAAATAATATTCAAACACATCAATTACTATAAAATGCACACATACTCCTATGACGCCTATATGCAGGGACCCTTAAGAAATAGACTAGGCTACATAACTAGGCAACCTAATTCTCTATAACCATTGTCTCTGATACCATTCTGTCACACCCCACCATGGCGGAACATGGGACGCGACGTATGGATATCATCACAACATGGCGTGTCTATAGAGATAACTATATGAAATAAGAAATGTTGTAAAAATGGTGACACGAAGGTCATGACAATATCTCAACAAATGCAAGGGGTCTAGGTAAGTAAGTAACAGTCCTACTTCTTACCCAAGACAACAAATAACATACCAAAACAATCATATGTGTGCCACAGTATCACTTATTAAAATGAACAATCAAATAAAACTAAGAAGGAAATAGGGATTCTCCTTCTATATGCATTCCTAAGCTTCTCCAATCCTAGCCACTTATGTTCTCATGCTTAACCATAGTATCACCTGAAAGAGACACTAAAACACGTCAACATAAAGTTGGTGAGAGTCATAGGTTTAGACTCCAACACAAGACAAGTCATAAGATGTGAATACCAGAAACCAATAAACATATGGACAATGCGCTACAATCATGTACTAACAACTAGCATTCAAGTTCAATCAATCATTACAATTCCAAGGCATCACGCCTTACCAACAACCACAATTACCAAGGCATCATGCCTTACCAACAATCACAATTTCCAAGGCATCACGCCTTATCATTAACCATAATTTCCAAGGCATCACGCCTTATCATTAACCATAGGTCCCATAGGCGCCCATACACCTATGTACCTTTCCAATCCAGATCACACACAAACAAGAATCACATAGCAGTTAATCACATAAATGTATACACAAGTCCATCTCAAACCTTAAAACATTCACAGCATTAATTTAGAAAATAATTCAACACAATGTCTCTTCCATCCCATCTGGAAGTCAAAAACAATAGTAAACATGGGACTATGAAACTCACCTGATAGCTTCTTCACAAGTCCTTGCACTAGCAACAAACTAACAAACCTAAAACACGCAATTAATACACGAACCAATCACTAAGATGGCTCATTAACCTATGATGGACATCTAGCCTATTGAAAATCTCTAATCACCCCATTACCCTTCCTTAACAAGTCCTTAACTTGGTTAAGTTTAATAACTATCCCGTTCATATTTTACCCAAAACAGTCCCAGTTTTTAGGTCTCAAAACTTTAAGTCAAACATCCACTTAAACATACCCATGGTTTCTGTAAAATGAATATTCATACCCTTACATATGTTGGCTAAAACCTCCCACTTGCCCTAACATTAAAGCTACTGTTAAGACACCGATATACATATATCTACTTTTATCATTCCAGATTTCCTGATTTTAAACGTACTAAAAGTTTGTTACCATTAAGGGGTCTTACCCTAAACCAAAACCTTAGCCCAAGTGCAGATACTTACTACAATATATAAACCATCTCTCACTTTCGTGAGAAGATCCCAATGCAACCCTAAGTACCCCAAACAACCCAAAACTTAAAAAGAAAACAGGCTGAATTCAAAACTATTTTGACCTCCGACTGTTGTAACCTGTTTTTGACCCACTTCCCGACCTCCAATTTAGTTCTCGTTTCTTGCATTGGAAAGCCACTTCAAATATCTTTCCAGGGGTACTTGGATCGTAAAATAAGAGTTTATATAACTCCCGATATGATCAAAACAATTGACTCAAAAATCTGCCCAGTTTTTAAAAACGGGTTTAAGCAAATTGAACAAATTAATTACCCATAACCCCATCTAATACAAGCCCTAGATTATATGATCATCATATTATGATTATAACATCATTATCTTAATGATTTTATAAAAACCCTAACCCTAATCCATCATAAGAATGATTAATTAAACACAAACAATTAAATAAAAAAGGTAAATGAAGGTTTTTACCTTTAATTCAATGGAAGATGAAAAAAACCCAAATTTTTATGAAGAACCCTAATTCTCCTCTTCTTTTAGTCGACTATAATTCCAGGGAAAGAAAAAAATGTGTTTGATTTAGTGTTGGGGGTTCCTTATATAGCCAAAACAATCCTTGTCCAACCCAATTACCACTTACCATAAATCTTTTCCTTTTTTCCTTTTTTTTCTCTTCTAAACCGACCCAAACACCCCTAATTTCGTTTTTTTTTTTTATTTTTTTTCTTTTTATTGTTAATTAATATCTTATTAATATTACCTTAATTTACCTTAATTTATTTCAGCTCCTAAAACTCCCAAAACCTCAAAACCGTAAAACTAGTCAAATTTACTCGTTTTACCGTAAAAGACGTAAAATATACACTTTTATAAAAAATCTCAAATTTTGAAATAAACTTTATAATTAAGTCCTAAATGACCTAAAACCATCCCGAAAAATATTCATATGACTAATTACCTCATTCGAGACCTCTAAATGCTAAACCGTAAATCCTAAAAAAATAAACTATTACTATAATACTTATACGTATACGTAAACACCACAATATCACCATTTTCATTTCACAGTCACCACTTGTGAGCTCATGAACATGAAATAACCGTTCCTCGATTTACTTATGAGTACTCTATACTCATAAACGATAACCACACCAACCTCGTTCACACAAAATAAACACGTAAACACACAATTCTAGTAAGCACTCATAAAATAACCTAAAAGTAAGACCAAGTGACAAACCCAAAACCACGGTTGTCACACTTGTGGTCGGTGAATATGTCACATGATTCACCATACAAATAACGTCTCCAGATATTCAATGCGAAAACAACTGCTGCAAGCTCCAAATCATGAGTGGGATAGTTTTATTAATAAGGTTTCAGTTGTCGTGATGCGTATGCAATAACCTTCCCATGTTTCCTAAGAACACAGCCTAGACCCTTTCCTGAAGCGTCACTATAGATCTAAAATCCACCTGAGCCAGATGGGAGAGTAAGAATAGGTGCAGTCACTAACTTCTACTTAAGATCTTCAAAGCTCTTCTCTTGATCTTCTGTCCAGACGAATTTCACTCCTTTCCTCATCAGCTTAGTCAAAGGTAAGGCTAACCGTGAAAAGTTCTCTACAAACCTGCGGTAGTAGCCAGCTAAACCCAAAAAACTTCTGAACTCTGTTGCAGATGTAGGTCTCGGCCATTTGGTGATAGCTTCAACCTTTGTAGGATCCATGGTGATCCCCTCTGCAGATACAATATGGCTCAAAAATGCCACCTTACTTAACCAGAACTCACATTTGGAGAGCTTGGCATACAGCTGCTTCTGACGAAGAATCTGCAAGATTGTACGAAGGTGTTCCTCATGTTCCTCCTTGGATTTGGAGAAAATCAGGATGTCATCAATGAACAGGATAACGAACTTGTCCAGAAAAACATGGAAGACACGGTTCATCAAATCCATGAAGACAGTTGGAGCATTAGTGAGTCTAAATGGCATGACTACGAACTCGTAGTGCCCATAACATGTACGGAAAGCAATCTTCGAAATGTCCTGCTCTTTAACCTGTAACTGATGGTAGCCAGACCTCAGATCGATCTTAGAGAAATACTTGGCGCCCTGAAGTTGATCAAACAGGTCATGAATTCACGGGAAAGGATAACGATTCATGATCGTGATCTTGTTCAGTTCACGATAGTCTATACACAAACGCATGCTGTCGTCTTTCTTCTTCACAAACAGTATCGCTGCACCCCATGGCGATGTACTGGGACGGATGAAACCTCGTTCCAGAAGTTCCTACAGCTGATCTTTTAGTTCTTTAAGCTCTATAGGATCCATGCAATAAGGAGCTTTGGAAATTGGCTCTGCACCTGGAATGAGCTCAATTCCAAACTCGACTTCACGAGCAGGTGGTATGCCCGGAAGTTCAACAGGAAAGACATTAGGAAATTCTGACACAGTAGGCTGATCTTGGATCGATGGAGAGTAGGCACAAATGTCATGAATATTGGCTATAAAGCCCTAACAGCCGTGTGTTAGTAATGCACGCACCTCCATGGATGAAATAATTTGCACCGACCTCCCTGGCAGAAAACCACGGTGTATGTACTCTGGAGATTTAACATCACCAAAGATAACCCGATAAGTGTGGCAGTTAATCATAGTCTGGTGTTTCGATAACCAGTTCGTCCCCAAAATCAAGTCAAAATTGCACATGTCCAAAGGAAGTACGTCAACTCTGCGGATCTTGTCATCAAATTCTAAGGGAAGATCTCTGTACACCTGAGTGATTCGTACAGATTCTCTAAGTGGCGTGGAAATGTATAAGGCATTATCTAATAGCATAGGTTAAATCCTAACACGTACAACAAAAGTAGTGGATATGACTGAATGAGTCGCTCTAGTATCAAATAGAACACATGCTGTCAAACCATTCATAAAGAGATTTCCGGTGATGGTACCTGAAGTCTTGTTCGCCTGATCTCTAGTAGTAGTGAACATGCGACCTGAAGTAGGAGGTGGCTTGGATTCGGCATGTCCAGAGGTTCCTTCTATCTCACCCTGGCGACAGTCCTTCTGCTGATGGACTTGTTGGCCACACTTGAAACAATCACCAGTACCTCGGTGACAAACACCAGAATGTCTGCGCGAACAAGTAGGACAGATAGGATGCGTGAATCCTCCAGCAGGTGTCCTAGTTATCTGAGCCTGTTTCACGATTACAGGCATGAGACATGATCGTGGAACATAAGTATGAATACATAGAAGGTTTAAAATTTACCAAATGAGGTAGAATGGTTAGGCTGTGAACCTCTACGGTCCTGATCCCTGCCGTTACCATTGTTGTTCCTGAATGAGAATCATTGGAGTGTCAGAATACCACAACACAAGATAGTTTAACATGAAAGAAGGTAAATGTAGGGACCTACTGTTGTTCGAGTTATTAGCGTTGTTACAGTAATTATCATTACCGCCATGCCTCTCTAAACCAGAACGGTCGTTGGTCTGACCATTTCCCTTAGATGCTTGTTGCTGCATGGCCGTCGGCTTACAGTCGTTAGTATTCTGACTGAAATATAAAGTTGAACAGAGGATAATATGAAAATGAATATACTGATAGAAATGAGCGGTTTAAAATTAGTGATTGAAGATACCTCTTCACTGCTCTGTCATCACCAAACTCCTCTCGTTGCAGAAGCATCTCAAGCTTACGGGTTGCATCGGCCACCTGTGCTACTGTAGTGAACGTAGCACAAACCAAACCGTTGAAAACCGATGTGCGAAGAGCCCAGTGAAACTTCTCAGCTTGCTCCTCAGCTGTACCAGCTGCTGCTCCCAAGAAACCAGCCAAACAGAGAAACCTCTGCATGAATACGTTGCTATTCTCTCGAGCAACCTGTCGGATATTATGATAATCCGGCATAAGTAATAAGTGTGTAAACTCTTATCCTTTTGCCTCTAAAATCAAGGAAAAACAAGACCTAATCATGTGTTTAATATCGTAAAAGTTAGAATTACGCGTGGTTTTGTGTTTTTGTGTTAAAATAGGTACAAAAGATCAAAAGGAAAGAAAACACGGGATTTCACGGTCAAATGTTGAAGAAAAGTCCAAAAAGAGACGAAGACAAAGTCAAAGACCATAAGTGTGCCTAAGTTCACGAAAACCGGCTAAACCGACACGAGTTTGAAGAAAAAGATTGACAAATCGAGCTCGTTATTAGCGGATTTAATATGTATGGAGTTAATCGGGCTTGTAGGACCCACATTGAATAAATGGACTCAAAAGCCTATTTAAAGATTTCAAGTATCCATTTTATGGTTAATTAGCCCAAAAAAGGCCCAAATCTACTACTAAGTGGACGGATGGGTTTTCCTTTGACAGAATTGGGCCAAGCCCAATCAATAAACAAATTGGGACGCTTAAACAAGATTGCTAAGTCAAAATTTTTGGTCAACTAAAAAAGGTCAGTCAACTCATACATTAAAACCTATTTACTCACCCCACATCACAAACAAATAAAACATTTACCCACCCACTTTGATCTCACACATAACAACCAACTCTCACCCACGTGTTTATCACACCCACTCACGCATTAAATTATTTTTTACCCTCCCCACTCACTTTTCATTCGTTACAAACAATAAAACAACCCTTCACTGTTTTCTTTCTCTCCCAAAAAAATTAACACAGCTTTTCTCCAAACCCTAATTTACCCATCACACAATTTTACCCATAAAAATTGGGGCTTTTTCCCAATACGTGTGATTCACACGAGTATGATTAATTCCCCACAAGATTCAGGGATAAACACTAACTGTGGTCCTCAATCCAAATCCAACGTGGCCATCCCTTTGCTTTTGATTGGTGGAAACACCTCTCCATATCCCCTCCATCCAATATTAATCCGCCACATCCTCATGGAAGAAACACAAGTAACACATCTCTCCATCCAGGCTGGCAATCCATGTGATGGGTGGTATTTTCCACCGTTGATCAAGTGAAGAAGAAAGAGAAAAAAAGAAGAGTGGCTAGGATTTATTGCTTACTTATTAAGCCACCAAGAAGGTTTTGGGGTTTTGCCTATAAAAACCCCCATCAAAGATGTAATATGAGAACTTTTTCTTTATTTTAATTTCTGTAAATTAGTTTTAGGTTTATTGTAATCTTTTAACTTTCAGTAATGTAATCTTAATTATTAATGAAAAGTTCTTTTTATTAATTTCGTCTCCATTTTAATTTTCGTCTCATTTAAATTCAATTTTAATCTGCCTTTAATTTTATCTTTAATCAGTTTTTGTTATCATTACTGTTATTTTCATTCGATTAATATAAAAAATAATAAAAAAAAATAATAAAGGAAAGTGGAAAGATAATTTCCCCCACTGGGAAATTATAAATCTACTGTTCGTGCGAAGGTTCAAGGACGATGGTGTTGATTATGTTCTCGGGTTAATTCGAAAGTGGTGTTTGATACGTTGCTTCGGTTCACAATGTGGCTCAGCGCCATCCTTCGACCCAAAGGATTCATCACAAGGTTCATAATCTTATTTTAATTTCTTGTTAAGCTTATTATTTATCTGCTTATGTTTGTTTGGATCTGCTTGATTTATTGGTTTTAAATATGTTTTTGTTTATTTGTATTAAGTTTAATTAATCTGCTAGAGTTTAAGTTTTGGTTGAATTTGTTTTATTTGGTTTACTGCTTGTTGAAAGTAGTGTTTGATTTGCTTATTTTATTTCCATTTGCTTTTGAATTCGTGTGCTTATTTGACCTTCTTTCCTGCTTATTTTATTTATTTGGCTTATTCACTATACAACTGCTTATTGGGTTATAGCTTATGTCCTTGTCTTGTTTTTACATTTTGCTTATGTGATATTATTTGAGGTTAAGTCTGTTTTGCTTATGTGTTCTAGCTTAATATAGATTGCTTAATTTAAGTTCTAGTACATCTCTTAGCTTATCTGCTTTTTTCTTATTTGGTTTAGATGCTTATTTAGTTTTTTTCTTTATTATTTTGCTTATTTATAGGCTGCGTGGCTTATTTGGTTCGTGTTACTGCTTATTTGGGTTTAGATATTTGCTGATATTGCTTTGTGAACATTACAGACTCCATTTGTCTGTTAGTTTGATTGTCCAAAAAGCTTAAAAAAAAAAAAATAATAATAGCAAAATTTTCATCTCCAATGGGTCTTGAACTCGTGACCTCTCGCATAGCAACCAAACGGCACAACCAACTCAACTAGCACCTCATTTGTGTATTATTCTGCATCTAGTATTTAATATAGGTTATTTAGAATTGAGCGGGCAGTTTATTTAATTTAGTTAATTACATGTTTTTAGTTTATTAAAATTTATTTAGAAGTTTTATTTTAATTCAGTTTTTTAATAAAAAATATATATATATAAATATATTTTATTTACTTTTATAAAATTTAAATTAATTTTCATTTTAGTTTTATTTAAAAATAGTTTTATAGTTTTAAATTAGTTTAAATTAGTTTAAATTAGTTTTCAATTTTTATTTAAAGTTTTAGTAAGAATTTTATTTTTAAAAATAGTTTAAATAGATATTCTAAAAAGTTTTTATTAGATTTTAGTTTAAAAATACAAAAATATTCATTTCACCAAGAACAAATAAGTCTAACGTTTAATCCGATTTCAATTCGAGTCGATTTGTGGAACGAAAAATTAGATCTAAAAAGAGTTTGCAAAAACTACTATATTAAAATGACGCCGCTGCCGCTTCGCTCGTTACGATTGACGATTTGTCGTGAGACGATTTGGATTTTGGGATCCGTTCGATTCTGAACGTTATTTTCTTGTTAAAAAATCAAAAACATAAAAAAAATCAAAAAGATAAAAATACAAAAAAAATTAAAAAATCACAAAAGCAAATTCTTTCCTAAGATTTGCACCAAAAAAATTTAAAAAAGAATACAAAAGTAATACTGTTTACAAAAATTAAAATCTGTATTTTAATTTTATTTACTGTTTATAATTTTAAAATTAGTTTTAAATTAATATAGATTTGTTCAATTAGATTTCATTTAATGTTTTCTATATAAAATAGTTTTAAATAAATTTCTTTTACATTAAAATTTTTAGCTTTATTTAAGTTTCAAACTAGTTTATTAAATTTAAATTAGATTTGTTTTAAAATAGATTTTATTAGTTTAATTTTTAAATTAGATTAAATAGTTTTATTAATAAATAGTCTTTAGTTTATTAAACCAAATAGAGTTTTTATTTACCAAAAACAAAGTAAAATCTTACGTTAAAATTGGAAATCAATTTCGAGTGAGTCGAGGAAAACGAACAATAATTGCTTAAAAAGAGTTTGCAAAAAAAAATTAAAAAATCAAAAAGAATTACTTTTCCTAAAGTATTACACCAAAAATGTTACGTATTTATTTCGATTTCTTTCGACACTACCATGGATAATCGTCCGATTTGGGAAATATTGCAAGAAGAGCGTTATAAGATTATGTCCGAGGAGTGTACGACTTGTGGTGGGCCTCATGCTTATTTTAATTGTGACAAAACTTATGAGGAGGTTTATAATAATGAGGAAATTAACTGTTATGATACTAATACTTATTTTGGCTCCCCTAATTTTCCTACAACTAGTGACCCACCACAATATGATCAAAGGTTTTATGGGGAATTTCAAAATCAAGGGTTTTCAAATAATGAAGGTTTTCCAAATGACGGAAATTTTCAAAACTATAATCAAGGGAGTATTTCACAACCTCAAATGGATTTTATTCTTAATAAACTTGAGGAACATGATAGATTCCTAAGAGAATGGCAAGAGGAAACCGATAGGAAATTCATGCTAATTTTAGAAACCTATCAAGCTCAATGTGATATTGAGCCGTCTTTGAGAGTTGATATTGAGGCTAACACCACTACTAGTAGTGATGTTCCCACTGTGGATCCTTCCATCTCTCCGCCAATAAAGGAGAGACAAGGCCCGAAGATTATTGTGACAACCCTGGTTTTGAGGTTCTTCACTTAGTTTTATTTTGTGCTAGTTACGTGTTTTTACGTGTTTATGTGCTTATTGGTGTGTATAGATTGTGGTTTGGATATCGTTTCCGGTACGGGGTACCTTGTGAGTGAAACGAGGTGTGATGATTTCATGTTCATGAGTTCAAATGGTAGTGCCTATGAAGTGAGATGGTGTTATTTAGTGGTTTTACGTATATGTATATGTATTATAGAAGATCGTGTTTTTACGATTTACGGTTGAACATTTAGAGGTCTCGGATGAGGTAATTAGTCATATGGATATTTTTTGGGATGGTTTTAAGTCATTTAGGACTTAGTTATAAAGTTTATTTCAAAATTTTAGATTTTTTTTAAAAGTGTATATTTTACGTCTTTTACGGTAAAACGCGTAAATTTGACTAGTTTTACGGTTTTGAGATTTGGAGGCTTTAGGAGCTGAAATAAATTAAGGAAAATTAAGGTAATATTATTAATACAAATATTCATAATAAAAAGGAAAAAAAAAACGAAATTAAATGGGTATAGGTCGGTTATGTGAAAAAAAGAAAAGAAAAGGGGAAAAAAGGGAAAAAGGGAACCGGGCTTTTGTATATGGGCCAAGGACTTGTTAGGAAAGTATAGAAAGCCTTATTTTTATCAAAACACTTCATAAAATCCCTGGAGATCAAGTATGGGTCGACATCCATGGAGAAAATTAGGGTTCTTCATCAAAAATCTTGTTTTCCAAAAACATCTAAGGTAAAATCTTCAAACCCTTTTTAATTAAATTATTTTTATGTTTTCTTTAACCATCTTATGATGGATTTAGGTTAGGGTTTATTATAAAAACAGTAAATTAATGTTATATTAATCATAACATGATGATTACATAAATTAGGGCTTGTAATTAGTGGGATTAGGGTTAATTAATGAAGTTAATTTAGTTAAACCCGTTTTTAAAAACTGGGCAGAATTTTGGGTCATTGTTTTGATCATATAGGGAGTTCTACAAACTATTATTTTGTGATCCACATATCCCTGGAAAGCTAATTGAAGTGGCTTTCCAATGCAAGAAACGAGAAATAAATTGGAGGTCGGAAAATGGGTCAAAACAGGTTACAACAGTCGAAGGTCAAAACAGTTTTGTAATCAGTCTGTTTCCTTTTTAAGTTTTGGGTTGTTTGGGGTACCTAGGTTTGCATTGGGATCTTCTCACGAACATGAGAGATGTTTTATATATTGTAGTAAGTATCTGCACTTGGGCTAAGGTTGTGTTTTAGGGTAAGACCCCTTAATTGTAAGAAACTTTTAGTATGTTTAAAATCAGGAAATTTGGAATGACAAAAGTATATATATATATATATATATATATATATATATATATATTGGGGCGTTTAGAGTATCTTTAAGGTTAGGGCAAGTGGGAGGTATTAGCTAACATATTTAAGGGTATGAATAATCATTTTACAGAAACCATAGGTATGTTTAAGTGAGCGTTTGACTTAAGGTTTTGAAACCTAAAAACTTGGATTGTTTTGTGTAAAATATGAACGGGATAGCTATTAAACTTAACCAAGTTAAGGACTTGTTAGGGAAGGGTAATGGGGTGATTAGAGCTTATCAATGAGGTATTTATATGGGAATAGGCTAGATGTCCATCATAGATTGATGAGCCATCTTAGTGATTGGTTCGTGTATTGATTGCGTGTTTTTGGTTTGTTAGCTTGTTGCTAGTGCGAGGACTTGTGAAGAAGCAATCAGGTGAGTTTCATAGTCCCATGTTTATTATTGATTTTGACTTCCAGATGGGATGGAAGAGACATTGTGTTGAGTTATTTATAAATTGATGTTGTGAATGTTTTTATGGTTTTGTGATGGACTTGTGTGTGCACTTATGTAATTAACTGCTATGTGATTCTTGATTGTGTATGATTTGGATCGGGGGACACGTGCCGTCTCAGTTATTATGGTTTCACAATGTAGGGGCCTTTGGATAGGTACATAGCGTGATCGTCTATGAGATCAATGGATAATGACAAGGTAGTGGCCTTGGGATAGGTACATAGTGTGATCATCTATGGTACCATGGTGTTTGGTAAGGCGTGATGCCTTGGAAATTATGGTGTTTGGTAAGGCGTGATGCCTTGGAAATTGTGGTTGTTGGTAAGGTGTGATTCCTTGGAATTGTGATGATTGATTGAACTTGAATTCTAGTTGTTAATACATTATTGTAGCACATTTTCCATATGTTATTGTGTGGTGTTTGTTATTCACAGCTTGTAACTGATTTGGCGTTGGAGTCTAAACCTATGACTCTCACCAACTTTATTTTGACGTGTTTTAGTGTCTCTTTCAGGTGTGAATGTGTTTAAGCTTGAGGAATGAAGTGGCTAGACTTGGATGCCTTAGGATTGCATATAGAAGGAGATCCCCGTTCCTTCTTAGTTTACCTTTATGTTTTTTTGATAAGTGATACATGTTGGCACCTATATGTTTGTTGGGTTTATGTTTATTGTTTGTCTTGGGTAAGTGGTAGGACTGTTACCTACTTACCTAGACTCCTGCATTTGTTGAGATATTGTCATGACTTTCGTGTCACCATTTTATGACATTTCTTATTCATATAGTTATCTCTATAGATACGCCATGTTGTGATGATATCCATTACGTCGTGCCCCATATTCCGCCATGGTGGGGTGTGACAGAATGGTATCTGAGACAGGTTGAAGTTTTGGTTTCGTATTGTTCAGGAGCGTTGAGGTAGTCATATGAAAGACTTGGTCGCGTCTACACGCTTAAGTAGGTGACCATGAGAGAACGGTCAAAATATTCTTAGTGGGGAGGAAAGAAGTTCGTAGACGAACTAGTGCGGTCATGAGGTCTTTTAGGAGTACCAAGGAGATGAATAGAGATTTGTGGGATATTAGCATAAGTAACGCACCATAGAGAGTGTTGGAAGGGGAAGTAATACCTCAAAGGTATTTATGATTGTTCGTAGGGCATGTAAGTTTTCAGAAAATTTCCTGAAATTTAGTAGGTTTGCCTATTATTGTGAGGTAGAACCATAAGTAGAGCAAGTAGGAGAAGTGAGAGGAGTTGTAGTTAGTGCCTTTCCAAGGAAATTGTTGATGGAATGATTTAAAAACAAGAGTTGTTAGAAATTGCAAGGAATGCCGGATAAAAGTTGAGTTGCCTGGTAGTAAATGTGATGTGGAAGCGGTTGAGTGGTCTGATAAGAGGAAGTATTGGTCTTATAGAATACGTGTAGATTTTCGCAAGTAGAACGAGGTAGGAATTTATTCGTATTGCCGCTAAGAGAGGGTGCAAGGAGGGCATAGTTGAAACTTCTAAGGATGTTGTATGAACGCTTTGGGTTTACGGTTATGCATTTGGCTTCGCCAAAGCACTAGCGGTCCTCATGGAGTCAATGAACCGAGGGTGCATGAACGTATATAAACGAGTTATCATCGGGAGTATCGACGACATCTTGATCTACTCAAAGTCTAAGAAGGAGAGTGAGGCGAAGTATGTGTTGGTTTTGGAGTGGAATTATACGTGAGATTTTCAAGTGTGAGTTTTAGTATTAAGTCTACGATGATGAGTAGTTAGAAATGATGGCATATCATGGAACCAGCAAGGGGCGAAGTGAAGAAGGATGAGGAAGCATTTTGGAGGCTGAAGAGATGGATTGGATAATGAGCCGATCTTTGCATTATTGGAAGGACTGGATGAATTCGCGAAGCATGACGATACGTGGAGCAAGGATTTGGAGGTGTACGAGGACGACAAAGAAAGGCGATCGCTTATACGTTGCAGGAACTGAAGATTTGAAAGAACTAGATAGACTTAGTTAGTGGAGCTGGACTGTTATATCTGCCTAGAATTCTAGAGGCATTTGGTGTACGAGACGTGGAGAATGATCTATACGGATCATGAACGTCTCCAAAACATATTCAATCATCTTGATTGAACATTTGGCAAAGGTGATGGGTGGAGTTAATTGATGAAATAAAATTGCAAGGCCAAGTACCATCTGGGAAAGGCAAGCATGGTTGATGAGACATGGAATAAGAAGAATGAAGTGAAGCTGAGACGAGCTTGAACTGTATGGATGACGTATTAGGGTGGTTTGGATGAAGGATGTAGGTTGCACGAGTTGAGTTGTCTAAAGTAGAGAACGCGTCAACGTGTATGTTGCGTGGCTTGGACAATCATATGGAGAAAGGGACGTAGACTATACTTCCTACATAGATAGGAGTAGCTTATAAAGGGCAATGTAAGGACGAAGTTAGTGAAAGGGATACATAATGGGGAGGAGGAATAAGTACGACGAGAGTTGGGTGATAGTCGATAGACTGACTAATTCATCTCATATTTCAAGAAGAATGAGAAGTCACGTGGTTGAGAAGTTGGAAGGATTGCGTACAGATGTGATAGAATGGAGGGTTTTGCGTAAAAGTTAGCCTAATATGTATGGAATGCCTTAGGAAGGATTATGGCAAGGGAAGAAACGATGGGAAGCATCACATTGTGATGTATGGTATTAGTTGAGGAAAAAGAAGGAAGTGTGTATAGGAGCGAAGCAAGAATAAAATAGGTCGAGATTGGAAAAGGAAATGGCACTGATCTGTACTGATTTTTTGGGAGGATTAGTATTGATAATCGAATGGATGAGGAGTTAAAGGTGTGATATGCCATAGGGACTAAAGGGAGTTGATGAACATGATTGGATATGAGTATATCCGGCTAACTGGAAAAGGATAGGCAAGTGAGATATTTATACAACCTTAGGAGTCACATTGAGGACATGAGTGATTGATTAGAGGGAGTTAGGAAACTCATTAGTGATGGCTGAGTTTTCATATAATGATAGTTATCATACTAGAAGTCGATAAATGCCATTTGGGGCACTATATGAAAGGATAGGGTGAGTTGTCCCCATTGTGGACTAGAATTGGTAAAAGAGGCTACTAATGTGGTAATAATGTTTGTGGAAAGGATGAGAGCAACAAGGGATGCTATGTAGAAAAGGGAGGAAACCACTAGATTTAGTGACAAAGTTATGTAGGGAGTTTTACCCATAGTAACGGGTGGTATGATTTGGTAAAATGGAAGAGTTGATGTAGAGTTTTGTAGGTCCATTTATGATCTTTGGAAATATCGGACCATTAGCTTATGAGCATAGAATTACCTGGGGGAAATGAGTTGTATACATGATACATTTCATGTATTGAGATTGGTAAAGGTTGTTTGAGAATGCATTTTGCATGTACGGTTATTCGGGACTTGTGTTAATAAGAGTATTTGTTTTATCAAAGAGTCATCTGTGAGGTTTATTGACTGTGAGGTCAAGAGTTTATCAATGAGTTTAATTATTTTTGGTTTGTATATGTGATATTTTGAAACTTGAACTAAAGTTCACGTGGAAATGAGGGGAGTTCGTTTAGAACAAGTATCCTCGTGTGATTTGTTGGTTGTGTGTTGATCCTAAGGAGTAAATCTCGGGAAGAGATTTCTATTAGGAGGGAGTGATGTGACAACCCTGGTTTTGAGGTTCGTCACTTAGTTTTATTTAGTGCTAGTTACGTGTCTTTACGTGTTTATGTGCTTATTGGTGTGTATAGATTGTGGTTTGGATATCGTTTCTTGTACGGGGTACCTTGTGATTGAAACGAGGTGTGATGATTTCATGTTCATGAGTTCACATGGTAGTGACTATGAAGTGAGATGGTGTTATTTAGTGGTTTTACGTATACGTATATGTATTATAGAAAATCGTGTTTTTACGATTTACGATTTAACATTTAGAGGTCTCGGATGAGGTAATTAGTCATATGGATATTTTTCGGGATGGTTTTAAGTCATTTAGGACTTAGTTATAAAGTTTATTTCAAAATTTTAGATTTTTTTTAAAAGTGTATATTTTACGTCTTTTACGGTAAAACGCGTAAATTTGACTAGTTTTACGGTTTTGAGGTTTTGGAGGCTTTAGGAGCTGAAATAAATTAAGGGAAATTAAGGTAATATTATTAATACAAATATTAATAATAAAAAGGAAAAAAAACGAAATTAAATGGGTATAGGTCGGTTATGTGAAAAAAAGAAAAGAAAAGGGGAAAAAAGGGAAAAAGGGAACCGGACTTTTGTATATGGGCCAAGGACTTGTTAGGAAAGTATAGAAAGCCTTATTTTTATCAAAACACTTCATAAAATCCCTGGAGATCAAGTATGGGTCGACATCCATGGAGAAATTTAGGGTTCTTCATCAAAATCTTGTTTTCCAAAAAAATCTAAGGTAAAATCTTCAAACCCTTTTTAATTAAATTATTTTTATGTTTTCTTTAATCATCTTATGATGGATTTAGGTTAGGGTTTATTATAAAAACAGTAAATTAATGTTATATTAATCATAACATGATGATTACATAAATTAGGGCTTGTAATTAGTGGGATTAGGGTTAATTAATGAGGTTAATTTAGTTAAACCCGTTTATAAAAACTGGCCAGAATTTTGGGTCATTTTTTTGATCATATAGGGAGTTATACAAACTCTTATTTTGCGATCCACATATCCCTGGAAAGCTAATTGAAGTAGCTTTCCAATGCAAGAAACGAGAACTAAATTGGAGGTCGGGAAATGGGTCAAAAACAGGTTACAACAGTCGAAGGTCAAAACAGTTTTGTAATCAGCCTGTTTCCTTTTTAAGTTTTGGGTTGTTTGGGGTACTTAGGGTTGCATTGGGATCTTCTCACGAACATGAGAGATGGTTTATATATTGTAGTAAGTATCTGCACTTGGGCTAAGGTTGTGGTTTAGGGTAAGACCCCTTAATTGTAACAACTTTTAGTATGTTTAAAATCAGGAAATCTGGAATGACAAAAGTATATATATATATATATATATATATATATATATATATATATATATATATATATATATATATATATATATATATATATATATATATATATATATATATATATATATATATATATATATATATATATATATATATATATATATATATATATATATATATATATATCGGGGCCTTAACAGTAGCTTTAAGGTTAGGGCAAGTGGGAGGTGTTAGCTAACATATGTAAGGGTATGAATATTCCTTTTACAGTAACCATGAGTATGTTTAAGTGGACGTTTGACTTAATGTTTTGAGACCTAAAAACTGGGACTGTTTGTGTAAAATATGAACGGGATAGCTATTAAAATTAACCAAGTTAAGGACTTGTTAGGGAAGGGTAATGGGGTGTTTAGAGCTTATCAATGAGGTATTTATATGGGAATAGGCTAGATGTCCATCATAGGTTGATGAGCCATCTTAGTGATTGGTTCGTATATTGATTGCGTGTTTTTGGTTTGTTAGCTTGTTACTAGTGCGAGGAATTGTGAAGAAGCAATCAGGTGAATTTCATAGTCCCATGTTTATTATTGATTTTGACTTCCAGATGGGATGGAAGAGACACTGTGTTGAGTTATTTATAAATTGATGCTGTGAATATTTTTATGGTTCTGTGATGGACTTGTGTGTGCACTTATGTAATTAACTGCTATGTGATTCTTGATTGTGTATGATTTGGATCGGGGGACACGTGTCGTCTCAGTTATTGTGGTTTGACAAGGTAGGGGCCTTGGGATAGGTACATAGCGTGATCGTCTATGGGACCAATGGATAATGACAAGGTAGTGGCCTTGGGATAGGTACATAGTGTGATCATCTATGGTTCCATGGTGTTTGGTAAGGCGTGATGCCTTGGAAATTATGGTGTTTGGTAAGGCGTGATGCCTTGGAAATTGTGGTTGTTGGTAAGGCGTGATTCCTTGGAATTGTGATGATTGATTGAACTTGAATGCTAGTTGTTAATACATTATTGTAGCACATTGTCCATATGTTATTGTGTTGGTGTTTGTTATTCAGAGCTTGTAACTGATTTGGCGTTGGAGTCTAAACCTATGTCTCTCACCAACTTTATTTTGACGTGTTTTAGTGTCTCTTTCAGGTGTGAATGTGTTTAAGCTTGAGGAATGAAGTGCCTAGACTTGGATGCCTTAGGATTGCATATAGAAGGAGATCCCCGTTCCTTCTTAGTTTACCTTTATGTTTTTTTGATAAGTGATACATGTTGGCACCTATATGTTTGTTGGGTTTATGTTTATTGTTTGTCTTGGGTAAGTGGTAGGACTGTTACCTACTTACCTAGACTCCTGCATTTGTTGAGATATTGGCATGACTTTCGTGTCACCATTTTATGACATTTCTTATTCATATAGTTATCTCTATAGACACGCCATGTTGTGATGATATCCATTACGTCGTGCCCCATATTCCGCCATGGTGGGGTGTGACAATTATCATGAGTTTTACTCACCCTCCGGTGTTGACACCCACGGATACTATTAGCTCTCCTCTTTCCTCACCTATTAAGGAAATTCCCGAGATTATTCTTGAGCCTCCATTACCCATTGATGACCCCATTTATTTTTTGACTCCTTCACCTACTCCTTCAAATGACTTTATGCTTTCTTCAAATCCTCTTAGCAAGACATGTTTTGATAAACCAATTTTTGAGGAGTGTGAAGAACTTTATAATGAGTGCATAGAAGAAGAACCCTTAATTTGTCCTTCACCTAAGGAGTTTGTAGATAGGGATGAGTTATCTTGTGATTCCGACTACATTTTTAATTATTCCTCGGGTTCGGATGAGGATGATTCTCCTATTTTACCAAAACCAACTTTTGAAAACCATGATACAAATGATTTATCGGATTCTTTACTCCTTAGTGATGACTTTTATACCCCAAGTATTGAGAAATTCCATCACGAGGATGCTTTTTATGATCTCGTGTTATTGGATTTCTCGCATGAGCTTAACTGTGATCATGGTATTGATGAGAAGGCAAATGGAGTTTTAAAACTTGATATTGATATTGATTTTGAAAACTCGGATTTTGATAAATTCACATTTGCCTCTTCGCCAATTACTTTTGATTCTACCATCGATTCTCTTCCACTTATCACTTTTAGTGATGATGATGGTTTTCTCATTCCCGAGATCGATGAGTTTCTTAATATTGATACTCCTGTGGATGATAATTTCACATATGTTGAGAGGACCTTTTTACCTTTTATGACTTATCCTCCTGCCTCTCATTTATTATGTTCCTCCGAGACCGAGGATAAGATTTTTGATCCCGGTATTACATTTGAGGCTTCCCCATGGACCATTTAATTCGGGGTCGAGTCAGGCTCGTGACTCGGTTAACAAAAAACAAGCGCTTCTCGGGAGGCAACCCGATGATATATCTTTTATCTATTTTCTACAATAAGTGTAGGGGGAGCCTTGTAGGTTGTTTGTGTGTTGTGATGTTGTGCAGGGACATGTGCTTTGATGATCCACTTTTGGTACTTTTGACGAGACCCGTGTTCTCGTGTTTCTCGTGTACCCGGTTCCTTCGATAAGTTTTTGCTATTGTGATTCAATCTTGTATATAAATAAAACGAATAAATGTAATCACTTTAGTTGTCCTTTCCTTAGCTCGATTTTAAAGAACGTACTCAATGTCCTAAGTGTAGGGTTGTTTATTCTCCCGCATGCTTAAAAATTGAGGACAATGTTTATATTAAGTGTAGGGGGGATTTCTATCGATATTTTAGTGGGCTTTTCCATGAATATGACCTCATTTAACCAGAAAATTTAAAAAAATTTCAACGTTTTTCAAATTCTTGATCTATTTTGGCCTAGTAGTATTTTTATTTATTTTCTTTCCTTTTATCATCGCATCTTATATTTTCCATTTCAAGAATAAAGTCAAAAATAAATAAATAAATAAAATGGTTTTAACAAGTTTAGATATTTTTGATATATTAGGCCCGTCGTGAATATTTTGACTCAACCCGAGTTTACTTATCCAAGTTTACTCTAGCTAGTATACTTAACCATATAGACCTTAATTGGTTATTAGGCTAAGCATCCACGAGTCTCATTCCTTGAGATTTTAAATTGTGGAGAAGGAGAGATGATAGAGTTGATAATAAGTTTAAGGGTTAATTTTTGCTTATATGGTTTTTGTGGCTCTTTCTTCCCGCTTGTATATTTAATTGCTTAATAAATGAGGATTCTTACGGTGTCGATTCGATATCTTAACTCTTAGCCAAATCTTTATTCTCCTTCTAATTAAAGCATGAACACATTGAGGGTGCCAGCGTTGTGGACTTCCGACTAAGGTGGCTCATAACCACTAAGTAGGAGGTATTCTGACCATGGGATCGCGGAATTTGGCCTACTATATATATCATAAATAAAGAAAGAATAAGATTAAAACATGACCTCAAGGAGCCTTAGGGTGTAGGGCATGTAGCACGAACCTTGTCATTAGAGCCTTAGGGTGTATGGCATGGTAAGTGTTGAATAAAAATTGATTCAAAAATCAATTCCCTCGTTTATCGTTCAAGGAGCCTTAGGGTGTGGACAATAGACGGGGAGCATTTTACATCTTAAAGAGCCTAAGGGTATATGATGTGAACTTGCTAAACTCCATATAAAGTCAACATGACTTTGGAGGAATAATTAATAAGTAGTACTATTTGGCCAAATTTTGGGTCCGGGAATTTATTCCTCAAATCGTGTTAAATCATCCTTGATGTGGGCTTACTTTAGTAAAAACATTTTTGAGGACGAGGTTAGGTTTTGAGTGTCGGGTTTGCACCGTTTGGCCTTCATTTTTGGACTAATAATTATCAAATAAGTCAAATGAGCCTACGGGTGAATGACAATCAATAAAATCTAGAGATACAACGTAGGAATTGGAAAAAGTGTATTACACAATTGTCTTATATAAGTGATTTTAACTTGAGGACTTATGGTAAACAATGATCTCGTTTTTAAGCTTGGTATGGGGAATGTGAAACTTGAGGGTGATTAATATTCATGACACCAAAGCCCTAATTCAAGTCTTAGATTTCTTTACGAGTTTCTTCCATCAAATAATTTCAAATTAATAAATAATTTAACTTTTATCTCCTTTTATGTTTTTATCTTTTTATCATAGTAGTAGTAGTAATAGTAATAAAGGCCAAGATGGGTTAATTTTGAGAGATATGTAACTTTATGCTTTAAAATAATGCATTGCATGGGGTCATTGCAATGGTCAAGTGTAGGGGATTTAATAAGTGTGTAAACACTTATCCTTTTGCCACTAAAATCAAGGAAAAACAAGACCTAATCATGTGTTTAATATCGTAAAAGTCGGAATTACGCGTGGTTTTGTGTTTTTGTGTTAAAATAGGTACAAAAGATCAAAAGGAAAGAAAACATGGGATTTCACGGTCAAATGTTGAAGAAAAGTCCAAAAAGAGACGAAGACAAAGTCAAAGACCATAAGTGTGCCCAAGTTCACGACAACCGGCTAAACCGACACGAGTTTGAAGAAAAAGATTGACAAAACCGGAATCGAGCTCGTTATTAGCGGATTTAATATGTATGAAGTTAATCGGGCTTGTAGGACCCACATTGAACAAATGGACTCAAAAGCCCATTTAAAGATTTCAAGTATCCATTTTATGGTTAATTAGCCCAAAAAAGGCCCAAATCTACTACTAAGTGGACGGATGGGTTTTCCTTTGACAGAATTGGGCCAAGCCCAATCAATAAACAAATTGGGACGCTTAAACAAGATTGGTAAGTCAAAATTTTTGGTCAACTAAAAAAGGTCAGTCAACTCACACATTAAAACCTGTTTACTCACCCCACATCACAAACAAATAAAACATTTACCCACCCACTTTTATCTCACACGTAACAACCAACTCTCACCCACGTGTTTATCACACCCACTCACGCATTAAATTATTTTTTACCCTCCCCACTCACTTTTCATTCGTTACAAACAATAAAACAACCCTTCACTATTTTCTTTCTCTCCCAAAAAATTAACACAGCTTTTCTCCAAACCCTAATTTACCCATCACACAATTTTACCCATAAAAATTGGGGCTTTTTCCCAATACGTGTGATTCACACGAGTATGATTAATTCCCCACAAGATTCGGGGATAAACACTAACTGTGGTCCTCAATCCAAATCCGACGTGGCCATCCCTTTGCTTTTGATTGGTGGAAACACCTCTCCATATCCCCTCAATCCAATATTAATCCGCCACATCATCAAGGAAGAAACACAAGTAACACATCTCTCCATCCAGGCTGGCAATCCATGTGATGGGTGGTATTTTCCACCGTTGATCAAGTAAGAAGAAAGAGAAAAGAAGAAGTGCGGCTAGGATTTATTGCTGATGTCGTGTTTTTACTACCCTTTAGGAAAAGAGCAATAAAATAGGGTAAGCGTGCACGACGATTTAGGAAAACCGTGTGTGAATGACCCTTAAGAAAGTGAGTTCGTTCTCGAGGAGGCTAGTGCGTTGTGTAATGAATGATTGATTAATGTTTTTGATTATTAACAAGAAAAGAGAATAGAATGAGAAAGGAAAGAGAATGACGGTTACGAAAACGTATTAAACTATGACGAAAAAGACGTAAACGTAAAGTCGTAAAAAAGACAAAAATTAAAATTTTAACCTAAAAATTCCTAAAAATTACTAAAAATCCACAATAAAATTCTAAGAGTTTACAAAAAATCCAAACTTGCTAAAACCTTTTAATTAATTTAATAATGACTTTTTAATGCTAATTAAAGCCCTAAAAATCACTTTTAAATATTAAAAAGCCCTAAACAAGATTTAATAGTTTGTAAACCTCAAAAATGACCTAATTAAGCTAAAAACTATTTTTGAAAATTTTAAAACCAAATTAAACTATTTTTAAACTCTAAAAAACTATTAAAATCTATTAAATCTTAAATTAATTCTAAAAATTAATTGAAAAGCCTAAAAATTAATTGGAAAGTGAAAAAGGTCCTATTTTAATGTCTAGAATCTAGGAAAAATGAAAAAAAGTTAAAAAAAAAAATAAAACTTTGAATTTTTAATAATAAAATAATATTAAAAAATTCCAAAAAATAAAAAGTTCACAAATAAATTCTAAAAAATTCTCAAAAATCCTAAATATTGTAATTAAGAAGAAAATGCAAATTAAAGTTCCTTAAACCTTTTAGTTAATTTTATTTTAATTTTTAAAGTTGTCTAAAAAACCTAAAATTAAATAAAATTAAAAATTAAAGCTTTTGAAACCAAAACTAGATGTAAACCTCAAAAATATTATTTAAAAGCTAAAAATTATTTTTCCTAAAAATTAAAACACTTTTTTCTATTTTTTAATTATTTTCTAAAAACCGGATAATAAAAAATGCATAAAAAATAAATAAAGAAAAGGAAAAATGTAAAACCTATCTAGAAAAATCACAATACCTATTATAAACCTGGGAAAAATAAAAGGACTCAAAAGTGCTTAATGGATAAGCTGAAATAAGGGGAAAAAGCTACGGCTTGAATTAATAAGCTAGATTGGAAAAACAGGTTAAATATCTAACCTTTGCACCCTATAACGTAAAAACTCATCTAGATCACTGGTAGAACCCCTCACTCCTGAGCTGCAGGTCGGGGGTTCGAGTCCAGTGCGGGTGAAGTTTTTACTTTTTATTTTCTTTTTTTTTAGCTTTCTAAATCCAACACTGACACCCTTTTTTAGCTTGTAACACAATTCCAACTTCTTTTATCAAGTTTAGAACAAGATTTAAACCAAAACGTGGCCTGTTTTAACTTTTGAACACAAGCAGATTGTGCTTGTTTCTTCATAGGTGAGAAAACTCCAAGAGGGGCTTGGAGAGTGCTTATTTGGTGTTGTTCTTGGATAAATAAGGCACCCCTACACTCTTTGGAGTGTAGGGAGTCACAACAAGCAGAAAACAAGTAGGCACTTAGCACAGGATTGCTCAAAACCAAGCACACAAGGCAAATTGAAGTTGCTGATGAAAAATATGGGTCTGGTGGGTCTTTTTAGCTTATGACTAACACTTGTGATTTTCAAAGACCAAAAATAGCACACAAATCCACACAAGCACAACTAGGTTATAGCACACTTATAAACAACCTTAAATCTAGCCATGTAGCAGAATCTGTTAACAAATTATACCAAAAATAAGCAGAAAATGTGGCTCACAGATTTTTAAGCTATCCTTTTCACTTTGTTACTAGCAACTTGATTCCAAACTTCACCAAATTGAACACAAAACTCCTCAAACACTATTAACTACCCTAATTAATCATTCTAACACGTTTTAAACTACAAGATCTAACAAACTTTCTCAATAAATCCCGTAGCCAAACAGCCCTTTAAAAACTGGAATCCAACTTTTTCAAATCAAAACCTTTGACAACCTATCAAAACTGATATAAAGCACTTGTTTTATGCAAATAACATCTAAATGACTCAAATCAAACAGTCTAAACCAACAATCAACACTTTTCACAAAAAATCATGCATAGCATATATTTTTCAGAAAAACTAAAAAGGGAAAAGTATCTTACCTTAGAGCCTTACATCCAAGGCTCTAGTGGATGATAATCCACCTCCCTATACACTAGGGTGTATGCTTATCCTCTAACAAATCAACAAACTCACAACCTGCTTAAGAAAATCAAAGAGAAAAACAAGAACAAGCACAAGATATGTATTCTGTTTTCTTTTAACCTTCTTAAAATCTTTTCCAAGAACTTTCAAACCTTCTCAAAACGTTTTAACAACACTATATCACCAATTAACTTGAACCTCTTAACACAAATCCTAGAAACAGATTCTTTCAAAGCAATTTCAAATTTTCAAAAACCTTTTTACTTGAAAATCTTGAAATCTCAAAACACAAGTGATTGGAACTCAGAATTCTAGCATTTAAACGGATACCAACTTTTTAACACTTTATAAAAGGAATTACACTTGAATTAAACCAATACCAACTTTATAAATTTTAAAAAAGGAATTACAAAGTTTATAGCTAGAAAACTGGAACAAGGTGTATCCACAGGTTGGACCTCCTTAAATACTACTCAAAAGACGATTCTAGAACTAGGAAATAAAAAATACGAAGCTGAAAACCCTAATGGCTAATTTCCTAAAAAACCCTTGGTCTTGGTCTTCAAAATCGGTCAAAAGTTTTCCATGTGATATGCCAGCTTGTAGAATGATCTTTGGTCGTTGGATGAACCTTGGGGACAAAGGACTTGGTCTTAATCGTTGATTTGGTCGGGACATAGGGTTTGGGGGAAAGTGACTTGAGCAGGGGAAGGTTGGGGTGGGGTCCACAAGCCATGTGACACTGTTTTGTTGGGTGGGAAATGGTGAGGTGGACGTTAATCAAAGATCTGCACAATTAGAGGGGATAACCCTTTGGTTTAGGCTAAATTGAATCTGGGTAGGAACTAGGGTTTAAGTGGTAAAAGGGGTAATTAGATCCGGTTTGGGTTAAACAACTTTTTAAAAAGTTGTTATGGAGGGAATGAGGGATTAGTGGGATTGGTTGACCGATTGACCACTTTTTTAAATTAAACCGGGTTATGGGATTTGGGCTTAGGGGTATTGTTGGGCTTGTTGGTGGTAATAACATGACCCATCCTCAAATGGCTAACAGCCATTTAATAAATTGCACAGCCAGTCCATTCTTGTTAAGTCTTTTCATCAGCAGTCCAAAACCATTTACAAAGTTAGTCCTTTTTGTCATTTTGACTAACTTTGAACATTAGATCAATTTCCAAGGGCATTTCTTGTGCAATCTTCAAACTTGGAGGTCCATTCTTGCACATTTGATAAGTGGAGGGTCAAATGTGACAAGTTCTTCAAAGATAAGGGGCCATTTTTGCCAATTCTTCAAACTTGAGGGGTCTTTTTGCAAAATTCCATAAATGAGCTTGGTTCATTGTGCGTCTTCGTTTCCCGTGTTCGTTTTTGAATGATTCTTGTGATCTTTTGCCAATTCCTCAATATCCGTACCTAAAAATACACAAGTAACAAACACGAGCATATATTTGGCATATTTTATGATATTTTATGCATTTTAAGCCTGATTTGGACGATGAGACCATGTATAAAAGCAGTCTCATCACTCCCCCATACTAAACCATTGCCGTGCCCTCACGCAATGCTAGAATAAAGTATCAAAGCATCTCCAAAATTCAATTTTATTCACTTTTATTGAAATGATAAACTAGCTACATACTATGATTACTTCTACTTGTGTTTTAGACATAATGTATGATTTTCATCGCAAAATGGGACGTTTAGGTTCATAGAATAAGAACACGTGAATGCTTCGTTAGAAATTATTTCATCGTCCTCGATTTTCACCTTAATTCCATGCCAAGCGTGCAACGAGATCATTGTCATTATAAGTTAGTAATGCTAACACTACTCATATGCCCTAATCACGTACTTATTCTCCCATTATTCCTAAGTTGTATCTCTTATATTTTATTATGTCTTAATGATCACGAGGATACATCATTGACTTATGCGATAATAGAGATTTAGGTCTAAAAATAGAGTCTTAATGGTGTAACTAAGACCATCAAATCAATAACCCCTCCTAATAGACAACGGTGTCAAAAAAATTAAGTTGACAAGAAGAATCGATAAACACGGTTTTATAACGGTTTTGAACATGAGACTTATTACCAAGACTTTTATACGCCCCCTAACGGAAGGACCTTATTATCTTTGGTTTACCTCCATCTTTTATTCAACTTCGCCATGAAGCTTTTATTATGACTTCGGTCTTGCCTTGCCTTTTATTATCCGCCTCATCGGTGGTTTTATTAGCCAAAGACGTATATCCTCACGCTAAAGCGAATTTTGGATCTTTAAAGCTTCGAAGATTAAGGCTTGATTCACTTTCAATTTTGCATATATTTTAGGCCTTGTGGGGCTTCAAATTGTTTGCTAGATTTAGGTGAGCACTTGAAATCTTATTATTGGGTGAAGCTTTCGATTATTCGGGTGCCAATACTTCAAAACCGTGACGCTGGCGATACCTTAATGTCTTCCCAATTTAATTACACGGAAGCTACTAGAAAAGACTAGAAACCCAAAAATCAAAACTAAACCGCTAAATCAATATTTATTAAGCAAAAAATATTTACAAGCGAAGGGAGAATAAGCAAACAATGAGAACACATGAGTTTTTGAAAGAATACGAGTACTCTACGTTTAGCATAGTAACTTATAATTAACTCTATCATTTCTCGTCCTCATTTAAGAGACTTAGCCTAATGTGAAGTTAAGGAATCAAAGCTAAGTGCTCAACACGCACGGTCGAGTCAAAAATTACTCTTATTCTCGCCATCGGAAAATCTACATTCGTGTCTTAAACACTTATAAAACATGAGAAAATTTTTAAAATTTGGCCATTTTTAGCCTTATTTTGCAACAAAACGATAAACAAAACGATAAACTTTGGAAAGCGTGATGGTTTGGCAAGGCAAGTATCTATTCACCCCCCCATACTAAAGTTAAACATTGTCCTCAATGTTTCGAGTCTAGGGGTGCAAACACCCCCATACTAGAGACGTAGTCGAATGCCTAATCTAGCATGGAAAGGGTGTAACCAATAAATTAATAGCCGTTTATGAAGTGTGCTAATAACCTAAGGTTAGAACAATCAAGGATATATCAAGGATATTGAGAAAGGCCTCCAAAGCAAACGATCGAGTGCTCCCATAAAACGAACACGAGAGGCTCCAATCGTGAAGATGATAATCTAAAAACCACAATGCATAAACAACCACGGAACAAAGGTTGGAAGGGCACCAATCCCCTCACATTAAACTACATTAGAAAGCAATAATATGTATATGGATAAGCATGGGTCTCCCCCACGAGGCACCTTGTTTTTGATAACCGAGTCAAAAGCTCGACTCGAATCCCCATAAATGTGATCATTTAGGGATAATCGTGGTTTGGTCAATTTTTAGTGGGGCTTACATGATAAACAAGGCCCAAAAGTACGTGGAGTACTTTAAAAATCCGATAAACGTATACCGGGGTCAAAGATAGCATCCTCGTTTTCGGATGAAAGACGAAACAACGCTTCTTCAACACAAACCCCAATGGGGTAGAAGAAAATAGGAGAGAAGAAATAGAAGGATGGGACAATGGGTAAGTCAAAACATTGAGCTACTCGAGGTAGACTCGCACCAATCAAATGAAAAGATTTTCCATTTATTGCATCGGTGGAAGACCGAGATTTCCCTATATAAGCAATTCCAGGATCAAATATCTCGTCCTCGGTGGAGAAAGGGGAGGGAACATAAGGGGCTTCCCCCACACTAAGTCCACACAAAGCATCATCAAAAGGAGAAGACGAGCTTGTAGTACTCAATAAACGTGGTGATGACGGAGTTAGAATTGTAGAAAAATCTTTTAAATTAAATTCAAAATCTTTTCCTTTTTCATCTTTTAAACTCTCCTTGTGAAAACCCGATTTGATTATGTCAAAAATATTTGGTGTATCTAAAACAATGTTAGTCACACTAAAAACTCTCACATTTTGAAATCTTTTTGGTTTAGGTGGTGGCAAGTTTTCAAATCTTTTGTCAACAAAGAAAACCTCCCCATCGGGATCAACGTATTCATCATCCGAAGAATCACTCGAGATTGGAATCATAGGCTTAACACTCTTAACCTCCATCGGCGGAGGGGACGGAACTTCATTTTTCTCAACAACTCCTAAAACTCTATTTGAAATCTTTTTGCAAATGCTTTTGATAGGATTGACATTGTACAAAGATGTGATAGAATACACATGAGAAAGAGTGGAGTTTTGGGTTGCATTAATAACGAGTTCTTCCTCATTGAAACGAAGAGTGATTTTTCTTGCATGCACATCGATAAGTGCTCTCGAGGTATCCAAAAAAGATCGACCTAAAATTAACGGAACTTTAGGATCGATGGGAATGTCAACAACAATGAAGTCCACGGGATAATAGAATTTCCCAACTTTCACAAAGACGTCCTCGGCAACTCCACAAGCTAGAATCGTAGAATGATCGGCCATTTCGATTGACATTCTTGAAGGAGTGAGATTGGGAAGATTGAGCGATTTAAAAATCTCAAGAGGCATCAAATTAATACTAGCACCAAGATCGGCCAAGGCGTAGCATTCTTCCATGTCTTGGATAGCACATGGGATTAGAAACTTTCCAGGATCACCGACTTTTTGAGGTATGCGGTTTAGAAAAACCGAAGAACAACTAGACGATTTTTGCAATTTCTCTTTGTTATTCAACATACTTTTGATGTTCGCGGCAAATCGAGGCATCATGACTAAGGCGTCGGCAAAACTTATATTAAAATGCAAGTCACGAAACATTTTCATAAAGAGTTCAAATTGATAATTATTTCGTTCTTGTGCCTTTTCCTTGTCTCGTCTTGAAGGGTAGGGTAAAGGTGGTGTGGGTTGGGGCAAATTAGGCATAGGCATCGGCCTTGGAATCTCGGGTTCCATGATTGGTGAAGGTTCAACCGTAGGTGTGGTTTGAGCGGTACTTCGTGGGCTTGAGATGTGCTCCTTTTCAACCACAACCTCGGGTTCTTTCTCTTTTTCCTTCTCCATAGAAGTACTTGGAAGAGAAATGGGTTCTTTGAAAGTTTTACCACTACGAGTAGTAATAACCTTCAATTCTCCTTTTGGGTTCACGATGGTATCACTAGGAAGACCACCCGAAGAAGAGGGCTTACACATGATAGCTTCAAACATTTTAGCCATACGGTCTTCAAACTTAGATTGCCTAGCATCCGCTTTTAACAATTCTTGCTTAATCTCATGTTGTCCTTGCTCCATTTTTTGTTGATTTTGTTGGAGACGTGTGACATTTCCTTCCATTTTATTAGCATGAGTTTTAAGTTCATTAGCAAGTTCGTTTTTTAGCTCGTTTTTCAACTCAGATCTTAAGCTAACCATCTCACGTTGCATATTATCAAATTTAGCATCATTTGCCTTTGCATAACTCAAAAACTCTCCTTGAAGATTTTTGGTGTGATCGTTTTGAAAACCTTGGCCATTAGTTTGAAAATCACGGTTTTGGTTTTGGTTTGGAATTTGCCCATTTCCACTTTGGTAATTACCTTTGTTATAATTTCTTTGATTTCCTTGGTAATTTCCACCTTGGTTGTTGTTGCGATAATTATTAGCATTTTGATTTGGTGGAGCTTGATTTGAACGAGAACCTTGACCGATTTGGTTATAAGTTCCCGTGGCTACAAAAGCATTCGAAGTGTTACCATCCGCGGTAATGCACTCGGAAAGATCATGAGCTCACCCACACGACAAACAACTTTTAGAAACCGCTTTAACGAAGCGGTGTTGGAAGCTTCTTGAGCCTTCCAATGGGACATAAGGTTAGCAAATCTATCAAAAAATCGGTTTTCTTCATTTGCTTCATCATGTAATGCATTGATAGAACGAGACGATGATGAGCCCAATTTGGAAACACTCGGTGTGTGACGAGGGCTATATACCTTAGACCTATTCTCAATTATGACCAAAGCTTCTTCAACCGTTTTACACAAAAAATTACCACCCGCGGCGGCATTTAAATAATCTCTTTCATGATCGTTAAGTCCATTGTAAAACGTGTCTATTTGGTGCAAATCGGAAAAACCGTGATGAGGACATTCATGTAACATCTCCTTAAACCTATTCCAAGCCGTAGAAAAACTTTCATTTGATTCTTGTGAAAATTTAGAAATCTCATTTTTCAAATGTGTAGTCTTAGAGGGCGGAAAAAATTGGTTCACAAACTTTGAGACGAGATCCTTCCACGTCAATATAGAATTGGGTGGCTCTTTCTCTAACCAAATTTTAGCGGGCCCCGCTAAGGAATACGGAAATAACATCATCTTAATCGAGTCATTCGAGACATCCTTAAATTTGCACGTGGCGGTAAGACGATTAAATTGGCGGATATGGTTGTGGGGATTGTCCTTCTCATCACCACGGAATTTGTTGTTTTGGATCATCGACAACAAACCCGTTTTCACCTCAAAATTCTCCGCAAGGATTGCGGGAATCACAATAGCTTCTCCATAACCCTCGGTGGGTGCTTGAAGTAACTCCATCATAGTTCGATTCGCCATGGTTGGTTCTTCTCGTACAATGGGTTCGTCAATAGGAGACTCCTCACTAGAATGAGTTGGAGTGGGAGTTTTGTTCTTTCGTTTACGTGCACGTTTTGCTTGATTACGAGTGAGCATAAACGTCACGTACAACGTGGAGACGAGCAAAGAAGATTCTTTTTGGTATTTTGTGTTTTTCAATTTTTTTGTGGTTTTTGATTGTATTAACCTTTTGGAAATTGGTGAATGTATTAAGTAGACAATGAGTCCACAAATCTCCTCACTAATCAAATCTCTTGATTAAAAAGGCCTCAAGGAATGAAAACGATCACGTGGAGTGAACGCCTTCGATGACTTTAGAACGATGGTGGAACACCAAATCGTTCAAGAGGGTTTAATCAATAGAAACTAAGAAAATATATATGATATGTAATAATACTTTGGGCGGCAAAACCCTCGATTCACTCTCAAAATCAAATACGCACAAGCAAGCGGAGGAAACGAGGCGGCGCGAAGCATTTAAGAGCCTTTTTCCTTTAGCTTGTGAAATACAACCGCCTTATACCCACCTTATAGTTTGTATTATCAAGATTAAGCTTCACGAAAGTATTTATCTATTTTTGCCTTTTTTCTTTGGTTTGAGATTCGAATACAATGATCGAGTGATGAAATCCCGAATCAAGGTTGTGATTGCTCACGTATTTGGAGTACTTGTGAATTTATTGTTCTACGTATACAATATAGTAATAATATTCACACAAAAACCGAAAAAACGATAATACGTATTAATAGAGTGCTATTAATACAAATACTATTATGGCTAGTATAGAAAAAAAATAATGGTTCAATCAAAACACAACACGCCTCCCCGGCAGCGGCGCCAAAAATTGATGTCGTGTTTTTACTACCCTTTAGGAAAAGAGCAATAAAATAGGGTAAGCGTGCACGACGATTTAGGAAAACCGTGTGTGAATGACCCTTAAGAAAGTGAGTTCGTTCTCGAGGAGGCTAGTGCGTTGTGTAATGAATGATTGATTAATGTTTTTGATTATTAACAAGAAAAGAGAATAGAATGAGAAAGGAAAGAGAATGACGGTTACGAAAACGTATTAAACTATGACGAAAAAGACGTAAACGTAAAGTCGTAAAAAAGACAAAAATTAAAATTTTAACCTAAAAATTCCTAAAAATTACTAAAAATCCACAATAAAATTCTAAGAGTTTACAAAAAATCCAAACTTGCTAAAACCTTTTAATTAATTTAATAATGACTTTTTAATGCTAATTAAAGCCCTAAAAATCACTTTTAAATATTAAAAAGCCCTAAACAAGATTTAATAGTTTGTAAACCTCAAAAATGACCTAATTAAGCTAAAAACTATTTTTGAAAATTTTAAAACCAAATTAAACTATTTTTAAACTCTAAAAAACTATTAAAATCTATTAAATCTTAAATTAATTCTAAAAATTAATTGAAAAGCCTAAAAATTAATTGGAAAGTGAAAAAGGTCCTATTTTAATGTCTAGAATCTAGGAAAAATGAAAAAAAGTTAAAAAAAATAAAACTTTGAATTTTTAATAATAAAATAATATTAAAAAATTCCAAAAAATAAAAAGTTCACAAATAAATTCTAAAAAATTCTCAAAAATCCTAAATATTGTAATTAAGAAGAAAATGCAAATTAAAGTTCCTAAAATCTTTTAGTTAATTTTATATTAATTTTTAAAGTTGTCTAAAAAACCTAAAATTAAATAAAATTAAAAATTAAAGCTTTTGAAACCAAAACTAGATGTAAACCTCAAAAATATTATTTAAAAGCTAAAAATTATTTTTCCTAAAAATTAAAACACTTTTTTCTATTTTTTAATTATTTTCTAAAAACCGGATAATAAAAAATGCATAAAAAATAAATAAAGAAAAGGAAAAATGTAAAACCTATCTAGAAAAATCACAATACCTATTATAAACCTGGGAAAAATAAAAGGACTCAAAAGTGCTTAATGGATAAGCTAAAATAAGGGGAAAAAGCTACGGCTTGAATTAATAAGCTAGATTGGAAAAACAGGTTAAATATCTAACCTTTGCACCCTATAACGTAAAAACTCATCTAGATCACTGGTAGAACCCCTCACTCCTGAGCTGCAGGTCGGGGGTTCGAGTCCAGTGCGGGTGAAGTTTTTACTTTTTATTTTCTTTTTTTTTTAGCTTTCCAAATCCAACACTGACACCCTTTTTTAGCTTGTAACACAATTCCAACTTCTTTTATCAAGTTTAGAACAAGATTTAAACCAAAACGTGGCATGTTTTAACTTTTGAACACAAGCAGATTGTGCTTGTTTCTTCACAGGTGAGAAAACTCCAAGAGGGGCTTGGAGAGTGCTTATTTGGTGTTGTTCTTGGATAAACAAGGCACCCCTACACTCTTTGGAGTGTAGGGAGTCACAACAAGCAGAAAACAAGTAGGCACTTAGCACAAGATTGCTCAAAACCAAGCACACAAGGCAAATTGAAGTTGCTGATGAAAAATATAGGTCTGGTGGGTCTTTTTAGCTTATGACTAACACTTGTGATTTTCAAAGACCAAAAATAGCACACAAATCCACACAAGCACAACTAGGTTATAGCACACTTATAAACAACCTTAAATCTAGCCATGTAGCAGAATCTGTTAACAAATTATACCAAAAATAACCAGAAAATGTGGCTCACAGATTTTTAAGCTATCCTTTTCACTTTGTTACTAGCAACTTGATTCCAAACTTCACCAAATTGAACACAAAACTCCTCAAACACTATTAACTACCCTAATTAATCATTCTAACACGTTTTAAACTACAAGATCTAACAAACTTTCTCAATAAATCCCGTAGCCAAACAGCCCTTTAAAAACTGGAATCCAACTTTTTCAAATCAAAACCTTTGACAACCTATCAAAACTGATATAAAGCACTTGTTTTATGCAAATAACATCTAAATGACTCAAATCAAACAGTCTAAACCAACAATCAACACTTTTCACAAAAAATCATGCATAGCATATATTTTTCAGAAAAACTAAAAAGGGAAAAGTATTTTACCTTAGAGCCTTACATCCAAGGCTCTAGTGGATAATAATCCACCTCCCTATACACTGGGGTGTATGCTGATCCTCTAACAAATCAACAAACTCACAACCTGCTTAAGAAAATCAAAGAGAAAAACAAGAACAAGCACAAGATATGTATTCTGTTTTCTTTTAACCTTCTTAAAATCTTTTCCAAGAACTTTCAAACCTTCTCAAAACGTTTTAACAACACTATATCACCAATTAACTTGAACCTATTAACACAAATCCTAGAAACAGATTCTTTCAAAGCAATTTCAAATTTTCAAAAACCTTTTTACTTGAAAATCTTGAAATCTCAAAACACAAGTGATTGGAACTCAGAATTCTAGCATTTAAACGGATACCAACTTTTTAACACTTTATAAAAGGAATTACACTTGAATTAAACCAATACCAACTTTATAAATTTTAAAAAAGGAATTACAAAGTTTTTAGCTAGAAAACTGGAACAAGGGGTATCCACAGGTTGGACCTCCTTAAATACTACTCAAAAGACGATTCTAGAACTAGGAAATAAAAAATACGAAGCTGAAAACCCTAATGGCTAATTTCCTAAAAAACCCTTGGTCTTGGTCTTCAAAATCGGTCAAAAGTTTTCCATGTGATATGCCAGCTTGTAGAATGATCTTTGGTCGTTGGATGAACCTTGGGGACAAAGGACTTGGTCTTAATCGTTGATTTGGTCGGGACATAGGGTTTGGGGGAAAGTGACTTGAGCAGGGGAAGGTTGGGGTGGGGTCCACAAGCCATGTGACACTGTTTTGTTGGGTGGGAAATGGTGAGGTGGACGTTAATCAAAGATCTGCACAATTAGAGGGGATAACCCTTTGGTTTAGGCTAAATTGAATCTGGGTAGAAATTAGGGTTTAAGTGGTAAAAGGGGTAATTAGATCCGGTTTGGGTTAAACAACTTTTTAAAAAGTTGTTATGGAGGGAATGAGGGATTAGTGGGATTGGTTGACCGATTGACCACTTTTTTAAATTAAAACCGGGTTATGGGATTTGGGCTTAGGGGTATTGTTGGGCTTGTTGGTGGTAATAACATGACCCATCCTCAAATGGCTAACAGCCATTTAATAAATTGCACAGCCAGTCCATTATTGTTAAGTCATTTCATCAGCAGTCCAAAACCATTTACAAAGTTAGTCCTTTTTGTCATTTTGACTAACTTTGAACATTAGATCAATTTCCAAGGGCATTTCTTGTGCAATCTTCAAACTTGGAGGTCCATTCTTGCACATTTGATAAGTGGAGGGTCCAATGTGACAAGTTCTTCAAAGATGAGGGGCCATTTTTGCCAATTCTTCAAACTTGAGGGGTCTTTTTGCAAAATTCCATAAATGAGCTTGGTTCATTGTGCGTCTTCGTTTCCCGTGTTCGTTTTTGAATGATTCTTGTGATCTTTTGCCAATTCCTCAATATCCGTACCTAAAAATACACAAGTAACAAACACGAGCATATATTTGGCATATTTTATGATATTTTATGCATTTTAAGCCCGATTTGGACGATGAGACCATGTATAAAAGCAGTCTCATCAATTGCTTACTTATTAAGCCACCAAGAAGGTTTTGGGGTTTTGCTTATAAAAACCCCCATCAAAGATGTAATATGAGCACTTTTTCTTTATTTTAATTTCTGCAAATTAGTTTTAGGTTTATTGTAATCTTTTAATTTTCAGTAATGTAATCTTAATTATTAATGAAAAGTTCTTTTTATTAATTTCGTCTCCATTTTATTTTTCGTCTCATTTAAATTCAATTTTAATCTGCCTTTAATTTTATCTTTAATCTGTTTTTGATATCATTACTGTTATATTCATTCGATTAATATAAAAAATAATAAAAAAATAAAAAAATAATAAAGGAAAGTGGAAAGATAATTTCCCCCACTGGGAAATTATAAATCTAATGTTCGGTACTGTTCGTGCGAAGGTTCAAGGACGATGGTGTTGATTATGTTCTGAGGTTAATTCGAAGGTGGTGTTTGATACGTTGCTGCGGTTCACAAGGTGGCTCAGCGCCATCCTTCGACCCAAAGGATTCATCACAAGGTTCATAATCTTCTTTTAATTTCTTGTTAAGCTTATTATTTATCTGCTTATATTTGTTTGGATCTGCTTGATTTATTGGTTTTAAATAGGTTTTTGTTTATTTGTATTAAGTTTAATTAATCTTCTAGAGTTTAAGTTTTGGTTGAATTTGTTTTATTTGGTTTACTGTTTGTTTAAAGTAGTGTTTGATTTGCTTATTTTATTTCCATTTGCTTTTTAATTTGTGTGCTTATTTGACCTTCTTTCCTGCTTATTTTATTTATTTGGCTTATTCACTGTACAACTGCTTATTGGGTTATAGCTTATGTGCTTGTCTTGTTTTTACATTTTGCTTATTTGATATTATTTGAGGTTAAGTCTGTTTTGATTATGTGTTATAGCTTAATATAGATTGCTTAATTTAAGTTTTAGTACTTCTCTTAGCTTATCTGCTTTTTTCTTATTTGGTTTAGATGCTTATTTAGTTTTTTTCTTTACTATTTTGCTTATTTATAGGCTGCGTGGCTTATTTGGTTCGTGTTACTACTTATTTGGGTTTAGATATTTGCTGATATTGCTTTGTGAACATTACAGACTCCATTGGTCTGTTAGTTTGATTGTCCAAAAAGCTTAAAAAATAAAAAAATTAATAATAGCAAAATTTTCATCTCCAATGGGTCTCGAACTCCTGACCTCTCGCATATCAACCAAACGGCACAACCAACTCATCTAGCACCTCATTTGTGTATTATTCTGCATCTAGTATTTAATATAGGTTATTTAGAATTTAGCTGGCAGTTTATTTAATTTAGTTAATTACATGTTTTTAGTTTATTAAAATTTATTTAGAAGTTTTATTTTAATTCAGTTTTTTTAATAAAAAAAATATATATTTTATTTACTTTTATAAATTTTATATTAGTTTTCATTTAGTTTTATTTAAAAATAGTTTTATTGTTTTAAATTAGTTTAAATTAGTTTTCAATTTTTATTTAAAGTTTTAGTAAGAATTTTATTTTTAAAAATAGTTTAAATAGATAGTCTAAAAAGTTTTTATTAGATTTTAGTTTAAAAATACAAAAATATTCATTTCACCAGGAACAAATAAGTCTAACGTTTAATCGGATTTCAATTCGAGTCGATTTGTGGAACGAAAAATTAGATCTAAAAAGAGTTTGCAAAAACTACTATATTAATAAGCTTCTCTTGTTCAGAATGTAGAAAGTACTGGTTATGGATGAGTTCCTTAAAATGGTCTCATGTCAGTAGTATAACCCAATTATCACCACCATTGGACTGCTTGACAAACTTCCACCACTGCAGCACATCACCTTCAAACTTATAGCAAGCCAGTCTTGCCTTGAAAATGTTGTCACAACCCATCGCATCGAATATCTTCTCGATGTGAGAAATCCAAGCCTCAGCCTGATTGGGGTTGTTAGTCGGCTCAAACGAACGGGGTCGCTGTTTGTTGAATTGCTCCAACCAAGTCATAAGAGTAACAGGTGGTGGTGGTGTAGGATTGTGGTTGTTGTTGTGGTTTTCAGGATGAGGGCCGTATTGAACGCCCTGAGCTTGAATTTCATAATGAACTTTGTCCCTGATTTCATTGCGAAGTTGGGGAAGGATAGCTTACAGAGCTGCATTGACAGTTGCAGCCAACTCTTGAGCATTGCGTGTGTTCACCATCTGACAGTTTAAAAACAATTTGCGACATAATTGATAAAGTCTAAAATGAGATGACATAAAATGCATGAACAACGTATAAATCAATGAAGCAGTTTATAATGCATGAAACAGTTTAAAATGCATGATGCAGTTTATAAAAACTGTTATATGTGCGAGTGTAAACTCCTATGGTCAGTTCACCTAAAACAAAAGACATAGCGTGGGGACGCCTATGGGTCGGTCCCAAAGTTAAAAGTTTCGATGAAAGCACATGCGACTAAATAGGGCCAGTCCTGTACCAACCATTACTTAGTCATAAACCTGCGACAATGATATGAATGCATAAAATTAAATGAAAATGAATGAATGCATGAAGACCAACTGTCAGTTTTAGGAAGACATGGTGACTACCCAAAAGTCACAGGTCATGTTTTACAGAGCTATAGGTCGAAACCTTGTCTCTGATACCATAATTGTAACACCTCATTTGTTAAGATGGAATGCTACAGTAAAATATGGTGTGTCATCAAAGCATGCAAGGTAAATGTCTAAACATTCATGACCATAAATAGTAATACCGGAATCAAACATCGGTAGTCTAAGTAACTCACACACAAGCAATATTAAGTACTGTAAATGAAAGGACTAAACAATTTCCAAAAGAACGTATGAAAAAGTAGGAATAAATGCATAAGGTAAAGAGGCTGGATAGCTTCTATCCGAATGCACATACTCTGGAGACCCTACTTGCGACCTTGTGTACCTGCCGTTTAGGAACATGGAAATGGAAAACGGCCGAGCATAACGCTCAGTGCACAGATATATAGCATAACGTAAAGACATAAAGGAACAAAATCATATAAAGCATATAAAGCATGAATTGTAGAGAAAATGAATAAGTCCTGGGAAAACCTAGATGTATGTCATGTTTACTTGTTTTAGTCCTGAAAACATAGCCTATGTTACTTATGAAAATATGTATTAGTTTAATATACCAAAAGGAAATATAGGTCATTAGGTCAACAACATGCATGAATACTTGGAGGGGTTACCTCGTCATGCAAATTAGAGGGAATGCCTCAATTTAATTGGTAATGGGTAGGAGGGATAAGCTCCTTGTGAAGGATGCAAGGCACACACCACATTCACCATGAAAATCCTGACTGAAACTGAACCTCTCATACGCCCCACATGATAATAATAATATAATAATGGCTAAATAACTGAAAGGGACGCCACGAGCTATCACTCCGCCGTGGTGAAGTCACAAAACTAGTGCCTCTAGTGTTATGGTTATGGTACCTCCATAACTAGGTGAAACTGGTCATGCATGTATATGGCTAAGGTAACTGTTGGGCCAATGAAAGTTTTAACTATGGCCCAGTCTAGATTTGTTTAAATTAGACTAAGTGCTTGCTGATCGCTGAGAGGACCAGCGACAGAGACGAGACCAGTGGAAGGCAAAGCCTCAGCTGGCACACCAAGAACATTCAAGTCAAATACAACGTCAGAGAAGTCGAAGATAATCTGAAGTCAGACTCACCAGCGATTATGGATAGCTGGGATGTTGAAGGAATGTATTGGTGTTCAAGGATCTCTGAGTTGACAACACTCAGAGATCACTTAAGAACCCTAGAAGTATGGGATAAGCAAAGCTTACCCAATCCTTTATAGTTTAGGCGGGAGAATCTACCAAGTGTTTTGAGCGGGACAAAACAAGAGATTCAAGATAAAGCCTAGTACGACCTAGTGGGACAAAAGGTTAACAGTTGGCAAAACTGTTCACCTAAAGTTGGTTAAAGGCATGTCTCGATTTAGACATGAAGTTAATACGTTGTACTCTTCCATTTAGAAGGTGACACGTTTCAACTACTCCCACTAAGAAAGCAACCTCGTACACTATAAATAGGAGTGAGAAGGAAGAATTAACTCAACCCTTGTGCTTGGATAATTTATCTAAGTTAATTCTCTCTTTGGAGCCGCTGATCCCTCAGCTGTCTACCAGCGTCTAATTGGTTCCCTTGTAAACTTGAGTCTCGAATCTAGTTTACTTGTTTCTAGGGTTCATATCTTGTTGTCATTCAACGAGTGTATTCATAGCAATTTGTAATACTTTGTTTATAATACTTAATAAAGCATTACGCGTTTGAAAAGTATTTCATTGTGTTTCGTGGTTAAAGAGTTATAGTTTTATCAACAATTGTCATATTAAGGGACTTTCAATTGGTATCAGAGTGGTTTGATTTATAAAACCTTTCATAAACCGTTCTAGTTTTTAAAATCAAGATCTTAATATGGCTGATACTATACCTCCTCCACCTTTTGGTCAAACCAGTTTAGGTACCACTTCGACCACCATACCGGCCACCACATCTACTACCATGCCTACACCAGTTGTAAGCACTGGTAATAATGATGATGACCTTCCCCAACTACTTGATGTTAGAGGAGGGTCACATGTGTCCAATGTACCAGCATTCGATGAAGAGGATTTCTCAAGTTGGAAAAGTGAATTTCTTATATATTTAGATGGCTTAGAACCCTTCTTGATAGAAATCTTAGAAAATGGTCCATATGTACCACTGGCCGTTTCCTCTACCCCTAAGAGACCCATTAAGAAACCTGCTAAGCAATAGTCTCCAGTGGATAGACGTCTGGCTAACCAGGACAAGAGACTCAAAAGTATCATAGTCTCTTGCCTACCCAAGAACATTATGAAGTCCATCATTAAATGCAACTCTGCTAAAGAGATGTGGACTGAATTAGTTCTAGGGTATGAAGGTCCAGAGGAAACAAAAGAAACCAAGATCCAAGCCCTTAGACTTAAGTTTAATGCCTTTAAAGCTTAAGAAACAGAAACTGTTGCACAAACTTATACTACGCTTAAGATTTTATTGAATGATTTAGGAAACAATGGAGTTGTTCTACCTAAGGCTGAGGTTAATGCTACCTTTGTCAATAGCTTACCTAGAAAATGGCTTAGCCTGAATCAGACCTTAAGAGATAATAATGCTATAAAGAATGACACTTTAGCCCAATTGTTTGGAAGATATAACAATGAAGAAGGGCTAATTGACTCCATTTATAAATCAGAGACTGACATATTTACCACCAGTATAACTGGTTCAAAAGCTCTTGTTGCTAACCATTCCCTTTCAGGACAGCGACTCTGACATTGAAGAAGACACCAGAAGTAGTCAATAATTTCTTGATGAATTACATGCTGATTTTCATGACAGAGCTCTTTTAGCTGATCAAAAGAGGTACTACAAGAGATATGGTAGAGTTGGAGCTGCAAAGGTTGATAAATCGAGGGTGTCTTGCTACACTTGTGGAAAGACTGGTCATTATCAAAAAGATTGTTGGTCAAACAAAACCTCCTCTCCGAGCTTCCCCTCATCCAGTAGCAACAACAACAAGAAGAAGTTTTCCAACTCTCATTTCAAGCAAACCTCTCTCTCTCTGACTTAGAAGGAAAGAAGGACTACAAAGTCAAATACAAAGCCTTGAAAGCTGAGTTGCTAAAACTCAATCAGAAAGCCAATGATGCAGCAAAGAAAAAGGATGTTAAGAAGACTGAAAAAGATCTGATCGCTGCCTCATTCGACTAGGATGATGAACCTCTCACTTCTGAGGATGAAGGTACCACCACCGTCAGAGCCTTTATGGCTGTCTCTGATGAAGAACCCGTTGTGGGTAAAAGTGAAGCAAGATCTGGTCAATGGGTGGATATCACCATGAAAAAGGTACAAAGAATGTTATCTATGTCTGAAGGTCCTGATAGAGACCATGTCAGTGACTATACCTTGGTTGACCTCCACTTTGTGGAAGAGCAAAGAAAAAACCTGTTAAACAAATTTCACAGTCTGAAAACAGAGTTAAATCTTTGCCAATCTGAATTAACAAATCTTAAACCATTTGTGAATCTTGCTAATCAACTTCAAAATGAAGTGAGCAAATTGTCCATTGAAAATGAGTCTTTGTCTGATGAAAATTCTGAACTAAGAAAAACCATTGAGAAATGGAATTTGGCTCAATCCACAGTGGAAGAAATAGTCGCTGGATGCATACCTGGTGAGGTGGTTCAGGCTATTGGGGGAAAGGGCAGATTCAAAAAACATGTCCCTGTTCCCAATGTCAAATTTGTCCCATCAGATGTCTCTTCTCCTTCTTCCACCTCTGTGGATGAGAAGAACTCTAACAAAGAATCAGAGGTACCAGCTCCACCAAGACCCGCTGGTGCCAACCCATCTGATTCCTTGCTTGGCCCTAAACCTCAAAGCAAAACCCCTGGGAATTTAATTCTCAAAGTCGCTGACAAAGCGAATAAAAAGGTTTTTGTGGCTAAGGACACCAACAAACCCACTCCTCCCCCTGAAGATCTTTCTCCCACCAAGCAACTTCTCCTCACCCTGATGGAAGAGGTGAAAGGGTTGAAAGAACAAATCAACCCCAGAGTTAATAGTCCATCTGTTAACTCCCTTGGTGAGGGGTCTAGTAGCTCCAAGGGGAGAGATTTGTTCAGACCTTGCAAGCACTTCGGTTTCAAGAATCACTCATCCGAGGATTGCTCCAAGAAACCTAAGTGTATCACATGCGAGTCCTCTGAACACATATCCAAAGAGCATGAGGAGATCATAGCGGTTCAAAGAACCAGAACTCAAATGAGATCTAAAACTCCTCATCGACCCTCAAGAAAGGCTGAGCCTAAGCCAAGAGATAACTCTCAGGGTAACAGACTTAACCACCCTGCAAATAATGTGGTTTCTTCGACCATCACTCTAATGAGTGCGAACATTATCCTGGATGTGACATCTGTGGAAGCATGCGTCATGAACCCAGGGATTGTAACCAAAGAGGGTGAGGTAACCAGAGAAGGACCAATGTCGCTGGTCAGCGACAGCATGGACCCATTGGAAAGTAGGTTCATCATAGAAACTAATCTGGATTTGTTATATCTATGCAGGAATATCTGAAGAAATCTGTTTGGTATCTGGACAGCGGGTGCTCCAGACACATGACAGGGGTTAAACAATATCTGCATAGATATAAAAAGGAGTCTGGTCCTAAAGTAGTCTTTGGAGATGATTCCTCAAGGGATACTGAGGGTTATGGCTCAGTGGATTGTAATGGAATAACCTTCACAAGGGTCGCTTATGTCAATGGACTGAAGCACAACCTAATCAGCATCAGTCAACTCTGTGATGCTGGCTTCAAAGTTCTATTCACCAAGACCCAAGGAACAATCTTCAATCAAAATGATGATGTTGTTCTTATTTCACCCAAGAGAAGGTATGTGTATGTCATCGACATGACATCTTGTCCAGAGGGGACAACCACTTGTCTCTATGCCAAAGCATCTGATAGTGAAAATTGGCTATGGCATAAGAGACTCTCCCATCTCAACTTCAAAAACATTAACAGACTGGCCAAAAATGATTTAGTATCTGGGCTTCCCTCTTTGACCTTTACCAAAGACAGACCCTGCCCAGCGTGCGAGAAAGGGAAGCACCATAGAGCCTCATTCAAGACTAAACAATCATTCTCCATAAATAAGTCCCTCCATCTCCTTTACATGGACTTATTTGGACCAGTAAAACCTCAATCCCTAAATCACAAAAAATATACACTAGTCATTGTAGATGAATTCTCCAGATACACTTGGGTATTCTTTCTCAAAAGAAAGAGTAATGCTGCTGAAAGAATAATGTCCTTCATCCGAGAAATTGAGAATCTCAATGACTGCAGAGTTAAGGCTATCAGAAGTGACAATGGCACTGAATTCAAGAATCATGCCATGGAAGCCTTTTGTGATGAAAAGGGAATATCACACAACTTTTCCAACCCAGGCATCCCTGAGCAAAATGGTGTCACTGAAATAAGAAACAGAACCCTCATAGAGGCTGCTAGGACAATGCTCAACGAATCAAAACTTCCTAAACAATTCTGGGGTGAAGCAGTGAATACAGCTTGTGATACACAAAACAGATCCATTATTGTGAAGAGACATGGCAAGACCTCTTATGAAGTATATAGGAAGAGAGCCCCTGATGTAAGCTACTTCCATGTCTTTGGTTGTCCTGTTTTCATTCAAAACTACAGAGATCACCTGGGAAAATTTGATGAAAAGTCTGATGATGGATTCTTTGTTGGGTACTCCCTCACCTCCAGAGCTTACAGAGTGTTCAACATCCTTAGACAAGAATTAGAAGAATCCATCCATGTCATCTTCAATGAAGCAGATGCTGTCATCAACCACACCAACTCAGAAGAATGTGACATTGACTTCAATGAAGTTAAATCTTATCCAAAGGATGATTTCTCAAATCCCAAGGAATCATCCAAGGGCGGTCACAAGGAATTTCCTTATGTTCATGCATTTGATCCTCATTCAATCTCTGACATCACTCCATAAGTTGAAAATGTTGAACAAATCACACCACTCACTACTGTGAATGCTGATCTTATTGAACCAATCTTTCCTCCTGATGAAGAGATTATGGATGAAGAAATAATCTGTGAAGAACCCTCAGCATTCATTGAACCTGTTTTGACTCCTCAACACACAGAGACTCCTGCTCCTCAATCCAAATAGAGTAGGAACCAAGATATTCTTCTGATGAATATTCTTGGTGAACCCTCTGAAGGAGTCACCACCAGAGGCAAATTAAGATCTCTGGAAACCGCCTCAGCGAATGAATGCCTTTTCGTTGATTTTCTCTCTGAGGATGAACCCAAGAATGTGGCTGTTGCGCTTCTAGATGAAGGGTGGGTGGTTGCAATGCAATATGAGCTTAATCAGATCAAGAGAAACAAGGTGTAGAATCTGGTAAAAGCTCCAGCTGGAAAGAAAGTGGTTGGAACTAAATGGGTCTACAGAAACAAGAGGGATGAAGCTGGCATGATTGTGAAAAACAAGGCTAGGCTTTTGGTGCTGGGATATAATCAATCTGAGGGGATTGACTATGATGAAACGTTTGCACCAGTAGCCAGATTAGAAGCTATCAGAATCTTCCTAGCCTTTGCAACTTATATGGGGTTTACTGTGTACCAGATGGATGTGAAGAGTGTTTTCCTCAATGGAAAGCTTACAGAGGAAGTATGGTCTATCAACCCCCAGGGTTTGAAAGCAGGGAGTATCATGACCACGTCTGCAGACTTCACAAAGCACACTATGGGCTAAAACAAGCGCCTAGAGCCTGGTATGAAACCCTATCCAAATTCTTACTTAAAAATAAATTTGTCAGAGGTACCATTGATCAAACCCTGTTCACTTATAGGTCCAAGGGTGATGTCATTTTAGTACAGATTTATGTGGATGATATAAATTTTGGTTCAACCAATATTACATTGAGCAAATAGTTTGCCAAATTAATGACTAAAAAATATGAAATGAGCATGATGGGGGAATTAACTTTTTTCTTGGGTTTTCAAATTAAACAGAATTCAAAATGAATTTCCATTTGTCAAGAAAAATATGTTAAGGATTTGCTCAAGAAGTATGATCTGTCTGATTGTGCATCAATGAAATGCCCCATGCTTCCTCCCAACAACTTGGGAGCTGATGACTCAGGGGTCTCTGTTAATGAGACCTTATATAGAGGCATGATTGGGTTACTGATGTACCTCACAGCAAGCAGACCATACATACAATTTGCCACATGTCTCTTTGCTAGGTACCAAGCTAACCCCAAGGAATCCCACCTTGTAGCTGTCAAAAGAATTTTCAGGTACTTAAAAGGATCTCCCACATTGGGTCTCTGGTATCCTAATGGATCAGGCTTCGACCTCAAAGCCTACTCAGACTCTGACTACGCTAGGTGATGTCTTGATAGAAAGAGCACCTCTAGGAGTTATCAAATCCTTGGCGGAAAGTTAGTATGTTGGAGCGCCAAGAAACAAAACTCTGTGGCCATGTCATCAGCTGAAGCTGAAAATGTTACGGTCGCTGGTTGCTGTGCTCAAGTTCTCTGGATGAAAAGTCAGCTGGCTGATTATGGGATCATTTATGAAAAGGTTCCCATATTCTATGACAACACAAGTGCTATAGCCATCTCTAATAATCCGGTACTTCATTCTAGAACTAAGCATATTGACATCAGGTATCACTTTATCAGAGACCATATTTTAAAAGGTGATATTGAGCTCCATTTTATACCCACTGAATACCATCTCGCTGATATATTCACCAAACCTCTGGCTGAGCCAAGTTTTACTAGGTTGGTTGCTGTGCTGGGTATGCTCAATATTGGTAAACAAATCTGATAAATGGTCTCTGACCCCTGTCTCTGGGCATTAAAGGGAATTGAATGTAACGAGGTAGTTACATTCCAATGAGACTTAATAGATTCCCATATTTAATTCAAATGATTAACCTTTATTCTCAACAACTTACCCGCTTTCCAAGAGATAAAAATATCACATGAAGAGTCAAGGGGTCTAAAAGGTAAATTTTTGCATTAAATGCTTTAATTGTAAAACGGCAAACCCTTTTTATCAAAACCCTTGACTCACTTTTCAAAACTCACATTCTCATAACTTTCACACACACACAACTATTCATCTTCTCAAAACCTTCATTTCTTCCACACTTCAACAATGGCGTCTTCATCATCTAACACCGCTTTTACTGTTCTAGCCGCCTCAAACGTTGATTTTGGGATACATGATGGCAAAATTGCCTTGAACAACTGTGTAGCTCTTTTGGAACACACAAATTCACTCTACCAACCTTTGTTCTCCTTCCTCAAAAACTTCACCATTTTTGAAGCCATAACCAGAGTACCCTCCACTTGCTACCACCAATATTTGAAGGAGTTCTGGTATAGCGCGGAAGTTGATCCAACCTCTTCTCACATCACCTTCAACCTTTCCACACATCCCCAACCTCTCACCTTTGATCTTCCTACATTTTCCAAAGTCATTGGACTTCCTATCAATGAAGGCATGTCCGCGGTGCCTGCCAGCGCCACTGTGAAGAAGGATCTTGCTACCCTTCGTCCTCATGACGACAATGATAAACCCTTCACCACACAAGGTTTCCAGACCAAATCCCTGATCAAAGTGAACTACTTCTCACCTATTTGGAGGACGCTGATGTTATATATTGTGAAATGTTTGGGTGGAAACCAGGGGTCTCATGATCAACTCAATGGAGCCTAGCAAGCCATTGCCTACAGCTTAATTTGGGGACAAGATATAGGGATCGCCCATATACTCTACTCTGACTTTATTGCTAAGTTAGAAAACAAAGGAAAGAAGAACAAACTGGCCACCATCTGCTACACTAGATATCTCTCTCTTCTCTTAGAAGACATGCTGGGGAAGGATACACCAATGATGAACTTCTCTCTTTCTCTCTCCTTATCACATCACTGCTGCATCACTAAAGACCCCTCTAGAAGATGAAGTGCCTCTCAGCAGGCACATGATGCAGGTCGCTGGGTTACCGGTTGCTGATGGAGAGCCCTTGGTCCCTCACAATAAGGTGAATGCTGAAAGAGAAACTGACAAGTCTCTGTTAAAGACCTCTGTGCAGTCTTCTTCTCAGCCCAAGGTGCCCAAGGAAAAGAAGAAAAAGAGGAAAGACATCCCCCTTTCCTCTGAAACCCCTTCTGTTAATCCTTCCAGGCCCAAGAAGACCAAGAAGAACCCATCCCCTTCTCTGGTGGATGTGGTTGTAGAGCCTGCCGCTGACAAACAACCAGAGTCTAGCGTCTCCCAGTCAACAGAGACGACTAAGAACCTGCTCAACGCTGATATATCTCAGGTATTAGTTTTCCATTTTATTCTTTTGGAGGCTCACAAACAATCACTCTCAACATTCTGTAGGAGATAGTGATGAAGACTTAGGGTTTTCCTCAACCCATAGAGTGTCTATGTCAGCACCTAGATCCTTAGGATTATCTGTACATTTTGTCTTAACACAAGGATATGATTCATTTGTGCTCATAACGCACCCCGATGATCCTTCACCCTCTGGACTGTGCTCTTGTCCATAACAACTTGAGCATGCTATAGGTCCCGACCCAGAGTCTCTGCACTTCTCGCAGTCTCTAGGTCCCCTCATTAAAAAGAGTCCCAAAGAATTTATTCTTTGGGGGGACTGAATAATCACCTTCAGTCTTCCTAGGGGCAACGATAAAAGGCGACCATTACCTTCAAACAATTCACAACTAAAAGAGTCCTAAAGAATTTATTCTTTTGGGGGGACTGAATAATCACCCTCAGTCTTCCTATGGGCAGCGATAAATGGCGACCTTTAACCTCCATGAATTCACAACTAAAAGAGTCCCAAGGAGCAATCCTTCAGGGGGAGCTAGATAATCACACCCAGCTATCCTAGGGGCAGCGAACGGCGACCATTCACCACATAATTTTCACAACTCAAAAGAGTCCCACGGAGGAATCCTTATGGGGGAGCTGGATAATCACACCCAGCTATCCTAGGGGCAGTGAATGGCGACCCTTCACCATCACTATTTCACATTTAAAAGAGTCTCAAGGAGAAATCCTTAGGGGTGGCTGGATAATCACACCCAGCTTTCCTAGGGGCAGCGAATGGCGATCTATAACTTCATTATTTTTCACAATTGGTTACTAACAAATGTCATAACAGGCTCATAATCTTCATGAAGAACAGCAGAATGATGATGCCTATTCTATCACTGGTGATGACAATGCTGAATTCCCCCACATAGATCTTGATGCCATGTCAGGCATTGATTCTATACCAGAGGATGAGGTCTTCATTATTGAAGAGGACTTGACCATTTCAGACTATGCTGATATGGATGCTGATGATGACCAAGTTACATCAGAATTAAAACCCATCCCATTCCCACCACTACCAAATGTTATGGAACTAGGGGCCAAGCAACACTTGGAATATTTACAAAAGCTCAAGCCTTTCCATGTTCCTCGAATGAAAGATGTTCAGGAACTCACTGCTGAGGCTCTCTGGATAAAAAGGGGCGACATCAGAATAACAAAGCCCAAAGACACAAATGATGTCATCCTCTCTGAACTGCAAACCCTAACCCATGCTGCTGAGGAGCTCACCACAACACTAGAGACTTCACTAACTTCATCTGTGGAGTCCTCTAAGTCTGCTTTACTTCCGCAACTACTGGAGAGTGCCTTGCAAGCTCACCTCCCAGCTGTTATTAACTAGAGCCTCCAGCAATACATACCATCTGTCCTCTCATCAGCTATCAAGGCAAATGTGGCAGCTATTGCTATGGCGTCTGAGCCTTCATGAACTCTTCTTCAAGAGCTGTTACAAGAGGAACTTAAGGAAATCTACCTATTTGTTCATCAAGAGTTCAAGAAGTTCCTTAGTCCTGGTTCAGGCACAGCTACTACCGGCGCTATGCCTGAGGGGGAGAATTCAGTAACCTCCACCTCTGAAGAAGAAGACACTGCCTCACCTAAGGGGGAGCAGTCACTCAAACACCCAAAACCCTCAACAGTGATTCCTACACCACAACCTCTCAGATCCTTCAAACCCATCACTGATGCAATAAAGGATACGGGTAATGGAATTGCTATTGCACAGCCTGAAATAACCCTGCACTCCCTACAAGAAGAAGGTGGTTCTACAACAAGGCTCTCAAAAGACTCTGCCTTAAACAAATTCAAGAGTGCTGATGAACCACCACTCACACCAGAGCAGACCAAAGCTCAAATCTTAGAACACCAAAGGCTGGCAAACATCAGAGCGGTTGAACTTAAAAGCAAAGAAGCTCTGAACAAACTCTCTCCTGCTGTAAAGTAAGCTCAGCTGGTGAAGCTCAAAGAATTAGAAGTTAAAAGGAGCAACCTTCCAAAGGAATATGAAAGACTTGTAAACCAGAGAGCTGAACCTGGTCAAATCACCAAGTATGCATGTTACACTGACAAGGACAAAAAGGTGGTGATGACCCTTTACAAAGAGAACCAACTAACCAACTATAAAGTCTTTAGTGACTTTAAACTCAGAGATCTGGGCCTCTCTGAATGGTTAGAAATGCTGGCTCTTGCCCAAAAGAAGACTGGGCCTGGTGCTGCCCAAATGATGAAGAATATTCAATCAAAGCTTAATTGGGTAAGAGACACGGCAAAGAAGCTGAAGGTACCCCTGCCTACTCAACTTTCACAACAACAACCTTCTCAAGGACCAAGGAAAAGGAAAACCCAAAATGGGGCCTCTGGTGGAGAAGTTGGTTACTGAAAAGATTGTGGTTGATGGGATGCACAGAAACTTGGTTCTACCCAAAGAGATCACCAAACCAGTAGGGGGCCAAGTATACTCAGAACCAGAGACAGGGATGGTCTTTATGAATGGTAATTGTGTGTATTGCTTTCAGCGGATGAATGAACTACATCTGGCATCAACCATCCAACTTATCAGACTCAAACAGGGCATCCTAAGGAATTGCAAAGCAGTTGAGGATTTTGAGTTTGAAGATGAACTTGTCATCAACTCCAGGAGTGACAAGGTTGAAGCCCAGAGAATCTGTGATCAAGGCCTCGATCGCTGAAGAACCTTTTACTTTTTATTTATGTTTAAACCTCTGGGTGCTTTTGTAATAGACTAGGTTCTTTATGTTTAATAAAAATTTGAGGTATGTTTGTTAAATTATGTGTAAGAAGAAGCTGTGTAGTCACTTACAATAATTTTAGACTTAGTATAATTTATAAACAAATAGGGGGAGATTGTTGGGCCAATGAAAGTTTTAACTATGGCACAATCTAGATTTGTTTAAATTAGACTAAGTGCCTGCTGATCGCTGAGAGGACCAGCGACAGAGACTAGACTAGTGGAAGGCAAAGCCTCAGCTGGCACACCAAGAACATTCAAGTCAAAGACAACGTCAGAGAAGTCAGACTCACCAGCGATTATGGATAGCTGGGATGTTGAAGGAATGTATTGGTGTTCAAGGATCTTTGAGTTGACAACACTCAGAGATCACTTAAGAACCCTAGAAGTCTGGGATAAGCAAAGCTTACCCAATCCTTTATAATTTAGGCGGGAGAATCTACCAAGTGTTTTGAGCGGGACAAAACAAGAGATTCAAGATAAAGCCTAGTACGACCTAGTGGGACAAAAGGTGAACAGTTGGTAGAACTGTTCACCTAAAGTTGGTTAAAGGTATGTCTCGATTTAGACATGCATTTAATACGTTTTACTCTTCCATTTAGAAGGTGACACGTTTCAACTACTCCCACTAAGGAAGCAACCTCGTACACTATAAATAGGAGTGAGAAGGAAGAATTAACTCAACCCTTGTGCTTGGATAATTTATCTAAGTTAATTGTCTCCTTGGAACCGCTGAGCCCTCAGCTGTATACCAGCGTCTCATTGGTTCCCTTGTAAACTTGAGTCTCGAATCTAGTTTACTTGTATCTAGGGTTCATATCTTGTTGTCATTCAACGAGTGTATTAATAACACTTTGTAATACTTTGTTTATAATACTTAATAAAGCATTACGCGTTTGAAAAGTATTTCATTGTGTTTCGTGGTTAAAGAGTTATAGTTTTATCAACAATTGTCATATTAAGGGACTTTCAGTAACTAATAAAACATAAGCATTTAATCTATAACTACTGGGAAAACAGTTGGCTGCATACCGGATATCCTAATAAAGGATGAGGTCGTCCTTACCGAAGGACGGGAAAATCCGTACCTTGTGTCCAGTAGAAGCTAACGGAAACGCTGAAGAATCTACTCCGCCTTGACGGATGATACTACATAAGAATGGGAACGTGTATGAGTTGTCTGAATTACATGTGTTTTACTGGTTCTGCGTGTTATTAGCTTGTTAGACTTATTTTGTCATGTTTTAGTGTTTTACTGTGTTATCTGTAGTTATACTGATGTTCTGTAGTGTATTATGCATGTAATAGTGTATTATAATACTTGTATTGTAATACTAAGTAACTTATAAAAATAGCAAGTTTCCATAAATAGAAAGTTTCTAAAAATAGAAAGTTTCCAAAAATAGTAGGTTTCTATAATTAGAAATATGTTGGATTATTAAGTCAAGTAAAGTTTAATTAGTAAATACAAGTCATGGTTTATAGCTTATTAATTAAATAACTGGTTTATTAATTAAACTATATATTATAAGAATTTAATTAAAAAATGCATGTTTTAATTAAATTAAGCTAAGTAAAATACTTCAGGTTATACACGAAATATTAATTTTAATATTTAACCAAAGTCAGGAATTTAATTAAATCAAAAAGTCTTGTAATTAATTTAATTAAACATATTTTTTGATTCTAATATTTCCCGAAACCCGAACCCGTGTTTTAAATATTAACTCGAGCCCGTACCCTTGTTTCTAAATAAGCCAAGCCAAACACCCCTTTGACAGTGGCTAATCGGCTTAGCCTGTTGCCACTGTCCGAGTCTTTTCCCCACTGCCCGAGCCACGGCTAGCCGCTGCCGGACTCGGTTCCCACCGGCTGTCTGCCGGTCACACCAGTTCACAGCCGGTTCACATTGTTATGTTGATCAGTTCCCACTGTTAGCACAAAAGCCCCACCGAGACCATATTGGTCTCGGTTGTCACTTGATCCAAGCCAAAACCATACCCTGACTCGCGGTCGGGGTTCCCTTGCGTCGTCCGAGCCCAAACCAACAAAGCCGAGCCCTTTAAGGGTCTCAGTGGTGGCGATGAAGACGAGCTGAGAGCCCCAAACACCCCCCCCCCCCAAATCATATTTTAATTAATCTTATGTTTATTATCACTTGTTTTTATGATAATTAAAATAAAACATGAATTCATAAAGAATTTAAAAAGAAAAGGAAGTGTTTTTTATTTACCGAACACGTGGAAGAAAAGATTAAGATCACGATCACGTACACACAATTAATCAGTAATCAAAATCGTCTGGTTGTTCCTTGTGGTTGCTCTATGGCCAGCGGCAAGGAGGACAAAAGGAGGCAAGGGAAAACTTTTCTATAAACCTAAAATTATGTTTAATGTTTTCCTGTATTTTTGTTTAACATGTTTTAAGTTGGGTCATGGGCCAAGCTCATCTTTCTCCTTCTCTTTGTCTTAGCCGCGGCACATGGGGGCCACAAACGGAAACCCGTAGCTTTTCCCGAGTAAAATTATTTACGTGATCGTTCATGATTAATTATCGTGCATTTTAATGTCGTGGACGTAACACATTAATAATATATACGTAATTACATGTTATTAAATATCGTGACACGTGAATTATATTGTAAATGGAAAGTTTTAAATTTATCGTATTTTTGTATGTTCACTGTTCATGTGTACTGTTCATGGTATTTTAATGAGGGTTTTATAGTTACACTTTGGTATAATTACACTTTTAACCCCTAAGGTATATAGTTTTAGTATTTGCATTTTAAACCTTTAGTATTTAACCTTATGACCTCAAACTTTCAAAAATTTATTCTTAGAGCTTATAATTTCATAAAATGACACTTTTGGCCCAAAATGTTATATAGTTTCAAAAATGACAGTTTTAGTCCCTATACTTGTAAAAATCACATAACATCCTCAAAATTGGACCAAATGATCTAGGATTTTAAAACAAAGTTTCAAAACATGTTTATAATCATAATAAAAACATATCTTCAGAATTATAGCTTTTGAAATGGGTTTTTGCTTATTATTTCATGTAAATTAAAAAACTAGGGTTTTAAGACATTTTTAGCTTATAACTTCCATTCAAAATGATGAAATGACTTAGTTTCTTTTAGATTATCTTTCTAACATCTTATTAACAGTATAAAAACTCTAAGAAAGTATTATAACAAGATCAAAGCATAGCTAACAAAGTGATTACCTAGGATGCTCCAAAATGGCTCCTAATGAGGTATATGGACTATATCTTCCTCATAACTCTTCAAGAACTCCTAGAACTTCTTTTAAACCTTGCTACTGATCTTAGGGACTTCTTAGAGCTTAAATGGTAGTGTGAGAACAGAATGTATGTGTAACACCCCATTTGTTAGGATAGAATGCTACAGTAAATTATGGCGTGTCATAAAAGCATGCAAGGTAAATTTCAAAACATTCATGGCCATAAATAGAAATACCGGAATCAAACATCGGTAATCTAGTAACTCACACACAAGCAATATGATGTACTGTAAATGAAAGAACTAAACAATGTCCAAAAGGAGTAAAGTATAATAAAGTAGGAATAAATGCATAAGGTAAAAGAGGCCGGATAGCTTCCAATCCTAATGCACATACTCTGGAGTTCCTACTTGTGACCTTGGGTACCTGCTGTTTGGGAACATGGAAAAGTAGACGGCTGAGCATAACGCTCACTGCACGGATATACAATAAAGCATGGAAGACATAGAATATGGAAGCATATAAAGAGCATAAAGCATGAATATCAGCGGAAATGAATAAGTCCTAGAAAACCTAGTTTTCTGTCATGTTAACTGGTTTTAGTTCTGAAAACATAGGTTATGTTACTTATGAAAATCTGTATTAGTTAGTGTACCAAAAGCCAATATAGGTCATGAGGTCAACAACGTGCATGAATACTTAGAGGGGTGACCTCGTCATTCAAATTAGAGGGGATGCCTCTAATTAATTGGTAAATGGGTAGGAGGGATCAACTCCTTGTGAAGGATGCAAGGCACACACCAAATTCACCATGAAATCCTGACTGAAACATGTAACTAGGATGCACCCATACACCCCACATGATAATATAATAAATATAATGGCAAATAACCTAAAGGGACGCCACAAGCTATCACTCCGCCGTGGTGAAGTCATAACACTAGTGCCTCTAGTGTTATGGTTATGGTACCTCCATAACTAGGTGAAACTGGTCATGCATGTATATGGATAAGGTAACTAATAAAACATAAGCCTTTAATCTGTAACTACTGGGGAAAATAGTTGGCTGCATACGGGAAATCCCAATGAAGGAAGAGATTGTCCTTACTGAAGGACGGGAAATTCGTACCTTATGTCTAGTAGAAGCTAATGAAAACGAAGAAGACTACTCCGCCTCGACGGATAATACTACATAAGAAATATGGACGTGTATGTGTTGTCTGATTTACGTGTGTTTTACTGGTTCCATGTGTTATTAGCTTGTTATACTTATTCTGTCATGTTTTACTGTTTACTGTGTTAACTGTAGTTATTCTGATGTTCTGTTGTCTATTATTCATGGATTAGTGTATTATAATACTTGTAATGTAATACTAAGTAACTTTCTAAAAATAGCATGTTTCCATAAATAGTAAGTTTCTAAAAATAGAAAGTTTCCAAAAATAGTAGGTTTCCATAATTAGAAATAAGCTGGATTATAAATAATAAATAAATTTTAAGTAGAAAAATACAAGTCATGGTTATAGCTTATTAATTAAATAACTGGTTAATTAATTAAACTATACGTTATATGAATTTAATTAAAATACATGTTTAATTAAATTAAGCTAAGTTAATACTTAGGTTATACATGTAATATTAATTTAATATTTAACCTAAGTCATGAAATTATTTAAATTTAAAAGTCTAGTAATTAATTTAATTAACATGTTTTTCTGATTTTAATATTTAACTCGAGACCCGAACCCGTGTTTTAAAAATTAACCCGAGCCCGAAACCCGGTCCCACATATAATCCGGAACATACACCCTTGACAGTGGCTAACCCGGCCTAGCCGTTTGCCACTGTCCGAGTGGTGACCCGCTGCCCAAGTCGCGGTTCCCACCGGTGGCAGCAATTTCACACCGGTTAACACCTGTTCATACCGGTAGTGGACCGGTTCCCCCTGCTTTTGTTCGGTTCCCACTGTCAGCCAAAAAGAACCCCAATGAGACCTGATTGTCTCGGTTGCCTCTCGGTCCAAACCAAAACCCACCCCGACACCACGTCGGGGTTTCCCCTTGCTGCATTCGAGCCACACGACCCCAACACCGAGACCATGAGGTCTCGGTTGGCCGAAATCAAACACCACCGAGATCCCCTTGCTCTCGGTTTGGTGCTCGGCCGAAACAAACAAACAAAAACACCCCTTTAATCATGATTTAATTAATCCCCGTGTATTTTATTAACTTATTTTAATGATTAATTAAATTATTAACATGAATTCAATAAACAATTAATAAGAAAAAGGAAGTGTTTAATTTACCGAACACGTGGAAAGGAAAAGGTAATGAACAAGATCACGTACACACAAATAATCAACAAGAAAATTCGTCCGGTTTGTCCTTGTAGTCTAGGGTGGCCGGCGGCAAGAGCAAGAAGGAGGCAAGAGACAAACTTTTTCCTGTAACCTAAATTATGTTTTAGGTTTCCTGTGTTTTCTTATTTACATGGGTTTAATATGGGTCATGGGGCAAAGCCCATCTTCTCCTTTTGTCTCCTGTGTAGCCGCGGCCTAAAGGAAGCCCACGGGGAAACCCGTAGCTTATTCCGAGTTAATAAATTACGTGATCGTTTATGTTTTAACGTTGTGATTTTTATACGTCGTGTACTTAACACATTTATAATATTTACGTAACTACATGTTATAAAATACGTTGACACATGAATTATATTATAAATGGAAAGTTTTAATTTTACGGTATTTTCATGTGTGTACTATTCATGTGTATTGTTCATGGTATTTTATTGCGGGTTTTACAGTATGTGTGTTTAGGTAAGAAATGGAAGGATGATTCTAAAAGGAAGCTAAAGGTTCCTATTTATACTATTTTCAACACTTATCCTTCAAGTTAAGCCATGAAACGTGTAAAGTCCAGAGAGTAGTGACTAAGGAAGCCTAGGAAAGTTCCATATGTGGCTAGAAATGGTTTTTGGCAAAGATAGGATAGGAGTGGTGATGTTTAGCAAGCAAGGAGGTGATCCACCAGCTTGTAGACATCCTAAAATATTATAGGATACGTAAAATATCTGGATTTCAAATTTAGAATAGGATGGAAAGGGTTTAAAACGAATTTTGGAGGGAAATAGTAAAATCGGGTTCAATTCTAGGGCTTGTAGCTTATAACTTTGTAATTTTGGTGATTAAGGGTTTACGAATGTGATTAGTGATGGATTTGGGTTTATTTAGGGTATGTATATTGTAATTAAGAAGTTTGGGTCTTTGGTTTGAAGTTTAACAAAGGTTTGATGTGAAAATGGAAAGAAAACTTAGGCGGGTTAGGGTTTTCTAATGATCTAGGGTTTAATCTTAGTAAATGTGATTATCCTTCAACTAACTATTGATGTAAAATCAATTTATACATCCTACATTGACCTAAATGTGTTCATGAAGTCCCTACATTGGTTTTATTAAGTCATTCTAAGTAAACATATCAAAATGGTGAAAATACTCATTTTGACCTAATTTACAAGCCATGCATTGAATCTTGTACCTTGTGCATAGGGTACTTTTACATTGTCTTAACATAATCTTATAACCTTAATGAATTCCTATAAATATTTATAGACTTGTCTAAAAAGAACTAGGTGATGATTCCATGTAGATTTCTTAATATTAGGGTTTTTAGGTCATTAATCCTAATGACTTTCTATCTTGGGTAATTAGTGTTTGTACCTTTATAAACACTTATTCTAGGGCTTATATAGTATGTTTATGAATTCTAGGGATTCTACATTTTTAGTTTAAGGGTTTGTATAGGATGATCATATTCTAGGGATAATTATCGGAGCTTAAGATCCTATGCTTTGATAACTTGTACTTTATGCTTTACCAACTTGTAACTTGACTTGAAATAAATGTATAATCTTAATATTATGCATAGTTGAGTTTTATAATTTATGTCAAAAGATTAGACTCTAATTCAATGTGAAATGGATGTTATATGCTAATCTTGGTTACTAGGTCTTAACTTGTAATTAGCCTTGGATTAGTGAATATTAGTATTTTGTGATCAATTAACTTTCCTATATGTGAGAGATTATAATTAGTACATTGTTTTTGATATTTTTGCATTGATATTATGTAATTACATTGCTTGAAATATTGTTTACCAAGGGTTTCTAGGTGGTGATCTAGACTATTATGTATAATTACTTATACTTAGCTTTTTTATGGTTTGTTCTTGCCATTCTTAGGTATTATTAGGTCTTCAAAGTATAGTTTACAATTTGTTTATAATCCTTAATGAGTTATTAATATGTACTTTCCATTCATAGTTTACCATTCTTGAGTTTACAACTCATTTATATGGATTTTAGGGTTTCTAAGGGAATTTAGGGCATCATAGTTACATTTGAGATGTTCTTATTAATATTGAAATTATTAGATCACTTTTAGATCTTAGACTTGATATATACATTGTATTGAAAACATATAGGAATATGTTGTAATGGCAGTTCAGGTTGTGAGAAGAAGTTCATCTTACCAAGTAAGGCATAAAAGCGAAAATTTCTAGCCAAATTTTCATATTGAGACAGTTATAGCTTATAGCATAGATGTGAAATTCGAGGATTGTCACAGTCTCACCCCTTATAGAAATCCCGTCCCGAGATTATAAAGATAACATAACATATCAAGGGAAACCTAGCTCTTAGGTGTTCAAATTCTTTCTTAGAATTTTATTCGCATATCAAGAATACAGCTTTACTGTTTGTATTTAGTTTCAAATCAATCATTTAATAAATTTTCCTTAAATTCCAAATACGAAAAGGATTGTGATATTCACTGAGTTCTTTGGGAAACTCAAGTCAATGTGTCACTGCTCAATTCAAAATCTTGATCTGATTATCGCATTTTTCAAAAATCAATTTGGGTAACTGATAGAGAAAACATCCTTCTCACATATATACTATTTAATATGGTGTAGTTTCTCATTCACAGTGAGAAATCTAAATTAGTCTTTCTAATTTACCATTTAAATCTAGCAGTTACCTAACGGTCACTATTCAACGTACTATGAAGCTCTATTCTCATATAACCTTCTCAAATATTTTCATGAACTATTTTCGGTTTCGTAAGTTGAAATTCTCCAACTTTAGCCTAGCAGATACGTAAATGGCATTTATTTCGATAGAGAGCTTCAAGTAGTATTGCTTTGATTCTAGCATGAAAGCTATTGTTACACGGGAAATTTTCCAATGGTAAGTGTTCTTTCTAAAACTTATAACACATACGTGGAGTATAAAGTTTAGTATTTGGGTAGTTCTTCCTCTTAACACATTAGTATACACAAATTTTGAGTATACATTTAGGATCAAGATGTGAAACACTCGTCACGATCTTAGAAGATAGATATTGATTCTCTATGTCGACAGATTATTTCTTGTGTAATCTCGTCAGAGTTTCCATATTATCAATTTCCTAGATATGAATAGATCTTGCAGCTCTAATAAGATAATTGACAATAATCTAGATGGCATCATGTCAACCACTTTGAGCTACATTATTATTCGTTCACATAAAGCTATGTTTTGTTATACGAAGTTCATGACCTCAAAACTGACGGAATTCACCGAAGTGACTGTCATGACAGATTGTCATGACAAGTAATCTGCAGGCACAGATTACCCATTAGTTCTTAATAAAGTATGCCCGATTACCCCATGTACAGGCAACACAAACAGGATTCGTTAAACCCAATAGATCTATTCACCATACTAGCGCACACGTGAGTGTTTAAAGACTCATGAAATTTGGGTAGCAAGCAACAGTTTGGGCAGTCCATATAATAACATATTTCAGTAAAAGCATACTGTTTAAGAACACAAGTATTCCAGTTTTATCAGGTCTATACTTGTCTTATATCGAATCTCTTTAAGTCCATTTATAAATTTTTACTAACATAAAGATGCGTCCAACTTTATGAAAGGAAGAAATCATAAATTTGGTTATTTAGATTTATTCATTTGACTGATGAAGCGTGCTAGTTTAATAAAATAAACAGAATGTAAATCATTGACTTAGAAATTTCCGACATAACACGAATATAGACAAATGTTCTACCCTTAAGTTTCCTTTTTACGTTGGCGTGTGTAAGACGTCTTGTATATAATATCTAGGAATACGATTTTCTAGAGACGAACGACGTTAAAATAGAAGATGGTATTTTATTCCCTATAAAATACAGAACAATCTTACCAAGCATATGATTTATAAGGCCGCTTGCCCTTAAAAATCCTAGTCCAATGATCTACTATGTTGAAAATCTGACACCAGATGGTGTAAATTTCTATGTGATGTAGGGTGCATTTCTTACACAGAAGAAAATTTCCATCATATTCACCGTATATTGGATTAGTAATTCCAGTTATGGTAGTTTCTTATTTCATTATAATTTACGGACGTTCATTCACTATCGAATTTATGCTTATGATTTTTCCGATCTTTGCACACGGTTGTGCTTAATTACCTTGTTCCTCAACTTTTGGGATATGTTAATGACTTCTTCCAATAATTTGGGATTTTTAGGAGTGGTGGTAATCTTTCTTCAAAATCTTTGATAGAATTCCTTCATAAAAATCTTCTAATAAAATTCCTTGATGAAGTTTTGTGATAGAATTTCTGATGAAATTCCATGACAAAAGTCTTTATCATTCTATGGAATAAGATACAATTCTACCAACTTTTGAAATTTCCTCGTGTATGTCTCGAGGTTATTTCGTTTCATCGTTAGATAGCGGAATTCTCCTTTCTCCTTCTAGATCATCTTAATAAAAGATAATTGAGATTTAACCAAGTGATCTTACGAACTTCTTTTCATCTCAATAAGTTGAGTATAAAGAGTTCATCAAGATAACTGATAAAGTGCGATCTTACTTATAGCAAGCTTCATTTCTCAATTCCAAATACGATTACTACGATAGGAAACTGATTAATTTGGCTTCTTCAATCCAACGGGTGATACTAATAGCTTCTTTTCTTCCTTGGATATCAAAAACTAACTAGTCATCGAGTCTTCTTCCGAATAATACTTCTTATTCACAATTTGTAATTGCACGATTGCAGCCACGTTATCGTCAATTCTTCGTCAAATACTTTTAAGGGTTTAGAATGAGGGGAAAGAATAATTCAGAATCCAAGGTATACTAATATCAGAAAACATTTGTCACGTATGTATATGGATACATATAAATGTTTATCGAACACAATGTATATCTTTTGAGTTTATTTGGTAGGGTGTAGGGGAAACTTAATATGTTGATTATTATTCATATCTTAAGGATAATAAGTCCAACTATGAAACATAGTTCCAAAGTTCACAACGGATTTATAAAGATATGGATCATGCATAATCGTAACATAATTTGATATGCAACAACTTGCCTTATAAAATAGCCAAGCATACCATATATCTTATTAAGTCTTTCTTCCATATTGCGTGTTATCTACAAATGATAATTTGTATTATCATTGAAGATAACGGGAATTTCAAAAATATATAACTTGTCGAGTATATGCTTTCTTCTTGAATTAACGTAATTTAATTAATAATCATTTACGATAAATCCAAGAAATAGCGGTTTCTTACTCCTCAAAAATAAATATGAAACGACAAGATGAGAAACACGACTTTTATTTATTCACAACTTGTCTTGTTTATACTTACAGGACAAGCTTCTCTGTTAACATAAAATTAAAGACATAAAGTTGAAAGTATTTACAACTTAATAGTAGAATGTTTTCATCTCTCGCTCTTAAATTCTTGGATGGCATCAAAAAGACTTTTTCGACGTACAGTTGGTATTTGGACCGGCCCAAAAGGCCCGCGGCCCCCACACACCTAACTTATCCTTCAAGAAACCCTAGCACTATATAAACAAGGCTAGGGGTCTCATTCTATATCAGGTTTTCTCTCATAACTACACCTCATATACAACTTATCGTCCCGATACTAACTTGACCGTCGGAGGTGGACCCCGGGGCTCCGGCCTCGGGTCCACGTCTAACCGGTTTACCTTTGTTTGCAGCATTACTCAGGATCGGGGAAGACGATTAACGACCCAGGGGAGTTGTCGATCCGGCCCAGACAAACTATGCTCCAACAAGTTGGCCCATCCGTGGGAACACGACTAAACTATGTTTCATGTTCTCATATGACTAAAAAGCAAATATCGGTTTAAAAAGTAGGTAATTCTTAAACTTCCGTATTTTTGTTTTTAGCTAAACGCCACTATATAATTTTGATATGTCCTTACGTTGATTTACTAAGTCGATGCGGAATCGACACTGAACATAGAATATTGGAAAATTCTGGCCGCTGTTTGTTTAGAATAATATTATGGGCAATTTTCTTTCTTATCATTCAAACAGACAGTAGACCGTATAACATCATATTCTAAAATATCCTTTGTTAAAAAAATGTAAGATTAGGTATATCTTTCACTAATTGGACGATGATTCAACTTTGGTAAGATTTTTCTTATATATCTTTTATTTCGCAAGTAAGAATCATATAAATATATTTATTTTATTTTTTATCCGCGTTCATGGCACGTCCAGTCGCGCTCGTCCAACACTTTCGAAAATATTTTATTTTTATTTTTTATCCGCAGTCATGGCATGTCCAGCCGCACTCGTTTGGATGTTTTGGAATATTAGCCGCGTTCTTTCGCGTTAGCCCGTCTATTCGGCCATATCGTTTATCATAATAAAAAATATTACACTTATCCTTTAAATGAATAAGAAGATATTATCTATCTTTAAAATTTGATAAAGATATATTCCGATATCTTCCGATATTATAAAAAATATTATTTATATCTTTTTCAAGAGGTAACATGTTATGCTAATAGATATTTTCTATATCTTTTTTATTAAAAAAAATCATGATATTTATATTAATAAGATAGTACGTATATCTCTTAACTTGGTAACAAGATATTATATATATCTTTTAGTTTTGTGCGATTTCCTTTTATTACGATAAATGTTCGCATCTTTCAATACATATCTCGATACATATTTGCATGTCTAGTATTAAGTGATTGTCTATGATACTTATATATATATATATATATATATATATATATATATATATATATATATATATATATATATATATATATATATATATATATATATATATATATATGCTAATCCATACATTCGGACATCTTTAGCCTACGGGCGTACATGTACACATCGTTCCCAGGCGGAATAAGAGGATTGAGTGAACCTAATAATTCAACTTGTCGTGTAAGAGGGTTGCAAACCCAACGACCACGGATCATGTATCCTTGTTAGACACCTTGCTATCAAGACGTTGTAGTAAGTTACACATGACTCATGGTGGACTTGCAAAAGACACACTATGCAAGTCTAACAATATTTTGTCAAAACTTTAACCGTCCTTATGGTAGTAACGTTACGCCGCACGTAGTGGCTTAGCTCATCCCATAAGTTAGTTAAGATACGTCTTATACTATGTGACAATTCGCGGTTATGGCAAGACCCATACGCGTTGGTTCGCACGTTCGAACCCAATTTCTATCTTTCATACGCGGCTATGGTACGTCCATTCGCGCTGGTCTATGTGATCGTAATTTTTTGAATACTTGATTAAGTTTAATACTACTAATCGAGTGTAGCACCATTAAACTTGAGGGGCTACTAGGGTATAATACCACTATTTATGTGCACGTCACACAAATATCTTTGGATATATTCCTTTGTCGCAGAAGTCCGCCTTCTGCCGGTTTATTCCTTTGCCATGGAAGTATTTCTTCTATTGGCTTATGCCTTTGCCACGGGAGTATCTCTTCCGTTGGCTTATTCATGCGCCGTGGAAGTATTCTTCCACGTGCTCGTTATCTTTCGCCGTGGAAGTATTCTTCCATGTGCTCATTATCCTTTTCCGTGGAAGTATCTCTTCCACGTTCTTCTTATCTTCGCCGTGGAATTATCTTTTCCACGTACTTCTTATCTTCGCCGTGGAATTATCTCTTCCACGTGCTTATTATCTTCGCTGTGGAAGTATCTCTTCCACGTGCTTATTATCTTCGCCGTGGAAGTATCTCTTCCACGTGCTCGTTATCTTCGTCGTGGAAGTATTCTTCCACGTGCTCGTTATCTTCGTCGTGGAAGAATTCTTCCACGTGTTTCTTATCTTTGCCGTGGAAGTATCTCTTCCACGTGCTTCTTATCTTCGTCGTGGAAGTACTCTTCCACGTGCTTCTTATCTTCGCCGTGGAAGTATCTCTTCCACGTGCTTCTTATTTTCTCCGTGGAAGTATCTCTTCCACGTGCTTATTATCTTCGCTGTGGAAGTATCTCTTCCGCGTGCTCGTTATCTTCGCAGTGGAAGTATTCTTCCACGTGCTCGTTATCTTCGCCGTGGAAGTATTCTTCCACGTGTTTCTTATCTTCTCCGTGGAAGTATCTCTTCCACGTGATTCTTATCTTCGCCGTAGAAGTATCTCTTCCACGTGCTTAATATATTCGCCGTGGAAGTATCTCTTCCACGTGCTTATTATCTTCACCGTGGAAGTGTCTCTTTCACATGCTCGTTATCTTCGCCGTGGAAGTATTCTTCCACGTCCTTGTTATCTTCGTCGTGGAAGTATTCTTCCACGTGTTTCTTATCTTCGTCGTGGAAGTATCTCTTCCACGTGCTTATTATCTTCGCCATTGAAGTATCTCTTCCACGTGCTTATTATCTTCGTCGTGGAAGTATCTCTTCCACGTGCTCGTTATCTTCGCCGTGGAAGTATTCTTCCACGTGCACGTTATCTTCGCCGTGGAAGTATTCTTCCACGTGCTCGTTATCTTCTCCGTGGAACTATTCTTCCACGTGTTTCTTATCTTCGCCGTGGAAGTATCTCTTCCACGTGCTTATTATCTTCGCCGTGGAAGTATCTCTTCCACGTGCTCGTTATCTTCGCTGTGGAAGTATTCTTCCACGTGCTCGTAATCTTCGCCATGGAAGTATTCTTCCACGTGTTTCTTATCTTCGCCGTGGAAGTATCTCTTCCACGTGCTTCTTATCTTCGTCGTGGAAGTATCTCTTCCACGTGCTCGTTATCTTCGCCGTAGAAGTATTGTTCCACGTGCTCGTTATCTTCGCCGTGGAAGCATTCTTCCACGTGTTCCTTATCTTCGTCGTGGAAGTATCTCTTCCACGTGCTTCTTATCTTCGCCGTGGAAGTATCTATTCCACGTGCTTATTATCTTCGCCGTGGAAGTATCTCTTCCACGTGCTTATTATCTTCGTCGTGGAAGTATCTCTTCCACGTGCTTATTATCTTCACCGTGGAAGTATCTCTTCCACGTGCTTATTATCTTCGCTGTGGAAGTATTATTCCACGTGTTTCTTATCTATTGTCGTGGAAGTATCTCTTCCACGTGCTTCTTATCTTCGATGTGGAAGTATCTCTTCCACGTGCTTATTATCTTCGCCGTGGAAGTATCTCTTCCACGTGCTTATTATCTTCGCCGTGGAAGTATCTCTTCCACGTGCTTATTATCTTCGTCGTGGAAGTATCTCTTCCACTTGCTTATTATCTTCGTCGTGGAAGTATCTCTTCCACGTGCTTCTTATCTTCGCCGTGGAAGTATTCTTCCATGTGCTTCTTATCTTCGCCGTGGAAGTATCTCTTCCACGTGCTTCTTATTTTCGTCGTGGAAGTATCTCTTCCACGTGCTTATTATCTTCACCGTGGAAGTATCTCTTCCACGTGCTTGTTATCTTCGCCGTGGAAGTATTCATCCACCTACTCGTTATCTTCGCCGTGGAAGTATTCTTCCACGTGCTCGTTATCTTCGTCGTGGAAGTATTCTTCCACGTGTTTTTTATCTTCGTCGTGGAAGTATCTCTTCCACGTGCTTCTTATCTTCGCCATGAAGTATCTCTTCCACGTGCTTATTATCTACGCCGTGGAAGTATCTCTTCCACGTCCTTATTATCTTCGCCGTAGAAGTATCTCTTCCACGTGCTCGTTATCTTCGGCGTGGAAGTATTCTTCCACGTGCTCGTTATCTTCGCTGTGGAAGTATTCTTCCACGTGCTCGTTATCTTCGCCGTGGAAGTATTTTTCCACGTGCTCGTTATCTTCGCCGTGGAAGTATTCTTCCACGTGCTTCTTATCTTCGTCGTGGAAGTATCTCTTCCACGTGCTTCTTATTTTCGCAGTGGAAGTATCTCTTCCACGTGCTTATTATCTTCGTCGTGGAAGTATCTCTTCCGCGTGCTCGTTATCTTCGCCGTGGAAGTATTCTTCCACGTGCTCGTTATCTTCACCGTGGAAGTATTCTTCCACGTGTTTCTTATCTTCGCCGTGGAAGTATCTCTTCCACATGCTTCTTATCTTCGCCGTGGAAGTATCTCTTCCACGTGCTTATTATCTTTGTCGTGGAAGTATCTCTTCCACGTGCTCGTTATCTTCGTCGTGGAAGTATTGTTCCACGTGCTCGTTATCTTCGCCGTGGAAGTATTCTTCCACGTGTTCCTTATCTTCGTCGTGGAAGTATCTCTTCCACGTGCTTCTTATCTTCGCCGTGGAAGTATCTATTCCACGTGATTATTATCTTCGCCGTGGAAGTATCTCTTCCACGTGCTTATTATCTTCGCCGTGGAAGTATCTCTTCCACGTGCTTAATATCTTCACCGTGGAAGTATCTCTTCCACGTGCTTATTATCTTCGCTGTGGAAGTATTATTCCACGTGTTTCTTATCTATTGTCGTGGAAGTATCTCTTCCACGTGCTTCTTATCTTCGCTGTGGAAGTATCTCTTCCACGTGCTTATTATCTTCGCCGTGGAAGTATCTCTTCCACGTGCTTATTATCTTCGCCGTGGAAGTATCTCTTCCACGTACTTATTATCTTCGCCGTGGAAGTATCTCTTCCACGTGCTTATTATCTTCGTCGTGGAAGTATCTCTTCCACGTGCTTCTTATCTTCGCCGTGGAAGTATTCTTCCACGTGCTTCTTATCTTCGACGGTGAAGTATCTCTTCCACGTGCTTCTTATTTTCGTCGTGGAAGTATCTCTTCCACGTACTTATTATCTTCACCGTGGAAGAATCTCTTCCACGTGCTTGTTATCTTCGCCGTGGAAGTATTCATCCACCTACTCGTTATCTTCGCCGTGGAAGTATTCTTCCACGTGCTCGTTATCTTCGTCGTGGAAGTATCTCTTCCACGTGCTCGTTATCTTCGCCGTGGAAGTATTCTTCCACGTGCACGTTATCTTCGCCGTGGAAGTATTCTTCCACGTGCTCGTTATCTTCTCCGTGGAACTATTCTTCCACGTGTTTCTTATCTTCGCCGTGGAAGTATCTCTTCCACGTGCTTATTATCTTCGCCGTGGAAGTATCTCTTCCACGTGCTCGTTATCTTCGCTGTGGAAGTATTCTTCCACGTGCTCGTAATCTTCGCCATGGAAGTATTCTTCCACGTGTTTCTTATCTTCGCCGTGGAAGTATCTCTTCCACGTGCTTCTTATCTTCGTCGTGGAAGTATCTCTTCCACGTGCTCGTTATCTTCGCCGTAGAAGTATTGTTCCACGTGCTCGTTATCTTCGCCGTGGAAGCATTCTTCCACGTGTTCCTTATCTTCGTCGTGGAAGTATCTCTTCCACGTGCTTCTTATCTTCGCCGTGGAAGTATCTATTCCACGTGCTTATTATCTTCGCCGTGGAAGTATCTCTTCCACGTGCTTATTATCTTCGTCGTGGAAGTATCTCTTCCACGTGCTTATTATCTTCACCGTGGAAGTATCTCTTCCACGTGCTTATTATCTTCGCTGTGGAAGTATTATTCCACGTGTTTCTTATCTATTGTCGTGGAAGTATCTCTTCCACGTGCTTCTTATCTTCGATGTGGAAGTATCTCTTCCACGTGCTTATTATCTTCGCCGTGGAAGTATCTCTTCCACGTGCTTATTATCTTCGCCGTGGAAGTATCTCTTCCACGTGCTTATTATCTTCGTCGTGGAAGTATCTCTTCCACTTGCTTATTATCTTCGTCGTGGAAGTATCTCTTCCACGTGCTTCTTATCTTCGCCGTGGAAGTATTCTTCCATGTGCTTCTTATCTTCGCCGTGGAAGTATCTCTTCCACGTGCTTCTTATTTTCGTCGTGGAAGTATCTCTTCCACGTGCTTATTATCTTCACCGTGGAAGTATCTCTTCCACGTGCTTGTTATCTTCGCCGTGGAAGTATTCATCCACCTACTCGTTATCTTCGCCGTGGAAGTATTCTTCCACGTGCTCGTTATCTTCGTCGTGGAAGTATTCTTCCACGTGTTTTTTATCTTCGTCGTGGAAGTATCTCTTCCACGTGCTCGTTATCTTCGCTGTGGAAGTATTCTTCCACGTGCTCGTAATCTTCGCCATGGAAGTATTCTTCCACGTGTTTCTTATCTTCGCCGTGGAAGTATCTCTTCCACGTGCTTCTTATCTTCGTCGTGGAAGTATCTCTTCCACGTGCTCGTTATCTTCGCCGTAGAAGTATTGTTCCACGTGCTCGTTATCTTCGCCGTGGAAGCATTCTTCCACGTGTTCCTTATCTTCGTCGTGGAAGTATCTCTTCCACGTGCTTCTTATCTTCGCCGTGGAAGTATCTATTCCACGTGCTTATTATCTTCGCCGTGGAAGTATCTCTTCCACGTGCTTATTATCTTCGTCGTGGAAGTATCTCTTCCACGTGCTTATTATCTTCACCGTGGAAGTATCTCTTCCACGTGCTTATTATCTTCGCTGTGGAAGTATTATTCCACGTGTTTCTTATCTATTGTCGTGGAAGTATCTCTTCCACGTGCTTCTTATCTTCGATGTGGAAGTATCTCTTCCACGTGCTTATTATCTTCGCCGTGGAAGTATCTCTTCCACGTGCTTATTATCTTCGCCGTGGAAGTATCTCTTCCACGTGCTTATTATCTTCGTCGTGGAAGTATCTCTTCCACTTGCTTATTATCTTCGTCGTGGAAGTATCTCTTCCACGTGCTTCTTATCTTCGCCGTGGAAGTATTCTTCCATGTGCTTCTTATCTTCGCCGTGGAAGTATCTCTTCCACGTGCTTCTTATTTTCGTCGTGGAAGTATCTCTTCCACGTGCTTATTATCTTCACCGTGGAAGTATCTCTTCCACGTGCTTGTTATCTTCGCCGTGGAAGTATTCATCCACCTACTCGTTATCTTCGCCGTGGAAGTATTCTTCCACGTGCTCGTTATCTTCGTCGTGGAAGTATTCTTCCACGTGTTTTTTATCTTCGTCGTGGAAGTATCTCTTCCACGTGCTTCTTATCTTCGCCATGAAGTATCTCTTCCACGTGCTTATTATCTACGCCGTGGAAGTATCTCTTCCACGTCCTTATTATCTTCGCCGTAGAAGTATCTCTTCCACGTGCTCGTTATCTTCGGCGTGGAAGTATTCTTCCACGTGCTCGTTATCTTCGCTGTGGAAGTATTCTTCCACGTGCTCGTTATCTTCGCCGTGGAAGTATTTTTCCACGTGCTCGTTATCTTCGCCGTGGAAGTATTCTTCCACGTGCTTCTTATCTTCGTCGTGGAAGTATCTCTTCCACGTGCTTCTTATTTTCGCAGTGGAAGTATCTCTTCCACGTGCTTATTATCTTCGTCGTGGAAGTATCTCTTCCGCGTGCTCGTTATCTTCGCCGTGGAAGTATTCTTCCACGTGCTCGTTATCTTCACCGTGGAAGTATTCTTCCACGTGTTTCTTATCTTCGCCGTGGAAGTATCTCTTCCACATGCTTCTTATCTTCGCCGTGGAAGTATCTCTTCCACGTGCTTATTATCTTTGTCGTGGAAGTATCTCTTCCACGTGCTCGTTATCTTCGTCGTGGAAGTATTGTTCCACGTGCTCGTTATCTTCGCCGTGGAAGTATTCTTCCACGTGTTCCTTATCTTCGTCGTGGAAGTATCTCTTCCACGTGCTTCTTATCTTCGCCGTGGAAGTATCTATTCCACGTGATTATTATCTTCGCCGTGGAAGTATCTCTTCCACGTGCTTATTATCTTCGCCGTGGAAGTATCTCTTCCACGTGCTTAATATCTTCACCGTGGAAGTATCTCTTCCACGTGCTTATTATCTTCGCTGTGGAAGTATTATTCCACGTGTTTCTTATCTATTGTCGTGGAAGTATCTCTTCCACGTGCTTCTTATCTTCGCTGTGGAAGTATCTCTTCCACGTGCTTATTATCTTCGCCGTGGAAGTATCTCTTCCACGTGCTTATTATCTTCGCCGTGGAAGTATCTCTTCCACGTACTTATTATCTTCGCCGTGGAAGTATCTCTTCCACGTGCTTATTATCTTCGTCGTGGAAGTATCTCTTCCACGTGCTTCTTATCTTCGCCGTGGAAGTATTCTTCCACGTGCTTCTTATCTTCGACGGTGAAGTATCTCTTCCACGTGCTTCTTATTTTCGTCGTGGAAGTATCTCTTCCACGTACTTATTATCTTCACCGTGGAAGAATCTCTTCCACGTGCTTGTTATCTTCGCCGTGGAAGTATTCATCCACCTACTCGTTATCTTCGCCGTGGAAGTATTCTTCCACGTGCTCGTTATCTTCGTCGTGGAAGTATTCTTCCACGTGTTTTTTATCTTCGTCGTGGAAGTATCTCTTCCACGTGCTTCTTATCTTCGCCATGAAGTATCTCTTCCACGTGCTTATTATCTACGCCGTGGAAGTATCTCTTCCACGTCCTTATTATCTTCGCCGTAGAAGTATCTCTTCCACGTGCTCGTTATCTTCGGCGTGGAAGTATTCTTCCACGTGCTCGTTATCTTCGCCGTGGAAGTATTCTTCCACGTGCTCGTTATCTTCGCCGTGGAAGTATTCTTCCACGTGCTCGTTATCTTCGCCGTGGAAGTATTCTTCCACGTGCTTCTTATCTTCGCCGTGGAAGTATCTCTTCCACGTGCTTCTTATTTTCGCAGTGGAAGTATCTCTTCCACGTGCTTATTATCTTCGTCGTAGAAGTATCTCTTCCGCGTGCTCGTTATCTTCGCCGTGGAAGTATTCTTCCACGTGCTCGTTATCTTCACCGTGGAAGTATTCTTCCACGTGTTTCTTATCTTCGCCGTGGAAGTATCTCTTCCACATGCTTCTTATCTTCGCCGTGGAAGTATTTCTTCCACGTGCTTATTATCTTTGCCGTGGAAGTATCTCTTCCACGTGCTCGTTATCTTCGCCGTGGAAGTATTGTTCCACGTGCTCGTTATCTTCGCCGTGGAAGTATTCTTCCACGTGTTCCTTATCTTCGTCGTGGAAGTATCTCGTCCACGTGCTTCTTATCTTCGCCGTGGAAGTATCTATTCCACGTGCTTATTATCTTCGCCGTGGAAGTATCTCTTCCACGTGCTTATTATCTTCGCCGTGGAAGTATCTCTTCCACGTGCTTATTATCTTCACCGTGGAAGTATCTCTTCCACGTGCTTATTATCTTCGCTGTGGAAGTATTATTCCACGTGTTTCTTATCTATTTTCGTGGAAGTATCTCTTCCACGTGCTTATTATCTTCGTCGTGGAAGTATCTCTTCCGCGTGCTCGTTATCTTCGCCGTGGAAGTATCTCTTCCACGTGCTTCTTATCTTCGCCGTGGAAGTATCTCTTCCACATGCTTATTATCTTCGCCGTGGAAGTATCTCTTCCACGTGCTTCTTATATTCCCCGTGGAAGTATCTCTTCCACGTGCTTGTTATCTTTGCCGTGGAAGTATCTCTTCCACGTGCTTATTATCTTCGCCGTGGAAGTATTCTTCCACGTGTTTCTTATCTTCACCGTGGAAGTATCTCTTACACGTGCTTCTTATCTTCGCCGTAGAAGTATCTCTTCCACGTGCTTATTATCTTTGCCGTGGAAGTATCTCTTCCACGTGCTCGTTATCTTCGCCGTGGAAGTATTCTTCCACGTGCTCGTTATCTTCGTCGTGGAAGTATTCTTCCACGTTCTCGTTATCTTCGCTGTGGAAGTATTCTTCCACGTGTTTCTTATCTTCACCGTGGAAGTATCTCTTCCACGTGCTTCTTATCTTCGCCGTGAAGTATCTCTTCCACGTGCTTATTATCTTCGCCGTGGAAGTATCTCTTCCACATCCTTATTATCTTCGCCGTGGAAGTATCTCTTCCACGTGCTCGTTATCTTCGGCGTGGAAGTCTTCTTCCATGTGCTCGTTATCTTCGTCGTGGAAGTATTCTTACACGTGCTCGTTATCTTCGTCGTGGAAGTATTCTTCCACGTGCTCGTTATCTTCGCCGTGGAAGTATTATTCCACGTGTTTCTTATCTTCACCATGGAAGTATCTCTTCCACGTACTTCTTATCTTCGCCATGGAAGTATCTCTTCCACGTGCTTATTATCTTCTCCGTGGAAGTATCTCTTCCATGTGCTTATTATTTCGCCGTGGAAGTATCTCTTCCATGTGCTTATTGTTTTCGATGTGGAAGTATCTCTTCCACGTGCTTGTTATCTTCGCCGTGGAAGTATTCATCCAAGTGCTCGTTATCTTCGCTGTGGAAGTGTTCTTCCACGTGCTCGTTATCTTCGCCGTGGAAGTATTCTTCCACGTGTTTCTTATCTTCGCCGTGGAAGTATCTCTTCCACGTGCTTCTTATCTTCGCCGTGAAGTATCTCTTCCACGTGCTTATTATCTTCGCCGTGGAAGTATCTCTTTTACGTCCTTATTATCTTCGTCGTGGAAGTATCTCTTCCACGTGCTCGTTATCTTCGGCGTGGAAGTATTCTTCCACGTTCTCGTTATCTTCGCCGTGGAAGTATTCTTCAACGTGCTCGTTATCTTCGCCGTGGAAGTATTCTTCCACGTGCTCGTTATCTTCGCCGTAGAAGTATTCTTCCACGTGCTTCTTATCTTCACCGTGGAAGTATCTCTTCCACGTGCTTCTTATTTTCGCCGTGGAAGTATCTCTTCCACGTGCTTATTATCTTCGCTGTATACGTATCTCTTCCGCGTGCTCGTTATCTTCGTCGTGGAAGTATTCTTCCACGTGCTCGTTATCTTCACCGTGGAAGTATTCTTCCACGTATTTCTTATCTTTGCCGTGGAAGTATCTCTTGCACGTGCTTCTTATCTTCGCCGTGGAAGTATCTCTTCCACGTGCTTATTATATTCGTCGTGGAAGTATCTCTTCCACGTGCTTATTATCTTCGCCGTGGAAGTATCTCTTCTACGTGCTCGTTATCTTCGCCATGGAAGTATTTTTCCACGTGCTCGTTATCTTTGTCGTGGAAGTATTCTTCCCCGTGTTTCTTATCTTCACCGTGGAAGTATCTCTTCCACGTGCTTCTTATCTTCGCCGTGGAAGTATCTCTTCCACGTGCTTATTATCTTCGCCGTGGAAGTATCTCTTCCACGTGCTTATTATCTTCGCCGTGGAAGTATCTCTTCCACGTGCTCGTTATCTTCCCCGTGGAAGTATTCTTCCACGTGCTCGTTATCTTCGCCGTGGAAGTATTCTTCCACGTGCTCGTTATCTTCGCCGTGGAAGTATTCTTCCACGTGTTTCTTATCTTCGCCGTGGAATTATCTCTTCCACGTGCTTCTTATCTTCGCCGTGAAGTATCTCTTCCACGTGCTTATTATTTTCGCCGTGGAAGTATCTCTTCCACGTCCTTATTATCTTCGCCGGGGAAGTATCTCTTCCACGTGCTCGTTATATTCGGCGTGGAAGTATTCTTCCACGTGCTCGTTATCTTCGCCGTGGAAGTATTCTTCCACGTGCTCGTTATCTTCGCCGTGGAAGTATTCTTCCACGTTCTCGTTATCTTCGCCGTGGAAGTATTCTTCCACGTGTTTCTTATCTTCACCGTGGAAGTATCTCTTCCACGTGCTTCTTATCTTCGCCGTGAAGTATCTCTTCCATGTGCTTATTATTTCGCCGTGGAAGTATCTCTTCCATGTGCTTATTGTCTTCGATGTGGAAGTATCTCTTCCACGTGCTTGTTATCTTCGCCGTGGAAGTATTCATCCAAGTGCTCGTTATCTTCGCCGTGGAAGTGTTCTTCCACGTGCTCGTTATCTTCGCCGTGGAAGTATTCTTCCACGTGTTTCTTATCTTCGCCGTGGAAGTATCTCTTCCACGTGCTTCTTATCTTCGCCGTGAAGTATCTCTTCCACGTGCTTATTATCTTCGCCGTGGAAGTATCTCTTTTACGTCCTTATTATCTTCGTCGTGGAAGTATCTCTTCCACGTGCTCGTTATCTTCGGCGTGGAAGTATTCTTCCACGTTCTCGTTATCTTCGCCGTGGAAGTATTCTTCAACGTGCTCGTTATCTTCGCCGTGGAAGTATTCTTCCACGTGCTCGTTATCTTCGCCGTAGAAGTATTCTTCCACGTGCTTCTTATCTTCGCCGTGGAAGTATCTCTTCCACGTGCTTCTTATTTTCGCCGTGGAAGTATCTCTTCCACGTGCTTATTATCTTCGCTGTATACGTATCTCTTCCGCGTGCTCGTTATCTTCGTCGTGGAAGTATTCTTCCACGTGCTCGTTATCTTCACCGTGGAAGTATTCTTCCACGTATTTCTTATCTTTGCCGTGGAAGTATCTCTTGCACGTGCTTCTTATCTTCGCCGTGGAAGTATCTCTTCCACGTGCTTATTATATTCGTCGTGGAAGTATCTCTTCCACGTGCTTATTATCTTCGCCGTGGAAGTATCTCTTCTACGTGCTCGTTATCTTCGCCATGGAAGTATTTTTCCACGTGCTCGTTATCTTTGTCGTGGAAGTATTCTTCCCCGTGTTTCTTATCTTCACCGTGGAAGTATCTCTTCCACGTGCTTCTTATCTTCGCCGTAGAAGTATCTCTTCCACGTGCTTATTATCTTCGCCGTGGAAGTATCTCTTCCACGTGCTTATTATCTTCGCCGTGGAAGTATCTCTTCCACGTGCTCGTTATCTTCCCCGTGGAAGTATTCTTCCACGTGCTCGTTATCTTCGCCGTGGAAGTATTCTTCCACGTGCTCGTTATCTTCGCCGTGGAAGTATTCTTCCACGTGTTTCTTATCTTCGCCGTGTAATTATCTCTTCCATGTGCTTCTTATCTTCGCCGTGAAGTATCTCTTCCACGTGCTTATTATTTTCGCCGTGGAAGTATCTCTTCCACGTCCTTATTATCTTCGCCGGGGAAGTATCTCTTCCACGTGCTCGTTATATTCGGCGTGGAAGTATTCTTCCACGTGCTCGTTATCTTCGCCGTGGAAGTATTCTTCCACGTGCTCGTTATCTTCGCCGTGGAAGTATTCTTCCACGTTCTCGTTATCTTCGCCGTGGAAGTATTCTTCCACGTATTTCTTATCTTCACCGTGGAAGTATCTCTTCCACGTGCTTCTTATCTTCGCCGTGGAAGTATCTCTTCCACGTGCTTATTATCTTCGTCGTGGAAGTATCTCTTCCATGTTCTTATTATCTTCACCGTGGAAGTATCTCTTCCACGTGCTCGTTATCTTCGCCGTGGAAGTATTCATCCACGTGCTCGTTATCTTCGCCGTGGAAGTATTCTTCCACGTGCTCGTTATCTTCGTCGTGGAAGTATTCTTCCACGTGTTTCTTATCTTCGCCGTGGAAGTATCTCTTCCACGTGCTTCTTATCTTCTCCGTGGAAGTATCTCTTCCACGTCCTTATTATCTTCGCCGTGGAAGTATCTCTTCCACGTGCTCGTTATCTTCGGCGTGGAAGTCTTCTTCCATGTGCTCGTTATCTTCGTCGTGGAAGTATTCTTACACGTGCTCGTTATATTCGTCGTGGAAGTATTCTTCCACGTGCTCGTTATCTTCGCCGTGGAAGTATTCTTCCACGTGTTTCTTATCTTCACCATGGAAGTATCTCTTCCACGTGCTTCTTATCTTCGCCGTGGAAGTATCTCTTCCACGTGCTTATTATCTTCGCCGTGGAAGTATCTCTTCCACGTGCTTATTATCTTCGCCGTGGAAGTATCTCTTCCATGTGCTTATTATCTTCGCTGTGGAAGTATCTCTTCCACGTGCTCGATATCTTCGCCGTGGAAGTATTCATCCACGTGCTCGTTATCTTCGCCGTGGAAGTATTCTTCCACGTGCTCGTTATCTTCGCCGTGGAAGTATTCTTCCACGTGTTTCTTATCTTCGCCGTGGAAGTATCTCTTCCACGTGCTTCTTATCTTCGCCATGAAGTATCTCTTCCACGTGCTTATTATCTTCGCCGTGGAAGTATCTCTTCCACGTCCTTATTATCTTCGTCGTGGAAGTATCTCTTCCACGTGCTCGTTATCTTCGGCGTGGAAGTATTCTTCCACGTGCTCGTTATCTTCGCCGTGGAAGTATTCTTCCACGTGCTCGTTATCTTCGCCGTGGAAGTATTCTTCCACGTGCTCGTTTTCTTCGTCATGGAAGTATTCTTCCACGTGCTTCTTATCTTCGCCGTGGAAGTATCTCTTCCACGTGCTTCTTATTTTCGCCGTGGAAGTATCTCTTCCACGTGCTTATTATCTTCGCCGTATAAGTATCTCTTCCGCGTGCTCGTTATCTTCGCCGTGGAAGTATTCTTCCACGTGCTCGTTATCTTCACCGTGGAAGTATTCTTCCACGTGTTTCTTATCTTTGCCGTGGAAGTATCTCTTGCACGTACTTCTTATCTTCGCCGTGGAAGTATCTCTTCCACGTGCTCATTATCTTCGTCGTGGAAGTATCTCTTCCACGTGCTTATTATCTTCGCCGTGGAAGTATCTCTTCTACGTGCTCGTTATCTTCGCCATGGAAGTATTTTCCACGTGCTCGTTATCTTCGCCGTGGAAGTATTCTTCCCCGTGTTTCTTATCTTCACCGTGGAAGTATCTCTTCCACGTGCTTCTTATCTTCGACGTGGAAGTATCTCTTCCACGTGCTTATTATCTTCGCCGTGGAAGTATCTCTTCCACGTGCTTATTATCATCGCCGTGGAAGTATCTCTTCCACGTGCTCGTTATCTTCCCCGTGGAAGTATTCTTCCACGTGCTCGTTATCTTCGCCGTGGAAGTATTCTTCCACGTGCTCGTTATCTTCGCCGTGGAAGTATTCTTCCACGTGTTTCTTATCCTCGCCGTGGAATCATCTCTTCCACGTGCTTCGTATCTTCGCCGTGAAGTATCTCTTCCACGTGCTTATTATCTTCGCCGTGGAAGTATCTCTTCCACGTCCTTATTATCTTCGCCGTGGAAGTATCTCTTCCACGTGCTCGTTATCTTCGGCATGGAAGTATTCTTCCACGTGCTCTTTATCTTCGCCGTGGAAGTATTCTTCCACGTGCTCGTTATCTTCGCCGTGGAAGTATTCTTCCAAGTGCTCGTTATCTTCGCCGTGGAAGTATTCTTCCACGTGATTCTTATCTTCATCGTGGAAGTATCTCTTCCACGTGCTTCTTATCCTCGCCCGTGGAAGTATCTCTTCCACGTGCTTATTATCTTCGCCGTGGAAGTATCTCTTCCATGTGCTTATTTTCTTCGCCGTGTAAGTATCTCTTCCACGTGCTCGTTATTTTCGCCGTGGAAGTATTCATCCACGTGCTCGTTATCTTCGCCGTGGAAGTATTCTTCCACGTGCTCGTGATCTTCGTCATGGAAGTATTCTTCCACGTGTTTCTTATCTTCGCCGTGGAAGTATCTCTTCCACGTGCTTCTTATCTTCACCGTGAAGTATCTCTTCCACGTGCTTATTATCTTCGTCGTGGAAGTATCTCTTCCACGTCCTTATTATCTTCGCCGTGGAAGTATCTCTTCCACGTGCTCGTTATCTTCGGCGTGGAAGTATTCTTCCACGTGCTCGTTATCTTTGCCGTGGAAGTATTCTTCCACGTGCTCGTTATATTCGCCGTGGAAGTATTCTTCCACGTGCTCGTTATCTTCACCGTGGAAGTATTCTTCCACGTGCTTCTTATCTTCGCCGTGGAAGTATCTCTTCCACGTGCTTCTTATTTTCTCCGTGGAAGTATCTCTTCCACGTGCTTATTATCTTCGTCGTGGAATTATCTCTTCCGCGTGCTCGTTATCTTCGCCGTGGAAGTATTCTTCCACGTGCTCGTTATCTTCACCGTGGAAGTGTTCTTCCATGTGTTTCTTATCTTCGCCGTGGAAGTATCTCTTCCACGTGCTTCTTATCTTCGCCGTGGAAGTATATCTTCCACGTTCTTATTATCTTCGCCGTGGAAGTATCTCTTCCACGTGCTTATTATCTTCGCCGTGGAAGTATCTCTTCCACGTTCTCGTTGTCTTTGCCGTGGAAGTATTCTTCCACGTGCTCGTTATCTTCGCCGTGGAAGTATTCTTCCACGTGTTTCTTATCTTCGCCGTGGAAGTATCTCTTCCACGTGCTTCTTATCTTCGCCGTGGAAGTATCTCTTCCACGTGCTTATTATCTTCGCCGTGGAAGTATCTCTTCCACGTGCTCGTTATATTCGCCGTGAAAGTATTCTTCCACGTGCTCGTAATCTTCGCCGTGGAAGTATTCTTCCACGTGTTTCTTATCTTCGTCGTGGAAGTATCCCTTCCACGTGCTCATTATCTTCGCCGTGGAAGTATCTCTTCCACGTGCTTATTATCTTCGTCGTGGAAGTATCTCTTCTACGTGCTCGTTATCTTCACCATGGAAGTATTTTTCCACGTGCTCGTTATCTTCGCCGTGGAAGTATTCTTCCCCGTGTTTCTTATCTTCACCGTGGAAGTATCTCTTCCACGTGCTTCTTATCTTCGCCATAGAAGTATCTCTTCCACGTGCTTATTATCTTCGTCGTGGAAGTATCTCTTCCACGTGCTTATTATCTTCGCCTTGGAAGTATCTCTTCCACGTGCTCGTTATCTTCGCCGTGGAAGTATTCTTCCACGTGCTCGTTATCTTCGCCGTGGAAGTATTCTTCCACGTGCTCGTTATCTTCGCCGTGGAAGTATTCTTCCACGTGTTTCTTATCTTCGCCGTGGAATTATCTCTTCCACGTGCTTCTTATCTTCGCCGTGAAGTATCTCTTCCACGTGCTTATTATCTTCGTCGTGGAAGTATCTCTTCCACGTCCTTATTATATTCACCGTGGAAGTATCTCTTCCACGTTCTCGTTATCTTCGCCGTGGAAGTATTCTTCCACGTGTTTCTTATCTTCCCCGTGGAAGTATCTCTTCCATGTGCTTCTTATCTTCGCCGTGGAAGTATCTCTTCCAGGTGCTTATTATCTTCGCCGTGGAAGTATCTCTTCCATGTGCTTATTATCTTCGCCGTGGAATTATCTCTTCCACGTGCTCGTTATCTTCGCCGTGGAAGTATTCATCCACGTGCTTGTTATCTTCGCCGTGGAAGTATTCTTCCACGTGCTCGTTATCTTCGCCGTGGAAGTATTCTTCCACGTGTTTCTTATCTTCGCCGTGGAAGTATCTCTTCCACGTGCTTCTTATCTTCGTCGTGAAGTATCTCTTCCACGTGCTTATTATCTTCGTCGTGGAAGTATCTCTTCCACGTCCTTATTATCTTCGCCGTGGAAGTATCTCTTCCACGTGCTCGTTATCTTCGGAGTGGAATTATTCTTCCACGTGCTCGTTATCTTCGCCGTGGAAGTATTCTTCCACGTGCTCGTTATCTTCGCCGTGGAAGTATTCTTCCACGTGTTTCTTATCTTCGCCGTGGAATTATCTCTTCCACGTGCTTCTTATCTTCGCCGTGAAGTATCTCTTCCACGTGCTTATTATCTTCGTCGTGGAAGTATCTCTTCCACGTCGTTATTATATTCACCGTGGAAGTATCTCTTCCACGTGCTCGTTATCTTCAGCGTGGAAGTATTCTTCCACGTGCTCGTTATCTTCGCCGTGGAAGTATTCTTCCACGTGCTCGTTATCTTCGCCGTGGAAGTATTCTTCCACGTTCTCGTTATCTTCGCCGTGGAAGTATTCTTCCACGTGTTTCTTATCTTCCCCGTGGAAGTATCTCTTCCATGTGCTTCTTATCTTCGCCGTGGAAGTATCTCTTCCAGGTGCTTATTATCTTCGCCGTGGAAGTATCTCTTCCATGTGCTTATTATCTTCGCCGTGGAATTATCTCTTCCACGTGCTCGTTATCTTCGCCGTGGAAGTATTCATCCACGTGCTTGTTATCTTCGCCGTGGAAGTATTCTTCCACGTGCTCGTTATCTTCGCCGTGGAAGTATTCTTCCACGTGTTTCTTATCTTCGCCGTGGAAGTATCTCTTCCACGTGCTTCTTATCTTCGCCGTGAAGTATCTCTTCCACCTGCTTATTATCTTCGTCGTGGAAGTATCTCTTCCACGTCCTTATTATCTTCGCCGTGGAAGTATCTCTTCCACGTGCTCGTTATCTTCGGCGTGGAAGTATTCTTCCACGTGTTTCTTATCTTCACCATGGAAGTATCTCTTCCACGTACTTCTTATCTTCGTCGTGGAAGTATCTTTTCCACGTGCTTATTATCTTCTCCGTGGAAGTATCTCTTCCACGTGCTCGTTATCTTTGCCGTGGAAGTATTCTTCCACGTGCTCGTAATCTTCGCCGTGGAAGTATTCTTCCACGTGTTTCTTATCTTCGCCGTTGAAGTATCTCATCCACGTGCTTCTTATCTTCGCCGTGGAAGTATCTCTTCCACGTGCTCGTTATCTTCGCCGTGAAAGTATTGTTCCACGTGCTCGTTATGTTCGCCGTGGAAGTATTCTTCCACGTGTTCCTTATCTTCGCCGTGGAAGTATCTCTTCCACGTGCTTCTTATCTTCTCCGTGGAAGTATCTCTTCCATGTGCTTATTATCTTCGCCGTGGAAGTATCTCTTCCACGTGCTTTTTATCTTCGCCGTGGAAGTATCTCTTCCACGTGCTTATTATCTTCGCCGTGGAGGTATCTCTTCCACGTGCTTATTATCTTCGCCATGGAAGTATCTCTTCCACGTGCTTATTATCTTCTCCGTGGAAGTATCTCTTCCACGTGCTTATTATCTTCGTTGTTGAAGTATCTCTTCCACGTGCTTATTATCTTCGTCGTGGAAGTATCTCTTCCACGTGCTTATTATCTTCGCCATGGAAGTATCTCTTCCACGTGCTTATTATCTTCTCCGTGGAAGTATCTCTTCCACGTGCTTATTATCTTCCCTGTGGAAGTATCTCTTCCACGTGCTTATTATCTTCGTCGTGGAAGTATCTCTTCCACGTGCTTCTTATCTTCGCCATGGAAGTATTCTTCCACGTGCTTCTTATCTTCGCCGTGGAAGTATCTCTTCCACGTGCTTCTTATCTTCGCCATGGAAGTATCTCTTCTACGTGTTTCTTATCTTCACCATGGAAGTATCTCTTCCACGTGTTTCTTATCTTCGCTGAGGAAGTATCTCTTCCATGTGCTTATTATCTTCGTCGTGGAAGTATCTCTTCCATGTGCTTATTATCTTCGTCGTGGAAGTATCTCTTCCACGTGCTCGTTATCTTCGCCGTGGAAGTATTCATCCACGTGCTCGTTATCTTCGCCGTGGAAGTATTCTTCCACGTGCTCGTTATCTTCGCCGTGGAAGTATTCTTCCACGTGCTCGTTATCTTCGTCGTGGAAGTATTCTTCCACGTGTTTCTTATCTTCGTCGTGAAAGTATCTCTTCCACGTGCTTCTTATCTTCGCCGTGAAGTATCTCTTCCACGTGCTTATTATCTTCGTCGTGGAAGTATCTCTTCCACGTCCTTATTATCTTCGCCTTGGAAGTATCTCTTCCACGTGCTCGTTATCTTCGGCGTGGAAGTATTCTTCCACGTGCTCGTTATCTTCGCCGTGGAAGTATTCTTCCACGTGCTCGTTATCTTCGCCGTTGAAGTATTCTTCCACGTGCTCGTTATCTTCGTCGTTGAAGTATTCTTCCACGTGCTTCTTATCTTCGCCGTGGAAGTATCTCTTCCACGTGCTTCTTATTTTCGCCGTGGAAGTATCTCTTCCACGTGCTTATTATCTTCGCCGTGGAAGTATCTCTTCCGCGTGCTCGTTATCTTCGCCGTGGAAGTATTCTTCCACATGCTCGTTATCTTCACCGTGGATGTATTCTTCCACGTGTTTCTTATCTTCGCCGTGGAAGTATCTCTTCCACGTGCTTCTTATCTTCGCCGTGGAAGTATCTCTTTCACGTTCTTATTATCTTCGCCGTGGAAGTATCTCTACCACGTGCTTATTATCTTCGCCGTTAAAGTATCTCTTCTACGTGCTCGTATCTTCGCCGTGGAAGTATTCTTCCACGTGCTCATTATCTTCGCCGTGGAAGTATTCTTCCACGTGTTTCTTATCTTCACTGTGGAAGTATCTCTTCCACGTGATTCTTATCTTCGTCGTGGAAGTATCTCTTCCACGTGCTTATTATCTTCGACGTGGAAGTATCTCTTCAACGTGCTCGTTATCTTCGCCGTGGAAGTATTCTTCCACGTGCTCGTAATCTTCGCCGTGGAAGTATTCTTCCACGTGTTTCTTATCTTCGTCGTGGAAGTATCTCTTCCACGTGCTTATTATCTTCGTCGTGGAAGTATCTCTTCCACGTGCTTATTATCTTCGCCGTGGAAGTATCTCTTCTACGTGCTCGTTATCTTCGCCATGGAAGTATTTTTCCACGTGCTCGTTATCTTCGCCGTGGAAGTATTCTTCCCTGTGTTTCTTATCTTCACCGTGGAAGTATCTCTTCCACGTGCTTCTTATCTTCGCCGTGGAAGTATCTCTTCCACGTGCTTATTATCTTCGCCGTGGAAGTATCTCTTCCACGTGCTTATTATCTTCGCCTTGGAAGTATCTCTTCAACGTGCTCGTTATCTTCGCCGTGGAAGTATTCTTCCACGTGCTCGTTATCTTCGTCGTGGAAGTATTCTTCCACGTGCTTCTTATCTTCGCCGTGGAAGTATCTCTTCCACGTGCTTCTTATTTTCGCCGTGGAAGTATCTCTTCCACGTGCTTATTATCTTCGCCGTGGAAGTATCTCTTCCATGTGCTTATTATCTTTGCCATGGAATTATCTCTTCCACGTGCTCGTTATCTTCGCCGTGGAAGTATTCATCCACGTGCTTGTTATCTTCGCCGTGGAAGTATTCTTCTACGTGCTCGTTATCTTCGCCGTGGAAGTATTCTTCCACGTGTTTCTTATCTTCGCTGTGGAAGTATCTCTTCCACGTGCTTCTTATCTTCGCCGTGAAGTATCTCTTCCACGTGCTTATTATCTTCGTCGTGGAAGTATTCTTCCACGTCCTTATTATCTTCGCCGTGGAAGTATCTCTTCCACGTGCTCGTTATCTTCGGCGTGGAATTATTCTTCCACGTGTTTCTTATCTTCACCATGGAAGTATCTCTTCCACGTGCTTCTTATCTTCGTCGTGGAAGTATCTTTTCCACGTGCTTATTATCTTCGCCGTGGAAGTATCTCTTCTACGTGCTCGTTATCTTCGCCGTGGAAGTATTCTTCCACGTGCTCGTAATCTTCGCCGTGGAAGTATTCTTCCACGTGTTTCTTATCTTCGCCGTGGAAGTATCTCATCCACGTGCTTCTTATCTTCGCCGTGGAAGTATCTCTTCCACGTGCTCGTTATCTTCGCCGTGGAAGTATTTTTCCACGTGCTCGTTATGTTCGCCGTGGAAGTATTCTTCCACGTGTTCCTTATCTTCGCCGTGGAAGTATCTCTTCCACGTGCTCGTTATCGTCGCCGTGGAAGTATTCTTCCACGTGCTCGTTATCTTCGCCGTGGAAGTATTCTTCCACGTGCTCGTTATCTTCGCCGTGGAAGTATTCTTCCACGTGTTTCTTATCTTCGCCGTGGAAGTATCTCTTCCACGTGCTTCTTATCTTCGCCGTGAAGTATCTCTTCCACGTGCTTATTATCTTCGTCGTGGAAGTATCTCTTCCACGTCCTTATTATCTTCGCCGTGGAAGTATCTCTTCCACGTGCTCGTTATCTTCGGCGTGGAAGTATTCTTCCACGTGTTTCTTATCTTCACCATGGAAGTATCTCTTCCACGTGCTTCTTATCTTCGTCGTGGAAGTATCTTTTCCACGTGCTTATTATCTTCGCCGTGGAAGTATCTCTTCCACGTGCTCGTTATCTTCGCCGTGGAAGTATTCTTCCACGTGCTCGTAATCTTCTCCGTGGAAGTATTCTTCCACGTGTTTCTTATCTTCGCCGTGGAAGTATCTCATCCACGTGCTTCTTATCTTCGCCGTGGAAGTATCTCTTCCACGTGCTCGTTATCTTTGCCGTGGAAGTATTGTTCCACATGCTCGTTATGTTCGCCGTGGAAGTATTCTTCCACGTGTTCCTTATCTTCGCCGTGGAAGTATCTCTTCCACGTGCTTCTTATCTTCTCCGTGGAAGTATCTCTTCCACGTACTTATTATGTTCGCCGTGGAAGTATCTCTTCCACGTGCTTTTTATCTTCGCCGTGGAAGTATCTCTTCCACGTGCTTATTATCTTCGCCGTGGAGGTATCTCTTCCACGTGCTTATTATCTTCACCATGGAAGTATCTCTTCCACGTGCTTATTATCTTCTCCGTGGAAGTATCTCTTCCACGTGCTTATCATCTTCGCGGTGGAAGTATCTCTTCCACGTGCTTATTATCTTCGTCGTGGAAGTATCTCTTCCACGTGCTTATTATCTTCGTCGTGGAAGTATCTCTTCCACGTGCTTATTATCTTCGCCATGGAAGTATCTCTTCCACGTGCTTATTATCTTCTTCGTGGAAGTATCTCTTCCACGTGCTTATTATCTTCGCTGTGGAAGTATCTCTTCCACGTGCTTATTATCTTCGTCGTGGAAGTATCTCTTCCACGTGCTTCTTATCTTCGCCGTGGAAGTATTCTTCCACGTGCTTCTTATCTTCGCCGTGGAAGTATCTCTTCCACGTGCTTCTTATCTTCGCCATGGAAGTATCTCTTCCACGTGTTTCTTATCTTCACCATGGAAGTATCTCTTCCACGTGCTTCTTATCTTCGCTGAGGAAGTATCTCTTCCACGTGCTTATTATCTTCGTCGTGGAAGTATCTCTTCCATGTGCTTATTATCTTCGTCGTGGAAGTATCTCTTCCACGTGCTCGTTATCTTCGCCGTGGAAGTATTCATCCACGTGCTCGTTATCTTCGTCGTGGAAGTATTCTTCCACGTGCTCGTTATCTTCGCCGTGGAAGTATTCTTCCACGTGCTCGTTATCTTCGTCGTGGAAGTATTCTTCCACGTGTTTCTTATCTTCGTCGTGGAAGTATCTCTTCCACGTGCTTCTTATCTTCGCCGTGAAGTATCTCTTCCACGTGCTTATTATCTTCGTCGTGGAAGTATCTCTTCCACGTCCTTATTATCTTCGCCGTGGAAGTACCTCTTCCACGTGCTCGTTATCTTCGGCGTGGAAGTATTCTTCCACGTGCTCGTTATCTTCGCCGTGGAAGTATTCTTCCACGTGCTCGTTATCTTCGCCGTTGAAGTATTCTTCCACGTGCTCGTTATCTTCGTCGTTGAAGTATTCTTCCACGTGCTTCTTATCTTCGCCGTGGAAGTATCTCTTCCACGTGCTTCTTATTTTCGCCGTGGAAGTATCTCTTCCACGTGCTTATTATCTTCGCCGTGGAAGTATCTCTTCCGCGTGCTCGTTATCTTCGCCGTGAAAGTATTCTTCCACGTGCTCGTTATCTTCACCGTAGATGTATTCTTCCACGTGTTTCTTATCTTCGCCGTGGAAGTATCTCTTCCACGTGCTTCTTATCTTCGCCGTGGAATTATCTCTTCCACGTTCTTATTATCTTCGCCGTGGAAGTATCTCTTCCACGTGCTTATTATCTTCGCCGTTGAAGTATCTCTTCTACGTGCTCGTTATCTTCTCCGTGGAAGTATTCTTCCACGTGCTCATTATCTTCGCCGTGGAAGTATTCTTCCACGTGTTTCTTATCTTCACCGTGGAAGTATCTCTTCCACGTGATTCTTATCTTAGTCGTGGAAGTATCTCTTCCACGTGCTTATTATCTTCGCCGTGGAAGTATCTCTTCCACGTGCTCGTTATCTTCGCCGTGGAAGTATTCTTCCACGTGCTCGTAATCTTCGCCGTGGAAGTATTCTTCCACGTGTTTCTTATCTTCGTCGTGGAAGTATCTCTTCCACATGCTTATTATCTTCGCCGTGGAAGTATCTCTTCCACGGGCTTATTATCTTCGCCGTGGAAGTATCTCTTCTACGTGCCCGTTTTCTTCGCCATGGAAGTATTTTTCCACGTGCTCGTTATCTTCGCCGTGGAAGTATTCTTCCCTGTGTTTCTTATCATCACCGTGGAAGTATCTCTTCCACGTGCTTCTTATCTTCGCCGTGGAAGTATCTCTTCCACGTGCTTATTATCTTCGCCGTGGAAGTATCTCTTCCACGTGCTTATTATCTTCGCCTTGGAAGTATCTCTTCCACGTGCTCGTTATCTTCGCCGTGGAAGTATTCTTCCACGTGCTCGTTATCTTCGCCATGGAAGTATTCTTCCACGTGCTTCTTATCTTCGCCGTGGAAGTATCTCTTCCACGTGCTTCTTATTTTCGCCGTGGAAGTATCTCTTCCACGTGCTTATTATCTTCGCCGTGGAAGTATCTCTTCCGCGTGCTCGTTATCTTCGCAGTGGAAGTATTATTCCACGTGCTCGTTATCTTCACCGTGGAAGTATTCTTCTACGTGTATCTTATCTTCGCCGTGGAAGTATCTCTTCCACGTGCTTCTTATCTTCGCCGTGGAAGTATCTCTTCCACGTTCTTATTATCTTCGCCGTAGAATTATCTCTTCCACGTGCTCGTTATCTTCGCCGTGGAAGTATCTCTTCCACGTGCTCGTTATCTTCGCCGTGGAAGTATTCTTCCACGTGCTCGTTATCTTCGCCGTGGAAATATTCTTCCACGTGTTTCTTATCTTCACCATGGAAGTATCTCTTCCACGTGCTTCTTATCTTCGCCGTGGAAGTATCTTTTCCACGTGCTTATTATCTTCGTCGTGGAAGTATCTCTTCCACGTGCTCGTTATCTTCGCCGTGGAAGTATTCTTGCACGTGCTCATAATCTTCGCCGTGGAAGTATTCTTCCACGTGTTTCTTATCTTCGCCGTGGAAGTATCTCTTCCACGTGCTTCTTATCTTCGCCGTGTAAGTATCTCTTCCACGTGCTCGTTATCTTCACCGTGGTAGTATTGTTCCACGTGCTCGTTATGTTCGTCGTGGAAGTATTCTTCCACGTGTTCCTTATCTTCGCCGTGGAAGTATCTCTTCCACGTGCTTCTTATCTTCGCCGTGGAAGTATCACTTCCACGTGCTTATTATCTTCGCCGTGGAAGTATCTCTTCTACGTGCTTTTTATCTTCACCGTGGAAGTATCTCTTCCACGTGCTTATTATCTTCGCCGTGGAGGTATCTCTTCCACGTGCTTATTATCTTCGCCGTGGAAGTATTATTCCACGTGTTTCTTATCTTTTACCGTGGAAGTATCTCTTCCACGTGCTTCTTATCTTCGTTGTGGAAGTATCTCTTCCACATGCTTATTATCTTCGCCATGGAAGTATCTCTTCTACGTGCTTATTATCTTCTCCGTGGAAGTATCTCTTCCACGTGCTTATTATCTTCGCTGTGGAAGTATCTCTTCCACGTGCTTATTATCTTCGTCGTGGAAGTATCTCTTCCACGTGCTTCTTATCTTCGCCTTGCTTCTTATCTTCGCCGTGGAAGTATCTCTTCCACGTGCTTCTTATCTTCGCCGTGGAAGTAACTCTTCCACGCGTTTCTTATCTTCACCATGGAAGTATCTCTTCCACGTGCTTCTTATCTTCGCTGAGGAAGTATCTCTTCTACGTGCTTATTATCTTCGCCGTGGAAGTATCTCTTCCACGTGCTCGTTATCTTCGCGGTGGAAGTATTCATCCACGTGCTCGTTATCTTCGCCGTGGAAGTATTCTTCCACGTGCTCGTTATCTTCCTCGTGGAAGTATTCTTCCACGTGTTTCTTATCTTCGTCGTGGAAGTATCTCTTCCACGTGCTTCTTATCTTCGCCGTGAAGTATCTCTTCCACGTGCTTATTATCTTCGTCGTGGAAGTATCTCTTCCACGTCCTTATTATCTTCGCCGTGGAAGTACCTCTTCCACGTGCTCGTTATCTTCGGCGTGGAAGTATTCTTCCACGTGCTCGTTATCTTCGCCGTGGAAGTATTCTTCCACGTGCTCGTTATCTTCGCCGTTGAAGTATTCTTCCACGTGCTCGTTATCTTCGTCGTTGAAGTATTCTTCCACGTGCTTCTTATCTTCGCCGTGGAAGTATCTCTTCCACGTGCTTCTTATTTTCGCCGTGGAAGTATCTCTTCCACGTGCTTATTATCTTCGCCGTGGAAGTATCTCTTCCGCGTGCTCGTTATCTTCGCCGTGAAAGTATTCTTCCACGTGCTCGTTATCTTCACCGTAGATGTATTCTTCCACGTGTTTCTTATCTTCGCCGTGGAAGTATCTCTTCCACGTGCTTCTTATCTTCGCCGTGGAATTATCTCTTCCACGTTCTTATTATCTTCGCCGTGGAAGTATCTCTTCCACGTGCTTATTATCTTCGCCGTTGAAGTATCTCTTCTACGTGCTCGTTATCTTCTCCGTGGAAGTATTCTTCCACGTGCTCATTATCTTCGCCGTGGAAGTATTCTTCCACGTGTTTCTTATCTTCACCGTGGAAGTATCTCTTCCACGTGATTCTTATCTTAGTCGTGGAAGTATCTCTTCCACGTGCTTATTATCTTCGCCGTGGAAGTATCTCTTCCACGTGCTCGTTATCTTCGCCGTGGAAGTATTCTTCCACGTGCTCGTAATCTTCGCCGTGGAAGTATTCTTCCACGTGTTTCTTATCTTCGTCGTGGAAGTATCTCTTCCACATGCTTATTATCTTCGCCGTGGAAGTATCTCTTCCACGGGCTTATTATCTTCGCCGTGGAAGTATCTCTTCTACGTGCCCGTTTTCTTCGCCATGGAAGTATTTTTCCACGTGCTCGTTATCTTCGCCGTGGAAGTATTCTTCCCTGTGTTTCTTATCATCACCGTGGAAGTATCTCTTCCACGTGCTTCTTATCTTCGCCGTGGAAGTATCTCTTCCACGTGCTTATTATCTTCGCCGTGGAAGTATCTCTTCCACGTGCTTATTATCTTCGCCTTGGAAGTATCTCTTCCACGTGCTCGTTATCTTCGCCGTGGAAGTATTCTTCCACGTGCTCGTTATCTTCGCCATGGAAGTATTCTTCCACGTGCTTCTTATCTTCGCCGTGGAAGTATCTCTTCCACGTGCTTCTTATTTTCGCCGTGGAAGTATCTCTTCCACGTGCTTATTATCTTCGCCGTGGAAGTATCTCTTCCGCGTGCTCGTTATCTTCGCAGTGGAAGTATTATTCCACGTGCTCGTTATCTTCACCGTGGAAGTATTCTTCTACGTGTATCTTATCTTCGCCGTGGAAGTATCTCTTCCACGTGCTTCTTATCTTCGCCGTGGAAGTATCTCTTCCACGTTCTTATTATCTTCGCCGTAGAATTATCTCTTCCACGTGCTCGTTATCTTCGCCGTGGAAGTATCTCTTCCACGTGCTCGTTATCTTCGCCGTGGAAGTATTCTTCCACGTGCTCGTTATCTTCGCCGTGGAAATATTCTTCCACGTGTTTCTTATCTTCACCATGGAAGTATCTCTTCCACGTGCTTCTTATCTTCGCCGTGGAAGTATCTTTTCCACGTGCTTATTATCTTCGCCGTGTAAGTATCTCTTCCACGTGCTCGTTATCTTCACCGTGGTAGTATTGTTCCACGTGCTCGTTATGTTCGTCGTGGAAGTATTCTTCCACGTGTTCCTTATCTTCGCCGTGGAAGTATCTCTTCCACGTGCTTCTTATCTTCGCCGTGGAAGTATCACTTCCACGTGCTTATTATCTTCGCCGTGGAAGTATCTCTTCTACGTGCTTTTTATCTTCACCGTGGAAGTATCTCTTCCACGTGCTTATTATCTTCGCCGTGGAGGTATCTCTTCCACGTGCTTATTATCTTCGCCGTGGAAGTATTATTCCACGTGTTTCTTATCTTTTACCGTGGAAGTATCTCTTCCACGTGCTTCTTATCTTCGTTGTGGAAGTATCTCTTCCACATGCTTATTATCTTCGCCATGGAAGTATCTCTTCCACGTGCTTATTATCTTCTCCGTGGAAGTATCTCTTCCACGTGCTTATTATCTTCGCTGTGGAAGTATCTCTTCCACGTGCTTATTATCTTCGTCGTGGAAGTATCTCTTCCACGTGCTTCTTATCTTCGCCTTGCTTCTTATCTTCGCCGTGGAAGTATCTCTTCCACGTGCTTCTTATCTTCGCCGTGGAAGTAACTCTTCCACGCGTTTCTTATCTTCACCATGGAAGTATCTCTTCCACGTGCTTCTTATCTTCGCTGAGGAAGTATCTCTTCTACGTGCTTATTATCTTCGCCGTGGAAGTATCTCTTCCACGTGCTCGTTATCTTCGCGGTGGAAGTATTCATCCACGTGCTCGTTATCTTCGCCGTGGAAGTATTCTTCCACGTGCTCGTTATCTTCCTCGTGGAAGTATTCTTCCACGTGTTTCTTATCTTCGTCGTGGAAGTATCTCTTCCACGTGCTTCTTATCTTCGCCGTGAAGTATCTCTTCCACGTGCTTATTATCTTCGTCGTGGAAGTATCTCTTCCATGTCCTTATTATCTTCGCCGTGGAAGTATCTCTTCCACGTGCTCGTTATCTTCGGCGTGGAAGTATTCTTCCACGTGCTCGTTATCTTCGTCGTGGAAGTATTCTTCCACGTGCTCGTTATCTTCGCCGTGGAAGTATTCTTCCACGTGCTCGTTATCTTCGCCGTGGAAGTATTCTTCCACGTGCTTCTTATCTTCGCCGTGGAAGTATCTCTTCCACGTGTTTCTTATTTTCGCCGTGGAAGTATCTCTTCCACGTGCTTATTATCTTCGTCGTGGAAGTATCTCTTCCGCGTGCTCGTTATCTTCGCCGTGGAAGTATTCTTCCACGTGCTCGTTATCTTCACCGTGGAAGTATTCTTCCACGTGTTTCTTATCTTCGTCGTGGAAGTATCTCTTCCACGTGATTCTTATCTTCGCTGTGGAAGTATCTCTTCCACGTTCTTATTATCTTCGCCGTGGAAGTATCTCTTCCACGTGCTTATTATCTTCCCCGTAGAAGTATCTCTTCCACGTGCTCGTTATCTTCGCCGTGGAAGTATTCTTCCACGTGCTCGTTATCTTCGCCGTGGAAGTATTCTTCCACGTGCTTCTTATCTTCGCCGTGGAAGTATCTCTTCCACGTGTTTCTTATTTTCGCCGTGGAAGTATCTCTTCCACGTGCTTATTATCTTCGCCGTGGAAGTATCTCTTCCGCGTGCTCGTTATCTTCGCCGTGGAAGTATTCTTCCACGTGCTCGTTATCTTCACCGTGGAAGTATTCTTCCACGTGTTTCTTATCTTTGCCGTGGAAGTATCTCTTCCACGTGCTTCTTATCTTCGCCGTGGAAGTATCTCTTCCACGTTTTTATTATCTTCGCCGTGGAAGTATCTCTTCCACGTGCTTATTATCTTCCCCGTGGAAGTATCTCTTCCACGTGCTCGTTATCTTCGTCGTGGAAGTATTCTTCCACGTGCTCATTATCTTCGCCGTGGAAGTATTCTTCCACGTGTTTCTTATCTTCACCGTGGAAGTATCTCTTCCACGTGCTTCTTATCTTCGCCGTGGAAGTATCTCTTCCACGTGCTTATTATCTTCGTCGTGGAAGTATCTCTTCCACGTGCTCGTTATCTTCGTCGTGGAAGTATTCTTCCACGTGCTCGTAATCTTCGCCGTGGAAGTATTCTTCCACGTGTTTCTTATCTTCGTCGTGGAAGTATCTCTTCCACGTGCTTATTATCTTCGCCGTGGAAGTATCTCTTCCACGTGCTTAGTATCTTCGCCGTGGAAGTATCTCTTCTACGTGCTCGTTATCTTCGCCATGGAAGTATTTTTCCACGTGCTCGTTATCTTCGCCGTGGAAGTATTCTTCCCCGTGTTTCTTATCTTCACCGTGGAAGTATCTCTTCCACGTGCTTCTTATCTTCGCCATGGAAGTATCTCTTCCACGTGCTTATTATCTTCGCCGTGGAAGTATCTCTTCCACGTGCTTATTATCTTCGCCTTGGAAGTATCTCTTCCACGTGCTCGTTATCTTCACCGTGGAAGTATTCTTCCACGTGCTCGTTATCTTCGCCGTGGAAGTATTCTTCTACGTGCTCGTTATCTTCGCCGTGGAAGTATTCTTCCACGTGTTTCTTATCTTCGCCGTGGAATTATCTCTTCCATGTGCTTCTTATCTTCTCCGTGAAAGTATCTCTTCCACGTCCTTATTATCTTCGCCGTGGAAGTATCTCTTCCACGTCCTCGTTATCTTCGGCGTGGAAGTATTCTTCCACGTGCTCGTTATCTTCGCCATGGAAGTATTCTTCCACGTGCTCGTTATCTTCGCCGTGGAAGTATTCTTCCACGTGCTCGTTATCTTCGTCGTTGAAGTATTCTTCCACGTGTTTCTTATCTTCACCGTGGAAGTATCTTTTCCACGTGCTTCTTATCTTCGCCGTGGAAGTATCTCTTCCACGTGCTTATTATCTTTGCCGTGGAAGTATCTCTTCCGCGTGCTCGTTATCTTCGCCGTGGAAGTATTCTTCCACGTGCTCGTTATCTTCACCGTGTAAGTATTCTTCCACGTGTTTCTTATCTTCGCCGTGGAAGTATCTCTTCCACGTGCTTCTTATCTTCACCGTGGAAGTATCTCTTCCACGTTCTTATTATCTTCGCCGTGGAAGTATCTCTTCCACGTGCTTATTATCTTCGCCGTGGAAGTATCTCTTCCACGTGCTCGTTATCTTCGTCGTGGAAGTATTCTTCCACGTGCTCATTATCTTCGCCGTGGAAGTATTCTTCCACGTGCTCGTTATCTTCACCGTGGAAGTATTCTTCCACGTGTTTCTTATCTTCACCGTGGAAGTATCTCTTCCACGTGCTTCTTATCTTCGCCGTGGAAGTATCTCTTCCACGTTCTTATTATCTTCTCCGTGGAAGTATCTCTTCCACGTGCTTATTATCTTCCCCGTGGAAGTATCTCTTCCACGTGCTCGTTATCTTCGTCATGGAAGTATTCTTCCACGTGCTCATTATCTTCGCCGTGGAAGTATTCTTCCACGTGTTTCTTATCTTCACCGTGGAAGTATCTCTTCCACGTGCTTCTTATCTTCGCCGTGGAAGTATCTCTTCCACGTGCTTATTATATTCGCCGTGGAAGTATCTCTTCCACGTGCTCGTTATCTTCGTCGTGGAAGTATTCTTCCACGTGCTCGTAATCTTCGCCGTGGAAGTATTCTTCCACGTGTTTCTTATCTTCGTCGTGGAAGTATCTCTTCCACGTGCTTATTATCTTCGCCGTGGAAGTATCTCTTCCACGTGCTTAGTATCTTCGCCGTGGAAGTATCTCTTCTACGTGCTCGTTATCTTCGCCATGGAAGTATTTTTCCACGTGCTCGTTATCTTCGCCGTGGAAGTATTCTTCCCCGTGTTTCTTATCTTCACCGTGGAAGTATCTCTTCCACGTGCTTCTTATTTTCGCCGTAGAAGTATCTCTTCCACGTGCTTATTATCTTCGCCGTGGAAGTATCTCTTCCACGTGCTTATTATCTTCGCCTTGGAAGTATCTCTTCCACGTGCTCGTTATCTTCACCATGGAAGTATTCTTCCACGTGCTCGTTATCTTCGCCGTGGAAGTATTCTTCCACGTGCTCGTTATCTTCGCCGTGGAAGTATTCTTCCACGTGTTTCTTATCTTCGCCGTGGAATTATCTCTTCCATGTGCTTCTTATCTTCGCCGTGAAGTATCTCTTCTACGTGCTTATTATCTTCGCCGTGGAAGTATCTCTTCCACGTCCTTATTATCTTCGCCGTGGAAGTATCTCTTCCACGTGCTCGTTATCTTCGGCGTGGAAGTATTCTTACACGTGCTCGTTATCTTCGCCGTGGAAGTATTCTTCCACGTGCTCGTTATCTTCTCCGTGGAAGTATTCTTCCACGTGCTCGTTATCTTCGCCGTTGAAGTATTCTTCCACGTGTTTCTTATCTTCACCGTGGAAGTATCTTTTCCACGTGCTTCTTATCTTCGCCGTGGAAGTATCTCTTCCACGTGCTTATTATCTTCGCCGTGGAAGTATCTCTTCCGCGTGCTCGTTATCTTCGTCGTGGAAGTATTCTTCCACGTGCTCGTTATCTTCACCGTGTAAGTATTCTTCCACGTGTTTCTTATCTTCGCCGTGGAAGTATCTCTTCCACGTGCTTTTTATCTTCGCCGTGGAAGTATCTCTTCCACGTTCTTATTATCTTCGCCGTGGAAGTATCTCTTCCACGTGCTTATTATCTTCGTCGTGGAAGTATCTCTTCCACGTGCTCGTTATCTTCGTCGTGGAAGTATTCTTCCACGTGCTCATTATCTTCGCCGTGGAAGTATTCTTCCACGTGCTCGTTATCTTCACCGTGGAAGTATTCTTCCACGTGTTTCTTATCTTCGCCGTGGAAGTATCTCTTCCACGTGCTTCTTATCTTCGCCGTGGAAGTATCTCTTCCACGTTCTTATTATCTTCGCCGTGGAAGTATCTCTTCCACATGCTTATTATCTTCCCCGTGGAAGTATCTCTTCCACGTGCTCGTTATCTTCGTCGTGGAAGTATTCTTCCACGTGCTCATTATCTTCGTCGTGGAAGTATTCTTCCACGTGTTTCTTATCTTCACCGTGGAAGTATCTCTTCCACGTGCTTCTTATCTTCGCCGTGGAAGTATCTCTTCCACGTGCTTTTTATCTTCGCCGTGGAAGTATCTCTTCCACGTTCTTATTATCTTCGCCGTGGAAGTATCTCTTCCACGTGCTTATTATCTTCGTCGTGGAAGTATCTCTTCCACGTGCTCGTTATCTTCGTCGTGGAAGTATTCTTCCACGTGCTCATTATCTTCGCCGTGGAAGTATTCTTCCACGTGCTCGTTATCTTCACCGTGGAAGTATTCTTCCACGTGTTTGTTATCTTCGCCGTGGAAGTATCTCTTCCACGTGCTTCTTATCTTCGCCGTGGAAGTATCTCTTCCACGTTCTTATTATCTTCGCCGTGGAAGTATCTCTTCCACATGCTTATTATCTTCCCCGTGGAAGTATCTCTTCCACGTGCTCGTTATCTTCGTCGTGGAAGTATTCTTCCACGTGCTCATTATCTTCGTCGTGGAAGTATTCTTCCACGTGTTTCTTATCTTCACCGTGGAAGTATCTCTTCCACGTGCTTCTTATCTTCGCCGTGGAAGTATCTCTTCCAAGTGCTCGTTATCTTCGTCGTGGAAGTATTCTTCCACGTGCTCGTAATCTTCGCCATGGAAGTATTCTTCCACGTGTTTCTTATCTTCGTCGTGGAAGTATCTCTTCCACGTGCTTATTATCTTCGCCGTGGAAGTATCTCTTCCACGTGCTTAGTATCTTCGCCGTGGAAGTATCTCTTCTACGTGCTCGTTATCTTCGCCATGGAAGTATTTTTCCACGTGCTCGTTATCTTCGCCGTGGAGGTATTCTTCCCCGTGTTTCTTATCTTCACCGTGGAAGTATCTCTTCCACGTGCTTCTTATCTTCGCCGTGGAAGTATCTCTTCCACGTGCTTATTATCTTCGCCGTGGAAGTATCTCTTCCACGTGCTTATTATCTTCGCCTTGGAAGTACCTCTTCCACGTGCTCGTTATCTTCACCGTGGAAGTATTCTTCCACGTGCTCGTTATCTTCGCCGTGGAAATATTCTTCCACGTGCTCGTTATCTTCGCCGTGGAAGTATTCTTCCACGTGTTTCTTATCTTCACCGTGGAATTATCTCTTCCATGTGCTTCTTATCTTCGTCGTGAAGTATCTCTTCTACGTGCTTATTATCTTCGCCGTGGAAGTATCTCTTCCACGTCCTTATTATCTTCGCCGTGGAAGTATCTCTTCCACGTGCTCGTTATCTTCGGCGTGGAAGTATTCTTCCATGTGCTCGTTATCTTCGCCGTGGAAGTATTCCTCCACGTGCTCGTTATCTTCGCCGTTGAAGTATTCTTCCACGTGTTTCTTATCTTCACCGTGGAAGTATCTTTTCCACGTGCTTCTTATCTTCGCCGTGGAAGTATCTCTTCCACGTGCTTATTATCTTCGCCGTGGAAGTATCTCTTCCGCGTGCTCGTTATCTTCGTCGTGGATGTATTCTTCCACGTTCTCGTTATCTTCACCGTATAAGTATTATTCCACGTGTTTCTTATCTTCGCCGTGGAAGTATCTCTTCCATGTGCTTCTTATCTTCGCCGTGGAAGTATCTCTTCCACGTTCTTATTATCTTCGCCGTGGAAGTATCTCTTCCACGTGCTTATTATCTTCGTCGTGGAAGTATCTCTTCCACGTGCTCGTTATCTTCGTCGTGGAAGTATTCTTCCACGTGCTCATTATCTTCGCCGTGGAAGTATTCTTCCACGTGTTTCTTATCTTCACCGTGGAAGTATCTCTTCCACGTGCTTCTTATCTTCGCCGTGGAAGTATCTCTTCCACGTGCTTATTATCTTCGCCGTGGAAGTATCTCTTCCACGTGCTCGTTATCTTCGTCGTGGACGTATTCTTCCACGTGCTCGTAATCTTCGCCGTGGAACTATTCTTCCACGTGTTTCTTATCTTCGTCGTGGAAGTATCTCTTCCACGTGCTTATTATCTTCGCCGTGGAAGTATCTCTTCTACGTGCTTAGTATCTTCGCCGTGGAAGTATCTCTTCTATGTGCTCGTTATCTTCGACATGGAAGTATTTTTCCACGTGCTCGTTATCTTCGTCGTGGAAGTATTCTTCCCCGTGTTTCTTATCTTCACCGTGGAAGTATCTCTTCCACGTGCTTCTTATATTCGCCGTGGAAGTATCTCTTCCACGTGCTTATTATCTTCGCCGTGGAAGTATCTCTTCCACGTGCTTATTATCTTCGCCTTGGAAGTGTCTCTTCCACGTGCTCTTTATCTTCGTCGTGGAAGTATTCTTCCACGTGCTCGTTATCTTCGCCGTGGAAGTATTCTTCCACGTGCTCGTTATCTTCGCCGTAGAAGTATTCTTCCACGTGTTTCTTATCTTCGACGTGGAATTATCTCTTCCACGTGCTTCTTATCTTCGCCGTGAAGTATCTCTTCCACGTGCTTATTATCTTCGCCGTGGAAGTATCTCTTCCACGTCCTTATTATCTTCGCCGTGGAAGTATCTCTTCCACGTGCTCGTTATCTTCGGCGTGGAAGTATTCTTCCACGTGCTCGTTATCTTCGCCGTGGAAGTATTCTTCCACGTGCTCGTTATCTTCGCCGTGGAAGTATTCTTCCACGTGCTCGTTATCTTCGCCGTTGAAGTATTCTTCCACGTGTTTCTTATCTTCACCGTGGAAGTATCTTTTCCACGTGCTTCTTATCTTCGCCGTGGAAGTATCTCTTCCACGTGCTTATTATCTTCGCCGTGGAAGTATCTCTTCCATGTGCTTATTATCTTCTCCGCGGAAGTATCTCTTCCACGTGCTCGTTATCTTCTCCGTGGAAGTATTCATCCACGTGCTCGTTATCTTCGCCATGGAAGTATTCTTCCACGTGCTCGTTATCTTCGCCGTGGAAGTATTCTTCCACGTGTTTCTTATCTTCGCCGTGGAAGTATCTCTTCCACGTGCTTCTTATCTTCGCCGTGAAGTATCTCTTCCACGTGCTTATTATCTTCCCCGTGGAAGTATCTCTTCCACGTCCTTATTATCTTCGCCGTAGAAGTATCTCTTCCACGTGCTCGTTATCTTCGGCGTGGAAGTATTCTTCCACGTGCTCGTTATCTTCGCCGTGGAAGTATTCTTCCACGTGCTCGTTATCTTCGTCGTGGAAGTATTCTTGCACGTGCTCGTTATCTTTGCCGTGGAAGTATTCTTCCACGTGCTTCTTATCTTCGCCGTGGAAGTATCTCTTCCACGTGCTTCTTATTTTCTCCGTGGAAGTATCTCTTCCACGTGCTTATTATCTTCGCCGTGGATGTATCTCTTCCGCGTGCTCGTTATCTTCGCCGTGGAAGTATTCTTCCAGGTGCTCGTTATCTTCACCGTGGAAGTATTATTCCACGTGTTTCTTATCTTCGCCGTGGAAGTATCTCTTCCACGTGCTTCTTATCTTCGTCGTGGAAGTATCTCTTCCACGTTCTTATTATCTTCGCCGTGGAATTATCTCTTCCACGTGCTTATTATCTTCGCCGTGGAAGTTTCTCTTCCACGTGCTCGTTATCTTCGTCGTGGAAGTATTCTTCCACGTGCTCGTTATCTTCGCCGTGGAAGTATTCTTCCACGTGTTTCTTATCTTCACCGTGGAAGTATCTCTTCCACGTGCTTCTTATATTCGCCGTGGAAGTATCTCTTCCACGTGCTTCTTATCTTCGCCGTGGAAGTATCTCTTCCACGTGCTCATTATCTTCGCCGTGGAAGTATTGTACCACGTGCTCGTTATGTTCGTCGTGGAAGTATTCTTCCACGTGTTCCTTATCTTCGCCGTGGAAGTATCTCTTCTACGTGCTTCTTATCTTCGTCGTGGAAGTATCTCTTCCACGTGCTTATTATCTTCGCCGTGGAGGTATCTCTTCCACGTTCTTTTTATCTTCGCCGTGGAAGTATCTCTTCCATGTGCTTATTATCTTCTCCGTGGAGGTATCTCTTCCACGTGCTTATTATCTTCGCCGTGGAAGTACTATTCCACGTGTTTCTTATCTTTTGTCGTGGAAGTATCTCTTCCACGTGCTTCTTATCTTCATTGTGTAAGTATCTCTTAAACGTTCTTATTATCTTTGCCGTGGAAGTATCTCTTCCACGTGCTTATTATCTTCGCCGTTGAAGTATCTCTTCTACGTGCTCGTTATCTTCTCCGTGGAAGTATTCTTCCACGTGCTCATTATCTTCGCCGTGGAAGTATTCTTCCACGTGTTTCTTATCTTCACCGTGGAAGTATCTCTTCCACGTGATTCTTATCTTAGTCGTGGAAGTATCTCTTCCACGTGCTTATTATCTTCGCCGTGGAAGTATCTCTTCCACGTGCTCGTTATCTTCGCCGTGGAAGTATTCTTCCACGTGCTCGTAATCTTCGCCGTGGAAGTATTCTTCCACGTGTTTCTTATCTTCGTCGTGGAAGTATCTCTTCCACATTCTTATTATCTTCGCCGTGGAAGTATCTCTTCCACGTGCTTATTATCTTCGCCGTGGAAGTATCTCTTCTACGTGTCCGTTATCTTCGCCATGGAAGTATTTTTCCACGTGCTCGTTATCTTCGCCGTGGAAGTATTCTTCCCTGTGTTTCTTATCATCACTGTGGAAGTATCTCTTCCACGTGCTTCTTATCTTCACCGTGGAAGTATCTCTTCCACGTGCTTATTATCTTCGCCGTGGAAGTATCTCTTCCACGTGCTTATTATCTTCGCCTTGGAAGTATCTCTTCCACGTGCTCGTTATCTTCGCCGTGGAAGTATTCTTCCACGTGCTCGTTATCTTCGCCGTGGAAGTATTCTTCCACGTGCTTCTTATCTTCGCCGTGGAAGTATCTCTTCCACGTGCTTCTTATTTTCGCCGTGGAAGTATCTCTTCCACGTGCTTATTATCTTCGCCGTGGAAGTATCTCTTCCGCGTGCTCGTTATCTTCGCAGTGGAAGTATTCTTCCACGTGCTCGTTATCTTCACCGTAGAAGTATTCTTCTACGTGTATCTTATCTTCGCCGTGGAAGTATCTCTTCCACGTGCTTCTTATCTTCGCCGTGGAAGTATCTCTTCCACGTTCTTATTATCTTCGCCGTGGAATTATCTCTTCCACGTGCTTATTATCTTCGCCGTGGAAGTATCTCTTCCACGTGCTCGTTATCTTCGCCGTGGAAGTATTCTTCCACGTGCTCGTTATCTTCGCCGTGGAAATATTCTTCCACGTGTTTCTTATCTTCACCATGGAAGTATCTCTTCCACGTGCTTCTTATCTTCGCCGTGGAAGTATCTTTTCCACGTGCTTATTATCTTCGTCGTGGAAGTATCTCTTCCACGTGCTCGTTATCTTCGCCGTGGAAGTATTCTTGCACGTGCTCATAATCTTCGCCGTGGAAGTATTCTTCCACGTGTTTCTTATCTTCGCCGTGGAAGTATCTCTTCCACGTGCTTCTTATCTTCGCCGTTTAAGTATCTCTTCCACGTGCTCGTTATCTTCACCGTGGTAGTATTGTTCCACGTGCTCGTTATGTTCGTCGTGGAAGTATTCTTCCACGTGTTCCTTATCTTCGTCGTGGAAGTATCTCTTCCACGTGCTTCTTATCTTCGCCGTGGAAGTATCTCTTCCACGTGCTTATTATCTTCGCCGTGGAGGTATCTCTTCCACGTGCTTATTATCTTCGCCGTGGAAGTATTATTCCACGTGTTTCTTATCTTTTACCGTGGAAGTATCTCTTCCACGTGCTTCTTATCTTCGTTGTGGAAGTATCTCTTCCACATGCTTATTATCTTCGCCATGGAAGTATCTCTTTCACGTGCTTATTATCTTCTCCGTGGAAGTATCTCTTCCACGTGCTTATTATCTTCGCTGTGGAAGTATCTCTTCCACGTGCTTATTATCTTCGTCGTGGAAGTATCTCTTCCACGTGCTTCTTATCTTCGCCTTGCTTCTTATCTTCGCCGTGGAAGTATCTCTTCCACGTGCTTCTTATCTTCGCCTTGGAAGTATCTCTTCCACGTGTTTCTTATCTTCACCATGGAAGTATCTCTTCCACGTGCTTCTTATCTTCGCTGAGGAAGTATCTCTTCCACGTGCTTATTATCTTCGCCGTGGAAGTATCTCTTCCACATGCTCGTTATCTTCGCCGTGGAAGTATTCATCCACGTGCTCGTTATCTTCGCCGTGGAAGTATTCTTCCACGTGCTCGTTATCTTCCTCGTGGAAGTATTCTTCCACGTGTTTCTTATCTTCGTCGTGGAAGTATCTCTTCCACGTGCTTCTTATCTTCGCCGTGAAGTATCTCTTCCACGTGCTTATTATCTTCGTCGTGGAAGTATCTCTTCCACGTCCTTATTATCTTCGCCGTGGAAGTATCTCTTCCACGTGCTCGTTATCTTCGGCGTGGAAGTATTCTTCCACGTGCTCGTTATCTTCGTCGTGGAAGTATTCTTCCACGTGCTCGTTATCTTCCCCGTGGAAGTATTCTTCCACGTGCTCGTTATCTTCGCCGTGGAAGTATTCTTCCACGTGCTTCTTATCTTCGCCGTGGAAGTATCTCTTCCACGTGTTTCTTATTTTCGCCGTGGAAGTATCTCTTCCACGTGCTTATTATCTTCGTCGTGGAAGTATCTCTTCCGCGTGCTCGTTATCTTCGCCGTGGAAGTATTCTTCCACGTGCTCGTTATCTTCACCGTGGAAGTATTCTTCCACGTGTTTCTTATCTTCGTCGTAGAAGTATCTCTTCCACGTGCTTCTTATCTTCGCCGTGGAAGTATCTCTTCCACGTTCTTATTATCTTCGCCGTGGAAGTATCTCTTCCACGTGCTTATTATCTTCCCCGTGGAAGTATCTCTTCCACGTGCTCGTTATCTTCGCCGTGGAAGTATTCTTCCACGTGCTCGTTATCTTCGCCGTGGAAGTATTCTTCCACGTGCTTCTTATCTTCGCCGTGGAAGTATCTCTTCCACGTGTTTCTTATTTTCTCCGTGGAAGTATCTCTTCCACGTGCTTATTATCTTCGCCGTGGAAGTATCTCTTCCGCGTGCTCGTTATCTTCGCCGTGGAAGTATTCTTCCACGTGCTCGTTATCTTCACCGTGGAAGTATTCTTCCACGTGTTTCTTATCTTCGCCGTGGAAGTATCTCTTCCACGTGCTTCTTATCTTCGCCGTGGAAGTATCTCTTCCACGTTCTTATTATCTTCGCCGTGGAAGTATCTCTTCCACGTGCTTATTATCTTCCTCGTGGAAGTATTTCTTCCACGTCCTTATTATCTTCGCCGTGGAAGTATCTCTTCCACGTGCTCGTTATCTTCGGCGTGGAAGTATTCTTCCACGTGCTCGTTATCTTCGCCGTGGAAGTATTCTTCCACGTGCTCGTTATCTTCGCCGTGGAAGAATTCTTCCACGTGCTCGTTATCTTTGCCGTGGAAGTATTCTTCCACGTGCTTCTTATCTTCGCCGTGGAAGTATCTCTTCCACGTGCTTCTTATTTTCTCCGTGGAAGTATCTCTTCCACGTGCTTATTATCTTCGCCGTGGAAGTATCTCTACCGCGTGCTCGTTATCTTCGCCGTGGAAGTATTCTTCCAGGTGCTCGTTATCTTCCCCGTGGAAGTATTATTCCACGTGTTTCTTATCTTCGCCGTGGAAGTATCTCTTCCACGTGCTTCTTATCTTCGTCGTGGAAGTATCTCTTCCACGTTCTTATTATCTTCGCCGTGGAATTATCTCTTCCACGTGCTTATTATCTTCGCCGTGGAAGTTTCTCTTCCACGTGCTCGTTATCTTCGTCGTGGAAGTATTCTTCCACGTGCTCGTTATCTTCGCCGTGGAAGTATTCTTCCACGTGTTTCTTATCTTCACCGTGGAAGTATCTCTTCCACGTGCTTCTTATCTTCGCCGTGGAAGTATCTCTTCCACGTGCTTATTATCTTCGCCGTGGAAGTATCTCTTCCACGTGATCGTTATCTTCGCCGTGGAATTATTCTTCCACGTGCTCTTAATCTTCGCCGTGGAAGTATTCTTCCACGTGTTTCTTATCTTCGCCGTGGAAGTATCTCTTCCACGTGCTTCTTATCTTCGTCGTGGAAGTATCTCTTCCACGTGCTCATTATCTTCGCCGTGGAAGTACTGTACCACGTGCTCGTTATGTTCGTCGTGGAAGTATTCTTCCACGTGTTCCTTATCTTCGCCGTGGAAGTATCTCTTCCACGTGCTTCTTATCTTCGCCGTGGAAGTATCTCTTCCACGTGCTTATTATCTTCGCCGTGGAGGTATCTCTTCCACGTGCTTTTTATCTTCGCCGTGGAAGTATCTCTTCCATGTGCTTATTATCTTCTCCGTGGAGGTATCTCTTCCACGTGCTTATTATCTTCGCCGTGGAACTACTATTCCACGTGTTTCTTATCTTTTGCCGTGGAAGTATCTCTTCCACGTGCTTCTTATCTTCATTGTGGAAGTATCTCTTAAACGTGCTTATTATCTTCGCCATGGAAGTATCTCTTCCACGTGCTTATTATCTTCTTCGTGGAAGTATCTCTTCCACGTGCTTATTATCTTCTCTATGGAAGTATCTCTTCCAGGTGCATATTATCTTCGTCGTGGAAGTATCTCTTCCACGTGCTTCTTATCTTCGCCGTGAAATTCTTCTTCCACGTGCTTCTTATCTTCGCCGTGGAAGTATCTCTTCCACGTGCTTCTTATTTTCGTCGTGGAAGTATCTCTTCCACATTCTTAGTATCTTCACCATGGAAGTATCTCTTCCACGTGCTCGTTATCTTCGCCGTGGAAGTATTCATCCACGTGCTCGTTATCTTCGCCGTGGAAGTATTCTTCCACGTGCTCGTTATCTTCGCCGTGGAAGTATTGTTCCACGTGTTTCTTATCTTCTCCGTGGAAGTATCTCTTCCACGTGCTTCTTATCTTCGCCGTGAAGTATCTCTTCCACGTGCTTATTATCTTCGTCGTGGAAGTATCTCTTTCACGTCCTTATTATCTTCGTTGTGGAAGTATCTCTTCCACGTGCTCGTTATCTTCGGCGTGGAAGTATTCTTCCACGTGCTCGTTATCTTCGTCGTGGAAGTATTCTTCCACGTGCTCGTTATCTTCGCCGTGGAAGTATTCTTCCACGTGCTCGTTATCTTCGCCGTGGAAGTATTCTTCCACGTGCTTATTATCTTCGCCGTGGAAGTATCTCTTCCACGTGCTTCTTATTTTCGCCGTGGAAGTATCTCTTCCACGTGCTTATTATCTTCGTCGTGGAAGTATCTCTTCCGCGTGCTCGTTATCTTCGCCATGGAAGTATTCTTCCACGTGCTCGTTATCTTCATCGTGGAAGTATTCTTCCACGTGTTTCTTATCTTCGCCGTGGAAATATCTCTTCCACGTGCTTCTTATCTTCGCCATGGAAGTATCTCTTCCACGTGCTTATTATCTTCGCCGTGGAAGTATTCTTCCACGTGTTTCTTATCTTCACCGTGGAAGTATCTCTTCCACGTGCTTCATATCTTCGTCGTGGAATTATCTCTTCCACGTGCTTATTATCTTCGTCGTGGAAGTATCTCTTCCACGTGCTCGTTATCTTCGCCGTGGAAGTATTCTTCCACGTGCGCGTTATCTTCGTCGTGGAAGTATTATTCCACGTGCTCGTTATCTTCGTCGTGGAAGTATTCTTCCACGTGTTTCTTATCTTCGCCGTGGAAGTATCTCTTCCACGTACTTCTTATCTTCGCCGTGGAAGTATCTCTTCCACTTGCTTATTATCTTCGCCTTGGAAGTATCTCTTCCACGTGCTCGTTATCTTCGCCGTGGAAGTATTCTTCCACGTGCTCGTAATCTTCGCCGTGGAAGTATTCTTCAACGTGTTTCTTATCTTCGTCGTGGAAGTATCTCTTCCTAGTGCTTCTTATCTTCGTCGTGGAAGTATCTCTTCCACGTGCTCGTTATCTTTGCCGTGGAACTATTCTTCCACGTGCTTGTTATCTTCGCCGTGGAAGTATTCTTCCACGTGTTCCTTATCTTCGCCGTGGAAGTATCTCTTCCACGTGCTTCTTATCTTCGCCGTGGAAATATCTCTTCCACGTCCTTATTATCTTCGTCGTGGAAGTATCTCTTCCACGTGCTTATTATCTTCGCCGTGGAAGTATCTCTTCCACGTGCTTATTATCTTCGCCGTGGAAGTATCTCTTCCACGTGCTTATTATCTTCGCCGTGGAAGTATTCTTCCACGTGTTTCTTGTCTTTTTCCGTGGAAGTATCTCTTCCAACTGCTTCTTATCTTCGCCGTGGAAGTATTCTTCAACGTGTTTCTTATCTTCGTCGTGGAAGTATCTCTTCCTAGTGCTTCTTATCTTCGTCGTGGAAGTATCTCTTCCACGTGCTTATTATCTTCTCCGTGGAAGTATCTCTTCCACGTGCTTATTATCTTCGTTGTGGAAGTATTCTTCCACGTGTTTCTAATCTTTTGCCGTGGAAGTATCTCTTCCACGTGCTTCTTATCTTTGTTGTGGAAGTATCTCTTCCACGTGCTTATTATCTTCGCCGTGGAAGTATCTCTTCCACGTGCTTATTATCTTCGCCGTTGAAGTATCTATTCCACGTGCTTATTATCTTCACCGTGGAAGTATCTCTTCCACGTGCTTATTATCTTCGCCGTGGAAGTATCTCTTCCTCGTGCTTCTTATCTTCGCCGTGGAAGTATTCTTCCACGTGCTTCTTATCTTCGGCGTGGAAGTATCTCTTCCACGTGCTTCTTATTTTCGCCGTGGAAGTATCTCTTCCACGTGCTTATTATCTTCGTCGTGGAAGTATCTCTTTCACGTCCTTATTATCTTCGTTGTGGAAGTATCTCTTCCACGTGCTCGTTATCTTCGGCGTGGAAGTATTCTTCCACGTGCTCGTTATCTTCGTCGTGGAAGTATTCTTCCACGTGCTCGTTATCTTCGCCGTGGAAGTATTCTTCCACGTGCTCGTTATCTTCGCCGTGGAAGTATTCTTCCACGTGCTTATTATCTTCGCCGTGGAAGTATCTCTTCCACGTGCTTCTTATTTTCGCCGTGGAAGTATCTCTTCCACGTGCTTATTATCTTCGTCGTGGAAGTATCTCTTCCGCGTGCTCGTTATCTTCGCCATGGAAGTATTCTTCCACGTGCTCGTTATCTTCATCGTGGAAGTATTCTTCCACGTGTTTCTTATCTTCGCCGTGGAAATATCTCTTCCACGTGCTTCTTATCTTCGCCATGGAAGTATCTCTTCCACGTGCTTATTATCTTCGTCATGGAAGTATCTCTTCCACGTGCTTGTTATTTTCGCCGTGGAAGTATCTCTTCCACGTGCTCGTTATCTTCGCCGTGGAAGTATTCTTCCACGTGCTCGTTATCTTCGCCGTGTAAGTATTCTTCCACGTGCTCGTTATCTTCGCCGTGGAAGTATTCTTCCACGTGTTTCTTATCTTCACCGTGGAAGTATCTCTTCCACGTGCTTCATATCTTCGTCGTGGAATTATCTCTTCCACGTGCTTATTATCTTCGTCGTGGAAGTATCTCTTCCACGTGCTCGTTATCTTCGCCGTGGAAGTATTCTTCCACGTGCTCGTTATCTTCGTCGTGGAAGTATTATTCCACGTGCTCGTTATCTTCGTCGTGGAAGTATTCTTCCACGTGTTTCTTATCTTCGCCGTGGAAGTATCTCTTCCACGTACTTCTTATCTTCGCCGTGGAAGTATCTCTTCCACTTGCTTATTATCTTCGCCTTGGAAGTATCTCTTCCACGTGCTCGTTATCTTCGCCGTGGAAGTATTCTTCCACGTGCTCGTAATCTTCGCCGTGGAAGTATTCTTCAACGTGTTTCTTATCTTCGTCGTGGAAGTATCTCTTCCTAGTGCTTCTTATCTTCGTCGTGGAAGTATCTCTTCCACGTGCTCGTTATCTTTGCCGTGGAACTATTCTTCCACGTGCTTGTTATCTTCGCCGTGGAAGTATTCTTCCACGTGTTCCTTATCTTCGCCGTGGAAGTATCTCTTCCACGTGCTTCTTATCTTCGCCGTGGAAATATCTCTTCCACGTCCTTATTATCTTCGTCGTGGAAGTATCTCTTCCACGTGCTTATTATCTTCGCCGTGGAAGTATCTCTTCCACGTGCTTATTATCTTCGCCGTGGAAGTATCTCTTCCACGTGCTTATTATCTTCGCCGTGGAAGTATTCTTCCACGTGTTTCTTGTCTTTTTCCGTGGAAGTATCTCTTCCAACTGCTTCTTATCTTCGCCGTGGAAGTATTCTTCAACGTGTTTCTTATCTTCGTCGTGGAAGTATCTCTTCCTAGTGCTTCTTATCTTCGTCGTGGAAGTATCTCTTCCACGTGCTTATTATCTTCTCCGTGGAAGTATCTCTTCCACGTGCTTATTATCTTCGTTGTGGAAGTATTCTTCCACGTGTTTCTAATCTTTTGCCGTGGAAGTATCTCTTCCACGTGCTTCTTATCTTTGTTGTGGAAGTATCTCTTCCACGTGCTTATTATCTTCGCCGTGGAAGTATCTCTTCCACGTGCTTATTATCTTCGCCGTTGAAGTATCTATTCCACGTGCTTATTATCTTCACCGTGGAAGTATCTCTTCCACGTGCTTATTATCTTCGCCGTGGAAGTATCTCTTCCTCGTGCTTCTTATCTTCGCCGTGGAAGTATTCTTCCACGTGCTTCTTATCTTCGGCGTGGAAGTATCTCTTCCACGTGCTTCTTATTTTCGCCGTGGAAGTATCTCTTCCACGTGCTTATTATCTTCGTCGTGGAAGTATCTCTTCCATCTGCTCGTTATCTTCGTTGTGGAAGTATTCTTCCACGTGCTCGTTATCTTTGTCGTGGAAGTATACTTCCACGTGCTCGTTATCTTTGTCGTGGAAGTATTCTTCCACGTGTTTCTTATCTACGCCGTGGAAGTATCTCTTCCACGTGCTTCTTATCTTCATCGTGGAAGTATCTCTTCCACGTGCTTATTATCTTCGCCGTGGAAGTATCTCTTCCACGTCCTTATTATCTTCTCCGTGGAAGTATCTCTTCCACGTGCTCGTTATCTTCGCCGTGGAAGTATTCTTCCACGTGCTCGTAATCTACGCCGTGGAAGTATTCTTCCACGTGTTTCTTATCTTCGCCGTGGAAGTATCTCTTCCACGTGCTTCTTATCTTCGCTGTGGAAGTATCTCTTCCAGGAGATCGTTATCTTCGCCGTGGAAGTATTCTTCCACGTGCTCGTTATCTTCGCCGTGGATGTATTCTTCCACGTGTTTCTTATCTTCGCCGTGGAAGTATCTCTTCCACGTGCTTCTTATCTTCGCCGTGGAAGTATCTCTTCCATGTGCTTCTAATCTTCGCCGTGGAAGTATCTCTTCCACGTGCTTATTATCTTCGCCGTGGAAATATCTCTTCCACGTGCTTATTATCTTCGTCGTGGAAATATCTCTTCCACGTGCTTATTATCTTCGCCGTGGAAGTATCTCTTCCACGTGCTTATTATCTTCGCCGTGGAAGTATCTCTTCCACGTGCTTATTATCTTCGTCGCGCAAGTATCTCTTCTACGTGTTTCTTATCTTCGTCGTGGAAGTATTCTTCCACGTGCTTCTTATCTTCGCCGTGGAAGTATCTCTTCCACGTGCTCATTATCTTCGCCGTGGAAGTATTCTTCCACGTGCTTCTTATCTTCGCCGTGGAAGTATCTCTTCCACGTGCTCATTATATTCGCCGTGGAAGTATCTCTTCCACGTGCTCATTATTTTCGACGTGGAAGTATTCTTCCGCGGCGCATTGTTATCTTTAGTGAGAATCAGCTGCTGATCAAAATTCTCTACTCATAAACTCTCCATGGCCATCTTTAACAACCCCCTTGTAGGAAATTTGAAGTGACCACTGATGGAATGAATCAGATATACCAAATGTGAAACTGAATAAAAATCCTTCGATCTTGTGACTTAAGCTTGCATTATTGTTGAATGAAGAACGATGAAGAAATCTCTAAGTACCCAATATATTACTAAAGAAGTATAAAAGCACAACACCTCTTGAAATTATCCACATCGACTATGCGTGTGACACTGAGTACAACAATGTAGCTCCTTTAAGTGATAGTTATCCAAGTCATCAACTAACCACCCCGAACCCGGAAACTAGATAAACAAGTCTTCATTCTATGATTAAGCACGAACAAGTTATCTTTCAAAGATAAAATAAGTGCACGCCTTCGAAAAATCCGTCTTCAACTTCAAATAAGAATACCCGATCAAAAAATCCGTAGCCACTTAAAATATAGCCATTTGTCTTGGTCTCATCAAAAATAAAACTTGTCACTTTATCTCGTCAATTGTCATTAGCCGAGGACAGAACCATTAATCAACAAATATAAAAATTAACTTAAAAGTTAATTTTCAAATATATGGAAATAATAACCCATCAATTCAATCCGTCCTTTTGGTTACGCATGAGGTACATCAAATGGGTCCATTAAGACATGCAATATACGTGTATGATTATACAATATCAGCCAAAATCAATCCAAATGCATACACTAGATTGACAAAAGTAGTCAAGTCTGAGAATAAAATTCAATTTGACAAAGGTCCACGTAAAATCAAAGTTGGGCCACTAATTAGTCCATATCATGTTTAGTTGAGAAAGGGCTCGACCCAAGTGAATTCCAGGTCCATCTTAGGGAGGGATTATAAATAAGTACTCAAACCCTAACCTCACGTATCATAAACCTAATCACATATCATATTTTCCTCCGCCTCTTCATCTCTCCATCTCAAATTAACAGCCACCAACTCCATAGAAAGCTCCGTCTCATTTCTTACCATTTCCAAAAACTCATCCGTACCTAATCTCATCTTCTGCACTTCCATCATCACTCGAGCCAAACAAATACATAATTAGATTTTCATTTGACTGAAACAAATATAACTCTCCTTTATTGTGACAACCCTGGTTTTGAGGTTCGTCACTTAGTTTTATTTTGAGCTAGTTACGTGTGTTTATGTGCTAATTGGTGTGTATAGATTGTGGTTTGGATATCGTTTCCGGTACGGGGTACCTTGTGAGCGAAACGATGTGTGATGATTTCATGTTCATGAGTTGACAATGTAGTGACTATGAAATGAGATGGTGTTATTTGGTGGTTTTAAGTATACGTATATGTATTATAGAAAATCGTATTTTTACGATTTACGGTTTAGCATTTAGAGGTCTCGGATGAGGTAATTAATCATATGGATATTTTTAGGGATGGTTTTAAGTCATTTAGGACTTAGTTATAAAGTTTATTTCAAAATTTGAGATTTTTTTTAAAAGTGTATTTTACGTCTTTTACGGTAAAACGCGTAAATTTGACTAGTTTTACGGTTTTGGGGTTTTGGAGGCTTTAGGAGCTGAAATAAATTAAGGTAAATTAAGGTAATATTATTAATACATATATTAATAATAAAAATAAAAAAACGAAATTAAGGAGGGTTTAAGTCGGTTTTGGACGCAAGAAAAGAAAAGAATAGGGAAAAAAAAAGGGAACCGGGCTTTTGGAATGGGCCAAGGACTTGTTAGGAAACTATATAAATACTTTTTATTAACCAAAACAATTCATAAAATCCCTGGAGATCAAGTTTTAGTCGGCATCAATGGTGGTTTTAGGGTTCTTCATTAATTTTTTCTTCTTTCAAAAATTCTAAGGTAAAATCTTTAATACTCTTTTTAATTAAATTGTTTTAATTCTTTCTCAATCATCTTATGATGGATTTAGGTTAGGGTTTAAATAAGAATCTGTATTTTAATGATAACATAATGATTAGATGGTTTAGGGCTTGTAATTAATGGGGTTATGGGTAATTAATTAGGTTAATTTGATTAAACCCGTTTTTAAAAACTGGGCAGAATTTTGAGTCAATTGTTTTGATCATATTGGGAGTTCTACAAACTCTTATTTTGCGATCCAAGTATCCCTGAAAAGGTAATTGAAGTGGCTTTCCAATTCAAGAAACTAGAACTAAATTGGAGGTCGGGAAGTAGGTCAAAAACAGGTTACAACAGTCGGAGGTCAATACAGTTTTGAATTCAGCCTGTTTTCTTTTTAAGTTTTGGGTTGTTTGGGGTACTTAGGGTTGCATTGGGATCTTCTCACAAACATGAGAGATGGTTTATATATTTTAGTAAGTATCTGCACTTGGGCTAAGGTTGTGGTTTAGGGTAAGACCCCTTAATTGTAACAAACTTTTTGTATGTTTAAAATCAGGAAATCTGGAATGACAAAAGTATATATATATATATCGGGGCCTTAACAGTAGCTTTAAGGTTAGGGCAAGTGGGAGGTGTTAGCTAACATATGTAAGGGTATGAATATTTCTTTTTTAGAGTTCATGGGTATGTTTAAGGGGGAGATCGACCCATAGTTTAAGGTATGAAAAACGGGACTGTTTTTGGTAAAAATGTTAACGGGATGTGTTATGAAGTAAAATGAGTTAAGGGCTTTATAGAGGGGTGTAATGAGATGCTTAGAGCATATATATGAGGTATATATATGGGAGAAGGTTAGATGTCCATCATAGGTTGATGAGCCATTTTAGTGTTTGGTTTATGTTTTGATTGTGTGTTTTTGGTTGTTAGTTTTTTGCTAGTGCGCGGATGTTTGGGGAAGCTCAATCAGGTGAGTTTCATAGTCCCATGTTTAATGTTAATTTTGACTTCCAAATGGGATGGAAGAGACACTGTGTTGAGTTATTTTCTAAATTGATGTTGTGAATGTGTTTGTCATTTGAGATGGACTTGTGTGTACATTATGTGATTAACTGCTATATGATTTTTGATTGTGTATGATTTGGATCGGGGGACACGTGCCGTCTCAGTTATTGTGGTTTGACAAGGTAGTGGCCTTGTGGTTTGACAAGGTAGTGGCCTTGTGGTTTGACAAGGTAGTGGCCTTGTGGTTTGACAAGGTAGTGGCCTTGTGGTTTGTCAAGGTAGTGGCCTTAGGATAGGTACATAGTGTGATCATCTATGGTACCATGATGTTGTTTGGCAAGGTAGGAGCCTTGGATTGGTTTGGTATGATTAATCTTGATTGATAGTTGTTAATGCATATTTGTAACACATTGTCCATATTTTATTGTATTGATGGTTGTTGTTCATAGCTTATAACTATTTTGGCGTTGGAGTCTAAACCTATGACTCTCACCAACTTTATGTTGACGTGTTTTAGTGTCTCTTTCAGGTGTGTATGTGGTTAAGCGTGAGGATAGAAGTGGCTAGACTTGGATGCATTAGGATTGCATATAGAAGGAGATCACCGTTCCTTCTTAGTTTTCCTTTATGTTTTTTTGAATAAGTGATACTGTTGGCACCTATATGTTTGTTTTGTTTGTATTATTTGTTTGTCTTGGGTAAGAGGTAGGACTGTTACCTACTTACCTAGACTCCTGCATGTTGAGATATTGTCATGACATTTGTGTCGCCATTTATGACATTTCTTATATCATTTAGTTATCTCTATAGACACGCTATTGTTGTGATGATATCCATACGTCGTGCCCCATATTCCGCCGTGGTGGGGTGTGACAGAATGGTATCAGAGCCAATGGTTACAGAGAATTAGGTTGCCTAGTCGCGTAGCCTAGTCTATAGCTTAAGGGTCCCTACATATAGGCGTCATAGGAGTATGTGTGCATTTTACATAAATTGATGTGTTGGGATGTTATTTATTGCGATGTTTTGACTAGTATGAATTGAACCATAGTAAGTTCATACTTAGCCACATGTTATTTTCTTTTCGGGTTGTGACTAGGGCGGGTTGAACCATAATCGTCCACGCTAGTCATTGTCGTATTTTGCTTAAATTGTACATTATAGTACATAATTTGGTACATGGTAGTTTCTATCTTTTGTCGAGTTATTTTACATACCTGAGGTATGTTACTTTTTCTTTTGATGTTTAAGTCATGTTCCCTAAGAATCGTGTGGTGGTTCGAGTTACTAGGAGTACATGGGTAGGAAGGATTTTAAGTTGTTTCCACTCTTATGGGCGACATGACTTATATCTCATTATGTTTTCGTTTTGGATTTAGTCTAGGCTGTTTAAGCTAGACTATGGATTTTTGTATTCCAAGAGTTTTATTATGTTATTTTTATAGATTGAGTTTTGTATCTTATTGGTTATGTGGTTATGAGCTTATGTGAGTAGATGGATCTATGTGTTATATGTTGTATTGATTCTTATAAGTGTCATCATAGGAGGGAGTGCATTGGGGAAAGGGTAATTGTATAAGTATGGTGGCCAACATAGTTATACAAGTACCACAACTTCAATGGGTTCCCAAGTATGGTTGCATGAAAGAGGGTTAGTACATGCTTGTATATGATGAGATGTAGAATTTGGGTATACGTATTATATATGAGTTTATGTAATGGCTACCTACGATATGGCTATTGTTATTTTTGTGTTATATGTTTTGGGTTATAGATGTGTTGTGTGATTTTGGGGTTACACGATATGGTTTGGTTTTGGAGGTGGGCTTTATGCCTTGTTGTGGCACGGTGAGATGGTGATTACTCGTATGGAAAAAACGAGCGTATAAAGCGATGGATTGACTTACGTGTATGATAACGAGTATGTTTGGGGGATTCAATAGTTATACATATGCGGATGTATATATACTACTATGTGTTAAGTTATGGTATATGGTCGTTCACAAGTTATTATAGCTTGAACGTACCTTGTGTTTGTTCGTGTTTTATGGTGCTGGAGTTTGGTGGAGTTTCAACGACGTTTTGAATCTTTTGAACTATGTCTTGTAGCGTATTCTTTGAGTTTCGTATTTCACGTGTACATTTTAAAACGGTGTTCTTGGTTTTAAGTCTATTGAAATAACCTGGGATTTCTTTTGAGATAATGAAATCTTTTGTGTTGAGTCTTACATTTCTTTTGGTTGGTATATGGAAAAAGGGGACTTGGAAATCTAGTATAGGGTTAGATAGTTGGTCGTATTCGGTAAAATAAGGGTAAGGTGTTGGGGTCGTGTTTGAAACAAGATGTAACATAAGATTTCTTTTTAGTCAATACTTATTTATTTCAAATTCTAAGACTTTCTTTAATATAAAGCGAAGTAAAATTTCTTTCTACTTACATAGTTTATATAATTGGGTTTAACCGATTCACGTCATTTATAATTATTAATACAAGGTTAAATTGAGTTTATGAAGATTTCACATACAATTTTATCTTTCATTAATATAAAACTGTTTTGGTCATAACTTGTTCGTTTTTAAAGCTTTTTGGATGATTCAAAAGCCTAAAATTATGTACTCGGAACGTACTTTTCAAATATTCAGAATGTATATTAATGGGAGGTCAGTATCTTGGCCGAAATTATTGTACAAGTGTCGGGTTAAAGGTTGAGTTTTAAATAGTAGTTTATTTTTATGATTTGGGATGCACGGGATACCTAGTCTTTGAGTTGAGTTTTGAGTTCGTCAAGAGGGTTGTTTGTAGATTGTTTGAGTCACATAGATGTGGGAGATAATAATTAAAAAAAAAGAAGATATATATTCTTTTGGAAAAGTCGATCTTTTGCACGGTTTAAATAATATGTCGCGGGGCGTAATATGTTTGGTTGCCATTGGGTGTTTCTTGGATTATTTTTCGTTGTCATGGGTCATTTGAATTGATACACGTTTTGGGTTTGAGTTTTCTTTCGAGTCTCATGGTTTTGACTTGTTTTAATTGGTGCACGTGAAATGTCGTTAGTTATCCGTTGGTTTGATTCGTTGATCGTATCTGATGGATTCAGGATGTAGTTTTGGTTTCGTATTGTTCGGGAGCGTTGAGGTAGTCGTATGAAATACTTGGTCGCGCCTACACGCTTAAGTAGGTTACCATAATAAAACGGTCGAAATACCCTTAGTGGGGAGGAAAGAAGTTCGTAGACGAACTAGTGTGGTCATGAGGTCTCTTAGGAGTACCAAGGAGATGAATAGAGATTTGTGGGATATTAGCACAAGTAACGCGCCATAGAGAGTGTTGTAAGGGAAAGTAATACCTCAAAGGTATTTATGATTGTTCGTAGGGCATGTAAGTTTTCCAAAAATTTCCTGAAATTTAGTAGGTTTGCCTATTACTGTGAGGTAGAACCATAAATAGAGCAAGTAGGAGAAGTGAGAGGAGTTGTAGTTAGTGCCCTTCTAAGGCAAATCATTGATGGAGTGATTTAGAAAAAAACAAGAGCTGTTAGAGATTGCAAGGAATGCCGGATAAAAGTTGAGTTGCTTAGTAGTAGATTGGATGTGGAAAGAGGTTGAGTGGTCTGATGAGAGGAAGTACCGGTCTTTTAAGATGCGTGTAGAATTTTGCAAGTAGAACGAGGTAGGAATTTATTCGTATTGCCGCTAAGAGAGGGTGCAAGGAGGACATAGTTGAAACTGCTAAGGATGTTGTATGAACGCTTTGGGTTTACGGTTATGTATTTGGCTTCACCAAAGCACTAGCGGTTTTCATGGTGTCAATGAACCAAGTGTGCATGAACGTGTATAAACGAGTTGTCATCGGGAGCGTCGACGACATCTTGAACTACTCAAATCTGAGAAGGAGGGTGAGGCGAATTATGTCTTGGTTTTGGAGTGGAGTTATACGTGAGATTTTCGAGTGTGAGTTTTTAGTATTAAGTTTACCATGATGAGTAGTTAGAGATGATGGCGTATCATGGAACCAGCAAAGGGCGAAGTGAAGAAGATGAGGAACCGTTTTGGAGACTGAAGAAGTGGATTGGATAATGAGCCGATCTTGGCATTATCGGAAGGACTGGATGAATTCGCGAAGCATGACGATACGTGGAGCAAGGATTTGGACGCGTACGAGGACGAGAAAGAAAGGCGATCGCTTATACGTTGCAGGAACTGCAGATTTGCAAGAACTAATGGATATGTGAAAGACCGCCATAGGTCACTTTGTAAGGAGATTGGAATTTTTAAGTAGCTTGGGGTACAGACTGAAGGGAGTTGATGAACATGATTGGATATGAGTATATCCAGCGAACTGGAAAAAGGATAGGCAAGTGAGATATTTATACAACCTTCGGAGTTACACTGAGGGCATGAGTGATTGATAAGAGGGAGTTAGGAAACTCATTAGCGATGGCTGAGTTTTTCGTATAATGATAGTTATCATACTAGAAGTCGATAAATGCCATTTGAGGCACTATATGAAAGGATAGGGTGAGTTGTCCCCATGGTGGACTAGAATTGGTAAAAGAGGCTACCAATGCGGTAATGATGTAGAAAGGGGGAAACCACTAGAGTTAGTGACAAAGTTATGTAGAGAGTTTCACCCATAGTAGCAGGTGGTATGTTTTGGTAAAATGGAAGAGTTGATGTAGAGTTTTGTAGGTCCATTTATGATCTTTGTAAAGATCGGACCATTAGCTTATGAGCATAGAATTACCTGGGGGAAATGAGTTGTATACATGATACATTTCATGGATTGGGATTAGTAAAGGTTGTTTGAGAATGCATTTTGCATGTACGGTTATTCGGGACTGGTGTTAATGAGAGTCTTTGTTTTATCAAAGAGTCATCTGTGAGATTTGTTGACTGTGAGGTCGAGAGTTTGGCAATGAGTTTAATTATTTTTGGGTTGTATACATGGTATTTTGAAACTTGAACTGAAGTTCACATGGATATGAGAGGAGTTCGTTTAGAACAAGTATCCTCATGTGATTTGTTGTTGGTGTGTTTGATCCTAAGGAGTAAATCTCGGGACGAGATTTTTATTAGGAGGGAGTGATGTGACAACCCTGGTTTTGAGGTTCGTCACTTAGTTTTATTTTGAGCTAGTTACGTGTCTTTACGTGTTTATGTGCTAATTGGTGTGTATAGATTGTGGTTTGGATATCGTTTCCGGTACGGGGTACCTTGTGAGCGAAACGATGTGTGATGATTTCATGTTCATGAGTTGACAATGTAGTGACTATGAAATGAGATGGTGTTATTTGGTGGTTTTAAGTATACGTATATGTATTATAGAAAATCGTATTTTTACGATTTACGGTTTAGCATTTAGAGGTCTCGGATGAGGTAATTAATCATATGGATATTTTTAGGGATGGTTTTAAGTCATTTAGGACTTAGTTATAAAGTTTATTTCAAAATTTGAGATTTTTTTTAAAAGTGTATATTTTACGTCTTTTACGGTAAAACGCGTAAATTTGACTAGTTTTACGGTTTTGGGGTTTTGGAGGCTTTAGGAGCTGAAATAAATTAAGGTAAATTAAGGTAATATTATTAATACATATATTAATAATAAAAATAAAAAAACGAAATTAAGGAGGGTTTAAGTCGGTTTTGGACGCAAGAAAAGAAAAGAATAGGGAAAAAAAGGAAAAAGGGAACCGGGCTTTTGGAATGGGCCAAGGACTTGTTAGGAAACTATATAAATACTTTTTATTAACCAAAACAATTCATAAAATCCCTGGAGATCAAGTTTTAGTCGGCATCAATGGTGGTTTTAGGGTTCTTCATTAATTTTTTCTTCTTTCAAAAATTCTAAGGTAAAATCTTTAATACTCTTTTAATTAAATTGTTTTAATTCTTTATCAATCATCTTATGATGGATTTAGGTTAGGGTTTAAATAAGAATCTGTATTTTAATGATAACATAATGATTAGATGGTTTAGGGCTTGTAATTAATGGGGTTATGGGTAATTAATTAGGTTAATTTGATTAAACCCGTTTTTAAAAACTGGGCAGAATTTTGAGTCAATTGTTTTAATCATATTGGGAGTTCTACAAACTCTTATTTTGCGATCCAAGTATCCCTGAAAAGTTAATTGAAGTGGCTTTCCAATTCAAGAAACTAGAACTAAATTGGAGGTCGGGAAGTAGGTCAAAAACAGGTTACAACAGTCGGAGGTCAATACAGTTTTGAATTCAGCCTGTTTTCTTTTTAAGTTTTGGGTTGTTTGGGGTACTTAGGGTTGCATTGGGATCTTCTCACAAACATGAGAGATGGTTTATATATTTTAGTAAGTATCTGCACTTGGGCTAAGGTTGTGGTTTAGGGTAAGACCCCTTAATTGTAACAAACTTTTTGTATGTTTAAAATCAGGAAATCTGGAATGACAAAAGTATATATATATATATATCGGGGCCTTAACAGTAGCTTTAAGGTTAGGGCAAGTGGGAGGTGTTAGCTAACATATGTAAGGGTATGAATATTCCTTTTTTAGAGTTCATGGGTATGTTTAAGGGGGAGATCGACCCATAGTTTAAGGTATGAAAAACGGGACTGTTTTGGGTAAAAATGTTAACGGGATGTGTTATGAAGTAAAACGAGTTAAGGGCTTTATAGAGGGGTGTAATGAGATGCTTAGAGCATATATATGAGGTATATATATGGGAGAAGGTTAGATGTCCATCATAGGTTGATGAGCCATTTTAGTGTTTGGTTCATGTTTTGATTGTGTGTTTTTGGTTGTTAGCTTTTTGCTAGTGCGCGGATGTTTGGGGAAGCTCAATCAGGTGAGTTTCATAGTCCCATGTTTAATGTTAATTTTGACTTCCAAATGGGATGGAAGAGACACTGTGTTGAGTTATTTTCTAAATTGATGTTGTGAATGTGTTTGTGATTTGAGATGGACTTGTGTGTACATTATGTGATTAACTGCTATATGATTTTTGATTGTGTATGATTTGGATCGGGGGACACGTGCCATCTCAGTTATTGTGGTTTGACAAGGTAGTGGCCTTGTGGTTTGACAAGGTAGTGACCTTGTGGTTTGACAAGGTAGTGGCCTTGTGGTTTGACAAGGTAGTGGCCTTGTGGTTTGTCAAGGTAGTGGCCTTGGGATAGGTACATAGTGTGATCATCTATGGTACCATGATGTTGTTTGGCAAGGTAGGAGCCTTGGATTGGTTTGGTATGATTAATCTTGATTGATAGTTGTTAATGCATATTTGTAACACATTGTCCATATTTTATTGTATTGATGGTTGTTGTTCATAGCTTATAACTATTTTGGCGTTGGAGTCTAAACCTATGACTCTCACCAACTTTATATTGACGTGTTTTAGTGTCTCTTTCAGGTGTGTATGTGGTTAAGCGTGAGGATAGAAGTGGCTAGACTTGGATGCATTAGGATTGCATATAGAAGGAGATCCCCGTTCCTTCTTAGTTTTCCTTTATGTTTTTTTGAATAAGTGATACTGTTGGCACCTATATGTTTGTTTTGTTTGTATTAATTGTTTGTCTTGGGTAAGAGGTAGGACTGTTACCTACTTACCTAGACTCCTGCATGTTGAGATATTGTCATGACATTTGTGTCGCCATTTATGACATTTCTTATATCATTTAGTTATCTCTATAGACACGCTATTGTTGTGATGATATCCATACGTCGTGCCCCATATTCCGCCGTGGTGGGGTGTGACATTTATCCATCAATCACGAAACCCACATGCAACTAGAATACTGTGTATCATCTCACCACGCGTGAAATGACCCCTTTAATTCGTTTTTGGCAGTAAACAAGAGATCTTAACAGATTTGTTTAGCCACAGGTGAAATCAAGTAAAGTCACGAAGTGACAGCTCTACAAGATCCGTTAAGGGTCTCGGGTAGGTGTAATGATCTTTTGCATGTTTGAGTCAATTGAATAAAAGGAGAACGGATAACATAGTTGTTATACGGTTTCCTTTATGTTCGAAAATTAAATGATGGATGAACCATACATGGATCTGTGACGAATCTAGTTCTAATTGTATAAGATCTATCATCTGAATAGATCTATAAGAATAGAACCAAAGCATAGATCTTTTTATTTATTGATGTAATTAAGTCCCGAGTCTTGGTTTATGATAGTGGTGAGTAGTGCGAGTTGTGATGATGGGTTAGAGATGAAGGGAACTTATATCGAGTCGGTTTTGATGGTGTTGAAAAATGACGTTGGATAATGTGCAGTTATGGTTTAGACTTGGTTTTTGGGTCTCAGTAAGTTTATACACTACATGGACTCATTTTTCTTTTTTGTAAAACTGTCACAAATTCATTCTTCCTCAACCATTTCAATGTATTTATTTTAAACCCATCACAAGTTAAGATTGAGTCATCACAATACTTAAAAAAAAATAAAGCCATCGCAGTCTAGTAAACATCATACCCATCGCAGTATAAAACATAGGGCCATTGTAGTCTACTTCCACACCCATCGCAACAAGATGTGCCCCATCGCGATGGTATCCATCGCAATGGTTCCATCGCAATGGGCCATCGGAATGAACCATCGCAACAGACCATCACGGTGAGCCATCAGAATGGCTCCATCGTAAGTCTTCCATCGCAATCAATGTGATCGTAACATTAAGCTGGAATCTTATCCAAAAGTACTTTTTCCTGAATTTCAGGATCTTGCTTTTTCTGGGTTCATCTTCATCATAAAAAATGAGAACAAAGGAGAACCCAAAAAAACCCATAGACAACCAGAAAACCCAGAAATGATAGTACCAGATATGAACTCATGACATAGATTGAACCAAAACAATGAGACGGTGATATGAAAAATGTGGACATATGACAAGACCACTTGAGACATAATATCAGCGTGAAATTACCCAATGTGACTGTTGACAAAAGAATGATACCCGAGACAAAAATTTATAACATATTGAGACAAAAAAATTAACCACCTAAGAAATTTTTGTAACAAAAAATGTTGAACAGATATTTGTGAAAAAAAATGTTAAATAGATTTTTTACACTAAAAATACTATCAATAATGAAACACGCAAATTGAAGGATTGAACCGAAGCTCTGATACCAATTGTAGGTTTGCAATATTAAGGATCCGGTGGTCTAGGTGGGTGGTGGAAGGTGTTGGCAGCCATGGATGAAGTAGAGAGGTTGTGTGTGAAAGAAAAGAGAAAAGTTTAATTAAAGTGAAAAGAAAACAAACAACAACCCCCTCCTTGGAAGCCTTGGAGGGGTATATATAGTCACACACGTATAAACAATACATAGTTGCCTAATCTAGTCCCTACGTGTGTGACTATGATAACTAATGGAAATTCTTAAATGTCGTCACATAAAGTGAATTTCAAACAACCTTGCATGCTTTGATGACACGCCATAATTATCTTGTGATATTCCATTTGTCAAAATGAGGTGTTACATTATCTGAGTGATTTTATTGGCTTATTTAGGCTTATACTTGCTTATTCTCACCTCCTCATCAACCAACGTTGATGAGGTTGTATTGTCCAAAAGAATTAAAAAAACAGAAAGTGCACATAGCTCAGCTCGAACCCTCGACCCCTCGCTGGGGGAATAAGGGATTGTACCGGTGTGCTAGGGACTTGTTCTTGTTAACATTTCCCCTGATTTAGTTAGAACCATTCTTCCATTTAATTTTCCAATAATATTATAGGCTTACTTTGTTCAGCTTTTTCTTTCTATATATTTTTCATAGCTTCTTATTGTTTAGGATTTTTTTGTAAAAATTTAGATTTTTCCCTTTTCTTATTCTATTTTTTATCTTTATTTTATTTATTATTTTTAGAAAATGATTTAAAAATATAAAAAATAGATTTTATTTTTTTAGAAAAATACTTTTTAGTTTTATAAAAATATAATTAAGGTTTACAAAGAATAAAAACTTAGATTGGGCTTTTTATTGATTTATTTGATTTTTAAAGCTTTAATTAGTTTTAAAAATTAAATATTAATTATTTTTAAAAGTTACAAAAGTTATATTGATTTTTATGTCTTAGTTACATTTTTTTAGGATTTATTTGCAAGTTTTTAGGATTTTTTAAATGTAGTCGATTTTTATGTCTCGATTCGCGTGTAACGCGTTTTCGTATTAGTTTAATTGTAGCGAAATCCGTCTTTCATTTTATTTTCTTCTAATTCTAAAAGCGTAATTAATCCAAAAACCTTTCTAACTGGCTCATAAACACAATAGCTCCTCAGAGAACGAACTTAATTAGTCGAGCATTTACATTTTTCCTAAAACGTAGTGTTTAATACTTGTTGGAAATACGTTTTTATGTATTTAGAAAGGATCGGTCACTCCAACTAGATATACGTAGTATGGGCTCGTGATCCAATATGTAAACAATATAGCCCATCAAACCCACATGTAGGGTGGGCTATATATACCCCCCTCCTAGCATGTTAGGAGGGGTTGGTCATTAGTTGTTGATTCATATTTCACTCAATACATCTTTCTTTCTCTAATTCTCTCCTTTCTCTCTCTACTTTCTCTCTCTAGTTCTTCATCTCCCTCTCTCTTTTAGATCAATCAAACACTTGTACAATCGTAAGAAACTAAGGACCTACAATTGGTATCAAGAGCCATGGATGATTAGGTTGTTCTTGTGTTTGTTCATCATTGATTTGTGGGTTTTGATTTAAAATGATTTGATTCAAAAAAAATTTGTGTTTTTTATGGTTTAATCTTTCTAGAAATCATCTACATAGTTGTGGTAGTGATTTTGGGGATTTGTTTTGGTTAAAACACGAAAAAGTTAGAATTCTTGGATTGATTTTTGTGTATAAATTACAAGTGTTTGAATTTTTTTGGTATAATTCGGAATAAGAGGGTTTACATATTTCGAATAGTATTTCAGTCCAATATTCTGAATTAAGATCTTTACACATTCCGACTTATTTTTTTCCCTCCAAAATGAGACTTATATTCCGACTTATTTCATAAAAACGATTCCGACTTATTTTTTTGTCACATTCCAAACTAATCTTTTGTCATATTCTGAAATAAGTTTTTCTTCCCTCCAAAAAATTGTCATATTCCGAATTAACATCTGATAAATCATTCCAAACTAACTTTTTGTCATATTCCGAACTCAGTTTTTCTTCCCTCCAAAAATAAAATTGTCACACATTCTGACTTATTATTTTTCTTCCCTCCAAAATTTCCTCTCATTCTGACTTATTTTCTGATAAATCTCCATGTTCCGAATAATGTCTTTATTTCACATTCCGACCTATATTTTGATTTCATATTCCGACTTAATTTTTTTCCATATTCCGAATAATGCTCAGAATCTATATTCAGACTTATGTGTAAAGTTTTCTATTCCGACTTATCATCTTGTTCTGGATTTCGACTTATAAATTTTTAACAGTCCAATAAGCCACACCAAGACTATAGACTCACCAACACTCCACAAAGACTAAAAAAACCAACAGACTCGATTCAAACGTAGACTCGACCACAAAGACTCAAGACTGACACAAACACTCGACACATAAACAACCTCAAACTAGAACTCTCGACACACTAGACACGCACACAAACTCACACACAAACTCATTCTCGATCCATAATAGACTCCACCAAGTCTCGACCTAAACTCAAAGTCTCGACTCGACTGAACACAAACACATTCCAACGACTCGAAAAAAACCTCTCACCCATTTCGACTCGGCACTACAACAAATCAGTATTCCAAAAACCTCACCCATTTCGACTCGACGTAACACACATCAATATTACAAAAGCCTCAACACAGACTCGACTCGAATCAACAAAAGTGACTCAACCCAAACCACTACTCACCACAAACAATTCTCTTTCGACTCAAAACACACCACCTGACCAGACTCGAAAATATAACCAAACACAGACTCCAAAACAGACTTGACCACTCCAAAATCAACACTGGTCTCAGATTTCTTTCGTGTAATGACATGCATGTCGAGATCCTTTAGAGATCTATATTCACGAACATATTCATCACAGATTCGTATGAAGTGTTAAAAGTTTTTTTTATTTTCGAAATTAAAGAGTGAATTATAATAATTATGTTATATTCACATGATTCTTTGTTTCGATTTAAAAAAATCAAACTAATTAAACACGAAATCAAACACCTCCTAACCTTACCTGAGACCACAATTATATAATCTTGATGCCAATTTCTTGATTCTAAATCTTCTGAGGACAAATAATATAAAGATCTTAGGTACTTTGTGGTGATTTACTTTGTGGGTTTTTATATCATCTGAGGGTAAATGGATTTGTGTGTATGAAGACTTGATGTGAGGGCGGTGTAAACGAGATTGTTTAAATACGAATCAGAGATAATAATGTTTGTGCTTCATTGGTTAGACCGATAAATCGAAGTTTTGTGGTTACGTATGTTGGTTGAGAGGATTTAAAGGGGAAGCAGATTTGCAGTAGTGTCGTTTGGTGGCTGGTAAAGAAGGGGCGGAGAAAATAAAATGAATGGATTATTAGTGTAATGAAGTGAGAAAGATTAGGGTTGGTTCTTTTATATCCCTAATTTAATTTTGTGGGCCGGGTATTGAAAGACATGGATTTTTTTGCACATTAGTAAGTTTGGTTTTGCAGAGCAGATTTAGCACTTACACATGGTTTTCTTTACATCTGTTATGATGACATTTTGTTTAGGTAAACTTGCTAAGCATTTTTGTTATTTTTGATAATAGTGAAAGTCCCTAATCCTAGCTTGAAACAATAAACTAAATCAATCAACACACTTAATTACTTTTCAAACGTAATACTTATTATTATATAATAAAGAATTACAAGTGTTATGGATAACACTGCTTGATGACAATGTGTTGTGTACACTTTGGACAAACAAAAAACCTAACTTATGAACACCGTCGCAGCTGTTTGGTTCAACAAGTTCTAAGAGTTATTGTGTGAAATATGTCAAAGTGTTGAGCATTAACTATAGGCTACATAACCTATTTATAGTGGTACGAGGTTGACTCCAAGTACTGGTTGATGGTGACTATACTAAATAGACACTTGTCAGACATCTGTCACAAGATGCTCTTTTATTCTTGGTAGTCTGCCACAATGCTTTAGGGGAAACAAAGCTGACACAGTTTCCCTTTTCTTCATAGTCTCGTACACACTAAGGTATGTCCAAAGTGTACTGAGTGTTAACAGTGTATTGCCACCCCTGTTAACCCTCAACCCCTTAGAGTCCCTAATACATCTTGGATGTTATCCATCACAGTTAATGAGTATGTCTTCAAGTAACCTTCGAATTCCTTAACAATGTCTCTGACATAGACTCCTCTGAGGTTGCTCATAGAGACTTAGATCTCTGTGAGTCTTGCGATACTTTCCTGCCTCCTAGGCACAAGCAAGTTAATATCAAACAACTTGATTTGTGTTTAAATCTATGATACAGGGAATCTAATAAACTTAGATCCCCAACAATCTCCCCCTATTTAAACATAAATACAGCTAGATCTACATAAGTTACAGTAAGTGAGATGACAGCTTCTTCTTAATCATAACAGATCTAAACAAACATACCTCATGATTTTATCATGACTTAAAAGAAATTACAAGTACAAAACATAAGAGAAACAAAATATGAAAGTAAAGTTCAGCTGTGAAACACTTCAATAATCATCATTCTTGATTCTTTCTTTAGCTTCAGCTAAGTCTGTCCTTGCATCCAATTCGGCCTGCAAAGCTTGTGCAAATATCTTGGAATACTCTGTGTTGATTTTAAGTGCATTTTTAAGACAAAGAAGCTGAATAGTTGATGCTAATCCTAGCTCATCTTCCCTTTGGAACACATATTAACATGCCCTTTCATGAAGGCCATACCTTTCTCAGGCTCAGTATATGTCTGACCATCAATAGGGCCTACAATCCCATTTGGTAAAACCAAATCCCTGTGCATTCCATCTACTTGAACATCATCAGTTACGAAGGTTTCCTTAATAAATTGAGTCATCCTTCTTCTTTTCTTTCCAGAATTTGGAAAATCTTGTTCAAACAGCTGTGGTGGGGGATCTACCTTGAGCTTGGCTGCAGTGTCTTTAACCCAATTAAACTTAGCTTTGAGAGTCTTAAGAAGTGTGAAATTTTCCTGTCCAGTCCTCTTCGCAGCTAAAGCCTCAAGTTCAAACCATTCAGACAAGCCAAGTTTATTTAACTTAAAGTCTTAAAAGAGATCCATATTGTCCTGTTGATTATCTCTCCACAAAATCATTTGTGGTGTATGAGTAGACTTGTGAATAGTATACTTGAACTTTGTGATTTTTCCAGGTGCAAACCTGTTGTTAACCCATGCATCATAGTTAGCTTTTACCTTTTTTGTGCCTTTGTGTGTTTGACTTCCATTTCTTTCAACCCCTTTGTCTTTGCTCCTCCCTTTGATGTGGAGTCATTTTTCTCAGAGTTCCCTCATTAAGCTCCTTGGCATTCTTGATTTCATTTAACCTTTTGAATTCAATGGCATGTTTCTCAATTTCTTCAGCCTTTAGAGGGTTCTCATTTGTTGCTTTAAAGGTTGTGAATTGGGATAGTTCAGTGGTGGATCCTCCTGTCTCTAGCATCGCAGCTATTTTTTTTAGATTGGTATCTAAGTCTACCACAGCTATTTCCTTTCCTTTCTTCGAGACAGAGGATAACACACTTGTGTTCTTCAGCTCTTCATCTTGTTTGAGGAAAGCCATCTGAGCTTGGGTTTGTACAGCTTTGGGTAGGGAGCTAACAGTGAACTTAAGTTTCTTGGCAGCTGGTTCACCATCATCCACAGCCTCGTTGGTGTTAACCAGATTCAGGGATTTTGATGAATCAACTCCATCCTTTGTCTGTTGCTCCCCCTTAACTTCATCTTCATCGTTAGATATAGTTATTGGAGTGATGACTTGTAGAGGGATGGATGAAGGGATAGTGTTGTCAGCTGATCCTGAGCTTTGCTTAGCTGATTCAAGGTTAAGTACATTTTCCTTCTCCCCCTCGCGTTCAGCCTGTCTTTTCAAACGTTTGGATGAACGTGCCTGAATGTATTTAGCAATCTGCTCAACAGAGGCAGCCATTTCTCTTTGCCTAGTTCTTGAAGCTCTGGCAATTTTCAACAGTTGGTTGTAGTTACTATTTCTGTTCCGATGAACACGATCAACTATGAAATTGGTGTGACGAATTTTCCTGTCTCGTACAGCCTCAAACTCTCTATGCATAGTAACTCATGAGCAGAGAAAAGTGCAGGGACCTCTGTGGCTATGGCATCTTTGATACGAGTGGACAAATGACTAAGTCCTTGGGACACTTGATATTGAGTAAAAATACGTCTTTTAGGAAAAAGAACGTATAAGTGCGGCAAGTATTAAACTCGACGATTTAGGAAAACCGACAAGTCGAATAAATGCGGGTTCGTTCTCGAAGGAGTTGTGAGGATTAATGTGCCAATTATATAAAATCAAAGTTTGGATTAGTGACGTTTTTGGTTTAGAAGAGAAAAAGTAAAGACGAGCTACGACTACGATTTAAACTACGACGTTGACGTAAAACGCGAACGTAAATACGTAAAACGCGACAAAATTGAAAATTAAACCTAAAAATTAATTAAAAGTTAAAACTAAGTCTTAAATAATATAAATAAGAATAAAAATCCAACAAAAATATTTTAAGACCTTTTATTAATTAAATATTCAATTTTTAATGCTAATTAAAGCCCTAAAATTAAATATAATTAACAAAATGTCCAAAATATTATTTTATTGAACAAATAACTCACTTATATTATTTAAAGACTAAAAAGTATTTTTCCTAAATTTTCAAAACTATTTTTCTATTTTTAAAACACTAAAAACTATTTTCAAACTAAAATAATCATAAAAAATAATAAAATAATGCCAAAAATAATTTGACAATTTTAAAAATCCTAAATTATACTAATGAACAGTAGAAAAATGAAAAAGTTTGAAAATGTAAAATTTTTCACTAAAAGACAAAACAATTTAATAATTAAACCCTAATTATACTAAATTAATTATAAAAAATAATTAAAAAGTGAACAGTAAAATAATGTTTAAACTAAAAATCTTAAATTAATTTTCTAAATCTAAGAAAAATTTAAAACAGAAAAATAATGACTTTCTGCACTAAAAGACAAAAATAGCCTAATTAAAAGTAAATAAAAATAGCTATTTAATGTGAAAAATACTAAATGAACAGTAATATAAAAATTAAATAAACAGAAAAATCAGAAATTAAATAAGAAAAATTACAAAATTGGTTTCAAGTTATAACTCTTAAAAAACACCACTAAAGACAAAAAATTTAAAAGATGACAGTGACATGTGGAGAACTTCTTGTCTGCTTGTATAACAGTACTAACAAAAGCACTAGCAGGGGTAATGAAGTTCCCACTACTAGTGCAAATTAACAGATCTGGGCACTTTTTGATTTAGAACTTTTTGAATACTTGGTTTTTTGGACAAATATTGGCACCCCCACAACCAGTTGGGTTCTGGGGAGTCACAAAAAATGTAAAAACAACAACTACTTCACAAGAATATCACACAAATTGGCCAATTAAGTCACTGTTTATGCTAAAGATGTTCTGATGAACAGTGAACTGATAAACTTGACACCAAAACGAATTTCAAAGCTTCAAAACTTGCACAAAACCTGACCAAATAACACACAAACTAGCTAAAATCCTAGATAGACCTATTATCTAGCAATCAATAAGATTTAAGGCAATTTACTCTAAATTAAACTCAGAAAAATGGACTTTCTGTTTAAGCAATAATAACCAAATTTTATCATGCAATTTCTATACCTATCTAACCAAACTTAAAACCAGTAAGTGAACCATTCTAACACTAACCAATAGAGTGAGTTTGAGCAGGTTTTAAGCCCAAGGGTTGTCAATAGCTTGCCTTAACACCTAATCCCAAACCCTCCTTTAAATTCAGAAAGTTGAAAATTATCAAAGGAAACTCATTCAAGATTACACAAATCTAATTTTTACTACACTAACATGCATGAAAGACACAAACAAACTTGTATTGATCACTCAACCAACATACAAACACCTTAAGCACAGAAACTTGTAAATCCAATAAAAAAAAGCATAAAAATCATAAAAAGGGTTCAAGCCGGGTTACCTTGAGGCTGATGCCATCTTTTTGATGCTGTTAAGCTCATGAGAAGGGTTTAAGTCTTTGTAGAAGACCCCTGCTGGAGTTCAACAACAGAACTAGGGGTATGGTATATATCTTGGAAAGGGAAAAAAATGATAAGAAAGGTCTTGGTTCCTTGCTTCCTGCACAACCACCACAAAACAAATAACACCCTCCAAGTAGCAAACGCTACAAGCTTTTGGTTTGTAGCTTTTGCTACAGTAACTGTTAACAAAAATATGTAAAAATCAGATTTTATAAAAAATCCTTGAAAAACAGAATTGAGACCAAAAAGAACTTGGGACCTCAATCCTTTTTGAAACCTACAAATCAAGAATCAAGCAAGCTTATGCTTCCACTTTCACTTCCACATAAGCTTGGTTGAATTCTTGACAAGCTTAAAAACTTTTGATAAAAAATCTTGAACAGGTTATCTTTCTTTAATGAAGCAGAATTAAACACGAATTTAAAAACAAGTTTAAACTAAATTGCAATAATAAGAAAATGGAACTCAGAACTTGTAATTTTTGAACAAAATACGTTAAATATTCATTAAGTAAAAAGAGTTACAAATTCTGGAACAAAGAAGAGGCTAACAGGCTAACTCTCTTTTTATACTAATCTATAGAAGATACTAGAGACTAAAACCCTAATACATGAAAAACCAATCTTGCCCTTGGAGTCTTGATATTTGAATCCCAGTCAACTGATCTCATGTGAAGAAAGTGATATGCCAGCTTGAAATTTTAATCTTGGATCGTTGGTTTGTGCTTTGGGAGCAAGCAAATCATATGGGCCGTTGATGGGTCTGTCCCTTTTGTTTTCTTGTACAAGAGTGGGGGATAGGGGAGGACAAGAGTGAAAGTGATGGGGGTTTTGGTTAGTGGGATGTGATTAGGGTGGTATGAATCACTAATCTGCACCTAATCAAGGGATAACCCTTTGATTTGTGCAAATTAGAGATTAGGGTTTATGAGTTAAGAAGAAGGTAAACAGTGGGTTTAATTGGGTTTGGGGGTGATTAGTTTTTAAAAAACGTGTTACCCTCCAAAAGTTTAATATTAAACCAGATTAATTTAAATTGGTTATAAAAAGGTATAGTGGAAGGGTGATGTGGCGTGAAGGAGGGTGGTGATTGGTGGGTCAAAAGTCAATGGTGACGTGTAGCATGCTGGTTGGCTGGGTTAAGTTTGCGTGTCTCCCCATTTTGGCCCCTTTATTTTGCAAAAGTCTTTATACGAAGAATAATCAGGTTCTAGGTTATTTTCTTCACAAAATAACTTTGGTCTTAATACAACTTCAGTCCCTCTCTCTAATAAATAAATGATTAAGGACTTAAAGTGTATTTTCTTCATTCTTCAAGGGCTTATAGTGACATATCTTCAGTTTGTGAGGACCAATCTTGTACAAATGATTCTTGAGGGGTCATTTGTGACAAGTCTTCAAAATTGAGGGACCATTCTTGCCAATCTTCAATTCTTCAAGGACTTGAATGGAAATTCAGGATTCGGGTCCGGTTCATTGTGCGACTTCGTTTCCCGTGTTTGTTTTTGCTTGATTCCTTTGATCTTTTGGTGAATTCACGATATCCGTACCTGAAATACACAATGAACAAATACAAGCATATTTTTGTGTATTTTGATGATATTTTAAGCGTTTTAAGCCCGATTTGGACGATGAGACTATGTATAAATACAGTCTCATCACTCCCCCATACTAAACCATTGCCGTGTCCCCACGCAATGCTAGAATTAAGTATCATAGCACTTCCAAAATTCATTTTATGATGACATTTAAGGAAGACATAAATTTAAATAAACTACTACACGTGTTTTAGACATAATGTATTATTTTCATCATGATAAAGTGAATTTTGGAATCATAGAACAAGAACACGTGAATGCTTCGTTAGAAATAATTTCGTCGTCCTCGATTTTCACCCAATTCCATGCTAAGCGTGTAACGAGATCATTGTTATTATAAGTTAGCAACACGATCACATATCATGAGTGTTAATTACGAACCTAAACTCCCTTATTCCTACTTGGTATCTCTTATATTTTATTTTTGTCTTAATGATCACGAGGATACATCATTGACTTATGCGTGAATAGAGATTAAGTCTAAAAATAGAAACTTAACGGTGTAACCAAAATCATTAAATTAATAATTCATCCCAATAGACAACGATGTCAAAAAATTAAGTCAACAAGAAGGATCGATAAACACGATTTTATAACGGTTTTGAACATGAGACTTATTACCAAGACTTTTATACGCCCCCTAACGGAAGGGCCTTATTATCTTTGGTTTACCTCCATCTTTTATTCAACTTCGCCATGAAGCTTTTATTATGACTTCGGTCTCGCCTTGCCTTTTATTATCCGCCTCATCGGTGGTTTTATTAGCCAAAGACGTATATCCTCACGCTAAAGCGAATTTTGGATCTCTAAAGCTTCGAAGATTAAGGCTTGATTCACTTTCAATTTGGGCATAGATTTTTCGGCTTTGTGAGCTTCAAATTTTTGCTTAATTTAGGTGAGCACTTGAAATCTTATTAGGTGAAGCTTTCGATTATTCGGGTGCTAATACTTCAAAACCGTGACGCTGGCGATACCTTAGTGTTTTCCCAATTTAATTACATGGAAGCTACTAAAACAAATTAGAAACCAACAATAGTGACTAAACCGCCAAATCAATATTTATTAACATTTTATTATGCAAAAGCGTGGGGAGAATAAGCTAATAATTACTACACATGAGATCGTGACGTTTACGAGACTTATAAATAACTCTATCATTTCTCGTCCTCATTTAAGAGACTTAGCCTAAAAAGTTAAGGAATCGAAGCTAAGTGCTCAACACGCACGGTCGAGTCAAAAATTACTCTCGTTCTCACCATCGGAAAACCTACATTCGTGTCTTAAACACGTATGAAAATTACGAAAAAATTTAAAATTTGGCCATTTTTAGCCTTATTTTGCATAAAACGATAACAAAACGATGAATATTGGATAGCGTGTTGACGTAAGCAAGGTGAAGTATCTACTCACCCCCCCCCCCCCCCCCCATACTAAAACTAAACATTGTCCTCAATGTTTCGAGTCTAGGGGTGTAAACACCCCCATACTAGAGACGAAGTCGAATGCTTAATCTTGAGCATGGAAAGGGTAAAACGAATAACCTAAAAGCCGTTTATGAATTATGCTAATAAGATAAACGTTAGAACATAAAAGGATATCATCGGATATCGGAATCTCCAAAGGCAACGATCGAAGCTCGAGTGATCCATAAAACGAACACGAGAGGCTTCAATGATGACGATGAACCTAATAGATCACAATCGCAAACAACGACGGAACAAAGGTTGGAAGAGCACAAGTCCCCTCGTTACGTTAACTAAGAAAGCAATAATATGTACAAGGATAAGCATGAGAATCCCCCACGAGGCACCTTGTTTTTGATAACCGAGTCAAAAGCTCGACTCGAATCCCCATAAATGTGATCATTTAGGGATAATCTTGGTATGGTCATTTTTGGTGGGGCTTACATGATAAACAAGGCCCAAAAGTACGTGGAGTACTTTAAAAATCCGATATACAAACACCGGGGTCAAAGATAGCGTCCTCGTTTTCGGATGAAAGACGAAACAACGCTACTTCAACACAAACCCCAATTGGGTAGAAGAAAAGAGATGAGAAGTAGGAAGGTGGGGCAATAGGTAAGTCAAACATATGAGCTACTCGAGGTAGACTCACACCTAGCAAATGAAAAGATTTTCCATTTATTGCATCGGTGGAAGACCGAGATTTCCCTTTATAAGCAATTCCGGGATCGTAAATCTCGTCCTCGGTGGAGAAATGCGAGGGAACATTTGGGGCTTCCCCCACACTAAAACCACACCAACCGTCGTCAAAAGGAGTAGACGAGGTGGTAGCACTCATAAAACGATGTGATGACGGAGTTAAACATGTAGAAAAATCTTTTAAAACATTTTTAAAATCTTTTCCTTTTTCATCGTTTAAAAACTCTATGAAAACCTGATTTGATAATGTCGAAAATATTTGGCGTGTCAAATTCAAAATTAGTCGCTCTAAAAATCCTCACATTTAAGTCGCGGTTAGGGGGTGGTGAATTATATAAATTCTCAAAACGTCGATCAATAAAGAACACCGCCCCCTCGGGGTCTACATACTCGTCATCTTCATGAACGTCGATCTCATCGATTTCTTTGTCATAGATAGGCTTGTCAAACCATGGTTTGTCATTCCCCTCTTTGATGATTTTAGAAACTCTCTCGAAGAGATCACGATCAAGCACGAAACCATCATTATTTTGTGGGGATCGTTGATAAGTTAGATCCTTACGAATGTGGTAAACGTCATTCTCAAATGAGGAGTGTTTATAAGGTAACTCCTCGAGAATGGGACTTGTGTCTATAGCAAGAAAATCATCGACCTCCTTAAAGAATTCTTCATCATCACAATTTTGAAACAAAGGAGGATCGATGATATGGTCATCAACGTTCTCGAATTCTTCATCAAAAATGAGATTATGATGAAAAATAGGTTCGTATACAGAATTCGAGTACGTTGTGAGAGTGTCGTCATTCTCATCATCATAAGAAATTTCCGACACGAGATCGTCCTCTTCATTTGAAGATTTATCAAAGGGTAAATCCTCGAAGATGGATGGCGTGTTAGCAAGTATATGCTCGATCTCGGCAAAATCACCATCGCCATCAAAGAAAGTGTCGATGTGAGCAAGTTCTCGAGTGGATTTCTCGAGAGTCACAGCCATGGACTTACAAGTCGAATGACTATGCTTAGGTGACATTTCTATGATGGGTGAGATTGCATTGGGTTGGGCCACTTCCTTAGCCTTAATGGGTTTGGGGCTAGGAGTGGGAGGCACATCAATGGGTTTAGAAGTATGGGCCTCAAAGTCATGGTCCTTCGAAGGTTGTGAAGACGAGCCCATATTGGTCTTTGTCGTGATGGCACTAACGTCGCCCTTCGGAATTGGTGGTTCACTTGTTTCGCTAAAAACATCCCAACGTGAGTTTTCATCCATAAATTTACACATACCCTTTTGAATTAGGTACACGTACTCTTTATCATTAAAATCATCATCTTTAAAACCGTTTTTCTTAATTCTTTCAAAACATGCATCAAGCCTCATTTGTTCCGCTAAAGTGAACATTTTGAAATCATTAGGTTTAGAAACATTAGGTTTTGCAACATCGGTTTTTTCATTATCATTAAACCCTCGGGATTTTCTAGCGAAAAAGTCCATTTTTTCATCCCCATATCTCATAGTAAGTCTCCCCTCGTGAACGTCGATTACGGTTCGAGCCGTCGATAAGAATGGTCGGCCTAAATAATGGGACATTTAGGGTCACACTCGTAATCGGATATAACGAAATCCGCAGGAAAAACAAACTTTCCAACTTTGACATAGACATCCTCGGCTATTCCAATTGGTATAAGTGGCGTACAATTTGCAAGCTCGATTGTCATGTTCATGGGGGTAAGTGAAGGCAATCTCATCAATTTCCAAAGAGAATGAGGTATGAGATTGATGCTAGCACCTAAATCGGCACGGGCTAAACATCCCTCAATCTTGGAAAAATCACAAGGTAGTAGAAATTGGCCCGGATCCTTTTCCTTTCTCGGCATACGCCTTTTGGTTTTTTTAAGAAGGATCGATGCACAAGTTTATTCAAGGGTTACTTTTGTAAGGTCGACAAAGCTCTCTTTTTGAACCGTGGATGGAATTTGAGGTACACGAGGGTGTGCACTCTTTTCCTTGGTCGCCACGTTCACCCCATCGACTTTAGAACAAGAAGACGTCTTAGAAGTCGAGGGTTGAGAGTGATAAACAACACGGAATCCTTCAAGGATAGGGGTAATCACACGACCTTTCTCACGAGACGAGGCGGCTTTACATTGTTCTTTCGGATTAGCAACGGTGTCACTAGGTAACGAACTCGATGACGCACCCGAGGACTTGTTCATTATGGCCGAAAACATCTTTTTAATATCAATTTGCCCTTTGCTCAATCTACGTGTTTTGCAATTTCAATGTATAAGAAAAGTCGTTTTTCAAAGTACCAATTTCTCCCTCTAATCGTCTCATATTAGCCTCATTCGTTTTCATGTAATTTTGAAAATCGTTTGACGAACTATTTTGATTTGAATTAAAGTTCCCTTGGTTTTGATTGTTTCTTTGAAAATTTCCTTGATCCCCACTTGAAAAATTGTTACCTTGATTGTTGTTGTTTGAAAAATTTGAGTTTTGATTATTGTCTCGATTTTGCCAAGTTATATTACGACCTTGATTATAACCTCCTTGATTTTGATTCGAAAAATTTCCAAGTTGATTATTTCCATGAAAATTGTTTCGGTTTTAAAATTGTTGCCTTGGTTATAATTGCCTTGTTGTGATGGACCCGCGTTATTTTGATTTTGAAAATTGTTGTTTCCATTTAACGCACTCACATTAGACGTTTGGCCATCCGTAGCCGCACACTCGTAATAATTATGAGGTCCACCACAAAACGTACACGAAACCTCAACCGCTTTCACCGTAGCGGGAGCGTCTTTCTTTTGCATCTCAACGAGAAAAGACGTAAACACATTCGTCAACTTGTCGACTTTCGCATCAACCCTCTCAATGTCGCGATTAGAACTACTAACATTGGCGACACTGGCAACACTCGGTGCGTTGCGGAGTTGGTAAACCTTGGATCGGTTTTCGATAATTATCAATGCATCTTTCGGAGTTTTACACAAAAAGTTGCCACCGGCGGCGGAATTCAACGAATCTTGCTCTTGAAAATTAAGACCGTTGTAAAACGTATCGATTTGGTGCAACTCGGAAAAACCATGGTGAGGACATTGCCTAAGCAATTCCTTAAAACGATCCCACGCGTCTCTAAAAGATTCATTCGGTTTTTGCTCAAATTTCGTAATCTCGTTTTTGAAAAACGTTGTCTTAGACGGTGGGAAAAAATAATTAACGAACTTGGAAACGAGATCCTTCCACGTAGTTATGGAATTAGGTGGCTCTTTCTCGTACCAATCCTTGGCGGCACCATCGAGCGAGTAAGGAAAAAGCATAAGCTTGACGACATCGGTGTCGACGTTCTTAAACTTGCTCGTGGCCAAAAGACGATCAAAATTCCGAATATGGTCGTGAGGATTTTCGGCTTCACGACCTCGAAACTTCGTAGCTTGGATTAACGAAAGCATTCCGCTCTTAATCTCAAAATTCTCCTCTTCGATAGCAGGAATTACGATCGCGTCTCCATAACCCTCGGTGGGCGCTTGGAGCAATTCCATCATCGAACGATTGTCGGCCATCTCCTCTACGGTCTCTTCAACAACGATATTAGGAACGTCGGGTTCTAATTCTCGTCTACGTCGTCGATTCCTTCGATTACGATTGGGTCGATTCGAAGCTTCGCTTGAATTGGAATAATCCTTCGATCGAGTGCGCATGCACTAAGCGTAGAATGGGTGGTAGCAAGGAAGATTCTTTTTGCGGCTTTTCGATTTTTTAATTTTTTTGGTTTTTGATTGTTTTTTAATTTTTTTGGATTTTTGAATGTATTACGTAGACACAAATCTACAAATCTCTCCTCGAATCGACTTTCTCGGTTAAAGGAGCCTCAAAGAATGAAAACGATCACGTGGAGTGAACGCTTTCGATGACTTTAGAACGTTGGTGGAACACCAAAACGTTCAAGAGGGTTTAATCTTGAAAACAAGCAAATATATATGATACGTAGATAATACTTGGGCCGCAAACCCTCGATTAGCCTTCTTTCTCGAAACACGCACAAGCAAGCGGGGGAAACGAGGCGGCGCTAAGCACTTAAGAGCCTTTTTCCCTTAGGTCGTGAAATACAACCGCCTTATACCCACCTTATAGTTTGTGTTAATTGAAATTAAGCCTCACGAAAGTATTTATCTATTTTGCCTTTAAACTTTTGCTTTAGATTCGAATACAATGATCGAGTGATGAAATCCCGAATCAAGATTGCGTTTTCACGCTTTTGGAGTACTTGTATATTTATTGTTCTTACGTAAATACAATATAGTAATAATATATTCACAATAAAAACGAAAACAAATATATCTACAATATAGTAAAAGATTGTTGTTTGTTTAGTTTAGGAAAACTAAACACGTTTTATTTGGATATTATAGTATAATAAGATAAAATAACAAAAATGAGTATGTACGATATTCACGCTTTTCAAAAAATGAAAAGTAAAAACGCACTACTCACACAAACACGATACTAATAATGGCACACTAAAAACACCTCCCTGGCAGCGGCGCCAAAATGATATTGAGTAAAAATACTTCTTTTAGGAAAAAGAACGTATAAGTGCGGCAAGTATTAAACTCGACGATTTAGGAAAACCGACAAGTCGAATAAATGCGGGTTCATTCTCGAAGGAGGTGTGAGGATTAATGTGCCAATTATATAAAATCAAAGTTTGGATTAGTGACGTTTTTGGTTTAGAAGAGAAAAAGAAAAGACGAGCTACGACTACGATTTAAACTACGACGTTGATGTAAAACGCGAACGTAAATACGTAAAACGCGACAAAATTAAAAATTAAACCTAAAAATTAATTAAAAGTTAAAACTAAGTCTTAAATAATATAAATAAGAATAAAAATCCAACAAAAATATTTTAAAACCTTTTATTAATTAAATATTCAATTTTTAATGCTAATTAAAGCCCTAAAATTAAATATAATTAACAAAATGTCCAAAATATTATTTTATTGAACAAATAACTCACTTATATTATTTAAAGACTATAAAGTATTTTTCCTAAATTTTCAAAACTATTTTTCTATTTTTAAAACGCTAAAAACTATTTTCAAACTAAAATAATCATAAAAAATAATAAAATAATGCCAAAAATAATTTGACAATTTTAAAAATCCTAAATTATACTAATGAACAGTAGAAAAATGAAAAAGTTTGAAAAATATAAAATTTTTCACTAAAAGACAAAACAGTTTAATAATTAAACCCTAATTATACTAAATTAATTATAAAAAATAATTAAAAAGTGAACAGTAAAATAATTTTTAAACTAAAAATCTTAAATTAATTTTCTAAATCTAAGAAAAGTTTTAAAACAGAAAAATAATGACTTTCTGCACTAAAAGACAAAAATAGCCTAATTAAAAGTAAATAAAAATAGCTATTTAATGTGAAAAATACTAAATGAACAGTAATATAAAAATTAAATAAACAGAAAAATCAGAAATTCAATAAGAAAAATTACAAAATTGGTTTCAAGTTATAACTCTTAAAAAACACCACTAAAGACAAAAATTTTTAAAGATGACAGTGACATGTGGAGAACTTCTTGTCTGCTTGTATAGCTGTACTAACAAAAGCACTAGCAGGGGTAATGAAGTTCCCACTGCTAGTGCAAATTAACAGATCTGGGCACTTTTTGATTTAGAACTTTTTGAATACTTGGTTTTTTGGACAAATATTGGCACCCCCACATCCAGTTGGGTTGTGGGGAGTCACAAAAAATGTAAAAACAACAACTACTTCACAAGAATATCACACAAATTGGCCAATTAAGTCACCGTTTATGCTAAAGATGTTCTGATGAACAGTTAACTGATAAACTTGACACCAAAACGAATTTCAAAGCTTCAAAACTTGCATAAAACCTGACCAAATAACACACAAACTAGCTAAAATCCTAGATAGACCAATTATCTAGCAATCAATAAGATTTAAGGCAATTTACTCTAAACTAAACTCAGAAAAATGGACTTTCTGTTTAAGCAATAATAACCAAATTTTATCATGCAATTTCTATACCTATCTAACCAAACTTAAAACCAGTAAGTGAACCATTCTAACACTAACCAATAGAGTGAGTTTGAGCAGGTTTTAAGCCCAAGGGTTGTCAATAGCTTGCCTTAACACCTAATCCCAAACACTCCTTTAAATTCAGTAAGTTGAAAATTATCAAAGGAAACTCATTCAAGATTACACAAATCTAATTTTTACTACACTAACATGCATGAAAGACACAAACAAACTTGTATTGATCACTCAACCAACATACAAACACCTTAAGCACAGAAACTTGTAAATCCAATAAAAAAAGCATAAAAATCATAAAAAGGGTTCAAGCCGGGTTACCTTGAGGCTGATGCCATCTTTTTGATGCTGTTAAGCTCATGAGAAGGGTTTAAGTCTTTGTAGAAGATCCCTGCTGGAGTTCAACAACAGAACTAGGGGTATGGTATATATCTTGGAAAGGGAAAAAAATGAAAAGAAAGGTCTTGGTTCCTTGCTTCCTGCACAACCACCACAAAACAAGTAACACCCTCCAAGTAGCAAAGGCTACAAGCTTTTGGCTTGTAGCTTTTGCTACAGTAACTGTTAACAAAAATATGTAAAAATCAGATTTTATAAAAAATCCTTGAAAAACAGAATTGAGACCAAAAAGAACTTGGGACCTCAATCCTTTTTGAAACCTACAAATCAAGAATCAAGCAAGCTTATGCTTCCACTTTCACTTCCACATAAGCTTGGTTGATTTCTTGACAAGCTTAAAAACTTTTGATAAAAAATCTTGAACAGGTTATCTTTCTTTAATGAAGCAGAATAAAACACGAATTTAAAAACAAGTTTAAACTAAATTGCAATAATAAGAAAATGGAACTCAGAACTTGTAATTTTTGAACAAAATACGTTAAATATTCATTAAGTAAAAAGAGTTACAAATTCTGGAACAAAGAAGAGGCTAACAGGCTAGCTCTCTTTTTATACTAATCTATAGAAGATACTAGAGACTAAAACCCTAATACATGAAAAACCAATCTTGCCCTTGGAGTCTTGATATTTGAATTCCAGTCAACTGATCTCATGTGAAGAAAGTGATATGCCAGCTTGAAATTTTAATCTTGGATCGTTGGTTTGTGCTTTGGGAGCAAGCAAATCATATGGGTCATTGATGGGTCTGTCCCTTTTGTTTTCTTGTACAAGAGTGGGGGACAGGGGAGGACAAGAGTGAAACTGATGGGGGTTTTGGTTAGTGGGATGTGATTAGGGTGGTATGAATCACTAATCTGCACCTAATCAAGGGACAACCCTTTGATTTGTGCAAATTAGAGATTAGGGTTTATGAGTTGAGAAGAAGGTAAACAGTGGGTTTAATTGGGTTTTGGGGTGATTAGTTTTTAAAAAATGTGTTACCCTCCAAAAGTTTAATATTAAACCAGATTAATTTAAATTGGTTATAAAAACGTATAGTCGAAGGGTGATGTGGCGTGAAGGAGGGTGGTGATTGGTGGTTCAAAAGTCAATGGTGACGTGTAGCATGCTGGTTGGCTGGGTTAAGTTTGTGTGTCTCCCCATTTTGGCCCCTCTATTTTGCAAAAGTCTTTATACCAAGAATAATCAGGTTCTAGGTTATTTTCTTCACAAAATAACGTTGGTCTTAATACAACTTCAGTCCCTCTCTAAAATAAATAAATGATTAAGGACTTAAAGTGTATTTTCTTCATTCTTCAAGGGCTTATATTGACATATATTCAGTTTGTGAGGACCAATCTTGTACAAATGATTCTTGAGGGGTCATTTGTGACAAGTCTTCAAAATTGAGGGACCATTCTTGCCAATCTTCAATTCTTCAAGGACTTGAATAGAAATTCAGGATTCGGGTCCGGTTCATTGTGCGACTTCGTTTCCCGTGTTTATTTTTGCTTGATTCCTTTGATCTTTTGGTGAATTCACGATATCCGTACCTGAAATACACAATGAACAAATACAAGCATATTTTTGTGTATTTTGATGATATTTTAAGCGTTTTAAGCCCGATTTGGACGATGAGACTATGTATAAATACAGTCTCATCAACACTCCTTTTCTTGTACCATCCTTAATGGGTTAAGTGACCGCATCGTGAACCACCTGTGTGATGATCTGTGGAAAGTTGACAGTGAAGGAATGCATTTCAGATTTTATTATGTCCATCTTTCTTGACAGGCGTTCAATGTCTGAGGCATGATGTTCAGGCTTGAGGTCATGGATGTTTAGACTTTGTCTTGCATAATCATCCTCTCTTGGAAATATGTCAAAGTTGGTCTGTGTAGGATAATCAAACAACAAAAATTCGGCTGTCGGATCATATGCAGGCCTTTGGAACACTGTGGTGACAGAGGTAGCAGAAGTAGAAGTCACTACAGCTTCCTTGGGAGGAAGAGTGGTTTCAACAGCTTGTGTGGACACAGTGATATCCTTTGGAGGAGATAGAGACTGCTGTTCATCATCCTCTTCATCATCCTCCTCCTCAATCATCCCCTCAGGAAGAATCTTATCATCAGGCATGGATTCAGGTTCAAAGAAGCTTTCGATTAAGGCAATCACATCTTCTTCAACATTGGGCATGGGCTCATCCTCATTTGGCTGATCCTGAATCAATTTGTCAGCTCCTTCATCTGGCTGCTCCTGAGATTCTACATTTGGCTGTACAACATCAGCCTGCAAGTTGTGTAAGTTAGTAACAGTGAAATAGATAAAGGGAATGGTCGCCAGTTCGCTGTCCCAAAGAGGCTGAGGATGATGATTCATCCACTCCAAAGGATAAATCCTTGGGTTTCTTTTAAGATTGAAAAGTATGAGGTTAAGGTCGTGATTCGCTTCCCCTAGGAAAGCTGAGTGTGATTGTTAAGCCCCCCCAAAAGGTTGAAACCTTTGGTACTCTTTTATTTGTGAAACATGTGTTGTTAAGGATCGTCATTCGCTGTCCCTAGGAAGGCTGAGGGTGATTATTCAGCCCCCTAAAAGAAACCTTTGGGACTCTTTTATGTGAAACATATGTAGTTAAGGATCGCCTGTTACGCTGCCCCTAGGAAATCTGAGGGTGACAATTCAACTCCCCTTGAAAGGATAAATCCTTTGGGATTCTTTTAATTGTGAAAAAGATTTAAGGTAAGGTCGTCTTGTAACGCTGTCCCTAGGAGAGCTGAGGATGATGATTCAGCTCCCCGTCAAAGTAAAGCTTTTGGGATTCTTTTTCTGAAGGAACCAAGAGGCTGTGTGAGGTACATCTACTCTAGGTCGAGACATATATGTATTCAGGTTGTTGTTTGCCTGAATATTGTCTAGAGGGTGCAGGGTCATCGGGGTGCTTTATAAACATAAATGAATCACTCCCTGGTGCAGAGACAGGGTGTACAGAAGTCTTAAAAGATTTTTAAGTGCATACAAAGACTCCAATGGGTCGAGGATAACCCTAACTTCACCACTCTCACCTACAGACATTTGAGAGTGGCTACTTGTGGACCTCTAAAAATGATAAGACTGATTACCTGTGCGATATCAGCGGAATTGGTTTGGTTCCCTGTTGTCTCTGCCGAGATCGAGACGCTAGACTCCTGTTGTTTGTTAACTAAGGTCTCTGTGTCCACAGAAGTCTCTAGAACAGAGGAGGATGAGAGGTTCACATTCTTCATAACCCTGGTCTTTGTAATAGTTTGGGTTTGGGAAGAAGATGGGGTTTTCTTCTTCTTAGGCTGTTAGCCAATTGTTGATTTGGACGACATGGTGTGTTGGCTAGAGGTCAAAGACGCTGACTTGCCAGACACACCAGTTGTATTCACCTTCTCAGAGGAAGGGAACAAGGACTTCATAACTGAAGGTTGTTTATTAGCAATGTTCAACATGTGAGAAGTAGCTGGTACATCCTCATGTCCAATCCCTTTGTAGATCGCTCTAGTGATGTGATACGACTTCAAGGTTGTGAGCTCAGAGTTGTGGTAGTTGTCACCCAACAGGCTTTCAATGAGAAGAGAAAGAAAGCGAACATAGAAAATATTTTTCTCCCTAGCCTGATTTGTTCCCTTAAGTTTTTCCACAAGGTTAGAGAAACGTATGCTTCCAACATCTACGTTTGTGCCCCACATCAGCCCAAAAGCAATGGTTTGGTGATTAAATTCCATTTGGTCTTGAGATCCCTGCATACCACCCAGGGTTTGACGATGCGTGTGAAGAGGACACGCCAAATAGGTGAGAAATATCTGATCTTCAGAGGAGACTTGGCCACGACTTCAGCAGGAGTGAGGGCTGGGTTAACATCAGATATGCTTTTAAGTGTGGCAAGGGCATCCTTCACAACCTTCTTGTAAACAGTTTTTAGGCATTCATCGCCAATCCTTAGCCCAGCCACATTGGAAAAATCTTTAAGAGAGAAAGCGAAGCGGTGTTCGTTGCACGAGAGGTAATAAGTGTGAACACACCTAACCTTTTACCACTTATTTATAATAAAAACAAGACCAAAACGTATATTTTATGTCGTAAAAGTCGGAATTATGTGTGGTTTGTGTTTTTATTGTGTTTTAGGACAAAAATATGAAAAAGGAAGAAACATGGGCTTTCACGGGCTTTTATCGAAGAAAAAAGACAAAAGACGAAGTCAAAAGATAAAAAGTGCAAGAAGAACGGAAGTCAAAGGCCTATTCTGAAGATTTATCGAAGAAAAAGTCTAAAGACGGAAGTTTGGCGAAGTCGAAGAACCAAGTCAACTAAATGAAGAAATTATAAGACGGGTTCATATTATCATTCGACTAATCCCGAGACAAAGTCGAGAAAGACGAGTCATTTAAAAAGACGATAAGACCAAAGGAAGAAAGAAGGAAGCATCCTACCAACTCCCTTCTCCTATGAATACCCTCCTAATGCTTCATTAGGAGGGTGTTAGCTAGTTTTTTTTTTAGTAGTCATTTTTATTTTAGTTTTTATAATCTTTATATAGAAGTAGGTGATTCTACTTTCTCTTTCTAGATTTCTTCCATTTTTCTTTCAAGTTTTAAGCTTTTCATTTAATCTTGTATTTGAATCCTTAATCTACATGTTCAAGTTCAAGATTTTCATCATCTATCTTATTCTACCTTTCTTGTTTTTGATTTTGATTTTGATTCGGATTAAGTATGTATCTTGTTTAATCTTGATGCTTATTTGATTAAAAAGTTTATCTTTTTATTCCTTTCAATTTTATGCTATTCATGGTTTTAGATTATTGCGGCTTATAGCTTATTTCTTGTTTAGGTTATTCTTTTTAAGTGTCTTCAAAAGTTTAATTTTTTTTAAGTTTGTTTTATAAAATCTTGCTTATTTAAGTGTTTCAAAAAATTTTAATTTGTGCTTATTTAGTTCTTTTAATTGTTGATTTGGTGATGTTTTGGTAATTGCTTATTTCGAAAAGTGCTTATTGGTTCATCTTATTTGCTTATTGTATTCCATCGTAACAGTTTTAAGGGTTTACTTGTTCCGATCGAGTAAGTGTAATCGCATAAGCCTAGGGTTTCTACTTGCGATCAATTAGTGCGATCAAGACTAAGATCACAGACCACGATCCAGGTCACGATCGCTCTGTTGCGATCGTGGTTGCGATTTTTGGCTACGATCGTGTGCTGCGATCCGTAGGCTACGATCTGGGTTCCGATCGTTCACCACGATCCAAGACTTCGATCGTGGGTGCGATCTAGTGTCACGATCCACCACTGCGATCCACTTGTTGCGATCCAAACCACGATCTAGGCTACGATCGATTGTTACGATCGTAGGCTGCGATCACTTGGTGCGATTGTGTTGCGATCATAGTTTTGATTGTTTCAGTTCTTGTTTTATTTTACTTAGTTGTTTTTAAAAAAACTTGTTTCTTTCCCGCTACTTTTTGTCTAGTTTAATTTTAAGTTGTCTTATCTCATTTTATTTTTAAATTTAGTCTTAATTAAGTTTTTAATCACTTTAATTCCCTTTTTTTCGTTTAAGTTTTTCTATTTAGTTTTGTTATTTTGTCATTTACTTTAAAACTCTTGTCATTTAATTTAACATAGATAACCAAAAGCTCCCCCTTTTAGTGACCAAATACGATAGTTCCACCTTAAACCATGATCAATTCGAATTGAATCGAGTACGAACAATACACACAAAAATCAGTAAATCAAATGGCGCCGCTGCCGACTCTTTTCGTAAGGATTAACGGTTTTTAGTGAGAAATTTGATTTTAGGATCCGTTCTTTTAGGAACGTTATTTTCAAGCATAAAAATTTTCAAAAAATCCTAAAAATCTAAAATTTTCAAAAATCCACAAAAAAGATAAAAAGATAAAAAATATCAAAAATAGTGTTTCTCACTTTAGTGTATGCGTATTCGATCTTCGTCTTATTATGAGCCCAAGATTCGTAGAAACTTAGATATGGCCGGTGTGCATAATAATAATAACAACCCACCTCACCCAACAAGAATAATAACAACCATGCTCCTCAACCCGACCTTCGTACGATGGAGGAGCTATGCCAACCGACTATGAATGGACGTGGAGGACCGATTGCGCCAATGCGAATAACGGCTCCTGAATTTTCGTTGAAGCATCACATGATCCAACAAGTTCAAAATGCTTGTCCATTTCGCGGATTACTGGATGATTATGCCATCAAACACCTTGATAAATTCATAACCGTCACTCAAAGCATGAAATTGCACGGTGTTACCATGGTTTTTCTTCGCCTTCACCTTTTTCCACACACTTTATCCCACCATGCTGAAAAATGGTTTGATCGTCTTCCCAAAAACTCAATTCATACATGGGACGAGATGACTTTTAAAAATTTCTGTCAAGATACTTTCCACCATCCATGGTAACTAGCCTTCGTAATCAAATTAGTGGTTTCACTCAAGAACCTGATGAGTCGCTTTTTGATGCTTGGGAACGTTATAATGTCTTGAAGATCGTTGTCCTAATCATAATATGCACCCCCTCACTTTAATTGATACTTTCTACAATGGTTTAACTTTTCGTGATCGTGATACGATTAATGTTGCCGCTGGTGGTACATTTATGAAGAGAAGACATGAGGAGTGTAGAGAGAATATAGAGAACATGACCACTCATCACAAAAATTGGGATTCATCCGCATCTTCAAGAAATAACCCGAGAGTCAATGTTTCTTCTACTTCAACCAACCCCGAGATGACCGAAATCACCCGCCAACTAGCCGAAATGAACAAAAATATCTTAACCATGGCTACGAACCAGTATCAACAAGCTAAAGTTGTAGCAATTTCTTGTGAGACTTGCGGTGGTCCTCATTCATACACCGATTGTCCTTCTACTCATGGCAATCCGGAAAACGTGTATGCGGCTAACGGTAACTTTTCCATGGGAGGCTATCAAGCTCGTCCTCAAGGTGACCGCAATTTGCTAATTTATCGTTCAAACAACTTTCTTTCACCACCTGGTTTTCCTTCTCAAAACCAAAATAACTTCAATCGCAACAATCAAAACCAACCTTGAGCTCCCAATCAATATCAAACCCAAAGAAATCCATATCCACCTCAAGGAAATAATCAAGTTTACCAACAACCCACTTATCAACCACCCGCTTACCAAGCTCCTCCTCCCAACCAACCCACGACATTTAATCACGAGGTTGAAACTTACATGAGGACTAATGACGCGCTGGTGAAGAATATTCAGAGTCAAATTATTAACTTGAAAAGTGACATGGTGAAACAAGGGAATGATCTTCAAGCCGATCTTAGGAATGACATGCGAAACTCTTTAATCAATCAAACAAATGATTTAAGGGATATGATGGCTAGTTTCTTCCCAAGTAGTCAACCCTCTGCTTTGGGTTCTCTTCCGAGTAACACCGTTGCTAATCCAAGAGGGGAGATGAAAGCAATCACCACCCAAAGTGGAAAAGGTTATAAGGAACCCGATATTACTAAACCTCCTCCGGTGATTGTGACAAAGGATAACAAGCCCCCTTCACCAATTCCTCCACCTTCTACTTCTACTCCACCTCCACCCAAGGATGTGAGAATTCCATTCCAAAGCCTTCCTCTCAACCCGATATACCTTATCCCTCAAGGTTGAGGAAAGAGAAGTTGAAGAACAAGGATGATATTCAAGTTTCAAACTTTCTTAAAATGTTTAAACAAGTGAATTTCAACATCTCCTTTGCCGAGGCGCTCGCTCACATGCCTAAATATGCTAAAATGTTTAAAGATCTTATCAGTGATAAGGAAAAACTCCTTGATATTGCTTAAACCCAACTTAATAAGAATTGCTCCGCGGTTCTCTTAAGGAAATTACCAACCAAACTTGGTGATCCGGGTCGCTTTCTCATTCCTTGCAACTTTCCTGAGGTAGAGAATTGTATGGCCCTAGCCGATCTAGGTGCTAGTATCAAATTATTGCCATTAAGCGTTTGGAAACAATTATCTCTACCCGAGCTAGTCCCCACACGAATGACATTGGAATTAGCTAACCGTATGGTTGCTTATCTGGTGGGGATAGCCGAAGATGTCTTCGTCGGTGTCGACAAATTCACCTTTCTGGTGGATTCTGTTGTCGTTGACTACGAGATGGATCCCCGTGTTCCATTAATCGTTGGATGTCCATTCTTGAGGATCGGTCTCACACTTATTGATGTAGCCGCGAGCGAATTAATCATGAGAGTTGGTGACGAAAAAATCGTCTTCAACATGGGTAAACTTTCTAAGCAACCTTATGAACACGAGAGCGTTAATTTTATTGACGTACTTGATGAGGCTTGTGAAGAACATTTCAAAGACGCTTGTAAAAGTGGTTTCTCCTCTCTAACCATTGTTCAGATCGTTGCCACTATTGCTCCTTCATTGACTCCATTTGGAGAAAGTTATTTTCTATTGAAAGAATTTGAAGCAACTTTAGGGGATGTGGACATAAAATATGACGATTCTCCCTCCGATTGTGATGAAGAAATTCGTATAATTGAGAAACTTCTCAATGAGGACCATATTTCTCCACCTTCTCCACCTTCTCCTAAGGAAGTTACAACCAATGATCCGAATTTGACTAAGCCTTCCATTGACAATCCTCCAGATTTAGAGTATAAGGATTTACTGTCTAATCTTGAATACCTTTTCCTAGACGACAATAAGAAGTTACCCGTCATGATTGCAAAGAACTTACAAGAGGATGAAAAATCTTGACTTATCGATGTGCTCAAAAATCATAAGAAAGCAATTGCTTGGAAAATTTCCGACATTCGCGGAATTGATTCTAACTTTTGTACTCATAAAATTCTCATGGAAGATGACTTTAAACCTGCAATCCAAAGCCAAAGAAGGGTTAATCCAAAGATTCATGAAGTCATCAAGATAGAATTTATCAAACTTCTAGATGCCAGAATGATTTACCCTATTTCGCATTCACCATGGGTTAGTCCCGTCCACTGCGTGCCTAAGAAAGGCGGAATAACCGTTGTTCCAAATGAAAACAACGAGTTGATTCCTACTCGACTTGTCACGAGTTGGAGAGTTTGCATAGACTATCGCAAGATCAATGATGCCACTCGCAAGGATCATTTTCCTCTTCCTTTCATGGATCAAATGCTCGAGCGTTTAGCGGAAAATAACTACTATTGCTTCTTAGACGGATTTTTTGGGTATTTTCAAATTCCCATCAATCCAAAAGACCAAGAGAAAACCACATTCACTTGTCCTAATGGAACATTTTCTTACAAAAGAATGCCTTTCGGCTTATGCAATGCTCCTGGGACTTTCCAAATATGTATGATGGCTATATTTCATGACATGGTTGAAGAAACTATGGAAGTCTTTATGGACGATTTCTCGGTCTATGGTGATTCTTTCTCATCTTGCCTTGCCAATTTAGAACGTATGCTTAAACGGTGTGAAGACACTCGTCTTGTTCTTAATTGGGAAAAATGCCATTTTATGGTAAAAGAAGGTATTGTTCTTGGTCATAAAATTTCCAAAGCCGGTATTGAAGTCGACCGTGCTAAAGTCGATGTGATTGCTAAATTACCTCTTCCTTCAACCGTGAAGGGTGTGAGAAGTTTTCTTGGTCATGCGGGCTTCTATCGTCGATTCATTCAAGATTTTTCTAATATTACTCGCCCAATGACCCACCTCTTGGAAAAAGATACTCCTTTTATCTTTTCTAAAGAGTGTATCGAATCTTTCAATCTTCTTAAGGATAAATTAACTAAGGCACCTGTCTTAGTCACCCCTAATTGGGAGTTACCTTTTGAATTGATGTGTGATGCTAGCGATTTTGCTATAGGAGCGGTTTTGGGACAAAGAATTAACAAACATTTCGAACCAATCCATTACGCTAGCAAGACAATAACGGGGGCTCAATTGCATTATACCACTACCAAAAGAGAGCTTTTATGTTGATCCCTTTGATTGTATCTATATTATGTTAAGAACTAATATAGTAGTTTGTAATCAAACTAAAACACTTTCAGAACTCTTACTCACACTAAATAAGTTATGCAGAATCTAACTTATAAAGCACAGAAGAACATAATTACTTTTAACAATTCGATTCTCTTATTAATCGACTTGAATGAGGTACATGAATGACATTGTACCTATGTTCCTTTTATAGAGTAAGGAACCCTAGAAACCTTAGAATATTCTATTAAGATAACTATATCACAGACGATATATTATCAATATTCTAACTATTTAAGTATATCACATAAGATATACTCTAACTATAACTATGACATATCTTATACAAAGATATATTCGTCCTAATCAATATAGCAGTACTTACATTATAAGTAGCAATACTTACTATGTACCGCGTTAACACTAACGGTACTTGCATAATACTAACAGTATTACACTGACGTTACTTGACACTTAACAAATAATTCAAAATAATCCTCCCCTAAACAAGAATGATAACTTGTTGTCTCCTTGTTTCTCTTGTACTGGATGTATTTAGAATACATGTCTTCAGTCTTTCCTTCATCCTTGGATTGAACTTGGTAATTTGTATTTGTATCCAACTTAATGTAGCCAAACACTTCAATTTAGATCTTCTTCTGATAAGATAATCTTCAAACATCATGAATATCATCTTTGTCTCCAAACTATGATCTTCTTTGTGTCTTCCAAACATTCATTCATCATTGCAACATCAGTAATTGTCTTCTTGAGTTAAATCTATGAACTCTAAATCATGAAATTCAGTCTTGATTTTATGAGACAAAACCTTCTAAGTATTTTCTTCTATGAATACTTCTCTACTTGCAATTTTCATACCTAAAATAAAACAGTTAACAACAGAAACCAATCTGTATTGGATTCATGATTTTTAGCAAATCACCAGCTATCAACGGATTTGATAAATTCTTTACCAGTTAGTCGTACACTCTGGAATAGCCAATACTTTATTCATAAAGAATAAGGTGTACTATTAACCTTACAACTTTTGGTAAATTGTCAACTGATATAGTGGTTTTGTATATACTTTATTTTAGGAAAACAAAGCAACACAAATAGGGGTAAGCGTGCACGACGATTTAGGGAAACCGTGTGTAAATGACCCAAAAAGTGAGTTCGTTCTCTCGAGGAGGCTAGTGTGTTGTGTAATGAATGATTGATTTATGTTTTTGATTATTAACAAGAAGAAAAAGAAGAGAAAATGACGAAGACGAAAAAATAGAAAAATAGGCAAAAACACTACTAGAAAGTTACGACGTAGAAACGTAAAAAGCACAAAATTTAAAATTTTAACCTAAAAATTCCTAAAAATTACTAAAAATCCCAAATAATATTCTAAGAGTTTACAAAAAATCCAAACTTGCCAAAACCTTTTAATTAATTTAATAATGACTTTTAATGCTAATTAAAGCCCTAAAAATCACTTTTAAATATTAAAAAGCCCTCAACAAGATTTAATAGTTTGTAAACCTCAAAAATGACCTAATTAAACTAAAAACTATTTTTAAAAATTTTAAAACCAATTTAAACTATTTTTAAACTCCTAAAAACTATTAAAATCTATTAAATCTTAAATTAATTCTAAAAATTAATTGAAAAACCTAAAAATTAATTGGAAAGTGAAAAAGTTCCTATTTTAATGTCTAGAATCTAGGAAAAATGAAAAAAAGTTAAAAATAAAACTTTGAATTTTTATGAATAAAATAATAATAAAATATTCCAAAAAATGAAAAGTTCTCAAATAAATTCTAAAAAATTCTCAAAAATCCTAAATATTCTAACTAAGAAGAAAATGTAAATTAAAGCTCCTAAAACCTTTTAGTTAATTTTATATTAATTTTTAAAGTTGTCTAAAAACCCTAAAATCAAATAAAATTAAAAATTAAAGTTTTTGAAAACTTTTTGATATGTAAACCTCAAAAATATAAATTAAAACTTAAAAACTATTTTTTTGTATTTTTTTAATTACTGTTTACTATTTTTTATAGACTTTCTAAATTTAAAACTAAAAATAATTCTAATAATTAATTAAATAATGGGAAAAATAAAACTTTGACCCAGAAAAATCCTATACCTTAATATTATCCTAGGAAAAATGAAAGGAAGCAAAAATGCTTATTCAATAAGCCAGAATAGGCTTAAAAGCCCACGGCTTATTTAAACAAGCTAAAACCAAAACGTGCTTAAGTACTTAATGAAATGGAAGGTTAACATAAAAACGCATCTAGATCACTGGTAGAACCCCTTACTCCTGAGCTGCAGGTCGGGGGTTCGAGTCCAGTGCGGGTGAAGTTTTTGCTTTTTATTTCTTTTTTTTTCTTTTTTTCACACTTGAATCCAGTAACTCTTGTAGCTTATAAACACAAATCCAAATCTAATTTAACCAAGAATAAGACAAATTATAAACAAAAACGTGTCCAGATCTTGTTTGTGGACTGATGAACACACAAGTGTTTTCACTTGTGTGCAATAGACCAAGAGGACTTGGTTGTGGTTCTTCTTGTGGATGTTTTTTGGATAAACAAGGCACCCCTACACTCTTTGGAGTGTAGGGAGTCAATAACAAGTATAAATCAAACACCTTGCACACAAAAATTTCACAAAAAATGCACACTCAAGCAAATCAATGTTGCTGAGGTCTTTCTAGGGGTCTGGTGGTGTTTCTATGCAACCTACTTGCACACAATTGAGAATCAGCCTCCAAACTTTTGCATACAAGCTCACCAATTATCACACAAACCAACTACAATCCTATAATAACCTAGATCTTAACAGATTATGAAATTGAAGCACAAAATTAGAACAAATTAAGCAAAAAAATGGCCAAGTAGATTTTTTATTAAGCTATTCCCTTTTTTACCACTTAACTTGCTCACAATCTATACCAAACTAATGAACTAACTAGCTAGCAACTTAAACAATCCTACTCAACCTTTTTAACACGTTTTTAAAACTACACAATCTAACAAACTCAAAATAAAAAGCAGATCCAAACACCCTCTTAAAAATTTTAAACCAAAATTTTCAAACAAAGATCTCACAAAACCTAACCATAATGGTTCTATTCACTCTAAACATGCATACAATACTTAATCTACTCAAATCAAACAGTTTAAATCAACCATCAACACTTAGCATACAATTCTACAAATCTCACTCAAAATCACTTTTTCTGAAAATTTCAAAAGGGAATAGATTCCTTACCTAAGAACCCCACATCCAGGGTTCTTTGTGGTTGCAATACCACCTCCTTATACACTGGGGTGTATGCAGAACTTAATCAACAACTCTCTTCAAATCAAACCTGCAAAAATGAAAAGGAAAGTACAAGAAAAATAGAAACTTTCTGAATTTTCTTAAAACTTCCTTTAAAAATCTTGGAACCAATAAACCAAATAATTTTAACCAAGTTTTAGAAACAACTTATAAATCAGAAATCATGGGATGGTATTCCACTTTCACTTCATAACATCCTATGATTTCTTAAATTCATAAAATTCTTTTAAAACCTTTTTTGAAACTTTTTGAAAATCCAAACACACAAAGTGTGTATAATAACAAATGGAACTCAGACTTTTCTCTTCTCACTTAGTACCAACTTTTTAAAAACCAAAAGGAATTACACTTGTATTTTAAACAAACACCAAACTTTGCATTTAATAAAAACGGGTTACATAAACTTGAGAAAGAAAATCTGGAACAAGAGGGAATGAACAGGCTCATCCCCTTTATATAGACCTAATAGAACTATCTAGATAAAAAGACTAAAGCTAAACCCTAATGAATGGAATCTCCAAAATACCCTTGGGTCTTGGTCTTCAAAATCGGTCAGATTGTGCCATGTGATGAGCCAGCTGTGGAGAGTGATGTTTGATATGATCCTAGCTGTTGAAATGAACTTGGGGGCCAAGGAGTATGATCCCACCGTTTCTTTTGTCGGGTTTAGGGTTTTGGGTGAAAATGATGTAGCAGGGGAGGGTCCCACAAGACACATGGGTGTGTCTTGTGGTGATTTGTGAAGTGGGTTTGAGTGAGAGTGACATGAATCATCAATCTGCACAAGATCAAGGAAAAACCCTTTGATTTGTGCAAATTAAGGATTAGGGTTTATGGGATTAGAACATGGGATTAGGGTGCGTTTAATCTCTTTTGGGTGGGGTTAGTTTTAAAAATGGTGTTTGGAGGGAAATAATGTGGGGTTGACTGGGTGTTTGACCCAGTTTAATAAATAAACTTGGGTTTGGATGGGTGGTGGGTACGGGGTTGGGTAGGATATGGGTTAATGGGTGGGCAGTGCTGAGGTGGCAAGTTGTGAATGGTGGATATAATTGGTGTGGGTTTTGGTTTGTGGCAGAATTGGTCCCCAAGTTATTCACTTATCTTAATTTTGTAATAAATGTCCATCAGCGCCCAATCTTCCTTTATCAACTTTTGGTAAGTTGTCATTTTTGGCACAAAGGCTTACAAAACTTTATCCAAGGGTATTAAATGTATATTCTTCATATTCCAGGGACTGGTCTTGTACAATCTTCAAACATTAAGGATTATACTTGTACAATTGACATTTTGAGGGTCAAATGTGACAAGTTCTTCAAAGATGAGGGACCAAAATTGCCAATCTTCAATTCTTCAAGGGTCTTTTTGCAAAATTCCAAACTTGGGCCCGGTTCATTGTGCGACTTCGTTTCCCGTGTTCGTTTTTGAATGATTCTTGTGATCTTTTGCCAATTCCTCAATATCCGTACCTAAAAATACACAAGTAACAAACACGAGCATGTATTTGGCATATTTTATGATATTTTATGTATTTTAAGGCCGTTTTGGACGATGAGACCATGTATAAAAGCAGTCTCATCACTCCCCCATACTAAACCATTGCCCTGCCCTCACGCAATGCTAGAATTAAGTATCATAGCATCTCCAAAATTCAATTTTATTCACTTTTATTCAAATGATAAACTAACTACACTACTACTTGCGTTTTAGACATAATGTATGATTTTCATCGCAAAATGGGACGTTTAGGTTCATAGAATAAGAATACGTGAATGCTTCGTTAGAAATAATTTCATCGTCCTCGATTTTCACTCCAATTCCATGCCAAGCGTGCAACGAGATCATTGTCATTATAAGTTAGTAATGCTAACACTACTCATATGCCCTAATCACGTACTTATTCTCCCATTATTCCTAAGTTGTATCTCTTATATTTTATTATGTCTTAATGATCACGAGGATACATTATTGACTTATGCGATAATAGAGATTTAGGTCTAAAAATAGAGTCCTAACGGTGTAACTAAGACCATCAAATCAATAACCCCTCCTAATAGACAACGATGTTAAAAAAACTAAGTCAACAAGAAGGATCGATAAACACGATTTTATAACGGTTTTGAACATGAGACTTATTACCAAGACTTTTATACGCCCCCTAACGGAAGGGCCTTATTATCTTTGGTTTACCTCCATCTTTTATTCAACTTCGCCATGAAGCTTTTATTATGACTTCGGTCTTGCCTTGCCTTTTATTATCCGCCATCATCGGTGGTTTTATTAGCCAAAGACGTATATCCTCACGCTAAAGCGAATTTTGGATCTTTAAAGCTTCGAAGATTAAGGCTTGATTCACTTTCAATTTTGCATAGATTTTAGGCCTTGTGGGGCTTCAAATTGTTTGCTTGATTTAGGTGAGCACTTGAAATCTTATTATTGGGTGAAGCTTTCGATTATTCGGGTGCCAATACTTCAAAACCGTGACGCTGGCGATACCTTAATGTCTTCCTAATTTAATTACACGGAAGCTACTAGAAAAGACTAGAAACCCAACAATCAAAACTAAACCGCTAAATCAATATTTATTAAGCAAAAAATATTTACAAGCGAAGGGAGAATAAGCAAACAACGAGAACACATGAGTTTTTGAAAGAATACGAGTATCCTACGTTTAGCATAGTAACTTATAATTAACTCTATCATTTCTCGTCCTCATTTAAGAGACTTAGCCTAATGTAAGTTAAGGAATCAAAGCTAAGTGCTCAACACGCACGGTCGAGTCAAAAATTACTCTTATTCTCGCCATCGGAAAATCTACATTCGTGTCTTCAAACACTTATAAAACATGAGAAAAATTTAAAATTTGGCCATTTTTAGCCTTATTTTGCAAGAAAATGATAAACTTTGGAAAGCGTGAAGGTTTGGCAAGGCAAGTATCTATTCACCCCCCATACTAAAGTTAAACATTGTCCTCAATGTTTCGAGTCTAGGGGTGCAAACACCCCCATACTAGAGACGTAGTCGAATGCCTAATCTAGCATGGAAAGGGTGTAACCAATAAGTAATAGCCGTTTATGAAGTGTGCTAAAAACCTAAGGTTAGAACATAAAAGGATATATCATATATGGAAAGGCCTCCAAAGCAAACGATCGAGTGCTCCCATGAAACGAACACGAGAGGCTCCAATCGTGAAGATCATGATCTAAAAACCACAATGCACAAACAACCACGGAACAAAGGTTGGAAGGGCACAAATCCCCTCACATTAAACTAATTAGAAAGCAAAATATGTACATGGATAAGCATGGGTCTCCCCCACGAGGCACCTTGTTTTTGATAACCGAGTCAAAAGCTCGACTCGAATCCCCATAAATGTGATCATTTAGGGATAATCATGGTATGGTCAATTTTTGGTGGGGCTTACATGATAAACAAGGCCCAAAAGCACGTGGAGTACTTTTAAAAATCCGATAAACGTATACCGGGGTCAAAGATAGCGTCCTCGTTTTCGGATGAAAGACGAGACAACGCTTCTTCAACACAAACCCCAATGGGGTAGAAGAAAATAGGAGAGAAGAAATAGAAGGGTGGGACAATGGGTAAGTCAAAACATTGAGCTACTCGAGGTATACTCGCACCAATCAAATGAAAAGATTTTCTATTTATTGCATCGGTGGAAGACCAAGATTTCCCTATATAAGCAATTCCAGGATCAAATATCTCGTCCTCGGTGGAGAAAGGGGAGGGAATATAAGGGGATTCCCCCACACTAAGTCCACACAAAGCATCGTCAAAAGGAGAAGACGAGCTTGTAGTACTCAATACACGCGGTGATGACGGAGTTAGAATTGTAGAAAAATCTTTTAAATTAAATTCAAAATCTTTTCCTTTTTCATCTTTTTTACTCTCTGATACTTAGATTTTTGCTAGGTTCAATTTTACTCTCGATATCCTCTCGAATTGATCTCGGTCTTAAGTGGAATGATTTGTTCTTGGTCAATAAAAAGTGGTTGGTTTGTTTATCTATTTTAAACTAATGACAAGAAATTAAGTGTCGAAGAGTAAAGTAAAAGCTTTAAATGATTAACGTTTGAAAACTTTAAAGATTATAATAAAAATAAATGGACATTCAATTAAATCTAACTCTTGGAAAACTTTGTGAAAAATATGAATTTAATTGGAAACTACTAAAAGAAAGTAAGAACGGAGAATAACAAAGCAACTCAATCGGAATAACCAAATATGGTGCAATCGGAATGTTATTCCGATCAATTGATCGGAATATGGACAGAATCAAGCGATCGGAATGTTGCCAAAGAATATCAATCGGAATACTTAGAAAACATGTCAATCGGAATATGCTGAAACGGGTCCCAATCGGAATAAGGCAAAACTTGCTATAATCGGAATATATGGCAAATAGGTGCTGATCGGAATGTCTGAACATGGACCAATCGGAATACGGAAATTCTTACCGTCGGAATCTTAAAAACCCTCTTCCGATCGGTCGATCGGAATGTTGGGATGCTGCTGGTCGGAAAGTATGGTCGGAAAAGGGAGTACCCTTTTCCGAAAATGGTGGTGATCCGAAAATAAAACAAGGAAATAAGCTTATTGAATAAGCTAACTCCCTAACTAGCTCGAATCCAATGAAATACAAATCAAATAAGCACTAAAAACAACTTTTCTAACTCCAAGTAAACAACTTTTAAATCAAATCAATAAAAAGATGAACTTTTCATAAAAACTTCAAAAAGTAAATAAGCTAAATCATCAAATAAGCCAATAAGAACAAGGATCTCAAAGCTTATTTATGTAAAAACTTAAGGAAACATAAAAAGTTAACAACTTTTTTAAGCACAAATCTTAGATGAACAACACGGATCATACGAGATTTGTACCAAAATCAATACAAAATAAAAGAAAGGAAGGATGAGATTAAAGATTAAAACTTGAAAACTTGAACTTGATTAATGAAAAAGTAATACAAAGTTTGAATTTGAAAGAGAAAAAGATGAAATCTAGTGAGAGAAAGTTCTAAACTTTCTCTCTCTAAAACTAGAAACTACCTAAAAAACTAACTAAGTGTGAATTTTTGTGAAGTAAGGGCCTTTATATAGGCGTGTACATGGTGGTGATGGGCTTTTGATTGGGCTTTGATTTGGGCTTCTTTTTCTTCTTTCTTCTTAAGTCTTCATGCGTCTTTCAAATGAACGTTGTCGACTTGGATTTGAGAAGTGTCGGTGAATTATTCCAACTCGTCTTATAATCTATTGTTTTATAGACTCGAGTTCTTCGACATATATGAATCTTCCATCTTTGGCTCTATTCTTCGATAAATCTTCAAATAGGCACAATGACTTCAAATCTTCTGCATCTCTTGGATAATAGACTTCGTCTTGAGTCTTTTTCCTCGATAAAACCCGTGTAATCCCATGTTTTCTTCATTATTCATCCGGTTGACTCTGAAAACACAATAAACACAAAAACCACGCATAATTCCAAACAAATGATATTAAATACGTGTTTTGGTCTTGTTTTAGCCCGATTTAAGTGGTAAAAGGATGGGTGTTTTCACACCTATCAAATCCCCTACACTTAACCATTGCCATGCCCTCATGCAATGCTTAGTGACAAAGCACATTTACACTTTCCTCATAATCAATCAACCTTGGCCTTATTAATATGCTATTAAACGAAAATCAAAATACTAAGAGAAATTTAAAATTTTTAGAATAAACAGAAGGATGGAAATAACTTGCAAGGAAATCGAGGACTTACATTAGGGCTTCGGTGCTACGAAGATTTATCATCCTCAAGTTTCACGTTCCCCAAACTAAGCTTAAAAACGAGATCATTGTCATTATAAGTTAGCAATTCAAACACTTACACACATGGCTTAATTAAATGCTTAGACTCCCTTATTCCTAGGTGTATCTCTTATATTTTATTTTTGTCTTAGAATGATCATGAAGATGCATTTTTGGACTTATTTCGATAGTTATTTAGGGCTGAAAGCAAAGTAGGACGATTTGATCAATAGTTAGCTAAAGGACAAAATCTCTTAAAACTGCTTCTCGGGATATCAAAAAGTTCATATCTTGGCATAACTTGGTTCACGATTTGAGACCTTTCTCGGGCCGATATTTGGCATGTACTTCATACTTCATATCTTCGAGAGACGTTCTTGAGATAATGGTCTTCTCATCATAATAGAGTTTCTTCACTTGGAGACTTTTGAGGGGTACTCCAACTTTGTTGACCACGACTTCATGATTATTTCTTCAATCTCTATTTGGGATTTTGAGATACAACGATCCGCCTCCTTTTCGGACTTGGATCTATTTATCCTCATACCTTGTTAGGGTCTTTTCGGATAGACTTCTCCATGATCTTTATGGGAGTTGATTGCTTTTCGTCGTGAGTCTTGATCCTTCATATTGACTTTAGGAATAATGCTTTTCACATCACTTTGGATCTTCAGCAATAAAATTGAATCCTCATGCCTTGTTAGGGCCTTTTCGGACTCGCCAATCTTCGCGCCCCGCTTCATAAGTTATGCCTTGGCTATGAACTCTCGTCATTACCGAGCAACTTTTAAACGATCTTGGGCTAGAAGCTAAGTAACTTTTCAAATCGTAAGACCTTACTTATTGCAGATAAATTATTAGCAAGTGATGGGAGAATAGGCAAATAATTACACCAAGTGAGCTTGCGCAAGAACACCGACTTATAATTGACTCTATCATTTCTCGTCCTCCACAATTTAAAATCTCAAGTAATGAGACTCGTGGATGCTTAGCCTAATAAACCAATTAAGGTCTACCTGGTTAAGGATACTAGCTAGAATAAACTTGGATAAGTCTATTCGGGTTGAGTCAAAATGAACGCAACGGGCCTAATATGTCAAAGATTTCTAAACTAGCTACACCACTTATTAATATTTTTGACTTTATTGCGGAATATATACATATGAAAGCAACGATAAAAAATTTAAAAATTACAACTAAATGGCCAAAGTTAATTAAAAATTTGAAAAATGTTGAAAAAGATGATTTTCCGGTTAATTGAAGGCATTTTCATGGAAAAGTCCACTTAAAACTTCGATAGAAGTCTCCCCTACACTTAAGATAAACATTGTCCTCAATGTTTAAGCATGTGGGAAAAGTCTCCCCTACACTTATGACATTGTGCACGTTGGTTAACTCAAGTTAAGGAAGAGACGACTAAAGTGATCAATTTCGAATGTGAGTATGAAGAAAATTGAATCACGATAGTTGAGAGATAGAACCGGATTTCGGATAATACGGGAGCACGGTTCTGCAAAGGTTCCAAGAGTGCATTCATCCCTGTAATCACATCACCACAAAAATACAAACACCTATGCAGGCCCCCCTACACTTAGGAGGTTAAGACGTAAAAGGATAGATACTCGGGCTGCCTCCCGAGGAGCGCGTGTTTTTGATGACCGAGTCACGAGCCTGACTCGACCCAAAATTAGTTCATGGGGAACGTGGTGAGGGATGGAATCACCTCCTGAGAGATGTCCTCACCAAAGTACAGCTTCAGACGCTGGCCATTCACCTTGAAATTGGGCCCATTTGGCTGAGAAAGCTCAATGGTCCCATACGGAAAGACGTTGGCGACGGTGAATGGACCAGACCAGCGGCTCTTCAACTTGCCAGAGAAGATCTTCAACCGAGAGTTGAAAAGTAAGACTTGATCACCAATATGGAACTCTCGGTTCTTGATTTTTGCGTCATGGAGGATCTTCGTCTTCTCTTTGTAGATCAGCGAGTTCTCATAAGCTTCATTTCTCAGTTCATTGAGCTCGTTGAGTTGAATCTTGCGATGATCACCGGCTTTGTTGATGTCGAAGTTAGCCCACTTTAAGGCCCAGTGCGCCTTATGTTCCAGCTCGATGGGAAGGTGGCATGCTTTCCCGTACACAAGACGATAAGGTGTACAACCGATCGGGGTCTTGTAAGCAGTACGGAAAGCCCACAGAGCATCATCTAACTTATCGGCCCACGCGGCACGATGCTCTCCCACAGTACGCTCCAAAATTCGTTTCAATCCACGATTGGATATCTCGGCTTGCCCATTGGTTAGGGGATGATAAGCGGTGGAAAGACGGTGATTGACACCATACTTGGCCATGACTCTTGCAAATTGATCGTTGCAAAAATGAGTCCCGCGGTCACTGATAATAGCACGAGGAACGCCGAATCGAGAGAACAGCGATTTCAAAAAATTACAAACCACCCTTGCATCATTAGTAGGTAAAGCTTTGGCTTCAACCCACTTGGAGACGTAGTCAACGGCAACAAGGATGTATTTGTTTCCTTTAGATGAAGGAAATGGCCCCATAAAGTCGATACCCCAAACATCAAAGATTTCACACTCTTGAATGAAATTTTGAGGCATCTCGTCTTTATGTGTGATCGTGCCTTGTTTCTGGCAAGCATCACATTTTTTAACCATATCGTGAGCGTCACGATAAATGGAGGGCCAATAAAATCCTGAATCAAACACTTTTTTGGCGGTGTAGTTGGGACCAAAGTGACCACCAGTGGGTCCTTTGTGGCAAGCATCAAGGATTTCGAAGGCTGCCGGTCCATCAACACATCGGCGAATAATCAAGTCAGCACATTGTTTGAAAAGATACGGGTCATCCCAGAAGTAAGTCTTTATGTCTTTGAAGAACTTCTTCTTTTGCTGGGATGTTAACCCGTCAACGAGGATTCCACCCGCCAAGTAGTTTGCAATGTCTGCGAACCACGGGGTTTCGTCAGCAGTAGAGTTGATAGACATTAAGGTCTCCAGGGGAAAAGAATCATTGATTTCTTTGTTCGGATGATCCCCTTGGTAAGGATCCTCAAGTCTACTGAGATGATCCGCGGCTAGGTTTTCAGCTCCTTTTTTATCGCGAATTTCGATTTTAAATTCCTGGAGCAGCAAAACCCAGCGAAGAAGTCTTGGTTTGGAATCTTGCTTTGTCAACAAGTACTTCAGCGCGGAATGATCGGTATACACAATGGTGGTGGAAAGGACAAGATAGGGGCGGAATTTTTCAAAAGCATAGACAACAGCTAAAAGCTCTTTTTCGGTTGTCGTATAATGCAATTGTGCCCCAGTCATTGTCTTGCTAGCGTAATGGATCGGTTGGAAGTGTTTGTTCACTCTTTGTCCAAGAACCGCTCCAATAGCAAAATCACTAGCATCACACATCAACTCAAAAGGCAGCTTCCAATTAGGGGTAACTAAGACGGGTGCCTTAGTAAGCTTAGCCTTAAGTGAGTCAAAGGCTTCAAGACACTCTTTGGAGAAGATAAAAGGAGTATCTTTTTCCAAGAGGCGGGTCATCGGGCGAGCGATTTGAGAAAAATCTTTGATGAATCGACGGTAGAAGCCCGCATGACCCAGAAAACTTCTCACACCCTTCACGGTTGAAGGTGGAGGCAACTTAGCGATAACATCGACTTTAGCACGGTCTACTTCAAGACCGGCTTTCGAGATCTTGTGTCCTAGGACGATGCCTTCTTTTACCATAAAATGGCATTTTTCCCAATTCAGAACTAGGCGAGTGTCTTCGCACCGCTTGAGCATACGTTCCAAATTGGCAAGGCACGCAGAGAATGAATCGCCATAGACCGAAAAATCATCCATGAATACTTCCATAGTGTCTTCCACCATGTCATGGAAGATCGCCATCATACACCTTTGGAATGTCCCAGGAGCATTACATAAACCAAAAGGCATGCGTTTGTACGCAAATGTTCCATAGGGACAAGTGAATGTGGTCTTTTCTTGGTCCTTTGGATCGATGGGAATTTGAAAATACCCGGAGAAACCGTCTAAGAAGCAGTAATAGTCATTACCAGCTAGACGCTCGAGCATTTGATCCATGAAGGGAAGAGGAAAGTGATCTTTTCTCGTGGCATCATTGAGTTTGCGATAATCAATACAAACTCTCCACCCAGTAACGAGACGAGTGGGAATCAACTCGTTGTGTTCATTGGGAACAACGGTTATTCCGCCCTTCTTGGGCACACAATGGACGGGACTTACCCACGGCGAATCCGAAATAGGGTAGATCAAGCCGGCATCTAGAAGTTTGATAACCTCTTGTTTGATGACGTCATGAATTTTAGGATTAACCCTTCTTTGGCTCTGGATTGTGGGTTTGAAGTCATCTTCCATGAGAATCTTGTGAGTACAAAAGTTCGGATCAATTCCGCGGATATCGGAAATTTTCCAAGCAATTGCCTTCTTATGAGCTTTAAGCACATCGATGAGACAAGTTTTCTCTTCTTCTTGCAAGTCCTTAGCGATGATGACGGGTGACTTCTTCTCTGCTTCAAGGAACGCATACTCAAGATGGGGCGGCAACTCCTTAAGTTCTAAATCCGGAGGATTTTCGACGGGAGGCGTTTTCAAAGTCGTGGCATCGATAGCAATAACCGTGGGAGATGGAGGAGAAGGATTGTCTTCGGTGAGAAGATTGTCAAAGAAATTCATATCTTCATCCCCATTGATAGGAGAATCATTAGTAGCTAAATTCGCATCTCCCATGGTATCTTCAAGATTGTTCCAAAATAAATCACTATCTCCAAATAGAGACAACGATGAATCAATAGAGGACACGGTCTCAACAGTGGGAAGAGAGGTAGGAATACTTTTGCAAGCATCATTAAAGTGTTCTTCACAAGCCTCATCAAGAACGTCAATACAATTAACGCTCTCATATGAATAAGGTTGTTTAGACAACTTTCCCATGTTGAAGACTACTTTATCGTCACCCACTCTCATGATAAGCTCACCGGCTTCAACATCAATAAGAGTGCGACCGGTCCTTAAGAATGGACGACCAACAATCAGTGGTACACGAGGGTCCATCTCGTAGTCGACGACAACAAAATCAGCAGGGAAGGTGAATTTGTCGACTCCTACAATGACATCTTCGGCTATCCCCACTGGATAAGCAACCGTACGGTTGGCTAATTCCAAAGTCATTTTAGTGGGGACTAGCTCTGGGAGAGATAATTGCTTCCAAACACTTAGAGGCATGAGATTAATACTGGCACCTAGATCGGCTAGGGCCATGCAATTCTCTACTCCCGGGAAATTGCAAGGGATAAGAAAACGACCCGGATCACCAAGCTTGATTGGCAATTTCCTTAAGAGCACTGCAGAGCAGTTCTCATTAAGTTGGGTGTTGGCGAGATCGAGGAGCTTTTCCTTGTCACTCAGAAGATCTTTAAACATTTTCGCATATTTAGGCATGTGAGCGAGAGCCTCAGCGAAGGAGATATTGAAATTCAATTGTTTGAACATTTTAAGGAAATTCGAAACCTGAATATCATCCTTGCTTTTGAGCTTCTCTTTCCTCAACCTAGATGGATAAGGTATATTGGAAGAAGAGGAAGTCTTTGGAAGAATAGGATCACTCACATCCTTGGGTGGAGGAGGGGTAGAAAAAAGAGGTGGAGAAATTGGGGAAGGAGAAGGATGAGGAATAGGAGCAGGCGACTCGTTCTCCTGAGTCACAATCACCGGTGGAGGTATAGGAAGCTCGGGTTCCTTGGTACCTTTACCACTTCGAGTAGTGATTGCTTTCATCTCCCCTCTTGGGTTCGCAACGGTGTTACTCGGAAGAGTACCCGAAGAAGAGGGTTGACTACTTTGGAAGAAACTAGCCATCATGTTCCTTAAGTCATTCGTCTGGCTATCCAACGTAGTTCTCATATCGGCTCTCAAATCATTTCCTTGCTTAACCAAATCTGCCTTCAAATTGCGCACTTCCTCTTGGAGATTTCCCACAATCACATCATTGGTCCTCATGTAGGTTGCAACCTCTTGGTGTAATGCAGTGTTGGTTTGGGTAGGAGGAGCATTGTATGCAGGTGGTTGGTAAGCAGGTTGTTGGTAGACTTGATTGTTACGTTGAGGTGGTTGTTGCTGCTTGTGAGGTGGGATGTAAGGTTGTCGAGGTTGTTGTTGTTGTTGAGGAGGACGGTTAAGGTTTTGTTGTTGGTTTGGGTTGGTGGAAGGAAAACCAGGTGGTGAAAGATAGTTGTTGTTGCGGTAGCTAAGCAAGTTACGGTCACCTTGGGGTTTTGCTTGATAAGCAGGTTGTTGGTAGGTGCCATATGCCGCATTCACATTCTCAGCAGGGTAATCTTGGGTGGCGGTACAAGTTGTGTATGAGTGGGGACCACCGCATATCTCACAAGGTTGGCTGACAGCGTTGACTTGTGCATTTTTGGCGTTGTTGCTGTTGTTGTTGCTGACGGTGTGGGTGACAAGCGATTCAAGAAGCGTGGTGATTTTGTCTAATCGCTTGTCGCTGTCATTAGTGCTAGCACTAGCAACATTGGTCCTAACGCTCTTGGTTTGCACACGAGATTTGTTCTCAATGATGTCCCAAGCAGCATTGGAAGTCTTAGCCAATAAATTACCCCCCGAGGCACTATTCAGTGAATCTTGGTCATTCATGCTTAAACCATTGTAAAAAGTATTTATTTGATGAACTTTGGTAAAACCATGTTGTGGGCATTTTCTTAAAAGATCTTTGAAACGATCCCAAGATTCACTGAATGACTCATCGTACTTTTGTTCAAAGTTTATAATCTCATTCCGCAATGCGGTAGTACGAGAGGGTGGAAAAAAGTAATTGATGAACTTTGTTTCCAAATCCGTCCACGAGAGAATACTCTGTGGCGGTTCCTTAGCAAGCCAATGTCGGGCTTGTCCCTCTAAAGAAAAGGGAAAAAGTTGTAACCTTATAACCTCCGGTGGAACTCCATTGAATTTGACCGTGTTGGTGAGTTGTAGAAATCTCTTGATGTGGTCGTGTGGATCATCAATGGTGCGTCCCAAGAATGGTTGAGCTGAGACCATCTGGATAAAGCCTGACTTGAGCTCGAAATTGTTGGCGGCAATTGGAGGTATAACAATTGGATCCGTGTTGCCGTCGACATGAGCTTGCAGCAGTTCGATCATTGGGCGATTATCCGGAAGGGGCTCATTGTTGTTGTTATTCATGTTGTTAAAAGGCGGGTTGTTGTTGTTATTATTGTTGTTCGGAGGTGGTATGTTATTGTTGTTTTGGACACCAGCCATGTCTAAGTTATCGAGAGGCTCGGGCTCTTGATAAGACGTGGATCGAGTGCGCATACACCTGCAAAAGAACGAACAAAGAAAGCAAAAATATTTTTGGTTTTTATTGTTTTTTTACTTTTTAGGATTTTTGAAAATTTTATATTTTTTTAGTGTTTTTGAAAAATTTATGAAAAAGTAACGTTCACGGGGAACGGATCCCAAAATCCAAATTCTACAAAAAACTTTTGATCTTAACGAGAGGAGCCGGCAGCGGCGCCATTTGATACTTAGATTTTTGCTAGGTTCAATTTTACTCTCGATATCCTCTCGAATTGATCTCGGTCTTAAGTGGAATGATTTGTTCTTGGTCAATAAAAAGTGGTTGGTTTGTTTATCTATTTTAAACTAATGACAAGAAATTAAGTGTCGAAGAGTAAAGTAAAAGCTTTAAATGATTAACGTTTGAAAACTTTAAAGATTATAATAAAAATAAATGGACATTCAATTAAATCTAACTCTTGGAAAACTTTGTGAAAAATATGAATTTAATTGGAAACTAATAAAAGAAAGTAAGAACGGAGAATAACAAAGCAACTCAATCGGAATAACCAAATATGGTGCAATCGGAATGTTATTCCGATCAATTGATCGGAATATGGACAGAATCAAGCGATCGGAATGTTGCCAAAGAATATCAATCGGAATACTTAGAAAACATGTCAATCGGAATATGCTGAAACGGGTCCCAATCGGAATAAGGCAAAACTTGCTATAATCGGAATATATGGCAAATAGGTGCTGATCGGAATGTCTGAACATGGACCAATCGGAATACGGAAATTCATACCGTCGGAATCTTAAAAACCCTCTTCCGATCGGTCGATCGGAATGTTGGGATGCTGCTGGTCGGAAAGTATGGTCGGAAAAGGGAGTACCCTTTTCCGAAAATGGTGGTGATCCGAAAATAAAACAAGGAAATAAGCTTATTGAATAAGCTAACTCCCTAACTAGCTCGAATCCAATGAAATACAAATCAAATAAGCACTAAAAACAACTTTTCTAACTCCAAGTAAACAACTTTTAAATCAAATCAATAAAAAGATGAACTTTTCATAAAAACTTCAAAAAGTAAATAAGCTAAATCATCAAATAAGCCAATAAGAACAAGGATCTCAAAGCTTATTTATGTAAAAACTTAAGGAAACATAAAAAGTTAACAACTTTTTTAAGCACAAATCTTAGATGAACAACACGGATCATACGAGATTTGTACCAAAATCAATACAAAATAAAAGAAAGGAAGGATGAGATTAAAGATTAAAACTTGAAAACTTGAACTTGATTAATGAAAAAGTAATACAAAGTTTGAATTTGAAAGAGAAAAAGATGAAATCTAGTGAGAGAAAGTTCTAAACTTTCTCTCTCTAAAACTAGAAACTACCTAAAAAACTAACTAAGTGTGAATTTTTGTGAAGTAAGGGCCTTTATATAGGCGTGTACATGGTGGTGATGGGCTTTTGATTGGGCTTTGATTTGGGCTTCTTTTTCTTCTTTCTTCTTAAGTCTTCATGCGTCTTTCAAATAAACGTTGCCGACTTGGATTTGAGAAGTGTCGGTGAATTATTCCAACTCGTCTTATAATCTATTGTTTTATAGACTCGAGTTCTTCGACATATATGAATCTTCCATCTTTGGCTCTATTCTTCGATAAATCTTCAAATAGGCACAATGACTTCAAATCTTCTGCATCTCTTGGATAATAGACTTCGTCTTGAGTCTTTTTCCTCGATAAAACCCGTGTAATCCCATGTTTTCTTCATTATTCATCCGGTTGACTCTGAAAACACAATAAACACAAAAACCACGCATAATTCCAAACAAATGATATTAAATACGTGTTTTGGTCTTGTTTTAGCCCGATTTAAGTGGTATAAGGATGGGTGTTTTCACACCTATCACTCTCCTTGTGAAAACCCGATTTGATTATGTCAAAAATATTTGGTGTATCTAAAACAATGTTAGTCACACTAAAATTCTCACATTTTGAAATCTTTTTGGTTTAGGTGGTGGCAAGTTTTCAAATCTTTTGTCAACAAAGAAAACCTCCCCATCGGGATCAACGTATTCATCATCCGAAGAATCACTCGAGATTGGAATCATAGGCTTAACACTCTTAACCTCCACCGGCGGAGGGGATGGAACTTCATTTTTATCAACTCCTAAAACTCTATTGGAAATATTTTGACAAATGCTTTTGATGGGATTGACATTGTACAAAGATGTGATAGAATACACATGAGAAAGAGTGGAGTTATGGGTTGCATTAATGACGAGTTCTTCCTCATTGAAACGAAGAGTGATTTTTCTTGCATGCACATCGATAAGTGCTCTCGAGGTATCCAAAAAAGATCGACCTAAAATTAACGGAACTTTAGGATCGATGGGAATATCAACAACAATGAAGTCCAAGGGATAATAGAATTTCCCAACTTTCACAAAGACGTCCTCGGCAACTCCACAAGCTAGAATCGTAGAATGATCGACCATTTCGATTGACATTCTTGAAGGAGTGAGATTTGGAAGATTGAGTGATTTAAAAATCTCAAGAGGCATCAAATTAATACTAGCACCAAGATCGGCCAAGGCGTAGCATTCTTCCATGTCTTGTATAGCACATGGGATTAAAAACTTTCCAGGATCACCGACTTTTTGAGGTATGCGGCTTAGAAAAACCGAAGAACAACTAGACGATTTTTGCAATTTTTCTTTGTTATTCAACATACTTTTGAAGTTTGCGGCAAATCGAGGCATCATGACTAAGGCGTCGGCAAAACTTATATTAAAATGCAAGTCACGAAACATTTTCATAAAGAGTTCAAATTGATAATTATTTCGTTCTTGTGCCTTTTCCTTGTTTCGTCTTGATGGGTAGGGTAAAGGTGGTGTGGGTTGGGGCAAATTAGGCATAGGCATCGGCCTTGGAATCTCGGGTTCCATGATAGGTATTGGTTCAACCGTAGGTGTGGTTTGAGTGGTACTTCGTGGGCTTGTAATGTGCTCCTTTTCTACCATAACCTCGGGTTCTTTCTCTTTTTCCTTCTCCATAGAAGTACTTGGACGAGAAATGGGTTCTTTGAAAGTTTTACCACTACGAGTGGCAACAACCTTCAATTCTCCTTTTGGGTTTACGATGGTATCACTAGGAAGACTACCCGAAGAAGAGGGCTTACACATGATAGCTTCAAACATTTTAGCCATACGGTCTTCAAACTTAGATTGCCTAGCATCCGCTTTTAACAACTCTTGCTTAATCTCATGTTGTCCTTGCTCCATTTTTTGTTGATTTTGTTGGAGTCGTGTGACATTTCCTTCCATTTTATTAGCATGAGTTTTAAGTTCATTAGCAAGTTCGTTTTTAAGCTCGTTTTTCAACTCGGACCTTAAGCTAACCATCTCACGTTGCATATTATCAAACTTAGCATCATTAGCCTTAGCATAACTCAAAAACTCTCCTTGAAGATTTTCGATGTGATCGTTTTGAAAACCTTGGGCAATTTTTTGAAAATCACGGTTTTAGTTTTGATTTGAAATTTGCCCATTTCCACTTTGATAATTACCTTTGTTATAATTTCTTTGATTTCCTTGGTAATTTCCACCTTGGTTGTTGTTGCGATAATTATTAGCATTTTGATTGGGTGGAGCTTGATTTGAACGTGAACCTTGACCGATTTGGTTATAAGTTCCCGTGGCTACAAAAGCATTCGAAGTGTTACCATCCGCGGTAATGCACTCGGAAAGATCATGAGCTCCCCCACACGACAAACAACTTTTAGAAACCGCTTTAACCGAAGCGGTGTTGGAAGCTTCTTGAGCCTTCCAATGGGACATAAGGTTAGCAAATCTATCGAAAAATCGGTTTTCTTCATTTGCTTCATCATGTAATGCATTGATACTTTGAGACGATGATGAACCCCTTTTGGCAACACTCGGTGTGTGACGAGGGCTATAAACCTTAGACCTATTCTCGATTATGACCAAAGCTTCTTCAACCGTTTTACACAAAAAATTACCACCCGCGGCGGCATTTAGATAATCTCTTTCATGATCGTTAAGTCCATTGTAAAACGTGTCGATTTGGTGCAAATCGGAAAAACCATGATGAGGACATTCGTGTAACATCTCCTTAAACCTATTCTAAGCCGTAGAAAAACTTTCATTTGATTCTTGTGAAAATTTAGAAATCTCATTCTTCAAATGCGTAGTCTTAGAGGGCGGAAAAATTGGTTCACAAATTTTGAAACGAGATCCTTCCACGTCAATATAGAATTGGGTGGCTCTTTATCTAACCAAATTTTAGCGGGCCCCGCTAAGGAATACAGAAAAAGCATCATCTTAATCGAGTCATTCGAGACATCCTTGAATTTGCACGTGGCGGTAAGACGATTAAATTGGCGGATATGGTTGTGGGGATTGTCCTTCTCATCACCACGGAATTTGTTGTTTTGGATCATCGACAACAAACCCGTTTTCACCTCAAAATTCTCCGCAAGGATTGCGGGAATCACAATAGCTTCTCCATAACCCTCGGTGGGTGCTTGAAGTAACTCCATCATAGTTCGATTCGCCATGGTTGGTTCTTCTCGTACAATGGGTTCGTCAATAGGAGACTCCTCACTAGAATGAGTTGGAGTGGGAGTTTTGTTCTTGCGTTTACATGCACGTTTTGCTTGATTACGAGTGAGCATAAACGTCACGTACAACGTGGAGACGAGCAAAGAAGATTCTTTTTGGTATTTTGTGTTTTTTCAATTTTTTTGTGGTTTTTGATTGTATTAACCTTTTTTTGGAATTTGGTGAATGTATTAAGTAGACAATGAGTCCACAAATCTCCTCACTAATCAAATCTCTTGATTAAAAAGGCCTCAAGGAATGAAAACGATCACGTGGAGTGAACGCCTTCGATGACTTTAGAACGATGGTGGAACACCAAATCGTTCAAGAGGGTTTAATCAAATAGAAACCAAGAAAATATATATGATATGTAATAATACTTTGGGCGGCAAAACCCTCGATTCACTCTCAAAATCAAATACGCACAAGCAAGCGGAGGAAACGAGGCGGCGCGAAGCACTTAAGAGCCTTTTTCCTTTAGGTCGTGAAATACAACCGCCTTATACCCACCTTATAGTTTGTATTATCAAGATTAAGCTTCACGAAAGTATTTTTCTATTTTTGCCTTTTTCTTTGGTTTGAGATTCGAATACAATGATCGAGTGATGAAATCCCGAATCAAGGTTGTGATTGCTCACGTATTTGGAGTACTTGTGTATTTATTGTTCTACGTATACAATATAGTAATAGTATTCACACAAAACCGAGAAACGATAATACGTATTAATAGAGTGCTATTAATACAATTACTATTATGGCTAATATAGAAAACAACAATGGTTCAATCAAAACACAACACGCCTCCCCGGCAGCGGCGCCAAAAAATGATATAGTGGTTTTGTATATACTTTATTTTAGGAAAACAAAGCAACACAAATAGGGGTAAGCGTGCACGACGATTTAGGGAAACCGTGTGTAAATGACCCAAAAAGTGAGTTCGTTCTCTCGAGGAGGCTAGTGTGTTGTGTAATGAATGATTGATTTATGTTTTTGATTATTAACAAGAAGAAAAAGAAGAGAAAATGACGAAGACGAAAAAATAGAAAAATAGGCAAAAACACTACTAGAAAGTTACGACGTAGAAACGTAAAAAGCACAAAATTTAAAATTTTAACCTAAAAATTCCTAAAAATTACTAAAAATCCCAAATAATATTCTAAGAGTTTACAAAAAATCCAAACTTGCCAAAACCTTCTAATTAATTTAATAATGACTTTTTAATGCTAATTAAAGCCCTAAAAATCACTTTTAAATATTAAAAAGCCCTCAACAAGATTTAATAGTTTGTAAACCTCAAAAATGACCTAATTAAACTGAAAACTATTTTTAGAGATTTTAAAACCAATTTAAACTATTTTTAAACTCCTAAAAACTATTAAAATCTATTAAATCTTAAATTAATTCTAAAAATTAATTGAAAAACCTAAAAATTAATTGGAAAGTGAAAAAGTTCCTATTTTAATGTCTAGAATCTAGGAAAAATGAAAAAAAGTTAAAAATAAAACTTTGAATTTTTATGAATAAAATAATAATAAAATATTCCAAAAAATGAAAAGTTCTCAAATAAATTCTAAAAAATTCTCAAAAATCCTAAATATTCTAACTAAGAAGAAAATGTAAATTAAAGCTCCTAAAACCTTTTAGTTAATTTTATATTAATTTTTAAAGTTGTCTAAAAACCCTAAAATCAAATAAAATTAAAAATTAAAGTTTTTGAAAACTTTTTGATATGTAAACCTCAAAAATATAAATTAAAACTTAAAAACTATTTTTTTGTATTTTTTTAATTACTGTTTACTATTTTTTATAGACTTTCTAAATTTAAAACTAAAAATAATTCTAATAATTAATTAAATAATGGGAAAAATAAAACTTTGACCCAGAAAAATCCTATACCTTAATATTATCCTAGGAAAAATGAAAGGAAGCAAAAATGCTTATTCAATAAGCCAGAATAGGCTTAAAAGCCCACGGCTTATTTAAACAAGCTAAAACCAAAACGTGCTTAAGTACTTAATGAAATGGAAGGTTAACATAAAAACGCATCTAGATCACTGGTAGAACCCCTTACTCCTGAGCTGCAGGTCGGGGGTTCGAGTCCAGTGCGGGTGAAGTTTTTTCTTTTTATTTCTTTTTTTTTTCTTTTTTTCACACTTGAATCCAGTAACTCTTGTAGCTTATAAACACAAATCCAAATCTAATTTAACCAAGAATAAGACAAATTATAAACAAAAACGTGTCCAGTTCTTGTTTGTGGACTGATGAACACACAAGTGTTTTCACTTGTGTGCAATAGACCAAGAGGACTTGGTTGTGGTTCTTCTTGTGGATGTTTTTTGGATAAACAAGGCACCCCTACACTCTTTGGAGTGTAGGGAGTCAATAACAAGTAGAAATCAAACACCTTGCACACAAAAATTTCACAAAAAATGCACACTCAAGCAAATCAATGTTGCTGAGGTCTTTCTAGGGGTCTGGTGGTGTTTCTATGCAACCTACTTGCACACAATTGAGAATCAGCCTCCAAACTTTTGCATACAAGCTCACCAATTATCACACAAACCAACTACAATCCTATAATAACCTAGATCTTAACAGATTATGAAATTGAAGCACAAAATTAGAACAAATTAAGCAAAAAAATGGCCAAGTAGATTTTTTATTAAGCTATTCCCTTTTTTACCACTTAACTTGCTCACAATCTATACCAAACTAATGAACTAACTAGCTAGCAACTTAAACAATCCTACTCAACCTTTTTAACACGTTTTTAAAACTACACAATCTAACAAACTCAAAATAAAAAGCAGATCCAAACACCCTCTTAAAAATTTTAACCCAAGATTTTCAAACAAAGATCTCACAAAACCTAACCATAATGGTTCTATTCACTCTAAACATGCATACAATACTTAATCTACTCAAATCAAACAGTTTAAATCAACCATCAACACTTAGCATACAATTCTACAAATCTCACTCAAAATCACTTTTTCTGAAAATTTCAAAAGGGAATAGATTCCTTACCTAAGAACCCCACATCCAGGGTTCTTTGTGGTTGCAATACCACCTCCTTATACACTGGGGTGTATGCAGAACTTAATCAACAACTCTCTTCAAATCAAACCTGCAAAAATGAAAAGGAAAGTACAAGAAAAATAGAAACTTTCTGAATTTTCTTAAAACTTCCTTTAAAAATCTTGGAACCAATAAACCAAATAATTTTAACCAAGTTTTAGAAACAACTTATACATCAGAAATCATGGGATGGTATTCCACTTTCACTTCATAACATCCTATGATTTCTTAAATTCATAAAATTCTTTCAAAACCTTTTTTGAAACTTTTTGAAAATCCAAACACACAAAGTGTGTATAATAACAAATGGAACTCAGACTTTTCTCTTCTCACTTAGTACCAACTTTTTAAAAACCAAAAGGAATTACACTTGTATTTTAAACAAACACCAAACTTTGCATTTAATAAAAACGGGTTACATAAACTTGAGAAAGAAAATCTGGAACAAGAGGGAATGAACAGGCTCATCCCCTTTATATAGACCTAATAGAACTATCTAGATAAAAAGACTAAAGCTAAACCCTAATGAATGGAATCTCCAAAATGCCCTTGGGTCTTGGTCTTCAAAATCGGTCAAATTGTGCCATGTGATGAGCCAGCTGTGGAGAGTGATGTTTGATATGATCCTAGCTGTTGAAATGAACTTGGGGGCCAAGGAGTATGATCCCACCGTTTCTTTTGTCGGGTTTAGGGTTTTGGGTGAAAATGATGTAGCAGGGGAGGGTCCCACAAGACACATGGGTGTGTCTTGTGGTGATTTGTGAAGTGGGTTTGAGTGAGAGTGACATGAATCATCAATCTGCACAAGATCAAGGAAAAACCCTTTGATTTGTGCAAATTAAGGATTAGGGTTTATGGGATTAGAACATGGGATTAGGGTGCGTTTAATCTCTTTTGGGTGGGGTTAGTTTTAAAAATGGTGTTTGGAGGGAAATAATGTGGGGTTGACTGGGTGTTTGACCCAGTTTAATAAATAAACTTGGGTTTGGATGGGTGGTGGGTATGGGTTTGGGTAGGATATGGGTTAATGGGTGGGCAGTGCTGAGGTGGCAAGTTGTGAATGGTGGATATAATTGGTGTGGGTTTTGGTTTGTGGCAGAATTGGTCCCCAAGTTATTCACTTATCTTCATTTTGTAATAAATGTCCATCAGCGCCCAATCTTCCTTTATCAACTTTTGGTAAGTTGTCATTTTTGGCACAAAGGCTTACAAAACTTTATCCAAGGGTATTAAATGTATATTCTTCATATTCCAGGGACTGGTCTTGTACAATCTTCAAACATTAAGGATTATACTTGTACAATTGACATTTTGAGGGTCAAATGTGACAAGTTCTTCAAAGATGAGGGACCAAAATTGCCAATCTTCAATTCTTCAAGGGTCTTTTTGCAAAATTCCAAACATGGGCCCGGTTCATTGTGCGACTTGGTTTCCCGTGTTCGTTTTTGAATGATTCTTGTGATCTTTTGCCAATTCCTCAATATCCGTACCTAAAAATACACAAGTAACAAACACGAGCATGTATTTGGCACATTTTATGATATTTTATGTATTTTAAGGCCGTTTTGGACGATGAGACCATGTATAAAAGCAGTGTCATCATCAACCATCAACGGATATGATGAAGTCTTTACCTAGTACCGTTTGTCTAGGACTAGCCAACTCTTAGTCTCGAAACAAGGTGAGTTAGAACCATATAGTTTTTAGCAAGCTATCAGTTTTCAACGGACTTGATAAGTCTTTACCACAAACCGTTTGCTTATGGACTAGCCAGTTCTTATGTGTGTTAGACATGGTGAACTGAGAACCATTTGTGAAGTGTGAATGAAAGTCAAACCTCTAAGGCTCTTTCTCAGCTTCTTCCTCATCTTCCAAATCCTTGATTTGTTGTTTAACCATTCTGATCAACTCCAAAGCATCAACAGATTCTTTTGTAACTTCCAATTGTTGTTCTAACATTCTTTCCAACAATCTTCTTTTGAATGGGTAAGTCTTCTCTTGGAGCATATAGTATGTAACATCATCTATATCCAAAATATACAATCCACATGACCTATAATATCTCCAGTAACTAGGAACCTGATTCTCTAATACCTTCAACATTTCTTGATCACAGTTGTATGGCTCATACATAAAGAGAAATTCCCTATATAACAGTGATGCTTCAGTTTTACTTGCACTGGCTTCTTGAACTAATCTGAAAAGATCCTAAATATCTTGTCTGTCAAGAATGTGAAGAATATCCTCCAAAAGTCTGAATATCCTTGTTGTGCCATCAGTTGTTTGAATTCCATGACTTTCTAGTGAAGGATGATCACCAGCAGTACTTACAATCGTCTTAGTTGGCTTAGCAGTACTTGGGTCTTCAACAATGTCAGCAGTACTTGTAGTCGGCTTAGTTGGCTTCGCAGTACTTGGATCTTCAACAATATTGATTTCACCAGTATTAGACACACTTGTTTCTTCAATCACTTGTGTATCCCCAGATACTCTTTCTTCCATGGAAGCCATCATTTCAACTTGCACCTCTTTAGTCTTGTCTGATCCATTGCTCATTCTTGATCTTGACACTACTTGCAAAGTCTGTTTCCTTTAAAACCATACTTGTCTTTGTGGTGGTGGAGTTGAAGATATAGGAAACTGAATGTTAATTTCTTCCAACTTCTCATAGAAAGTACTCCAATTCACTTGAATTGGTGATTGAGGTGTTGGTGCTGGCTGAGTTACCATCATCTCTTCAACTTGTGGCTCCTCATGAGTAGGCTGTGGTTCTTCCTGTTGAATCTCCATATTTCAAGGTCCATCCACACCAGTCTCTAAACCTGTTCCATCTTCATAAGTCCCCATGACATCTTCATCAAACTCAAAATTGATGCCATTTCCACAGATCCTTCTTTGATTATCAAAAGAAGGTGGTTGTTCTTCATAATTCCTCCCCTGTTTGGTTTCATTCAGTTGCCTTTTCTTGTGGTTCCTGAATCTTTGCTTCTTGAGTAAAGCCTTCTGAATAGATCTAAGTTGCCTCATCCAAGGTGATACTTTGTTCCTCAACTTGATTAGGCTAGCTTCCAATTCAGTAATTTTCTTGTCTTGAACAAGCTTTTCTTTCTGCAACACCTGTACCTGTTGGGACAAACTAGTATACAAAGCAGTTAAATTTGCAACATCTACCACCTCTGGTGCTTGTGCTGGTGAGGAACCACTAGCAGCAATAGATGCAGCAGGTGTGTGGATCATCTCATCATTGTTTGGTGGAGCACCAACATTGTGAGAAGAAGATTGTGAATCTTCTAGGGAATGGGAACTCTAGTGAGAAGGAGTTTGTTGAGAAGCACTAGCATTGCTAGGTTCCTCACCTTCTTGATTGGCAGGTTGGGCTAACATATGAGCAAACAATGGTGTAACTATTCCTGTAAAGGCATTGCCTTGTTTGGTCAAGAAAGAGAAGGTTCTCTTTGTGAATGTAGGAACATCCCATGTATCAGTTAACTCTGGTAGGTTAGGTATTTGTTCACTAACTAAAGTCTGAATGAATCTAGGATACATCAAAAACTTTTTAGTTCCTTCCAAATTCCTAGTCATGCCTTCAAAAATAAATCTTGAAAAATTAAAAACTCTGTTATTTGCTAGACAAATACCAGCTGATGCCAATGCAGCAGTAATTTGATCAAAAGATATACTTTTAGAGCTTAAACAGTGAATAATAGCATGAAAAAGCAATTTCCATTGAGGTGAAAATAAATCTTTAAAGAAAGTAAGACTTTCCGTACCACCTCCATAGCCCATGGCTGCAAGGCCATCATGAATCTCCGTATTATTAAGCATACTAAGTCCATTTTCATCATTTAATCTCAAACTTTACCTTAGCAGTACCTCAGTTACATATACATTTCTATGATTCACCCTATCCTTAATGCAAGGTTGATTAAACCGAGTACCTAACACAGCAGTATTCCAAAATTTTCAACAATGGAAATAGAGACAACTGGAGTTATAGTGAGTGAAAAACGAACATGACTTCGAGATAAGAAATTAAGAATCTCATGGAAACCAAGAGAGTCATCATTCGTAGCAAGATTCGCAACCAAATTATGCTTAAAGATCACTTGTAAAGCAGCCATTAGTAATTTTGATGATCGAAAAATTAGAGAGAAGGTTATAGAATCAAGAGCTAAAAAATAAAAGATTAGGTGAATCAATTGTATAATTGGAGTAAGTATTTATGTAAATAATAAACCCAAGCGCGAAGAAACCACCAAATTTACAAAAGAGACCCTTAACGGTACAACGGACATGTAGCGGTACATGGAACATAAGTGGTACTTGAATTTGTGCTAGCGGTACTTGGAGTTATAACGGTACCTCACAATCTTGACCAGTTCATGCTTTCCACTATCAATGTAACCTCTTTTATCTTTTCTTATTAACCTGCAATTACATCAAAAACACAAAACATAGACTATACAATGAAAATTATAAAAAATTTACAGCTATTACCTCCCCTCAACATATGCAGCAATTTATTGGTTGAGCATACCAATGTGTGTCACCAAGAATTCAAATCTCTTTGCATCAAATGCCTTGTTCAACAAATCAGCTACATTGTTGTCTGTATGAATCTTCAAGACTTGAATAAGCTTCTTGTCATAAGCTTCTCTTATAAAGTGATGTCTTATTTCAATATACTTGGTCTTGGAGTGAAATACTGGATTCTTGACAATGCATATAGTACTTTCAATATCAGTGTAAATCTTGGTGTTCATGAAGTTAAACCCATAATCTAACAATTGATTTTGAATTCAGAGTACTTGTCCACGGCAATGAGCAGCAGCTACATATTCAGCTTCAGTTGTAGAAGTAGCAACAATGGTTTGCTTCTTACACTGCCATGATATGAGTCTTATGCCTAGGAATTGACAACCTCCTATTGTGGATTTCCTATCATGATTGGCTCCAGCATAATCACTGTCTGAGTAAGCTTACAATTCAATGGTGGAATCTCTAGGATACCATAATCCTAAATTGGGTTGAATTTTAAGATACTTAAAAATCTTCTTCATAGCATGTAGATGTGACACCTTTGGATGAACTTGGAACCTTTAACAAGCACACACAGCAAACATAATATTTGGCCTTGAAGCAGTAAGATACATCAATGAACCAATCATTGATCTGTATAGTTGAATATCAACATTTTCTCCGTGTTCATCTTTTGATAGAGACTTCTTGGCTTCAAAAGGTGTGCTTGTACTCCTTGTATCCATACATGAAAATTTCTTCAAGATTTCAACAACATATTTATCTTGGCTGATAAATATTCCATCTTTCCTTTGTTTGACTTGCAGTCCCAAAAAGAAAGTTAGTTCTCCTATAGAACTCATCTGAAATCTTCCTTTCATCAAAGCCTCAAACTCTTTACACCATGTCTTCTTGGTAGAACCAAAAATGATGTCATCAACATAGACTTTAACTAGAATGATATTCTTAGCATTTTTCTTAATGAACAGAGTTTTGTCAATGGTTCCTCTTCTATATCCATGCTCTAGCAGAAAATTGGATAAAGTTGCATACCAGGCTCTTAGAGCTTGATGCAGACCAAAAAGTGCTTTGATAACCTTGTAGGCTCTATTGGGGAATTTAGGATCGACAAAACCTGGAGGTTGTGAGACATATACCTCCTCTAAACTAGTACCATATAGAAAGGCACTTTTCACATCCATTTGATAGACTATAAAACCCATATATGATGCAAAGGCCAAAAATAACCTAATGGCTTCTATCCTTGCCATATGTGCAAAAACCACATCATAGTCTATCCCTTCTTCCTGTCTATAGCCTTGAGCAACAAGTCTTGCCTTGTTCCTCACAACAACTCCTCTTTCATCCTTCTTGTTCCTGAAAACCCATCTAGTACCAATTACTCTCTTACCTGAGGTAAGATCCACAAGAATCCAAACTTTTTGTAGCTCAAACTGTGTTAATTCTTCTTGCATGGCATCTACCCAACTTTCTTCATCAAGAGCCTGAGAAATGTTTTTGGGCTCTACTTGTGATAAGAAACAGGCAAACAAACAATGTTGAGTATCTTTATGATTTTTTCTCTGCTGTTGTTTGACATAACTCACAAGTGCATGAGTTTCAATATTGGTTTGAAGTTGTATTCTGGTTTGTATAGCAGATTTGGGATCTCTAATGATCTGTGTAGTAGGATGGTTGTTGTTGACTTTATGAGTAGGAATAGAACTGACTGGAATTTCTGTTTCCAAATTGTTAAAATCAGTTACTACACACTGCCCATCATAGGAAGCTTTGGAGAAGATTCCTTCAGCTGGACTAGCATATGAGTCTTCATCATCCATAGCTTGTAAAATCTCTTCTAGTGAGTCGACAGATTTAGCAGATTTTGACTTAGCAGTACTTGCAGATGAAGTATATCTAAGTGTAGTATGTACTGCTGAGTGTTGTAACTCCAAAGATTCTTCTCCTGAATTTTGATTAGCAGATGTAGCATTCTTTTCTTGATCTTGAAGCCTCTGAAGCTCTTGGGAGGCTTGATCATCTTTTGATGGCATGGTTTGCTTTTTGGGAGTAGCAGACATGGGAGTAACAGTAGGCATATTGGGCACATAGATATGAACATCATCATCTGATGAAGAAACATCTTCTTGAGTACCTGCATTAGTTGCACTTGACTCCTCACCTGCATTGTTAGTTTGACAATTCTTTTGCAAAGAATAGTAATCCATGGAGTTAGTTAGATAATCTAAATAAAACATCCAAGCATAACCTATTCCTGGGACATTGGGTTTTTTCTAAGAAATTAACATGGGAATTTTCTTCAACCTTTTTAGATGCCAAATTATAAACCCTATATGCTTTACTTTACACTGAATATCCTACAAGATATCCTGGATCAGACTTTCCATCAAACTTTCCCAAATAATCAAGAGTATTTAGTATAGACACTGACACCCAAAAGGTCATAAATGACTTATGGTATGCTTCACACCAGTCAAAAGTTCATAAGGTGTTTTGTTTTGAGGCTTGGTCACTAAGACTCTATTTAACACATAACATGCAGTGTTGATTGCTTCTGCCCAAAAGGTATTTGGCAAAAGAGAATCAGCCAGCATAGTTCTAGCAGCCTCAATTAGTGTCCTATTCTTCCTTTCAGCTACTCCATTTTGTCGTGGAGTACTAGGATTACTAAATTGTATCTTAATTCCTTTAGACCTACCGAATTCATGAAATTCAGCATTCTTGAATTTTGTCCCATTATCAGGCCTAATGATTAAAACCTGTTTAGTGAACTGTTTTTAAACTAAAGTGATAAAATCCTTAAGTAATTCATTTGTTTCACTTTTAAGAGCTAAAAAGAAAACCCAACTGAATCTACTATAATCATCAGTTATGACTAGACAAAAGGTCTTATGACTAATGCTTCTTATAGAAACTGGACCAAAAAATCCTTATGCAAAAGCTGCAAAGGTTTTGTCACAGTGTTGACAGTCTTGGTCTTACAAGAGGCTCTATGTTGTTTACCTTTTTGACATGCAGCACATGTGAAATCGTTTTGAAAAGATTTGTTAGGTAAATCTCTAACCAAATTCCTATTCACTAATCTATTAAGATTCTTGAAATTCACATGACCTAACCTTCTATGCCATAAATTAGACTCATCAAAAGAAGCCTTAGCTAGCAAACATGTAATACCACCTGTTGGAGTAATAGTATGAAGATTAAAGGTGTACATATTTTCTTGCCTGAGTACTTTTAGCAGTACTTTAGATTCCTTAGGCATCTCAAAGTCTTTAGACAGCACCAAGCAGTCTTTGTCTGTGAACAGCACCTTGTTCTTCTTATCACACATTTGTGATACAGAAAAGAGATTGAACTCATTCAATTCCTTCACAAAGAACATATCTTCAAATTCCAACTTACCTGTGTTGATTTTCCCTTTGCCAGTGATTCTACCTTTGCTACCTCCAAAGGCTACTGGTCCTCTGCTGAATTCTTCAAATTCAGCAAGAAAATCTTTGTTTCATGTCATGTGTCTTGAGCATCCACTATCTACTATACCTTTATCCTTCAATTCATTAATTAGATGCCCCTGTACACAAATAAAACTCATAAGTTTTTAACAGGGACCCAAGCCACATTTGGCTCGGATCTTGTGGGACCTACACACTTAAGAGTTTGTTCGGAAGCATTCCAAGTAATGCAACTTTTGCTTTTATAATTCATGGTTTCAGTTATGTAGTAAAAGACATAGGGTGACTCTATTGCTCAAACTTCTTTGCCTTAAGTACTGCTTTAGCGGTACTTGCTTTAACACATGATTTATCTCTTTTAGGAACCCACATTTTCATTGATTTGTTAGTATCCTTACTTCTAGATGTTTTAGCTTTTTCAACAACATTCTTAGAAGTCTTAGAGAACTTTGGTTTGACAGACTTTAAACCAACAGTACTTAAGTTTGGTCTAGCAGTACTTGCAGGTCTAGACTTGCCGGTACATGGTTTACCAGACTTTGAAGGTACTAGTCCTAGCTTCATAAGTACTGCTCTAGGAACAAAACTTTTGGTAGAGTTATTTTTAATCTGTTTTGCTACCCTTGAGTGATCAAACTTAGGTTTGTCATTCTTAAGTTTCTGATTCCTATTAACCTGTGCATTTTTCCCATTATTGTTTTTCATGACCCTTTGTGCAGCCTTTTGTTTCATAATTTTATCTTCATGTAGAGTACAATCTTTGATAAATGACTTAGACTACCATAAACATAACATCCTTTTCTTCTTAAAGAAGACCCAAAAGGTTGTTTTGACTTAACTTTCTCAAAACCTAGTAATAAGTGTGAAAACACTTATCCTTTTACCACTTATTTCCAATAATAACAAGACCAAAACGTATGATTTATGTCGTAAAAGTCGGAATTATGCGTGGTTTGTGTTTTTATTGTGTTTTTATTGTGTTTTAGGACCAAAATATGAAAAAGGAAGAAAACACGGGCTTTCACGGGCTTTTATCGAAGAAAACGGGAAAAGACAAAGTCAAAAGATCAAGAGTGGAAAAAGAACGGAAGTCCAAGGCCTATTCTGAAGATTTATCGAAGAACAAGTCTAAAGACGGAAGTTTAATGAAGTCGAAGAACTCGAGTCTAAATAAACGAAGAAATGTTAAGACGAGTTTAATTAATTCCGAGACGACATCGAGAAAGACAAAAGAATTAAATCGAGTCGAGAAGACGTGAAGAAAGAAAGAAGATGCAACACATGCACTCCTTCCACCTTCCCTATAAATACCCTCCTAATACACATTAGGAGGGAGTTAGTCTTTAATTTTTAGTTTTTCATTTTGCACTTTTCTTTCTAGTTTTAGAGAGAGAAAGTTTTAAACTTTCTTTCACTAAGTTTCACCTTTTCTTTTAATCTTTCAAGATTAAACATTTGTGTATTGCTTATTTCATTAATCAAGTTCTAGTTAAGCTTTTAATCTTTAATCTCATTCTACCTTTCTTTGATTTTGATTCACTTTTGGTACGAATTTCATATGATCCGTGTTGTTCTTAATGATTTCGTGCTTAAAAAGTTAATCTTTTGATCATTACATAAGTTTTCATTTGATTAAGCTTTAAGATTCTTATGCTTATTGGCTTATTTACATGATTAGCTTATTTACTTTTTAAATGTTTTCTTAAAAAGTTCATATTTTTATTGTTTGATTTTAAAGTTCGCTCATTTTAAGTTGGATAAGTTGTTATTAGTGGTTATTTGATCTATTTCTTTATTGATTCGTTTAGTTTTGGGTATTAGCTTATTTAACTTAGCTTATTACCTAGCTTATAACCGAATCCCATTTAAATCGGAAAGGGTTTAAACCCCTTTCCGATCGTGATATTCCGAGCAGCCATCATTCCCCCTTTCCGATTGGCAAATCGGAAAAGGGTTTGTAAATTCCGATCAGCACCAGATATTCCGATCGCCAGATCGGATTAGGTAGTTTCATATTCCGATTAGACCCTTCTAAGCATATTCCGACGGCAGGGACTTGTTTCACATTCCGATTGGCATTACTTTCTTGATTATTCCGATTGGGGGTGTTTATTAATATTCCGATTGGAGCTTGCTTAATATTCCGATTGTAGTGTTTCTGGACATTCCGACTAGTACTTGTCCCAGTTTTCCGATTGGCATCATTTTGAGATATTCCGATTGAGGGATTTGGCCACATTCCGATTGCACCATTTTCACCCATTATTCCGATCAGTGGTCATTTATATTCCGATTAGAGTTGATTTTAGTTTATTGTTTTTACATAATTTCTAAGTGTTAGTTTAATTTAGTGTTTAAGTATTTTTCTAAAATTGCCTTTAAGTTTTCAAACGTTTATTTTTAATTCATCAATTTAGTTTAATCTTTTAAACTTCTACTTTACTCAATGACAATTTAAATTACTTGCTATTAGTTTAAAAATAGATAATAAACCAAACCATTCTCTTGTTCACCAAAAGACGATTGAGTCGCACTTTAGATCGGTAATCAATTCGAAAAGACTTGGGACGATAAGAATTTTGATACGAGGGGTAAAAGCCGTGTATTAAATGGCGCCGCTGCCGGGTCTTTTCGTTAAGATTAACGGTTTCTAGTGAGAGACATATTGAATTTTGGGATCCGTTCTTTGAACGTTATTTTCCTTGCTTTAAAAATTTTCAATAAATCCTAAAAAATATAAAATTCTTCTAAAATACAAAAATATTGAAAAATCATTAAAAGCAATTCTTTTCCAAAAGGTTTTGCACCAAAAAGATTATGTAGATATTCTCTCTGTGTATTTTTCTTCTGCAGGTGTATGCGTACTAGATCTTCGAACTATTCTGAGCCCGAGACTCATGAAGATTTAGATATGGCTGGTGTTAATAACAAAAATAATAACCCACCTCTACCTAATTTGAACAACAACAACAACAATAACAACAATGTCCTCCTACCTGATTTACGAACAATGGAGGAATTGTGTCAACCCACCATGAACGGACGCGGAGGCCCGATTGCGCCGATGCACTTCACGGCTCAGGAGTTTTCACTGAAGCATCACATGATCCAACAAGTCCAAACTAACCCATTTCGCGGAATTTCGGATGATGATGCCAACAAACACCTAGACAAATTCATTACCATTACCCAAAGCATGAAGTGCCCCGGTGTTTCTATGGATGACCTTCGCCTTCAACTCTTTCCCCACTCGCTTTCTCACCATGCCGAAAAATGGTTTGACCGTCTCCCGAAGAATTCTATTCATACATGGAATGACATGACTCAACGCTTTTTGTCACGCTACTTCCCACCATCCATGGTCACTAGCCTTCGTAACCAAATCAGTGGATTCATGCAAGATAATGATGAATCGCTCTTTGATGCTTGGGAACGATACAATGATTTGATCGACCGCTGTCCAAATCACAACATGCTCCCCGTCACTCTCATTGATACCTTCTACAATGGTCTCACTTTTCGTGATCGTGACACGATCAATGCCGCCGCCGGTGGTACTTTTATGAAAAGGATACCGGAGTAGTGTCGAGAGTTGATTGAAAACATGACTACTCACCACAAGAACTGGGATTCATCCGCATCCTCAAGATCTAACTCGAGAGTCAATGTTTCTTCTACTACTTCAAATCCCGAGATGACTGAAATTTCTCGACAACTCGCTGAGATGAACAAGAATTTCATGTCCATGGCCACAAACCACTTTCAACAAGCTAAAGCCGTTGCTATTTCTTGTGACACATGTGGTGGTCCTCATTCTTACAATGATTGTCCTTCCACTCAAGGCAATTTTTCTGAAAACGTTAACTCAGCTTACGGTACTTATCCCACGGGAGGCTATCAAGCTCGCCCGCAAGGAGACCGTAGCTTGCTAAGTTATCGTTCAAACAATTATCTTGCTCCACCCAGTTTCCCTCCTACCAACCAAAACCAACAACAAAGCTATAACCGAAACAACCAATCCCAACCTCGTGCTAACAATCAATATCAATCCCAATGAAACCCATACCCAACTCAAGGAAATTCTCAAGCTTACCAAGCTCCACCTCTCAATCAACCGATGGCAGTGAATCAAGACGTCGAGACGTTCATGAAGACTAATCGGGAGCTGGTAACTGAAACTAGGATTTTTTTTAGTCCTTTAAATTAAGTTCGTTTTCCTCGATTCGACTCGAATTTGATTTCCGGTTTTACGTTTCAACTTAATTCGTTTTTGGTACAATCTCTTTTTGGGTATTTTTTTAAAAACTATTAAATGAAAACTAATTTAATTAACTATTTAAACTATTAAATTGAAAATAAAATTTAACTAAAACTTAAAAACTTCTAAATGAAACTTATTAAAACTAATTTTAATATGACTAAATAAAAACTTTTAATGAAAATCTATTTTTTTTTTTTTAAAATAAAACTAAATAAATTGAAAAATAAAATTAAGGAAAACTTTTAAAAGACTTTTATTTAAACTATTTAAAACCTAAATTAATTTAGAGAAATAACAAAATATTTTTTTCTTTTTATTTATTTTTGAAAACTGAAAATTAAAGTAAACTTTCTAATTACTTTTAATTAAAATTAAAATAAAATTAAACTATTATTAAACTAATTAAAAGCTGACAGAACTAATTACCCTATATTAATTATCTAACGTAGACTAATAAACAAAAAGGGGTCTAGCAGAGTTGGTTATCACGTTGGATGGTTAAGCGTAAGGTCACGAGTTCGAGACCCTTAAGGGGCGAATTTTTGCTAATTATATTTTTAACCTCAACTTTTTGGACTTGATTATTTGGACAGTAATACACCCTCAGACCAATTGGGTCTGAGGTGATAGCAGCAAAGTAAACAAAATAAGCAGGAAACAATAAGCCAAAACCAGATAAGCTAAATAATCAGAACTCAAATAAGCCAGTTATGCAAATAAGCTGAATTCCAAATAAGCTATAACACAATAAACAGAGTACCAAATAAGCAGAAATCAAATTAACCTATAAGCTAGCACAGTAAATGCTAAGCAAATCGTAACAGCCTTAAACTGGAAGACTCGATTTACACTAATTAGCTACTAAACCAAAACGACTTAAATAACAAATAAGCAACACCAAGCAGATCTCGAATTATAAGTTCAAATCCAAACATAAGCAGTTCCAATAAACTTTTAAAAATAAAACACAAACTTAATAATACTAATCAATCCTAAAGCAAACTCAAGTAAAACATAAATAGATTTATCAAAAACTTTAAACTAAACAAACCTCAGTACAATAAGCAGATTAAATCGAGCAGATAGCCCAAACCGAAACTAAACAGATTAATCAATCACAAAAACTCAGGCAGATTTATAAACTAAACTTAACAAAAATTAAAAGGAGACGAGAACCTTTTGACGAAAACCTTTGGGACGTAGCGTCGCGCTGAGCGAGCTCATACCAAAATCGTAACACCAAACAAACACCGCCTTCGATTCATCAACAATTCGAAACCAAAACGAACTCAAAACAAATCTTCGATGAATTTAAACAACACCACCTTGAATCGAGAACCCGAGTACTAGCGAACCAAATCTTTTTTCAATAAACCTCCAGTGGGGAGATTTAATTAACTTCTCTTTATCTCTTTTTTTTTTTTTTTTTTAATTTTATAAAATCCAACCGAGAACAATAACTGGAAATATATTTTTTTTTCTTTAAAAAGAAGAACAATAACTGGTAATAAAATTGAGACGAGATTGAAACACAAATTCAACTTTTCATTAATAAAATTCAAATTACAATACTGGAAAATAGAGATTACAATATTAAAGCCCTAATTAACTATTTTTCTAAAAATTAAAAATAAAGAAAAGCATAAAAATTACATGAAGAATGGGGGTTTTTATAGGGATCCCCCGAACCTTCTAGGCTTCCTTGGTGGCTACGGAGTAAGATCCTGGCCATTTATCTCTTCTCTTCTTCTCTCTTTCTTCATCCAACGGTGGAAAAATGTCCCATAGTCACACGGATTGCCAAAGTGGCAATCCGTTGTGTTTCTTGTGCTTGTTGAAGACTGATGTGGCTTGATTGGATTGGCTAAATGGGTGTTGTGAGGTGTCTCAACCAATAAGGAGTAGCCACGTAGGGAGAGAGAGAGGACCACAGTTGGTGGAGCTGCGAAAAAGATGGGGATTTAATCCCCATCCGTGTGAATCAACCGTGTGCACAAAACCCCTATATTTAATTGAATTTACCCATTAGGGTTTGTGGTGAATAGTGGTTTTTTTACAGGTTTGGGTGAGAAGAAAATGGGGAAGATGAAAACACTTTTGGTTGTATCGAAAATAATTTATTGTGTGTGTGGGAATGGACGGTTGGGGTTAATAAATATGGAAGATATTTTTGGTGAGTGGATCGGTTAAATTTATTAAATGGTTAGAAATTGTTTGAAAAGTGGATGAACCGTATACACATCTTTCTTAAACCCTAACAGGCCCAAATCCTTTTGCATTCATTTTTCGTTGAAGTTATTGGGCTTGGGGCCCAATTCCATCCGTTTATATACTTAATATGGGCCTATTGGATTTTTCAACCAACAAGTGACTCCATCTTGAATCATAAATGGGCTTTTAAGCCTATTTCCCAAATGTGGGTCCCACTTAGCTCGTAAACTCGACAAATGATTAAATCCGCTAAAGTCAAGCTCGATTTTGGCTTCTAAGATCTTTTTCTTCATTCTCGTGTCGATTATTGCCGGTTTTCGTGAACTTGGCACACTTTTGGACTTTTGATCTTGTCTTCGTTTCTTTCTTGGACTTTTCTTCATTATTCGACCGTGAAATCCCGTGTTTTCTCTTCTTTTGATCATTTGTACCTATTTAACACACAAAACACAAAACCACGCGTAATTCCGACATTTAAGATGTAAAACACATGATTAGGTCTTGTTTTTCCTTGATTTTAGTGGTAAAAGGATAAGTGTTTACACACTTATTAAATCCCCTACACTTGACCATTGCAATTACTACTACTATGACGACGAAAAGATAAAACTCAAAAATAATAACTTGAAAATTATTTGATGGAAGAAACTCGTTAAGAAGTCTAAGACTTAAATTAGGGCTTAGGTTTCATAAATATTAATCACCCTCAAGTTTCACGTTCCCCATACCAAGCTCAAAAACGAGATCATTGTTATTACAAGTTAGCACTACTAACACTTACTCATGTGGTTTAGTTAATCACTTAGACCCCCTTATTCCTACGGTGTATCTCTTGTATTTTATTTTTGTCTTGAATGATCACGAGGATGCATTTTTGACTTATTTCGATAATTTATTAAGGCCGAAAATAAAGTGGGACGATTTAATCGATAGTTAGCTAAAGGACAAAATCTTTTAAAACGGCTTCTCGAAACCACATAAAGTTCATATCTTGGCATAACTCGTTTCGCGATTTGAGACCTCTCTCGGACCGATATTTGGCTTGTACTTCAAACTTCAAATCTTTGAGAGACGATCTTGAAATTATGGTCTTCTCTTCATTTTGGTATACATCTTCAAGGAGTGAAAGATGCTTCAAACGTTGACCACGACTTCTTCATTTATCCTCTTCTTTATTTAGGATTTTGATATACAACGATCCGCCTCCTTTTCGGACTTGGATCTATTTATCCTCATACCTTGTTAGGGTCTTTTTGGATAGACTTCTCCATGATCTTTAGGGGAGTAATTGCTTCTCGTCGTGTGTCTTGATCCTTCATATTGATTTGGATTAATGATCTTCACATCATCTTAGGATCTTTAGCAAAAAGTGAATCCTCATGCCTTGTTAGGGCCTTTTTGGACTCGGGTATCCTCATGCCTTGTTAGGGCCTTTTTGGATAAGCCAATCTTCGCGTCCCGTTTCAATAAGTTATGCCTTGGCTATGAACTCTAATTAATACCGAGCAACTTTTAAACGATCTTGTGCTAGAAGCTAAGTAACCTTTTAAATCGTACAACCTTATTTATTGCAAATATATTTATTAACAAGCGATGGGAGAAAAAACTCATAACTAACTCACATAAGTTAATGGAAGAATACCGAACTTATAATTAACTCTATCATCTCTCGTTCTCCACAATTTAAAATATCAAGGAATGAGACTCGTGGATGCTCAGCCTAATAAACCAATTAAGGTCCATATGTTTAAGGATACTAGCTAGAGTAAACTTAGATAAGCAAACTCGGGTTGAGTCAAAATATTCACGACGGACCTAATATATCAAAGATATCTAAACTTATTAAAACCATTTTATTTATTTATTTATTTTTTTAACTTTATTCTTAAAATAAAAATAAGATGCGATGACAAAAGAAAAGAAAATAAAAGAAAAATACTACAAGGCCAAAATAGATCAAAAATTTGAAAAACGTTGAAATTTTTTTAAATTTTCCGGTAAAATGGGGTCAAATTCATGGAAAAGGACACTAAAATTCGATAGAAATCCCTCCTACACTTAATATAAACATTGTCCTCAATGTTTAAGCATGTGGGCGAATAAACTCCCCTACACTTAGGACATTGAGTACTTTGTTTAAAATCGAGCTACGGAAAGGACAACTAAAGTGATTACATTTATTCGTTTTATTTATATACAAGATTGTATCACAATAGCAAAAACTTATCGAAGGAACCGGGTACACGGGTAACACGGGAACACGGGTCTCGTCAAAAGCACCAAAAGTGGATCATCAAAGCACATGTACCTACACAATCACAACACACAAAACAAACAAAAAAACTACACGGCTCCCCCCCTACACTTATTGGTGGACAATGGATGAAGGCGAAAAAGGGTGGAAAGGATGGTAAAGGAAAAATCTAACCTAGTTATACGATGCTTGATTTATTTATCACGAGTCTCTAGCTCGACTCGATTTCCCGAATTAATTCAAGGGAAATGTGGAGAGGGATGGAATCATCTCGTGAGAGATGTCCTCTCCATAGTACAACTTAACCCGTTGGCCATTCACCTTAAAGTTGGGCCCATTTGGTTGGGATAACTCAATGGTGCCATAAGGGAAGACTAGGGCCACGGTGAATGGACCGGACCAACGGCTCTTAAGTTTACCCGAAAAGATTTTCAACCGAGAGTTAAATAATAAAACTTGATCACCAACATGGAACTCTCGGTTTTTAATCTTAGAATCATGAATGAGCTTAGTTTTCTCCTTGTAGATTAATGAATTTTCATAAGCCTCATTCCTAAGTTGATTGAGTTCATTGAGTTGGATTTTCCTATGATCACCGGCTTTGTTTATGTCAAAATTAGCCCATTTCAAGGCCCAATAAGCTTTATGTTCCAACTCAATGGGTAGGTGGCACGCCTTTCCGTACACAAGGCGATAAGGGGTACAACCTATAGGTGTCTTATAAGCGGTACGGAAAGCCCACAAAGCATCATCTAATTTATCGGCCCATGAGGCACGATGCTCTCCCACGGTTCGCTCTAAGATTCTCTTAAGACCACGGTTAGAAACCTCGGCTTGTCCATTAGTTTGAGGATGATACGCGGTGGAAAGTCGGTGATTGACACCATACTTAGCCATGACTCGTGCAAATTGATCATTGCAAAAATGAGTCCCGCGATCACTAATAATAGCACGAGGCACACCGAAACGAGCAAACAATTGTTTCAAGAAGTTAACAACCACCCTCGCATCGTTAGTAGGTAAAGCTTTTGCTTCAACCCATTTTGAGACGTAGTCAACGGCTACGAGGATGTACTTGTTACCCTTCGATGATGGAAACGGCCCCATAAAGTCGATGCCCCATACGTCAAAGATTTCACATTCTTGGATGAAATTTTGAGGCATCTCATCTTTATGTGTGATCTTGCCTTGCCTTTGGAAAGCATCACAATGTTTAACCATTTCATGTGCATCATGATAAATGGAGGGCCAATAGAATCCGGAGTCGAACACTTTTTTAGCGGTGTAATTAGGACCAAAGTGACCACCGGTAGGTCCTTTATGGCAAGCTTCAAGGATTTGTAAAGCCGCCGGCCCATCAACACATCTACGAATGATTAAGTCCGCACATTGCTTGAAAAGATAAGGGTCGTCCCAATAGTACGTTTTAACGTCCTTGAAGAATTTTTTCTTTTGTTGGGACGTGAACCCTTCGATAAGAACACCACCCGCCAAATAGTTTGCAATGTCGGCAAACCATGGGGTATCATCAAGATTGGAATTAATAGACATTAAGGTCTCAAGGGGAAAGGATTCATTAATCTCTTGATTTGGAGATTCCCCTTGATACGGATCCTCAAGTCTACTAAGGTGATCCGCGGCTAGGTTTTCCGCTCCTTTTTTATCACGAATTTCGATTTTAAATTCTTGTAGGAGCAAAACCCAACGAAGGAGTCTCGGTTTAGCATCTTGCTTGGTCAACAAGTATTTCAAGGCGGAATGGTCGGTGTAAACGATGGTGGTGGAAAGCACAAGATAGGGGCGGAATTTCTCAAAAGCATACACTACAGCTAAAAGCTCTTTTTCGGTAGTGGTATAATGCAATTGAGCCCCCGTCATTGTCTTACTAGCATAATGAATGGGTTGGAAATGTTTGTTAACTCGTTGACCTAAAACCGCTCCTACCGCGAAATCACTAGCATCACACATGAGCTCGAAAGGTAACTCCCAATTTGGAGAGACTAAGACCGGTGCCTTAGTTAATTTACCTTTAAGAAGTTCGAAAGAGTCGAGACATTCTTGAGAGAAGATGAAAGGAGCATCCTTTTCTAAGAGATGAGTCATTGGACGAGCTATTTTCGAGAAATCTTGGATGAAACGTCGATAAAATCCCGCATGGCCTAAAAAACTTCTAACTCCTTTGACGGTGGTAGGTGGAGGTAACTTAGCAATGACGTCAACTTTAGCACGGTCGACTTCGATACCGGCTTTGGAAATTTTATGACCAAGGACGATGCCTTCTTTTACCATGAAATGGCATTTTTCCCAATTAAGAACGAGACGAGTGTCTTCACACCGTTGGAGCATACGTTCTAAATTAGCAAGGCAAGAAGAGAAAGAATCACCATATACCGAGAAATCGTCCATAAAGACTTCCATAGTTTCTTCAACCATGTCATGGAATATCGCCATCATACACCGTTGGAAAGTCCCGGGAGCATTGCATAAGCCGAAAGGCATTCTTTTGTAAGCAAATGTTCCATAGGGACAAGTGAATGTGGTTTTCTCTTGGTCTTTTGGATCGATAGGGATTTGAAAATATCCGGAAAAGCCATCTAAGAAACAATAGAAATCATTACCCGCTAAACGCTCGAGCATTTGATCCATGAAAGGAAGAGGGAAATGATCCTTACGAGTGGCATCATTGAGTTTACGATAGTCGATGCAAACTCGCCAACCCGTTACAAGTCGAGTAGGAACCAACTCGTTGTTTTCGTTGGGAACAACGGTGATTCCGCCTTTCTTAGGCACACAATGGACGGGACTAACCCATGGCGAATCCGAGATAGGGTAAATCATTCCGGCATCGAGAAGTTTGATAACTTCTTTCTTAATGACTTCATGAATTTTTGGATTAACCCTTCTTTGATTTTGGATCGCGGGTTTAAAGTCATCTTCCATGAGAATTTTATGAGTACAAAAATTAGGATCAATTCCGCGAATATCGGAGATTTTCCAAGCAATTGCTTTCTTATGATTCTTAAGCACATCTATAAGTCGGGATTTTTCATCTTCTTTTAAGTCCTTAGCAATAATGACGGGCAACTTATTATCATCCTCTAAGAAAACGTACTCTAGATGAGACGGCAAATCTTTAAGCTCTAAATCCGGCGGATTATCAATGGAAGGCTTAGTCAAAGTAGGATCATTGTTTGTAACTTCTTTTGGAGTGGGTGGAGAGATATTGTCCTCATTGAGAAGTCTCTCAATCGTACGAATGTCTTCATCCCAATTGGTGGGAGAATTATCATAGTTAATCTCGAGAGGACCCAAACTAGCTTCAAACTCATCTAAATCACTTTCTCCAAATGGAGTCAATGAAGGAGCAATAGAAGCGACGGTCTCAACATGAGGTAAAGGAGAAATCCCGCTCTTACAAGCCTCATGAAAATGTTCTTAGCATGCTTCGTCAAGCACATCGATGAAATTCACGGATTCGGGCTCATTGGGAAGTTTGGAAAGTTTACCCATGTTAAAGACGATTTTGTCATCCCCGACCCTCATGATAAGTTCACCCGCGACTACATCGATTAATGTACGCCCGGTTCTCAAGAAGGGTCGTCCCACAATTAAGGGAACACGGGGATCCATTTCATAGTCGACGACGACGAAATCGGCGGGAAAAGTGAATTTGTTGACTCCTACGAAAACATCCTCGGCTATCCCCACCGGATAAGCAACCGTACGGTTAGCTAATTCCAATGTCATACGAGTGGGGACTAGCTCGGGTAAAGATAATTGTTTCCACACGGACAATGGCATAAGATTGATACTCGCTCCGAGATCCGCCAAGGCCATACAATTCTCAACACCCGGAAAATTACAAGGAATAAGGAATCGACCGGGATCTCCTAACTTAACCGGTAATTTTCTCAAAAGAACCGCGGAACAATTCTCATTCAATTGGGTATTGGCGATATCAAGCAACTTTTCCTTATCACTTAAAAGATCCTTAAACATCTTAGCGTACTTAGGCATGTGAGCGAGCGCCTCGGCAAAGGTGATATTAAAATTCAATTGTTTGAACATTTTTAGGAAGTTCGAAACTTGAATATCATCCTTATTCTTCAATTTCTCTTTCCGCAACCTTGAGGGATAAGGTATATTGGGTTGAGATGAAGGCTTTGGAGTGGATTGCTCACTCACATCCTTTGGAGGAGGAGGAGGAGGAGTAGAAATAGAAGGTGAAGGAACCGGTTTGGGAACCGAAGGTGGGGTATAAAATTTGGGTATCGGTGGAACATAAGGTGTAGACGAATGCATAACGGGAGGTATGTCACAAGTGGAAGAAGAAGGAGGTTGTGTCGAAGAAGAAGGAATCTCGGGTCCTTGGTTAGGTGGGGAAGGTTCTACGGTGGTCTTACCGCTCCTAGTAGTGATAGCATTAACATTAGCCCTAGGATTGGTCACGGTGTTCGAGGGAAGGGCACCTTGGGGACGAAAGGTTTGAATCATAGTCAAAAACTTCTTATCATTCGATTCTTGCGTTAGTCGATTATGCTCTTGCATCTCTCTCATCATTCGTTCATGGTCGGATAATTTTTGAAGAACCAAGTCCATTTGAGGATTATGCATGTTCATTTGATTATAACCTTGACTATTAAAACCTTGGTTTTGATATTGATTAGAACCTTGATTAAATCCTTGATTTTGAAAACTTTGGTTATTATATCCTTGATTATTCAACCCTTGGTTTTGCCCTTGAAAATTCACTTGATTTTGATTAAAACCCCGTTGATTAGAACTTCCTTGAAAATTACCCCGTTGAGGAGCTTGGTTCCTATTTTGGGCGGGTGGGGGTGGTCTTTGTGGTGCTACAAAACCCGGGGGAGCCAAATAGTTATTAGACTTGTAAGACAAATGGTTAACATCAACATTTGGTTTGAATTGAATCCGATCAAGTTCATTGTTATTATAAGCATAAACTTCTTGTTGACCATTGTAAACCTTGTCACAATTAAAGTATGAATGTGGTCCACCACAAGTCTCACACGTCTCACTTTTTTCTTTCACGGCATGAACATGTGTAGTGAGGGCGTCGGTTCTTAGAGCAAGGGTTTTCACAATTGAAGTAAGCTCCTTAATTTGATCATTCACCTCACTATTACTCGTACTAGCACTTGCCATATTAGCCCTAACACTTTTGGTTTGCACTTTTGCTTTGTTCTCAATAATGGCCCAAGCCTCGTTCATTGTTTTCACAAGAATATTGCCCCCCGCGGCACTATTAAGTGAGTCTTGGTCGTTTAGAGTTAAACCATTATAAAACGTGTTGATTTGATGAACTTTAGTAAAACCGTGTTGTGGACATTTTCTCAAAAGATCTTTAAAACGATCCCAAGCTTCACTAAAAGTTTCCCCATATTTTTGCTCAAAGTTGATTATTTCATTCCTTAAGGAAGTGGTCCGTGATGGTGGGAAAAAGTAGTTAATGAACTTGGTCTCTAAGTCGATCCATGTGGTAATACTTTGGGGTGGTTCCTTATCAAGCCAAATCCGGGCTTGTCCCTCGAGGGAAAAAGGAAAAAGTTGGAGGCGAACGGCCTCTTGGGGCACCCCATTGTATTTGACGGTATTAGCTAATTGGATGAAACGTTTGATATGAGCGTGTGGGTCATCATTAGTACGGCCTAAAAATGGTGTAGCGGAAACCATTTAAATAAAACCCGATTTAAGTTCGAAATGATTAGCTCCAATATTCGGCGCCACAATCGCGTCATCGTTTCCTTCAACGTGAGATTGTAGAATCTCAATCATTGGTCGATTATCTGTTGCCATCGTATTGTTGAAAGCTCGATTCTCGGGATCGGCTTTAATGACGGTCTTTTTGTTTTTCTTCTTCTTCTTTTTAGAAGAATTAGAAGTATTTGGTACACCACTCGGTATGTATGTATGCGCGCGAGTGCGCATACAATTAAAACTTTGGAGTGAGGTAGGTGACCTCGGTCGACTTTGAGAGGAAAAGGATTTTCCCTCTCGAGGAGCAATATGAAAAAGCTACAAAAATATATACGTAAAATACTACTTGAGTTGGCAAACCAATAATCGGTCGTCCCTCTCAATATACGCACAAGCAAGCGGGGAAACGAGGTGGCACAAAGCACTTAAAAACCTTTTTCCTTAGACGGCCTTTTATAGCGCGTCGCCTTATACCCACCTTATAGTTTGTATATGTCGAGTTCAAACGTCTTACTAGTATTTATCTATTTTGCCCTTTTTTTCTCGTTATGGATTCGAATACAATAGTTAGGTGATGAAATCCCAACTAAGGCCTTATTTGATAAGTAGGTAATTTATTGTGCTACGTAATATAATATAATAAAATGAAAAATCTTTTTGTATTTTTTTAGAAAAATATATATTCACAAGAAAAATCGAAAGAAATCGAATCGAAAAATTAACACTAATACGTAATATTTTTGGTGTAATATGTTTAGGAAAACGTATTACTTTTGATTTTTTTTAATTTTTTTTGGTGCAATTCTTAGGAAAGAAATTGCTTTGTGGTTTTTTTTAATTTTTTTGTATTTTAAAGTTTTTGATTTTTTTGTGTTTTTGATTTTGTGTGCAAGAAACGTAACGTTCAAAGAATGAACGGATCCCAAAATCCAAACGTCTTCACGAAAAAATCGTCAATCGTACGAGCGAAGCGGCAGCGGCGCCAATTTGAAACTAGGATTTTTTTTAGTCCTTTAAATTAAGTTCGTTTTCCTCGATTCGACTCGAATTTGATTTCCGGTTTTACGTTTCAACTTAATTCGTTTTTGGTACAATCTCTTTTTGGGTATTTTTTTTTAAAACTATTAAATGAAAACTAATTTAATTAACTATTTAAACTATTAAATTGAAAATAAAATTTAACTAAAACTTAAAAACTTCTAAATGAAACTTATTAAAACTAATTTTAATATGACTAAATAAAAACTTTTAATGAAAATCTATTTTTTTATTTTTTTTTTAAATAAAACTAAATAAATTGAAAAATAAAATTAAGGAAAACTTTTAAAAGACTTTTATTTAAACTATTTAAAACCTAAATTAATTTAGAGAAATAATAAAATATTTTTTTCTTTTTATTTATTTTTGAAAACTGAAAATTAAAATAAACTTTCTAATTACTTTTAATTAAAATTAAAATAAAATTAAACTATTATTAAACTAATTAAAAGCTGACAGAACTAATTACCCTATATTAATTATCTAACGTAGACTAATAAACAAAAAGGGGTCTAGCAGAGTTGGTTATCACGTTGGATGGTTAAGCGTAAGGTCACGAGTTCGAGACACTTAAGGGGCGAATTTTTGCTAATTATATTTTTAACCTCAACTTTTTGGACTTGATTATTTGGACAGTAATACACCCTCAGACCAATTGGGTCTGAGGTGATAGCAGCAAAGTAAACAAAATAAGCAGGAAACAATAAGCCAAAACCAGATAAGGTAAATAATCAGAACTCAAATAAGCCAGTTATGCAAATAAGCTGAATTCCAAATAAGCTATAACACAATAAACAGAGTACCAAATAAGCAGAAATCAAATTAACCTATAAGCTAGCACAGTAAATGCTAAGCAAATCGTAACAGCCTTAAACTGGAAGACTCGATTTACACTAATTAGCTACTAAACCAAAACGACTTAAATAACAAATAAGCAACACCAAGCAGATCTCGAATTATAAGTTCAAATCCAAACATAAGCAGTTCCAATAAACTTTTAAAAATAAAACACAAACTTAATAATACTAATCAATCCTAAAGCAAACTCAAGTAAAACATAAACAGATTTATCAAACACTTTAAACTAAACAAACCTCAGTACAATAAGCAGATTAAATCGAGCAGATAGCCCAAACCGAAACTAAACAGATTAATCAATCACAAAAACTCAGGCAGATTATAAACTAAACTTAACAAAAATTAAAAGGAGACGAGAACCTTTTGACGAAAACCTTTGGGACGTAGCGTCGCGCTGAGCGAGCTCATACCGAAATCGTAACACCAAACAAACACCGCCTTCGATTCATCAACAATTCGAAACCAAAACGAACTCAAAACAAATCTTCGATGAATTTAAACAACACCACCTTGAATCGAGAACCCGAGTACTAGCGAACCAAATCTTTTTTCAATAAACCTCCAGTGGGGAGATTTAATTAACTTCTCTTTATCTCTTTTTTTTTTTTTTATAAAATCCAACCGAGAACAATAACTGGAAATATATTTTTTTTTCTTTAAAAAGAAGAACAATAACTGGTAATAAAATTGAGACAAGATTGAAACACAAATTCAACTTTTCATTAATAAAATTCAAATTACAATACTGGAAAATAGAGATTACAATATTAAAGCCCTAATTAACTATTTTTCTAAAAATTAAAAATAAAGAAAAGCATAAAAAATTACATGAAGAATGGGGGTTTTTATAGGGATCCCCCGAACCTTCTAGGCTTCCTTGGTGGCTACGGAGTAAGATCCTGGCCATTTATCTCTTCTCTTCTTCTCTCTTTCTTCATCCAACGGTGGAAAAATGTCCCATAGTCACACGGATTGCCAAAGTGGCAATCCGTTGTGTTTCTTGTGCTTGTTGAAGACTGATGTGGCTTGATTGGATTGGCTAAATGGCTGTTGTGAGGTGTCTCAACCAATAAGGAGTAGCCACGTAGGGAGAGAGAGAGGACCACAGTTGGTGGAGCTGCGAAAAAGATGGGGATTTAATCCCCATCCGTGTGAATCAACCGTGTGCACAAAACCCCTATATTTAATTGAATTTTTACCCATTAGGGTTTGTGGTGAATAGTGGTTTTTTTACAGGTTTGGGTGAGAAGAAAATGGGGAAGATGAAAACACTTTTGGTTGTATCGAAAATAATTTATTGTGTGTGTGGGAATGGACGGTTGGGGTTAATAAATATGGAAGATATTTTTGGTGAGTGGATCGGTTAAATTTATTAAATGGTTAGAAATTGTTTGAAAAGTGGATGAACCGTATACACATCTTTCTTAAACCCTAACAGGCCCAAATCCTTTTGCATTCATTTTTCGTTGAAGTTATTGGGCTTGGGGCCCAATTCCATCCGTTTATATACTTAATATGGGCCTATTGGATTTTTCAACCAACAAGTGACTCCATCTTGAATCATAAATGGGCTTTTAAGCCTATTTCCCAAATGTGGGTCCCACTTAGCTCGTAAACTCGACAAATGATTAAATCCGCTAAAGTCAAGCTCGATTTTGGCTTCTAAGATCTTTTTCTTCATTCTCGTGTCGATTATTGCCGGTTTTCGTGAACTTGGCACACTTTTGGACTTTTGATCTTGTCTTCGTTTCTTTCTTGGACTTTTCTTCATTATTCGACCGTGAAATCCCGTGTTTTCTCTTCTTTTGATCATTTGTACCTATTTAACACACAAAACACAAAACCACGCGTAATTCGGACATTTAAGATGTAAAACACATGATTAGGTCTTGTTTTTCCTTGATTTTAGTGGTAAAAGGATAAGTGTTTACACACTTATTAGTAACGAATCTTCAGAGTCAAGTCATCAACTTGAAGGGCGAAATGGCGAAACAAGGGAGCGATATTCGAGTCGAGCTAAGGAATGATATGGCAAAACAAAGCAATGAGATTCGTGCAGACATTAGAGATTCTTTCAGCACTCAAGCGCTTAACATTCGTGATATGATTGGTTCGCTCATCCAAGGTAATCAACCCTCTTCTTCGGGTACTCTTCCGAGTAACACCGTTGCGAACCCAAGAGGGGAGATGAAAGCAATCACCACACGTAGTGGAAAAGGTTATACGGAACCCGAGCTTCCTACACCTTCACCCGTGATTGTGAACAAGGAAAAAGAGCAACTTTCCCCACCTCCTTCACCTTCTACCCCTATTTCCCCACCACCCGTGGTTGTGAGTGATCCTATTTCCCTAAAGCCTTCTTCTTCATCCAATATACCTTATCCTTCAAGGTTGAGGAAAGAGAAGCAAAAGAGCAAGGATGATATTCAAGTTTCAAACTTTCTCAAAATGTTTAAATAATTGAATTTTAACATCTCCTTTGCCGAGGCTCTCGCTCACATGCCCAAGTACGCTAAGATGTTTAAAGATCTTCTAAGTGATAAGGAAAAGCTCCTCGACATCGCTCAGACCCAACTTAATGAGAACTGCTTGGCAGTGCTCTTAAGGAAATTGCCCACCAAGCTTGGTGATCCGGGTCGCTTCTTAATTCCTTGCAACTTCCCGGGAGTAGAGAATTGCATGGCCCTAGCCGATCTAGGTACCAGTATAAACTTAATGCCTTTAAGTGTTTGGAAGCAATTATATCTCCCCGAGCTAGTCCCCACCAAAATGACTTTGGAATTAGCCAACCGTACGGTTTCTTATCCAGTGGGGATAGCCGAAGACGTTTTTGTTGGCGTTGACAAATTCACCTTCCCGGCGGATTTTGTTGTCGTTGACTACGAGATGGATCCTCGTGCTCCATTAATCGTTGGACGTCCCTTCCTGAGGACCGGTCGCACTCTCATTGATGTAGCTGCGAGCGAAATAATCATGAGAGTTGGTGACGATAAAATTGTCTTCAACATGGGTAAGATTTCTAAGCAACCTTATTCATATGAGAGTGTTAATGCTATTGATGTTCTCGATGAGGCTTGTGAAGAACATTTTCATGATGCTTGCAAAAGTACTCTCTCTTCTCTACCCAATGTTGAGACCGTTGCCTCAATTGCTCCGGCATTGACTCTTTTTGGAGAAAATGACTTGGATGATTTCGAAGCTAGCTTGGGTCCTCTCGATATTAAGTATGATAATTCGTCCACCGATTGAGATGAAGACATTCGTACTATTGAGAGACTTCTCAACGAAGACCCGTTTTCTCCTCCTTCTCCTAAAGAGGTGACTAATGATGATCCATCGTTAGTTTCACCATCTATTGAGGATCCTCCCACTCTTGAGCTTAAGGACCTACCCCCTCATCTAGAGTACGTTTTCCTGGAAGACGATAAGAAGTTACTGGTCATCATCGCAAAGGATCTGAAAGAAGATGAAAAATCCCGACTTATCGCCGTGTTGAAGAAGCATAAAAGAGCTATCGCTTGGAAAATCTCCGATATTCGCGGAATTGATCCTCACTTTTGCACACATAAAATTCTCATGGAGGACGACTTTAAGCCCACCATTCAAAGCCAACGAAGGGTGAATCCTAAAATCCATGAAGTCATCAAAAAAGAGGTTATCAAACTTCTTGATGCGGGTATGATTTACCCTATTTCGGATTCACCATGGGTTAGTCCAGTCCATTATGTGCCTAAGAAAGGCGACATCACCGTTGTGCCCAATGCTAACAACAAGTTGATTCTTACCCGTCTCGTTACTGGGTGGAGAGTTTGTATAGACTACCGCAATCTCAATGATACCACGAGAAAGGATCATTTCCCTCTACCTTTTATGGACCAAATGCTTGAAGGTTTAGCGGGTAATGAATATTACTGCTTTCTTGATGGTTTCTCGGGTTATTTCCAAATACCCATCGATCCCCAAGATCAAGAGAAGACAACATTCACTTGTCCCTATGGCACATTTGCTTACAAAAGGATGCCTTTTGGCTTATGCAATGCCCCCGGGACTTTCCAAAGGTGCATGTTGGCTATCTTCCATGACATGGTTGAGCAAACCATGGAAGTCTTCATGGATGATTTCTCGGTCTTTGGGGATTCCTTCTCTTCTTGCCTTGCCAATTTGTAACGTATGCTTAAGCGGTGCGAAGACACTCGCCTTGTTCTGAATTGGGAAAAATGCCATTTTATGGTAAAAGAAGGCATCGTGCTAGGACACAAAATCTCTAAAGCCGGTCTTGAAGTCGACCGTGCTAAAGTAGATGTCATAGCCAAATTAACTCCACCTTCAACCGTGAAGGGTGTGAGAAGTTTTCTGGGTCATGCGGGCTTCTATCGTCGATTCATTCAGGATTTCTCTAAAATCGCTCGCCCGATGACCCACCTCTTGGAAAAAGATACTCCTTTTATCTTTTCTAAAGAGTGTCTCGAAGCCTTCAATCTTCTTAAGGATAAGCTCACTAAGGCACCGGTCTTGGTTACCCCTAATTGGGAGCTGCCTTTTGAATTGATGTGCGATGCTAGCGACTTTGCTATTGGTGCGGTTTTGGGCCAAAGAGTGAATAAACACTTCCAACCAATCCACTATGCTAGCAAAACAATGACGGGGGCTCAATTGCATTATACGACAACCGAAAAAGAGCTTTTAGCTGTTGTCTATGCTTTTGAAAAATTTCGCCCCTATCTTGTTTTATCCCCCACCATCGTATACACGGACCATTCCGCGTTGAAGTACTTGATGACTAAACATGATTCTAAGCCAAGACTTCTTCACTGGGTTTTACTCCTTCAAGAATTCAACATTGAAATTCGTGACAAGAAGGTTGCTGAAAACCTAGCCGCGGATCATCTGAGTCGACTTGAGGATCCATATCAAGGGGATCATCCGAACAAAGAGATCAATGACTCTTTCCCCCTTGAGACCTTAATGTCTATAAATCTCAATCTTGATGACACCCCGTGGTTTGCCGACATTGCAAACTACTTAGCGGGTGGTATTCTCATCAAAGGGTTAACATCCCAACAAAAGAAGAAGTTCTTGAATGATGTTAAGACTTACTTTTGGGATGACCCGTATCTATTCAAATAATGTGCTGATTTGATCATTCGTCGTTGTGTTGATGGACCGGCAGCTTTGCAAATCCTTGATGCTTGCCATAGAGGACCCACCGGTGGTCACTTTGCTCCCAACTACACCGCGAAGAAAGTGTTTGACGCTGGATTCTATTGGCCCACCATTTATCGTGATGCTCACGAAATGGTTATGCATTGTGATGCTTGCCAACGCCAAGGCAAGATCACACATAAAGATGAGATGCCTCAAATACAAGAATGTGAAATCTTTGATGTATGGGGCATCGACTTTATGGGGCCATTTCCATCCTCTAAAGGGAACAAGTACATCCTCGTCGCCATTGACTACGTTTCCAAATGGGTTGAAGCTAAGGCTCTCCCAACGAACGATGCGAGGGTGGTTGTGAACTTTTTGAAGCAGCTTTCCGCTCGATTCGGCGTTCCTCGTGCTATTATCAGTGACCGCGGGGCTCATTTTTTTAATGATCAATTTGCAAGAGTCATGGCTAAGTATGGTGTCAATCACCGTCTTTCCACCGCCTATCATCCTCAAACCAATGGGCAAGCCGAGATATCCAACCGTGGATTGAAGCGAATTTTGGAGCGTACTGTGGGAGAGCATCGTGCCGCGTGGGCCGATAAGTTAGAAGATGCTTTGTGGGCTTTCCGTACTGCTTATAAAACCCCGATCGGCTGTACGCCTTATCGTCTTGTGTACGGGAAAGCATGCCACCTCCCCATCGAGCTGGAACATAAGGCGCACTGGGCCTTGAAGTGGGCTAACTTCGACATCAACAAAGCCGGCAATCATCGCAAGATTCAACTCAACGAGCTCAACGAACTGTGGAATGAATCTTACGAGAACTCACTGATCTACAAGGAGAAGACGAAGATCATTCATGACGCAAAAATCAAGAACCGAGAGTTCCACGTTGGTGATCAAGTCTTACTTTTCAACTCTCGGTTGAAGATCTTCTCTGACAAGTTGAAGAGCCGCTGGTCTGGTCCATTCACCATCGCCAAAGTCTTTCCTTATGGGACCATTGAGCTTTCTCAGTCGAATGGGCCCAATTTCAAGGTGAATGGCCAGCGTTTGAAGCTGTACTTTGGTGAGGACATCTCTCATGAGATGATTCCATCCCTCACCACGTTTCCCATGAACTAAATTTGGGTCAAGTCAGGCTCGTGACTCGGTGAACTAAAACAAGCGCTTCTCGGGAGGCAACCCGTGATCTATCCTTTACTGCTTTCATAATAAGTGTAGGGGGAGCCCCGTATGTGTTTGTTGTCTTGTTTCTTGTGCTGTGCAGGGATTAAAGCTTCAAAGATCCACCTTGCTGACTTTTGACGAACCGTGATACCGTGTTCCCATCTTCCCGGTTCTATCCTAAACTCTTGTGATTCAATATTTCATATTTTATATGTTCACATTGAATTCACTTTAGTTGTCCTTTCCTTAGCAAGATTTAAACAAAGTGCACAACGTCCTAAGTGTAGGGGAGTTTACTCCCACATGCTTAAACATTGAGGACAATGTTTATCTCAAGTGTAGGGGGACTTCTATCGAAGTAAGTGGTCTTTTCCATGAATTTTCCCTCATTTTAACCGGAAAAATTTGATTTTTCGACAATTTTCAAAAATTTTAATCTATTTTGGCCTAGTTGTGTAGTTGTATTTTCCTTTGTTATGTTTATTTTCTTTCCTTGCTAGAATAAATTTTCAATAAAGTGGTTTTAAATTTTTCTTGGTCATGAATATTTTGACTCAACCCGAGTTTACTTACCTAAGTTTACTGTAGCTAGTATCCTTAACGTGTTTAAGTCAAGTTTTGCTAGGCTTTTATATAGGGAGCTATAAAACGCGAAAGTCTTAACTCTCACGGGTTAAGAACAAGAACTTTTTCGCAAGTTCCTATAATTGATCCTAGAGAGTCGTTTATCAAGGGAACTTTAAAATGCGATTTCTAAACTTGAAAAAGTCTAAGAATTTGCAAGATCCTATAGGCGACTCGAAAACCCAAAACTTTGATTTAATAGGCTAAGTATCCACGAGTCTCATTCCTTGAGATTTTAAACTGTGGAGAACGAGAGATGATAGAGCCAATTATAAGTTCGGTATTCTTTCGTGAATTTATGTGAGTTAATTATAAGCCTATTCTCCCTTCACTTGTTAATAAATATATCTGCAATAAATTAGGTTGTACGATTTAAAAGGTTACGTAGCTTCTAGCCCAAGATCGTTTAAAAGTTGCTCGGTACGGATTAGAGTTCATACAAGGCATAACTTATTGAAGCGGGATGCGAGGATTGGCGAGTTCGAAAAGGCCCTAACAAGGCATGAGGGCTACATTTTGTTGCTAAAGATCCAAAAGTGATGTGAAGAATCATTTATCAAAAATCAATATGAAGGATCGAGACACACGACGAAAGCAAATACTCCCCTAAAGATCATGGAGAAGTCTATCCAAAAAGGCCCTAACAAGGTATGAGGATAAATAGATCCAAGTCCTAAAAGGAGGCGGATCGTTGTATATCAAAGTCCAAAATAAAGATTGGAGAAAAATGAAGAAGTCGTGGTCCAAAGATGAAGAATCTCTCAAAAACTTCAAGTGAAGAAATTCCTATTATGAAGAGAAGACCATAATTTCAAGAACTTCTCTCAAGATTCGAAGTATAAAGTCGCTGCCAAATATCGGTCCGAGAATGGTCTCAAATCGCGAAGCGAGTTATGCCAAGATATGAACTTTATGAGGTCCCGAGAAGCAGTTTTAAAAGATTTTGTCCTTTAGCTAACTCTTGATTAAATCGTTCACCTTATTTTCGGCATAAATAACTATCGAAATAAGTCAAAACAATGCATCCTCGTGATCATTCAAGACAAAAATAAAATATAACAGATACACCTAGGAATAAGGGAGTCTAAGTGAATAATTGGCCCACATGACTTCGTGTTAGTTTACTAACTTATAATAACAATGATCTCGTTTTTAAGCTTGGTATGGGGAACGTGAAACTTGAGGATGATAAACGTTCATGGCAGCCAAAACCCAATGTAAGTTTTTAATTTCTTTACTTGTTTCTATCATTTTGTTTTTCTTAGATGTTTAGTATTTAATAAAGGCCAAGGTGGATTATTTATGATGGAAGATGTAAACCGTGCTTTAGAATTAATGCATTGCATGAGGGCATTGCAATGGTCAAGTGTAGGGGATTTAATAAGTGTGAAAACACTTATCCTTTTACCACTTATTTCCAATAATAACAAGACCAAAACGTGTGATTTATGTCGTAAAAGTCGGAATTATGCGTGGTTTGTGTTTTTATTGTGTTTTAGGACCAAAATATGAAAAAGGAAGAAAACACGGGCTTTCACGGGCTTTTATCGAAGAAAACGGGAAAAGACAAAGTCAAAAGATCAAGAGTGGAAAAAGAACGGAAGTCCAAGGCCTATTCTGAAGATTTATCGAAGAACAAGTCTAAAGACGGAAGTTTAATGAAGTCGAAGAACTAGAGTCTAAATAAATGAAGAAATGTTAAGACGAGTTTAATTAATCCCGAGACGACATCGAGAAAGACAAAAGAATTAAATCGAGTCGAGAAGACGTGAAGAAAGAAAGAAGATGCAACACATGCACTCCTTCCACCTTCCCTATAAATACCCTCCTAATACACATTAGGAGGGAGTTAGTCTTTAATTTTTAGTTTTTCATTTTGCACTTTTCTTTCTAGTTTTAGAGAGAGAAAGTTTTAAACTTTCTCTCACTAAGTTTCATCTTTTCTTTTAATCTTTCAAGATTAAACATTTGTGTATTGCTTATTTCATTAATCAAGTTCTAGTTAAGCTTTTAGTCTTTAATCTCATTCTACCTTTCTTTGATTTTGATTCACTTTTGGTATGAATTTCATATGATCTGTGTTGTTCTTAATGATTTCGTACTTAAAAAGTTAATCTTTTGATCATTAAATAAGTTTTCATTTGATTAAGCTTTAAGATTCTTATGCTTATTGGTTATTTACATGATTAGCTTATTTACTTTTTAAATGTTTTCTTAAAAAGTTCATATTTTTATTGTTTGATTTTAAAGTTCGCTCATTTTAAGTTGGATAAGTTGTGATTAGTGGTTATTTGATCTATTTCTTTATTGATTCGTTTAGTTTTGGGTATTAGCTTATTCAACTTAGCTTATTACCTAGCTTATAACCGAATCCCATTTAAATCGGAAAGGGTTTAAACCCCTTTCCGATCGTGATATTCCGAGCAGCCATCATTCCCCCTTTCCGATTGGCAAATCGGAAAAGGGTTTGTGAATTCCGATCAGCACCATATATTCCGATCACCAGATCGGATTAGGTAGTTTCATATTCCGATTAGACCCTTCTGAGCATATTCCGACGGCAGGGACTTGTTTAACATTCCGATTGGCATTACTTTCTTGATTATTCCGATTGGGGGTGTTTATTAATATTCTGATTGGAGCTTGCTTAATATTCCGATTGTAGTGTTTCTGGACATTTCGACTAGTACTTGTCCCAGTTTTCCGATTGGCATCATTTTGAGATATTCCGATTGAGGGATTTGGCCACATTCCGATTCCACCATTTTCACCCATTATTCCGATAGTGTTCATTTATATTCTGATTAGAGTTGATTTTAGTTTATTGTTTTTACATATTTTCTAAGTGTTAGTTTAATTTAGTGTTTAAGTATTTTTCTAAAATTGCCTTTAAGTTTTCAAACGTTTATTCTTAATTCGTCAATTTAGTTTAATCTTTTAAACTTCTACTTTACTCAATGACATTTAAATTACTTGCTATTAGTTTAAAAATAGATAATCAACCAAACCATTCTCTTGTTCACCAAAAGACGATTGAGTCGCACTTTAGATCGGTAATCAGTTCGAAAAGACTTGGGACGATAAGAATTTTGATACGAGGGGTAAAATCCGTGTATTACCTAGCCCACCCCTTTTTGTTTTATTATGTTTTACATTGTTTTCAAATGTCTTGCTAGGAGTTTTTACCTTCTTGGGAGAAGAACTAGTCTTAGATTCTTTAGAAACAAAGTTGTTCATTAAAGGTGGATAAACAATGTTTTTGGTCACAACAGTCTTTTCTTGGGACAAAGTACTAGAGTTTGAGGTATTTTTAACCTTTGGTTCTTCAAAATCTATACTTGTATCATTACTAGGGGGCATGAAAATTCCTGATAGTGGTGGAGGAACTGCCTTCATTCCTTCAGTATATCTATCATTTTCAGGTGTATTATCTACCTCATTATAACTATCAAAAATCCCTTTTGATAAGTCCTTGTTAGTTAAAGTTATCCCAGGTTGGTCCTCAATATATCCTAGGCCTGATTTATTATAATACCCCATTTGTGAATTAATCAATGTTCCAAATCCTTTAGAAGATTTTTGCCAATGATTAATCACATCCCTTTCATTATAAAGACTGACTTTTAAAGCTTCATTTTTTGTTGACACTTTTAAAAGTTGTCTTTCAAAAGCTTTAATTTCCACATCTTTTTCCCTCATTTGAAGAGTTAAAAATCTTATTTTCTCTTCATAGTTTTGTTGAGCCTTTTACAAAACTATATTTTCTTCTAATTTAACAACACCCTGTTTAAAAGCATTTAATTCTACAGTGCATGTGTTAACCTTTTGATACTGTTCCTCTAGTTCTACTTTTAAGCTATTAAATTTAAGAACACAGTCTTTAGAACAAGGATGTACCTCGGTATCTTCATGTGAGAGAGACATTAAACCAAGCTCTTCTTCTTCTTCTTCAGCCCAGTTCACCACTCCATCTACAATTACCAATGCTTTGGTTCCTTTAGGAATCCTATTGTTTCCTTTTGGAAAACTTTCAGTTATTCTTGGACTGGTTTTATAGTTGTGCTTGGACTTCTGACTGCTACTCTCAGCTTTATCTCTAGAGCATTCTCTTGCAAAGTGTCCATTCCTTCCACAGTTATAGCATTCAACTTTGGACTTGTCATATCCTAATGGCTCAGTAGGATCAACATTCATCTTTCTTCCAATCTTCTTGAAGAACCTATTAGATCTTACTGACACTATAGTAGCTTGCCATTTAAGATCCATCTCTTTAACATCAACATCATTCATTTGGAACAAGTCATTGAGTGTTAATCTTGGCCTGTTGTCTTGTCCAGCGAAGAATGAGAAGGCATCATTGTCACTAAGCAATGGTGAAGACCTTCCATGTGGATTTTGAGAGACTATGGGGCTGCTTTCAATACTTTGTGGGTAAGTACTGCTTGTAAGTCCTCTAGCGATATTTGTGAAGTATGTACCGCTGCTTGATCCACTAGCGATATTATGAAAATAAGTATCATTGTTTCCATCTGACACCAAAGCCAAGCTAGACTTTGTAGTAGTCGCTGCCTTAAGTCACTTCAATGCCTTTCACATCCATCTCGTATGCTCTAAGATTGTTGTAGAGATGATCAAAAGGAATTGTTTCCAGATCATCTCTTGTGATGAAGTGCATAGCCATTGCTTTCCACTCTGGTGGAACACTTCTTAAGAATTTTAAATTAGCTTCTTCATTAGGAATTACTTGTCCATAAACTGCCAATTGAATAAGCAGCTTACTAAACCTTCCATAGCCACCATTTATTCCCTCTATACGGGAAATTGAGAAGTTACCAAATTCTTGCTTAAGAACAATCTTCTTTATCTTCTTAGATTTGTCATTACCCCCAAATCTATGTTTTATAGCATCCCACATAGCTTTAGCATCCTTATAATGATGAAAGCTTGGTAAGATGTCTCCTAAAAGAGCCATAGCAAAAGCAGTTATGGCTTTTCTCTCTCTGATCTTTGATTGTACCTCCTCAGTAGTCACAGCAGGTAGAGCATAGCATGTACCGTCTGGCAAACAGTGTAGCTTCTTAGGTATGTTCCCATTCTTGATAACTTGCCATACAGTGTGATATGTGTGATTCAAGTAATGTTCCATCTACATTGCCCATGTCTCATAATTGTCACCTTTGAGAACTGGGAGTTTAACAGCATATAGAGTATGAGAAGGTGTTGTGGTTGTAGAGGTAGCTACAGCATTCACGGCTTGAACACCTTGTACTGGTGCAGGATGCAAAACTTGTGGTTGTACCTGTGGTATAGGATCAGGGTTCTGAACATCATCCAAGTGCGCATCATCACCTTCTGGTTGAGAAATTGAGTTTTGGTGTGTGTGGAGTGTTTGGGGTTGTGTTCTTCTTTTTTAGAGTTTCTCAACAAGCTCTGATACCATTTGTTGATCCTTTTGATTGGATCTATATTCTGTTAAGAACTATTATAGTAGTTTGTAATCAAACTAAAACACTTTGAGAACTCTTACTCACACTAAATAAGTTATGCGGAATCTAACTTATAAAGCACAGAAGAACATAATTACTTTTAACTATTCGATTCTCTTATTAATCGACTTGAATGAGGTATGATAGGTGTGTAAACACCCATCCTTTTTACCACTTAATTACAATAATAACCGAGCCAAAACGTGTATTTTATGTCTTTTATGTCGGAATTATGCGTGGTTTGTGTTTTTGTTGTGATTTAGGACGAAAAGGTAGAAAGTGGAGAAAACACGAGAATTCACGGGCATTTACGGACTTTTATTGAAGAAAAAGATGAAAGATGAAGTCAATAATTCAAGAGTGCGAAAAGAACAAAAGTCCAAGACCAATTCTGAAGATTTATCGAAGAAAAAGTCGAAAGACGGAAGTTTATCAAAAGTCGAAGAACTCAAGTCTATTTTATTGAAGAATTAAAAGACGATTTCAAAAGAAATCCGGAGCCACAAGTCATTAGAGTCCAAGTTTAAAGAATATTAGAAGAATAAAGGACTAATGGTGCAATTAATGAAGATTAAAGGCTTAAGGACCTAATGACGCAATTAAGAAGAAATGAAGGAGGGGAGGAATCTTCCTAATCCTCCCCTATATATAGATTAGTCTTAATCACTTTTCATTTTGTTGGCTAACTTGACAAATTAGCTCTTCTACTTTTATTTTATGCACCTTTAATTACTTGTCATTTTTAATACATGTTTTGCACTTTAATTATCCTTTTAATTCCAAGTAAGTTTTTAACTTGCGTTCTTTAAATTCGTGTCTTTAATCTTTCTTTATCATTTGATCAAGCTTATTTTTACCAATCTCATTCTACTCTTCTTCTTTTTGATTCGGTTTGAATTTCGGATTAAGCAAGGTTTTGCTTAATCCATTGCTTATTTGATTAAAAGTCTTGTCTTTTCTTTTTCCTTTTAGCTTCCATACGAAATAGCCATAGGTTTGACAATCTTATGTGCTTATTTGGTATTTAGCTTAATTGTTTTGAAAGTTTTCTTAAAAGTTTTACTTTTTAAAATCCATTTCATTAAGTTTCGTTTTTTTTTAGTTTTGAAAGTTTTTAACTTTTTAGCTTATTTTCTCGTTTTGTTTCCATTTCATTGAAGTTTTTGGTTACTGCTATTTAGAATTAGCTTATTTGGATGTGAGCTTATTGTAAATTTGTGATCCATCAGAAAAGAAGGGTTAACACACATTGCGACGGGTGCTTTCTCCACATTCCGATCGTGACAGATTTGGACAAAGGATTGCATTTCGATCCGGGATTGCGATAGAAGTAACATCCCCCTCATTCCGATCTGGGATTGCGATCGCACATTGTGATCGGACATTCCGACGGCTCTTGAGGTTTACTTAGTCGAAGTGCTGCCCAATTTTTCTTTGTATCATTCCAATCTGAACTGTATTGCGATCTGACACATTGCGATCAGGACTGTATTGCGATCTGAAACATTCCGATAGGTTTCACCTTTTATTCCGACAGAACATTCCGATATGGATTCCAATGGTATGGTGACAGCATTCCGATAATGGATTCCGATGGTTATGGGTCTTGGATTTTAATTTTGCTTTGTTTAATTTTCAAGTTACATTTTAATACTTGTCAAGTTTAATTCTCGTCACGTTTTAATTTCAAGTCATTTAATTAATGTACTTTAAAAAGTTTTAAATATTGCACAAGTTAAATTTTAATTAGTCTTAGATTTAATTTTAACGCCCTTTACTTTAACGACATTTACTTTAATTGTTTTGCACATTTTTAATTATACTACAACGACAAACATATGTTTCACCAAAGAACGACTGAGTCACACATAGAACCAAGATCAATTCGATAAGACCAACACAATGAACTTAATTTTCATACGGGCCAAAAGCCTTGTATCAAGGTACATGAATGAAATTGTACCTATGTTCCTTTTATAGAGTAAGGAACCTTAGAAACCTTAGAATACTCTATAAAGATAACTATATCACAGACGATATATTATCAATATTCTAACTATTTAAGTATATCACATAAGATATACTCTAACTATAACTATGACATATCTTATACAAATATATATTTGTCCTAATCAATATAGCAGTACTTAGTTTATAAGTAGCAGTACTTACTATGTACCGCTTTAACACTAACGGTACTTGCATAATACTAACAGTACTTAAATTCACTAACGGTACTTGACACTTAACAAATAATTCCCAACATTTTAGCTATAGTGTATGCTTTTGAGAAATTCCGCCCCTATCTTGTGCTTTCCACTACCATTCATGATAAAAAGGGAGCGGCAAAACCTAGCCGCAAAAAAATTGAAAGATTCTAAACCAAGACTTCTTCGTTGGCTTTTACTCCTTCAAGAATTCAAAATTGAAATTCATGATAAAAAGGGAGCGGCAAAACCTAGCCGCGGATCATCTTAGTAGACTCGAGGATCCTTATCAAGGGGAACTTCCAAATCAAGAGATTAATGAATCTTTTCCCCTTGAGGCCTTAATGTCTATTAACTCCAATCTTGACGATACCCTATGGTTTGCGGACATTGCAAACTATTTAGCGGGTGGTGTTCTCAAGGAAGGGTTAACGTCCCAACAAAATAAAAAGTTCTTCAAGGACATTAAGCACTATTATTGGGACGACCCTTACCTTTTCAAGAAATGTGCGTATCTTGTCATTCGTTGGTGTTTTGATGGGTCGCAGCTTTACTAATCCTAGAAGCTTCTCACAAAGGACCCACCGGTGGTCACTTTGGTCCTAACTATACCGCGAAGAAAGTTTTCGACTCTGGATTTTATTGGCCCACCATTTATCATGGCGCTCATGAAATGGTTAAGCATTGTGATGCTTGCCAAAGACAAAGCAAGATCACACATAAAGATGAGATGTCTCAAAGTTACATCCAAGAATGTGAAATCTTTGACGTATGGGGCATCGACTTTATGGGGCCATTTCCATCATCTAAAGGGAACAAGTACATCCCCGTAGCCGTTGTCTACGTATCCAAATGGGTTGAAGCAAAGGCTTTACCTACTAACGATGTGAGGGTGGTTGTGAACTTTCTTAAACAATTATTTGCTCGTTTCGATGTTCCTCGTGTTATCATCAGTGATCGTGGGACTCATTTTTGCAATGATCAATTTGCACGAGTCATGGCTAAGTATGGTGTCAATCATCGTCTTTCCACCACGTATCATCCATAAACAAATGGTCAAGCCGAGATTTCTAACCATGGTCTTAAGAGAATCTTAGAGCGTACTGTGGGAGAGCATCGTGCCTCATGGGACGATAAGTTAGATGATGCTTTGTAGGCTTTCCATACCACATATAAGACACCTATTGGTTTCACTCCATAACCTGGTGTGTACGGAAAGGCATGCCACCTCCCCATTGAGTTGGAGCATAAGGCTTATTGGGCCTTGAAATGGGCTAATTTTGATATCAACAAAGCCAGTGATCTTAGGAAGATCCAACTCAATGAACTTAATGAACTAAGGAATGAAGCTTATGAGAATTCATTTATCTACAAGGAGAAAACCAAGCTCATTCATGATTCCAAAATGAAGAACCGAGAGTTTCACATAGGTGATCAAGTTTTACTCTTTAACTCTCGGTTGAAAATATTTTCTGGCAAGCTTAAGAGCCATTGGTCTGGTCCATTCACCGTTGCCAAAGTCTTCCCTTATGGCATCATCGAGTTATCGCAACCAAATGGGCCAAACTTTAAAGTGAATGGCCAGCGTGTTAAGTTGTACTTTGGTGAGCACATCTCTCATGAGATGATTCCATCCCTCACCACGTTTGCCTGGAATTAGTTCTGGGTCAAGTCAGGCTCGTGACTCAATTAACAAAAACAAGCGCTTCTCGGGAGGCAACCCGATGATCTATCCTTTACCCTTTTTTCTTAATAAGTGTAGGGGGGCTACATAGGTGTTTGTTGTCTTGTTTCTTATGATGTGTAGGGATTAAAGCTTCAAAGAGCACTTTTGATGATATTTTATAACCCGTAATCCCGTGTAACCGTCTTCCCGGTTCTATCCTAAACTCTTGTGATTCAATATTTCATATCTTATATGTTGACATTGAAATCACTTTAGTTGTCCTTTCCTTGGCAAGATTTAAACAACGTGCACAATGTCCTAAGTGTAGGGGAGTTTACTCCCACATGCTTAAACATTGAGGACAATGTTTACATCAAGTGTAGGGGGACTTCTATCGAAATTAACTGGGCTTTTACATGAATTTGTCCTCATTTTAACCGGAAAATCTAATTTTTCGACATTTTTTAAAATTTTTTTATCTATTTTGGCCTAGTAGTATTTTTCATTTATCTTCTTTTATGATCTTTCCTTTTGTTATCGCATCGTATGTATATATTTCATTTCAAAAATAAAGTCAAAAGAGAAAAATAAAGTTAAATAAAATGGTTTTAATGAGTTTAGATGTCTTTGATATATTAGTCCCGTTATGAATCTTTTGACTCAACCCGAGTTTACTTATCCAAGTTTACTCTAGCTAGTATCCTTAACGTGTTTAAATCAAGTTTAGCTAGGCTTTTATATAGGGAACTTTAAAACGCGAAAGTCTTAACTCTTACAGGTTAAGAACAAGAACTTTTCGCAAGTTCTTGTAATTGATCCTAGAAAGTCGTTTATCAAGGGAACTTTAAAATGCGAATTCTAAACTTGAAAAAGTCTAAGAAGTTGCAAGATCCTATAGATGACTTGAAAACCCAAAACTTTGATTTAATAGGCTAAGCATTCACGAGTCTCATTCCTTGAGATTTTAAATTGTGGAGAACGAGAGATGATAGAGTCAATTATAAGTTTGGTATTCTTTCATGAATTTTTGTGAGTTAATTATGAGCTTTTTTCTCACATCACTTGTTAATAAATTTAATTGCAATAAGTAAGGTTGTACGATTTGAAAAGTTACTTAGCTTCTAGCCCAAGATCGTTTAAAAGTTGCTCGGTATTAATTAGAGTTCATAGCCAAGGCATAACTTATTGAAGCGGGATGCGAAGATTGGCGAGTCGGAAAAGGCCCTAACAAGGCATGAGGGCTACATTTTGTTGCTAAAGATCCAAAGTGATGTGAAGAATCATTTATCAAAAATCATTATGAAGGATCGAGACACACGACGAAAAGCAAATACTCCCCTAAAGATCATGGAGAAGTCTATTCGAAAAGACCCTAGCAAGGTATAAGGATAAATAGATCCAAGTCCTAAAAGGAGGCAGATCGTTTTATATCAAAATCTAAAATAAATATTGGAGAAAAATGAAGAAGTCATGGTCCATGTTTGAAGAATCTGTCAAAAACTTCAAGTGAAGAAATCCCTATTATGAAGAGAAGACCATTATTTCAAGAACGTCTCTCAAGATTCGAAGTATGAAGTCAATGCCAAATATCGGTCCGAGAAAGGTCTCAAATTGTGAAGCGAGTTATGCCAAGATATGAATTTTAAGAGGTCCCGAGAAGTAGTTTTAAAAGATTTTGTCCTTTAGCTAACTATTGATTAAATCGTCCTACTTTATTTTCAGCCTAATAAATTATCGAAATAAGTCAACAATGCATCCTCGTGATCATTCAAGACAATAATAAAATATAAGAGATACACCTAGGAATAAGGGAGTCTAAGTTAATAACTGGGCCACATGAGTGATTGTTAGCTTACTAACTTATTGAAAGTCCCTTAATATGATTATTGTTGAAACTATAACTCGTATAACCACGAAAACACAATGAAATACTTTTCAAACGCGTAATGCTTTATTAACTGTTATAAACAAAGTATTACAAAGTGCTATGAATACACTCGTTGAATGACAATAAGAAATGAACCCTAGAAAAAGTAAACTAGATTCGAGACTAAAGTTTACAAGGGAACCAATGAGACGTCGGTAGACAGCTAAGGGCTCAGCGGTTCCAAAGTGAGAAATAACTTAGATAATTTATCCAAGCACAAGGGTTGGTTTAATTCTCCTTTCTCACTCCTATTTATAGTGGTACGCGGTTGCTTCCTTAGTCGGAGTAGTTGATACGTGTCACCTTCTGAATGGAAGAGTACAACGTATTAAATGCATGTCCAAATCGAGACATACCTTTAAACAACTTTAGGTGAATAGTTCTGCCAACTATTCACCTTTTGTCCCACTAGGTCGTACTAGGCTTTATCTTGAATCTCTTGTTTTGTCCCGCTCAAAACACTTAGTAAATTCTCCCGCCTAAAATATAAAAGGATTGGACAAGCTTTGCTTGTATCAAACTTCTAGGGTTCTTAAGCGATCTCTAAGTATTGTCAACTCAGAGATCCTTGAACACCAGCACATTCCTTCTACATCCCAGGTATCCATAATCGCTGGTGAGTTTGACTTCAGATTGTCTTCTACTTCTCTGACGTTGTCTTTGACTTGAATGTTCCTGGTGTGCCAACTGAGGCTTTGCCTTCCACTGGTCTGGTCTTTGTCGCTGGTCCTCTCAGCGATCAGTAACACTTAGTCTAATTAAACAAATCTAGACTGGGCCATAGTTAAAACTTTCATTGGCCCAACAATCTCCCCCTATTTGTTTATAAATTATACTAAGTCTAAAATTATTGTAGGTGGGTACACAGCTTCTTCTTACACATAATTTAACAAACATACCTCAAAGTTTTATTAAACATAAAGAACCTAGTCTATTACACGAACACTCAGTGGTGTAAACATAAACAAAAAATAAAAGGTTCTTCTACGATCGAGGCGTTGATCACAGATTCTCTGGGCTTCAACTTTGTCACTCCTAGAGTTGATGACCAGCTCAACTTCAAACTCAAAATCCTCAGCTAATTTTCAATTCCTTAGGATGCCCTGTTTGATTCTGATGAGTTGGATGGTTGACGCCAGATGTAGTTCATTCATCCGCTTAAAGCAATACTCACAATTACCATTCATGAAGACCATACCAGTCTCTGGTTCTGAGTATACTTGGCCCCCTACTGGTTTAGTGATCTCTTTGGGCAGTACCAGGTTTCTGTGCATCCTATCTACAACAATATTCTTAGTGATCAATTTTTCCACCAAAGGCCCCATTTGGGTTTTTCTTTTCCTTTGTCCTTGAGAAGGTTGTTGTTGTGAAAGTTGAGGAGGCAGAGGTACCTTCAGTTTCTTCGTAGTGTCTCTTATCCAATTCAGCTTAGCTTGAATGTTTTTCATCATTTGGGCAGCACCAGGCCCAGTCTTCTTTTGGGCAAGAGACAACATTTCTAACCATTCAGAGAGGCCCAGATCTCTGAGTTTAAAGTCACTAAAGACTTTGTAGTTGGTTAGTTGGTTTTCTCTGTAAAGGGTCATCACCACTCTTTTGTCTTTGTCAGTGTAGCATACATATTTGGTGATTTGACCTGGCTCAGCTCTTTGGTCCATAATTCTTTCATATTCCTTTTGAAGGTTGCTCCTTTTAACTTCTAGTTCTTTGAGCTTAACCAGTTGAGCTTCCTTTACAGCAGGAGAGAGTTTGTTTAGAGCTTCTTTGCTCTTGAGTTCAACTGCTCTAATGTTTGCTAGCCTTTGGTGTTCCAAGATTTGAGCCTTTGCCTGCTATGGGGTAAGTGGTGGTTCATCAGCGCTCTTAAATTTGTTCAAGTCAGAGTGCTTGGAGTGCTTGGCTGTGGATCCACCTTCTTCTTGGAGGGAGTGCAAGGTTATTTCAGGTACCTCAATGGCAATTCCTTTACCCTTGTCCTTTGCTACCTCAGTGATGGGGTTGAAGGATCTGATGGGTTTTGGTGTTAGGATCACTGTTGAAGGTGCTTGTTGTTTAATAGATTTCTCCCCTTAGTCTGAGCAGTGTCTGCTTCTTCTTCAGAGGTGGAGTTTGTTGAATTCTCCCCCTCAGGCATAGCGCCGGCAGTAGCTGTGCCTGATCCAGGTTTGAGGAACTTAACAAATTCTTGATGGACAAATAAGCAGATTTCTTTAAGTTCCTCTTGTAAGAGCTCCTGAAGAAGTTTTCTGGAAGGCTCAGATGTGACAATCCGTCAATTTATGGTTGATATTTTATTCTCAAGTATTATTTAAAAATATTATTTTAATGTTAGATTATGAACTCACTTATTTATGGGAAGAAATTTGGATTTTTCATCTTGAAGTAGCATCGACTACGTCTAAACCGGAGGATTCAACGTTACGTGCTTACGTTTACCTACACCGTTTTGGTGACAGTCCGACATTTCAGGAAATAAATTTATCCGTGAATATTATTTTGGGATTTTAATTTTGAGTTGGTTCATAAACTCACAAATTTACGATAAGAGACTAGGACTTACGATTATAATTTAACGTCCTTTACAACTAAACCGGAAACCTTAGGATTACGTATTTACGTTTTCGAACTCCGTTTTTGATGAGACAATTTTTATTAGATTCTTTTTGTGCCTTTGATTCATAATTTATAAAAATATTTTTCGTAAAACGCCCGAGGGCACGCAAATCGAGGAAACTAGAATCGAGGAATACCCGTAAATTAGCGGGATGGGACAAAACAATTTTATCCCACCCCACTACTAAGGGATGGCCAAAACTTTACACCACACAAGTGATGTGTCAAAGTTTAAGCAAGTAGCTTACACATGTAAGCTTATGCTTAACATATAAGCTACTCATCCCACCAAACTAGCAAAACCACCAAGCCTAAAACAACTAACTCATTTCTTACATGCAAAAACCACACAACTCTCCTCCCTCTCTCTAAATTTCGTCCAAGAACCACCCCTAAACACCCTCATTTGATCAAATTTAACCATGAAATCATATGTTATTCACACATATGATGAAGCCCTTTTCAAGCTCTATTGATTGGTGGTGATTTTAACATCCAAGGAGAAGATTTGGTGATATCCAAGGGCTGATTTCTACATGAAGTTTACAAGTATTGGTGGCCTTGAAGATTGGTTTTGATCTACCACAAGTTTTGCCATCAAAAATCCAAGCCTTGATCATAAACTACACAACCTTGGTGGTATAGAGATTGTTCTTCCTATCCTCTTGTTATTTTGATTATATAATATTGTATTTTATTTATTTATTTATATGTATATGATGATGAATGATGATTAAAAATATTATGTGGGGATTTGGTGTTGATAGATTTGATAAACATGGGTGAAAAGATGGAAAAACCACATGTAAAAATGGTTAAATCTTGCTTAATAAGATGGCTGTATAAAAACAGTAAGTAACCAAATAATAAACTGATAAAATGGTAAAGTGGAATCCATATACAGTAAGTATTAGGTGTTATACACATGTGAGAGTTGAAGGAATATGTACACGTAAATAATATATGTCCGGAAGTCGTCCCGAGCCTAAGGAGACGCACACGTTAATACGTAAAACAATTATACGTTAATATATTATGCGTAATATATTAATCAGTGATAAGCTATTACGAACGTTAATTAATTAGTTAATTAACTGAGTCTTACAAATGATAGTTAAAAGTTAACTATAAGAATTTATATATAAAACAAATAAAAGACAGATTTATATTAATTCTTTTTATTTGGTTTTTCATGTAAATCTTATTTTCCTAATTGGTTTTGATTTTGGTAACCGACTATACCATGCATTGTATATATAATGAGATGATACCTCATTAATGGTAGAGATACCCAACGACAGAACCAAAACCAAAATTACGATTCTCGTTTGTTATACAAAGCAATTAAAACTAACACATTAGGTTGTTAGTTTTGCACTTTATTTGTTTTAAGAAAACAAGTATTTGGTTAGCTTATCACGATCGGTACTAGCATACTTAATTGTTTGCTATAACGTATTGTGTGTGTATTCTTAGAGAGATCATACTTTGATCTTTATTGGTGGTTCGATAAAGGTGTTTAATCCATCGCTAAAAGGTACGCGTTTCTTTATTGTTTATGTTAATTACTTGTCTATACGTGATCCTAAATTCCGCTGCGTACTTGTGATTATTAATGTGTTAATATGATAAAAGGTTTTTATAAATTCCAACAGTGGCATCACGAGCCGTTCGTATAGCTTTTAATTACATTAAAAATAACGAAAGAGATAAAATTGTGTAAACTTACTATGATGGCGTTTGAATTATTTTATTTGAAGATTAGTTTTTCATAAATCCTAATTAGGGTTAATAAAATTAATTAGACAAACCCTAAGTTGTATGCAATTTTTGTTGATAAATATGTTGTTAATTGTTACTTAGTCGTTATTTATCACGTTGTTAATTGTTAAATTTATGGTTCGATCTATGGGAATCATGCAAGTTTACCATGGATCATGAATTAATTGATTTAATTGAAGACATGATAGATGTGGTATGCATGAAGTATGTGATTAATTGTTAATTGGGTATATGTTTTAGGTTAATGTTTATTTGTTTTGCTTTTGATTATAATTGTTATATATCATGGTTCAAGCAAAGGGTTTTTTGAAAAATAAAAATAAACCGGACTAAAACTATTTGAAAGTTGATTTATTATAATCTTGTTCTTGCACGATCATATGTGGCAACAAATGAGTCGCCCTTACATGGTTTTAAATCTAACTCACGCCGTGATTAGCAAGAATCAAGTTTATAATTTGTTTTCTATTTTAAAGTTGTAAAATTTTATTAATGACGTAATTTGCAAAGTACTATCTAGTTGCAAGGCTAAGGTTCGGGAAGACTCATCAAGACTTCGGTCTTGTAGATACCATTGCCCTATAATACCTGACTACTTGTAGTCTCCTTATCTTGCATACTATTTAGGAAGCCGCGAATGGTCTAGGGTTTGAATGATTTTAATCATTCTTTAATCTTTTCCCATGATAAAATTAAACTTCTTTAAATAGAATACATGTTGAATCGTCAATTTTTTTGATATCACTATTTATACAATTGAATTGTAAGTTAAATAAGTGATATTTATAATTAACGAATTGAGTAAATTTTATAAATTATCATGATACAAAGATGTTGCATGCTTCTTTGTACATGTTTTGAATTGTCAAAACTTATACCCTTTGAAATAAGTTTATTTGCCATCCAACGTGTAAAAGCACTTGCACTTACTCTTTCACCATACGTGAGACTGTGGTGATTTTGTAACCCAAGGTGATATAATACACTCGATTGTGAGACGTCGGTGCTATATAATCACAGTTTTTAGTTGGACGACTTAAGCAAGTTAAGATAGGTGAGACCTTAACTCGTGGCAATAGATGGGATAAACATGCTCACTTTTTCACTTTTGAATTGTCACAAGTGATGGATATAAAGTTGAGTCCCATAATTCTAGAAGTTGTATTGGATGCAATTATTGAACGTCAATTACCCCTTGAATATCATCATCACTAGCAGATCAACTGATGCGGTGGTGGTATGTCTTGGTGGATTCTAGCTTTTAGAAAATTAATTGTTTATTTATAGACATGGGTATTTAATTTTCTATAAAGGGAGTATTATCGAAAATACTAAATTATTGAACTTTGTTTATTTGTAGATGGCAATGAATAATGCCCAAACCAAACAAAACAGTTCGGCTTTCAGGTCGATGCTTGAGAAGCAACAACTTACTGGTCCTAACTTCAATGAGTGGTTACGCGCGCTCAAACTAGTTGTGCGTGTGGAGAAACTAGAGGATGTGTATGACAATCCTTGGCCTGACCATCCTGGTGCTAATGCTACTAATGAACAATTAGTAGAATGGAATGCTCTTTATGATCGTCATAATGAAGTTGCTTGTTTAATGCTTGGAACTATGTCTCCATCGCTTTATCAGCAATTTGAATACAAAAGTCCTAAGGACATGATAACTGAGCTCCAACAGATGTATGGAAAGCCTCCTGGTGTCGAACTACAAGAGTTAGTACACACTTTCCATTCATGCAAGCAGGAAGAGGGTCAATCCGTTAGCGATTATGTTCTATTGATGAAAAGCTATTTGGATCATTTGGCAACTCTCAACTATGTTCTTCCAGAAGCTGTCTCTGTCAGCTTGATCCTCAATTCACTTTCGAGTGATTTTGAGGGCTTTGTGCAAAATTACAATATGCAAAGCATGGGAAAGACAATTAGTGAAGTTCATTCTTTGCTTATTGAATTTGAGAAAGGAGTTAAGAAGAACAAGAAGTCAAATGTTGCATCTTCTTCTAAACCACAAGTGATGGCGATCCAAGGTGGTAGGATCCAGAAGTACAAACCGCAAGGAGGTAAGGCTAAAGGTAAAGGTAAGGATAAGGGTCCTAAAAATTCTTATCCTCCTAAACCTAAAAAGCCTCAACCTTATAAGAAAGAGCATCCGGCAAAAGATTCCATATGTCACCACTGCAAAGAGGTTGGACATTGGAAGAGGAATTGTCCTGTTTATCTAGCTGAGTTGATGAAAAAGAAGAAGCAAGTTGGATCGTCCACTTCTTCAGGTATTTATACTATTGAATTATTTGCTTGTTCTAAAAATTCCTGGGTGTATGACACTGGTTGTGGTACTAATATTTGTAACACAAAACAGGGACTTAGAGGAGCAAAGAAGCTGAAGCAAGGTGCTGTCTACTTGTATGTTGGAAACGACGTACGTGCTGAAGTAGAAGCTATTGGAAGTTTTGACTTAGTTTTACCTAATGGTTTAATTCTTGTTTTGGATGATTGTCATTATGCACCTACTATTACTAGAGGTGTTGTTTCAGTTTCTTGTTTGCATGATAAAGGATTTATTCATAAATTTACGGATTCTGGTATGACCGTTTCTTTTAATGATATGATTTATTTTAATTGTATCCGTGTTAATGGTATTTATGAAATTGATATGCATGATCCTACTTTGCAAATTGTGAATTCAATGTATTCGATTAGCAATAAGAAATCTAAAGCAAGTTTAGATTCGACTTATCTTTGGCATTGTCGACTTGCTCATATTAGCAAGAAGCGAATTGAAAAGTTGCAACATGATGGACTTTTAAACTCAACGGATAGTGAACCGTTTGATCAATGCGTTTCTTGTATATCGGGCAAGATGACAAGGAAATCTTTTTCGCATAAAACGGAAAAGGTGAAAGATCTACTTGGATTAATCCATACCGATGTATGTGGTCCACTTAGACATGTGTCAAAGCAAGGTGCTACGTACTTCATTACCTTTACTGATGATTATAGTCGTTATGGTTATGTTTATTTGCTTAAACATAAACACGAAGCCTTTGAAACATTCAAGGTATTCAAAAATGAAGTAGAAAATCAACTCGGGAAGACTATTAAAGCCATTCGATCAGATCGTGGTGGTGAATATATTAGTCAAGAATTTAAAGATTATCTAAAGGCTAGTGGAATTGTCCAACAGCTGACTCCTCCTTACACACCACAACACAATGGTGTTTCTGAGAGGAGAAATCGAACTTTGCTAAACATGGTTCGATCAATGATGAGTCTTTCTACTTTGCCACTATCCTTTTGGGATTATGCTCTGGAGACTGCTACACGCATTCTCAATATGGTTCCAACCAAGAAGGTTGACAAGACTCCATATGAACTATGGCATGGAAAAGTTCCTAACTTGTCTTACTTAATGGTCTGGGGTTGTGAGCCTCATGTGAAACGTCACACGCCTGACAAACTTCAATCAAGATCGGTTAAGTGTGTCTTCATAGGTTACCCTAAGGAAACTATGGGTTACTATTTCTACTACCCACCTGAAAACAAAATAGTTGTTGAGAGGTATGCAGATTTCTTTGAAAAGAATCTCATAGTTCAAAAAGAGAGTGGGAGAATTGTAGAACTAGAGGATGAAGATATTTTACCTTCTGAAACTACTAGCGAACATCCAATTGAGGAAGAAAGTATTGCACCTGATGTAACTCTAGAAGAGGATGTTGTCCCCATTCGTAAATCAAAAAGAACAATCAAAGCACCTGAACGACTATGTCTAAATGTAGAAGTCGAGGAACATAGTTTAGGGGATCTTAATGAACCCACTAACTATAGAGATGCAATATTGGATTCTGAATCTGATAAGTGGATTGTTGCTATGAATGCGGAAATGCAATCTATGTATGATAATCAAGTCTGGAGACTTGTAGATTTACCACCCAATGCGAAGGTCGTAAAGGGTAAATGGATTTACAAGAAAAAGACGGACATGGATGGCATTGTACACACCTATAAAGCTCGATTTGTAGCAAAAGGGTTTACACAAACTTATGGTGTTGACTATGAGGAAACCTTTTCTCCTGTTGCAGATTTGAGAGCTATTAGGATTCTCATAGCTATAACAGCGTACTATGACTATGAGATATGGCAAATGGATGTAAAAACCGCGTTCTTGAATGGTTACTTGGAAGAAGAAATCTATATGGAACAACCTGAAGGTTTTGTTGATCCTAAGTATCCCAGAAAAGTATGTAGGCTTCAAAGATCCATTTATGGACTTAAGCAAGCATCAAGAAGCTGGAATAAAAGATTTGATGAAGAAATCAAAAAGTTTGGTTTTGATCAAAATCTAGATGAGCCATGTGTATATCAAAAAGCTAGTGGGAGTAATGTTGTTTTCCTAATCTTGTATGTTGATGACATAATCATTATGGGAAATCATATTCCAAGTTTACAAGAGGTAAAGACCTATCTTGGGAAGTGTTTTTCTATGAAAGATTTAGGGGAAGCGGCATTTATTCTTGGAATCAAAATCTATAGAGATAGATCGAAGCGGTTAATTGGACTAAGTCAAAATGCATATCTTGATAAGATCTTGAAGAAGTATAGAATGGATAATTCCAAGCGTGGTCTCATTCCTATGCAAGTGCACACTGACTTAAATAAAACACAAGGTGCTACTACATCTGAAGAGATGAAGCGTATGCAAAATGTTCCTTATGCTTCGGCTGTAGGATCTATTATGTATGCTGTGAGATGCACAAGACCTGATGTTGCGTTCGCGCAAAATATTACAAGCCGATTTCAGCAAAATCCAGGTGAAAGTCACTGGACTGCTGTGAAAAATATTCTTAAGTATTTAAGACATACTAAGGATACGTTTTTGGTTTATGGTGGAAATCCTGAAGCTACTGAGCTGCAAGTTAATTGTTATTGTGATGCTGGATTCGAAACCGATAGAGATGACACTAAATCTCAAACTGGGTATGTTTTCGTTTTGAACGGAGGCGCGGTAGTATGGAAGAGCTCCAAACAAAGTACTACTGCACAATCTGCCACAGAAGCTGAATATATCTCTGCTTCTGAAGCTGCAAAGGAAGCTGTTTGGATGAGGAAGTTTATTGGAGAACTTGGTGTAGTTCCTACCAATGAAGAACCTATAAAGATGTATTGTGACAATTCAAGTGCAATCATCATAGCTAACGAACCAGGAGTTCAGAGAGGCGCCAGACACTATCAAAGGAGATATCACTATGTTCGAGAATGTATCGAATTAGGTGAGGTTGATCTAGTTAAAGTTCATACAGATAATAATCTAGCAGATCCTTTTACGAAGGCTTTACCTGGTAAAAAGCTTACTCAACATGCTAGGAGCATGGGACTTCGTCCTGCTAGTAGTTTCATGTAATTTGTTTTAGTATTTGGATAAAGGATATTGTTAAACAATATTTATTTTATGAATTGAAGTATTGGATATATTCGTTTTCTTTAATATTTATTGGTCCTATTTTTGCATGTTTAAATCCTTGAATAATATGTTATTCTAAATTGTCTATGTCGATTGATTATATGGGAATATAATTGAATTAAGACATATATGAGAGATGGTAATATTCGTAGAATATGCAAGAACGGTTCACCAACTCATACGATATCCAAAAGTTGTATATTGGACATCTCCTACTAACAAGTCAATCACTTTATGGATCGGCGTCTTTAAGTGAAACTTGTAAATGATTTACATTACTAAATCCTTTGACTTGAGATGCAAGCAGGTCTTATATATGTGGATGGTACTTTTTGCTATAGATCTAACGCTATCCTGAATAAGGTAGTAATAAAGACTATAATCATTTGTATCTTGAAGCATGTAAGAGGCACGTGTAGTCAAGATAGAATTTGTTCATTCAACTAGGTTTGAAGAATAATGCTATTGGGCCCCTCGTTAATTAATTAGATGTTTGTATGGCCATACCCAATGGTGATCTAGATTTGTCGCGATTAGATTGGTAATATATATTAATTATGTAATGCGAGAAACAGAATAGTTAAAATGGAATGACTATGATCCGTATCCATTATTAACATGGCATTTGAGAAACAAAGGGATTGTAAATGTTTAAGTCATTTAATTGTATTTTATGTAAAACTACACTCGAGAGGTTCCGGGAGCATTGACGTGTTGCTAGACGCTAACCAATGTTATTATATTATATTATTGTACATGTCCAAGTGGGAGCTGAAGGAATATGTACACGTAAATAATATATGTCCGGAAGTCGTCCCGAGCCTAAGGAGACGCACGCGTTAATACGTAAAACAATTATACGTTAATATATTATGCGTAATATATTAATCAGTGATAAGCTATTACGAACGTTAATTAATTAGTTAATTAACTGAGTCTTACAAATGATAGTTAAAAGTTAACTATAAGAATTTATATATAAAACAAATAAAAGATAAATTTATATTAATTCTTTTTATTTGGTTTTTCATGTAAATCTTATTTTCCTAATTGATTTTGGTTTTGGTAACCGACTATACCATGCATTGTATATATAATGAGATGATACCTCATTAATGGTAGAGATACCCAACGACAGAACCAAAACCAAAATTTACGATTCTCGTTTGTTATACAAAGCAATTAAAACTAACACATTAGGTTGTTAGTTTTGCACTTTATTTGTTTTAAGAAAACAAGTATTTGGTTAGCTTATCACGATCAGTACTAGCATACTTAATTGTTTGCTATAACGTATTGTGTGTGTATTCTTAGAGAGATCATACTTTGATCTTTATTGGTGGTTCGATAAAGGTGTTTAATCCATCGCTAAAAGGTACGCGTTTCTTTATTGTTTATGTTAATTACTTGTCTATACGTGATCCTAAATTCCGCTGCGTACTCGTGATTACTAATGTGTTAATATGATAAAAGGTTTTTATAAATTCCAACAAGAGTTGGCCATACAATGGAATCATCAAAATGAGTGAGATATGATCAAAACAAGATGAGTGCACCAATCCGAATAGTCTGTTTTGTAGGGACTGTTAATGATAGTTAAACATGGAATGAGCAGTAGCTATAACTATCTTATTTGTAGCACATAATATGAAGTTTATGCCATCCAAAAATGAGCTTCTATCTCCTTATAGAACTCAAGATATGATAAAAATGGTGAAGATGAAACTAAAAATCAGATTTTGAAGAATTAATGTTTAATAGTATTATATAAGCACTCAAACTAATATAGTATAAAATGTGAATTAAAACCCACTAACTTATAAATTTCATTTATATAAATATGTATAAGGTTAAATAAATAGACATTTTATAAAAATGGTAGTTTGATAAGTTTTAAAAGTTATAAAACAATAAACATGATTTTTACGACTTTTTCGGCTATTACCGTAAAATTAACGTTTTTGCTAAATAAAACTTAGACGGTTGGACCCGTCTAATGTAAACTTTTATAAACTCATATACTGATATATAAACATATATAACAAGTAAGAACCGATAAAACCCGAACTATAAAACATACGGACATTAACGGGCTAAGTTAACGTTATTGGACTAATAATACAACAAAATGGGCTAAAACACTTATAAACTTATTTATTGGGCTTAACCCATTTAGGCCCAACATGTAAAGTGTAAATACTGATAATACAAGTATAAAATGGATTAGTACAAGTTAATGAACTTATAATAGGCTTATTGAACCTAAAACATGTAAATAGGTAAAACTAGTAAACTAGTATAAAAGTTATCAACACATAACGCTAAAATGAGTAAATGAGAATATGTAAACCCACTTGATCATCATATATATAAAATCATCATATGTATACATAATTTTTATTTTTATAAAGTCATTGGACAAGAGTCTAAGACAATTATTATTTGTCTAGGTTTCCGTGATTGAAGCACGTACCGTACATCCAAATCGCCGATAATCGCCTTCCCACATCAACGTGAGTTCATAGCCTCGCACTCTTTTAAATGTTTTTATGAAATGTTTTATAAACCCGCGAGGGAGATAACATGTTAGTTTTTATGAATTAGGACACTAGTTGTCCCGATTGTCTGTTTATTGATTTGGACCCGAATGATTGTATGACCTGATGAATGATTATATGACCCGATAGATGAAATTAAATGGATTATTAAAGTTAGTTTATGTCACTAAAACTCCCATTAGCATGAATTGTGAACTACCGGGATTTGGTAGACGCTTATGCATATAATAGTACTATTTGGGGACGATCACCCCAGTTCGCGCCTTGACGGTTGATCCCCGTCGTGCCACATTGATTGGTAAGCGAATTTATGTATGAGAAGATTTACACAAGCGTGATTATTGTGACGACACGCTAATTTAGATGGGAAAATTGAGTTTCGGGCTAGCTACCCGTTGTTTGGTTTAGTAAGGTAACAATGTCATGCGACTTGTAATAATCCATAAATAACGAAATACTGCTATACGCACTGAATTACAATGAATTGCCTGACTAGCAATACGGGGTCTTATTATTGATTTTATGTTCGTGTTCTTGTTTTACATAACCATATTCATATAACGGTTTTTATTTAACTTTATACAACGTTATAAAACGTATTGTATGATGTTTTTAACGACAATGGTTCGTATAATGATTTTGAAGGCGAAAGCCTTTATTATGATTTTGATAAGGATTTGTATGAAATGACTTTGGCTATTTTATGGCCTATTACAATGATTTGTACAAAATGATTTTCGGTAATAATTTTATACCGATGTTATATTGATGGATTTTATTAAACTCTATGAATTCACTCGGCGTTTTTGCTGACCCTTTTCTTTTAACATGTTTTATCTCAGGTACTTGAAGGTAATTCTCGGGAAGACATCAAGAATTAAAGGCCCGCACTTAAATATTAATTTCCATTCAAATACTTTGTAAAACCTGTATGAAATAATATGACTTGGGACCTATGTAAATTTGATATTTATGAATGGAAATGCTTTATTATTGAACGACGCGATTTTTAAGCGTTGTCTATGATGTGAGTAATGTGCTATCCCGTAACACCAACGAGTCTTCTACTGTATTGAATTGCGTAAAATTTGGGGGTGTTACAGTTTGGTACCAGAGCTCTCGTTATAGAGAACGAAAGATTTTTTAAAACTAAGGTTTTGAATAAAACATTTCAAAATCTTTTAACTATAAACATTTTTCTAAAAATGTCTAAAAATCTTTTGACTATAACGGTGCCAAAGAATTCCTGAGTTACCGACAGGGCCAGACTGAGAAGTCTTATTTTAATATATATATATATATAACTTGGATTATATATATATGTTGTAAATTGATTACATGATTGTTTGATGATTATTTTGATATTTATACGAGGTATTTATACGACGTAGATTGTCACAAGGAACCCTAAATCCCCTAGTAAATTAATCGAAGCTATTCCCGTAGGAATCCTAGCTATCCTAGATTTAAACCAAGTTGTGGATATTTATGATCCCAACAAATGGTTGATATTCATAGGAATGTAGATATTAGTTGATTGTGATATTGATGAAGAATTGGCGAGATTAAAACTGATATCGATGTCATGACGATCTTTCCTTATAGAGTGGAGTTTGACAAAACGTTACCACCTAGAAAGATGTCATCTGATTCATTGTCATCCAATTCTTAAATTGAAATCGAAAGGGTGAATGTTGCACTTGAGGCTATCATTGGAACCATTACCCAAAAGCCTCATGCCACTAGTACCTTTCTGAGAAGTCTAATCGAATGATCGAGTCATTTCATACTAGTAACTCATTTGATAACCATTGTTGTAAGAGCTATAGGATTGGAAATTAAGTGTTGTTCATATCGAGCTTTTATTGCCCTATTAAGGTCTAAGAATAAGGTTGAAAGTATTGGAGAATGGGGTAGGATGTTGCATTGAGTACAAGTTGATTAAAACTTGAATAAAGTAAAATTTAACCCATATGGAATATGAGATTGTTAAGAGGAAGTTGCTAAGTTCTGTGATTGAATTATAAGGTTTTAAAAAATTGTAGGTTCGTGTTAAGGATTGTTCCTAGGCCATTGTCCAATAACGAGGATGCCCAGTGTCCAATAAATAAATTGAAGAAATCTTCTTCTGAATTGGGACCGATGGATCTTCCGGGACAGGTGTAACACTTAATGACTCTTGTAGATTAGTATTCATTGTGGTATCTTTTAAAAATCCCTAACTTAACTGAGACATCAGTTGGTAGGATGAGTTTTTGGAATTGTATGACATAGTGACACGTAATGTGTTACGGTACAATTCTGACTTTTTTGTGATTAATGAAAAAACTACCTTTGATTGCTAAATTCTACATGTATCGATGTTATCTATCCTTTATTGCTTCATCCTAATGCTCGCATTAGTGATGCAACCATTGAACAAGTACTCATCTCAAATTGAGTTACGTTGTGGATTATTCTTTTTGAGTGCCATCGAGGTCATGCACCTCATGATTAATTGGCTAAGCTCATTTCCTATTATATTGTGGTTAGTTCTTGGTAAACAACTTTTCATCACTCTTTTGCAGATCACTCATTGTTTTTATAAGATAAAACAGTATCCTTTGAGAAAATTGAATTTTCATCACTATATGGATTATTTAAAGTGAGACTTATAAATAATCATTATTGAAATAAAGTTGATTATGAAATACCTTGGAAAACTTAATTGTTTTCATAACAAAGAAAATCTTTGTAAATTTATTTTTTGATTCTTATTTAAGAATTAAGCATGAAAATGTTTTTATTATAAACATGATGATAAAATTTTGACGAACTGAGTATTGCATCGTTAATCTTGAAATTGTATATAGTTGCGCGCCTACATACAATTTGGAAGTGTACCATGCAAGGCTGATTAGTAGTCACCATGAAATTATTAATAAACACTAAATTTTCTTTGAAGACTGTGAAAGATTAAATTTTATGAGATCTGCAAGAAGTGAAAAATAGAGACATATTGATAGGGACACCTACATATGTGCCCGTACTATTTATTCTTCTGAGTCAAATTTACTCATCTGTGGAATTTGTCTTATTTGACAATTGATATTCCCTTCTTGTCCAATTCTCTCGTAGTGAGATTCTTAGGAAAAGTATCTGATTGTCGAGTGTTGATACCCGACTGAATGTATCGACGTTCCTATCATTTCTTATGATTTGATTTCATTTGAATGACTTGGGTAACGATCCGAGGAGCTTTCGAATGCGTACTCAAATTATGAAAACATGGGATATATTCATATTCGTTAAATGTTTTCGTCTGTATCTGATTTGAAATTCTCTCGCGTAGATCATGCGTTGACCTTACTCTTTTAATGGTAGTTGTGTCTCCATAAATCCTTGAATTTGTGAAGGATTATGAGTTATTATTAGTCTTTTGAGAAGTTCACATCTTATCGACGGCAATAAAACTGAAAAGTTGGTAATGCCAGTAGAATGGATTGATTGATTATGACATGACGACATTGTCTTAATTGATGGGAACTCGAGTAATATTCCCCTAAATGATAAGATGTTGATTATCAAACTGACCTAAATAATTCTTGATGGATGACCATATCATGTATTTAGATTTGAAATTATACCATGAATGGTTGTGAATTAGTCATAGATATTATAATCTAGAGAGAACCTAATATGAATTTACTAAAAGATAATTCTGTTATTTGAAACTTTAGTAAGTATTTGTTGATGAATTAACTAGACTTTCGCCATTAAGGAAAGTTGAATATGGTATTGATTATATTCCCGGTGCTGCACCTGTGGCGTGTGCACTGTACGTCAGCACCATCCTAATTAAAAAGAATTACCGTACAACTGAGAGAGTTGTCGGAGAAATCTTTTATTATACCAAGCTCGTCATTACGAAGAGCTATGGTGTTATCATTCATTATATTTATTGATTACCGTGAACTAGGTAAAACTGACGATTAAAATCTATATCCACTACCCAAGATGATAGATTTGTTCGATAATTTACGAGGTTTTAGCGTATGTTTTAAAAATTTGATCCACGGCCTGGTTATCGTCAACTTCGCGTCTGCGAAAAAGATTATCTGTTCCAATCATTACATCCAAAACTTGTAATGAACATTATGAGTTTCATATTATGTTGTTTGGATTAACTAATACACATGTAGTATTCATAAATATGGTGAATCACGTGTGTAGGCTATAATTTGATAAATTCATGCTCGTGATCATTAAGAACCATCTGTTTGTATATAAGAATAAGAATGAGTTAATAATTATTTATAGATTGCCCTGAATTGGCCGAACAATTAAAACCTATACCTTGAATAATTAACATGTGATTTAAGACTTAATATTTTACATTATTTGACCGTGTGATTAAAAGATAATGGAATCTATATTGACTCTTCAAAAATTAAGAGCCCTTTTAAGACTTTGGGTTTTACCAAAAAGAAGGTGCAAATGTGTTTTGACAAATGTTTTAACAAAGGATTTTTAAGGAATCATTCCCTTATAACCAAAACATTTAACTAAACTCCTGTTTAGGGGTAAATGTTCGTGTATACCTCGAGACAACCTAAGAGGGATTGAGGAAACCGTTAAATCATGACTTAAAATTTGAAATGACAATTTTTGCTTTTCAACTAAGAAAATTTTTTACCAAAGAATAAATGAAGGTTTTTCGAACATTTACGGATTTTATTAATTATTTTAATTATTTTCGATAAATCAACAAAAGTCTTGTTAATTAAATTCAAATTTATTTTGAACATATTTATAATTGGTCGAACTAAAAAAAATTAAAAATTTTACGTTATGTTTCATAAAAATTAAATATTTATTATTTAATTAGTTGTAATAATTATCGACGCTTTAAACGTCGAATTGAGCAAAACTAATAAAAACGATAGCTGAAACAAAACTGAAACTTAGAAATATGAAGAAAGAATATCTGAGTAAATTGTGGACATGATATTTATATCATCAGGAGAGGTGAATTTAGATATCGGCGCATTATGTAAAAAGTATAAAGAACCAATTAGGATGTGTTCCTTAGTAATGATGGTACAAAATAAATTGCCGAACAATATAAAAATAAACGATGTTTGTAAAAGGGGTTCGCGGTTAATATGAACCATTCGAATTGAGAAGCCGATGGCGTTAAATGTATAAAAGGCCACTTGTGGTTGCCTAAATATTGAGATGTAGTCATGTTGGAATCTCGTAAGTATAAGTATTCTATTCATACTATTTCTGATTTAATGTATCTTTATCTGAAGAAGTTGTACTAATGGCAAATTATGAAGGCAGACATCGCCTCATACATTAGTAAACGTCTAACTATCACAAAGGTCATCATCTGAATATTGATTCGATTTGGGTCATCGTCGACAGACTGACCAAATCTGCTAGTATCATTCCTATTAATGATAGATTCTCAATGAAGAAATTGACTCTTTTGTATTTAAAGGAGTTATGTAAGCGTGGTGTACCTGTATCGATCATATCTATCAAGATCCTCGCTTCGCATCGAATTTCTAGAGATTTGCTCAGAAGTCATTGAGAACGAACCTTGATGAGAGTACTGTTACCACCCCAATCGAAGGGACGCGGTAAAGTAACGATACAAAATACTAGAAGTGATGTTTTATGCTTGAATGATTGACCTTTGGTAATAAAACATATAATCGTTTTCCTTTGGAGAGATTATCGTTGATAATTATCTTATTAGGATTGAGATCGAATCTTGTTAGGATCTAAATATTAGAGCACCTGTAAGAAGGAGTTGGGATGAAGACACCCGACTTACACCCACTGTGAGTTGGACATGTCTTTTAGGTTTAAGGTTTCCTATGATGGCGAACCTAACCTTACAAAATACTCGACCCGCGAGACCTGAAATGATTGTTGAAATTAGGATCTGATTATTGACTGCCGGTAGTGGGCAGGAGGTTATGTGAATATGAAATGTAGATCTTGAAGTGCCAGATGGGTAGCGAAGTTATGCCAAAAAATTTCACCATAGAAAGATGAATTGAAGATCTGAAAGATCATGGGAATTAATTCCCCGTTGTATGGGACCATTGAGATGATGTAAAAGTTGGTTTGAAATGCATATAAGCTGGATCTACCCTATGACTTCAAGGGCTGCGTGAATTATGTTTCGTAAATCGAACTTGATAAATATCTATCAAGTGAAAATCTGAATTCTTCTTGATAAAGTTTAGATCGGCGAAAAGTTGCATTCATCAAAAACCCGTGAACATCATGGATAGAGAAAGTAAGTCAACATTAAGCCTGATCTTATTCCCGTAGTTATGTTTGATGAAACTCGCGTATTGTAATGATATACACTTGTGAGAAAAGACCGAATGTGGAGGAAATACCCACATGGCTTTAACTCTATAAGAAGCGAGTAGTAAGATAAGATGATCTTTGAGGACAAAGATCCTGTTTAGGGGTAAGTGTTGTGACAATCCGTCAATTTATGGTTGATATTTTATTCTCAAGTATTATTTAAAAATATTATTTTAATGTTAGATTATGAACTCACTTATTTATGGGAAGAAATTTGGATTTTTCATCTTGAAGTAGCATCGACTACGTCTAAACCGGAGGATTCAACGTTACGTGCTTACGTTTACCTACACCGTTTTGGTGACAGTCCGAAATTTCAGGAAATAAATTTATCCGTGAATATTATTTTGGGATTTTAATTTTGAGTTGGTTCATAAACTCACAAATTTACGATAAGAGATTATGACTTACGATTATAATTTAACGTCCTTTACGACTAAACCGGAAACCTTAGGATTACGTATTTACGTTTTCGAACTCCGTTTTTGATGAGACAGTTTTTATTAGATTCGTTTTGTGCCGTTGATTCATAATTTATAAAAACGTTTTTCGTAAAACGACCCGAGGGCACGCAAATCGAGGAAACTAGAATCGAGGAATACCCGTAAATTAGCGGGATGGGACAAAACAATTTTATCCCACCCCACTACTAAGGGATGGCCAAAACTTGACACCACACAAGTGATGTGTCAAAGTTTAAGCAAGTAGCTTACACATGTAAGCTTATGCTTAACATGTAAGCTACTCATCCCACCAAACTAGCAAAACCACCAAGACTAAAACAACTAACTCATTTCTTACATGCAAAAACCACACAACTCTCCTCCCTCTCTCTAAATTTCGTCCAAGAACCACCCCTAAACACCCTCATTTGATCAAATTTAACCATGAAATCATATGTTATTCACACATATGATGAAGCCCTTTTCAAGCTCTATTGATTGGTGGTGATTTTAACATCTAAGGAGAAGATTTGGTGATGTCCAAGGGCTGATTTCTACATGAAGTTTAAAAGTATTGGTGGCCTTGAAGATTGGTGTTGATCTACCACAAGTTTTGCCATCAAAAATCCAAGACTTGATCATAAACTACACAACCTTGGTGGTATAGAGATTGTTCTTCCTATCCTCTTGTTATTTTGATTATATAATATTGTATTTTCTTTATTTATGTATATGTATATGATGATTAATGATGATTAAAAATATTATGTGGGGATTTGGTGTTGATATATTTGATAAACATGGGTAAAAGGATGGAAAAACCACATGTAAAAATGGTTAAATCTTGCTTAATAAGATGGCTGTATAAAAACAGTAAGTAACCAAATGATAAACTGATAAAATAGTAAGTGGAATCCATATACAGTAATTATTAGGTGTTATACACATGTGAGAGTTGGTCATACAATGGAATCATCAAAATGAGTGAGATATGATCAAAACAAGAAGAGTGCACCAGTCTGAATAGTCTGTTTTGTAGGTACTGTTAATGATAGTTAAACATGGAATGAGCAGTAGCTATAACTAACTTATTTGTTGCACATAATATGAAGTTTATGCCATCCAAAAATGAGCTTCTATCTCCTTATAGAACTCAAGATATGATAAAAATGGTGAAGATGAAACTAAAAATCAGATTTTGAAGAATTAATGTTTAATAGTATTATATAAGCACTCAAACTAATATAGTATAAAATGTGAATTAAAACCCACTAACTTATAAATTTCATTTATATAAATATGTATAAGGTTAAATAAATAGACATTTTATAAAAATGGTAGTTTGATAAGTTTTATAAGTTATAAAACTATAAACATGATCTTTACGACTTTTTCGGCTCTTACCGTAAAATTAACGTTTTTGCTAAATAAAACTTAGACGGTTGGACCCGTCTAATGTAAAATTTTATAAACTCATATACTGATATATAAACATGTATAACAAGTAAGAACCGATAAAACCCGAACTATAAAACATACGGACATTAACGGGCTAAGTTAACGTTATTGGACAAATAATACAACAAAATGGGCTAAAACACTTATAAACTTATTTATTGGGCTTAACCCATTTAGGTCCAAATTGTAAAGTGTAAATACTGATAATACAAGTATAAAATGGATTAGTACAAGTTAATGAACTTATAATAGGCTTATTGAACCTAAAACATGTAAATAGGTAAAACTAGTAAACTAGTATAAAAGTTATCAACACATAACGCTAAAATAAGTAAATGAGAATATGTAAACCCACTTGATCATCATATATATAAAATCATAATATGTATACATAATTTTTATTTTTATAAAGTCATTGGACAAGAGTATAAGACAAGTATTATTTGTCTAGGTTTTCGTGATTGAAGCACGTACCGTACATCCAAATCGCCGAAAATCGTCTTCCCACATCAATGTGAGTTCATAGCCTCGCACTCTTTTAAATGTTTTTATGAAATGTTTTATATACCCGCGAGGGAGATAACATATTAGTTTTTATGAATTAGGACACTAGTTGTCCCGATTATCTGTTTATTGATTTGGACCCGAATGATTGTATGACCCGATGAATGATTATATGACCCGATAGATGAAATTAAATGGATTATTAAAGTTAGGTTATGTCACTAAAAGTCCCATTAGCATGAATTGTGAACTACCGGGATTTGGTAGACCCATATGCATATAATAGTACTATTTGGGGACGATCACCCCAGTTCGCGCCTTGACGGTTGATCCCTGTCGTGCCACATTGATTGGTAAGCGAATTTATGTATGAGAAGATTTACACAAGCGTGATTATTGTGACGACACGCTAATTTAGATGGGCAAATTGAGTTTCGGGCTAGCTACCCGTTGTTTGGTTTAGTAAGGTAACAATGTCATGCGGCTTGTAATAATCCATAAATAACGAAATACTGGTATACGCACTGAATTATAATGAATTGCCTGACTAGCAATACGGGGTCTTATTATTGATTTTATGTTCGTGTTCTCGTTTTACATAACCATATTCATATAACGGTTTTTATTTAACTTTATACAACGTTATAAAACGTATTGTATGATGTTTTTAACGACAATGGTTCGTATAATGATTTTGAAGGCGAATGCCTATATTATGATTTTGATAAGGATTTGTATGAAATGACTTTGGCTATTTTATGGCCTATTACAATGATTTGTACAAAATGATTTTCGGTAATAATTTTATACCGATGTTATATTGATGGATTTTATTAAACTCTCTGAATTCACTCGGCGTTTTCGATGACCCTTTTCTTTTAACATGTTTTATCTCAGGTACTTGAAGGTAATTCTCGGGAAGACATCAAGAATTCATGGTCCGCACTTAAATATTAATTTCCATTCAAATACTTTGTAAAACCTGTATGAAATAATATGACTTGGGACCTATGTAAATTTGATATTTATTAATGAAAATGCTTTATTATTGAACGACGCGATTTTTAAGCGTTGTCTATGATGTGAGTAATGTGCTATCCCGTAACACCAACGAGTCTTCCGCTGTATTGAATTGTGTAAATTTGGGGGTGTTACATCAGACGCCTTGGCAATAGCTGTAACATTTGCTTTGACAGCTGTTGTGAGGACTGATGGTATGTATTTCTGAAGACTCTGGTCTAGAACAGCTGGGAGGTGAGTTTGCAAGGCATTTCCTAGCAGTTGCGGAAGCAGTGCAGTCATAGAGGACTCCACAGATGAAGTTAGTGAAGTCTCTAGGGTGGTGGTGAGTTCCTCAGCAGCATGGGTGAGTGTTTTTAATTCAGAGAGGATGACATCATTTGTGACTTTAGGCTTGGTTTTACTAATGTCACCCCTCTTGACCTAGAGATTCTCAGCGGCTAGTTCCTGAACATATTTCATTCGAGGAACATGGACAGGCTTGAGGTTTTGTAAATGTTCTAAGTGTTGCATCGCCCCTAGTTCCATAACATTTGGCAAAGTGGGAAAGGGAACTGGGGTTGGTGTACAGAGCCTCTGGTCCAATAGCTGCTTGGCAGCTAGTTCTTGAACATTTGTCATTGATGGGAAGGAGATGGGTTTTAATTCTAATGTAACTTGGTCATCATCAGCATCCATATCAGCATAGTCTGAAATGGTCAAGTCATCTTCAATAATTAAGACGTCATCCTCTGGCATGGAATCAATGTCTGACATGGCATCCAAATCAATGTGGGGGCTTCAACATTTTCATCACCAGCAATGGAATAGGCATCATCATTTTGCTGTTCTTCATGAAGATTATGATCCTGTTATGATATTTGTTAGTAACCAATGTGAAAAAAATATGAAGTTATAGATCGCCATTCGCTGCCCCTAGGAAAGTTGGGTGTGATTTTCCAGCCCCCCTAAGGATTTCTCCTTGGGAATCTATTAAGTGTGAAACATATATGTTGAAGGGTCGCCGTTCGCTGCCCCTAGGATAGCTGGGTGTGATTATCCAGCTCCCCTTGAAGGATTGCTCCTTGGGACTCTTTTAAATGTGAATTCATGGAAGTTAAAGGTCGCCATTTATTGCTGCCCCTAGGAAGACTGAAGGTGATTATTCAGTCCCCCCAAAAGAATAAATTATTTGGGACTCTTTTAGTTGTGACATATTTGAAGGTAATGGTCGCCTTTTATCGTTGTCCCTAGGAAGACTGAGGGTGATTATTCAGTCCCCCCAAAAGAATAAATTATTTGGGACTCTTTTCATATGAGGGGATGATGGAGGCCCAAGTATTGAAGAACGGGTTGACTTGTTTCTAGAGGCCCGAGATCGCGTGACGAAGAGGGGTTTAGTAAAATGGGCATAACTTTTGCATCCTAAGTCCGTTTTCAGCCCGTGACCTGTCAAAACGTGCGTAAAAAGGAGACCGACGACGCTGTAACCATCTTTTAGCTGGTTGCGGATTTACCAAGGCCCAAAAAGCCTTTTTACTATCAGTTTTTTGCATTTTTATGTTTTTTTCACTTTCAATTGGACTTTGTCATTGGGCTACGGTCCAGCCCGTTGGATTTTTAGGGTTTTTCTTTGTTTGCAGTCATTATTTAATGAATCTGCTGTAACCCTAGCAAGACATTATCAGTTTAATAAAAGTTAAACCACTGGCCGTTGTGTTGTCGTGTTTTATCCTAATTTTCGGACATTCTTCAGGATCAACGATTATTAGCAGAATTGTTTCTGGCATTCTTATTGAATCAACAGATCCAATTAATTATCTTTGTTACTTTGTTTTTTAGTCTACATCAGTGGACCCAGAGACCACGTGAGATGCAGATACTCTAGGTCGGGACCTATAGCATGCTCAAGTTGTTATGGACAAGAGCACAGTCTAGAGGGTGAAGGATCATCGGGGTGTGTTATGAGCACAAATGAATCATATCCTTGTGTTAAGACAGAGTGTACAGATAATCCAGAGAGTTCTAGGTGCTGACACAGACACTCTATGGTTTGAGGCAAACCCTAAGACTTCATCACTCTCTCCTACAGAATGCTGAGAGTGATTGTATGTGAACCTCTAAGAGAATAAAATGCCAAACTAATACCTGAGAGATATCAGCGTTGAGAAGGTTCTTAGTCGTCTTTGCTGACTAGGAGACGCTAGACTCAGGTTGTTTGTCAGCGGCAGGCTCTTCAACCACATCCACCAGAGAAGGGGATGGGTTCTTCTGGGTCTTTTTTGTCTTGGAAGGATTAACAGAAGGGGTTTTAGAGGAAAGGGGGATGTCTTTCCTCTACTTCTTCTTGTCCTTGGGTGCCTTGGGCTGAGAAGAGGACTGCACAGAGGTCTTGGACAGAGACTTGTCAGTTGGTCTTTCAGCATTCACCTCATTGTGAGGGATCAAGGGCTCTCCATCAGCAACGAGTAGCCCAGCAACCTGCATCATGTGCCTGCTAAGAGGCACTTCATCCTCCTAGGGAGTATTTAGTGAGGCTGTAGTGATGTGATAAGGAGAGAAGGAGAGAAGTTCATCATTTGTGTAGCCTTCACCCAGCATATCTTCTAAGAGAAGAGAGAGATATCTAGTGTAGCAGATGGTAGTCAGTCGATTCTTCTTCCCTTTGTTTTCCAGCTTAGCAATAAGGTCAGAGTAAAGTATGTGAGCGATCCCTATATCTTTCCCCCAGATTAAGTTGTAAGAAATTGCTTGCTGGGCACCATTAAGTTGATCATGTGACCCCTGATTTCCACCCAGACATTTCACAATGTACAGCATCAGCGTCCTCCAGATGGGTGAAGGGTAATTTACTTTGATCAGTGATTTGTTCTGGAAACCTTGGGTGGTGAAAGGTTTATCATTGTCATCATGGGGACGAAGGGTAGCCAGAGCCTTCTTCACCGTGGCACTGGCGGGCACAACGGACATGCCTTCATTGACTGGAAGTCCAATGACTTTGGCAAAGGTGTGAAGATCAAAAGTGAGAGGTTGGGGATGTGTTAAAAGGTTGAAAGTGATGTGTGAAGAGGTTTGATCAACTTAGGCGCTGTACCAGAACTCCTTCAAGTATTCGTGGTAGCATGTGGAAGGTACTCTGGTAATGGTTTCAAAAATAGTGGAGTTCTTGAGGAAGGAAAACAATGGATGGTAGAGGGAATTGTTGTGTTACAAGAGAGCTACACATTTTTTCAGGGAATCTTACCATCGTGTATCCCAAAATCTACGTTTGAGGCGGCCAAGACGGTGAAAGATGTGTTTGTTGATGAAGACGCCATTGTTGATGTATGGAAGAAATGGAGGTTGTGAAGAATATGAATAGTATGTGTGTGTGAAAGTAATGAGTAATGTGAAGTTTGAAAAATGAGTCAAGGGTTTTGATAAAAGGTTTAGCTGTTTTTCAATTAAGTTTACCTTTTAAGAAAAGTGGGACCCCTTGACTCTTCATGTGATTTTTCTGTCCCTTGGAAAGTGGGAAAGTTGTTGACAATAAAGTATAATCATTTGAATTAAATATGGGAATATATTAACTCCCATTAGAATGTAACTACCTCGTTACATTCAGTTCCCTTTAATGCCCAGAGACAGAGATCATTTATCAGATTTGTTTACCAATATTGAGCATACCCAGTTCAGCAACCAACCTAATAAAACTTAGCTCAGCTAGAGGCTTGGTGAATATATCAGTGAGCTGGTATTCAGTCGCTATAAAATGAAGCTCAATATCACCTTTTAAAATATGGTCTCTGATAAAGTGATACCTGATGTCAATATGCTTAGTTCTAGAATGAAGTACCGGATTATTGGAGATGGTTATAGCACTTGTGTTGTCACAGAATATGAGAACCTTTTCATAAGTGATCCCATAATCAGCCAGCTGACTTTTCATCCAGAGAACTTGAGCACAACAACCAGCGGCCGCTACGTATTCAGCTTCAGCTGATGACATGGCCACAAAGTTTTGTTTCTTGGCACTCCAGGATACTGACTTTCCTCCAAGGATTTGACAACTCCCAGAGGTGCTCTTTCTATCAAGACAGCACCCAGCGTAGTCAAAGTCTGAGTAGGCTTTGAGGTCGAAGCCTGATCCATTTGGATACCAGAGACCCAATGTGGGAGATCCTTTTAAGTACCTGAAAATTCTTTTGACAGCTACAAGGTGGGATTCCTTTGGGTTAGCTTGGTACCTAGCACAGAGACATGTGGAAAATTGTATGTCTGGTCTGCTTGTTGTGAGGTACATCAGTGACCCAATCATGCCTCTATATAAGGTCTCATTAACAGAGACCCTTGATTCATCAGCTCCCAAGTTGTTGGGAGGAAGCATGGGGCAGTTCACTGATGCACAATCAGACAGATCATACTTTTTAAGCAAATCCATAACATATTTTTCTTGACAAATGGAAATTCCTTTTGAATTTTGTTTATATGTTATGGATTTGCTCAAAATGTAATATTGGTTGAACCAAAATTTATATCATCCACATAAATCTGTAGTATAATGACATCACCCTTGGACCTATAAGTGAACAGAGTTTGATCAATGGTACCTCTGACAAATTTATTTTCAAGTAAGAATTTTGATAGGGTTTCATACCAGGCTCTAGGCGCTTGTTTCAGCCCATAGAGTGCTTTGTGAAGTCTGCAGACGTGATCTGGATACTCACTGCTTTCAAACCCTGGGGGTTGATAGATATATACTTCCTCTGCAAGCTTACCATTTAGGAAAGCACTCTTCACATCCATCTGGTATACAGTAAACCCCATATAAGCTGCAACGGCTAGGAAGATTCTGATAGCTTCCAATCTGGCTACTGGTGCAAACGTTTCATCATAGTCAATCCCCTCAGATTGATTATACCCCAACACCACAAGCCTAGCCTTGTTTTTAAAAATCATGCGAGCTTCATCCCTCTTGTTCTTGTAGACCCATTTAGTTCTAACCACTTGTTTCCCAGCTAGATCTTTTACCAGAGTCCACACCTTGTTCCTCTTGATCTGATTCAACACATCTTGCATGACAACAACCCACCCTTCATCTAGAAGCGCAGCAGCCACATTGTTAGGTTCATCCTCAGAGAGAAAATCAGCGAAAAGGCATTCATTCGCTGAGGCGGTTTCCAGAGATCTCAATTTGCCTCTGGTGGTGACTCCCTCAGAGGGTTCACCAAGAATATACACCAGAAGAATATCTTGGTTCCTACTCCATTTAGATTGAGGAGCAGGGGTCTCTGTGGGTTCAGGAGTCACAGCAGGTTCAATGAATGCTGGGGGATCTTCACATATTATTTCTTCATCCATAATCTCTTCATCAAGAGGAGAGATTGGTTCGATGAGATCAACATTCACTATAGTGGGTGGAGTGATTGGTTCAGCATTTTCAACCTCTAGAGTGATGTCAGAGATTGAATGGGGATCAAATGCATGAACATAAGGAAAGTCCTTGTGACATACCTTAGATGATTCCTTGGGATTTGAGAAATCATCCTCTGGATATGATTTAACTTCATTGAAGTCAATGTCACATTCTTTTATATTGGTGTGATTAATGACAGCATATGCTTCATTAAAGGTGGCATGGATAGATTCTTCTAGTTCTTGTCTACGGATGTTGAATACCCTATAGGCTCTGGAGGTGGGAGAGTAGCCAACGAAGAATCCATCATCAGACTTTTCATCAAATTTTCCCAGGTGATCTTTGTAGTTATGAATGAAAACAGGGCAACCAAAAACATGGAAGTAGCTTACATCAGGGGCTCTCTTCCTATACACTTCATAAGAGGTCTTGCCGTGTCTCTGCACTATAATGGATCTATTTTGTGTATAACAGGCTGTGTTCACAGCTTCACCCCAAAATTGTTTTGGAAGTCTTGATTCACTGAGCATGGTTCTAGCAGCCTCTATGAGGGTTATGTTTCTTCTTTCAGCGACACCATTTTGTTCAGGGGTGCCTGGGTTAGAAAAGTTCTGTGATATTCCCTTTTCATCACAAAAGGCTTCCATGGCATGATTCCTGAATTCAGTGCCATTGTCACTTCTGATAGCCTTAACTCTGCAGTCATTGAAGTTCTCTATTTCTCTGATGAAGGACATTATTCTTTCAGCAGCATCACTCTTTCTTTTGAGAAAGAATACCCATGTGAATCTGGAGAATTCATCTACAATGACTAGTGTATACTTGTTGTGATTAAGGGATTGAGGTTTTACTGGTCCAAATAAGTCCAAGTGAAGAAGATGGAGGCACTTATTTATGGAGAATGATTGTTTTGTCTTAAATGAGGCTCTGTGGTGCTTCCCTCTCTCGCAGGCTGAGCAGGGTCTGTCTTTGGTGAAGGTCAGAGAGGGAAGCCCAGCTACTAAATCGTTCTTGGCTAGTTTGTTGATGTTTTTGAAGTTGAGATGGGAGAGTCTCTTATGCTATAGCCAACTTTCACTATCAGATGCTTTGGCATAGAGACAGGTGTTTGTCCCTTCTGGACAAGATGTCATGTCGATGACATACACATCCCTTCTTCTGGGTGAAATTAGAACAACATCATCATTCTGATTGAAGATTGTTCCTTGGGTCTTCGTGAACAGAACTTTGAAGCCAGCATCGCAGAGTTGACTAATGCTGATTAAGTTGTGTTCTTCAGTCCATTGACATAAGCGACCCTTGTGAAGGTTATTCTGTTACCATCCACTGAACCATAACCCTTAGTAGCCCCTAAGGAGTCATCTCCAAAGACTACTTTTGGACCAGACTCCTTTTTATATCTATGGAGATATTGTTTAACCCCTGTCATATGTCTGGAGCACCCACTATCCAGATACCAAACAAATTTCTTCAGATATTCTTGCATAGATATAACAAAGCCAGATTAGTTTCTACGATGAACCCACTTTCCAGTGGGTCCATGTTGTCGCTGACCAGCGACATTGGTCCTTCTTTGGTTTCCTCCCCCTCTTTGGTTGCAGTCTCTGGGTTCATGACGCATACTTCCACATATGTCAAATCCGGGATAATGCTCGCACTCATCAGAGTGATGGTCGAAGAAGCCACAGTACTTGCATGGGGGATTTGGTCTGTAACCATGAGAATTGTCTCTGGGTTTGGGCTCAGCTCTTCTTGAGGGCCTGTGAGGAGTTTTTGATCTCAATTGAGTTCTGGTTCTTTGAACCGCAATGATCTCCTCATGCTCTCTAGAGGTGTGTTCAATAGACTCCCATGTGATACATTTTGGTTTCTTTGAGCAATCCTCAGAGGAATCATTTTTGAAACCGTAATGCTTGCAAGGCCTAAATAAAGCTCTCCCCTTAGAGCTACTAGATCCTTCACCAAGAGAGTTAATAGATGGACTATTAACTCTGGGGTTGATTTGTTCTTTCAACCCCTTTACTTCTTCCATCAAGGTGAGGAGAAGTTGTTTGGTGGGTGAAAGCTCTTCAGGGGGAGGAGTGGGTTTGTTGGTGTCCTTGGCCACAAAAACCTTTTTTTTTCGCTTTATCGGCGACTTTGAGAATTTAATTCCCAAGGATTTTGGTTGGATGTTTTGGGCCAAGCAAGGAATCAGATGGGTTAGCACCAGCGAGTCTTGGTGGGGCTGGTACCTCTGATTGCTTGTCAGAGTTTATCTCATCCACAGAGGTGGAAGATGGAGAAGAAACATCTGAAGGGACAAATTTAACACTGGGAACAGGTATATGATTTTTGTATCTACCCTTTCCCCTAATAGCCTGAACCACGTCACCTGGTATGGCTTCAGCGACTATTTCTTCCACTGCGGATTGAGCCAAATTCCATTTTTCAATGGTTTTTCTGAGTTCAGAGTTTTCATCAGATAAAGACTCATTTTCAATGGACAATTTGCTTACTTCATTTTGAAGTTGATTGGCAAGATTCACAAATGGTATAAAATTTGTTAATTCAGATTGGCAAAGATTTAACTCTGTTTTAAGACTATGAAATTTGTTTAACATGTTTTTTCTTTGCTCTTCCACAAAGTGGAGGTCAACCAAGGTATATTTACTGACATGGTCTCTATCAGGACCTTCATACATATATAGTAGTCTTTGTACCTTTTTCATGGTGATGTCCACCCATTGACCAGATCTTGCTTCACTTTTACCCACAGTGGGTTCTTCATCAGCGAAAACTATAAAGGCTCTGACGGTAGGGGTTCCTTCATCCTCAGATGTGAGGGGTTCATCATCCCAGTCGAATGAGTCAGTAATCAGACCTTTTTCAGTCTTCTTAACATCCTTTTTCTTAGCTGCATCATCAGCTTTCTGGTTGACTTTTAACAGCTCAACTTTCAAGTCTCTGTACTTAACTTTGTAGTCCTTCTTGCCCTCTGAGTCAGAGTGAGAAGTTTGCTTGAAGGGTGAGGTGGAAAACTTTTTCTTGCTGCTGCTGGTTGAAGGAAAGCTTGGAGAGGAGGTTTTATTTGACCAGCAATCCTTCTGAAAGTGACCAGTCTTTCCACAAGTGTAGCATGACACCTTGGATTTATCAACCTTTGCAGCTCCAACTCTACTAGATCTCTTGTAGTACCTCTTTTGGTCAGCTAGAAGGGCTCTGTCATGGAACTCAACATGTAATTCATCAAGAAATTATTGACTGCTTCTGGTATCCTCTTCTATGTCAGAGTCGTTGTCTTGAAAAGAATGGTTAGCAACAAGAGCTTTTGAACCAGTGATATTGGTGGTAAAACTATCAGTCTCTGATTTGTAAATGGAGTCAATTAGCCCTTCTTCATAGTTATATCTACCAAACAGTTGGGCTAAAGTATCATTTTTTATAGCATTATTTGCTCTTAAGGTCTAATTTAGGCTAAGCCATTTTCTAGGTAAACTATTGACAAATGTAGCATTAACCTCAGCCTTGGGAAGAACAACTCCATTATTTACCAAATCATTCAACAAAATCTTAAGCCTAGTATAAGTTTGAGTAACAGTTTTTGTTTCCAAAGCTTTAAAAGCATTAAACTTAAGTCTAAGGGCTTGGATTTTGGTTTCTTTTGTTTCCTCTAGACCTTCATACCCTAGAACTAACTCAGTCCACATCTCCTTAGCAGAGTTGCATTTATTGATGGACTTCATAATGTTCTTGGGTAGGCAAGAGACTATGATACTTTTGAGTCTCTTGTCCTGGTTAGCCAGACGTCTATCCGCTGGAGACCATTGCTTAATAGGCTTCTTAATGGGTCTCGCAGGGGTAGAGGAAACGACCAGTGGTACATAGGGACCATTTTCTAAGATTTCTATCAAGAAGGGTTCTAAGCCATCTAAATATATAAGAAATTTACTTTTCCAACTTGAAAAATCTTCTTCATCAAATGCTGGAACATTGGACACATGTGACCCCCCACGAACATCAAGTAGTTGGGGAAGGTCATCATCATTATTACCAGTGCTTACAACTGGTGTAGGCATGGTAGTAGATGTGGTGGTCGGTGCGGTGGTCGAAGTGGTACCTTGACTGGTTTGACCAAAGGGTGGAGGAGGTATACTATCAGTCATATTAGAATCTTGATTTTAAAAACAAGAACGGTTTATAAAATGTTTTATAAATAAAACCGCTCTGATACCAATTGAAAGTCCCTTAATATGACTATTGTTGAAACTGTAACTCGTATAACCACGAAAACACAATGAAATACTTTTCAAACGCGTAATGCTTTATTAACTGTTATAAACAAAGTATTATAAAGTGCTATGAATACTGATTGTAGTAAAATTACCCCTTTAGGAAAAGGAAGGTAATTAGGGCAAGTATGCACGACGATTTAGGAAAACCGTGTGTGAATGACCCTAAAAGTGAGTTCGTTCTCGAGGAGGCAAATGCGTTGTGTTAAGAGATGATAAATGATTTGTGATTATATGATTGAAAAAGAAAGAAAGAAATGAGATTAGAAGAGAATGACGGTTACGAAGACGGATCGAGCTAAGACGAAAAGGCGTTCACGTAAATCCGTAAAAACTACAAAACTAAAATTTTAAACCTAAAAAATTAATTAAAAGCTAAAAGTGGTCTAAAATAATATAAATAAGAATAAAAATCCAATAAAAATATTTTAAAACCTTTTATTAATTAAATATTCAATTTTAAATGCTAATTAAAGCCCTAAAATTAAATATAATTAACCAAAATGACCAAAATATTATTTTATTGAAATAATAACTTACTTATATTATCTAAAGACCAAAAAGTATTTTTCCTAAATTTTAAAAACTATTTTTCTATTTTTAAATCACTAAAAACTATTTTTAAACTAAAATAATTATAAAAATAATAAAATAATGCTAAAAATAAGTTGATACTTTTAAAAATCCTAAATTACTCTAATGAACAGTAGAAAAATGAAAAAGTTTGAAAAATAATAAATTTCCCACTAAAAGACAAAAATAGTTTAAATAAAACCCTAATTAAACTAAATTAATTCTAAAAAATTAAATAAAAAGTGAACAGTAAAAACTTTTAAAACCAAAACTCTTAAAATGTTTTTCTAAGTCTATAAAAATGTTAAAACTGAAAAATAAGTATTTTTGGCACTAAATGCCAAAAACCGAAACTTAAAAAGTATTAAAAATAGCTATTTAATCTAAAAATTACTAAATGAACAGTAATAAAAATTCTAAATAAACAGAAAAATCAAAAATTTAATAAGAAAATTAATGAAACAAATTTGAAGTCCTAACTCCTATTTTTAGTCACTAAAGACGAAATTTCCAGGTTACTGAAAGTGACACTTGTTTATGTTTGTCTGCTAGTGAAGCAGTACTAAAAATGTGCTACCAGTGGGAAGTTTGTTCCCACTGCTAGTGTAAAAAAATGGCCAGTTGACCTATTAGCTTAGGAAAGCTATGTGAGGACTTGTTCTTTGGACAACAAGGCACCCCCACACCAATTGGGTTGTGGGGAGTCAGTAACAACACAAAACAAGCAAGTCCTTCACAAATTTCCACACAATGAGCACAAAATGTTACTGATGAATGCTATATGTTTCTGATGAACAGTAACATAGATTACATGCACAAAAATGAATTTAGAAGCTTCAATTTAGGCACACAAATCAACAAAATGACAAATAAACTATCAGTAATCCTTAAGCAACCTATATTCTAGCAGCTTGCAAGATTTGAGGCACAAATTTTCACCAAAACAAACAGTAAGATGGAATGACTGTTTTTAGCTATAATGGCTAAATTTTAAGCATGCAATTTTGTTTTAAACTGCACCAAACTGAAAACCCAATACATTTACTATCTAATAACAACCTAGTGAGTGGTTTAAACCAATTTTAAGCCAAGAGTGATGCCAATAATCCCAACTTAATCCCTGATCCAAACAACCCTTAAAATCTGAAAACCAAAAATTACACACCAAATTCAATTTTAAACCTACCAAAATGATTTAACAAGCTTCTAACATGCATAATAACCTAAAGTAAGCAATATCAAACACTTAAACAAACACTTGAACAACTTTCATGCATATTTCACATAAATCACACAAATCACCAAATTTCAAAACTGAAACAAAGACACAAGGGGGTACCTTGTTGGACCTACATCCAGGCCCAACAGTGACTGAAAAGTCACCTCCAATCAGGCTGGGGCCTGAGCAGAACTTTTGCTGAGATGTTTGACAAAACAAAAAAAATGGATAAAATTAGATGTTGGTTTCTTCTTGGTTCCTGCACAATCACAACAAACAAGAAAAGAGAACAAGTAGAGTAAGCTTGTCACAAGTTTATCAGGCTTGTGATGAACTTATGCTACAGTAAACGTCAAGGTAAAAAAAAGTAAAAATGAGATTTTTGAAATTTCAGAAAACTTGAAAACCTTTTGAAGCAAAGTAAAACAACAATCAAAATCAATAATACTTTAAACAATGTAAGTAAATTGGCACTTCTTTTCTCATCACCAAACTCTAAACCATTTTCATTCACAAAAACGGATTTACAAGGTTGTGACCAATAGAGAAAAACAAGGACAAAGGGGTATGCACAGCTTGCATCCTCCTTTTATAGGCTTAAACAGAAGGTTCTAGTGCGATGAATAAAATATTACATGAAAATAAAAGCCCTAAAACCTAATTCTAAAAAATCCGAAAATGCCCTTGGTTGTTTGACTGAAAATTGGTCAAAAGGGCTCATGTGATGTTGCCAGCTGTTGATAGTTGATCTTGGACGTTTGTTTGAGCTTAGGGACCAAGGAATACCATCTAGCCGTTTATCTTGTCTGGTATTGGGGTTGGGGGAAAGTGACGGGTGTAGGGGACCCCTGGGGATGTCACATGGGTTGGTTGGGGTCATGGTTTTTGTGTGGGATGGGATGACAATGAGGTTAATCAAAGATCCGGAGAGTTATAACAAAAAACCCTTTGTTTTAATCTTTGTTCATCCTGGGGATTAGCTAGGGTTTATGGGGTGTATTAAGGAATGTTTAATCTGATTTGGGGAAAATTCGTTTTAAAAACATGTTTTGGTGGGAAATAATTACTAAATAACTGATTAAGTTATTTAGGGTGTGGGTGGAAGTCTGACGTGGGAGGGAGAGATGAGGTGGTGGCTTGTGAGTGGATGGGGAAGGTGATGTGGAATGGTGATTGGCTGGGGTGAGTTTGATTGTTTGACAGAAATGGTCCCCAAACTCCTTTCCTTTCTTCACTTTGTAAATATCAGCAACAATCTTCATTTCCTTTATAAATAACTTTGGGCAGTTGGCAATTTTGGCACAACAAGTTTTTTAAACTTGTTTCAAGGACTAAACATGCAAATTTATGATATTTGAAGGACTGATTTTGGCATTTTCTTCATTGTTCAAGGTTTGACTTGTTTGTTGACTTCTTGGAGGACCAATATTGACAATTTAGTTTAGTTGAGGGACTAAATTTGCCAATTCTTCAAAGTTAAGGGTCCTTTTTGTAATTTTGACAAACTTTAGGGACCAAACTTGTAATTATGAAGATACAAGGGTATAAAGTCTCAATTCTTCCATATTGGAGGACCCTTCTTCATAATTCTTCAAATCTTCAAGGGTTTTCTTTGGAAAATTCTTCATTAGGGCTTGGTTCATTGTGCGGCTTCGTTTCCCGTGTTCGTTTTTGCATGATTCTTGTGATATTTTGTCACTTTCCCAATATCCGTACCTAAAATACACAAGCAACAAACACAAGCATATATTTGGGTATTTTGATGATATTTAATGCATTTTAAGCCCGATTTGGACGATGAGACTATGTATAATAGCAGTCTCATCAAATACACTGGTTGAATGACAATAAGAAATGAACCCTAGAACAAGTAAGCTAGATTCGAGACTCAAGTTTACAAGGGAACCAATGAGACGCTGGTAGACAGCTGAGGCTCAGCGGTCATAAAGTGAGAAATAACTTAGATAATTTATCCAAGCACAAGGGTTGGTTTAATTCTCCTTTCTCACTCCTATTTATAGTGGTACGAGGTTGCTTCCTTAGTGGGAGTAGTTGATACGTGTCACCTTCTGAATGGAAGAGTACAACGTATTAAATGCATGTCCAAATCGAGACATACCTTTAAACAACTTTAGGTGAACAGTTCTGCCAACTGTTCACCTTTTGTCCCACTAGGTCGTACTAGGCTTTATCTTGAATCTCTTGTTTTGTCCCGCTCAAAACACTTAGTAGATTCTCCCGCCTAAACTATAAAAGGATTGGATAAGCTTTGCTTGTATCAAACTTCTAGGGTTCTTAAGCGATCTCTGAGTATTGTCAACTCAGAGCTCCTTGAACACCATCACATTCCTTCTACATCCCAGCTATCCATAATCGCTGGTGAGTATGACTTCAGATTGTCTTTGACTTCTCTGACGTTGTCTTTGACTTGAATGTTCCTGGTGTGCCAGCTGAGGCTTAGCCTTCCACTGGTCTGGACTCTGTCGCTGATCTTCTCAGCGATCAGTAACACTTAGTCTAATTAAACAAATCTAGACTGGGCCATAGTTAAAACTTTCATTGGCCCAACACTTATAATAACAATGATCTCGGTTTTTAAGCTTGGTTTGGGGAACGTGAAACTTGAGGGTGATAAACATTCATGACTACCAAAGCCCTAATGTAAGTCTTCGATCTCTTTACTTGTTCTTCCTTTTGCATTTTGTAATTTTCTAATCTTTTTGGTTTCCTTAGTGTTTAGTATTTAATAAAGGCCAAGGTAGGTTAATTATAATGGAAAATATAAACCGAGCCTTGAAATTAATGCATTGCATGAGGGCATTTCAATGGTCAAGTGTAGGGGATTTAATAAGTGTGAAAACACTTATCCTTTTACCACTTAATTATAATAAAAACAAGACCAAAACGTATATTTTATGCCGTAAAAGTCAGAATTATGTGTGGTTTGTGTTTTTATTGTGTTTTAGGACAAAAATATGAAAAAGGAAAAAAACACGGGCTTTCACGTGCTTTTATCGAAGAAAAAAGACAAAAGACGAAGTCAAAAGATCGAAAGTGCAAGAAGAACGGAAGTCAAAGGCCTATTCTGAAGATTTATCGAAGAAAAAGTCTAAAGACAGAACTTTGCCGAAGTCGAAGAACCAATTAAACTAAATGAAGAAATTAAAAGGAGTTCATATTATCATTCGACTAATCCCGAGACAAAGTCGAGAAAGACGAGTCATTTAAAAAGTTGAGAAGACCAAAGGAAGAAAGAAGGAAGAATCCTACCAACTCCCTTCTCCTATAAATACCCTCCTAATACTTCATTAGGAGGGTGTTAGCTAGTTTTTTTTAGTAGTCATTTTTATTTTAGTTTTCATAATCTTTAAAGAGAAGTAGGTGATTCTACTTTCTCTTTCTAGATTTCTTCCATTTTTCTTTCAAGTTTTAAGCTTTTCATTTAATCTTGTATTTGAATCCTTAATCTACAAGTTCAAGTTCAAGCTTTTTATCATCTATCTTATTCTACCTTTCTTGTTTTTGATTTTGATTTTGATTCGGATTAAGTATGTATCTTGTTTAATCTTGATGCTTATTTGATTAAAAAGTTTATCTTTTTATTCCTTTCAATTTTCATGCTATTCATGGTTTTAGATTATTGCGGCTTATAGCTTATTTCTTGTTTAGCTTCATTCTTTTTAAGTGTCTTCAAAAGTTTAATTTTTTTTAAGTTTGTTTTATAAAATCTTGCTTATTTAAGTGTTTCGAAAATTTTTAATTTGTGCTTATTTAGTTCTTGTAATTGTTGATTTGGTGAAGTTTTGGTAATTGCTTATTCCGAAAAGTGCTTATTTGGTTCGGCTTATTTGCTTATTGTATTCCATCGTAACAGTTTTAAGGGTTTACTTGTTCCGATCGAGTAAGTGTGATCGCATAAGCCTAGGGTTTCTACTTGCGATCCATTACTGCGATCAAGACTAAGATCACAGACCACGAACCAAGTCACGATCGCTCTGTTGCGATCGTAGTTGCGATCTGTGGCTACGATCATGTGTTGCGATCAATAGGCTACGATCTGGGTTCCGATCGTTCACCACGATCCAAGACTTCGATCGTAGGTGCGATCTAATGTCACGATCCACCACTACGATCCACTTGTTGCGATCCGGACCACGATCTAGGCTACGATCGATTGTTACGATCGTAGGCTGTGATCACTTGCTGCGATCGTGTTGCGATCATAGTTTTGATTGTTTCAGTTTTTGTTTTATTTTACTTAGTTGATTTAAAAAAACACTTGTTTCTTTCCCGCCACTTTTTGTCTAGTTTAATTTTAAGTTATCTTATCTCATTTTATTTTTAAATTTAGTATTAATTTTGTTTTTAATCACTTTAATTCCCTTTTTATTTCCTTTAAGTTTTTCTATTTAGTTTTGTTATTTTGTCATTTACTTTAAACTCTTGTCATTTAATTTAACATAGATAACCAAAAGCTCCCCCTTTTAGTGACCAAATACGATACTTCCACCTTAAACCGTGATCAATTCGAATTGAATCGAGTACGAACAATACACACAAAAATCAGTAAATCAAGAGGTTAAAGGTGATGGTGTCATCAATGACTTTGGCAGAATACCAAAATTCCCTAAGGTATTCTTTGTAGAAGACGGATGGGGATTTTGCGAATGCTTCACTAACATCACAATTCTTCATGAAATTGACCAGATCTGTGTAGGTGTTGTTTGGAGCCTTGATCCATCCAATCGAGTTGTTAGAAGCAATGGTGCTCTCATTAAGTTCGAAGGTAACATTAGAAGCCTTTGGTACTAGGAACGCCATGGATTCGAGGTTGAGGAAGATGAAGATGGTGAGAGGGTTTAGAGAGAGAAAGTTTAGAGAGAGACGAGTTTGTGAGAAATGAGAATAGTTGTAGGTGAGAAAGATCTTGAGACAATATTTATATTTAAAAAATTGAAATAGTTATTCAAACGCATTAAATACGTAGAGGGAAAAAAAATGCACACAAGTGGGTCCCTTGAGCTTTCAAAACCATTTGTCTCCTCGTTAAACGGAAAAGAAGTAATTAAATATAGGGAATGTTTTTAGCATTTACTTGGAAAGTAATAATAAGTGTGTAAACACTTATCCTTTTACCACTAAAATAAATGAAAAACAAGACCTAATCAAGTGTTTAATATCGTAAAAGTCGGAATTACGCGTGGTTTTGTGTTTTTGTGTGGAATAGGTGCAAAAGATCAAAAATGAAGAAAACACGGGATTTCACGATCATTTATTGAAGAAAAGTAAAGGAAAAGGACAAAGTCAAAGTCAAAGGACCAAAAGTGCAAAAATTTCCAAAGTTCAAGGACCTAAATGGAAGATCTATTGAAGAGAAGGACCAAAAGTGTAAAAGTTTGTAAGAACAAGGACTAAAAATAAAGATTTGTCGAATACATATGCTAAAGATAAAGGTTGTACAAAGTAGAGGGACTAAAGTTGCCAAACTCCATAGTCTAAAGGGCTGAAATGGAAAATTATTAAGCCTTGTAAAACCTTTGGAAGAATTAAAAACAAGGTACAAGAGCTTACAACCTCCAAGGGCTGATTCTGCCATAAAGAGAAAGAAATAGAAAGTGAATTACCACATGGACCAATAGGGAGGCTGTGTTGGGTGTCGCATGAATCACCATAATTATGGACCAATCACAGCTCTAGCTACCCCATCACATGGATTCACCTTTTCTCTCATTAAAACCCACTATCATTTATTACCTAGTACAATAAATAACCACGGTAACTTTTAGTTACTGATCCCAATTTTAACACTCCCACCTATAAAAAAAGGCCACGTGGCAGTCACCTTCAACAGCAAAAATCCAGCAATCTAGAAGGATTCACGCTTCGAGTTATACATGAAAAATGACGAGGAAGACGAGACGGAGATGATGGTACCATCAAATCATAATGTCGTGGTCTAAATTAGAAACATACAAATCCCAATTAACCAAGAACCCGAAGTGGACACCTGACATCATTTCACTCGTTCTAAAACTGACATTCACTGGCAGGCAGGTCACCTCACAAAAACCCACACCCTCACACGCTCCTCTCACTCCCTATATAAACCCTCCTACCTCACACTTCACGCACGCTTTTCTTTCAACCTTCTCTCCTAGAATTTAGCATCTGTAACAAACTTATGTTACAGATCATATAGTTTATAGTGAATTTAGCTTTTGTAACAAGTAATTCCTTCTTGTACTTCTTTAAATTTCAAGTTAATAAAATTCAAGTTTGTTTTACTGTTCATCTTCTTCATATCTGCAAAATTAAGTTCATGTTGTTCATTTGATGTTCGTGATTATGAGTTGAAGACTGTTATGATGTTTTGAAGCCGAGTTACAACAATTGGTTAAGTTTTTATTTAGATCCGGTTTACTTTGAAGTTTTGGCGGGAAAATTGATGATTCAAGCAGATTAGTTCAGATTTCTGGTTTTGGTGTGTTGCTGTGGTAGATTCGGGTTAGTTAAGTGTGTCTGAGTAAGGTTGAGCTTGATTCGCCATCAATGGAGGCCTGGAAGCAGGTATAAATTCTAGTTTACATTTCCTGCAAATGTTAGTTATTAAGTTTACTTGCTGAACTATTTGGTTGTGTATTTTTACTGTTATTTGCTTTATTAGTCTTGTTTAAAGCTGTTTCAATCAATTTAGCATAAACAACTTCACAGATCTGGTTTCAACTTAATTTGAACTTGTTATTTTGTTTAATCTGTTATTAAGCAGTGTTTGGATTAGAGTCGTAAAGATCTGTTATTTGAGTTTAGTTGTTGTACTGATTGAGGTTCCATTTTCTAGCTGTAAACGACCATAACTTAGGTCTTAAAAGTCAGATTCTAAAGTCAATAAGGCAAAAGGAAAGTGAAAAAGTTTGGGTCAGATTTTAGCTTAAACAACCTACTTCACCATCACTTTTCTTCCTGGTCATTAGGATCTAGATCAATTAGTTTAGCATTTTGGATAGCCAGTACTTGGAGCTTTAAGTTTGTAGTTGAAACTTTTTCATTAAGTTTATTAGATAAGCCACCATTAAGATCCAAAGTTACCTTAAAATCTGCATATTAGCATTTTCTTTTAATAGTCACTTTATCTCAACAGATTTTCTTGCCTAATCTTTCAATGAATTTCGAAGTTTTTAGTTTAGGAATCTATATTTCCGCTTATTGAACATATAGGAACAAATTGTAGCTTATTTGGTGCTAAAATAAACTCAAACGAGCTTATAAAAAGAGTGCATCCCGTTTTTAGTTTATAGAGTGCAAATATTGCATTTCAGTCCCTAATTTCGCAGCCTATATTCATTTCGAGATAATTTCAACATTAGTCCCTGTTCATTCAGCCTATTTCAATTTCTTGCGTAAGGAATAATAAGGCTGTGTTTGTTTTGAGTTTCTATTGGGCTTCATTTTCTTTTCCTTTGGGCCTGCGAGTAATTAAAAAAAAAGTTGTGTATACTAGCAACATTTTTTGGTCTGCGTTCACTTTTTTTTGGGTATGCTAGTGTATTCAATAAACAAAATAGGTTGTGTTTTTGTTTCATTTCATTTTTACACTTTCAAGCATAAAAGAAATAGTTAGTTTTAATATAAAAAAATATAGTTTTAAATAAATAAAAACAATATTAAAAGTAAGAAATAAAAAATTAAAAAAAAATTAGTTTTTACATTTTTAGAATAAATTTGGCATTTATATTTTTAGAATAATTTTGCATTTATATTTTTAGCAATTAATCATTTTTCATTTTTACTTTTATTGCATTTTAACATTTCAATAATTGTTTAGTTTTTTTAAAATTTAGTTAGTGCATTTTGTAATCCAGTTTATTGGTTTACATATTAGGAGAAGGCAAACGGGCAACAAGCTGCGCCGCTAGCCCTTTTTGCGGTATTTGCAATTTGTTTTTAGCATAGTAAGTATCTTTTACGTAGTATTATTTTTATCTTTTTACGTGCATTCAAGTAACATAAAAACCAAAAATATATCTTAACCAAAAACAAATAAATCTTGTGAGTTATTTGAGATCAATTCGAGTCGATTTGAGGAACAATAAATAGAGATTAAAAAGAATTGCAAAATTCCTTACATTAAATTGGCGCCGTTGCCGCTTCGCTCGTTACGATTGACGATTTTTCGTGAGAAGATTTGGATTTTGGGATCCGTTCAATTTTGAACGTTATTTTTCTTGTTAAAAAAATCAAAAACATAAAAAAATCAAAAACTTAAAAATACAAAAAAAAAATAAAAAATCATCAAAAGCAAACTCTTTCCTAAGATTTGCACCAAAAAATTAAAAAATACAAAAGTAATACTTTTCCTAAAATATTACACCAAAAATATTAAGTATTATTGTTATTTTTCTTATTTCGATTTCTTTCGCTTTTTAATGTGAATATATATTTTCTAAAAAATACAAAAAGATTTTTCTTTTACTATTAGATATTACGTATACGAACTTTAATACACAATATTCCAAAAGTGTTGCCGAGGCATTACACCGTATTTGGAGGCGTTCCGGTTCCTTATACATGTATCGATCAAAGAAAAATAAAGGCAAAATAGATAAATACTAATAAAAAGTTTGAACTCGATTTATACAAACTATAAGTTGGGTATAAGGCGACGATCTATAAAAGGCCGTCTAAGGAAAAAGGTTTTTAAGTGCTTTGCGCCACCTCGTTTCCCCGCTTGCTTGTGCGTATATTGAGAGGGACGACCGATTATTGGTTTGCCAACTCAAGTAGGATTACGTATATATTTTTTGTAGCTTTTTAATATTGAACCTCGAGAGGGATAATCCCTTTCCTCTCAAAGTCGACTGAGGTCTCCAACCTCATTCCTCGTGTTTAGTTGCATGCGCACTCGCGCGCGTGCACACATACCGAGTGGTGTACCAAATATTTCTAATTCTTCCAAAATAAAGAAGAAGAACAAAAAGACCATCACTCAAGCCGATCCCGAGAATCAAGCTATCGACAATAGGATGGCAACGGATAACCGACCTATGATCGAGATTTTGTAATCACACGTTGAGGGAAACGATGACGCTATCGTTGTCCCCGCAATTGGAGCAAATAATTTTGAAATTAAAACGGGTTTTATTCAAATGGTTTCCGCTACACCATTTTTGGGCCGTTCCCAAGATGACCCCCATGATCATATTAAGAGATTTATCCATTTGACTAATACGGTGAAATACAATGGGGTGACTCAAGAGGCAATACGTTTGTTGCTCTTTCCTTTTTCCCTCGAGGGACAAGCCCGGATTTGGCTTGATAAGGAACCACCCCAAAGTATTCTTACATGGGCGGATTTAGAAACCAAGTTCATTAACTATTTTTTCCCACCATCACGGACCACCTCTTTAAGGAATGACATCATTACCTTTGAACAAAAATATAGGGAAACGTTTAGTGAGTCTTGGGACCATTTTAAGGAGCTTTTACGAAAATGTCCACAACATGGTTTTACAAAAGTGCATCAAATCAATACGTTTTACAATGGTTTAACTCTTAATGACCAAGACTCACTTAATAGTGCCGCGGGGGTAATATTCTTGTGAAATCAATGAACGAGGCTTGGGCAATAATTGAAAACAAGGCAAAAGTTCAAACCAAGAGTGTAAGGGCTACTATGGCTAGTGCTAGTACTAGTGAGGCCGACAAGAAAATTGACAAGCTTACTTCAATCATGACCGACCTTGCATTACATGTTAAGAACAATGTGCAAGTAAATGCCTTAAAAGAGACCTGTGAAACGTGTGAGACTTGTGGTGGACCACATTCGTATTATAATTGTGACAAGGTTTACAATCAACAACAACAAGTTTATGTTTATAACACCAATGAAAATGAGAGGGTTCACTTTAAACCAAATGTTGATGTTAACCATTTATCTTATAAGAGTACTAACTATTTGGCTCCCCCGGGTTTTGTAGCTCCATAAAGACCACCCCCACCTGCCCAAAATAGGAACCAAGCTCTTCAAAGAGGTAATTTTCAAGGGAATTCAAATGCAAGGGGTTTTAACCCAAATCAAAGGAATTTTAATGGTCAAAATCAAGGGAATTTTAATGGTCAAAATCAAGGGTTTCAAAATAATAACTTCAACCAAGGTTTTCATAATACCAACGGTTTTAAACCTCAATATCAAAACCAAGGTTTTCTAAATCAAGGGTATAATCAAATGAACATGCATAATCCTCAAATGGATTTGGGTCTACAAAAATTGACCGAACATGAGAGAACTATGAAACAAATGCAAGAGTCCACCGATAGGAAGTTCGTGCAAATGTTGCAAGCCCTTAGACCCCAAGGAGCCTTACCTTCTAATACCGAGATTAACCCTCGTGCTAATGTGAGTGCTATCACTACTCGAAGTGGAGCCACTTTAGTGGGACCTTCCATCTCTTCGCCCATAAAGGAGAGACAAGGCCCGGAGGTCATAATGAGTAATCCTACTCCCCCTTCGGTGATTCCTCCCACTACCACTCCTATTACTAGTTCTCCATTGCCTAATGAGCCTAACCATAAGGTTTTTCAAGAAGCGAGTCCTTCTCCTTATCAACCTTTAACTTCAAAGCCCAATATCCCTTATCCCTCTAGGTTGGACAAGGCTAAAGTGCTCACCAAAGATGACGTTCATGTTTCCAACTTTTTGAAAATGAATTCCCAAGTAAATGTTAACATTAGCCTTATTGAAGCACTTGCTCAAATGCCTAAATTTGTGAAAATGTTCAAAGATTTGCTCAATAAGAATGAAAAAATGGTTGAGCTCGTTAATACTCGTTTAAATGAGAATTTTTCCGCGATTCTTCTCAAAGAGCTTCCCGAAAAGCTAGGAGATCCCGGACGCTTCATGTTACCTTGCTTGTTTCCTCAAATTGATGATTGTGTGGCTTTAGCGGATCTCGGCGCTAGCATCAATCTTATGCCACTCTCGGTATGGAAACAATTATCATTACCCGACCTTGTACCGACTCGCATGACTCTCGAGTTAGCTAATAGAACTCTCGCATACCCCGTTGGTATTGCCGAAGATGTTTTTGTTCAAGTTGGTACATTCACTTTTCCCGTGGACTTTGTCGTCGTCGACTATGAGATGGATCCTCATATTCCGTTAATACTTGGTAGACCATTCTTACGATCCGGAAAAGCCTTAGTTGATGTGGCCGAAGGGGAGTTAATTCATAGGGTTAGGGATGAACAACAAGTTTTTAAAATGGGAAAAATCACAACTAAATCAAATGGAAAAGAGTCGATCAATATGATTGATGTTCTCAATTATGATAATGAAGAGATTTTTATTAATCCTTTTGGAATTCAAATGTCTAATTAAAATGATTTTGTGATAACTTCTTCCCTTCCCTTAGAGCCTCAAATTTTTGAAACTCCTATTTATGATACTTATAGTGATGACACTTCTTTAAGTGATCACACTATCTTCGGTTTAGACGACCCACCATTTGACCCACCCACTTTTGATCCACCAATCTTTGATGATTACGATGATGACACTTCTTTAAATGATCTCATTATTTTTGATGACCCACCTTATGACTTTCATGCACCTCATATCTCTATGAGTGATTCTTCCATTATGGAGACTCCTTTTGACTTTTATACCCCAATTTTAGAAGTCATGACCTTCGAGGAGGCTCCTCCACTCTTAGAGATCATTCCTACTTTAGAGGATATTCCATTTGAGGAGGATTTAGATATCTTTCTAAATACCTATTTTCCACACAAGGATGAGTTTTCCTATGACTCCGATGATACTTATGTTTTCACATCAAGTTTGGAAGAGGACGACTTTCCCACTTTGGATTATGATGACATTTTGAGCTTTAATGTCAACACCTCTTGCTATTTTCCCGTTAAGGAACCGATGTTTGATCCCGGAATAGAGACTATTGTACTTTCATTGCCAAATCACCTTACCCTTCCTTATGAGAGAGTTTTGACTAAGGGTACCTCACTTTTCTTTGCCTTGTGTGATTTTACCACCTTGGGGTTTATTTCCTTTCGTGATGGAAATTATGTGTTTGACCCGGGTGGATTTTCATGGGGTATTCCTTATATGACTATGTTTCACCCTTTATCATGGAGAGATTTTCCTCCCTTGGAAATCTCGGTTTTTCCATGATTTTTCCCATTTGAATGAATTAATTCGGGGATTCAAGTCAAGCTAGAGACTCGTGATAAATAAATCAAGCATCGTTTAACTAGGTTAGATTTTTACCTTTTCCATCCTTTCCACCCTTTTTCACCTTCACCCATTTCCACCAATAAGTGTAGGGGGGAGCCAAGTAGGTTGTTTGTGTTGTGATGTTGTGCAGGGACATGTGCTTTTATGATCCACTTTTGGTGTTTTTGACGCGACCCGTGATCCCGTGATCCCGTGCACCCGGTTCTATCAAAACTATTGTTATTCATACATGTATATAAATAAGTTGAATAAATGTAATCGCATTAGTTGTCTCTTCCTTAGCTCGATTTAAACAATGTACACAATTTCCTAAGTGTAGGGGAGTTTATTCTCCCACATGCTTAAACATTGAGGGCAATGTTTATATTAAGTGTAGGGGGACTTCTATCGAATTTTAGTGGACTTTTCTATGAATTTGACCTCATTTAACTGGAAAATTTAATTTTTCAACGTTTTTAAAATTTTTAATCTATTTTGGCCTAGTAGTATTTCCATTTTCTTTCCTTTTGTCATTGCATCGTATTTATAAATTCCATTTCAAGAATAAAGTCAAAAAATTAATAAATAAATAAAATGGTTTTAACAAGTTTAGATATCTTTGATATATTAGGCTCGTCGTGAATATTTTGACTCAACCCGAGTTTACTTATCCAAGTTTACTCTAGCTAGTATCCTTAACCATATGGACCTTAATTGGTTTATTAGGCTAAGCATCCACGAGTCTCATTCCTTGAGATTTTAAATTGTGTAGAACGATAGATGATAGAGTCAAGTATAAGTTTGTATTCTTTCATGAGCTTATGTGAGTTAATTATGAGCTTTTTCTCCCATCACTTGTCAAATAAATTATTGCAATAAATAAGGTCGTACGATTTGAAAAGTTACTTAGCTTCTAGCCCAAAATCATTTAAAAGTTGCTTGGGATTAATTAGAGTTCATAGCCAAGGCATAACTTATTGAAGCGGGACGCGAAGATTGGCGTATCCAAAAAGGCCCTAACAAGGCATGAGGATTCATTTTTTTTTTGCTAAAGATCCTAAGATGATGTGATGATCATTAATCCAAATCAATATGAAGGATCAAGACACACGACGAGATACAATTACTCCCCTAAATATCATGGAGAAGTGTATCCAAAAAGACCCTAACAAGGTATGAGGATAAATAGATCCAAGTCCGAAAAAAAGGCGGATCGTTGTAAATCAAAATCCTAAATAAAGAAGAGGATAAATGAAGAAGTCGTGGTCAATGTTTGAAGTATCTCTCAATACTCCAACTGAAGATATATTCCATATATGAAGAGAAGACCATAATTTCAAGATCGTCTCTCAAGATTTAAAGTTTCAAGTACATGCCAAATATCGGTCCGAGAAAGGTCTCAAATCGTGAAACGAGTTATGCCAAGATATGAACTTTATGAGGTTTCGAGAAGCCGTTATAAAAAATTTTGTCCTTTAGCTAACTATTGATCAAATCGTCCTACTTTATTTTCGGCCTTAATAAATTATCAAAATAAATCAAAAATGCATCCTCGTGATAATTCAAGACAAAAATAAAATACCAGAGATACACCATAGGAATAAGGGGGTCTAAGTGAATAATTAAACCACATGAGTAAGTGTTAGCTTTACTAACTTGTAATTACAATGATCTTGTTTTTAAGCTTGGTATGGGGAATGTGAAACTTGAGGGTGATTAATATTCATGACACTAAATCCCTAATCTAAGTCTTAGATTTCTTTACGAGTTTTTTTCCATCAAATAATTTTTAAGTTCAAAAATTATTATAACTTTTGTATCCTTGAATAAAGTTTTTATCTTTTCATCGTACTTTAGTTTCTTTTTATTGTATTAGGAATAGTATATCGTAATAAAGGCCAAGATGGGTTAATGTAACTTTATGCTTTAAAATTATGCATTGCATGGGGTCATAGCAATGGTCAAGTGTAGTGGATTTAATAAGTGTTAAACACTTATCCTTTTACCACTAAAATAAATGAAAAACAAGGCCTAATCATGTGTTTTTAATATCGTAAAAGTCAGAATTACGCGTGGTTTTGTGTTTTTGTGTGAAATAGGTGCAAAAGATTATAAATGAAGAACACACGGGATTTCACGATCAATTATTGAAGAAAAGTAAAGGAAAAGGAAAAAATCAAAGTCAAAGGACCAAAAGTGCAAAAATTTCCAAAGTTCAAGGACCTAAATGGAAGATCTATTGAAGAGAAGGACCACAAGTGTAAAAGTTTGTAAGAACAAGGACTAAAAATAAAGATTTGTTGAAGACATATGTTAAAGATAAAGGTTTTACAAAGTAGAGGGACTAAAGTTGCCAAACTCCAAAGTCTAAAGGGCTGAAATGGAAAATTATTATGCCTTGTAAAACCTTTGGAAGAATTAAAAACAAGTTGCAAGAGCTTACAACCTCCAAGGGCTGATTCTGCCATAAAGAGAAAGAAATAGAAAGTGAATTACCACATGGACGAATAGGGAGGCTGTGTTGGGTGTCACATGGGTCACCATAATTATGGACCAATCACAGCTCTAGCTACCCCATCACACGGATTCACCTTTTCTCTCATTAAAACCCGCTATCATTTATTACCTAGTACAATAAATAACCACAGTAACTTTTAGTTACTGATCCCAATTTTAACACTCCCACCAATAAAAAAAGGCCACGTGGCAGTCACCTTCAACAGCAAAAATCCAACAATCTAGAAGGATTCACGTTTCGAGTTATACATGAAAAATGAAGAGGAAGACGAGAAGAAGATGATGGTACCATCAAATCATAATGCCATGGTGTAAATCAGAAACACCCAAATCCAAATTAACCAAGAACCCAAAGTGGACACCTGGCATCATTTCACTCGTTCTAAAATTGACATTCACTGACAGGCAGGTCACCTCACAAAAACCCACACCCTCACACGCTCCTCTCACTCCCTATATAAACCCTCCTACCTCACACTTCACACACGCTTTTCTTTCAACCTTCTCTCCTAGAATTTAGGATCTGTAACAAACTTATGTTACAGATCATTTAGTTTATAGTTAATTTAGCTTTTGTAACAAGTAATTCCTTCTTGTACTTCATTAAATTTCAAGTTAATAAAATTCAAGTTTGTTTTACTGTTCATCTTCTTCATATCTACAAAATTAAGTTCATGTTGTTCATTTGATGTTCGTGATTATGAGTTGAAGCCTGTTACGATGTTTTGAAGCCGAGATACAATAATTGGTTAAATTTTTGTTTAGATCCGGTTTACTTTGAAGTTTTGGCGGGAAAATTGATGATTCAAGCAGATTAGTTCAGATTTCTGGTTTTGGTGTGTTGCTGTGGTAGATTCGGGTTAGTTAAGTGTGTCTGAGTAAGGTTGCGCTTGATTCGCCATCAATGAAGGTCTGGAGGGAGGTAGAAATTCTAGTTTACATTTCCTACAAATGTTAGTTATTAAGTTTACTTGCTGAACTGTTTGATTGTGCATTTTTACTGTTATTTGCTTTATTAGTCTTGTTTAAAGCTGTTTCAATCAATTTAGCATAAACAACTTCACTGATCTGGTTTCAACTTAATTTGAACTTGTTATTTTGTTTAATCTGTTATTAAGCAGTGTTTGGATTAGAGTCGTAGAGATCTGTTATTTGAGTTTAGTTGTTGTATTGATTGAAGTTCCATTTTCTAGTTGTAAACGACCATAACTCAGATCTTGAAAGTCAGATTCTAAAGTCAATAAGACAAAAGGCAAGTGAAAAAGTTTAGGTCAGATTTTAGCTTAAACAACCTACTTCACCATCACTTTTCTTCCTGTTCAAAAGGATCTAGATCAAGTAGTTTAGCATTTTGGATAGCGAGTACTTGTAGCTTTAAGTTTGTAGTTGAAACTTTTTCATTAAGCTCATTAGATAAGCCACCATTAAGCTCCAAAGTTACCTTAAAAATCTACATATTAGCATTTTCTTTTAATAGTCACTATATTTCAACAGATTTTCTTGCCTAATCTTTCAATGAATTTCGAAGTTTTTAGTTTAGAAATCAATATTTCCGCTTATTGAACATATAGGAACAAATTGCAGCTTATTTGGTGCTAAAATAAGCTCAGACGAGCTTATAAAAAGAGTGCAGCCCGTTTTTAGTTTATAGAGTGCAAATATTGCATTTCAGTCCCTAATTTCGCAGCCTATATTCATTTCGAGATAATTGCAACAGTAGTCCCTGTTCATTCTGCCTATTTCAACTTCTTGCGTAAGGAATAAAAAGGCTGTGTTTGTTTTGAGTTTCTATTGGGCTTCATTTTCTTTTCCTTTGGGCCTGCGAGTAATTAAAAAAAAAGCTGCGTACACTAGCAACATTTTTGGGCCTACTTTCACTTTTTTGGGGTATGCTAGTGTATTCAATAAACAAAATAGGCTGTGTTTTTGTTTCATTTCATTTTTACATTTTCAAGCTTAAAAGAAAAAGTTAGTTTTAATATAAAAAAAATATAGTTTTAAATAAATAAAAACAATATTAAAAGTAAAAAATAAAAAAAATAAAAAAATAGTTTTTACATTTTTAGAATAAATTTGGCATTTATATTTTTAGAATAATTTTGCATTTACATTTTTAGCATTTAATCATTTTGCATTTTTTACTTTTATTGCATTTTAACATTTCAATAACTGTTTAGTTTTTTTTTAATTTTGTTAGTGCATTTTATAGTTGAACTTTGTGCTTTAGTTGCGGTAATTGCAATATGTTTTTAGCATTAGTAAGAATCTTTTACGTAGTATTATTTTTATCTTTTTACGTGCATTCAACTAACATAAAAACCAAAAATATATATTAACCAAAAACAAATAAATCTTGTGAATAATTTGAGATCAATTCGAGTCGATTTGAGGAATGATAAATAGAGATTAAAAAGAATTGCAAAATTCCTTACATTAAGTAACTACCTAGTTTCATGTGAAAAACATTTAATATTTAATCAGACATTAATGAACACGTTAAATACCAAGCCACAGGCTTGGAGATATTAAGCATCCATAGCTCAGCAACTAGCCTGTTGAACGAAGGTTCAGCCAAAGGCTTGGTAAGGATTTCAGCTAGTTGCAGCTCTACGGGTATGAAATGCAACTCAATATCTCCCTTCATTATATGATCCCTGATAAAATGATACATGATATCAATTTGTTTGGTTCGAGAGTGAAGAACAGGGTTGATGGAGATAGCAATAGCGCTGGTGTTGTCACAGAAGATTGGCACTTTGTCATATAGAATCTCATAGTCAGCTAATTGACTCTGTTAGGACCATTGTAATAGTTAAATGTAATAGGTAGACTAGGAGGTATGTAGTTCCTCCTGGTCCTAGTAGTAGTAGGAGAAAGTCGTGCTCCTGGTCCTGGTCAAAGTCAAACTTTATTATTTGTTTATTATTCTGTTAGGATATGCATGAGATATGTTAGGAAAGGATATGCATATCAGTTTTACACGTTTTGTTTAATGCTGTATTAGGGTTTCCTTGTAGTATAAAAGGAACCTTAGGCAGAAGGGTTAGACACACCTTCACCAAACGTAGTTCTAGTTATTATTAATATTAGAAATCCTTAGAAAGGATCAAGTCTTTATAGTTATTCTGTTCTTCTTTATTATAATTGTATTCTACATTCGTATTATGTATAGAGTCTCTCTGTGGATTGACTTGTGATTACAGAAGTCATTCACCGTTCCTGACAGGCTGCAAGATCTACATCTAGTAGACCCAACTAGTGGTATCAGAGCCTGGGAGGGTCTCTATACAAGAAGAATCAAGTTTTCTCACTTTCTAACATTTTTGCTTTATCATGTCTGCCTCAACTTCTACTCAAACAAGAGAAGACAGCACTCCTAAAATTGTGCAACCTCAGCAGATCGTTGCTACGGTTTTCAACACTAATGGTAAATTCCCTCTTCTGAAAAAGGATGAATATGATAGCTGGGCAATGAAAATGGAATGGTAGATCACCAATACTGATCAAGATCTTTGGAAGATTATTCTGAATGGGAACAGCAGGAAGCTAACTGGAAGAGACAAGAATGGTAATATTACTCTTCTTGACCCTAAATCTCATGAAGAAATCATAGCTATTCAGAAGGAGGTCAAAGCAAAAACGATTTTGCTCCAATCACTTCCTGAAGATCACATGGGTGACTTCTACCATTTGGATGATGCAAGAGAGATCTGGAATGGTATAAAAGCAAGGTTTGGTGGGAATGAAGAGTCAAAGAAAATGCGAAGATCCATGCTGAGAGATGAGTTCACAGAATTCAAAATCTCAGAAACTGAAGGTTTACATCAAGGGTATGACAGGTTTCAGAAGATATTAAGCCAATTGAATCAACTTCGGTCAAAGCCTGATGATGGTGATATTAATGCATGGTTTCTTAAAGCCTTACCCTACTCATGGAATCAGGTGGTGATCTCTCTCAAAGCCAAAGGTAGGCTTGACTATCTCAACTTTGATGATCTGTTTCATAAGCTCAGAACTTTTGAACCTCGTGTGAGAGGATTTTCAAGTGACTCTTTTCCCACTCCTGCTAATTCTGCCTTTGTGAGTTCTATGGCATCCAGTCCCATGTCATATGCTAGTAGCCCAAGCAATACTGTGTCCTCTCAACATACTATTCAGCATACCTCTGCTCCTGATCCTACTCCCAAGTCTGGTAGTATGGTAGAAGCTATTCTCCATTCTTTTGTGGCTGATATTGATGCTCAACAACAACTTGCTTTTGATGACTTCAAACAGGTTGATAAACTTGACCTGGATGAAATGGATCTTAAATGGCAGATGGCCATGCTCACTCTTAGGGTTCACAAGTTTGAGAAGAAAGCAGGACGGAAATTTAATTACAACCCTCGGGAGCCAGCAAGATTCGACAGAAGCAAAGTTCGATGCTATAACTGCCAGCAACAAGGTCACTTTGAAAGGGAATGCCCTAGCAAGAATGACCAGGAGAAGAGCAGGTACTCCGCTTTTAAGGTTCAGGAGATAAAAGATGACAAGAAGGCATTGGTATCTGTTGACTCTATGGTCAACTGGAATGATCATCAGGCTTCTACTCAGGAATCAGCTGAGTCCTCGACTGATGTGTTTGCAATGATTGCTGGGAATCTCTCTGATGCAGAAGAAGCAGACGAGTTTGCTCTTATGGGCATCTCACCTCAGGTACAACATTGTCCTCTTGGTTGTCATGAAAAATACTCAGAGTTGTTGTCCCAATTTAATGAAGTAAATTACCAAAATGATAAGTATTTTTTAGAGGTTCAAGCCTATAAGGCTTCATTAAACACATTGGAACAACAAAAGAGGTGGCTACAAGATACTCAACGAAAGTATGAGGATAAAATCCGGATACTAAGCATCGATTTAGAAAACACTACTAATATGCTTAAATATACAGAAAAAGTAAGAGATGCCAGTATCAAAGAAAAACAGGAGATGGAAGAAAAATTAGCTGCTACAATGTTGAGATTTGACAAATGGCAAAAGGCACCTAAAAATCTTTCAAAATTAATTGATAGTAGCATGTCTGGTAGAACTAAAAGAGGCTTAGGATTTGAAAAATATATTGATTCAGAAGATGTGTTTGATTTATCTTTTTCAAGTGTCTTTGATGCCGACAAAGAGGACGAGGGAAAACCTAGTTACAATAGGTTTAAACCAGCAGCAGAAATGCATGTTGTCCCTCCTCCTCTTACTGGAACTTTGATTCCCACTTCATGGCATAATGATTTGGATGTATCATAGATGCATGAGTCCCCAAAAAGTTCTACTAATTCTAATGACTTTGTCTCGTGTACTTTCAGTGACAAAGCCAGTGACTCTACATCTCGTGGTTCAAGTGAAGAGTCAAGACCTACAAGTTCCAAGTTGAATGATCATACTGCTACTGGTGCTAGGAAGTGTGAAGAAAGAGTTGTTGTTATGTCAAGTGTGTCTGGTCCTAGTTTCTTGAGTCCTAGGAAGAATGTTACCCCTAGAATTGTGTGTAATAATGTTGGCAGTACGAAACAATATCATTCTAATAAAAGGTCTATTAAAACATGTTTTGTTTGTGGAAGTGCATATTTAATTAAAGATTTTGATTTTTATGACATACATGCTTCTGTTAATCATGCATTTCCTGCTCCTGGTCCACCAGGAGCTGCCCCATATACTTCTAGAAGACTTAATCCTAGTGCTCAATCGTTTTCTTCTTCTAGAAGGTCCTCTCCTTTAGTTTATGATCATTGGAGAAACATTGGATTACAAACCGCTAGTAATTATTTTCAAAATTTTAATCCAGTTTATCCACATAATTTGGACCACACGTATTTTGGTTTGGGAAGTTTGGGAACTGTTGTTAAGCCCTCAGCAGGTTGTTCTTGGTCAAATAATAATACCCATATGATGCATTGGCAACCAAGGAACAACGGTGGATCTCATCAATCTTCTTGGCACTCTACTAAAGATCCACAAGGCAGGCTCAAACCTGAAAAGGTTTGGGTCCCCTTAAGACACTAACTTTTGCATTTTTATTATCTTGTTGTTGTAGGTTACTCCATACCAAGATCCTAGTCTAGGCATTATTGATAGTGGTTGCTCTAGGAGCATGACAGGAAATAAAAGTCTTCTCTCTAACTTTGTACCATTTCATGGAGGCAAGGTCTATTTTGGTGGGGGTGAAGGCAGGATCACTGGCAAAGGAACAATTAAGACTCCAAATCTAAATTTTGAGCAGGTCTACTATGTGGAAGCACTTCAGCATTTCAACTTGATATCTGTCTCTCAGATTTGTGACAAGAAGCAGTTTGTTCTCTTCACCGATACTGATACACTTGTGCTCTCCAAAGACTTTCAGTTTCCGGATGACTCACAAGTTCTCCTCAGAATCCCTAGAAGACACAATCTCTATAGCATCAAGCTGAATGAAGTCAATCCTACTGGTCAGCTAGCATGTCTAGTTGCTAAAGCCTCAGAAGATGAAGCCACTCAATGGCATAGAAGGATGGGGCATGTGAACTTCAAGACCATTCACAAACTTGCGAATCTGAATTTGGTCTCTGGTTTACCTCCCAAGTCGTTTAGAAATGATATAAATTGTATTGCTTGCAGCAAAGGCAAACAGCACAAAGCATCCTTCAAGGCCATTACTGCTCTTAGTCTTATTACTAAACCATTGCAGCTACTACACATGGATTTATTTGGTCCTACTTCCATTAGGAGCATTGACCACAAACAATTCTGTCTGGTGGTAACTAATGGATATAGCAGGTTTTCGTGGGTGTTCTTCATGGCTGCCAAGAGTGAGACCTACTCAATTCTTAGAGTTTTCTTACCCTTATTGAGAACCAGTTGACCAAGAAGGTTAAAGGTATTCGTTGCAACAATGGAACCGAGTTCAAAAATAAAGACCTCATAGCACTTTGTAATGCTAAGGGCATCAAAAGAGATTATAGTGCAGCAAGGACTCCTCAACAGAATGGCATGGCAGAAAGAAAGAACATGACACTAATAGAAGCAGCAAGAACTATGCTTGCCGATTCCAAGATTCCAACCATGTTCTGGACAGAAGCTGTTAATACTCCAAGTTACTTTTTGAATAGGGTTTCTATTACTAATCGTCACAAGAAGACTCCTTATGAGCTTCTAACAGGCAAAGTTCCAAATATTGCTCATTTGAAGCCTTTTGGGTGTCCAGTCACCATTCTGAATACTAGTGACTATTTGGGGAAGTTTGATGGCAAGGCAGATGAAGGATACATTGTGGGATATTCAGCTCACTCTCGGGCTTATCGTGTTTACAATCTTCAGGCCAAGCGGATCATTGAAACTATAAATCTCAGGTATTTTGAAGAGAAGTCAAACATCCAAGGCAAGGGTCCTGAATGGTATTTTGATCTTGATTATCTTAGTGATTCGTTAGGATATTTTCGCTTCAAAATTAACCATGATGCAGGCCCACAAGTGTTTGCAACTTCTAGTACTGGTGTTCCTTCTAATCTTTCTGATTCAGATGATGAGGATGACATTTTTGTGGTTCCATCCTACTCCACCACAGTCTCTCCTACTCCTCCTAGTGATGCAACTCCATTGGATGTACCGGATTCCCAAGTAGCTCTTGACACTCTACTCAAACAACAACAAGAAGCTACTACAGCAGCTGCTCAAGGTGGTTTTGAGTTTACCTTGGATAAGCCTACTGACAAAGCTGCTCCTGGTACCCCAGCTTCTGCTCCTAGTGCTAGCTTATCACCTACTGGTACTCCAGCTAGTGAGTCTGCTTCCAATACTCGTTTCTCCAGTCCTTCTGATTTGGGGAACCATCAAAAGAAGTCTTCTACCAAGCTGGATGACATTCATAAACAACCAGTAGATGGGACTTTCAACACTGCTTCATATGATGCTAACTTTGTTGGTGATCTCAATAACTTGGCACCAGAAGTGGAGGTCTCTTCCAATCCAGTCTTGCAATCATTGGAGATCCTGGTTCTACTGTCAAGACGCGCAGAATGCAGCAGAAGGCCTCGTCGGATCATCATGCTCTTGTGAGCTATATTGAAGATCAAAAGCGTAATAATCATACGGACTTTCAACACTGTTTGTTTGCTTGTTTTCTTTCACAGGTGGAACCTAGGTCAGTTTCTCATGCTCTTGAGGATCAAAGTTGGGTGGAGGCTATGCAGGAGGAAATGCAGCAATTCTTGTTTCAGAATGTTTGGGTTCTGGTTGACTTACCAGATGGAAAGACAGCAATCAATACCAAATGGATTCTCAAGAACAAGAAGGATGCACAGGGTATTGTCGTAAGGAATAAAGCAAGGCTTGTCGCACAAGGCCACACTCAAATTGAGGGCATTGACTACACTGAGGTTTTTGCTCCGGTTGCAAGGATTGAGGCCATTCGTCTGTTTTTGGCTTTTGCTTCTTATGTGGGCTTTACGGTGTTTCAGATGGATGTCAAGAGTGCATTTCTCTATGGCAAAATTGATGAGGAGGTGTATGTCACTCAACCTAAGGGCTTTGTAGATCCACTTCATCCCAAGAAAGTTTACAAGGTGGTTAAGGCTCTTTATGGATTACATCAGGCTCCTAGAGCTTGGTTATGAGCGTCTTTCCACTTTCTTGTTAAAGAATGGCTATAGAAGGGGTACTATTGACAAAACACTATTTCTTCGGAGGAATACCAAGGACATTATCCTTGTTCAGGTTTATGTGGACGACATTATCTTTGGTTATACTAGGAAGGAATGGTGTGATGAGTTTGAACACTTGATGAAAGGAGAATTTCAGATGAGTGCGATGGGAGAGCTTTCTTTCTTCATTGGTCTTCAGGTCAAGCAACAATCGGATGGGATTTTCATCAGTCAAGATAAATATGTCCATGAGATTCTTCAGAAGTTTGACATGGATCCTCTTAGACCAGCAGCAACTCCTTATGAAGTTGCTAAAATCAAACTTAAGAATGAGCCAGACCCCCCGGTCAATGTTCACATGTACAGGTCTATGATTGGCTCCCTCATGTATTTGACTGCATCACGTCCGGATATCATGTTTGCAGTAAGTGCTTGTTCTAGACACCAGGTGACTCCAACGGTTTCGAACTTAAATGCAGTGAAAAAGATTTTCAAGTATATCAAGGCTCAACCTAAACTGGGCCTATGGTATCCTAGAGAATCACGTTTTGTTCTAGAAGCCTATAGTGATAGTGACTATGCAGGTGCTAATAATGACAGAAAGTATACTACTGGTGGTTGTCAATTCTTGGGTCGTCGACTTATTTCATGGCAATGCAAGAAACAGACAATAGTAGCTACTTCTTCAACAGAAGCTGAATACGTTGCTGCTGCTAGTTGTTGTGGACAGGTTTTGTGGATCCAAAATCAGATGTTGGATTATGGTTTCAATTTTATGAACACCAAAATTTTTATTGACAATCAAAGCACTATTTGCATTGTGAAGAATCCTGTTTTTCATCAGCGAACAAAGCATATTGAAATTCGGCACCATTTTATACGAGATGCTAATGAGAAGAAGTTGATACAGGTTCTTAAAGTTCATACGGATGATAATGTTGCTGATTTGTTGACAAAAGCTTTTGATGGTCCTCGGTTTAACCACTTGGTGGTTCACATTGGCATGGTCAATCCTTGAGGTCTAGGATTGAGGGGAGGCTAAGCCTAAGGGGAGGCTTTGTGTACATATTCTTAGGACAGACTAACGTATTGATAGATTTTAACAATATTAGATTGGTTCTGGTGGTGTGTGTTACTTCTGGTGGAGGATTTTGCTCACTTCTGGTGGTTATGGTATTACATGACTGGCTTCTGGTCCTCATTGGTCAGCTTCTAGTCATAAATGGTTGGCTTCTGGTGGTTCGAAATCCTTCTTTGTCAAGTGGTGATTGGCTTCTGGTACTGGTCTGGGACACTGTTCATTCCTTTTGTCCTTTGTTGACCACATTTTGCTTCTGGTCTGACCATTGTGTGCTTTGACTTTTGGTCAACGCTCCCAATTCTGGTATTTACATTTTTAATTAACTATGGTAAATTGGGAGTTGGGAATTATGTTAAAAGGGGCAAGTGGTTACTATGCAATTATGTCTAATTTGAAAGGGCAACCCCCCATTAATAGGGGTCAATGAATAGTTACTCTTTTCCTTATTAATGGTCACCTTAACCCCCTTGACTAAATCATTCCATTCATCACACACACAAAACCGATCCTACTCTCTCTACCCTAACCAAAATCTTCCTTCTTCCAATTAATCAAGATCCATGGCTGCCCTAGTTTACCAACCTGCTCACAACAAAGTTGCCTATCTGGGTGATGGTCCACATCGTGAACATTTTGCTGACATTCTGGAATTCATTGAAGCTTCCAACCTAAGGTATGCGTTTACTGTATGTCCCACAATTTATGATAGTGTTATTCGTCAATTTTGGGCATCTGCTCGTCTTGTGGTTGTGATTGGTCGTCCACGTGAACTCCATGCTACCATAGATGGACGTTCATACGTGGTGACTGAGGCTTCTATTCGATCTTCTCTTCATCTTCAAGATGAAGGTGGTGTTGAGTCCATCCCCAATTCGGAGGTATTGGAGGGGATGGCTGCTATAGGGTACAATCATGGGGGGAAGTTTAACTTCCAGAAAAATAGGTTTTCCCCCCAATGGAAGCTTCTGGTGCATTTTATGATTTATTGTTTGAGTCCCAAGTCTGGGAGTTGGGTTGCTTTCCCTACTCCTTTGGCTAATGGTCTTATTTTCTTGGCTCAGGGTAGAGTTTTTAATTTCTCTCATTATCTGTTTGAGGGAATGGTTAGTAATTTATCTACTGCTGGTTCTAGAAAGAAGTTTCTTATGTATCCTAGGTTTTTACAACAAATACTGGTTTGCATTCCTCGTGATAGGACTGAACATGTGCCGTCTAAGCTTACTGCAAAGGTGTATTATAATATGGTCCATGGGTTTACCGGGGAGTGGAGGCCCCTTACTGAGGCCATGTTGGGGCTGGCTCAAGGTCCTATGGATGAGGAGGAGGAGGCTCCTGAGTTTGTTGTGATTGATGATGACCCTATAGAGGAGGAGGCTCCTACTGGTGGTGCCACTCATGTGGTTGAGGAGGAGCTGGTTGAGGAGGTGGTGGTTGAAAAACCATCCCCTTCCAAGGCTGGTCCTTCTTCAGTACCACAAAAGTCTCCATTTGTGGAGACTCCACCTCCTAGTCCTGCTCCACACTCTTTTGATAAGCCTTTTGGTGCTAGTACTCCTACTGTTGACCCATCTGTTGCTTTGGGCTCCAATGACGCCTTCCCTGACCCAAGTCCTCTTGGTGGGCAGGCGGAGGAGCCTACTACACTTATGTCGTTACTTGATCTTATGCGCAGGTATCATGAGCGGATTATTTCATTGGAAGCTGATTTGAACCAACACCGGAAACTTACTAGGGAGTTTGTTCTTCCTCTGGCTGATCGCATCAAAGCTTTGGAGACTCAGCAAAGACGACGAAAGAAGCATGTCATCCACTCTGATTCTGATGAGGAGGGTACGGAGCGTGTTGAGGATGGTTTGACATTGTTGGCAAAGGCTGCCTTTGCTGATAAATTGTATGATGATTTGCCTATTCCTCCGACATCCTCCAGTGTTCCTTCTCCGGCTGGCGTTTCTACTCCTATGGATGGTGCGTCTGGTCCTGCTTCTGGTTCCAATGCTGGTCCATCCCATGATTCGAAGGGGAAGGCCCCAATGACTGATGCTCCCTCACCACCTCGCAAGCGTACACGCAGACAGCTTGAGGAGGATAGGCTAGGTTAGGAGGCTGCTCAACGGATCCAAGCCGAGATTGATGAAGCTGAAAGGGCTGCGGCGGCGGCGCTACAACAACAGAGGCGTGAGCAAGTTCAGCACGATGCAATGCATTGGAGTGATAGTGATTGGATGCAGGTATTGACTATTCTTACCAGCGATTATGCCCAGTTCACTGATCTTTTGGGTGGCGATGTGGATGAGCATAACTGTATTCCAAGAGCCATGGTGTTGATGCGCAAGCAACAGTTGGCACTTGCGGCACAACTTCGTGAGAAGAGAAAGAACAGACCTTTATCAAGAACTGAGGAGCGCAAACAGATGCAGCGTTATGTGAAGTATCAGTCTGCTGCTCATTTTAATTCTCCTTGGAAGTGGGACAGGGTTCGGGCTTTGACTTTTGATGAGCTTAAGGCACTTTATGAACGTATGGTTAAGCGTCAAAGTCAACCAATTCCGGAACGATTTATCTACCATCCTCGTGTGGTGACCTCTTCTTCGCCTGCTGTTACTACTGGTCCTTCATCTGATCCTACTCCTGGTTCTGCTGCTAGTCCATCAGTTTTTGTTGCTACTTCAGTTGGTACCACTACTTCTCCTTTGGTTGCTCCTTTGGGTTCTTCTTCTGGTCCTGCTACCACCACCACACATGCTACCACCACCACCTTTGCTACCACAACAACTACCACTGCTACACCTGATATGCCATCTCCATCACCATCGGTTCCTGGACCTCCACCTATTCCTACTTCTAGTGCAGCTCCTATTGATCCCTTGGGTGGGCAAACTCATGAGTCTACTTCTCCTGCTCCCACTGTTGCTGCTGAGGTACAGGTAAAGGTTGAACCCACACTAAGTGATTCCACACCTCGACGTTCGCTTCGCCAGAAATTAGCTCGACGTGTTCGACGTGGCAAGACGGTCCCTTATGAGAAGCGTGATCCTGAGAATTTGATTGATGCAGCTTCTGACAGTGATTCTGATCTGCCTTTGGGAAATGGGAATATTACTGGTTGGACGATTGAGCGTTCCACAACTCTTTCTGGTATGGTCTCCCATAGATTAACTCTTAGTGATGGGTCTGTGCGGTTAGCTTCGGGTTTGCAGGGTGTTTTGTCTTGGGCTGATCGTATGGATCTTATGGCTTTATATGGATTTGTGGATTCTGGCATGCCTTTTGATCCCATGGCTGTGTCTTCCTGGCCTGGTCTGCGCATTTGGGCTGATCTTAAGCTGATGCTTGATGCACCTCCTCATGCTCCTGTTTCTGGTATATGGAAGGATCAGATGCAATGGGTGATTCAGCGATGGAAGTTATATGCGGGATGTGGTGTGCATATGTTGGAGTTGGAATCTGGTCATATGGTTTTCATGCTCACAGATGTGGATTATCCTTTGACGATTTCTTTGATGGAGGCTATGTTGGCTAGTCACTTGCAAATTTCTAATGCTCCATCAGGGAATGAGTCTTCTATGGCAACTGCGTTGGTGGAAGGAATTCAGGCTCGTTTGATTGCAGATAAGAAGGCTGCTTCTGGTCTGTGATTTGGTTGGGTTGTAAGTGTTTCTGTTTTGTATTTTTTGTTCATTTGTTCTTATTATCATTCTTTTCACCAATATGTAAAGTGATTGGTGAATTTCATTATTTATAGTTAAAAAATAAATAATAATAATACCAAAAATGAAAAAAAAAACAACACAAAAAAATATACTTTTTATATAATATCTGCTTATACTTTTAACACATCTAGGATTTTATACTTGTGAATATGATACCATTTGTTGCCTCACACTATGGGTTCTGGTTACTGATTTGTGATTGTGCTGATTACTGGTTTCACCTGGTGTTGGACTTGGTCCACACAACAAATGGTCCTCAACTCACCATGTCTCATCGACAAGAAAGAGTTGATTCACCTTGAGGGTACGGCTCCTGGTGCGATTCTCAAATCCGTTGATGGTTGCCAGGTTACCCAAAACTGGATGGTTTTCACTTGCCATAGTCCTAGACTGAAAAGTGGGTAATCCAAGGGGGTACGGCTCTTGGTAAAGATTTTATCAAATCCGTTGATAGTTGTAATAGCTTGCTTAAAGCTATAGGGTTTTCAACTCACCGATGCTTCATTGCTGAGAGTTGGCGAGTCCAGAGGGGTACGGCTTCTGGTAAAGACATATCAAATCCGTTGACGGCTGTGATGGTTTGCCTAAAATCATTAGGGTACCCCCACTCACCATTGATGTTCACGTTCTAAGAGTTGGGCTGGGTTCTAGTCTCCCAGGGTGATGCTTATTCCACCAGAAAGACTGGCTAGCCCAAGAGCGAGCAGCTACTTGGTAAAGGCTCATCAAATCTGCTCTTGTTGCTGAAAAGATTCAACACGATGCTGATTTGTTCCAAGCTTTGGAGAAGCTTCTAGTGTTTCATGTTGCGGCGGTTACTCTGATTCTTATCTTGCTGATGCTACTTTTAGTTTTGCTGATTCAATCCTCGGGCTTTATTTGCACGTTTTCCAGGAAACTTGAACTCAACAGGTCAAATTCAAGTTTAGGGGAGGATTGTTAGGACCATTGTAATAGTTAAATGTAATAGGTAGACTAGGAGGTATGTAGTTCCTCCTGGTCCTAGTAGTAGTAGGAGCAAGTCGTGCTCCTGGTCCTGGTCAAAGTCAAACTTTATTATTGTTTATTATTCTGTTAGGATATGCATGAGATATGTTAGGAAAGGATATGCATATCAGTTTTACACGTTTTGTTTAATGCTGTATTAGGGTTTCCTTGTAGTATAAAAGGAACCTTAGGCAGAAGGGTTAGACACACCTTCACCAAACGTAGTTCTAGTTATTATTAATATTAGAAATCCTTAGAAAGGATCAAGTCTTTATATTTATTATGTTCTTATTTATTATATTTGTATTCTACATTGATATTGTGTATAGAGTCTCTCTGTGGATTGACTTGTGATTACAGAAGTCATTCACCGTTCCTGACAGGCTGCAAGATCTACATCTAGTAGACCCAACAGACTCTTCATCCAAAGCACCTGTGCACAACAACTGGCAGTAGCAACATATTCAGCTTCTGCTGATGACATGGCCACAAAGTTTTGCTTCTTTACACTCTATCCAACCAACTTTCCTCCTAGGATTTGACAGCTACCTAAGGTACTTTTCCTGTCAATGCAGCATCCAGCATAGTCTGAATCTGAATAGGCATTGAGATCAAAGCCTGATTCCTTGGGATACCATAGACCTAGGGAGGTTGTCCCTTTGAGATACCTAAAAAATTTCTTAACATCCACTAGATGGGATTCTTTTGGGTTAGCTTGGTACCTTGCACAGAGACATGTGGAGAACTGGATATCAGGACGACTGGATGTTAAATACATGAGTGACCCAATCATGCCTCTGTATAAAGTCCCACTGACAGAGACCCCTGACTCATCAGGACCCATGTTCTTGGGTGGAAGCATGGGGCATTTCACTAAAGCACAATCAGCTAAGTCATATTGTTTAAGTAAATCTTTAACATACTTTTCTTGATAAATTGAAATTCCCTTGGGATATTGTTTAATTTGAAACCCCAAAAAGTAAGTTAATTCACCCATCATACTCATCTCATATTTCTTGGTCATCAATTTAGCAAAACGTTTACTAAGATTAACATTAGTTGACCCAAAGATGATATCATCCACATAAATCTACACAATGATGAAATCACTCTTATCCTTGAAGGTAAAGAGTGTTTTATCAATGGAACCCCTAACAAATTTATTATCAGTTAAAAAATTAAATAAATTTTGATACCATGCTCTTGGAGCTTGCTTCAGCCCATACATGGCTTTGTGTTGTCTGTACACATGATTAGGAAACTCCCTGTTCTCGAATCCCTCAGGTTGTTCAACATATACTTCCTTAGCCAAATCTCCATTGAGGAAGGCACTCTTAACATCCATCTGATACACAGTGAACTTCATGTATGCAGCATAAGCAAGGAAGATTCTGATAGCTTCAAGTCTTGCCACAGGTGTAAAAGTTTCATCATAATCAATCCCTTCAGTCTGTGTATACCCCTGTGCAACCAGCCTAGCCTTGTTTCTGATGATGTTTCCAATTTCATCCATCTTTTTGCTATAAATCCATCTAGTGCCTGTGATGTTCTTACCAGGTGGAGTTGGCACTAGAGTCCATACCTTGTTCCTTTTGAACTGATTAATTTCTTCTTGCATAGAAGCTACCCACCCATGTTCCATAAGAGCCTCAGCTACTCTCTTAGGTTTAATTTGAGAGAGAAATTCAGTGAAAAGACATTCGTTGGCTGAGGCTGACTCTGAGTCATGAATTCGCTATCTAGTAGTAACCCCTGCATTAGGTTCCCCAATAATGTTGACAAGAAGAATGTGTTGATCTCTTGACCATTTAGTTTGGGGAGCTGGGGAATCATAGACAGGGACAGCTGTGGGGGTAGCTAGCACTATTTGAGTTTCATCCTGCTGAGTAGGAGGACTCTCTTCAAAAATGACCTCAGTATCTATGTCAACTTCAGCTATATAAAGGGGCACAGATTCATTGTCAATAGGAGAATCTTTAGGAATTTGAAGAATAGGTGAGTCATCTTCAGCAGTTGTGGAACAATGACTACAGGAAGGCTGTGGTTCTTCTTCATTAAGTCTCTGAGAAGAGGGAACTTCAATGTTGTGTGTTGATAGAGGGTCAAATGCATGAACATACGGTGTGAGGGTGTTGGTGAGATGATGGTGATGACAGGGAGGTCTTGGTTCTGAGAATTCATCACTTGGGAAGGACCTGTTTTCATTAAAATCTATTTCATCTCCCTCTGTTCCTGGTCTCTGTATGACGTCATCATCTTCATTGAATCTGACATGAAAGGTTTCTTCCACTTCTTGTCTTCTAGTATTGAATACTCTGAAGGCCTTTGTAGTTGGAGAGTAACCTATGAAGAAACCATCATCAGCCTTTTCATCAAATATTCCAAGTTTATCCCTGTAGTTATAAATGAACACAGGGCATCCAAAAACATGGAAATAGCTGACATCTGGAGCTCTATTTCTGAAAACTTCATAGGAAGTTTTGCCATGTCTCTTGACAATGATTGATCTATTTTGAGTGTAACATGCAGTGTGAACAGCTTCTCCCCAAAATTGCTTTGGTAAAGCTGCACCATTTAACATAGTTCTGGCTGCTTCAATCAGAGTTATGTTTCTTCTTTCATCTACACCATTTTGTTCAGGGGTGCCAGCTGAAGAGAAGTTTTGTGATATTCCCTTTTGATCACAAAAGAATTCAAGTTGTTGATTCTTGAATTCAGTACCATTATCACTTCTTAGAGCTTTAACACTAACATCATTCATATTTTCAACCTGTCTTATGAAGGACATGATAGTGTCAACTGCATCACTTTTTCTTCTAAGGAAGAAAACCTATGTATATCTTGAAAATTCATCAACTATGACCAAGGTATATTTGTTGTGATTAATGGTCTGAGGTTTGACAGGCCCAAACAAATCCATGTGAAGGAGATGTAAGCACTTGTCAATAGAGAATGATTGTCTGGTCTTAAAAGAAGACCTGTGATGCTTTCCCTTGACACAAGCTGAACAAGTCTTGTCTTTAGAAAAGGTCATTGAAGGTAGACCAGCAACTAGGTTTTGTGTGGCTATCTTGTTGATGTTTTTAAAGTTGATATGAGACAGTCTTTTGTGCCACATCCAATTGACACTTTCAGAGGCTTTGGCAAGAAAACAGTTGGAGCTGTATTCAGAGCAAGTAGCCATGTTGATGACATACACATCTCTTCTTCTTGGTGCAATAAGCACCACATCATTGTTCTTGTTGAATATGGTTCCCTGAGTCTTGGTAAACAAAACCTTCTAGTCAGCATCACAGAATTGGCTGATGCTAATAAGATTGTACTTAAGATCATTAACATATGCAACCCTTGTAAACGTTATCCCATTGCAGTTCACTGAGCCGTATCCCCCTGTGTCGCCTGAAGAATTATCCCCAAACACCACTTTAGGACCTGGCTCCTTTGAGTATCTGTGCAGGCATTACCGAATATCTGTCATGTTTCTAGAACAACCACTATCTAGATACCATACCGATTCCTTAAGATGTTTCTACACAGATACATAGAAACAAGTTAGTTCCTATGGTGAACCCACTTTCCAATGGGTTTCTTGAATTGCTGATTAGCAACTCTTGAGTTCCTGTAGAACTTTTGACGATGTGAAGGACAGTTAGTTGTCTCATGTGTGAACCTTCCACAGGTATCTGTGACAACCCGTCAATTTCAGGTCGTTATTTTAATCTCGACTATTACGTATTACGTGTTTACTTTAATGAGAATTTTAATTTATCGACTAACCGAGAAGGTTATGACTTGAAACTAGCGTAAGAATGTCGATTAGATGAAAACCGACAAGGAATATGTTAGGTATCGATATTATAATCTCAAATAATCATAAAAATGATTTTTATTATATTTAATCTTTATTTCTCGTATTTTACGTTTTAACGAATGACGATAACTATTAGTGATCGCGATACCGACGGATGCCTAAAAATTTACGTTTTATTATCGATTGTCTCGATATTGTATATTTTCGACGTTTTAGATTTAATTGCGTTTTAAGTCGTGTCGAAGCTTTGTTATTATATTTTGAAGCGTTTTAACTTTCGAAAAGTATTTTTACGAAACCCGAGCCCCGTAAATATTTTTAAAATTTACAATTTACATTTTCTACCTTGTAAACTATTTACTTGCACTTTGGGACCAAAAGAATGCAAATATGGCAAAAACTACCCCCACCCCACTACTTATTAAAAATCCACTAACTAGTTTTCATTTAAAATTCATTTTCATAAAAAAACTCACAAAGTCTCTCTCTCCCCCTCCTTGTTTTTCCGTCCACCTCCAACAACAAAACCCTCTCAAAATTTTTGATTTACTTTGAATCAAGCAAAACTAAAACAAGACCCATCTTGGAAATTTGATTAGCTTCAATTTGGTATAAAAATTTCCCACATGCATTCACTTTTTTTTTAATTTCAATTTTTGATGATGAACATCATTTTGATCCATTTCTATGGTTATATTAGTTGTTATTATTATTATATTCATAGTGGGTTATGGTTGCATGTAAGATTTTTAATTATTTAATTTTTGTAAGATCAAATTTGAGGGTGTTATGAGTTAGTTAGATGTGTTAGTATGATATTAGGATCATATTAGGACTATAGGAATTGTTGTAATGGGTCGAAAAATTGTTTTGGTATGATTTTTAGATAGTCTATTTTAGGCAGTAACTTTAAGGCCATTTTTGAAATTGTTACTGTAGTAAACTTGGTAAACTAATTAGATAGGGTCGTAGAGAATTTCGTTAGCTTCGATTTGAGCTAAGGTAGAGCTTCTAACTCATTACGAGCGAAAAGTTATGCTACTTTTAGTATTTGTGTACCGGGAGACGGGTATCGGCACAATCCGAAAATTGTTGTCGATATTTGGAACGAATCTCAGGGACTATAAAATGAGTTTTAAAAAGGTTCAAGGGCTGTGGTAGGTTGATAAACCTCAGGTTGTGAGTCTATTTTCAAACCCGAGTGTCGGTTTTGCAAACGGAAATGTTTAGATAAGTCAAAATGGTTTTACAAGTCAAAGGCGTAAAACTGTCCGGTTTTTGCAACACGAAGGTGTGTCGGGCAGAAGGTCTTAGAAGTAATATTTTTGAATGAAATTTAAACTGAGTCTTATTCATATTATGTGTGAGTTTGTCACCAAGTTTCGTCGAAATCGGACATGTCTAGATAGGTTAGATTGGTGTGTACATTTGGAGTGTATATGCTGAGTGGTATTTTGGACACGTAGTTCAATATTTGTATGGCGTGAGTTGAGTATTCACTATTGGACATGGTGACTTACTCGAGTGTTAAGTCATTATATAAATGACTTAGTTACTGGTCCGAGGGAAGTAAAATGATGGTTTGACTTGTGTTGACTTGGCGTCTTATGACGGGTCAATGTCGAGGGCGCAAGTGTTTTAAAAGAATAAGTGTTGAACAAAAGGGTATAGTAGTACACTTATATTTTTGTTATTTTTCGGGATTTTCATGGTCATTTGAAATTGACTTTCATATTATTTAAGTATTATCTATACTTGAGTCGTTTATTAACGAACGCGCCTTAATTGGTAGGTTGCGTTCTTCGTGTTTAACGGGCATCACAAATCGTCGGCGATCGTCACGTCACTACTATCGTACCAAGGTGAGTCTATAGCCTCGCTTTAACATGTTTACTTGTTTTATAAAACCCGCGAGGGGGATAACATGCGTGTTTTATTAAGATAAAAAGGGGTACGACGAGAAGTTGTGGAAACCCTTATTATTGGAAAAACATTTATTGATAAATGAAGGGTACAACGAGAAGTTGTGGTAAACCCTCTTTCTTTAAAATTGAACACAAGAGACCCGATGGTATGCTTAGATGAAAGTTGTTATACAAGTTTGTTTAGCCTTAAAAGACCCATGAATCGTGAATTGTTAATCGAAAGGAACGCTAATACTATGGATAGATCTATCGGGGTGACACCCAGTCCGGTCGCGACTAGCTATCACGTGGTGTTGTGATGCACCAGTAATGAAACATCGGATGCAATTGTATAAGAGAAATATACGCACTTGGCTAGGTGTGTTGGGCTGAAATAATATATGTTAACGTTCAATTTCACGAGACTTATGAAATAACAACGATAATTATGTCTGATCCACATGATTGTCAACCACGGAAGGTTTATTCAGAATACTTGTGTTCGTTTATTTAATTTAAACTCTATAGATTCACTCAACATTTTGATTGACTTTATAGCATGTTGTATCTCAGGTCCATGAAGAAGGCACTCAAGGAAGGCGGTTTCACGCAGCTTGCTAAATTAAAATGTTTTGGCCCGCTTTACTAAACTATGTCCATTCTAAGAAACATTTATTGTTTGGTTGGTTGTGTAAACTTAAAACTATTTGGGACCGTGTGTGAACTGTTTTATTTTTTTAAACAAATGAATGGATGTATGTTTTGTTAAAACGACTCATTTTGAGGCGTTTTCTATGATATTGAGGTTGAACCATGATAATAACACCCAATGACCCTTCCGCTGCTATGACCCGAAATTGGGGGTGTTACAGATTGGTATCAGAGCTCAAGTTATAGAGAACGAAAAGATTTTCCAAAAATATAATTTTGAAATCTTTTGACTATAACATCTGCAAGCGAAACCTCCGAGTGGCCAATGGACGAGAATAAGAAAAGTATATATATGTTATACATATTTAATTATTATTTATACTTAAAGCATAATGAAATTACATTTACTTATAAATGTTAATTATTTGATTATTATAATACTAATACGTGATTTATAAACGACGCTGATTGTCACAATAGAAATCCCTGTCTTTTGACTCCTTCCTCGTGAATCTTCGTTCCTTGTCTAAATTCTATCCTTCGTTCTATCATCCATTCTTGTTTCTTTTCATCTACCTATTCTTATTCTGTGTTATTCATGTTTTGTTGTCACAAGCGTTGAATGAATACTCATTTTGATGTGAATTGTGTAACAGCATCATGCCGCCAAAACAGATGACTGAGACTCAGTTACGTGCTATAGTAGCTGATCAATTTCAGATATCTATGAATGCATTTATGGCAAACTTGAATAATGGAGCTGGAGGATCTGGCGGATCTGGTGGAGCTGGTGGATCCGGTGGAGCTGGTGGATCCGGTGGAGCTGGTGGATCTGGTGTAGCTGGCGATACTGGAGCTGGCAACACTGGAGCTGGTGCTACTGGAGCTGGCGCTACTGGAGCTGGCGCTACTGGAGCTGGCGCTACTGGAGCTGGCGCTACTGGAGCTGGTAATGCTGGAGCTGGTAATGCTGGAGATGGTAATGCGGGAGCTGGCAATGTTGGTGCTGGAACTGGTGATGCTGATAGACCAGTGATTCCTGAAAACAAGAAGTGCAATTATACCTCGTTCATGAAATGCAAACCTCCAACTTTTAAGGGTACTGAAGGCGCTGTTGGGTTAATGCAATGGTTTGAGAAATTAGAATCCGTGTTTCGATTTAGTGGAAGTGAGGAAGGAGATAAAGTGATGTTTGCCTCTGCTACTCTTCAAGGGCGAGCATTAACTTGGTGGAATGGAAGAATGGCATCATTGGGTATGGATGCTGGGTATGCTACACCTTGGGTTGAAGTAAGAAGATGGATGACTGAGGAATTCTGTCCAAGGAGTGTTATTCAGAGGTTAGAACAGGAACTATATCAGCTGAGACTGAAGGGTACTGACATCGATGGATACACCAACAGGTTCCATGAGCTTGCTCTACTTTGTCCAAACAAAGTTAACCCTGAATACTTGAAGGTAGAGCAGTATATTCGAGGCTTACCTACCTACATCCGTGGGGATGTGACCTCATCTAAACCTACCAATATTGATGAAGCTGTTCGTATGGCCTACCAACTAATGGGTCAAATCATCCAAGACAAGGCTGATGGTGTTTCTGAAGGCAACAAAAGAAGAGCTGAACATGACAGTGATGATCGTGGTGATAACCGTCAATCTCACAACAGAAATCAAAACCGAAGGAGGGGCAACGCTAATGCGATGACTGAAGCTGCAACTGCGGACAAGGGAACCAGATGTCAACGCTGCAAGAAGTCTCATACTGGTGAATGTGCTAAGTGTGGAAAGTGGAACAAGTTAGGTCACAAGACTGAAGACTGTTGGGGACCAGGAAAGAAGGGAGTGACGTGTTATAACTGCCAAGGTAAAGGTCACATGAGGAACCAATGCCCTCAACCTCCGAAGAATGCACGTGGTGGAGATAACCAAGGAAAAGCTTATCAGTTGGGAGAAGCCGAAGCGAAGCAAAACCCAAAAGTTGTCACTGGTACGTTTTTACTGAACAACCGTTATGCTACAGCTTTATTTGATTCTGGTGCGGACAAAAGCTTTGTGTCTACAAGTTTTAGTACCTTAATTGATATCAAACCGGTCGAATTAGACGCAAGTTATGAGGTAGAACTAGCTGATGGTAAATTAGTGAGTACCAATCGTGCGCTCCTAGGATGTTCTCTTAATCTCTTGAACCGTATTTTTAAGATAGACTTGATGATTGTTGAATTGGGAAGTTTTGATATTATTATCGGAATGGATTGGTTATCCAAGTATAACGCGTCTATCTTGTGTGGAGAAAAGAAAGTTAGGATTCCCTTGGATGACAAGACCATGGTTATCGAAGGTGATCATCGTAGTTCACGACTGAAAATCGTTTCGTGCATTAAGGCTCGTAAGTATATCGAAAGAGGGTGTGAGTTATTCCTAGCTAAAGTAGTGGAGAAAGAATCGAAGGAGAAACGTGCTGAAGATGTACCTGTTATCCGTGACTTTCCGAAAGTGTTTCCGGAAGATTTGCCTGGACTTCCTCCTCCAAGGCAAGTAGAATTTCAAATTGACCTAATTCCTGGTGCTGCACCCGTGGCTCGTGCGCCATATCGTTTAGCCCCATCCGAACTGAAGGAGTTATCTGTGCAATTGCAAGAGCTATCTGATAAGGGTTTTATACGACCGAGTTCGTCACCTTGGGGAGCCCCTGTCTTATTCGTTAAGAAGAAAGATGGTTCGTTTCGTATGTGTATTGATTACCGAGAGCTGAATAAGCTAACGATCAAGAATCGTTATCCGCTTCCAAGAATTGATGATTTATTCGATCAACTTCAAGGTTCTCGTGTTTTCTCCAAGATTGATCTTCGTTCTGGTTACCATCAACTTCGCATACGTGAGGAAGATATTCCTATTACGGCATTTAGAACTCGTTATGGTCATTATGAGTTTCTGGTTATGCCTTTTGGTTTGACTAATGCACCTGCTGTATTCATGGACTTAATGAATCACATTTGTAAGCCGTATCTTGATAAATTCGTGATCGTTTTCATAGATGATATTCTAATCTACTCCAAGAGCAATGAAGAGCATGCCGAACACTTAAGGATTATCTTGAACTTGTTGAAGAACGAAAAGCTGTACGCTAAGTTCTCAAAGTGTGATTTTTGGCTAAATTCTGTACAATTTCTTGGTCATGTGATCGATAAAAGTAGAGTACATGTTGATCCTGCAAAGATCGAAGCCATCAAGAATTGGAGTGCTCCGACTACTCCAACTGAAGTACGACAATTTCTAGGTTTGGCTGGTTATTACCGAAGGTTTATTGAAGGATTCTCTTTGATATCAAAACCATTAACGAAGCTGACTCAGAAGAATAAACCGTATGTGTGGGGCGATGATGAAGAAGAAGCTTTCCAAACCCTGAAGATGAAACTCTGTAGTGCGCCGATTTTATCGTTACCTGAAGGAAGTGAAGACTTTGTTGTTTATTGTGATGCATCTCTTCGAGGATACGATGCTGTTCTCATGCAACGCGAAAAGGTGATCGCATATGCCTCTAGACAATTAAGGAAGAATGAGGAGAACTACACTACCCATGACTTGGAATTGGGCGCTGTGGTTTTTGCTCTACGACTTTGGAGACATTATCTGTATGGTACGAAGTGTACAGTATTCACTGATCATAAAAGGCTGCAATACATATTGGATCAAAAGGAGCTGAATATGAGGCAACGTCGATGGGTTGAACTCTTGAGTGATTACGACTGCGAAATTCCTTATCATCCAGGAAAGGCGAACGTGGTAGCTGACGCGTTAAGTCGAAAGGAAAGGGAGAAACCGATTCGAGTGCGTGCTTTGGTGGTGACAGTTCATAATAACTTACCTGAGCAGATTCGTAACGCACAAGTTGAAGCATGCAAGAAGGAAAATATTGCTGCCGAAAGATTTAGAGGAGACGGTGAAACATTTGAGACGCGAGCCGATGGTATCAAATGTTTGAGAGGTCGAATCTGGTTACCATTATATGGTGGACTGAGAGACTTGATTATGTTAGAATCTCATAAGTCCAAGTATTCTATTCATCCTGGATTGGACAAAATGTACCAAGACTTGAAAAAGTTATACTGGTGGCCGAATATGAAAGCTGATATTGCAACATACGTCGCGAAATGCTTAACATGTGCAAAAGTGAAAGCTGAATATCAGAAGCCGTCAGGATTACTTGTCCAACCTGAAATTCCAGTCTGGAAATGGGAGCGAATTACGATGGACTTCATCACAAAACTCCCAAGGACACCGTCTGGGTTCGATGCAATTTGGGTTATTGTCGATCGTTTAACTAAATCCGCTCATTTTATTCCAATCAACGAGAGGTTTGGTTTGGAGAAACTCGCCGATATTTATCTGAAGGAAATCGTGTGCAAGCATGGTGTTCCTATTTCAATCATTTCCGATAGAGATAGTCATTTTGCTTCTGGATTTTGGAGATCACTTCAAAAGTCGTTAGGAACCAATTTGGATATGAGCACAGCCTATCATCCGCAAACTGATGGGCAAAGCGAAAGAACAATTCAAACTTTGGAGGATATGCTACGTGCTTGCGTGATAGACTTTGGAAGTAGCTGGGATAAGCACTTACATTTGGCCGAATTCTCGTACAATAACAGTTATCACGCGAGTATTAAAGCTGCACCTTTTGAAGCACTTTATGGGAGAAGATGTAGATCACCCGTTAGCTGGAGTGAGGTTGGTGATGCCCAACTCACTGGACCAGATTTGATTAGGGAGACGACGGATATGATTGTGCAAATTAAGAATAGGTTGTTGTCTGCTCGAAGCCGACACAAGAGTTATGCGGATGTGAGAAGAAAACCATTGGAGTTTAACGTGGGAGATAAGGTTATGCTAAAGGTATCACCATGGAAAGGTGTTGTACGATTTGGAAAACATGGGAAGTTAAGTCCTCGTTATATCGGACCATTCAAGGTTACATCTAGAGTAGGACCCGTGGCATACCAACTGGAACTACCACAAGAACTGTATGGGATTCATAACACTTTTCACGTGTCGAATCTGAAGAAGTGTTTATTCGATGAAGAACTCATTATACCGTTAGACGAGGTTAAGATTGATAAAAAGCTGCACTTTATTGAAGAACCGGTTGATATCATGGATCGCGAGGTCAAGCAACTGAAGCAAAGCCGAATACCTATCGTCAAAGTTCGATGGAACTCTCGAAGAGGACCGGAGTTTACTTGGGAACGAGAAGACCAAATGTGGAAGAATTACCCTCATCTCTTTGATTTCAACAAGCGATCGGACAAGAACGCAAGTTGATCTTCGAGGGCGAAGATCCTAATTTGGTGGGGATGATGTGACAACCCGTCAATTTCAGGTCGTTATTTTAATCTCGACTATTACGTATTACGTGTTTACTTTAATGAGAATTTTAATTTATCGACTAACCGAGAAGGTTATGACTTGAAACTAGCGTAAGAATGTCGATTAGATGAAAACCGACAAGGAATATGTTAGGTATCGATATTATAATCTCAAATAATCATAAAAATGATTTTTATTATATTTAATCTTTATTTCTCGTATTTTACGTTTTAACGAATGACGATAACTATTAGTGATCGCGATACCGACGGATGCCTAAAAATTTACGTTTTATTATCGATTGTCTCGATATTGTATATTTTTGACGTTTTCGATTTAATTGCGTTTTAAGTCGTGTCGAAGCTTTGTTATTATATTTTGAAGCGTTTTAACTTTCGAAAAGTATTTTTACGAAACTCGAGCCCCGTAAATATTTTTAAAATTTATAATTTACATTTTCTACCTTGTAAACTATTTACTTGCACTTTGGGACCAAAAGAATGCAAATATGGCAAAAACTACCCCCACCCCACTACTTATTAAAAATCCACTAACTAGTTTTCATTTAAAATTCATTTTTATAAAAAAACTCACAAAATCTCTCTCTCCCCCTCCTTCTTTTTCCGTCCACCTCCAACAACAAAACCCTCTCAAAATTTTTGATTTACTTTGAATCAAGCAAAACTAAAACAAGACCCATCTTGGAAATTTGATTAGCTTCAATTTGGTATAAAAATTTCCCACATGCATTCACTTTTTTTTTAATTTCAATTTTTGATGATGAACATCATTTTGATCCATTTCTATGGTTATATTAGTTGTTATTATTATTATATTCATAGTGGGTTATGGTTTCATGTAAGATTTTTAATTATTTAATTTTTGTAAGATCAAATTTGAGGGTGTTATGAGTTAGTTAGATGTGTTAGTATGATATTAGGATCATATTAGGACTATAGGAATTGTTGGAATGGGTCGAAAAATTGTTTTGGTATGATTTTTAGATAGTCTATTTTAGGCAGTAACTTTAAGGCCATTTTTGAAATTGTTACTGTAGTAAACTTGGTAAACTAATAAAATAGGGTCGTATAGAATTTCGTTAGCTTCGATTTGAGCTAAGGTAGAGCTTCTAACTCATTACGAGCGAAAAGTTATGCTACTTTTAGTATTTGTGTACCGGGAGACGGGTATAGGCACAATCCGAAAATTGTTGTCGATATTTGGAACGAATCTCGGGGACTATAAAATGAGTTTTAAAAATGTTCAAGGGCTGTGGTAGGTTGATAAACCTCAGGTTGTGAGTCTATTTTCAAACCCGAGTGTCGGTTTTGCAAACGGAAATGTTTAGATAAGTCAAAATGGTTTTACAAGTCAAAGGCGTAAAACTATCCGGTTTTTGCAACACGAAGGTGTGTCGGGCAGAAGGTCTTAGAAGTAATATTTTTGAATGAAATTTAAACTGAGTCTTATTCATATTATGTGTGAGTTTGTCACCAAGTTTCGTCGAAATCGGACATGTCTAGATAGGTTAGATTGGTGTGTACATTTGGAGTGTATATGCTGAGTGGTATTTTGGACACGTAGTTCAATATTTGTATGGCGTGAGTTGAGTATTCACTATTGGACATGGTGACTTACTCGAGTGTTAAGTCATTATATAAATGACTTAGTTACTGGTCCGAGGGAAGTAAAATGATGGTTTGACTTGCGTTGACTTGGCGTCTTATGACGGGTCAATGTCGAGGGCGCAAGTGTTTTAAAAGAATAAGTGTTGAACAAAAGGGTATAGTAGTACACTTATATTTTTGTTATTTTTCGGGATTTTCATGGTCATTTGAAATTGACTTTCATATTATTTAAGTATTATCTATACTTGAGTCGTTTATTAAGGAACGCGCCTTAATTGGTAGGTTGCGGTCTTCGTGTTTAACGGGCATCACAAATCGTCGGCGATCGTCACGTCACTACTATCGTACCAAGGTGAGTCTATAGCCTCGCTTTAACATGTTTACTTGTTTTATAAAACCCGCGAGGGGGATAACATGCGTGTTTTATTAAGATAAAAAGGGGTACGACGAGAAGTTGTGGAAACCCTTATTATTGGAAAAACATTTATTGATAAATGAAGGGTACAACGAGAAGTTGTGGTAAACCCTCTTTCTTTAAAATTGAACACAAGAGACCCGATGGTATGCTTAGATGAAAGTTGTTATACAAGTTTGTTTAGCCTTAAAAGACCCATGAATCGTGAATTGTCAATCGAAAGGAACGCTAATACTATGGATAGATCTATCGGGGCGACACCCAGTCCGGTCGCGACTAGCTATCGCGTGGTGTTGTGATGCACCAGTAATGAAACATCGGATGAAATTGTATAAGAGAAATATACGCACTTGGCTAGGTGTGTTGGGCTAAAATAATATATGTTAACGTTCAATTTCACGAGACTTATGAAATAACAACGATAATTATGTCTGATCCACATGATTGTCAACCACGGAAGGTTTATTCAGAATACTTGTGTTCGTTTATTTAATTTAAACTCTATAGATTCACTCAACATTTTTGTTGACTTTATAGCATGTTGTATCTCAGGTCCATGAAGAAGGCACTCAAGGAAGGCGGTTTCACGCAGCTTGCTAAATTAAAATGTTTTGGCCCGCTTTACTAAACTATGTCCATTCTAAGAAACTTTTATTGTTTGGATGGTTGTGTAAACTTAAAACTATTTGGGACCGTGTGTGAACTGTTTTATTTTTTTAAACAAATGAATGGATGTATGTTTTGTTAAAACGACTCATTTTGAGGCGTTTTCTATGATATTGAGGTTGAACCATGATAGTAACACCCAATGACCCTTCCGCTGCTATGACCTGAAATTAGGGGTGTTACAGTATCACATCCTGGAAAGTCACTGCACTCATCTGAGTGATGGTCTGTGAATCCACAAAATTTACAAGGAGGATAAGGTCTGTAGTTACCTAATGGTCTCCTAGAAGCCTGTTGTCTATCCCTAGAAGGTGTCTGAGATCTCTTAACAGCCATTTGTCTATCATGATGTATGGTCATGTGATGAGAGTTTTTACATACATTACAGTAAGGTTTGACTATCCTTTCACCTTTGGGTTATCCTAGAATAGACATAGGTTCATAGGAAGTAGAGCATTCAGCGGAAGGCTTAATATAAAGTTTTAAGAGTTCTACTTCTTTCATTAATGACAAGAGGCATTCTTTAGTTGAGGAATCAACTTTGTTCACATATTTTGTTGTGACAGGCTTAAAGGCAACTTGCTTAACAGATTGTTCAGCTGGTACAACAAAAACCTTAGCTGGTGGTTTCTCAACATCTATGTTGGGTTCAGCCTTAGCTCCTCTAGAAGAGCTGATGGGTTCAACTCCTGAGAGTTTAAGTAAGGGTGGTAAATCAACCACATCTTCAGAGACAGGTACATCTGTCAAGAGGGGATATGACATATGTATAGTCTCTGTAGATTTGAAAACAATCTCTTTTGGTTTGGTGAGAATTCTCAATTTGTTTTTCTTAGCAGAGATATCGCTTTTTATGTCAGCAGGTAGTTCATCGTTAAGCAATTCATCTATAGTGAACCTACTGCACATCCATTTTTCTATAACCTTATTTAATTCAGATACTTGATCATTTAAGGCACTGTTCTTTCAGGTTAACCTATTAACTTCGTTTTGAAGAGATATCTTTTCAGAATTAACCTGTTTAAGAGTTTCACATTCAGCCCTAGCAGTTAACAGTTCATGTTTAATAGAGTGAAACTTATCAATCAAGTTCTTTCTTTGTTCCTCAACGATGTGTAAATCAACAATCGTGTAATCAAGGACATGTTTGCGTTTATCACTTTCAGACATAGATAGAAGCCTGTGTACCTTTTTCATTGTGATGTCAACCCATTGTCCTGATCTTGCATCTCCTTTCCCAACAGATGGTTCATCCTCAACTATTACCATAAATTCCCTGACTCTAGTAGTATCTTCTTCATCCGAAGTCAGCGGCTCATCATTCCAGTCATACGCTTCAGCTACCAACCCTTTCTCTGTCTTCTTATCACCTCCTTTCTTCTTAGACAGAGCTTCAAGCTTCAAATTCATCTGTTCCAACTCAACTTTAAGTGCCTTGTACTTGTTCTTGTAATCCTTCTTCTCATTGTTAGAGGAGTTGAATTGGTGGGATGAGTTATTATGTTGTGATTTGAACTTGTATTGTTTGGTGGAAGATGATGGATAAGAAAGTGAGGATGTCTTTGTGGAAGGACAGTCTTTTTGAAAGTGTCCAAGTTTTCCGTAGGCAAAGCAAGTTTCTTTTGATTTGTCAGTTTGTTTGCTAGCTGATGCTACTCTCCCTGATCTTTTGTAGAATCTCCTTTGATTAGCTAGCAAGGCTCTTTCATGAAACTCAGCATTAAGGTCTGTCATAAACTCTTGGTTGCTGCGTGTGTCTTCTTCAACATCAGAGTCGCTGTCATGAGGGTGTGGGGTGGAAATCAAGGCTTTGGATGTTGCTCCCTGAACTACAAATCTTTCAGTCTCTGATTTGTATATGGTATCAATCAGCCCTTCTTCATAAATGTACTTTCCATATAGCTGAGCCAAGGTGTCATTCTTGATGGAGTTATTAGCTCTCTGAGTCTGATTCATACTCAGCCATTTTCTTGGAAGGTTGTTGACAAATGTGACATTTACTTCAACTTGAGAAATGGTGAAGTCATTCATAGCAAGGTCATTGAGAAGAATTTTCAGCCTTGTATATGTTTGTTGAACCTTTTCACCTTCAAGTGCCTTGAAAGCATTGAACTGAAGCCTGAGTGCCTAAATCTTGGTTTCTCTAGTTTCAGAGGGTCCTTCATGACCAAGGATAAGATCTGTCCACATTTGTTTGGATGTAGGACATTGAATCACAGACTTCATGATGTGTTTAGGAAGACAGGATATAATGATGCTCTTGAGACGTTTATCTGGGTTTGCCAATTTTCTATCAGCTGGAGTCCACTGCTTGAGAGGTTTGGGAAGAGGATTCTTATCTGTAGAGGTAAGCGCCATGGGAACATAAGGTCCATTTTCTAGAATTTCTAGAAGAAATGGCTCAAGTCCATCGAGATATACGAGGAATTGACTCTTCCAACTTGCAAAATCATCTTCATCAAAGACTGGTACGTTGGTGACATGAGATCCGCCTCTTGAGTCAAGAAGTTAAGGTAGATCATCTTCATTTTGAGGTGGAGGAGTAAGTCTTGGTGAGGATGGTGGTGGAGTAGTGTTGTTCCCAGAAGACGGTGGTGGTGGTGGTGGTGTATTGCTTGTTTCAAGCATGGTGGATCTTAATTATAAAACTTAGAACGATGTTTATGAAGGTTTTAATATCAAACACCGCTCTGATACCAATTGAAAGTCCCTAATCCTAGCTTGAAACAATAAACTAAATCAGTCAACACACTTAATTACTTTTCAAACGTAATACTTATTATTGTATAATAAAGAATTACAAGTGTTATGGATAACACCGTTTGATGACAATGTGTTGTGCACACTTTGGACAAACAAAAAACCTAACTTATGAACACAGTCACGGCTGTTTGGTTCAATAAGTTCTAAGAGTTAATGTGTGAAATGTGTCAAAGTGTTGAGCATTAACTCTAGGCTACATAACCTATTTATAGTGGTACGAGGTTGACTCCAAGTACTAGTTGATCGTGACTACACTAAACAGACACTTGTCAGACATCTGTCACAAGATGCTCTTCTATTCTTGGTAGTCTGCCACAATGCTTTAGGGAAACAGAGCTGACACAGTTTCCCTTTTCTTCATAGTCTCGTACACACTAAGGTATGTCCAAAGTATACTGAGTGTTAACAGGGTATTTCCACCCCTGTTAACCCTCAACCCTCAGAGGCCCTGATACATCTTGGCTGTTATCCATCACAGCCAATGAGTATGTCTTAAATTAATCTTTGACATCCTTGACAATGTCTCTGACATGGACTCCTCTGAGGTTGCTCACATAGACATAGATCTCTCTGAGTCTTGCGATACTTGCCTGCCTCCTAGGCACAAGAAAGTTAATATCAAACAGCTTGATTTTTGTTTAAATCTATGTTACATGGAATCAAATAAACTTAGATCCCCAACAAATACTTTTGATCAAAAATGTTTTATCCAAATATTATTTATCATTTTATTTGATAAACGTTAATATTTTGATGAAGGATTTTTGACGTGTCAAAGTCATTTGACAAAGTAACCAGACAAGGTGACGAGAAAGAGTTACATTTCACCAAAAATAAATTAAAGTTATTTACGGCTATTCTTTTTTTGGTTGGTTTGTAAGATTCTGAGAAATCAATTTCTCGTCGAATTATACTCTCCCGTGTTGCTCTTATTTATCATCAAAATTCGATGGAATCATTGAACTCGACATTTCAAGAGGGAGAACTGGAACACATGCAACTCAAAGAGATCAAATTGCGTCAAAAAACATTGGAAATCTTTCACGAGCTCAAGACACATCTTGTAATTCTCTATCCGAACAACATGACCGAACTTCCAACCTTAGTTCAAATGTTCTTTGGCAAGGTGGATAATTTCAAAGATAAGATTTTTAACAATTTGGATGAGTTACAGTTTCAATTTCAAAGAGAGACTCTTCATGAGGTTAAAGCGAAGATGTGTCTAGAAATCCTTCGCACACAGTTTAAGGAATTTTTTGCCTCAACAATGGAACCTCCTTTTGATTATTCGGAACTAATCCTTCACCAGCTTTTCAACTTGCATACGGGTTGTCAGACTGAAACCTTTAGAAGTGGTTTGCTCAATCACATCAATATACTTGAGAAGTGTATTGAGGTCCGGTTAGTTAATTACAACGAGATACAGTTGAAAAGGGTCAGATTCAAACAATCAAGGAGTCGTCTAAACCATTGCATGCAACAATACCTCTTGAACATGAGAGAGAAACACGCTTCAAGCTGCCGTCAAGAGATGACCAGATCTGCCCGGTGCAAGAAATGGGTGGCAATGTGTTCGTCACGGTAAGCAATGGCAAGGAATCAAGAGGAAAGCATGAACCGAGCATCAAGTCACAAGCACCAACTGTTCAGGTGCCAAGTTTCAACAATATACAACATGTTGAGCATTCTGAACCTAATTATGCCAATCATGGGATGGAAAAGAGTGATAGCGATACCACTTCTGATTCATCCGATGTGAGTCATAATGGGGGGGAAAGTGTTCAAAATGCTAATAATCATGATAATTGTCTTATGACTGCTTCATTAACTGCTTCTGATTCCAAGATTAAAGAGCTCGAAACGATCGTAGCTCATCAAAAGATCTTGAGGATGCCAAACTTGAATTTTCGAGGAAAACGAACAAATTTGAAACATATTTTGATAAACTTGAAAAGTCAAACGTTGTTCTTGAACGAAAATTGGATCAAAAAGTTCTAGATTCCAAAACTGAAAAGGATAATCTTTTGAAACAAATTAAGTTGCTAGAATCTAAATTGGCATCCCAAGATAACTTGCTCAAAGAGAATGAGACTTTAAAGGCTCAGGTTCAAGAAAAGGTTTTTGCTATAGCTGCTTTGAGAAATGAATTAAGGAAAACTAAATGAACTAGTGTGGACACTAAGCTTGAAAAAACATCAATCTTGGGGAAACCGCCTCAAATTCAATCTGTTAGACAACCGACTGCATTTAGATCCGAGCGACCAAAATCCTGGAGACCGCGGTTTGCCTCCCAAGTTGATATGGTTCATGTTTCTAGAACAATCACTCCACCAACTAGGGCCAATATGACTAAAACAGCTTTTGCAAGACCTAATCACATGATTGCCTCTAGTCTCCCAAGACATAGTCCAAAGAAAACGTTTCGAACTAGCTCAAATGACGTTCACCACAAATTTGGTCTAAAGGAAGCTATTCAAAAGACACAAGTCAGAGATAGGAATTTCAAACCTAGTCAGATGCCTTCTATATTACCCAACACTGCTAACCGTAGCATGTCATATTCTAGGAGCATCAATCAATCATCTAGGAATTGTAGATCTTACACGAACATTAAATATGCTACTTGTAAAACATGTAGAAAATATGTCTTTAAGGCAAATCATGACTCTTGTGTCAAGAAACTCCTCCATGAGGTGAACTCCCATGCTAGAATAAAATCCCAGTGGCTAGCTAAAATCAAACCCATTGGTAAAGTTTGGCGCCGTATTGGTAGAACTTTCACTCTTGTAGGAAATGAGTGCCCTTTAACTAGGATAGTCTCCGATTCTACTAAGACTACTAGGGAGGAAATTGAAAAGGATGATACATCACTTAAGCCTAATCTTAAGGTTTTCTATAAAAGGAAACGTTTGCCAGCTAAGATAAGTGAATCATCTCCCCAGGTCACCTCTGTCACAAGAAAATAAAACTATGAATCCCCGCAGGGTTCTAAGATAGATATCGCTAACCCATATGAAAGCATACAAACTTCAACTGAGAATGCAGGTACCAAAGTCAAGGATCAACAAAAACCAACCGGTTCGATCTTTGTACACCGTTCAACTAAGGACACTCTCAGAGTTTGGTTACTGAAGAAGCTGATGTCAGAGAAACAAGTGTCTCAGAGGATTTGCAGTTAAGCTAGTGTATATGGTTCATAGTCAAATCACAGTTTGTGACCCGAACTTCAAATAAAGGTAACAACCTAACATTTTCAGGTAGTAAATTATTTTCTCGTATAATATTTTGAAACTTATTTTTGTGTTGGTTGATAAACTCACAATTTACGGATTTAAATTTGGGCTTACGTGCATAATTTAACGTCCTTTACGACTAAACCGGAAACCTTAGGATTACGTATTTACGTTTTTGAACTCCGTTTTTGATGAGACAATTTTTATTAGATTCGTTTTGTGACGTTGATTCATAATTTATAAAAATGTTTTTCGTAAAACGAACTGAGGGCACGCAAATCAAGAAAACTAGAATCAAGAAATACCCGTAAATTAATGGGATGAGACAAGTATACACTTGTCCCACCCCACTATATGGGACGGCCAAAACAAGGACACCACACCATGATGTGGCAAACTTGTAGCTTACAAGTTAATACATGTTAACTTAACTAGCTAAGTTAGCTAAAAAAACACATAACCATTTCATTCAAACCATTTACTCACTTATCTCATGCAAACCACTCTCAAACTCTCTCACCCCCTCACCCTTTCCGTCCCAAATCATCATCAAACACCCCCCATTTGATCAATTTTAGCCATAAACTTTGTGTTATCTACACATATGATGAAGAACCCTTGAAGCCTTGTTGATTGGTGATCATTATAATAACAAAGGAGGTGATTTTATTGTGTCCTAGGGCTGATTTCTCAACAAATATTCTTGGTGAAAGGTGATCTTGAAGATAAATTTGGTGTACCTCAAGGTGTTGTCCTCAAAAGACAAGATATAGTCTTGGTTGGTAAACAAGATCATTCTTCCCATTTTCATTGTTATTTTGTAAATGTAAAATGTATTTTCTTTCCTATTGTATATGTATATTATGATATATAATGATAAAAATTTTGTGTGGGGATCAAGTGTTGATAAACATGGGTAAAAAGATGGAAAATCATATGTAAAAAGGTTAAAAACTTGCTTAATAAGTTGGCTGTATAAAAACAGTAAGCAACCATATGTTAAACTGATAAAATAGCAAAGTAGAATCAATATACAGTAAGTATTAGGTCTTGTACACATGTGAGAGTTTGCCATGCAAAGGAATCATCATAATGAGTGAGATATGATCAAAACAAAATTGATGTATCAATCTGAATAGTCTGTTTTGTGAGGACTGTTAGGGATACTTAGACTTGGATTGAGCAGTAGCTAAAACTAAGTTATTTGTAGCACATAATATGAAGTTTAAGTCATCCAAAAATGAGCTTCTATCTCTTTGTAGAACTCAAGATATGATAAAATTGGTGAAAGTGAAACTAAAAATCAGATTTTATGAAATTAAAGTATAATAGTATTACAATAGCACTCAAATAAATATAGTATAAAATATAAATTAAAACCCACTAACTTATATATTACATTTATATAAGTATTTACAAAAATAAATAAATGGGACATTTTATAAAAATGGAAATTTGATAAGTTTTATAAGTTATAAAATTATAAACATGATTTTTACGTCTTTTTGGCTAAAACCGTAAAATCAACGTTTTCGTCAATTAAAACTTAGATGGTCGGATCCGTCTAATGTAAACTTTTTATAACTCATATACTGATATATAAGTACATACTACAAGTAAAAACCGATAACACCCGAGCTTTATAACATACGGACATTAACGGGCCAAATTAGCCTTACTCGACTATTAACCCAACTAATTTGGCTAAACACTTATGAACTTACTTATTGGGCTTAACCCACTTGGGCCTAACATGTAAGTATAATACTGATATTAAAAGTATAAAATGAACTAATATAATGTAATGGGCTTAATGGGCCTTGATAAGTAAATAAGATGAACTAGTGAAACTAATATGAAAGTTACCTACACATATAACACAAAAATGAGTAAATGAGAATGTACAATCCCACTTGATCATCATCATATTTATAAAGTGATCATATGTATACATAATTGTTATTTTTATAAAGTCATTGGACAAAAGTCTAAGACCGAGTACTATTTATATAGGTTTCCGTGATCGAAGCACGCCCGTAGCCGATAATCCGATTTTCATTATCAACGTGAGTTCATAGCCTCCACTCTTTTAAATGTTTTAAAAAATGATTTGTAAACCCGTGAGGGAGATAACATGCTAGTTTTTGATAATAATAGAACACAAGTAGTCCCGATCGTATGCTTAATGATATGGACCCGAATGATGCTATGACCTAATAAAAGAGATAAAAAGGATTATTAGTAGTTAGGTTATGTCACTTAAAGTCCCATTAGCATGAATTGTGAACTACCGGGATTTGGTAGACGCTTATGCATATGATAGTACTATTTGGGGACGATCACCCTAGTTCGCGCCTTGACGGTTGATCCCCGTCGTACCACATTGATTGGTAAGCGAATTTATGTATGAGAAGATTTACATAGCGTGATTTTTGTGACGACACGCTAACTTAGATGGGAAAATTGTTTGTCGGGTTCGCGGCCCGTTGTTTGTGATAGTAAGGTAACAATGTGCGGCTAATAATAATCCAAATGAATCCAATATAATTCAATAATGATGCAAATAACGATAATAATATTACCTATAATGGTAATATTGAGGCTACGGTTTCATGGACGGTTTAAGATGTATGCTTTGCTATTTATATTGCCTGACTAGTAATACGAGGACTTACTTCTGATATTATACTTGTGTTCTGATTTCAATGATTGTTTTACATAACGGTTTTATTAAACTCTATGAATTCACTCGGCATTCGCTGATATGATTTTTGCATGTTTTTATCTCAGGTTCTTGAAGGTAATTCGGATGGAGATCGACTCTGATGGCCCACATAATAATAAAAATGTTCATTCGATCTATGTTTTGTAAACTTAATGACCTGTATAATTTGGGACCTGTTGTACACTTGAAACTTTTATTTCGAATGAATGTATGTTAAACCTTTTACAACCATTTTTATGTGTTGTCTATGATTGGAGTTATTGTGCTATCCTGTAACACTCTAAAGACTCTTCCACTGTACCGATATGAAATTTGAGAGTGTTACAGTTTGGTACCAGAGCTCTCGTTATAGAGAACGAAAGATTTTAAAAACCAAGGTTTTGAACAAAACTTTTCAAAATCTTTTAACTATAAACATTTGAGAAAATATTTGAAAAATATTTTGACTATAACGGTGCCAAAGATCTCCGATGTTACCAACAAGCCTTATTGAGAAGATATATTTTGATATATATAATTTAATTTATATATATGTATATATCGTGGTTTCAGTATGTAACTGTTTAATAAGTATGTTATGCTAATACGAGATAAATATAAATGCAGATTGTCATGGCTGATCCTAATATTCCTGTAGAGAACCATGCTATTCCCGAACCTAATGTAGATGATAACCCTTATTTAGACTTAGTGGATTATGATGTAAATGAGGATATGGATGATGATAAGGAGGAACCATTTGAGGATCCCGAGCCCAAGATAGGACTAGGAGATCAGATTGCCCCTCAGGTTGATATGATAGAGAATGAGAATGATAATGTTGGTATTGAGAATGATGATGAGATTGGGATAGATAATATAGATAATGAGGATGACGACGAGGATGTCGAGGAGGATATAGGTATAGATGATGAGATTGATGATGATGATGATGAGGCTGAGCTTATTTACCCTTATGAGCCCTTACCCCTCCAGTTTATTGGTCTGATTCTGAGATTGAGCTACTTAGAGATGAATTGTTTGAATCGTTTGAATCTGATTCTGAAACAGCGGATGATGAGGATGATGATGCACCTGATGGTACTGATGGTATTGCTACTCATAGACATGTGATAGGAGAGTCGTCTAGGGTTCGAGAGGCTACTCATATTGATGGTCTTGCACCTTGGGCCTTGAGACGTGATTTAGATGCTTCCCGTGCTCAGAGTAGTATGACAGAGGTTGGATTAGGTATTTCTCAGACCCATGTTGCTTATTTGGAGTCGAAGACTAAGGTTGGTGAGAAAGAGCGGGAATTGCTTAATTTGGATTTGACTGATGTAGAGCGTGGTTTGAATGAGGCTTTTAGGAGGTTATCTGTGTTAGAAAGTGGTGAGTTTGCTGCAATGAAGAAAATAGTGAATACTATGGAGATTCAGTTGAGTGTAGCTCGTGCGATGCGTGAGAAAGTCGAGAAAGAGTTGAACATATCTGTTGGTTGGAACAGTATATTTTATGCTGATATGGTTGAAAGAGGAGTGATTCGTAAGCGCCCAGCTGAAGATGTGTCTTGTGATCGTCTAACGAAAATACAGAAGACGATGGATGATGGACCATCTGGCGGTTCTCAGTAGACCAGTCTATCTTTAGTAGTGACCTTTGTATCTTTTGTACCTTTTGTAACTTTGACTGAACTGACTTTCGAATTTTGGGTATGTATAGTGTTAGAAACTTTGATATGGAATGTAATTAAGACAATGCTTTTGTTTCAAATCCAATGAAATATGTATCTTGTCTTGAATTCCATATTGTGCCTTATTTTTATTTTGATTATGAATTCAATCCATCCTATATGAATCCCTTGTTGGGTGAATACTTAATACTTTGAAATTGTGAAATTATAGAACCATGCCACCCAAGAAAGCTGTGACTGAGGATGATGCACGTAGGATTATTGCGGAGCAAGTTACCGCATCTATGACTGAATTTATGGCAAGTACTAGAAATGGAGCTGGCAGTAGTGGAGCTGGCGGTAGTGGAGCTGGCGGTAGTGGAGCTGGCGGTAGTGGAGCTAGCGGTAATGGAATTGGTGGTACTAATGTGAATGTGAATGCTAATAATGTGAATGCTAATGCTGGAGGAAATGTAGGAGGACTTGGAACTAATGCACCTGAAGTTGGTGGCTGTACTTATGTGACGTTCATGAAGTGTGAACCTCTACCTTTTAATGGAACTGAAGGTGTTGTAGGATTAAGAAAGTGGATTGAGAAGATTGAGTCGGTGTTTCAGATTAGTAAGTGTAAGGAGGAAGATAAGGTGACTTTTGCTATGGCTACTCTTAAAGGTCGTGTGTTGACTTGCTGGAACGGGAGAATTGCTTTCATGGGTATTGATGCTGCTAATGCTACTCCTTGGGCTGAAATTAAGAAATGGATAACTTTCGAATTCTGTCCCCGTAGTGTGATCATTAGGTTAGAACAAGAGTTGATTCATCTGAGCATGAAGGGTGTGGACATTGATAGATACACAAACCGATTCCATGAGTTGGCCTTGCTGTGTCCTCGATTGGTGGAACCCAAAGAGATCCGAATTGAACAATATATTATAGGGTTGACCAAGAATATCCGAGGGGTTGTGACGTCTTCAAAACCACTGACCATTGATGATGCTGTTCGAATGGCTTACCAACTCATTGGGCAGATAATTCAGGATAGGGAAGATGAAGCACGTACCGGTGAGAAAAGAAAGGGAGATGGCGATCGTGTAGATAGAGGTGATAATAGGAAGAATTTCAATCGCCGTCAGATCAGAGAAAGGGGAATGCAAATGCTCTTACCAACAACACACAACGCAATGATGAAAGATGTCCTAAGTGTGGCAACAAGAGGCATGCTGGCGACTGTTGGAAGTGCCGAAATTACGGAAAGCTTGCACACAAAGTTGAAAGGTGTAAGAAGGAAATCATTTGCTTCAACTGAAACGAAGAGGGTCATAAGAAATCTGATTGCCCTAAGTTGAAAGTGATTGTACCTGGAAGAAACCCCCAGGGTGGTGCTTATCAACTTGGAACAGTCGAGGTGAAGAAAGAGGATCCAAATGTCGTTACTGGTACATTTTTACTCAACAATCATTATGTTGTTGCTTTATTTGATTCGGGTGCTGATAGGAGCTTTGTATCCACTAAATTTAGTGCCCTTATTGACATCGAACCTGTTGAGATAAATACCAGTTACGAGGTGGAATTGGTTGATGGTAAATTAGTGAAAACTAATAAGCTATTAGAAGGATGCTCTCTAAATCTCTTAAACTATTCCTTTCCGATTGATTGAATTAGGTAGTTTTGATATTATTATTGGTATGGATTGGTTGTCGTTGAATAATGCTACTATTTTATGTGGAGAAAAGAAGGTTAAGATTCCTCTTAGGAATAGACGTTAGTAATTAATGGTAATCAAGGTGAATCCCGTTTGAAAATCGTTTCATGTATTAAAGTCCAAAAGTACATCAGGAACGGTTGCGAGTTATTTTTAGCTAAAGTGACCGGGAATGAGTCTAAGGAGAAACGATTGGAAGATGTACCTATTATCAGTGAATTTCCTGAGGTATTTCCTAAAGATTTACCCGGACTTCCACCGATGAGGCAAGATGAGTTTCAAATCGATTTAATTCCTGGTGCTGCACCGGTGGCACTTGCGCCTTACCGATTAGCACCTTCTGAATTAAATGAATTATCTGAACAACTTAAGGAGTTTTCTGATAAAGGTTTTATTCGACCAAGCTCGTCGCCTTGGGGATATTTAGTCTTTTTCGTTAAGAAGAAGGATGGATCTTTCCTTATGTGCATTGATTATAGGGAACTGAATAAGTTGACGATTAAAAATCAATATCCTTTACCAAGGATTGATGATTTGTTTGATCAACTACAAGGATCTAGTGTGTATTCTAAGATAGATTTGCGGTCTGGATATCATCAACTTCGCGTCCGTGAAGAAGATATTCCTATAACTGCATTTAGAACTCGTTATGAACACTATGAATTTCAAGTAATGCCATTTGGGTTAACTAACGCGCCTGCGTTTTTCATGGATCTAATGAATCGAGTGTGCAAACCCTACTTGGACAAATTTGTGATTGTGTTTATTGACGATATTCTAATCTATTCTAAGAATAAAGAGGAACATGGAGAACATTTAAGGATTATATTGAGTTTGTTAAAGGATGAAAGGTTGTATGCTAAGTTTTCGAAATGTGATTTTTGGTTAGATTCTGTGCAATTTCTTGGTCATGTGATTAACAAGGATGGAATTCATGTTGATCCTGCAAAGGTTGAAGCCATTAAGAATTGGTCTGCACCGACAACGCCAACGGAAGTGCGACAGTTCTTAGGATTAGCTGGCTATTATAGGCGATTCATTAAAGAATTTTCTTTAATATCTAAACCCTTGACTAAGCTTACCCAGAAGAATAAACCTTTCATTTGGGGAAGTGAAGAAGATGGAGCATTTCAGATATTAAAGCAAAAATTATGTAGTGCGCCAATTCTATCATTACCCGACGAAAGTAAAGATTTTGTAGTATATTGTGATGCATCTCTTAGAGGTTATGGAGCTGTTTTGATGCAGCGAGAAAAAGTAATAGCTTATGCTTCTAGGCAAGTAAGGAAGATTGAGGATAATTACACTACTCATGATCTTGAGTTAGGAGTTGTAGTCTTTGCTCTTAGGTTGTGGAGACATTATATGTATGGCACCAAGTGTACGGTATTCACCGATCATAAAAGCCTACAGTATATTCTCGATCAAAAGGAATTGAACATGAGGCAACGAAGATGGATAGAACTGTTAAGTGATTATGATTGTGATATAAAATATCACCCAGGAAAAGCCAATGTTGTTGTTGATGCATTAAGTAGAAAAGATAGAGAGCTTATCAGCGTACGTTCTCTAGTCTTGACCGTGCACACTAATTTGCTTGAGCAAGTTAGAAATGCGCAAATAGAAGCCTGTAAGAAAGAAAATTTTGTTAATGAAGGGTTCCGAGGAGAATGAGATCCTTTAGAGGTTAGAGCTGATGGAGTGAAATGCTTAAAAGATCGTATGTGGATACCTAAGTTTGGAGGCTTAAGAGATTTGATTATGTTAAAATCCCATAAATCAAAGTATTCCATTTATCCTGGATCTGATAAAATGTATAATGATTTGAAGAAGTTGTACTGGTGGCCGAATATGAAAGCTGATATTGCAATGTATGTTCTTTAATGCTTGACTTGTGCAAGAGTCAAAGCTGAACATCAAAAGCCATCAGGACTACTTCAACAACCAAAGATTCCTAAATGGAAGTGGGAGCAAATTACGATGGACTTTATTACCAAGCTTCCTAGAACATCATCAGGAAATAACTCGATTTGGGTCATTGTCGACAGACTGACCAAATCAGCACACTTCATTCCGGTTAAAGAGCAGTTCTCACTGGAGAAGCTGACTCGTATTTATCTTGAGAATGTTGTATGCAAGCATGGAGTGCCAGTATCGATCATTTCAGATCGAGATCCTAGATTAGCATCGAATTTTTGGAAATCTCTCCAAAGATCTTTGGGAACGAATCTCGACATGAGCACTGCTTATCACCCCCAGATTGATGGGCAGAGTGAAAGAACGATACAAACACTGGAAGATATGTTGAGAGCTTGTATGATAGATTTTGGTAAGAATTGGGATAAACATTTTCCTTTAGCAGAGTTTTCGTATAACAATAGTTATCATGCTAGTATTAAGGCTGCACCGTTTGAAGTTTTGTATGGTAGGAAGTGTAGATCTCCTGTATGTTGGAGTGAAGTTGGGGATACCCAGCTCACGGGACCGGAATTGATCCCGGAGACTACGGAGATGATAGTTCAGATTAAGAATAGGTTGTTGACTGCCCGTAGTAGACAGAAAGGTTACGCGGATGTGCGGTGGAAACCGATGGAGTTTGAAGTGGGTGACCGAGTAATGTTGAAAATATCGCCATGGAAAGGAGTTATAAGATTTGGAAAGCGAGGGAAATTGAATCCCCGCTATATTGGACCCTTTAAGATTTTATCTAGAGTAGGTCGGTGGCTTACAAACTAGAGTTACCCCAAGAACTTCATGGTGTTCACAACACATTCCATGTATCTAATCTGAAGAAATGTTTAGCAGTGAGTGATGAGAAAATTTCGTTGGATAAGGTTCGAATAGATGAGAAGTTGCATTTTATCGAAGAACCCGTAGAGGTTATGGATTGTGAGGTAAAGCAACTAAAACAAAGTCGGATACCTATTGTCAAGATCCGATGGAATTCAAAGCATGGACCGGAATCTACTTGGGAACGAGAGGATGAAATGTGGAAGAAATATCCGCACCTCGTTGATTTCAATAAGAAACGGACATCAAAATGAAATGGATCACGAGGACGTTGATTCCTTTTAGGAGGAAAAGCTGTGACAATCTAACATTTTCAGATAGTAAATTATTTTCTCCTATAATATTATGAAACTTATTTTTGTGTTGGTTGATGAACTCACAATTTATGGATTTAAATTTGGGCTTACATGCATAATTTAACGTCCTTTACGACTAAACCGGAAACCTTAGGATTACGTATTTACGTTTTTGAACTCTGTTTTTGATGAGACGGTTTTTATTAGATTCATTTTGTGTCGTTGATTCATAATTTATAAAAACGTTTTTCGTAAAACGACCTAAGGGCACGCAAATCAAAGAAACTAGAATCGAGGAATACCCGTAAATTAGTATAATGAGACAAGTATACACTTGTCCCACCCCACTATATGGGACGGCCAAAACAAGGACACCACACCATGATGTGGCAAACTTGTAGCTTACAAGTTAACACATGTTAACTTAACTAGCTAAGTTAGCTAACAAAACCACAAAACCATTTCATTCAAACCATTAACACACTTATCTCATGCAAACCACCCTCAAACTCTCTCACCCCCTCACCCTTGCCGTCCCAAATCATCATCAAACCCCCCCCCCCCATTTGATCAATTTTAGCCATAAACTTTGTGTTATCTACACATATGATGAAGAACCCTTGAAGCCTTGTTGATTGGTGATCATTATAACATCAGAGGAGGTGATTTGCTTGTGTCCTAGGGCTGATTTCTCAACAAATATTCTTGGTGAAAGGTGATCTTGAAGATAAATTTGGTGTACCTCAAGGTGTTGTCCTCAAAAGACAAGATATAGTCTTGGTCGGTAAACAAGATCATTCTTCCCATTTTCATTGTTATTTGTAAATGTAAAATGTATTTTCTTTCCAATTGTATATGTATATGATTATATATGATGATAAAAATGTTGTGTGGGGATCAAGTGTTGATAAACATGGGTAAAAAGATGGAAAACCATATGTAAAAAGGTTAAAATCTTGCTTAATAAGTTAGTTGTATAAAAACAGTAAGCAACCATATGTTAAACTGATAAAATGGCAAAGTGGAGTCAATATACAGTAAGTATTAGGTCTTGTACACATCTGAGAGTTGGCCATGCAATGGAATCATTATAATGACTGAGATATGATCAAAACAAAATTGATGTATCAATCTGAATAGTCTGTTTTGTGAGGACTGTTAGGGATACTTAGACTTGGATTGAGCAGTAGCTAAAACTAAGTTATTTGTAACACATAATATGAAGTTTATTTCATCCAAAAATGAGCTTCTATCTCCTTGTATAACTCAAGATATGATAAAAATGGTGAAAGTTAAACTAAAAATCAGATTTTATGAAATTAAAGTATAATAGTATTATAATAGCACCCAAATAAATATAGTATAAAATATAAATTAAAACCCACTAACTTATATATTACATTTATATAAGTATGTACAAAAATAAATAAATGTGACATTTTATAAAAATGGAAATTTGATAAGTTTTATAAGTTATAAAACTATAAACATGATTTTTACGTCTTTTCGGCTAAAACCGTAAAATTAACATTTTCGTCAATAAAAACTTAGATGGTCGGACCCGTCTAATGTAAACTTTTTATAACTCATATAATGATATATAAGTACATATTACAAGTAAAAACCGATAAAACCCGAGCTTTATAACATACGGACATTAACGGGCAAAATTAGCCTTATTAGACTATTAACCCAACTAATTTGGCTAAACACTTATGAACTTACTTATTGGGATTAACCCACTTGGGCCTAACATGTAAGTATAATACTGATATTAAAAGTATAAAATGAACTAATATGATGTAATGGGCTTATAATGGGCTTAATGGGCCTTGATAAGTAAATAAGATGAACTAGTGAAACTAATATAAAAGTTACCTACACATATAACACTAAAATGAGTAAATGAGAATGTACAATCTCACTTGATCATTATCATATTTATAAAGTCATCATATGTATACATAATTGTTATTTTTATAAAGTCATTGGACAAAATTCTAAGACCGAGTATTATTTATATAGGTTTCCGTGATCGAAGCACGCCCGTAGCCGATAATCCGCTTTTCATTATCAACGTCAGTTCATAGCCTCGCACTCTTTTAAATGTTTTATAAAATGATTTGTAAACCCGCGAGGGAGATAACATGCTAGTATTTTATAAAAATAGAACACAAGTAGTCCCGATGGTATGCTTAATGATATGGACCCGAATGATGCTATGACCTAATAAAAGAGATAAAAAAAGATTATTAGTAGTTAGGTTATGTCACCTAAAGTCCCATTAGCATGAATTGTGAACTATCGGGATTTGGTAGACACTTATGCATATGATAGTACTATTTGGGGACGATCACCCCAGTTCACGCCTTGACGGTTGATCCCCGTCGTACCACATTGAATGGTAAGCGAATTTATGTATGAGAAGATTTACATAGCGTGATTTTTGTGACGACACGCTAACTTAGATGAGCAAATTGTTTGTCGGGTTCGCGGCCCGTTGTTTATGATAGTAAGGTAACAATGTCATGCGGCTAATAATAATCCAAATGAATCCAATACAATTCAATAATGATGCAAATAACGATAATAATATTACCTATAATGGTAATATTGAGGCTACGGTCTCATGGACGGTTTAAGATGTATGCTTTGCTATTTATATTGCCTAACTAGCAATACGAGGACTTACTTCTGATATTATACTTGCGTTCTGATTTCAATGATTTTTTTACATAACGGTTTTATTAAACTCTATGAATTCACTCGGCATTCGCTAATATGATTTTTGCATGTTTTTATCTCAGGTGCTTGAAGGTAATTCGGATGGAGATCGACTCTGATGGCCCACATAATAATAAAAATGTTCATTCGATCTATGTTTTGTAAACTTAATGACCTGTATAATTTGGGACCTGTTGTACACTTGAAACTTTTATTTCGAATGAATGTATGTTAAACCTTGTACAACCATTTTTATGTGTTGTCTATGATTGGAGTTATTGTGCTATCCCGTAACACTCTAAAGACTCTTCCGCTGTACCGATATGAAATTTGAGAGTGTTACAAAAGGAAAGTTTATCGCTGATGATAAACTTATCCTCACAAACGAGAAATTAAGTTTTCTCGGACACGATCTTACACTAAAACCATTCAAAGGTTTTAAGCTTATGTACATGGCTCATCGTTAAATGTCAGACGATAACCCGCGCTTCAAAGAAAGGAAAGTTTATCGCCGATGATAAACTTATCCTCACTAACGAGAAATTAAGTTTTCTCAGACACAAACTTACATTGAAACTATTCAAAGATTCTTAAGATCGTGTATTATGGCTCATCGTTAAATGTCAGATGATGACCCGCTCTTCAAATAAAGGAAAGTTTATCGCCGATGATAAACTTATCCTCACAAACGAGAAATTAAATTTTCTTGGACACGAGCTTATATTAAAACTATTCAAAGGTTTTAAGCTCGTGTACATGGCTCCTCGTTATATGACAGTTGATGACTCGGATTTCAAAGAAAGGGAAGTTCATCTATGCAACGATAACTTACCCTCAAAACGAGAAATTAAGTTTTCTTGGACACGAGCTTATCCTAAAACCATTCAAAGGTTTTAAGCTCGTGCAAATGGCTCATCGTTAAATATTAGACGATGACCCGATCTTCAAATAAAGGAAAGTTTATCGCCGATGATAAACTTATCCTCACAACGAGAAATTAATTTTTCTCGGGAATGAGCTTATATAAAAAACATTCGAATTTTTTTAAGCTCATGCACAACGGCTTGCAATCACATGACAGAGTGTAACCCGCGCTTCAAAGAAAGGAAAGTTTATCGCCGATGATAAACTTATCCTCATTAACGAGAAATTAAATTTTCTCGGACACGAGCTTACATTAAAACTATTCAAAGGTTTTTAAGCTCGTGTAAATGGTGTATAATTATATTTCAGATTATGCCCCGAACTTCAAACAAAGGAAATGTTATCTCCGATGATAACTAATCCTAACAATGAGAAATTAATTTTTCTCATGCATGAGCTAATATTAAAAACATTCGAAGTTTTTTAAGCTCATGCACAATGACTTACAGTTAAATATCAGACTGTAACTCGGACCTTATATTAAGGAAACATTATCTTTAATGATAACTTATCCTCGAAATGGGAAATTAAATTTTCTCGGTCATGAGCTTGTATTAAAACATTCCAAGTTTTAAGCTCAGAAAGGAAAGTGTATCTTTTAAATAAGAGAACTTTTCCTCATAACGAGAAATTCATCTTTGTCGGTCATGAGCTTTCTGTTAAAACATTCAAAAGTTTTCAAGCTCATGAAAAGGATTTCTAAGTAAATATCAGCTTAGGACTCGTTCTTCGGTTAAAAGGAAAGTTTATCGTCGATGATAACTTATCCTTAACAACGGGAAGTTTACAACTTCTCGGACTTGAGTTCGTGTCGTAAGATATTCAAAATCTTAAGCTCAAGCAATTGGTTTCAAAACGTTGAACACAATTTTTCAAGAATTTTTCAAAGGTTTTTCTAAATCTTTCAAAATTGTGTGTTCAAGAATGTTTTGATAAAAAGAGCATGTCTTCTGGAATCGATAATATTTACGATCCTAGAAATGTCATTCAATAATGACACCGGGTTATAAATAAAGTCCGAACAGAATTTCAAATGTTTTAAAACATGCTCAATTATGGATTGCTATTATTTTAGATAGTAACCCGCTTTTCATATTCAAGTCAAGCATTTCACCGGAAAGCTTTGACTCAACAACGGGAATTAATTTTCTCGGGCATGGTTTATAACCATGTAAGGGATTATGTTTATGAAATAACACAATATAACACGAATATATGTACGTGTCAGTGCATTTATTTGTTAAAACGAAAGAAATCTTGTTTTTATGAAGTTATCATCTCCAGAATCCGCAGCAATTTACAATTGATATCTACATATTCGACGACGCGACTACTCAAAAGACGACTACAACTCTTTCAATAGAACACGGGTCAACAATTAAGGGGGAGAAATTGTCCAGCATTCAGAATCTTTGATGCTAAAAGTGCCAAAGTCACTAATTGGTGTCAAGACAACGATATTAATCATACACATGGTGTCAAGAGATAACTTCAGACGTAACGAGGCGACCAACATTCGTGAATAAGAATCATGTGATTCTATCATATGATGTTCTCCATCATTTGGGTCCAACCTCGTAAATTGCTAATCTTGTGAATACATTATCATATATAATCTTTGCACGTGATAAATACCTTACACTTGTGTTTAAAAGGTATTTTATTTACGTTTCAAGTACACCCTCATTAATTTGAGGGGGAGCTTGTGTAAATCATGTAGATAATTGGATTTGCATTTTTCTTCCCAAAATTTTTAAAAATGCTATTAAATCAATTGATATTAAAAACATCGATTGGGTCAATATTTTTAATATGGGGGATAAAATGTGATTTAATATGGGAAATGATTAATCACAAATGGTTTGACTTAACGTGATAGCTCATCCTAACATGTGCCAAATTTTTTCGAATATCGTGGCATATGCTAAGGGGGATCAAAATGGATTTGCACATCAAAATGGTTTTCATGGTGATTTATACTTACCCACAACCCATTTATTTCACGACGATGAAGATTGTGGTGACATAAGGATGGTAGGATAGGTTAAGTCCAATGATTCTTCCAAAACCGGAGGAATCTTCCCAAGGACATTTCATAGCTAGAAATAGTAGTCCTTAGGAAAGATGGAGAAAGTTTGTGAACATAGCTGAATGCCGACCAAGTACTTAAGTTAGCACTGGAACAATCACAACAAGGTGATAATTATGACGTATTGGTAAGCATTGTAGGGGTTGAAGAATGGAAAAGAATTGAAAAGATAAAGGGTGTAAAGAAAGAAGCCCTCGTTACAACCTTAGGCAGAAATCGGGCCAACTCATTAGCTATTGAGATCATTTTAATGATGCTCGATATTGAAGATAAGACATCATGGACCCAGTGATGCAAAGCACAACCCATCCAAGCGAACTCAGATATCTCTCAAAAGATATTTGTTTTAATCACACGAAGACAAGGCATTATCTATCGACTTATTCACTCCGAATAAATTGGTATTGAAATGGTGGCACCCCTCTCCAGCCTCCGATCACTAAAATCCATGCACGATCAAGTCTAGAGACATTTGAGATCATAAAATATCTTATTAGGACACACTTTCATAATTCCTTACTTCTTCACACACTGTGAAAAGTAAGAAAGATCTTAAGAGTCCTACGCAAAATCTTTATGATTTTTCCTGAACATCCGAGTAATACGAAAGTATTTACAATGAAGATGGAAATCCTTCTTGAGCGAACATCAAAGAGGTTATGGTAGGTGACTTGTGCGATTCTTTATGAATCAAACTTGTGATAACTGGAACGCAACAGTGGTTTAATTCTTAACTGAATTTAAACACGTTCCAGACCTCTACTCAATATCTAAGTGATATTGCCAGAACACTCAGAGTGACACTCTATAGTGTTAACAGTGATGAGTGGAAATCCTTCTAGTGTTAACATCAAACAGCACTTGGTAGGTAACTTGCAAGATTCTATATGAATCAAGCTCGTGACAACTGGAAAGCAAAGATGGTGTGATTCTTTAATAAATCAAACTTGTTCCAAGAATCGGATTTGACGGCTTTAAATCACACGAATATTATTATCCAAATGATTCACTCTTTACGTTCGTAGTCAGCTTTGGACGGTCGAGTAAAGAGAACGGGTTTACCTACGAAATCTTGTAAAGGAGGTTATTAATTGAAACTACCTACCACAAGTATGATATTTAATATCGTCCAACGGTCTTCACCGACCGGAGGTAAAATGCTACCGAATTAGAATGAAATGTTCAAGGCCATTTCATCCGTGTATATGTTTTGTTGTTAACTGTCTTATGCAGCGTAACAAGAAGGTGGCATTGCGGTATATAATTCAGAAGAAGTCGTCAACACATGCTTATATTGTATGCACTTAATACTTCAACAAATTCAAGAAAGCCTAAAAGTCAAGTCTTCCGTTGTATCAAACTCTGAAGCTTTCAAGAATTTATAAAGTATAAGTATGTGGGACATGAAGTCACGAGGAGGCAAATTTCACAAGTGATGAATGCACAAGGTCAAGGCAAGTAAACATGCTCATGCCTAAAGTCAAAGATCTCATCATCCTATTCACAAGAACAAGATCGAAGACTCAAGCATAGTATGCTAGGTTTAAGATTTTGTAAAATGGTGTGACCTCCCTTAGGGGGAGATTGTTGGAAATACGTTTTCCCAAAGAAAGTCTCGGTCACATCATTGTTAGTATAGATCACGAGCAATAGACTATTTAGGACATTGGAACTTGGAGTGACCTCCCTTAGGGGGAGATTGTTGGAAATATGTTTTTACGTATTTAGAAAGGATCGGTCACTTCAACTAGATATACGTAGTATGGGCTCGTGATCCAATATGTAAACAATATAGCCCATCAAGCCCACATGTAGGGTGGGCTATATATACCCCCTCCTAGCATGTTAGGAGGGGTTGGTCATTAGTTGTTGATTCACATTTCACTCAATACATATTTCTTTCTCTAATCCTCTCCTTTCTCTCTCTACTTTCTCTCTCTAGTTCTATATCTCCCTCTCTCTTTTAGATCAATCAAACACTTGTAAAATCCTAAGAAACTAAGGACCTACAATACTTACCGCGATTCATGTTTTTTTCCTAAAATAGTGATTTTTACTCTTCATCATCTGGCCTTCCAATGATGATGTTGTATATGAATAAGATCGTACTATCATGAAGTTCATTCGTGTTGTTGACGAGTGATTTTCATCTCCGACTGTTACTTGCAGGTTTATTTGTCCCACTGGCCACATGGTTTCACCGTTAAATCCTATCAAAGAGGTTGTATCTGGGGTCATATTCTTTTTTATTTTTGGCCGAAGGTGATTGAAGCAGTGTTCATACATTATTTCGGAGCCTAATCCTCCATCTATGTATATTATGTGCACTTGGTGTCCTTCTATTTATGCTTCGATTATCATTGGCTCTTCTCCTGCTTCTGATTTACCCATTGGTGGGAAAAAAATTTCGGGCTAGGTGAGAGGCTTTTTGTTTTTGTTTGTGTTTCGATTTCATCGTTTGACCGTATCATGAAAACAGTCATGGGAATACTTTCATCAGTTTGACTTATTTCTTTTTCTCTCCCCACCCATGACAACGGTCTTTTGCTTCTGGCTAACTCATTAATCGTTGTTTTTAGGTGTGTACATTCGTCGGTGATGTGCCCGATTCGTTATGGAACTCACAAAACCTGTTTCCCTTTCTTTCTTCTAATGGAGTAGTCATGAGGGAGGCATTTTGAGTCTCTTCCTCTCTAGGTGAAAAATTTATGTAGGCGTTCTTAAGAATGTGAGTCGGCTTACTTTATGGTGCAACTTTTTATGCCCTCGGAGGCCAGTCTTCTGGTTGGGCCATCGCCCTTGGTTTTCCTTTCTTTTTAGGTTTGGTTCCATTTGGCGTTTTTCAGCTACTACTGCTTCTCCTCTCAGAAAGTCTTCTGTTATTTTTATTGTATCGCTCATTGTTTTGGGGTTGTAGTCGATTAATCGTTTGATCAAATCTTGGTGTTTTATCCCGTCCATGAACCTAGAAATTAATATGACATCCGGGATAGGTTCAACGTTTTCGTTCCTTCTTCTGAACCATTCCACGAAGTCCTCTATTGGCTCTTTTCCTTTTCGCCTTACGTGATGGTACTTTGAGTTGCCTTTGGTGTCATTTCAGAAGCTGGCTAAGAATTTGGTTCTTAGCTCTTCGTAATTGTCCATCGTTTCATGTGGGCGGTTTTCGAACCACAACCTAGTAATAAGTGTGTAAACACTTATCCTTTTACCACTTATTTCCAATAATAACAAGACCAAAACGTGTGATTTATGTCGTAAAAGTCGGAATTATGTGTGGTTTGTGTTTTTATTGTGTTTTAGGACCAAAAGATGAAAAAGGAAGACAACACGGGTTTTCACGGGCTTTTAACGAAGAAAACGGGAAAAGACGAAGTCAAAAGATCAAGAGTGCAAAAAGAACGGAAGTCCAAGACCTATTCTGAAGATTTATCGAAGAAAAAGTCTAAAGACGGAAGTTTAATGAAGTCGAAGAACTTAAGTCTAATAGAAGAAGAAAATTAAAAGACAAGTTCAAATCCCGAGACGACATCGAGAAAAGACAAAGAATTAAAATCGAGTCGAGAAGACGTGAAGAAAGAAAGAAAGAAGATGCAACACATGCACTCCTTCCACCTTCCCTATAAATACCCTCCTAATACACATTAGGAGGGAGTTAGTCTTTAATTTTTAGTTTTGTTTTTCATTTTGCACTTTTCTTTCTAGTTTTAGAGAGAGAAAGTTCTAAACTTTCTCTTACTAAGTTTCATCTTTTCTTTTAATCTTTCAAGATTAAACATTTGTGTATTGCTTATTTTCATTAATCAAGTTAAGTTTAAGCTTTTAATCTTTCATCTCATTCTACCTTTCTTTGATTTTTAGATTAATTTTGGTGCGAATTTCATATGATCCGTGTTGTTCTTAATGATTTCGTGCTTAAAAAGTTAATCTTTTGATCATTACATAAGTTTTCATTTGATTAAGCTTTAAGATTCTTATGCTTATTGGCTTATTTACATGATTAGCTTATTTACTTTTTAAATGTTTTCTTAAAAAGTTCATATTTTTATTGTTTGATTTTAAAGTTTGCTCATTTTAAGTTGGATAAGTTGTGATTAGTGCTTATTTGATCTATTTCTTTATTGATTCGTTTAGTTTTGGGTATTAGCTTATTCAACTTAGCTTATTACCTAGCTTATAACCGAATCCCACATATATCGGAAAGGGTCTAAACCCCTTTCCGATCTGCGTATTCCGACCAAGCTTCCTCATCCCTCTTTCCGATTGTCAAATCGGAAAAGGGATTCTGGCCATTCCGATCTGCACCTCTAATATTCCGATCCATCTGATCGGATTAGGGTTTTGGGTATATTCCGATTGGGTCTTTCTTGCTTAGTATTCCGATTGGGTCTTTCTGCATATTCCGATCTAGAGGATTAGTGACATTCCGATTTGGTTCCTGTTTCACACATTCCGATTAGGACCAGTTTTGGGTTATTCCGATTGTAGTGTTGTCGATATTCCGATTTGGACTTTTGTTGACATTCTGATCAAAGGATCGGAATACATTCCGATTGCTTATTGTTTGGTTTATTCCGATCAGTCATTTCAAACATTCCGATCACCAAATCGGAATACATTTCGATCTGGACCAGTTTGCCCACATTCCGATTGCACAATATTCCGACTAATATTCCGATTAGACTCCAATTTGGCAATTTTACGAAGGTTTAGTTTCTTGTTTGTGCAAGGTTTCCAAGTGTTAATTTTATCTAGTGTTCAAGTATTTTCCTAATCTTGTCTTTAAGTTTTTCAAGCATTAAATTTTAACTCGTCATTTTAGTATCAATCTTTATATTTCTACTTTACTCAACGACATTTTACTTATTTGCTATTAGTTTAAAATTAGATAAATCAACCAAACCATTCTCTTGTTCACCAAAAGACGATTGAGTCACACTTTAGACCGGTATTCAATTCGAAAAGACTTGGGACTACGAATTTTGATACTTGGTTGCAAAACCGAGTATTAAATGGCGCCGCTGCCGGCTCTTTTCGTTAAGATTAAAGGTTTTTAGTGAGAGACGCATTGAATTTTGGGATCCGTTCTTTGAACGTTATTTTCCTTGCTTCAAAAATTTTCAAAAACCCTAAAAAATATAAAACTCTTCAAAAATACAAAAACATTAAAAAACCATAAAAAGAAATTCTTTTCCAAAAGGTTTTGCACCAAAAAGAGTATATAGATATTCTCTCTGTGTATATTTTTCTTCTGCAGGTGTATGCGTACTAGATCTTCGAACTATTCTGAGCCCGAGACTCGTGAAGATTTAGATATGGCTGGTGTTAATAACAACAATAATAACCCACCTCTACCCAATTTGAATATCAATAACAACAACAACAACAACAACAATGTCCCCCTACCTGATTTACGAACAATGGAGGAATTGTGTCAACCCACCATGAACGAACGCGGAGGCCCGATTGCGCCGATGCATGTCACGGCTCAGGAGTTTTCGTTGAAGCATCATATGATCCAACAAGTGCAAACGAACCCATTTCGCGGAATTCCGGATGATGATGCCAACAAACACCTCGACAAATTCATTACCATCACCCAAAGCATGAAGTGCCCCGGTGTTTCTATGGATGACCTTCGCCTTCAACTTTTTCCCCACTCACTTTCTCACCATGCCGAAAAATGGTTTGACCGTCTTCCTAAGATTTCTATTCATACGTGGAATGATATGACTCAACGCTTTTTGTCGCGCTACTTCCCACCATCCATGGTCACAAGCCTTCGCAACCAAATCAGTGGATTCATGCAAGACAATGATGAATCTCTCTTAGATGCTTGGGAACGATACAATGATTTGATCGACCGCTGTCCAAATCACAATATGCTCCCCGTCACTCTCATTGATACCTTCTACAATGGTCTCACTTTTCGTGATCGTGACACGATCAATGCCTCCGCCGGTGGTACTTTTATGAAAAGGAGACCGGAGGAGTGTAGAGAGTTGATTGAAAACATGACTACTCACCACAAGAATTGGGATTCATCCGCATCCTCAAGATCTAACTCGAGAGTCAATGTTTCTTCTACTACTTCCAATCCCGAGATGACTGAAATTTCTCGACAACTCGCTGAGATGAACAAGAATTTCATGGCCATGGCCACAAACCACTTTCAACAAGCCAAAGCCGTTGCTATTTCTTGTGACACATGTGGTGGTCCTCATTCTTACAATGATTGTCCTTCTACCCAAGGCAATTTTTCTGAAAACGTTAACGCAGCATACGGTACTTATCCCACGGGAGGCTATCAAGCTCGTCCTCAAGGAGACCGTAGCTTGCTAAGTTATCGTTCAAACAACTATCTTGCTCCACCCGGTTTCCCTCCTCAAAACCAAAACCAACAACAAAGTTATAACCGAAACAACCAATCTCAACCTCGTGCTACCAATCAATATCAATCCCAAAGAAACACATACCCACCTCAAGGAAATTCTCAAGCTTACCAAGCCCCACCTCTCAATCAATCGATGGCAGTGAATCAAGACGTCGAGACGTTCATGAAGACTAATCGGGAGCTAGTGACGAATCTTCAGAGTCAAGTCATTAACTTGAAGGGCGAAATGGCGAAACAAGGGAGCGATATTCGAGCCGAGCTTAGGAATGACATGGCAAAACAAAGCAATGAAATTCATGCAGACATCAGAGATTCTTTCAGCACTCAAGCGCTTAACATTCGTGATATGATTGGTTCGCTCATCCAAGGTAATCAACCCTCTTCTTTGGGTACTCTTTCGAGTAACACCGTTGCGAACCCAAGAGGGGAGATGAAAGCAATCACCACTCGTAGTGGAAAAGGTTATACGGAACCCGAGCTTCCTACACCTCCACCCGTGATTGTGAACAAGGAAAAAGAGCAACCTTCCTCACCTCCTTCACCTTCTATCCCCATTTCCCCACCACCCGTGGTTGTGAGTGATCCTACTCCCCTAAAGCCTTCTTCTTCATCTAATATACCTTATCCTTCAAGGTTGAGAAAAGAGAAGCAAAAGAGCAAGGATGATATTCAAGTTTCAAACTTTCTTAAAATGTTTAAACAATTGAATTTTAACATCTCCTTTGCCGAGGCTCTCGCTCACATGCCCAAATACGCGAAAATGTTTAAAGATCTTCTAAGTGACAAGGAGAAGCTTCTTGACATTGCTCAGACCCAACTTAATGAGAACTGCTCCGCAGTGCTCTTAAGGAAATTGCCCACCAAACTTGGTGATCCGGGTCGCTTCTTGATTCCTTGCAACTTCCCGGGAGTAGAGAATTGCATGGCCCTAGCCGATCTAGGTACCAGTATAAACTTAATGCCTTTAAGTGTTTGGAAGCAATTATCTCTCCCCGAGCTAGTCCCCACCAAAATGACTTTGGAATTAGCTAACTCTACAGTTGCTTATCTAGTGGGGATAGCCGAAGATGTCTTTGTTGGAGTTGACAAATTCACCTTCCCGACGGATTTTGTTGTCGTTGATTACGAGATGGACCCCCGTGTTCCATTAATCGTTGGACGTCCCTTCCTGAGGACCGGTCGCACTCTCATTGATGTAGCCACAGGCGAAATAATCATGAGAGTTGGTGACGATAAAATTGTCTTCAACATGGGTAAGATTTCTAAGCAACCTTATTCATATGAGAGTGTTAATGCTATTGATGTTCTCGATGAGGCTTGTGAAGAACATTTTCATGATGCTTGCAAAAGTACTCTCTCTTCTCTACCCAATGTTGAGACTGTTGCCTCAATTGCTCCGGCATTGACTCCTTTTGAAGAAAGTGACTTGGATAATTTCGAAGCTAGCTTGGGTCCTCTCGATATTAAGTATGATAATTCGTCCACCGATTGGGATGACGACATTCGTACTATTGAGAGACTTCTCAATGAGGACCCGTTTTCTCCTCCTTCTCCTAAAGAGGTGACTAATGATGATCCATCGTTAGTTTCACCATCTATTGAGGATCCTCCCACTCTTGAGCTTAAGGACCTACCTCCTCATCTTGAGTACGTTTTCCTTGAAGACAACGAGAAGTTATCGGTCATCATCGCGAAGGACCTGAAAGAAGAAGAAAAATCCCGACTCATCGCCGTGTTGAAGAAGCATAAAAGAGCTATCGCTTGGAAAATCTCCGACATTCGTGGAATTGATCCTCACTTTTGCACACATAAAATTCTCATGGAGGACGACTTTAAGCCCACTATTCAAGGCCAACGAAGGGTGAATCCTAAAATCCATGAAGTCATCAAAAAAGAGGTTATCAAATTTCTTGATGCGGGTATGATTTACCCTATTTCGGATTCACCATGGGTTAGTCCAGTCCATTGTGTGCCTAAGAAAGGCGGAATTACCGTTGTGCCCAATGCAAACAACGAGTTGATTCCTACCCGTCTCGTTACTGGGTGGAGAGTTTGTATAGACTACCGCAAACTTAATGATGCCATGAGAAAGGATCATTTCCCTCTACCTTTTATGGACCAAATGCTTGAACGTTTAGCGGGTAATGAATATTACTGCTTTCTTGATGGTTTCTCGGGTTATTTCCAAATACCCATCGATCCCCAAGATCAAGAGAAGACAACATTCACTTGTCCCTATGGCACATTTGCTTACAAAAGAATGCCTTTTGGCTTATGCAATGCCCCCGGGACTTTCCAAAGGTGCATGTTGGCTATCTTCCATGACATGGTTGAGCAAACCATGGAAGTCTTCATGGTCGATTTCTCGGTCTTCGGGGATTCCTTCTCTTCTTGCCTTGCCAATTTGGAACGTATGCTTAAGCGGTGCAAAGACACTCGCCTTGTTCTGAATTGGGAAAAATGCCATTTTATGGTAAAAGAAGGCATTGTGCTAGGACACAAAATCTCTAAAGCCGGTCTCGAAGTCGACCGTGCTAAAGTAGATGTCATAGCCAAATTACCTCCACCTTCAACCGTGAAGGGTGTGAGAAGTTTTCTGGGTCATGCGGGCTTCTATCGTCGATTCATTCAGGATTTCTCTAAAATCGCTCGCCCGATGACCCACCTCTTGGAAAAATATACTCCTTTTATCTTTTCTAAAGAGTGTACCGAAGCCTTCAATCTTCTTAAGGATAATCTAACTAAGGCACCGGTCTTGGTTACCCCTAATTGGGAGTGCCTTTTGAATTGATGTGCGATGCTAGCGACTTTGCTATTAGAGCGGTTTTGGGCCAAAGAGTGAATAAACACTTCCAACCAATCCACTATGCTAGCAAAACAATGACGGGGGCTCAATTGCATTACACGACAACCGAAAAAGAGCTTTTAGCTGTTGTCTATGCTTTTGAAAAATTTCGCCCCTATCTTGTTTTATCCCCCACCATCGTATACACGGACCATTCCGCGTTGAAGTACTTGATGACTAAGCATGATTCTAATCCAAGACTTCTTCGCTGGGTTTTACTCCTTCAAGAATTCAACATTGAAATTCGTGACAAGAAGGGTGCCGAAAACCTAGCCGCGGATCATCTGAGTCGACTTGAGGATCCATATCAAGGGGATCATCCAAACAAAGAGATCAATGACTCTTTCCCCCTTGAGACCTTAATGTATATAAATCTCAATCTTGATGACACCCCATGGTTTGCGGACATTGCAAACTACTTAGCGGTTGGTATTCTCATCAAAGGGTTAACATCCCAACAAAAGAAGAAGTTCTTGAATGATGTTAAGACTTACTTTTGGGATGACCCTTATCTATTCAAACAATGTGCTGATCTGATCATTCGTCGTTGTGTTGATGGACCGGCAGCTTTGCAAATCCTTGATGCTTGCCATAGAGGACCCACCGGTGGTCACTTTGGTCCCAACTACACCGCGAAGAAAGTGTTTGACGCTGGATTCTATTGGCCCACCATTTATCGTGATGCTCACGAAATGGTTAAGCATTGTGATGCTTGCCAACGCCAAGGCAAGATCACACATAAAGATGAGATGCCTCAAAATTTCATACAGGAATGTGAAATCTTTGACGTATGGGGCATCGACTTTATGGGGCCATTTCCATCCTCCAAAGGGAACAAGTACATCCTCGTCGCAGTTGACTACGTTTCTAAATGGGTTGAAGCTAAGGCTCTCCCAACGAACGATGCGAGGGTGGTTGTGAACTTTTTGAAGCAGCTTTTCGCTCGATTCGGCGTTCCTCGTGCTATCATTAGTGACCGCGGGACTCATTTTTGCAATGATCAATTTGCAAGAGTCATGGCTAAGTATGGTGTCAATCACCGTCTTTCCACCGCCTATCATCCACAAACCAATGGGCAAGCCGAGATATCCAACCGTGGATTGAAGCAAATTTTGGAGCGTACTGTGAGAGAGCATCGCGCCGCGTGGGCCGATAAGTTAGATGATGCTCTGTGGGCTTTCCGTACTGCTTATAAGACCCCGATCGGTTGTACGCCTTATCGTCTTGTGTACGGGAAAGCATGCCACCTTCCCATCGAGCTGGAACATAAGGCGCACTGGGCCTTGAAGTGGGCTAACTTCGACATCAACAAAGCCGGTGATCATCGCAAGATTCAACTCAACGAGCTCAACGAACTGAGGAATGAAGCTTACGAGAACTCACTGATCTACAAGGAGAAGACGAAGAACATTCATGACGCAAAAATCAAGAACCGAGAGTTCCACGTTGGTGATCAAGTCTTACTTTTCAACTATCGGTTGAAGATCTTCTCTAGAAAGTTGAAGAGCTGCTGGTCTGGTCCATTCACCGTCGCCAAAGTCTTTCCTTATGGGACCATTGCGCTTTCTCAGCCGAATGGGCCCAATTTCAAGGTGAATGGCCAGTGTCTGAAGCTGTACTTTGGTGAGGACATCTCCCATGAGATGATTCCATCCCTCACCACGTTCCCCATGAACTAAATTGGGTCGAGTCAGGCTCGTGACTCGGTGAACAAAAACAAGCGCTTCTCGGGAGGCAACCCGTGATCTATCCTTTACTGCTTTCATAATAAGTGTAGGGGAGCCCCGTATGTGTTTGTTGTCTTGTTTCTTGTGTTGTGCAGGGATTAACGCTTCAAAGATCCACCTTGATGACTTTTGACGAACCGTGATACTGTGTTCCCATCTTCCCGGTTCTATCCTAAACTCTTGTGATTCAATATTTCATATTTTATATGTTCACATTGAATTCACTTTAGTTGTCCTTTCCTTAGCAAGATTTAAACAAAGTGCACAATGTCCTAAGTGTAGGGGAGTTTACTCCCACATGCTTAAACATTGAGGACAATGTTTATCTCAAGTGTAGGGGGGACTTCTATCGAAGTAAGTGGTCTTTTCCATGAATTTGCCCTCATTTTAACCGGAAAACTTGATTTTTCGACATTTTTCAAAATTTTTAATCTATTTTGGCCTAGTTGTATAGTTGTATTTTCCTTTGTTATGTTTATTTTCTTTCCATTGCTAGAATAAAGTTTCAATAAAGTGGTTTTAAATTTTTCTTAGTCATGAATATTTTGACTCAACCCGAGTTTACTTACCTAAGTTTACTCTAGCTAGTATCCTTAACGTGTTTAAGTCAAGTTTTGCTAGGCTTTTATATAGGGAGCTATAAAACGCGAAAGTCTTAACTCTCACGGGTTAAGAACAAGAACTTTTCGCAAGTTCCTATAATTGATCCTATAGAGTTGTTTATCAAGGGAACTTTAAAATGCGAATTCTAAACTTGAAAAAGTCTAAGAGTTTGCAAGATCCTATAGATGACTCGAAAACCCAAAACTCTGATTTAATAGGCTAAGCATCCACGAGTATCATTCCTTGAGATTTTAAACTGTGGAGGACGAGAGATGATAGAGTCAATTATAAGTTCGGTATTCTTTCGTGAATTTATGTGAGTTAATTATAAGCCTATTCTCCCTTCGCTTGTTAATAAATTTATATGCAATAAATAAGGTTGTACGATTTAAAAGGTTACTTAGCTTCTAGCCCAAGATCGTTTAAAAGTTGCTCGGTACGGATTAGAGTTCATAGCCAAGGCATAACTTATTGAAGCGGGATGCGAAGATTAGCGAGTCCGAAAAGGCCCTAACAAGGCATGAGGGCTACATTTTGTTGCTAAAGATCCAAAAGTGATGTGAAGAATCATTTATCGAAAATCAATATGAAGGATCGAGACACACGACGAAAAGCAAATACTCCCCTAAAGATCATGGAGAAGTCTATCCAAAAAGGCCCTAACAAGGTATGAGGATAAATAGATCCAAGTCCTAAAAGGAGGCGGATCGTTGTATATCAAAGTCCAAAATAAAGATTGGAGAAAAATGAAGAAGTCGTGGTCCAAATATGAAGAATCTCTCAAAACTTCAAGTGAAGAAATTCCTATTATGAAGAGAAGACCATAATTTCAAGAACGTCTCTCAAAGATTCGAAGTATGAAGTCGCTGCCAAATATCGGTCCGAGAAAGGCCTCAAATCGTGAAGCGAGTTATGCCAAGATATGAACTTTATGAGGTCTCGAGAAGCAGTTTTAAAAGATTTTGTCCTTTAGCTAACTATTGATTAAATCGTTCACTTTATTTTTGGCCTAAATAACTATCGAAATAAGTCAAATAATGCATCCTCATGATCATTAAAGACAAAAATAAAATATAAGAGATACACCTAGGAATAAGGGAGTCTAAGTGAATAATTGGCCCACATGAGTTCGTGTTAGTTTGCTAACTTATAATAACAATGATCTCGTTTTTAAGCTTGGTATGGGGAACGTGAAACTTGAGGATGATAAACGTTCATGGCTGCCAAAACAAATGTAAGTGTTTGATCTCTTTACTTGTTCTATCTTTTTATGTTTAGTATTTAATAAAGGCCAAGGTGGGTTATTTATGCTGGAAAATGTAAACCGTGCTTTAAAATTAATGTATTGCATGAGGGCATTGCAATGGTCTAGTGTAGGGGATTTAATAAGTGTGAAAACACTTATCCTTTTACCACTTATTTCCAATAATAACAAGACCAAAACGTGTAATTTATGTCGTAAAAGTCGGAATTATGCGTGGTTTGTGTTTTTATTGTGTTTAAGGACCAAAAGATGAAAAAGGAAGAAAACACGGGCTTTCACGGGCTTTTATCGAAGAAAACGGGAAAAGACGAAGTCAAAAGATCAAGAGTGCAAAAAGAACGGAAGTCCAAGACCTATTCTGAAGATTTATCGAAGAAAATTTATAAAGACGGAAGTTTAATGAAGTCGAAGAACTTAAGTCTAATAGAAGAAGAAAATTAAAAGACAAGTTCAAATCCCGAGACGACATCGAGAAAAGACAAAGAATTAAAATCGAGTCGAGAAGACGTGAAGAAAGAAAGAAAGAAGATGCAACACATGCACTCCTTCCACCTTCCCTATAAATACCCACCTAATACACATTAGGAGGGAGTTAGTCTTTAATTTTTAGTTTTGTTTTTCATTTTGCACTTTTCTTTCTAGTTTTAGAGAGAGAAAGTTCTAAACTTTCTCTCACTAAGTTTCATCTTTTCTTTTAATCTTTCAAGATTAAACATTTGTGTATTGGTTATTTTCATTAATCAAGTTAAGTTTAAGCTTTTAATCTTTCATCTCATTCTACCTTTCTTTGATTTTTAGATTAATTTTGGTGCGAATTTCATATGATCCGTGTTGTTCTTAATGATTTCGTGCTTAAAAAGTTAATCTTTTGATCATTACATAAGTTTTCATTTGATTAAGCTTTAAGATTCTTATGCTTATTGACTTATTTACATGATTAGCTTATTTACTTTTTAAATGTTTTCTTAAAAAGTTCATATTTTTATTGTTTGATTTTAAAGTTTGCTCATTTTAAGTTGGATAAGTTGTGATTAGTGCTTATTTGATCTATTTCTTTATTGATTCGTTTAGTTTTGGGTATTAGCTTATTCAACTTAGCTTATTACCTAGCTTATAACCGAATCCCACATATATCGGAAAGGGTCTAAACCCCTTTCCGATCTGCGTATTCCGACCAAGCTTCCTCATCCCTCTTTCCGATTGTCAAATCGGAAAAGGGATTCTGGCCATTCCGATCTGCACCTCTAATATTCCGATCCATCTGATCGGATTAGGGTTTTGGCTATATTCCGATTGGGTCTTTCTTGCTTAGTATTCCGATTGGGTCTTTCTGCATATTCCGATCTAGAGGATTAGTGACATTCCGATTTGGTTCTTGTTTCACACATTCCGATCAGGACCAGTTTTGGGTTATTCCGATTGTAGTGTTGTCGATATTCCGATTTGGACTTTTCTTGACATTCCGATCAAAGGATCGGAATACATTCCGATTGCTTATTGTTTGGTTTATTTCGATCAGTCATTTCAAACATTCCGATCACCAGATCGGAATACATTCCGATCTGGACCAGTTTGCCCACATTCCGATTGCACAATATTCCGACTAATATTCCGATTAGACTCCAATTTGGAAATTTTACGATGGTTTAGTTTCTTGTTTGTGCAAGGTTTCCAAGTGTTAATTTTATCTAGTGTTCAAGTATTTTCCTAATCTTGTCTTTAAGTTTTTCAAGCATTAAATTTTAACTCATCATTTTAGTATCAATCTTTATACTTCTACTTTACTCAACGACATTTTACTTATTTTCTATTAGTTTAAAATTAGATAAATCAACCAAACCATTCTCTTGTTCACCAAAAGACGATTGAGTCACACTTTAGACCGATATTCAATTCGAAAAGACTTGGGACTACGAATTTTGATACTTGGTTGCAAAACCGAGTATTACCTAGCGTTGCCAATAAGTGTTGTCTTAAACATGTGACACCATATTGGCGTCGCCCATCTTTCTACGGAGGCTCGCGCCTAGAAGATCATAAGGTGTTCTTCACGATTTCCAGAACCATCGTATTCCCCGATTTGTCCTGGTCTTCGTATTCTTCGTTGGGGGTTGAAGTTTCTTATTCTTGGGCCAAGATTCTACCAGAGTATGCGTGTATCTCCGAGCATAAGCGACGGGGTGGTTGCTCTTCTGGTCTTTCATTAGATAGTTCTTTTCCCCTCTCACCCAGCCTGCTGAACACTCCTTTGTTTCGGGGACCCTATCCTTGTAAAGACGAAGTTTTTGCTCTGGTTTTCTTGGTCTGGGACTTGCCAGGTTAACCTTAAGAAGACGCTTCGACTTAGATCCTGGTCCTTCGGCTGTTCCGGACATATAGGCCCTTTGTATCTCTTATTAGAATAATTCCCCTCCATGTTTACATCATGGGATAAGTGTTCTCCGGAGGATGCCCATTCCGGGGAATGTTGTTTATCTTTGTAGAGTTTGTCAAATGTGTGCGACAACAGCTGATCGTAGTATGCATCACAGAACTCCTTAACTTTGGCATCGGATGCCCGCTCGTTAAGGTTTCTTCTGCTCCGAATTGGTTTCTTCTACGTTATCTAAGACGCAGTGAGTGTTTGTTCACGGGGGAACTTTCGTGCTTGTTCGCTCATTTTTGGGATGAGATCTTTATGGAACGCAGTTGTGTAACGGGTCCCATGGATGGCACCACTTGTTAGTACAGTGATTGATCGGGGGTGAAAGTACATCTAAGTACTCATCGGGAAGTACTTAGATGCCTTGCTTTGTGGTGGATCTTGCACTATCAAAAGATATGGTTGACGATTTCCGGCACAAGTAGAATAGCACTGTTAGTCCTTACCTTAGGGACGGGCCCCACGATTAAACTCCGGCGTGAGAGTAAGCACTCATATCGTCCGAGATATATATATGTGTGTAAAGATGAGTGAGAAAAACGTACCTCGTTTGGAGTGCAAGTGGGTACTATTTATAGGAGAAAGTATTGGGCCTTTCTTCGGTTCTCAGATAGTACATGGGAGTGGACCTTTGTGGTCCAAAGGCCCATTTGTCCGTTTGTGGTCTAATCGTGACATGCGGATTTTTTCTCTGGGAATTTGTCCGCGAGGTCTTCGGACGTGCTTCACTAGGAGCGCGCGTCCGACGGGTGTTGCGGCTCCGCTTGCTGAGAGGGACCCGTCTAGGTTTTCTGCCACCGTGGTGGTCTTTTATGTACTTGGGTCTAGGCCAAAAGTTTGGTGTATAGTTTTAGGCCCAATAGGCCGTATCCATGTTATACGCCATCAAACCTTTTCAAAACTCTTTACACAAATAAGTTATATTTTTCAATAATGTTATGTTAAGTATGTACGCAATTATGCATAGCTTTTCTATTACTATGCCTTTTTATATTCGATTAATTATTTTGTAGCATTTAACTAATTATTTCTTTACAATGTTTATGAAGTAAATACTTTATATAATATATAATTTTTTAAGTAATTAAATGAAATAAATTTTTTTATATATTGAGCTACATTGTTAATAAAAATAATAAAAACATAAATTGATTTATTAGTTGTACAAGTAAAAATAATAATAATTTAACAAGAGACTAGGTTGTGAAAAATTGTGAATAAAAATAATCTAATAATAACAAAAACCCCAAATGACATATTCTCGTAATCATACACCAATTACCTTTAAGAAATCCTTTCATCGGGTTATAAGGGCCTGTTTGTTATAGATGTACGAGAATCGTGAATGGAAATGAAAGCCACACATGTTGTTTGTTTTAAAAATATGAATCTGAAATTTAGAATTGATATGCTTATATCTTATTATGCACCATACCACATAAAATAAGCTTCTTTGATTTTTTTTTTCTATCACTCGGTCATTTTTTTTCTTGTCGTTTTTTTCATTTATAGTTTACTTTCATTTATTTTATTTTAAAACAAGTTATTTATTAATTATTACTTGTATTATTTTTTGTAAACTTACAATTCATGACTTTGGTGCTTGGGCTCACTTCTTTATATGTTATTAACTTGTTTATATATGTTATTAAAATATGGAATACGTATCATTTACTGAAAATTTGTATAGTTTCGCAATTTTCACTTTTTTATTCAACATGATACCAAATATTCTCACTCAGTTATTATTGCTTATGTGGAAAAAATGTTTGTCCAAAACTTGAAAAATCTCATAAAAACTATGTTCAATTATCAAACTTATTTTGCATGTCGTGTGTTTAAATTATATATTGGAATCATCAAATCAGATTATGTTGGTAGGATTTTAGTTTTCTACACTTCATTTGATCAGTAACTTCTTTTACAAAAAGACGAAGCAAATCTTTTTTAGAAAGGCCTTACAAGTTTGGCCACTATATTTTACTACTACTAATGATGTATTTGATAACTATATGATATTCATCAAACCAAACAACCATCTCAGGATTGATATAATTATATCCATTATTATTTCGTCTCTTCCGAATACTACACCAACTGTGATTCATGGCAGGATACCAAACGCACCCTAAAATCAGTATATGTTAAAATCAGTATATGTTAAACTTCATGTCATCTAATCCAAATCTTCGATCGGTTCCACCGTCAAGTAAGTTTATTTTGAGGTTCTAATGATTACACAAGCTAGATTAATCATGCATATGTTAAATTAATCAGATATCTTTTAGTAGTTGAGCTTGACCTTGTCGGTAAATTCTCAACTACAGTACTCGACTCGACTTGATCACAGCTCTAGATAGTTGTACGCATCTACAGTTTAGTATCGTTTTATCATATATTTTAGTTATGATACTAAATATGCAGTCCGAAAAAGTTTCTTGTCAATTGGAAAAATAACAACATATTTTCATCACATTAACAAACAAACTTCAGCTTAACCGAGCTTTGAAAGGACATCATTAAGACTAGATACAGCTGCTGCGTAACTCTTCTCTGCATCTGCGGAGCTTTTGATCTTTGCGGCGTAATCCAACTATTCCAACAAAAGATAAAATATATGTCAAAACTTGCATTTACCTAGTTCTTAATTAGAATTTAGTTGAGTTTTAGAAACCAAGATTTATTCAATTGACCAATCTACCATCAATCCATCATTACCTTAACAGATAAGTTTTACTCGAAAGTTATAGGTTTGCTTAGAATGATATTTTTGACACTTAATTAACCAAAACAGTTTTGTGAATGTGTACAAAACATTTTACAATGAGGCAAAAACTTACATCAGCCATGTTCTGGAAAAGTTTGCCAGTGAGATCTTTGAGTTGCTTCTTTTCATCCTTTGACTTGGAAGCGATGATCGTGTTGAGGTCAAAACGTAGGTACTCTGACTTCAAACGAAGATCGTTCTGAACAGCTGGCCATGCCTTTTTTTCAATGAATCCTTTCACGTTTAGTATTTCTTGGGCTGACTCTTTTGCACGTGCGGCAGCCTCTGTTGGTGACAATGGCTGGAGGAAGAAGCGTTGCTTTAATGGCTTATCGAGGTCTCTTGCCTCATCAGAGTTATCAGTTCCGGCTGCCAAGACACATTTCACCCATACAAGGTATATCTTTTAGTATGTGACTAATAATTAAACAAGGTGTTTTACCATAGCAAGATGATGTGGACACCAAAGTAATTTAGTTTACTTAATTAGTTTATTTAGAGAGTTGCATACACGCTGATAGGATCCTACAAACACAAAATCTTAATGTTTACTAAACGTAAGCACACAAAAAGTTTCTTCTGGGAAAACATTATACCAACTTGCTTGATCATATTGATAATTTATAAACCCTTTCAACTCAACTTATGAACGTTAAGATCTTTTTAATAGTCAGAGACATTTTAGTACTTATTCTATCTTTATTATCAGCAAATTTCCATCAAATATGGTAAGACTTTACTTAGAAAATACAGTGAACAGAACTATACTATTCCAGAAAAATATATATGTACCTAAAAGCAAAATAGGAGCAATGCAATTTTTAATTGGCATAATGAGTCAACATAAGTTTCATTGAAATTTGGAATAGAGGGTAAGAAAAAAATTGGTGACTTACGAAGTCCACCAGAGAGTGGGGGAGGTGGGCCGAGCTTGATCGGTCTAGCTTCGGCAAACACAGCCTGAACAAAAGAACCCGAGGCTATCCCAGTGGCAATGAGCCCTAACACGGCTCTACGGCTAGTCTCAGCTTCACCCTGTTGGGCTCTAATGACGAGCCCTGTTCGGGTGACACCAACACGGGAGTTCCCAACCGGGGTTAAAACTGCTAGAGAAGAACCACGGAGACCAGCCATTGATGCAACACCTTGAGCCATTGTTTTGTTCTGTTGTTTGTGTTTGGACCCCTTTTTGTGTTCAATTTTAAATGAAATGTACAAAATAATATGTGATGGCCTTTAACACCTTATCTTTCTCAAGCATTTTTCTGGATAATCTGGATATGATTTTGGCCAATGGCTGTTTGAGAATTTGACAACTTGGATCAGCTCCTATATGATTCCATTATAATATTGACACGTGGATTTCAAATAAAATTGCGTAACGTGACACTGTACCCACAAATAGCTAATTCTAACCATTCGAAACTACAAAGTAACAAAACGATGAAACTGTTATGTATTTGTTAAATTATTTACTTTATTAAATGCTAGGATCTCATCTGACGTCGGGTTTAATTTAAACAATGATTTTCGTAACAAAAAATAAAAAGATATTTATATTTAAAAAATGAAACGAGTTCTCGTAATAGATGAAAACAATAATATAAATAACATGAAGTATTTGATACGCAACTAAAGTTTGTAACAATAATAAAAATAATCTTTCATCCATTATAATCTTCAAGAATGTTGTTTGTGAGTCCCATTAAAGTGAAAAGGTACTCTCCATTTCATTAACACCTAAAGTTGAACAATACTTAAGTTTAAAAAACAAAAAAAACTAAAAAAAACAAATATTTAAAATATAATAGATTACATACCGCAAATGATGTCTAGCTGATTGATGCATGGCTTATAGTCCTCATGTGGGTGAAGGTCAGGAGTTCGACTCCTGGCTAGTGCATATGGGGGATTTTTCCCTGAACGAATGTCGGATTCGAATCCCAGCTAATGCCTTGAAGCCTAATATGGAAACTAGATGGCTAAGCTGGGGCTGGTTATACTCCTTGGAGAGGTTTCGAACTTGGGGCGTCGTGCTTTGGTGCATAAGGTGGCACGATGAAACTCTGTTAGCCTCAAAATATTGAGTCAAACAAGAATGTTCGGTCATAGGTTTCTATTGTAATATTTATTAGAACGTTGTAATAAGTAGTTATTTAGTCGTGGTTCACGGGCTTGGATTTAAACTAATTAAAGTCCAAAAGTCAAGTCCGGCCCAATATATAGTCCATTAAAGCCCGCATGTGGGTGGACTATATATACTACCCTCCTAGCATGTTAGGAGGGTGGATGGTCATTTGTAACAACTTCCTTTCTTAATCTAATCTCACCAAGTTAATCATCTCCTCTCTACTTTCTCTCTCTAGGAATTCATCTCTTCTTCATCTATTTTCTTTCTCTCTTCATTGCTTAATCATCACAAATACATGGGACAACATTTGGTATCAATCGCCACGGGGTAGATTTGTGATTGGTTGGTGTTATTATATTTGATTCGAATGATTTAATCCATAAATCATCTCGGATTCAAATTTTTTTGTGTTTTCCGTGCTTTGCTTAATCATCTACATCTTATACATAGTTGTAGTAGTGATTTGGTATATTTACTTTGGCTAAAAACACAAAATTTTTGGGTTTTTTGATCATTTTTTGGCTTAAAATCACGTATTGGTTGAGTTTTGTCCGAGAAAAGGGGGATACATTCCGATTGCTGCAATCTGAAAAGGGTTTATAGATTCCGATTGGGATTCAGATTAACATTCCGATTGGTATATTCAGATAACATTCCGATTGGTGTATTCAGATATCATTCCGATTGGTGTATTCAGATAACATTCCGATTGGTTTATTCAGATAACATTCTGATTGGTGTATTCAGATAACATTCCGATTGGTGTATTCAGATAACATTCTGATTGGTGCATTCCGATAACATTCCGATTGGTGCATTCCGAAAACATTCCGATCATACATTCCGATTGGACATTCCGATGGTGATTCCGATGACATGTTTTTGCTAATTTTTGTTTGAGTATTTTTTAGACTTAGCCACCATCTAGACTAGTTTCGGAATATCGTTTCCACGAAGATCAAAAAAAAAAAAAGAAAAAAAAAAAAAAAAAAGAGTTAAAAATTTTTCGTCAAGTAAATTCAAATTTTTTCCATACTAGTTTTAGGACATTTCTAGCTCGATTTCAAATTTTGGCGATTACAAAATTTTTGGACTACCGTTTTAGTCGGACTGGAGAATTTATTGTCGGCCTGGAGAAAAATTGCAATTTTCGGAATTTAAACCACAACAACAATCACAACAAATCTACTTAAGATCCATATTCACTTCATCATTTCAGAGAATATTGAGATGGATTCTACTGCCGAATATCGTGTGACGAACAACAACATAATGGTGGCGGGTAACAAAGAGAGACCACCAATGCTTGTATCTGGTAGGTATGCTCAATGGCAATCACGTTTCATACGATATCTTGATACAAGACCTAATGGTGATGCCTTGAGGAAATGTATTACTCATGGACCATATATATTTAAGAAGATCTCAGTTCCTCCCAGAGCAGCCACAGATACTACTGATCCAATACCTGCAAGTGAACGTGATGAAACAAGAGCTGATCTCACACCTGAAAATTGTGCTTGGCATGATGCGGAGAAGGAAGCCATCTATATGGTTTTAAGTGGGATTGGAGATGATATTTACTCCACGGTTGATGCATGCCCGACAGCACATGAAATGTGGACTGCTATTGAACGCTTGCAACAAGGAGAATCACTCAACAAACAAGATGTCAAAACAAACTTGTTCTGGAATTTTGGCAAGTTTACTTCAAGGGATGGAGAATCAATTGACTCTTACTACTCCAGGTTTTATAAGATGATGAATGACATGACAAGAAATAACCTGCAAGTCTCCACCATGCAAGTCAATGTCCAATTTCTTCAACAACTTCAACCCGAGTGGACACGATTCGTCACTTTGGTGAAACAACAAGAAAAGTTAGACGAGGTCTCATATCATCGACTCTTTGACATCTTGAAGCAATTTCAGAATGAAGCAAATGAGATTCGAGCTGAACGTGTTGCCAAGACGGCTAATCCACTTGCTTTACTGACTACCACTCAACATGTTCAAGATCCTCACTCTCGTGCTCCTAAGCCATACTCCAATACATCATCTTCACCACGATATTCTACATCATCTAAGTCTTCATCTTCCACAAAATCTCGAGGTAAAGCGCCAAGAGCACCATCACCACCATCTGAGTCCTCATCTGAAGAAGATAGTGATGAAGACCAAGCTCAAAAGAACCGAGAGATGAAACAACAAATTGCTTACATAATGAAGACTTACAAGAAAATCTACAAACCCACCAACAACAATCTTCGCACATCATCTAACACAAAGAACCGATATGTTGAGAGTCCTCCAAGGTATGACACACGTCGACGTGGTGAAAGTCCTTCTAGGTATGATCGACATAATCCAACGCATGTTGAGGGTTCTGCAAGATATGATCGACAAACTGCAAAGTATGATACTCAGAGGATTGCTGCTGCTACTGGGAATAGGGAAACGGTTGGAAGTCAAGTGGTTCAGCAGAGTGGGATTCAATGTTTTAATTGCCAAGGTTATGGGCATATGGCAAAGGAATGCAGGAAGCCGAAAAGGGTTAGAGACTCCAGCTATCACAAGGAAAAGATGTTGCTATGCAAAAAGATGGAAGCAGGGGTTAAATTGTCAGCTGAGGAAGGAGCCATGCTTGATGATACTGATGATGAAGATTCTGATCAAGAGCTTGATGCACATTACTCGTACATGGCAAAGGTTGAAGAAGTTCTCAAAGTCACTGAAGATGACAATGGTCCTATCTTTGACACTGAGCCAATCGATAAGGTACACACTACTGATGAATATAATGTGTTTGGTGATATTCCTGAGCATAGTGATCTACCCAATGCCATTAATGACACGTGTATGATGGAAACGGTTGATAGCAATACCACACCCGATTCATCAGACATGTGCAATAATGAGTCTGAGGATGATCAACATGCAAATGAATATGATGAAGAGGAACGTATTGCGCTTGCTAATTTAATTGCTACTTTACAAAAAGATGTCACTGAAAATAAAAAGAGTCAAAAGCAATTAAAGAAGGCAAACGCTACGCTCACTCAAAGTTTTGAAGAATGTAAAGCTGCTCTTATCAAATCTACTGAGATGACTGAAAGCTATAGAGATGAGCTCCTTCAGAAAACCAAAGAGCTTGAGGGGTACAAGGGAAGTGCGTTAAAAAGTCAAAAGGACGATTTTGAAAACAAATATAATACAACTCTTGAGTTATTAGCTAAAGAGAAGCGTCAATATAATGTTTTCTTAATGGATGAACGTCAAAAAACGTACCTTGCCAATACCAAAGTTAATGAACTTGAACAAAAGCTCTCTATGACCACCACTGATTCTGCTAAAATTCTAGAGGATAAGAAACAAGAGGTAGATGCGTTAAAACAAGACTTCAAAAGTAGATATGATAAAGAAACCGAAAAAGTTACGAAACTAGAAGCACAAGTCGACTTTTTGAAGAACGTTGTTTATAAAACGCATGATTCTATTCAATCCGTAAGAATGCTAGCACCTCCATCGATGTTTAAGGGTCAAGCTAGCTTTGCAAGTCCTGAGTACCTTGCCAAAGCTCAAGCTGCGAACCCGTGTCTTTATCTTGATGAGACTGAAAGGACAGATCTTGATTGCATGCCTGTTAGTGCCGATAGTGAAGAGACTGCCCTTTGGGACGATGATAGTCAACCACTTGTTAATAAGGAGTTTGTGAAACCTTATAATTATGATAATGAGAATAGTCTTTATGGCCTGTTCAACAAACAAACTCAGAAAACTCGTGAGGAAGTGTTCTTAGAATGCAAACAAAAGAGAATTCAATGGAAGAAAGCATTTGCCCCTAAGAAATCTAATGTTTACAAATACATCAACTACCTCCCTCTAGATGAATCTAAAAGCAAGAGTAGGAAAACATTAGGTATTCTTAAACATCACATAGATAATGTTAAATCTATTGTTGAACGAGACTGGGCAAAACGTGAAAATGCTGAATGGACACGTCCGATTCCTCAAGATATTACCTTGCTTGTCAAAGAACTCTTAATTCCAAACACGGCGTTGATTAAAGAAACTGTTCTTCAACTTGAAGAGTTCATTCGGACTGAAATGTTTGATGATTTAAAATATGTTTAATCTATTGAGAAACACATTGATGATCTTCAAATGGAGAAGTCTGATTTCTCAGATGAATATGATTTACTCTTGCAAGAATGCGTTTCTAAAGATGTTATGTGTGCTTATTTTACATCTTGTGCTGATATTGATGAATATTCTGAAGTTGCATGCCAATATCTTGATAAGATCAAAGAATGTGAACGTCTTGAAATTGAGCTTTCGAAACGTAAAGAAAATGTTGACAAAAAGGCTTTTGAGTTACTTCAACACAAAACTGATTTCCTTCAAAAACATTGTCATTCACTTGAACTTGCTTTGCAAAAAGATGTTGGTCGTTTTCCACATGATAATAAATTGCAAGAAAAACTTTCCCAAACATTTCGAGAAATGAATGAACAGAATTTGGAAATTAAAGGGTTGAAAGCTCAATTACAAGACAGGGACAGAGCGATAGCTGAGTTGCAGAAACTCATTGCTAAAATGGGTGGGAAAATTGTGGAACCCATCATTAAGAAAAATGTGGTTAGACAACCCAATGCCTCTAACGAGAATAGATCCTCTATCTTGGGAAAACCATCTGCTTTATCTAATTCCTCGTTTGCAAAACCTGTGTTTGCCCCCAAGATGGATGGAAAGGAAAGGTTACCACAAGCTCAACCCATAAGGAATCCTATAGCACCAAGCGTTAGGCACAATAATGTCATTAAACCAGGGATGTATAAAATGTCCACTAAGCCCACAAACAAAGATACTCACTCGCCTCAGACTTCTAGAAACACTAATATTCATGTGTCTTCTACTACAGGAATAGTCTCCACTACTAGTGTTAGCCGACCTCAGCTTAAGAGCACTCAAGTGAATGATAAGGTCTGGAAACACAAGAATCAAGGGAAGATGAAGCAAGTAGAAGAACACCCTAGGACTTTCAATGTTTCTAAGAATAAAACGTCTGTAATCGCGTGTCATGACGATTTGAATGATTCGACTTTGAATGCTATGAATGTGAAATTTGTTTGTGTCAAATGTGGCAAGTGTGCTAATGCTAATCATTCTATGTGTGCTATGAATAATGTCAAAGGCGTAGAGACTAGAACTAAGAAGCAAACTGTGATGCCTATTAGTGCTAGTAAACCCAAACGCAAAGTGAACCATTCTGGTGCTACCCCCACTAAGAAAAGTAATGCATCAGACTTCACCACTAAGAATCCTAGAAGCAAAATTAAGGAATTATATGAGTCTGCCAGTAAGTCTTGGAAATGGTGGTTTGCTAATCAATGTCCTCCCGGATATAAATGGATGCCTAAAGTTAGGACAGAAAATGTGAAAACGAGTGTTAGTTTGCCTTTAAATATCGATAAGGACACTAATGATTCTACTCTCACAACTAATGTGGTATCCAATTTAGCAAATGCTCCATCGTGTTCTAACTCTTCTGCATGTGATACAAATAATTCTCTTCATAATGGACTCCGGATGCACGAAGCACATGACGGGGAATCTCAAGCTTCTAATTAACTTCGTGGAGAAGTTCCTAGGTACGGTCCGATTCGGAAATGATCAATTTGCACCGATCCTAGGATATGGAGATTTGGTTCAGGGGAATATCACGATTAAACGGGTATACTACGTCGAAGGGCTCAATCACAATCTTTTCTCGGTTGGTCAATTCTGTGATGCGGATTTGGAAGTTGCTTTCAGAAAGAAGACATGTTTTGTTCGTGATTATGATGGGAATGACTTACTTACCGGTACACGGGGTACTGATCTTTACACAATTTCACTTCAAGACACAACTTCATCAACTCCAATTTGCTTCATGGCTAAAGCTTCAACGACTCAGGCATGGTTATGGCATCAACGTCTTTCTCATCTCAACTTTGATACCATTAACTTGCTTTCCAAGAAAGATATTGTGAGAGGCCTTCCAAGCTTGAAATTCATCAAAGATCATCTTTGTTCTTCTTGTGAACTTTGTAAAGCTAAACGAAGTAGCTTCAAAACAAAGACCACACCAAGCTCTAAAGGACGGTTAGATCTTCTACACATGGATCTGTGTGGTCCCATGCGTGTTCAGAGTATCAATGGAAAGAAATATATTCTGGTCATCGTTGATGATTACTCAAGGTACACATGGACTCACTTCTTGAGGTCCAAGGATGAAACACCCGATGTTCTCATTAGCTTCCTTAAATTGATACAACGTGGTCTTCAAGCTCAAGTTAAAGTGGTTCGTACTGACAGAGGTACAGAATTTTTGAATTCAAATCTGAGAAAGTATTTTGAAGCCGAAGGGATTGAACATGAAACATCTATTGCTCGAACACCCGAACAAAACGGCGTTGTTGAAAGACGAAACCGTACTTTGGTTGAAGCTGCTCGAACATTACTATCCGCTTCAAAACTTCCACTGTACTTTTGGGCCGAAGCCGTGTCAACCGCATGCTACACACAAAACCGCTCCTTAATTATCCCAAGACACGAAAAGACACCATATCACATAATTCATGATCGAAAACCTTCACTCAAACACCTTCATGTTTTTGGATGTACTTGTTACATTATACGAGATGGTGAAAATTTGGATAAGATGAAAGAAAAAGGTGATGCATGTATTCTTGTGGGATATGCAACTCAGTCTAAGGGATATAGAGTGTTCAACAAAAGAACAAAATTGATTGTCGAGACAATTCACATCCGATTTGATGAATCTCAAGAAATGGCACTTGAACAAAACAGTTTAAGTCCCGATCCACAACGACAAACGACTTCCGTTCACAACCGCACGGAACTCGGAACTCAAGACCACAGCAATGAACCGTCAAGTTCAACGCTGGTTCCAGAAACTGTTCCTAGAGCTGATATGACAGTCGACACGACAATTGAAGAGTTGGAAATGTTATATGGACCAATGTATGATGAGTATTTCACGGGGGAGAAACAAGTTGTATCGAAGTCTTCCGCTGTCACTCATGATAAGAATGATGAAACCGATCATCATCAACAACAAGATACAACTTCATCTACTTCAACACGGGTTGCTGCAGATTTCCCTCCTCAGAATATTACTTCAACAATCGATCCTACAACATCCACAACTACTGTCATTGCTCCAGAGAACACAAATCAAGCAGACAATGCATCATCTGACGAAGACGAATTCATCAACCCATTCGGTACACCGGTACACGAAACTGGAGAGTCTTCTACTCGCCATGTTGATCCGTCAAATATGCATACTTTCTATCAACGACATCCTTCAACACATCATTGGACCCGAGATCATCCTTTGGTTCATGTCATTGGAAACCCTTCACAGCCCGTTCGCACAAGACGACAGCTTCACACCGATGGCGATGTTTGTATGTTCGCACTCGCCGTGAGTTCGCCGAACCGAAAAACATCAAAGAAGCATTAGCTGATCATGCTTGGATTGAATCGATGACGGATGAACTTCAACAATTTGAAAGACTTAAAGTCTGGGAACTTGTTGACAGACCATACGATGTAACACCATTAAATCTTCGATGGATCTGGAAAAACAAGATGGATGAAGAGAACACGATCATCAAGAATAAATCTAGGCTAGTGGCTAAAGGGTATGGACAGAAAGAGGGTATAGATTTTGAAGAATCATTTGCACCAGTAGCTCGTATGGAAGCGGTCAGGATTTTTCTTGCTTATGCGGCACATAAGGGATTCATTGTCTATCAAATGGACATAAAGACGGCGTTTCTTAACGGTCATTTGAAGGAAGAAGTCTATGTCACGCAGCCGGAAGGATTCGTCAATCCTCATTATCCTGACAAGGTGTATCGTCTCCACAAAGCACTATATGGACTCAAGCAAGCTCCAAGGGCGTGGTACGACGAGCTCTCGAAATTTCTGGTCTCCAAAGGTTTCTCAAAAGGTTCCATTGATTTAACTTTGTTCACTTATAAATATGGGGATGACATTCTGCTTGTGCAAATTTATGTTGATGACATTATTTTCGGGTCTACAAACCCAAAACTTTCAAAATGGTTTGAAAAAGTAATGCACAGCAGATTTGAAATGTCTATGATGGGCGAACTAAAATTCTTTCTAGGAATTCAAGTTCACCAATCCCCAAGTGGTATCTTCATTAACCAAGCTAAGTATTGTCAAGAGATAATCAAAAAGCATGGTATGACATCATGTGACCCCGTTGGGACACCGTTATCAACCACATCCCTAGATGCTGATTTGGAGGGATTACCCATAGATCAAACGAAATATCGTTCCATGATTGGGTCCCTCATGTACTTGACAGCAAGCAGACCTGATATTCATCATGCTACGTGTTATTGTGCACGATATCAAGCACGACCCACTGAAAAGCACCTCAAGGAGGTTAAACGGATCTTTCGGTACCTTAAGAATACCATTCACATGGGACTCTGGTATCCGAGGGAAACCGGTTTCTTTCTAACGGCCTATTCAGATTCTGATCATGCAGGGTGTCTTGATACACGTAAAAGTACTTCTGGTGGTGCACAATTTCTAGGTCAAGACAAGCTTGTGGGATGGTCTTCCAAGAAGCAGGATTGTACGTCACTTTCATCAGCCGAAGCGGAGTATGTGTGCTCAAGTTCTTTGGATGAGAACACAACTCACGGATTATGGCTTCCATTTTGATAAAGTACCTATGTACTGTGACTCAAAGTCGGCCATAGCCATCTCCTGCAATCCGGTTCAGCATTCCCGCACGAAGCACATTGATGTCCGATATCACTTCATTAAGGAACAAGTTGAAAGAGGTATCGTTGAACTATACTTTGTTGGAACTGATTACCAATTAGCTGACTTGTTTACAAAAGCTCTTTCGAAAGAGAGGTTTGCGTATCTAGTTAGGCAAATTGGTATGAGATGTTTGACTCCAGCAGAACTGGAGGTTCTGGCAAAGAAGCCTGCTTGATTCATCTATCAAACATCTACCTGTAAATATTAATCAAAAAGCAAAATACAAAATTAAAAAATCTTCGATAATCCAAAAATATTCTTCTCGACATGTCTTTCAGTATCGATAATATGGACGTACCTAGAAATGTCGCTCAATAACGACACGGGTGTGTACATAAAGCTCGAATGAAAGTTGTAAATATTTTTCAAAACATGTCATTTCTATCTTTTCAAAAGGAAATTGTCTATTTTAGACAATATTTCCAACAACGGGTAGAGCAATCTATCTTGGGTTGAGCTTGTCACAAAACATTCAACGTTTTGAGCTCAACACAATGGCTTGTAATCACTTTCAGATTGCAACCCGGATCTAAATTCACGGGGGAGTGTACGCTTTTGTACTCTTACCCTTAGCAAAAGAAGTTAAATCTTCTTACACTTGAGTGGATTCGTCACGACATTCAAAGTTTATGAGCTCAAGTTTATGCTTTAGAAAAACCTTTTCGTCAAAAAGAATTGATTTTTCAAAAAGCGTTGAGCACAATTTTTTCAAGAATTTCTCAATGATATTCAAAATCTTTCAAAAATTGTGTGTTCAACAACTCCTATCCTCAAAAGTTTAATGTGGATCACATCCTCGTAATGACAATTCCATTGGATCAATTTTTGAGGGGGAGCATTTCAACTTCATGCATAGATTGACACATCTTTCTCCCGAAGATTTTCAAGACTATTTTTCAAAATATATTTTAATCAAATTTGGTATCTCTAATATCAAAAGATTTTATATATTAGAGATAGGGGGAGAAAATGTGATTAAAATGTGATCATATATAAGACTCAAGCACTTTAACTCTTACCCACATGTGCGAAACACTTTCGATTATCGATACACATGTGAAGGGGGAGCTTTTCTGAAACGACAAAACTAGCAAGGTGTTAAATGTTTTTCAAACACTTTGTTAGAATTTAAAGTGGTTTTCATGGTTACGATCAAATACCCACAACATCTTTAATTTCACGACGTTATTGGTGTCAAAAGGGTGGTTAGGTTTAAGTCCTATGATCCAACCAGAACCGGAGGGATCTTCCCAGGGACAATCCAATAGATTATTAGAAGTCCTTAGGAAAGATGGAGTAGAATGTGAACGTAGCTGAATGCCGACTAAGTACTGATGATAGCACTGGAACAATCACAACAAGGTGCTATTAATGATGTCTTGGTAAGCATTGAAGGGGTTGAAGAATGAAAAAGAAATGTAAGGATAAAGGGTCTAAAGAAAGAAGCCCTCCATACAACTTAGGCAGAAACCGGGTCAACCCATCATGAAGACAAACTCATCATGGACCCAGTGATGTGAAGCACAACCCTTTCCTAGCTACTCAGGCTTCTCTCAAAAGAAGTTTGTTTTATTGTCACGGAGATCAACACGACTTCTATTGACTTTCTCACTCCGAGATTGTTGATATTGAATAGGTGGCATCTGCTCCAGCCTCCGACCACTAAAAGTGCACAAATCGAGTCTAGAGCCAAGAGATCAATCAAATCTCGTTAGGACACACGGATGAAGATCAAGAGAGTCCTACGCTATATCCTTGCGATATTGCTAGAACACTCAGAGTGATACTACTTAGTATTCACAATGATGAGTGGAAATCCTTCCAGTGTTAACATCAAACAGCACTGCGGTAGGTCATATGCAAGATTCTTTATGAATTGAACATATGTAAAACTGAAAAGCAACAGTGGTTTGATTCTGAATTGATTCAAACTCGTTTCAGGTTTCTACGCAATATCTTTATGGTCTTGCCAGAACATTCAGAGTGATATTTATTAATATTCACAGTGACGAATGGAAATCCTTCTAGCGTCAACATCAAACAGCGCTACGGTAGGTGACTTGTGAGATTCTTATGAATCAAACTTGTGTCAACTGGAAAGCAACAATGGTAAGATTCTTAATGAATCAAACTTGTTCCAGGAATTTGAATTGACGACTTTAATCAAGCGGATATTTATCCAATTGATTCACTCTTTATGTTCGCAGTCTTGCTTTGAGACGGTCGAGTAAAGAGAACGGCTTGTACTGCCGTGAAACCCTGTCAAGGAGATTCTTAATTGAATCTACCTGATCACAGGTACGATATTTAATATCGTATAACGGTCTTCACCGACCGGAGGTAAAACGTTACCGATTTAGGACGAATGTCAAAGCCATTCAGTCCGTGTCTATGTTTTGTCTCGAGAAGGTGGTGTCACGGTGTACTCAGCAAAGTCAAAGATTCACAACCACATATTCATGCCCAAAGACTTATCCAACAATTGATAGTGTGAGCATGTGGACAAAGACACAAGATCGCAAGATGGCAATGACAAGTCAGGGATGATTTGAAGATCTCAAGACTAAAAGACAAAGTCGAAAGACAACGACAAAGGCTCAAAGATCACAGCATGAAGGAACAAAACTACTGTTACACGTTCAAGACTCATTTATGACGAAATTCATAAATCTCCATTGGAATCCAAATATCAAAGAGGAATGACCTCACATTGGGGGAGATTGTTAGCCTCAAAATATTGAGTCAAACAAGAATGTTCGGTCATAGGTTTCTATTGTAATATTTATTAGAACGTTGTAATAAGTAGTTATTTAGTCGTGGTTCACGGGCTTGGATTTAAACTAATTAAAGTCCAAAAGTCAAGCCCGGCCCAATATATAGTCCATTAAAGCCCGCATATGGGTGGACTATATATACTACCCTCCTAGCATGTTAGGAGGGTGGATGGTCATTTGTAACAACTTCCTTTCTTAATCTAATCTCACCAAGTTAATCATCTCCTCTCTACTTTCTCTCTCTAGGAATTCATCTCTTCTTCATCTATTTTCTTTCTCTCTTCATTGCTTAATCATCACAAATACATGGGACAACAAACTCTGTTGCACCAACAACCGTTAAAAGAATAGATTACATACCCTCATAAACTTGATCAAAGACTGTGTAACAATTCTTTAAACCACGTTTGTAGTTGTGTTACACATCTGAATCACAAACAACCACCTTCAATCCTTTCTTACTTTTAACTTTAGATATCGCTACATATAGTTGCCCATGCGCGAAACCAGAAGTGGCAGGTACAAACCGACTTTTGAAAGTGATTGACCTTGACTTTTGTTAATGGTCATTGCAAACGAGACCGGAATATGGAACTATTTCCGGACGATTTTGAGCCGCGAACACTTGTCAGAGGGTGTGATTCTTAACATCGGTATGATAACTACTTTTCCGAAATTTATCCCATTGATAATTCGTGCACTAGTTCCAGTTCATGCTAACTTAATAACCTACAACCTTGTCCCATTACATAAACCGTTTCCATGATCAATATTTCTCAAATGCATTATAGGCACACCAACTTTTAAGGCTAACTTGTGATTTGGGACACCGAAGAACTTTAATCCATTTATAAACTCAGGGGAGAAAATAGATTCATCTATCGAAGCACCACGTTCACTTTTTTTGATGTTATCGCAACTCAAGTAGACAAATTCTTCGCCGAGAAATCTTTCCAACACCTTCTCATTTATAGTATCTACGATTTCGTTAGTTGGCCCAAGAATTTCCTTTCCTTGAATGTAGGCAGGATCATCGATGCTATCAAAAGATTTGGATATGTGAAATCAACAATAGACGTTACTGGACGTCAATCTTGTCTATTAGAATCTCTTCAGGCACGTCAATGGAAACTTCTCTGTCCTTGTCTTCTCCAAGCTCACCGTCTCCTACTTTTAGAATCCAATCGGCAAATTCCTGTATTTCATCAACATCCTCAAGCCGTGTACCAACCAGTAAGCCTCATGTTTGCCGTCAACTTAAGAACATTGCAATGATCCCACAAGTAACACTGCTTCAAGGAAGCACTTACAATGTCTGAACACGAACATTTTGGAACAATGGGGAGAACCTGCCTAAAATCCCCTCCAAATACCATTTTCATGCCTCCAAATGGCTCTTGACGCCTTTCATGCCTATTTTTCCTAAGCACGTGACTCAATGTGCGATCGAGTGCCTCAAAACAAAGTTTTTTGCCATTGGAGCCTCGTCCCAAATAATAAGTTTACAGTTATTTTACAACTCTCCTAGGTTACTTTGAAGCGATATGGAGCAGGTGGATGTCTCATCAACATTGATCGGAATACGAAACCTGGAATGTGCAGTCCGATCGCCTCACATCAACAAAGATGCAATACCAATGGAAGTAACGTTTAACACTATGTTTCCTCGTCTCCTAATACTTGTGGCTAGTGTTCTCCATAAGAAGGTTTTTCATGTACCTCCGTATCCATACACAAAATATACGCCTCCCGCCCACTCCTCAACAGAGCCCATGATAGTGTCATAAACGCCCTTTTGTTCTGCTGTTAAAAAAGAGTATAACCTTTCGTCATCATAATGTAACTCAACCGGATTATAATCCGTCTCATCATATGTCATACGATTACCAAGTGCAGTAACATATTTGTCGTTCGGATAAGGCATCTCAGGCCAAGCACGCAGAGAAGATCCTCTGGATCGCGTAAGTTCTTCTATATAGAAGAAACAAACATGCTTCTTTTCCTCTCGTGAGAATCAAATCTGCACAAAAAAAGTATATGTAACAACTATATAAATAAAAAATAGGTGCGACACACAATAGAGTTTAACAAAGAAAATTAAAATACTGTTGGTAAAAGATGTTGCATACAATTATTAACCTACATAAACTGATATTAAATACATGATATATGTTTTAAATGGAATTTTCAGAAGGTCTCTTTTCTTGTGTTGCACATCTTCTACCGTTAAGTGCCATGTTTCTAACCAAACCGTTAAAGGTTTAGTAACTTCCTTTTGCATAAGCAATGTAATAAACAACTCACGTATATGATCAGTAGGTGCCCAGTGTCCAACGTCTTTAATACTCTCCACATATTCAATTTCGTACCCTAAAAGCCCTGTCGCATATGAAGTGTCTTTGTATGTTTGATAAACAACTTTGTTAACTAATTATATCTCATCATGGTCTCTACATCCATTGGCACTATTGAGTAGCATCCTTCTATAAAAAGCTTCTTCTGTCGATATAGGAAAACTATGAATTCTTCCAATGGACTTTCTTATCTTCGTAAACGTCCAAATTCTCTTAGATGCGTTACATACAAATTTTGTTTGAAACTCGGCTGTTAATGCAATGATGCCTAAAAATGTTACTTGTATTTTTTGGTCTCGCTTAGTTTTGATTACGACAATATATAAAAACAAGCATTTACGAAAATAACAAAAATTAAATTATTGAGTTCAAGTATTCTTCATTTCATCTATTATCACTTAAGGTATGAATAAACAAGTTATCAGCCTAACTAAGTGATTAAGGATTTAGTTTTTCTTAAAACTCACTTTTATTTTTAAGCGACAAAAGTTTTTATTAAAGTTTATTTTTAAGAAAATGTTTTATTAAATTAGAAATTTAAAATTTTGAAAATGGCATATTCCATATAGTTTAGGAATATCCTTTGAGGATAAAAACTTCACCAGATGTGACTAACCCACTAAAAGACAAAAATGAGCAGAGTCTAGTAGGTGCGGTTCCTTAAATGCCTATGCGGTTCTTTATCGATATCTAACCGCATGACAATTAATGAACCACGGCCGTATAGATCCGTTTGAGCGTTGTCTTATAAATAGTGGACCATTTCTAAATTTTCTCTTTACCTGTTTTGCACACAAATTTCTAGATTCAATCCACCTTCTTAAATCACTCAAATCCTTGGTCATTTGGTTGATTACTACTTCTTTAGAAGTGAAAGTGCAAAGAGAATAACACTTTCATCCTTGAAGTGTTGTTTCTACATCAAAGATCCATTGAAGATCAAACTTTATTTATTCTTGTATTGTTGTGAAGATCCATTTAGTTGTGTCTATTTGGAAGTTGTGTATGGATTGTGGTTAATACATAGGCCTTAAAGTATATTGGTGTAGAATGGTCTTAGCTAAGACTAGGGCTCGACCTTAGCTTAGAATCGGAAATTGGTTAAGCGACGTGTACGGTTTCTACACCTTAAGGAGCTTGTTAATTAGTAAACACTCGACTAAGGAGTACTCGAGGAGTGGAGTAGGAACGAGGAGTGAGCTTCGTTGCCGAACCACTATAAATCCTTGGTGTTTGCTTTGATCTTTCCTTCCCTTATCTATTTACATTCATTATTCTTTATTTTCATATACTTGTTTTTATTAGTTTAGATCCACTATCTATTGTTCATATTGTGTATAAGAAGATTTCACATAATCACCCAAGGCAAAGTTTTTGCTCAAGCTTTTTTAAAATATATTATATTTTAAAACTTGAATCGATCTATGGATTCAACAAGTACCTAGAAGGGAAATCTATGCAAAGATCACCTCTTTTTGAGACCGATAGGTTTATTTATTGGAAAAATAGATTTGAGACTTATGTGAAATCAAAAGATTTAGATCTTTGGCATGTTATCACCAATGGTGACTTATTGTCTTATCAATATATTGAAGTTTCTAAAAATAAAGAACTAGTTACTTTTAAAAATTCAAACGATGAAACTAAAAAGAAACTTGCTAAAAATAATGAGGCTAAAATGGTGATTTATTATATTTTACCTAAAAAGAGTATGAAAGGATTATGTGTAAACCGCTAATAGATATTTGGAACACTCTTTTAGTAACCCACCGAGGTAATAGTCAAGACAAAAAAAGCAAAATCGATCTTCTTGTTCAACAATATGAACAATTTGTCATCTTAGAAGATGAAACTATTGATAGTGAATTTGCTAGGTTTAATACTATTATTACTAGTCTTAAGCACTTGATGAAGTTTTTTCTAGTAAGAACAATGTAAGGAAGTTTCTTTAGGCGTTGCATCCAAAATAGAGAGCTAAAGTCACAGCGATTGAAGGATCAAAGGATCTCACTACACTGTCACTTAAGGAACTCATTGGTAACTTGAAAGTTTATGAAATGATAATCTTGAAGGACTCGGAAATGGTAAAAAGCAATAGTGAAAGAAATTCTCTAGTATTAAAGGCCAACAAAGTGCAAAGTGACCACGAACACTCCTCCTCGGATAGTGATGATGAGGAATATGCTATGGTGGTTAGAGACTTTAAGAAATTCTTCAAGAGACAAGGTCAACACGTGAGACAACCAAGCAATGACAAGAAAGCTTTCTCTAAAAACCGATTTGTCAAGAATGACAAAGGTGATAGGAAATGATTTAGATGTGGCGACCCAAACCATTTCATCGGTGAATGTCCTAAACCATCTCCCGACAAGAATCACACGGTGTTTTTTGGAGGTTTGTGGATCAATAATGGTGAAGAATGTGATGATTTGCTAAAGACGATAAGTGTCTCATGGCTAATTCTTCTAAAGAGGTTCTGAAACTGAACACTATAGCAATGATAGTTATTCTCTAGATGAATTAGAATTAGAAGGCTAATATAATAAACTATGCAAACTAAGTCTAAAATTTAAAAACAACAAATTTCTAAAATCATCTAGGACCAAGCTTGAAAATGAGATTAGTGAGGTAGGAGATAAATTGGCTAAGCTTGATAAAAATAAAGAAATTGATTTAGGTTGTCTAAGTTGTGAAAGTTTTAGACAAGAGAATGAAGATCTCAAGAGCACCTCCATTAATTTGAAAAAGTTCATGAAAAGTACTAGTGCTCTTGATGATATGTTAAGTAGACAAATTCATTCTAGGGAAAGACTTGGGTTGGGTTTTAACACTAATGAAGCATCTACTAGTGAACCAAAATAAGTCAGATTTTCAGAAAAACAACCTTCTGTCCGCGGTTCAGCAAAGTATGAGGCGGTTCCATATATCTATGGAACTGTAGGTCAAGATAACGAACCGCGAACAGAAACCTCTGTAGATGAAAATTCTCAACTTTCTGAAAAGTCTATTTTAGGTAAAGGGCCAAAACATCTTGTGGTTAACAATGTTAAAGTACCTATACTAGATAAAAAGGAACTTGATAAATTCTACAAGCCTTTAAGTAAACCTTTAATAGTAATGAAAAATGTATCAAGACAATCATCTACTCTCTAAGAGTACGAAATGATTAAAAGCCTAGAAGTAGAACACCAACACCTAAAAAGAACGATCATTCTAAGTCACGACCTAGAAGTAAAACACCAACACCTAGAATCGATAATAACTCTAGGTCAAGAGCAAATTCTCCTAAGAAAACAATGGACATCAAAATGCTCATATGAATTGGAATAATTTTCAACAATGTTTTTCTTCGTGGGGTATGTGTCCTCCATTCATGAATCCCAACCAAATGCAAGGGATTTTTGGAACTAACAACTTTGGACCCATGAGATATTGGGGACCAAATGTTTGATTTTGTGTGTTGTTACCTAGATATGATTGGGAATTAATTTGGAGCCCGACGAGTGTATTAAGGATAGTGGTTGTTCTAATTTGTTCTCTACTTACAAAGCATATAATGGAGGTAACGTCACTTTCGCTAGTAAACTACGTGGTAACATCATTGGCCAAAGGTACGGGTTCTCTTGACTCCATGACTTTTGAAGTTGTTGAGCACGTAGATAACTTAGGTTTTAATTTCCTAAATATATGTCAAATTTGTGACAATAAGTGTAAGGTCATCTTTTCGGAACCTGATACTAAAATCGTAAAAGATGGAAAGATCATTGGAAAATGTGTTAGAAATCATGGGCTTTATGTCATGAAGATTAATAGGAAGTCTAAAGACAACTTATGTTTATTGTAACACCCCCATTTTTAGGTTATAGCAGCGGAAGCAAATTTGGGGTTTTACTTCATAGAACACAAGTCATAATGATAGAAAACAACTCAAAAAAGTGATTAAATGAAATTTCATTATATATCATTTAAAAAATTAGAGTTTTACAATATGAGGTTCCTAAAATCTATATCAATAACTTCAAGCTTGTGCCTCTTCATGACATCCTTATGCCACTCCATGTTATCAGTCATAATTTCCTGAAATATATGCTTACAAGTCAACACAAAGGTTGAGTGAATTCATAGGTTTGCAATAACAGTTTTGAATACATGTCTACCAATTTGAGCTACGTTACTATTTGCTCACATAAAACAGTCAATTCTTATTGCACTAAGCTGATGACATCAAAACAAACGGAATTCACCGAAGTGACCGTCATGACTATTTATGACAAGTAACCTACATGTCCTAGGTTACCCATTAGTTCTAATAAATTATGCTCGATTACCCAACGTACAAGTAACACAAACAGGATCCGTTAAACCCAATAGATCTATTTATCCCATTAGCGCACACGGATGTGTTTAGTGACTCATAAAATTTGGGTAGAAAGTAACAGTTTGGGCACTCGTGCAATAACATATTTCAGTAAAATTATATAGTTCAAAAACACATGTATTCCAGTTTTAGCATATATTCCCCTCACGGGTTTTCAAATCATTTAGAAAGCATCAAAAGTGAGGCTATGAACTCACGAGTTTTCAAATAATTTAATAATCAAAATGCAAGGATACAAACTTACTATATTATATTTAAAAATCATCTAGTCAAAACAATTTATATTTCTCTTTATTAAGTAGCATATATCCCCTCCCACAGGGTTTAGAAAACATTATAAAACAGTAAAAGTGGGACTATGAACTCACGGGTTTACAAATAATTTAATAATCAAAAAGTGAGGCTCCGAACTCACGTGGTTTTAAATAATTTAATAATCAAAAAGTGAGGCTACGAACTCACCTTGGCCTACAGAGTCTGAATCACGTCAAATATATCTTAGTCACAGGCAAACAACTTAGTCTTACAAACCTGGGTAAACATATATGTATATATATCAAGTCTTTGATCTTTAGTTCAATACTTTTAAGTATTAGTTATATATTCTTTGATTTATAATTTGTTGTAATTATAGCATCATTGTTCGGGCCATCATACTCAGAATCCATTCTATAAACGTTTGAGGAGCGAGGGCACTTTAAATCGTAAACCCAACCACTCAGTCAGAACGTAATATCGAGATAGAACATCTTTGTACAAAGCTACCTACTAACATGATACATTTATTACTATCTTATATTTATAGTTTATCTTCTTTAGCTTCAAAATTGGCAAAAATGGCCCTTTTAGTTATACTTTACCTTAATTCACTTTTAACCCCTAATGTATATAGTTTTAATATTTACATTTTAAACCCTCAAATATTAACCTTAGGGTCTCAAACTTTCCAATATTTATTCTTATGGTTTTAACTTTCACAAAATGAAATTTTTGACCCAAAATGTTTATTGTTTAAAAAATGACAGTTTTAGTCCTTATACTTGCTTAAAATTACATAACAACCTCAAAAATGCTCCAAATGATCTAGGAACTTGGGAAAAAGTTTATGAACTCTTTTATAATAATAATAACAACATTTATCCAGAATTATAGCCTGTGAATTGGGTTTTTATTCATTATTTCATGTAAATTACAAAACTACGGTTTTAAGACACCTTTAACTTATAACTTTCATTTAAAATGATCATATGATCTAATTTCTTTTAGATTATTTTTCTAACATTCTATAAACATTATAAAAAGTCTAAGAAAACATTATAACTAGATCAAAGATTAGTGAACACAAAGTTTACCTAGGTAGCTCCAAAAGGGCTCTTTATGGCTTCCTATGAACACTACTTGCTATCAAAGCTTCAAGAGCTTCAATGGATTCCTTCTAGACCTGGTTTTTGGTCTTTAAGAGTCCTAGGATGTTGAAAGAAGTGTAAATCAGAATGAGTATGGAGATATAAGAGAAACGGGGTGCAAGTTCTTGTGGATTTGCTTTTATCTAATCCGGCGGTGTAACATGGTGGTAAATGGTGGAAGCCATTGTTGAGTTGAGAGAGAAAGTGGTTGTGTGTGAAAGAAAGAAAAGATGTATTAAAACACAAATGGAAACAAAATCAACACCCCTCCTTGGAAGCCTAGGAGGGGTATATATAGCCACACACCATACACTTAACTATACATTGAACCTAGTCTAGTCTAAGCGTGTGTGACTATGATAACTAATGGGAATTCTTAAATGTCGTCACATAAAGTGAATTTCTAACAATCTTCCCCCATGGGACGACGTGTAGAATTCCTTACAATATTTTTCCTAACAAGTACATAATGATTAAGAACAAAAGCTTCCATGAAGCGTCCAATGCTGATGATGTCTTCTGAGGCCTTTGACTTCAAGTCTTCACTTCAAAACGACTCATCTTTTAAGTAACTTGTAGTAGAAATAATGTAACGGCACGAGCTAAGTAATCCATATACTTCTGGTTAAGGAGAAGCTTCTGAATTAACTTCCCCCTAATTCATGCCACATAAACTTGATGTAGAAGCTTTTAAATAGCTTCCCCCTAAACCGACAATCCTCGTAAGCAACTTCAAAGCTTTCAATAAAGCTTAGAATGATTACGCGCATAGCGGAATTTAACAAGCAAACCCCATCATATAACATGATAACGTTGCTAAGAGGGATTGAAAGTTTGGGGCACACCATGTAGATCAACAACTTCTCTTCTCACGCTTGAAATAATTCTTCTGAATTTTTCTTCCCCCTTAGAGTTCAAGTTATGCATACTAGAAAGAATCAAGACATTTCTTCCCCCACATAGTTGAAGAAAGTAAACCAATCCCAAGTGTGAAGCTCAAATACTGAAGTAGACACTTTATCCCATTCATGAAGTTGACATCATAACACCAGAGTCAATTAAGTCCCAGAAATGCACATATCTTCTTCCGGAGATGCACCAGAGTCAATTAAGTCAAGAAACGAGAACTAAATTCGAGGTCGGGAAGTGGGTCAAAAACAGGTTACAACAGTCGGAGGTCAAAACAGTTTCTGGGTCAGCGGGTTTTCAGTTAATGTTTTAAGATGGTTAGGGCACTTAGGAGTATAATTGGACCTTCAAACGAACGTGAGGGTTAGTTTATATATTATATAAGATATCTGGAAGAGGTCTAATCAATTGAGATAGTAGAAGACTCTCTGGTCATAACAAACTTTTCATACGTTCAAAATCGGTAAAATCTGGATAGGCGAAAGTATATATACATATATCGGGGCCTTAACAGTAGCTTTAAGGTTGGGAAAAAGGGAGGAGTTAGCTAACATGTGTAAGGGAATAAATATTCCCTTTACAGAGATCATTGGGATGTTTAGGTGGGCGTTTGGCTTATAGTTTGGAGACCTAAAAACTGGGACTGTTTTGGGTAAAATGTTAACGAGACGGGTTATGGAGTAAACTAAGTTAAGGGCTTTATAGAGGGGTGTTGATAGGTGTGAAAACACCCATCCTTTTTACCACTTAATTACAATAATAACCGAGCCAAAACGTGTATTTTATGTTGATGAGACTGCTTTTATACATAGTCTCATCGTCCAAATCGGGCTTAGAATGCATAAAATATCATTAAAACTGCCAAATATATGCTCGTGTTTGTTACTTGTGTATTTTAGGTACGGATATTGAGGAAATGGCAAAAGATCACAAGAATCATTCAAAAACGAACACGGGAAACGAAGCCGCACAATGAACCGGGCCCAAATCTGGAATTTACAAAAATGCCCTTGAAGTTTTGAAGATTGGCAACTTTAGTCCCTCATTTTTGAAGACTTGGCAAGTTAAGACCATGAAGAAATCAAGTTATGCAAGAATGGTCCTTGAGGAATAAAGATTGTACAAGTTTAGTCCTTGGGAATTGAAGAATTTACATTTAAAGTCCTTGTTCTAAAGTTTGAAAAGTATATGTGCAAAAAATGACAAGTATTGGAAACTTATTATAAAGGAAATGGGAAATTTGCTGTTTTAATACAACATGAAGAAAGAAGAAACCTTGGGGGGGAGGGGGGGGGGGGGGGGGCAATTCTGCCAGACAGCCAAACTTACCCATCCATTCACATCTTGACACCTCACCATAACCCACCCACTTACCCATTTACCCTACCCAACCCTTCCATTAACCCAACCCAAACCCACCAGGTTTATTAAATAAACCTGGTCAATTAGTCAACTTATTTTCCCACCTTAACACTTAATTTAAAAACGTTTTTCCCCAAAGTGGATTAAACTCCCACTAATTCTCCCATAAACCCTAATTAACCCCAGGCATAATTAGCTTCAAATCAAAGGGGTTTTGTCCCTTCTTTTCCAGATCACTAATACACACCTTTGTCACCAAAACCCACTTATAAACCATGTCCCCACTCAACCCATGTGACCATCCCATGGTCCCCTGCTCAAGTCATTTTCCACAAAACCCTAGGAGGGGACAATTTGAACGTCTTAGATCAGCTTCTTGCTCCCCAAGGTCAAATTGACGTCCCAAGATCAAAAACACAACTAGCATGTCAACATCCTTCACAAGATGCCATTTTGACTGAAAAATCAAGGGGCATTTTCAGATTTTCAGAACATTAGGGTTTTAGTTGTTTATTATTTTAATCCTAGCACTAGAAGGTTCTGTTAAGTAGTATAAAAGGAGCACCAGGTGTGTTGGATGCCCTTTGTTCCAGTTTTTCTTGCTCAACTATTGTAATTCCTTTTTCTAATATAAAAGTTGGTATTTTTGAAGTTAAAGTAATTCCTTTTTATGTTTTAAAAGTTTGGTGTTGTGTTGGCAAGAAGTTCTGAGTTCCATTAATCACTTGATACACACTTTGTGTGTTTGATTTTTCAAAAAGTTTCAAAAAAGTTCTTTTAAGGTTTTCAGAAATCCAAGGTCCATGAAGTGAAATTGGAGTGGATCCTTGGATTACTGAAGTGGTTACTTGTTTCATAAGTTATTCATTGGTTTCAAGTTGGTGAAAAAGGTTTAAGAAAAGGTTGAAATTTTTTTCAGAAAGTCAGAAAGTTGGTATTGTGTGTTCTTCATTTTCTTAGTAGGTTGTTGAAATCTTGTTGTCCAAGGTTCAGCATAGGCCCGGGCCTATTTGGAAAAGGCAAAGCAGCCTTGGTTGGGCCTGGATGTAGGCCCAACAAGGTAGTCCCTTGTTACCATTTTGGTTTTCAGTTTTATGTTTTTATATGGTATTTATGTGATTTGCATGAAAGATGGTTATATGATTGTTGAAAGCTGTTAGATATTACTTAGTTCAGGTTTTATGCATGTTTAGAGTTACTAGAATCATTTTGGTAAAGGTTTGAATAGATTTGGTTTGAAAAAAATGATTTTCAGAAAGTGAAAGGGGTGTTTGGATTTGCATATTAATTGAGATTGGTGAAAGTTTGTGGGTTAAAACCTGTTTAGAAACACTCTATAGGTTGTCAATAGGTTTTAAGTTGCTCAGTTTTCAGATTGATAGTGTTTAGAACATATTTGTATGCAAAAAAATTGACAACATAGCTAAAAATAGTCAACTGCCTATTGTGCTTAATTTTGTGTTTGATTGTGCCTCAAGTTTGAAATCTGCTAGATATTAGGTCATTTTAGGGTTGTGCATTGCTTATATGCCTTGTAGTTGGATTGTATGCAATATTTGAGCCTTTGAAATTCAATTTTGTGCCATTTGAATCAGTCATTTGTTCATCAGAAACATTGCCTTAATCAGAAACAACTCTTTGTGCATTTGTGCTTAATATTTGTGTTTGAACTTGTGTGATTTGTGTTGTTCTTGACTTCCCACAACCCAACTGGTTGTGGGAGTGCCCCATTTGTCCAACAAACATCACAAAAAACCAAAATCAAGTCCTCTTGATATTAATCTGCACATGTGAAGAAATACATTTTCTTTGTGTTCATCAGAAAGTTGTATCTGGGCACTTGTTTGGATTCTAGCAGCTTGATTCTTGTGTATTAGTTATAAAAAGTGTGTTTTAAGTTAGGTTAAGTCACAGGTTTGGGTTTTTAAATTTTAAAAAGAAAAAAAAAGGCAAAAAGGACGTGGCCAGGACTCAAACCTGCGCCACTCCTCCCACACACCAATGCGTTTACCAATTGCCTTAGGGTCTTTGATTGGTAACTCTTTGCACTATTTAATACTTAAGTAGTGTTTGTTTTCTAGCTTATTTAACTAACAGCTTAGTTATAAGCTGTTTTCAGCTTATTTCTTTTGGCTTTTTCCAATTTAGTATTTTTCTTTTGTTTTTCTTTAGTTCAAGGACTTTTTGGTTTAAAAATATTATTTTTCCCGTATTTAATTAATTTTCTAGGATATTTTTAGAAAGTAATTTAAAAATAAGAAAAAGCATTTTAAAAATCCAAAAAAATAGTTTTAGGTTTTTATTTATATTCTTGAGGTTTACAGCTAAAAAAGTTTTCAAAAAGTCTTATTTTTGATTTTATAGGATTTTAGGGTTTTTAATCAACTTTAAAATTAAATATAAAATTATTAAATAGGTTTTAGAAACTTTTAATTGCATTTCTGTCTTAGTTACATTATTTAAGATTTTTGGTAATTTTTTAGAATTTTTTAGTAAACTTTGAATTTTTTTTGATTATTTTTTGATTATTTTATTATTAAAAATTGAAAGTTTAATTTTTTAAGTTTTATTTTTCCTAGATTGTAGACACTAAATTAGGAATTTTGTAACTTTCCAAATATTTTTTAGGCTTTTCAATTATTTTCTAGAATTAATTTAAGTTTTAATTGATTTTAATAGTTTTTGAGTGTTCAAAAATAGTTTTATTTGGTTTTAAAATTTTAAAAAATACTTTTTAGCTTAATTAGGTCATTTTTGAGGTTTACAAACTATAAGATCTTGTTTAGGGCTTTTTAATAATTAATTGTGATTTTTAGGGCTTTAATTAGCATTAAAAAGTCATTATCTAATTAATTAAAAGGTTTTAGCAAGTTTGGATTTTTTGTAAACTCTTAGAATTTTATTGTGGATTTTTAGTAATTTTTAGGATTTTTTAGGTTAAATTTTTAATTTTGGCACTATTTACGGTTTTACGTGATCGACCTTTTCGTTTTAGTTTAATCCGTCTTCGTAACCGTCTTTTCCTTCTTATTTCTCCTTTCTTTTCCCTTTTCTTCTTAATAAAATCATCAATCATAAATCAATTCATCACACAACACACTAGCCTCCTCGAGAACGAACTCACTTAGGGTCATTTACACACGGTTTTCCTAAATCGTCGTGCCCGCTTGCCCTATATTATTGCCTTGTTTTCCTAAACAAGTGTGATTTTACAACTATAAAAAATGGCGCCGCTGCCGGGGAGGCGTGTTGTGTTTTTATTGAACCATTGTTTTTTTATATAGCCATAATTAGTATTTGTATTAGTAGCACTCTACTAATACGTATTATCGTTTTTCGGTTTTTGTGTGAATACTATTACTATATTGTATACGTAGAACAATAAATTCACAAGTACTCCAAATACGTGAGAAATCACAACCTTGACTTGGGAGGTCATTACCCAATCATTGTATTCGAATCTCAAACCAAAGAAAAAGCAAAAATAGATAAATACTTTCGTGAAGCTCGATTTTGAAAAATACAAACTATAAGGTGGGTATATGGCGGTTGTATTTCACGACCTAAAGGAAAAAGGCTCTTAAGTGCTTCGCGCCGCCTCGTTTCCTCCGCTTGCTTGTGCGTATTTGATTTTGAGAGTGAATCGAGGGTTTTGCCGCCCAAAGTATTATTACATATCATATATATTTTCTTGGTTTCTATTGATTAAACCCTCTTTAACGATTTGGTGTTCCACCATCGTTCTAAAGTCATCGAAGGCGTTCACTTCACGTGATCATTTTCATTCCTTGAGGCTTCTTTAATCGAGAGATTTGATTAAGGAGGAGATTTGTAGATTTTTGTCTACTTAATACATTTCACCAATTTCTAAAAAAAGTTAATACCATCAAAAACCACAAAAAAATTGAAAAATACAAAACACCAAAAAGAATCTTCTTTGCTCGTCTCCACGTTGTACGTGACGTTTATGCTAACTCGTAATCAAGCAAAACGTGCACGTAGACGAAAGAACAAAACTCCCACTCCAACTCATTCTAGTGAGGAGTCTCCTATTGACGAACCCATTGTACGAGAAGCACCAATCATGGCGAATTGAACAATGATGGAGTTACTTCAAGCACCCACCGAGGGTTATGGAGAAGCTATTGTGATTCCCGTTATCCTTGCGGAGAATTTTGAGGTGAAAAAGGGTTTGTTGTCGATGATCCAAAACAACAAATTCCGTGGTGATGAGAAGGACAATCCCCACAACCATATCCGCCAATTCAATCGTCTTACCGCCACGTGCAAATTCAAGGATGTCTCGAATGACTCGATTAAGATGATGCTTTTTCCGTATTCCTTAGCGGGGCCCGCTAAAATTTGGTTAGAGAAAGAGCCACCCAATTCTATATTGACGTAGAAGGATCTCATTTCGAAATTTGTGAACCAATTTTTTCCGCCCTCTAAGACTACGCATTTGAAAAATGAGATTTCTAAATTTTCACAAGAATCAAATGAAAGTTTTTCAACGGCTTGGAATAGGTTTAAGGAGATGTTACATGAATGTCCTCATCACGGTTTTTCCGACTTGCACCAAATTGACACGTTTTACAATGGACTTAACGATCATGAAAGAGATTATTTAAATGCCGCCGCGGGTGGTAATTTTTTGTGTAAAACGGTTGAGGAATCTTTGGTCATAATTGAGAATAGGTCTAAGGTTTATAGCCCTCGTAACACACCGAGTGTTGCCAAAATGGGCTCATCATCGTCTCGTAGTATCAATGCCTTACATGATGAAGCTAATGAGGAAAATCGTTTTTTCGATAGGTTTTCGACCCTTATGTCCCATTGGAAAGCTCAAGAAGCTTCGAATTCCGCTTCGGTTAAAGCGATTTCTAAGAGTTGTTTGTCGTGTGGGGGAGCTCATGATCTTTCCGAGTGCATTACCGCGGATGGTAACACTTCGAGTGCTTATGTAGCCACGTGAACTTATAACCAAAACGGCCAAGGTTCCCGCCAAAATCAAGCTCCACCAAATCAAAATGTTAATAATTATCGAAACAACAACCAAGGTGGAAATTACCAAGGAAATCAAAGGAATTACAACAAGGGTAATTATCAAAGTGGAAATGGGCAAATTTCTAACCAAAACCAAAACCGTGATTTTCAAACTTCTACTCAAGGTTTTCAAAATGATCACACCAAAAATCTTCAAGGAGAGTTTTTGAATTATGCTAAGGCTAATGATGCTAAGTTTGATAACATGTAACGTGAAATGGTTAGCTTAAGATCCGAGTTGAAAAACGAGCTTAAAAACGAACTTGCTAATGAACTTAAAATTCATGCTAATAAAATGGAAGGAAATGTTCAAAGACTCCAACAAAATCAACAAAAAATGGAGCAAGGTCAACATGAGATTAAGCAAGAATTGTTAAAAGCGGATGCTAGGCAATCTAAATTTAAAGATCGAATGGCTAAAATGTTTGAAGCTATCATGTGTAAGCCCTCTTCTTCGGGTGGTCTTCCTAGTGATACCATCATGAACCCGAAAGGAGAATTGAAGGTTATTACTACTCGTAGTGGTAAAACTTTCAAAGAACCCATTTCTCGTCCAAGTACTTCTATGGAGAAGGAAAAAGAGAAAGAACCCGAGGTTGTGGTCGAAAAGGAGCAAATTCCAAGCCCACGAAGTACCGCTCAAACCACACCTACGGTTGAACCCACACCAATCATGGAACCCGAGATTCCAAGGCCTATGCCTATGCCCCAACCCACACCACCTTTACCCTACCCTTCAAGACGAGACAAGGAAAAGGCACAAGAACGAAATAATTATCAATTTGAACTTTTTATGAAAATGTTTCGTGACTTGCATTTTAATATAAGTTTTGTCGACGCCTTAGTCATGATGCCTCGATTTGCCGCGAACTTCAAAAGTATGTTGAATAACAAAGAGAAATTGCAAAAATCGTCTAGTTGTTCATCGGTTTTTCTTAGCCGCATACCTCAAAAAGTCGGTGATCCCGGCAAGTTTTTAATCCCATGTGCTATACAAGACATGGAAGAATGCTACGCCTTGGCCGATCTTGGTGCTAGTTTGAGATTTTTAAATCGCTCTTCCCAATCTCACTCCTTCAAGAATGTCAATCGAAATGGCCGATCATTCTACGATTCTAGCTTGTGGAGTTGCCGAGGACGTCTTTGTGAAAGTTGGAAAGTTCTACTATCCTGTAGACTTTATTGTTGTTGACATTCCTATCGATCCTAACGTTCCGTTAATTTTAGGTCGATCTTTTTTGGATACCTCGAGAGCACTTATCGATGTGCATGCAAGAAAAATCACTCTTCGTTTCAATGAGGAAGAACTCGTCATTAATGCAACCCAAAACTCCACACTTTCTCATGTGTATTCTATCACGTCTTTGTATAATGTCATCCCATCAAAAACATTTGCAAAAAGATTTCCAATAGAGTTTTAGGAGTTGTTGATAAAAATGAAGTTCCGTCCCCTCCGCCGGTGGAGGTTAAGAGTGTTAAGCCTACGATTCCAATCTCGAGTGATTCTTCGGATGATGAATACGTTGATCCCGATGGGGAAGTTTTCTTTGTCGACAAACGTTTTGAGAACTTACCACCACCTTTACCAAAACGGTTTCAAAATGTGAGAATTTTTAGTGTGACTAACATTGCTTTAGAAACACCGAATATTTTTGACATAATTAAATCGGGTTTTCACAAGGAGAGTGTAAAAGATGAAAAAGGAAAAGATTTTGAATTGAATTTAAAAGATTTTTCTACAATTCTAACTCCGTCATCACCACGTGTATTGAGTACTACAAGCTCGTCTTCTCCTTTTAACGATGCTTTGTGTGGACTTAGTGTGGGGGAAATCCCTTATGTTCCCTCCCCTTTCTCCACCGAGGACGAGATATTTGATCCTGGAATTGCTTATATAGGGAAATCTCGGTCTTCCACCGATGCAATAAATGGAAAATCTTTTCATTTGATTGTTGTGAGTCTACCTCGAGTAGCTCAATGTTTTTATGACTTACCCATTGTCCCACCCTTCTATTTCTTCTCATCTATTTTCTTGAAACCCTTTGGGTTTGTGTTGACTATTGATGAAGTGGCGTTGGTTTGTTTTTCCAATGAAAACGAGAACGCCATCTTCGATCCCGGTATTTTACACCATCAAAGGACTTAGTCCTTAATACCGGTTGATTTTGGGCCTTGTTTATCATGTAAGCCCCACTAAAAATTGACCACACCATGATTATCCCTAAATGATCACATTTATGGGGATTCGAGTCGAGCTTTTGACTCGGTTATCAAAAACAAGGTGCCTCGTGGGGGAGACCCATGCTTATCCATGTACATATTATTGCTTTCTAATTAGTGTAATGTGAGGGGATTTGTGCCCTTCCAACCTTTGTTTCGTGGTTGTTTGTGCATTGTGGTTTTTAGATCATGATCTTCACGATTGGAGCCTCTCGTGTTTGTTTTATGGGAGCACTCGATCGTTTGCTTTGAAGACATTTCTCAATATCCAAATGATATATCCTTTGATGTTCTAACCTTAGGTTTTTAGCACACTTCATAAACGGCTATTAATTTATTGGTTACACCCTTTCCATGCTAGATTAGGCATTCGACTACGTCTCTAGTATGGGGGTGTTTGCACCCCTAGACTCGAAACATTGAGGACAATGTTTAACTTTAGTATGGGGGGGTGAATAGATACTTGCCTTGCCAAACCCTAACGCTTTCCAAAGTTTATCTTTTTGTTTATCATTTTGTTGCAAAATAAGGCTAAAAATGGCCAAATTTTAAAAATTTTCTCATGTTTTATAAGTGTTTGAAGACACGAATGTAGATTTTCCGATGGCGAGAATAAGAGTAATTTTTGACTCGACCGTGCGTGTTGAGCACTTAGCTTTGATTTCTTAACTTCACATTAGGCTAAGTCTCTTAAATGAGGACGAGAAATGATAGAGTTAATTATAAGTTACTATGCTAAACGTAGAGTACTCGTATTCTTTCAAAAACTCATGTGTTCTCGTTGCTTGCTTATTCTCCCTTCGCTTGTAAATATTTTTTGCTTAATAAATATTGACTTAGAGGTTTAATTAGGATTGTTGGGTTTCTAGTCTTTTTTAGTAGCTTCCGTGTAATTAAATTGGGAAGACATTAAGGTATCGCCAGCGTCACGGTTTTGAAGTATTGGCACCCGAATAATCGAAAGCTTCACCCAATAATAAGATTTCAAGTGCTCACCTAAATCTAGCAAACAATTTGAAGCCCCACAAGGCCTAAAATCTATGCAAAATTGAAAGTGAATCAAGCCTTAATCTTCGAAGCTTTAAAAATCCAAAATTCGCTTTAGCGTGAGGATATACGTCTTTGGCTAATAAAACCACCGATGAGGCGGATAATAAAAGGCAAGGCAAGACCGAAGTCATAATAAAAGCTTCATGGCGAAGTTGAATAAAAGATGGAGGTAAACCAAAGATAATAAGGCCCTTCCATTTGGGGGCGTATAAAAGTCTTGGTAATAAGTCTCATGTTCAAAACCGTTATAAAACCGTGTTTATCGATTCTTCTTGTCAACTTAATTTTTTGACATCGTTGTCTATTGGGAGGGGTTATTGATTTAATGATCTTAGTTACACCGTTAGGACTCTATTTTTAGACCTAAATCTCTATTATCGCATAAGTCAATGATGTATCCTCGTGTAACATTTAAGACAAAATAAAATATAACAGATACAACTTAGGAATAATGGGAGGATAAGTACGTGATTAGGGCATATGAGTAGTGTTAGCATTACTAACTTATAATGACAATGATCTCGTTGCACGCTTGGCATGGAATTGGGGTGAAAATCGAGGACGATGAAATTATTTCTAACGAAGCATTCACGTGTTCTAATTCTATGAACCTAAACGTCCCATTTTGCGATGAAAATCATACATTATGTCTAAAACGCAAGTAGTAGCAATAGTAGTAGTGTAGCTAGTTTATCATTTCAATAAAGTGAATAAAATTGAATTTTGGAGGTGCTACGATAATTTATTCTAGCATTGCGTGAGGGCACGGCAATGGTTTAGTATGGGGGAGTGATGAGACTGCTTTTATACATAGTCTCATCGTCCAAATCGGGCTTAGAATGCATAAAATATCATTAAAACTGCCAAATATATGCTCGTGTTTGTTACTTGTGTATTTTAGGTACGGATATTGAGGAAATGGCAAAAGATCACAAGAATCATTCAAAAACGAACACGGGAAATGAAGCCGCACAATGAACCGGGCCCAAATCTGGAATTTACAAAAATGCCCTTGAAGTTTTGAAGATTGGCAACTTTAGTCCCTCATTTTTGAAGACTTGGCAAGTTAAGACCTTGAAGAAATCAAGTTATGCAAGAATGGTCCTTGAGGAATGAAGATTGTACAAGTTTAGTCCTTGGGAATTGAAGAATTTACATTTAAAGTCCTTGTTCTAAAGTTTGAAAAGTATATGTGCCAAAAATGACAAGTATTGCAAACTTATTATAAAGGAAATGGGAGATTTGCTGTTTTAATACAACATGAAGAAAGAATAAACCTTGGGGGCGCAATTCTGCCAGACAGCCAAACTTACCCATCCAGTCACATCTTGACACCTCACCATAACCCACCCACTTACCCATTTACCCTACCCAACCCGTCCATTAACCCAACCCAAACCCACCAGGTTTATTAAATAAACCTGGTCAATTAGTCAACTTATTTTCCCACCTTAACACTTAATTTAAAAACGTTTTTCCCCAAAGTGGATTAAACTCCCACTAATTCTCCCATAAACCCTAATTAACCCCAGGCATAATTAGCTTCAAATCAAAGGGGTTTTGTCCCTTCTTTTCCAGATCACTAATACACACCTTTCTCACCAAAACCCACTTATAAACCATGTCCCCACTCAACCCATGTGACCATCCCATGGTCCCCTGCTCAAGTCATTTTCCACAAAACCCTAGGAGGGGACAATTTGAACGTCTTAGATCAACTTCTTGCTCCCCAAGGTCAAATTGACGTCCCAAGATCAAAAACACAACTGGCATGTCAACATCCTTCACAAGATGCCATTTTGACTGAAAAATCAAGGGGCATTTTCGGATTTTCAGAACATTAGGGTTTTAGTTGTTTATTATTTTAATCCTAGCACTAGAAGGTTCTGTTAAGTAGTATAAAAGGAGCACCAGGTGTGTTGGATGCCCTTTGTTCTAGTTTTTCTTGCTCAACTATTGTAATTCCATTTTCTAATATAAAAGTTGGTATTTTTGAAGTTAACGTAATTCCTTTTTATGTTTTAAAAGTTTGGTGTTGTGTTGGCAAGAAGTTCTGAGTTCCATTAATCACTTGATACACACTTTGTGTGTTTGAATTTTCAAAAAGTTTCAAAAAAGTTCTTTTAAGGTTTTCAGAAATCCAAGGTCCATGAAGTGAAAGTGGAGTGGATCCTTGGATTACTGAAGTGGTTACTTGTTTCATAATTTATTCATTGGTTTCAAGTTGGTGAAAAAGGTTTAAGAAAAGGTTTAAAATTTTTTCAGAAAGTCAGAAAGTTGGTATTGTGTGTTCTTAATTTTCTTAGCAGGTTGTTGAAATCTTGTTGTCCAAGGTTCAGCATAGGCCCGGGCCTATTTGGAAAAGGCAAAGCAGCCTTGGTTGGGCCTTGATGTAGGCCCAACAAGGTAGTCCCTTGTTACCATTTTGGTTTTCAGTTTTATGTTTTTATATGGTGTTTATGTGATTTGCATGAAAGATGGTTACATGATTGTTGAAAGCTGTTGGATATTACTTAGTTCAGGTTTTATGCATGTTTAGAGTTATTAGAATCATTTTGGTAAAGGTTTGAATAGATTTGGTTTGAAAAAATTGATTTTCAGAAAGTGAAAGGGGTTTTTGGATTTGCATATTAATTGAGATTGGTGAAAGTTTGTGGGTTAAAACCTGTTTAGAAACACTCTATAGGTTGTCAATAGGTTTTAAGTTGCTCAGTTTTCAGATTGATAGTGTTTAGAACATATTTGTATGCAAAAAAATTGACAACATAGCTAAAAACAGTCAACTGCCTATTGTGCTTAATTTTGTGTTTGATTGTGCCTCAAGTTTGAAATCTGCTAGATATTAGGTCATTTTAGGGTTGTGCATTGCTTATATGCCTTGTAGTTGGATTGTATGCAAGATTTGAGCCTTTGAAATTCAATTTTGTGCCATTTGAATCAGTCATTTGTTCATCAGAAACATTGCCTTAATCAGAAACAACTCTTTGTGCACTTGTGCTTAATATTTGTGTTTGAACTTGTGTGATTTGTGTTGTTCTTGACTTCCCACAACCCAATTGGTTGTGGGAGTGCCCTATTTGTCCAACAAACATCACAAAAAACCAAAATCAAGTCCTCTTGATATTAATCTGCACATGTGAAGAAATACCTTTTCTTTGTGTTCATCAGAAAGTTGTATCTGGGCACTTGTTTGGATTCTAGCAGCTTGATTCTTGTGTATTAGTTATAAAAAGTGTGTTTTAAGTTAAGTTAAGTCACAGGTTTGGGTTTTTAAAGTTTAAAAAGAAAAAAAATAAAAAAGGCAAAAAGGACGTGGCCAGGACTCGAACTTGCGCCACTCCTCCCACACACCAACGCGTTTACCAATTGCCCTAGGGTCTTTGATTGGTAACTCTTTGCACTATTTAATACTTAAGTTGTGTTTGTTTTCTAGCTTATTTAACTAACAGCTTAGTTATAAGCTGTATTCAGCTTATTTCTTTTGGCTTTTTCCAATTTAGTATTTTTCTTTTGTTTTCGTTTAGTTTAGGGACTTTTTGGTTTAAAAATATTATTTTTCCCGTATTTAATTAATTTTCTAGGATTATTTTTAGTTTTAATTTTAGAAAGTAATTTAAAAATAGGAAAAAGCATTTTAAAAATCCAAAAAAATGGTTTTTAGGTTTTTATTTATATTCTAGAGGTTTACAGCTAAAAAAGTTTTCAAAAAGTCTTATTTTTGATTTTATAGGATTTTAGGGTTTTTAATCAACTTTAAAATTAAATATAAAATTATTAAATAGGTTTTAGAAACTTTTAATTGCATTTCTGTCTTAGTTACATTATTTAAGATTTTTGGTAATTTTTTAGAATTTTTTAGTAAACTTTGAATTTTTTTTGATTATTTTATTATTATTTTATTATTAAAAATTGAAAGTTTAATTTTTTAAGTTTTTTCATTTTCCCTAGATTGTAGACACTAAATTAGGAATTTTGTAACTTTCCAAATATTTTTTAGGCTTTTCAATTATTTTCTAGAATTAATTTAAGTTTTAATTGATTTTAATAGTTTTTAAGTGTTTAAAAATAGTTTTATTTGGTTTTAAAATTTTAAAAATACTTTTTAGCTTAATTAGGTCATTTTTGAGGTTTACAAACTATAAGATCTTGTTTAGGGCTTTTTAATAATTAATTGTGATTTTTAGGGCTTTAATTAGCATTAAAAAGTCATTATCTAATTAATTAAAAGGTTTTAGGAAGTTTGGATTTTTTGTAAACTCTTAGAATTTTATTGTGGATTTTTAGTAATTTTTAGGAATTTTTAGGTTAAATTTTTAATTTTGGCACTATTTACGGTTTTACGTGATCGACCTTTTCGTTTTAGTTTAATCCGTCTTCGTAACCGTCTTTTCCTTCTTATTTCTCCTTTCTTTTCCCTTTTCTTCTTAATAAAATCATCAATCATAAATCAATTCATCACACAACACACTAGCCTCCTCGAGAACGAACTCACTTAGGGTCATTTACACACGGTTTTCCTAAATCGTCGTGCCCGCTTGCCCTATATTATTGCCTTCTTTTCCAAAACAAGTGTGATTTTACAACTATCATATGTCATTTATGTCGGAATTATGCGTGGTTTGTGTTTTTGTTGTGATTTAGGACGAAAAGGTGAAAAGTGGAGAAAACACGGCATTCACGAGCTTTTATCGAAGAAAAAGACGAAAGATGAAGTCGAAAGATCAAGAGTGCAAAAAGAACGGAAGTCCAAGACCAATTCTGAAGATTTATCAAAGAAAAAGTCAAAAGGCGGAAGTTTACTTAAAGCCGAAGAACTCGAGTCTTATTTATGAAGAAATGTCGAGACAAGTTCAAAGAAATCCTGAGACAAAGTCATTATGTCCAAGATTAACAAAAGATTAAGAAGAAAAGGACTTAAGTGTGCAAATAAGGAAAAGAGGAAAGAGGGATGAAGCTTCCTAAGCTCCTCCCTGATCTCCACTATAAATAGGCCATTAGTTATTTCATTTCAAGTTGTTGGGTGGCTTGACAAACCACCCCTTCCACCACTTTCATACCTTGTTATTTTCTTCTTGTATTTGCACCTTTAATTTCTTTCCTTTAAGTCAAGTAAGTGTTCTTAATTTTGTTGTTTCAATCTTCTTTACCTTTGATCAAGCTTTCTATCTTTCATCTCTTTCTACCTTTCTTTATTTTTAGTTGATTTTGGTGCGAACTACATTTGATCCGTGTTGTTCTTAATGTTTTCGTGCCTAAAAGTTCATCTTTTTATGGTTTGATTCAAAAGTTTGCTTATTTTAAGTTTGGATAAGTTGTTATTTGAGCTTATTTAGTCTTTTTCACATTAGATTCGTTAAGTTTTGGTGTTAGCTTATCATAATAGCTTATTGCCCTTTGCTTATATTTCGGATCAAGAGAGTAATCGGAAAGGGTATTAAACCCTTTTCCGATTTGTTCATTCCGACCAGCACCATCACCTTATTCCGATCTGTTGATCGGAAAAGGGTTTCATATTATTCCGATTGTGGTGTTGTTTAAAACATTCCGATCTGGATGTTTTTTAGTGTATTCCGATTGTGATGGTTTCATCACATTCCGATCTTGCTCAATTTTTGCTATATTCCGATCTGAGGTTATTACCTGTATTCCGATTGTGGAGACTTTGTGACATTCCGATTGGTATGTTTTATATCATTCCGATTGTGGTGTCTCAAATATTCCGATTGGGATTCATAGCTTCATTCCGATCAGCTTCCTTTTGCACATTCCGATCAGTAACTTTCCGATGGGGTACATTCCGATCGGATTCCGATTGGATTACGATTGGGTGTATTCCGATTGGTTGTTTTGTTTTGTTTTAATATTTTTGTTTTAGTAAAGTGTCAATTTTTCTCGTTTTATTTTTAGTCTATTTTAATTTCGTTTTGCATTTTTTTTAATTGTCAATTTACTTTTTGTTAAGTTTTAATTTTACGTCATTTAATTTATCGTCATTTACTTTTAAAGTTTTGAATATTGCACCGTTTACGTTTCAACTAGTTTTAGTTTTAATTACTCTTCATTTATTTTTAAGTCTTGCACATTTATTTTACCAAAACCAAAAACATTGTTTTCACCAAGAACAACTGAGTCGCACAATTAACCAGAGATCAATTCGAGAAGATACCGAGAAACGAACTTTCAACTAGCAAAATCTATTCTATTAAATGGCGCCGCTGCCGGCTCTTTTCGTGAGGATCTACGGTTTTTTGTGAGAGACGCGTTGGCTTTTGGGATCCGTTCACTCGAGAACGTTATTTTTCTTGTCAAAAATTTTCAAAAATCCCAAAAACATTTAAAAAAAATCAATAAAAGCATTTCTTTTTCAAAGTTTTGCACCAAAAATATTCTTCTTGCTCATCTATTTTTCTTTATGGATTCTTATGTCCATTGCGTCGGATGTGGGAGACGATTGTACGGGAACGACTCTTGTCAATGGTGTACATGTGAGCAGTGCGGAAACGATATCGACAACACACAATTCGGATTTTGTCCTTTGTGCAACTCGACTAATTCGTCCTTTTTGAACCCGCCTCCTGTTCCCTCGTGCATCTATTGTGGAAGCGATTCTCATTGGCATGTTTCGTACCTGGTTCAATACCCGTATGATCACGGGCAAGAACCGGGGTACAATTATGACTATGATAATAGCTATCCACAAGACGCACCCAGTCCTTCCCCTCCACCGTTTTGCAACAACTGTGGGGGTCCTCACGACACTTCTTATTGTCAACCAATGAATTATTATGAGCAAAATCCGTGTCCTCAGTTTTCTTCACCAATGGATTATTATGAACCAAACCCGGTTTCTAATTCTTCTCAACCGATGAACTACTATGAGCCACAACCATGCTATAATTCAGGTTTTCAACACTTTGAGCCCCCACATCACACCCTCAATCATCAATCCTCTCAGCAAATTAGTCTTGACCAACAACTCACTTCTTTGAACCATATTCTAGAAGGTCTAGCTCAACTCCGAGCTGACTTGCATCAGGAAAGGCAACCGTTGCTTGATGTGGACGAAACCTTGAAAACCACCGACACCTTTTTGAGCCAATTTAGTCGTTTTCCCTTCTTTTCTACACCAAAATGTTTAATTACAGCGTGGGATAGAATTGGTGAAATTGAACGTACTCGGGGCGATGAACAACAAAAGTTGTTGCATGAGCTTCTTAAAGATGTGGAGGTTATCAAGGAAGAGTTATCCGACTACGTCACTCCTAACTGGACTCGTCCCATCTATTATGATGATGACGACGACGATGATGTCTACACTTTCAACCAATCTTCTGAAGTTGCTGCTCCTACTCTCGATGTTCCTACTGCGTCTAAGGATCTTGATTCGTTGAATGAGCTTAGTGATGTTGGTCTCGACAAGGTATTGGATGATGAGGTTTGTGACTTACCTGCTGTGGAGCCTGAGGACGACGTCACTCTTACGGAAGAGGTCGATCCTAGTGATGACGATTCTTCTCTCTGCTATGAGAATTTCACTTTTGAAGTTTCTCAATCTCCACCAGGAGATGCGGGTGATGACGATTTATTCTCTCCGGTTTACGAGAAGTTCACCAATGAACTTGATCTTGTGGATGAGGTAGAAGACGTGCTTCTTCGCGACAGATTACGGAAAGTGCACCTTCTTATTGCTCAAATCGAAGAGTTGACTTCTCCTTCTCTTTCCACGTCTTTACCTCCATCTATTCCCCCCGTTGAAGATAATGACCCATTGCTGGAAGAAATCGATATCCACTCCATCCCTCCAGGTATTGATGATTATGACACGGAGGGGGACATTATTTTTGATAATTTGCTGCAGGAAAGTATTGACCCAAGTCCCCCTCCCGAGCACCTTTCATCCACTCCGTCAGAGACGATCACGGAGGATGAGTGCTTTGACCCGGGAGGTGACATTGATTATGCTATGATTGATAACAATACGGCTTTGCCGCTTGCTCAGCATCCATTATCTTTGGGGGAGGAAAATGTGCTTACTTTACCCACCCCACCTCTCGTGGACCTTGATTTCACATACTTTTCGTATGTTGAAAGGACCTTTCTCCCATACAAGACTTATCCCCCCGCCTCTCCTTTGTTGATGTCAACCGGGAACGAGGACAAGGTCTTTGATCCCGGTATCACATTCGAGGTTTCCCCATGGACTATTTAATTCGGGGACGAGTCAGGCTCGTGACTCGGTTAATATAAACAAGCGCTTTTTGGGAGGCAACCCAATTATCTATCTATCTTTACCATAAGTGTAGGGGGAGCCCCGTTGGTGTTTCTTGCTTTCTTTCTTATCATGTGCAGGGATTAGAGCTTCAAAGACACACTCTTGATGACTGTTGACGAACCGTGATTCCGTGTTCCCTTCTTCCCAGTTCTATCCTAAACTCTTTTCGATTCACTATTTTCTATTTTCTCAATATTAAAATAGGTATCTCTTTAGTTGTCTCTTCCTTAGCGAGATTTAAACAAAGTGCACAATGTCCTAAGTGTAGGGGAGTTTACTCCCACATGCTTAAACATTGAGGACAATGTTTATCTTAAGTGTAGGGGGGACTTCTATCGAAGTTAAGTGGCCTTTTCCTTGTATTTGTCCTCATTTTAATCGGAGAATTTGATTTTTCGACATTTTTCGAAAATTTTAATCTATTTTGGCCTAGTTGTATAGTTGTTTTTACCTTTGTATAGTTATTTTCTTCCTTTGCTAGAATAAATCTTTAATAAAGTGGTTTTAATTTTCAAACGTTGTGAATCTTTTGACTCAACCCGAGTTTACTCTAGCTAGTATCCTTAACGTGTTTAAGTCAAGTTTTGCTAGGCTTTTATACAGGGAGCTATAAAGCGCGAAAGTCTTAACTCTCACGGGTTAAGAACAAGAACTTTTCGCAAGTTCCTATAATTGATCCTAGAGAGTTGTTTATCAAGGGAACTTTAAAATGCGGATTCTAAACTTGAAAAAGTCTAAGAATTTGCAAGATCCTATAGGCGACTCGAAAACCCAAAACTTTGATTTAATAGGCTAAGCATCCACGAGTCTCATTCCTTGAGATTTTAAACTGTGGAGGACGAGAGATGATAGAGTCAATTATAAGTTTGGTATTCTTTCGTGAACTTATGTGAGTTAATTATAAGCCTATTCTCCCATCGCTTGCTAATAAATTTATCTGCAATAAATAAGGTTGTACGATTTGAAAAGTTACTTAGCTTCTAGCCCAAGATCGTTTAAAAGTTGCTCGGTACGGATTAGAGTTCATATCCAAGGCATAACTTATTGAAGCGGGATGCGAAGTTTGGCGAGTTCAAAAAGGTCCTAATAAGACATGAGGGCTACATTTTGTTGCTAAAGATCCAAAGTGATGTGAAGAATCATTTATCGAAAATCAATATGAAGGATCGAGACACACGACGAAAAGCAAAAACTCCCCAAAAGTCATGGAGAAGTCCGAAAAGACCCTAGCAAGGTATGAGGATAAATAGATCCAAGTCATAAAAGGAGGCGGATCGTTGTATATCAAAGTCCAAAATAAAGATTGGAGAAAAATGAAGAAGTCGTGGTCCAAAGATGAAGAATCTCTCAAAACTTCAAGTGAAGAAAATTCCTATATGAAGAGAAGACCATAATTTCATGAACGTCTCTCAAGGTTTGAAGTATGAAGTCGCTGCCAAATATCGGTCCGAGAAAGGTCTCAAATCGCGAAGCGAGTTATGCCAAGATATGAACTTTATGAGGTCCCGAGAAGCAGTTTTAAAAGATTTTGTCCTTTAGCTAACTATTGATTAAATCGTTCACTTTATTTTCGGACTAAATAACTATCAAAATAAGTCAAAAATGCATCCTCGTGATCATTCAAGACAACAATAAAATATAAGAGATACACCTAGGAATAAGGGAGTCTAAGTGAATAATTGGCCCACATGAGTTCGTGTTAGTTTGCTAACTATTAATAACAATGATCTCGTTTCTAAGCTTGGTTTGGAGAAAGTGAAAAATTGAGGATGATGATCATTCACGACATTTCCAAAACCCAAGGTGTGTTTTTAATTTCTTTACTTTGAATGTTTATAATTTTCTATCTCTTTAATAAAGGCCAACGTGGATTGATTATGATGAAAAGTGTAAACATGCTTTGTAAATAATGCATTGCATGAGGACATTGCAATGGTTAAGTGTAGGGGATTTGATAGGTGTGAAAACACCCATCCTTTTTACCACTTAATTACAATAATAACCAAGCCAAAACGTGTATTTTATGTCATTTATGTCGGAATTATGCGTGGTTTGTGTTTTTGTTGTGATTTAGGACGAAAAGGTGAAAAGTGGAGTAAACACGGCATTCACGGGCTTTTATCGAAGAAAAAGACGAAAGATGAAGTCGAAAGATCAAGAGTTCAAAAAGAACGGAAGTCCAAGACCAATTCTGAAGATTTATCGAAGAAAAAGTCAAAAGGCGGAAGTTTACTTAAAGCCGAAGAACTCGAGTCTTATTTATGAAGAAATGTCGAGACAAGTTCAAAGAAATCACGAGACAAAGTCATTAAGTCCAAGATTAACAAAAGATTAAGAAGAAAAGGACTTAAGTGTGCAATTAAGGAAAATAGGAAAGAGAGAGGAAGCTTCCTAAGCTCCTCCCTAATCTCCACTATAAATAGGCCATTATTTATTTCATTTCAAGTTGTTGGGTGGCTTGACAAACCACCCCTTCCACCATTTTCATACCTTGTTATTTTCTTCTTGTATTTGCACCTTTAATTTCTTTCCTTTAAGTCAAGTAAGTGTTCTTAATTTTGTTGTTTTAATCTTCTTTACCTTTGATCAAGCTTTCTATCTTTCATCTCTTTCTACCTTTCTTTAGTTTTAGTTGATTTTGGTGCGAACTACATTTGATCCGTGTTGTTCTTAATGTTTTCGTGCCTAAAAGTTCATCTTTTTATGGTTTGATTCAAAAGTTTGCTTATTTTAAGTTTGGATAAGTTGTTATTTGAGCTTATTTAGTCTTTTTCACATTAGATTCGTTAAGTTTTGGTGTTAGCTTATCATAATACCTTATTGCCCTTTGCTTATATTTCGGATCAAGAGAGTAATCGGAAAGGGTTTTAAACCCTTTTCCGATTTGTTCATTCCGACCAGCACCATCACCTTATTCCGATCTGTTGATCGGAAAAGGGTTTCATATTATTCCGATTGTGGTGTTGTTTAAAACATTCCGATCTGGATGTTTTTTAGTGTATTCCGATTGTGATGGTTTCATCACATTCCGATCTTGCTCAATTTTTGCTATATTCCGATCTGAGGTTATTACCTGTATTCCGATTGTGGAGACTTTGTGACATTCCGATTGGTATGTTTTATATCATTCCGATTGTGGTGTCTCAAATATTCCGATTGGGATTCATTGCTTCATTCCGATCAGCTTCCTTTTGCACATTCCGATCAGTAACTTTCCGATGGGGTACATTCCGATCGGATTCCGATTGGATTCCGATTGGATTCCGATTGGGTGTATTCCGATTGGTTGTTTTGTTTTGTTTTAATATTTTTGTTTTAGTAAAGTGTCAATTTTTCTCGTTTTATTTTTAGTCTATTTTAATTTCGTTTTGCATTTTTATTTAATTGTCAATTTACTTTTTGTTAAGTTTTAATTTTACGTCATTTAATTTATCGTCATTTACTTTTAAAGTTTTGAATATTGCACCGTTTACGTTTCAACTAGTTTTAGTTTTAATTACTCGTCATTTATTTTTAAGTCTTGCACATTTATTTTACCAAAACCAAAAACATTGTTTTCACCAAGAACAACTGAGTCGCACAATTAACCAGAGATCAATTCGAGAAGATACCGAGAAACGAACTTTCAACTAGCAAAATCTCTTCTATTAGGTGTAATGAGATGTTAGAGCATATTAATGAGGTATATCTATGGGAGAAGGTTAGATGTCCATCATAGGTTGATGAGCCATCTTAGTGTTTGGTTCATGTTTTGATTGTGTGCTTTTGTTTGTTAGCTTTTTGCTAGTGCGCGGATTTTTGGAGAAGCTCAATCAGGTGAGTTTCATAGTCCCATGTTTACTAATGATTTTGACTTCCAGATGGGATGGAAGAGACACTGTCTTGTTTTATAAATTATGCTGTGAATGTTTTGTGGTTGGTGATGGACTTGTGCATACTTATGTGATTAACTGCTAATTGATTCATGATTGTTTTATGTTTTGACTTGGTACCAAGGGGATGTTGACAAGGCGGGGCCTTGGGGAGGTACATAGATGTGTGAGCATCTATGGGACCAATGGATAATGACAAGGCGGGGCCTTGGGATTGGTACATAGGTGTATGGGCGCCTATGGGACCATGGTGTTTGGTAAGGCTGGGAGCCTTGGATTTGGTTTGGTTTGTTTAATCTTGAATAATAGTTGTTAATGCAGGTTTGTATCACATTGTCCATATGTTCGTAAATTTGGTTATTGTTCACAGCTTATGATTTGTTTTGGCGTTGAAGTCTAAACCTATGACTCTCACCAACTTTATGTTGACGTGTTTTAGTGTCTCTTTCAGGTGATAAGGTGGTTAAGCGTGAGAACATATGTGGCTAGGATTGGAGTCGCGTAGGAATGCATTTAGAAGGAGATCCCCGTTCCTTCTTAGTTTATTTTTCTGTTTGTTTCAATAAGTGATGCTATGAACCTATATGTTGTTTTGTTGGTGTTATTTGTTTGTCTTGGGTAAGAGGTAGGACTGTTACCTACTTACCTAGACTCCTGCATTGCTGAGATATTTGCATGACATTTGTGTCACCATTTTATGACATTTCCTATTTCATTTAGTTATCTCTATAGACACGCCATGTTGTGATGATATCCATACGTCGCGCCCCATATTCCGCCATGGTGGGGTGTGACATCAGCAAACTTTGTAGAACTCAAATAATACACACCAGCAGCTGAATACAAACGCCATTGAAGTCCACTGATATCATCCTCAAGATCCTTCCAAACAGGATCTTCATCTTCTGGTGCACACATTCTCTTGAATGTTGACCAAAGCTTTATTCCATTGACTGAAGTAGGTGCTTCAGTCTCATACTTGGCCAGCAATAACCTCCAAAGGTCTGCCAAGTCTTCCCTATCCATACTTGCAAAGAGAGACATAAGAGTAGTAAATGTGTGTACCTCTTTCCCATATCTGCCAATCATCCAAAACCCACTTGCATCTTCTTCTTAGCTATAGGGTTTCTAGCATCAAAAGGTAACACTTGTACCATATCTGAAGCTTCCATGGGTGAGAGCTTAATGCTCCTTCTAATAACAGCTTCACTGGGATTCAATTTATCCATATCTTTAGGGAACTCAAGTGGAACTCCCTTCTTCAAAGGCCTTGGAACAATCATTGCCTTTTGAATCTCCATCTCTTCTGCAAGTTCTTCTCTCCTTTCATCTGAGAGAAATCTGATAGTATTCATTTCCTGCACTGTTGCCCAAATGAGATAAGCCTTGTACTCTAATTCTTCAAAGGATAATCCCTGCAATTTCTGAAAGGTCCATCCTGTTTGATGACATCTGAGCAACATGTAGTAAAGCTCTCTTCTATCTCTCTTTAGTAGTGAGAAAACATTGCTAGCCTTATGCTTCCGAATTTCCTTGCAATCTCTTTGAACTCTTAGAAGAATCTCCAAACGCCAAATTTGATCTAAAATGGTCATATCTGGATTCTCTATAACCTTATCTTCCCAAGCATGGTACATCTAAGCAACTTCTGGCATATCATAATCTACCTGCAACTTTAACTCTCTCAGTTTCTCCATTGCCAACTCATCACCATATTCAAGTCTTTCTGGTTGTTCAATTATCATAACACTTGAATCTGAACATCCTTCATCACTTCCTTCTTGTTCCTCAAAAGTGACTACAAATGGTGATTCACCAACCTTCTTCTTTTCTTGTTCTATAAGTTGTGCAACCAACTTTGAATCAAACTCTACTTGTGCTGCATCCTTTGGAACTTCTGTTTCTAGCATGATTCTTTTACCCTTATCTAATGGATCAATGATGGGTAAAGACGATGATGGTACATGTGAAGACACTTCCTTGATGATAGCTGATGACTGGAATACATCAACCATATTTGCAGGTCTATCAACGTTCAAATCCTGAGTGTCAGCGCCCAACTTACTCTTGTCAGCGTTTGGTGTGTCAGCGTCCAAAATCTGCTTGTCAACGCTCACCTTACTTGTCTCAGCGCCTCTTGTGAATTGCTCCATCATTGCTGTAAAGGAAAAGTTCATGTTTGTAGGAGTAACCAAATATGTATCAAAACCTGGTTGCTTCTTCAATTCAGTAAGAGCTTCAGCCACACCCAAAGATTCTCCATCATGTGAGCCTTTGTCACTCACATGTATCTGCTGATCCTCCCCTTTGGAAGAATCCTCCATGCCACGCCTATTGTTAGCATCCTCCAAAAGAACAATCGTCTCCCTCAATTGCTTGAGTTCAAGGCCTTGTGTACTGACTGTTTGTACCAAGTCTGCATTTTGCTTTTGCAAGCTAATGCAGACAGCCGTCAATTCTAACATTGTGTATGGTTCCAATCTGCCCTCCTTTATAATGGGTATTTGACCTCCCAAAGTAGAGTCATAGGGCATGGATGAGGTCTTAAAGATGTTAGGACTGTCTTGGCCTGCATCTAAGCGAGTACCAATAGTCCCAGCCTCATCCATAGCACCAACCACACTTGTGGTGGTGGTTCTCTCTACAACATGGAGAGGACCACCAGAGGAGAACACTCCAGTAGTCCTTGGGCGTTTTATCAACCTATATTAAGGGGGTGTAGAAGAGGATGTGGATTGGGTGTTAGTTTGAAGGTTAAGGGGTGTTTGGGTCTGTGATGGAAAGGTGTCAACGTTTGGATTAGTAGTGTCAACGCCAACATTTAACGTATCATCGTTGAAGGATTCTTGGTCAAGTTCCATGTGTTGAGGTGAAGGTAAAGGGTCTGGTATTGGGTCAAGTTGTGGTTGTGGGTCAGGTTGAGGTTGTGCTGCTACAATAACAACAAGCATAGCTTGGGTGAGGGGTAAATCTCTGTGAGGGGGTGAGTTCATCTTACTAAAAATAGCTTTCTTTTGCACATGGATCCCATAAAAATCATCATGATCCCTTGTGCAGTAACTTTGCTCATCAAAAACCATTTGTAAAAATCTGGGATAAGCCAAAGTCATCTTATTACCCTTACTTTTACACATGCCATCAAAAACCAGTTTAGAAAAATTATACTTTTGCCCATTTGTAATGCACACAATTGCACTAGCAATTGATCTGTTAATTTCATTATGTGCAGTACATTTGGGGCTCAAACATTGAAGAATGACATGTATTAAGTACTTCCAAGCTGGGGAGAATTATTGTTTATGATATTTATTTAAAGTACCCTCTTCAGGGAAAGGATACCCAAAGTTTGAAGTCCTTGTTCTATTTCATGAATGGGTAGAGTGGTTATACCATCTGCATCATTAAGATGCAAAGCCTGGCGAACCAAGGCTTCAGTAACCACCCATGAACGCCCATGAACAATAGCTGTTAATGTAGTCACATTATTAAGCGTTGAGGAACTAACAGTGTTCCAAAACTGTTTAATATGAGTGACAAGGATGAGAAGAGCATGAGAAAGAGCATACCGTAGTGGAGACGCATTCAAATACGCCACCATCTGGGTGTATTGTGGAAACAGAGCATCATCAGCCTCCAAATAAGCAATCATATTGTGCTGACTTCTGAATCCCAATACCAAGTCACTTGGTTTAAACTTAGGCGCCATTGATGTAGAAAGTTGTTTGTGAAAGATTATAAAAGATGAATTATAGGAGAAAGGTTGTTAGACAAGAATATGAGAGTACCCTGTTTAAAAAGTAGGAGCCAAATATATAGGAATGATAGGCACATGTGATTGGTAAAAAGTGCGGCAAGTATTTTCAAAATATAATGATGAAAAGATTGAAAAGAAAATAAGTTATCTTGTGCATTAATTAAAAGTTATCAACTCCCAAAATTACGGCCCCAATTTTCGTCAAAAATAACAACTGCGTAGGACCCAATGAGTGTCAACGGTAAAAAATAACTCATCAACGCCCAACGGCTATATTCTTGTCAACGTTGGTAAAAGCCATGTCAACGTCTAAATTTGTCACAACAACGCTTGGAAATATATCTGTCAACGTCCAAAAATAAAAATAATAAAAAGGAAAAAGGACCTTAACAAAGTAATTTATCATAGTGAAGATAACCTATAAACTGAAAATTACTATAGGGCGGCAAGCACTGTCCAATTATGCACACTTGCTTATGCAAGATAGACATAACAGTCCTCTAGTGTCCCTTGCAAACGAAAATTCTTAACAGTTAAGTTATCTCATAAAATCCCTTGTAACTCCCAGGTAATCCCAATATAAATCATACCCAAGTCTCCCAACAGACCACATCCAATTCTAGGCCAAAAAGGTCTTGGCAACATGCATAGTGTATCAACTTTGCATGCTACAGTGCCTCATGAGATAGAAAACTAACTCATACTCACCAGTGGACACAATCTAGAATTGTGATAAGAGTATTATAAGAATACCCAAAATGTCCTAAAGGTTCCTAAACTCCCCTTAAATTGTGATACATAAGTTGCCATATAATATGCATGTAAATAAAAACTTATGTCAAGATAGGAATATGAATATTCCAACCATCATCCATAAATTGAAACATGCTCCAATGATTCTCCAAGGATCCATAAGCAACTCTGTATCCAATGGTACAATGCTAACAACGCATGCACACTTAGATCAAAAACCACAAAACTAACATGTTGCTGACAAAGTCACATAACACTTATCAGCGTTAAGATAACCTTTGTCAGCGTTAGACAAATAAAGTGGAAAATCTAAGTTCACAAAAAGACCAATAACAATGCATATCCTGTACATACTTTTACAAAAAGATCCTAAAACACATATTAAGTGAGATTGATCATTCCAATACTTGTTACCAAGTATTGAAATCTTCCAGCATCAAAAGGTTTAGTTAATAAATCAGACACATTTTTTTCTGTGTCAACCCTATCTGGTTGTATTAAACCCTTTTCAAAACAATCTCTTATAAAATGATGTCTAATTTCTATGTGTTTTGTTTTAGAGTGATGTACATGATTTTTAATAATGCATAAAGTGCTGTTATTGTTTACAAAAATCTAGGTATACATGAAATTATACCCATAATCCAACAGCTGGTTCTGAATCCATAAGACTTGTCCACAACAAGCAGCTGCTGCAACATACTCTGCTTCAGTTGTAGAATTGGCTACCACTGTTTGTTTCTTGCATTGCCAAGATATCAATCTACTCCTAAGAAACTTACATCCACCAATTGTGGATTTTCTATCAAATTTGTCACCACCATAATCACTGTCTGAATATGCAATAAGCTCCAATGGTGAATCTTTTGGATACAATAATCCCAGGTCTGGATAACATCTAAGGTATCTAAATATTCTCTTGACAGCATGAAGATGACACTCCTTGGGAGTCACTTGATGGCATGCACATGCACACACAGCAAACATAATGCCAGGTCTTGAAGCTGTGAGATACATCAATGAACCAATCATTGACCTATAGTGCCTGAAATCCACTTCTTTTCCATCACCAACTTTTCCCCAAGGGTGTTCTCTATCCATAGGAGTACTAGCCCTTTTCTCATGTGGAGAAAAGCCAAACTTCTTCAAGATTTCTGCTACATATTTATCTTGAGAGATGAAGATACCATCCTCTTTCTGCTGAACTTGTAACCCTAGAAAGAAGTTCATCTCCCCCATTGCACTCATCTTGAACTTGTCTGTCATAAGCTTGGAAAAGTCTTCACTCATCTTTGGACTTGAAGAGCCAAAGATGATATCATCCACATAAACCTGGACAAGTAAGAAATCCTTACCAGTCTTCTTTTTAAATAAGGTCTGGTCCATGGTGCCCCTTTTGAATCCATTGTCCACCAGATATGTGGACAGTGTGCCATACCACGCTCTTGGGGATTGATGAAGTCCATACATAGCTTTCTTGACTCTATACACCTTGTCTGGATGTTCTGAATCTTCAAAACTAGGAGGCTGCATAACATAAACCTCCTCTACAATTGTGCCATAAAGAAAAGCACTCTTCACATCCATTTGATAGACTGTAAAGCCCATGCAGGAAGCATAGGCTATAAAAATCCTTATAGCCTCAATCCTTGAAACTGGTGCAAAGACCTCCTCATAGTCTACCCCTTCCTCTTGTGTATATCCTTGAGCCACTAAACGTGCCTTGTTTCTGATCACAATGCCTCTTTCATCCTTTTTGTTTCTAAGAACCCATCTTGTCCCAATAGGTCTGACATGTCTGGGACAATCAACCAGCTCCCAAACATCCTGTATAGCAAATTGGTGAAGCTCATCTTGCATTGCTTCTACCCAACTTGGTTCTTTGAGAGCATCAAAAATCTTCTTGGGTTCCTGTTGTGACAGAAAACAGGCAAATAAACATGCTTGAACAAGAGGGGTATCAACCTTCTTGTGAATAGTGGCAAAAAATCCTCCAAGATTCTGATGAGATCTTCTAGTTTGAACAGGAGACATCACATCACCAATAATTAGAGAGGAATGGTGATTTTTGATTGTAGAAGTAAGCACTCCTCCCTCAATAAGTGTGTTGTCCTCAATCTCATCTTCCATGTTACCAATATCCTCTTCAGACTCTCTTCCATCAACATCTGAGTGAACCTCTCCATTTCTGTTTGAAGATTCACCCTGTTCAAAACCATTTGAAGAGAAAATATGGTCAAAAGAGCTGTCAACGCCTGGACCATGGCTGTCAACGTTTGAGCCATCAACGTCTGAGTTTGTCTTGTCAGCGCTAGATTTTCCTTTGTCAGCGCCTGAAAGATCATGCATGTTGTCAACTGGTGATACTTGGGGACCACCATTTTCCTTTCCAGCAGCAGCAGCAAATGCATTTGTCCATATGGGAATAGTAACATACTCAAGTATGGGTGATGATTTTTCTGCTTGGGATCCAACCTCTTCATTAACCTGTGTACCTGTAACATCAACAACTGGTTCTTCCACAACATTTGAAGTTACCTTCACAATGTTTGGATAAGTAACAGGCATATAATTCAAAGTCCTAGATAGAGGTTCCAAGTCAAATAACCAATTTGGACCACTTTCAGGATCACTAGGTTTAGTTTCTAAAAACCTAACATGTATTTTTTCAAGTATACGTTTTTCCTTGTTAAGGTAAACCCTGTATCTTCTACTCTGCACTGGATAACCCATAAAGTAGCCTTCATCACCTTTAGCACTAAATTTACATAGGGCATCACTAGTGTGCAACACAACTACATGACAACCAAAAGGTTTAAGAAAACCAATATTAGGTTTCCTTCCCCAAAGTAACTCATAAGGTGTTTTGTTATGAATCTTGTTGACTAATGCTCTATTCTGAACATAACAAGCTGTATTCACAGCCTCAGCCCAAAAAGCAATAGGAAAGTGAGCATCAGCCAACATAGTCCTGGCTGCTTCTATAAGGGTTCTATTCTTTCTCTCAGCAACCCCATTTTGCTGAGGGGTTCTGGCTACACTAAACTGTCTAGTAATCCCTTTCTTGGCACAAAAATCATCCAACAACTTATTTCTAAACACACCACCATTATCACTTCTAAACATATTAACCTCATTACCAGACTTCTTTTCAATTTGGGTAATAAAGTTAATCAAAGTATCAGCAGTGTCACTTTTCAAAGCTAAAAAGAAAGTCCAAGTAAACCTAGAAAAATCATCAGTGATGACAAAACAGTAAGATTTACCATTTAAGCTTTCTATATTAGTTGGACCAAACAAGTCCATATGCAACAAGTGAAGTGGTTTGGAACTAGAGTGCACCTGTTTAGACTTGAATGAGACCTTGTGCTGTTTGCCTTTAAGGCATGCAACAAAAGAGTGGTCATTGTGGAAAGCCTTTTCAGGCAAACCATCAACCAAACCATGTCTCACAAGTCTGTTTATATTTTTAAAATTAATGTTCCCTAATCTCTTGTGCCAAAGCTTACTCTCATCAACTGAAGCCTTAGTGATTGTAGTAAAATACGACCTTTAGGAAAAGGTGCGTAAAAGCGGCAAGTATTAAGTGTCGGTTTAGGAAAACCGAGCACTAATGACCAAATAAGTTCAAGTTCGTTTCCCAAGGAGGCAAGTGCGTTGTGTAATGAGATGATTTTTGATTTGTGATTATATGATTGAAAAAGAAAGAAAGAAATGAGATTAGAAGAGAAAGACGGTCACGAAGACGGATTAAACTAAGACGAAAAAGGCGATCACGTAAAACCGTAAATAGTGCCAAAATTAAAATTTTAACCTAAAAATTCCTAAAAATTACTAAAAATCCACAATAAAATTCTAAGAGTTTACAAAAAAACCAAACTTGCTAAAACCTTTTAATTAATTAGATAATGACTTTTTAATGCTAATTAAAGCCCTAAAAATCACAATTAATTATTAAAAAGCCCTAAACAAGATTTTAAAGTTTGTAAACCTCAAAAATAACCTAATTAAGCTAAAAACTATTTTTTAAAATTTTAAAACCAAATAAAACTATTTTTAAACCCTTAAAAACTATTAAAATCAATTAAAACTTAAATTAATTCTAGAAAATAATTGAAAAGTCCTAAAAATATTTGGAAAGTTACAAAACTCCTAATTTAGTGACTACAATCTAGGAAAAATGAAAAAAGTTAAAAAATCAAACTTTCAATTTTTAATAATAAAATAATATTAAAATATTCAAAAAAAATTCAAAGTTCATAAAAAATTCTTAAAAATTATTAAAAATCTAGAATAATGTAACTAAGACAAAAATGCAATCAAAAGTTTCTAAAACCTATTTAATAATTTTATATTAAATTTTAAAGTTGGTTAAAAACCCTAAAATCCAATAAAATCAAAAATTAGACTTTTTGAAAACTTAAATAGCTGTAAACCTCAAGAATATGATTAAAAACCTAAAAACTATTTTTTCAGATTTTTAAAATACTTTTTCCTATTTTTAAATTACTTTTCAACATTTAAACTAAAAATAATCCTAGAAAATTAATTACTTACGGGAAAAATAATCTTTTTGAACCAAAAAGTGATAAAACTAAGTAAAAACAAAAGAAAAATACTAACTGGTCACAAACCTTAACCAATAAGATTGAATAAGCTTATTATTAAGCTGATTGTTTTGATAAGCTAAAAATGAAATACCCTTAAATGTTACACCTTATGACCATGTGACATAGAAAGTCACATAGATCACTGGTAAAACACTTCACTCCTGCACGATAGGTCGAGTGTTCGAGCCCAGGTTGTGGAGGCTTTTTGGAAAACTTTTTTTTTACTTTTAAAACTCAATCCAGTAACTCTTAATACACTCTAAACAAACTTTATCAAAGAAAATAAGCTAGAATTAAGCCTATGAGATCAAAACAAGTGCCCAGGTAGCACTTTTATCTGATGAACACAAAAGTGAAAGAAAACGTATCTTCACTTGTGAAGATATTAACAAGAGGACTTGTTTTTGGTGTGTTGATGATTTTTGATGGACAAAAGGGCACCCCTATACTCAGTTGAGTATAGGGAGTCAATATAAACACAAATCAAGCAAGTATCCACACAAAATCAAGCACAAAATCCAATTCAAGTTCTGATTAATGCCTAAGAAGGTCTGAGATGATTTTTGCTGGTTCAATATGCACACAAACGAATTTCAAATGCTTGAATCATGCATACAAACTAACCAAATGATATGTAAGCAATTAACACCCCTTAACTGACCTATAATCTAACAAATTACCAAGAGTTGATGCACAAACTTCACAAAATAATCAGTAAAAGGGCACTTGACTGTTTTCCAAAATTTGAGCATGCAAATGTGTTTTATACACTACCAAACTGAAACCTTAGTGCACATATCATATAACAAGCACCAAAGAAGTGTGTGAGACAGGTTTTCAAGCAAGAATACAGTCTTCTAACCCAATATAAACCCTAATCCAAACACCCCTTAATATTCAGAAAACAAAATTTTTCAAAGCAAATCTATTTAACTCTACTCAAAACTGAATCAAAATACTTCCAACATGCATACAACCCTAATTGAACAATATCACACCAAGAAAACAACACTTAAACAGTTATCATCAAAATTCACCAAATTTCATATGAATCACACAATTTAAAATTTTTGAAAGCTGGATGCTACCTTGTTGGGCCTACATCCAGGCCCAACAGTGACTGAAAAGTCACCTCCATACAGACTGGGGTCTGTGCAGATCTTTGCTGAGATGTTTGACAAAGAAAATGGGTATGATATTAGACCTTGTTTTGAACCTGCCAAAATCAGATGACCAATAATAAAAGTTAACTGGTACAAGAGCTTAGGCTATAGGATTAACTTATTGACAAGTTAACCTATAGCTTAAAGCTTTTAAAAAGAAAGCAGTAAAATAAGAAAACTGATTTTTCTTAACTGAGAGTTTTGAAAACTTAGGAAAACTGAAAGCCTTTTAAAACAAGTGAATCAACAATAAAACTTAACCAAACTTCAGACAATAAAAGTAAAGATGGCTCTTTGCTTCTCGTCAACAAACTTCAACCATTTTTCATTCATAAAAAACTGGACTTACAAAGTTATGATCAAGGAGAAAAAACAAGGAACAAGAACAAAATGCTAAGCCAATACGTTCTTATATAATGGACTACAGAACTATCTAGAATGTGAAAACCCTAGTTAAGTGGATTTCCAGAAAAGCCCTTGGATGAAATTTGAATTTTTCAGTCAAATGATGCCATGTGATGATTCTTGTTCTCTAGTGATGGCCAGCTGTGTTTGAGTGATCTAGGGCGTTCAAATGAGCTTGGGGACCAAGTACTTCCATCTAACCATTCATTTTGTCTGGTATTGGGTTTGGGGGAAAGTGACGGGTGCAGGGGACCCTTGGGGATGTCACATGGGTTGGTTGGGGTCATGGGTTTTGTGTGGGATGGGATGACAAAACCCTCAATTAGTGATTTGGAAGTTTTTAGTTAAAAACCCTTTGTTTTGATTAGTGTTCATCCTAGGATTAGCTAGGGTTTATGTGGGTGATTAGCACAGGTTTAATCCAAATTGGGGGTTAAATTATTTAAATTTGGTGTTTGGAGGGAAGGGGTTAATTAAGTTAAATGGTGTGGGTGGAAAACAGACGTGGAGGGTGAGATGAGGTGGTGTGTTGTGAGTGGAGGGTTGGGGTGATGTGGCAAGATGATTGGTGGGGAGTGGTTGGTGTGTTTGACAGAAATGGCCCTCCAAGTATCACTTTTCCTTCACTTTGTATATAAACAGCAACAAACTCTTTTCCTTTGTAAACATCTTTGACAACTTGGCAATTTTGGCACAAAATGTTTTCTAAACTTGAAACAAGGGTTTAAAATGCAATTTCTTCATATTTGAAGGACTGATTTTGGCATTTTCTTCATTCTTCAAGGTTTGACTTGCTTGTTGACTTCTTGGAGGACCAATATTGACAATTTAGTTTTGTTGAGGGACTAAATTTGCCAATTCTTCAAAGTTAAGGGTCCTTTTTGTAATTTTGACAAACTTTAGGGACCAAACTTGTAATTATGAAGATACAAGGGTATAAAGTGTCAATTCTTCCATATTGGAGGACCCTTCTTCATAATTCTTCAAATCTTCAAGGGTTTTCTTTGGAAAATTCTTCATTAGGGCTTGGTTCATTGTGCGACTTCGTTTCCCGTGTTCATTTTTGATTGATTCTTGTGATCTTTTGTCATTTTCTCAATATCCGTACCTAAAATATACAAGCAACAAACACAAGCATATATTTGGGTATTTTGATGATATTTAATGCATTTTAAGCCCTATTTGGACGATGAGACTATGTATAAAAGCAGTCTCATTACTCCCCCATACTAAACCATTGCTGTGCCCTCACACAATGCTAGAATAAAGTATCGAAGCATCTCCAAAATTCATTTTTATTCACTTTATTAAACGATAAACTAGCTACACTACTACTATTGCTACTACTTGCGTTTTAGACATAATGTATGATTTTCATTGCAAAATGGGACGTTTAGGTTCATAGAATAAGAACACGTGAATGCTTCGTTAGAAATAATTTCATCGTCCTCGATTTTCACCCTAATTCCATGCCAAGCATGTAACGAGATCATTGTCATTATAAGTTAGTAATGCTAACACTACTCATATGCCCTAATCACGTACTTATCCTCCCATTATTCCTAAGTTGTATCTCTTATATTTTATTTTGTCTTGAATGTTTCACGAGGATACATTGTTTGACTTATGCGATAATAGAGATTTAGGTCTAAAAACAGAGTCCTAATGGTGTAACTAAGACCATCAAATCAATAACCCCTCCTAATAGACAGCGATGTCAAAAAATTAAGTTGACAAGAAGAATCGATAAACACGGTTTTATAACGGTTTTGAACATGAGACTTATTACCAAGACTTTTATACGCCCCCTAACGGAAGGGCCTTATTATCCTTGGTTTACCTCCATCTTTTATTCAACTTCGCCATGAAGCTTTTATTATGACTTTGGTCTTTCCTTGCCTTTTATTATCCGCCTCATCGGTGGTTTTATTAGCCAAAGACGTATATCCTCACGCTAAGGCGAATTTTGGATCTTTAAAGCTTCGAAGATTAAGGCTTGATTCACTTTCAATTTTGCATAGATTTTAGGCCTTGTGGGGCTTCAAATTGTTTGCTAGATTTAGGTGAGCACTTGAAATCTTATTATTGGGTGAAGCTTTCGATTATTCGGGTGCCAATACTTCAAAACTGTGACGCTGGCGATACCTTAATGTCTTCCCAATTTAATTACACGGAAGCTACTAGAAAAGACTAGAAACCCAACAATCCTAACTAAACCGCTAAGTCAATATTTATTAAGCAAAAAATATTTACACGCGAAGGGAGAATAAGCAAACAACGAGAACACATGAGTTTTTGAAAGAATACGAGTACTCTACGTTTAGCATAGTAACTTATAATTAACTCTATCATTTCTCGGCCTCATTTAAGAGACTTAGCCTAATGTGTAGTTAAGGAATCAAAGCTAAGTGCTCAACACGCACGGTCGAGTCAAAAATTACTCTTATTCTCGCCATCAGAAAACCTACATTCTTGTCTTCAAACACTTATAAAACATGAGAAAAATTTAAAATTTGGCCATTTTTAGCCTTATTTTGCAACAAAACGATAAACAAAAAGATAAACTTTGGAAAGCGTGAAGGTTTGGCAAGGCAAGTATCTATTCACCCCCCATACTAAAGTTAAACATTGTCCTCAATGTTTCGAGTCTAGGGGTACAAACACCCCATACTAGAGACGTAGTCGAATGCCTAATCTAGCATGGAAAGGGTGTAACCAATAAATTAATAGCCGTTTATGAAGTGTGCTAATAACCTAAGGTTAGAACATCAAAAGGATATATCATGGATATTGAGAAAGTCTTCAAAGCAAACGATCGAGTGCTCCCATAAAACGAACACGAGAGGCTCCAATCGTGAAGATCATGATCATCTAAAGTCTACAATTCACAAACAACCACGGAACAAAGGTTGGAAGGGCACAAATCCCCACACGTTAACTACATTAGAAAGCGATAATATGTACATAGGATAAGCATGAGACTCCCCCACGAGGCACCTCGTTTTTGATTACCGAGTCATGAGCTCGACTCGATCCCCTCAATACTAATTATCATTGGGGAAGGTGACTTGGTCGAGGTAGTTCAAGGATGGAACTTCCCCGCCAAAGTAGTGCTTCAACCTATGTCCATTCACCTTGAAGTTAGGACCATCATCTTGAGCTAGCTCGATGGTCCCATACGGAAACACTTGAGTCACGGTGAATGGACCGGACCAACGAGATTTCAACTTACCGGAAAAGATTTTTAATCTTGAATTAAAAAGCAAAACTTGATCCCCAATGTTAAAAACCCGGTTTTTAATTTTAGAATCATGCAACTTTTTAGTTTTCTCTTTATAAATCAATGAATTTTCATAAGCAATGTCCCTCAATTCATCCAATTCATTTAATTGCATTTTCCGGTGTTTTCCCGCGGTCTCCATATCATCACTACAATGCTTTAGGGCCCAATAAGCCTTGTGTTCTAACTCGATAGGCAAATGACAATTCTTTCCATACACAAGCTTATAGGGAGTTCACCCAATGGGCGTCTTATGAGCGGTCCTAAAGGACCATAAAGCATCGTCCAACTTATCCGACCAAGTTTGTCGGTTTTCTCCTACGGATCTCTCCAAGATCCTCTTCAATGCTCGGTTTGAAACCTCGACTTGCCCACTCGTTTGTGGGTGATAAGCCGTAGAAAGCCGATGTGTAACCCCATATTTCTTTAGAACCCTTTCGAATTGGTCGTTACAAAAATGGGTTCCACGATCGCTTATAATAGCACGAGGGGTTCCAAACCGAGAAAACAATTGCTTCAAAAACTTGACTACCACACGAGCATCATTGGTGGGAAAGGCCTTGGCCTCCACCCACTTAGAAAGGTAGTCAACCATAACGAGAATGTACTTATTACCACGAGATGATGGGAACGACCCCATAAAGTCTATACCCCAAACATCAAAGATCTCACACACTTGGATGATATTTTGTGGCATTTCATCTTTTTGTGAGGCTTTTCCTTGTCGTTGGCATGCATCACACGACTTCACAAGATCTTGTGCATCTCGGTAAATAGTAGGACAAAAGAAGCCGACATCAAACACCTTCTTAGCCGTGAGATTAGCACCGTGGTGACCACCCATGGGTCCCTCATGACAAGCTCTAAGGATGTTAGAAGCTTCGGTGCCAAATACACAACGTCGGATGATTTGATCCGCACAAGTTCGAAACAAGTAAGGGTCGTTCCAAAAGTAGAACTTGACGTCACGAAAGAATTTTCGTTTTTCTTGAGTCGTCATACCCTTAATGATGAAGTTACCCGCATGGTAATTTGCAAAATCCGCAAACCATGGGGTAGAAGAATCAAGCTTAGAATTCAGTACACCAAGTGTCTCGAGCGGAAATGTTTTGGTGATTTCCTTGGGCTCGTAAACACTTTGGTGAGGATCTTCCAAACGAGAAAGATGATCGGCCGCTAGATTCTCGGCTCCTTTTTTGTCAACGATGGTGTGATCAAATTCTTGAAGGAGGAGAATCCAACGAAGTAATCTAGGCTTAGCATCTTGCTTTGCCATGAGATACTTAATAGCCGAATGGTCCGTATACACTATGCATTTCGTCAAGACGAGGTAAGGTCGGAATTTCTCAAATGCATACACCACGGCAAGGAACTCCTTTTCCGTTGTAGTGTATTTTAGTTGAGCCTCTGTCATCGTCTTGCTAGCATAGTGAATAGGCAAGAAGTGCTTATCATGATGTTGCCCCAAAACGGCCCCAATAGCGTAATCACTAGCATCACACATAAGTTCAAAGGGGAGGTTCCAATTGGGAGCAACAAGAATGGGAGCTTCGGTAAGTTTCCTCTTAAGGATTTCAAAGGCTCGTACACAATCTTCGTCAAAGACAAAACGTGCCTCTTTTTCAAGAAGATGTGTAATGGGTCGAGAAATCTTCGAAAAATCCTTGATGAATCGACGATAAAAGCCCGCGTGGCCTAGGAAACTCCTAACTCCCTTAACGGTTTTGGGATGAGGTAATTTGGCGATGACGTCTACCTTAGCTTGATCTACCTCAATCCCCGCTTTCGAGACCTTGTGCCCTAAGACGATTCCACTTCTAACCATAAAATGACACTTTTCCCAATTGAGCACAAGGTTGGTTTCCTCACAACGTTTTAACATTCTCTCTAGGTTCGACAAACACGAAGTGAACGAATTACCAAACACGGAAAAGTCATCCCTGAAGACTTCCATCGTCTTCTCGATCATATCATGAAAAATAGCCATCATGCACCTTTGAAAGGTTCCCGGTGCATTACAAAGTCCGAATGGCATTCTACGATAGGCAAACGTTCCATATGGACACGTAAACGTAGTTTTTACTTGATCACGAGGATCGATGGGGATTTGGAAGTAACCGGAAAAACCATCTAAAAAGCAATAGAAATCGTTTCCCGCAAGACGCTCCAACATTTGGTCCATGAAGGGCAAGGGAAAATGGTCTTTTCGAGTGGCTTCATTCAACTTTCGATAGTCAATGCACACTCTCCATCCGGTCACGAGTCTAGTGGGAATCAACTCGTTGGCATCGTTTGGCACAACGGTCATCCCTCCCTTTTTAGGGGCACAACGAATAGGACTCACCCAAGGGCTATCGGAAATAGGGTAAATCATTCCCGCGTCAAGGAGTTTCAGGACCTCCTTTTTGATGACGTCGTGAATTTTGGGGTTCACCCTCCTTTGACTTTGGATTGTGGGCTTGAAATCCTCCTCCATTAAGATTTTGTGGGTACAAAATTTGGGATCGATTCCCTTAATGTCGGATAACTTCCACGCAATCGCCCCTTTGTGATCCTTTAGAACATCAACAAGTGCGGTTTTTTCATCATTCGAAAGATCCTTCGCAATAATAACCGGCAACTTGTCGTCCTCCTCCAAATAGACATATTCGAGGTGAGGAGGTAAATCTATCAACTCGAGGATAGGTGGTTCCTCAAGTGAAGATTTGGGCTCGATACTCATAACCTCCTCGGGTGGAGGAAATGGGAAATTGATAACTAAGATTTTCCCAGTTAAAAATTATTATCGTTCTCGTGTTCTCTTCGAATTGAAAAACTTGTGTTTAATGTGTGACTCTATTGTTTTTGGTGGAAACAAAGATGTGTCGTTGTAGTGTTTAAAGTAAAAGGTGCAAAACAATTAAAGTAAAGGTGCTCTTAAAATAAATCTAAGTCTAATTAAAGTAAAGGTGCAGGTATTTAAAAGCGTGACTGAAATTAAAGGGCACTAAAGTAAATGACGAAAACTTAAATCTAACTAAAGCAAACTTAAAGAACGACTAAAACTTAAACTAAGGCAAATAAACTTAAACTAAGGCAAGTCTAAAATAAAGCTAAGGCAAATAATCTTAAAGTGCAATTAAATAAAAGGCAGGAAAAATAAAGCTTAAACATAAAAATCAAAGACAAAAGCTAATAAGAACCTGAATACAGCTCATTCGGAATAAACCTTCGTTTGGAACAATCATTCGTCCGGAATGTCACCTTCGGTTGAAATGATTCTTCTTCGCTTGGAATATTACCAAAATCCTTGATCCGGAACTAATTGATCTGAATATGTCACTTATCCAAAACAATCCTTCTTTCGGAACTTTACTGATTCGGAACTCTAAATTTTGCCTTGATTCGGAACTATTTGGTCACCCTTGATTCGGAAGTTTCAGACTTCCGAATGAAAACCTCTTGTGTCGGAACTTTCCACTTGATTCGGAACTTTATTCGGAACTTTTTAGAAGTTCCGAATGAAGCTTGATCCGGAGGTTTAAGACTTCCGAATAAAAAGCCTTGAGTCGGAACTTGCCCCTTGATTCGGAACTTTGAGTTGATTCGGAACTTTTGAGAAGTTCCGGATGAAACCCTTGGTTCGGAACTTTGGAGTTCCGAACGAATACTCTTGACTCGGAAGTTTTCACTTCGTCCGGAACTTTGAAAGTTCCGGATGAACAAGTTTGTCTCGGAAGTTTTGTTGAGTTTAAAATCTTCCGGATGAAACCTTGATTCAGAACTTTAGAAGTTCCGAATGAACAAACTCCCTTGTCTTGATTTGGATGTTTTCACCTGGAAAGATCAGATACACAACAAACTCCCCCGAAGAACAATGGGATACAGTAACAGCAGGTATAAACACAAATTAACCAAAATCAACACACGGATAAATCTAAACAGTAACGAATCAACAAATAAACATCAACAAACAGTTAAAAACACGAAATCAAACAACTTTTACCACAATAATAAAAAACCACTAGGATCAAAATAAAAGCATGAACATGAACATAAAAATAAACACATAAATCAAAGATTAAGAAAGGTAGATAAGAGATTGACAAGTTAAAGTAAAGATTGACAATAATTAAATGAAAACTTACTTGAAATTAAATGAATTAAAGGTGTAAGACAAGGTATTTAAATTTGACAAGAAATTAAATGACAAGGTATTTAAATGGTGGAAGAGCTAATTGTCACACTTAGCCAACAAGAGTGAAATGTAAACAATCCTAATCTATTTATAGGGGAGGATTAGGAAGCTTCCTCCCCTCCTTCATTTCTTCTTAATTACAAGCTTAAGTCCCTCCTTTTATTAATCTTCATTAATTGCGTCATTAGTCCTTTTCTTCTAATCTTCTTTAAACTTGGACCTAAGGGACTTTTGGCTTCGGGATTTCTTCGAACTCGTCTTTAAATTCTTTAATAAAATAGACTTGAATTCTTCGGCTTTTGATAAACTTCCGTCTTTTGACTTTTTCTTCGATAAATCTTCAGAATTGGTCGTGGACTTCCGTTCTTTTTGCACTCTTGACTTCTTGACTTCGTCTTTCATCCTTTTCTTCAATAAAAGTCCGTAAATGCCCGTGAATGTCCGTGTTTTCTCCACTTTTCACCTTTTCATCCTAAATCACAATAAAAACACAAACCACGCATAATTCCGACATAAAAGACATAAAATACACGTTTTGGTCCGGTTATTATTGTAATTAAGTGGTAGAAAAGATGGGTGTTTACACACCTATCAAATCCCCTACACTTGACCATTGCAATGTCCTCATGAAATGCATTAGTTACAAAGAAAGATTACACTTTTCATCATAATCAATCCACGTTGGCCTTTATTAAAGAGATAGAAAATTAAAATCATGCAAAATAAAGAAATCAAAAGCATACCTTGGGTTTTGGAAATGTCATGAATAATCATCATCCTCAAGTTTTCACTTTCTTCAAACCAAGCTTAAAAACGAGATCATTGTTATTATAAGTTAGTAAACTTACACAAACTCATGTGGGCTAATTATTCACTTAGACTCCCTTATTCCTAGGTGTATCTCTTATATTTTATTGTTGTCTTGAATGATCACGAGGATGCATTGTTTGACTTATTTCGATCGTTATTTAGTCTGAAAATAAAGTGAACGATTTAATCAATAGTTAGCTAAAGGACCAAATCTTTTAAAACTGCTTCTCGGGACCTCATAAAGTTCATATCTTGGCATAACTCGTTTCGCGATTTGAGACCTTTCTCGGACCGATATTTGGCAGCGACTTCATACTTCAAACCTTGAGAGACGTTCATGAAATAATGGCTTCTCTTCATAATAGGAATTCTTCACTTTGAAGTTTTGAGAGATTTATACTTGGACCACGACTTCTTCATTTTTCTCCAATCTTTATTTTGGACTTTGATATACAACGATCCGCCTCCTTTTATGACTTGGATCTATTTATCCTCATACCTTGTTAGGGTCTTTTCGGATACACTTCTCCATGACTTTTGGGGAGTTTTGCTTTACGTCGTGTGTCTCGATCCTTCATATTGATTTTTGATAAATGATTCTTCACATCACTTTGGATCTTTAGCAACAAAATATAGCCCTCATGCCTTGTTAGGGCCTTTTCGGACTCGCCAATCTTCGCGTCCCGCTTCAATAAGTTATGCCTTGGCTATGAACTCTAATCCATACCGAGCAACTTTTAAACGATCTGGGGCTAGAAGCTAAGTAACCTTTCAAATCGTACAACCTTATTTATTAGCAGATAAATTTATTAGCAAGCGATGGGAGAATAGGCTCATAATTAACTCACATAAATTCACGAAAGAATTCCGAACTTATAATTGGCTCTATCATCTCTCGTTCTCCATAGTTTAAAATCTCAAGTAATGAGACTCGTGGATACTTAGCCTATTAAATCAAAATTTTGGGTTTTCGAGTCGCCTATAGGATCTTGCAAATTCTTAGACTTTTTCAAGTTTAGAAATCGCATTTTAAAGTTCCCTTGATAAACGACTCTCTAGGATCATTTATAGGAACTTGCGAAAAGTTCTTGTTCTTAACCCGTGAGAGTTAAGACTTTCGCGTTTTATAGCTCCCTATATAAAAGCCTAGCAAAACTTGACTTAAACATGTTAAGGATACTAGCTAGAGTAAACTCGGATTGAGTCAAAAGATTCACAACGTTTGAAATTAAAACCACTTATTCAAATATTTATTCTAGCAAAGAAAGAAAATAACTATACAAAGGAAAAACTAATAGGCCAAAATAGATCAAAAATTTTGAAAAATGTCGAAAAATTGATTTTCCGGTTAAAATGAGGACAAATACAAGGAAAAGACCACTTAACTTCGATAGAAGTCCCCCTACACTTAAGATAAACATTGTCCTCAATGTTTAAGCATGTGGGAGTAAACTCCCCTACACTTAGGACATTGTGCACATTGTTTAAATCTTGCTAAGGAAAGGACAACTAAAGAGATTCCTATTTTAATATTGAGAAAATATATATAAAATAGTGAATTGAAAAGAGTTTAGGATAGAACCGGGAAGAAGTAGAATACGGAATCACGGGTCGTCAAGAATCATCAAAAGTGGATCATTGAAGCTCGAATCCCTGATTAAGAAGTGAGGAGAGGAAATAGCAAACCAAAGGGTCCCCCCTACACTTATGATAAAGAAAGCGAAAAGATAGATGCATGGGTTGCCTCCCAAGAAGCGCTTGGTTTTTTTGTTAACCGAGTCGTGAGCCTGACTCGACCTTGATCATCAACGGTAGAAGCATGAAACATATCCACCAGGATCAAAGACATAGTTTTCATCTATCAATAAGCACGAGCTTAAGGCGAACAAGGCAAGCCAAAGAAGAAGTGGCAGGGTTCCCTTAAGCAGCGATGGAGCACGGTGGAAGCAAGTAGGAAGCGGTGCAAGCATGTCTTCAAAATTCCAAAGATTTTTCCTTTTATTTCATCAGGTGGATACTGAGATGGCTTAAAGACTTCAATACCAGGGTCGAACACCTTTTCCTTTAAGGGAAAATAGCACTCAGGCTCAGCCGAGTGTGAAGAAGATCCGCAAAGAAGCACAACCTCGTCCTCAAAAGGAGGACAAAGAGGTGTTAAATCATATGTGCAACGGATTTTGGTGTCAACCGGTTTCTTCTCCTTTGACAGAATGCTCTTCAAATCCAAAGTAGGATCAAGACGATAATCTTCAAAGTCATAAGGAGGAGCATCACTCTCATGAGGGAAGTAAGTGTTGAGAAATTCAGAGAAATCTTCCTCAAATGAATAATCGTCCAAAGTAGGATCGAGTGATGGCGGAGGATCTTCAGCATGTGAAGAATCGCTCGAGAGAGTATCAGCCTCATCAAAATCATCGAAAGTGGGCAGCTCGGGATACTCAGAAGTACAATCAAAATCATCCGAATCTGAGCTAGAATCATCATCATAAGCATCAAAGACCGGTGGAGAATAAAAAATGGTAGAAGGTTCCAAAGTAGGGATAGAATCATCCACATCATCTTGAAAAAGTGGATTATCGATGCAAGAGTCGAATAGAGGATTGTTGTAGACGGTAAAGTCATCGAGCACATTAATCATATTCACTGATTCTCGGCTTCCAAAGGATTTTCTTGTAAGCTTCCCCATTTTAAAAACTTTTGAATCATCCCCGACTCGTAAGATTAACTCACATTCGGCCACATCTATTAAAGCTCGTCCGGTTCTCAAGAATGTCCGACCAAGTATTAAAGAAATACGAGGGTCTATTTCATAATCAACTACGACAAAATCGACCGGGAAAGTAAATGTGCCAACTTTGATAAACATGTCTTCGGCTATACCAACGGGGTAAACGAGAGTGCGATTAGCAAGTTCTAGAGTCATCTTTGTTGGAATGAGATCGGGTAATGATAGTGTTTTCCAAACACTCAGTGGCATCAAATTAATACTAGCCCCGAGATCAGCAAGGGCAGTAAATTCTTCAGTTTTGTTGAACACGCAAGGCAACACAAAACGACCGGGATCTCCAAGCTTTTCCGGAAGTTCTCTAAGAAGAACTGCAGAGCAGTTTTCATTTAAGCGTGTGTTGGCGAGTTCAATCAGCTTCTCCTTCTTGCTAAGCAATTCCTTGAATGCTTTGACAAATTTCGGCATGTGGCAAAGTGCTTCAACAAGGCTAATGTTGATGGTCATTTTAGATAGCATATCCACATATTTCGATACTTGACAGTCATTCTTGGTTAGCTCGTTGGTCTTGCCTATGCGAGAAGGGTATGGGATTCTGGGTTGATAAGGGTTAGGTGAAGGTGTAGTTGGTGAAGGTTGTGATGTTGAAGGGTCCTTCCGAGATACATCGTCATGACGAGGCGGAGACGGTAATGGTGTACTAACACTAGGTGTAGGAGGAGTAGGGATATATGGTGGTGGAGGAGGTGTAGATGATGGTGGTGGGATAGCTGGATCGACAATGGTAATTCCACTACGCGTAGTTATAGCACTCACATTAGCTCGCGGATTAGTGACGATGTTTGAAGGTAGAGAACCGAAGAAGAAGAAGGTTGAGCTTCAGGCAAGAAACTAGCCAACAGATTCTTTAATTCAGTTGTTTGAGTGATGAAGGAGGATTGAAGATTATTGCGAACCTCAGTTCTGATGTCATTTCCTTGCTTCAAGATATCTCCTTTCAAATTGATTATTTGGCTCTGTAGGTTCTTGATTTGCTCACCTTGAGTTCTCATGATGGCATCAACATCGGTGTTTATGGGTGGGTGTTGTTGGGTGGGTGGTTGATAAGGGTTAGAAGCTCTTGGTGGGATTTGGTTGCTTCTATTGTAGTTGTTGGCGGGGTTTTGGTTTTGAGGAGAAAAACCGGGTGAAAGGTAGTTGTTGGAACGGTAGCTCAACAGATTTCTATCCCCTTGTTGTCTAGCTTGGTAATTTTCCGGTGAATAATTACCGTAAGCAGCATACACATTTTCCGGATTTCCTTGTGTCGAAGGACAATCGGTGTATGGGTGAGGACCGCCACATGTTTCACAAGGATTAGCAACCGCTTTAACTTGTTGTTGTTGTTGGTTTGAAGCGAGAAGCGTAATACTTTTGCTCATTTCAGCCATCATGCGGGTGAGTTCGGTCATCTTAGGGTTTGCTGAGGTTGAGGAAACATTGACTCTCGGGTTGTTCCTTGAAGAAGCAGAGGAATCCCAGTTTTTGTGGTGAGTAGTCATGTTTTCAATTAACTCTCTACACTCCTCGGGTCTCCTTTTCATGAATGTGCCACCGGCGGCTGCATTGATCGTATCACGATCTCGAAAAGTCAATCCGTTGTAGAAAGTATCAATCAATGTGACGGGAAGCATGTTGTGGTTTGGACAACGGTCGATCAAGACATTATATCTCTCCCAAACGTCAAAAAGAGATTCATCGGGATCTTGCATGAAACCGTTGATCTGATTGCGAAGGCTTGTGACCATGGATGGTGGAAAGTAGCGCGATAGAAAGCGTTGAGTCATGTCATCCCAAGTGTGAATAGAATTCTTCGAGAGACGATCAAACCATTTCTCGGCATGATGCGATAAAGTATGTGGGAAGAGTTGTAGGCGAAGTACATCCATTGTGGCACTAGGCAACTTCATGCTTTGGGTGATTGTAATGAACTTGTCGAGGTGTTTGTTGGCATCATCATCAGGCAATCCTCTAAAAGGGTTTGTTTGTACTTGCTGAATCATGTGGTGCTTCAACGAAAACTCAGGAGCATTGATTTGCATCGGCGCAATCGGTCCTCCTCGTCCAAACATTGTTGGTTGACAAAGTTCCTCCTTGGTCCGAAGATCGGGCTGTGGAAGAGCATTGTTGTTATTATTATTATTGAGGTTTGGTGGAATGTTGTTGTTGTTAACACCTGTCATACTTAAATCTTCTTGAGGCTCGGGCTCTTGATAATTAGAAGATCTAGTACGCATACACCTGAAAATGCAAAAGAAAACAAAACCAAACACAAAGACAATATATATACACAATAAAGATAAAATCTTTTTGGATTTTTGAGATTTTTAATTTTTATGATTTTTTGAATTTTTAAGGCAAGAAAAGTAACGTTCACAAGTGAGCGGATCCCAAAAAGCAACGTGTCTCTCACAGAAAACTGTTGATCTTAACGAAAAGAGCCGGCAGCGGCGCCATTTGATAACTAAGATTTTCCCAGTTAAAAATTATTATCGTTCTCGTGTTCTCTTCGAATTGAAAAACTTGTGTTTAATGTGTGACTCTATTGTTTTTGGTGGAAACAAAGATGTGTCATTGTAGTGTTTAAAGTAAAAGGTGCAAAACAATTAAAGTAAAGGTGCTCTTAAAATAAATCTAAGTCTAATTAAAGTAAAGGTGCAGGTATTTAAAAGCGTGACTGAAATTAAAGGGCACTAAAGTAAATGACGAAAACTTAAATCTAACTAAAGCAAACTTAAAGCACGACTAAAACTTAAACTAAGGCAAATAAACTTAAACTAAGGCAAGTCTAAAATAAAGCTAAGGCAAATAATCTTAAAGTGCAATTAAATAAAAGGCAGGAAAAATAAAGCTTGAACATAAAAATCAAAGACAAAAGCTAATAAGAACCTGAATACAGCTCATTCGGAATAAACCTTCGTTTGGAACAATCATTCGTCCGGAATGTCACCTTCGGTTGAAATGATTCTTCTTCGCTTGGAATATTACCAAAATCCTTGATCCGGAACTAATTGATCTGAATATGTCACTTATCCAAAACAATCCTTCGTTCGGAACTTTACTGATTCGGAACTCTAAATTTTGCCTTGATTCGGAACTATTTGGTCACCCTTGATTCGGAAGTTTCAGACTTCCGAATGAAAACCTCTTGAGTCGGAACTTGCCACTTGATTCGGAAATTTATTCGGAACTTTTTAGAAGTTCCGAATGAAGCTTGATCCGGAAGTTTAAGACTTCCGAATAAAAAGCCTTGAGTCGGAACTTGCCCCTTGATTCGGAACTTTGAGTTGATTCGGAACTTTTGAGAAGTTCCGGATGAAACCCTTGGTTCGGAACTTTGGAGTTCCGAACGAATAGTCTTGACTCGGAAGTTTTCACTTCGTCCGGAACTTTGAAAGTTCTGGATGAACAAGTTTGGCTCGGAAGTTTTGTTGAGTTTAAAATCTTCCGGATGAAACCTTGATTCGGAACTTTAGAAGTTCCGAATGAACAAACTCCCTTGTCTTGATTCGGAAGTTTTCACCTGGAAAGATCAGATACACAACAAACTCCCCCGAAGAACAAGGGGATACAGTAACAGCAGGTATAAACACAAATTAACCAAAATCAATACACGGATAAATCTAAACAGTAACGAATCAACAAATAAACATCAACAAACAGTTAAAAACATGAAATCAAACAACTTTTACCACAATAATCAAAAACCACTAGGATCAAAATAAAAGCATGAACATGAACATAAACATAAACACATAAATCAAAGATTAAGAAAGGTAGATAAGAGGTTGACAAGTTAAAGTAAAGATTAACAATAATTAAATGAAAACTTACTTGAAATTAAATGAATTAAAGGTGCAAGACAAGGTATTTAAATTTGACAAGAAATTAAATGACAAGGTATTTAAATGGTGGAAGAGCTAGTTGTCACACTTAGCCAACAAGAGTGAAATGTAAACAATCCTAATCTATTTATAGGGGAGGATTAGGAAGCTTCCTCCCCTCCTTCATTTCTTCTTAATAACAAGCTTAAGTCCCTCCTTTTATTAATCTTCATTAATTGCGTCATTAGTCCTTTTCTTCTAATCTTCTTTAAACTTGGACTTAAGGGACTTTTGGCTTCGGGATTTCTTCGAACTCGTCTTTAAATTCATTAATAAAATAGACTTGAATTCTTCGGCTTTTGATAAACTTCCGTCTTTTGACTTTTTCTTCGATAAATCTTCAGAATTGGTCGTGGACTTCCGTTCTTTTTGCACTCTTGACTTCTTGACTTCGTCTTTCATCCTTTTCTTCAATAAAAGTCCGTAAATGCCCGTGAATGTCCGTGTTTTCTCCACTTTTCACCTTTTCATCCTAAATCACAACAAAAACACAAACCACGCATAATTCCGACATAAAAGACATAAAATACACGTTTTGGTCCGGTTATTATTGTAATTAAGTGGTAGAAAAGATGGGTGTTTACACACCTATCAGAAATCGTTAAGAAAATCCTTGATAATCGAGAAGTCCTCATCGTTGTCGAGGTCTTCGTCACAAGTACGTGGAACATTGCATTCTTCCAACGTAAAACCACCACCTTCAAATGGAGTGAAAGTTGGTGTCGAATTATCAAGAATTGGATCTAACATAGTGGGATTGCCACTAGTTTCTTCATCACCAAACCCCAAAAATTCTTGTGAAAATTCCTCGCAAACCACGTCGATCATATCAACGAGGTTTATGGTAGCAACGGAATAAACATGTGAAAGTTGAGAATTTGGAGTTGCGTTTATAACAAGTTCCTCGTCGTTGAAACGTAAGGTGATCTTTCTAGCATGCACATCAATTAAAGCCATAGACGTATCTAAAAATGAACGACCTAAAATAAGAGGAACTTGAGGATCCGTGGGAATATCGACAACGATAAAGTCTACGGGATAGTAGAACTTCCCCACTTTCACAAATTCCGCCAAACCACATGCACGAATCGTGGAATGGTCGGCCAACTCGATAGACATTAGTGAAGGAGTAAGATTAGGAAGATTGAGCGACTTGAAGATTGCAAGTGGCATCAAATTAATGCTAGCACCAATATCGGCCAAGGCATAGCATTCTTCCATATCTTGAATTGCACAAGGGATCAAAAATTTACCGGGATCACCGACTTTTTGAGGTATGCGATTAAGATAAACCGACGAACAACTAGACAATTGATGCAATTTCTCCTTGTTTTTCAACATACTCTTAAAGTTAGCGGCAAATCGAGGCATCATGACCAAAGCATCGGCGAAACTCACATTAAGGTGCAACTCACGAAACATTTTCATAAAAAGCTCAAATTGGTAGTTGTCGCGCTCTTGTCGTTTCTCCTTCCTAAGTCTCGATGGGTAAGGCAAGGGTGGTGTGGGTTGGGGCATAGGCATAGCCTTTGGAATCTCGGGTTCCAATGTTGGTAAAGGGTCAACCGTAGGTGTGGCATGAGCGGTACTTTGTGGGCTTGAGATATGCTCCTTTTCGACCACCACCTCGGGTTCTTCCTCAATTTCCTCCACCGTTGGAGTAATTGGTTAAGGAGTCGGTTCTTTAAGTGCCTTACCACTTCGTGTGGTAATCACTTTCATCTCTCCCTTCGGGTTTGAAACGGTGTTACTAGGCAAACTTCCCGAAGTAGAGGCTTTGTTCCCCATGACGGCTTCTAAAATGGCATTAAGCTTAGCATCTTGACTATTAAACTTAAGATCTTGACTAGCGGCTTTTTGGTCAATTCTTTGTTCAAGCCTAGCATGACTTTGTTCAATTTTATTGTTTTGACCTCTAATTTGATTAGCAAAATCATTTTTCAACTCATTTCTCATGTTAAGATTTTCCTTCACAAAATTAGCTAACTCCTTGGTATTTTTAGCCGTGTCCCTAGCTTGCCTAGCCAATTGCTCTTGAATGTTTTCCAAAATCTTATCATTTGCCGTAGCGTAATTCAAAAAGTACATTGGAAGCTCTTTAGTGTAAACATTTTGAAGACCTTGACTCGTGTTTTGAAAATTACGGTTTTGGTTTTGATTTTGCAATTGGCTACTACTTCCTTGATTCCCATAGTTGTTATTACCCTTGAAATTGTTCCTTTGATTGCTTTGGTTACCAACTTGATTGTTTCGATAATTGTTAGCATTTTGATTTGGTGGAAAACCCGGTGGAGTCAATTGATTAGTGCGGGGAACTTGACCGTTTTGGTTATAAGTTCCCGCGGCCGCGAAGGCACTCGAAGTGTTACCACCGTTGGTAATGCACTCGGAATAATCGTGAGCTCAACCACAATACATACAAGAAACCTCAACCGCTTTAGCCGTAGCGGGAGTGGGTTGTTCACCAACTTTGAACTGAATTAACAATCCCTTAAGCTTATCAAAAATCGTGTTCTCCAAATTTGCCTCGATTTGGCAAGCATCAATGGTGTGTGACAATGAAGGCGAATGCGAAGACTAAGTCTTATGAACACTCGACGTGTTACAAGGACTATAGACCTTAGATCTATTCTCAATGATTAACAATGCTTCCTCGACCGTCTTACACAAAAAATTACCACCCGCGGCGGCATTAAGATAATCACGCTCATGATCGTTCAAGCCATTGTAAAACGTGTCAATTTGATGCAAGTCGGAAAAACCATGATGAGGACATTCGTGCAACATTTCCTTAAACCTATTCCAAGCCGTTGAAAAACTCTCATTATACTCTTGTAAAAACTTTGAAATCTCGTTTTTCAAATGCGTAGTCTTAGAGGGCGGAAAAAATTGGTTCACGAATTTTGAAACGAGATCCTTCCACGTCAATATAGAATTGGGTGGCTCTTTCTCTAACCAAATTTTTGCGGGCCCCGCTAAGGAATACGGAAAAAGCATCATCTTAATCGAGTCGTTTGAGACGTCCTTAAACGTGCAAGTGGCGGTGAGACGATTAAATTGGCGAATGTGGTTATGAGGGTTGTCCTTTTCGTCACCTCGAAACTTGTTGTTTTGAATCATGGACAACAAACCCGTCTTAACCTCAAAATTCTCCGCAAGGATAGCGGGAATCACAATCGCTTCTCCATAACCCTCGGTGGGTGCTTGAAGCAACTCCATCATAGTTCGATTAGCCATGGGTGCTTCTTTCACTACGATGGGTTCATCAATAGGAGACTCCTCACTAGAAGGAGTGGTTGATTTGTTTCTTCGTTTACGAGCACGTCTTGCTTTGGAGCGAGTTTGCATAAACGTAACGTAAAACGAGAGGGTGAGCAAAGAAGATTCTTTTTGGTGTTTTTACTTTTTCAAATTTTTTTTTGGTTTTTGATTGTTTTTACTTTTTTGGATTTTTGGAATGTATTAGGTAGACACAAATCTACAAATCTCGTCCTTAATCAAATCTCTCGATTAAAGAAGCCTCAAGGAATGAAAACGATCACGTGAAGTGAACGCCTTCGATGACTTTAGAACGATGGTGGAACACCAAATCGTTCAAGAGGGTTTAATCAATAGAAACCAAGAAAATATATATGATACTTAAGTAATACTTTGGGCGGCAAAACCCTCGATTAGCTCTCAAAATCAAAATACGCACAAGCAAGCGGAGGAAACGAGGCGGCGCGAAGCACTTAAGAGCCTTTTTCCTTTAGGTCGTGAAATACAACCGCCTTATACCCACCTTATAGTTTGTATTTTTCAAAATCGAGCTTCACGAAAGTATTTATCTATTTTTGCCTTTTTTCTTTGGTTTGAGATTCGAATACAATGATTGGGTAATGACCTCCCAAGTCAAGGTTGTGATTTCTCACGTATTTGGAGTACTTGTAAATTTATTGTTCTACGTATACAATATAGTAATAGTATTCACAAAAAACGAAAAACCGATAATACGTATTAGTAGAGTGCTACTAATACAAATAGCTATTATGGCTATATATAAAAACAACAATGCTCAAATCAAAACACAACACGCCTCCCCAGCAGCGGCGCCAAAATGATTGTAGTAAAATACGACCTTTAGGAAAAGGTGCGTAAAAGCGGCAAGTATTAAGTGTCGGTTTAGGAAAACCGAGCACTAATGACCAAATAAGTTCAAGTTCGTTTCCCAAGGAGGCAAGTGCGTTGTGTAATGAGATGATTTTTGATTTGTGATTATATGATTGAAAAAGAAAGAAAGAAATGAGATTAGAAGAGAAAGACGGTCACGAAGACGGATTAAACTAAGATGAAAAAGACGATCACGTAAAACCGTAAATAGTGCCAAAATTAAAATTTTAACCTAAAAATTACTAAAAATCCACAATAAAATTCTAAGAGTTTACAAAAAATCCAAACTTGCTAAAACCTTTTAATTAATTAGATAATGACTTTTTAATGCTAATTAAAGCCCTAAAAATCACAATTAATTATTAAAAAGCCCTAAACAAGATTTTAAAGTTTGTAAACCTCAAAAATAACCTAATTAAGCTAAAAAGTATTTTTTAAAATTTTAAAACCAAATAAAACTATTTTTAAACCCTTAAAAACTATTAAAATCAATTAAAACTTAAATTAATTCTAGAAAATAATAGAAAAGTCCTAAAAATATTTGGAAAGTTAAAAAACTCCTAATTTAGTGACTACAATCTAGGAAAAATGAAAAAAGTTAAAAAATCAAACTTTCAATTTTTAATAATAAAATAATATTAAAATATTCAAAAAAAAAATTCAAAGTTCATAAAAAAATTCTTAAAAATTATCAAAAATCTAGAATAATGTAACTAAGACAAAAATGCAATCAAAAGTCTCTAAAACCTATTTTATAATTTTATATTAAATTTTAAAGTTGGTTAAAAACCCTAAAATCCAATAAAATCAAAAATTAGACTTTTTGAAAACTTAAATAGCTGTAAACCTCAAGAATATGATTAAAAACCTAAAAACTATTTTTTCAGATTTTTAAAATACTTTTTCCTATTTTTAAATTACTTTTCAACATTTAATCTAAAAATAATCCTAGAAAATTAATTACTTACGGGAAAAATAATATTTTTGAACCAAAAAGTGCTAAAACTAAGTAAAAACAAAAGAAAAATACTAACTGGCCACAAACCTTAACCAATAAGCTTGAATAAGCTTATTATTAAGCTGATTGTTTGATAAGCTAAAAATGAAATACCCTTAAATGTTACACCTTATGACCATGTGACATAGAAAGTCACATAGATCACTAGTAAAACACTTCACTCCTGCACGACAGGTCGAGTGTTCGAGCCCAGGCTGTGGAGGCTAAAACTTTTTTTTTTTTTTTTTACTTTTAAAACTCAATCCAGTAACTCTTAATACACTCTAAACAAACTTTATCAAAGAAAATAAGCTAGAATTAAGCCTATGAGATCAAAACAAGTGCCCAGGTAGCACTTTTATCTGATGAACACAAAAGTGAAAGAAAACGTATCTTCACTTGTGAAGATATTAACAAGAGGACTTGTTTTTGGTGTGTTGATGATTTTTGATGGACAAAAGGGCACCCCTATACTCAGTTGAGTATAGGGAGTCAATATAAACACAAATCAAGCAAGTATCCACACAAAATCAAGCACAAAATCCAATTCAAGTTCTGATTAATGCCTAAGAAGGTCTGAGATGATTTTTGCTGGTTCAATATGCACACTAACGAATTTCAAATTCTTGAATCATGCATACAAACTAACAAGAGTTGATGCACAAACTTCACAAAATAATCAGTAAAAGGGCACTTGACTGTTTTCCAAAATTTGAGCATGCAAATGTGTTTTATACACTACCAAACTGAAACCTTAGTGCACATATCATATAACAAGCACCAAAGAAGTGTGTGAGACAGGTTTTCAAGCAAGAATACAGTCTTCTAACCCAATATAAACCCTAATCCAAACACCCCTTAATATTCAGAAAACAAAATTTTTCAAAGCAAATCTATTTAACTCTACTCAAAACTGAATCAAAATTCTTCCAACATGCATACAACCCTAATTGAACAATATCACACCAAGAAAACAACACTTAAACAATTATCATCAAAATTCACCAAATTTCATATGAATCACACAATTTAAAATTTTTGAAAGCTAAAATAAGAATCAAGGATGCTACCTTGTTGGGCCTACATCCAGGCCCAACAGTGACTGAAAAGTCACCTCCATACAGACTGGGGTCTGTGCATATCTTTGTTGAGATGTTTGACAAAGAAAATGGGTATGATATTAGACCTTGTTTTGAACCTGCCAAAATCAGATGACCAATAATAAAAGTTAACTGGTACAAGAGCTTAGGCTATAGGATTAACTTATTGACAAGTTAACCTATAGCTTAAAGCTTTTAAAAAGAAAGCAGTAAAATAAGAAAACTGATTTTTCTTAATTGAGAGTTTTGAAAAGTTAGGAAAACTGAAAGCCTTTTAAAACAAGTGAATCAACAATAAAACTTAACCAAACTTCAGACAATAAAAGTAAAGATGGCTCTTTGCTTCTCATCAACAAACTTCAACCATTTTTCATTCATAAAAAGTTGGACTTACAAAGTTGTGATCAAGGAGAAAAAACAAGGAACAAGAAAAAAATGCTAAGCCTATACGTCCTTATATAATGGACTACAGAACTATCTAGAATGTGAAAACCCTAGTTAAGTGGATTTCCAGAAAAGCCCTTGGATGAAATTTGAATTTTTCAGTCAAATGATGCCATGTGATTATTCTGGTTCTCTAGTGATGGCCAGCTGTGTTTGAGTGATCTAGGACGTTCAAATGAGCTTGGGGACCAAGTACTTCCATCTAACCATTCATTTTGTCTGGTATTGGGTTTGGGGGAAAGTGACGGGTGCAGGGGACCCTTGGGGATGTCACATGGGTTGGTTGGGGTCATGGGTTTTGTGTGGGATGGGATGACAAAACCCTCAATTAGTGATCTGGAAGTTTTTAGTTAAAAACCCTTTGTTTTGATTAGTGTTCATCCTGGGATTAGCTAGGGTTTATGTGGGTGATTAGCACAGGTTTAATCCAAATTGGGGGTTAAATTATTTAAATTTGGTGTTTGGAGGGAAGGGATTAATTAAGTTAAATGGTATGGGTGGAAAACGGACGTGGAGGGTGAGATGAGGTGGTGTGTTGTGAGTGGAGGGTTGGGGTGATGTGGCAAGATGATTGGTGGGGAGTGGTTGGTGTGTTTGACAGAAATGGCCCCCCAAGTATCACTTTTCCTTCACTTTGTATATAAACAGCAACAAACTCTTTTCCTTTGTAAACATCTTTGACAACTTGGCAATTTTGGCACAAAATGTTTTCTAATCTTGAAACAAGGGTTTAAAATGCAATTTCTTCATATTTGAAGGACTGATTTCGGCATTTTCTTCATTCTTCAAGGTTTGACTTGCTTGTTGACTTCTTGGAGGACCAATATTGACAATTTAGTTTTGTTGAGGGACTAAATTTGCCAATTCTTCAAAGTTAAGGGTCCTTTTTTGTAATTTTGACAAACTTTAGGGACCAAACTTGTAATTATGAAGATACAAGGGTATAAAGTGTACATTCTTCTATATTGGAGGACCCTTCTTCATAATTCTTCAAATCTTCAAGGGTTTTCTTTGGAAAATTCTTCATTAGGGCTTGGTTCATCGTGCGGCTTCGTTTCCCGTGTTCGTTTTTGACTGATTCTTGTGATCTTTTGTCATTTTCTCAATATCCGTACCTAAAATACACAAGCAACAAACACAAGCATATATTTGGGTATTTTGATGATATTTAATGCATTTTAAGCCCTATTTGGACGATGAGACTATGTATAAAAGCAGTCTCATCACTTAGCATATAGACATGACAAGTTATTATTCATCCTAATTCCATTAAGATTCACATTATAAATGTCTTTATGCCCAGGTGTTCTATAATAAATTAATTTCTCATCTGGTATTTTAAAATCTTTGCTCAACACCAAGCATTCAGTATCAGTAAAAAGAACCTTATTTTTGTTATCATAAACTTGTGTTACACTAAACAGATTATAGTCAAGTTCTTTTACCAGAAACACGTTTTCAAAACGCAAATTATTGGTGAGAAGAGTTCCTTTGCCTGTGATAGTTCCATATCCGCCTCGAAAGTAAACTTTATCACCATCCTTAATGGGAGTGAAGTTTGTGAGATAATCTTCCTTCCCAGTCATGTGCCTAGAGCATCCACTATCCCAACAGCCATAATCATTAACCTGCTTTTGAATGCCCTGCACATAAAGAAAACAAATTAGTTTTCTTTGGGAACCCAAGCCTGAGCAGACTTGGATTCATTTGGTTGTTCAACAAGAACAAACTTAGTCCTCATAACAACCCCTTGTTCATCCCTTTTTGGATTAAACACCCAGTTAACCCTAATTGGTTTTGTTATGACCTTTGAAATATAATTAAATCTGTTACAGGTCATAGAAATCCCATCTGAATTAGGGTTTTGATCTTGCTTAGGTCTCCATGTCAGGCTAGAAGAACTTTAGACCCCTTTCCCTTTGGTTGCAAATATTTACCATTATTTGGTCTCGCAAAGTTTTTGTCAGCGTTTGATTTGGTCTTGTCAACGCTGAAATTACACTTATCAGCATTGACCTAGGGTTTGCTACAGGAACCCATTGTCTATTAGACCATGTATTGGTCTTCTGAAAAGGTCTTTGTCCATGAGTATTAGACCCTTTAGTAAAGAATAGGACTGGTCTAACAACTTGTCGACTTTGATGGACAAAAGATTTGGCTTTAACAGTGTTTGACCTTTTGTCAGCGTTGACCTTTGAAGCATTGACACACTTATAGGCTAAATGTGAAAAACTTCCACAAGTATAACAGGCTTTTCTAGACATAGCTCTAGGTGTAGAAGAAAAGAAACCTGTTCCATTATCACTAATTTGGCTTTTTGGTGACCTAGTTTTTCTATACATTTCTGCATATTTAATACTAGGTTTTCTATCAACATTTAAGCCAAGGTCAACAGTCTTGCCAGTGACTGGGTTTGTCACTTTGATAGGTGTAGACTCATTTGGGCTATCACTAAGCATGCCACCCTTAAAAAACAAGGTAGGGTTGGCTTTCTTCCATTGGTCCAAATCAGTCAACTTCTGCCTATATTCCTCTACTGGGGTAAGAACTCTTGGTGGAGGAATAAATTCCTCTTCTTGGAGTTCTGGTAAACCAGTCCAAGATAGGTCCATTCTTTGGACACCATAGAAGTTCCCAACAGGTGGTGGAACACCAACATACTCTTTCATCCCAATCCCAATCATATCCCTAGAATCCCTTTGTTCACTAACACATTTTTCTAAGGTTTGTGAGGCTTTATCAAATCTCTGAATTTTAAGGTCTACATTATCCTTATTTTGATAGCCTCATCTAACTTAGCCTGTAATTCAGCATTGACTCTCTCCATGATGTTTCTAATATCAATACTAGAATTTAAATCATGTTTTAAAATATTGATTTGATCTTTTAGGTCAAGCTCCATTTTCTTATACTCAGCTACAGTCTTTTCAGTCTGAGTAAGAGCAAGTTGATAGTTAGACAACTTGCATCATTCATTAACCACATCTGTTGTCAATTTTAAAACTTCTTTGTTAAGTCTTTCAGTATTTAGACGACAACCGTTACTAAAAAATACATCATCATATACCTCATTGTCTTATGAAGATGAGGAGTGTACCATGAGAGCATAGTGAACATGCTCTTCTTATTCCTTTTCTGCAACCAAAGCTTTGTTCTCTTCCTCATCCTTAGCCAAATAGCTCCAATCCCATCCAACACCATCAATTTCTTGCATTGCAACCATGGCTTTGGAATCCCGAGCCTTAATGATTTGGCTTGAGGGTTTTCCAGCATTAAATCTTCTTGGAGATCTGCATTCTCTCATAAAGTGTCCCATACGATGACAATTGTAACACTCAACCTTGGATTTATCAAATCCAGCAGTGTCCTTAGCATTAAAAGTCATATTCTTCTTGAATCGTTTGTTCCATCTATTTGCTCTTATACTTGCAAGAGCCATATTCCACTTTATGTCTATCTTCTCCAAATGTTCATCACTAATTTGCTCAAGGTCCTCATATGTAATCACTGAACCATTGGGCAAAGAAGCAATGTATGCACACACAGTATCTAGATCAATACCAGCATGCTTAACTCTTGGTGAGTCAACTTTGTATGTGTCAGCGTCTGAATGTGAGGTGTTGACATGATATGATCCAGTGTTGACACAAGTTGATCCAGTAACGGGGTGCATGTATGACTCCTTTTGATCAAATTGACATTCACTATGTTAGAAGAAGGCCATGTTTCCATTGGTAGACTTGCTTCCATGATCCAAAAGAATTTCATTCTCCACCAGCCTCAGTTTATTGTAAACATCATCAAAAGTAGAACTTTTGTGAGTGTTATTAGCAATTATAGATCTTGCTTCAATCTTTCATGCATCACCAAGACTTTTAAGAAAAGTAGCGATAATATCAACATCACCAAGCACTGTTCCCATGAAGGACAACTTGCTTGTAATGTCAAGAAGTCTGCTTCTCACACTACTTAGCTTCTCACTAGGTTGAGCTTTAAAAACAGCATACTCATGCAAGAGTTGCTTCTTTTTCTCTTGAACAGTGTCAGCATTACCACCATAAGCAACTTCAAGAGCTGCCCAAAGATCTTTTGCAGACTCATAGCTTCTATATTTGTGCTGATTTTCTTGTCCCAAAGAGAGTTTCAGAATGCTTAGGGTTTTCATGTCACACCTTCTCTTTGCTATGTCCTCAGTTGAGACAGCTCTACCATCTTCAGGTTTTTCTCTTCGAGCCTCTTTAGTAGAGGCTTGAACATTTTTCTTTGTAAGATAGCAGGTGCAATCTTTTGAGCTTTATTGAATGTGTTTCCATAATCAATAATTTCCTATAGGGTGTAGTCATGGATTTGTAGGTACTGCTCAAAGTTAAACTTCCAAAGCTCAAAATTGTCTGGGTCTAGTATGGGAATATTGATGTTGGGGGTTGAGGAGGAGGAGGAGTTTACTTCTGGGGTAGACATGATGTTTTTAGGGTTTTGAGAAAATTAGGGTTTTTGGCGATTTAGGGTTCTTGTGTTCTTTAGATCAAAGTTTCTCAACAAGCTCTGATACCACTTGTTGATCCCAAACTTAGATTGATTTATCTTTGTGTTAACGAGATTAAATCAAGTTTAACACGTAGAGAAAATTTGTTGTGTATAAAACAATTTAAGTATTATGCGGAATTAATACTCAAACAAGAACACACAAACAATGTAAACCAAACTTTCACTTGATTGATTAGAACAAACTTGCATACAATGAAAGTGATAAACATATGAAGACTTATATTGAAACAAAACCTAAAAGGCCTCCTTTTATAGACATAAGGAGCCTTGTACAAGAGTCTACATATCAGCTATTTAAGGTAAAGATAAACATAGAAAATACACTGTTGATCATATCTTTACTAGAAACAAACTAGAAACATAATACGCGTAGACTAAGTCTTCTATCAGTGCTTGACTTCATCCTATCAACGCTTGACTTCTTCCTGTCAACGCTTGATCTATCAATGCTTGTTTTCTTCTTATCAACGCTTGTTTTCTTCTTGTCAGCGTCCAAGTGTACTGGCTATATTTTATTCCCCACAAAGTTGATAAAATTCTTCTTCCATTTTTCTGATCTCATTTCTAGGGCAATACTTCTTTATCAACAGCTCTTAAATTCAGACCAGGTGGTCTTATAAGCTTCTTCAATTTCGATGGGTTGAGCAAATGAATTCCACTACGATAATGTTTCATCAGTTAGTGTACCAGTAGCAAATTTCACTTTGCAGTCCTCAGTACAATCACTTTGAGCAAATACTGATTCAGTTCTCTCAAACCAACGAATAAGACTAACAATACCTTCAGATCCTTTAAAGTTAAAAGCTTGACAGTTCATGAATTCCTTGTAGCTACACTTCTTGACGATAGGAATTTCTCTTTGAACATTATTCCTTTCAACATTAGGCATGTTTGTAGCTTGTGTTCGCAAAGATGCAACAACACTATCAGCTACCAATTGCCAAATTTCTTCTTGAATCATTGTTACCGTTGTGGATGGCGATGCTCTCGTAGGTGCCAATCTATCAACACACACAAGATAACATAAGGTGAGAATGATATATTTGTCAAAATCTTCATACATAAGGGTATTGAATCAATCGACAAATCATTCATAAGGGCTCTTATTTTGGTACTATCGTATAATCATAAAATGAACAAAAAACGTCTTATATATTGAGAAAAACACATTTGTCTATGAGCTATACACTTAAGCCCAAAACTTTTTTTGATCATTATTTCTACGAATTGATCAGACTCGTGTGAACAACATTTCAAAAATTATGGTTCAATAATTTAAAATTTTCTTATTTTAATGAAGGATCAATTCATTTAAATAAGACAATCATAAGTTATCTTATTTAAGCATAAATAGCTCATAACACGAATCCAAAAATCCGAATATTATATTGAGTAAAATTTTGAAACCCTAGATTTCTTGAGGCGAATAAATAGAATGACGAAGTTTTAACGGATAACACTTCTTTTATTTATTAACAACTTGTCTTGTTTATACTTACAAGATAAGATTCACTGTTAATCATAAAAGAAAAGACATAAAACTGAGAATATTTACAAATCAGCTTGTCAGCTATCTAGCCTTGTAAAATTCATAAATTCTAGTCTAGTGTCTAACTCTCTTCTTCTTGAGTTCCTTGATGGCATCAAAAAGACTTCGTATATTGGGCCGATGTCTAATTTGAATGTCCTCAATGACTGACTCTAGAATAGAAATCTTCAGTCGAGTTTGAACAATTTCTTCATCATATATCTCTTGTCTTCTCTACAACTTGGACTTGGCTCCTTCAAAATCTCCTTCCAGCTTCTTAAAATCTCGTTGTATCATTCTTCGGTCTTTTCTAACTCCTTTAACTTTATATATAATATCTTCACTCGCGAAGAACTTCTTCATTATATGTATCATAAGGATTATTCATCGGAATATTGGAAATATACTTCAGGGACTCGTCAGGAATACTTGCAGAACACGAATCTTCTAAACCCGATAAGATGATAATAGGAGGAAGATAGGAATACATATTTCCGGAGACGTCGGTAAATATCATAACTTATTTATAACAGTAACATTATATTATGTACACATAAACATAATATCACTTATAAATTGTTCTGAAGGGTAGTAGTACTAGCATAATATTACCTTATTCTTGTAGCAACACTGGTATTGGCACAAAGGACTTTCTTGAAATTATTAGGAAAAGTAGTTATAGTCAAGATTTTAATTCTTGTTCTCTATAACCATGGCTCGGAGTACCAATCAACCTTCATTTTTACCTTATAGTAGCAGAAGCTAAGTTGGGGTATTACTTCATAGGACACAAGTAATAATGATAGAAAACAACTCAAAAGAGTGATTAAATCAACTTTCTTTATATATCAATTAAAAATCAGAATTTTGCAATATGAGGTTCCCAAAATCTATATCATTAATTGAAAGTCCCTTAATATAACAACTGTTGATAACTATAACTCTTGTAACCACGAAAAACACAATGAAATACTTTTCAAACGCGTAATGCTTTATTAAGTGTTATAAACAAAGTATTATAAAGTGCTATGAATACACTCGTTGAATGACAACAAGAAATAAACCCTAGAACAAGTAAACTAGATTCGAGACTCAAGTTTACAAGGGAACCAATTAGATGCTGGTAGACAGCTGAGGGCTCAGCGGTTCCAAGGTGAGAAAGAACTTAGATAAATTATCTGAGAACAAGGTTTGATTTAATTCTCCATTCTCACTCCTATTTATAGTGTACGAGGTTGCTTCCTTAGTGGGAGTAGTTGATACGTGTCACCTTCTGAATGGAAGAGTACAACGTATTAAATGCATGTCCAAATCGAGACATACCTTTAAACAACTTTAGGTGAACAGTTCTACCAACTGTTCACCTTTTGTCCCACTAGGTCATACTAGGCTTTATCTTGAATCTCTTGTTTTGTTCCGCTCAAAACACTTGGTAGATTCTCCCGCCTAAACTATAAAGGATTGGACAAGCTTTGCTTGTCCCAGACTTCTAGGGTTCTTAAGTAATCTCTAAGTATTGTCAACTCAGAGATCCTTGAACACCAGCACATTCCTTCTACATCCCAACTATCCATAATCGCTGGTGAGTATGACTTCAGATTGTCTACGACTTCTCTGACGTTGTCTTTGACTTGAATGTTCCTAGTGTGCCAACTGAGGCTTTGCCTTCCACTGGTCTGGTCTCTGTTGCTGGTCCTCTCAGCGATCAGTAACACTTAGTCTAATTAAACAAATCTAGACTGGGCCATAGTTAGAACTTTCATTGGCCCAACAATCTCCCCCTATTTGTTTATAAATTATACTAAGTCTAAAATTATTGTAAGTGAGTACACAACTTCTTCTTACACATAATTTAACAAACATACCTCAAAGTTTTATTAAACATAAAGAACCTAGTCTATTACAAGAACACCCAATGGTGTAAACAAACACAAAAATAAAAGGTTCTTCAGCGATCAAGGCCTTGATCACAAATTCTCTGGGCTTCAACTTTGTCACTTCTAGAGTTGATGACTAGCTCAACTTCAAACTCAAAATCCTCAGCTAATTTGCAATTCCTTAGGATGCCCTGTTTGAGTCTGATGACCTGGATGGTTGATGCCAGATGTAGTTCATTCATCCGCTGAAAGCAATACTCACAATTACCATTCATGAAGACCATACCTATCTCTGGTTCTGAGTATACTTGGCCCCCTAATGGTTTAGTGATCTCTTTGGGCAGTACCAAGTTTCTGTGCATCCCATCTACAACAATATTCTCAGTGACCAACTTCTCCACCAGAGGCCCCATTTGGGTTTTTCTTTTCCTTTGTCCTTGAGAAGGTTGTTGTTGTGAAAGTTGAGGAGGCAGAGGTACCTTCAGCTTCTTTGTCGTGTCTCTTACCCAATTCAGCTTTGCTTGAATGTTTTTCATCCTTTGGGCAGCACCAGGCCCAGTCTTCATTTGGGCAAGAGACAACATTTCTAACCATTCAGAGAGGCCCAAATCTCTGAGTTTAAAGTCACTGAAGACTTTGTAGTTGGTTAGTTGGTTTTCTCTGTAAAGGGTCATCACCACTCTTTTGTCTTTGTCAGTGTAACATGCATACTTGGTGATTTGACCAGGTTCAGCTCTCTGGTCTACAATTCTTTCATATTCCTTTTGAAGGTTGCTCCTTTTAACTTCTAGTTCTTTGAGCTTAACAATCTGAGCTTCCTTTACAGCAGGAGAGAGTTTGTTCAGAGCTTCTTTGCTCTTGAGTTCAGATGCTCTAATGTTTGCAAGCCTTTTGTGTTCCAAGAGTTGAGCCTTTGCCTGATCTGGGGTAAGTGGTGGTTCATCAGCGCTCTTGAATTTGTTCAGGTCAGAGTGTTTGGAGAGCTTGGCTGTGGATCCGCCTTCTTCTTGGAGGAAGTGTAAGGTTATTTCAGGTTCTTCAATGGCAATTCCTTTTCCCTTGTCCTTTACTGATTTAATGATGGGGTTGAAGGATCTGAGAGGTTTTGGTGTTGGAATCCCTGTTGAAGGTGTTGGTTGTTTAAGTGATTGCTCCCCCTTAGGTGGAGCGGTGTCTGCTTCTTCTTCAGAGGTGGAGGTGGCTGAATTCTCCCCCTCAGGCATAGCGCCGGTAGTAGCTGTGCCTGATCCAGGCTTGAGGAACTTAACAAATTCTTGATGGACAAATAAGCAGATTTCTTTAAGTTCCTCTTGTAAAAGCTCCTGAAGAAGTTTTCTTGAAGGCTCAGAGGCCTTGGCAATAGCTACAACATTTTCTTTGACAACTGTTGTGAGGACTGATGGTATGTATTGCTGAAGGCTCTGGTCTAGAACAGCTGGGAGGTGAGTTTGCAAGGTATTTCCCAGTAGTTGCGGAAGCAATGCAGTCATAGAGGACTCCACAGATGAAGTTAGTGAAGTCTCTAGTGTGGTGGTGAGTTCCTCAGTAGCATGGGTGAGTGTTTGCAAGTCAGAGAGGATGACATCATTTGTGACTTTGGGCTTGGTTTTACTTATGTCACCCCCTTGACCCAGAGAACCTCAACGACGAGTTCCTAAACATCTTTCATTCGAGGAACATGGAAAGGCTTGAGGTTTTGTAAGTGTTCTAAGTGTTGCTTCGCCCCCAATTCCATGACACTTGGTAAAGTTGGGAAGGGAACTGGGGTTGGTGTACAGAGCCTCTGGTCCAATAGCTGCTTTGCAGCCAGTTCTTGCACATTTGTCATTGATGGGAAGGAGATGGGTTTTAACACTGATGTAACCTGATCATCATCAACATCCATATCAGCATAGTCTGAAATGGTCAAGTCATCTTCAATAAGGAAGACCTCATCCTCTGGCATGGAATCAATGTCTGACATGGCATCAAGATCTATGTGGGGGGCTTCAGCATTTTCATCACCAGCAATGGAATAGGCATCATCATTCTGTTGTTCTTCATGAAGATTATGAGCCTGTTATGACATTTGTTAGTAACCATTGTGAAAAAATATGAAGTTATAGATCACCATTCGATGCCCCTAGGAAAGATGGGTGTGATTATCCAGCCCCCCTAAGGATTTCTCCTTGGGACTCTTTTAAGTGTGAAACAATTATGTTGAAGGGTCGCCATAGCTGGTGTGATTATCCAGCTCCCCTATAAGGATTACTCCTTGGGACTCTTTTGATTTGTGAAAATTATGTGGTGAATGGTCGCCGTTCGCTGCCCCTAGGATAGCTGGGTGTGATTATCCAGCTCCCCTTGAAGGATTGCTCATTGGGACTCTTTTAATTATGAATTCATGGAAGTTAAAGGTCGCCATTTATCGCTTCCCCTAGGAAGACTGAGGGTGATTATTCAGTCCCCCCAAAAGAATAAATTCTTTGGGACTCTTTTAGTTGTGACATATTTGAAGGTAAAGGTCGCCTTTTATCACTGCCCCTAGGAAGACTGAGGGTGATTATTCAGTCCCCCCAAAAGAATAAATTCTTTGGGACTCTTTTTATATGAGGGGACCCAAAGACTACGTGAAGTGCAGAGACTCTGGGTCAGGATCTATAGCATGCTCAAGTTGTTATTGACAAGAGAACATTCCAGAGGGTGAAGGATCATCGAGGTGCGTTATGAGCACAAATGAATCATATCCTTGTTGTAGAAACTAGAAGAGGGGGGGGGGGGGTTGAATAGTTTCTTATATTTACTTGTTAAAATGGTGGTTTTCAAGAAATCCTTTTTCAAAAACTTAGGCTTGAGGAAATATGTGAAATCTTCTTATGCACAATATGAACAATGATAGTGTAACTGAACTAATACTAACTAAAAATATATGCACAAAGAATAAAGAATGTAAAGAGTTAAGGGTAAAGAAAGATCAAACCGAACACCAAGGATTTATAGTGGTTCAGCAACGAAGCTCACTCCTCGTTCCTACTCCACTCCTCGAGTACTCCTTACTCGAGAGTTCACTACACAACAAGCTCCTTATGGTGGAGAAAACCGTACACGTCGCTTAACCAATTTCAGACTCTAAGCTAAAAGTCGAGCCCCAATCGTAGCTAGGAACAATCTACACAACTATACTTAGTACATACACAACTTCCAAATAGACACAACTACTTGGATCTTCTCAACTAAGACACAACTACAAGTGTATAAAATTAGATCTTCAATGGATCTTTGGTGGTGGACTCAACACTTCACAAGGATAGTGTTCTTCTCTTTGCACTTGGAGAGGAAGGGATGGAAGAACAAGATTCACTTCTTAAACAAGTAGTAATCAAACAAATGATCAAAGATTTGAGTGATTAAAGAAGAGTGTTTGAATCTGGAAATAGATGTGCAAAAGAGGTGAGTTGAAAAGCTGAGAATGGTCCACTATTTATAGGACAAAGGGCCAACGGCTATATCTGCCCGCGATACCTTATCTTAGCCCTCGGTACCTTATCGATAAGGAACCGCCTAGGCGCTAAGGTACCGCTGGACTAGACTCCGCTCCCTTTTTGTCCTTTAGTGGTGGAGGTCATATCTGGTTTAAAAAATATCCTGATAGAATATTCCTAACCAAATAAGAATATGTCATTTTCAAATTTTCAAATAATTAATTTAATAAAACATTTTCTTAAAAAGAAAGTTTAATAAAAACTTGTCACACTTAATAAAAAGTGAGTTTTAAGAAAAGATTAAATCACTTGATCACTTGATTAAGGTTAGTACTTGTTTATCCATACCTTAAGTTAAAATGGGTAAAATGAAAAATACTTGAACTCAAGAATTCGTTTTTCGTTGTTTTCGTAAATGCTTGTTTTTACATATTGTCGTAATCAAAACAAAGCGAGACCGAAAAATGCAAGTAACGTTTTTAGGCATTATTGCATTAACAATCTCCCCCTTTTTGATTCCGACAATACATAAACTCAATCACACAAAAAACAAGATTTTCGAAGACGAGTTTATTCATTTCTCCCCCTTTGTCGAAGCAAAAAGGTTGCACAAGTCGGTGTTGAAGAGACGGACTTTGCAAAGACTCCCCCTTGGTGCTTACTCCCCCTAGCTTGGGGCACCGAGGAATCGAGATATGGTGACAAGCTACAGAGAAGGGTTAGTTGAACAAAAGAAAAAACCAACAAGATATAGCAATAGGTCTGATTGTAGTAAATTACACCTCTTGTTTAGGAAAACAAAGGAGGGTAAATGAGCGGTAAGTATCGAGTGATGATTTAGGAAAATCAAGCACTAATGACCCTTATGGTGTGAAAGTTCGTTTCCCAAGGAGGTATATGTGTGTGAAAAACTTGTTAAATGTTTGTGATTAATGATTGGCTTAGAAGAGGATGAGAAAAGAAGATGACGAAGACGTAAAAATTACTACTAGAAAGTTAAAACGTAAAACCTTAAAAACTACAAAAATAAAAATTAATTCTAAAAATTACCAAAAATTCACCAAAAATCAAAATTAATAAACTAAGAGTTTACCAATGATCAAAACTTTTTCAAACCTTTTAAATAATTAAATATTCAATTTTTAAATGCTAATTAAAGCCCTTAAAATCAAATAAATTATCAAAAAGCCCAAATAAAGATTTTTCAATTGGTAAACCTCTAAAATGACCTAAGAAGATTAAAAACTATTTTTAGAAAATTTTAAACTAATAAAAACTATTTAAAATGATTTAAAAAACTGTTAAAACTTAAAATAATTATAAAAATTAATCTAAAAGAGATTAAATTATTCTAAAAGTTGCTAAATTCCTATTTTAATGTATTAAAGCTAAGAAAAATGTAAAAAGTTGGAAAATGTGAAATTTAAAAAATAATAATAAAATAATATTAAAATAATATTAAAAATCCAAAAATTATAAAAAATTCTAAAAACTTGCAAACTAGTTTATTTTAACCTAAATAATCAGAAAATTAAAGTGAAATGACCAGAATACCCCTATTGGGCCCTCAAATGGGCCAAAACCAAAAACAGTCAAACCAAATGGGCTTTTGGGCCCAAAAAGTCAAACTTGGCCCAATTGACTTAGAAAAGCCCTATCTGACTCAAAATTTAATTCTAAGAACAAAACTCTAAAGGCCCAAAAGCTGAATGTGAGCTTATCACAGCTTAATAAGCAGGCAGCTTATTCTTATTGGGCTTTTCAGCCCATTAAGCAATAAGCCAATGCCATAAGCTCTAATTTGACACACAACCTTCTTTTGGGATGCTTATAAGATATGTAAAAAGAAATTTTGAAAAAGCACACTCAATAAGCCAGAAATAAGCAAAGTAAAAATTCACTAAAAGACAAAATAGTCGGGTTTGAGATTTAGGGCACCTCAGAAGCTCTAGTTTGTTGCAAAAGCTCACAAATAGCTTAACTGAGAATAATCAATCAAGAAAATCACAAAAAGCCAAGTAGAATAAGCTGTAAGAGCAAATAAGCTGGCTGAAAAAGCCAAATAAGCTAGTTTTCTAGCAAAAGCTTAACCAAAAGACTTGTAACCTTCCAGACTTGATATTAAGCTGAGAAAAATGAGTTCTATTACAAAAACTAAGTTGTTGCATGTACCAATAAGCAAAACAGATTCAAATAAGCCTTGAAACCAAGTTTGACCAAAAGTCAAACGTTGATAAGTTGAAATCAAACGCTGACAAGAACAAAGTGGACGTTGACAGACTTAATGAAGTGTATGACTTGTTTTTCACCCTGCTGGTCAAGGTTTGAGTGCAAACCTTGTGAATCAAGGCTTACCAGTTGGGTAAACTTGATGTGTTTTGGCACAAATAAGCCAATAAGCCAGTGGGCTTATAAGCTATGAACAAAACAATCCAAATAGCCAAATAATCTCACAAGCAGCACACAAATAGGATCCAAGCAACAAAACAGCAATCCTTAAACTAGAAATCAAAATACAACACCAAATGAGGTGGTCACTTTGCTGATGCAAATGACCACTTCAACAACTTTTGATAAGCTATAATAATCACAATAAGCCACCAAATTCAACAATCAGACAACCAATAGATAGCTTATCACCTAAACTATTCCCAAACCAGATTTCAGACCTTAGATCCAACAAACAAAGAAGTTATTGGATCTGATGTGTTTGACCAATTCCAAAACCACTTTTATCAGATTTTTGCAAAACATCAAATCTCTTTTCCAATCTTTCAGAAAGTAAACCAATGACTAAAACTTGTATATTAGGACTTGTTTAGACCTCCCAAACCCTAAGAACCAAGGGCACAAGGCCACAAGGCCTTATGAACCAGTAATCCCAAACAACCCTTAATCAAGCACTTTTCAAACAAACTTCTTAATCCTTCAAACAACCTACTGATTTTAATGATCAAAAAGCTATACTAGGTGACAACTAACAGATATCAGCCATAAAACTTAAAGCACAAACACAAGAACTCCAAATCATATACCAAAGTACAAAATAAGCAGAAACATGAAATTTTGAGAGGAATCTTAACAAGAGGTTATACCTGCCTTCCACAACATCCTAGGAAGGCCAACTATGCTCCTTGGACCTTGTTTAACAACTAGAACAAGACCAAGGTACTTCAGTAAGAAAGATGATGAATGCCTTGGTTGATGTTTCAAAGCAGAAACTCAAGGACTTGATGTCTTCAACACAAGCAGCAAACAACTCAACCAAGGGCTCTAATCCCTTCACAAGCTTGGTGTCAACAAGCTTGCAAGAGCTTATAGCTTATGGTTAAGGGTTAGTACACAAAAATAAGCAAAATCAGAACCTTCTTTCAAGCTTTTTCAAACTTGAAAAACCTTACCAAACATAAACATCCTTGATCCAAAAGGTTCAAGCACACTTATAACAATCAATGGAACTCAGAATCACCCTTTAAACAACACCAACTTTCAAAAACATAAAAAAGGAATTACAATTTTCTCAAAATACAGACTTCTATAAATTTTAAAAAGGAATTACAATGTTTAAAGAGTAAGACTGGAACAAAGGGACTCTCACATGTTGAGGTCTCCTTTTATAGGCAAATGCCTGGCTAAACACTATTCACAAACCCTAGCACTGATTTCTCTAAAATGCCCTTGATTCTTCTAGATCATTTGATGGAATGAGCTATCCAAATGCATCCAAACCGTTTAAAGCAGCTTTGATATGAAGCAAATGATGTGGGCTGTTGATCTTGACACGTGGCAAGCCTTGGTGAGGAAGTTGTCACATGATGGTGAAACGGTTTTGGTGGTGGGGCCTCTTGGTGAGTGGGAGTGAGTGTTTTAAGGTTGGGATGAGATTATAGGCGTGTGAATCAAGTGTGGGAAAGGGTAATTCCATTTTACCCTTTGTTTTAATGAAGATAGTTACTGAGTTCTTGGGGTGAACAATAGTAACTTTTGATCCGATTTTGGGGGATTGGAAATGTTTGGCGCGTGTTTGTGTGTTTGAATGTTTAAGTGCACAACTTTAGCCCTTCTTCTTTTTCTTTCCTTTCAGTTGTGTTTTAAAACGTGTCAGCGCCCATTTCCTTTGTAACAACTTTCAAGACTTGACAATTTTGGCACAAAACTTTCCAAAAAGGTTTATAAGGATTATTTTTGTCATTTTGAGATATTGCAAGGGCTAATTTTGGACATTCTTGATCTTCAAAGGTCTTCAATGTATCTTTGGTTTGATGTGGGACCATTGTTGGCAATTTGAAATTGTTGAAGGACTAATCTTGCCATTTCTTCAAAGTTGAAGGACCTTTTGTGTAATTTTGACAAACTTAAAGGACCAAACTTGTAATTATGAATATACAAGGGTTTTAAGTGTCATTTATTCAATAAATGAGGATCAATCTTGTATGTCTTCAAGTCTTGAAGGGTATTTGTTGATTATTCCATGATTTAGGGCCCGGTTCTTTGTACGGCTTCGTTTCTCGTGTCCGTTTTTCCTTGTATCTTGTGATCTTTTGTCTTTTTCACGATATCCACACCTAAAATACACAAGTAAACAAACACAAGCATATATATGGTATTTTATGACATTTTTATGCATTTAAAGCCCGAAAAGAATGATGAGATCATGTATAAATGCCATCTCATCACTCCCCCATACTAAGCCATTGCCGTGCCCTCACGCAATGCTAGAATAAAGTATCTAAGCATCACCAAAGTTCAATTTTATTAACCTTTATTGAAAAGTAAAAGACTTGCAACATACTACGAAGATGTGTAAAGACATAACATATGATTTTCATCACGAAAGTGACTTTTAGGGTCAAAGAATAGAAACAAGTAAATGTCCCTTAGAGTAAACTTCGTCATCCTTGATTGTCATACATTCCATGCTAAGTGTAAAAACGAGATCATTGTTAGTACAAGTCACAATGCTAACACTACTCATACGTCCAAATTGTGTAATACTTTTTCTCCCCGCAATCCTAGTTATTATAAAAAGAAATGGGTTACTAGCATTTTTTATCTATTTGTCATGGATCACAAGTGATTCATATTGACTTATTTGAGTAGTTATTAGTCCGAAAGCAAAGTAGCACGATTTGATCAATAGTTAGCCGAAGGACAAAATCTTTTAAAACGGCTTCTCGTATCTCCTTAAGTTCATATCTTGGCATAACTCGTTACACGATTTGAGACCTTTCTCGGACCGATATTTGGCATGTACTTCATACTTCAAATCTTGGAAGACGTTCTTGAAATTATGGTCTTCTCTTCATATATTTGGAATTTCTTCACTTGACGTTTTTGAGAGATTCTTCATATTGGACCACGACTTCATCATTTTTCTTCAATCTTTACTTTGGATTTTGATATACAACGATCCGCCTCCTTTTCGGACTTGGATATATTTATCCTCATACCTTGTAAGGGTCTTTTTGGATAGACTTTCTCCATGATCTTTAGGGGAGTAATTGCTTTTCGTCGTGTGTCTCGATCCTTCATATTGATTTAGGAATAATGATACTTCACATCATCTTTGGATCTTTAGCAAAAATAGAGCTCCTCATGCCTTGTTAGGGCCTTTTTGGATGATTGCCAATCTTCGCGTCCCGCTTCAATAAGTTATGCCTTGGCTATGAACTCTATTCAACCCCGAGCAACTTTTAAACGATCTTGCGCTAGAGGCTAAGTAACCTTTCAAATCGTATGACCTTACTTATTGAAATTATGATTTATTCCTAATGCATTGATCTTATGGGAAGAAAAAGCCACAATTAAAAACATATGAGTTTTTGAAAGAACACTTTCGTGTTCTACGTTTAGCATGATCACTTTCCTAACTCTATCATTTCTCGTTCTTCACTATATAAAGACCTCTAATTAAAGAGACTCGTGAATACTTAGCCATGCAAGTCAAAATTAAGCCAAATTTGGATTAGCTTTCATTAAGACTATATCAAATCAAAGTTTTGGGTTTTCAAGCCACCTATAGGATCTTGCACTTTCTTGGACTTTTTCAAGTTTAGAGAATGCTTTTTATAGTTCCCTTGATAAGTGACTTTCTAGGATCAACTATAGGAACTTGCGAAAAGTTCTTGTTCTTAACCCGTATGAATTAAGACTTTCGCGTTTTAAAGCTCCCTATATAAAAGTCTAGCAAAACTTGAATTGAGCGGGTTAAGGAATGTAAATGGCTCCAAATGCCCATCAAGTCAAAAATTAATTCTTATTCTACCCATCAGAAAATATACATTCGTGTCTTAAAAACACTTATGAAAACTAAGAAAAATTTAAAATTTGGCCATTTTTAGCCTTATTAGCAACAAAACATTGAAAGTTGGAAAGCGTGAGGGCGTAGCAAAGCAAGTACCTATTCACCCCCCATACTAAAAGTAAACATTGTCCTCAATGTTTCGAGTCTAAAGGTGGAGCACCCCCATACTAGAGACGAAGAATCGAATGCTTAGGATCTAGCATGGAAAGGGTGAGTAACAATATATCTAAAGCCGTTTATTAAGTATGCTAAAAGATAATTGTTAGAACAATAAAGGATATGTCATGGATTCGTGAAAAACTTCTTCAAGCAAACGATGGAGGCTCACGTAAACGAACACGAGAGTCTTCAATCGTAGATGATGATAATGATCTAGATAACACAATCACAAACAACCACGAGACAACGAGTTGAAAGGGTACAAGTCCCCTTATTAGTGAATTGTAAGCATAAAGGATAAGCATGGGATCTCCCCCACGAGGCACCTCGTTTTTGATTACCGAGTCATGAGCTCGACTCGATCCCCTCAATGCTAATTATCATTGGGGAAGGTGACTTGGTCGAGGGCAACCATTGAAGGAATTTCCCCACCAAAGTAGTGCTTAAGCCTATGTCCATTCACCTTGAAATTAGGACCATCATCTTGAGCTAGCTCGATGGTCCCATAAGGAAACACTTGTGTAATGGTGAACGGACCCGATCAACGAGATTTCAATTTCCCAGAAAATATCTTAAGACGAGAGTTAAAAAGCAACACTTGATCACCAACATTAAAAACCCGGTTTTTAATCTTTGAATCATGAAACTTTTTAGTCTTTTCTTTAAAAATTAATGAATTTTCATAAGCATTATCTCTTAATTCATCCAATTCATTCAATTGTATTTTCCGGTGATCTCCCGCGGTCTTCAAGTCAAAGTTTGCATGCTTAAGGGCCCAATATGCCTTGTGCTCCAACTCAATGGGCAAATGACAATTCTTCCCATAGACTAACTTATAAGGAGTGCAACCGATAGGTGTCTTATAAGAGGTCCTAAAGGCCCATAAAGCGTCATCAAGTTTGTCGGACCATGAAGCACGGTTTTCTCCAATTGACCTTTCTAAAATCCTCTTCAAAGCTCGGTTCGAAACCTCGACTTGCCCACTTGTTTGCGGGTGATAAGCCGTAGAAAGACGATGAGTAACTCCATATTTCTTTAGAACCTTTTCGAATTGGTCATTACAAAAATGGGTTCCACGATCGCTTATAATAGCACGAGGGGTTCCGAAACGAGAGAATAGTTGCTTCAAAAACTTCACTACCACACGAGCATCATTAGTAGGAAAAGCCTTAGCTTCCACCCACTTAGAAAGGTAGTCCACCGCGACGAGGATATATTTGTTTCCATGAGACGATGGGAACGGCCCCATAAAGTCTATTCCCCATATGTCGAAAATCTCACACACTTGAATTATGTTTTGCGGCATTTCATCACGTTGAGACGATTTTCCTTGACGTTGGCACGAATCACACGACTTCACAAGTGCGTGTGCATCACGATAGATAGAAGGCCAAAAGAAACCGGCATCGAACACTTTCTTAGCCGTGAGATTAGCACCGTGGTGACCACCCGTGGGTCCCTCGTGACAAGCTCTAAGGATATTAGAAGCTTCGGTACCAAAAACACAACGTTGAACGAGTTGATCCGCACAAACCCGAAAGAGATAAGGGTCGTCCCAAAAATAGAACTTGACGTCACGAAAGAATTTTCGTTTTTGTTGTGTCGTCATACCCTTGATTATGAAATTGCCCGCATGGTAATTTGCAATGTCGGCAAACCATGGGGTGGTGTCTTTAGAATTCACTACACCGAGAGTCTCGAGAGGAAATGTTTCGGTGATTTCCTTGTTCTCGAAAACATCTTTGTGAGGATCTTCTAGACGAGAGAGATGATCGGACGCTAGATTCTCGGCTCTTTTTTTGTCAAGCACGGTGACATCAAATTCTTGGAGGAGGAGCATCCAACGAAGCAATCTCGGCTTAGCATCTTGCTTAGCTAAGAGATACTTGATAGCCGAATGGTCGGTATACACGATGCTTTTAGTCAAGACGAGATAAGGTCGGAATTTCTCAAAAGCATAGACCACGGCAAGGAATTCCTTTTCCGTTGTGGTGTACTTTAATTGAGCCTCGGTCATCGTCTTACTAGCATAATGGATAGGACGGAAATGCTTGTCATAACGTTGCCCTAAGACGGCCCCTATAGCATAATCACTTGCATCGCACATGATTTCAAAGGGTAATTCCCAATTAGGAGCAACAAGAATGGGAGCTTCGGTAAGTTTCTTTTTGAGAGTTTCGAAAGCTCTAACACAATCCTCATTGAAATTAAAAGGAGCATCCTTCTCGAGAAGGTGTGTCATAGGTCGAGAGATTTTCGAAAAGTCCTTGATGAAACGACGATAAAAGCCCGCATGGCCTAGGAAACTCCTAACTCCCTTAACGGTTTTGGGATGAGGTAACTTGGCGATGACGTCTACCTTAGCTTTATCGACCTCAATCCCCGCCTTCGACACCTTATGTCCTAAGACGATTCCTTGTTTACACATAAAATGACATTTTTCCCAATTAAGCACAAGATTGGTTTCTTCACAACGTTTTAACATTTGATCGAGATTAGATAAACACGATGTGAACGAATTGCCAAACACCAAGAAGTCATCCATAAACACTTCCATCGACTTCTCGATCATATCGTGAAAAATCGCCATCATACACCGTTGAAACGTACCCGGTGCATTACAAAGTCCGAAAGGCATCCTACGATACGCGAACGTTCCATAAGGACACGTAAACGTAGTCTTCTCTTGATCACGAGGGTCGATAGGGATTTGAAAGTAACCGGAAAAACCATCTAAAAAGCAATAGAATTCATTTCCCGCGAGTCGCTCCAACATTTGATCCATGAAGGGAAAAGGAAAGTGGTCTTTACGAGTGGCGTCATTTAACTTTCGGTAGTCAATACACACCCTCCAACCGGTCACAACACGAGTGGGAATTAACTCGTTGTTTTCATTAGGCACAACGGTCATTCCTCCCTTTTTAGGGACACAATGGATTGGGCTCACCCATGGGCTATCGGATATAGGATAAATCATTCCCGCGTCAAGGAGTTTAAGGACCTCCTTTTTAATGACATCGTGAATTTTGGGATTTACCCTTCTTTGACTTTGAATTGCGGGTTTGTAGTCCTCCTCCATTAAAATCTTGTGAGTACAAAGATTTGGGTCAATACCCTTAATGTCGGATATTTTCCACGCAATTGCCCCTTTATGAGCCTTAAGAACTTTCAAGAGCTCGGTTTTTTCATTATTGGCAAGACCTTTTGCAATAATAACCGGTAACTTGTCATCACCTTCCAAGAATGCGTATTCAAGGTGAGAAGGAAGATCTTTCAATTCAAGGATAGGTGGTTCCTCGATTGAAGATTTTGGTTCAACACTCATAACTTCCATCGGCGGAAGAAATGGTGGAATAGAAGTATCATCACTAATCAACACCTCATCTTCATTGTCGATTTCATTTGAAGTGAGATCGCCTCCTTGGAATAGAGTGAGATTTGGTGTGGAATTAGCAAGAATCGGATCCAAAATAGTGGGATTGCCACTTGACGAGCTATCGTAAAAACCTAACACTTCTTGTGAAAACTCATCGCAAACCACATCAACGATGTCAATGTGATTGATGGTAGCGATTGCATAAACATGAGAAGGTTTCGAGTTTTGATTATCGTTTATAACAAGTTCCTTTTCGATGAATCTCAAAGTGATAGTTCTCGCATGAACATCGATAAGCGATCTCGAAGTATCTAAAAATGAACGACCTAAAATTAGAGGAACTTGAGGATCCGCGGGGATGTCAACTACTATAAAATCAACGGGATAATAGAACTTCCCCACTTTCACGAAAACATCTTCGGCTACTCCACATGCTAAAATCGTAGAATGATCGGCCATCTCAATAGACATGTTCGAAGGAATAAGAGCCGGAAGCGAAAGCGATTTCCAAATGGAAAATGGCATCAAATTAATGCTCGCACCAAGATCGGCCAAGGCGAGGCATTCTTTCATATCTTGTATGTCACAAGGAATGAGAAACTTTCCGGGTTCACCAACTTTTTCCGGTATGCGGTTAAGATAAAACGAAGACAATTAGCAAGCTTTGAAAGCTTTTCCTTATCGCTCATCATACTTTTAAAAGTGGAAGCGAAACGAGGCATATATAACAACGCGTCGGGTAAACTCTCATCAAAATGCACTTGTTGAAACATCTTTATAAAAAGCTCGATTTGTTGTTTGTTACGTTCTTGCAATATCTCTTTGTTTCGTCTCGAAGGGTAGGGTAAAGGTGGTGTGGGTTGGTCATTAGGCAACGACCTTGGAAACTCGGGTTCCATAATTGGTATTGGTTCAACCGTAGGCGTGGTTTGAGCGGTACTTCGTGGGATTGTAATGTGCTCCTTTCGACCATCACCTCGGGTTCTTTCTCAATTTCCTTCTCCGTAGAAGTACTTGGACGAGAGATTGGTTCCTTGAGAGTTTTACCACTCCGTGTAGTAATAACCTTCATTTCTCCCTTTGGGTTTGCAATGGTATCACTAGGAAGACCACCCGAGGAAGAGGGTTTACACATGATTGCTTCAAACATCTTAGCCATTCGGTCCTCAAATTTTGATTGCCTAGCATCCGCTTTTAATAACTCTTGCTTAATCTCATGTTGTCCTAATTCCATCATTTGTTGATTTTGTTGAAGATGTTGGACATTTCCTTCCATTTTGTTTGCATGAGTTTTAAGTTCATTAGCAAGTTCATTTTTAGCTCGTTTTTCAACTCGGATCTTAAGATAATCATCTCACGTTGCATGTTATCAAATTTAGCATCATTTGCTTTAGCATAATCCAAAAATTCTCCTTGAAGATTTTTAGTGTGAGCATTTTGAAAACCTTGTGTAGTGTTTTGAAAATCACGGTTTTGGTTTTGATTAGAAATTTGTCCATTCCCATTTTGATAATTCCCTTTGTTGTAATTGCGTGAATTGCCTTGGTAATTACCACCTTGGTTGTTGTTTCGATAATTATTAGCATTTTGGTTTGGTGGAGCTTGATTTGGGCGGGAACCTTGACCGTTTTGGTTGTAAGTTCCAGTTGCTACATAAGCACTCGAAGTGCTACCATCCGCGGTAATGCACTTGGAAAGATCATGAGCTCCACCACAAGACAAACAACTCTTAGCAACCGCTTTAACCGAAGCCGAATTTGAAGCTTCTTGAGCTTTCCAATGGGACATAAGATTAGCAAATCTATCAAAAAACCAATTTTCCTCATTAGCTTCATCATGTAAGGCATTAATGCTACGAGACGATGAGGATGAAGACGAACCCAAATTGGCAACACTCGGTGTGTTACGAGGGCTATAAACCTTAGATCTATTCTCGATGATTTGTAAGGCCTCATTTGTCGTCTTGCACAAAAAATTACCACCCGCGGCGGCATTCAAATAATCTCGTTCATGATCATTAAGCCCATTATAAAAAGTATCAACTTGATGCAATTCCGTAAAATCATGGTGTGGACATTCATGTAACATTTCTTTAAAGCGTTCCCATGCCATTGAAAAACTTTCATTATTTCTTTGCACAAATCGTGAAATCTCATTTTTCAAATGTGTTGTTTTAGATGGTGGAAAAACTTGTTCACAAACTTAGCAACGAGATCGGCCCATGTCAAAATCGAATTTGGCGGTTCTTTCTCAAGCCAAATTTTTGCGGGTCCATCTAACGAGTATGGAAACAACATCATCTTAATGGCGTCATGTGGAACATCCTTAAACTTGCTAGTGGCGGTGAGACGGTTAAAATTCCTAATGTGGTAGTGCGGGTTGTCTTTCTCGTGACCTCTAAACTTATTTGCTTGCAACATCGACATTAAACCCGTCTTAATCTCGAAATTCTCCGCAAGGATGGCGGGAATCACAATAGCCTCTCCAAAACCCTCGGTGGGTGCTTGTAGCAACTCCATCATAGTACGATTAGCCATGACGACTTCTTGTTCTACAATAGGTTCAACAATTGGAGGTTGTTCTTCAATCAACGTCTCTTGATTGGCTTGCTTTTGAAGACGTTTACGAGCTCGTTTTGCTTGATTACGAGTGATCATAAACTTCACGAAGAATGGGAGGTGAGCAAAGAAGATTCTTTTTAGGTGTTTTGTGAATTTTCAAATTTTTTTTTTGTGTTTTTGATTATATTTAATTTTTTTGGATTTTGGTGTATCTTCGTAGACAACAATCTACAAAATCTCTCCTCGAATCAAACTCTTGATTAAAGAAGCCTCAAAGGAATGAAAACGATCACGTGGAGTGAACGCCTTCGAATGACTTAAGAACTTTGGTGAAAACCAAATTGTTCAAGAGGGTTTAATCACAAAGAAACCAATCAAATATATTATACGTAATAATACTTTGGGCGGCAAAACCATCGATTAGCCTTCAATCTCAAAATACTCACAAGCAAGCGGGGAAACGAGGCGGCGCGAAGCACTTAAGAGGCTTTTTCCTTAGGGTATATTTTATAATACCCGCCTTATACCCACCTTATAGTTTGTATTTTTCAAAATCGAGCTTCACGAAAGTATTTATCTATTTTTGCCTTTTTTTTGTTTGAGATTCGAATACAATAATTGAGTGATGAAATCCCAATTAAGGTTGTGTTTTCACACTTTTGGAGATATTATTTATTGATTGTGATACTTAATACAATATAGTACTAATATTTTTACAAGAAAAACCAAGAAAACCGATAATACGTATTAGTAGATTTCTACTAATACAAATACTAATTGTGGTTAATATTAAAAACAACAATACAAATTAATCACGACACATCTCCCCGGCAGCGGCGCCAAAATGATTGTAGTAAATTACACCTCTTGTTTAGGAAAACAAAGGAGGGTAAATGAGCGGTAAGTATCGAGTGATGATTTAGGAAAATCAAGCACTAATGACCCTTATGGTGTGAAAGTTCATTTCCCAAGGAGGTATATGTGTGTGAAAAACTTGTTAAATGTTTGTGATTAATGATTGGCTTAGAAGGGGATGAGAAAAGAAGATGACGAAGACGTAAAAATTACTACTAGAAAGTTAAAACGTAAAACCTTAAAAACTACAAAAATAAAAATTAATTCAAAAAATTACCAAAAATTCACCAAAAATCAAAATTAATAAACTAAGAGTTTACCAATGATCAAAACTTTTTCAAACCTTTTAAATAATTAAATATTCAATTTTTAAATGCTAATTAAAGCCCTAAAAATCAAATAAATTATCAAAAAACCCAAATAAAGATTTTTCAACTGGTAAACCTCTAAAATGACCTAAGAAGATTAAAAACTATTTTTAGAAATTTTTAAACTAAAAAAAACTATTTAAAATGATTTAAAAACTATTAAAACTTAAAATAATTATAAAAATTAATCTAAAAGAGATAAAATTATTCTAAAAGTTGCTAAATTCCTATTTTAATGTATTAAAGCAAAGAAAAATGTAAAAAGTTGGAAAATGTGAAATTTGAAAAATAATAATAAAATAATATTAAAATAATATTAAAAATCCAAAAATTATAAAAAATTCTAAAAACTTGCAAATTAGTTTATTTTAACCTAAATAATCAGAAAATAAAAGTGAAATGACCAGAATACCCCTATTGGGCCCTCAAATGGGCCAAAACCAAAAACAGTCAAACCAAATGGGCTTTTGGGCCCAAAAAGTCAAACTTGGCCCAATTGACTTGAAAAAGCCCTATCTGACTCAAAATTTAATTCTAAGAACAAAACTCTAAAGGCCCAAAAGCTGAATATGAGCTTATCACAACTTAATAAGCAGGCAGCTTATTCTTATTGGGCTTTTCAGCCCATTAAGCAATAAGCCAATGCCATAAGCTCTAATTTGACACACAACCTTCTTTTGGGATGCTTATGAGATCTGTAAAAAGAAATTTTGAAAAAGCACACTCAATAAGCCAGAAATAAGCAAAGTAAAAATTCACTAAAAGAAAAAATAGCCGGGTTTGAGATTTAGGGCACCTCAGAAGCTCTAGTTTGTTGCAAAAGCTCACAAATAGCTTAACTAAGAATAATCAATCAAGAAAATCACAAAAAGCCAAGTAGAATAAGCTGTAAGAGCAAATAAGCTGGCTGAAAAAGCCAAATAAGCTAGTTTTCTAGCAAAAGCTTAACCAAAAGACTTGTAACCTTCCAGACTTGTAACCTTCCAGACTTGATATTAAGCTGAGAAAAATGAGTTCTATTACAAAAACTAAGTTGTTGCATGTACCAATAAGCAAAACAGATTCAAATAAGCCTTGAAACCAAGTTTGACCAAAAGTCAAACGTTGATAAGTTGAAATCAAACGCTGACAAGAACAAAGTGGACGTTGACAGACTTAATGAAGTGTATGGACTTGTTTTTCACCCTGTTGGTCAAGGTTTGAGTGTAAACCTTGTGAATCAAGGCTTACCAGTTGGGTAAACTTGATGTGTTTTGGCACAAATAAGCCAATAAGTCAGTGGGCTTATAAGCTATGAACAAAACAATCCAAATAGCCAAATAATATCACAAGCAGCAAACAAATAGGATCCAAGCAACAAAACAGCAATCCTTAAACTAGAAATCAAAATACAACACCAAATGAGGTGGTCACTTTGCTGATGCAAATGACCACTTCAGCAACTTTTGATAAGCTATAATAATCACAATAAGCCACCAAATTCAACAACCAGACAACCAATAGATAGCTTATCACCTAAACTATTCCCAAACCAGATTTCTGACCTTAGATCCAACAAACAAAGAAGTTATTGGATCTTATGTGTTTGACCAATTCCAAAACCACTTTCATCAGATTTTTGCAAAACTTCAAATCTCTTTTCCAATCTTTCAGAAAGTAAACCAATGACTAAAACTTGTATATTAGGACTTGTTTAGACCTCCCAAACCCTAATAACCAAGGGCACAAGGCCACAAGGCCTTATGAACCAGTAATCCCAAACAACCCTTAATCAAGCACTTTTCAAACAAACTTCTTAATCCTTCAAACAACCTACTGATTTTTAATGATCAAAAAGCTATACTAGGTGACAACTAACAGATATAAGCCATAAAACTCAAAGCACAAACACAAGAACTCCAAATCATATACCAAAGTACAAAATAAGCAGAAACATGAAATTTTGAGAGGAATCTTAACAAGAGGTTATACCTGCCTTCCACAACATCCTAGGAAGGCCAGCTATGCTCCTTGGACCTTGTTCAACAACTAGAACAAGACCAAGGTACTTCAGTAAGAAAGATGATGAATGCCTTGGTTGATGTTTCAAAGCAGAAACTCAAGGACTTGATGTCTTCAACACAAGCAGCAAACAACTCAACCAAGGGCTCTAATCCCTTCACAAGCTTGGTGTCAACAAGCTTGCAAGAGCTTATAGCTTATGGTTAAGGGTTAGTACACAAAAATAAGCAAAATCAGAACCTTCTTTCAAGCTTTTTCAAACTTGAAAAACCTTACCAAACATAAACGTCCATGATCCAAAAGGTTCAAGCACACTTATAACAATCAATGGAACTCAGAATCACCCTTTAAACAACACCAACTTTCAAAAACATAAAAAGGAATTACAATTTTCTCAAAATACCAACTTTTATAAATTTTAAAAAGGAATTACAATGTTTAAAGAGTAAGACTGGAACAAAGGGACTCTCACATGTTGAGGTCTCCTTTTATAGGCAAATGCCTGGCTAAACACTATTCACAAACCCTAGCACTGATTTCTCTAAAATGCCCTCGAGTATTCTAGATCATTTGATGGAATGAGCTGTCCAAATGCATCCAAACCATTTAAAGCAGCTTTGATATGAAGCAAATGATGTGGGCTGTTGATCTTGACACGTGGCAAGCCTTGGTGAGGAAGTTGTCACATGATGGTGAAACGGTTTTGGTGGTGGGGCCTCTTGGTGAGTGGGAGTGAGTTTTTTAAGGTTGGGATGAGATTATAGGTGTGTGAATCAAGTGTCGGAAAGGGTAATTCCATTTTACCCTTTCTTTTAATGAAGATAGTTACTGGGTTCTTGGGGTGAACAGTAGTAACTTTTGATCCGATTTTGGGGGATTGGAAATGTTTGGCGCGTGTTTGTGTGTTTGAATGTTTGAGTGCACAACTTTAGCCCTTCTTCTTTTTCTTTCCTTTCATTTGTGTTTTAAAACGTGTCAGCGCCCATTTCCTTTGTAACAACTTTCAAGACTTGAGAATTTTGGCACAAAACTTTCCAAAAAGGTTTATAAGGATTATTTTTGTCATTTTGAGATATTTCAAGGGCTGATTTTAGACATTCTTGATCTTCAAAGGTCTTCAATGTATCTTTGGTTTGATGAGGGACCATTGTTGGCAATTTGAAATTGTTGAGGGACTAATCTTTCCATTTCTTCAAAGTTGAAGGACCTTTTGTGTTATTTTGACAAACTTAAAGGACCAAACTTGTAATTATGAATATACAAGGGTTTTAAGTGTCATTTCTTCAATAAATGAGTATCAATCTTGTATGTATTCAAGTCTTCAAGGGTATTTGTTGATTATTCCATGATTTAGGGCCCGGTTCTTTGTACGGCTTCGTTTCTCGTGTATGTTTTTCCTTGTATCTTGTGATCTTTTGTCTTTTTCACGATATCCATACCTAAAATAAACAAGTAAACAAACAAAAGCATATATATGGTATTTTATGACATTTTTATGCATTTAATGCCCGAAAAGAATGATGAGATCATGTATAAATGCCATCTCATCAAGGTCACAAAATAAAAGAGAAGAAAACAAAAAGACAAAGATCCAAGATAGGTTACTAAAAAAAAACATCATACAAAGATGTATGGAAAAAGAAAAGAAACAAGCCAAAAGCATAAATCTAATCCTAGTTATTCTAGAATTCTAAGATTTGCTTGAATTTGGTGTCTTGTGGATAAGCAACCAATGCTTATGTGACAATCCGTCAATTTATGGTTGATATTTTATTCTCGAATATTATTTAAAAACATTATTTTAATGATACAATATGAACTCACTTATTTTTGGGAAGAAATTTGGATTTACGTCTTGGAGTAGCATCGACTACGTCTAAACCGGAGGATTCAACGTTACGTGCTTACGTTTACATACACCGTCCTTGGTGACAATCCAACATTTGAGAAAATAAATTTGTCCATGAATATTATTTTGGAGTTTTAAATTTGTGTTGGTTCATAAACTCACAAATTTACGAGAAGAGATTAGGACTTACGATTTTATTTTAACGTCCTTTACGACTAAACCGGAAACCTTAGGATTACGTATTTACGTTTTCGAACTCCGTTTTTGATGAGACAATTTTTATTAGATTCGTTTTATGACGGTGATTCATAATTTATAAAAACATTTTTCGTAAAACGACCCGAAGGCACGCAAATCGAGGAAACTAGAATCTAGGAGTACCCGTAAATAAATGGGATGAGACAAGTGGGACACTTGTCTCACCACACTATAACCGGCCATGTTAAGATACTAGCACCATGAGGTGTCAAAACCTCATAAACAATCACAACACATGTTAACTTATGCTTACTTTGTAAGCTAAGCTTACCACAAAACAAGCAAACCTCAAACCACTCTTCATTTCCTACATGCAAATCCACCCAATCTCTCTCTCTTGGCTCTCATCTTGCCGTCTCATATAGCCTCCAAAACACCACCATCATATGATTTTTAACCACAAAATCCTATGTTATTTACACCTAAGTTGAAGCCCTTTTGAAGCTCTCTTGAATGGTGGTGATTATAACATCCATGGAGGAGTTCCTTGGTGTCTTAAGGCTGATTTTCTACAAGGATTTCATGGAGCATGGTGGTCTTGAAGATGGTCATGGTTGTCTACAAGTTTCTCCATCCAAAACCATGCCAAACTCATAACCTACATCAAGTTGGTGGTATAAAGGTTGTCCTCCTCAACTTCTTGTTATTTTGATTATGTAAACATGTATTTTATTTCCTATTGTATATATTTATGATGATTATATGATGATAAAAATGTTATGTGGGGATTTGTTGTTGATAATCATGGATAAAAAGGTGAAAAACCATAAGAAACAAGGTTAAAATCTTGGTTAAATTTGATGGCTGTATAAAACAGTAAAGAAGTAAGTCATAAACTGATAAAATGATGAATTGGAATAGATTTACAGTAAGATATGGGTCTTGTACACATGTGAGAGTTGGCCATGCAATGGAATCAAAATAATGAGTGAGATATGATCAAAACAAGTTTAGGGTATAAATCTGAAGTTACTGTTTTGGACGATTTTTAGAAAATACTTAAAGGATGATTCAACAGTAGCTATAGAAGAGTTAAATGTAGCACATATCATGTAGTTTATGTGATAAAAATTTGAGCTTCTATCTCCATATAGAACTCAAGATATGGCAGTTTTGGTGAAGATGAAGTTAAAAATCAGATTTTTGGAAATTAAAGAATAATACTATTATATAAGCACTCACATTTTAATATATAAAATGTAAAATAAAAACCCACTAACTTATAAAACTTATTTATATAAATATATATAAAAGGTTAATCAAATAGATAAAATATATAAATGGTGGTGAAATAATGTTTATAAGTAATAAAAACTATAAATATGATTTTTACGACTTTTTCGGCTATTGCCGTAAAATTAACTTTTTTGTTAAATAAAACTTAGATGGTTGGACCCGTCTAATGAAAACTTTATAAAACTTATATACTGATATATAGACATGTATAACAAGTAAAAACCAATAAAACCCGAACTATAGGGCATACGGACATTAACGAGCTAAGTAAACATATTGGACTAATACTTGGGCTAAAAATTGGACTAAATAAGATAAACACCCATAAAAAGAACTTATTGGGCTTAACCCTTTTGGGCCCAACTTGAAAGTGTATGTACTGATAATATAAGTACAAAAAGGATTAATACAAGTTAAGAACTTATAATAGGCTTATTGGACCTAAAACACGTAAATAGGTACAACGAGAAAACTAGTATAAAAGTTATCAACACATAACTCTAAAATGAGTAAACTAGAATATGTAAACCCACTTGATCATCATATATATATAATAATCATATGTATACATAATTGTTATTTTTAAAAAGTCATTGGACAAATGTCTAAGACCGAGTATTATTTGTCTAGGTTTCCGTGATTGAAGCACGTACCGTACATCCAAATCGCCGATAATCGCCTTCCCACATCAACGTGAGTTCATAGCCTCGCACTCTTTTAAATGTTTTATAAATGCTTTATAAACCCGCGAGGGAGATAACATGTTAGTTTTTGTAAAAGTTTGGACACCATTTGTCCCGATTGTTTGTTTATTGATTTTGGACCCGAATGATTGAATGACCCGATTGTATGACCCGATAAATGATTAATGGACCCGATAGATGAAATTAAATGGATTATTAAAGTTAGGTTATGTCACTAAAAGTCCCATTAGCATGAATTGTGAACTACCGGGAGTTGGTAGACGCTTATGCATTTAATAGTACTATTTGGGGACGATCACCCCAGTTCGCGCCTTGACGGTTGATCCCCGTCGTGCCACATTGATTGGTAAGCGAATTAATGTATGAGAAGATTTCCATAGCGTGACCTTTGTGACGACACGCTACTTTAGATGGGCAAAAATTGGTATCGGGTTAGCTACCCGTTGTTGGTTTAGTAAGGTAACAATGTCATGCGGCTTATAATAATCCAGAATTAACGAAATACTAATAGACGCTCCGAATTACGATGTATTGCCTGACTAGCAATACAGGGTCATACTATTGATATTATGTTTGTATTTTGGTTTTCATAACCATACTCATATAACGGTTTTTATTTTCATACAACGTCATAAGACGTATTGTATGATGTTTTTACGACATTGGCTCGTATATTGATTTAAGGCAAATGCCTATATTATGATTTTCGATAAGGATTTGTATAAAATGATTTTGGCTATTTTATGGCCTATTACAAAGATTTGTATAAAATGATTTTGGCTATTTTACGGCCTATTACAATGATTTGTACGAATTGATTTTTGGTACTAATTTTATACCAAAGTTATATTGATGGAATTTATTAAACTCTATGAATTCACTCGGCGTTATCGCTGACCTTTTCTTTTAACATGTTTTATCTCAGGTACTTGAAGGTAATTCTCGGGAAGACGACAAGAATTCATGGCCCGCACTTAAACTATAATTTCCATTCAAATACTTCGTAAAACTTTGTATAAAATAATATGACTTGGGACCGATGTAACTTTGATGTTTATGAATGGAAATGCTTTATTAATAAACGACGCGATTTTTATGCGTTGTCTATGATGTGAGTAATGTGCTATCCCGTAACACCAACTAGTCTTCCGATGTATTGAGTTGTATAAATTTGGGGGTGTTACAGTTTGGTACCAGAGCTCTCGTTATAGAGAACGAAAGATTTTTAAAAACCAAGGTTTTGAATAAAATATTTCAAAATCTTTTAACTAAAAACATTTTTCTAAAAATGTCTAAAAATCTTTTGACTATAACGGTGCCGAAGAATTCCCGAGTTACCGACAAGGCCAAGACTGAGAAGTGTTATTTTAATATATATATATAACTTGGATTATATATATATATATATATATATATATGATGTAATTTTATTACATGATTGTTTGATGATTATTTTGATTTTTATACGAGGTATTTATACGACGTAGATTGTCACAATGTACCCTAAATCCCCTAGTAAATTAATCGAAGCTATTCTCGTAGGAATTCTAGCTATCCTAGATCTAAACCAAGTTGTGGATATTTATGATCCCAACAAATGGTTGATATTCGTAGAAGTGTAGATATTAGTTGATTGTGATATTGAAAAAGGATTGGCGAGATTAAATCTGATACCGATGTCATGACGATCTTTTCTTATAGAGTGGAGTTTGATAAAACATTACCACCTAGAAAGATGTCATCTGATTCGTTGTCACCCAATTCTTAAATTTGAAATCGAAAGGGTGAATGTTGCACTTGAGGTTGTTATTGGAACCATTACCCAAAAGCCTCATGCCACTAATACCTTTCTGAGAAAGTCTAATTGAATGTGTGAGTCATCTCATACTAGTGACTCATTTGATAATTGTTGATTGTAAGAGATATAGGATTGGAAATTAAGTGTTGATTCATAGTGAGATTGTATTGCCTTTACAAGGCCGAAAAATAAGATTGAAAGTATTGGAATATGAGTTAGGATATCGAATTGAGTATAAGTTGGTTAAAACTTGAATAAAGTAAAATTTAACCCATATGGAATATGAGATTATTAATAGAAGTTGTTAAGCTCTGTGATTGAATTATAAGGATTTAATTGATTGTAGGTTTGTGTTAAGTGTTGTTCCTAGGCCATTGTCCACTAATGAGGATGCCCAGTGTCCAATAAATAAATTGAAGAAATCTTCTTCTGAATTGGGACCGATGGATCTTCCGGGACATGTGGAACACCTAATGACTCTTGTAGATTAGTATTCATTATGGTATCTTTTAAAAATAATCCCTAACTTAACTGAGATATCAGTTGGTAGGATGAAGTTCTGAGAATTGTATGACATAGTGACACGTAATGTGTTACGATACAATTTTGACTTGTTTGTGATTAATGAAAAGACTACCTTTGATTGCTAAATTCTACATGTATCGATGTTATCTATCTTTTCTTGCTTCATCCTAATGTTCGCATTAGTGATGTAACCATTGAGCAAGTACTCATCTTGAATCGAGTTACGTTGTGGATTATTCTTTTGAGTGCCATCGAGATCATGAACCTCATGATTGATTGGCTAAGCTCATTTCCTATCATATTAAAGTTAGTTCTTGGTGAACAACTTTTCATCACATTTTTGCAGATCACACATTATTTTTATAAAGTTAAAACGGTATCCTTTGAGAAAATTTAATTTTCATCACAACAAGGATTATTCAAAGTGAGATTTATAAGTGATTGATATCAAAATAAAGTTGCTTATGAAACACATTGGAAAACTTAATTGTTTTCGTAGCAAAGAAAATCTTTGTAAAATTTGTTTTTGATTCTTATCTAATGAATTAAGCGTGAAAATGTTTTATTATAAACATGATGATAAAATTTTGACGAACTGAGTATTGCATCGTTAATCTTAAAATTGTATATAGTTGCGCGCCTACATACAATTTGGAATGGACTATGCAAGGCTGATTAGTAGTCACCATAAAACTGATTAATAAACACTACATTTTCTTTGAAGATTTTGAAAGATTAAATTTTATGAGATCTGCAAGAAGTGAAAAATAGGGACATAATGTTAGGGACACCTACATATGTACCCGTACTACCTATTCTTCTGAGTCGAATTTACTCATCTGTGGAAATTGTCTTATTTGACAATTGACAATTCTTACTTGTCCAATTCTCCTGTAGTAAGATTCTTAGGAAAAGTATCTGATTACCGAGTGTTGATACCCGACTGGATGTATCGACGTTCATATCATTTCATTTGATTAGATTTCACATTTGAATGACCTGGGTAACGATCCGAGGAGCTTTCGAAGGCGTACTCAAATTATGAAAACATGGGATATATTCATATTCGTTAAATGTTTTCGTCTGTATCTGATTTGAAGTTCTCTCGCATAGATTATGCGTTGACCTTACTCTTTTAATAGTAGTTATGTCTCCTGATATCCTTGAATTTGTGAAGGATTATGAATTATTATTAGACTTTTGAGAAGTTCACATCTTATCAACGACAACGAAGCTGTAAAATTGATAATGCCAGTAGAATGGATTGATTGATTATGACATGACGACATTGTCTTAATTGATGGGAACTCGAATAGAATTCCCCTAAATGATAAGATGTTGATTATCAAAAGTGATCTAAATAATTCTTGATGGATGACTATATCCTGCATTTAGACTTGAAATATTACCATGAATGGTTGTGAACTAGTTATAGATATTATAATCTAGAAGAAGTTAATATGAATTTATTAAAAGATATTTGTCTTATCTGAAACTTTAGGAGGTATTTATTGATGACTTACCTAGACTTTCGCCATTAAGCCAAGTAGAAATTGGTATTGATTATATTTCCGGTGCTGCACTCGTGGCTTGTGCACTGTACGTCAGCACCCTCTAAATTAAAGGAATTACCGTACAACTGAGAAAGTTATCGGAGAAGGATTTTATTATACCAAGCCTGTCACCATGAAGAGCTATGGTGTTATCATTCCTTATATTTATAGATTACTGTGACTGAGTAAATTGACAATCGAAAACGATATCCATAACTCGAAATGGAAGATTTGTTCGATCATTTACAAGGTTCTAAGTGTATGTTTTAAAGATTTGATCCACGGCATGGTTAGTATCAATTTCGCATCTGCGAAGAAGATTATCTATTCCAATCATTACATCCAGAACTTGTGATGAACATTATGAGTTTCACGTGATGTCGTTTGGATTGACTAATACACATGTAGCATTCATAAATTTGGTGAATCACGTGTGTAGGCTGTAATTTGATAAATTCATGCTCGTGATCATTAAGGACTATTTGTTTGATTATAAGAATAAGAATGAGTTAATAATTATTTATAGATTTCCCTGAATTGGCCGAACAGTGTAAACCTGAACCTTGAATAATTAACACGAGATTAAAAGACTTGAACCTTTACATGATTTGACTATGTGATTAAAAGGATAATGGAATATAAATTGACTCTTAAAAAATTAAGAGCCCTTTTAAGACTTTGGATTTTACCAAAGAGAAATGGAAATATGTTTTGACAATTGTTTTAACAAAGGATTTTAAGGGATTATTCCCTTATACACAAACCATTTAACTAAACTTCTGTTTAGGGGTAAATGTTTGTGTATACCTCCAGATAACTTAAAAAGGATTGAGGAAAACCATTTAAACCATAACTTGAAATTTGAAACAACAAATTTTGCTTTTCAACTAAGGAAACTTTGGCTAAAATATAAACAAAGATTTCTCGAATATTTTCGGATCTTATTAATTATTTTCGATAAATCAACCAAAAATCTTGTTAACTAAATTCAAATTATTTTTGAACATTTTATATAATTGGTCGAACTAAGAAATTTAGAACTTTTACGCTTCATAAAAATTTACTAATAATTATTTAATTAATTGTAATAAATATCGACGCTTTAGACGTCAGATTGAGTAAAACGGATAAAAAAAAAGATAGTTGAGACGAAACTGAAACATAAAAGATATGAAGAAATAATTTTGAATAAATACAGTTATGATATTTATTTCATCAGGAGAAAGTGAACGTAATTACTGACGCATAATATATAAAGAATACCTGAGTGAATTATGGACACGATAATCACATCATCATGAGAAGTGAATATAGATACTGACATATTATATAAAAAGGATGATGAAACAATTAGGACATGTTCCTTAATAATGAAGGTGCAAAATAATTTGCCGAACACTATAAAATAGACGATGTTTGTGAAAAGGATAATATAAAATAGATAATAAAAAGGTTTTACGGCTAATGTGAACCATTAAAATTATGAAGCCGATAGCGTTAAATGTATAAAAGACCGCTTGTGATTGTATAAATATGGAGATAGTGAGATATAGTTAGGTTGGAATTTGTAAGTATAAGTATTCTATTTATGTCATTTCTGACTAGAAGTATCTTTGTCTGAAGAAGTTGTACTAATGGCAATTATGAAGGCAGACATCGCCTCATACATTAGTAAACGTCTAGCTATTGCAAAGGTCATCATCTGAATTTGATTCGATTTGGGTCATCGTCGACAGACTGACCAAATCTGCTAATATCATTCCCGTTAATGATAAATGCAAAAGAGTTATGTAAACATAGTGTGCTTGTATCGATAATCTATATATCAAGATCCTCGCTTCGCATCGAATTTCTAGAGATTTGCTCAGAAATCATTGAGAACGAACCTTGATGAGAGTACTATATACCACCCCAAATCGAAGGGACGAGGTAAAGTAACGATACAAAGTAATATAAGTGCTATTTTATGTTTGAATGAATGACCTTTGGTAATAGACCATATAATCGTTTTCCTTTGGAAAGATTATCATTGATAATTATCGTATTAGGATCGAGATCTAATCTTGCTAGGATCTATATTAGTGCATCTGTAAGCAAGAGTTGAGATGAAGACATCCGACATACACCCATTGTGAGTTGGACATGTCTTTTAGGTTTGAGGTTTCCTATGATGGCGAACCTAACCTTGCAAAATACCCGACCCGCGAGATCTGAAATGATTGTCGAAATTAGGATTTGATTATTAACTGCCGATAGTGGGCAGGAGGTTTTGTGAATATGAAATGTAGACCTTGAAGTGCCAAATGGGTAGCAAAGTTATGCCACAATTTTTAACCTTGGAAAGATGAATTCATGATCTGACAAATCATGGGATATAAGTCCCCGTTGTTTGGGACCATTGAGATGATGTAAAAGTTGGGATTGAAAGGCATATAAGCTGGATCTACCCTAGGACTTCAAGAACCGCGTGAATTATGTTTCGTAAATCGCACTTGATGGAATATCTATCAAGTGAAATTCTGATTATTCTTAATAGAGCTTAGATCGGCGAAAAGTTGCATTCATCAAAAACCCGTGAACATCATGGATAGAGAACGTAAGTCAACATTAAGCCTGATCTTATTCCCGTAGTTATGTTTGATGAAACTCGCGTATTGTAATGAATTGCACTTGTGAGAAAAGACCGAATGTGGAGGAAATACCCACATTGCTTTAACTCTATAAGAAGCGAGTAGTAAGATGATCTTTGAGGACAAAGATCCTGTTTAGGGGTAAATGTTGTGACAATCCGTCAATTTATGGTTGATATTTTATTTTCGAATATTATTTAAAAACATTATTTTAATGATATAATATGAACTCACTTATTTTTGGGAAGAAATTTGGATTTACGTCTTGGAGTAGCATCGACTACGTCTAAACCGGAGGATTCAACGTTACGTGCTTACGTTTACATACACCGTCCTTGGTGACAGTCCGACATTTGAGAAAATAAATTTGTCCATGAATATTATTTTGGAGTTTTAAATTTGTGTTGGTTCATAAACTCACAAATTTACGAGAAGAGATTAGGACTTACGATTTTATTTTAACGTCCTTTACGACTAAACCGGAAACCTTAGGATTACGTATTTACGTTTTCGAACTCCGTTTTTGATGAGACAATTTTTATTAGATTCGTTTTATGACGGTGATTCATAATTTATAAAAACATTTTTCGTAAAACGACCCGAGGGCACGCAAATCGAGGAAACTAGAATCAAGGAGTACCCGTAAATAAATTGGATGAGACAAGTGGGACACTTGTCCCACCCCACTATAACCAGCCATGTTAAGATACTAGCACCATGAGGTGTCAAAACCTCATAAACAATCACAACACATGTTAACTTATGCTTACTTTGTAAGCTAAGCTTACCACAAAATAAGCAAACCTCAAACCACTCTTCATTTCCTACATGCAAATCCACCCAATCTCTCTCTCTCTTGGCTCTCATCTTGCCGTCCCATATAGCCTCCAAAACACCACCATCATATGATTTTTAACCACAAAATCCTATGTTATTTACACCTAAGTTGAAGCCCTTTTGAAGCTCTCTTGAATGGTGGTGATTATAACATTCATGGAGGAGTTCCTTGGTGTCTTAAGGCTGATTTTCTACAAGGAGTTCATGGAGCATGGTGGTCTTGAAGATGGTCATGGTTGTCTACAAGTTTCTCCATCCAAAACCATGCCAAACTCATAACCTACATCAAGTTGGTGGTATAAAGATTGTCCTCCTCAACTTATTGTTATTTTGATTATGTAAACATGTATTTTATTTCCTATTGTATATATTTATGATGATTATATGATGATAAAAATGTTATGTGGGGATTTGTTGTTGATAATCATGGATAAAAAGGTGAAAAACCATAAGAAACAAGGTTAAAATCTTGGTTAAATTTGATGGCTGTATAAAACAGTAAAGAAGTAAGTCATAAACTGATAAAATGATGAAGTGGAATAGATTTACAGTAAGCTATGGGTCTTGTACACATGTGAGAGTTGGCCATGCAATGGAATCAAAATAATGAGTGAGATATGATCAAAACAAGTTTAGGGTATAAATCTGAAGTTACTGTTTTGGACGATTTTTAGAAAATACTTAAAGATGATTCAACAGTAGCTATAAGAGAGTTAAATGTAGCACATATCATGTAGTTTATGTGATAAAAATTTGAGCTTCTATCTCCATATAGAACTCAAGATATGGCAGTTTTGGTGAAGATGAAGTTAAAAATCAGATTTTTGGAAATTAAAGAATAATACTATTATATAAGCACTCACATTTTAATATATAAAATGTAAAATAAAAACCCACTAACTTATAAAACTTATTTATATAAATATATATAAAAGGTTAATCAAATGGATAAAATATATAAATGGTGGTGAAATAATGTTTATAAGTAATAAAAACTATAAATATGATTTTTACGACTTTTTCGGCTATTGCCGTAAAATTAACTTTTTTGTTAAATAAAACTTAGATGGTTGGACCCGTCTAATGAAAACTTTATAAAACTTATATACTGATATATAGACATGTATAACAAGTAAAAACCAATAAAACCCGAACTATAGGGCATACGGACATTAACGAGCTAAGTAAACATATTGGACTAATACTTGGGCTAAAAATTGGACTAAATAAGATGAACACCCATAAAAAGAACTTATTGGGCTTAACCCTTTTGGGCCCAACTTGAAAGTGTATGTACTGATAATATAAGTACAAAAAGGATTAATACAAGTTAAGAACTTATAATAGGCTTATTGGACCTAAAACACGTAAATAGGTACAACGAGAAAACTAGTATAAAAGTTATCAACACATAACTCTAAAATGAGTAAACTAGAATATGTAAACCCACTTGATCATCATATATATATAATAATAATATGTATACATAATTGTTATTTTTAAAAAGTCATTGGACAAATGTCTAAGACCGAGTATTATTTGTCTAGGTTTCCGTGATTGAAGCACGTACCGTACATCCAAATCGCCGATAATCGCCTTCCCACATCAACGTGAGTTCATAGCCTCGCACTCTTTTAAATGTTTTATAAATGCTTTATAAACCCGCGAGGGAGATAACATGTTAGTTTTTGTAAAAGTTTGGACACCATTTGTCCCGATTGTTTGTTTATTGATTTTGGACCCGAATGATTGAATGACCCGATTGTATGACCCGATAAATGATTAATGGACCCGATAGATGAAATTAAATGGATTATTAAAGTTAGGTTATGTCACTAAAAGTCCCATTAGCATGAATTGTGAACTACCGGGAGTTGGTAGACGCTTATGCATTTAATAGTACTATTTGGGGACGATCACCCCAGTTCGCGCCTTGACGGTTGATCCCCGTCGTGCCACATTGATTGGTAAGCGAATTAATGTATGAGAAGATTTCCATAGCGTGACCTTTGTGACGACACGCTATTTTAGATGGGCAAAAATTGGTATCGGGTTAGCTACCCGTTGTTGGTTTAGTAAGGTAACAATGTCATGCGGCTTATAATAATCCAGAATTCACGAAATACTAATAGACGCTCCGAATTACGATGTATTGCCTGACTAGCAATACAGGGTCATACTATTGATATTATGTTTGTATTTTGGTTTTCATAACCATACTCATATAACGGTTTTTATTTTCATACAACGTCATAAGACGTATTGTATGATGTTTTTACGACATTGGCTCGTATATTGATTTTAAGGCAAATGCCTATATTATGATTTTCGATAAGGATTTGTGTAAAATGATTTTGGCTATTTTATGGCCTATTACAAAGATTTGTATAAAATGATTTTGGCTATTTTACGGCCTATTACAATGATTTGTACGAATTGATTTTTGGTACTAATTTTATACCAAAGTTATATTGATGGAATTTATTAAACTCTATGAATTCACTCGGCGTTATCGCTGCCCTTTTCTTTTAACATGTTTTATCTCAGGTACTTGAAGGTAATTCTCGGGAAGACGACAAGAATTCATGGCCCGCACTTAAACTATAATTTCCATTCAAATACTTCGTAAAACTTTGAATAAAATAATATGACTTGGGACCGATGTAACTTTGATGTTTATGAATGGAAATGCTTTATTAATAAACGACGCGATTTTTATGCGTTGTCTATGATGTGAGTAATGTGCTATCCCGTAACACCAACTAGTCTTCCGCTGTATTGAGTTGTATAAATTTGGGGGTGTTACAGCTTATATGAAAGACAAGGTAATGGCGGAGGGTGGTGGTGGTGGCTTGTTGGAGATCTCATAATCATAGTGAAGAGGAGGCTTGATTAAGAGACTCTTGATGTAGCTCAACTCCTCATAGATGTGTGCCATAGAAAGATGTTGATATTAACAACAATGACAATATGTTCCATGGTGCATGACATTATCATGAGAAGGAGGAAGAACACTAAAGGGTTGTGGTGGAAGAAAAGATGTTCCACAATCAACATTCTTGGTAGGAGAGATGTGATTAAGAGTGTTCTTGGGTGGATTTAGATTGTAATGGTTTTTGGGTGAGTTGGGATTGAAAGCAATTGGAGAAAATGGAGGTGATTCAAGGCTTTCATTGGGAGAGTAAGACATTTTGAGGTGTGAAGTATGGCAAAATGCTTATGGTTTAAATAGGGAAGGCTTAGGGTATTTTTGGGGTGGTCAAAGGGTTTGAAACAAAGATTTTCAAAAAATGTTGGAGCAAATCTGGAGTTTCAGACAAAAACCCAAAAAAGGAAGGCACTGTAGACGGTTCCTTAGCAAGGCTGGTGGTACCTTATCAATAAGGTACCGCGGTTCACATATGGAACCGCCTGCAGAGGCAGTGTTTGGTGTTTGGAGGAAGATTTTTCAGCAAATCTTATTTTTCTAGTCTAACTTATAATATGGATATGCTTAAAAGCAAAGATAGACAAAGAAAACATATGCAAACTTACCAAATAGAGATTTGACCAAAATACATGGATTAAAAATCCATGTAGGAGGTGTGTAAGACAAGACCTTAAGTCATGACACAATGATCCTCCATGATTCTATCTTGTTCTTGCTATGTTTGAGAGAATCATACATATGAATTATGTAAGGTCTAGATTAATAGCGAGAATCTATGAAAAAACCGTTTTTAGATTGAATTAACAATGTCTAACGAATTTCTCAACCATTTTCGAAAGAGACTTTGAGAATTTTGAAAAGGAGAAGAGAATGTTTTTCAAAAAGAGTTTGGAAGACTCAATGACTCAAAGTGGTAAAAGAAAACACACAAAAAGAAAGGAAATGAAGGAAGATGTTCCATTAATCCTAGACCTAGACGCAAGTAATTAAAAGGTTCCCTCTTAAGTGGCTTAGTGAAGATGTCGGCTAAGTTGTCCTCGGAGGGTACCTTCTCAATTGAAATGTTCCCCTTCTGAACATTATCCCTAAGGAAATGGTGTCGAATTTCTATGTGTTTGGTTCGCGAATGTTGCACGGGATTCTTGCTAAGGTCTATAGCGCCTTTATTATCGCACATGATGGGAACATCATCAAGAGAAATCCCGTAATCAACAAGCGCTTGCTTCATCCATAGAGCTTGTTGGCATGCTTTTCCGGCACTCACATACTCGGCTTCCGTGGTGGATATTTAAAGAACGGTTTGTTTCTTGGAGAACCAAGAAGTTAAACAACAACCCATGAAGGTACAAACTCCACTAGTGCTTTTCCGGTCCACATAGTCTCCCGCATGATCCGAGTCCGCGTAGACAATGGTTTCTACGCCGGTCCCTTTAGGATACCATAATCCTAAATGTATAGTGCCTTTAATGTATCGGAAGATACGCTTAACCGCTTCAAGGTGAGAGGTTTTGGGAGTCTCTTGGAAGCGAGCACAAAGGAAAACACTAAACATGATATCCGGTCGACTTGCCGTTAGGTACAACAAACTACCAATCATACCTCTATATTTGGTGTTGTCTACCGACTCACAATCATCATCTACGGTGAGTTTAGTATCCGAGGCCATAGGGGTCTTCATTGGTCTAGATTCTTCTAATCCAAACTTCTTTAGCATTTCTTTAGCGTACTTAGATTGAATAAAGAAAATACCATCGTTCATTTGTTTAATTTGGAGTCCTAAAAAGAAGTTAAGTTCTCCCATCATACTCATTTCAAACTCATCATGCATGATTTTGGCAAAGTCATCACACAATTCTTGACAAGTTGAGCCAAATATAATGTCATCAACATATATTTGTATGATTATGAGGTGAGGACCTTTCTTCTTTATAAAGAGTGTATTGTCTACCATTCCCATGGTATACTCATGTTTAACAAGAAACGCTTTAAGTCTATCATACCAAGCTTTGGGTGCTTGTTTGAGACCATAAAGTGCCTTCTTAAGCTTGTAAACATGATCCGGTTTCTCAAAATCAATGAAGCCAGGAGGTTGAGCCACATATACCTCCTCATTGATCAAATCGTTAAGAAATGCACTCTTTACATCCATTTGTTGAAGCTTAAAATCTAAGGCACAAGCGTAGGCTAAAAGGATTCTAATGGATTCTAATCTAGCTACCGGTGCATATGTCTCGTCATAATCAATCCCTTCTTGTTGATTATAGCCTTGTGCTACAAGTCTAGCTTTGTTACGAGACACAATACCATTCTCATATAACATATTCCTATATACCCATTTGGTTCCTATAATGGTAGAACTTCTAGGTGGAGGAACAAGTTCCCAAACATCATTGGCAACGAATTGATTCAATTCTTCTTGCGTCACAATGACTCAACTCTCATCCGTCAAAGCTTCTTTAACATTCTTTGGTTCAATCAAGGAGACAAAACAAAAGATGTTGCTTTTCTTTTGGACTTGAGATCTTAGGGTCCTTTGATTTAAGTCACCAATGACATTATTGAGAGTATGATCCCTAGATTCCTTAATGTTTACTTCCTTTTCAACACTAAGGTCTTCAACTCCTATTTTTCTAACTTCTTTGGCTATAACTACTTCTAATTCATCTAAGTCATCATCAACCAATGGTGGTGTCTTGGGTAAAGGAGGGGTTTCATCAAAGGTTACGGTGAGTGATTCTTCAATAACCCCCGAGGTTCTATTTAGGATAATGTAGGCTTTGCTAGTTTGGGAATAACCTAAAAGGATACCTTCGTAAGACTTTGGGTCAAACTTGGTAAGGTAGTCTTTGGTGTTGAGGATAAAGCACTTGCTTCCAAACACCCTAAAGTATTCCAATGAGGGTTTCTTACCTTTAAGAATCTCATAGGGGGTCTTTCCTAGGAAAGGTCAAATAAGAATTCGGTTGAGAATATAAGTCGATGTGTCCACGGCATTGCACCAAAACTTTTGAGGCAAAGATTGCTCGTTTAACATCGTCCTACTCATCTATTGGAGAGTACTATTCTTTCTTTCAACTACCCCATTTGATTGTGGAGTGCGAGGAGCCGAGAAGTTATGGGTAATACCATGAGCTTCACAAAAGGCACCAAATTGCACTTCATTATCAAATTCCCTACCATGATCCGTCCTAATAGAGACAATTGGACATCCTAGTTGATTTTGAATTCTTCGACTAAAGATTTCGAAATGATCGAAAGCTTCATTCTTAGATGCCAAAAATCTAGTCCAAGTGAATCTAGAATAGTCATCAACTATAACTAGGGTATAAAGGTTACCTCCATAACTCCGTATGGCGGAAGGTCCAAAAAGATCCATATGTAGGAGCTCTATGCACCGAGAGGTCGAAACCAAATTCTTGGCTTTGTGACTTGAGTGAACTTGCTTTCCAACTTTGCAAGCATCACAAAAGTGACTATCAAACTTCATCTTGGGGAGGTGTCTTACCAACTCCTTAGAGACTAAAGATTAAATTAAACGCATATTAGCGTGACCTAATCTCCTATACCAAAGAGTAGAACTATTATCTATAGTCGCAAGACATATGTTGTCTTTTGACTTCTTATTAACCTTCATGACATAAAGCCCATGCTTTATAACACCTTTTCCAATGACTTTTCCATCTTTTACGATTTCACTGTCATGTTCCGAAAAGATGACCTTACACTTATTGTCACAAATTTGACCTATACTTAAAAGATTAAACCCTAAGTTATCTACGTGCTCAACATTTTCAATGGTCATAGAGTCAAGAGAAACCGTACCTTTGCCATTGATATTACCACGTATACTACTTGCAAATGTGACGTTACCTCCATCATATGCTTTGTAGTGCGAGAACAAACTTCGATTACCCGTCATGTGTTTAGAACATCCACTATCCTTAATCCACTCGTCGGGCTCCAAATCAATTCCCAAGCATATCTAGGTAACAACACACAAGATCAAACATTTGGTCCCCAATATCTCATGGGTCCAAAATTGTTAGTTCCAAACATCCCTTGCATTTGGTTGGGATAAATGAATGAAGTAGGGGTTCCCCATGGAGAACAAAATGGAGGAGGGTAGTAATTCATGTAACCAATTTGTTGTTCATTATTTCTCCTAGGTGTATTTGATCTAGGTTTAGAGTTATGATTATTCCTTCTAGGTGTTGGAGTTTTACTTCTAGGTCGTGAATTGTTTTGATTATCTTTTCTAGGAGTTGTTGTTCTACTTCTAGGCTTAGACTCATTCCGTACTCTAGGTGGAGTAGAAGATGGTCTAGATAAACTTCTATTTCCCATGAGAGGTTTACTTAATGGCTTTTAGAACTTATCAACGGTATCGTTGTCAAGTATGGGTAATTTTACCTTATTAACAATAAGATTCTTTGGTTTTTCACCTAATTTTGATTTTTCAGAAAGTTTAGGATTTTCACCAAAATCATCCTCTGGCCGTGGTACCTTATCTATGGCGACGGTTCCATAGTGATAAAGAACCATCCCATACAATCTGGGACCGCGTACAGTGGGTGATTTTTGTGAAAATCTGACTTGTTTAGGTTCACTTGTTGAGGCTTCATTTGAGTTAAAACCTAGACAAAGTCTTTCCTTAGAATGAACTTGTTTGTTTAACATATCATCAAGAGCACTAGTACCTTTCATGAACTTTTCCAATTTAATGGAGGTGCTCTTGAGATCTTCATTCTCTAATCTAAGTTTCTCACAACTTAAGCAACCTAAATCCACTTCTTTATTTTTCTCAAGTATTGCCAATTTCTCCCTAAGTTCATTGATCTCATTTTCAAGCTTAGTTTTGGTTGATTTTAAGGTTTTATTCTTTTCTATGAATTTAAGACTAAGTTTGTGAAAAGTATCATATTTGCCTTCAAATTCAGTATCATCAAAGGTGGAGCTATCATAACTATAATATTCGGTTTCGGAATGTACCTCTTTAGAAGTGTGAGCCATAAGACATTTCTCCTCTTTGGGGTTGTCATCATCATCTTCACCGCTATCGCTCCAAGCGCCACTAACAAACGTCGTGTGGTTCTTATCGCGAGCGGGATTTGGACAATCACCAATGAAGTGATTTGGATCACCACATCTAAAGCAATTCCTATCACCTTTTTCGTTCTTGGCAAACCGATTCTTTGAGAATGGTTTCTTGTCATTGTTGGGTTGCCTAACGTGTTGACCTCGTCTCTTGAAGAACTTCTTGAAATCTCTTACCGCCAATGCATACTCCTCGTCATCGCTTTCCGAGGAACTATCATGGTCACTTTGTGCCTTCTTGGCTTTAAGTGCAAGAGATTTCCTTTCACTCTTGGTTTTCACTAATTCTGAGTCCTTCAAAATTATCATCTCATGAACCTTCAAGTTGCCTATGAGTTCATCGAGTGATAAAGTTGAGAGATCTTTCGATTCTTCAACCGCCGTGACTTTTGCTCTCCACTTTGGATGTAAAGCCCTTAGAAACTTCCTAACATTGTTCTTGGAGTTCTTGTGCCCCAAAGTATGTCAAATGAAAACCTTCCTAGTACATCTCCTACACTTGTCAAAACGGATTTAACAAAGTTAATTCCACCGGTAAGCAAGGCGTCCGTTAACTTAAATGCGGTTCACCAACATTTAGCCGATTTTGACAAGGTCATTTTGGAACGTACGACGGCTTCGGCCATAGCGGAAGGTGAAGGGAACTTTGAGCACACTAGAGCTGCGTTTCGAAATGAAATTGTTCCGTTTGTAGACAATGTTAAGGCTTGTCTTAGTAATCTTGATCAAGATTTGTTTTTGGAAATAGAAGAATTTAGACGTGTTTTCAATGAAATGGATAATGCTTATGAAAACAGTTTACTTGAAATAGAACGGGTTTCACGCCATAATGATCTGCTTCTGAATCAAGTGATGTCTCATGATATAGTTTTTGTCTGTGTGAATACAAGTGTTGATAATGATTCTATTGTGCATAATGTTGAAATTGTGGATAATGTGGTAGATAGTACTTGTCATGAATCTGACGCTGAATTTTTAAAGCTTCAAGATTCATATTCTTCGCTTTCAAAACGTTTTGATGAGATTCAAACACATTGTATTTCACTTGAATGCAAACAACAATTTATTTAAGAAATCTTTGAAACGTCATTCGAAGGTGTTAATATCGATGATGCAAACTTTGAAAAGAATTTTCGATTGAATTTACAATCAAAACAGCGTCAGCCAAGTGACAAAGTTGCTACATCTTTGCCGATAGCAATAGAGAAATCTAAGGAGCTTAACTGTGTGAACGCACTTGAGGCTGCTGAGAATTTTAAACTTGATCTAGATAATCGAGTTTCCAAGATTTTGTCCAAAGTTGACAAGTTAAAACAGAAAAATACACGACTCTTCGATTCAGTAAAGCCCGCATGTGTTGATACCACTGCACAGAATCAATCATTGATTGAACAAGTGAATCGAAAGTCGGTGGAAATATCTGATTTGAGGGAACAAATTTGTGACAAGAATCTGGTCTTGGCTGAGTTAAAGGAAACACCTCGTACTCTAAAAGGTAAGAATGTTGTGGATAACGCAGCCACTGTCTCAGCATCGTCCTCTAGTGCAATCAAAAGGAACCTTATAGCCGTCACACCACTTAACAAGGGCCCTAGGACTAAACCATCTCAAACTTAGGTCACTAAAGATAAGGCGGAATCAAAACCAGCTTCTAATATTCCCGTGTTGCCTTCTACAGGAGTAAGCACCACTACTAAGGCTCAAAGATCTAAGCTTAAGAGAAACAAGAAGAATGATAGGATCTTGCCCCCATCTAGTAGTCAAGTGAATAAGAAAGTAGAAGCCCATCCTAGGAATTTTATTTCTGTTTTGAATAAAAAGAATCATGTAGCTAAACCTAAAGGCTCTGCGGTTGTGCAACATTCTAAGCCTACTGTAAATTATAATTTAAAATATTGGAATTGCAATGAATGTATGTTCTCTAGTCGTCATGATTCTTGCCTTATTGACCATGTGAATGAGATGTATGCCCGTAAAAATGGATTAGAATGGAAACCGACTGGGAAAGTGTTAACCCAAGTTGGTTGGATGTGGCGCCCCACTGGTAGAACTTTCACTATAGTAGGAAATATGTGCCCTTTGACTAGGATCACTCGCACTACAGCGAAGAAAGCGTGCCCTTTAACTAGGAGTACCAAAGCTACCAAAACACAAGCGTGTCCTTTAACTAGGAACACCAACACTACTGTAGGAACAAAGTGCCCTTTAACTAGGTCTACTCCCACTATAGTGCTCGCGAATAATCCAAAACCTAAGAAAGTTGGAACAGTAAAACCTGTTAGTGCTAAGACTCACATTAGAAAATGCAGGAAATCTAAGGATCTCAAAAATGTTAGCAATTCTGATAATTCTATATATGTATCTGCTAACACTCCGGAACCAATAGTTTCCAATGCATTGTCTACTGTTGTTATTGAAAACAGGTGGTCCAAATTGTTCTCTGGTATTTGGACTCTGGTTGCTCCAAGCATATGACCGGAGATCGCTCTCAGCTCAGAAATTTCGTCAGCAAGTTTCTTGGTACGGTTCGATTTGGAAATGTTCATATTGCAAAGATAATGGGGTGAATATCATATTGGGAATGTTATTATTTCAAGAGTTTATTACGTGGAAGGTCTCGGTCACAACTTAGTTTCTGTGGGACAATTTTGTGATGCAAACCTAGAAGTTGCTTTTCGAGAGCATACCTGCTTCATTCGTAATTTAGAAGGGGTTGATTTATTGAAAGGTACTCGAGGGAATAATTTGTATACTTTGTCTCTACAAGACATGATGGCCGCTTCTCCCGTATGTCTTCTCTCCAAATCTTCGAAGACTAAGTCATGGTTATGGCATCGACGGTTATCTCATCTTAACTTTGACGCTATTAATCATTTGGCGAAAAACGAACTTGTTCGTGGTCTTCCTAAACTATCATTTCACAAGGATCATTTGTGTTCCGCATGTACAATGGGGAAAAGCACTAAGAAATCATACAAACCCAAGACGGAAGACACCAACCAAGAGAAACTTTATCTTTTGCATATGGATCTTTGTGGGCCAATGCGTGTTGAAAGTCTTAGTGGCAAAAAGTACATCCTCGTTATTGTGGATGATTACTCTCGGTTTACATGGGTGAAATTTCTTAAAGCCAAAAATGAGGCACCTAAATTCATCATCGGATTTCTCAAGATGATTGAAGTGCGTCTCAACACTACTGTCCGGCGCATTCGTACAGATAATGGAACCGAATTTGTGAATCAAATCTTGCGTGATTATTATGAAGAAGTTGGCATATCTCATGAAACATCCGTTGCACGCACTCCACAACAAAACGGTGTCGTTGAAAGGCGAAATCGCACACTTATGGAAGCTGCTCGAACGATGTTAATTTACGCAAAGGCTCCATTGTTTTTATGGGCAGAAGTAGTATCTACGCAGTGTACACCCAAAACCGGTCACTAATTCGTAAACGCCATGGTAAAACACCTTATGAGCTTCTCCATGGAAAAGTACCAGATCTATCATATCTTCATGTATTTGGTTCTCTTTGCTATCCTAATAATGATGGTGACAATTTGGGAAAACTTCAACCAAAGACTGATATTGGTATTTTCATTGGTTACGCACCCGCAAAGAAGGCATACCGAATCTAAAACCGTAACTCTCGCAAGATCCTCGAAACTATGAATGTTGATTTTGATGAGCTGACAACAATGGCTTCTGAGCAAAGCAGCTCTGAACCCACACTTCATGAAATGGGACCCAGTAACATTAGCTCTGGTCTTGTCCCAAACAACCATCATTCATCATCATTTACACCACCTTCTAGGACTGAATGGGATACGTTGTTTCAACCGTTCTTTGATGAATTCTTTACTCCTCCCAGTATTGTTGCTCCAGAACCTGAGGTAATAGCTCCGGTCACCGAAGTTGTCGCTCCAGCAACCGAAGCACAATCAGACACATCTGCACCTACAATTGGTCACGATATACCATCAACAAGTAATTCTCAAGCAACACCTGTTTCAACTACCCATGTCATGCCTATTGATGATGAAGAGGATGATGATGATCACGATTTGGAATTCGCTCAAATGCGTGAACTTCCATTCTTTGGTGTACCTATTCCCGACCCTAATCAAGTCGGGTCGTCCACCTCAGAGGAAGCTCCTTCTACAGTTTACTCCAATCCACGGATTCGTGAACATGACAGCAAGTGGGCAAAGGATCATCCTATAGATTCTATTATTGGTGACCCTAATCGTCCGGTATCCACACGAAGTCAGTTACAAGAAAGTGCAATGTTTTGTCACTTTGATGCTTTTCTCACTGAAGTTGAACCTAAGACATGGCAAGAAGCTTTTACTCAATCCTGTTGGATAGAAGCTATGCAAGAAGAAATTAATGAGTTTATACGTCTTGATGTTTGGGAACTTGTCCCATGCCCGGATCAAGTGCAGTTACTCACATTGAAATGGGTTTACAAGGTGAAACTCGATGAGTTCGGCGGAATATTAAAGAACAAAGCTAGACTAGTAGCTCGTGGATACAAGCAATTACTGGGCATCGAATTTATGGAATCCTTTGCACCTGTTGCCCGCTTGGAAGCTATTCGACTATTCCTTGCTTATGCAGCCCATATGAATATGATCGTCTATCAGATGGATGTGAAGACGACATTTCTTAATGGTGAACTCAAGGAAGAGGTCTATGTTCAACAGCCGGATGGTTTTGTGAATCCTAATTATCCTAATCATGTGTATAAGCTTAAGAAGGCTCTCTATGGGTTGAAGCAAGCTCCACGCGCATGGTATGATCTATTATCACAATTCCTCATTACGCAAGTCTTCGCTAAAGGCAAGGTGGATCCCACGCTGTTCATTCAGAAACGAGGTAAAGATATGATTATGGTACAAATATATGTTGATGATATTATATTTGTAGCCTCGACCCAAACCTTATCGGATGAGTTTGGGACACTCATGTCTTCCAAGTTTAAGATGTCAATGATGGGAAAGGTATCATTCTTCTTAGGTCTTCAGATATCTCAGAGTCCCAGAGGCATCTTTATCAATCAATCCAAGTATGCCCTTGAATCGCTTAAGAAGTATAAGATGGAATCTTGCGACCCCGTGGATACTCCAATGGTGGAACGAACTAAGCTTGATGCAGATCCTCATGGAGTTGCTGTTGATCCGACACTCTATCGTGGAATGATCGGTACTCTTCTGTATATCACAGCTAGTCGACCTGATCTTCAGTTTGCTATATGTATGTGTGCCAGGTATCAAACTAGGCCTACTGAGTTACACTTAGATACTGTTAAAAGGATCTTTCGATATCTTGAAGGAACCATTAATCGGGGACTTTGGTATTCGAAGGACTCTTATATTGCACTAATGGCATATGCAGATGCGGATCACGCGGGTTGTCAAGATACAAGGCGTAGCACGAGTGGAACTTTGCAACTATTAGGAGATCGACTAATCAGTTGGGCATCGAAAAGGCAGAAAAGCGCTGCAATTTCAAGTACGGAAGTAGAATACATAGCTATGTCCGGTTGCTGTGCTCAAATTCTTTGGATGAGATCGCAATTAACCGACTATGGTCTAGGTTTCAATAAGATTCCAATGTACTGTGACAACAAGAGTGCAATTGCCTTATGCTGCAACAACGTTCAATTCTCCTGGTCGAAGCATATTGACATTCGCTACCACTTCATCAAGGAGCAAGTGGAAAATGGAGTAATCGATCTTTACTTTGTCCGATCTGAGTATCAATTGGCGGATATTTTCACGAAGGCTTTAGATCGCGCTCGAATTGAATTTTTGGCCGACAAGCTAGGAATGAGAACTTTCTCGCCTGAGACTCTTAAGGAACTAGCAGATGAATCAAAAGAATAGTGGTGGTAAAACTATTCTCCGTATCCTTGGTGATCATCTGTATATATTGTTTATATTTTTATCCACAAAAGCAAAATACAAAAATATAAAACCATATAAAAACCATAAAAATTAAAAAATCTAGAAAAATCCAAAAATATTTTTATTTTTTAAAGGCATGTCTTTTGGTACGATAATATTTACGGCCTTAGAAATGGTGATTAATATCGACACGGCGCCATAAATAGAGTTCGTACAAAAGTTGTAAATATTTCATAAAACATGCCCTTATGGCTTGTAGTTATTTCTGACTGCAACCCGGTTTTCACATTCAAGTCAAGTATTTCTTATGAAAGCTTTGGCTCACAACGGGAATTAATTTTCTCGGGCAAGGTTTACTTTAAAACCTTGTAAGGGATCAAGTTTACTTTATAACTTGGTCTAACACAAATATATGTACGCTTCAGTGCATTTCTTTGTTAAAACGAGAGAAGTCTTGTTTTTATGAAGCTATCATCTCTACAACCATAGAAATCTACAATTGGTATCTACATACTCGATGATGCGACTACTCAACCGACGACTACAACTCTTTCAATAGAACACGGGTCAGCATTTGAGGGGGAGCAATTGTCAAGAATTCAGAATCTTCGATACCGAACGTGCCAAGTTCACAAGTTGGTGTCAAGACAACAATACCAATCGTACACGTGGTGTCAAGAGATGACTTCAAACGTGACGAGGCGACCAACATATGCTGACAAGAACCATTTGATCTTATCATAGGATGTTCTCATCTATAAGGTCCAACCTTGTCAGTTCTTTTTAATATGGTGAATATGTGATCATGTTACAAATCGGTATCATATCTCATGCGTTTGATATCATGAAGATAAAACGGACTCGCATTTTTCTTCCCAAAACCTTTGTTAAAACTTCATTAAATCAATTGATATTAAAAACATCGATTGGGTTAATATTTTTAATATGGGGGAGAAAATGTGATTTAATATGGGAAATTATCAAAAATGGTTTGACTTAACGTGCTGGCTCATCCCGACATGTGCGAAAAGTTTTCGAATATCGTGGCATATGTTAAGGGGGATCAAAACGGATTTGCATATCAAAATAGATTTTCATGGTGACATATACTTACCCGAAACCCATTTATTTCACGACGATGAAGATTGTGGTGACATAAGGATGGTAGGATAGGTTAAGTCCTATGATTCTTCCAGAACCGGAGGAATCTTCCCAAAGACATTCCATAGCTAGAAATAGTAGTCCTTAGGAAAGTTGGAGAAAGATTGGGAACGTAGCTGAATGCCGACCAAGTACTTAAGTTAGCACTGGAACAATCACAACAAGGTGCTAGTTATGACGTATTGGTAAGCATTGAAGGGGTTGAAGAATGAAAAAGAATTGTAAAGATAAAGGGTGTAAAGAAAGAAGCCCTCCTTACAACATTAGGTAGAAACCGGGTCAACACATATGCTATTGAGATCATTTTAATGATTCTCGATATTGAAGACAGACATCATGGACCCAGTGATGCAATGCACAACCCATCCCAGCTAACTCGGATATCTCTCAAAAGGTATTTGTTTTAATCACACGGAGACAACACGTTATCTATTGATTTACTCACTCCGAGTAAATTGGTATTGAAAAGGTGGCACTCCTCTCCAGCCTCCGATCACTAAAATCCAAAGTGCACGATCCAGTCTAGAGCCATTTGAGATCATCAAATATCTCATTAGGACACACTTTCATATTTCCTTGCTTCCTCACACACTGTGAAAAGTAAGAAAGATCTTAAGAGTCCTACGCAAAATCTTCATGATCTTGCCTGAACATCCGAGTAATACGAAAGTATTTACAATGAAGATGGAAATCCTTCTTGAGCGAATATCAAAAAGCTCATGGTAGGTGACTTGTGCGATTCTTTATGAATCAAACTTGTGATAACAGGAAAGCAACAGCTGTTTAATTCTTAACCGAATCTAAACACGTTCCAGGCCTCTACGCAATATCTTAGTGATCTTGCCAGAACACTTAGAGTGATACCTTAGAGTTCACAGTGATGAGTGGAAATCCTTCTAGTGTTAACCTCAAACAGCACTTGGTAGGTAACTTGCAAGATTCTATACGAATCAAGCTCGTGACAACTGGAAAGCAACGATGGTGCGGTTCTTAATTGAATTTCACTTGTTCCAGGAACATGAATTGACGGCTTCAAATCATGCGGATATTTTTATCCAAATGATTCACTCTTTATGTTCGCAATCAGCTTTGGACGGTCGAATAAAGAGAACGGGTTTACCCGCGAAATCCTGTCAGGAAGTTACTTAATTGAAACTATCCGTCACGGGTACGATATCTAATATCGTCTAACGGTCTTCACCGACCAGAGGTAAAATGCTACCGATTTAGAATGAAATGTTCAAATCCATTTCGTTCGTGTCTACTTATGTTGCGGCATTTGAAGACGGTGGCGTTGCGGAATCCAAGAAGAAGTCGTCCCCGCATTCTTATACTTTATGCACTTAATACCTCATCTAATTCAAGAAAGCCTAAAAGTTAAGTCTTCTGTTGTATCGAACTCCGAAGCTTTCAAGAATTACGAAGGTAAAAGTATGTGGGACATGGCGTCACGAAGAGGCGAAGATCACAAGTGATGGATGCATGAGATCAAGGCAAGAGATTAATGCTCAAGATTGATATCAAAGATCACATCAGCATGTTCACCAGAAAAGAAAAAGAAAAAGAAAGACGAAGACTACGAGCTCAAGACAAGCATAGTATGCTAGGTTTATTTCATTATTGTAACTCGGGTAACGCCCTTGTTTGGAGTGACCTCCCTTAGGGGGAGATTGTTGGAAATACTTTTTACGTATTAAGAAGGATCGGTCACTCCAACGATAGTCCATGTAAACTCATATACTTTTAGAAAATAAAATTTATATGGACATTGGATAAATTGAATGTAAATATTTAAGTAGAACATCTTACGTCTACTTAAAATATGAAACTTAACATTAAGGTTTAAATGAATAATTATAATACATGAACTACGAACGTGAACTAATATTAAGTAGAATTTTTATATTTGCTTAATAATGAAACTTAAGTAGTAAATGAGTGATTATAATACTTGAATGGAGAACGTAAACTAATATTTTAAGTAGAACATTTTATGTCTACTTAACTAAGAAACTTAATTGTAAGTTGAATGATTATAATAAATACATGTATGCTAACTGATATTAATAGTTAAACATTTTATGTTTCCATAGAAATAAAACTTATATAGATAAGTTAAATGAATATTGATGATACTTGAACTACGGTTATTTAGATAAATACCGTAGCATAAACGAACTGACTAATATCTGTATAAGCATACATATTTGTTCTTTGTACTATCTATTAAGACTGTACTATCTGATTAGGCATAACTTTGGCGTGAGCTTTAATTGGATATTCGTATTAAACAGCTATTGCCTACTCCCAGGTGAGTTTACAGCCCCATATAAACTTTTGATAAAACTTTCTCATTTGGGAAAGATGATATGCAAACACTTAATGGACATAACAAGATTGTATAAACTTTACTATGATAGATTATTATTGGAACTGTTAAATTGTTGTAAATCGCCCGAATGTTATAAATAGATCTATTAGGGATTGACCATCCCCGTCTGGGTGAGTCATGCTCACTGTGTCTTGACCGGGACAACAGACGTATACCATGTTGGAACTGGAATGGGTGTCTTTTTGTAAGACACTACATCCTCATCTGTTGAGGACTATGGAAGGTTAAGCTTCAGTTTCTGATAATAAACAAATGTAATCAACATTTTAGTAAGAATGGTTAGTGCATTGTTACTTCCATGATTAATGTATGTCCAAACTAATTAATTGTTAAAACTTTTAAATTCACCACCTATATGTTGACCCCCTTTAGTATGTTTTACACAGGAATATGAAGTTAGTACGTGGTGTGTGCATGGTGTCCATCATCTTAGTAATCTGCATCATAGGACTCATCAGGGTTCTATTTGGGAAACATAAACAATCACCTTCTGCCATGATTAAGACAATTTTATTTTATTTGTTTATCAAACATGTAATCTGATTTAAATATCTCTTTATCTTATGCTCTATGGGACTATATGCTATCGATCCACCCTAGTGACATCACCGTAGATATTTCCGCATATTTTGACCCTACCCGGGGTGTCACAGAGAATGGTATCAGAGCATTAGTTATAGAGAACAAGATAAATTTTTATATAAAATAAAAATAAAATGATTTTTCTTTTTATTTAAAACTGGACTATAACTTATAAAAATCTTTTTGGGATTTTATTTTGGGACCGTATTAGTTAAGCATATAGATCTTAGGGCATTTTATGCTATGTGAACTAAGTGTATCTATATATATTGTTACTAATCTTGATTGTTAATACTGTTTAGTAAGATATTGTTATGGAAAATGTTAGATACGCTAAACTTAAAAATTTTACACTACATAGTAAAATACTAAAATGAAAATATAGGTAATACTAAACCAAACCTTGCACTTACGAATTATTGAATGAAGTACTTAAATAAGAATATATATATATATATATATATATATATATATATATATATATATATATATATATATATATATATATATATATATATATATATATATATATATATATATATATATATATATATATATATATATATAAGTATTTATATATGTGACCTTAAAACATTATAATAATTGTTTAAAAGGGGTATATTTCATAAAACATGTAATCTAAAATAATATTGTTCTTTGTTTGTAAGCTTATACTAACTTAAAACTTAAAATAATACTATTTTAGAGCATCATGACTCCGCCTACTGCATCCTCGACTCTTCTACCCATAGTAGCTCCTATTCCAGCTGTTTGTTCATCTCCACCATCGATGCAGTGTGGATGGTTGTTAGCCTCGTGTTCAGAGGATGACCCAGCCATCGAAGCTGTACTCCAAGGACCCTTTTTCCATCTCAGCATCAGCCACACTGGCCCCAACCTATATGGAGGAGGACCGGGTCCTTCCTAGCATACCATCCTCCATGCCTCCATCCTTATCTTCGAGCTATTTTTCTGGGCCCGCACCCGTCTCCACTTATGAGACCAGGAAAGGCTCTGGGGCAGGACGTGTCGATTTCGTCCAGGCTAAGATCTCCGCACTGGCTGCACGCCACGAGCGGGAATATCCGACCTCCGCAGCCAGTTGACAGTTAGTCAACAAAGCCATGTTGTCATCTATGATCGTATCGACACTCTTTTTCGCACTATGAGGGGAGACTCCCAGACCGCTAAAGGCATCCAGGCTAGGACGGACGAGACACTGAAGTGGTTATTGGAGGAGAACTACCACCTCCACCAGCGCATTCAGGTCATGGAGGGTCTTCAGCATCAGACCCATGATGCTCTCTCCGCTCAGGAGCAATCGTTATTTATTTTCTTTGATCTCGCAACTGTCCGGCATGATGGGGTTACTGGGGAGCTGGCTTATCTCTGAGGGGTCGTCGATAGACTCCGGAACCAGCTACTATCTGCACTCCATACGCTCAAGGAGACCCGAACGACAGTTCGGACTTTATGGAACACCAGGAGGAATTCTGTAGCCCCACCAGCTCTATCAGCACCATCAGCCCCGACATCATATAGTAGACCATCCAGGCAGGATTAGTATAGACGTACTAGACTTCTTGTACGTCATGATAAGCTTACAGGTTGCATCCCGGCTATCATGACATAGGGCCTTTGTACTTTTATTCCTTTTCAGCTTTGATGATGTAATCCCGTACTATATCTTTATTTTTCTTTGGGCGTGTATTTTGGACATGATGTACTTAATACAATGTGTACCACTACCCAGGGCAAGGCTAGCTAAGTCTTTGTTCCGGATTTGATATGCTAGATGAATGTTTAAATTCCTTACGGAACTTTGCATGTAATCACTCTCTTATGTTATATTTGTTGTACAATGTATTATATTATGAAATCCTGACAGGTTATCCAAATTTGTTATTAATTTTATGCATAAAATCATTCTCTTGCAAATAATATAAAAAATTGTACTAACGATTGAATTAATAATCTCATTTTGTGTATGATTATAGACAAATGGTGATTTCACGATCGAACCCCAATAATGCAATTGCCTCCAACACCGCTAATACCGAAGTACCTGAAGCTACTCATAATGTTACCGCTGCTCAACTCCGGGAGATGATTGGTGAAGGCATTACGGTAGCTATGGCAGCCAGAAAAGCTAATGTGAGCAATGACCCAAACCACAACATGCATAGAAACAACTTCAACAGGGGTTGTTCTTACCCCGACTTCTTGAAATGCAAACCCTCATACTACCGTGGAAAAGAAGGAGTTGTTGAATTGATGGAATGGTTTGAAGGACAACAAGGGAACTTCTTCACAAGTGTACATGGCCGGGAATGCTCAAACTAATCCAGGCTCCAACAACGTACCTGGTACGTTCTTACTAAACCAATGATATGCATCTATCTTGTTCAATACATGAGTAGACCAAAGCATTACAATTGCTAAATTTGGTAAGGTATTGTGAATCCCTCCGATAGTTCTAGGATCATATTAAACTGTAAAATAGTCGACGGAAAAGTTATGATGGTTAACACCATCATTCGAGATTATTCCTTAAAACTTCCCAATCACACGTTTTACATCAATCGGATCCTAGAAAGTCTTGATAGCTTTAATGTCGTCATTAGCATGAACCGACTAGCAAGTATCATGTAATTATCCTATAAGACCCAAAAATTGGCTCGTGTACCTTGGGGAGATGAAAACTTGATTATACTGGGGAGCCATAATCCCGATATAGTTAACACTAGATTTAGTGCCATCTCTAGCACCAACAGGCCAAAGAGTACTTGGTCCGGGAATACTCCATTTCCCTAGCATGTTTCTCCCCTGCCTAAACCTGAAAGACACATCCAACTCACAATGGGTGTATTTTGCAGGGTTATATCCGCCACTTAGGCAACCTTAAACCTGAAAGACACATCCAACTCACAATGGGTGTATTTTGCAGTGTTATATCCGCCACTCAGGCAACCCTAAACCTGAAAGACACATCCAACTCACAATGGGTGTATTTTGTAGGGTTATATCTGTGACAATCCGTCAATTTATGATTGATATTTTATTCTCAATATTTATTTGAAAATATTATTTTATGAACTCACTTATTTTTGGGAAGAAATTTGGATTTACGTCTTGAAGTAGCATCGACTACGTCTAAACCGGAGGATTCAACGTTACGTGCTTACGTTTACATACACCGTCTTTGGTGACAGTCCGACATTTCAGAAAATAAATTTATCCGTGAATATTATTTTGGAGTTTTAAATTTGTGTTGGTTCATAAAATCACAAATTTACGAGAAGAGATTAGGACTTACGATTTTATTTTAACGTCCTTTACGACTAAACCGGAAACCTCAGGGTTACATATTTACGTTTTCGAACTCCGTTTTTGATGAGACAATTTTTATTAGATTCGTTTTGTGCCGTTGATTCATAATTTATAAAAACGTTTTTCGTAAAACGACCCAAGGGCACGCAAATCGAGGAAACTAGAATCGAGGAGTACCCGTAAATAAATGGGGATGAGACAAGTGGGACACTTGTCCCACCCCCACTCAAAACCGGCTACAACACAACACCTCAACACTTGATGTGTCAAGATGTAAACAACTTAGCTAACACATATCTTAGCTTAGTTTCAAAGCTACACACCTAACAAAACCCACTAGATAAACCATTAGCTCACATTTCCTACATGCAAAAACCAACATTTTCTCTCTTCTTCTCTATGTGTGCCGTCCATACTACCACCACCACCACCATATTCATCAAATTTTCCACCATAAATCTTATGTTTAACTTGCATAAGATGGAAACCTATAGAAGACTTGAAGATTGGAGGTGATTATAACATCCAAGGAGGAGTTTCCTTGGTGTCTTGGGGCTGATTTTCCAAAAGGAGTTCATGAAGATAGGTGGTCTTGAAGATGGTCTTGGTTATTCACAAGTTTCTCCATCAAAACCCATGTCCAAATCACAACCTACATCAACTTGGTGGTATAAAGATTGTCCTCCTCATCCTCTTGTTATCTTTGATTATGTAATCTTGTATTTATTTTACTTATGTATATGTATATGATGATGAATGATGATTAAAAATATTGTGTGGGGATTTGGAGTTGATAAACATGCTTAAAAAGATGAAAAAACTATAAGAAACAAGGCTTAAATCTTGTTTAAATTGTTGGCTGTATAAAAAAGTAAAGAATCATATGATGAACTGATAAAAATGGCATAGATTAATAGATATACAGTAAGTAATATGTCTTGTACACATGTGAGAGTTGGCCATGCAATGGTATCACTGTAATGAGTGAGATATGATCAAAACAAGTTTAAAGTACAAATCTGAGTTCACTGTTTTGGACGATTTTTAGAAAATACTTAGAGGCTGATTCAACAGTATCTATACAAGAGTTAAATGGAGCAAATATCATGTAGTTTATGTCATCAAAATTTGAGCTTCTATCTCCATATATAACTCTAGATATGGCAGTTTTGGTGAACATGAAAATAAAAATCAGATTTTGGAAATTAAAGTATAATAGTATTATATAAGCACTCAAATAAAAATAGTATAAAATGTGAATTAAAACCCACTAACTTATATAATACATTTATATAAATATTTATAAGGATAAATAAATGGACATTTTATAAAAATGGTAGTTTGATAAGTTTTATAAGTTATAAAACTATAAACATGATTTTTACGACTTTTTGGGCTATTACTGTAAAATTGACGTTTTTGTTAAATAAAACTTAGACGTTTGGACCCGTCTAATAAAAGCTTTTATAAACTCATATACTGATATATAAACATATATAACAAGTAAAAACCGATAAAACCAGAACTATATAACATACGGACATTAACGGACTAAGTTAACGTTATTGGACTAATAATACAACAAAATGGGCTAAAACACTTATAAACTTATTTATTGGGCTTAACCCATTTAGGCCCAACATTTAAAGTGTAAATACTGATAATATAAGTATGAAATGGATTAATACAAGTTAATGAACTTATAATAGGCTTATTGGACCTAAAACACGTAAATAGGTAAAACTAGTAAACTAGTATAAAAATTATCGACACATAACACTAAAATGAGTAAATAAGAATATGTAAACCCACTTGATCATCATATATATATAATAATCATATGTATACATAATTGTTATTTTTATAAAGTCATTGGACATGAGTCTAAGACAAGTATTATTTGTCTAGGTTTCCGTGATTGAAGCACGTACCGTACATTCGAATTGCCGATAACCCGCCTTCCCACATCCACGTGAGTTCATAGCCTCGCACTCTTTTAAATGTTTTTATAAATGTTTTATAAACCCGCGAGGGAGATAACATGTTAGTTTTTATAAAATAGGACACCATTTGTCCCGATTGTTTGTTTATTGATTTGGACCCGAATGATTGTATGACCCGATTGTATGACCCGATAAATGATTAAAGGACCCGATAGATGAAATAAAATGGATTATTAAAGTTAGGTTATGTCACTAAAAGTCCCATTAGCATGAATTGTGAACTACCGGGATTTGGTAGACGCTTATGCATATAATAGTACTATTTGGAGACGATCACCCCAGTTCACGCCTTGACGGTTGATCCCCGTCGTGCCACATTGATTGGTAAGCGAATTTATGTATGAGAAGATTTCCATAGCATGACCTTTGTGACGACACGCTAATTTAAATGGGAAAATTGAGTTTCGGGCTAGCTACCCGTTGTTTGGTTTAGTAAGGTAACAATGTCATGCGGCTTATAATAATCCAATTAACGAAATACTACTATACGCACCGAATTACGATGTATTGCCTGACTAGCAATACGGGGTCATACTATTGATATTATGTTCGTGTTTTGGTTTTATATAACCATATTCATATAACGGTCTTTATTTAACTTTATACAACGTCATAAGACGTATTGTATGATGTTTTTACGACATTGGCTCGTATAATGATTTTTAAGGCAAATGCCTATATTATGATTTTCGACAAGGATTTGTATGAAAATGACTTTGGCAATTTCATGGCCTATTACAAAGATTTGTACAAAATGATTTTCAGTAATAATTTTATACTAATATTATATTGATGGATTTTATTAAACTCTATGAATTCACTCGGCGTTATCGCTGACCTTTTCTTTTAACATGTGTTATCTCAGGTACTTGAAGGTAATTATTGGGAAGACGACAAGAATTCATGGCCCGCGCTTAAACAATATTTTCCATTCAAATACTTTGTAAAACTTTGTATGAAATAATATGACTTGGGACCTATGTAACTTTGATTTTTATGAATGGAAATGCTTTATTAATAAACGACGCGATTTTTAAGCGTTGTCTATGATGTGAGTAATGTGCTATCCCGTAACACCAACGAGTCTTCCGCTGTATTGAGTTGTATAAATTTGGGGGTGTTACAGTTTGGTACCAGAGCTCTCGTTATAGAGGACGAAAGATTTTTAAAAACCAAGGTTTTGAATAAAACATTTCAAAATCTTTTAACAGTAAATATTTTCTAAAAATGTCTAAAAATCTTTTGACTATAACGGTGCCGAAGAATTCCCGAGTTTCCGACAAGGCCAGACTGAGAAGTGTTATTTTAATATATATATAACTTGGATTATATATATATATATATCTATATATATATACATATATATATATATATATATATATATATATATATATATATATATATATATATATATATATATATATATATATATATATATATATATATATATATATATATATATATATATATATATATATATATATATATATATATATATGATGTAATTTTATTACATGATTGTTTGATGATTATTTTGATATTTATACGAGGTATTTATACGACGTAGATTGTCACAAGGAACCCTAAATCCCCTAGTAAATTAATCGAAGCTATTCTCGTTGGAATTCTAGCTATCCTAGATCTAAACCAAGTTGTGGATATTTATGATCCCAATAAATGGTTGATATTCGTAGAAATGTAGATATTAGTTGATTATGATATTGAAGAAGAATTGGCGAGATTAAATCTGATATCGATGTCATGACGATCTTTCCTTATAGAGTGGAGTTTGACAAAACGTTATCACCTGGAAAGATGTCATCTGATTCATTGTCATCCAATTCTTAAATTGAAATCGAAAGGGTAAATGTTGCACTTGAGGCTGTCATTGGAACCATTACCCAAAAGCCTCATGCCATTAATACCTTTACGAGAAGTATAATTGAATGTATGAGTCATCTTATACTAGTGACTCATTTGATAATAGTTGTTGTAAGAGCTATAGGATTGGAAATTAAGTGTTGATCATATTGAGCTTTTATTGCCTTTACAAGGCCGAAGAATAAGGTTGTAAGTATTGGAGAATGAGGTAGGATATCGAATTGAGTATAAGTTGATTGAAACTTGAATAAAAGTAAAATTTAACTTGTATGGAATATGAATTAGTTAAGAGGAAGTCGTTAAGTCCTGTGATTGAATTATAAGGTTTTAAATGATTGTAGGTCGTGTTAAGGGTTGTTCCTAGGCCATTGTCCACTAACGAGGATGCCCAGTGTCCAATAAATAAATTGAAGAAATCTTCTTCTGAATTGGGACCGATGGATCTTCTGGGACATATGGAACACCTAATGACTCTTGTAGATTGGTATTCATTGTGGTATCTTTTAAAAAAATACCTAACTTAACTGAGTCATCAGTTGGTAGGATGAGTTCATGGAATTGTATGACATAGTGACACGTAATGTGTTGCGGTAAAATTTTGACTTGTTTGTGATTAATGAAAAATACTACCTTTGATTGCTAAATCCTACATGTATCGATGTTATCTATCTTTTATTGCTTCATCCTAATTTTCGCATTAGTGATGAAACCATTGAACAAGTACTCATCTCGAATTAAGTTACGTTGTGGATTATTCTTTTTGAGTGCCATCGAGGTCATGAACCTCATGATTATTTGGCTAAGCTCATTCCCTATTAGATTGTAGTTAGTTCTTGGTGAACAACTTTTCATCACTCTTTTGCAGATCACTCATTGTTTTTATAACTTAAAACAATATCCCTTGAGAAAAATTGGGTTTTCATCACCATATGGATTATTTAAAGTGAGACTTATAAATAATCGTTATCGAAATGAAGTTGTTTATAAAACACTTTGGAAAACTTATATGTTTTCATAACAAAGAAAATCTTTGTAAATTTATTTTGATTCTTATTAAGCATGAAAATGTTTTTATTATAAACATGATGACAAAGTTTTGACGAACTGAGTATTGCATCGTTAATCTTGAAATTGTATATAGTTGCGCGCCTACATACAATTTGGAATGGACCATGCAAGGCTGATTAGTAGTCACCATAAAACTAATGAATAAACACTACATTTTCTTTGAAGATTGTGAAAGATTAAATTTATGAAATCTGCAAGAAGTGAAAAATAGGGACATAGTGTTAGAGATACCTACATATGTGCCTGTACCATTTATTCTTCTGAACCGAATTTACTCATCCGTGGAACTTGTCTTATTTGACAATTGATATTCCCTTCTTGTCCAATTCTCCCGTAGTGAGATTCTTAGGAAAAGTATCTGATTACCGAGTGTTGATACCCGACTGGATGTATCGACGTTCCTATCATTTCTTTTGATTTGATTTCATTTGAATGACCTGGTTAACGATCCAAGGAGCTTTCGAATGCGTACTCAAATTATGAAAACATGGGATATATTCATATTCGTTAAATATTTTCGTGTGTATCTGATTTGAAATTCTCTCGCATAGATTATGCGTTGACCTTACTCTTTTAAGGTTAGTTGTGTCTCCATATATCCCTGTATTTGTGAAGGATTATGAGTTATTATTAGTCTTTTGAGAAGTTCACATCTTATCGACGGCAATAAAACTGAAAAGTTGATAAGTGCCAGTAGAATGGATTGATTGATTATGACATGACGACATTGTTTTAATTGATGGGAACTCGAATAGAATTCCCCTAAATGATAAGATGTTGATTAACAAAAGTGATCTAAATAATTCTTGATGGATGACCATATCCTGCATTTAGACTTGAAATTATATTGTGAATGGTTGTGAATTAGTCATAGATATTATAATCTAGAAAGAACCTAATATGAATTTATTAAAAGATGTTTCTGTTATCTGAAACTTTAGGAGGTATTTGTTGGTGAAATTACCTGGACTTTTGCCATTAAGGCAAGTTGAAATTGGTATTGATTATATTCCCGGTGCTGCACCCGTGGCGTGTGTACTATACGTCAGCACCATCTGAATTAAAGGAATTACCGTACAACTGAGAGAGTTGTCGGAGAAAGATTTTATTCTACCGAGCTCGTCATCATGAAGAGCTATGATGTTATCATTCCTTATATTTATAGATTACTGTGAACTGAGTAAATTGACAATCGAAAACGATATCCATAACTCGAAATGGAAGATATGTTCGATCATTTACAAGGTTCTAGCGTATGTTTTAAAAATTTGATCCACGGAATGGTTATCATCAACTTCGCATCTGCGAAAAAGATTATCTATTCCAATCACTACATCCAGAACTTGTAATGAACAATATGAGTTTGACGTGATGTCGTTTGGATTGACTAATTCACATGTAGCATTCATAAATTTGGTGAATCACGTGTGTAGGCTGTAATTTGATAAATTCATGCTCGTGATCATTAAAGACCATTTGTTTGGTTATAAAAATAAGAAGAAGTTAATAATTATTTATAGATTGCCCTGAATTGGCCGAACAATGAAAAACCTGTACCTTAAATATTTAACATGTGATTAAAGACTAAATCCTTTACATTATTTGACCATGTGATTAAAAGATAATGGAATCTATATTGACTCTTCAAAAATTAAGAGCCCTTTTAAGACTTTGGGTTTTACCAAAAAGAAAATGCAAATATGTTTTAACAAATGTTTTAACAAAGGATTTTTAACGGATTATTCCCTTATACACAAATCATTTAACTAAACATCTGTTTAGGGGTAAATGTTTGTGTGAACTTCTAGACAACTTAAGAGGGATTGAGGAAACCATTTAAACCATGACTTGAAATTTGAAACGACAATTACGCTTTTCAAACTAAGAAATTTTGATCAAAGTATAACCAAAGATTTTTCAAACATTTACGGATCTTATTAATTATTTTAATTATTTTCGATAAATCAACAAAAATCTTGTTAATTAAATTCAAATTTATTTTGAACATTTTTATAATTGGTCGAACTAAGAAAATTAAAATTTTTTACGTCATGTTTCATAAAATTTAAATATCTATTATTTAATTAGCTGTAATAATTATCGACGCTTTAAACGTCCGATTAAGAAAAACTGATAAAAAAGATAGTTAAGAAGAAACTGAAACTTAGGAAAATATGAAGAAAGGTGAACGTGATTACTGACACATTATGTAGAAAATATAAAGAACCAATTAGGATGTGTTCCTTAATAATGAAGGTGCAAAATAAATTGACGAACAATATAAAAATAAACGATGTTTGTAAAAAGGATAATATAGATAATAAAAGGGGTTCGCGTCTAATGTGAACCATTAGAATTGAGAAGCCGATAGCGTTAAATGTATAAAAGGCCACTTGTGATTGTCTAAATATGGAGGATTGTGAGATATAGTTATATTCGAAATCTTGTAAGTATAAGTATTATATTTATGTCATTTCTGACTAAATGTTTCTTTGTCTGAAGAAGTTGTACTAATTGCAAATTATGAAGGCAGACATCGCCTCATACATTAGTAAACGTCTAGCTATTGCAAAGGTCATCATCTGAATTTGATTCGATTTGGGTCATCGTCGATAGACTGGCCAAACCTACTAATATCATTCACGTTAATGATAAATTCTTGATGAAGAAATTGACTCTTTTGTATTTAAAAGAGTTATATAAACATGGTGTGCCTGTATCGATCATCTATTTCAAGATCCTCGCTTCGCATTGAATTTCTAGAGATTTGCTCAGAAGTCATTGAGAACGAACCTTGATGAGAGTACTATGTACCACCCCAATCGAAGGGACGAGGTAAAGTAACGATACAAAATACTATAAGCGTTGTTCTATGTTTGAATGATTGACCTTTGGTAATAGACCGTATAATCGCTTTCCTTAGGAAAGATTATCATTGATAACTATCGTGTTAGGATCGAGATCGAATCTTGTCATGATCTAATTATTAGAGCATCTGTAAGCAGGAGTTGAGATGAAGACACCCGACATACACCCACTGTGAGTTGGACATGTCTTTTAGGTTTAAGGTTTCCTATGATGGCGAACCTAACCTTACAAAATACCCAACCTGCGAGACCTGAAATGATTGTTGAAATCAAGATTTGATTATTGACTGCCAGTAGTGGGCAGGAGGTTATGTGAATATGAAATGTAGATCTCGAAGTGCCAGATGGGTAGCGAAGTTATGCCAAAAATTTTAACCATGGAAAAATGAATTGATGATCTGAAAGATCATGGGATATAAGTCCCCATTGTATGGGACCATTGAGATGATGTAAAAGATTGGTTTGAAAGGCATATAAGCTAGATCTACCCTAGGACTTCAAGAGATGTGTGAATCATGTTTCGTATATCAAACTTGATGGAATATCTATCAAGTGAGAATCTGATTGTTTCTTAGTAGAGCTTAGATCGGCGAAAAGTTGCATTCATCAAAAACCCGTGAACATCATGGATAGAGAAAGTAAGTCAACATTAAGCCTGATCTTATTCCCGTAGTTATGTTTGATAGAATTCGCGTATTGTAATGAATTGCACTTGTGAGAAAAGAACGAATGTGGAGGAAATACCCACATGGCTTTAACTCTATAAGAAGCGAGTAGTAAGGTAAGATGATCTTTGAGAACAAAGATCCTGTTTAGGGGTAAATGCTGTGACAATCCGTCAATTTATGATTGATATTTTATTCTCAATATTTATTTGAAAATATTATTTTATGAACTCACTTATTTTTGGGAATAAATTTGGATTTACGTCTTGAAGTAGCATCGACTACGTCAAAACCGGAGGATTCAACGTTACGTGCTTACGTTTACATACACCGTCTTTGGTGACAGTCCGACATTTCAGAAAATAAATTTATCTGTGAATATTATTTTGGAGTATTAAATTTGTGTTGGTTCATAAACTCACAAATTTACGAGAAGAGATTAGGACTTACGATTTTATTTTAACGTCCTTTACGACTAAACCGGAAACCTTAGGATTACGTATTTACGTTTTCGAACTCCGTTTTTGATGAGACAATTTTTATTAGATTCGTTTTGTGCCGTTGATTCATAATTTATAAAAACGTTTTTCGTAAAACAACCCGAGGTCACGCAAATCGAGGAAACTAGAATCGAGGAGTACCCGTAAATAAATGGGGATGACACAAGTGGGGCACTTATCCCACCCCCACTCAAAACTGGCTACAACACAACACCTCAACACTTGATGTGTTAAGATGTAAACAACTTAGCTAACACATGTCTTAGCTTAGTTTCAAAGCTACACACCTAACAAAACCCACTAGCTAAACCATTAGCTCACATTTCCTACATGCAAAAACCACCATTTTCTTTCTTCTTCTCTATGTGTGCCTTCCATACTACCACCACCACCACCATATTCATCAAATTTTCCACCATAAATCTTATGTTTAACTTGCATAAGATGGAAACCTATAGAAGACTTGAAGATTGGAGGTGATTATAACATCCAAGGAGGAGTTTACTTGGTGTCTTGAGGCTGATTTTCCACAAGGAGTTCATGAAGATAGGTGGTCTTGAAGATGGTCTTGGTTATTCACAAGTTTCTCCATCAAAATCCATGTCCAAATCACAACCTACATCAACTTGGGGGTATAAAGATTGTCCTCCTCATCCTCTTGTTATCTTTGATTATGTAATCTTGTATTTATTTTACTTATGTATATGTATATGATGATGAATGATGATTAAAAATATTGTGTGGGGATTTGGTGTTGATAAACATGCTTAAAAAGATGAAAAAACTATAAGAAACAAGGCTAAAATCTTGTTTAAATTGTTGCCTGTATAAAACAGTAAAGAATCATATGATGAACTGATAAAAATGGCATAGATTAATAGATATACAGTAAGTAATATGTCTTGTACACATGTGAGAGTTGGCCATGCAATGGAATCATTGTAATGAGTGAGATATGATCAAAACAAGTTTAAAGTACAAATCTGAGTTCACTGTTTGGACGATTTTTAGAAACTACTTAGAGGCTGATTCAACAGTAGCTATAGTAGAGTTAAATAGAGAACATATCATTTAGTTTATGTCATAAAAATTTTAGCTTCTATCTCCATATAGAACTCTAGATATGGCAGTTTTGGTGAACATGAAAATAAAAATCAGATTTTGGAAATTAAAGTATAATAGTATTATATAAGCACTCAAATAAAAATAGTATAAAATGTGAATTAAAACCCACTAACTTATATAATACATTTTTATAAATATGTATAAGGATAAATAAATGGACATTTTATAAAAATGGTAGTTTGATAAGTTTTATAAGTTATAAAACTATAAACATGATTTTTACGACTTTTTCGGCTATTACTGTAAAATTAACGTTTTTGTTAAATAAAACTTAGACGTTTGGACCCGTCTAATGTAAACTTTTATGAACTCATATACTGATATATAAACATATATAACAAGTAAAAACCGATAAAACCCGAACTATATAACATACGGACATTAACGGACTAATTTAACGTTATTGGACTAATAATACAACAAAATGGGCTAAAACACTTATAAACTTATTTATTGGGCTTAACCCATTTAGGCCCCACATTTAAAGTGTAAATAATGATAATATAAGTATTAAATGGATTAATACAAGTTAATGAACTTATAATAGGCTTATTGGACCTAAAACACGTAAATAGGTAAAACTAGTAAACTAGTATAAAAATTATCGACACATAACACTAAAATGAGTAAATAAGAATATGTAAACCCACTTGATCATCATATATATATATAATCATCATATGTATACATAATTGTTATTTTTATAAATTCATTAGACATGAGTCTAAGACGAGTATTATTTGTCTAGGTTTCCGTGATTGAAGCATGTACCGTACATTCGAATTGTCGATAACCCGCCTTCCCACATCCACGTGAGTTCATAGCCTTGCACTCTTTTAATTGTTTTTATAAATGTTTTATAAACCCGCGAGGGAGATAACATGTTAGTTTTTATAAAATAGGACACCATTTGTCCCGATTGTTTGTTTATTGATTTGGACCCGAATGACTGTATGACCCGATTGTATGACCCGATAAATGATTAAAGGACCGATAGATGAAATAAAATGGATTGTTAAAGTTAGGTTATGTCACTAAAAGTCCCATTAGCATGAATTTTGAACTACCGGGATTTGGTAGACGCTTATGCATATAATAGTACTATTTGGGGACGATCACCCCAGTTCGCGCCTTGACGGTTGATCACCGTCGTGCCACATTTATTGGTAAGCAAATTTATGTATGAGAAGATTTCCATAGCGTGACCTTTGTGACGACACGCTAATTTAGATGGGCAAATTGAGTTTCGGGCTAGCTACCCGTTGTTTGGTTTAGTAAGGTAACAATGTCATGCGGCTTATAATAATCCAATTAACGAAATACTACTATATGCACCGAATTACGATGTATTGCCTGACTAGCAATACGGGGACATACTATTGATATTATGTTCGTGTTTTTGGTTTTATATAACCATATTCATATAACGGTTTTTATTTAACTTTATACAACGTCATAAGACGTATTGTATGATGTTTTTACGACATTGGCTCGTATAATGATTTTTAAGGCAAATGCCTATATTATGATTTTCGACAAGGATTTGTATGAAAATGACTTTGGCTATTTTATGGCCTATTACAAAGATTTGTACAAAATGATTTTCAGTAATAATTTTATACTGATATTATATTGATGGATTTTATTAAACTCTATGAATTCACTCGACGTTATCGCTGACCTTTTCTTTTAACATGTGTTATCTCAGGTACTTGAAGGTAGTTCTCGGGAAGACGACAAGAATTCATGGCCCGCACTTAAAAAATATTTTCCATTCAAATACTTTGTAAAACTATGTATGAAATAATATGACTTGGGACCTATGTAACTTTGATTTTTATGAATGGAAATGCTTTATTAATAAAAGACGCGATTTTTAAGCGTTGTCTATGATGTGAGTAATGTGCTATCCCGTAACACCAACGAGTCTTCCGCTGTATTGAGTTGTATAAATTTGGGGGTGTTACAATATCCGCCACTCAGGCAACCCTAAACCTGAAAGACACATCCAACTCACAATGGGTGTATTTTGCAGGGTTATATCCGCCACTCAGGCAACCCTAAACCTGAAAGACAAATCCAACTCACAATGGGTGTACTTTGTAGGGCTATGTCTGACATCCCTCGTAAAGAGATGTTGAATGTCCCATGTTTTTGGACATTCCTCTTTCCTCTTTGGGTCCAATTATTTCGACAGCACCATCACCCACTAGGCTCTGGGAGATGTGATTTCCTCTCTTTAGAAGTCAGAATTTGTACAAATTTTGAACCAGTAATAGTGAATGCATGACCCTTGTTACGGTACCCCGCAAGGCACGCACTTCTTTATTCTTGGTATCTTCTTTTATTTCCATCATTTGAGGTACTTCTTTTTTGCGCCCCTCTCGCTCAACACCGCGACGAATGAAGCGGATTCTTTGCAACTTCTTACCCAATCGTCATCAACAAAAATCTTAACCTCTCTGTTGGGTAGAAACTTTAGTACTATTAACTAATGTTTGTATCCCACAAGCTTGAGGTATAATCGTAAGTCTTTTCTTAAAGATGTTGATATAGGAGGGGTTATAGTTAAAATGTTTTGTTTTACCTTCAACCCCCAATTTTCACCATCGAGTGTGGAGATATAACCTGTATCTCACCCATGAAAAGGATGCAGATATAGTACATCCCCAGCCTCCCCAAAGTATAAAACATGCTGGCGTGTCCTCCTCATATCAGAAACCATTTGCAATGGATTTGCCCTCCTAACCAAATCCACAACACCAATGGTCCTCTCCTAGATCCAGGAAAGGTATGACTACAACACCCATTGAAAAGCCCGCGTTTATCCATCCACCGCAACAGACTCCTTTACTGCTCAATCGGATGTATAGTGCGATTTGGATAAAGATCTCTTTGCATCCCTTTCCTATTCATCCACAACAGCAGACTCCTTTACTGCTCAATCGGATGTATAGTGCGATTCAGATAAAGATCTCTTTGTATTCCTTTCCTATTCATCCACAACAGCAAACTCCTTTACTGCTCAATCAGATGTATAGTGCGATTCGGATAAAGATCTCTTTGCATTCCTTTCCTATTCATCCACAACAGTAGACTCCTTTACTGCGCAATCAGATGTATAGTGTGATTCGGATAAAGATCTCTTTACATTGCTCCTGTCCATCCATAGCCGTAGTCCTTTTTACTACTCAATCGGACGAATAGTGCAACCCGGATAAAAATCTCTTTGCATTCTCTTCTGTTCACCTGTAACAACAGAAGCTTTCATTAATGCCCAATCAGACGTATAAGGGAAACCTAGGTGTAGACCACTTCGCGATCATGCCATCATCAGTACCTGAGAGAGAGTCTAAAATGAATCATATACTTAGAACATCCTTCATTTAAAAGATAACTACGTTTTTAATAGCTTTGAGGACAAAGCTAAAATAACGAGGTGGTGCTGTAAAATCCATGATTTTACCATGATTTTATATAATAAATTTCCGCCCAATAATCCTAGAACACTTATTCATGTGTTATATTTCCTTAAGATGTGTTTAAACATGACTATCATGTAACTATACTTTTACTTACATCTTTGTTGAAAATAGCTTCATAACCTAAGACCATGAACATACAACTAGGAAAAACAAGTAATGAAGTTATAACTAGCATTGTGTGTACAACACTTTAGACAATAAGTAAGTATTTAACCACAATATGTGTGTAAGTGAACTAGGGGTATACTTAAACTCTTGGACTAGCCCAAGACCATCACCCTCCTTTGTGTGTGAGCCCAACACAAGCCAACCCTACCCTTTTTGGTTAGCTTTACACGGCACCAAGGGTATGTGGAAGGAGAAGAGATGCATGGGAAACATAAAGGCTTACACTTGGCAAGATTTCTCTTACCAAGATAAGTCATGCCTTTTGCCCTTCTCTCTCTCTCCCCATTTAGCTGAAAACACACACACATATTCTCATATTCTCTGAAGCAATCTAATCTTGTTTCTCTCATCCTCTTCTCTCTCAATCATACAGCTTAAAGCCATATACATCCAAAACCAAATATTAAATCTACCAATATTCTTGTCTCATCTTTACTACAAATCATTAGTAGTATCATTCCTTTTGAAACTACCATAAACAAGCCCTAGCCGGAATCATCAAGGCCACGGCTTGGTTTGTACTTAGCTGAAGTGTTCATCTTGGAAATACCAATATTTAAAAATATAGCCGTGGGCTATATATGTGTGTACATGAATCTATGATTGATTTTTAGGTCTAGACATAGTTTAGATCTCATTTTGGACTTGTGGCTTATTTTCTTGATGTGTACATAGCTATATCTATTTTTTGTAACACTTATAAATTACATGCAACCTTAAAATGATACTTGACTTATCTTAATAAGCTATAACTAACTATAGCCATGAGATGTAAGCTCCTACTAGGGCTTATGACTTACTTGCAACCTTATAACACACCTGATCTATTTTGGTTCATCACATAAAACAACCTATAAGTTTTATTCTCCTATTTAGATTTAAGACTAAATATGAATAAGCCACTAATAAGTTTATAAGAATATCCTAAGTTAAAACTTACATAAAATGTAAAGTTGTGTTAATGGACTATTTAAGCAAATGTTAATCTAAAACATAATGGACCCAATAAGCCTATTTGATAAATCTTAGTAACTTAAATGGACTTAAGATTACACTTAGGCCAATTTAACTAATGAAAGGACTTAAAAGTGTATTAATCCCAATAAATGATTTAAAGGCCCATTTAAATAAATTAGTGGACTTGAGACATATTTAAGCCCACTAAAATAGCCCATTAGATGTTTAGCCCATTTAATGAGCCCATATAAAGTTTAAATGTTAAAATAAAAGTTTTTATAATAAAATATAACTTATAAAAACTTTTAGGATGAAAATGACAATTTATAAAACTTATGGACTAAAATCGTAACTTATGAAACTCGTTTTGATAAACTAGTAAACACAAGGACTGAGAATGTAAATATCCAAAAGTCAAGGGTTTAATACATACTATCCGTGGCAAATTAAACCCTAGGGACCATGTTGGGAAGTTTCTAAAAGTTATTTTGTCATTTTATAACCCTAAGGACTATTCTTGTAATTTGTCGAAACTTAAAGAAGCCCTAGGGGCTGTTTTTGTAATTTTAGTAAAGTTACAAAACCTAGATATAACTAGGGGGACTAAATCTGCCATAATACAAAACTTTAACAAGCCCTAGGTACTAAATATGTAAAATCCAAAAGTTATACTTGTTTAAAATATAGAGGGACTAGTTTTTCCATATTCCGAAACATTAACAAGCCCTAACCCTAAAATCTATTTTAATTATAATAAAACAATTAAAATACTTAGACCATAAGAATTAAGGTATGAATTCTTACGTTTAAATTCTTTTATAAATATTAAAATAATTTATGGGAACTTTAAAGTTAAATAAAATATTTTATTTTATTTTTTTCAAAATAAAATATTTATATTTAATTTAGGAAATAATTGTATAAACAATTATGAATATGTATTACTCATACATAAACTCATATACTTTTAGAAAATAAAATTTATATGAACGTTGGATAAATTGAATGTAAATATTTAAGCAGAACATCTTACGTCTACTTAAAATATGAAACTTAACATTAAGGTTTAAATGAATGATTATAATACATGAACTACGAACGTGAACTAATATCAAGTAGAATTTTTATATTTGCTTAATAATGAAACTTAAGTAGTAAATGAGTGATTATAATACTTGAACGGAGAACGTAAACTAATATTTTAATTAGAACATTTTATGTCTACTTAACTAAGAAACTTAATTGTAAGTTGAATGATTATTATAAATACATGTATGCTAACTGATATTAATAGTTAAACATTTTATGTTCACTTAGAAATGAAACTTATATAGATAAGTTAAATGAATATTGATGATACTTGAACTACGGTTATTTAGATAAATACCGTAGCATAAATGAACTCACTAAAATCTGTATAAGCATACATATATGTTTTTTGTACTATCTATTAAGACTGTACTATCTGATAGGCATAACTTTAGCGTGAGCTTTAATTGGATATTCGTATTAAATAGCTATTGCCTACTCCCAGGCGAGTTTACAGCCCCATATAAGCTTTTGATAAAACATTCTCATTTAGGAAAGATGATATGCAAACACTTAATGGACATAACAAGATCGTATAAACTTGACTATGATTGATTATTATTGGAACTGTTAAATTGTTGTAAATCACCCGAATGTTATAAATAGATCTATTAGGGATTGACCATCCCCGTCTGGGTGAGTCATGCTCATTGTGCCTTGGCCGGGACAACAGACGTATACCATGTTGGAACTGGAATGGGTGTCTTTTTGTAAGACACTACGTCCTCATCTGTTGAGGACTATGGAAGGTTAAGCTTTAGTTTCTAATAATAAACAAATATAATCTACATTTTAGTAAGAATGCTTTGTGCATTGTTACTTCCATGATCAATGTATGTCCAAACTAATTAATTGTTAAAACATGTAAATTCACCAACTTTATGTTGACCCCCTTTAGTATGTTTTGCACAGGAATATGAAGTTAGTACGTGGTGTGTGCATGGTCTCCATCATCTTAGTAATCTGCATCATAGGACTCGTCAGGGGTTCTATTTGGGAAACATAAACAATCACCTTCTGCCATGTTTAAGTCAATTTTATTTTATTTGTTTATCAATCATGTAATCTGATTTAAATAACTCTTTATCTTATGCTCTATGGGACTATATGCTATCGATCCACCCTAGTGACATCACCGTGGATATTTTCGTATATTTTGACCCTACCCGGGGTGTCGCAGTGATAATCATATGTCTTTTGGGGATGACATTTTGATTCCTTTACCCACCCCACCTCCCGTGGATCATGACTTCACATACTTTTCGTATGTTGAGAGGACTTTTCTATCCTTCAAGACTTATCCTCTTGCCTCTTATTTATTAATGTCCTCTAGGAACGAGGACAAGGTTTTTGATCCCGATATTACATTAACGGCTTCCCCATTGACCATTTAATCCGGGGCGAGTCAGGCTCGTGACTCGGTTAACAAAAACAAGCGCTTCTCAAGAGGCAACCCGCTAATCTATCCTTCTTTATCTGTTTTTATAATAAATGTAGGGGGAGCCCCGTAGGTGTTTGTTGTTTTCTTTCTTATGATGTGCAAGGATTCGAGCTTTCAAAGATCCATTTTTGATGACTTTTGATGACCCGTGATTCCGTGTTTCCGTATTCCTGGTTTTATCCTAAAACTCTTTTGATTCACTATTTTATATCCATATATGTTGAAATATGAATCACTTTAGTTGTCTCTTCCTTAGGAATATTTAAACAACATGAACAATGTCCTATGTGTAGGGGAATTTACTCCCACATGCTTAAACATTGAGGACAATGTTTATTTTACGTGTAGGGGGACTTCTATCGAAGTTAAGTGGGATTTTCCATGAATTTGACCTCATTTTAACTGGAAAATTTATTTTTCGACATTTTTCAAAATTTTTGATCTATTTTTGCCTAGTAGTGTTCTCCTTTGTTATCGTTATTTTCTTTCATTTTATATAAAGTCAAAATAAATTAGTTAAATAAAATGGTTTTAATTAGTTTAGATGTCTTTGATATATTAGGGCCGTCATGAATATTTTGACTCAACCCGAGTTTACTTATAAGAAGTTTACTCTAGCTAGTATCCTTAACCATATGGACCTTAATTTGTTTATTAGGCTAAGCATCCACGAGTCTCATTCATTTAGATTTTATATTGTGGAGAACGAGAGATGATAGAGTCAATTATAAGTTTTGTATACTCTCATGAATTTATGTGAGTTAATTATGAGCTTTTTCTCCCATCGCTTGTTAATAAATAAATGTAATAAATAAGGTCGTACGATCTGAAAAGTTACTTAGCTTCTAGCACAAGATCGTTTAAAAGTTGCTCGAGATTAATTAGAGTTCATAGCCAAGGTGTAACTTATTAAAGCGGGATTCGAAGATTGGCAAGTCTGAAAAGGCCTTAACAAGTCATGAGGGCTACATTTTGTTGCTAAAGATCCAAAGTGATGTGAAGAATCATTTATCAAAAATCAATATGAAGGATCGAGATACACGACGAGAAGCAAATACTCCCATAAAGATCATGGAGAAGTCTATCCGAAAAGACCCTAACAAGGTATGAGAATAAATAGATCCAAGTCCTAAAAGGAGGCGGATCGTTGTATATCAAAACCCCAAATAAAGATTGGCGAAAAATGAAGAAGTCGTGGTCCAAGGTTGAAGAATCTCTCAAAAACTTCAAGTGAAGAAATTCCTATTATGAAGAGAAGATCATTATTTCCATAACGTCTCTCAAGATTAGAAGTATGAAGTCAATGCCAAGTATCGATCCGAGAAAGGTCTCAAATCGTGAAACGAGTTATGCCAAGATATGAACTTTATAAGGTTTCGAGAAGCAGTTTTAAAAGATTTTGTCCTTTAGCTAACTATTGATTAAATCGTCCTACTTTATTTTCGGTCTAAATAAACTATCAAAATAAGTCAACAATGCATCCTCGTGATCATTCAAGAAAACAATAAAATATCATAGATACACCTAGGAATAAGGGGGTCTAAGTGAATAATTGAGCCACATGAGTAAGTGTTAGCTTTACTAACTTATAATAACAATGATCTCATTTTTAAGCTTGGTATGGGGAACGTGAAACTTGAGGGTGATTAATATTCATGACACCAAATCCCTAATGTAAGTCTTAGATTTCTTTACTTGTTTCTTCCTTCAAACATTTGTAATTTTCTATCTTTTTAAGTTTCCTTTGTGCCTAGTGTTTAATAAAGGCCAAGGTGGGTTAATTATGATGGAGAATGTAAATTGTGCTTTGAAATTAATGCATTGCATGAGGGCATTGCAATGGTCAAGTGTAGGGGATTTAATTAGTGTGAAAACACTTATCCTTTTACCACTTAAAATAATTAAAAACATGACCAAAAGGTGTATTTAATGTTGTAAAAGGCGGAATTATGCGTGGTTTGTGTTTTTGTTGTGTTTTAGAACCAAAATATGAAAAAGGAAGAAAATACGGGCTTTCACGGGCTTTTATCTAAGAAAAAGACAAAAGACGAAGTCAAAAGATCAAAAGTGCAAAAAGAACGGAAGTCAAAGTCCTATTCTGAAGATTTATCGAAGAAAAAGACCAAAGACGGAAGTTTAACGAAGTCGAAGAACCAAATCTAATAAAAGAATAAAATTAGAAAACGAGTTCATTTTATCACTCGACAAATCCCGAGATAAAGTCGAGAAAGACGAATTAATTAAAAATACAAAAAGTCAAAGAGAAAAAGGAAGCAACAACACCACATTACTCCTCCACTATATATAGTTCATTTTCCATCATTTGTAACAAGTATTTTTCATTATTAGATAGTTTAGAGTAGGAGTAAGAGTAGGTGTAATTTACTTACTCGCTCTAAACTTCCTTTAATGTTTTCAAGCTTTTTATCTTAATCTTGTAATTTTGAATCTTAATCTTCATCTTAATTTCAAGCTTTTTATAATCATTCTCATTCTACCTTTCTTGTTTTTAAATCTATTGTTTTGGTTTGATTAATCATTTAGTTCGTATCATATTTATGCTTATTTAATTATTGAAGTGCTTATTTGATTGTTCTTATGGTTTTGATGTGGTAGATGTTTTAGCTCATTGTGCTTATTGATTAATTTATGTTTTCCTTATTGTTTACTAAGTGTTTATAATAGTTAAATCTTTTAAAAGTTGATTTTTACTATTTTGATTATTTAGTGTTTTTACAGTTTTGAATTTGTGTCTTATTAGCTTTTTTCTTAAAATTAGTTTGGTTTGAGTTTTGATTAAGTTTGGTTTTTGCTTATTTGTTGTTTAATCCGGATTTTATAAACCTAGTATTCCGACTTATCATTTTTTCTTTATTCCAAATAGTTTGAATTTTACTTTTTTGAATTATGTTTACTTTCTAAATATTCCGAATTAGCTTAAAATAGGTATTCCGGGTTAGGTGTTCAATAGTATTCCGAACTAGTTACCATTTTAAATATTCCAGATTATTTTACATGTTCACATTCCGAATTATAAGCATTTTGGGATTCCGGATTACCACTAGATCGGATTCCGAACTGTGTGCATAATGGTCTCATTCCGAACTTAGTTCGGAATATTATTCCGGATTAGGGTGTCATTACATTCCGGATTAGGTAGTAGTAACGGATTCCGGATTAGAACAGTTTTGTTGGATTTTGGATTACATATGAAATTTATTCCGAATTAAGTCTTGATCACACATTCCGAATTACATATTGTTCTTGATTTTGAACTTAGTTCGGAATCCAATTATTCCGGATTAGCTTTTGTTACTCATTCCGACTTAGGTCATGTTTTGATTATTCCGAATAAGGTGAGGACTTCAGGATTCTGACTTAGGTGTCAGTTCAACATTCCGAACTAGATCTTGTTTTCAGATTCCGAATTAATTTTCAAATTTTCCTTTTCCCGCCATTTTTATTAAGCTTTATTTTAACTTGTTTTGCTTTAGTTTTTTTCAATTTTACTTTTTATCTAGTTTTTAAGTTGCTTAATTTCCTTTATTTTTAGTTTTAACTTTTAAAACTTTTCATTTTTAGTTTAAATTAGATAATCAACGACAATTTCTTTTTACACCAAGAACGACTGAGTCACACGTTCAACCTTTTTCAATTCGAGACGAGAGTTAGTACGCTGAGTGCGCTGCTCGGACGGATAACAGTTATTAACACCCCTATCCGAGACGAGAGTTAGTACGCTGAGTGCGCTGCTCGGACGGATAACTTGAATAAGAGACAAGGTAAAATTTACAAGGATTATCTTAAGAGGGGCAATGGTTTCACTTTTACCATGCCGGCCTTTTGGCGGATGATTGGTCATAACGGGTCGGTGTCATGAGCTTAAACACAATTGTATAGCTTACCCTATAAGATGAAATGCCTGAATAATAGATTTTATGATCAACAATTTTATTAAATTTATTTCATGGAGGTGTTCATCCATTTGAAGGACCCAAGAAGTTGTCGTAAAAGGTTTAAGATTTGGTGGCAAGATCAAGCCTTGATTCATCCAATATCTCATCTTTTCATCATCTTGATTGGTATATGAATCAATCTCTTCCTATCATCTTGTTATTTTTTAAATGTAATTATGTATTTTCTTTATAAATGTATATGTGTATGATGATAAATGATGATCAAAGTATTATGTGGGGATCTTGTGTTGAAAAATTTGGTTAAAATGATTAAAATCTACATGTAAAGATGTTAAAATCATGGTTAAAATTATAGGCTGTATAAAACAGTAAAGAACCATATGATAACCTGATAAAATGACTTGGATTATTCAATATAAATTAAGGTATATGATTTTTACATATGTGGAGAGTTGGCCACTCAATGGAATCAATAAAATGAGCAAGATATGATCAAAACATTATTCAGGTTCAAATCTGTATAGTCTGTTTTGGACGAATTATTAGGGACACTTAGAGGATGATTGAGCAGTAGCTAAACGAGAGTTATTTGTAGCACATATTATGTAGTTTGTGCTGCCCAAAATTGAGCTTCTATTTCCTTGTAGAACTCAAGATATGGCAAAAATGGTGAAAATGAGTTTGATAATAAAATTTGGAAATAAAAGTATATAATATAAAATAAGCACTCAAGTGATATTATTATAAAATACATATATAAAACCTACTAAATTATGATAATACTTATAAAATAAGTTGTATACTTGATAAGTAAGTATAACATTTTATAAAATTACAAATTGATATGTTTTCTAAGTTATAAAACTATATATATAGGTTTTACGTCTTTTCGGCTAAAACCGAAAGATTAACGTTTTTGTCAAATAAAACTTAGACGGTCGGAACCGTCTAATGTAAACTTTTTATAACTCATATACTGATATGTAAGTACATTTGACAAGTGAAAACCGATAAAACCCGAGCTTTATAACATATGGACATTAACGGGCCAAAGTAGCCTTATTGGACTATTAACCCAACTAGTTTGGTTAAACACTAATGGACTTACTCATGGGCTTAACCCACTTGGGTCCAACATATGAGTATAGGTCTGGTATTAAAAGTATAAAATGGACTAATATAATGTATTGGGCTTTTAATGGGCTTATTGGGCCTTAATATGTAAATTAGTTGAAACTAGTGTAACTAGTAAAAAATTTGACTAACACATAACACTATAATGTGTATGAAGAGATAAAATCCCACTTGATCATCATCATACTTATAATGTCATTATATATGCATAGCCATTGTTTTTATAAAGTCATTAGACAAGAGTCTAAGACGAGTATTATTTGTCTAGGTTTCCGTGATTGAAGCACGTACCGTACATCCAAATATCGATAAACCGCCTTTCCCAATCAACGTGAGTTCATAGCCTCGCACTCTTTTAAATGTTTTATGAAATGTTTTATAAACCCGCGAGGGAGATAACATGTTATTTTTAATAAAATAGGACACCAGTTGTCCCGATTGTTTGCTTATTGATATGGACCTGAATGATTATATGACCCGATGAATGATTATATGACTCGATGAATGAAATGAAATGGATTATTATAGTTAGGTTATGTCACTAAAAGTCCCATTAGCATGAATTGTGAACTACCGGGATTTGGTAGACGCTAATGCATATAATAGTACTATTTGAGGAAGATCACCCTAGTTCGCGCCTTGACGGTTGATCCCCGTCGTGCCACATTGATTGGTAAAAGAATTTATGTATGAGAAGATTTATATAAGCGTGATTATTGTGACGACACGCTGTTTTAGATGGGCAAAGGAATTTCGGGTTAGCTACCCGTTGTTTGGTATAGTAAGGTAGCAATGTCATGCGGCTTATAATAATCAAATAACGAAATTACTGATATACGAATTGAATTATAATATATTGCCTGACTAGCAATACGGGGTCTTATTATTGATATTATTTTCGTGTTTTGGTTTTAAATAACCATTTTCATATAACGGTTTTTATTACACCTTATACAACGTTATAAAACGTATTGTATGATGTTTTTACGACAGTGGTTTGTATAATGGTTTTGAGGGCAAAATCCTATTTTATGATTTATGACGAGGATTTGTATAAAATGTATTTTGCCTATTTTATGGCCTACGACAAGGAATTGTATAAAAATGATTTTCGATAACGATTATATATACCGGCGATATATTAATGGTTTATTAAACTCGATGAATTCACTCGGCGTTTTTGCTGAACTTTTCTTTTAACATGTTTTATCTCAGGTACTTGAAGGTAATCCTCGGGAAGATGACAAGAATTTAGGGCCCGCATTCAAATAAAATTTCCATTCAAATGTTTTGTAAAATGGTATGAAATACTGTGACTTGGGACCTATGTAAAATTTCCATTCAAGGGTTCAAACCTCACTAGGTGTGTACACTTGGGGGTGGCCACGGAGGTTCACCTGCGACGACTCCGGGCTATCCAAAAGGGTAGTCGCCCTAGGATTAGTCGGCTCGCAATGTCGAGTCGAAAACCTAGGTATACCCAAAAAAATGCTTTATGATTAAACGACGCGATTATTAAGCGTTGTCTATGATTTGAGTAATGTGAGATCCCGTAACACCAACGAATCTTCCGCTGAACTAAAGTATGAATATTTGGGGGTGTAACAACCCACATTATCACATTAGGCAATTCAATCTTCTCACCGCGACTAGCAATGTAAAACCCGCATGCTTTTACCATGAATAGTACCCTTAAAATCGTACGTACTAGATTAAAACTTTCTTATTATAGCATGATTACGATTACGTGTTAGGATTTTACGTATTACGTACGTGTTAGAACACGATAAGTATTTACTACGCACGAGCACGCAATAATTATTTGACAATAATTAATCAAGACTATGCGATCATGAAATCATGAACGTAATTAAATCACAAACTATTATTAATTACGTATATATATTTATTACGAGCGTAAATAAATATATTAGGTCACGATAATTACTTAACGAGAACACATTAAACGCGAACACAATTAATCACGAACGAGTAATTAAACAACGAGACACGAAAAACGGTACGGGTACCCTATGTGGGGCCCCTACCCGCGGCAACAAGGGAGAGATGGGCCAAGCCCATCTCAAAATTTACTAAGAAGGGTAAAAGGAAAAGATCACTACTCATTTTCACTTTTATAGAAGATTTTTACAAAACCTATAAAGTTCTTCCTCCTCCATTTCTTTTCTTTTTGGCCGCCACCCATAAACACACCAATGGGGTGTTTATTTGATCTTTGATCTTGGTTTTGGTGCAAGTGTTCGTGTTTATTCATCGTTGTTTAGATCCACGCATTCGGTAATTCTTTTAACCCTTTTCTTTTGATTTGATCTTTTAAATAATTATGAACATGATGTGTTCTTTTTAAAACCTAATTAAAACATAGATCTAACATGAAATTGGTTTTGGAATAAATCAAAAAGGGTGTTTTAGGGGTGTTTGTTCTTGGCCGGCGTCTAAACCGGACCCGAGGGGGTCTCGGTTTGGCTATTCGACCACCACCGAGACGATATGGTCCCGGTTGGTTGGTGTGGGTCCCACGGCAGCAACAAGACAAGGGGAACCCCGATGTGGTTCGGGGTACGGTGTCGATTTCATGTCCGGTTCATGGTTCGTAGTCAAGATCCGGTTCACGGTGTATGTTAAGATTATTATTTTTTTTATAATCTTATGTTAAAATTAAATTAATAAACATGACATGATTAATTTAATAACATGACTTAGGTTATTTTAATTATTTAAATCATGAAATTATTAACCTAAGTATTTTATATTTTTAGACTTATAATTAATTAATTATTTAAAAAACATGGTTATAAATAATTAATTAACATGACTTAGGTTATATTATTAATAAATAAAAATACATATTTTAACCTAAGTATTTAACTTTATTTAATTAAAAACATGATATACTTTAATTAAATATTTAACCTATAGTTTATTTTAATTACAAGAAATAATTAATAAACTATATATTATATCATATGACTTAGAAATAATATGAAAACACTTAGGCTTATATACTTAGCTTATTTAACCAGCTTATATCTAATTATGGAAACTTTCTATTTTTAGAAACTTATTTAAATAAGGCAGCTAATCTATTTGTGGAAACTTTCTATTTTTAGAAACTTATTTATTTCAGGCAGCTAATCTATTTATGGAAACTTATTTAAATAAGGCAGCTAATCTATTTATGGAAACTTTCTATTATTAGAAACTTATATATTTTAAGCAGTAATTCTATTTTTGGAAACTTTCTATTTTTGGAAACTTTCTATTTTTGGAAACTTTCTATTTTTGGTAACTTTCTATTTTTGGAAACTTTCTATTTTTGGAAACTTTCTATTTTAGGAAACCTGCTATTTTTGGAAAGTTACTTATTATTACACAATAAATATAATAACACATGAAATACAAGAAATACTTAATCAGAATAGACAGAATATAAGATAAACACGGTTTAAGGCTTTAAACAGTGAAACATGATATGAACATATAAAATAAGCTAAGACATGATATAAAACCAGTTACATATTTAGTAGTCAGATACTTATTCACGTATGTATTCATGTAGCATTAGTGATACGGAAGTAGGATTCCTCTCAGTTCATCTTCTTCGTTCACTGGACATAAGGTACGTATTCCCGTCCTTTTAGTATGGACATTCTTCCTTATTAGGATTTCCCGTATGCAGCCAACTGTTTTCCCCAGTATATGTTTTATATGTTTTTGAATTTCTTATGTTTTATTAGAATCCCTAAAGCCATATAAATGCATGACCAGTTTCACCTAGTTATGGAGGTACCATAAACATAACACTAGAGGCACTTGTGTTATGACATCACCACGGCGGAGTGATTGCTCGTGGCGTCCCTTCAGCTATTGGCCATATTATTATTATATTTATCATGTGGGGCGTATGGGTGAATCCTAGTTACATGTTTCAGTCAGGATTTCATGGTGAATGTGGTGTGTGCCTTGCATCTTTCACAAGGAGCTGATCCCTCCTACCCAAAACCAGTATATTAAATTAGAGGCAGCCCCTCTAATTTACATGATGAGGTCACCCCTCCAAGTATTCATTCACGGTGTATTTTCATGACCTATATTGGCTAATGGTAAAATATGTTAAACAGTTTTCATAAGATAAACATAAGGCTTTTCAAACTATAAAACCAGTTTTATGAACATGTTCCAGGTTTTCCAGGACTTATACATTTCCGCTGCTATTAAGTCTTTATTATGCTTAGTCATTCATACTATGTCTATATCCGTGCACTGAGCGTTTTGCTTAGCCGTTACTTTCCTTTCCATGTTCCAAAACGGCAGGTACCCTAGGAAAGACTCGAGTATTTGGAGGACGTGCATAGGATGGAAGCTGCTAAAGACTTCTTTTCCTTTTTGCCTTCATATACTTATGCTTGTTTAGTCTTTCATTCATTTCTTTTGCTTTATTATGTTTTGGGCTTATGATTGGGGACCGATATTTGATTCCGGTTATCCCTATGGTCATGTAATGTTTTAGACATTTATCCTGTATTCTTTGATGACACGCCATAATTACGCGTGACATTCCATTATCAAAATGGGGGTTTTACAATTATGGTATCAGAGACAACGCTTCGACCTGTAGGCTCTAAAACTTGACCTGTGACTAGTGGGTAGTCACCAGGATCTTCCTAAGCCAACGTTTGTTATACCACGTATTGATGTTTTCAGTGCATTGTTGTTTTAACCATGTGTTTTCAGCACCTTGAGGTTTTAACCTTGATGTTTTCATCGATATTTTTTTGCTAATATGGATGGACAACCGTCATTCATATTTAGTTATGTGTCATTGTTTCATGCATAATGTTCCTCGTGAACTGTGGCTATGTGGACTGAACCCCAGTAGTTCATAATTAGTCACATAAAAATTTTTTCTGATAAGTTTTGACAGATGAGTTTCATTTATTTATGTTTCATGTGTCATTGTTGCAAGGATTATGACTAAGTAATGGTTGGTACAGGACTTGGCCCTATTTAGTCGCATGTGCTTTTATCGAAACTTTTAACTTTGGGACCGACCCATAGGCGTCCCCTCGCCATGTCTTTTGTTTTGGGACCGACCCATAGGCGTTCCCTCGCACATATAAAGGTTTTTATAAACTACATTACGCATTCATGCATTGTTTTTCATGCATAAAATTTTTCTCATGATTTATTGGCATAAATTTTTTTTATGTCCCCTCATAAGTTACTATGTTTTTATGTCAAGTATGTTTTCATATTGTCATGGTTAAACTCAGTTTCATGCTGATTATGTTATACACTCCTCCATGATAAATCGTTTCGTGTTTCTTCATGATAATTCCGTCTTCATGTGGATTACGTCTTACGTCTCATTTGTTATTATGCCTTCATGCAAGATATAGTTGGATTCATTGAATTCTGCTTTCATGATAGTCATGGTTGGTTTTCATTGATCGTGCTGTCAGGCATATCATCGTTGAATTTAGTGTAACCATACTTTAACGTTTCTCGATACAACCAGAATGATGTCTATGCTAAAACTGCCAGGTTATCATGATGGTTTTTCCTAACCGTCTAACCGATACACCTTCCTTAAATCATGACAAATGATCGACCCCATACCGATCATTTCATGTGCATTTCGTGTGTACTCCATGTACAGTATTCCATGTGTATTTCACATACCTTAATCCATGTGTATTTCACTTGCAATACTTCACGAGTATTCGCTAGTTGATTCTAAATCATCTCAGGCGTATGTTCAATTGTTGATATTCTACAAGGTTGCTGATACCGCTCATAACTTGGAGATGTTACTAAAGGTTGATGTTGCTGACGTTCGGAGACGCTACGAGATGCGGATGGTGTTCACAACCTGGAGATCCTACAAGACGAAGATAAAGCCGTCAGAGCAAAGCAATTGGACGAGAAAATGCTTCACCATCAGACGATTTCCATCAATCATTGTCCCTAATTTTTAGTTACATGTCACACATCATTCGGCTGTCATTTCAGCCATATGAGTGCAAATCGGTACCAGCCGGCCACTCAGCTGAATAGTTACATGAATCACGGTCATGAGAATGACCGTCATGGAACTGACAGACAGGACGATAGTAATCACTACTATGACAGAAACTATCCTAGAAATCGCAACCAAGGCTCCGGCCGCGGACGTGATCAGACATACAAAGGATCAATAGTCTAACCGATCCGCCAAGTCTGGCATAATAACCTAATATTGTAGTTCTATTGTTTTACGTCTCGAGACACATGTCAAGACATCGGTCAAGACACATGTCTCACGTATACTTTCTGAAGAAACATGTCAAGACATCAGTCAAGACACATGTCTCACATATACTTTCTGAAGACACATGTCAAGACACCAGTCAAGACATATGTCATGCTTATAGTTCCAAGACACGAGTCAAGACACATGACTTACGTCCAACTATAGAACATTTCTAAGAAATTCAGGGTACCCTCCAAGGGTATATCCATTTTGTTGTGCCATGTATTAATCAGGCCACAAGAATTTCAATACCATTATCGGTGCATCAGTGAGAACAGCGTTGCTGATGTCACTTTTATTTCTTTCACCATATTACATATGATTCATGACCATGAAGGACGCCTTTGGTATTGCCACGTATACGAAGGTTTTCCTTCAGCTTAATGATGAGATCCAAGCTGCTAACGCATTTCCTCGGACAGACACGAGATGAATTTTATCCTAATTATGAACTATCAACAACACACCATGCTATGATTCATAATTATGTACAGTAATGTTCAGGCTCCTGAATACATTCAGCTTGATTTTCCATTGGGAAAATCTGCACAAAATATCTATGCTTATAAGCATGTGCGTTGTTAGCCATGGTCGCAAAAATATTCTAGCTGTCAGTAAGACACGACCACTTAAGTCTTTTACGCATAGCCAATTGATGTATTCCAAAATCTTCCTATACATTCTAGAAGAACCTACAAGGAGAAGGATGGTACCATGAGATTATTTGTCGACTACCGTCGATTTAAACAAATCACCATTCATGACCGTTATTCTCCTCCACGTATTGACAACATGTCCAATTGACCTTATAGTGTTAATCATTTTTCCAAGATCAGAATCATGATCATGCTGCCAATAGTGACGAGTGAAAAAGCAGGACATGTCCATGACTGCTATTCGTGCACGACTCGATCATGCTAGATTTATGATTTTGAATTAGTCTCATAAATGCTCCAACGGCATTATAAGAATGCGTTTTTGTGACAATCCGTCAATTTATGGTTGATATTTTATTTTCAAGTGTTATTTAAAAACATTACTTTAATGTTATATTATGAACTCACTTATTTTTGGGAAGAAATTTGGATTTACGTCTTGAAGTAGCATCGACTACGTTTAAACCAGAGAATTCTACGTTACGTGCTTACCTTTACATACGCCGTCTTTGGTGACAGTCCGACATTTCAGAAAATAAATTTATCCGTGAATATTATTTTGGGATTTTAAATTTGAGTTAGTTCATAAACACACTAATTTACGAGAAGAGATTAGGACTTAAGTGAATAATTTAACGTCCTTTACGACTAAACCGGAAACCTTAGGATTACGTATTTACGTTTTCGAAATCCATTTTTGATTAGACAATTTTTATTAGATTCGTTTTGTGCCGTTGAGTCATAATTTATAAAAACGTTTTTCGTGAAACGACCCGAGGGCACGCAAATCGAGGAAAATAGAATCGAGGAAAACCCGTAAATTAGTGGGATGAGACAAAACAAGTTTTGCGCCACCCCACTAATTTGGGACGACAACATTTAGCTACAGCACACCTTAGGTGTCAACATTTAACAAGTAAATGTTACACTTGTCTTACCAAGCTTAACATGTAAGCTATCAAAACTAAAAACCACTAAATCAAACCACTTCTCCATTTCCATCCATGCAAACCACCACAACTTTCTCTCTTTCCTCTATAAAATTCGTCCCATATTCACCACACCACCACCATTTGATCTTAAATTAACCATAATATCATATGTTATTCAAACTTATGTTGAAGAATCTTTGAAGATATGAAGATTGGAGGTGATCTAACCTATGAAAAGTAGTTTTCATGAGGTTAAAGAGCTGATATCATGGAGGTGTTAATCTATCCAAAGGACCCAAGAAGTTTCCTTGCTAAAGTGGAAGATTTGATAACAAGAACCAAGTCTTGTTCATCAAAAACCTCATCTTTTCATCACTAATGGTGGTATAGAGATTGTTCTTCCTATCCTTTTGTTATTTTCATTATGTAATCTTGTACTTTCTTTATTTATGTATATGTATATGATGATGAATGATGATTAAAAATATTATGTGGGGATTTGGTGTTGATAGATTTGATAAATATGGTTAAAAAGATGAAAAACCATATGTAATAATGTTAAAATCTTGCTTAAAATGATGGCTGTATAAAAACAGTAAGTAACCAAATGATAAACTGATAAAATGGCATAGTAGAATCAATTTACAGTAAGCATTAGGTGTTATACACATGTGAGAGTTGTCCATACAATGGAATCATCAAAATGAGTGAGATATGATCAAAACAAGTTTAGAGTGCAAATCTGCCTATACTGTTTTAGAGGAATTTATTAAAATATTTAGAAGTTGATTCATCAGTATCTATAAGGGAATACAATTAATCACATATCATATAGTTTATGTCATAAAAATATACATATATAAAACCCACTAGTTGATAATAATTATAAATAAAGAGATATATTTATATTGATATTAAAATGGGACATGTGATATAAATTACAATTATAGATGTTTTTCCAAGTTATAAAACTAAATACCTAAGTTTTACGTCTTTTCGGCTAAAACCGAAAAGATTAAGGTTTTTGTCAAATAAAACTTAGACTGTCGGACCCATCTAATGTAAACTTTTATGAACTCACATACTGATATATGAACTTATATAACAAGTAATAACCGATAAAACCCGAGCTTTACAACATATAAACATTAACGGGCCAAAATAGCCTTATTGGACTATTAACCCGACTAGTTTGGTAAAACACTAATAAACTTACTTATTGGGCTTAACCCACTTGGGCTTAAATTGTAAGTATAGTACTGATATTAAAAGTATAAAATGGATTAATACAAGTTAATGGACATATAATAGGCTTATTGGACCTAAAATATGTAAATAGGTAAAACTAGTAAACTAGTATAAAAGTTATCAACACATAACACTAAAATGAGTAAATGAGAATGTATAAACCCACATGATCATCATCATATGTATAAAATCATCATATGTATACATAATTGTTATTTTTATAAAGTCATTGGACAAAAGTCTAAGACGAGTATTATTTGTCTAGGTTTCCGTGATTGAAGCACGTACCGTACATCCGAATCGCCGATAAACCGCTTTCCCACATCAACGTGAGTTCATAGCCTCGCACTCTTTCAAACGTTTTTATGAAATGTTTTATAAACCCGCGAGGGAGATAACATGTTAGTTTTGATAAAATAGGACACCATTGTCTCGAATATTTGTTTATTGATTTGGACCCGGATGATTGTATGACCCGATGGATGATTATATGACCCGATAGATGAAATGAAATGGATTATTAAAGTTAGGTTATGTCACTAAAAGTCCCATTAGCATGAATTGTGAACTACCGGGATTTGGTAGAAGCTTATGCATACAATATTACTATTTGGGGAAGATCACCCCAGTTCGCGCCTTGACGGTTGATCCCCGTCGTGCCACATTGATTGGTAAGCGAATTTATGTATGAGAAGATTTACACAAGCGTGATTATTGTGACGACACGCTAATTTAGATGGGCAAATTGAGTTTCGGGCTAGCTACCCGTTGTTTGTTGTAGTAAGGTAACAATGTCATGCGGCTTATAATAATCCAAAAATAACGAAATACTGCTTTATGCAGTGAATTACGATATATTGCCTGACTAGCAATACATGGTCTTATTATTGATATTATGTTCGTGTTTTGGTTTTATATAACCATACTCATATAACGGTTTTTATTTAATCTATACAACGTTGTAAAACGTATTGTATGATGTTTTTAACGACAATGGTTCGTATAATGATTTTGAAGGCGAAAGCCTATATTATGATTTTGATAAGGATTGGTATAAAATGACTTTGGCTATTTTATGGCCTATTACAATGATTTATACAAAATGATTTTCGGTAATAATTTTATACCGATGTTATATTGATGGATTTTATTAAACTCTATGAATTCACTCGGCGTTATCGTTGACCTTTTCTTTTAACATGTTTTATCTCAGGTACTTGAAGGTAATTCTCGGGAAGATAACAAGAATTCATGGCCCGCACTTAAACAACAATTTCCATTCAAATGTTTTGTAAAAATTTTATGAAATACTATGACTTGGGACCTATATAAATTTGATATTTATGAATGGAAATGCTTTATTATTAAACGACGCGATTATTAAGCGTTGTCTATGATATGAGTAATGTGCTATCCCGTAACACCAACGAGTCTTCCGCTGTATTGAATTGTATAAATCTGGGGGTGTTACAGTTTGGTACCAGAGCTCTCGTTATAGAGAACGAAAGATTTTTAAAACCAAGGTTTTGAATAAAACATTTCAAAATCTTTTAACTATAAACATTTTTCTCAAAATGTCTAAAAATATTTTGACTATAACGGTGTCGAAGAATTCCCGAGTTACCGACAAGGCGAGACTGAGAAGTGTTATTTTAATATATATATATATATATATATATATATATATATATATATATATATATATATATATATATATATATATATATATATATATATATATATATATATATATATATATATATATATATATATATATATATATATATATATATATAACTTGGATTATATATGTATGATGTAATTTGATTACATGATTATTTGATGATTATTTTGATATTTATACGAGGTATTTATACGACGTACATTGTCACAAGGAACCTTAAATCCCCTAGTAAATTAATCTAAGCTATTCATGTAGGAAATCTAGCTATTCCAGATCTAAACCAAGTTGTGGATATTTATGATCCCAACAAAATGGTTGATATTCGTAGAAATGTTGATAGTAGTTGATTGTGATATTGAAGAAGAATTGGCGAGATTAAATATGATATGGATGTCATGACGATCTTTCCTTATAGAGTGGAGTTTGACAAAACGTTACCACCTAGAAAGATGTCATCTGATTCGTTGTCACCCAATTCTTAAATTGAAATCGAAAGGGTGAATGTTGCACTTGAGGCTGTCATTGGAACCATTACCCAAAATGCTCATGCCACTAGTACCTTTCCGAGAAGTCTTATTGAATGTATGAGTCATCTCATACTAGTGACTCATTTGATAACTATTGTTGTAAGAGCTATAGGATTGGAAATTAAGTGTTGTTCCGAGCTTTTATTGCACTATTAAGGTCTAAAGAATAAGGTTGAAAGTATTGGAGAATGAGGTAGGATATCGCATTGAGTATGATTTGGCTGAAATTTAAATAAAAGTAAAATTTAACTTGTATGGAATATGAGATTTTTAAGAGAAAGTCGTTAAGTCCTGTGATTGAATTATAAGGTTTCAACTGATTGTTGATTCGTGTTAAGTGTAGTTCCTAGGCCATTGTCCAATAATGAGGATGCCCAGTGTCAAATAAATAAATTGAAGAAATCTTCTTCTGAATTGGGACCGATGGATCTTTCGGGACATGTGGAACACCTAATGACTCTTGTAGATTAGTATTCATTGTGGTATCTTTTAAAAAAATCCCTAACTTAACTGAGACATCAGTTGGTAGGATGAGTTCTTGGAATTATATGACATAGTGACACGTAATGTGTTACGGTACAATTTTGACTTGTTTGTGATTAATAAAAAGACCACCTTTGATTGCTAAATCCTACATGTATCGATGTTATCTATCTTTTCTTGCTTCTTCCTAATGCTCGCATTAGTGATGCAACCATTGAACAAGTACTCATCTCGATTTGAGTTACGTTGTGGATTATTCTTCCTGAGTGCCATCGAGGTCATGAACCTCATGATAAAGTGGCTAAGCTCATTTCCTATTATATTGTAGTTAGTTCTTGGTGAACAACTCTTCATCACTCTTTTGCAGATCACACATTGTTTTTATAAGATAAAACAGTATCCCTTGAGAAAAATTGAATTTTCATCACTATAAGTATTATTTAAAGTGAGATTTATAAGTGATCGTTATCAAATGAAGATATTTATAAAACACCTTGGAAAGCTTAATTGTTTTCATAACAAAAAAAAATCTTTGTAAATTTATTTTTGATTCTTATTTAAGAATTAAGCATGAAAATGTTTTTATTATAAACATGATGATAAAATTTTGACGAACTGAGAATTGCATCGTTAATCTTGAAATTGCATATAGTTGCGCGCCTACATACAATTTGGAAGTGACCATGCAAGGCTGATTAGTAGTCACCATGAAATTATTAATAAACACTAAATTTTCTTTGAAGATTGTGAAAGATTAAATTTTATGAGATCTGCAAGAAGTGCAAATTAGGGACATATTGTTAGGGACACCTACATATGTGCCCGTACCATTTATTTTTCTGAGTCGAATTTACTCATCTGTGGAACCTGTCTTATTTGACAATTGATATTCCTTTATTGTCCAATTCTCTCGTAGTGGGATTCTTTGAAAAAGTATTTGATTACCGAATGTTGATACCCGACTGGATGTATTGACGTTCCTTCATTTCTTTTGATTTGATTTCATTTGAATGACCTGGGTAACGATCCGAGGAGCTTTCGAATGCGTACTCAAATTATGAAAACATGGGATATATTCATATTCGTAAATGTTTTCGTCAGTATCTGATTTGAAATTCTCTCGCGTAGATTATGCGTTAACCTTACTCTTTTAAGGTTTGTTATGTCTCTTGATATCCTTAAATTTGTGAATGATTATGAGTTATTATTAGTCTTTTGAGAAGTTCACATCTTATCGACGGTAATGAAAATGGAAAGTTGATAGTGCCCTGATAGGTGTGTAAACACCCATCTTTTCTACCACTTAATTACAATAATAACCGGACCAAAACGTGTATTTTATGTCTTTTATGTCGGAATTATGCGTGGTTTGTGTTTTTGTTGTGATTTAGGACGAAAAGGTGAAAAGTGGAGAAAACATGGACATTCACGGGCATTTACGGACTTTTATTGAAGAAAAGGATGAAAGACGAAGTCAAGAAGTCAAAAGTGCAAAAAGAACGGAAGTCCACGACCAATTCTGAAGATTTATCGAAGAAAAAGTCAAAAGACGGAAGTTTATCAAAAGCCGAAGAATTCAAGTCTATTTTATTGAAGAAATTAAAGACGAGTTCAAAGAAATCCCGAAGCCAAAATTCCCTTAAGTCCAAGTTTAAAGAAGATTAGAAGAAAAGGACTAATGACGCAATTAATGAAGATTAATAAAAGGAGGGACTTAAGCTTGTAATTAAGAAGAAATGAAAGAGGGGAGGAAGCTTCCTTAACCCTCCCCTATAAATAGATTAGGATTGTTTACATTTCACTCTTGTTGGCTAAGTGTGACAATTAGCTCTTCCACCATTTAAATACCTTGTCATTTAATTTCTTGTCAAATTTAAATACCTTGTCTTGCACCTTAAATTCATTTAATTTCATGTAAGTTTTCATTTAATTATTGTCAATCTTTACTTTATCTTGTCAATCTCTTATCTACCTTTCTTAATCTTTGATTTATGTTTTTATGTTTATGTTCATGTTCATGCTTTTATTTTGATCCAAGTGATTGTTGATTATTGTGGTTAAAGTTGTTAAATTTCTTGTTTTTAATTGTTTGTTGATGTTACTGTTGATTCGTTACTGTTTAGATTAATCTTTGTGTTGCTTTTGGTTGAATTTTGTGTTAGATCGTGTTTGTCTGTAATCCCTTGTTCTTCGGGGGAGTTTGTTGGTGTATCTGATCTTTCCAGGTGAAATCTTCTGAATCAAGACAAGGGAGTTTGTTCATTCGGAACTTCCAAAGTTCCGAATCAAAGTTTCATCCGGAAGATTTGAGACCAGCAAAAGTTCCGAGCCAAACTTGTTCATCCGGAACATTCAAAGTTCCGGACGAAGAAAAACTTCCGACTCAAGAACCATTCATTCGGAACTTCCAAAGTTCCGAACCAGAAAAGCTTCATTCGGAACTCAAAAGTTCCGGATCAAGCACTGTTCATTCGGAACTTCAAAAGTTCCGGATCAGTGGGTATTCATTCGGAAGTTTCTAAAGGTCCGAACCAAGGACTGTTCATTTGGAACATAAAAGTTCCGAATAAACTTCCGGATCAAGGGGCAAGTTCCGATTCAAGAGGTGTTCATTCGGAAGTCTGAAACTTCCGAATCAAGGGGCTTCATTCGGAATCTTCCGAATCAAGGGTGACCAAAAAGTTCCGAATCAAGGCGAAAATTAGAGTTCCGAATCAGTAAAGTTCCGAACTAAAGATTGTTTTGGATAAGTGACATATTAAGATCAATTAGTTCCGGATCAAGGATTATGGTAATATTCCAAGCGAAGAAGAATCATTTCAACCGAAGGTGACATTCCGGACGATTGATTGTTTCAAACGAAGGTTTATTCCTAATGAGCTGTATTCAGGTTCTTATTAGCTTTTGCCTTTGATTTTTATTTTCAAGCTTAATTTTTCCTCCCTTTTATTTAATTGCACTTTAAGATTATTTGCCTTAGTTTTATTTTAGACTTGCCTTAGTTTTAGTCGCACTTTAAGTTTGCCTTAGATAGATTTAAGTTTACGTCATTTGCTTTAGTGCCCTTTAATTTCAGAACGTTTTAAATACTTGCACCTTTATTTTAATTAGACTTAGATTTACTTTAACCGCCATTTTACTTTTAAGTCTTTGCACATTTAATTAAAAACAACCAAAAATATTCTTTTTCACCAAAGATCAACTGAGTCACACATAGGGCCTAGATCAATTCGTTAAGATACCGAGAACACGAACTTGAACTTTAATTTTTATACGGGCAAAAGCCGTGTATCAAATGGCGCCGCTGCCGGCTCTTTTCGTTAAGATTGACGGTTTTCTGTGAGAGACACGTTGCTTTTTGGGATTCGTTCACTTGTGAACGTTATTTTTCTTGCCTAAAAAATTCAAAAAACCAACAAATTAGAAAATTGATAAAAAACCATAAAAAATTAAAAATTTCAAAAAATCCAAAAAGATTTTATCTTTCTTGTGTATATATATATTGTCTTTGTGTTTGGTTTTGTTTTCTTTTGCATTTCAGGTGTATGCGTACTAGATCTTCTAATTATCAAGAGCCCGAGCCTCAAGAAGATTTAGATATGGCAGGTGTTAACAACAACAACATTCCACCGAACCTCAATAATAATAATAACAACAATGCTCTTCCACAGCCCGATATTCGGACCATGGAGGAACTTTGTCAACCAACCATGTTTGGACGAGGAGGACCGATTGCGCCGATGCAAATCAACGCTCCTGAGTTTTCGTTGAAGCACCACATGATTCAGCAAGTACAAACAAACCCTTTCAGAGGATTGCCTGATGATGATGCCAACAAACACCTCGACAAGTTCATTACAATCACCCAAAGCATGAAGTTGTCTGGAGCCACAATGGATGTACTCCGCCTACAACTCTTCCCACATACTTTATCGCATCATGCCGAGAAATGGTTTGATCGTCTCCCGAAGAATTCTATTCACACTTGGGATGACATGACTCAACGCTTTCTATCGCGCTACTTTCCACCATCCATGGTCACAAGCCTTCGCAATCAGATCAGCGGTTTCATGCAAGATCCCGATGAATCTCTTTTTGACGCTTGGGAGAGATATAATGTCTTGATCGATAGATGTCCAAACCACAACATGCTCCCTGTGACCTTAATCGATACTTTCTACAACGGATTGACTTTTCGAGATCGTGATACGATCAATGCAGCCGCCGGTGGCACATTCATGAAAAGAAGACCCGAGGAGTGTAGAGAGTTAATTGAGAACATGACTACTCACCACAAGAACTGGGATTCCTCTGCTTCTTCTAGGAACAACCCGAGAGTCAATGTTTCCTCTACCTCAGCAAACCCTGAGATGACCGAACTCACCCGCATGATGGCCGAAATGAGCAAAAGTATTACGCTTCTCGCTTCAAACCAACAACAACAACAAGTTAAAGCGGTTGCTAATCCTTGTGAAACATGTGGCGGTCCTCACTCATACACCGAATGTCCTTCTACACAAGGAAATCTGGAAAATGTGTATGCAGCTTACGGTAATTATTCACCGGAAAATTACCAAGCTAGACAACAAGGGGATAGAAATCTGCTGAGCTACCGATCCAACAATTACCTTTCACCCGGTTTTTCTCCTCAAAACCAAAACCCCGCCAGCAACTATAATAGAAGCAACCAAATCCCACCAAGAGCTTCTAACCCTTATCAACCACCCACCCAACAACACCCACCCATTAATCCCGATGTTGATGCCATCATGAGAACTCAAGGTGAGCAAATCAAGAATCTACAGAGCCAAATAATCAATTTGAAAGGAGATATCCTGAAGCAAGGTAATGACATCAGAACCGAGGTTCGTGATAATATTCAATCCTCCTTCATCACTCAAACGACTGAATTGAAGACTCTATTGGCTAGTTTCTTGCCCGAAGCTCAACCTTCTTCTTCTTCGGGTTCTCTACCTTCAAACACCATCCCCAATGCGCGAGCTAATGTGAGTGCTATAACTACGCGTAGTGGAACTACCATTGTCAATCCACCTAGCCCACCACCATCATCTACACCTCCTCCACCACCATGTATCCCTACTCCTCCTACACCTAGTGTTAGTACACCATTACCGTCTCCGCCTCGTCATGATGATGTATCTCGGAAGGACCCTTCAACATCACAACCTTCACCTAACCCCTATCAACCCAGAATACCATACCCTTCTCGCATAGGCAAGACCAACGAGCTAACCAAGAATGACTCTCAAATAACAAAATATATTAGTATGATTTCTCAAATGGGATTCAGCATTAGTTTTCTTGAAGCACTTGTCCACATGCCCAAATTTGTCAAAGCATTTAAGGACTTTCTTAACAAGAAGGAGAAGCTGATTGAACTCGCCAACACACGCTTAAATGAAAACTGCTCTGCAGTTATTCTTAAAGAACTTCCGGAAAAGCTAGGGGATCCCGGTCGTTTTGTGTTGCCTTGCGTGTTCAACGAAACTGAAGAATTTACTGCCCTTGCTGATCTCGGGGCTAGTATTAATCTGATGCCTTTGAGTGTTTGGAAAACACTATCATTACCCGATCTCATTCCAACAAAGATGACTCTTGAACTTGCTAATCGCACTCTCGCTTACCCCGTTGGTATAGCCGAAGACGTATTCATTCAAGTTGGCGCATTTACTTTCCCGTTCGATTTTGTCGTAGTGGATTATGAAATGGACCCTCGTATTCCTTTAATACTTGGTCGGCCATTTTTCAGATCCGGACGTGCTTTAGTAGATGTGGCCGAAGGTGAGTTAATCTTAAGAGTCGGGAATGCTTCACAAAATTTCAAAATGGGGACGCCTACAGACAAATCCTTTGGAGGCCGAGAATCAGTGAATATGATTAATGTGCTCGATGACTTTACCGTCTATGACAATCCTCTATTCGATTCTTCTATCGATAATCCACTCTTTGAATATGATGAGGATGATTCTAGATCCACTTTGGAACCTTCTCCCATTTATGATTCGCCACCGATCTTTGATGCTTATGATGATAATGATTCTAGCTCAGATTCGGATGATTTTGATTGTACTTCTGAGTATCCCGAGCTGCCCACTTTCGATGATTTCGATAAGGCTGATACTCTTTTGAGCGATTCTTCACATGATGAAGATCCTCCGCCATCACTCGATCCTACTTTGGACGATTATTCATTTGAGGAAGATTTCTCTGAATTTCTCAACACTTACTTCCCTCATGAGAATGATGCTCCTCCTTATGACTTTGAAGATTATCGTCTTGATCCTACTTTGGATTTGAAGAGCATTCTGTCAAAGGAGAAGAAACCAGTTGACACCGAAATCCGTTGCACTTATGTTTTGACACCTCTTTGTCCTCTTTCTGAGGACGAGGTTGTGCTTCTTTGCGGATCTTCTTCACACTCGGCTGAGCCTGAGTGCTATTTTCCCTTAAAGGAAAAGGTGTTCGACCCCGGTATTGAAGTCTTTAAGCCATCTCAGTATCCACCTGATGAAATAAAAGGAAAAATCTTTGGAACTATTGAAGACATGCTTGCACTTCACCCTTGCTCCCACCGTGCTCCATCTTTGCTTAAGGGAACTCTGCCACTTCTTCTCTGGCTTGCCTTGTTCGCCTTAAGCTTGTGTTATTTGCTCGATGAAAACTATGTCTTTGATCCTGGTGGATATGTTTCATGCTTCTTCCGTTGATGATCAAGGTCGAGTCTGGCTCACGACTCGGTAAACAAAAACCAAGCGCTTCTTGGGAGGCAACCCATGCATCTATCTTTTCGCTTTTTTTATCATAAGTGTAGGGGGACCCTTTGGATTACTATTTCCTCTCCTCACTTCTTAATCAGGGATTCGAGCTTCAATGATCCACTCTTGATGATTCTTGACGACTCGTGATTCCGTGTTATACTTCTTCCCGGTTCTATCCTAAACTCTTTTCGATTCACTATTTTATATATTTTCTAAATATTAAAATAGGAATCTCTTTAGTTGTCTTTTCCTTAGCAAGATTTAAACAACGTGCACAATGTCCTAAGTGTAGGGGAGTTTACTCCCACATGCTTAAACATTGAGGACAATGTTTATCTTAAGTGTAGGGGGACTTCTATCGAAGTTAAGTGGTCTTTTCCTTGTATTTGTCCTCATTTTAACCGGAAAATCAATTTTTCGACATTTTTCAAAATTTTTAATCTATTTTGGCCTATTAGTTTTTCCCTTTGTATAGTTATTTTTCTTTCCTTATTAGAATAAATGTTTAAATAAGTGGTTTTAATTTTCAAACGTTGTGAATCTTTTGACTCAATCCGAGTTTACTCTAACTAGTATCCTTAACATGTTTAAGTCAAGTTTTGCTAGGCCTTTATATAGGGAGCTATAAAACGCGAAAGTCTTAACTCTCACGGGTTAAGAACAAGAACTTTTCGCAAGTTCCTATAATTGATCCTAGAGAGTCGTTTATCAAGGGAACTTTAAAATGCGATTTCTAAAACTTGAAAAAGTCTAAGAATTTGCAAGATCCTATAGGCGACTCGAAAACCCAAAACTTTGATTTAATAGGCTAAGCATCCACGAGTCTCATTACTTGAGATTTTAAACTGTGGAGAACGAGAGATGATAGAGCCAATTATAAGTTCGGTATTCTTTCATGAATTTATGTGAGTTAATTATGAGCCTATTCTCCCATCGCTTGCTAATAAATAAATCTGCTAATAAATAAGGTTGTACGATTTGAAAAGTTACTTAGCTTCTAGCCCCAGATCGTTTAAAAGTTGCTCGGTACGGATTAGAGTTCATAGCCAAGGCATAACTTATTGAAGCGGGATGCAAAGATTGGCGAGTCCAAAAAGGCCCTAACAAGGCATGAGGGCTATATTCTAGACAAATAATACTTGTCTTAGACTCTTGTCCAATGACCTTATAAAAATAACAATTATGTATACATATGATGATTTTATATATATGATGATCAAGTGGGTTTATATATTCTCATTTACTCATTTTAGTGTTATGTATTGGTAATTTTCAAGACTAGTTACACTAGTTCAACTTGTTTACATTTTGAGGCCCAATGGGCCCTTTACAAGCCCAATATATTATATTAGCCCAATTATACTTTTATTATCAGTATTATACATTACATGTTGGGCCCAAATGGGTTAAGCCCAATAAGTAAGTTTATAAATGTTTTACTAACTAGTCGGGTTTATAGTCCAATAAGGCTATTTTGTCCCGTTAACGTCTATATGTTGTAAAGCTCGGGTTTTATCGGTTTTTACTTGTTATATAAGTTCATATATCAGTATGTGAGTTTATAAAAGTTTATATTAGACGGGTCCGACCGTCTAAGTTTTATTTGACAAAAACGTTAATCTTTCGGTTTTAGCCGAAAAGACGTAAAACTTAGTATATAGTTTTTTATAACTTGGAAAAACATTTATACTTGTAATTTATATAACATGTCCCATTTTAATATCAATATTTATATAACTCTTTTGTTATAATTATTATCCATGAGTGGGTTTTATATATGTATATATTTTATATAAATTTTGAGTGCTTATATTATATATTATTTATACAATATCAGTCCTAAAAATCTAGTTTACTAAAATGGTCATATCTAGAGTTATACATGGAGATAGAACCCCAAATGTTTATCACAGAAACTAAATGATATGTGCTTCATTTTATTCCTTTATAGCTACTGATGAATCAACTTCTAAGTATTTTATAAAATTCGTCCAAAACAGTGTAGTTAGATTTGCACTCTAAACTTGTTTTGATCATATCTCACTCATTTTTATGATTCCATTGCATGGCCAACTCTCACATGTGTAAAAGACTCATAGCTTACTGTATATTAATTTATCCAAGCCATTTTATCAATTTATCATAAGACTATTCACTGTTTTATACAGCCTCCTAATTTAGCCATGATTTAACCATTTTTACATGTGGTTTTCCATCTTTTTACCCATGTTTATCAAATCTATCGACACCAAATCCCCACATAATATTTTTAATCATCATTCATCATCATATACATATACATAAATAAAGAAATTACAAGATTACATAATCTAAATAACAAGAGGATAGGAAGAAACAATCTCTATACCACCAAAGTGATGAAATGATGAGTTTTTGGATGAACAAGACATGGTTTTGGATAACCAATCTTATGAGATATCAACACCACTTCTAGGATCACCAAGTATTTGTAGACTCCTCCAAAATCAGCCCTTGATCTCCATATAAACTCCTTTTTGGTTGTTAAAATCACGTCCAATCTTCCTAAGTTCAATGGGTTTTCATCATATGTAAATTATACATATGATTTATGGTTGAATTTTTTATCTAATGGGGTGTTTTTGGGTGATATGAGACGTTCATAGGGAGAGAGGAGAGACTTGTGTGTGAGATTTGCATGTAATAATGAGTAACTAGTTTAGCTTTAGTGGTTTTAAGTTTACAAATGGTTTTGGTCAAAAGTGTAGGACAAGTGTCCTATACTTGTGTGTTAGCTTGCCACCAAAGGGTGGTGTTAGCTCTTCTTGTCACCACTTGTTATGGGGGTGGGCAAGTGTAAACTTGTCTCATCCCCATTAATTTACGGGTATTCCTCGATTCTAGTTTCCTCGATTTGCGTGCCCTCGGGTCATTTTACGAAAAACGTTTTTATAAATTATGAATCAACGACACAATCTCTTCTCGTAAATTTGTGAGTTTATGAATCAACACAAATTAAAAATCCTAAAATAATATTCACGGATAAATTTATTTTCTTAAATGTCGGACTGTCACCAAAAATGGTGTATGTAGACGTAAGCACGTAACGTAGAATCCTCCGGTTTTGACGTAGTCGATGCTACTTCAAGACGTAAATCCAACTTTCTTCCCAAAAATAAGAGAGTTCATAATATAACATTAAAATAATGTTTTTAAATAATATTTGAGAATAAAATATAAACCATAAATTGACGGATTGTCACACAAACAATAGGGTGATAGAAGAAAATTGATCTCTAAACCAATCAATATGATGAAAAGATGAGGTTTATGATGAACAAGACTTGGTTCTTGTCACCAAATCTTTAACTTGGCAAATGAACTTTTTTGAGATCTTCATATGTATGAACACCTTCTTGAAAATCAGCCCTTGGAACTCCATGAAAACTTCTTTTCACATGTTATAATCACTTCCAACCTTCATCTTTTTATGTAGGCTTCAACATATGTTGATGATTAATAAAGTTATGGTTAAATTTGATGATGAAGATGGTGATTTGGGGTGGTGTTGGACGAAAATTGAGAGAGAGAGGAGGAGAGATTGATAAAGTTTATATGCAAAATGTGTAGGTGTGTGTGAGAAGCTATAGTTAGTTGTTTAAAGGCTTTAGTGGTTTTTGGTCAAGGATGGTGCATGTATGAGACATGTGTCTCATACTTGCTATAACTTTGACAACAAAGGTGGTGGTGGGACAAGTGTCCCACTTGTCTCATCCCCACTAATTTACGGGTACTCCTCGATTCTAGTTTCCTCGATTTACGTGTCCTCGGGTCGATTTTCGAAAAATGTTTTTATAAATTATGATTCTAATAAAAATTGTCTCATCAAAAATAGAGCCCAAAAACGTAAATACGTAAACCTAGGGTTTCCGGTTTAAACATAAAAGATGCTAAATTATGCACTTAAGTCCTAATTTCTTCTCGTAAATTTGTGAGTTTATGAACTAACACAAACTAAAATTTCAAAATAATAAACGAGAATAAATTTATTATTCGAAATGTCGGACTAACGTAGTATCTAAACATAAACACATAACGTAGAGCTCTCCGATTTAGACGTAGTCGATGCTACTTTAAGACGTAAACCCCAATTTCTTCCCAAAGGTGAGTGACTTCATAAATAAACAATAAAATAATGATTTTAAATAATACTTGAGAATAAAATGACGACCTAAATTGACGGATTGTCACATTCAGAATGTTTCTAAGTGTTATCAGGAATAAAAGGGTTTCTAAACCCGGATAAAGAAAATAAGCAAAATGAAAATAAGCTAAAAGCTAATAAGCACTTAACCAAAAGTTTAGCAAAAATGATTTTAAGAAAAAGCTAATAAGCCACAATTTAAAAACATTAAAAACACTAAATAATCTAAATATTAAAAATGCAACTTTTTATAAAAATAAACTATTAAATAAACTTAATTAAAAATAAGAAAATAAAACAATAAGCACTAAACACAATAAACTAAAAAGATCAAACACATCAAAACCATAAGAACAATCAAACAAACACATCAATAAAACAATAAGCATAAAAATTAAACAAACTACATGATTATCTAAATCAAATAAGATTTAAAACAAGAAAGGTAGAATGAGAATGATTATAAAAAGCTTAGTATTAAAATGAAGATTCAAGATTCAAGATTACAAGATGAAAGATGAAAGATGAAAGCTTAAGAACATGAAATAAATCTAGAGAGAGAAAGTAATTAATCTACTCCTACTCCTACTCTAATTTGACTAATAATAATGAAAAACTATCTAACTAACACCTCCTAATGAAATATTAGGAGGGTATTTATAGGAGGAGGGGAGGAGGTTGTTGCTTCTCTCTTTCTTCTTTGTCTTTTCGTATTTCAATTTCTTCGTCTTTCTCGACGTTGTCTCGGGATTTGTCGATATAAAATGAACTAGTCTTCTAATTTTCTTCTTTTATTAGATTTGGTCCTTCGACTTCGTTAAACTTCTGCCTTTAGTTTTTTTCTTCAATAAATCTTCAGAATAAGCCTTTGACTTCCGTTCTTTTTGCACTTTCGATCTTTTGACTTTGTCTTTTGTCTTTTTCTTCGATAAAAGCCCGTGAAAGTCCGTGTTTTCTTCTCTTTTCATCTTTTGGTCCTAAAACACAATAAAAACACGAACCACGCATAATTCCGACTTTTACGACATAAAATGCACGTTTTGGTCTCGTTTTAATTATAATTAAGTGGTAAAAGGATAAGTGTTTTCACACTTATTAAATCCCATACACTTGACCATTACAATGCCCTCATGCAATGAATTAATTACAAAGTAAGATTTACATTTTCCATCATAATTAACTCACCTTGTCCTTTATTAATTACTAGACACTAAGGAAACTAATAAGATAACAAAATGTTTGAAGGAAGAAAACAAGTAAAGATATCTAAGACTTACATTAGGGCTTTGGTGTCATGAATTCTTATCACCCTCAAGTTTCACGTTCCTCACACCAAGCTTAAAAATGAGATCATTGTTATTATATGTTAGTAAAGCTAACACTCACTCCTGTGGCTCAATTATTCATTTAGACTCCCTTATTCCCAGGTGTCACTCTTATATTTTATTGTTGTCTTGAATGATCACAAGGATGCATTGTTGACTTATTTCGATAATTTATTAAGGCTGAAAATAAAGTAGGACGATTTAATTCATAGTTAGCTAAAGGACAAAATCTCTTAAAACTACTTCTCGAAACCTCATAAAGTTCATATCTTGGCATAACTCGTTTCACGATTTGAGACCTTTCTCGGATCGATATTTGGCATTGAATTCATACTTCAAATCTTGAGAGACGTTTTTCGAAATAATGGTCTTCACTTCATAATAGGAATTTCTTCACTTGATGTTTTTTGAGAGATTCTTCATACTTGGACCACGACTTCTTCATTTTTCTCCAATCTTTATTTGGGATTTTGATATACAACGATCCGTCTCCTTTTAGGACTTGGATCTGTTTATCCTCATACCTTGATAGGGTCTTTTCGGATAGACTTCTCCATGATCTTTAGGGGAGTATTTGCTTTTCGTCGTGTGTCTCGATCCTTCATATTTATTTTTGATAAATGATTCTTCACATCACTTTGGATCTTTAGCAACAAAATGTAGCCCTCGTTCCTTGTTAGGGCCTTTTCGGACTCGCTAATCTTCGCATCCCGCTTTAATAAGTTATGCCTTTGCTATGAACTCTAATTAATACCGAGCAACTTTTAAAAGATCTTGTGCCAGAAGCTAAGTAACTTTTCAAATCGTACGACCTTATTTATTGCAATTATATTTATTAACAAGCGATGGGAGAAAAAGCTCATAATTAACTCACATAAATTCATGAAAGAATACCAAACTTATAATTGACTCTATCATCTCTCGTTCTCCATAATTAAAAATCTCAAGGATTGAGACTCGTGGATGCTTAGCCTATTAAATCAATTTTTTGGATTTTCAAGTCATCTATAGGATTTAGCATATTCTTAGACTTTTTCAAGTTTATAATTTGCATTTTAAAGTTCCCTTGATAAATGAATTTCTAGGATCAATAATAGGAACTTGCGAAAAGTTCTTGTTCTTAAACCATATGAGTTGAGACTTTCGCGCTTTAAAGTTCCCTATATAAAAGTCTAGCAAAACTTGATTTAAACACGTTAAGGATACTAGCTAGAGTAAACTCAAATAAGTAAACTCGGGTTGACTCAAAAGATTCATGATGGGCCTAATATATCAAAGACATCTAAACTTATTAAACCATTTTATTAAAATTTATTCTACAATGAAAGAAAATAATGATAACAAAGGAAAATACAACTAGGCCAAAAATAGATCAAAAATTTGAAAAATGTCGAAAGATCAATTTTACGGTTAAAATGAGGACAAATTTATGGAAAATCCCACTTAAATTCGATAGAAGTCCCCTACACTTAAAGATAAACATTGTCCTCAATGTTTAAGCATGTGGAAGTAAACTCCGCTACACATAGGACATTGTACACGTTGTTTAAATCTTGCTAAGGAAGAAACAACTAAAGTGATTCCTATTGTAATATTGAAAAATATAAAATAGTGAATCAAAAGAGTTTAGGATAGAACCGAGAAGACGGGTACACGGGATCACGGGTCGTCTAAAGTCATCAAAAGTGAATCTTTGAAAGCGCCAATCCCTGCACATCATAAGAAAGAAAACAACAAACAAAAACGGGGCTCCCCCTACACTTATTATAAAAACGGATCAAAGGATAGATAATCGGGTTGCCTCCTGAGAAGCACTTGTTTTTGTCAATCGAGTCACGAGCCTGACTCAACCCCAAATTAAATGGTCCATGGGGAAGTCTCTAATGTAATATCGGGATCAAAAATCTTGTCCTCGGTCCCGGAGGAACATAATAAATGAGAGGCCAGGGGATAAGTCCTGAAAGGTAAAAAGGTCCTCTCAACATACGAGAAGTATGTGAAATCGTGATCCACGGGAGGTGGGGTGGGTATAGGAAGCAAATTGTTATCCCCCCAAAATAGTTGATGATCACTAAGCGGCAAAGCCGTAAAGGTGTCAATCATAGAATGGTCAATATCACCTCCCGGGTCAAAGCACTCATCCTCATTTCCTGGTGCGAAATAGGGAGAGTAAAACTAATACATCACCCGATTGGGCGTGCACGCGGTAGGATGAGGTGGCAACATAGTATGAGAAGTATAAGAACAATTACCTTCCACCCGTGTCACCTTACCAGTAGAGTCAAATCTCTCCACCTCCGCGATAGGAAGTGGCATGGTTAACAAAATATGCTCATCAATAGCAAGAGAATTACGACTATCAATGTCCTCAATTCCATCTTCAAATAGAGGATTCACCTCACTACAGATGTAGGCGTCATCAAAATAAAATAAAGGGTTCGAATAAATCTTGAAAGTTTCCTTCGGAACGTCTCCATCAGATAGTGACTCGTCATCACTAGAAGTACAATCATCATCTTGATCAAAAAGAGGATTAGAGAAAGCCAAAGTATCATCTCCCAAAGTGTCGGTGGAAGGAACATCATCACAAGAAAGCACATCACTCTCATCGTCCCTGTCGGATGTCACCTCAGATTCACTTGGGATCGGGATAAGGTTATCGGCACTAGACTTTATGACTTCTTCTGATTCCTTTGTAGGAGTTGTGATGATATCCTCAGCTCCTATGATGGGTAAATTATCGGGCTCCATAGCCGGCAAGACAAGAGAAGGAAGTATGATTGCACTAGACGAAGGATGTTGAGCAATAAGATCTCGGAAAGAAATAGTACTCTCCTCGTCATCATCATAATAGAAGGGACACACAAGAGGCGGAGTATAAACACTAAGATTAGATACTTGCTCTTGTCGTTTTCGTTGTCGCTACTCTAATGTTTCGGTCAGTCGAATTAAGCCGTCAGAAGTTTCAAAAGAAGGGCTTGTCTTTCTTCTTTCGGATTCAAAGAAGGTTGATGATCGAGGGTGTATTGTAAGGGCTCAAAATTATGAAAACCGGAATTATAGCACGGATTTGGTTCATAATAATTCATCGGTTGACAATAAGAAGTATCGTGAGGGCCCCCACAACTATTGCAACACGGGTATTGAGAAAAACCTGGTGCGTCTTGTGGATAGCGATTACCATTGTCATAATTGTAACCTGGTTCTTGCTCGTCATGAGACGGGTATCGAATCGGACACGAAACATGCCAATGAGAATCGCTTCCATAATATATGCAAGAGGGGGGAGTAAGTTCATTAGAATCAAAGGATGAGTTAATCAAATTGCACGAGGTACAAAATCCAAATTGTGTATTGTCGATATCATTTCCGCACCACTCACATGTACACCATTGACATGTTTGAAAACCATACAATGGTCTTCCACACCCTACACAGTCAACATACGAATCCGTTAAGAATTAAACACAATAGAGAAGTAAGAGGAATATATTTGGTGCAAAACTTTCAAAAAAGAAATGCTTTTTATGATTTTTTAAATGTTTTTGGATTTTTGAAATTTTTGATTTTTTATGGATTTTTGGAAATTTTTGAGCAAGAAAAATAACGTTCCAAAGTGAACGGATCCCAAAATCCAACACGTCTCTCACAAAAAACCGTTTATCTTCACGAAAAGAGCCGGCAGCGGTGCCATTTTAATACATAGATTTTACTAGGTTAAAAGTTTGTTTTGTCTCGACTCGATTCAAATTGATCTCCGGTTAAAAGTGTGACTCAATCGTTCTTGGTGAATAAAAAGAAAGGTCGTTGATTATCTATATTAAACTAAAAATGAAAAATTTAAATCTATAAATTAATAACAAATGAAAATTAATAAAGAAAATAAAGAAAAATAAAATTAATAAAGAAGAAAAATAAAATAAAAATAAATTTTTAAATAAAATAAAAGTGAAATTAAAAATAAACTTTCGAATTAAAAATAAAACTTACTTAATGAAAAAGAAGGAAATTGGACTGTATGGCTACTTTAAAAATAAACGAGACAAGTATTAAAACGGGTACTTAATAAAAATTAAAACTAAAACTTTTAGATAAAATAATAATACTAAATCTTGCGGAAAAATATAACTAAAAATAACTGACTTTCAGAATAAAAATTAACACGACTTTCAGATAAAACTAAAAGACTTACGGAACAAATGTTGTACATGAAGAAGCATGTTTCCCATGGGGGAACATTAATTTTGGAGGGAAATGAATATGGTTAGTCGGATTGTATTCTTATTTTGTGTTATCCGGATTCCCTTTTCTTTTTTTTATCCGGAATCCCATTTTTTTGTTATCTGGAATCCCATTTTTTTGTTATATCCAGAATATCTTTTTTGCTATTGTTATCCATAATACCTTATCTCCTTATCCGGAATACTTTAAGGAGCTTATCCGGAATAACTTTTCGCATGCTTATCCGGAATCAAGGAAACCCTAATCCGGAATAAATAACAAACATTATCTGTAATCCTTTGAAATCCCTAATCCTGAATAATGCAAATTCGACCTTATTCGGAATGTTTCTAAGTGCTATCCGGAATAAAAGGGTTTCTAAACCCGGATACGGAAAATAAGCAAAATGAAAATAAGCAAAAATCTAATAAGCACTTAACCAAAAGTTTAACCAAAATGATTTTAAGAAAAAGCTAATAAGCCACAATTTAAAAAATTTAAAAACACTAAATAATCTAAATATTAAAAATGAAACTTTTTATAAAAATAAACTATTAAAGACACTTAATTAAAAATAAGAAAATAACATAATAAGCTAAAAAGATAAAACGCATCAAAAACATAAGAACAATCAAACAAACACATCAATAAAACAATAAGCATCAAAATTAAACAAACTACATGATTATCTAAATCAAATAAGATTTAAAAACAAGAAAGATAGAATGAGAATGATTATAAAAAGCAAATTAAAATGAAGATTAAAGATTCAAGATTACATGATTAAAAATGAAAGATGAAAGCTTAAGAACATGAAATAAATCTAGAGAGAGAAAGTAATTAATCTACTCCTAGTCCTACTCTAATTTGACTAATAATAATGGAAACTATCTAACTAACACCTCCTAATGAAAGATTAGGAGGGTATTTATAGGTGGGGGAGGAGGTTGTTGCTTCTCTCTTTCTTCTTTGTCTTTACGTCTTTCAATTTCTTCGTCTTTCTCGACGTTGTCTTGGGATTTGTCGATATAAAATGAACTCGTCTTCTAATTTTCTTCTTTTATTAGATTTGGTCCTTCAACTTCGTTCAACCTCCGCCTTTAGTTTTTTTCTTCGATAAATCTTTAGAATAAGCCTTTGACTTCCGTTCTTTTTGCACTTTTGATCTTTTGACTTCGTCTTTTGTCTTTTTCTTCGATAAAAGCCCGTGAAAACCCGTGTTTTCTTCCCTTTTCATATTTTCGTCCTAAAACACAACAAGAACACAAACCACGCATAATTCCAACTTTTACGACATTATATACACGTTTTGACTTGGTTTTTATTATAATTAAGTGGCAAAAGGATAAGTGTTTTCACACTTATTAAAAACCTATCGAAAAACCTATTTTCATCATTTGCTTTATCTTGCAAGGCACTCATGTTACGAGACGACGATGATGAAACCATAGTGGCAACACTCGGTGTGTTACGAGGGTTATAAACCTTAGACCTATTCTCAATTATTTTCAAAGCCTCATCGGTCGTTTTGCACAAAAAATTACCACCCGTTGCGGAATTCAAATAATCTCGTTCATGATCATTAAGCCCATTGTAAAAAGTATCAATTTGATGCAATTCGGAAAAATCATGGTGTGGACATTCATGTAACATTTCTTTAAATCTTTCCCAACCCATAGAAACACTCTCGTTAGACCTTTGAGTAAATCTTGAAATCTCGTTTTTCAAATGTGTTTTTTTAGATGGTGGAAAAAATTGATTCACAAACTTAGAAACGAGATCTCCCCACGTCAAAATCGAATTTGGGGGTTCTTTCTCGAGCCATATCTTGGCGGGTCCATCTAACGAGTATGGAAACAACATCATATGAATGGCGTCATGCGGCACATCCTTAAACTTGCTTGTAACACCCCATTTTGATAATGGAATGTCACGTGTAATTATGGCGTATCATCAAAGCATACAAGGATAAATGTCTAAAACATTACATGACCATAGGGATAACCGGAATCGAACATCGGTCCCCAAACATAAGCCCAAAACATAATAAAGCAAAAGAAATGAATGAAAGACTAAACAAGCATAAGTATATGAAGGCAAAAAGGAAAAGAAGTCTCTAGCAGCTTCCATCCTATGCACGTCCTCCAAATACTCGAGTCTTTCCTAGGGTACCTGCCGTTTTGGGACATGGAAAGGAAAGTAACGGCTGAGCAAAACGCTCAGTGCACGGATATAGACATATTATGAATGACTAAGCATAATAAAGACTTAATAGCAGCGGAAATATATAAGTCCTGGAAAACCTGGAACATGTTCATAAAACTGGTTTTATAGTTTGAAAAGCCTTATGTTTATCTTATGAAAACTGTTTAACATATTTTACCATTAGCCAATATAGGTCATGAAAATCCATCGTGCATGAATACTTAGAGGGGTGACCTCATCATGCAAATTAGAGGGGCTGCCTCTAATTTAATATACTGGTTTTGGGTAGGAGGGATCAGCTCCTTGTGAAGGATGTAAGGCACACACCACATTCACCATGAAATTCTGACTGAAACATGTAACTAGGATTCACCCATACGCCCCACATGATAAATATAATAATAATATGGCCAAAAGCTGAAGGGACGCCACGAGCAATCACTCTGCCGTAGTGAAGTCATAACACCAGTGCCTCTAGTGTTATGGTTATGGTACCTCCATAACTAGGTGAATCTGGTCATGCATGTATATGGCTTTAGGTATTCTAATTAAACATAAGTAATTCAAAAACATATAAAACATATACTGGGGAAAACAGTTGGCTGCATACGGGAAATCCTAATAAGGAAGAATGTCCATACTGAAAGGACGGGAATCCGTACCTTATGTCCAGTGAACAAAGAAGATGAACTCAGAGGAATCCTACTTCCGTATCACTAATGCTACATGAATACATACGTGAATAAGTATCTGACTACTAAATACGTAACTGGTTTTATATCATGTCTTAGCTTATTTTATATGTTCATATCATGTTTCACTGTTTAAAGCCTTAAACCGTTTTTATCTTATATTCTATCTATTCTGATTAAGTATTTCTGGTATTTCATGTATTATTATACTTACTGTGAAATAATAAGTAACTTTCCAAAAATAGTAGGTTTCCTAAAATAGAAAGTTTCCAAAAATAGAAAGTTTCCAAAAATAGAAAGTTACCAAAAATAGAAAGTTTCCAAAAATAGAAAGTTTCCAAAAATATAAAGTTTTCAAAAATAGAAAGTTTCCAAAAATAGAATTACTGCTTAAAATAGATAAGTTTCTAAAAATAGAAAGTTTCCATAAATAGATTAGCTGCCTTATTTAAATAAGTTTCCATAAATAGATTAGATGCCTGAAATAAATAAGTTTCTAAAAATAGAAAGTTTCCATAATTAGATTAGCTGCCTTATTTAAATAAGTTTCTAAAAATAGAAAGTTTCCATAATTAGATATAAGCTGGTTAAATAAGCAAAGTATATAAGCATAAGTGTTTTCATTATTATTTCTAAGTCATATGATATAATATATAGTTTATTAATTATTTCTTGTAATTAAAATAAACTATAGGTTAAAATATTTAATTAAAGTATATCATGTTTTTAAATAAATAAAGTTAAATACTTAGGTTAAAACATGTATTATTATTTATTAATAATATAACATAAGTCATGTTAATTAATTAATTATAACCATGGTTTGTAAATAATTAATTAATTATAAGTCTAAAAATATAAAATACTTAGGTTAATAATTTCATGATTTTAATAATTAAAATAACCTAAGTCATGTTATTAAGTTAATTATGTCATATTTATTATTTAATTTTAACATAAGATTATAAAAAAATAATAATCTTAACATACACCGTGAACCGGATCTTGACTACGAACCATGTACCGGACATGAAATCGACACCCTACCCCGAACCACATCGGGGTTACCCTTCTCTTGTTGCTGCCGTGGGACCCACACCAACCAACCGGGACCATATGGTCTCGGTGGTGGTCGAATAGCCAAACCGAGACCCCCTCGGGTTCGGTTTAGGCGCCGGCCAAGAACAAACACCCTTTTTGATTTATTCCAAAACCAATTTCATGTTAGATCTATGTTTTAATTAGGTTTTAAAAAAAACACATCATGTTCATAATTATTTAAAAGATCAAATCAAAAGAAAAGGGTTAAAAGAATTACCGAATGCGTGAATCTAAACAACGATGAACAAACACGAACACTTGCACCAAAACCAAGATCAAAGATCAAATAAACACCCCTTTGGTGTGTTTATGGGTGGCGGCCAAAAAGAAACGAAAAGGAGGAGGAAGAACTTTTTTAGGTTTTGTAAAAATCTTCTGTAAAAGTGAAAATGAGTAGTGATCTTTTCCTTTTACCCTTCTTAGTAAATTTTGAGATGGGCTTGGCCCATCTCTCCCTTGTTGCCGCGGGTAGGGGCCCCACATGGGGAACCCGTACCGTTTTCCGTGTCTCGTTGTTTAATTACTCGTTCGTGATTAATTGTGTTCGCGTTTAATGTGTCCTCGTTAAGTAATTATCGTGACCTAATATATTTATTTACGCTCGTAATAAATATATATAGGTAATTAATAATAGTTCGTGATTTAATTACGTTCATGATTTCATGATCGCATGTTCGTGATTAATTATTGTCAAATAATTATTGCGTGCTCGTGCGTAGTAAATACTTATCGTGTTCTAACACGTACGTAATACGTAAAATCCTAACAGGTAATCGTAATCATGCTATAATAGGAAAGTTTTAATCTAGTACGTACGATCTTAAGGGTACTATTAATGGTAAAAGCATGTGGGTTTTACAACTCTTCCCTCCTAAAAAGAATAATTTGTCCCCGAATTATAGATAATGTAGCTGAAAGAGAAACATACCCGAATCAAACCTAGAGGGTATGTAAGATTAATGAACGTACAGGTGACATGGTAGAAGGAACGTGGAACGTGACATGTCTTGAAAGGACATGGAACGTGACGTGATTGAAAGGACATATCTAATTGATGAGAGAAAACGGATAAAAGTTTGGATGAACTTGTCCGTTTCCAAGTGGCCTCCCTCTTGGAACGGTTCCTTCAGAAGATCTTGACACTAATGATAAATCTTGGTCCTCCTGACCTTGACTTGGAATACGAAGAAATTCTTGGTTATCAACGGAAGGTAGATCCCCTAAATTCGATCGAGGAAAATAAGAGTTAACGTGCTAGGGTAACTGAAACGTTACGATGCAAGACAATCTGACTTAATTGATAACTAGAAACGATGCGCGAGACATAAAGAAACGTAGTACGTGAAAATTTTTTAACGTAATACGTGAAAAATTTTGAACGTGATACGTGGAAATATGATGAGTGTAATATGAGTAAACATATCGTGATCCATGATACGTGTAACATATCTTGATCATGATATGAGGAACGTGGAATGTACATGACATGTGAAACATATCGTGAATATAGAATATAATGGCGGTAACACCAAACGCTACCAGGTGAGACATAGAATATTACAAGAATCGTCTATCTGAGGATAGGGAGTTATACTAAACTTCGGTCTGGTCTCTCAAGTTCTTGCAAAACTTCCCAGAATGAGAAAAACAACATAAAATCGTAAGCTGAGATGCCATCATGAACGTTAATAGTGTCATGAACGCGAGGGAGAAAGCAAGTCGTGAAATTAGGACAAAGACGTGAAGTAAATAAGGGGCACAATTACGAATATGTGTCTGACCCGATAACTGAGAAATTGCCAAGTGATCGGATGAGCCTTGGCTGGAACATGTCCGATCAATCTGTTGGTTTTCAAATCCTTACGGATGTAAGGATTTTGCAGACTTGATCAAACTGTTTGTAATAAACCAGATAGCATGATGCTTCTTCTGAGTTTGCGTTAAACTGGTAACCAAAATCCGTGGAGATCTTGTCCCATTTCAATTCACAATTTCAGATGATGAAAACATCCCAGTTTGTTGGTGTCCTATCTTAACCTGTTGGTATGTCAGGTACTTAGATATGAACGTAACTGTATCTTGCTTCGTAAAACTTGATACATAAGAGTTTGCGAAACTCTGAGTCTCTGAATCTAGACTTCTCCTAGCGTAAGGATTTTCTAGAACACCTAATGTAGTATAGGGTTCTCTCATTTACGCATAAGCTGAGTCATGGTAAGATTAACCGTAGGAAGCCAAGTGATTCAGCGTGTCACTGTAATCAACCAGAATTGATATTGGAAAATTTTCCAGGGTAAAATTTCTCTTGTCATAGAATCTGCAACATAGTGCAGATATGGTCTTCCTGTTCTTCTCTAGGCTTAGAGGATATTAGGTTATCCTCAATGAAAAAACTGATGAATTTGCTATGAATTCATTGAAACTGTAACACCCCCAGATTTATACAATTCAATACAGCGGAAGACTCGTTGGTGTTACGGGATAGCACATTACTCACATCATAGACAACGCTTAAAAATCGCGTTGATTAATAATAAAGCATTTCCATTCATAAATATCAAATTTACATAGGTCCCAAGTCATAGTATTTCATACAATTTTTACAAAACATTTGAATGGAAATTGTTGTTTAAGTGCGGGCCATAAATTCTTGTTGTCTTCCCGAGAATTACCTTCAAGTACCTGAGATAAAACATGTTAAAAGAAAAGGTTAGCGATAACGCCGAGTGAATTCATAGAGTTTAATAAAACCCATCAATATAACATCGGTATAAAATTATTACCGAAAATCATTTTGTACAAATCATTGTAATAGGCCATAAAATAGCCAAAGTCATTTTATACCAATCCTTATCAAAATCATAATTTAGGCTTTCGCCTTCAAAATCATTATACGAACCATTGTCGTTAAAAACATCATACAATACGTTTTACAACGTTGTATAGATTAAATAAAAACCGTTATATGAATATGGTTATATAAAACCAAAACACGAACATAATATCAATAATAAGACCCTGTATTGCTAGTCAGGCAATAGATCGTAATTCAATGCATAAAGCAGTATTTCGTTATTTTTGGATTATTATAAGCCGCATGACATTGTTACCTTACTACAACAAACAACGGGTAGCTAGCCCGAAACTCAATTTGCCCATCTAAATTAGCGTGTCATCACAATAATCACGCTTGTGTAAATCTTCTCATACATAAATTCGCTTACCAATCAATGTGGCACTACGGGGATCAACCGTCAAGGTGCGAACTGGGGTGATCTTCCCCAAATAGTACTATTATATGCATAAGCGTCTACCAAATCTCGGTAGTTCATAATTCATGCTAATGGGACTTTTAGTGACATAACCTAACTTTAATAATCCATTTCATTTCATCTATCGGGTCATATAATCATTCGGGACAAATGGTGTCCTATTTTATCAAAACTAACATGTTATCTCCCTCGCGGGTTTATAAAACATTTCATAAAAACATTTGAAAGAGTGAGAGGCTATGAACTCACGTTGATGTGGGAAAGCGGTTTATCGGCGATTCGGATGTACGGTACGTGCTTCAATCACGGAAACCTAGATAAATAATACTCGTCTTAGACTTTTGTCCAATGACTTTATAAAAACAACAATTATGTATACATATGATGATTTTATACATATGATGATGATCATGTGGGTTGATACATTCTCATTTACTCATTTTAGTGTTATGTGTTGATAACTTTTATACTAGTTTACTAGTTTTACCTATTTACATATTTTAGGTCCAATAAGCCTATTATAAGTCCATTAACTTGTATTAATCCATTTTATACTTTTAATATCAGTACTATACTTACACTTTAAGCCCAAGTGGGTTAAGCCCAATAAGTAAGTTTATTAGTGTTTTACCAAACTAGTCGGGTTAATAGTCCAATAAGGCTATTTTGGCCCGTTAATGTTTATATGTTGTAAAGCTCGGGTTTTATCGGTTATTACTTGTTATATATGTTCATATATCAGTATGTGAGTTCATAAAAGTTTACGTTAGATTGGTCCGACCGTCTAAGTTTTATTTGAAAAAAACGTTAATCTTTTCGGTTTTAGCCGAAAAGACGTAAAACTTAGGTATTTAGTTTTATAACTTGGAAAAACATCTATACTTGTAATTTGTATCACATGTCCCATTTTAATATCAATATACATATATCTCTTTATTTATAATTAGTATCAACTAGTGGGTTTTATATATGTATATTTTATATAAATTTTTGAGTGCTCATATTATATACTATTTGGTTTATCAAATCTGTCCTAAATTTTCAATCCACTAAAATGTCCATATCTAGAGTTCTATAACAAGATAGGATCTCAAATTTTTATGACATAAACTAAATGATATGTGCTTAATTTTACTCCTTTATAGCTACTGATGAATCAACTTCTAAATATTTTAATAAATTCGTCCAAAACAGTATAGGCAGATTTGCACTCTAAACTTGTTTTGATCATATCTCACTCATTTTGATGATTCCATTGTATGGCCAACTCTCACATGTGTATAACACCTAATGCTTACTGTAAATTGATTCCACTGTGCCATTTTATCAGATTATCATTTGGTTACTTACTGTTTTTATACAGCCATCATTTTAAGCAAGATTTTAACATTATTACATATGGTTTTTCATCTTTTTAACCATATTTATCAAATCTATCAACACCAAATCCCCACATAATATTTTTAATCATCATTCATCATCATATACATATACATAAATAAAGAAAATACAAGATTACATAATCAAAATAACAAAAGGATAGGAAGAACAATCTCTATACCACCATTAGTGATGAAAAGATGAGGTTTTTGATGAACAAGACTTGGTTCTTGTTATCAAATCTTCCACTTTAGCAAGGAAGCTTCTTGGGTCCTTTGGATAGATTAACACCTCCATGAATTCAGCTCTTTAACCTCATGAAAACTCCTTTTCATAGGTTAAGATCACCTCCAATCTTCATATCTTCAAAGGTTCTTCAACATATGTGTGAATAACACATGATATTGTGGTTAATTTAAGATCAAATGGTGGTGTTGTGGTGAATATGGGACGAATTTTAGAGAGGAAAGAGAGAAAGTTATGGTGGTTTGCATGGATGGAAATGGAGAAGTGGTTTGATTTAGTGGTTTTTAGTTTTGATAGCTTACATGTTAAGCTTGGTAAGACAAGTGTAACATTTACTTGTTAAATGTTGACACCTAAGGTGTGTTGTAGCTAAATGTTGTCGTCCCATATTAGTGGGGTGGGGAAAAACTTGTTTTGTCTCATCCCACTAATTTACGGGTATTCCTCGATTCTAGTTTCCTCGATTTGCGTGCCCTCGGGTCATTTTACGAAAAACGTTTTTATAAAGTATGAATCAACGGCACAAAACGAATCTAATAAAAATTGTCTCATCAAAAATGGAGTTCGAAAACGTAAATACGTAATCCTAAGGTTTCCTGTTTAGTCGTAAAGGATGTTAAATTATTCACGTAAGTCCTAATCTCTTCTCGTAAGTTAGTGTGTTTATGAACTAACTCAAATTTAAAATCCCAAAATAATATTCACGGATAAATTTATTTTCTGAATTGTCGGACTGTCACCAAAGAAGGCGTATGTAAACATAAGAACGTAACGTAGAATTCTCCGGTTTAAACGTAGTCGATGCTACTTCAAGACGTAAATCCAAATTTCTTCACAAAAATAAGTGAGTTCATAATATAACATTAAAGTAATGTTTTTAAATAACACTTGAAAATAAAATATCAACCATAAATTGATGGATTGTCACAGAATTTACCCCTAAACAAGATCTTTGTCCTCAAAAATCAATTTATCTTACTACTCGCTTCTTATAGAGTTAAAGCCATGTGGGTATTTCCTCCACATTCGGTCTTTTCTCACAAGTGTAATTCATTACAATACGCGAGTTTCATCAAACATAACTACGGGAATAAGATCAGGCTTAATGTTGACTTACTTTCTCTATCCATGATGTTCACGGGTTTTTGATGAATGCAACTTTTCGTCGATCTAAATTTCATTAAGGAATAGTTAGATTTTCACTTGATAGACATTTTATCAAGTTAGATATACGAATCATAATTCACCCAGCCCTTGAAGTCCTAGGGTAGATCCAGCTTATATGCCTTTCAAACCAACTTTTTATATGATCTCAATGGTCCCATACTACGGGGACTTATTTCCCATGATCTTTTAGATAATCTATTCGTTTTTCCAAAGTTAAAATTTTTGGCTTAACTTCGCTACCCATCCGGCACTTCAAGATTTACATTTCATATTCACATAACCTCCTGCCCACTATCGGCAGTCCATAATCAGATCCTAATTTCAACAATCATCTCAAGTTTCATGGATCAGGTATTTTGTAAGGGTAGGTTCGCCATCATAGGAAACCTTAAACTTAAAAGACATGTCCAACTCACAATGGGTGTATGTCGGGTGTCTTCATCCCAACTCCTGCTTACAGATGTTCTTATATATCGATCCTAACAAGATTCGATCTCGATCCTAATACGATAATTATCAATGATAATCTTTCCAAAGGAAAGCGATTATACGGTTTATCACCAAAGGTCAATAATTCAAACATAAAACAAGACTTCTAGTATTTTGTATTGTTACTTTACCTCGTCCCTTCGATTTGGGGTGGTAAACAGTACTCTCATCAAGGTTCGTTCCCACTGACTTCTGAGCAAATCTCTAGAAATTCGATGCGAAGCGAGGATCTTGATAGAGATGATCGATACAGGCACACTATGTTTACACAACTCCTTTAAATACAAAGAGTCAATTTCTTAATCAAGAATTTATCATTAACGAGAATGATATTAGCAGATTTGGTCAATCTGTCGACGATGACTCAAATCGAATCAAATTCAGATGATGACCTTTGTAATAGTTAGATGTTTACTAATGTATGAGGCGATGTCTGCCTTCATAATGTGTCATCAGTACAACTTCTTCAGATAAAAATACACTAAATCAGAAATAGCATGAATAGAATACTTATACTTACGGGATTCCAAAATAACTAAATCTCTAAATCTCCATATTTAGGAAATCACAAGTGGCCTTTAAAACATTTAACGCCATCGGCTTCTCAATTCTAATGGTTCACATTAGCCGTGAAACCGTTCACTATTTATATTATCCTTCCTACAAACATCAGCTATTTTTAAATTGTTCGGCAATTTATTTTGTACCATCGTTACTAAGGAATACATCCTAATTGGTTCTTTATCCTTTCTATATGACGCGTCAATATTTACATTCACCTTTCCTGATGAAATAATTATCATGACCGTATTCATTAAAAATTTCTTTCTTCACATTTTCTAATTTTTAGTCTCGTCTCAACTATTATTTTTATCAGTTTTGCTCAATCCGACGTCTAAAGCGTCCATAAATATTTCAAGTAATTAAATAATAAGTATTCAATTTTTATGAAATGTAAACGTAAAAAGTTTTAAATTTTCTCAGTTCGACCAATTTTATAAAAATGTTCAAAATAAATTTGAATTTAATTAACAAGATTTTTGTTGATTTATCGAAAATAATAAGATCCGTAAATGTTTGAAAAATCTTTGTTTATACTTTGGTCAAAAATTTTCTTAGTTGAAAAGTAAAAATTGTCGCTTCAAATTTCAAGTCATGGTTTAAATGGTTTCCTCAATCCCTCTTAGGTTGTCTTGAGGTATACATAAACATTTACCCCTAAACAGGAGTTTAGTTAAATGATTTGTGTATAAGGTAATAATCCCTTAAAAATCCTTTGTTAAAACATTTGTCAAAATATATTTCCATTTTCTTTTTGGTAAAACCCAAAGCCTTAATGGTTCCAATTTTTGAAGAGTCAATATATTCCATTTTCTATTAATCACACGGTCAAATAATGTAAAGGATTAAGTCTTTCATCACATGTTAAATATTCAAGGTACATGTTTTCACTACTCGGCCAACTCAGGGCAGTCTATACATGATTATTAACTCCTTCTTATTCTTAGAAACAAACAAATGGTCCTTAATGATCCCAAGCATGAATTTATCAAATTACAGCCTACACATGTGATTCACCAAATTTATGAACGCTACATGTGCATTGGTCAATCCAAACGACATAACATGAAACTCATAATGTTCATTACAAGTTTTGGATGTAGTGATTGGAATAGATAATCTCTTTCGCGGACGCGAAATTGATGATAACCATGTCGTGGATCAAATTCCTGAATATACGCTAGAACCTTGTAAATGATCGAACAAATCTATCATCTTGGGTAGTGGATATAGATTTTAATCGTCAATTTTACCTAGTTTACGGTAATCTATAAATATAAGGAATGATAACACCATAGCTCTTCATAATGACGAGCTTGGTAGAATAAAAGTTTTCTCCAACAACTCTCTCAGTTGTACGGTAATTCTTTTAATTCAGATGGTGCTGACGTACAGTGCACAAGCCATAGGTGCAGCACCAGGAATATAATCAATACCAATTTCAACTTTCCTTAATGGCAAAAGTCTAGGTAATTCACCAACAAATACCTCCTAAAGTTTCAGATAACGGAAACATATTTTAATAAATTTTCTTTAAGTTCTTTCTAGATTATAATATCTATGACTAATTCACAACTATTCACGGTATAATTTCAAGTCTAAATGCAGGATATGGTCATCCATCAAGAATTATTTAGATCACTTTTGATAATCAGCATCTTATCTTTTAGGGGAATTCTACTCGAGTTCCCATCAATTAAGACTATGTCATCATTTCATAATTAATCAATCCATTCTACGGGCATGATACACGGCTTTTGCCCGTATAAAAATTAAAGTTCAAGTTCGTGTTCTCGGTATCTTAACGAATTGATCTAGGCCCTATGTGTGACTCAGTTGATCTTTGGTGAAAAAGAATATTTTTGGTTGTTTTTAATTAAATGTGCAAAGACTTAAAAGTAAAAGGGCGGTTAAAGTAAATCTAAGTCTAATTAAAATAAAGGTGCAAGTATTTAAAACGTTACTGAAATTAAAGGGCACTAAAGCAAATGACGTAAACTTAAATCTATCTAAGGCAAACTTAAAGTGCGACTAAAAATAAGGCAAGTCTAAAATAAAACTAAGGCAAATAATCTTAAAGTGCAATTAAATAAAAGGGAGGAAAAATTAAGCTTGAAAATAAAAATCAAAGGCAAAAGCTAATAAGAACCTGAATACAGCTCATTCGGAATAAACATTCTTTTGGAACAATCACTCGTCCGGAATGTCACCTTCGGTTGAAATGATTCTTCTTCGCTTGGAATATTACCAAAATCCTTGATCCGGAACTAATTGATCTGAATATATCACTTATCCAAAACAATCTTTAGTTCGGAACTTTACTGATTCGGAACTCTAATTTTCGCCTTGATTCGGAACTTTTTGGTCACCCTTGATTCGGAAGATTCCGAATGAAGCCCCTTGATTCGGAAGTTTCAGACTTCCGAATGAACACCTCTTGAATCGGAACTTGCCCCTTGATCCGGAAGTTTAATCGGAACTTTTAAGTTCCGAATGAACAGTCCTTGGTTCGGAACTTTGGAAACTTCCGAATGAATACCCACTGATCCGGAACTTTTGAAGTTCCGAATGAACAGTGCTTGATCCGGAACTTTTGAGCTCCGAATGAAGCTTTTCTGGTTTGGAACTTTGGAAGTTCCGAATGAATGGTTCTTGAGTCGGAAGTTTTCCTTTGTCCGGAACTTTGAATGTTCCGGATGAACAAGTTTGGCTCGGAACTTTTGCTGATCTCAAATCTTCCGGATGAATCTTTGATTCGGAACTTTGGAAGTTCCGAATGAACAAACTCCCTTGTCTTGATTCGGAAGATTTCACCTGGAAAGATCAGATACACCAACAAACTCCCCCGAAGAACAAGGGATTACAGACAAACACGATCTAACACAAAATTCAACCAAAAGCAACACAAAGATTAATCTAAACAGTAACGAATCAACAGTAACATCAACAAACAATTAAAAACAAGAAATTTAACAACTTTAACCACAATAATCAACAATCACTTGGATCAAAATAAAAGCATGAACATGAACATAAACATAAAAACATAAATCAAAGATTAAGAAAGGTAGATAAGAGATTGACAAGATAACGTAAAGATTGACAATAATTAAATGAAAACTTACTTGAAATTAAATGAATTTAAGGTGCAAGACACGGTATTTAAATTTGACAAGAAATTAAATGACAAGGTATTTAAATGGTGGAAGAGCTAATTGTCACACTTAGCCAACAAGAGTGAAATGTAAACAATCCTAATCTATTTATAGGGGAGGATTAAGGAAGCTTCCTCCCCTCTTTCATTTCTTCTTAATTACAAGCTTAAGTCCCTCCTTTTATTAATCTTCATTAATTGCGTCATTAGTCCTTTTCTTCTAGTCTTCTTTAAACTTGGACTTAAGGGACTTTTGGCTTCGGGATTTCTTTGAACTCGTCTTTAATTTCTTCAATAAAATAGACTTGAATTCTTCGGCTTTTGATAAACTTCCGTCTTTTGACTTTTTCTTCGATAAATCTTCAGAATTGGTCGTGGACTTCCGTTCTTTTTGCACTTTTGACTTCTTGACTTCGTCTTTCATCCTTTTCTTCAATAAAAGTCCGTAAATGCCCGTGAATGTCCGTGTTTTCTCCAATTTTCACCTTTTCGTCCTAAATCACAACAAAAACACAAACCACGCATAATTCCGACATAAAAGACATAAAATACACGTTTTGGTCCGGTTATTATTGTAATTAAGTGGTAGAAAAGATGGGCGTTTACACACCTATCAAATCCCCTACACTTGACCATTGCAATGTCCTCATGCAATGCATTAGTTACAAAGCAAGATTACACTTTTCATCATAATCAATCCACGTTGGCCTTTATTAAAGAGATAGAAACTTAAAATCATGCAAAATAAAGAAGTCAAAAGCATACCTTGGGTTTTGGAAATGTCATGAATAATCATCATCCTGAAGTTTTCACTTTCTCCAAACCAAGCTTAAAAACGAGATCATTGTTATTATAAGTTAGTAAACTAACGCGAATTCATGCGGGCCAATTATTCACTTAGACTCCCTTATTCCTAGGGGTATCTCTTATATTTTATTATTTGTCTTGAATGATCACAAGGATGCATTTTTGACTTATTTCGGTAGTTATTTAGTCTGAAAATAAAGTGAACGATTTAATCAATAGTTAGCTAAAGGACCAAATCTTTTAAAACTGCTTCTCGGGACCTCATAAAGTTCATATCTTGGCATAACTCGCTTCGCGATTTGAGTCCTTTCTCGGACCGATATTTGGCAGCGACTTCATACTTCAAATCTTGAGAGACGTTCATGAAATAATGGTCTTCTCTTCATATAAGAATTTCTTCACTTGAAGTTTTGAGAGATTCATACTTGGACCACGACTTCTTCATTTTTCTCCAATCTTTATTTTGGACTTTGATATACAACGATCCGCCTCCTTTTATGACTTGGATCTATTTATCCTCATACCTTGTTAGGGTCTTTTCGGATACACTTCTCCATGACTTTTGGGGAGTTTTGCTTTACGTCGTGTGTCTCGATCCTTCATATTGATTTTCGATAAATGATTCTTCACATCACTTTGGATCTTTAGCAACAGATTTCCGTGATTGAAGTACGTACCGTACATCCAAATTTCCGATAACCCACCTTCCCACATCAACGTGAGTTCATAGCCTCGCACCCTTTTAAATGTTTTTATGAAATGTTTTATAAACCCGCGAGGGAGATAACATGTTAGTTTTTATAAAATATGACTCTAGTTGTCCCGATTGCTTGTTTATTGATTTGGACCCGAATGATTGTATGAACCGATGAATGATTTTATGACCCGATAGATGAAAGGAAATGGATTATTAAAGTTAGGTTATGTCACTAAAAGTCCCATTAGCATGAATTGTGAACTACCGGGATATGGTAGACGCTTATGCATATAATAGTACTATTTGGGGACGATCACCCCAGTTCGTGCCTTGACGGTTGATCCCCGTCGTGCCACATTGATTGGTAAGCGAATTTATGTATGAGAAGATTTACACAAGCGTGATTATTGTGACTACACGCTAATTTAGATGGACAAATGAGTTTCGGGCTAGCTACCCGTTGTTTGTTGTAGTAAGGTAACAATGTCATGCGGCTTGTAATAATCCAAAAATAAATGAAATACTACTATACGCACTGAATTACCATATATAGCCTAACTAGCAATATGGGGTCATATTATTGATATTATGTTCTTGTTTTGGTTTTTCATAACCATATTCATATAACGGTTTTTATTTAACTTTATACAACGTTATAAAACGTATGGTATGATGTTTTTAACGACAATGGTTCGTATAATGATTTTGAAGGCGAAAGCCTATATTATGATTTTGATAAGGATTTGTATAAAATGACTTTGGCTATTTTATGGCCTATTAAAAAGATTTGTACAAAATGATTTTCGGTAATAATTTTATACCGATGTTATATTGATGGATTTCATTAAACTCTATGAATTCACTCGGCGTTATCGCTGACCTTTTCTTTTAACATGTTTTATCTCAGGTACTTGAAGGTAATTCTCGGGAAGACAACATGAATTCATGGCCCGCACCTAGATAATAATTTCCATTCAATTGTTTTGTAAAACCTGTATGAAATACAATGACTTGGGACCTATGTAAATTTAATATTTATGAATGGAAATGCTTTATTATTAAACGACACGATTTTTATGCGTTGTCTATGATGTGAGTAATGTGCTATCCCGTAGCACCAACGATGTGGAAACCTTGGTTTCCAGATCTTTTAAGCAACTAGGAATGATCATTGTTCATATGATTAGATAATCAAATCGGAATTAGAACAACAACCATTAACAAGGTGTTTAGGCACAAAACATGAATTAAAACACAAGGATTGCTAATTATATTAATAATCAACAATCACTAGACGTGTATACATTGAATCCCACGTCTAGTCGACACACACTTTAGGTTTACATTGTGAATGAATTGAATAAATAAAACCTAAGACCCTTGGTTCCTTTTATAGTGTAAGGATTAGGGTTTACAAGAGATAATGATGAATAAACAAGTAAATCTTCTATTTAAATAAACTTATGCATAATATCTTTTGCATGTTTATCTAAATAGAAGCTTCCATAAGCTTCTTTGTCTATGTTTTGTCAATGCTTGAATTGCATGTGACAATGCTTGGATTGCTCTTGACAATGCTTGATTCCATCAACGCCTAAATTGTACATGTCAACGCTTGGAATGCTCTTGTCAACGCCTAGACAAATACCTTCATGTTTTCTTCGTTTTTGAGTTTCTGCCACATCAACTTTTTGACCCAACAATCTTCCCCTAGTTGATAGTGGCAAAACTCTATGTGTATCTCTTGTAAGTTGTACATGATCTTCAAATTGCTTCCCCTCAAATGTAGCACATATTTCTTCCCCTTTTTGTCACATCAACAAGGAAGTAAACAATGTATGCAATGTTGAAGATTCTCCATATGTAGGCTCTGTGTAATGATCTTGAAGAACAATTAATGTAATATTTTTGATGTAGAAGTAGAATAACTCAACCTTGTGTTCCATGTCTTGTATTATCCACGTGATGAAACAAAAACTTATACAAATGACTAAATATAAGTAGACCTCGATCCCTTGTCAATATTCTCATCCTTTGTGAGACACTGAGCACGATAATGTAACTCCTTCAAGTGTTATGACAAGTCTTCATCACCAACCATGTAAAGCAGGAACAAGTTATCTTCAAACCAATGGTATCCCTCCATAATTTAAAGATATGATAAAACACAAACTCGCGAAAATCTTCTTCAATCATCAAACTTACCATAAGAATTCTTACCCTTAAGCCAACACCTCTTCATGAAGAATCTTAATCTTCATATCATATGTAAAAGCATTAAGACGGATAACTCTTTTACAAGGCTACCCCGATTACATAATCAAATCCAATAAATTACTTCACGAATAGTTGCTAACTCGCATTAAAATCATTAATCCCTTTTAAAAATATCCGAGCCATTAATATCACCATGATATTCTAAATAAAAAACGGAGATTCCATGTACCTTCGTGTGTATAATCCTCCTTTTTGTGTGCTTAAAACGTCCAATTTTCTCAAACAGCAGCAAACCTTGTGTTGTCCAATATCCTCTTCTGTCCAATATCTTTGGCAGATGTATTGTCCAATATCGGACAATACCTATCAGCGTTGAAGTTCATATATCGGACGACACTGTCAACTCTATCAGCGTTGACTTATTCTGTCTGCGTCAAAATTCTTTCTGTCAGCGTCTACTCCTCTCTTGTCAGCGCTTAATAATTTTTGTGGCTAAAAATATAATATAACAGCAACTTCAAAATATGTGTTATCCTTGTACATCTTAAGCTCATATACCTCAGCCCTATATCCATGCAATATATATCCAACTATTTTAATACAGTAATATCCCATAGAGAATCGGATATAATCTCAAAATAATATCCTGCTGTCAATCTCTTTTACTTCCTTCGACAATAAACAAGGAGATATTCTAGGATCAATATACAATCCCTAAAAATCTGCTATAAATTTGGTAACCAATTTTCTCCACGTCTCAACTCGTCTGACTTTTCTTTAAACATGTCATGGTCACAACCGTGACATCCAATCAAAAACCTTTCACCATGTGAACACAAGTATAGATCTCACGTCATGCTTGTACTCCTTGATCGTGTGAACACACGAATCTAATTTGCAATTCAACCGTGTGAACACACAACTTTCCACCAATAAGAATTGAAGGACCGTGTGAACACAAGCTTCTTAACCAATCAAAACTCTAGCACCGTGTGAAAAAAAATCATGTAATCAATTAAAACATTAAGCATTACGACCAAACAGTAGCAGGATCAAAAGTTACCACGACTTTAAGATGTACACCTTTTGTACATCTTTGTATACAATACACGATTACGTGAATGACTGGGACCACATGCTTTCTTGATCTAACCAAAACACGTCCTTGTATAATCTTTTTTGAGCATCGTGAGACCACAAACTTCATAACCTTTCTGCCTTAAGTCGATTTAGGGTTTATAGAAACCCTAATCATGATTTTATGTAAAAAACAAAAACGTTAATACCTCATTATGCAGCGACCTTCGACTTAGAATAACTTCTTCGTTGGGGCTCAGATCGAAGATCGCTCCGGTGAGATTCAAGACACAAGTGCCAAGAATCTACAGTCCAAAAATCACGAAGATCCAACGGTTAACGAAGGAGAGATCGTGTTTTGAACATGGCTGTCCACAGAAAACTGCATATACCCTGCTGCTGACTTTGACGCTTAATAACTTTTGCCTGGGGATAAAACTCGACAATCCCTCCAGTGGATGTTTAGATCTATGTATGTAGAACACACATATAAAATTTCGTGACGATCCAACGGTTCAATCAAAAGTTATGACCTTCTGAATACTGCTGCGCACACAAAAACGTCCAGAAAAACTCTATACGAATTTTTCTTCTTCTTCACGATATACGAACACCTTGTTGGTCCTAGCATCACGAGCCACGAGGCTCTGATACCAATTGTGGAAACCTTGGTTTCCGGATCTTTTAAGCAACTAGGAATGATCATTGTTCATATGATTAGATAATCAAAGCGGAAATAGAACAACAACCATTAACAAGGTGTTTAGGCCCAAAACATGAATTAAAACACAAGGATTGCTAATTATATTAATAATCAACAATCACTAGACGTATATACATTGAATCCCACGTCTAATCGACACACACTTTAGGTTTACATTGTGAATGAATTGAATAAATAAAACCTAAGACCCTTGGTTCCTTTTATAGTGTAAGGATTAGGGTTTACAAGAGATAATGATGAATAAACAAGTAAATCTTCTATTTAAATAAACTTATGCAGCATATCTTTTGCATGTTTATCTAAATAGAAGCTTCCATAAGCTTCTTTGTCTATGTTTTGTCAATGCTTGAATTGCATGTGACAATGCTTGGATTGCTCTTGACAATGCTTGATTCCATCAACGCCTAAATTGTACATGTCAACGCTTGGAATGCTCTTGTCAACGCCTAGACAAATACCTTCATGTTTTCTTCGTTTTTGAGTTTCTGCCACATCAACTTTTTGACCCAACAAACGAGTCTTCCGCTGTATTGAATTGTGTAAATTTGGGGGTGTTACAGTTTGGTATATGTATTCATCTATTTTCTTCAAAAATGTATATGTATGATGATGATAAATGATGATCAATATACTATGTGGGGATTTTGTGTTAATAGATTTGGTTAAAAAGGCTAAAATCAACAAGTAAACATGTTCCAATATGGTCACTTGATTAAATGGCTTGGATTATTGGATATGCAGATAGATAAATAACTTTTACATATGTGGTGAGTTGGCCATACAATGGAATGTAAATAAAGAGCAAGATATGGCCAAAACACTTTTGGGGTGCAAATCTGTATAGTCTGTTTTGGACGAATTATTATAAATACTTAAATGTTGTTTGAGTAGTATCTATAGAAGAGTTATTTGTAGAACACATCATGTAGTTTATGTTGTTTAAATTTGAGGTTCTATCTCCTTGTAGAACTCAAGATATTACAAAAATGGTGGATTTGACTTTAGAAATCAGATTTCTTAATAAACTATATAATATTAAAAGAGCACTCAAAGTAAATACTATTATAAAATAAGTATATAAAAGCGACTAACTAATAATAACTACTATAAAATAAGTTTGTATACTAAAATAAATAAACATGACATTTTATAAAAGTAAAATTCAAATGTTTTCTAAAACTACAAACTATATATAAGTTTTACGTCTTTTCGGCTAAAACCGAAAGATTGACGTTTTCGCCAAATAAAACATAGATGGTCGGACCCGTCTAATGTAACTTTTTTATAAATTATATACTGATATGTAAACACATTTGACAAGAAATAATCGACAAAACTGAGCTTTGTAACTAATGGACCATAATGGGCCAAATTAGCCTTGTTGGACCACTAGGCCCAACTAGTTTGGTTTAATGTTATTGGACTTACACATGGGCTTAACTCACTTGAGCCCAGCATATGAGTATGGGCCTGGTCTTAAAAAGATAAATGGACTAATAAAATGATATTGAACTCTTAATGGGCTTATTGGGCCTTAATGTGTAAATGGGCTAAAACTAGTGTAACTAGTATGATAAGCCTAAGTTAATTGATACTAAGCAACTAATAATTTTGTGCAAGGAAATAAAACCCCACTTAATCATCATGTTATGACATCATTACATATACATAACAACTTTTTATTAAGTTATTGGGCATAGCCTAAGACCGAGTATTATTTGTCTAGGTTTCCCGTGATCAAGGCATGTACTATACATCCTAATTGTCGATACCCATCCTTCCCACACCAATATGAGTTCATAGCCTCGCACTCTTTTCAATGTTTTATGAAATGTTTTATAAACCCGCGAGGCAGATAACATGCTAGTTTTAATAAAATAGGACACCAGTTGTCCCGATTGTTTGCTTATTGATATGGACTCGAATGATTATATGACCCGATGAATGAAATGAAATGGATTATTATTAGTTAGGTTATGTCACTAAAAGTCCCATTAGCATGTATTGTGAACTACCGGGATTTGGTAGACGCTTATGCATATAATAGTACTATTTGGGGAAGATCACCCTAGTTCGTGCCTTGACAGTTGATCCCCGTCGTGCCACATTGATTGGTAAGCGAATTTATGTATGAGATGATTTATATAAGCGTGATTATTGTGATGACACGCTGTTTTAGATGGGCAAAGGAATTACGGATTAGCTACCTGATATATGTTATAGAAAAGTAACAATGTCATGCGGCTTATAATAATCCAATAATGAAAATACTGATATACGAGTTGAATTATAATCTATTGCCTGACTAGAAATCCGGGGTCTTATTACTGATATTATGTTCGTGTTTTGGTTTTACATAACCATTTTCATACAACGGTTTCTATTAAACTCTATACAACGTTATAAAACATATTGTATGATGTTTTTACGACAATGGTTCGTATACTGGTTTTGAAGGCAAAAGCCTATATTATGATTTACGACAAAGATTCGTATAAAATGTCTTTGGCCTATTTTATAGTCTATGACAAAGATTTGTACAAAATGATTTTCGGTAATAATTATATACCGGTGATATATTGATGGTTTTTATTAAACTCTATCAATTCACTCGGCGTGTCGCTGATTTTTTTAACATGTTTTGTCTCAGGTACTTGAAGGTAATTCTCGGGAAGACGACAAGAATTTATGGCCTGCATTCAAATAAAATTTACATTCAAATGTTTTGTAAATTTGTATGATATAGTATGACCTGAGGACCTATGTAATTTGATATTCATGAATGGAAAAATGCTTTATTATTAAACGACACGATTTTTAAGCGTTGTCTATGATTTGAGTAATGTGCTATCCCGTAACACCAACGACTCTTCCGCTGATTCAAAATGTAAATATTTTGGGGTGTTATAGTTTGGTATTAGAGCTCTCGTTATAGAGAACGAAAGATTTTTAAAACCAAGGTTTTGAATGAAACATTTCAAAATCTTTTAACCATAAATATTTTTTAATAAATATTTTGAGTAGAATGTTTAAAAATCTTTTGACTATAACGGTGCCGAAGAATTCCCGAGTTACCGTCAAGGCCAGACTGAGAAGTGTTATTTTAATATATATATAACTTGGATTATATATATATGTATGTTGTAATTTGATTACTTGATTGTTTGATGATTATTTTAATACTTATACGAGATATTAATATGACGTAGATTGTCACAAGGAACCCTAACTCCCCTTCAAATCAATCAAAGCTATTCATGTAGGAAATCTAGCTATTCTATATCTAAACCAAGTTGTGGATGTTTATGATCCTAACAAAATGGTTGATATTTGTAGAAATGTTGATATTAGTTGAATATGATCTTGAAGAAGAATTGGCGAGATTAAATCTGATATCGATGTCATGACGATCTGTCCTTATAGTGTGGAGTTTGACAAAACCTTACCACCTAGAAAGGTGTCATCTGATTCGGTGTCACCCAATTCTTAAATTTGAAATCGAAAAGGTGAATGTTGCACTTGAGGCTGTCATTGGAGCCTTTACCCAAAAGCCTCATGCCACTAGTACCTTTCCGAGAAGTCTAATTGAATGTGTGAGTCATTTCATACTAGTGACTCATTTGATAACTATTGTTGTAAGAGCTATAGGATTGGAAACTAAGTGTTGTTCATATCAAGATTTTATTACCCTTTCAAGGTCTAAGAATAAGCTTGAAAATATTGGAGAATGAGGTAGGATGTCGCATTGAGTATAAGTTGGTTGAAACTTGAATAAAGTCAAATGTAACTCATATGGAATACGAGATTGTTAAGAGGAAGTCGTTAAATACTATGGTTGAATTATAAGGTTTTAAATGATTGTTGGTTTGTGTTAAGGGTTGTTCCTAGGCCATTGTTCAATGACGAGGATGCCCAGTGTCCAAGAAATAAATTGAAGAAATCTTCTTCTGAATTGGGACCGATGGATCTTTCGGGACAGGTGGAACACCTAATGACTATTGTAGATTAGTATTTATTGTGGTATCTTTTAAAATCCCTAACTTAAGTGAGACATCAGTTGGTAGGATGAGTACTTGGAATTGTATGATATGGCGACACGTAATGTGTTACCGTACAATTTTTTACTTGTTTGTGATTAATGAAAAGACTATCTTTGATTGCTAAACTCTACATGTATCGATGTTATCTATCTTTTATTGTTTCATCTTAATGATCGTATTAGTGATGCAACCATTGAACAAGTACTCATTTTGTTAGAGTTGCCTTGTTGATTCTTCTCTTTGTATTCCTGAGTGCCATCGAGGTCATGAACCTCATGATTGTCTGGCTAAGCTCATTTCCTATCATATCGTAGTTAGTTCTTGGTAAACAACTCTTCATCAATCTTTTGCAGATCACTCATTGTTTTTATAAGTTAAAACAGTGTCCCTTGAGAAAAATTTAATCTTCATCACCATATGGATTATTTAAAGTGAGACTTATAAATAATCGTTATCAAAATCAAGTTGTTTATTAAACACCTTGGAAAATTTTTAATTGCTTCCATAACGAAGAACATCTCTGTAGATTCATTAGATTTTTATCTCGTGATTAACCATGAATATATATTTTTTAAAACATGATGACAAAGTTTTGAGGAATTGAGTATTGCATCGTTAATCCTAAAATTGTATATAGTTGCGCGTCTACGTACAATTTGGAAGGGACCATGCAAGGTTCATTAGTAGTCACCATGAAACTGTTACTGAACATTACATTTCTTTTTATAATTGCGAAAGATTGAATTTCTATGAGATCTGCAAGAAGTGCAAAATAGGGACATATTGTTAGGGACACCTACATATGTGCCCATACCATTCTTTTTTCCAAATCGAATTTACTCATCTATGGATATTGTCTTATTTGACAATTGACAACCCCTTCTTGTTCAATTCTCTCATGATAAGATTATTTGTACAATTTTATAATTATCGAGTGTTGATACCCGACTGGGTGTATCGACGTTCCTATCATTTCTTTTGATTAGATTCCATTGAATGACATGGGTAACGATCTGAGGTGCTTTCGAATGCGTACTCAGTTCATGAAAATATGAGATATATTCATATTCGTTAATGTTTTCGTCTGTATCTGATTTGAAATTCTCTCGCGTAAATAATACGTTGAATTTGTCAAGGATTATGAGTTATTATTAGTCTTTTGAGAAGTTCACATCTTATCAAAGGTAATGAAACTGGAAAGTTGGTAGTGCCAGTAGAATGGATTTATTGATTATGACATGATGTCTTTGTCTTAATTAATGGGAACCTGAGTAGAAATCCCTTAAAAGATAAGAGGTTGATTATCAAAAGTGATCTAAGTAATTCCTGATGGGTGTCTGTATCCTGTATTTAGGCTTGAAATTATACCATGAATGGTTGTGAACTAGTCATAGATCTTGTAATCTAGAAAGAACTTAAAGTAAATTTATTAAAAGATGTTCCTGTTATTTGAAACTTTCTAAGGTATTTGCTGATGAATTACCTAGAATTCTGCCAATAAGGCAAGTTGAATTTGGTGTTGATTATATTCCCGGTGCTGCACCTGTGGCATGGGCACTATACGTAAGCACCATCTGAATCGAAAGAGTTACCGTACAACTGAGAGAGTTGTCGGAGAAAGCTTTTATTATAACGAGCTCGTCATCATGAAGAGCTATGGTGTTATCATCCCTTATTTTTATTGATTACCGTGAACTAAATAAATTGACGATCAAAATTGATATACAATACCCAAAATGAAAGATTTGTTTGATCATTTACAAGGTTCTAGCGTATATTCAAAAATTTGATATGCGGCATGGTTATCATCAAACTGCGTCCACAAAGAAGATTATCTATTCCAATCACTACATTCAGAACTCGTAATGAACATTATGAGTTTCATGTTATGTCGTCTGGATTGACCAATGCACATGTAGCATTCATAAATTTCGTCAATCACGTGTGTAGGCTGTAATTTGATAAATTCATGCTTGTGATCATTAAGGACCATCTGTTTGTTTCTAAGAATAAGAAGGAGTTAGTAATCAATTGTAGCCTGCCCTGAGTTGGCCGAGCGATGAAAACCTGTACCCTTAGTATTTATCAGGTGATTTAAAGATTTGATACTTTACATTATTTGACCATGTGATAAATAGTAGTGGAATCTATGTTGACTCTTCAAAGATCGGAGCCATTAAGGCTTTGGGTTATACCAGAAAGGAAGTGCAAAAATGTTTTGACAGATATTTTATCAAAGGATTATTACGAAATTATTCCCTCATACCCAGATCATTTAACTAAACACCCTTAGGAGTAGATGTTTGTGTATACCTCCAGACAACCTAGGAGGAATTGAGGAGAACATTTAAACCATGACTTAAAATTTGGAGCGACAATTTTTTCTTTTCAACTAAGAAAATTTTGACCAAAGTATAAACAAAGATTTATCGAACATTTACGGATCTTATTAATTATTTTCGATAAATAAAAAAATATCGCGTTAACTAAATTCAAATTTATTTTGAACATTTTTCTATAATTGGACTGACTGAGAAATTAAAAAATTTTACGTTTACGTTTTATAAAATTTAATATTTATTATTTAATTACTTGTAATATTTATCGACGCTTTAAACATCGGACTCAGCAAAACTGATAAAGATAATAGTTGAGACGAAAGAATTTCTGAGTGATTATGGTCATGTTATTTATTTCACTGGGGAAGGTGAATGTAATTTCAGACGCATTATGTAGAAAGAATAGAGGACCAATTAAGATGTGTTTCTTAGTATTAACCATACAAAATAAATTGCCCGAGCAAATTAAAAATGTACAAGCCGAGATTTGTAAGAGGGATGATATAGATAATGAAGGGTCTCGTGGCTAATGAGAACTATTAAAAATGGGAGCCGATGGCGTTAAATGTTTAAAAGGTCGTTTGTAGTTGCCTAAATATGGAGGTTTGTGAAATTTAGTCATGTTGGAATCTCATAAGTATAAGTATTCTATTCATGCCATTTCTGATAAAATGTATCTTTTTCTGAAGAAGTTGTACTGATGGCCAAAAGGGAAAGCAGATATCGCCACATACGTTAGTAAATATCTAACTTTTGCGAAGGTCAAGGCTGAACGCCAAAACCCATCAGGATTGCTTCTACATCTTATAATTCTTGTTTGGAAGTGAGATGGAACCACCATGGATTCTTATCATAAATCTTCCAAGGTCATCATCGGGATTTGATTCGATTTGGGTCATCGTCGATAAACTGACAAAATTTGCTAATATCATTCCCGTTAATGATAGATTCTCGATGGAGAAAGTTGACTCTTTTGTATTTAAAGGAGTTGTGTAAGCATGGTGTGCCTGTATCGATCATCTCTATCAAGATCCTCGCTTCGCATAGAATTTCTGGAGATTCCTTCAGAAGTCATTGGGAACGAATCTTGATATGAGTACTTCTTACCACCCTAATCGAAGGGACAAGGTAAAGTAACGATACAAACACTAGAAGTCGTGTTTTATGTTTGAATGATTGACCTTTGGTAGTGTCTAGAATGAGCATTTACCCTTGGATAGGTTATTGTTGATAATCATCTCATTAGGATTGAGTCTGAACCTTGTGAGGATCTATATAAAGAAAAAATTAAGAGCATCTGTAGGCAGGAGTTGGGATGAAGATACCCGACCCGCGAGACCTGAAATGATTGTGGAAATTAGGAACTTATTATTCACTGCCGGTAATGGGTAGGAGGTTATGTGGATATAAGATGTAGATCTTGAAGTGCAGGATGGGTATCAAAGCTATGCCAAAAAAATTTTATCATGGAAAGATGAATGGATGATCTGAAAGATCGTGGGAATCTAAGCCCCTGTTGTATGGGACCATTGAGATAATGTAAAGATTTGCTCTAAGAGGCATATAAGCTAGATATACCCTAGGACTTCAAGGGCTGCATGAATTACGTTTCGTATAACGAACTTGATAGAATGTATATCAAGTGAAAATCTGATTATTTCTTAATGAAGTTTGGGTCGGCGAAAAGTTGCATTTCCTCAAAAACCCGTGGACATCATGGAGAGAGAAAGTAAGTATACTTAAGCACGATCGTATTCCCATTGTTATGTTGATAAAACTCGCGTATTGTAATGAAAATTACACTTGAGAGAAAAGACCGAATGTGGAGGAAATACCCTCATGGCTTTAACTCTATAAGAAGCGAGTAATAAGATGAATTGATCTTTGAGGACAAAGATCCTCTTTGGGGGTAACTGCTGTGACAATCCGTCAATTTGAGGTCGTCATTTTATTCTCAAGTATTATTTAGAATCATTATTTTATTGTTGATTTATGAACGGACTCACCTTTGGGAAGAAATTGGGGTTTACGTCTTAAAGTAGCATCGACTACGTCTAAACCGGAGAGCTCTACGTTACGTGTTTACGTTTACATACTCCATTTTTGTGACAGTCCGACATTTCGAATAATAAATTTATTCTCGTTTATTATTTTGAAATTTTAGTTTGTGTTGGTTCATAAAATCACAAATTTACGAGAAAAATTAGGACTTAAGTGCATAATTTAGCGTCTTTTACGTTTAAACAGGAAACCCCAGGTTTACGTATTTACGCTTTTGTGCTCCATTTTTGATGAGACAATTTTTATTAGAATCGTTTTGTTCCGTAGATTCATAATTTATAAAAATGTTTTTCGAGAATCGACCCGAGGGCACGTAAATCGAGGAAACTAGAATCTAGGAGTACCCGTAAATTAGTGGGGATGAGACAAGTGGGACACTTGTCCCACCACAAACTTTGTTGTCAAAGTTATAACAAGTATGAAACACATGTCTCATACATGCACCACCCTTGACCAAAAACGACTAAAGCCTCTAAACCACTAACTCTAGCTTCTCACACACACCTACACATTTTGCATGTAAACTTTATCAATCTCTCCTCCTCTCTCTCTCAGTTTTCATCCAACACCACCCCAAATCACCATCTTCATCATCAAATTTAACCATAAACTTTATTAATCATCAACATATGTTGAAGCCTACATAAAAAGATGAAGGTTGGAAGTGATTATAACATGTGAAAAGAAGTTTTCATGGAGTTCCAAGGGCTGATTTTCAAGAAGGTGTTCATACATATGAAGATCTAAAAAAAGTTCATTTGCCAAGTTAAAGGTTTGGTGACAAGAACCAAGTCTTGTTCATCATAAACCTCATCTTTTCATCATATTGACTGGTATTAAGATCAATTTCCTTCTATCACCCTATTGTTTTGTATATGTATTCATCTATTTTCTTCAAAAATGTATATGTATGATGATGATAAATGATGATTAATATATTGTGTGGGGATTTTGTGTTAATAGATTAGGTTAAAAAGACTAAAATCAACAAGTAAACATGTTAAAATCATGACTAGTTGTAAAGGCTGTATAAAACAGTAAGTTATATAGAATAATGGTAATCTTATAACTATTCAAGAGGGTTGTTGTTTTTATAGAGAGAGAAACTAGAGAGAGAAAGAAAGAAATTTTGTATTATGTGAAATGAAAGTAAACAACCAACACCCCTTTCCATGGTGGAAAGGGGTTTATATACCAAGTCCCTTAGTGGACTTGGGCTTCCGGCCCATGAAAATGCTCATGGGTCGGGCTAATGTAAATAACAAGGAAACTTATACTACGAGCCTATAACTATATTTTTGGAGTGACCGAGACTTTCTTAATACGAAAAACGTATTTCCAACAATCTCTCCCAAAGGGAGGTCACTCCAAATTTACAAAGTCCTAATCTAGCATGTTAGATCTTCGTTCTTGAGATCGTAGTCCACTTTCTCTTTTCTTCTTTTTGTGAATATGTGTTGAATAACATCAGGCTTTTGCTTGGAACATGTACTTTTATCCTTTCACGTGCAATCTTTGTCTTTTTGTGATATTCGCCTCTTCGTGACTTCATGTCCCACATACCTATCCTTTGTTGAATTCTTGGAAGTTTCAGAGTCGATACAACGGAAGACTTTTAGGTCAGACTTTCTTGAATTTGCTGATTCGGTAGCATTTTACCTCCGGTAGCATTTTACCTCCGGTAGGTGAAGACCGTTGGACGATAATAAATATCGTACTTGTGACAGGTAGCTCTAATTAAAGATCTACTTGACAAGATTTCGCGGGTAAACATGTTCTCTTTATTCGACCGTCCAAAGCTGACTGCGAACATAAAGAGTGAATCACTTGGATATTAAATATCCTTATGATTGAAGTTGTCAATTCATTAATCCTGGAACAAGTGAATTTAAATTAAGATTTTCACCATCGTTGCTTTCCTGTTGTCACGAGCTTGATTCAAATTAGAATCTTGCTTGTCACCTACCGCAGTGATGTTTGATGTTGACACTGGAAGGATTTCCACTCTTCATTATGAACACTAAAGAGTGCTACTCTGAGTGTTCTGGCAAGATTACTTGGATAATGCGTAGAGGCCCTGGAACAAGTTTAATCTCAATTAAGAGTTAAACCATCGTTTCTTTCCAGTTATCACAAGATTAGTTCTTAAAGAACCGCACGTGTCACCTACCATGAGCTTGTTTAATGTTGGCTCAAGCAGTATTTCCATCTTCATTGTAATACTTTCGTATTACTCAGATGTTCTGGCAATGTTACAAGAATATTGCGTAGGACTCATAAAAAATGTTTCTTGTTTTTAAAATTGTGTCCTAATGAGACTTTTGATGGTCTCGTGGCTCTAGACTCAATAGTGCATTTTTGTTTTCGTGAGCGATGGCTGGAGAGGATTGCCACCTTTTAAATATCAATTTATTCGGAGTTAATAAACCGATAGATAAAGTGTTGAACTCCGTGACATTAAAACAAATATCTTTCGGAAGATATTTGAGTTGGCTAGGAGGGATTGTGCATCGCATCATTGAGTCCATGATACTTTGTCTTCAAGATGAGTTGACCCGGTTTCTGCCTAAGTTGTAAGGAGGGCTTCTTTCTTTACACCCTTTATCTTTACATTTCTTTTTCATTCTTCAACCCTTCAATGCTTACCAATACATCATCACTAGCACCTTGTTGTGATTGTTCCAGTGCTAGCATCAGTACTTGGTCGGCATTCAGCTACGTTCACAGTCCATTCTCCATCTTTCCTAAGGACTTCTATTTTTCTAACTATGGAATTATCCTTGGGAAGATTCCTCTGGTTCTTGGAAGAAACATTGGACTAGTACCTAATCCTACCACCCTTTTGTCACCACATCCGTCATGAATTAAGTGTGTTTTGGGTAAGTACTTGTCACAATGAAAAATCCTTGAAAACTCACTTAAGATACTTGTGATATAAATATCAAAGTTTTGTATCTTTAAGTGTTTTTGTTCATAAAAAATGCTCCCACTTAACATGTGCAGTACACATATTAAGTTGATTTATACTTGAAGTGTTTTTCATGTTTAGCCAAATATATTATCAAGTCTCCTTAATCCCATTTTTCCCCTTATCCAAAATGTTAACCATCAATATTTTGGGTATTAATGGATTAACCGGTCTTTGGATAACAAAAATAAATCAGTTTCTGGCCAAAGAACATATCAATGCTCCCCCTCAAATTAATGAGGGTAAGTTGTAGTGCCTGAGTATGATAAATTTTGAAAGATTTAGAATCTCGTGAGAAATTATTGAAACATTATCATACTTTCACACTACAGCAAGCCAAAAAATCGCAATATTCACAATATTTACATATTCACAAATTTGAAAATATAGAGTTGACCTGAGATAGGACCCATTAGATGGATCGTTTCATTAGCTTGTGGTGCGCTCCATATGGTCTACCACCAACGAATCATTCAAGACTCCTCATTAAGTGTCTTTCCCGCAGCTTGTAATTAATCTTGTTGATCAGGTAGGTTGCAATTGTTTCGTACCCTTTGTGCCACTGGACGGTAAGTTTGGGATTCTTCTTGGTTCTGTTGATCTGAATCTGTGTGTCCCGAACTTGCTGAAGAGTCCCGTCACTAAACTTGGAAAGTTCCGCTATTCTCAGGAATTTCTTCCCATCGGATCCATTCAAGTAGAAAATGCCTGGAACCGGTTTTGTAGTGCTTGTGTAGGGACTTTTGTCGTGATGAATATCAAGAACCTTAGTGTATGGAGCAGTGAGGTTCATCTTCTTCTAATAACTCTCAACGCCAAGTTGCAAGTCTTCAACTCTCTTCTTGATCACAATGCGACGAGTATACATTCGTAGAGCTGAATTTAGGGCAATGTAGTCTTTAGTGTCCAAGTGTTTGAGTGTGTCTTGATTCATCAATAGTAACATGTCTTCAATGTCAACAAGAGGAAGATCCGAGAAGTCTCCTTCCATGATGGTGTAGTAGGTGTCGTCTTCTCTTTTTAATCTGATCTCTGTTATATGATGAGAGCCGACTTTGGGTTCAATCCTTACTCCTAGAATGACTTCGATTCTGAACTCGGATTTTACATGAGTCTTTGACTTGAAGCCACATGCATAGCTGTAAGCTTTCTTTATGGTTTCTCCGCAATGTGATGCACCAAATTCAGCTTAATGATCATACTCAGGTATTAATTTCCTTACCCATATACGATCAACCTTTTCCTCAATCCAGGGTATTGACCCCCAAGTTGTAGCTTTGACCAAGGTTAAGGAAGTCGCATACTTGTTTGCGCATTTTACCAAATACTCAAGGTCATAGCAGACAAAGAAATCACGTATAATTTGATTTTCAGTGTCAGCTATCGGGAGAGGAGCATTTTCTGGCCTGTGACGACATGTTCGTTGAGGAAGGTTCATTGCTTTCAACAGCTCATTCGCATTGTATTCAGCCTCCATTCTACTGATTCTTAAAGTAGGAACGATGGTGGGATCATGAAAAGCTCGAATTACCATCGCTGGAGTTATGTTGTCAGTTCCATACCTGTAGATTAGATATGCTGAGAAGTCGATGGGATTGTTAAGGATTTGGTAGAAATCTGGTTCATCTTCTCGAGTTAGCGGACGAATGCTAGTAGCTTTTGTGACCCAAGGTTGCTCGGGTGCATTTTCATCTTCATTAATTGTATCCACCCATGCCGGTTCACTCGATTCTGGAATATCATGACCTTGCGCAGATTCTTGAGCTCTATTCGGAAAAATTACTCGAATTGTCTGAGTACGTGGAATGTCCTTTACTGGTGTAGACTTAGACGTTTCAGGTATTGGTTGATCAGGTTCTCGGATGGGTAGTTGTTGTGGTGGTGAGGTAGATGTGATAGCTGGATTTGATTGAAGTGAACCCGATGTCAGATTAGCATCAACATCATGATGGTGTTAGGTGCGTTTTTCGGTTGGAGTTGACTCAGAGTCTGGAGTTTCCTCGTTGTTGAAGTTGTTTGATCTTTATCCTTTTGAGACTTGTCACCTTTTCCTGAAGTTTGATCCCCTTCAACATCTGACTTATCTTTGTTGTTATCATCCTCTGCCTCTTCTTCATTCTTTTCCTCTTCATCATCATTCTTTGGTTCATCTTCATCATTTATTCGTTCGTCCATGCTGTCATCATCATAATCTTTACGATCACCCTTATCATCATTGGCACCATCATCATCATTGTCATCTTCATCGTCATCGTAATCATCATCGTCATCGTAATCGTCATCTTCATTCTTGGAGGATTTATCGGGTTTGTCTGACTCATCCTCATCTTCATCGTCTTTTTCTAGATCGAGACTGCTGTATGGGACGACGGTGCCATGTTTTTCAAATATCTCGGTGTCTTGATCCAACACCGTCTTTAAAGATTTCTGAAGTGCTTGTCGTTCTGACGTTCGGTTGTAGGACCCGATTTGAATCATCTTAGCATGCAACAGCTTCTTCAACTCTTAGTCTATGAGTCTTTGAGCTACGAGAAAGTCGGACTGCTGAGTGTCGGAAGACTTGATCATCATTTTGCTTGCAGCGGTGTCTTTTAGTTCATCTCGCAGAGGAGGAAGTACGGTTTTAATAGATTCTTGAACCTTTTCATCGATTGATTCAATCAGTGTAGCATTAGCTTGAACGAGTTCTTCTTTCTCTTCTTTGTAATTGTTTCTGAGTGCGCGAAGACGTTTAATTGATTCTTGCTATCTTTCTTCTGTAGCTTCTAGACTTGCTCTTATTGACTCTTCAGATTATTGATGACTTGTTAATTCTTTTCGAAGCTGGTCGATTTCTTTTTCAAAAATTTTCTTGCTTGCTAATTCATCACGAATACTAGCGAGTTCATTTGCATAGGCTGTCTTTGAAGATTCTAATTGCTCTGTAACTAGAATGGTCTTATCCTCTTGAGCCTTCAAGCGTTGTTCGATGATTTTCATAAAATCTACTAGATTTGACAAAGACGAGAATTTGGTAACACTCTTGTCCTTGTGGATGTTCCGTGTAACTCTTGTCTCTGGATGTATATCATCAATGAACGTATCTTGTTGTTCGTATTGTTGATCATCGTCGTCATCCTGAACAGGTTCGTCAACGAAATTATCTGGTTCTCCAAATTCAGCAATGTCAGGCAAGTCAACTTTCTTTGTCTATTTCGATCCACTACCCCCCGTCTCTCGTCTACTTTGTAGTAAAGCCTTCTTCTATTGCTTAGTTGTTGTTTCTCACTCAACGGTTGTTGTTGTTCGTCAACGTCTTCAATCAAGTCTACATCGAAGAGAAGTGTTTTCTTTCCCTTGGCCTTTTTATCTCATAAAGACACTGTTTTTGTTCTTTTGACCTTTTCTTGTGTTGGTGTATCAGCTTCTGAGGAATCAGTTTCCTTCCTTTTCCCTTTGGTTTTTGGTTCTTTGACCTCTACATTGAATTATACCAATTCTACTCTCTTTGAATGTTCTTCATTTCTTTTAGAAGCGTCTTATATGAAGCACTCTTTTTGATTTTGTCATTCATCAAAAGATCTGGAATAGGAGTAGGAATACCTGAGTAAACAATCTTTTGTCCTTCTTGTCTCATGTGTACTATGAAGAAATAATCATCTTCTGAGTTGACAAAGAATCCTCCACGTCGATCTATAACTTCATTGGCTTTCATGAAGTAATTGATAATGAGCTTTGTGAAGCGTGGAAACTGAAAGTGGTTAGATTTCTTCTTAACATTTCTGAAGGCTTGATAATGAAATTCTTCCCATAAGAGATCAGCATAATCCAAGTCGAGTCTCTTGTAGATGCCATAAAAAATACGAGCCTGAGAAAGTCTCATAGAATCAAACCCTTTGGATTTTCCTGTAAAACATCGGATAATGATACTAAAGATTGCTTTCCAGGGTTGTACAAGCCTAGAGGTGTTAAACCTAGATATGTTTGGCAATTCTCCATCATAACCAAGGGACAAAATCAGATCTAATATTTGTTTTGAGTCTGGAACAGGAGCATATGTTTTCCCTTTAGGAGGAGGAAATTCAAAGATTTCACGAAACTGTCTAAGAGAAAATTCCTTCTTCTAACGATTGATGTTGTAGAATATTGATAATCTTGTGAATCAATGAAGTGGGTTGAAGATTTCTAGAGAGAGAAACTAGTGAGAGAAAGTGAGAGAGAAATATGTGTTTTTCATTCAAATGGGAAAACAAACAATCAACAACCAACCCCTTTCCATGGTGGAAAGGGGTATTTATATCCAAGCCACTAATGGGCTTGGGCCGACCCATGACAAGCCCATGGGTCGGTTTCTTACTTAACTTAATAAGCATACATTAACTACGAGCTATACAACATTAATAATATTGTGGAGTGACCGATACTTCTAATATACGTTAAAAACGTATTTCTAACAATCTCCCCCTAAGGGAGGTCACTCCACGTTACACAGTTCTAAACCTAGCATACTATACTAAGTCTTCGTTCTTCAGCTCGTAGTCTTTTCTTCTTTCTTTTTGTTGTGAATATGTTGATTTGATCTTTTAGGCTTTGGCTTGAGAGCATTGTTCTTTTGACCAATCACGTGCGATCTTTGCCTTCTTGTGAATATTGCCTCCTCGTGACTCCATGTTCCACACACTTATGTCTTTTGTTGAATTCTCGAAAGCTTCAGAGTTTGGTACAGCGGAAGACTTCATTTTGCACTTTCTTGAATTTTGCTGAACTTTGATGTAGAAAAACATAAGCATGTGGGAACGACTTCAGCTGGTACACCGCAACGCCACCGTCTTCGCAGCAACATGATAAGACACGAATGAAATGGCTTAGAACATTTCATTCTAAATCGGTAGAGTTTTACCTCCGGTCGGTGAAGACCGTTGGACGATATTAGACATCATACCTGTGACGGATAGTTTCAATTAAGTAACTTCCTGACAGGATTTCGTGGGTAAACCCGTTCTCTTTATTCTACGATCACTAAGCTTGACTGCGAACATAAAGAGTGAATCACTTGGATAAATTATCCTTGTGATTGAAGCCGTCAATTCATGAAACCTGGAACAAGTGAATTTCAGTTAAGATTTTCACCATCGTTGCTTTCCAGTTATCACGAGCTTAATTCATAAATAATCTTGCACGTCACCTACCAAGTGCTGTTTGATGTTAAGACTAGAAGGATTTCCACTCGTCACTGTGATCACTAAAGAGTCACTCTGAGTGTTCTGGCAAGATCATATGATAATGCGTAGAGGCCTGGAACGAGTTTAAGTTCAATTAAGAATTTAACTACTGTTTCTTTCTAGTTTTTCACAAGATTGGTTCTTAAAGAACCGCACGTGTAACCTACCATGAGCTTGTTTGATGTTGGCTCAAGCAGGATTTCCATCTTCATTGTAATACTTGCGTATTACTCGGATGTTCTGGCAATATTACAAGAATACTGCGTAGGACTCATAAAAATCTCTTACTTTTCACAGTGTGTGAGAAAGCAAGGAATAAATGGAAAGTGTCCTAATGAGACTTTTGATGATCCCGTGGCTCTAGACTCGATAGTGCGTTTGATTTAGTGAGCGATGGCTGGAGAGGAGTGCCACCTTTTCAATATCAGTCTATTCGGAGTGAATAAACCAATAGATAATGTGTTGATCTCCGTGTGATTAAAACAAATACCTTTTGAGAGATATTTGAGTTAGCTGGGAAGGGTTGTGCATTGCATCACTGGGTCCATGATGTATTTCTTCAATATCGAGAATCAATAACAAATGATCTCAATAGCATATGTATTGACCCGGTTTCTACCTAAAGTTGTAAGGAGGGCTTCTTTCTTTACACCCTTTATCTTTACAATTCTTTTTCATTCTTCAACCCCTTCAATGCTTACCAATACGTCATAACTAGCACCTTGTTGTGATTGTTCCAGTGCTAGCTTAAGTACTTGGTCGGCATTCAGCTACGTACACAATCTTTCTCCATCTTTCCTAGGACTTCTAATTCTATCTAGGGAATTGTCCTTGGGAAGACTCCATCGGCTCTGATGAATCATTGGACTACAACCTATTCCTACCACCCTTTTGTCACCACATCCGTCGTGAATAAAGCGTGTTTTAGGAAAGTATAGTCACCATGAAAAAATCCTTGAAAATCACTTAAGGTACTTATGATATTGAAATCAAGAGTTTTGTACCTTAGGTGTTTTGTTCATCAAAAACGCTCCCCCTTAACACGTGCTTTACACATATTAAGTTGGATTATCGTTAAGTCTTTTTCATCTTTTAGCCAAGTATCATTTAAGTCTCCTTAATCCCATTTTCTCCCCTTATCCAAAATGTTAACCACTAATGTTTGGGATATTGAATGGATTAACCGGTCTTTGGGTAAAAATGAAATCGATGTTTGGCCATAGAACATGTTAATGCTCCCCCTTAAATTAATAAGGGATAGTTGTAGTGCTTTAGTATGATATATTTTGAAAGATTTAGAATCTCGTGAGAAATTCTTGAAAAATTATCATACCTTAACACTACATCAAGCCGTAAAAGCACAATATTCACAAATTTACATATTCACAATTAAAAACCAATATAGAGTAGACCTGAAATGTACTATCCATTAGATGGATCGTTGTAGTAACTTGTGGTGCACTCCATATGGTCTACCACCAACGAACCTTTATAAGCTCCTCATCAATCTACGTTCCCGGAGCTTTTGATCAATCTTCTTGATCACATATTTCGCCATTTGCCGATAACCCGGATGCTAGTCCTCAGTCATCTCTGGTAAAGACCCACCAGAATTAAGATGCTCCAATTATCCTCTAACATATATGAGAGTCCCATCACTGTACTTATAAAGCTCACCTACCCTCATAAACTTCATTATCCCACGACTGTTCAAGTAGAAAATCCTGTAACTCGGAACAGTAATGCCGGTATAGGGACATCTTGTGACATCTTGAGGTAGAACTTGATTCATTGGACGGGTCAGGTTAAGCTTCCTTTGGTAGCTTTCAACTCCCAATTGAAGATCTTCAACTCATTTCTTGATAACAACGCTTCGTGTGAACATACGAAGTGCTGTATTCAAGGAAATGATTTCTTCACGAGTAAGATGGGTGAGTTGATCACGGGTCATCATAAGCAACATGTCTTCGATATCTTCAAGGCGAATGATAGAAAAATCTCCCTGCTGTATTGTGTATTCTCTGTCAACCTCCCTTTTTAGATGAATCTCCGTCACATGATGATAGCCATTCTTGGCTTCAGTTTTCAGTCCCAAAATATTGGAGATGCGAATATCGGATCTAAAGATACTTCCTGAATTGGCTAAGCAGCAACCTCTGTACGCCCTTCGGACTCGCTCGTCCCAATGTGATGCACCTATAACAGCATACATATCATAATTACGATTTACCTTTGGGACCCAGAGTCGGTTTACCTTTTCCTCGATCCAGGGTATTGTCCCCCAATTAGCAGCTTTCAGCAAGGTCAGGGATGTTGCTTACTTGGATGATCCCTTGAGGAGACAATCAAGATCATAGGTGACAAAGAAGTCGAGAGCAATTTGATTATCTTGAGAAGGATCAAGTGGAGGTGGAGCTCTTTCTGACTCATGAAGACCTGGCCTTTGAACGGTATTAAGAGCTTTCAGGACCTCATCAGCATAATACTCGTACTCCATGCGGCTTAACCTGGTTTTGGCGTGAATTCTCTTATCCTTTAGCGCTCTCTTCACCAAAGACGGAGTGACCGAAGATTTATACTCATGAGCCAGAAATGCACACAAGTCTATCGGACTACGGATACGGAGATATAGAACATCTCTGTCAGCGTCTGTGATTGGATCATATTTAGCAGCTGTCGTGATCCAAGCTTGTGGCGGTGCAGTTTCATCAATTTCCAATGTGTCCTCCCAGTCCCGTGTGCTTGACTCAGGAACAGTAGATTGTGGTTCTTGTTGTAGAGGAGTAGAGACATGAACACTTGCTGGTTCTGATTCAGGCATCTCGGCGGTGTCATGAACAGGCGAGTGTTGTGCAGATTCAGGTTCAGTTATTGATTCTGCAATCACAGGAGCAACAAAAGAACTAACAGGATTGGTGGTAACAAGTATAGAAACAGAAACAGATGTACCGGGATTCGATGACGCCGTAGTAGCATTCACATCATGGCGCCACTTGGTTCGTCTTGATTCCGTAGAGGTGGATTTTTCCTTTTGCGCAGCATCTTTCTGAGACTTGGTACCAGACTTAGATGGTTTCTTTGTGCTGGCAACCTTTTCCCCCGTTTCAGGCTGATCATGTTTACCACCATCATCCTCATCGTCATCCCTGTTGCTTCCCTTATCACTCTCCTCATTTCGATCACCACCATCACCAACATCATCATCATCACCATCCTCATCATCATCACCATCATCGTCACCATCATCATCATCGTCACCATCATCATCATCTTCTTCTTCTTCTTCTTCACCGTTACCCTCCTCTTGTTCACTATCTTCCTTTTCCTCCTCATGCAGAATGTGGTAAGGTACCACACTTCCAAACATCTTAAACAACCGATCATCCTCCAAGATAGCTTCATTTAGTGCTTTGTAGAGTATCCGCTGAACTTTAGACTTATCAAAAGATCCAACTTCCCTCATGCGAGCTTTGAGGATCTTCCTCAATTCAAAATCCGTTAAGTCATATGCCATTTTGTATGCGGATTCGGAAGGGTTGGACGACTTGATCATCAAGTTATCAGCCGCAAGTTTCCTCATTTCTTCATGCAGCTTTGGCATAAGGGACTCAACAGATTCTTTCACCCTCTCTGAAATAGAAGCTTCAAGTGTTTCTTTCTGCTCCTTATATTTATCTTTAATAGTTCCAAGTCTCGTAAGTCGTGCTTCATACTTATCAGCTTCAGCCTGTTTGACCCGAGCAAGTTCTTCTGCATGAGCTTTACGTGTCAATTCCATCTCTGCAGTGAACTTAGCCATCATCTCTTCTTGGGCTTTCTTGGATGCCTCTTCACTTTGCACTCGTCTAAGTAGCTCTTCGCGAAGATTATCCATCTCTTTTCTTTGACTATACGTGTGTTTATCCAACATTTCTGCCATTACAAATGCAGCCATTGAAGATGATGCAGAGCTACTCTGGGTTGGTTGAAGAGGCTCGGTTGTGATTACAATACTGAGGATGGAAGTTATTGGAGGTGGAAGGAATGGTGTTGGCACCGGTCGGGTTGGTAAGGGCTGGATTGGTGGTGGTTAAGTTACGAGAGGCTGGGTAGGTACCATGATTTTAGTAGCACCGGACTCCTTTTCAACAATTGCTGAAACAGCAATGGATGTCTCCTTCGAAGTAGTGTACCGTTCGGGTGATCCAAACTCATCAATATCATCTGGCTCCTCGTACTCTTCTTCAACATCCATCTGTGCACCCGAACCACTACCGCCCGTGTCTCTCCTACTCTTTTCAATAGCCATCTTCATTAATTTTTTCTCAGTCTTGTCAAGAGTAGGATCGTCATCAACATTTTCTTCGCCGTGGAGAACGAACTCGTCAGCCGTGCTCTTACCCTTCTTAGCCTCAGCCTTTTTCTTCTTGGTTTTGGGTTCAGATAAAGCAACTGGTTGCTTGCGTTTACCTTTACTCTTGACCGTAGTAGACGAGTCTTCTCCTGTCTGAAGGCTTGCTTTTTGCTTCTTGATTTCTATTAGCAGTAGCTTGTAATTAACAGAAGCTTTAATTTTATCCGTCAGAAGATAATCGGGAATAGGACCAGTATTAACAGCACTAGATGGTCCTTCATGCCTTAGGTCCACAGTGTTATCAGCCTTTTCAGTGTGATGACAACTTGCTGCACGCTTATCAATAGAGACATCATTCTTCATAAAATAATGAATTATAAGCTTGATAAACCGAGGGTAAGGAAAGAAATTAGCCTTCAGCTTCTTGTTTTGGAAGAGTTGAAAGTTAAATTCTTCCAACAACAAGGATGCATAATCTGCATTTAAGCCTTTGTACATTCCATAGAAGATGTTCATAATTGGACCACGCACAGCATCATGCCCAGTTGTTTTAGGTGTAAGACATCTACTGAGAATACCAAAGATAGCTCTCCAAGGTTGACCCACTTTAGCGGTGGTAAAATCGGACACAACTCGTAGGTCAGGACATCCAAGAGTACCGAACATCTCCATGAGTTCGTCTTTGGTAGGATCCCTTGAAAATGACAACCTTTGGGTGTATCCCGAATTCCAAATATCTTGCGGAAGTCTGAAGCGGTGAGTGTCTGTTGCTTGTTGTCGAGAGAGAAGGTGATCTTGTTTGAAGTACTTTCCTTGGTAGCCTAGAATTCATACATGTAGTCATATGGCACCGAATCAGTACTCCTTAACGCATTCTTGATGTGAGATTGATCAAGGATTGCTATGGCGACTTTGAATCCATGGTGAGTGGATTTTGAAACTTGCTTCAGCCGGTAATTGTTTGGTATGAACTTGAGGGCTCTTGCCTCGGCAATTGCGGCTGCTCTAGCATCTTGGAGTTCTTGCACTGTTGGATTAGTCATGGTGTCTGCTTAAGATAAGACATAAAAGGTTGATACACACAAAATATATATATATATATATATATATATATATATATATATATATATATATATATATATATCATTATGACTTCTAAGAATAACACATTTCAACAAGTAATTATAACAAGCAAACAATTATCAATCCAACAATCCTTTATTCGGAACCCTTCATTCGGAACCCTTCATTCGGAACTCTTCATTCGGAACACTTCATTCGGAACACTTCATTCGGAACTCCTTCATTCGGAACTCCTTCATTCGGAACTCCTTCATTCGGAAGTTCTTCATTCAGAAGTTCTTCATTCGGAAGTTCTTCATTCGGAACTTCTTCATTCGGAAGTTCTTCATTCGGAACTTCTTCATTCGGAACTTCTTCATTCGGAACTCCTTCATTCGGAAGTTCTTCATTCGGAAGTTCTTCATTCGGAAGTTCTTCATTCGGAAGTTCTTCAGAAGTTCGTTCAGAAGTTCGTTCGGAAGTTCGTTCGGAAGTTCGTTCGGATGTTCGTTCGGAAGTTCGTTCGGAAGTTCGTTCGGAAGTTCGTTCGGAAGTTCGTTCAGAAGTTCGTTCGGAAGTTCGTTCGGAAGTTCGTTCAGAAGTTCGTTCGGAAGTTCGTTCGGAAGTTCAGAAACCTTGTTCATTCGGAAGTCCTAATCGCACCCTATGAAGGATTATTCTAAACGCGTGTGTGAGTTTTAAGGCATTCTAAGGCAACAATACACGTTCTAATGTTAATCCGATCCAAACCCAGCTAAATCCCCTAATTAATTAACCCTAAATTAAGCAGACGCCCTAATTTGATTAAATTAATTAAAACGAATTAATTAAGTGGATTGAGTAACGAATTAGACAAAATTACACGCGGGTATGTACCTTAGAGATGAATGAGATGGATTAGACGAATGTTGGATTAATAAAATCGAGCTTGTGTTTGTGAGTTTGTGTGTTAATGGCGGTTAAGGAGAATTACAGAAAAATAGAATAGAAAGAAGGAGAAGACGGGGGGTGGGAGGATTGACTTAGGTCAAATTTTCCTAGTTTTACCCCTTGTCAATCTTAACCCCTATAGTTTTCACTTTTCTTTTTGTTTTCTCTTTAAGTTAAATACCTCCTTTTAGGCTAACATCCGTTAAATTACTTAACAATCGTTAGTCTATCTCATTGTAATAACTATTCTAGCCCGCACACAAACTTAAACACTGTATCCTATTTAGAGATTTCCAAGATCTAAAAACTCACGATAAATTAGAACAGCCACAAGTCGTATGACAAAGAAACTCCGGTTATTAACCATTTGACAGATTAATTTTTCTCAAACACTTTAGATGATGAAGACAATTTAATATTTTCTCCCCCTTAAACGATGACCCGTTTTCTATTTAAAGAGCTGTAGTAATTGTTTAAAGAGTCAAATATTGATGAAAACATTTCCAATTAATGTCTTGAAAAGATTGATTCGTGGTGGCAATAAGATTTCTCTTATTTTGACAAATTAATGCACTGAGACGTACACTAACTCGTGTTAGACCAAGTTGTAAAGTAAACTTGATCCCTTTGCATGATTTGGCTTGTAAATCATGCCCGAAAAAATTAATTCCCATTGTGAGCCAACGTTTTCCAAGGAAATACGTGACTTTAATGCGAAAAAAAATGGGTTGCAGTCTGAAATAACTACAAGCCATAATGGGCATGTTTTAAAAATGTACAACTTTTATACTGACTCTATTTATGGCGCCATGTCAATATTGATCGACATTTCTAAAGCCGTAAATATTATCGTACTAAAAGACATGCCCGATTTAAAAAACAAAAAAATATTTTTGGATTTTCTTGATTTTATATTTTTTATGGTTTTTCTTGGTTTTATATTTTTTATGGTTTTTCTTGGTTTTATATTTTTTTATGGTTTTTCATGGTTTTATGTTTTTGTATTTTTCTTTTTGTGGTTTATATGTATACGATAATATACATGATCACGAACAAAGGATACGCATGAATAGTTTACCACCACTATTCGGCTGATTCTTCTGCCAACTCTTTGAGAGTCGCTGGAGAGAATGATTTCATGCCAAGCTTGTCGATCAAAAACTCGATTCGTCCTCGATCTAAGGCTTTGGTGAACATATCTGCCAGCTGATACTCAGTGGTGACAAAATACAGCTCGATCACTCCGTTCTCCACCTGCTCTTTAATGAAATGGTAGCGAATGTCGATGTGCTTTGCCCGGGAGTGTTGAACGTAGTTGCAGCAAAGGGCAATGGCGCTCTTGTTGTCACAATACATAGGGATTTTATTAAATCCAAGACCGTAGTCAGTTAGTTGTGATCTCATCCAAAGGACTTGAGCACAACAACCAGACATGGCAATGTATTCAGCCTCCGTGCTTGAAATTGCAACGCTTTTCTGCCTTTTTGAAGACCAACTATTCAATCTATCTCCAAGGAGTTGCACAGACCCAGAAGTGCTACGCCTCGTGTCTTGACACCCAGCATGATCGGCATCTGCGTATGATATTAAATCAATAGAGGAATCTTTCGGATACCATAGACCACGATGAAGTGTTCCTTTGAGATACCGAAAGATCCTTTTAACAACATGTAGGTGCTTTTCGGTAGGCCGAGCCTGATACCGGGCACACATGCATACAACAAATTACAAATCAGGCCTGCTAGCAGTCATATAGAGAAGGGTGCCGATCATCCCACGGTATAGTTTCGGATCGACAATAATCCCATTCCTATCTTCATCTAACTTGGATTTCTCCACCATTGGAGTGTCCACGGGGTCACAATTTTCAAAGTTATATTTATTTAAGGATTCTAGAGCATATTTGGATTGATTAATAAAGATGCCTCTGGGATTCTGAGAAATTTGTAATCCTAAGAAAAATGAGATTTTCCCATCATTGACATCTGAAAGCGTGTGGACATTATTTTCTCAAAGCGTTTTGACAATTCTATGTTAGAGGCAGCAAATATTATATCATCAACATAAATTTGTACCAGAATCATGTCGTTGTCTTCCTTGAGAGTGAATACAGTGGGGTCCACCTTGCCTTTGGAGAAGCCTTCCGAAATGAGATATGTTGAAAGGAGATCATACCACGCGCGTGGAGCTTGTTTCAACCCATAGAGAGCCTTCTTAAGCTTGTACACGTGATTAGGAAACTCCGTGCTAACGAACCCATCCGGCTGACTAACATAGACTTCTTCCCTTAGTTCACCGTTCAAAAATGCCGTCTTCACATCCATTTGATAGACGATCATGTTCATATGAGCAGCATACGCAAGGAATAGTCTAATAGCCTCCAATCTTGCAACAGGAGAAAAAGATTCTTCAAAGTCGATACCCAAGGCTTGTTTATATCCTCTAGCAACCAATCTAGCCTTATTCTTCAAGACTCCACCCATCTCATCGAGTTTAACCTTATAAACCCACAACAAAGTAAGGATGTTAACCTTGTCAGGGAGAGGAACTAATTCCCATACTTCAAGTCTTTGGAATTCATTTAGTTCCTCTTGCATGGCTTCAATCCAAGATGATTGAGTCATAGCATGTTGCCAGTTTTTAGGTTCAACTTCGGAGAGAAATGCATCAAAATAGCAATAGAGTGCACTCTCTTGTAATTGATGGCGTGTAGAGACTGGTCGATCGAGACCTCCAATAACATTCCTAATTGGGTGATCTTTTGTCCATTTGGTGCTGTGATTTTCAATCCGTGGTGGTCTGGAGTGAACAATTGTAGGAGCTTCTTCTGAGGTAGACGCGGCTGAAGGGTTTTCAGGTATCGGTATACCAAAGAAAGGAAGCTCTTGTAGGTGAGCATATTCCAAGTCATGATCAATCGAATCCTATTCAACATCATTAGGCACAAGTAAGGGTGACGATTCTAGTGTAGTTTGAGAGTTACTTGGTAGAGGTGCATCCGGTTCAATGTTAATTGAAGATGCATTTGATAAAGGTTCATTAGCTTGAGCAATAACTTTAGGGATTGGAGCTATCACTACAGTTGCTGGAACTTCATCATATAGGGGATCAAAGAATTCATCAAACAACGGTTGAAATAGTTTATCCTACTCGGGCCTTGTAGGTGGTAAAAATGATGTAGAAGTAGGATTATTGGGAACTAATCCGGAACTAGTAGCACCGGTTCCCATCTCGTGAAGCGCGGGTTCAGAGCTGCGTTGCTCAGAAGCCATCGCTGCCAGCTCATCAAAATCTGTGTCCATAGTTTCTACAATCTTACCAAGACGACGGTTGTAAATTCGGTATGCTTTCTTGGAGGGTGAGTAACCAATGAAAATACCTATATCGGCTTTCGGTTGAAGTTTGCCCAAGTTCTCACTATTAATGTTTGGATAACAAAGAGCACCAAACACATGAAAAAATGAAACATCGGGTTTACGATCATGTAGAAGCTCGTAAGGTGTTTTTCCATGGCGTTTCCGAATGATAGAAAAGTTTTGGGTGAAACATGCAGTAGATATAGCTTCTACCCACAAGAATAATGGAGCGTTCACATAAATCAGCATAGTCCTAGTAGCTTCCATAAGCGTACGATTCCGTCTTTCAACGACACCGTTTTGTTGTGGAGTACGTGCAGCGGATGTTTCATGTGAAATACCAACTTCTTCATAGTAATCACGAAGAGTCTGGTTGACGAACTCTGTTCCATTATCTGTATGAATACGGCGGACAGTAGTATTTAAACGTACCTGAATGAATTTCAGAAAAGTGATGATAGCCTTCGGTGCTTCATCCTTTGTACGTAGAAATCTAACCCATGTAAACCTGGAGAAATCATCCACAATAACAAGAATGAATTTCTTACAGCTCACACTTTCGGTTCGCATTGGCCCACAAAGATCCATATGCAAAAGATGAAGTTTTTCTTGATTGGTGTCTTCAGCTTTGTACTTGTATGATTTCTTGGTGCTTTTCCCCCTTGAACACGCGGAACATAAATGGTCCTTGTGAAATTTGAGCTTTGGAAGACCACGAACTAATTCGTTTTTAGCCAAATGATTAATAGCATCAAAGTTGAGATGAGATAATCTGCGATGCCATAACCATGACTTGGTCTTAGATGCTTTGGAGAGAAGACATACTGGAGAGGCGGCCATCATGTCTTGTAGGGACAACGTATAAAGATTTGCACCACGAGATCCCTTCAACAAGTATTTTCCTTCCAAGTTGCGGATGAAATAAGTATGTTGTCGAAAAGCAACCTCTAGGTTGGAATCACAAAACTGTCCTACTGAAAATAAATTATGACCAAGACCTTCTACATAGTATACCCTTGAAATCGTGACGTTTCCAATCTGATGTTCACCATACCCCATTATCTTTGCAATATGATCATTACCGAATTTAACCGTTCCAAGAAACTTGCTGACGAAATTTCGGAGCATCGAGCGATCTCCGGTCATATGCTTTGAGCAACCGGAGTCCAAATACCAGAGGATGATTTGGACCACCTGAAAATATCACCAGACGAGGATAATGTATAGGTTTCAGAATCTGAATGTTCCTTGTTATTAGCAGGTACAGATTTAATGATCATAGATTTGCTAACTTTAGGTTTCTTAGATTTCCTAGCCTTCTTCCTAGTTGGTGGTATAGATTCAAGTTGGCTTAAATCCTGAGGTATTTCTTCACTGATAGGCACTATAGTGGGGGCTGACCTAATTAAAGGGCGCGGTTTCCATATTTTATATAACACTCTCATTTTTCGTATCGGTACAGCGGAAGGGTCTTTCAGAGTGTTACGGGGTAACACAATAACTCCAATCATAGACAACACAATAAAAATGGTTGTACAAGGTTTAACAAACATTCATTCGATAAAAAGTTTAAAAGTGTACAACAGGTCCCAAATTATACAGGTCATTTAGTTTACAAAACATAGATCGAATGAACATTTTTAATATTATGTGGGCCATCAGAGTCGATCTCCATCCGTATTACCTTCAAGCACCTGAGATAAAAACATGCAAAAATCATATCAGCGAATGCCGAGTGAATTCATAGAGTTTAATAAAAACCGTTATATGAAACAATCATTTAAAATCATAACACAAGCATAATATCGGAAGTAAGTCCTCATATTGCTAGTCAGGAAATATATATCAAGCATACATCTTAAACCGTCCATGAGACCGTAGTCTCTATATTACCATGATAGGTAATATATTCATCGTTAATAGCGTCGTTATCATATATAGGATACATTGTATTTGAATTTATATATGTTTTAGGATTATTATTAGCCGCATGACATTGTTGCCTTACTATGAAAACAGCGGGCCGCGAACCCAACAAACAATTTGCCCATCTAAGTTAGCGTGTCGTCACAAAAATCACGCTATGGAATCTTCTCATACATAAATTTGCTTACCAATCAATGTGGTACGACGGGGATCAACCGTCAAGGCGCGAACTGGGGTGATCGTCCCCAAATAGTACTATCAAATGCATAAGCGTCTACCAAATCCCGGTAGTTCACAATTCATGCTAATGGGACTTTAAGTGACATAACCTAACTACTAATAATCCTTTTAGCCTCGTTTATAGGGTCATAGAATCATTCGGGTCCATATCATTAAGCATACAATCGGGACTACTTGTGTTCTATTTTTATAAAAATCTAGCATGTTATCTCCCTCGTGGGTTTACAAATCATTTTATAAACCATTTAAAAGAGTGCGAGGCTATGAACTCACGTTGTTAATGAAAGGCGGATTATCGGCTACGGGCGTGCTTCGGTCACGGAAACCTATATAAATAATAATCGGTCTTAGACTTTGTCCAATGACTTTTATCAAAATAACAATATAAATATGATGATTTTGTACATATGATGATGATCAAGTGGTTTTATACATCCTTGTTTACTCATTTTAGCGTTTACGTTTTGGTAACGTCTTACTAGTTCGCTAGTTTTACCTATTTACCTATTTTAAGTCCATTAAGCCTTTTATAAGTTATTTAACTTGTTTTAATCCCTTTTTTACCTATATTATCAGTATATATACTTTTCATGTTGGGCCCAAATGGGTTAATCCCAATAAGTTCTTTTTACAAGTTTTTATCTTATTTAGTCCATTTATTAGTCCAATATGTTTAGTTAGCTCGTAAATGTCCGTATTTCTTATAGTTCGGGTTTTATCGGTTTTTACTTGTCTTAGTTATCTATACATCAGTATATGACTTTTATAAACTTTACATTAGACGGGTTTGGTCGTCTAAGTTTTATTTGGCGAAAAACGTTAATTTTACGGCGATAGCCGAAAAAGTCGTAAAAATCAAGATTATAGTTTTTATTACTTATAAATATTATTTTACCACCATTTATATAATTTATCCATTTAATTAACCTTTTATATATTTATATAAATAAGTTTTATAAGTTAGTGGGTTTATACTTTTACATTTTATACATTATAATGTGAGTGCTTATATAATATTAATAAACATTAATTCCAAAAATCTGATTTTTAACTTCATGTTCACCATTTTTAACATATCTAGAGTTATATAATGAATTAGAAGCTCATTTTTGGGTGACATGTTCTTCATATTATGTGCTACATTTAACTTAGTTATAGCTACTGCCTATTTTGAGTTTAACTTGCCTTAACAGTCCCTACAAAACTGCTTATTCAGATTAGACCACCTAACTTGTTTTGATCATATCTCACTCATTATTTTGATTCCATTGCATGGCCAACTCTCACATGTGTATAACATCTTGTACTTACTGTAAATGGATCAAACCATGCAATTTTATCAGTTCATCTTTTAGTTATCTACTGTTTTTACACAGCGAACTAAATAATCAAGATTTTAGCTTCATTTCTTATAGTTATCATCATTTTTAAGCATATTTATCAACACTTGATCCCCACACAACATTTTTATCATCATATATACATCATATACATATACAAACTGAAAGAAAATACATTTGTTCTTTACAAAATAACAAGAGAAAAATGGAGAGGATGATCTTCTTTACCAACCAAGTGGATTTCTTGTTTTTGGAAGACAAGAACTTGATGAACACAACATGTATCTCCAAGACCATCAAATATCAAGAACATATGTTGGAAAATCAGCCCTAGGACACAAGCAAATCACCTCCAAAGATGTTAATATGACCACCAAATGAGCAAGGCTTCAAGAGAACTCCTTAATAGAGCTAGTAAACATGTGTTTCATGGCTAGAAGAGATCAAATGGGGTGTTTGTTGGTTTATTTTTGACGGCAAGGGGAGGGTAGTTTGAGAGAGTTTTGGTGTTGATTGCATGTGAGAAATGGTGGAATGAGAAAACAAGTTGCTAGTTTTGATAGTTAGTGGGAAAAGTTAGCTTAGTATGTAAGCATGGCTTACACATGGTGTAAGTTAACTTAACTTGATGCCACCTTAGTGTGTGGTGTCAAGTGTGCCGTCCAAACCATGCTAGTGGGGTGGGACAATGTGTTTTGTCCCATCTCACTAGTTTACGGGTATTTCTCGATTCTAGTTTTCTCGATTTGCGTGCCCTCGGGTCGTTTTACGAAAAACGTTTTTATAAATTATGAATCAACGTCACAAAACGAATCCAATAAAAATTGTCTCATCAAAAACGGAGTTCAAAAACGTAAATACGTAATCCTAATGTTTCCGGTTTAGTCGTAAAAGACGCCAAATTATGCACATAAGCCCAAATTTAAATCCGTAAATTGTGAGTTCGTCAACCAACATAAAAATAAGTTTCAAAATATTATACGAGAAAATATTTCACTACCTGAAAATGTTAGATTGTCACATTTTAGTGCCAGTGTGCCTAACTAAAGGACGCTGAGACCTAACCTCAATGGATGCATTCCTAGTTAAAGGGAACATTTTTCCATCTAATGTAAAGGTCCTACCAGTGGGACGCCATTGCCATCCAACTTGGGTACGAGTTATCCCAGTTGGCTTCCATTCAAGATCATTCCTAATAGAATTCATTTATCACATGATCAATAAGACACAAATCATGACGTTGGGAAAACATGCATTCATTATAATTCCAACATTTCAAATTAGAATTCACAAATGGTTTAGGCTTCTGCACAGGCGCAGAGCTTTTAGTCTTAACATGATTCTTTTTATTTAAATCTGAACTCATATTCCTAGTGTGAGCTTCTACGTTCTTCTTGATGGTACTACTAGTGGAGGGCTTGATCTTATCTTTCTTGAGTGGCGATCCTTTAGTCTTAGTAGACTCTTTTAATCCTGTAGAAGGCAAAGTGGGAACATTAGCAACAGATTTTAAAGGTGCCTTACTTGATGGTGCCAATGACGGTTTTGCTCCTAGGGTCTTATTGAATGAAGTTACAGCAATGGGTCGATTAGTGAGTAGTGCAGAACCCGGTTTTCCTATGTATTGCAAATATGCTAAGCAATATTGAACACGCTTAATATATTCATGAGCTGAATAATAGTAACTGCTTGAGGGATCTAACGAATACAAATCATCTAAAATATCCCTAACAAGATCTACATGCTTAATTGCATTCCTCATATAATCATCGTAGGTAACCGGGTTTTTCTTATGGAGCGGGTTCTTATAAAGCACTACTGAATTGGTTGTTGGAGCACTAGAGGACGGTGCAGAGTTGGTAGCTAAGTTATTAACAACTTCTTGTCGGGTGAGAAGAAGTGTCTCCTTTAACTCGGCCAAAACCATGTTTTTGTCAATGAGCTGGATGTTTAAGTCAGAGATTTCCTCACACTTTTGGTTCAGTTGTTCAACATAAGATTGTTGTTGTGCTGCATTAAAAGCTAAGCGTTCTTCTATTGAACCATAAAGAGCGGATAGTCCCTGTCTTGCCCGATCCATCTCCCCTAGAATAGACGAAAGTCTAATTTCTAAGTCCTGGTTTTTAGACTCTGCAGCCTCTAGTTCCAATTTTAGTGTTTCATTTGATGAAACATCTCTCTTTAATCTCATAATCTCTTCCTCTAATGCCTTAACTATCTCAATCATCTTGTCACTCGTCTCAACACTGTTTTCACAACCATTTGTTATCAAAAGATCCTCATTTTGAGTTTGTTGTTTTAATTCTAAAGATATACAATGTTGTTCAAGTTGATTAAAGCATTTTGTAAGTAAATTGTAAGAATCTTGAAGCTTTAAAAATTCAGCGTTAGACTCTTGACAAGAATGATTATCTACCTCATTTACAGTATCATCAACATTTACAGAGAGATCACACACATCATCACATATATTCACAGCATCACATTTAATCATAGCGGATGTAAGCTCATTCGAATAATTAACATTTACAGTAGTAAGCACATTACACGAAATTACTTGGGACAAGAATCGGTCATATTCGAATAAAATCTTTTCCTTTTCAATTAATTATAGTTCGTAAGCGGTGTCCATTTCATAAAACACTTTTTGAACTTCTGCAATTTCAAACTCGAGATTTTCCGAAAGAGATGCAAAACTTCCTTTTAGACTTTCGACAAACGGATTGATCTCATTCTTAAACACCTCGTTCATGTGTTCGAAAGCCCATTCTACGGCGTTTAGGCCATTTGAAGTCGTACATTCTAGAATGACCTTGTCAAAACTAGCAAAGTATTGATTAATCTCTTGCAAGTTTAACCATACAATACTAACAGGTGGAAGATCCTTTGGAATTTCCTTAGGTCCTTCCATTTTGACAAGTGTAGGAAGTGTACTAGGGTTTTCTTCATTTAACATGTAGGTTGGTGCTGTGATGAGATCTTTATCCATATGGAAGCGAATTTTAAAATCCGTTTTTGGAAGCTCCTGATTCATTTTAAAATAATCACACTCGGGATATTTTGCAAAGTTGTATGACCGATTCTCATCAACTAGATCCTTATTTGTGCGATCATCGAAAATAACAATCGGGTCTAAGACCAATCCTAATTGGGTTACATTATAAAGTCTTGGACTATGGATAAAAGCTTGTTTTGCATACCGTGGGTTAGGGGGAAGGCCTTTTTGACGCGATAAGTTAAACTCTCTAAACGATGCGTCAAATAAGTGCACTAGTTGAGAGGCAGCGTATTGTCTTAAAAGCAAATAATCTAAACTTCTAATCTTATTAGCCGCATTAATTTCCATTTCATTCTTTTTAGACTCGAGTAATTCAAAATCCGTTTGAAGTTTGTGAAAATTAGTGACCACTAACTCTTTTTCTTTAACTTCGTTAGAAAGATCTGCTCTTAAGGTTTCAATTTCTTGCAAATGACTCATTTGTTTGTTTCCAAAATGATCATATTCGGGATTTGTTAGAACAGTGGACGAAGGAACTAATTCCAAAGTTTGAACTTTTTCGTTGCACAAAGCAATCTCAGCAGACAAATTCTTATTCTTAGCTAGGGTTTCTAAGAGTGCAGTATTCATTTGGCCAAGTAATGTAGCAGGAACCATGACCAAATCTTGTTGAGCAGGAATATGCGTATGCGAAATGGCTCCCGGTTGTGATTCACTCAAAGTCTGGGGACTCACATTGATATCACTATCATTGACTGTCTCCTCATTTGAAAGACTCACTACCGAAGACTTATTCGGATCAGCACCCTCTTGCCCAACGTGATGTGGTTGAATACTAGTATCAGTGGTATTATCAGTGGTATTAGTAAGTACCTCAGATATTTTTTCTGGCCCAAAGCTAGAGATAGTTGCCATAAGAGCTGCCTGAGCAGATTGAAGTTCATCACAGTCTGAATCGTAAGCATCCAGATCATCTTCTTGGTATGCTGCATTCTGTGTAGTGACAACTTCTTGTTCAGCAATCCCTGGATCAGCAAGAAATGCAAGCTCCTCTTCATCAAGTTCCTGTCCTTGTGCCTGAGCGTTCACCAAATAAATCTTCTCTGCAAACCATTGACCATCCCTTCTCCTCTTGGGTTTTGTGCAATCCCTGGACATGTGACCTTCTTCCTTACAGTTGTAGCATGTAATCATTCTCAACTTACCTGTGGAATTAGCCCGTGGAGGAGTGTTGACCATTGGAGCAGGATTGACCGTGCGTGCATTGTTGGTTGATGTAGTGGGTCTCCCCTGATAAGGTTGAATAGGTTGAACCATTACTCTGCCATTCTCAATAGTAGCTTGTTGTCGAGAATTGGATGAATTCCTCAGCTGATTGTTAGTAGGAGCTGGTCCTCTAAATCCTCGTTTGCTCAATGTCCTTGTGAGATAAGCAGACATAGTGGCTAACACTTCAACTGGGTCAGTTCCTTGTTGGAATTCAGGAATGGGGACTTCATCATTCTCACTATACATTGCTTGGTCTTGTTGAGCTGCATAAGCACTAGAAGGAATACTCATGTGGTTAGAGTAGCTTGATGGATATGCTGCATTTTCTTGATAAGAAGAATATGATGAGTGCGCATAAGGTGCAATGCTTGCTGGTGAATATGGGTGAGGTTGTGAGGCATATTGTGATGCTCGTGGTTCTCTCTGAGACGAAGGTGCATTAAGTCGATATTGTTGCTGATGTGAGGTGGGTGGTTGCGGTAGAATCGAATATTGGGGGAAGCTTTGAGTCATGTACGGTGATGGATGATAGGCTTGGTGTCCCATGATATAAGGAGTGTTGTTGTATGACAAGCTTGGTTGATTTGCCATCAAAGCTAAAGAATCAAGGTACATACCTCGAGGCGAACGGTGCATGATCACGTGTTTCTCATGCTGCTGAAGAAAAGCATAGAGTTGATCCAAATTGCACTTATGCAAATCCCTGGTTAACTTAACATCGGTAATATACTCACCCTATTCAGCTTGAGGTAAAGTATTCAAAAACTTGGTGTTAACTTGGAATGGAGCAATCACGAGATTGTATATATTCAAATCATTCATGAGAGTAGTGAATCTGAAGTAGTAGTCGTGAAGCGTTTCTCCTAGACTGTACGTGAATCTATCAAACAGATCACACAACTGACATTCCCGTTCCTGTTTAGTGAGAGACGTACCTTGTAGCAACACCTTTAACCGTTCCCATAAATCCTTTGCAACCGTATATTGACTTACCATTCGATAGATGTCATGTGGAAGGGCTTGGAGAATGGTTTGAAGAGCCTTTTCGTCTGCATCGGCAACAAGTTGTTGAGCTGGTGTAAGTTCTTCAAACTCCCGTGGTCGAGTCACATTGTTAACCACGATGGTACCATAATCAAGTGGACCATTTAGAATTGACTTGACCATAAGCCTCCCATATGTCGGTTTTCCCTTAATGTATGACATCATACGGCCTTGCCATTCTTCAAAGACTTCTTTAATGAGCATTGGAGGGCGATTATCCGTTCCCGTAATGATGGAAATATCTGTAAGTGATGTCATTTGAGGCATTAATGAATTCGGATTCATTTTGATCACTTTAAGGAGACAAAGATTATCGGATGATCGAGTAGTGAAGTAAAGTTGTGAGTTGTGTTGAGTTTTTGTGTAAGAAACCAAGATTAAATCCTCTAAAAAATCGTCGAAAAAACAAGTAAAATATCCCTTGGTTCGGAAAAATTGTTGATTCGGAAGTATTGATTCGGAAGACTTTGGTTCGGAACTTCTTTGATTCGAAACAGTTGTTGATTCGGAAGATTTGATTCTGAACTCTTTGATCCGGAACTTTTGGTTTGGAAGAAAACTGATTCGGAACTTTCTTTGATCCGGAACTTTTGGTTCGGAAGAAAACTGATTCAGAACTTTCTTTGATCCGGAACTTTTGGTTCGGAAGAAAACTGATTCGGAACTTTCTTTGATCCGGAACTTTTGGTTCGGAAGAAAACTGATTCGGAACTTTCTTTGATCCCGAACTTTTGGTTCGGAAGAAAACAGATTCAGAACTTTCTTTGATCCGGAACTTTTGGTTCGGAAGAAAACTGATTCGGAACTTTTTGATCCGGAACTTTTGGTTCGGAAGATGTTGATTCAGAACTTTTACTGGGAAAAAGCTGGTTCGTGTGTTGTAACAGTCGACTAAATATATTAAGAACAAACCCAGATTTTTACCAAATTACCCGAAAAGTTTTGTGATTTCTACTAAAAGAAGTAAAACCCAATACTTATCTACTAATCCCAACAACAAAATCACCAAAAACTTCAAGAATCAAGATAGATTTTCCTAAAGAACACTAATACAATCAAAAACTAAAGAACAACACAAATCATTACCTTAAATCACCCTATGGCTCTGATACCAATTGTAGAATATTGATAATCTTGTGAATCAATGAAGTGTGTTGAAGATTTCTAGAGAGAAAAACTAGTGAGAGAAAGTGAGAGAGAAATATGTGTTTTTCATTCAAATGGGAAAACAAACAATCAACAACCAACCCCTTTCCATGGTGGAAAGGGGTATTTATATCCAAGCCACTAATGGGCTTGGGTCGACCCATGACAAGCCAATGGGTCGGTTTCTTACTTAACTTAATAAGCATACATTAACTACGAGCTATACAACATTAATAATATTGTGGAGTGACCGATACTTCTAATATACGTTAAAAACGTATTTCTAACAGATGTTGAAGGAAATCTTTGTGTTTGTGATGGCTTTGAGAGAGGATGAAAACTCATGCATGTAAATTTCAGGAACACTTGCTGAAATCCGCAGTGCAGATTTGATCGGTGTGAGATCAAGGATTTCGATAGCTATTCTGAATGCTGCTTGTGATGGAATGAAACCTTCTTTCAATCGTTGATTATTGGCAGTGATTGGAAGACGGTTTTCTTCTGGTACTAGTTCATTGTCAAGTTGAATTTGTTGCTCTTGAGTGCGAGCCATGAAATCTGCTTAAGATAAAAACATACAAATTGATACACAAGAGATATATATCATGTAGTATAAACCTTAAAAGCATCCTATTGTATTTTCCTTGACAACATAACAAGTAGCACCTAAAAGACCATACAAGTATTACCCAAAATAATATATAAACCAAAACAAGCATATCATAGAAAATGCAAGTCATAAGTCGGAATACATCATTCCAAACATAATTCAGAATAAATCGTTCATCACACAACTCGGAATCCTTCAAATACTGCACCTAAGTTAGAATGGATTATGAAACACATAAGTCGGAATATGGTATAATGCACATAAGTCTGAATAAGCCAATTCTAACCTAAGTCGGAATGATTCATTATGAATTAAGTCGGAGTAATTTAATCTAACACATAAATCGGAATTGGTTATACCCAACATAAGTCAGAATAATTTAATCACAACATAGTTCGGAATCTGTATACCCAACATAGCTCAGAATACACACATTTTTGACCTAGTCGGAATACAAACGTTTGTGACCTAGTTCGGAATACGGACGTTGTGACCTAGTTCGGAATACATACGTTCTGACCTAGTTCGGAATGCACCCATTTGTGATTTAGTTCGGAATACATACGTTTGTGACCTAGTTCGGAATGCACCCATTTGTGACTTAGTTCGGAATACATGCGTTTGTGACCTAGTTCGGAATGCACCCATTTGTGACTTAGTTCGGAATACACAGTTTGTTAAGGGAATCCATGAACTTAAGTCGGAATGCTTCAATCACACACATAGTTCGGGATACATCTATACCCAACCTAAGTCTAAATCGGTTTTGCTTTTAACTGATTAACAACATACACATCAACTGATAAGAACAATCAACGCAAGTGTTTGGGCATAAAAAACAATCAAGGCAATGATCCTATGTTTTTTGTAACAAAAAACCCCCTTTTTAATCAATCTTAATCAATCCAATTAAATCTATAAACCCTAAGCTGACATGAGGGGATTGAGCAATTAATCGAAAAATGAAGATCATATTACCTTAGTTGTGATGAACGAAAATCAAAAGAAAGATCTTGGTTGGAAAGAAAAATCAATGGCGGCAAGGTGAGAGTTTTGTTTGTGTGTGAATTGTGAGACGAAAAAGAGAGGAGAAGGGGCGGGGTTAAACGGTTCGACCTAATATTAAAATTTTCAACTTATACACATTTGGACCTTTTTGTTCCTTTTGATTTTCATTTTAGTTTAAAACTTATTTAAGTTTAACTTTTATCAATGGAATACTTAACGTTCGTTATAACTTAAATATTCTTCTAAACTATTGAGCACACACAACAAATTAACGCACTTAACTGAGTCTGCCTAAAAACCATTCATCTCTAAGGTCCAATTAGAAGCACGAGAAACAGTCTACAACATACTTGACAAACACATGATGAACAACATTTAACCATTTATTTTTCTGAGAAAGATTCTGGAAGACGATGTATGGATGACAAAAATGATTTAAGATTTTCTCCCCCTTAAACATTGACCCGTTTTCTATTTAAAGAGCCGTAGTCTTTGTTTAAGGAGTCGAATACCAATGAAAGCATTTTCCGTTTAATGATTTAAAAGAACAATTCTTGGTGGTAATAAGATTTCTCTTATTTTTACAAATAAGTGCACTGAAAGGTACACAAATTCTTGTTAGACAAAGTTATAAAGTAAACTTGATCCCTTGTATGGATTTAAAGTAAACCATACCCAAGAAAATTAATTCCCGTTGTGAGCCAACGTTTTCAAAAGTAATACGTGACTTTAATGCGAAAAGGGTGTTGCAGTCTGAAATAACTACAACCCATATGGGCATGTTTTAAAATATGTACAACTTTTATACGGACTCTATTTATGGCGCCGTGTTAATTTTAATCGACATTTCTAAGGCCGTATATATTACCGTACTAAAAGACATGCCCGATTTAAAATGAAAAATATTTTCGGATTTTCTTGATTTTATATTTTTAATGGTTTTTGTATGTTTTATATTTTTGTGTTTTGCTTTGGATGGTTTATATATATACGATAATATACAAGATCACGATAAAAGGATACTCTAGAATAGTTTACCACCACTATTCTGCAGATTCTTCTGCCAACTCCTTAAGTGTCGCTGGTGAGAATGATTTCATGCCTAGAATTTCGATCAAAAACTTGATACGTCCTCGATCTAAGGCCTTTGTGAATATATCTGCCAGCTGATACTCAGTGTTTACAAAATACAGTTCAATCACTCCATTTTCCACTTGCTCTTTGATGAAGTGGTAGCGTATGTCAATGTGCTTCGCCTGGGAATGTTGAACGTAGTTGCAGCAAAGAGTAATTGCACTTTTGTTATCACAGTACATCGGGATTTTGTTGAATCCAAGACCGTAGTCAGTTAATTATGATCTCATCCAAAGAACTTGAGCACAACAACCGGACATAGCAATATATTCAGCCTCTATACTTGATATCACAGCGATTTTCTGCCTTTTGGATGCCCAACTAACCAGTCTATCTCCAAGAAGTTGCACACTGCTAGAAGTGCTACGTCTAGTATCTTGACACCCAGCATAATCCGCATCTGCATATTATATTAGTGCAATAGAGGAATCCTTCAGATACCACAGACCACGATGAAATGTTCCTTTAAGATACCGAAAGATCCTTTCACAACATGTAAATGCTTTTCGGTAGGCCGAGCCTGATACCGGGCACACATGCATATAGCAAATTGTAAATCAGGCTTGCTAGCAGTCAGATAAAAAAGGGTGTCGATCATTCCACGGTAAAGTTTAGGATCGATAGCTATCCCTTCCTTATCCTCATCTAACTTGGATCTCTCCACCATTGGAGTATCCACGGGGTCACAATTTTCAAAATGATATTTCTTTAGTGATTTAAGAGCAAATTTGGATTGATTAATGAAGATGCCTCTGGGATTTTGAGAAATTTGCAACCCTAAGAAAAATGAAAATTTTCCCATCATCGACATCTTAAAACGTGTGGACATAATTTTCTCAAAATAGTCAGACAGTCTTTGAGTAGTGGTAGCAAATATTATATCGTCAACATAAATTTGTACCAGTATCATGTCGTTGTCTTCCCTGAGAATGAAAAATGTTGGGTTAACTTTGCCTTTGGAGAAGCCTTTCGAGATGAGATACGATGAATAATGTTGGGTCCATTAACCTTATATACCCACAACAATGTAAGGATTTCAACGTTGTTGGATAAAGAAACTAATTCCCACACTTCAAGACGTTGAAATTCATTAAGTTCCTCTTGCATGGCTTCAATCCAACATGATTTTGTCATGGCTTGTTCCCAATTTTTAGGTTCAGTATCGAAAAGTGTGACAATCCGTCAATTTTAGGTCGTTATTTTAATCTCGACTATTACGTATTACATGTTTACTTTAATGAAAATTTTAAATTATCGGCTAACCGAGAAGGTTATAGTTTGAAACTTAACGTAAGAATGTCGTTTCGATGAAAACTGGCAAGAAATACATTAAGTATCGATATTATATTCTCAAATTAACATATGAATGGTTTTATTGTATTTATTATATTTAATTTTTATTTCTCGTGTTTTACGTTTTAACGAATGACGAGAACTACTAATGATCGCGATACAGACAGATGCCCAAAAAAATTTATGTTTCATTATCGATTGTCTCGATATTTTATATTTTCGACGTTTTTGATTTAATTACGTTTTAAGTCGTGTCGAAGTGATATTATTATTTTTAAGAAGCGTTTTAACTTTTAAAAAGTATTTTTATGAAACCTGAGTCCCATAAATATTTTCAAAATTTAATATTTACATTTTCTACCCTTACAACTATTTAATTGCATTTTGTACCAAAACTATGCAAAATTGGCAAAATTTACCCCTCCACCACTATTATATATAGATTTTCCACTTACAATATACACATACAATATCATTTTAATAAAAATTTCACCACCTCACCCCTCTTTCTCTCTTATGCCGTCCACCCCATCAACAAAAATCAATTTCTAGCTTGATTCATCCAAATCAAATAAAAGACCCATCTTGGAAATTCAACAAGGATCATATTGGTATAAAATTTTCCCACATGCATTCACTTTATTTTTCTTTCAAATTTTTGGTGAAGAACATGTGTTTGATCCATTTTTATGTTTATGTATGTTGTTATTATTATTATATTTGTGTGGGATTGTTGTTGCATGCATGATTTTATATATTTGATTTTTATTAAATTTAATTTGAGGGTGTTAGGAGTTATTTAAATGTGTTATGTTAATATTAGGATGATATTAGAAGTATGTAAATTGTTGAAATGCGTCAAAATGGTGATTTGGTATGATTTTTAGATGGTCAATTTTAGGCAGTAACTTTAAGGACATTTTTGAATTACTTACTGTAATAAACTTGTTAAACTAATTATATAGGGTCGTAGAGAATTTCGTTAGCTTCAATTTGAGCTAAAGTAGAGCTTCTAGCTCCAAACGAGCGAGAAGTTACGCTAGTTTTAGTATTTGTGTACCGAGAGACGGGTATCGGCACAATCCAAAAATTATTGTCGATATTTGGATCGAATCTCGGGGACTATAGAATGAGTTTTAAAAATGTTCAAGGACTGATGTAAGTTGCTAAACCTCAGGTCATGAGTATATTTTCAAACCGTAAAACTGTCCGGTTTTTACGACACGAAGATGTGTCGGGCAGAAGGTCTTAGAAGTACTATTTTTGAATGAAACTTGAACTGAGTCTTCTTCATATTATATGTGAGTTTGTGACCAAGTTTCGTCGAAAACGGACAAGTGTAGATAGGATAGATTGGTGTGTACATTTGGATTGTACATGCTGATTGGTATTTTGGACATGTAGTTCAATAATCATGTGGCGTGAGTTGAGTATTCGCCATTGGACATGGTGATTTACTCAAGAGTTAAGTCATTATATAAATGACTTAGCTACTGATCCGAGGGAAGTAAAATGATAATTTGACTTGCGTTGACTTGGCGTCTTAAGACGGGTCAATATCGAGAGTGCAAGTGTTTAAAAGAATAGTGTTGAATAAAAGGGTATAGAATAACACTTGTATTATTAAATTTCTCGGGATTGTATTGGTTTTGTAATTTTGATTTTTATATTATTTAAGTATGATTTATACTTAAGTCGATTTTTTAACGAACGCGCCTTATTTGGTAGGTTGCGGTTTTCGTGTTTAAACGGGCATCACTAATCGTCGGCGACCGTCTCATTACTACTGGCTAAGGTGAGTCTATAGTCTCGCTTTTATTATTGTTTTGAATGATTTTAAAACCCGCGAGGGGGATAACATGCTTGTTTTATTAAAATAAAAGGGTACAACGATAAGTTGTGGAAACCCTACTTATTGGAAAAGTATGGGTGCAACGAGAAGTTGTGGGAACCCTATTTACTTGAAAAGTAATTATTGAAATTGAAATGCACAACTATAAGTTGTCGTAAACTCATGATTGTTTTAAAATTGAACACAAAGAACTTAATTGTATGTTTAGATGAAAGTTATTACATAAGTTTGTTTAGCCTTAAAAGACCCATTAATCGTGAATTGTTAATCGAGATAACGCTAATGCTATGGATAGATCTATCGGGGTGATGCCCAGTCCGGTTGCGACTAGCTCTCGCGTGGTGTTGTGATGCACTAGTAATGAAACATCGGATGCATTGTATATGAGAAATATACGCACTTGGCTAGGTGTGTTGGGGTGAAATAAATATATGTTAACGTTCAATGTCACGAGACTTATGTAATGACACGATAATTATGTCCGTACAACATAATTGTATTTGATAAATTTTAACCATGGAAGGTTATTTTGAATACTTGTGTTCTCTTTATTTAAATTAAACTCTATAGATTCACTCGTCAAATTTTGCTGACTTTTTAACATGTTTTATCTCAGGTCCGTATAGAAGGAACTTGAGGAAGGCGGTTTCGTGAAGCTTGCTTATTGAAATGTTTTGGCCCGCTTTTAAAATTTATATCCATTCAAAGAATCTTTTATCATTTATTATGTTTGTAAACATGGAATTATCTGGGACCGTGTGAAAAGTTTTATTGTTAAATGAAAATGAATGGATGTTTATTAAAACGACTTGTTTTGAGCCGTTTTCTATGATTATGAGATTGAACCATGATAGTAACACCCAATGACCCTTCCGCTGCTATGACCGAAATTGGGGGTGTTACAGATTGGTATCAGAGCTCAAGTTATAGAGAACGAAAAGATTTTCCAAAAATGAATTTTTGAAATCTTTTAACTATAACTGTTGCTAGCGAAACCTCCGAGTTGCCAATGGACGAGAATGATAGTATTTATATATATATATATGGGATTATATATATGTTGTAATCTTTATCGATTATTTGAACTTGTGAATTACAAGGTATGTTTTCATTTATTTAATTATAAATGATAATTTTATATTTATACGAGATATTTATACGACGTCGATTGTCACGAAGCCACCCTAGTCATTTTTATGCTTGCGCTGAAGCTATTCCTAAAATGAATCATGTTATTCTCGAGAATAACTAAGTTGTGGATATACATGATCCTAACGGAACGGTTAATATTCTGCTGATATTCTTTTGGTTACACGGATTTTGATTTCCTTGGTTCTCATCCTTGATTTATCGATCCGTTCATTTTGTTTAGCAAATTTAATTTGCATTTTCATTAATCTTTGACATTATACTGTTTTGATAAAAACAAGTTTGTCCGAGATGGTACTATTTATTGCTAGGAATTGAGATTGATTTGTATGGTATTCACATGCCAACCAGGATTCCATATCATATCACTAATCATTTTTTGTTAAATCAGTTTCTCGTTTGTTTCGATCTTGATCTTTTGCGTTGAGCTGGCGATGCTTGAATAAAGTGATTTATAATTGTTGAGATAAATTGGCAATTTATTTGGACAAGTAAATTATAAATTGTTTAACTACAAATTTCTGAATCTTATTCGGAAGGACTTGATCAATCCATGGAAATAATGATTCATAAATGTGTAGGCTTAAGCATATAGCATCTGCGTAATTAAATTCTTATTGAATTGTAATTCGTTTGCTCGATTAATTCTTTGATTTTTTTCTTCTAATTCTTTGATCGTGAAATGGTTGTATTGGGGCTGCTCCAAAAGCACCAATTGAGGAGGATATCAAGCGTCTCTGAAAGACATTGAAGAAATCTTCTTCTTGTGGGACCGAGGAGCTTTCTTAGCCATGTGAAATACCTAGTAACTCTTAGTAGATTAGTTTATCAATTATAGTATCTTCTCATTAATCCCTAACTAAACTGTGACAATAGTTAGTAGGACTAGTCTTTTAAGTTGTATGGCATTAGACGATGATTATCTATAATGTTTGACAATACGACTTGTACTAGTTTGTGATCAATGGAATGACTATCTTTTGATTCCTAATTCTACATCGTTCTATTAATATCTTTCTTTGATTTTCTCTTGTAAATTCCTCTGGTATAACGCAATCATTGAATGAATACTCATTATGATTTGATTTGCGTTACACAAGACTCATGCAGTCAATGAAAGCTATGACAGAAGCACGAATGCGCCAAGTTATTAGTGAATAAATTGCTGTATCTTTAGCTGGATTCATGGCCAACATGAATGATGGATCTGGATCTGGAGCTGAAGTTACAACTGGTGGGACTGGAACCGGTGGAGCTGAAGCTGGAGCCGATAATGTTCGTGGTACGGATGGAACAAATGTGCCCGAAATTAGAGGCTATAACTATACTTCATTCGTTAATTGCAACCGTAGACTCTTAGGGGACTAAAGATGACGGAGGATTATGTCAGTTATTGAAAGCTGGCGTCACTCTTTCGAATCAGTGACCCTAATCAAGAGGATAAGGTGCAGTTTGAAAACGCTACTCTCCAAGGTCGTGCATTAATTTGGTGGAATGGCAGACTTGCTTCCATAGGTATCGTTACTTATGGGACACCATAGACTAAGGTGAAGAAGCGGTAGAAGTTTGTCCTCGACGTATTTCCAAAGTATGGAGCAAGTGTTGTACAATTTGAAACTTAAGGGAACTAACATTGGTAGATATATCAAGTGTTTCCAAAAGTTGACTCTTTTATGTCTAAGAATTATGGAACCCGAACCGTAAAGGTCAAGCAGTATATTCATGGCTAACCAAGAATAAATGCGGTGATGTGACTTATTCTAAGCCATTTACTATTTGTGAAGCTGTCTGCATGGCTTATTAGCTCGTGGGACACATAAACCAAGGCAAGGTTGACGAGGTTACTGAAGGGAAAAATAATTCCAAATTGAAAATTCTTTTCGCGCATTAGAGCTCGTAAGTATATCGAAGAAGGTTGTGGATTATTCATGGCTTGGGTATCGTAGAAAGTAATTAGAGATATTATAGTCATTCATGACTATCCCGAAGTGTTTCTGGAAGATTGCCAAGGCTTCCGCCTCCAAGGCAAATAGAATTCCAAATTTATCTAATTTCTGGTGCTGCAACTGTGGCACATGAGCCATATCGATTAGCATCATCCGAGCTGAAGGAATTATTTGTGTAGTTTTAAGAAGTATCTGATAGATGTTTTATTCGACCGAGCTCATCAGTTTGTAGAACTCCTATTCTGTATGCTAATAAGAAAGATGATTCGTTTCGTATGTGTATCGATTACCGAGAGCTGCATAGGTTAACGGTCAAGAACTGTTATCCGCATCCAAGAATTGATGATCTACTTGAACAATTTCAAAACCCTCATGTTTTCTCCACGATTCTGGTGTTTTCTCCTAGATTGATCTTTGTTTTGCTTATCATCAACTTCGCGTACGCGAGGAAGATATTCCTATTACGGCGTTTAGAAGTTGTGATGATCATTATGAGTTTAGTGTTATGCCATATGGTTTGACCAGTACACCTGCTGTATTCATTGACTTAATGAATTGTATGTGTAAGCCGTATCTTGATAAATTCGTGATTGTTTTCTTTGATGATATTCTAATCTGCCCGAAGAGCGAGAAAGAACATGTCGAACACTTAGGGATTATCCTGAACATGATAAAGAACGAAAAGATGTACCCAAAATTTTAAAGTGTGATTTTTGGCTTTGTTCTGTGCAACTTCTCTCTCATGTGATTGACAAGTGGCATACATGTTGATTATGCGAAAATCAAAGCCATCGAAGATTTGAATGTTCCAACTATTCCAACTGAAGTACGACAAAATTCTAGGTTTGACTGGTTCTTACTGAAGCTTTATTAAAGGATTCTCTTTGATATCAAAACCGATAACTAAGCTAACTAAAAAGAATGAACCGTATGTGTGGGGTGATAATAAAGAGAAAGCTTTTCTGACCATGAAAAGAAAACTCTGCAGCACGCCGAACTTATCGTTAACCGAAAGAAGTAAAGATCTTGTTGTTGATCGTGATATATCTCTTGAAGGATTTAGAGCTGTTTGATTTGAATATGCTTGTAGGAAACTTAGGAAGAATGAGGAAACTGCACAACCCATGACTTGTAATTGGGTGCGGTGATTTTACTCTTCGTCTATTGAGACATTAATTGTTTGACACTAATGTACGGTATCCACCGATGGTAAGAGCCTATAGTGTATTCTGGAATAAAAGGGGTAACTTAGCCTTTAAGTGATTACGATTGTGTTATTCGTTATCATTAATGAAGTTGGAGAAAATTACAATGGATTCATTGTTAAGCTCTCGAAAACTCAGTCTGAATATGACTCGATTTCTGTCAATGTTGATTGATTGACTCTGCTCATTTTATTTCGATAAATAAATCGATCGTGTGAGTTAAGAATCGTTTGTTAACTACTCGTAGTAGACATAGAAGTTATGATAATGTGAAGCGAAAACTTTGGAAATCGAGGTAGGTGGAAAAGTTATGCCAAAGCTATCACCCTGAAAAGGTATTGTGTATTTTGGAAAACGTGGGAAGTTAAGTCCCCATTATTTTTGACCATTCAAGATGATATCGATGGTAGGTCTGACAGCATGAAAACTTAAATTACCTCGAGAACTACAAGGAATTCATAATACTTTTCATATGTCGAACCTAAGAAATTCCTTCCTAACGAAGATCTTATTATCTCTTTTGATGAAGTATGAATCGACGGTAAGTTGCATTTCATCAAAGTACTTGTTGATATTATCGATAAGGAAGTTAGGCAACCGAAGCAAAGTCGAAGTCCTATTGTCATGTGTGATGGAACTCTAGACGAGGACCAAAATACCTTCAACTCTTTGATTTCAACGAGCGATCGAGGAAGAACGCAAGTTGATCTTCGGGACGAAGATCCTAATTTGGATGGGATAATGTGACAATCCGTCAATTTCAGGTCGTTATTTTAATCTCGACTATTACGTATTACATGTTTACTTTAATGAGAATTTTAAATTATCGGGTAACCGAGAAGGTTATAGTTTGAAACTTAACGTAAAAATGTCGTTTCGATGAAAACTGGCAAGAAATACATTAAGTATCGATATTATATTCTCAAATTAACATATGAATGATTTTATTGTATTTATTATATTTAATTTTTATTTCTCGTGTTTTACGTTGTAACGAATGACGAGAACTACTAATGATCGCGATACCGACGGATGCCCAAAAAAATTTATGTTTCATTATCGATTGTCTCGATATTTTATATTTTCGACGTTTTCGATTTAATTACGTTTTAAGTCGTGTCGAAGTGATATTATTATTTTTAAGAAGCGTTTTATCTTTTAAAAAGTATTTTTATGAAACCCGAGTCCCGTAAATATTTTCAAAATTTAATATTTACATTTTCTACACTTACAACTATTTAATTGCATTTTGGACCAAAACTATGCAAAATTGGCAAAATTTACCCCTCCACCACTACTATATATAGATTTTCCACTTACAATATACACATACAATATCATTTTAATAAAAATTTCACCACCTCACCCCTCTTTCTCTCTTATGCCGTCCACCCCATCAACAAAAACCATCAACAAAAATCAATTTCTAGCTTGATTCATCCAAATCAAATAAAAGACCCATCTTGGAAATTCAACAAGGATCATATTGGTATAAAAATTTCCCACATGCATTCACTTTATTTTTCTTTCAAATTTTTAGTGAAGAACATGTGTTTGATCCATTTTTATGTTTATGTATGTTGTTATTATTATTATATTTAAGTGGGATTGTTGTTGCATGCATGATTTTATATATATGATTTTTATTAAATTGAATTTGATGGTGTTAGGAGTTAGTTAAATGTGTTATGTTAATATTAGGATGATACTAGAAGTATGTAAATTGTTGAAATGGGTCAAAATGGTGATTTGGTATGATTTTTAGATGGTCAATTTTAGGCAGTAACTTTAAGGACATTTTTGAATTACTTACTGTAATAAACTTGTTAAACTAATTAGATAGGGTCGTAGAGAATTTCGTTAGCTTCGATTTGAGCTAAAGTAGAGCTTCTAGCTCCAAACGAGCGAGAAGTTACGCTAGTTTTAGTATTTGTGTACCGGGAGACGGGTATCGGCACAATCCGAAAATTGTTGTCGATATTTGGATCGAATCTCATGGACTATCGAATGAATTTTAAAAATGTGCAAGGACTGATGTAAGTTGCTAAACCTCAGGTCATGAGTATATTTTCAAACCCGGGTGTCGGTTTTGTAAACGGAATTGTTTAAATATGTCAAAATGGTTTTACAAGTAAAAGGCGTGAAACTGTCCGGTTTTTACAACACGAAGATGTGTCGGGCAGAAGGTCTTAGAAGTAATATTTTTGAATAAAACTTGAACTGATTCTTCTTCATATTATATGTGAGTTTGTGACCAAGTTTCGTCGAAAACGGACAAGTGTAGATAGGGTAGATTGGTGTGTACATTTGGAGTGTACATGCTGATTGGTATTTTGGACATGTAGTTCAATAATCATGTGGCGTGAGTTGAGTATTCGCCATTGGATATGGGGATTTACTCAAGAGTTAAGTCATTATATAAATTACATAGCTACTGATCCGAGGGAAGTAAAATGATAATTTGACTTGCGTTGACTTGGCGTCTTAAGACGGGTCAATATCGAGAGTGCAAGTGTTTAAAAGAATAGTGTTGAATAAAAGTGTATAGAATAACACTTGTATTATTAAATTTCTCGGGATTGTATTGGTTTTGTAATTTTGATTTTTATATTATTTAAGTATGATTTATACTTAAGTCGATTTTTAACGAACGCGCCTTACTTGGTAGGTTGCGGTTTTTGTGTTTAAACGGGCATCACTAATCGTCGGCGATCGTCTCATTACTACTACTGGCTAAGGTGAGTCTATAGCCTCGCTTTTATTATTGTTTTGAATGATTTTAAAACCCGCGAGGGGGATAACATGCTTGTTTTATTAAAATAAAAGGGTACAACGAGAAGTTGTGGAAACCCTACTTATTGGAAAAGTATGGGTGCAACGAGAAGTTGTGGGAACCATATTTACTTGAAAAGTAATTATTGAAATTGAAATGCACGACTATAAGTTGTCGTAAACTCATGATTGTTTTAAAATTGAACACAAAGAACTTAATTATATGTTTAGATGAAAGTTATTACATAAGTTTGTTTAGCCTTAAAAGACCCATGAATCGTGAATTGTTAATCGAGATAAAGCTAATGCTATGGATAGATCTATCGGGGTGACGCCCAGTCCGGTCGCGACTAGCTCTCGCGTGGTGTTGTGATGCACTAGTAATGAAACATCGGATGCATTGTATAAGAGAAATATACGCACTTGGCTAGGTGTGTTGGGCTGAAATAAATATATGTTAACGTTCAATGTCACGAGACTTATGTAATGACACGATAATTATGTCCGTACAACATAATTGTCTTTGATAAATTTTAACCATGGAAGGTTATTTTGAATACTTGTGTTCTCTTTATTTAAATTAAACTCTATAGATTCACTCGGCAAATTTTGCTGACTTTTTAACATGTTTTATCTCAGGTCCATATAGAAGGCACTCGAGGAAGGCGGTTTCGTGAAGCTTGCTTATTGAAATGTTTTGGCCCGCTTTTAAAATTTATATCCATTCAAAGAATCTTTTATCATTTATTATGTTTATAAACATGGAATTATCTGGGACCGTGTAAAAAGTTTTATTGTTAAATGAAAATGAATGGATGTTTATTAAAACGACTTGTTTTGAGCCGTTTTCTATGATTATGAGATTGAACCATGATAGTAACACCCAATGACCCTTCCGCTTCTATGACCGAAATTGGGGGTGTTACAGAAAGAAATGCATCAAAGTAGCAATATAATGCATGTTTGGAATTGGTGGCGTGTTAAGACTGGTCGATCGATCTCACCAATAATATTGCGGATTGGGTGATCCTTTGTCCATTTTGTGTTGTGAGTTTCAATCCGTGGTGGTCGGGAGTGAACGATTGCAGGAGCTTCCTCTAAGGTAGACGCACCGTTAGGGTTTTCGGGTATTTGTGAACCAAAGAATGGAAGCTCTTTGATGGTTGAGTAAAATACGTCTTTTAGGAAAAAGAGCGTAATTAGGGTAAGTACACAAGTGATTTAGGAAAACCACAAGTTATGACCCAAAGTGGGGATCGTTCTCAAGGAGGCTTGGTGTGTGTGTAATGAAATGATTAATTATGTGATTATATGATTATGAGAAAGAAAATAGAAATGGGATAAGAAGAGAATGACGGTTACGATGACGGATTACACTAAGACGAAAAGGTCGTACACGTAAAACCGTAAAAGCACCAAAATAAAAAATTTACTCTAAATATTCCTAAAATATTGCTAAAAATCCACTAAAATATTCTAAGGGGTTACAAAAAATCAAAACTTGCTAAAACCTTTTAATTAATTAATTATTAATTTTTTAATGCTAATTAAAGCCCTAAAAATCAAAATTAACTAATAAAAAGTACAAATCAAGATCTTAAAGTTTGTAAACCTTTAAAATATCCTAATTAAGCTAAAAGCTTTTTTTCTGAATTTTAAAACCACTAAAAACTATTTTTAAACAATTAAAAACTATTAAAAACACTAAAAACTTATAATAATTCTAGAAAATAATTGAAAGACCCTAAAAATATTTGGAAAGTTGTAAAATTCCTAATTAAGTGTCTAGAGTCTAGGAAAAATATAAAAATTTAGAAATCAGACTTTTAATTTTTAATAATAAAATAATATTAAAATATTAATAAAAATCCAAAAATCATAAAAAAATCTAAAAAGTTGCAAACTAGCCAATTTTATCCTAAATAACACAGAAATGAATTTGAAATTACCGAAATACCCTTAATGGGCCTAGAAAATGGGCTAAACCCAAAACAGTCACCTTAATGGGCCAAATTGAGCCCAATTAGAAAAAGTGGCCCAAATAAGCCCAAAAACCACTACTTGACTCAAAATTTGATTCTGAACAACTTTTTCGAAAGGCCCAAAAGCTGAAAATATGAAATAAGCAAGGTTATACCAAACAGCTTATTCTTAATGGGCTTTTTGGCCCATTAAGCTATAAGCTAATGCCATAAGCTCAAATTAGACACACAAGCCTCTTTTGAGCTAACTAAGACTTCTATAAAAGGAAATTTGAAATAAGCCAAAGGAATAAGCCTGAAAATGCAAAAAGCAATCTACAGAAAACGACAAAATAGTCGTTTTTTAGTTCTAGGCTATCCCATGAGTTGATTCAAATTGCAAAAGTTTTTAAATGACTTAACTAAGCTTAATCAACAAAAAGTTTTCAAATAAGTTGACTCAATAAGCTGGAAAAAGCAAATAAGCACTTATGAAAAAGTCAAATAAGTTGGTATTCTAGCAAAAAGTCAAAGTCAAAGTCTAATAAGCTCCAGTTCAATCAAATTGGTCAAATAATGAAGATCTATAACAAAAAATAAGTTGTTGCAGGTCTGGATAAGCAAATATGGCTTATTGATAAACAAACTGAAAATTTGTACTAGCAGGGGCTAGTTTTGGGTGTTGAGCAGTGGAAACTTTTTCCACTGCTTGACTTGTTGAATTTTTTGTCTTTAGTGACTTTTTTGGAGATTTAGGTTACACAAAGGCACCCAAATGATCAGTGGATCATAAGGAGTGAATCACAACAAAGAAATCACAACAAGCAACAACCAATTAGTACAGTTTAATCAATCAATCACCAGATCTGACACATACATGAACACTTAAGCAGTTGAGGTTCAATAAGCACTTTTAGCAATATTCAGCCCGCCAAACTTAACCAAATGCATACACAAGCAATATTAAACTTAAATAAGCAAGTCTAAACAGGTTTCATGCAATGATTCAAAGTTTTAAGCAAGATTCAAGCACTTAAAGTTACTGATGAACACAAAAACATGCAGTTTTGTACTTTGCTAATGCAATTGACCAACAAGCCAGATTCAACCACTCAAATCTATCAAACAAGTTATAATGACTTTGTTTAAACCACTTTAAGCCCTAAGCATGCATACACCCTAAGCGTTCCCAAGATCCTAAGTCAAAACCGTCAAGAACAAAGATTTTATAGCAGATTGTTTGATTTTGTGTTTCAAAGCTGAAAACTTGCAGCAAAATGCACTCAAACAAGCATATATCAGATACAAAGCATAAACACAAACTTTTATCCACACAATAGCAACTTATGATTCCAAGCAGGTAATCCCAAACACCCCTTTATCTTTTTAATCCAGAAATTAAACAAGTATAAGTGTGATTCAGTTTACCAAATGACTAATCTAGCATACTAACAACATTAACATGCAAGATTAAGCAGATTCAAGCCAGGAAAACCACAAGAACACAAGTAGAGCACAAATTCACCAAAAATCCAAAACTTATAAGATTTTCAAGGTTTTAAGACAAACCTCATGGATGTACATCCACACCCACGAATTATAGAGCGTATGTGCTAGCAAGAACAAGCACAAGCTTCCAACAACAACCCTGCTAAGATTCAACAGAGTTAGAAGCAAAATATCAAAACAGAAAGGTGAATTTTTGGAAAATAAACTTGATTAATGCAACTTCTTTTATCCACTCTTGATTATCCCCAAGATATGAGCTTCACAACACCTTGATATTCACAATATCAGGGTGTATAGACCAACTTATATCCCAAAAATTCCAAGATGTACCAAGAATCTTAGCAAAATATCAAATTTTAGTCCAATGTGTAATTTCTTACACAAGGTTTACAAACACGTTTTAAGGTTCGATTTTAGTTAACATATAACATAAACAAGCTTAGAATTAAATGGCACAAGGTCTTTGTTCAACAAACTCAAACACAATTTCATTAAACTGAAAGTAGGATTTACATGTTTGTGAACAAGGAAAAACCAAAAGCAAAGTGAAAATGTTGCACCCTAAGGCCTTTATATAGGCTAAAAGTTATCTAGGAAAGCTGAAAAAAACGTAAACCCTAGCTAATGATGTTCCAAATTTGCCCTTGTCTTGTTTGAACATTTGAAGGATCATGTGACTGATTTTGTTGTCTTGTGGTAGTTGGCAAGTGAGAAGTGTATCCAAGGGCTTGTATCAAGCTTAAAAAGTAAGCTTCAATCTCAAACGTTGGATGGCTGTCACAATTTTGGCAGCATGCATAAGCTTGTACCAGGGGAATCTTGTGTGGGACAAAGAAGTGAGGTGGCAAGTAGTTTTGAGGTTGGGATGTGATTAAGGCATGCTTAATCATCATTCTGGATGTTTTCATGGCTTAATTACAACAGGATTGAAAATACCCATTTTTCATAAGAACACCAAGAACACCTTATTTGATCTTTGTTGTGGGTTTAAGAGGTGTTTAGCGCCATTATTTAATATTAATTAACTTTTGAAAAAGTTAGTTAATAATATCCGGTGAATGGAGAGTGATGTGGAGCTTTGGTGGATTTTGATTGGTTGTGGAGTGGTAGTGGGGCACGTGTCACCCCACTACTGGTCTAGGTAACTTCCTTGTCTGGCAAGCTTTAGCCCATTTCCTTCTATCTTTCTTTCACTTTGTAAATGCACACATGAAATCCGTTTTCCTTTGTAATCAAACTTTTCATTTTCACACTTTTGCCCCAAATACTTTTCCAAAGTATTTTCAGGGGTATTTCTTGCCATTTTGTGATTCTTGAAGGAATGATTTGGTATTTTCTTGATTGATAATGGTCTTGACTTGCATATTTGACATTTTGGAGGACTAAAATTGCCAAGTCATGATAAATGAGGGACCATTTTTGCCAAATCTTCAAAGTCAAGGGTCCTTTTGGTAATTTTGATATTTTCAAAGGACCAAACTTGTAATTCTTGTAACTTGAAGTCCTTCTTGGTATGTTTGACTTTGAGGAGGATAAATATTGACATTTTAGCTTTGTTGAGGGGCTAAAATTGCCAATTCTTCAAAGTGGAGGGCCCTTTTTGCAATATTGACAAACTTTAGGGACCAATCTTGTAATTATGAAGATACAAGGGTATAAAGTGTCAATTCTTCCATATTGGAGGACCCATCTTCAAATATTCAAGGGTTTTCTTGGGAAAATCTTCATTAGGGCTTGGTTTATTGTGCGGCTTAGTTTCTCGTGTTCGTTTTTGCATGATTCTTGTGATCTTTTGTCATTTTCTCAATATCCGTACCTAAAATACACAAGCAACAAACACAAGCATATATATGGGTATTTTCATGATATTTAATGCATTTTAGGCCCTTTTTGGACGATGAGACTATGTATAAAAGCAGTCTCATCACTCCCCCATATTAAACCATTGTCGTGCCCGCACGCAATGCTAGAATAAAGTATCGTAGCATCTCCAAAATTCATTTTTATTCACTTTATTGAACGATAAACTAGCTACATTACTACTATTACTAATACTACTTGTGTTATAGACATAATGTATGATTTTCATCGCAAAATGGGACGTTTAGGTTCATAGAATAAGAACACGTGAATGCTTCTTTAGAAATAATTTCATCGTCCTCGATTTTCACCCCAATTATATGCCAAGCGTGCAACGAGATCATTGTCATTATAAGTTAGTAATGCTAACACTACTCATATGCCCTAATCACGTACTTATCCTCCCAATTTCCTAAGTTGTATCTCTTATATTTTATTTTGTCTTGAATTTTTCACGAGGATACATTGTTTGACTTATGCGATAATAGAGATTTAGGTCTAAAAATAGAGTCCTAACGGTGTAACCAAGACCATCAAATCAATAACCCCTCCTAATAGGCAACGATGTCAAAAAATTAAGTGAACAAGAAGGATCGATAAACACGGTTTTATAACGGTTTTGAAAATGAGACTTATTACCAAGACTTTTACACGCCCCCTAACGGAAGGGCCTTATTATCTTTGGTTTACCTCCATCGTTTATTCAACTTCGCCATGAAGCTTTTATAATGACTTCGGTCTTTCCTTGCCTTTTATTATCCACCTCATCGGTAGTTTTATTAGCCTAAGACGTATATCCTCATGCTAAGGCGAATTTTGGATCTAGTAAACATGTGTTTCATGGCTAGAAGAGATCAAATGGGGTGTTTGTTGGTTTATTTTGGACGGCAAGGGGAGGGTAGTTTGAGAGTGTTTTGGTGTTGATTGCATGTGAGAAATGGTGGAATGAGAAAACAAGTTGCTAGTTTTGATAGTTAGTGGGAAAAGTTAGCTTAGTATGTAAGCATGTCTTACACATGGTGTAAGTTAACTTAACTTGATGCCACCTTAGTGTGTGGTGCAAGTATGCCGTCCAAACCATGCTAGTAGGGTGGGACAATGTGTTTTGTCCCATCTCACTAGTTTACGGGTATTTCTCGATTCTAGTTTTCTCGATTTGCGTGCCCTCGGGTCGTTTTACGAAAAACGTTTTTAAAAATTATGAATCAACGTCACAAAACGAATCCAATAAAAATTGTCTCATCAAAAACGGAGTTCAAAAACGTAAATACGTAATCCTAAAGTTTCCGGTTTAGTCGTAAAAGACGCCAAATTATGCACATAAGCCCAAATTTAAATCCGTAAATTGTGAGTTCGTCAACCAACATAAAAATAAGTTTCCAAATATTATACGAGAAAATATTTCACTAAATGAAAATGTTAGATTGTCACATTTTAGTGCCAGTGTGCCTAACTAAAGGACGCTGAGACCTAACCTCAATGGATGCATTCCTAGTTAAAGGGCACATTTTTCCATCTAATGTAAAGGTCCTACCAGTGGGACGCCATTGCCATCCAACTTGGGTACGAGTTCTCCCAGTTGGCTTCCATTCAAGATCATTCCTAATAGCATTCATTTCATTCACATGATCAATAAGACACAAATCATGATGTTGGGAAAACATGCATTCATTACAATTCCAACATTTCAAATTAGAATTCACAAATGGTTTAGGCTTCTGCACAGGCGCAGAGCTTTTAGTCTTAACATGATTCTTTTTATTTAAATCTGAACTGATATTCCTAGTGTGAGCTTCTACGTTCTTCTTGATGGTACTACTAGTGGAGGGCTTGATCTTATCTTTCTTGAGTGGCGATCCTTTAGTCTTAGTAGACTCTTTTAATCCTGTAGAAGGCAAAGTGGGAACATTAGCAACAGATTTTAAAGGTGCCTTACTTGATGGTGTCAATGACGGTTTTGCTCCTGGGGTCTTATTGAATGAAGTTACAGCAATGGGTCGATTAGTGAGTAGTGCAGAACCCGGTTTTCCTATGTATTGCAAATATGCTAAGCAATATTGAACACGCTTAATATATTCATGAGCTGAATAATAGTAACTGCTTGAGGGATCTAACGCATACAAATCATCTAAAATATCCCTAACAAGATCTACATGCTTAATTGCATTCCTCATATAATCATCGTAGGTAACCGGGTTTTTCTTATGGAGCGGGTTCTTATAAAGCACTACTGAATTGGTTGTTGGAGCACTAGAGGACGGTGCAGAGTTGGTAGCTAAGTTATTAACAACTTCTTGTCAGGTGAGAAGAAGTGTCTCCTTTAACTCGGCCAAAACCATGTTTTTGTCAATGAGCTGGATGTTTAAGTCAGAGATTTCCTCACACTTTTGGTTCAGTTGTTCAACATAAGATTGTTGTTGTGCTGCATTAAAAGCTAAGCGTTCTTCTATTGAACCATAAAGAGCGGATAGTCCCTGTCTTGCCCGATCCATCTCCCCTAGAATAGACGAAAGTCTAATTTCTAAGTCCTGGTATTTAGACTCTGCAGCCTCTAGTTCCAATTTTAGTGTTTCATTTGATGAAACATCTCTCTTTAATCTCATAATCTCTTCCTCTAATGCCTTAACTATCTCAGTCATCTTGTCACTCGTCTCAACACTGTTTTCACAACCATTTGTTATCAAAAGATCCTCATTTTGAGTTTGTTGTTTTAATTCTAAAGATATACAATGTTGTTCAAGTTGATTAAAGCGTTTTGTAAGTAAATTGTAAGAATCTTGAAGCTTTAAAAATTCAGCGTTAGACTCTTGACAAGAATGATTATCTACCTCATTTACAGTATCAGCAACATTTACAGAGAGATCACACACATCATCACATATATTCACAGCATCACATTTAATCATAGCGGATGTAAGCTCATTCGAATAATTAACATTTACAGTAGTAAGCACATTACACGAAATTACTTGGGACAAGAATCGGTCATATTCGAATAAAATCTTTTCCTTTTCAATTAATTATAGTTCGTAAGCGGTGTCCATTTCATAAAACACTTTTTGAACTTCTGCAATTTCAAACTCGAGATTTTCCGAAAGAGATGCAAAACTTCCTTTTAGACTTTCGACAAACGGATTGATCTCATTCTTAAACACCTCGTTCATGTGTTCGAAAGCCCATTCTCCGGCGTTTAGGCCATTTGAAGTCGTACATTCCAGAATGACCTTGTCAAAACTAGCAAAGTATTGATTAGTCTCTTGCAAGTTTAACCATACAGTACTAACAGGTGGAAGATCCTTTGGAATTTCCTTAGGTCCTTCCATTTTGACAAGTGTAGGAAGTGTACTAGGGTTTTCTTCATTTAACATGTAGGTAGGTGCTGTGATGAGATCTTTATCCATATGGAAGCGAATTCTAAAATCCGTTTTTGCAAGCTCCTGATTCATTTTAAGATAATCACACTCGGGATATTTTGCAAAGTTGTATGACCGATTCTCATCAACTAGATCCTTATTTGTGCGATCATCAAAAATAACAATCGGGTCTAAGACCAATCCTAATTGGGTTACATTATAAACTCTTGGACTAAGGATAAAAGCTTGTTTGGCATACCGTGGGTTAGGGGGAACGCCTTTTTGACGCGATAAGTTAAACTCTCTAAACGATGCGTCAAATAAGTGCACTAGTTGAGAGGCAGCGTATTGTCTTAAAAGCAAATAATCTAAACTTCTAATCTTATTAGCCGCATTAATTTCCATTTCATTCTTTTTAGACTCGAGTAATTCAAAATCCGTTTGAAGTTTGTGAAAATTAGTGACCACTAACTCTTTTTCTTTAAGTTCGTTAGAAAGATCTGCTCTTAAGGTTTCAATTTCTTGCAAAAGACTCATTTGTTTGTTTCCAAAATGATCATATTCGGGATTTGTTAGAACAGTGGACGAAGGAACTAATTCCAAAGTTTGAACTTTTTCGTTGCACAAAGCAAGCTCAGCAGACAAATTCTTATTCTTAGCTAGGGTTTCTAAGAGTGCAGTATTCATTTGGCTAAGTAATGTAGCAGGAACCATGACCAAATCTTGTTGAGCAGGAATATGTGTATGCGAAATGGCTCCCGGTTGTGATTCACTCAAAGTCTGGGGACTCACATTGATATCACTATCATTGATTGTCTCCTCATTTGAAAGACTCACTACCGAAGACTTATTTGGATCAGCACCCTCTTGCCCAACTTGATGTGGTTGAATACTAGTATCAGTGGTATTATCAGTGGTATTAGTAAGTACCTCAGATATTTTTTCTGGCCCAAAGCTAGAGATGGTTGCCATAAGAGCTGCCTGAGCAGATTAAAGTTCATCACAGTCTGAATCGTAAGCATCCAGATCATCTGCTTGGTATGCTGCATTCTGTGTAGTGACAACTTCTTGTTCAGCAATCCCTGGATCAGCAAGAAATGCAAGCTCCTCTTCATCAAGTTCCTGTCCTTGTGCCTGAGCGTTCACCAAATAAATCTTCTCTACAAACCATTGACCATCCCTTCTCCTCTTGGGTTTTGTGCAATCCCTGGACATGTGACCTTCTTCCTTACAGTTGTAGCATGTAATCATTCTCAACTTGCCTGTAGAATTAGCCCGTGGAGGAGTGTTGACCATTGGAACAGGATTGACCGTACGTGCATTGTTGGTTGATATAGTGGGTCTCCCCTGATAAGGTTGAATAGGTTGAACCATTACTCTGCCATTCTCAATAGTAGCTTGTTGTTGAGAATTGGATGAATTCCTCAGCTGATTGTTAGTAGGAGCTGGTCCTCTAAATCCTCGTTTGCTCAATGTCCTTGTGAGATAAGCAGACATAGTGGCTAACACTTCAACTGGGTCAGTTCCTTGTTGGAATTCAGGAATGGGGACTTCATCATTCTCACAATACATTGCTTGGTCTTGTTGAGCTGCATAAGTACTAGAAGGAATACTCATGTGGTTAGAGTAGCTTGATGGATATGCTGCATTTTCTTGATAAGAAGAATATGATGAGTGCGCATAAGGTGCAATGCTTGCTGGTGAATATGGGTGAGGTTGTGAGGCATATTGTGATGCTTGTGGTTCTCTCTGAGACGAAGGTGCATTAAGCCGATATTGTTGCTGATGTGAGGTGGGTGGTTGCGGTAGAATCGAATATTGGGGGAAGCTTTGAGTCATGTACGGTGATGGATGATAGGCTTGGTGTCCCATGATATAAGGAGTGTTGTTGTATGACAAGCTTGGTTGATTTGCCATCAAAGCTAAAGAATCAAGGTACATACCTCGAGGCGAACGGTGCATGATCACGTGTTTCTCATGCTGCTGAAGAAAAGCATAGAGTTGATCCAAATTGCACTTATGCAAATCCCTGGTTAACTTAACATCGGTAATATACTCACCCTATTCAGCTTGAGGTAAAGTATTCAAAAACTTGGTGTTAACTTGGAATGGAGCAATCACGAGATTGTATATATTCAAATCATTCATGAGAGTAGTGAATCTGAAGTAGTAGTCGTGAAGCGTTTCCCCTGGACTGTACGTGAATCTATCAAACAGATCATACAACTGACATTCCCGTTCCTGTTTAGTGAGAGACGTACCTTGTAGCAACACCTTTAACCGTTCCCATAAATCCTTTGCAACCGTATATTGACTTACCATTCGATAGATGTCATGTGGAAGGGCTTGGAGAATGGTTTGAAGAGCCTTTTCGTCTGCATCAGCAACAAGTTGTTGAGCTGGTGTAAGTTCTTCAAACTCCCGTGGTCGAGTCACATTGTTAACCACGATGGTACCATAATCAAGTGGACCATTTAGAATTGACTTGACCATAAGCCTCCCATATGTCGGTTTTCCCTTAATGTATGACATCATACGGCCTTGCCATTCTTCAAAGACTTCTTTAATGAGCATTGGAGGGCGATTATCCGTTCCCGTAATGATGGAAATATCCGTAAGTGATGTCATTTGAGGCATTAATGAATTCGGATTCATTTTGATCACTTTAAGGAGACAAAGATTATCGGTTGATCGAGTAGTGAAGTAAAGTTGTGAGTTGTGTTGAGTTTTTGTGTAAGAAACCAAGATTAAATCCTCTAAAAAATCGTCGAAAAAACAAGTAAAATATCCCTTGGTTCGGAACAATTGTTGATTCGGAAGTATTGATTCGGAAGACTTTGGTTCGGAACTTCTTTGATTCGAAACAGTTGTTGATTCGGAAGATTTGATTCTGAACTCTTTGATCCGGAACTTTTGGTTTGGAAGAAAACTGATTCGGAACTTTCATTGATCCGGAACTTTTGGTTCGGAAGAAAACTGATTCAGAACTTTCTTTGATCCGGAACTTTTGGTTCGGAAGAAAACTGATTCGGAACTTTCTTTGATCCGGAACTTTTGGTTCGGAAGAAAACTGATTCGGAACTTTCTTTGATCCGGAACTTTTGGTTCAGAAGAAAACAGATCCAGAACTTTCTTTGATCCAGAACTTTTGGTTCGGAAGAAAACTGATTCAGAACTTTTTGATCCGGAACTTTTGGTTCAGAAGATGTTGATTCAGAACTTTTACTGGGAAAAAGCTGGTTCGTGTGTTGTAACAGTCGACTAAATATATTAAGAACAAACCCAGATTTTTACCAAATTACCCGAAAAGTTTTGTGATTTCTACTAAAAGAAGTAAAACCCAATACTTATCTACTAATCCCAACAACAAAATCACCAAAAACTTCAAGAATCAAGATAGATTTTCCTAAAGAACACTAATACAATCAAAAACTAAAGAACAACACAAATCATTACCTTAAATCACCCCATGGCTCTGATACCAATTGTGGAATATTGATAATCTTGTGAATCAATGAAGTGTGTTGAGGATTTCTAGAGAGAGAAACTAGTGAGAGAAAGTGAGAGAGAAATATGTGTTTTTCATTCAAATGGGAAAACAAACAATCAACAACCAACCCCTTCCCATGGTGGAAAGGGGTATTTATATCCAAGCCACTAATGGGCTTGGGTCGACCCATGACAAGCCAATGGGTCGGTTTCTTACTTAACTTAATAAGCATACATTAACTGCGAGCTATACAACATTAATAATATTGTGGAGTGACCGATACTTCTAATATACGTTAAAAACGTATTTCTAACAGATGTTGAAGGAAATCTTTGTGTTTGTGATGGCTTTGAGAGAGGATGAAAACTCATGCATGTAAATTTCAGGAACACTTGCTGAAATCCGCAGTGCAGATTTGATCGGTGTGAGATCAAGGATTTCGATAGCTATTCTGAATGCTGCTTGTGATGGAATGAAACCTTCTTTCAATCGTTGATTATTGGCAGTGATTGGAAGACGGTTTTCTTCTGGTACTAGTTCATTGTCAAGTTGAATTTGTTGCTCTTGATTGCGAGCCATGAAATCTGCTTAAGATAAAAACATACAAATTGATACACAAGAGATATATATCATGTAGTATAAACCTTAAAAGCATCCTATTGTATTTTCCTTGACAACATAACAAGTAGCACCTAAAAGACCATACAAGTATTACCCAAAATAATATATAAACCAAAACAAGCATATCACAGAAAATGCAAGTCATAAGTCGCAATACATCATTCCAAACATAATTCAGAATAAATCGTTCATCACACAATTCGGAATCCTTCAAATACTGCACCTAAGTTAGAATGGATTATGAAACACATAAGTCGGAATATGGTATAATGCACATAAGTCTGAATAAGCCAATTCTAACCTAAGTCGGAATGATTCATTCTTAATTAAGTCGGAGTAATTTAATCTAACACATAAATCGGAATTTGTTATACCCAACATAAGTCAGAATAATTTAATCACAACATAGTTCGGAATCTGTATACCCAACATAGCTCAGAATACACACATTTTTTACCTAGTCGGAATACAAACGTTTGTGACCTAGTTCGGAATACGGACGTTGTGACCTAGTTCGGAATACATACGTTCTGACCTAGTTCGGAATGCACCCATTTGTGATTTAGTTCGGAATACATACGTTTGTGACCTAGTTCGGAATGCACCCATTTGTGACTTAGTTCGGAATACATGCGTTTGTGACCTAGTTCGGAATGCACCCATTTGTGACTTAGTTCGGAATACACAGTTTGTTAAGGGAATCCATGAACTTAAGTCGGAATGCTTCAATCACACACATAGTTCGGGATACATCTATACCCAACCTAAGTCTAAATCGGTTTTGCTTTTAACTGATTAACAACATACACATCAACTGATAAGAACAATCAACGCAAGTGTTTGGGCATAAAAAACAATCAAGGCAATGATCCTATGTTTTTTGTAACAAAAAACCCCCTTTTTAATCAATCTTAATCAATCCAATTAAATCTATAAACCGTAAGCTGACATGAGGGGATTGAGCAATTAATCGAAAAATGAAGATCATATTACCTTAGTTGTGATGAACAAAAATCAAAAGAAAGATCTTGGTTGGAAAGAAAAATTAATGGCGGCAAGGTGAGAGTTTTGTTTGTGTGTGAATTGTGAGACGAAAAAGAGAGGAGAAGGGGCGGGGTCAAACGGTTCGACCTAATATTAAAATTTTCAACTTATACACATTTGGCCCTTTTTGTTCCTTTTGATTTTCATTTTAGTTTAAAACTTATTTAAGTTTAACTTTTATCAATGGAATACTTAACGTTCGTTATAACTTAAATATTCTTCTAAACTATTGAGCACACACAACAAATTAACGCACTTAACTGAGTCTGCCTAAAAACCATTCATCTCTAAGGTCCAATTAGAAGCACGAGAAACAGTCTACAACATACTTGACAAACACATGATGAACAACATTTAACCATTTATTTTTCTGAGAAAGATTCTGGAAGACGATGTATGGATGACAAAAATGATTTAAGATTTTCTCCCCCTTAAACATTGACCCGTTTTCTATTTAAAGAGCTGTAGTCTTTGTTTAAGGAGTCGAATACCAATGAAAGCATTTTCCGTTTAATGATTTAAAAGAACAATTCTTGGTGGCAATAAGATTTCTCTTATTTTTACAAAATAAGTGCACTGAAAGGTACACAAATTCGTGTTAGACAAAGTTATAAAGTAAACTTGATCCCTTGTATGGATTTAAAGTAAACCATACCCAAGAAAATTAATTCCCGCTGTGAGCCAACGTTTTCAAAAGTAATACGTGACTTTAATGCGAAAAGGGTGTTGCAGTCTGAAATAACTACAACCCATATGGGCATGTTTTAAAATATGTACAACTTTTATACGGACTCTATTTATGGCGCCGTGTTAATTTTAATCGACATTTCTAAGGCCGTAAATATTACCGTACTAAAAGACATGCCCGATTTAAAATGAAAAATATTTTCGGATATTCTTGATTTTATATTTTTAATGGTTTTTGTATGTTTTATATTTTTGTGTTTTGCTTTGGATGGTTTATATATATATACGATAATATACAAGATCACGATAAAAGGATACTCTAGAATAGTTTACCACCACTATTCTGCAGATTCTTCTGCCAACTCCTTAAGTGTCGCTGGTGAGAATGATTTCATGCCTAGAATTTCGATCAAAAACTTGATACGTCCTCGATCTAAGGCCTTTGTGAATATATCTGCCAGCTGATACTCAGTGTTGACAAAATACAGTTCAATCACTCCATTTTCCACTTGCTCTTTGATGAAGTGGTAGCGTATGTCAATGTGCTTCGCCTGGGAATGTTGAACGTAGTTGCAGCAAAGAGTAATTGCACTTTTGTTATCACAGTACATCGGGATTTTGTTGAATCCAAGACCGTAGTCAGTTAATTATGATCTCATCCAAAGAACTTGAGCACAACAACCGGACATAGCAATATATTCAGCCTCTATACTTGATATCACAGCGATTTTCTGCCTTTTGGATGCCCAACTAACCAGTCTATCTCCAAGAAGTTGCACACTGCTAGAAGTGCTACGTCTAGTATCTTGACACCCAGCATAATCCGCATCTGCATATTATATTAGTGAAATAGAGGAATCCTTCAGATACCACAGACCACGATGAAATGTTCCTTTAAGATACCGAAAGATCCTTTTCACAACATGTAAATGCTTTTCGGTAGGCCGAGCCTGATACCGGGCACACATGCATATAGCAAATTGTAAATCAGGCTTGCTAGCAGTCAGATAAAAAAGGGTGTCGATCATTCCACGGTAAAGTTTAGGATCGATAGCTATCCCTTCCTTATCCTCATCTAACTTGGATCTCTCCACCATTGGAGTATCCACGGGGTCACAATTTTCAAAATGATATTTCTTTAGTGATTTAAGAGCAAATTTGGATTGATTAATGAAGATGCCTCTGGGATTTTGAGAAATTTGCAACCCTAAGAAAAATGAAATTTTTCCCATCATCGACATCTTAAAACGTGTGGACATAATTTTCTCAAAATAGTCAGACAGTCTTTGAGTAGTGGTAGCAAATATTATATCGTCAACATAAATTTGTACCAGTATCATGTCGTTGTCTTCCCTGAGAATGAAAAATGTTGGGTTAACTTTGCCTTTGGAGAAGCCTTTCGAGATGAGATACGATGAATAATGTTGGGTCCATTAACCTTATATACCCACAACAATGTAAGGATTTCAACGTTGTTGGATAAAGAAACTAATTCCCACACTTCAAGACGTTGAAATTCATTAAGTTCCTCTTGCATGGCTTCAATCCAAGATGATTTTGTCATGGCTTGTTCCCAATTTTTAGGTTCAGTATCGGAAAGTGTGACAATCCATCAATTTTAGGTCGTTATTTTAATCTCGACTATTACGTATTACATGTTTACTTTAATGAAAATTTTAAATTATCGGCTAACCGAGAAGGTTATAGTTTGAAACTTAACGTAAGAATGTCGTTTCGATGAAAACTGGCAAGAAATACATTAAGTATCGATATTATATTCTCAAATTAACATATGAATGGTTTTATTGTATTTATTATATTTAATTTTTATTTCTCGTGTTTTACGTTTTAACGAATGACGAGAACTACTAATGATCGCGATACAGACAGATGCCCAAAAAAATTTATGTTTCATTATCAATTGTCTCGATATTTTATATTTTCGACGTTTTTGATTTAATTACGTTTTAAGTCTTGTCGAAGTGATATTATTATTTTTAAGAAGCGTTTAACTTTTAAAAAGTATTTTTATGAAACCCGAGTCCCATAAATATTTTCAAAATTTAATATTTACATTTTCTACCCTTACAACTATTTAATTGCATTTTGTACCAAAACTATGCAAAATTGGCAAAATTTACCCCTCCACCACTATTATATATAGATTTTCCACTTACAATATACACATACAATATCATTTTAATAAAAATTTCACCACCTCACCCCTCTTTCTCTCTTATGCCGTCCACCCCATCAACAAAAACCATCAACAAAAATCAATTTCTAGCTTGATTCATCCAAATCAAATAAAAGACCCATCTTGGAAATTCAACAAGGATCATATTGGTATAAAATTTTCCCACATGCATTCACTTTATTTTTCTTTCAAATTTTTGGTGAAGAACATGTGTTTGATCCATTTTTATGTTTATGTATGTTGTTATTATTATTATATTTGTGTGGGATTGTTGTTGCATGCATGATTTTATATATTTGATTTTTATTAAATTTAATTTGAGGGTGTTAGGAGTTAGTTAAATGTGTTATGTTAATATTAGGATGATATTAGAAGTATGTAAATTGTTGAAATGCGTCAAAATGGTGATTTGGTATGATTTTTAGATGGTCAATTTTAGGCAGTAACTTTAAGGACATTTTTGAATTACTTACTGTAATAAACTTGTTAAACTAATTAGATAGGGTCTTAGAGAATTTTGTTAGCTTCAATTTGAGCTAAAGTAGAGCTTCTAGCTCCAAACGAGCGAGAAGTTACGCTAGTTTTAGTATTTGTGTACCGGGAGACGGGTATCGGCACAATCCAAAAATTATTGTCGATATTTGGATCGAATCTCGGGGACTATAGAATGAGTTTTAAAAATGTTCAAGGACTGATGTAAGTTGCTAAACCTCAGGTCATGAGTATATTTTCAAACCCGAGTGTCGGTTTTGTAAACGGAATTGTTTAAATATGTCAAAATGGTTTTACAAGTAAAAGGCGTAAAACTGTCCGGTTTTTACGACACGAAGATGTGTCGGGCAGAAGGTCTTAGAAGTAATATTTTTGAATGAAACTTGAACTGAGTCTTCTTCATATTATATGTGAGTTTGTGACCAAGTTTCATCGAAAACGGACAAGTGTAGATAGGGTAGATTGGTGTGTACATTTGGATTGTACATGCTGATTGGTATTTTGGACATGTAGTTCAATAATCATGTGGCGTGAGTTGAGTATTCGCCATTGGACATGGGGATTTACTCAAGAGTTAAGTCATTATATAAATGACTTAGCTACTGATCCGAGGGAAGTAAAATGATAATTTGACTTGCGTTGACTTGGCGTCTTAAGACGGGTCAATATCGAGAGTGCAAGTGTTTAAAAGAATAGTGTTGAATAAAAGGGTATAGAATAACACTTGTATTATTAAATTTCTCGGGATTGTATTGGTTTTTTAATTTTGATTTTTATATTATTTAAGTATGATTTATACTTAAGTCGATTTTTTAACGAACGCGCCTTATTTGGTAGGTTGCGGTTTTCGTGTTTAAACGGGCATCACTAATCGTCGGCGACCGTCTCATTACTACTGGTTAAGGTGAGTCTATAGCCTCGCTTTTATTATTGTTTTGAATGATTTTAAAACCCGCGAGGGGGATAACATGCTTGTTTTATTAAAATAAAAGGGTACAACGATAAGTTGTGGAAACCCTACTTATTGGAAAAGTATGGGTACAACGAGAAGTTGTGGGAACCCTATTTACTTGAAAAGTAATTATTGAAATTGAAATGCACAACTATAAGTTGTCGTAAACTCATGATTGTTTTAAAATTGAACACAAAGAACTTAATTGTATGTTTAGATGAAAGTTATTACATAAGTTTGTTTAGCCTTAAAAGACCCATTAATCGTGAATTGTTAATCGAGATAACGCTAATGCTATGGATAGATCTATCGGGGTGACGCCCAGTCCGGTTGCGACTAGCTCTCGCGTGGTGTTGTGATGCACTAGTAATGAAACATCGGATGCATTTTATATGAGAAATATACGCACTTGGCTAGGTGTGTTGGGGTGAAATAAATATATGTTAACGTTCAATGTCACGAGACTTATGTAATGACACGATAATTATGTCCGTACAACATAATTGTATTTGATAAATTTTAACCATGGAAGGTTATTTTGAATACTTGTGTTCTCTTTATTTAAATTAAACTCTATAGATTCACTCGTCAAATTTTGCTGACTTTTTAACTTGTTTTATCTCAGGTCCGTATAGAAGGCACTTGAGGAAGGCGGTTTCGTGAAGCTTGCTTATTGAAATGTTTTGGCCCGCTTTTAAAATTTATATCCATTCAAAGAATCTTTTAACATTTATTATGTTTGTAAACATGGAATTATCTGGGACCGTGTGAAAAGTTTTATTGTTAAATGAAAATGAATGGATGTTTATTAAAACGACTTGTTTTGAGCCGTTTTCTATGATTATGAGATTGAACCATGATAGTAAGACCCAATGACCCTTCCGCTGCTATGACCGAAATTGGGGGTGTTACAGATTGGTATCAGAGCTCAAGTTATAGAGAACGAAAAGATTTTCCAAAAATGAATTTTTGAAATCTTTTAACTATAACTGTTGCAAGCGAAACCTCCGAGTTGCCAATGGACGAGAATGATAGTATTTATATATATATATATGGGATTATATATATGTTGTAATCTTTATCGATTATTTGAACTTGTGAATTACAAGGTATATTTTCATTTATTTAATTATAAATGATAATTTTATATTTATACGAGACATTTATACGACGTCGATTGTCACGAAGCCACCCTAGTCATTTTTATGCTTGCGCTGAAGCTATTCCTAAAATGAATCATGTTATTCTCGAGATTAACTAAGTTGTGTATATACATGATCCTAACGGAACGGTTAATATTCTGCTGATATTCTTTTGGTTACACGGATTTTGATTTCCTTGGTTCTCATCCTTGATTTATCGATCCGTTCATTTTGTTTAGCAAATTTAATTTGCATTTTCATTAATCTTTGACATTATACTGTTTTGATAAAAACAAGTATGTCCGAGATGGTACTATTTATTGCTAGGAATTGAGATTGATTTGTATGGTATTCACATGCCAACCAGGATTCCATATCATATCACTAATCATTTTTTGTTAAATCAGTTTCTCGTTTGTTTCGATCTTGATCTTTTGCGTTGAGCTGGCGATGCTTGAATAAAGTAATTTATAATGGTTGAGATAAATTGGCAATTTATTTGGACAAGTAAATTATAAATTGTTTAACTACAAATTTCTGAATCTTATTCGGAAGGACTTGATCAATCCATGGAAATAATGATTCATAAATGTGTAGGCTTAAGCATATAGCATCTGCGTAATTAAATTCTTATTGAATTGTAATTCGTTTGCTCGATTAATTCTTTGATTTTTTTCTTCTAATTCTTTGATCGTGAAATGGTTGTATTGGGGCTGCTCCAAAAGCACCAATTGAGGAGGATATCAAGCGTCTCTGAAAGACATTGAAGAAATATTCTTCTTGTGGGACCGAGGAGCTTTCTTAGCCATGTGAAATACCTAGTAACTCTTAGTAGATTAGTTTATCAATTATAGTATCTTCTCATTAATCCCTAACTAAACCGTGACAATAGTTAGTAGGACTAGTCTTTTAAGTTGTATGGCATTAGACGATGATTATCTATAATGTTTGACAATACGACTTGTACTAGTTTGTGATCAATGGAATGACTATCTTTTGATTCCTTATTCTACATCGTTCTATTAATATCTTTCTTTGCTTTTCTCTTGTAAATTCCTCTGGTATAACGCAATCATTGAATGAATACTCATTATGATTTGATTTGCGTTACACAAGACTCATGCAGTCAATGAAAGCTATGACAGAAGCACGAATGCGCCAAGTTATTAGTGAATAAATTGCTGTATCTTTAGCTGGATTCATGGCCAACATGAATGATGGATCTGGATCTGGAGCTGAAGTTACAACTGGTGGGACTGGAACCGGTGGAGCTGAAGCTGGAGCCGATAATGTTCGTGGTACGGATGGAACAAATGTGCCCGAAATTAGAGGCTATAACTATACTTCATTCGTTAATTGCAACCGTAGACTCTTAGGGGACTAAAGATGACGGAGGATTATGTCAGTTATTGAAAGCTGGCGTCACTCTTTCGAATCAGTGACCCTAATCAAGAGGATAAGGTGCAGTTTGAAAACGCTACTCTCCAAGGTCGTGCATTAATTTGGTGGAATGGCAGACTTGCTTCCATAGGTATCGTTACTTATGGGACACCATAGACTAAGGTGAAGAAGCGGTAGAAGTTTGTCCTCGAAGTATTTCCAAAGTATGGAGCAAGTGTTGTACAATCTGAAACTTAAGGGAACTAACATTGGTAGATATATCAAGTGTTTCCAAAAGTTGACTCTTTTATGTCTAAGAATTATGGAACCCGACCCGTCAAGGTCAAGCAGTATATTCATGGCTAACCAAGAATAAATGCGGTGATGTGACTTATTCTAAGCCATTTACTATTTGTGAAGCTGTCTGCATGGCTTATTAGCTCGTGGGACACATAAACCAAGGCAAGGTTGACGAGGTTACTGAAGGGAAAAATAATTCCAAGTTGAAAATTCTTTTCGCGCATTAGAGCTCGTAAGTATATCGAAGAAGGTTGTGGATTATTCATGGCTTAGGTATCGTAGAAAGTAATTAGAGATATTATAGTCATTCATGACTATCCCGAAGTGTTTCTGGAAGATTGCCAAGGCTTCCGCCTCCAAGGCAAATAGAATTCCAAATTTATCTAATTTCTGGTGCTGCAACTGTGGCACATGAGCCATATCGATTAGCATCATCCGAGCTGAAGGAATTATTTGTGTAGTTTTAAGAACTATCTGATAGATGTTTTATTCGACCGAGCTCATCAGTTTGTAGAACTCCTATTCTGTTCGCTAATAAGAAAGATGATTCGTTTCGTATGTGTATCGATTACCGAGAGCTGCATAGGTTAACGGTCAAGAACTGTTATCCGCATCCAAGAATTGATGATCTATTTGAACAATTTCAAAACCCTTATGTTTTCTCCACGATTCTGGTGTTTTCTCCTAGATTGATCTTTGTTTTGCTTATCATCAACTTCGCGTATGCGAGGAAGATATTCCTATTACGGCGTTTAGAAGTTATGATGATCATTATGATTTTAGTGTTATGCCATATGGTTTGACCAGTACACCTGCTGTATTCATTGACTTAATGAATTGTATGTGTAAGCCGTATCTTGATAAATCCGTGATTGTTTTCTTTGATGATATTCTAATCTGCCCGAAGAGCGAGAAAGAACATGCCGAACACTTAGGGATTATCCTGAACATGATAAAGAACGAAAAGATGTACCCAAAATTTTAAAGTGTGATTTTTGGCTTTGTTCTGTGTAACTTCTCTCTCATGTGATTGACAAGTGGCATACATGTTGATTATGCGAAAATCGAAGCCATCGAAGATTTGAATGTTCCAACTATTCCAACTGAAGTACGACAAATTCTAGGTTTGACTGGTTATTACTGAAGCTTTATTAAAGGATTCTTTTTGATATTAAAACCGATAACTAAGCTAACTAAAAAGAATGAACCGTATGTGTGGGGTGATAATAAAGAGAAAGCTTTTCTGACCATGAAAAGAAAACTTTGCAGCACGCCGAACTTATCGTTAACCGAAAGAAGTAAAGATCTTGTTGTTGATCGTGATATATCTCTTGAAGGATTTAGAGCTGTTTGATTTGAATATGCTTGTATGAAACTTAGGAAGAATGAGGAAACTGCACAACCCATGACTTGTAATTGGGTGCGGTGATTTTACTCTTCGTCTATTGAGACATTAATTGTTTGACACTAATGTACGGTATCCACCGATGGTAAGATCCTATAGTGTATTCTGGAATAAAAGGGGTAACTTAGCCTTTAAGTGATTACGATTGTGTTATTCGTTATCATTAATGAAGTTGGAGAAAATTACAATGGATTCATTGTTAAGCTCTCGAAAACTCAGTCTGAATATGACTCGATTTCTGTCAATGTTGATTGATTGACTCTGCTCATTTTATTTCGATAAATAAATCGATCGTGTGAGTTAAGAATCGTTTGTTAACTACTCGTAGTAGACATAGAAGTTCTGATAATGTGAAGCGAAAACTTTGGAAATCGAGGTAGGTGGAAAAGTTATGCCAAAGCTATCACCCTGAAAAGGTGTTGTGTATTTTGGAAAACGTGGGAAGTTAAGTCCCCATTATTTTTGACCATTCAAGATGATATCGATGGTAGGTCCGACAGCATGAAAACTTAAATTACCTCGAGAACTACAAGGAATTCATAATACTTTTCATATGTCGAACCTAAGAAATTCCTTCCTAACGAAGATCTTATTATCTCTTTTGATGAAGTATGAATCGACGGTAATTTGCATTTCATCAAAGTACTTGTTGATATTATCGATAAGGAAGTTAGGCAACCGAAGCAAAGTCGAAGTCATATTGTCATGTGTGATGGAACTCTAGACGAGGACCAAAATACCTTCAACTCTTTGATTTCAACGAGCGATCGAGGAAGAACGCAAGTTGATCTTCGGGACGAAGATCCCAATTTGGTGGGGATAATGTGACAATCCGTCAATTTCAGGTCGTTATTTTAATCTCGACTATTACGTATTACATGTTTACTTTAATGAGAATTTTAAATTATCGGGTAACCGAGAAGGTTATAGTTTGAAACTTAACGTAAGAATGTCGTTTCGATGAAAACTGGCAAGAAATACATTAAGTATCGATATTATATTCTCATATTAACATATGAATGACTTTATTGTATTTATTATATTTAATTTTTATTTCTCGTGTTTTACGTTGTAACGAATGACGAGAACTACTAATGATCGCGATACCGACGGATGCCCAAAAAAAATTATGTTTCATTATCGATTGTCTCGATATTTTATATTTTCGACGTTTTCGATTTAATTACGTTTTAAGTCGTGTCGAAGTGATATTATTATTTTTAAGAAGCGTTTTATCTTTTAAAAAGTATTTTTATGAAACCCGAGTCCCGTAAATATTTTCAAAATTTAATATTTACATTTTCTACCCTTACAACTATTTAATTGCATTTTGGACCAAAACTATGCAAAATTGGCAAAATTTACCCCTCCACCACTACTATATATAGATTTTCCACTTACAATATACACATACAATATCATTTTAATAAAAATTTCACCACCTCACCCCTCTTTCTCTCTTATGCCGTCCACCCCATTAACAAAAACCATCAACAAAAATCAACTTCTAGCTTGATTCATTCAAATCAAATAAAAGACCCATCTTGGAAATTCAACAAGGATCATATTGGTATAAAAATTTCCCACATGCATTCACTTTATTTTTCTTTCAAATTTTTGGTGAAGAACATGTGTTTGATCCATTTTTATGTTTATGTATGTTGTTATTATTATTATATTTGAGTGGGATTGTTGTTGCATGCATGATTTTATATATTTGATTTTTATTAAATTGAATTTGATGGTGTTAGGAGTTAGTTAAATGTGTTATGTTAATATTAGGATGATATTAGAAGTATGTAAATTGTTGAAATGGGTCAAAATGGTGATTTGGTATGATTTTTAGATGGTCAATTTTAGGCAGTAACTTTAAGGACATTTTGTAATTACTTACTGTAATAAACTTGTTAAACTAATTAGATAGGGTCGTAGAGAATTTCGTTAGCTTCGATTTGAGCTAAAGTAGAGCTTCTAGCTCCAAACGAGCGAGAAGTTACGCTAGTTTTAGTATTTGTGTACCGGGAGACGGGTATCGGCACAATCCGAAAATTGTTGTCGATATTTGGATCGAATCTCATGGACTATAGAATGAGTTTTAAAAATGTGCAAGGACTGATGTAAGTTGCTAAACCTCAGGTCATGAGTATATTTTCAAACCTGGGTGTCGGTTTTGTAAACGGAATTGTTTAAATATGTCAAAATGGTTTTACAAGTAAAAGGCGTGAAATTGTCCGGTTTTTACAACACGAAGATGTGTCGGGCAGAAGGTCTTAGAAGTAATATTTTTGAATGAAACTTGAACTGATTCTTCTTCATATTATATGTGAGTTTGTGACCAAGTTTCGTCGAAAACGGACAAGTGTAGATAGGGTAGATTGGTGTGTACATTTGGAGTGTACATGCTGATTGGTATTTTGGACATGTAGTTCAATAATCATGTGGCGTGAGTTGAGTATTCGCCATTTGATATGGGGATTTACTCAAGAGTTAAGTCATTATATAAATTACATAGCCACTGCGTTGACTTGGCGTCTTAAGACGGGTCAATATCGAGAGTGCAAGTGTTTAAAAGAATAGTGTTGAATAAAAGGGTATAGAATAACACTTGTATTATTAAATTTCTCGGGATTGTATTGGTTTTGTAATTTTGATTTTTATATTATTTAAGTATGATTTATACTTAAGTCGATTTTTAACGAACGCGCCTTACTTGGTAGGTTGCGGTTTCGTGTTTAAACGGGCATCACTAATCGTCGGCGATCGTCTCATTACTACTACTGGCTAAGGTGAGTCTATAGCCTCGCTTTTATTATTGTTTTGAATGATTTTAAAACCCGCGAGGGGGATAACATGCTTGTTTTATTAAAATAAAAGGGTACAACGAGAAGTTGTGGAAACACTACTTATTGGAAAAGTATGGGTGCAACGAGAAGTTGTGGGAACCCTATTTACTTGAAAAGTAATTATTGAAATTGAAATGCACGACTATAAGTTGTCGTAAACTCATGATTGTTTTAAAATTGAACACAAAGAACTTAATTGTATGTTTAGATGAAAGTTATTACATAAGTTTGTTTAGCCTTAAAAGACCCATGAATCGTGAATTGTTAATCGAGATAACGCTAATGCTATGGATAGATCTATCGGGGTGACGCCCAGTTCGGTCGCGACTAGCTCTCGCGTGGTGTTGTGATGCAATAGTAATGAAACATCGGATGCATTGTATAAGAGAAATATACGCACTTGGCTAGGTGTGTTGGGATGAAAAAAATATATGTTAATGTTCAATGTCACGAGACTTATGTAATGACACGATAATTATGTCCGTACAACATAATTGTCATTGATAAATTTTAACCATGGAAGGTTATTTTGAATACTTGTGTTCTCTTTATTTAAATTAAACTCTATAGATTCACTCGGAAAATTTTGCTGACTTTTTAACATGTTTTATCTCAGGTCCATATAGAAGGCACTCGAGGAAGGCGGTTTCGTGAAGCTTGCTTATTGAAATGTTTTGGCCCGCTTTTAAAATTTATATCCATTCAAAGAATCTTTTATCATTTATTATGTTTATAAACATGGAATTATCTGGGACCGTGTAAAAAGTTTTATTGTTATATGAAAATAAATGGATGTTTATTAAAACGACTTGTTTTGAGCCGTTTTCTATGATTATGAGATTGAACCATGATAGTAACACCCAATGACCCTTCCGCTTCTATGACCGAAATTGGGGGTGTTACAGAAAGAAATGCATCAAAGTAGCAATATAATGCATGTTTGGAATTGGTGGCGTGTTAAGACTGGTCGATCGATCTCACCAATAATATTGCGGATTGGGTGATCCTTTGTCCATTTTGTGTTGTGAGTTTCAATCCGTGGTGGTCGGGAGTGAACGATTGCAGGAGCTTCCTCTAAGGTAGACGCACCGTTAGGGTTTTTGGGTATTTGTGAACCAAAGAATGGAAGCTCTTTGATGGTTGAGTAAAATACGTCTTTTAGGAAAAAGAGCGTAATTAGGGTAAGTACACAAGTGATTTAGGAAAACCACAAGTTATGACCCAAAGTGGGGATCGTTCTCAAGGAGGCTTGGTGTGTGTGTAATGAAATGATTAATTATGTGATTATATGATTATGAGAAAGAAAATAGAAATGGGATAAGAAGAGAATGACGGTTACGATGACGGATTACACTAAGACGAAAAGGTCGTACACGTAAAACCGTAAAAGCACCAAAATAAAAAATTTACTCTAAATATTCCTAAAAAATTGCTAAAAATCCACTAAAATATTCTAAGGGGTTACAAAAAATCAAAACTTGCTAAAACCTTTTAATTAATTAATTATTAATTTTTTAATGCTAATTAAAGCCCTAAAAATCAAAATTAACTAATAAAAAGAACAAATCAAGATCTTAAAGTTTGTAAACCTTTAAAATATCCTAATTAAGCTAAAAGCTTTTTTTCTGAATTTTAAAAGCACTAAAAACTATTTTTAAACAATTAAAAACTATTAAAAACACTAAAAACTTATAATAATTCTAGAAAATAAATGAAAGACCCTAAAAATATTTGGAAAGTTGTAAAATTCCTAATTAAGTGTCTAGAGTCTAGGAAAAATATAAAAATTTAGAAATCAGACTTTTAATTTTTAATAATAAAATAATATTAAAATATTAATAAAAATCCAAAAATCCTAAAAAAATCTAAAAAGTTGCAAACTAGCTAATTTTATCCTAAATAACACAGAAATGAAGTTGAAATTACCGAAATACCCTTAATGGGCCTAGAAAATAGGCTAAACCCAAAACAGTCACCTTAATGGGCCAAATTGAGCCCAATTAGAAAAAGTGGCCCAAATAAGCCCAAAAACCACTACTTGACTCAAAATTTGATTCTGAACAACTTTTTCCAAAGGCCCAAAAGCTGAAAATATGAAATAAGCAAGGTTATACCAAACAGCTTATTCTTAATGGGCTTTTTGGCCCATTAAGCTATAAGCTAATGCCATAAGCTCAAATTAGACACACAAGCCTCTTTTGAGCTAACTAAGACTTCTATAAAAGGAAATTTGAAATAAGCCAAAGGAATAAGCCTAAAAATGCAAAAAGCAATCTACAGAAAACGACAAAATAGTCGTTTTTTAGTTCTAGGCTATCCCATGAGCTGATTCAAATTGCAAAAGTTTTTAAATGACTTAACTAAGCTTAATCAACAAAAAGTTTTCAAATAAGTTGACTCAATAAGCTGGAAAAAGCAAATAAGCACTTATGAAAAAGTCAAATAAGTTGGTATTCTAGCAAAAAGTCAAAGTCAAAGTCTAATAAGCTCCAGTTCAATCAAATTGGTCAAATAATGAAGATCTATAACAAAAAATAAGTTGTTGCAGGTCTGGATAAGCAAATATGGCTTATTGATAAACAAACTGAAAATTTGTACTAGCAGGGGCTAGTTTTGGGTGTTGAGCAATGGAAACTTTTTCCACTGCTTGACTTGTTGAATTTTTTGTCTTTAGTGACTTTTTTGGAGATTTAGGTTACACAAAGGCACCCAAATGATCAGTGGATCATAAGGAGTGAATCACAACAAAGAAATCACAACAAGCAACAACCAATTAGTACAGTTTAATCAATCAATCACCAGATCTGACACAGACATGAACACTTAAGCAGTTGAGGTTCAATAAGAACTTTTAGCAATATTCAGCCCGCCAAACTTAACCAAATGCATACACAAGCAATATTAAACTTAAATAAGCAATTCTAAACAGGTTTCATGCAATGATTCAAAGTTTTAAGCAAGATTCAAGCACTTAAAGTTACTGATGAACACAACAACATGCAGTTTTGTACTTTGCTAATGCAATTGACCAACAAGCCAGATTCAACCACTCAAAAATATCAAACAAGTTATAATGACTTTGTTTAAACCACTTTAAGCCCTAAGCATGCATACACCCTAAGCGTTCCCAAGATCCTAAGTCAAAACAGTCAAGAACAAAGATTTTATAGCAGATTGTTTGATTTTGTGTTTCAAAGCTGAAAACTTGCCGCAAAATGCACTCAAACAAGCATATATCAGATACAAAGCATAAACACAAACTTTTATCCACACAATAGCAACTTATGATTCCAAGCAGGTAATCCCAAACACCCCTTTATCTTTTTAATCCAGAAATTAAACAAGTATAAGTGTGATTCAGTTTACCAAATGACTAATCTAGCATACTAACAACATTAACATGCAAGATTAAGCAGATTCAAGCCAGGAAAACCACAAGAACACAAGTAGAGCACAAATTCACCAAAAATCCAAAACTTATAAGATTTTCAAGGTTTTAAGACAAACGTCATGGATGTACATCCACACCCACGAATTATAGAGCGTATGTGCTAGCAAGAACAAGCACAAGCTTCCAACAACAACCCTGCTAAGATTCAACAGAGTTAGAAGCAAAATATCAAAACAGAAAGGTGAATTTTTGGAAAATAAACTTGATTAATGCAACTTCTTTTACCCACTCTTGATTATCCCCAAGATATGAGCTTCACAACACCTTGATATTCACAATATCAGGGTGTATAGACCAACTTATATCCCAAAAATTCCAAGATGTACCAAGAATCTTAGCAAAATATCAAATTTTAGTCCAATGTGTAATTTCTTACACAAGGTTTACAAACACGTTTTAAGGTTCAATTTTAGTTAACATATAACATAAACAAGTTTAGAATTAAATGGCACAAGGTCTTTGTTCAACAAACTCAAACACAATTTCATTAAACTGAAAGTAGGATTTACAGGTTTGTGAACAAGGAAAAACCAAAAGCAAAGTGAAAATGTTACACCCTAAGGCCTTTATATAGGCTACAAGTTATCTAGGAAAGCTGAAAAAAACGTAAACCCTAGCTAATGATGTTCCAAATTTACCCTTGTCTTGTTTGAACATTTGAAGGATCATGTGACTGATTTTGTTGTCTTGTGGTAGTTGGCAAGTGAGAAGTGTATCCAAGGGCTTGTATCAAGCTTAAAAAGTAAGCTTCAATCTCAAACGTTGGATGGCTGTCACAATTTTGGTAGCATGCATAAGCTTGTACTAGGGGAATCTTGTGTGGGACAAAGAAGTGAGGTGGCAAGTAGTTTTGAGGTTGGGATGTGATTAAGGCATGCTTAATCATCATTCTGGATGTTTTCATGGCTTAATTACAACAGGATTGAAAATACCCATTTTTCATAAGAACACCAAGAACACCTTATTTGATCTTTGTTGTGGGTTTAAGAGGTGTTTAGCGCCATTATTTAATATTAATTAACTTTTAAAAAAGTTAGTTAATAATATCCGGTGAATGGAGAGTGATGTGGAGCTTTGATGGATTTTGATTGGTTGTGGAGTGGTAGTGGGGCACGTGTCACCCCACTACTGGTCTAGGTAACTTCCTTGTCTGGCCAGCTTTAGCCCCTTTCCTTCTATCTTTCTTTCACTTTGTAAATGCACACATGAAATCCGTTTTCCTTTGTAATCAAACTTTTCATTTTCACACTTTTACCCCAAATACTTTTCCAAAGTATTTTCAGGGGTATTTCTTGCCATTTTGTGATTCTTGAAAGAATGATTTGGTATTTTCTTGATTGATAATGGTCTTGACTTGCATATTTGACATTTTGGAGGACTAAAATTGCCAAGTCATGATAAATGAGGGACCATTTTTGCCAAATCTTCAAAGTCAAGGGTCCTTTTGGTAATTTTGATATTTTCAAAGGACCAAACTTGTAATTCTTGTAACTTGAAGTCCTTCTTGGTATGTTTGACTTTGAGGAGGATAAATATTGACATTTTAGCTTTGTTGAGGGGCTAAAATTGCCAATTCTTCAAAGTGGAGGGCCCTTTTTGCAATATTGACAAACTTTAGGGACCAATCTTGTAATTATGAAGATACAAGGGTATAAAGTGTCAATTCTTCCATATTGGAGGACCCATCTTCAAATATTCAAGGGTTTTCTTGGGAAAATCTTCATTAGGGCTTGGTTTATTGTGCGGCTTAGTTTCCCGTGTTCGTTTTTGCATGATTCTTGTGATCTTTTGTCATTTTCTCAATATCCGTACCTAAAATACACAAGCAACAAACACAAGCATATATATGGGTATTTTCATGATATTTAATGCATTTTAGGCCCTTTTTGGACGATGAGACTATGTATAAAAGCAGTCTCATCACTCCCCCATATTAAACCATTGTCGTGCCCTCACGCAATGCTAGAATAAAGTATCGTAGCATCTCCAAAATTCATTTTTATTCACTTTATTGAACGATAAACTAGCTACACTACTACTATTACTAATACTACTTGTGTTATAGACATAATGTATGATTTTCATCGCAAAATGGGACGTTTAGGTTCATAGAATAAGAACACGTGAATGCTTCTTTAGAAATAATTTCATCGTCCTCGATTTTCACCCCAATTCTATGCCAAGCGTGCAACGAGATCATTGTCATTATAAGTTAGTAATGCTAACACTACTCATATGCCCTAATCACGTACTTATCCTCCCAATTTCCTAAGTTGTATCTCTTATATTTTATTTTGTCTTGAATTTTTCACGAGGATACATTGTTTGACTTATGCGATAATAGAGATTTAGGTCTAAAAATAGAGTCCTAACGGTGTAACCAAGACCATCAAATCAATAACCCCTCCTAATAGACAACGATGTCAAAAAATTAAGTGAACAAGAAGGATCGATAAACACGGTTTTATAACGGTTTTGAAAATGAGACTTATTACCAAGACTTTTACACGCCCCCTAACGGAAGGGCCTTATTATCTTTGGTTTACCTCCATCGTTTATTCAACTTCGCCATGAAGCTTTTATAATGACTTCGGTCTTTCCTTGCCTTTTATTATCCACCTCATCGGTAGTTTTATTAGCCTAAGACGTATATCCTCATGCTAAGGCGAATTTTGGATCTTTAAAGCTTCAAAGATTAAGGCTTGATTCACTTTCAATTTTGCATAGATTTTTCAGCCTTGTGGGGCTTCAAATTGTTTGCTTGATTTAGGTGAGCACTTGAAATCTTATTATTGGGTGAAGCTTTTGATTATTCGGGTGCCAATACTTCAAAACCGTGACGCTGGCGATACCTTAATGTCTTCCCAATTTAATTACACGGAAGCTACTAGAAAAGACTAGAAACCCAACAATCCCAACTAAACCGCTAAGTCAATATTTATTAAGCAAAAAATATTTACATGCGAAGGGAGAATAAGCAAACAACGAGAACACATGAGTTTTTGAAAGAATACTAATACTCTACGTTTAGCATAGTAACTTATAATTAACCCTATCATTTCTCGTCCTCATTTAAGAGACTTAGCCTAATGTGAAGTTAAGGAATCAAAGCTAAGTGCTCAACACGCACGGTCGAGTAAAAAATTACTCTTATTCTCGCCATCGTAAAACCTACATTCGTGTCTTCAAAAACTTATAAAACATGAGAAAAATTTAAAATTTGGCCATTTTTAGCCTTATGTTGCAACAAAACGATAAACAAAAAGATAAACTTTGGAAAGCGTGAAGGTTTGGCAAGGCAAGTATCTATTCACCCCCATACTAAAGTTAAACATTGTCCTCAATGTTTTGAGTCTAGGGGTAAAAACACCCCCATACTAGAGACGTAGTCGAATGCCTAATCTAGCATGGAAAGGGTGTAACCGTTAAATTTAAAGCCGTCTATGAAGTGTGCTAAAAACCTAAGGTTAGAACATCAAAGGATATATCATGGATATTGAGAAATTCTTCAAAGAAAACGATCGAGTGCTCCCATAAAATGAACACGAGAGGCTCCAATCGTGAAGATCATGATCATCTAAAGTTCACAATTCACAAACAACCACGGAGCAAAGGTTGGAAGGGCACAAATCCCCACACGTTACTACATTAGAAAGTGATAATATGTACATAGGATAACCATGGGACTCCCCCACGAGGCACCTCGTTTTTGATTACCGAGTCATGAGCTAGATTGGATCCCCTCAATACTAATTATCATTGGGTAAGGTGATTTGGTCGAGGTAGTTCAAGGATGGAACTTCCCCGCCAAAGTAGTGCTTCAACCTATGTCAATTCACCTTGAAATTGGGGCCATCATTTTGAGCTAGCTCGATGGTCCCATATGGAAATACTTGAGTCATGGTGAATGGACCGGACCAACGGGATTTCAACTTACCGGAAAAGATTTTCAAACGAGAATTAAAAAGCAAAACTTGATCACCAATGTTAAAAACCTGGTTTTTAATTTTAGAATCATGCAACTTTTTAGTCTTTTCTTTATAAATTAATGAATTTTCATAAGCAATATCCCTCATTTCATCCAATTCATTTAATTGCATTTTCTGGTGTTTTCTAGCGGTCTCCATGTCATCATTACAATGCTTTAGGGCCCAATAAGCCTTGTGTTCCAATTCAATTGGCAAGTGAAAATTTTTTCCATACACAAGCTTATAGGGAGTGCACCCAATGGGCATCTTATGAGCGGTCCTAAAAGCCAATAAAGCATCGTCCAACTTATCCGACCAAGATTGTCGGTTTTCCCCAACGGATCTCTCCAAGATCCTCTTCAAAGCTCGGTATGAAACCTCGACTTGCCCACTCGTTTGTGGGTGATAAGCCGTAGAAAGCCGATGTGTAACCCCATATTTCCTTAGGACCCTTTCGAATTAGTCGTTACAAAAATGGGTTCCACGATCGCTTATGATCGCACGAGGGGTTCCAAACCGAGAAAACAAGCTTTTCAAAAACTTGACTACCACACGAGCATCATTGGTGGACAAAGCCTTAGCTTCCACCCACTTAGATAGGTAGTCAACCGCGACAAGGATGTACTTATTACCACGAGATGATGGGAATGGCCCCATAAAGTCGATGCCCCAAACGTCAAAGATCTCACACACTTGGATGATGTTTTGTGGCATTTCATCTTTTTGTGAGGCTTTTCCTTGTCGTTGGCATGAATCACATGATTTCACAAGATCTTGTGCATCTCGGTAAATAGTAGGCCAAAAGAAGCCGGCATCAAAGACCTTCTTAGCCGTGAGATTAGCACCATGGTGACCACCCGTGGGTCCCTCGTCGCAAGCTCTAAGGATGTTAGAAGCTTCGGTGCCAAAGACAAAACGTCGAATGATTTTATTCGCACACGTTCGAAACAAGTAAGGGTGGTTCCAAAAGTAGAACTTGACGTCACGAAAGAATTTTCGTTTTTCTTGAGTCGTCATACCCTTGATGATGAAGTTTCCCGCATGGTAATTTGCGATGTCCGCAAACCATGGGATGGAAGAATCAAGCTTAGAATTCACTACACCAAGCGTCTCGAGCGGAAATGTTTCGGTGATTTCCTTGGGCACGTAAACACTTTGGTGAGGATCTTCCAAACGAGAAAGATGATCGGCCGCTAGATTCTCGGCTCCTTTTTTGTCAACAATTTTGTGATCAAATTCTTGAAGGAGGAGAATCCAACGAAGTAATCTTGGCTTTGGATCTTGTTTAGCCATAAGATACTTGATAGCTGAATGATCCGTATACACTATGCATTTCGTCAAGACGAGATAAGGTCGAAATTTCTCAAATGCATACACCACGGCAAGGAACTCCTTCTCCGTTGTAGTGTATTTTAGTTGAGCCTCGGTCATCGTCTTGCTAGCATAGTGAATAGGCAAGAAATGCTTTTCATGACGTTGCCCCAACACGACCCCAATAGCGTAGTCACTAGCATCACACATGAGCTCAAAGGGGAGGTCCAATTGGGAGCAACAAGAATGGGAGCTTTGGTAAGTTTCCTCTTAAGGATTTCAAAGGCTCGTACACAATCTTCGTCAAAGACAAAACGTGCCTCTTTTTCAAGAAGATGTGTAATAGGTCGAGAGATCTTTGAAAAATCCTTGATGAATCGACGATAAAATCCCGCGTGGCCTAGGAAACTCCTAACTCCCTTAACGGTTTTGGGATGAGGTAATTTGACGATGACGTCTACCTTAGCTTGATCTACCTCAAACCCCACTTTCGAGACCTTGTGCCCTAAGACGATTCCACTTTTAACCATAAAATGACATCTTTCCCAATTAAGCACAAGGTTGGTTTCCTCACAACGTTTCAACATTCTCTCGAGATTTGACAAACACGAAGTGAACGAATTACCAAACACGGAAAAGTCATCCATGAAGACTTCCATCGTCTTCTCGATCATATCATGAAAAATAGCCATCATGCACCTTTGAAAGGTTCCCGGTGCATTGTAAAGTCCGAATGGCATTCTACGATAAGCAAACGTTCCATATGGACACGTAAACGTAGTTTTTTCTTGATCACGAGGATCGATGGGGAATTGGAAGTTACCAGAAAAACCATCTAAAAAGCAATATAAATTGTTTCCCGCAAGATGCTCCAACATTTGGTCCATGAAGGGCAAGGGAAAATGGTCTTTACGAGTGGCTTCATTCAACTTACGATAGTCAATGCACACTCTCCATATGGTCACGAGTCTAGTGGGAATTAACTCGTTGGCATCGTTTGCCACAACGGTCATTCCTCCCTTTTTAAGGACATAATGGATAGGACTCACCCAAGGGCTATCGGAAATAGGGTAAATCATTCCCGCGTCAAGGAGTTTAAGGACTTCCTTTTTGATGACGTCGTGAATTTTGGGGTTCACCCTCCTTTGACATTGGATTGCGGGCTTGTAATCCTCCTCCATTAAGATTTTGTGGGTACAAAATTTGGGATCGATTCCCTTAATGTCGGATAACTTCCACGCAATTTCCCCTTTGTGATCCTTTAGAACATTGTCAAGTGCGGTTTTTTCATCATCTGAATGTTCTTTCGCAATAATAACTGGAAACTTGTCGCCCTCCTCCAAATAGACATATTCGAGATGAGGAGGTAAATATTTCAACTCGAGGATAGGTGGTTCCTCAATTGAAGATTTGGGCTCGATAATCATAACCTCCTTGGGTGGAGGAAATGGGAAATCGTTAAGAAAATCCTTGATGATCGAGAAGTCCTCATCGTGGTCGAGGTCTTCGTTACAATTACGTGGAACATCGAATTCTTCCAACGTAAAACCACCACCTTCAAATGGTGTGAAGGTTGGTGTCGAGTTATCAAGGATGGGATCTAACATAGTGGGATTGCCACTATTTTCATCATCACCAAAACCTAGAACTTCTTGTGAAAATTCCTCGCAAACCACGTCAATCATATCAACGAGGTTTATGGTTGCAACGGAATAAACATGAGAAATTTGAGAGTTTTGAGTTGCGTTTATAACAAGCTCCACGTCGTTGAAACGTAAGGTGATATTTCTAGCATGAACATCGATCAAAGCCATAGACATATCTAAAATGAACGACCTAAAATGAGAGGAACTTGAGGATCCGTGGGAATATCGACAATGATAAAGTTTACGGGATAGTAGAACTTTCCCACTTTCACAAAAACGTCTTCCGCCAATCCACATGCGTGAATAGTGGAATGGTCGGCCAACTCGATAGACATTAGTGAAGGAGTAAGATTAGGAAGATTGAGCGACTTGAAGATTGCAAGTGGCCTCAAATTAATGCTAGCACCAAGATCGGACAAGGAAAAGCATTCTTCCATCTTGGATTGCACAAGGGATCAAAAATTTACCGGGATCACCGACTTTCTGAGGTATGCGATTAAGATAAACCGATGAACAACTAGACAATTAATGCAATTTCTCCTTGTTGTTCAACATACTCTTAAAGTTAGCAGCAAATCGAGGCATCATGACCAAAGCATCGGCGAAACTCACATTAAAGAGCAAATCACGAAACATTTTCATAAAAAGCTCAAATTGGTAATTGTCGCGCTCTTGACGTTTCTTGTAACACCCCACTTGGATAAGTATACCGTTACGTGTATTTATGATGTGTCATCAAAGCATAAGGTAAATGTCCTAAAAACATTAAATGACCATAACGGAAATACCGGAATCAAACATTGGTAATTCAACCAAGCTCAAAACATGAAAAAAATAAAGTACAAAAGGAAAGGACTAAACAATGTCAAAAAGCAGAATAATGTAAGTACATAAGGTAAGAAGTCTGGATAGCTTCCATCCAAAATCCACTTGCTCTCAGAATCCTAAGGGCGTCCTGGTGTACCTGCCGTTAGATCATGACAGGGAACTACGGCTGAGCATAACGCTCAGTGAACAAATATAAAGCATAATAAGGAATTACTGAAATGAAACAGATGATGAAATACTGAAGATATAAGACTGATAAGTAAAGTTGCAGCAGAAATCTGTGTATAATCTGTAAAGACTGATTTATAAATGATAAAGCTAAACTGTTATCTGTTAAATCTGAAAACATGCATATACGGTATTTTAATTGCCAGAGCTTATATAGGTCATGTGATGTAACAACGGTGCATGAATAACTGGAGGGGTGACCTCGTCATGCTGTAGAGGGGTGACCTCTAAATACTGTGCTGGGTGGAGGGATCAGCTCCAATGTGAAGGATGTAGAGCACACACCACATTCACCCTGATAACTTGTAAACTGATAAGCCTAGGATGCATCCATACGCCCCACTAAACATACATATAAAAATGGCCAACTGAACATGAGTGGGACGATGCAGGATATCACTCTCCTATATGTGAGTCACGACACCGGTGCCTCTAGTGCCATGGTTACGGTACCTCCGTAACTAGTACATAAACTGGTCATGCTTGTATATAATGCTCAGGCAATTTATTTAGTTATTAACATGATTACTGTTAAGCTTAAACATATACTGGGGAAAAACATTTGGCTGCAGACGGGGAATCCTAAACATGCATAGGAAAAAAATTCCTTACTGAAAGGACGGGAAATCCGTACCTCTTGTCCAGTAATGAAATAAGAATAACAGCTAAAAGATCTACTCCGACTTCACGATCACTACATAAATAAGGGACGCGAAAAGAGTTGACTGGTATCGGTTTATTTTTACTGATCTTAGTTGTTCTGAGCCTGTTTACTGTTTCTGATTGTTACCTGTTCATAGTTTAATTTATTTTATTCTTGTAATATTGTATGTGTATAACCTGATAACTCTGAGTGTTCTAATATTCCTGATTAACGTATACATGTTCTACAATTAGTTACGACATAACACGTATTCGGACATTAAATAATTCTATATTCGGTAACATGCTAAAAATAGAAAGTTTCCTAATTTAGAAAGTTTCCAAAAATGAATTAACTCATTCAATTATATTATACCTTTTAATTTTATAAAACTAATTCATTATATAAATTTAATTTACTAAATAAATCATTTAAAACATTTATTTATATAAGTGATAAAAATATAAGGTATAATGAAATCATCGTTTTGCTCTTTTAAATATATCCCGATCCTACCGAGATGCCCCTTCTCGGTCGCACTGAAACAACCCAATACGACAATTCTGCCTAACCGAATTAGCTAACTGAATTAGCGACAAAATTTTATGTCGTTAAAAGCTGTGACTAAAAACTGCCCCAAATCTGTTAAGAAAACTGCGACAGAAAATAATGTCGCTTAACTGTCGCTAATTTAGATTTTAATGGTACCAATCTCTGTCCAAAATTTCCCACTGATTATAAATAACGTTCCCACTATTATTGTGCTAAATGTTCCCACCGTTAATGTATAGTTCCCACTGTTTTTATATTGTCAAACCCAAACACACCCCTTGTTAGATTAATCCCAAACACCCCCTGCTGTCATCTTTTACCCACTGTATGAATATACAAACACCCATGCTGATTGTTTTTACCCGCTGCTATTAGATCCAAACAACCCTTTAACCTGCGTCGTCCCTGTTTGGAGGTTGTCGAGGCTGGGCAAACAGAGAAAACCATCGAGAGCTTTATGTGCTCTCGTTTTTCGTGAATAACAACCAACCCGTCTTGATTAATGACTAAGACATGTTTAATAATCAGATTCCTATTCAAAAATTGAAAACACTGAATCGAAATTGATGAGAGTGAATTAAAACATGATTACCTTTATATGAATAGAATAGATGAACACACAACGATCTAAGGATAGGAAGATTTCGAAACCCCTCTGTTTGTGTTTGATTTTAGTCGGCGGTCTAACATAACCCTAATTCCCTTTTTTTTTGTTTGTACGTTCCTGTATGACAACGGGATGGAGTCCCGTATTATTTTTCTTTACAATGAAATCGGGCTTAAAGCCCATTTGGTCTTTCTTTTGGTTTGACAAAACCGATCCCCATCATACATGTATGTATAAATTTTTTTTTTTTGAAACTTGACATTTATAAACTTATATAGTTTCCTTTTTTTCTTTTTGTTTCACCTCGATTAAATTTATTTAACTTGCGTGTTCGTTTTTAAAACCCGTCATATATATATTTATCTGATTGATATAAATATGAACGTAATGTGGAATAATTATTTTCTGAATTGTTTTCTGAATACATAATTTCGTCACGATCTTAATTAAAACTGAGGTTGTGTAATCACTGTTAACGTTCAATTATTTTCTGTATAATAAACAATACATACGTAATATTTTCCGAACTTAATAATTTTTTCCTGAATAGTTATTTTATTGTAGTATTTAAATAAACTGAGATTGCATATTATTTACTGTTTACGTTTAACTAAGGTTAAAGCTGAGACTACGCGTATTTAATATTCGAGGATTTTAAATACGGGTTTTACAATTCTTCCCCTCTAAAAAAAATTAATTCATCCCCGAATTAAAGATGCGACTCGAGGTTTTACAATTCTTCCCGTCTAAAAAGGAGAAATTTGTCCTCGAATTATAGGTAATAAGCTGATGAAGCTATAAGAACTCAAAGAATACGTAAACTGAAAAGACAAACAAGTTGAAGGATATTTCGTCTTCTAATTAAGACATAATGCTGCTGATAGATATAAACACGACATGACTGAAGTGATCATGTAACTTGACATGGCTGAATAGAACATGAAACATGACATGACTGAAAGGACTTAGCTAGATTTATTGGAGGAAAAAGATGAGAGGTCCGGATGGACTCCTCCGTTTCGAGGGGCCTCCCGCTCGAAACGATTCCTTCAAAAGATCTAAACATAGTAATAAAAAATAAAAATCTTTGTCCTGTTGACCCTGTCCTGATGAATGCTGAAAAATTTATGGTTCCATACTTAAGATGGATCTTCTGAATCTGATAGAATGAACAAGCTATAACATATCGGATGCATGAAACGGTACGTATAAATATCCTGAAAGATAACATTCATATATTTAAGCAAGCTGCTGAAAATATATATATAGACGAACTACGTGAACAATTTTGAACGTGCTACGTGAGCAATTGTGAACGTGGTTCATGACTATATGAGGAACGCTGAGCATGGAATATATATCGAATGAGATACGTGAAACATATTGTGAACGTGATACTAGAACATATAATAAACGTATGCTAACTGAGGAGGAAATGCCAAACGATATGGCCTGAGGTGTGAAACGTCTGCCTGGTTATGGAAAAATTGTGCTAAACTTGGGTCTGGTTTCTCAAGCTGCCTGTAACCGTATTCGGTAATAAACTGTGAAACGCATATCGTGAGATGGAACACGAACCTGAACGTGAACATTTTCATGAATGTGAATGTGAATTTAAATCATGAGATTAGCACAATATGGACTGAAATAATATCAAAATGCGAGCGTGAGACACAACCGTGAAAGTGAACGTAAACGTAAAGTGAACGTGAACGTACACGTGATCGTGAACATGAATTCTGTCTGGTATGATGGTCGATGGAATACCTTGAAATCATAAGATTTTTTTGTTGAACTTCCTGCAGATCTGCTACTGCGTAATCCTTTCGGATGAAAGAAAACGTGCGGGTTGGTTACATGGATGACGATGACTTAGACAGTATCATACTCTTTTTGAGTCTGTGGTAACTGATAATGATTTCATGAAATTCCTTCTCATTTCTGTTCAGAAATTTCTAAGGATTGTAGTAATTCACTATTATGACGGCGTTCTATCTTGAACCTGTGGTATGTCAGGCATCTAGATATGAACATAGCTGCATAATTGTGTGATACTGCTTCTATCAAAATTACATTTTGGTGGAAATCTGGTTGACTAGTCATGGAAAAATTTTATTCATAAATTTCATAACATAGCTAGAGCATTAGGGAGCTCAGAAGTATAAAATCAAAATTTAAAGAGAGACTGCAATATGTGCAACAGCAGTCTAGAAAACATCAAGTTCTTCTCACACCACTACTGGTGTCACGGTTGCGGATTGTTCTGGAACATATTTAATATATCGTAGCAGGTCAGATAAACCTTCTATACGTGAGATGACATCGATTATGAATGGTGATCTTATAAAGTTTTCCAATGGTTGATACATGATCTCATGTTACTGGCCTGCTTTTTCATAGACAGAAACGATACACTTCCTGGTGGTGCGCTATGGCGAATAAAGCCTTGTTCCGGTAACTTTTGCAGCAGTTACTGCAACTCTTTTAACTTAGTTGAAGCCATGGAATAAAGAGTTCTGAAAATAGTTTATGTCCTTGAGACAAGCTCGGTGTTAAACTCTAGCTCGTGGTTAGGAAGGAATTTCTTGAAAACCTTCTGCAATGACCTTTGGAAAACTTTGGGATAATTTTCTGATCATGAATTTAAAGAGTTTCAGACGTAACTTTATAACGGATAGTTATAAGTCTTCGTAGCTATGGACTGAGAATTCACGCACTTAAGGTAGAAAATTTATACTGATTTTCTGGCCGAAATATAAAGAATATATTTGGGATCTAGTAAGACGGATCTCGTCGTTAACTGAAAAACATGGGTGATACCGTTGAGTCCTTTCTGGCGGAGAGGCAGGTAACTACCTGATTTAAGATAAAGTTGACATAGGAACATGTGAAGTAGACACGACAACTTTTTACTAAATGTGTTCGTCTATAACCTTACAGAATAATTACTACGTGTTTAACCTGAATGATACTCTAGTGGTGGTGACTAAATCTGTACTAATCTGATTTATGCGTGGCATAATAGAACTGGTATACCCCTTTCTGAAGGGTACCCTGAAGTACTGAGGACTTGGTTTAGAAACATACTTGAGTTATGAGTTCTGACTCGTATTTTGAGAAAAGATTTGTATGACGTGTACCATGACTGGTGTCCTAAAATCTTCTAAAACGATACTTGAGAATTGTGTCTTGACTTTTGTCTGGACATGTATTTTAATGGATGAACCTGGACAAGGTGGAAAATTTTTGGTAACTGCTAGGATTGGCGGACCGGTTAGACTACTAACCTCTTGTATTCCTGGTCACGTCTGTGCTGGAGTTCCGATGGTTACTGGCTGATTAATTATAAGTACCATGGTTGTCACTACTGCTTTGTCTGTCACTTTATGACAGTCATTATCATGACCGTGATTCATGTAACTATTTTGCTGAGTGGCTGGCTGTGTTCAGGTTCCCACTCTTCTGAATGAACGGTTAGTTGAGTGAAGTGTGACATCTAGCTGAAAAAGTAAAAACCTAGAATAGAATGGTAGTGTCAGATGGTAGAAGTTTATTCTCGTCAGAAATTTCAAATTATAGTTTTCATCTTTCTTCTGTAGAGTCTTCATAGTATAAACAGTATCAGCATCTTGAGAAATCTCCAAGTATCAGCAGCATCAGCATTTGTGAGGTCTTCTAAGTGTTAGCGGCATCAGCATCTTGCAAAATCTTAAACTCACGAGCAGCATCAACATCTGGTAGAATATCGACAAGCGGAAATGCCTGAGGTGATTAAGGATCGATTAACGGTACACATGGTGTAAGGTGCGTGTGGTACACCTGAAATACTGTACGTGAAGTACATGATGAATACTATTCATGTGGTACCGCTGAAGGTTTGCTGATATGATCGATACTGGCGTAAACCGTCTGACATGGTCAACGGAAAATAATTGATTTAAACGGTAGTAAACTGAACTGAAATGAGTAACATGATAGCCTGGTAATTTCTGCGTGGACTTAAAGCTGGTTGTATAGAATTTCAAGAATATGATTAAACATAATTTCAACAATGGTCAGCATGAAGACATGACTGATGAAGATCAAACCTGATTATTAAGAAAACGGGATTTAATTGTAACCCCTTCTGTATCTTAGCATGAAAACATCATCACCTTGCTGAAAACATAATCCTCATAGGGAGACATGAACTTAGTCAGCATGAAAACGACATTCACGTGAAGGTATGAACTTGACTGATACAAATAACATAGAAGAACAATCAACTGAGGTTTAACATCAACTGATGTGGATAGTTATGGCTTAATCCACGCTGTGACTAAGTATGTGACTAAGTATGGGTGATTCTGGTTCGATCCATACCTGTCAAAATTTTTTGAGAACTGTCTTGTATAGAAATGTACAATCTGGGACTAAATGTGGTTGGTTGTAGTCCATTTCATATTTGTCAAGATTTTATGAAACGTCATTATATGACAAAGGTGAACAACCATGGATCGGTTCACAAACCAACATTCAACTGAAAAACATGAAATTTGATCTAAACATAGGTGAACGTATACGGGTTGGTTCACCAAGTAATATTCGACTGAAAGCATGAATCTGTTAAGAGTAAGGATGAACGTCATTGGGTCGGTTCACCAAAAAAAAATCTGAACGGCCAAGGGTGAACGCCTATGGGTCGGTTCACCAAAACAAAATTCGCAGAAAAGCACATGCGACTAAATATGGCCAGTCCTGTACCAACCTTTTACTTAGTCAAAAACTTTAAGAAAACCGACTGATAACTGAAGAAAACTGACTAATAAATGCATGAGAAACATGAAAGATAACAACGCCAAAATTTGGAAAGTTCCTGGTGACTACCCACTAGTCACATGTCAAGTTTTAGAGCCTACAGGTCGAACCTTGCGCTCTGATACCATAATTGTAACACCCCACTTGGATAAGTGGACCGTTACGTGTATTTATGGCGTGTCATCAAATCATAAGGTAAATGTCCTAAAAACATTAAATGACCATAACAGAAATAACGGAATCAAACATCGGTAATTCAACCAAGCTCAAAACATGAAAAAAATAAAGTACTAAAGGAAAGGACTAAACAATGTCCAAAAGCAGAATAATGTAAGTACATAAGGTAAGAAGTCTGGATAGCTTCCATCCAAAATCCACTTGCTCTCAGAATCCTAAGGGCGTCCTGGTGTACCTACCGTTAGATCATGAAAGGGAACTACGGCTGAGCATAACGCTCAGTGAACGGAAATAAAGCATAATAAGGAATTACTGAAATGAAACAGATGATGTAATACTGAAGCTGTAAGACTGATAAGTAAAGTTGCAGCGGAAATTTGTGTATAATATGTAAAGACTGATTTATAAATGATAAAGCTGAACTGTTATCTGTTAAATCTGAAAACATGAATATACGGTATTTTAATTGCCAGAGCTTATATAGGTCATGTGATGTAACAACGGTGCATGAATAACTGGAGGGGTGACCTCGTCATGCTGTAGAGGGGTGACCTCTAAATACTGTGCTGGGTGGAGGGATCAGCTCCAATGTGAAGGATGTAGAGCACACACCACATTCACCCTGATAACTTGTAAACTGATAAGCCTAGGATGCATCCATACGCCCCACTAAACATACATATAAAAATGGCCAACTGAACATTAGTGGGACGATGCATGATATCACTCTCCTACATGTGAGTCACGACACCGGTGCCTCTAGTGCCATGGTTACGGTACCTCCGTAACTAGTACATAAACTGGTCATGCTTGTATATAATGCTCAGGCAATTTATTTAGTTATTAACATGATTACTGTTAAGCTTAAACATATACTGGGGAAAAATATTTGGCTACAGACAGGGAATCCTAAACATGCATAGGAAAGAAAGTCCTTACTGAAAGGACGGGAAATCCGTACCTCTTGTCCAGTAATGAAATAAGAATAACAGCTGAAAGATCTACTCCGACTTCGCGATAACTACATAAATAAGGGACGCGAAATGAGTTGACTGGTATCAGTTTATTTTTACTGATCTTAGTTGTTCTGAGCCTGTTTACTGTTTCTGATTGTTACCTGTTCATAGTTTAATTTATTTTATTCTTGTAATATTGTATGTGTATAAACTGATAACTCTGAGTGTTCTAATATTCCTGATTAACGTATACATGTTCTACAATTAGTTACGACATAACACGTATTCTGATATTAAATAATTCTATATTCGGTAACATGCTAAAAATAGAAAGTTTCCTAATTTAGAAAGTTTCCAAAAATGAATTAACTCATTCAATTATATTATACCTTTTAATTTTATAAAACTAATTCATTATATAAATTTAATTTACTAAATAAATCATTTAAAACATTTATTTATAAAAGTGATAAAAATATAAGGTATAATGAAATCATCGTTTTACTCTTTTAAATATATCCCGAGCCTACCGAGATGCCCCTTCTCGGTCGCACTGAAACAACCCAATACGACAATTCTGCCTAACTGAATTAGCTAACTGAATTAGCGACAGAATTGTCTGTCGTTAAAAGCTGTGACTAAAAACTGCCCCAAATATGTTAAGAAAATTGCGACAGAAAATAATGTCGCTTAACTGTCGCTAATTTAGATTATAATGGTACCAATCTCTGTCCAAAATTTCCCATTGATTATAAATAACGTTCCCACTATTATTGTGCTAAATGTCCCCACTGTTATTGTTTTGTTCCCACCGTTAATGTATATTTCCAACTGTTTTTATATTGTCAAACCCAAACACACCCCTTATTAGATTAATCCCAAACACCCCCTGCTGTCATCTTTTACCCACTGTACGAATAAACAAACACCCATGCTGATTGTTTTTACCCGCTGCTATTAGATCCAAACACCCCTTTAACCTACTTCGTCCCTGTTTGGGGGTTGTTCGAGGCTGGGCAAAAAGAGAAAACCATCGAGAGCTTTATGTGCTCTCGTTTTTCGTGAATAACAACCAACCCGTCTTGATTAATGACTAAGACATGTTTAATAATCAGATTCCTATTCAAAAATAGAAAACACTGAATCGGAATTGATGAGAGTGAATTAAAACATGATTACCTTTATATGATTAGAATAGATGAACACACAACGATCTAAGGATAGGAAGATTTCGAAATCCCTCTGTTTGTGTTTGATTTTAGCCGGCGGTCTAACATAACCCTAATTCCCTTTATTTTTCTTTGTACGTTCCTGTTTGACAAGGGGATGGAGTCCCGTATTATTTTTCTTTACAATGAAATCGGGCTTAAAGCCCATTTGGTCATTCTTTTGGTTTGACAAAAACGATCCCCATCATACATGTATGTATAAATATTTTTTTTTGAAACTTGACATTTATAAACTTATATAGTTTCCTTTTTTTTCTTTTTGTTTCACCTCGATTAAATTTATTTAACTTGCATGTTCGTTTTTAAAACCCGTCATATATATATTTATCTTATTGAGATAAATATGAACGTAATGTGGAATAATTATTTTCTGAATTGTTTTCTGAATACATAATTTCGTCACGATCTTAATTAAAACTGAGGCTGTGTAATCACTGTTAACGTTTAATTATTTTCTGTATAATAAACAATACATACGTAATATTTTCCGAACTTAATAATTATTTCCTGAATAGTTGTTTTATTGTAGTATTTAAATAAACTGAGATTGCGTATTATTTACTGTTTACGTTTAACTAAGGTTAAAGTTGAGACTACGTGTATTTAATATTCGAGGATTTTAAATACGGGTTTTACATTTCTCCTTTCTAAGTCTTGATGGATAGGGCAAAGGTGGTGTGGGTTGAGGCATAGGCATAGCCTTTGGAATCTCGGGTTCCAATGTTGGTAATGGTCAACCGTAGGTGTGGCATGAGCGGTACTTCGTGGGATTGGAACATGCTCCTTTTCGACCACCACCTCGGGTTCTTCCTCAATTGCTTCCTCCGTAGGAGCAATTGGTTGAGGAGTCGGTTCCTTAAGTGTCTTACCACTGCGTGTGGTAATCACTTTCATCTCACCCTTAGGGTTTGATACGTTGTTGCTAGGAAGACTAATCGAATACGGTTTACACATAATTGCCTCAAACATAGATGAAATTTTATCCTCAAACATGGATTGCCTCTTCTCGGCCTTAATCATTTCTTGTTTAATCTCATGTTTCCCTTGTTCCATCTTTTGTTGGTTTTGTTGTAACCTTGTTACATTTGTAACACCCCCAGATTTATACAATTTAATACAACGGAAGACTCGTTGGTGTTACGGGATAGCACATTATTCACATCATAGACAACGCTTAAAAATCGCGTCGTTTAATAATAAAGCATTTCCATTCATAAATATCAAATTTACATAGGTCCCAAGTCATAGTATTTCATACAATTTTTACAAAACATTTGAATGGAAATTATTGTTTAAGTGCGGGCCATGAATTCTTGTTGTCTTCCCGAGAATTACCCTCAAGTACCTGAGATAAAAATGTTAAAAGAAAAGGTCAGCGAAAACGCCGAGTGAATTCATAGAGTTTAATAAAATCCATCAATATAACATCGGTATAAAATTATTACCGAAAATCATTTTGTACAAATCATTGTAATAGGCCATAAAATAGACAAAGTCATTTTATACCAATCCTTATCAAAATCATAATATAGGCTTTCGCCTTCAAAATCATTATACGAACCATTGTCGTTAAAAACATCATACAATACGTTTTACAACGTTGTATATATTAAATAAAAACCGTTATATGAATATGGTTATATAAAACCAAAACACAAACATAATATCAATAATAAGACCCTGTATTTCTAGTCAGGCAATATATCGTTTCAATGCATAAAGCAGTATTTCGTTATTTTTGGATTATTATAAGCCGCATGACATTGTTACCTTACTACAACAAACAACGGGTAGCTAGCCCGAAACTCAATTTGCCCATCTAAATTAGCGTGTCGTCACAATAATCACGCTTGTGTAAATCTTCTCATACATAAATTCGCTTACCAATCAATGTGGCACGACGGGGATCAACCGTCAAGGCGCGAACTGGGGTGATCTTCCCCAAATAGTACTATTATATGCATAAGCGTCTACCAAATCCTGGTAGTTCACAATTCATGCTAATGGGACTTTTAGTGACATAACCTAACTTTAATAATCCATTTCATTTCATCTATTGGGTCATATAATCATTCATCGGGTCATGCAATCATCCGGGTCCAAATCAATAAACAAATATTCGGGACAAATGGTGTCCTATTTTATCAAAACTAACATGTTATCTCCCTCGCGGGTTTATAAAACATTTCATAAAAACATTTGAAAGAGTGCGAGGCTATGAACTCACGTTGATGTGGGAAAGCGGTTTATCGGTGATTCGGATGTACGGTACGTGCTTCAATCACGGTAACCTAGACAAATAATACTCGTCTTAGACTTTTGTCCAATGACTTTATAAAAATAACAATTATGTATACATATGATGATTTTATACATATGATGATGATCATGTGGGTTTATACATTCTCATTTACTCATTTTAGTGTTATGTGTTTATAACTTTTATACTAGTTTACTAGTTTTACCTATTTACATATTTTAGGTCCAATAAGCCTTTTATAAGTCCATTAACTTGTATTAATCCATTTTATACTTTTAATATCAGTACTATACTTACAATTTAAGCCCAAGTGGGTTAAGCCCAATAAGTAAGTTTATTAGTGTTTTACCAAACTAGTCGGGTTAATAGTCCAATAAGGCTATTTTGGCCCGTTAATGTTTATATGTTGTAAAGCTCGGGTTTTATCGGTTATTACTTGTTATATAAGTTCATATATCAGTATGTGAGTTCATAAAAGTTTACATTAGATAGATCCGACCGTCTAAGTTTTATTTGACAAAAACGTTAATCTTTTCGGTTTTAGCCGAAAAGACGTAAAACTTAGGTATTTAGTTTTATAACTTGGAAAAACATCTATACTTGTAATTTATATCACATGTCCCATTTTAATATCAATATACATATATCGCTTTATTTATAATTATTATCAACTAGTGGGTTTTATATATGTATATTTTATATAAATTTTTGAGTGCTCATATTATATACTATTTATTTTATCAAATTTGTCCTAAATTTTCAATCCACTAAATGTCCATATCTAGAGTTATATAAGGAGATCGGACCTCAAATTTTTATGACATAAACTAAATGATATGTGCTTAATTTTATTCCTCTATAGCTACTGATGAATCAACCTCTAAATATTTTAATAAATTCGTCCAAAACAGTATAGGCAGAGAGGAAAGAAAGAAAGTTGTGGTGGTTTGCATGGATGGAAATGGAGAAGTGGTTTGATTTAGTGGTTTTTAGTTTTGATAGCTTACATGTTAAGCTTGGTAAGACAAGTGTAACATTTACTTGTTAAATGTTGACACCTAAGGTGTGTTGTAGCTAAATGTTGTCGTCCCATATTAGTGGGGTGGGGCAAAACTTGTTTTGTCTCATCCCACTAATTTACGGGTATTCCTCGATTCTAGTTTCCTCGATCTGCGTGCCCTCGGGTCATTTTACGAAAAACGTTTTTGTAAATTATGAATCAACGGCAGAAAACGAATCTAATAAAAATTGTCTCATCAAAAATGGAGTTCGAAAACGTAAATACGTAATCCTAAGGTTTCCGGTTTAGTCGTAAAGGACGTTAAATTATTCACGTAAGTCCTAATCTCTTCTCGTAAATTAGTGTGTTTATGAACTAACTCAAATTTAAAATCCCAAAATAATATTCACGGATAAATTTATTTTCTGAAATGTCGGACTGTCACCAAAGACGGCGTATGTAAACGTAAGCACGTAACGTAGAATTCTCCGTTTTAAACGTAGTCGATGCTACTTCAAGACGTAAATACAAATTTCTTCCCAAAAATAAGTGAGTTCATAATATAACATTAAATTAATGTTTTTAAATAACACTTGAAAATACCCCTAAACAGGATCTTTGTCCTCAAAGATCAATTTATCTTACTACTCGCTTCTTATAGAGTTAAAGCCATTTGGGTATTTCCTCCACATTCGGTCTTTTCTCACAAGTGTAATTCATATTACAATACGCGAGTTTCATCAAACATAACTACGGGAATAAGATCAGGCTTAATGTTGACGGGTTTTTGATGAATGCAACTTTTCGCCGATCCAAATTTCATTAAGGAATAGTTAGATTTTCACTTGATAGACATTTTATCAAGTTAGATATACGAATCATAATTCACGCATCCCTTGATGTCATAGGGTAGATCCAGCTTATATGCCTTTCAAACCAACTTTTTACATCATCTCAATGGTCCCATACTACAGGGACTTATTTCCCAGGATCTTTCAGATAATCTATTCGTTTTTCCAAAGTAAATTTTTTTGGCATAACTTCGCTACCCATCCGGCACTTCAAGATTTACATTTCATATTCACATAACCTCCTGCCCACTATCGGCAGTCCATAATCAGATCCTAATTTCAACAATCATCTCAGGTTTCATGGATCGGGTATTTTGTAAGGTTAGGTTCGCCATCATAGGAAGCCTTAAACCTAAAAGACATGTCCAACTCACAATGGGTGTATGTCGGGTGTCTTCATCCCAAATCCTGCTTACAGATGCTCTTATATATCGATCCTAACAAGATTCGATCACGATCCTAATACGATAATTATCAATGATAATATTTCCAAAGGAAAGAGATTATACGGTTTATTACCAAAGGTCAATAATTCAAACATAAAACAAGACATCTAGTATTTTGTATCGTTACTTTACCTCGTCCCATCGATTTGGGGTGGTAAACAGTACTCTCATCAAGGTTCGTTCCCAGTGACTTCTGAGCAAATCTCTAGAAATTCGATGCCAAGCGAGGATCTTGATAGAGATGATCGATACAGGCACACTATGTTTACACAACTCCTTTAAATACAAAGAGTCAATTTCTTCATCAAGAATTTATCATTAACGAGAATGATATTAGCAGATTTGGTCAATCTGTCGACGATGACCCAAATCAAATCAAATTCAGATGATGACCTTTGTAATAGTTAGATGTTTGCTAATGTATGAGGCGATGTCTGCCTTTATAATGTGTCATCAGTACAACTTCTTCAGATAAAAATACACTAAATCAGAAATAACATGAATAGAATACTTATACTTACGGGATTCCAACATAACTAAATCTCTAAATCTCCATATTTAGGCAATCACAAGTGGCCTTTAAAAAATTTAACGCCATCGGCTTCTCAATTCTAATGGTTCACATTAGCCATGAAACCTTTCACTATTTATATTATCCTTCTTACAAACATCAGCTATTTTTAAATTGTTCGGCAATTTATTTTGTACCATCGTTACTAAGGAATACATCCTAATTGGTTCTTTATCCTTTCTATATGACGCGTCAATATTTACATTCACCTTTCCTGATGAAATAATTATCATGACCGTATTCATTAAAAATTTCTTTCTTCACATTTTCTAATTTTTAGTCTCGTCTCAACTATTATTTTTATCAGTTTTGCTCAATCCGACGTCTAAAGCGTCCACAAATATTTCAAGTAATTAAATAATAAATATTCAATTTTTATGAAATGTAAACGTAAAATGTTTTAAATTTTCTCAATTCGACCAATTTTATAAAAATGTTCAAAATAAATTAGAATTTAATTAACAAGATTTTTGTTGATTTATCGAAAATAATAAGATCCGTAAATGTTCGAAAATCTTTGTTTGTACTTTGGTCAAAAATTTTCTTAGTTGAAAAGTAAAAATTGTCGCTTCAAATTTCAAGTCATGGTTTAAATGGTTTCCTCAATCCCTCTTAGGTTGTCTTGAGGTATACACAAACATTTACCCCTAAACAGGAATTTAGTTAAATGATTTGTGTATAAGGGAATAATCCCTTAAAAATCCTTTGTTAAAACATTTGTCAAAACATATTTCCATTTTCTTTTTGGTAAAACCCAAAGCCTTAATGGTTCCAATTTTTGAAGAGTCAATATATTCCATTTTCTATAAATCACACGGTCAAATAATGTAATGGATTAAGTCTTTCATCACATGTTAAATATTCAAGGTACAATTTTTCACTACTCGGCCAACTCAGGGCAGTCTATACATGATTATTAACTCATTCGTATTCTTAGAAACAAACAAATGGTCCTTAATGATCCCAAGCATGAATTTATCAAATTACAGCCTACACACGTGATTCACCAAATTTATGAACGCTACATGTGCATTGGTCAATCCAAACGACATAACATGAAACTCATAATGTTCATTACAAGTTTTGGATGTAGTGATTGGAATAGATAATCTCTTTCGCGGACGCGAAATTGATGATAACCATGTCGTGGATCAAATTCCTGAATATACGCTAGAACCTTGTAAATGATCGAACAAATCTATCATCTTGGGTAGTGGATATAGATTTTAATCGTCAATTTTACCTAGTTCACGGTAATCAATAAATATAAGGAATGATAACACCATAGCTCTTCATAATGACGAGCTTGGTAGAATAAAAGTTTTGTCCGACAACTCTCTTAGTTGTACGGTAATTCTTTTAATTCAGATGGTACTGACGTACAATGCACAAGCCATAGGTGCAGCACCGGGAATATAATCAATACCAATTTCAACTTTCCTTAATGGCAAAAGTCTAGGTAATTCACCAACAAATACCTCCTAAAGTTTCAGATAACGGAAACATTTTTTAATAAATTTTCTTTATGTTCTTTCTAGATTATAATATCTATGACTAATTCACAACTATTCACGGTATAATTTCAAGTCTAAATGCAGGATATGGTCATCCATCAAGAATTATTTAGATCACTTTTGATAATCAACATCTTTTCTTTTAGGGGAATTCTACTCGAGTTCCCATCAATTAAGACTATGTCGTCATGTCATAATTAATCAATCCATTCTACGGGCATTATCAACTTTCCATTTTCATTACCGTCGATAAGATGTGAACTTCTCAAAAGACTAATAATAACTCATAATCCTTCACAAATTTAATGATATCAAGAGACATAACTAACCTTAAAAGAATAAGGTTAACGCATAATCTACGCGAGAGAATTTCAAATCAGATACTGACGAAAACATTTACGAATAGGAATATATCCCATGTTTTCATAATTTGAGTACGCATTCGAAAGCTCCTCGGATCGTTACCCAGGTCATTCAAATGAAATCAAATCAAAAGAAATGAAGGAACGTCAATACATCCAGTCGGGTATCAACATTCGGTAATCAATTACTTTTTCAAAGAATCTCACTACGAGAGAATTGGACAATAAAGGAATATCAATTGTCAAATAAGACAAGTTCCACAGATGAGTAAATTCGACTCAGAAAAATAAATGGTACGGGCACATATGTAGGTGTCCCTAACAATATGTCCCTAATTTGCACTTCTTGCAGATCTCATAAAATTTAATCTTTCACAATCTTCAAAGAAAATTTAGTGTTTATTAATAATTTCATGGTGACTACTAATCAGTCTTGCATGGTCACTTCGAAATTGTATGTAGGCGCGCAACTATATGCAATTTCAAGATTAACGATGCAATTCTCAGTTCGTCAAAATTTTATCATCATGTTTATAATAAAAACATTTTCATGCTTAATTCTTAAATAAGAATCAAAAATAAATTTACAAAGATTTTTTTTTTGTTATGGAAACAATTAAGCTTTCCAAGGTGTTTTATAAACATCTTCATTTCGATAACGATCACTTATAAATCTCACTTTGAATAATCCTTATAGTGATGAAAATTCAATTTTTCTAAAGGGATACTGTTTTATCTTATAAAAACAATGTGTGATCTGCAAAAGAGTGATGAAGAGTTGTTCACCAAGAACTAACTACAATATAATAGGAAATGAGCTTAGCCACTTTATCATGAGGTTCATGACCTCGATGGCACTCAAGAAGAATAATCCACAACGTAACTCAAATCGAGATGAGTACTTGTTCAATGGTTGCATCACTAATGCGAGCATTAGGAAGAAGCAAAGATAGATAACATCGATACATGTAGGATTTAGCAATCAAAGGTAGTCTTTTCATTAATCACAAACAAGTCAAAATTGTACTGTAACACATTACGTGTCACTATGTCATACAATTCCAAGAACTCATCCTACCAACTGATGTCTCAGTTAAGTTAGGGATTTTTCTAAAAGATACCACAATGAATACTAATCTACAAGAGTCATTAGGTGTTCCACATTTCCCGAAAGATCCATCGGTCCTAATTCAGAAGAAGATTTCTTCAATTTATTTATTTGACACTGGGCATCCTCATCATTGGACAATGGCCTAGGAACAACACTTAACACGAATCAACAATCAATTAAAACCTTATAATTCAATCACAGGACTTAACGACTTCCTCTTAAAAATCTCATATTCCATACAAGTTAAATTTTACTTTTATTCAAATTTCAGCCAAATCATACTCAATGCGATATCCTACCTCATTCTCCAATACTTTTAACCTTATTCTTTAGATCTTAATAGGGCAATAAAAGCTCGGTATGAACAACACTTAATTTCCAATCCTATAGCTCTTACAACAATAGTTATCAAATGAGTCACTAGTATGAGATGACTCATACATTCAATAAGACTTCTCAGAAAGGTACTAGTGGCATGAGGCTTTTGGGTAATGGTTCCAATGATAGCCTCAAGTGCAACATTAACCCTTTCGATTTCAATTTAAGAACTGGGTGACAACGAATCAGATGACATCTTTCTAGGTGGTAACGTTTTGTCAAACTCCACTCTATAAGGAAAGATCGTCATGACATCGATATCATATTTAATCTCGCCAATTGTTCTTCAATATCACAATCAACTACTATCAACATTTCTACGAATATCAACCATTTTGTTGGGATCATAAATATCCACAACTTGGTTTAGATCTGGAATAGCTAGATTTCCTACAGGAATAGCTTAGATTAATTTACTAGGGGATTTAGGGTTCTTTGTGACAATCTACGTCGTATAAATACCTCGTATAAATATCAAAATAATCATCAAATAATCATGTAATCAAATTACATCATACATATATAATCCAAGTTATATATATATATATATTAAAATAACACTTCTCAGTCTGGCCTTGTCGGTAACTCGGGAATTCTTCGGCACCGTTATAGTCAAAGGATTTTTAGACATTTTGAGAAAAATGTTTATAGTTAAAAGATTTTGAAATGTTTTATTCAAAACCTTGGTTTTAAAAATCTTTCGTTCTCTATAACGAGAGCTCTGATACTAAACTGTAACACCCCCAGATTTATACAATTCAATACAGCGGAAGACTCGTTGGTGTTACGGGATAACACATTACTCACATCATAGACAACGCTTAAAAATCGCGTCGTTTAATAATAAAGCATTTCCATTAATAAATATCAAATTTACATAGGTCCCAAGTCATAGTATTTCATACAATTTTTACAAAACATTTGAATGGAAACTGTTGTTTAAGTGCGGGCCATGAATTCTTGTTGTCTTCCCGAGAATTACCTTCAAGTACCTGAGATAAAACATGTTAAAAGAAAAGGTCAGCGATAACGCCGAGTGAATTCATAGAGTTTAATAAAATCCATCAATATAACATCGGTAAAAAATTATTACCGAAAATCATTTTGTACAAATCATTGTAATAGGCCATAAAATAGCCAAAGTCATTTTATACCAATCCTTATGAAAATCATAATATAGGCTTTCGCCTTCAAATCATTATACGAACCATTGTCGTTAAAAACATCATACAATACGTTTTACAACGTTGTATAGATTAAATGAAAACCGTTATATGAATATGGTTATATAAAACCAAAACACGAACATAATATCAATAATAAGACCCTGTATTGATAGTCAGGCAATATATCTTAATTCAATGCATAAAGCAGTATTTCGTTATTTTTGGATTATTATAAGCCGCATGACATTGTTACCTTACTACAACAAACAACGGGTAGCTAGCCCGAAACTCAATTTGCGCATCTAAATTAGCGTGTCGTCACAATAATCACGCTTGTGTAAATCTTCTCATACATAAATTCGCTTACCAATCAATGTGGCACGACGGGGATCAACCGTCAAGGCGCGAACTGGGGTGATCTTCCCCAAATAGTACTATTATATGCATAAGCGTCTACCAAATCCCGGTAGTTCACAATTCATGCTAATGGGACTTTTAGTGACATAACCTAACTTTAATAATCCATTTCATTTCATCTATCGGGTCATATAATCATTCATCGGGTCATGCAATCATCCGGGTCCAAATCAATAAACAAATATTCGGGACAAATGGTGTCCTATTTATCAAAACTAACATGTTATCTCCCTCGCGGGTTTATAAAACATTTCATAAAAAAATTTGAAAGAGTGTGAGGCTATGAACTCACGTTGATGTGGGAAAGCGGTTTATCGGCGATTCGGATGTACGGTACGTGCTTCAATCACGGAAACCTAGACAAATAATACTCGTCTTAGACTTTTGTCCAATGACTTTATAAAAATAACAATTATGTATACATATGATGATTTTATACATATGATGATGATCATGTGAGTTTATACATTCTCATTTACTCATTTTAGTGTTATGTGTTGATAACTTTTATACTAGTTTACTAGTTTTACCTATTTACATATTTTAGGTCCAATAAGCATATTATAAGTCTATTAACTTGTATTAATCCATTTTATACTTTTAATATCAGTACTATACTTACAATTTAAGCCCAAGTGGGTTAAGCCCAATAAGTAAGTTTATTAGTGTTTTACCAAACTAGTCGGGTTAATAGTCCAATAAGGCTATTTTGGCCCGTTAATGTTTATATGTTGTAAAGCTCGGGTTTTATCGGTTATTACTTGTTATATAAGTTCATATATCAGTATGTGAGTTCATAAAAGTTTACATTAGATGGGTCCGACCGTCTAAGTTTTATTTGATAAAAACGTTAATCTTTTCGGTTTTAGCCGAAAAGACGTAAAACTTAGGTATTTAGTTTTATAACTTGGAAAAACATCTATACTTGTAATTTATATCACATGTCCCATTTTAATATTAATATACATATATCTCTTTATTTATAATTATTATCAACTAGTGGGTTTTATATATGTATATTTTATATAAATTTTTGAGTGCTCATATTATATACTATTTATTTTATCAAATTTGTCCTAAATTTTCAATCCACTAAAATGTCCATATCTAGAGTTCTATAAGGAGATAGGACCTCAAATTTTTATGACATAAACTACATGATATGTTCTTAATGTTATTCCTGTATAGCTACTGATGAATCAACCTCTAAATATTTTAATAAATTCGTCCAAAACAGTATAGGCAGATTTGCACTCTAAACTTGTTTTGATCATATCTCACTCATTTTGATGATTCCATTGTATGGCCAACTCTCACATGTGTATAACACCTAATGCTTATTGTAAATTGATTCCACTATTCCATTTTATAAGTTTATCATTTGGTTACTTACTGTTTTTATACAGCCATCATTTTAAGCAAGATTTTAACATTATTACATATGGTTTTTTTATCTTTTTAACCATATTTATCAAATCTATCAACACCAAATCCCCACATAATATTTTTAATCATCATTTATCATCATATACATATACATAAATAAAGAAAATACAAGATTACATAATCAGAATAACAAAAGAATAGGAAGAACAATCTCTATACCACCATTAGTGATGAAAAGATGAGGTTTTTGATGAACAAGACTTGGCTCTTGTTATCAAATCTTCCACTTTAGCAAGGAAAATTCTTGGGTCCTTTGGATAGATTAACACCTCCATGAATTCAGCTCTTTAACCTCATGAAAACTCCTTTTCATAGGTTAAGATCACCTCCAATCTTCATATCTTCAAAGGTTCTTCAACATATTTGTGAATAACACATGATATTGTGGTTAATTTAAGATCAAATGGTGGTGTTGTGGTGAATATGGGACGAATTTTAGAGAGGAAAGAGAGAAAGTTGTGGTGGTTTGCATGGATGGAAATGGAGAAGTGGTTTGATTTAGTGGTTTTTAGTTTTGATAGCTTACATGTTAAGCTTGGTAAGACAAATGTAACATTTACTTGTTAAATGTTGACACCTAAGGTGTGTTGTAGCTAAATGTTGTCGTCCCATATTAGTGGGGTGGGGAAAAACTTGTTTTGTCTCATCCCACTAATTTATGGGTATTCCTCGATTCTAGTTTCCTCGATTTGTGTGCCCTCGGGTCGTTTTACGAAAAACGTTTTTATAAATTATGAATCAACGGCACAAAACGAATCTAATAAAAATTGTCTCACCAAAAATGGAGTTCGAAAACGTAAATACGTAATCCTAAGGTTTTCGGTTTAGTCGTAAAGGACGTTAAATTATTCACGTAAGTCCTAATCTCTTATCGTAAATTAGTGTGTTTATGAACTAACTCAAATTTAAAATCCCAAAATAATATTCACGGATAAATTTATTTTCTGAAATGTCGGACTGTCACCAAAGACGGCGTATGTAAACGTAAGCACGTAACGTAGAATTCTCCGGTTTAAACGTAGTGGATGCTACTTCAAGACGTAAATCCAAATTTCTTCCCAAAAATAAGTGAGTTCATAATATAACATTAAAGTAATGTTTTTAAATAACACTTGAAAATAAAATATCAACCATAAATTGATGGATTGTCACAACATTTGCTTCCATCTTGTTTGTATAGATTTTAAGCTCATTAGCTAACTCATTTTTCAACTCTTTCTTCAAGTCGTTCTTAAACTCGGATCTTAGGCTAATGATTTCTCTTTGAATGTTGTCAAACCTAGCATCGTTTCCATTAGCGTATTCAACAAATTCATTTGGAAGATCTTTCAAAGTTTCAAACTTTTGTTGTTTTGAAAATCATTTTGATTTTTGTTTGAAACTTGATTATTAGCCCCTTGATTACCATAGTTTCCCTTGTTGTAATTGTTTTTGAAACCAACTTGATTGTTGCGATAGTTGTTGTTAGCATTTTGATTTGAACCAAAACCCGGTGGAGTCAATTGATTAGAGCGGGTAACTTGACTGTTTTGGTTGTAAGTTCCCGTGGCCGCGTAGGCACTCAAAGTGTTACAACCGTTGGTAATGCACTCGGAGAAATCATGACCTCTACCACAATACATGCATGAAACCTCAACCTCTTTAGCCGTAGCGGGAGCACTTGGTTCTCCAACTTTGAACTCAATCAAAAGACCTTTAAGCTTATCAAATATTTTGTTTTCCATGTTCGCCTCAATTTGGCAAGCATCGATGGTAGTAGACAAAGAGGGTGAAGCCAAAGACGAAGCCTTACGAACACTAGACGTGCTACGAGGACTATACACCTTAGATCTATTCTCAATGATTAACAATGCTTCCTCGACCGTTTTACACAAAAAAATTACCACCCGCGGCGGCATTAAGATAATCCCTTTCATGATACCTATTATTATCAACCAATGAATTATTATGAGCAAAATCCGTGTCCTCAGTTTTCTTCACCAATGGATTATTATGAACCAAACCCGATTTCTAATTCTTCTCACTCGATGAACTACTATGAGCCACAACCATGCTATAATTCAGGTTTTCAACATTTTGAGCCCCCACAACACCCCATCGATCATCAACCCTATTGTGCATTTCCTCCTGAGCAAATGGCCGCATTTTTTGACCGCTTTCAAAAATTTCAAGAAGCTTGCAACAAGATCATCGAAAAATATCAAGAGGATCAACGGCCTGAGCAAATATCGAATATCGAGACTTATACTCGTCCTCCGGTGTATCCATGCTACTATGATGATGATGACGATGAGCCTAGTATTTCTTGGAATGATCTTACTGCTCAATGTCCTAGTGCAATTGTCATCCCTTCGTTCGATATCCCAAACTTATCTAAGGATTGTGATACTTTGAGTGAGCTGAGTGATTTTGGTCTCGACAATTTATTTGATGAGGAGGTTTGTGACATACCGACTATGGAGACTGAGGACGACGTTACTCTTACGGAAGAGGTCGATCCTAGTGATGAAGATTCTTCTCTCTGCTATGAGAATTTCACTTTTGAAGTTTCTCAATCTCCACCGGGAGATGCGGGTGATGACGATTTATTCTCTCCGGCTTACGAGAAGTTCACCGATGGACATGATCTTGTGGATGAGGTGGAAGACGTGCTTCTTCGCGATAGATTACGGAAAGTGCACCTTCTTATTGCTCAAATCGAAGAGTTGACTTCTCCTTCTCTCTCCTAGTCTTTGCATCCATCTATTCCTCCCGTTGAAGATAATGACCCATTGCTGGAAGAACTCGACATTCACTCCATACCTCCAGGTATTGATGACGATGACATGGAGGGGGACATTATTTTTGATAATTTGCTGCAGGAAGGTAATGTCCCAAGTCCCCCTCCCGAGCACCTTTCATCCACTCCGTTAGAGACCATCACGGAGGATGAGTGCTTTGACCTGGGAGGTGACATTGATTATGCTATGATTGATACCATTACGGCTTTGCCGCTTGCTCAGCATCCATTGTCTTTGGGGGAGGACAATGTGCTTACTTTACCCAACCAACCTCTCGTAGATCTTGATTTCACATACTTTTCGTATGTTGAAAGGACCTTTCTCCCATACAAGACTTATCCTCCCGCCTTCCCTTTGTTGATGTCAACCGGGAACGAGGACAAGGTTTTTCATCCCGGTATTACATTCGAGGCTTCCCCATGGACTATTTAATTCGGGGATGAGTCAGGCTCGTGACTCGGTTAATATAAACAAGAGCTTTTTGGGAGGCAACCCAATTATCTATCTATCTTTACAATAAGTGTAGGGGGAGCCCCGGTGGTGTTTCTTGCTTTCTTTCTTATCATGTGCAGGGATTAGAGCTTCAAAGACACACTCTTGATGACTTTTGACGAACCGTGATTCCGTGTTCCTTCTTCCCGGTTCTATCCTAAACTCTTTTCGATTCACTATTTTATATTTCTCAATATTAAAATAGGAATCTCTTTAGTTGTCTCTTCGTTAGCGAGACTTAAACATAGTGCACAATGTCCTAAATGTAGGGGAGTTTACTCCCACATGCTTAAACATTGAGGACAATGTTTATATTAAGTGTAGGGGGATTTCTATCGAAGTTAAGTGGCCTTTTCCTTGTATTTGTCCTCATTTTAACCGGAAAATTTGATTTTTCGACAATTTTCAAAATTTTTAATCTATTTTGGCCTAGTTGTATAGTTGTATTTTTCTTTATTATGGTTATTTTCTTTCCTTGCTTAAATAAAGTGGTTTTAAATTTTTATTAGTCGTGAATATTTTGACTCAACCCGAGTTTACTTATCTAAGTTTACTCTAGCTAGTATCCTTAACGTGTTTAAGTCAAGTTTTGCTAGGCTTTTATATAGGGAACTTTAAAACGCGAAAGTCTTAACTCTCACGGGTTAAGAACAAGAACTTTTCGCAAGTTCCTATAATTGATCCTAGAGAGTTGCTTATCAAGGGAACTTTAAAATGCGATTTCTAAACTTGAGAAAGTCTAAGAATTTGCAAAGATCCTATAGATAACTCGAAAACCCAAAACTTTGATTTAATAGGCTAAGCATCCACGAGTCTCATTCCTTGAGATTTTAAACTGTGGAGGACGAGAGATGATAGAGTCAATTATAAGTTTCGTATTCTTTCGTGAATTTATGTGAGTTAATTATAAGCCTATTCTCCCATCGTTGTTAATAAAGTTACCTGCAATAAATAAGGTTGTACGATTTGAAAAGTTACTTAGCTTCTAGCCCAAGATCGTTTAAAAGTTGCTCGGTATGGATTAGAGTTCATAGCCAAGGCATAACTTATTGAAGTGGGATGCGAAGATTGGCGAGTTCGAAAAGGCCCTAACAAGGCATGAGGGCTACATTTTGTTGCTAAAGATCCAAAAGCGATGTGAAGAATCATTTATCGATAATCAATATGAAGGATCGAGACACACGACGAAATGCAAATACTACCCTAAAGATCATGGAGAAGTCTATCCAAAAAGGCCCTAACAAGGTATGAGGATAAATAGATCCAAGTCCTAAAAGGAGGCGGATCGTTGTATATCAAAGTCCAAAATAAAGATTGGAGAAAAATGAAGAAGTCGTGGTCCAAATATGAAGAATCTCTCAAAACTTCAAGTGAAGAAATTCCTATTATGAAGAGAAGGCCATTATTTCATGAACGTCTCTCAAGATTTGAAGTATGAAGTCGCTGCCAAATATCGGTCCGAGAAAGGTCTCAAATTGCGAAGTGAGTTATGCCAAGATATGAACTTTATGAGGTCCCGGGTAGCAGTTTTAAAAGATTTTGTCCTTTAGCTAACTATTGATCAAATCGTTCACTTTATTTTCAGCCTAATAAACTATCGAAATAAGTAAAAAATGCATCCTCATGATCATTCAAGACAATAATAAAATATAAGAGATACACCTAGGAATAAGGGAGTTTAAGTGGATAATTGGCCCACATGAGTTCGTGTTAGTTTGCTAACTTATAATAATAATGATCTCGTTTTTAAGCTTGGTTTGGAGAAAGTGAAAACTTGAGGATGATGATCATTCACGACATTTCCAAAACCCAAAGGTATGTTTTTGATTTGTTTACTTTGTATGTAAATAATTTTCTATCTCTTTAATAAAGGCCAACATGGATTGATTATGATGAAAAGTGTAATCTTGCTTTGTAACTAATGCATTGCATGAGGACATTGCAATGATTAAGTGTAGGGGATTTGATAGGTGTGAAAACACCCATCCTTTTTACCACTTAATCACAATAATAACCGAACCAAAACGTGTATTTTATGTCATTTATGTCGGAATTATGCGTGGTTTGTGTTTTTTTTGTGATTTAGGACGAAAAGGTGAAAAGTGGAGAAAACACGGAATTTCACGGGCTTTTATCGAAGAAAAAAGACGAAAGACGAAGTCAAGAAGTCAAGAGTGCAAAAAGAACGGAAGTCCAAGACCAATTCTAAAGATTTATCGAGGAAAAAGTCAAAAGACGGATGTTTACTAAAAGCCGAAGAACTCAAGTCCTATTTATGAAGAAATGTCGAGACGAGTTCAAAGAAATCCCGAGGCAAAGTCATTTAAGTCCAAGTATTAAGAATATCAACAAAGGATTAAGAAGATCAAGGACCTAAGCTTGAAATTAAGGAAAATAAGAAAGAGGGAGGAAGCTTCCTAGGCTCCTCCCTAATCTCCCTATATATAGATAATCATGTATTCATTTTCAAGTTGTTGGTGGCTTGACAACCCACTCTTCCACCATTTTCATACCTTGTTATTTAATTTCTTGCAATTTAATTTCTTGTATTGCTCCTTAAATTTCTTACCTTTAATTTAAGTAAGTGTTCTTAATTTTATTGTTTTAATTTTCTTTACCTTTGATCAAGCTTTCTATCTTTCATCTCTTTCTACCTTTCTTTGATTTTAGTTTACTTTTGGTGTGAAATCTATTTGATCCATGTTGTTCTTAATGTTTGCGTGCCTAAAAGTTAATCCTTTTATGCCTACTTAAGTTTTCATACGAATAAGCTTTAAGATCTTTGTGCTTATTGGCTTGTTTATATGTTTAGCTTATTTACTCTTTAAAAGTTTTCTTAAAAACTTCATCTTTTTATAGTTTGATTTAAAAGTTTGTTTATTTTAAGTTTGATAAGTTGTTATTCATGCTTATTGAGTCCATTTTACTTTAGATTCGTTCAACATTTAGGTGTTTGCTTATCAAAATAGCTTATAGCCTTGCTTAATTTTCGAATCAATAGGTAATCGGAAAAGGTATAAACCCTTTTCCGATTTGCTTTCCGATTAGTGCACGCCTTATTCTGATCTGTTGATCGGAAAAGGGTTTTGGCTCATTCCGATTGTGGAGTTTTTTTGTGTATTCCGATTAGTTTTTTTAGACATTCCGATTAGCATTCTTTATCATTATTCTGATTGGGATTCGTATGTACATTCCGTTCACTTCCCTTCCAAACATTCTGATTGCTTCTTAAATCCAACATTCCGACGGGATTCATTTGTTACTTATTTCGATTGCATTCTCTTCACATATTCCGATGGTGAGTCTTGTTTCTTTCCGATCGCACTTTCCGATGGGGGTACATCCCAATCGGATTCTGATTGGATTCCGATCAGGTGTATTCCGATTGGTCGTTTTGTTTTGTTTTAATATTAAGCTTGTTTTTCCGCCATTTTACTTTAGTGTTATTTTATTCATTTTTCTCGTTTTGTTTTTAGTCTATTTTAATTTCGTTTTGCATTCTTATTTGATTGTCAATTTACTTTTCGTTAAGTTTTAATTTTACGTCATTTAATTTCTCGTCATTTTAAAGTTTTAAACATTGCACCGTTTACGTTTTAACTAGTTTTACTTTTAATTACCCGTCATTCATTTTAAAGTCTTGCACATTTATTTTAAAAAAAAATAAAAAATATTTGTTTCACCAAGAACGACTTAGTCACACATTTAACTGGAAATCAATTCGTGAAGATACCGAGAAACGAACTCTTTTTCAACTAGCAAAATCTTAATTTCAAATGGCGCCGCTGTCGGCTCTTTTCGTGAGGATTAACGGTTTTTTGTGAGAGACGCTTTGGCTATTGGGACCCGTTCACTTGTGAAAGTTATTTTTTGTATCAAAAATTTTCAAAAATTCAAAAACATTTGAAAAATCTTAAAAAGCATTTCTTTTTCAAAGTTTTGCACCAAAAATATTCTTCTTGCTTCTCTATCTTTCTTTATGGATTTTTATGTCCATTGCGTCGGGTGTGGGAGACGATTGTACGGGAACGACTCTTGTCAATGGGGTACATGTGAACGGTGCGGAAACGATATCGACAACACAAAACTAGGATTTTGTCCCTTGTGCAACTCGTTTAATTCGTCCTTTTCGAATCCACCTCCTGTTCCCCCGTGCATCTATTGTGGAAGCGATTCTCATTGGCATGTTTCGTGCCCGGTTCGATACCCGTATGCTCACGGGCAAGAACCGGGGTATAATTATGACAATGATAATAACTATCCACAAGACGCACCCGATTTTTCTCCCGACCCACGTTGCCAAAATTGTGGGGGTCCTCACGATACCTATTATTATCAACCAATGAATTATTATGAGCAAAATCCGTGTCCTCAGTTTTCTTCACCAATGGATTATTATGAACCAAACCCGGTTTCTAATTCTTCTCAACCGATGAATTACTATGAGCCACAACCATGCTATAATTCAGGTTTTCAACATTTTGAGCCCCCACAACACCCCATCGATCATCAACCCTATTGTGCATTTCCTCCTGAGAAAATGGCCGCATTTTTTGACCGCTTTCAAAAAGTTCAAGAAGCTTGCAACAAGATCATCGAAAAATATCAAGAGGATCAACGGACTAAGCAAATATCGAATATGGAGACTTAAACTCCTCCTCTGGTGTATCCATACTACTATGATGATGATGACGATGAGCCTACTATTTCTTGGAATGATCTTACTGCTCAATGTCCTAGTGCAATTGTCATCCCTTCGTTCGATATCCCAAACGTATCTAAGGATTGTGATACTTTGAGTGAGCTGAGTTATTTTGGTCTCGACAATTTATTTGATGAGGAGGTTTGTGACATACCGACTATGGAGACTGAGGACGACGTTACTCTTACGGAAGAGTTCGATCCTAGTGATGACGATTCTTCTCTCTGCTATGAGAATTTCACTTTTGAAGTTTCTCAATCTCCACCGGGAGATGCGGGCGATGACGATTTATTCTCTCCGGCTTACGAGAAGTTCACCGATGAACATGATCTTGTGGATGAGGTGGAAGACGTGCTTCTTCGCGATAGATTACGGAAAGTGCACCTTCTTATTGCTCAAATCGAAGAGTTGACTTCTCCTTCTCTCTCCGAGTCTTTGCCTCCATCTATTCCTCCCGTTGAAGATAATGACCCATTGCTGGAAGAACTCGACATTCACTCCATACCTCCAGGTATTGATGATGATGACATGGAGGGGGACATTATTTTTGATAATTTGCTGCAGGAAGGTATTGTCCCAAGTCCCCCTCCCGAGCACCTTTCATCCACTCCATTAGAGACCATCACGGAGGATGAGTGCTTTGACCCGGGAGGTGACAATGATTATGCTATGATTGATACCATTACGGCTTTGCCGCTTGCTCAGCATCCATTGTATTTGGGGGAGGACAATGTGCTTACTTTACCCAACCCACCTACCGTAGATCTTGATTTCACATACTTTTCGTATGTTGAAAGGACCTTTCTCCCATAAAAGACTTATCCTCCCGCCTCCCCTTTGTTGATGTCAACCGGGAACGAGGACAAGGTTTTTGATCCCGATATTACATTCGAGGCTTCCCCATGGACTATTTAATTCGGGGACGAGTCAGGCTCGTGACTCGGTTAATATAAACAAGCGCTTTTTGGGAGGCAACCCAATTATCTATCTATCTTTACCATAAGTGTAGGGGGGAGCCCCAGTGGTGTTTCTTGCTTTCTTTCTTATCATATACATGGATTAGAGCTTCAAAGACACACTCTTGATGACTTTTAACGAACCGTGATTCCGTGTTCCCTTCTTCCCGGTTCTATCCTAAACTCTTTTCGATTCACTATTTTATATTTCTCAATATTAAAATATGAATCTGTTTAGTTGTCTCTTCCTTAGCGAAATTTAAACAAAGTGCACAATGTCCTAAGTGTAGGGGAGTTTACTCCCACATGCTTAAACATTGAGGACAATGTTTATATTAAGTGTAGGGGGACTTCTATCGAAGTTAAGTGGCCTTTTCCTTGTATTTGTCCTCATTTTAACCGGAAAATTTGATTTTTCGACATTTTTCAAAATTTTTAATCTATTTTGGCCTAGTTGTATAGTTGTATTTTCCTTTATTATGGTTATTTTCTTTCCTTGCTTAAATAAAGTGGTTTTAAATTTTTCTTAGTTGTGAATATTTTGACTAAACTCGAGTTTACTTATCTAAGTTTACTCTAGCTAGTATCCTTAACGTGTTTAACTCAAGTTTTGCTAGGCTTTTATATAGGGAGCTTCAAAACGTGAAAGTCTTAACTCTCACGGGTTAATAACAAGAACTTTTCGCAAGTTCCTATAATTGATCCTAGAGAGTTGTTTATCAAGGGAACTTTAAAATGCGATTTCTAAACTTGAAAAAGTCTAAGAATTTGCAAAGATCCTATAGATAACTCGAAAACCCAAAACTTTGATTTAATAGGCTAAGCATCCACGAGTCTCATTCCTTGAGATTTTAAACTGTGGAGGACGAGAGATGATAGGGTCAATTATAAGTTTGGTATTCTTTCGTGAATTTATGTGAGTTAATTATAAGCCTATTCTCCCATCGTTTGTTAATAAATTTACTTGCAATAAATAAGGTTGTACGATTTGAAAAGTTACTTAGCTTCTAGCCCAAGATCGTTTAAAAGTTGCTCGGTATGGATTAGAGTTCATAGCCAAGGCATAACTTATTGAAGCGGGATGCGAAGATTGGCGTGTCCGAAAAGGCCCTAACAAGGCATGAGGGCTACATTTTGTTGCTAAAGATCCAAAAGCGATGTGAAGAATCATTTATCGAAAATCAATATGAAGGATCGAGACACACGACGAAAAGCAAATACTCCCCTAAAGATCATGGAGAAGTCTATCCAAAAAGGCCCTAACAAGGTATGAGGATAAATAGATCCAAGTCCTAAAAGGAGGCGGATCGTTGTATATCAAAATCCAAAATAAAGATTGGAGAAAAATGAAGAAGTCGTGGTCCAAATATGAAGAATCTCTCAAAAATTCAACTGAAGAAATACCTGTTATGAAGAGAAGGCCATTATTTCATGAACGTCTCTCAAGATTTGAAGTATGAAGTCGCTGCCAAATATCGGTCCGAGAAAGGTCTCAAATCGCGAAGCAAGTTATGCCAAGATATGAACTTTATAAGGTCCCGAGAAACAGTTTTAAAAGATTTTGTCCTTTAGCTAACTATTTATCAAATCGTTCACTTTATTTTCAGCCTAATAAACTATCGAAATAAGTCAAAAATGCATCCTCGTGATCATTCAAGACAATAATAAAATATAAGAGATACACCTAGGAATAAGGGAGTTTAAGTGGATAATTGGCCCACATGAGTTCGTGTTAGTTTGCTAACTTATAATAACAATGATCTCGTTTTTAAGATTTGGAGAAAGTGAAAACATGAGGATGATGATCATTCACGACATTTCCAAAACCCAAAGGTATGTTTTTGATTTGTTTACTTTGTATGTAAATAATTTTCTATCTCTTTAATAAAGGCCAACATGGATTGATTATGATGAAAAGTGTAATCTTGCTTTGTAACTAATGCATTGCATGAGGACATTGCAATGGTTAAGTGTAGGGGATTTGATAGGTGTGAAAACACCCATCCTTTTTACCACTTTATCACAATAATAACCGAACCAAAACGTGTATTTTATGTCATTTATGTCGGAATTATGCGTGGTTTATGTTTTTTTTGTGATTTAGGACGAAAAGGTGAAAAGTGGAGAAAACACGGAATTTCACGGGCTTTTATCGAAGAAAAAAGACGAAAGACGAAGTCAAGAAGTCAAGAGTGCAAAAAGAACGGAAGTCCAAGACCAATTCTGAAGATTTATCGAGGAAAAAGTCAAAAGACGGAAGTTTACTAAAAGCCGAAGAACTCAAGTCCTATTTATGAAGAAATGTCGAGACGAGTTCAAAGAAATCCCGAGGCAAAGTCATTTAAGTCCAAGTATTAAGAAGATCAACAAAGGATTAAGAATATCAAGGACCTAAGCTTGCAATTAAGGAAAAGAAGAAAGAGGGAGGAAGCTTCCTAAGCTCCTCCCTAATCTCCCTATATATAGATAATCATGTATTCATTTTCAAGTTGTTGGTGGCTTGACAACCCACTCTTCCACCATTTCATACCTTGTTATTTAATTTCTTGCAATTTAATTTCTTGTATTGCTCCTTAAATTTCTTACCTTTAATTCAAGTAAGTGTTCTTAATTTTATTGTTTTAATTTTCTTTACCTTTGATCAAGCTTTCTATGTTTCATCTCTTTCTACCTTTCTTTGATTTTAGTTTACTTTTGGTGTGAAATCTATTTGATCCGTGTTGTTCTTAATGTTTTCGTGCCTAAAAGTTAATCTTTTTATGCCTACTTAAGTTTTCATACGAATAAGATTTAAGATCTTTGTGCTTATTGGCTTGTTTATATGTTTAGCTTATTTAGTCTTTAAAAGTTTTCTTAAAAAGTTCATCTTTTTATAATTTGATTTAAAAGTTTGTTTATTTTAATTTTGATAAGTTGTTATTCATGCTTATTGAGTCCATTTTACTTTAGATTCGTTCAAGTTTTAGGTGTTTGCTTATCAAAATATCTTATAGCCTTGCTTAATTTTCGAATCTATAGGTAATCGGAAAAGGTATAAACCCTTTTCTGATTTTCTTTCCGATTAGTGCACCCCTTATTCCGATCTGTTGATCGGAAAAGGGTTTTGGCTCATTCCGATTGTGGAGTTTGTTTGTGTATTCCGATTAGTTTTTTTATACATTCCGATTAGCATTCTTTATCATTATTCCGATTGGGATTCGTATGTACATTCCGATCACTTCCCTTCCAAACATTCTGATTGCTTCTTAAATCCAACATTCCGACGGGATTCATTGTTACTTATTCCGATGGTGAGTCTTGTTTCTCTCCGATCGCACTTTCCGATGGGGGTACATTCCGATCGGATTCCGATTGGATTCCGATCAGGTGTATTCCGATTGGTCGTTTTTGTTTCGTTTTAATATTAAGCTTGTTTTTCCGCCATTTTACTTTAGTGTTATTTTATTCATTTTTCTCGTTTTGTTTTTAGTCTATTTTAATTTCGTTTTGCATTCTTATTTGATTGTCAATTTACTTTTCGTTAAGTTTTAATTTTACGTCATTTAATTTCTCGTCATTTTAAAGTTTTAAACATTGCACCGTTTACGTTTTAACTAGTTTTAGTTTTAGTTACCCGTCATTCATTTTAAAGTCTTGCACATTTATTTTAGAAAAAAAATCAAAAATATTTGTTTCACCAAGAACGACTGAGTCCCACATTTAACCGGAAATCAATTCGTGAAGATACCGAGGAACGAACTCTTTTTCAACTTGCAAAATCTTAATTTCAGGGTGCTTGAAGTAACTCCATCATAGTACGATTCGCCATGGTTGGTTCTTTTTCTACAATGGGTTCAACAATGGGAGATTCTTCACTAGAAGATGTTTGGTTTCCTTCCTTTTGACGACGTTTACATGCACGTCTAGCTTTGGAGCGAGTTTGCATAAACGTCACGTACAACGAGGGGATGAACAAAGAAGATTCTTTTTGGTGTTTTGTATTTTTCCAATTTTTTTGTGGTTTTTGATTGTTTTTTTTTTTTTTTGGATTTTTGTGATTGTATTAAGTAGACCAAATTCTACAAATATCCTCCTTAATCAAATCTCTTGATTAAAGAAGCCTCAAGGAATGAAAACGATCACGTGAAGTGAACGCCTTCGATGACTTTAGAACGTTGGTGGAACACCAAAACGTTCAAGAGGGTTTAATCAAATGAAACCAAGAAAGTATATATGAAACTTAATAATACTTTGGGCGGCAAAACCCTCGATTAGCTCTCAAAATTAAATACTCACAAGCAAGCGGGGAAACGAGACGGCGCGAAGCACTTAAGAGCCTTTTTCCTTAGGATATATTTTATAATATACGCCTTATACCCACCTTATAGTTTGTATTTTTCAAAATCGAGCTTCACGAAAGTATTTATCTATTTTTGCCTTTTTCTTTGGTTTGAGATTCGAATACAATGATTGGGTAATGACCTCCCATGTCAAGGTTGTGATTTCTCACTTTTGGAGTACTTGTGTATTTATTGTTCTACGTATACAATATAGTAATAGTATTCACACAAAAAACGAAAAACCGATAATACGTATTAGTAGAGTGATACTAATCCAAATAGATATTATGGTTAGTATATAAAAACAACAAATTCCAAATCAAAACACAACACGGCTCCCCGTCAGCGGCGCCAAAATGATGGTTGAGTAAAATACGTCTTTTAGGAAAAAGAGCGTAATTAGGGTAAGTACACAAGTGATTTAGGAAAACCACAAGTTATGACCCAAAGTGGGGATCGTTCTCAAGGAGGCTTGGTGTGTGTGTAATGAAATGATTAATTATGTGATTATATGATTATGAAAAAGAAAACAGAAATGGGATAAGAAGAGAATGACGGTTACGATGACGGATTACACTAAGACGAAAAGGTCGTACACGTAAAACCGTAAAAGCACCAAAATTAAAAATTTACTCTAAAAATTCCTAAAAAATTGCTAAAAATCCACTAAAATATTCTAAGGGTTTACAAAAAATCAAAACTTGCTAAAACCTTTTAATTAATTAATTATTAATTTTTTAATGCTAATTAAAGCCCTAAAAATCAAAATTAACTAATAAAAAGTCCAAATCAAGATCTTAAAGTTTGTAAACCTTTAAAATATCCTAATTAAGCTAAAAAGTATTTTTCTGAATTTTAAAACCACAAAATCTATTTTTAAACAATTTATAACTATTAAAAACTCTAAAAATTTAAAATAATTCTAGAAAATAACTGAAAGACCCTAAAAATATTTGGAAAGTTGTAAAATTCCTAATTAAGTGTCTAGAGTCTAGGAAAAATATAAAACTTAGAAAATCAGACTTTTAATTTTTAATAATAAAATAATATTAAAATATTAATAAAAATCCAAAAATCCTAAAAAATTCTAAAAAGTTGCAAACTAGCTAAATTTAACCTAAATAACCCAAAAATGAAGTTAAAATTACCTAAATACCCTTAATGGGCCTAGAAAATGGGCTAAACCCAAAACAGTCACCTTAATGGGCCAAATTGAGCCCAATAAGAAAAAGTGGCCCAAATAAGCCCAAAAACCACTACTTGACTCAAAATTTAATTCTGAACAACTTTTTCCAAAGGCCCAAAAGCTAAAAATGTGAAATAAGCAAGCTTATACCAAACAGCTTATTCTTAATGGGCTTTTTGGCCCATTAAGCTATAAGCTAATGCCATAAGCTCAAATTAGACATAGAAGCTTCTTTTGAGCTAACTAAGACTTCTGTAAAAAGAAATTTGAAATAAGCCAAAGGAATAAGCCTGAAAATGCAAAAAGCAATCTACAGAAAACGAGCAAATAGTCGTTTTTGAGTTCTAGGCAATCCCAAGAGCTGATTAAAATTGCAAAAGCTTTTAAATGACTTAACTAAGCTTAATCAACAAAAAGTTTTCAAATAGGTTGACTCAATAAGCTGGAAAAAGCAAATAAGCACTTATGAAAAAGTCAAATAAGTTGGTTTTCTAGCAAAAAGTCAAGTCAAAGTCTAATAAGCTCCAGTTCAATCAAATGGGTCAAATAATGAAGATCTATCACAAAAAATAAGTTATTGTAGGTCTAGATAAGCAAATATGGCTTATTGATAAGCAAATTGAAAATTTGTACTAGCATGGGCTAGTTTTGGGTGTTGAGCAGTGGAAACTTTTTTCACTGTTTGACTTGTTGACTTTTTTGTCTTTAGTGACTTTTTTGGAGATTCAGGTTACACAAAGGCACCCAAATGATCAGTGGATCATGAGGAGTCAATCACAACAAAGAAATCACAACAAGCAATAGCCAATTAGTATAGTTTAATCAATCAATCACCAGATCTGACACAGACATGAACACTTAAGCAGTTGAGGTTCAATAAGCACTTTTAGCAATATTCAGCCAGCCAAACTTAACCAAATGCATACACAAGCAATATTAAACTTAAATAAGCAATTCTAAACAGGTTTCATGCAATGATTCCAAGTTTTAAGCAAGATTCAAGCACTTAAAGTTACTGATGAACACAAAAACATGTAGTTTTGTACTTTGCTGATGCAATTGACCAACAAGCCAAATTCAACCACTCAAATCTATCAAACAGGTTATAATGACTTTGTTTAAACCATTTTTAGCCCTAAGCATGCATACACCCTAAGTGTTCCCAAGATCCTAGATCAAAACAGTCAGGAACAAAGATTTTATAGCAGATTGTTTGATTTGGTGTTTCTAAGATGAAAACTTGCAGCAAAATGCACTCAAACAAGCATATATCAGATACCAAGCATAAACACAAACTTTTATCCACACAATAGCAACTTATGATTCCAAGCAGGTAATCCCAAACACCCCTTTATCTTTTTAATCCAGAAATTAAACAAGTATAAGTGTGATTCAGTTTACCAAATGACTAATCTAGCATACTAACAACATTAACATGCAAGATTAAGCATATTCAAGCCAGGAAAACAACAAGAACACAAGTAGAGCACAAATTCACAAAAAATCCAAAATTTTATCATATTTTCAAGGTTTTAAGACAAACCTCATGGATGTACATCCACACCCACGAATTTTAGATCTTATGTGCTAGCAAGAACAAGCACAAGCTTCCAACAACAACCCTGCTAAGATTCAACAGAGTTAGAAGCAACATATCAAAACAGAAAGGTGACTTTTTGGAAAATAAACTTGATTAATGCAACTTCTTGTACCCACTCTTGATTATCCCCAAGATATGAGCTTCACAACACCTTGATATTCACAATATCAGGATGTATAGACCAGCTTATATCCCAAAAATTCCAAGATGTACCAAGAATCTTAGCAAAATATCAAATTTTAGTCCAATGTGTAATTTCTTACACAAGGTTTACAAACACGTTTTAAGGTTCAATTTTAGTTAACATATAACATAAAAAAGCTTAGAATTAAATGACACTTGGTCTTTCTTCAACAAACTCAAACACAATTTCATTAAACTGAAAGTAGGATTTACAGGTTTGTGAACAAGGAAAAACCAAAAGCAAAGTGCAAATGTTGCACCCTAAGGCCTTTATATAGGCTACAAATTATCTAGGAAAGCTGAAAAAAAAACGTAAACCTTAGCTAATGAAGTTCCAAATTTGCCCTTGTCTTGTTTGAACTTTTGAAGGATCATATGACTGATTTTGTTGTCTTGTGGTAGCTGGCAAGTGAAAAGTGTATCCAAGGGCTTGTATCAAGCTTAAAAAGTAAGCTTCAATCTCAAACGTTGGATGGCTGTCACAATTTGGGCAGTATGCATAAGCTTGTAGCAGGGGAATCTTGTGTGGGACAAAGAAGTGAGGTGGAAAGTAGTTTTGAGGTTGGGATGTGATTAAGGCATGCTTAATCATCATTCTGGAGGTTTTCATGGCTTAATTACAACAGGATTGAAAGTACCCAATTTTCATAAGAACACCAAGAACACCTTATTTGATCTTTGTTGTGGGTTTAAGAGGTGTTTAGCGGCAGTATTTAATATTATTTAACTTTTGAAAAAGTTAGTTAATAATATCCGGTGAGTGGAGAGTGATGTGGAGCTTTGGTGGATTTTGATTGGTTGTGGAGTGGTAGTGGGGCACGTGTCACCCCACTACTGGTCTAGGTAACTTCCTTGTCTGGCCAGCTTTAGCCCCTTTCCTTCTATCTTTCTTTCACTTTGTAAATGCACACATGAAATCCGTTTTCCTTTGTAATCAAACTTTTCATTTTCACACTTTTGCCCCAAATACTTTTCCAAAGTATTTTCAGGGGTATTTCTTGCCATTTTGTGATTCTTGAAGGACAGATTTGGTATTTTCTTGATTGATAATGGTCTTGACTTGCATATTTGACATTTTGGAGGACTAAAATTGCCAAGTCATGATAAATGAGGGACCATTTTTGCCAAATCTTCAGAGTCAAGGGTCCTTTTGGTAATTTTGATATTTTCAAAGGACCAAACTTGTAATTCTTGTAACTTGAAGTCTTTCTTGATATGTTTGACTTTGAGGAGGATAAATATTGATATTTTAGCTTTGTTGAGGGGCTAAAATTGCCAATTCTTCAAATTACAATATTGACAAACTTTAGGGACCAATCTTGTAATTATGAAGATACAAGGGTAGAAAGTTTCAATTCTTCCATATTGGAGAACCCTTCTTCAAATATTCAAGGGTTTTCTTGGGAAAATCTTCATTAGGGCTTGGTTCATTGTGCGGCTTCGTTTCCCGTGTTCGTTTTTGCATGATTCTTTTGATCTTTTGTCATTTTCTCAATATCCGTACCTAAAACACACAAGCAACAAACACAAAGCATATATATGGGTATTTTCATGATATTTAATGCATTTTAGGCCCTTTTTAGACGATGAGACTATGTATAAAATCAGTCTCATCACTCTTGTAAGTGAGCAATTTCCAAATCGTGATCATAGTAATCCTCTTCAACATCATTAGGAACGAGTGGGGGTGATGATTCAGGTGTAGTTTGTGAATCGGTGGGGGATGGGACATCTGGTTCAATAGTGACAGTATATGCCTCGGACCGGTTTCCATTATCTTGAACAACAACTTCGAGAATCGGAGCTACTGCTGCAGGTGCTGGGGAATCATTACTAGGTGGATCAAAGAATTCATCAAATATAGGTTGAAATAACTCATCCCACTCGGGCCTTGTAGGTGGTTTAAATGATGGAGAAGTAGGATTGTTGGGATTTAAACCGGAACTAATTGTACCTGTTCCGATCTCATGAAGTGCCCGTTCAGAGCTGTGTGGCTCAGAAGCCATCGTTGTCAGCTCATCAAAATCGGCATCCAAAGGTTCTACTATCTTGTCAAGACGACGGTTATAAATTCGGTAAGCTTTCTTTGCGGGTGAGTAACCAATGATAATTCCAATATCAGCCTTCGGTTGAACATTGCCCAAATTCTCACTATTAGTATTTGGATAACACAGTGCACCAAACACATGATGAAATGAAATATCAGGTTTATGTCCATGAAGTAGCTCATATGGAGTTTTTACATGGCGCTTACGAATGATGGAGCGGTTTTGGGTATAACATGTGGTTGCCACTACTTCAGCCCATAAGAATAAAGGAGCATTCACATAAATCAACATAGTTCTAGCAGCTTCCATAAGTGTACGGTTACGTCTTTCCACGACACCATTTTGTTGTGAAGTGCGAGCAACAGAAGTTTCATGTGAAATACCGACCTCTTCATAATAGTCTCATAGAGTTTGATTAACGAACTCAGTTCCATTATCAGTGCGAATGCGGTGAACAGTCGCATTAAGACATACTTGGATCATCTTTAAGAAAGTAATAATATAATTTGGTGCTTGATCCTTGGTTGCTAAAAACTTAACCCATGTAAACCTTGAGAAATCATCCACCATGACGAGGATGTATTTTCTACCACTCACACTAGCTGTACGCATTGGCCCGTAAAGATCCATGTGCAAAAGATACAGTGGTTCTTGGTTGGTGTCTTCAGCTTTAGGTTTGTATGATTTCTTGGTGCTTTTCCCCAAAGAACACGCGGAACATAAATGATCCTTGTCGAACTTAAGTTTTGGAAGACCACGAACAAGTTCGTTTTTAGCCAAATGGTTAATAGCATCAAAGTTAAGATGAGATAACCGGCGATGCCACAACCATGACTTGGTCTTATATGCTTTGGAAAGAAGGCATACAGGAGAGGCGGCCATCATGTTTTGAATTGATAGTGTGTAGAGATTATCCCCTCGAGAACCTTTTAACAAATCATTTCCGGCGAGATCGCGAATAAAGCAAGTATGTTGTCGAAAATCGACCTCAAGGTTTGAATCGCAAAATTGTCCCACTGAAAATAAATTGTGACCAATTCCCTCCACGTAATATACCCTTGAAATCGTAACATTCCCAATTTGGTATTCACCGTAACCCATGATCTTTGCAATATGGTCGTTGCCGAATTTCACCGTTCCTAGAAACTTACTGACGAAATTTCTGAGCATCGAGCGGTCTCCGGTCATATGCTTTGAGCATCCAGAGTCCAAGTACCAGAGGATGATTTGGACCACCTGAAAATATCACCAGACAAAGACGATGTATCGGAATCTATAAGTTCTTCTGTGTTAGCAGGTACATATATAGTTATCTTAGATTTCTTATCAGAAGAATTCTTAGGCTTCCAAATTTGCTTCCTAGATGCTGGCTTAGATTCTAGTTGTATAAAGACCTTAGGTACTTCTTCACTGGTAGGCACAATAGTGGGGGCAGACCTAGTTAAAGGGCGCTTTTTCCATTTTTTAGTGCTAGAGTTCCTATTTAAAGGACGCTGAGACCTAACTTCCGTGGATGTGATCCTAGTTAAAGGGCACGTAGTTCCATTAGCTGTGAAGGTCCTACCAGTGGGTTTCCATTTCCAACCAACTTGGGTGAATTTCTTCCCCGTTGGAATCCATTCAAGGTTGTTCCTAATTGCATACATTTCATTCACGTGATCAACAAGGCATAAATCATGACATAGAGAAAACATGCAATCATTATAATTCCAACATCGCAAATTAGAATTCACATTTTACTTAGGTTGATGCACACACGCAGGGCCTTTAGTCTTAGTTACATGATTCTTTTTATTCAAATTTGAAATAGCATTCCTAGGGTGAGCTCCTAATTTCTTCTTCGCAGTCCTACTAGTGGAAGGCTTGACCCTATTCTTCTTGTCTTGAGATCCTTTAGCCTTAGTAGATACATTTACTCCTGTAGAAGCCAAGGGAACATTAGTGACAGATTTTGATTTAGCCTTGATTGGTGTGTTCAATATAGGCTTAAATCCTGGATTCTTATTGAATGGAGTCATGGCAATGGTGGTGGTTTGTTGTTTAATTGGTGCAGAACCCGGTTGTCCTATGTACTTCAAGTGCTCTAAGAATTGTTGTACCCTGTTGTCCCATATATTTATATGATATACCACGAATTATAGTAAGAAAATAGATGAAGAAGATTAATTCTAGAGAGAGAAAGTAGTAAGAGAAAGTAGAGAGAATGGTTGGAGAAACTAGGTGATATTAGATTAGAGAAAATGAATAACCAACTAACACCCTTCCTAACATGCTAGGAAGGGTATTTATAATCCCCCTACATGTGGGCTTGTATGGACTATACTACATGGGCCAGGCTTTTCCTTTTGGGCTTTAGTTACTTATGAATGAACCTTATCCTAAAGTTAAGCCCGTTATACACGACTAATCTACTACCTATTACAACGTTCTAAAATAAGATACAAAATAAACCTATGACCGATCATTCTTGTTTGACTCGATATTTTGAGGCTAACAATCTCCCCCAGTGAGAGGTCATAAACCTTGGTCATTTAGGAAATTTATAGAGATTACTAATCTCGCCATTAATGAGCCTTGAACGTGTAATCGAAGTCTTGTTCCTTCATGCTGTGATCTTTGAGCCTTTGTCATTGTCTTTCGATTTTGTCTTTTGATCTTGATATCTTCAAATCATCCTTGACTTGTCTTTGCCATCTTGTGATCTTGTGTCTTCATCCACATGCTCACACTATTAATTGTTGAATATGTCTTTAGGTAGTGACAATCTAACATTTTCAGGTAGTGAAATATTTTCTCGTATAATATTTTGAAACTTATTTTTATGTTGGTTGACGTACTCACAATTTACGGATTTAAATTTGGGCTTACGTGCATAATTTGGCGTCTTTTACGAATAAACCGGAAACCTTAGGATTACGTATTTACGTTTTTGAACTCCGTTTTTGATGAGACAATTTTTATTGTATTCGTTTTGTGACGTTGATTCATAATTTATAAAAACGTTTTTCGTAAAACGACCCGAGGGCACGCAAATCGAGAAAACTAGAATCGAGAAATACCCGTAAACTAGTGAGATGGGACAAAACACATTGTCCCACCCCACTAGCTTAAGTTGGACGGCACAACTTGACACCACACACTAAGGTGGCATCAAGTTAGCTAACTTACAACAAGTGTAAGCTTAGCTTACTCCTTAAGCCATTTTCCCTTTTACCACTTAACACAAAACCACTAGCAACTTCTCATTCCATCTTTCCATAAATGCAATTCAACACCAAACTCTCTCAAACCACTCACCCTTGTCGTCCAAAATAAAGCTACAAACACCCCTTTTGATCTCTTCTAGCCATGAAACACATGTTTACTAGCTCTATTAAGGAGTTATCTTGAAGCCTTGATCATTTGGTGGCCATATTAATATCATTGGAGGTGATTTGCTTGTGTCCTAGGGCTGATTTTCCAACATATGTTCTTGATATTTGATGGTCTTGGAGATACTTGTTGTATTCATCAAGTCCTTGTCTTCCAAAAACAAGAAAAACACATGGTTGGTAAAGAAGATCATCCTCTCCATTTTTCTCTTGGTATTTTGTAAAGAACAAATGTATTTTCTTTCATTTTTTATATGTATATGATGTATATATGATTATAAAAATGTTGTGTGGGGATCAAGTGTTGATAGATATGCTTAAAAATGTTAATAACTATAAGAAATGAGGCTAAAATCTTGACTATTTAGTTGGCTGTATAAGAACAGTATAAAACTAAAACGAGAACTGATAAAATTGCATGGTATGATCCATTTACAGTAAGTACAAGATGTTATACACATGTGAGAGTTGGCCATGCAATGGAATCAAAATAATGAGTGAGATATGATCAAAACAAGTTAGGTGGTCTAATCTGAATAAGCAGTTTTGTAGGGACTGTTAAGCCAAGATGAACTTAAAATGGGCAGTAGCTATAACTAAGTTAAATGTATCACATAATATGAAGAACATGTCACCCAAAAATGAGCTTCTAATTCATTATAGAACTCTGGATATGGTAAAAATGGTGAACATGAAGATAAAAATCAGATTTTTGGAATTAATGTTTATTATTATTATATAAGCACTCACATTTTAATGTACAAAAAGTAAAAATAAAAACCCACTAACTTATAAAACTTATTTGTATAAATATATAAAAGGTTAATTAAATGGATAAATTATATAAATGGTGGTGAAATAATATTTATAAGTAATAAAAACTATAAACTTGATTTTTACGACTTTTTCGGCTATCGCCGTAAAATTAACGTTTTTAGCCAAATAAAACTTAGACGACCAAACCCGTCTAATGTAAAGTTTATAAAAGTCATATACTGATGTATAGGTAACTAATACAAGTAAAAACCGATAAAACCCGAACTATAAGAAATACGGACATTTACGAGCTAACTAAACATATTGGACTAATAATTGGACTTAATAAGATAAAAACTTGTAAAAAGAACTTATTGGGCTTAACCCATTTGGGCCCAAAATGGAAAGTATATATACTGATAATATAGGTATAAAAGGGATTAAAACAAGTTAAAGAACTTATACTAAGCTTAATGGACTTAAAATAGGTAAATAGGTAAAACTAACAAACTAGTTAAATGTTACCAAAACGTAAACACTAAAATGAGTAAACAAGGATGTATAAACCCACTTGATCATCATCATATGTACAAAATCATCATATGTATATTGTTATTTTGATAAAAGTCATTGGACCGAGTCTAAGACCGATTATTATTTATATAGGTTTCTGTGACCGAAGCACGCCCGTAGCCGATAATCCGCCTTTCATTAACAACGTGAGTTCATAGCCTCACACTCTTTTAAATGTTTTATAAAATGATTTGTAAACCCGCGAGGGAGATAACATGCTAGATTTTGATAAAAATAGAACACAAGTAGTCCCGATTGTATGCTTAATGATATGGACCCGAATCATGCTATGACCCTATATATGAGACTAAAAGGATTATTAGTAGTTAGGTTATGTCACTTAAAGTCCCATTAGCATGAATTGTGAACTACCGGGATTTGGTAGACGCTTATGCATTTGATAGTACTATTTGGGGACGATCACCCCAGTTCGCGCCTTGACGGTTGATCCCCGTCGTACCACAATGATTGGTAAGCGAATTTATGTATGAGAAGATTCCATAGAGTGATTTTTGTGACGACACGCTAACTTAGATGGGCAAATTGTTTGTCGGGTTCGCGGCCCGCTGTTTTCACAGTAAGGTAACAATGTCATGCGGCTAATAATAATCCTATACAACCTATATAATCCAAATAAAAATGTATCCTATACATAATAACGACGCTATTAACGATGAATATATTACCTATCATGGTAATATAGAGACTACGGTCTCATGGACGGTTTAAGATGTATGCTTGATTTATATATTGCCTGACTAGCAATATGAGGACTTACTTCCGATATTATACTTGTGTTCTGATTTTAAATGATTGTTTTATATAACGGTTTTTATTAAACTCTATGAATTCACTCGGCATTCGCTGATATGATTTTTGCATGTTTTTATCTCAGGTGCTTGAAGGTAATCCGGATGAAGATCGACTCTGATGGCCCACATAATATTAAAAATGTTCATTCAATCTATGTTTTGTAAACTTAATGACCTGTATAATTTGGGACCTGTTGTACGCTTTTAAAACTTTTATCGAATGAATGTATGTTAAACCTTGAACAACCATTTTTATGTGTTGTCTATGATTGGAGTTAATGTGCTATCCCGTAACACTCTGAAAGACCCTTCCGCTGTACCGATACAAAAATGAGAGTGTTACAGTTTGGTACCAGAGCTCTCGTTATAGAGAACAAAAGATTTTAAAAACCAAGGTTTTGAACAAACCTTTTAAAATCTTTTGACAATGAACATCTGAGAAAATATTTGAAAAATCTTTTGACTATAACGGTGCCAGAGATCTCCGACGTTACCAACAAGCCCCATTGAGAAGATATATATTTTGATATATATAATATAATTTATATATATGTATATATCGTTATTTCATTATGGAATTGTTTAACTAGTATGTTATCCTAATACAAGATATATATATAAATGCAGATTGTCATGGCTGACCCTAATATTCCTGTAGAAAACCATGCTATTCCCGAACCTAATGTAGATGATGATCCTTATTTAGACTTAGTAGATTATGATATGGATGACGAGGAGGAACCATTTGAGGATCCCGAGCCCGAGTTAGGACTAGGAGATCAGATTGCCCCTCAGGTTGATTTGGTAGAGAATGAGATTGAGAATGTTGATATTGAGAATGATGATGAGATTGGGTTAGATAATTTAGATAATGAGATTGACGACGAGGATGTCGAGGAGGATGTAGGTATAGATGTTGAGGTTGATGACGATGAGGAAGCTGAGCTTATTTATCCGTATGATGTTCCAGAGGGCGAGCCTTTGCCCCCACCAGTTGATTTGTCTGATTCTGAGGTTGAGTTACCTAGGGATGAAATGTCTGAATCGTCTGAGTCTGATTTTGAATCAGAGGAGGATGAGTATGATGATGCACCTGACGGTTCGGATGGTATTGCTACTCGTAGACGTGAGATAGGAGAGTCGTCTAGTGCTCGAGAGGCTACTCATATTGATGGTCTTGCACCATGGGCCTTGAGACGTGATCTAGATGCTTCCCGTGTTAAGAGTTGTGTGACAGAGGTTGGGTTAGGTGTTGTTCAGACTCAGGTTGCTTATTTGGAGTCGAAGGCTAAGGTTGGCGAGAAAGAGCGGGAATTGCTTAGTTTGGATTTGAGTGATGTTGAGCGTGGTTTGAATGAGGCTTTTAGGAGGTTATCGGTGTTGGAAAGTGGTGAGTATGCTGCTATGAAGAGAAAGGTGAATTCTATGGAGATTCAGTTGAGTGTGGCTCGTGCGATGCGTGAGAAAGCCGAAAAGGAGTTGAATATATCCGTGGGATGGAACAGTAGATTTTATGCTGACATGGTTGAAAGAGGAGTAATCCGTAAGCGCCCAGCTGAAGATGTGTCTAGTGATCGTCCGACGAAGATTCAGAAGACGATGGATGATGGACCATCTGGCGGTTCTCAGTAGACCAGTCTGTATTCAGTAGTGACCTTTGTATCTTTTGTGCTTTTGTATCTTTGACTGAACCGACTTGTTAGTAATAGACTTGGCACGAATTTTGAGTGTATATAGTGCTAGAACTTTGATATGGGATGTACTAAGACAATACTTTTGTTTCAAATCGAATGAAATATGTATCTTGTCTTGAATTCCATATTGTGCCTTATTTGTATCTTGATTATGAATTCGATCCATATTATATGAATCCTTTGTTGGATGAATGCTTAATACTTTGAAATTGTGAAATTATAGAACTATGCCGCCCAAGAAGGTTGTGACTGAGGATGATGTACGTAGGATTATTATGGAGCAAGTTACCGCATCTATGACTGAATTTATGGCAAATGCTAGAAATGAAGCTGGCGGTAGTGGAGCTGGCGGTAGTGGAGCTGGCGGTAATGAAGCTGGCGGTAGTGGAGCTGGCGGTAGTGGAATTGGCGATACTAATGTGAATGTGAATGCTAATAATGTGAATGCTAATGCTGGAGGAAATGTAGGAGGAATTGGAACTAATGCACCCGAAGTTGGTGGCTGTACTTATGTGACGTTCATGAAGTGTGAACCTCTACCTTTTAATGGAACTGAAGGTGCTGTAGGATTAAGCCAGTGGATTGAGAAGATTAAATCGGTGTTTCAGATTAGTAAGTGTAAGGAGGAAGATAAGGTGACTTTTGCTATGGCTACTCTTAAAGGTCGTGCGTTGACTTGGTGGAACGGGAGAATTGCTTTCATGGGTCTTGATGCTGCTAATGCTACTCCTTGGGCTGAAATTAAGAAGTGGATGACTTTGGAGTTTTGTCCTCGTAGTGTGATTATTAGGTTAGAACAGGAGTTGATTCATTTGAGAATGAAAGGTGTGGACATTGATAGTTACACAAACCGATTCCATGAGTTGGCCTTGCTATGTCCTCGATTGGTTGAACCCGAAGAGATCCGAATTTAGCAATATATTAAAGGGTTGACCAGGAATATCCGGGGGGACGTGACATCATCGAAACCACTGACCATTGATGATGCTGTTCAAATGGCTTACCAACTCATTGGACAGATAATTCAGGATAGGGAAGATGAAGCCCGTGTATGTGAGAAAAGAAAGGGAGACGGTGATCGTGTAGATAGAGGTAATAATAGGAAGAATTTCAATCGCCTTCAGAACCAGAGAAAGGGGAATGCAAATGCGCTTACCAACAACACACCGCGCAACGATGATAGATGTCCTAAGTGTGGCAACAAGAGGCATGCTGGCGACTGCTGGAAGTGCCGAAATTGCGGAAAGCTTGGACACAAGGTTGAAAGGTGTAAGAAGGGAACCATTTGCTTCAACTGTAATGAAGTAGGTCATAGGAAATTTGAATGCCCCAAGTTGAAAGCGATTGTACCTGGAAGAAACCCCCAGGGTGGTATCTACCAACTTGGAACAATTGAGGTGAAGAAAGAGGATCCGAATGTCGTTACCGGTACGTTTTTACTCAACAATCATTATGCTGTTGCTTTATTCGATTCGGGTGCTGATAGGAGCTTTGTATCCACTAAATTTAGTGCCCTTATTGACATTGAACCTGTTGAGATAAGTACCAGTTACGAGGTGGAATTGGCTAATGGTAAATTAGTGAAAACTAATAAGCTATTAGAAGGATGCTCTCTAAATCTCTTGAACCATTCCTTTCCGATTGATTTGATGTTGATAGAATTAGGTAGTTTTGATATTATTATTGGTATGGATTGGTTGTCGTTGAATAATGCTACTATTTTATGTGGAGAGAAGAAGGTTAAGATTCCTCTTAGGAATAGGACGTTAGTAATTGATGGTAGTCGAGGTGAATCCCGTTTGAAAATCGTTTTATGTATTAAAGTCCAAAAGTACATCAGGAACGGTTGTGAGTTATTCTTAGCTCTAGTGACCGGGAATGAGTCTAGGGAGAAACGATTGGAAGATGTACCTATTATTTGTGAATTTCCTGAGGTATTTCCTAAATATTTACCCGGACTTCCACCGATAAGGCAAGTAGAGTTTCGAATCGATTTAATTCCTGGTGCTGCACCGGTGGCACGTGCGCCTTACCGATTAGCCCCTTCTGAATAAAAGGAGTTATCTGAGCAACTTAAGGAGTTATCTGATAAAGGTTTTATTCGACCGAGCTCGTCGCCTTGGGGAGATCCAGTCTTGTTCGTTAAGAAGAAGGATGGATCTTTTCGTATGTGCATTGATTATAGGGAACTGAATAAGTTGACAATTAAAAATCGATATCCTTTACCTAGGATTGATGATTTGTTTGATCAACTGCAAGGATCTAGTGTGTATTCTAAGATAGATTTGCGGTCAGGATATCACCAACTTCGCGTCTGTGAAGAAGATATTCCTATAACTGCATTTAGAACTCGTTATGGACACTATGAATTTCAAGTAATGCCATTTGGGTTAACTAACGCACCTGCGGTTTTCATGGATTTAATGAATCGAGTGTGCAAGCCCTACTTGGATAAATTTGTGATTGTGTTTATTGACGATATTCTAATCTATTATAAGAATGAAGATGAACATAGAGAACAGTTGAGGATTGTTTTGAAATTGATGAAGGATGAAAGGTTGTATGCTAAGTTTTCGAAATGTGATTTCTGGTTAGATTCTGTGCAATTTCTTGGTCATGTGATTAACAAAGATGGAATTCATGTTGATCCTGCAAAGGTTGAAACTATTAAGAATTGATCTGCACCAACAACGCCAACGGAAGTGCGACAGTTCTTAGGATTGGCTGGCTATTATAGGCGATTCATTAAAGAATTTTCTTTGATAGCTAAACCCTTGACTAAGCTTACTCAGAAGAATAAACCTTTCGTTTAGGGAAGTGATAAAGATGGAGCATTTCAGACATTGAAGCAAAAATTATGTAGTGTGCCAATCTTATCATTACCCGATGGGAGTGAAGATTTTGTAGTGTATTGTGATGCATCTCTTAGAGGTTATGGAGCTGTTTTGATGCAACGAGAGAAAGTGATAGCTTATGCTTCTAGGCAATTAAGGAAGAATGAGGAGAATTATACTACTCATGATCTTGAGTTAGGAGCTGTAGTCTTTGCTCTTAGGTTGTGGAGACATTATCTGTATGGCACCAAGTGTACGGTATTCACCGATCACAAAAGCCTACAGTATATTCACGACCAGAAGGAATTGAACATGAGGCAACGAAGATGGATAGAGTTGTTAAGTGATTATGATTGTGATATAAAATATCACCCGGGAAAATCCAATGTTGTTGCCGATGTGTTAAGTAGGAAATATAGAGAGCCTATCAGGGTGCGTTCTCTAGTCTTGACCGTGCACAATAATTTGCCTGAGCAAATTAGAAATGCGCAAATAGAAGCTTGTAAGAAGGAGAATTTTGTTAATGAAGGTTTCCGAGGAGAAGGAGATCCTTTAGAGGTTAGAGCGGATGGAGTGAAATGCTTAAGAGGTCGTATGTGGATACCTAAGTTTGGAGGCTTAAGAGATTTGATTATGTTAGAATCCCATAAATCTAAGTATTCAATTCATCCGGGATCTGATAAGATGTACCATGATTTGAAGAAGTTGTATTGGTGGCCGAATATGAAAGCTGACATAACTATGTATGTTCTTCAATGCTTGACTTGTGCTAGAGTTAAAGCTGAACATCAAAAGCCATCAGGACTACTTCAACAGCCAAAGATTCCTAAATGGAAGTGGGACCGAATTACGATGGACTTTATCATCAAGCTTCCTAGAACATCATCTGGAAACAATTCGATTTGGGTTATTGTCGACAGACTGACCAAATCAGCACACTTCATTCTGGTTAAAGAGCAGTTCTCATTGGAGAAGCTGACTCGTATATACCTTGATAATGTTGTATGCAAGCATGGAGTGCCTGTATCGATCATTTCAGATCGAGATCCTAGATTCGCATCGAATTTTTGGAAATCTCTCCAAAGATCTTTGGGAACGAATCTCGACATGAGCACTGCTTATCACCCCCAGACTGATGGGCAGAGTGAAAGGACGATACAAACACTGGAAGATATGTTGAGAGCTTGTGTGTTAGATTTTGGTAAGAATTGGGATAAACATTTGTCGTTAGTAGAGTTTTCGTATAACAATAGTTACCATTCTAGTATTAAGGCTGCACCGTTTGAAGCTTTGTATGGTAGGAAGTGTAGATCTCCTGTATGTTGGAGTGAAGTTGGGGATACCCAGCTCACGGGACCGGAATTGATCCGGGAGACTACGGAAATGATAGTTCAGATTAATAATAGGTTGTTGACTGCCCGAAGTAGACAGAAAAGTTACGCGGATGTGCGGCAGAAGCCAATGGAGTTTGAAGTGGGTGACCGAGTAATGTTGAAAGTATCGCCATGGAAAGGCGTTATCAGATTTGGAAAGCGAGGAAAATTGAATCCCCGTTATATTGGACCCTTTAAGATTTTATCTAGAGTAGGTCCGGTGGCTTACAAACTAGAGTTACCCCCAGAACTTCATGGTGTTCACAACACATTCCATGTATCTAATCTGAAGAAATGTCTAGCAGTGAGTGATGAGAAAATTCCATTAGGTAAGGTTCGAATAGATGGGAAGTTGCATTTTATCGAAGAGCCCGTAGAAGTTATGGACCGTGAGGTAAAGCAACTGAAACAAAGTAGGATACCTATTGTCAAGATCCGATGGAATTCAAAGCATGGACCGGAGTATACATGGGAACGAGAGGATTAAATGTGGAAGAAATATCCGCACTTCTTCGATTTCAATAAGAAACGGACATCCAAATGAAATGGATCACGAGGACGTTGATTGATGAGACTGCTTTTATACATAGTCTCATCGTCCAAATAGGGCTTAAAATGCATTAAATATCATCAAAATACCCAAATATATGCTTGTGTTTGTTGCTTGTGTATTTTAGGTACGGATATTGAGAAAATGACAAAAGATCACAAGAATCAGTCAAAAACGAACACGGGAAACGAAGCCGCATGATGAACCAAGCCCTAATGAAGAATTTTCCAAAGAAAGTCCTTGAAGATTTGAAGAATTATGAGGAAGGGTCCTCTAATATGGAAGAATTGACACTTTATACCCTTGTATCTTCATAATTACAAGTTTGGTCCCTAAAGTTTGTCAAAATTACAAAAAGGACCCTTAACTTTGAAGAATTGGCAAATTTAGTCCCTCAACAAAACTAAATTGTCAATATTGGCCCTCCAAGAAGTCAAAAAACAAGTCAACACCTTGAAGAATGAAGACATGTCATTGAAAGCCCTTGAAGATTGCCAAAATTACATTTTAAGTCCTTGAAACAAGTTTGGAAACTTGTTGTGCCATTTTTGACAAGTCCTTGAAAGATAATTACAAAGGAAATGGGGTTTGTGCTAATTTAATACAACATGAAGGAAGTAAGGAAGTTAAGGGGGTGTTTCTACCCAGACAACCTAAGTTGAACCCACCACTCCCCATCCTCCACGTCACCAACCTTAAACAACCCACCAATCATACACTCCCCTTCCTCCACGTCACTTTCCACCCACACCATTTAAACTTAATTAATCCTTTCCCTCCCAAACAAATTTTTAAATTAATCTAATCCCCATTTCAGATTAAACTCTTTCTAAACGCCCACATAAACCCAAAAAATTCCAGGTCTGATTAAACACAAACCAAAGGGTTTTTGGGTAATACTTTCCAGATCAATGATTAACCTAACCCTAATCCCATCCCCACTCCCAAAAAATGTCACCCTCATCCTCACATGCTTGTACCATCCTCCCCTACCCCACTATTCACTCCCAAACAAACAAAGTGCAGAAAATGAACGACCCACACCCTTGCTTACATCCTAAGCTAAAATGTGGACGTCCAAGATCTCTTTTCACTGCTTGCACCCCCACAATAGTCCAAAGATCTTCACATGGCACTCTTGACCCAATTCAAATGTTGGCATCTAACTGGCATCTTCAAATATTCGCCAAGGGCAAAGTTGGGAGTTCAAGTTATTAGGGTTTAAGCTTCTTTTTCTTTCTAGAATCATTTGTAGCCTATTATATAAAGGCCTCATAGGACTTTAGTTTAGCTGTTCTTTTTTCCTTCTCCTTGGTCAAAAACCTTGTAAAGCCAGTTTTATTTAATGAAATGAAATGGTATTGAGTATTTGACGAGAAATAAAAAGATCCACATTTACTTTTCATTGCATTGTTAAAATTTTCAAGTTTAAATTTTATATAAAGTTTCTGTTTGGTGACTAAAGCTGTTAAGTTTTTATGTACTGGGTCCAAGTCTTTTAAGCTGATCACATAAGCCTGATAATCTTGTTGATTATCAAGCTTAAGTGAGGGTTAAAACTCTTATTGATTTATATCTGTTACTCAAGTTTTAAGAAAATCAAAAAAAATCAGTTTTTCTATTTTTAGTCAAATAAGCCATAGGCAGCTTAACTAATAAGCTGGCTTATAGCTTATTTGCTTTGTGACCAGCTCACTTTACTTGTTTTCTTTCCTGGTTTGTTGTGGTGTGCAGGAAACAAGAAGCAAGCCATAACCATTTTTTACCCATTTTCTTTGTCAAACATCTCAGCAAAGTTCAGCATAGACCCGAGTCTATTTGGAGGTGACTATTCACTCACTGTTGGGCCTGGATGTAGGCCCAACAAGGTAGCTTACTTGTCCCTTTTTCAGTTTTCTAAGATTTTTCAGATTTATGTGATTTTACATGAATTTTGGTGAAACTGCTTGTTTATGTGTTTAATCAGCTTGAGTAGGTCTTTTACTTGTTATTATGCATGTTTAGATTGGTTGGAATCATTTTGCTTAAGTTTTGGATTGATTTGCTTTGTAATATTGATTTTCAGATTTTTAAAGGGGTGTTTGGATTAAGGGATAAGTAGGGTTTAATGTGTTAAATCTTGGCTTTAAACTAGTTCAATATACTCACTAGGTAGTTGTAAGTGTTATATGCTCTTGTTATTCAGTTTGGTAGGATATTGAACACTTTTGCTTGCTAAAAATTGAAAACATTGCCTTAAAACACTCATTTCATCTTTCTGCTTGTTTTGATGAAGTTTGTGCATTCAAGAGTGATAACCTGTTAGATACTGGGTTGTTTAAAGATTGTGTGTTGTTTGTATGCTGTTTTGTGAGCTTGTGTTAAGATTTTAGCTATTGAAATCCATTTGAGTGCCAAGTGTATCAGCAAAATACACTCATACACATATATGCATAACCAGTAACTTGTATGCTTATTTTTGTGTTATTTTTGGCTAAGAGTGTGCTTGTTTTTGTGCTATATTGACTCCCTACACTCCAACTGAGTGTAGGGGTGCCCATTTGTCCATCTAAACATTCACAACTCCAAAAATCAAGACCTCTTGATTGTCTTCACAAGTGAAGATACGGTTTTACTTCACTTTTGTGTTCATCAGACACAAGTTCAACCTGGGAATTTGATTTGATCTCCTAGGCTTTAATTCTTGTTTATTTTCTTTGATAAAGTAAGTTTTGGAGTGTATTAAGTTGCTGGATTAAGTGTTTAAGTTAAAAAAAAAGAAAAAAAGTTTCCAAAAAGGACTGGCCAGGACTCGAACCTGCGCCATCCTCCTCACAACACATCACACATACCATTGCGCCCTAGGGTCTTTGACTGCTAGGTTTCATTTCAAATATTACTTAAGGTGTATTTAATTTGTAGCTTATTTAACCATCAGCTTATTAAAAAGCTATTTCTAGCTTATTTCTTTAAGGATTTGATTGATTAGCATTTTTCTTAGGTTTTTATTAGGGTTTTTGACTTTTCAGTCCAAAAAGTTTATTTTTCTCTTGTTTAATTAATTTTCTAGGATTATTTTTAATTTAAATTTTGAAAAGTAATTTAAAAATAAAAAAAGGTAGTTTAAAAATCTGAAAAAATAGTTTTTAGGTTTTGAATTATATTTTTGAGGTTTACAGCTAAAAAAGTTTTCAATTTAGCTTATTTTTAATTTTATTGGATTTTAGGGTTTTTAACTAACTTTAAAATTTAGTATAAAATTATTAAATAGGTTTTAGAAACTTTTGATTGCATTTTTGTCTTAGTTACAATATTTAGATTTTTGGTAAATTTTTTTGAATTTTTTAGTAAACTTTGAATTTTTTTTGAATACTTTAATATTATTTTATTATTAAAAATTGAAGTTTGATTTTTTTTTAGTTTTTACATTTTTCCTAGGTTAAGGACACTTAATTAGGAGTTTTTTCACTTTCCAAATATTTTTAGGACTTTTCAGTTATTTTCTAGAATTAATTTAAGTTTTAATTGATTTTAATAGTTTTTAAGTGTTTAAAAATAGTTTAATTTGGTTTTAAAATTTTTAAAAATATTTTTTAGCTTAATTAGGATATTTTTGAGGTTTACAAACTATTAAATCTTGTTTAAGGGTTTTTAATAATTAATTGTGATTTTTAGGGCTTTAATTAGCATTAAAAAGTCATTATTGAATTAATTAAAAGGTTTTAACAAGTTTGGATTTTTTGTAAACTCTTAGAATATTATTGTGTATTTTTAGTAATTTTTAGTAATTTTTAGGTTAAGATTTTAATATTTGTACTATTTACGATTTTACGTTATCGCCTTTTTCGTCATAGTTTAAATCGTCTTCGTAACCGTTTTTCTCTTCTAATCCCATTTCTTTCTTTCTTTCTCAATCATATAATCACAAACATTAATCAATTCTAAACACAACGCACTAGCCTCCTTGGGAAACGAACTTGGACTTATTTGTTCATTAGTGCTCGGTTTTCCTAAACCGACACTTAACGCTTACCACTACTTTGCCTCTCTTTTCCTAAAGGGTTGCAAAAACACTACATCATTGATCCCTTTTAGGAGGAAAAACTGTGACAATCTAACATTTTCAGGTAGTGAAATATTTTCTCGTATAATATTTTGAAACTTATTTTTATGTTGGTTGACGTACTCACAATTTACGGATTTAAATTTGGGCTTACGTGCATAATTTGGCGTCTTTTACGAATAAACCGGAAACCTTAGGATTACGTATTTACGTTTTTGAACTCCGTTTTTGATGATACAATCTTTATTGGATACATTTTGTGACGTTGATTCATAATTTATAAAAACGTTTTTCGTAAAACGACCCGAGGGGACGTAAATCGAGAAAACTAGAATCGAGAAATACCCGTAAACTAGTGAGATGGGACAAAACACATTGTCCGACCCCACTACCTTAAGTTGGATGGCACAACTTGACACCACACACTAAGGTGGCATCAAGTTAGCTAACTTACAACAAGTGTAAGCTTAGCTTACTCCTTAAGCCATTTTCCCTTTTACCACTTAACACAAAACCACTAGCAACTTCTCATTCCATCTTTCCATACATGCAATTCAACACCAAACTCTCTCAAACCACTCACCCTTTCCGTCCAAAATAAAGCTACAAACACCCTTTTTGATCTCTTCTAGCCATGAAACACATGTTTACTAGCTCTATTAAGGAGTTATCTTGAAGCCTTGATCATTTGGTGGCCATATTAACATCATTGGAGGTGATTTGCTTGTGTCCTAGGGCTGATTTTCCAACATATGTTCTTGATATTTGATGGTCTTGGAGATACGTGTTGTATTCATCAAGTCCTTGTCTTCCAAAAACAAGAAAAACACTTGGTTGGTAAAGAAGATCATCCTCTCCATTTTTCTCTAGTTATTTTGTAAAGAACAAATGTATTTTCTTTCATTTTGTATATGTATATGATGTATATATGATGATAAAGATGTTGTGTGGGGATCAAGTGTTGATAGATATGCTTAAAAATGTTAATAACTATAAGAAATGAGGCTAAAATCTTGACTATTTAGTTGGCTGTATAAGAACAGTATAAAACTAAAACAAGAACTGATACAATTGCATGGTATGATCCATTTACATAAAGTACAAGATGTTATACACATGTGAGAGTTGGCCATGGAATGGAATCAAAATAATGAGTAAGATATGATCAAAACAAGTTAGGTGGTCTAATCTGAATAAGCAGTTTTGTAGGGACTGTTAAGCCAAGATGAACTTAAAATGGGCAGTAGCTATAACTAGGTTAAATGTAGCACATAATATGAAGAACATGTCACCCAAAAATGAGCTTCTAATTAATTATAGAACTCTATATATGGTAAAAATGGTGAACATGAAGATAAAAATCAGATTTTTGGAATTAATGTTTATTATTATTATATAAGCACTCACATTTTAATGTATAAAATATAAAAATAAAAACCCACTAACTTATAAAACATATTTGTATAAATATATAAAAGGTTAATTAAATGGATAAATTATATAAATGGTGGTGAAATAATATTTATAAGTAATAAAAACTATAAACTTGATTTTTACGAATTTTTCGGCTATCGCCGTAAAATTAACGTTTTTCGCCAAATAAAACTTAGACGACCAAACCCGTCGAATGTAAAGTTTATAAAAGTCATATACTGATATATAGGTAACTAATACAAGTAAAAACCGATAAAACCCGAACTATAAGAAATACGGACATTTACGAGCTAACTAAACATATTGGACTAATAATTGGACTTGATAAGATAAAAACTTGTAAAAATAACTTATTGGGCTTAACCCATTTGGGACCAACATGGAAAGTATATATACTGATAATATAGGTATAAAAGGGATTAAAACAAGTTAAAGAACTTATACTAAGCTTAATGGACTTAAAATAGGTAAATAGGTAAAACTAACAAACTAGTAAAACATTACCAAAACGTAAAGGCTAAAATGAGTAAACAAGGATGTATAAACCCACTTGATCATCATCATATGTATATTGTTATTTTGATAAAAGTCATTGGACCGAGTCTAAGACCGATTATTATTTGTATAGGTTTCCGTGACCGAAGCACGCCCGTAGCCGATAATCCGCCTTTCATTAACAACGTGAGTTCATAGCCTCGCACTCTTTTAAATGTTTTATAAAATGATTTGTAAACCCACGAGGGAGATAACATGCTAGATTTTGATAAAAATAGAACACAAGTAGTCCCGATTGTATGCTTAATGATATGGACCCGAATGATGTTATGACCCTATATACGAGACTAAAAGGATTATTAGTAGTTAGGTTATGTCACTTAAAGTCCCATTAGCATGAATTGTGAACTAACGGGATTTGGTAGACGCTTATGCATTTGATAGTACTATTTGGGGATGATCACCCCAGTTCGCGCCTTGACGGTTGATCCCCGTCGTACCATATTGATTGGTAAGCGAATTTATGTATGAGAAGATTCCATAGCGTGATTTTTGTGACGACACGCTAACTTCGATGGGCAAATTGTTTGTCGGGTTCGCGGCCCACTGTTTTCACAGTAAGGTAACAATGTCATGCGGCTAATAACAATCCTATACAACCTATATAATCCAAATAAAAATGTATCCTACATAATAACGACGCTATTAACGATGAATATATTACCTATCATGGTAATATAGAGACTATGGTCTCATGGACGGTTTAAGATGTATGCTTGATTTATATATTGCCTGACTAGCAATATGAGGACTTACTTCTGATATTATACTTGTGTTCTGATTTTAAATGACTGTTTTATATAACGGTTTTTATTAAACTCTATGAATTCACTCGGCATTCGCTCATATGATTTTTGCATGTTTTTATCTCAGGTGCTTGAAGGTAATCCGGATGGAGATCGACTCTGATGGCCCACATAATATTAAAAATGTTCATTCGATCTATGTTTTGTAAACTTAATTACCTGTATAATTTAGGACCTGTTGTACGCTTTTAAAACTTTTATCGAATGAATGTATGTTAAACCTTGAACAACCATTTTTATGTGTTGTCTATGATTGGAGTTAATGTGCTATCCCGTAACACTCTGAAAGACCCTTCCGCTGTACCGATACGAAAAATGAGAGTGTTACAACCTTCTTGAGACAAAACATAGACACGAACTGAATGGCTTTGACATTCGTCCTAAATCGGTAGCGTTTTACCTCCGGTCGGTGAAGACCGTTATACGATATTAAATACCGTACCTGTGATTAGGTAGATTCAATTAAGAATCTCCTTGACAGGGTTTCGCGGTTGTACTAGCCGTTCTATTTACTCGACCGTCTCAAAGCAAGACTACGAACATAAAGAGTGAATCAATTGGATAAATATCCTCTTGATTAAAATCGTCAATTCAAATTCCTGGAACAAGTGTGATTCATAAAGAATCTTACCATTGTTGCTTTCCAGTTGACACAAGCTTGATTCATAGGAATCTCACAAGTCACCTACCGTAGCGCTGTTTGATATTGACGCTAGAAGGATTTCCATTCGTCATTGTGAATATAAATGAATATCACTCTGAATGTTCTGGCAAGACCATAAAGATATTGCGTAGAAACCTGAAACGAGTTTGAATCAATTTAGAATCAAACCACTGTTGCTTTTCAGTTTTACACATGTTCAATTCATTAAGAATCTTGCATATGACCTACCGCAGTGCTGTTAGATGTTAACACTGGAAGGATTTCCACTCATCATTGTGAATACTAATTAGTATTACTCTGAGTGTTCTACCAATATCGCAAGGATATAGCGTAGGACTCTCTTGATCTTCATCCGTGTGTCGTAACGAGATTTGATTGATCTCTTGGCTCTAGACTCGATTTGTGCACTTTTAGTGGTCGGAGGCTGGAGCAGATGCCACCTATTCAATATCAACTATCTCGGAGTGAGAAAGTCAGTAGAAGTCGTGTTGATCTTCGTGACAATAAAACAAACTTCTTTTGAGAGAAGCCTGAGTAGCTGGGAAAGGGTTGTGCTTCACATCACTAGGTCCATGATGAGTTGTCTTCATGATGTGTTGACCCGGTTTCTGCGTAAGTTGTATGGAGGGCTTCTTTCTTTACACCGTTTATCCTTACATTTCTTTTTCATTCTTCAACCCCTTCAATGCTTACCAAGACATCATTAATAACACCTTGTTGTGATTGTTCCAGTGCTATCATCAGTACTTAGTCGGCATTCAGCTACGTTCACATTCTACTCCATCTTTCCTAAGGACTTCTTATAATCTATTGGATTGTCCCTGGGAAGATCCTCTCCGGTTCTGTTTGGATCATAGGACTTAAACCTAACCACCCTTTTGACACCAATAACGTCGTGAATTAAAAATGTTGTGGATATTTGATTGTAACCATGAAAACCACTTTAAATACTAACAAAGTGTTTGAAAAACATTTAACACCTTGCTAGTTTTGTCGTTTCAGAAATGCTCCCCCTTCACATGTGCATCGATAATCGAAAGTGTTTCGCACATGTAGGTAAGAGTTAAAGTGCTTGAGTCTTATATAAGATCACATTTTAATCACATTTTCTCCCCTATCTCTAATATATAAAATCTTTTGATATTAGAGATACCAAATTTGATTAAAATATATTTTGAAAAATAGTCATGAAAATCTCTGGGAAAAAGATGTGTTAATCATTTGCATGAAGTTAAAATGCTCCCCCTCAAAAATTGATCCAATTGAATTTTCATTGTGAGGATGTGATCCACATTTCTCTTATTGAGGATGGGAGTTGTTGAACACAAAATTTTTTGAAAGATTTTGAATAATCACTGAAAAATTCTTGAAAAAATTGTGTTCAACGCTTTTTGAAAAATCCTATTTCTTTTTGTCGAAGAGGTTTTTCTAAAGAATAAACTCGAGCTTTATGTACACACCCGTGTCGTTATTGAGCGACATTTCTAGGCACGTCCATATTATCGATACTGAAAGACATGTCGCGAAGAATATTTTTGGATTTTGAAAGATTTTTTAATTTTGTGTTTTGTTTTTATATGTTTTATATTTTGTATTTTGCTTTTTTCAATGATATTTACAAGTAGATGTTTGATAGATAAATCAAGCAGGCTTCCTTGCCAGAATCTCCAGTTCTGCTGGAGTCAAACATCTCATACCAATTTGCCTAACTAGATACGCAAACCTCTCTTTCGAAAGAGCTTTTGTAAACAAGTCAGCTAATTGGTAATCAGTTCTAACAAAGTATAATTCAACAATACCCTTTTCAACTTGTTCCTTAATGAAGTGATATCTGACATCAATGTGCTTCGTACGGGAATGCTGTACCGGATTGCAGGAGATGGCTATGACCGACTTTGAGTCACAGTACATAGGTACTTTATCAAAGTGGAAGCCATAATCCGTGAGTTGTGTTCTCATCCAAAGAACTTGAGCACAACACGCAGATAGAGACACATACTCCGCTTCGGCTGATGAAAGTGACGTGCAATCCTGCTTCTTTGAAGACCATCCCACAAGCTTATCTTGACCTAGAAATTGTGCACCACCAGAAGTACTTTTACGTGTATCAAGACACCCTACATGATCAGAATCTGAATAGGTCGTTAGAAAGAAACCGGTTTCCCTCAGATACCAGAGTCCCAAATGAATGATATTCTTTAGGTACCGAAAGATCCGTTCAACATCCTTGAGGTGCTTTTCAGTGGGTCGTGCTTGATAACGTGCACAATACCATGTAGCATGATGAATATCAGGTCTGCTTGTTGTCAAGTACATGAGGGACCCGATCATGGAACGATATCTCGTTTGATCTATGGGTAATCCCTCCAAATCAGCATCTAGGGATGTGGTTGATAATGGTGTCCCAACGGGATCACATGATGTCATACCATGCTTTGTGATTATCTCTTGACAATACTTAGCTTGGTTAATGAAGATACCACTTGGGGATTGGTGAACTTGAATTCCTAGAAAGAATTTTAGTGCACATCATAGACATTTCAAATCTGTTGTTCATTACTTTTTCAAATCACCTTGAAAGTTTTGTGTTTGTAGACCCAAAAATAATGTCATCAACATAAATCTGCACAAGAAAAATGTCATCCCCATATTTATAAGTGAACAAGGTTAAATCAATGGAACCTTTTGAGAAACCTTTGGAGACTAGAAATTTCGAGAGCTCGTCGTACCACGCCCTTGGAGCTTGCTTGAGTCCATATAGTGTTTTGTGGAGACGATACACCTTGTCAGGATAATGAGGATTGACGAATCCTTCTTGCTGCGTGACATAGACTTCTTCCTTCAAAGGACCGTTAAGAAACGCCGTCTTTAAGTCCATTTGGTAGACAATGAATCCCTTATGTGCAGCATAAGCAAGAAAAATCCTGACCGCTTCCATTCGAGCTACTGGTGCAAATGATTCTTCAAAATCTATACCCTCTTTCTGTCCATACCCTTTAGGCACTAGCCTAGATTTATTCTTGATGATTGTGTTCTCTTCATCCATCTTGTTTTTCCAGATCCATCGAAGATTTAATGGAATTACATCGTATGGTCTGTCAACAAATTCCCAGACTTTAAGTCTTTTAAATTGTTGAAGTTCACCAGTCATTGATTAAATCCAAGCATGATCAGCCATGGCTTCTTTGACGTTTTTTGGTTCAGCTAAACTCACGACAAGTGCGAACATACAAACATCACCATCGGTGTGAAGCTGTCGTCTTGTACGAACGGGCTGTTAAGGGTTTCCAATTACATGAACCAAAGGATGATCTAAGGTCCGATGATGTGTTGAAGGATGTCGTTGGTAGAACGTATGCATGTTTGACGGATCAACATGTCGAGTAGAAGACTCTCCAGTTTCGTGTACCGGTGTACCGAATGGGTTGATAAATTTGTCTTCGTCTGATAATGCATCTTCTGCTTGATTTATGTTCTCTGAAGCAATGACAGTAGTTTTGGATGTTGTAGGAGTGGTTGTTGATGTGATATTTTGAGGAGGTAAATCTACAGCAACCCGTGTTGAAGTAGATAATGTTGTATCCGGTTGTTGACGATGATCGGTATCATCATTCGTATCATGAGTGACAGCGGAAGACTTCGATACAACTTGTTTCTCCCCCGTGGAATATTCATCATACATTGGTCCATATAACATTTCCAACTCTTCTATTGTCGTGTCGACTGTCATATCAGCTCTAGGAACATTTTCTGGAACCAGCATTGAACTTGACGGTTCATTGTTGTGGTCTTGAGTTCCGAGTTCCGTGCGGTTGTGAACGGAAGTCGTTTGTCGTTGTGGATTGGGACTTAAAGTTTTTTGTTCAAGTGCCATTTCTTCTAATTCATCAAATTGAATGTAAATGGTCTCGCAATCAATTTTGTTCTCTTGTTGTATACTCTATATCCCTTAGACTGAGTTGCATATCCCACAAGAATACATGCATCACCTTTCTCTTTCAACTTATCCAAATTTTCACCATCTCGAATAATGTAACAAGTACATCCAAAAACATGAAGGTGTTTGAGTGAAGGTTTTCGATCATGAATTATGTGATATGGTGTATTTTCGTGTCTTGGGATAATTAAGGTACGGTTTTGTGTGTAGCATGCGGTTGACATGGCTTCGGCCCAAAAGTATAGTGGAAGTTTTGAAGCGGATAATAATGTTCGAGCAGCCTCAACTAAAGTATGGTTTCGTCTTTCAACAACGCCGTTTTGTTCGGGTGTTCGAGCAATAGATGTTTCATGTTCAATTCCTTCGGCTTCAAAATAGTTTCTCAGTTTTGAATTCAAAAATTATGTACCTCTGTCAGTACGAACCACTTTGACTTGAGCTTGAAGACCACGTTGTATCAGTTTAAGAAAGCTGATGAGAACTTCGGGTGTTTCATCCTTGGAGCTCAAGAAATTAGTCCATGTGTACCTTGAGTAATCATCGACAATTACAAGAATAAATTTCTTTCCATTGATACTATGAACACGCATGGGACCACACAGATCCATATGAAGAATATCTAACCGTCCTTTAGAGCTTGGTGTATTCTTTGTTTTGAAGCTACTTCGTTTAGCTTTACAAAGCTCCCAAGAAGAACAAAGGTGATCTTTGATGAATTTCAAACTTGGAAGGCCTCTCACAATATCTTTCTTGGAAAGCAAGTTGATGGTATCAAAATTAAGATGAGATAAACATTGATGCCATAACCATGCTTGAGTCGTTGAAGCTTTAGCCATGAAGCAATTTAGAGTTGATGAAGTTGTGTCTTGAAGTGAAATTGTGTAAAGATCAGTACCCCGTGTACCGGTAAGTAAGTCATTCCCATCATAATCACGAACAAAACATGTCTTCTTTCTGAAAGCAACCTCCAAATCCGCATCACAGAATTGACAAACCGAGAAAAGATTGTGATTGAGCCCTTCGACGTAGTATACCCTTTTGATTGTAATATTCCCCTGAACCAAATATCCATATCCTAGGTTCGGTGCAAATTGATCATTTCCGAATCGGACCGTACCCAGGAACTTCTCCACGAAGTTAATTAGAAGCTTGAGATTCCCCGTCATGTACTTCGTGCATCCGGAGTCCAGTATGAAGAGAATTATTTGTATCACCTGCAGAAGAGTTAGAACACGATGGAGCATTTGCTAAATTGGATACCACAGTAGTTGTGATAGTAGAACCATTAGTGTCCTTATCAACAATTAAAGGCAAACTAACACTCGTTTTCACATTTTCTGTCCTAGCTTTCGGCATCCATTGTTATCCTGGAGGACATTGATTAGCAAACCACCATTTCCAAGACTTGCTAGTAGACTCATATAATTCTTTAATTTTGCTTCTAGGGTTCTTAGTGGTGGAATCTTATGCATTACTTTTCTTAGTGGGGGTTGCACCAGAATGGTTCACTTTGCGTTTGGGTTTTATAGCACTAATAGGCATCGCAGTTTGCTTCTTAGTTCTAGTATCTACGCCTTTGACATTATTCGAAACATACATAGCATGATTAGCCTTAGCACACTTTCCACATTTCACACAAACAAACTTAACATTCAAAGCATTCAAATTCAAATCATTCAAATCGTCATTACACGCGATTACAGACGTTTTATTCTTAGAAACATTGAAAATCCTAGGGTTGTCTTCTACTGTCTTCATCTTCCCTTGACTTTTGTTTTGCCAAACCTTTTCATTCATGTGAGTCCTCTTAAGCTGAGGCCGGCTAACACTATCAGTGGGGATTACTCCTGTAATAAAAGACACACGTCTATTAGTGTTTCTAGAAGTCCGAGGTGATTGACTTTCTTTGTTTTGTGTAGGTTTAGTGGCCAATCTATACATCCCTGGTTTAATCACATTATTGTGCTTAACGCTTGGTGCTATGACATTTCTTATGGGTTTATTCTGTGGTAACCTTTCCTTTCCATCCATCTTGGGGGCAAACACAGGTTTTGCAAACGAGGAATTTGATAAAGAAGATGGTTTTCCCAAGATACAGGATCTATTCACCTTAGAGGCATTGGGTTGTCTAACAACAGGTTTCTTAACGCTAGGTTCCACAACTTTCCCACCCATCTAAGCAACGAGTTTCTACAACTCTGCTATCGTTGTTTCCCTGTCTTGTAACTGAGCTTTCAACCCTTTAATTTCCAAATTCAGATCATTCATTTCTCGAAACGTTTTGGAAAGTTTTTCTGGCAAGTTATTATCATGTGGAAAACTACCAACGTCTTTTTGCAAAGCAAGTTCAAGAGAATGACAATGTTTTTGAAGGAAATCAGTTTTGTGTTGAAGTAACTCAAAAGCCTTTTTATCAAGATTTTCTTTACATTTCGAAAGCTCAAGTTCAAGACGCTTACATTCTTTGATTTTATCAAGATATTTGCATGCAACATCATAATATTCATCGATATCAGCACAAGATTGAAGAGTAACACACAAAATATCTTTGGAGAGACATTTTTCTAAGAGTAAATCATATTCATCTGAAAAAACGAACTTGTCCATTTGAAGATCGTCAATTTCATTCTCAATAGACTCAACATATTTTAAATCATCAAACATTTCAGACCAAATTAATCTTACAAATTCAAGCATATTTTATTTTAATGTGGTCGTGTTCGGTATTAAGATTTGTTTGATAAGCATAGTTATATCTTGAGGAATTGGTTTTTTCCACTCGTCATTTTCTCGTTGTTTCCATTCATTGTCAACAATGGATTTAATATTATCCAATTTAATGTTGTAGAAAACCAAATGTCTGCCTACTCTTGCTTTTAGAAGCATCAAGAGGCAAGTAGTTGATGAACTTAGAAACGTTTGTTTTCTTAGTAGCAAAAGCTTTCTTCCATTTAATTCTTCTTTGTTTGCATTCTAAAAACAATTCCTCACGAGGCTTTTGTTTTTGTGTAGTGAAAAGACCATATAGACTATTCTCATAAGCATAATTGTATGGTTCCACAAACTCTTTATTGACCAGTGATCTACTCTCCTCTTCCCAAAGGGATGTCTCACCATAACCAAGAGTATATTCGGGATCGGTCCATTCGGACTCATCCATATAAAGGCGCGGGTTCGCAGCTTGAGCTTGGGAAAGATAATCAGGACTTGCAAAGCTAGCTTGACCCTTAAACATAGACGGAGGTGCTATCATTCTTACGGTTTGAATAGAGTCATACGTTTTATAAACAACTTTCTTCAAAAATTCGACTTGTTTTTCTAGTTTCGTTACTTTTTCAGTATCTTTTTCATGTCGACTTTTGAAATCTTGTTTTAACGTTTCAACCTCTTGTTTCTTAACATCGAGAATTTTAGCAGACTCGGTGTTATCCATCAAAATCCGTTGTTCAAGTTCGTTAACTTTGGTGGTAGCAAGATACATTTTTTGACGTTCATCCATTAACAAAACATTAAATTGACGTTTCTCTTTGGTTAATAACTCAAGAGTTTCGTTGTATTTCTTTTCAAGATCGTCCATTTGACTTTTTTACGCACTACCCTTGTATCCCTCATGTTCTTTGGTTTTCTGAAGAATCTCATCTTTATAGTGTTCAATGGTCTCACTAGATATAATTAGGGCGGCTTTGCATTCTTCAAAACTTTGAGTGAGCGCTGCGTTTGCCTTCTTTAATTGCTTTTGACTTTTTCTAGTTTCATTGACATCTTTTTGTAAACTGGCAATTAAATTAGCAAACGCGACACGCTCCTCATCATCATACTCATTTGCATGTTGATCATCCTCAAACTCATTATTGCACATGTCTGATGAATCGGGTGTGGTATTGCTATCAACCTTTTCCGTCATACATGTGTCATTAATGGCATTGGGTATCTCACAATGCTCATGAGTATCACCAAACACATTATATTCATCAGTGGTGTGTACCTTATTGAGTGGCTCAGTGTCAAAGATAGGTCCATTGTCATCTTCAATGACGTTGAGAACTTCGTCAACCTTTGCCATGTACGAGTAACGTGCTTGTAATTCATGGTCGGAGGCTTCATCATCAGTATCATCAAGCATTGCTCCTTCCTCAACTGACAATTTGACCCTTGCTTCCATCTTCTTGCATAACAACATCTTCTCTTTATGATAGCTAGAGTCCCTAATCTGTTTCGGCTTTCTCCATTCCTTTTCCATATGCCCATAACCTTGGCAATTATAACACTGAATCCCACTTTGATGAACCACTTGCGTTCCAACAGTTTCCCTATTCCCAGTAGCAGCAACAATCCTCTGAGTATCATACTTAGCAGTTTGTCGATCATACCTTGCAGAACCCTCAACATGTGTTGGATTATGTCGATCATACCTAGAAGGATTTTCTCCACGTCGACGTCTGTCATACCGTGAAGGGTTCTCAACATATTGGTTCTTTGTCTTGGATGATGTGCGAAGATTGTTGTTGGTGTGTTTGAAGATTTTCTTGTAGGACTTCATAATGAAAGCAATTTGTTGTTTCATTTCTCGATTCTTCTTAGCTTGATCTTCATCACTATCCTCTTTAGATGATGACTCAGATGATGGTGATGGTGCTCTTGGTCTTTGCCATGTGATCTTGTGGATAATGAATACTTGGATGATGTGGAATATCGTGGGGAGGATGATTGAATGGAATATGACATTGGAGTACGAGATTGAGTGGTAGACACTAGAGCAAGTGGATTAGTCGTCTTTGCAACTCGTTCAGCTCGAATTTTATTTGCCTCATGCTGAAATCAAGATATCAAAGAGAGTGTGATAGTTTACCTTGTCTAATTGCTTCTGTTGTTTCACCAAAGTAACAAAACGTGTCCAATCTGGTTGAAGTTGCTGAAGAAATTTTACATTGACTTGTAGGGTGGAGACCTCCAGGTTGTTTCTTGTCACGTCGTTCATCATCTTGTAGAATCATGAATAATAAGACTGAATTGATTCACCATCCAATGCAGTAAACTTACCAAAATTCCAAAAAAGTTTGTTTTAACATCTTGCTTGTTGAGTGATTCTCCTTGTTGCAAGCGTTCAATAGTCGTCCACATTTCTTGTGCCGTAGGACATGCATCAACCGTGGAATAAATATCATCTCCAATTCCACTTAGAATCATATAGATCGCTTCTTTTTCTGCATCATACCAAGCACGCTTCTCTGGTGTAAGATCAGATAACGTTTCTTTTCTTGTGGTTGCGGGTACTTCTGTGGTAGTGTCATTGGCTGGTGTATGAGGAGCAGTGATATCGGAGAAAACATATGGTCCATTGTTAATACATTGCCTCAATGCATCACCATTAGGTCTTGTATCAAGATAACGAAGAAAACGTGATTGCCATTGAGCATATCGACCGACCAAAAGCATTGGTGGTCTCTCTTTGTTACCCGCCACCATTATGTTGTTGTTCGTCACACAATATTCTACAGTAGAATCCATCTCAAAATTCTCTGAAACGATGAAGTGAATATGGATCTTAAGTAGATATGATGTGATTGAGTTGTTGTTGAAATTCCGAAAATTCCTATTTTTTCTCAGTCCGACAATAAATTCCCCAGTCCGACAAAACCGTAGACCAAAAAATTTGTAATAGCCAATTTTTTTTTAATCTTCGTGTAAACGATGTTCCGAAACTAGTCTAGATGGTGGCTAAGTCTAAAAATTACTCGAACAAAATTTAGCTAAACATGTCATCGGAATGTCCATCGGAATGTCGGCTATCGGAATATAGGTTCTTTCGGAATGATTGCAAGTATCGGAATGTTGCTTTTGTCAGAATACTCTTTCTGTCGGAATGTTGTTGGTATCGGAATGTTGGTTCTATAGGAATATCAATCTATCAGAAAGTCCTTCTGTCTGAATGCTTAGATCGTAATGTTTACCTATCGGAATGCTTAGATCGCAATGCACTGTCGGAATGTTTAGCTGTCGGAATGCTTAAATCGCAATATGGCTAATACAAATTGGACAGAGTAACGACTCAATATCCCTTGAAACCGTCGGAATCCCAGTTCGCAATGTACGATCGGAATGTCTCGTCGGAATAAGGTATCGAAATCTGGTGAACGCAAAGTAGAACCAAATGGTTATTGCAATCAAGCCACGCTAGCTTGTACTTTCTGATGGAGACACTTGCTGGGAATTCGGAATGAAGAAAAACAGAAAGTTTTGAACGTTTGATCCAAGAAAGTTTGTGTTTTAACAAAAACCAAGATACCCAAATCACTACGACACGAATAAAGAAGTTATACGACTTGAAGAACACTAAAAAACATAAAAAAATCTTGAATTCGTGGAAGAAATAAGGATCAAATCAAATAAATCAAATGAAAACACAACAACCAATCACAAAACTACCCCATGGCGATTGATACCAATTGTTGTCCCATATATTTATATGATATACCACGAATTATAGTAAGAAAATAGATGAAGAAGATGAATTCTAGAGAGAGAAAGTAGTGAGAGAAAGTAGAGAGAATGGTTGGAGAAACTAGGTGTTATTAGATTAGAGAAAATGAATAACCAACTAACACCCTTCCTAACATGCTAGGAAGGGTATTTATGGTCCCCTACATGTGGGCTTGTATGGACTATACTACATGGGCCGGGCTTTTCCTTTTGGGCTTTAGTTACTTATGAATGAACCTTAGCTTAAAGTTAAGCCCATTATACACGACTAATCTACTACCTATTACAATGTTCTAAAATACGATACATAATAAACCTATGACCGATTATTCTTGTTTGACTCGATATTTTGAGGCTAACATACCCTCTCAATGTAAGCATGAGCATAATAATAGTTACTATTCATAGGATCAAGTCCATATAGATCATCTACCACATCCCTAGCAAGATCCGCGTGCTTAACTGCATGCTCCATATATAACTTATATGATAGTGGATTGTTCTCATTGTACGGGTTCTTAGTGATCACCACCTTGTTGGTTTTTGGAGCACTAGAGGTCGGGGCAGAGTTGTAGCTGGATTATCAACAACTTCTTTTCCTTTGAGTTGAAGTGTCTCCTTTAATTCAGCCAAAACCATGTTTTTGTCTATGAGTTGAATATTTAAGTCAGAGATTTCCTCACAATTATGGTTCAGTTTTTCAACAAGGGACTTTTGCTCTGCCGCATTAATAGCGAAGCGTTCTTCTAACGAACGATAAATTTGTGAAAAACCCTGCATTACTTTATCAAACTCCCCTAGCATAGAAGTAATTCTATCTTCTAGGGCATGATTTTTAATCTCTGCAGCCTCTAGTTCCATTTTATCAGTCAATGATTATCTCTTAAGTCTCATAATTTCTTCCTCTAATGCCTGAACCACCTGGATCATCTTGTCACTCGTCTCAACGGAGTTTTCACAATCATTTGTATTTGAAAGAGTTTCATTTTTAGATTGATTTTCAATTTCAAGAGATATACAATGTTGTTGAAGCTCATCAAAACGTTTTGAAAGTGAGTTATAAGAATCTTGAAGCTTTAAAAATTCAGCGTTAGATTCCTGACAAAAATGATTATCTACATTATTCACAGGTTCAACAATATTCACAGATATATCATGCACATCATCACATTTATTCATAGCAGATGTCATCACAAAAGTAAATTCAATAGTAATAACTTGCATCACTTCGAGAGACACAATATGTTCCAAGAATCGGTCATATTCGGACAAAATCTTTTCTTTCTCAATTAAATTTTGTTCATAAGCATCATCCATTTCATAAAAAACTTTTCTAACTTCAACCATTTCGAAATAAAGATTATCCCCTAGATCTAAAAATCCCTCTTTAGTATAATCTACAAACGAAACGATCTCTTTCTCAAACGTCGTTTTCATGTGTTCGAAAGCCCATTCTCCAGCGGTTTGAGCCGTTGAAGTCGTACATTCCTGGATGACCTTGTCAAATCCGGTTAGGTATCGCTGAATCTCTTCCAAGCTTAGCAATACAGTACTTACCGGTGGAAGATTCTTAGGAATTTCCTTAGGTTCGTCCGAATTAACAAGTGTAGGAAGTATGTTAAGGCTTTCTCTAGTAGGCATGTAAGCTGGTGTATGGATAAATTCCTTTTGCATATTAAAGCGAATTCTAAGATATGTTTTTGCATATTCTGCATTAAGCTGTGCATAATCATACTCAGGATATGTTAAAATTACTTTTGACCGATTCTCTTCATGTAGTGACATACTCTTAGATTCATTTGAAAACACAATCGATCTAATACTAATCCTAACTTTGTTGCATCATAAAGTCGTGGGTTGTGGTTAAATGCTTGATTTGCATACCCCGGGATAGGTGGTAGGTCTATTAGATGCGATAGAGTGAATTCTTTAAAAGAAGAATGAAACAAGTGTACTCAATGTGAAGCAGAGTATTGTTTTAAAAGCAAAACTTCAGTCTTTTTAACATTCTCAGACGCCTTAATTTCCGTTTCAACCCTTTTAGACTCTTTTTCATTAAGTTCTTTTGAATGATTTGCTCTTAAACTCTCAATTTCTAGCAAATTATCCATTTGGACTTTCCTAAACCTATCAAATTCAGGATTGGTTAAGGTAGTGGTCATTGGAGTTAATTCCAAGGTTTTAACCTTTTTCTTATACAAAGCAAGCTCGGCAGATAATGTGTGATTAACACTGAGGGTTTCAAGGACCGCCTTATTCATTTGGCCAAGCATAGATGCCGACACCAAAACCAAATCTCGTTGAGCAAACGAATTCGTAGTCGTAATAGCTCCCAGTTGTGGTTCATTCAAAGTCTGGGGACTTGCATTGATATTGCTATCATTGTTTGTCTCCTCGTTTGAGTTACTAACCACCGGAGGCTGTTCCGGATACTCAGACACTTGCTCAACTTGATAAGGTACAATACAAGTATCATTGGTAGTATTTGGTACCTCAAAAATTGTGTCATCTCTATAAAGTGAAAGATTTTCCATGAGAGCTGCCTTGGCGGTATTGAGATCATTACAGTCAGAGTCGTATGCATCAAGATCACCACATTTGTATGTGGCATTGTTCGTGATGGCTGCTGTGAATCCGCCAGTGTCCGTAACTCCTGGGTCTGCGAGAAATGCTAACTCTTCTTCATCGAGCTCACGTCCTTGGGCTTGAGCATTCATGTCACACCCCACCATGGCGGAATATGGGGCACGACGTATAGATATCATCACAACAATAGCGTGTCTATAGAGATAACTAAATGATATAAGAAATGTCATAAATGGTGACACAAATGTCATGACAATATCTCAACATGCAGGAGTCTAGGTAAGTAGGTAACAGTCCTACCTCTTACCCAAGACAAACAATAAACATAAACCAAACAAACATATAGGTGCCACTATATCACTTATTAAATGAAAAAATAAAAACTAAGAAGGAAACGGGGATATCCTTCTATATGCATTTCTACGCTCTCCAAATCCTAGCCACTTAAGTTCTCATGCCTACCCATAGCATCACCTGAAAGAGACACTAAAACACGTCAACATAAAGTTGGTGAGAGTCATAGGTTTAGACTCCAATACAAGACAAGTCATAAGCTGTGAATACCATAAACCAATAAACATATGGACAATGCGCTACAATCATGTACTAACAACTAGCATTCAAGTTCAATCAATCATTACAATTCCAAGGCATCACGCCTTACTAACAATCACAATTTCCAAGGCATCACGCCTTACCAACAATCACAATTTCCAAGGCATCACGCCTTACCAACAATCACAATTTCCAAGGCATCACGCCTTATCATTAACCATAGGTCCCATAGGTGCCCATACACCTATGTACCTTTCCAATCCAGATCACACACAAACAAGAATCACATAGCAGTTAATCACATAAATGTACACAAAAGTCCATCTCAAACCTTAAAACATTCACAACATTAATTTAGAAAATAATTCAACACAATGTCTCTTCCATCCCATCTGGAAGTCAAAAACAATATTAAACATGGGACTATGAAACTCACCTGATTGCTTCTTTACAAGTCCTCGCACTAGCAAAAAGCTAACAAACCAAAAACACGCAATCAATACACAAACCAATCACTAAGATGGATCATCAACCTATGATGGACATCTAGACTATTCCCATATAAATACCTCATATATAAGCTCTAATCACCCCATTACCCTTCCTTAACAAGTCCTTAAGTTGGTTAAGTTTAATAACTATCCCGTTCATATTTTACACAAAACAGTCCCAGTTTTTAGGTCTCAAAACTTTAAGTCAAACGTCCACTTAAACATACCCATGGTTTCTGTAAAAGGAATATTCATACTTTTACATATGTTGGCTAACACCTCGCACTTGCCCTAACATTAAAGCTACTATTAAGGCCCCGATATACATATATCTACTTTTGTCATTCCAGATTTCCTGATTTTAAACGTACTAAACGTTTGTTACCATTAAAGGGTCTTACCCTAAACCACAACCTTAGACCAAGTTCAGATACTTACTACAATATATAAACCATCTCTCACGTTCGTGAGAAGGTCCCAATGCAACCCTAAGTACCCCAAACAACCAAAAACTTAAAAAGAAAACAGGCTGATTACAAAACTGTTTTGACCTCCGACTGTTGTAACCTGTTTTTGACCTACTTCCCGACCTCCAATTTAGTTCTAGTTTCTTGAATTAGAAAGCTACTTCAATTAACTTTTCAGGGATACTTGGATCGCATCTTGAATGTTCCTAGAACTCCCGATATGATCAAAACAATTGACTCAAAATTCTGCCCAGTTTTTAAAAACGGGTTTAACAAAATCTACCTCATTAATTAACCCTAATCCCTCTAATTACAAGCCCTAATTTATTTAATCATTAAAATATGATTAATATACTGTTTTTAATTAAACCCTAACCTAAATCAATCATAAGATGATCATAGAAAACATTAAAAACAATTAATATGAAAATGGTTAAGAAGGTTTTACCTTTAATTTAATGGAAGATGAGAAAACCTAATTTTTAAAGAACCCTAATTGGCCACCATTGATGAATTTCGGCTAGGAGATGTTATGAAGGTTAAAAACCTGATTATTATGGTTATGAGTTGGGTTTGGTTAAGTCCTAAAGGCCCCCTAATCCAATTACAAGTCCATTGGGCCTGTTTTGGGCTTTTCCCTTCTTTCTTTCTTCTTTGGTGCGTCTAAACCGACCCAAATACCCCTAAATTCATTTTTTTTTATTATTTAATACTATGTTATTAATATAACTTCAATTTTCCTTAATTTATTTCAGCTCCTAAAGCTTCCAAAACCACAAAACCGTAGAACTAGTCAAATTTACACGTTTTACCGTAAAAGACGTAAAATATACACTTTTAAAAAAATCTCAAATTTTGCAATAAACTTTATAACTAAGTCCTAAATGACTTAAAACCATCCCGAAAAATATTCATATGATTAATTACCTCATCCGCGACCTCTAAATGCTAAACCGTAAATCGTAAAAATACGATTTTCTATAATACATATACGTATACTTAGAACCACCAAATAACACCATCTCACTTCATAGTCACTACCATGTGATCTCATGAACATGAAATCATCACACATCGTTTCATTCACAAGGTACCCCGTACCGTAAACGATATCCAAACCACAATCTATACACACCAATAAGCACATAAACACGTAAAGACACGCAACTAGCACAAAACAAAACTAAGTGGCGAACCTCAAAACCAGGGTTGTCACATCAATCCCTCCAAATAGAAATCTCGTCCCGAGATTTACTCCTTAGGATCAAACACACAGACAACAAGTCACACGAGGATACTTGTTCTAAAAGAACTCCTCTCATTTCCACGTGAACTTTAGTTCAAGTTTCAAAATACTACATATACAAACCAAAAACAATTAAACTCATTGCCAAACTCTTGACCTCACAGTCAATAAATCTCCTAGATGACTCTTTGATAAAACAAAGACTCTCATTAACACAAGTCCCGAATAACCGTACATGCAAAATGCATTCTCAAATAACCTTTACCAATCTCAATACATGAAATGTATCATGTATACAACTCATTTCCTCCAGGAAATTCTATGCTCATAAGCTAATGGTCCGATCTTTCTAAAGATCATAAATGGACCTACAAAACTCTACATCAACTCTTCCATTTTACCAAAACATACCACCCGTTACTATGGGTGAAACTCCCTACATAACTTTGTCACTAACTCTAGTGGTTTCCTCCTTTGCCAAATGTTCAATCAAGATGATTGAATATGTGTTGGAGACGTTAATGATCCGTATAGATCATTCTCCACGTCTCGTACACCAAATGCCTCTAGCATTCTAGGTAGATATAACAATCCAGCCCCACTAACTAAGTCCATCTAGTTCTTCCAAATCTTCAGTTCCTGGAACGTATAAGCGATCGCCTTTCTTTGTCGTCCTCGTACGCGTCCAAATACTTGCTCCACGTACCGTCATGCTTCGCGAATTCATCCGGTCCTTCCGATAATGCCAAGATCGGCTCATTATCCAATCCACCTCTTCAGCCTCCATAACACTTCCTCATCCTTCTTCACATCGCCCCTTGTTGGTTCCATGATACGCCATCATCTCTAACTACTCATCATGGTAAACTTAATACTAAAAACTCACACTCGAAAATCTCACGTATAACTCCACTCCAAAACCAACACATAATTCGCCTCACTCTCCTTCTCAGATTTGAGTAGTTCAAGATGTCGTCGACGCTCCCGATGACAACTCGTTTATACACGTTCATGCACACTTGGTTCATTGACACCATGAAAACCGCTAGTGCTTTGGTGAAGCCAAATACATAACCGTAAACCCAAAGCGTTCATACAACATCCTTAGCAGTTTCAACTATGTCCTCCTTGCACCCTCTCTTAGCGGCAACACGAATAAATTCCTACCTCGTTCTACTTGCAAAATTCTACACGCATCTTAAAAGACCGGTACTTCCTCTCATCAGACCACTCAACCTCTTTCCACATCCAATCTACTACTAAGCAACTCAACTTTTATCCGGCATTCCTTGCAATCTCTAATAGCTCTTGTTTTTTTTAAATCACTCCATCAACGATTTTCTTTAGAAGGTCACTAACTACAACTCCCCTCACTTCTCCTACTTGCTCTATTTATGGTTCTACCTCACAGTAATAGGCAAAGCTACTAAATTTCAGGATATTTTCGGAAAACTTACATGTCCTACGAACAATCATAAATACGTTTGAGGTATTACTTCCCCTTCCAACACTCTCTATGGCGCGTTACTTGTGCTAATATCCCACAAATCTCTATTCATCTCCTTGGTACTCCTAAGAGACCTCATGACCACACTAGTTCGTCTACGAACTTCTTTCCTCCCCACTAAGGGTATTCCTACCGTTCTCTCATGGTCACCTACTTAAGCGTGTAGGCGCGACCAAGTCTTTCATACGACTACCTCAATGCTCCCGAACAATACGAAACCAAAACTACATCCTGAATCCATCAGATACGATCAACGAATCAAACCAACGGATAACTAACGACATTTCACGTGCACCAATTAAAACAAGTCAAAAACCACGAGACTCAAAAGAAAACTCAAACCCAGAACATGTATCAATTCAAAATGACCCATGACAACGAAAAATAATCCAAGAAACACCCAATGGCAACCAAAACATATTACGCCCCGCAACATATTATTTTAACCGTGCAAAAGACCGACCTTTCCAAAAGAATATACTCTTATTTATTATTGTTATTACTTTTTACCTCCCCACATCTATGTGACTCAAACCATCTACAAACAACCTTCTAGGCGATCTCAAAACTCAACCCAAGGACTAGGCATCCCGTGCACCCCAAATAAAAATAAACTACTATTCATTACTCAACCTTGAACCCGACACTTGTACAACAATTCCGACCAGACCACTGACCTCCCATGACTATACTTTCTGAATATTTGAAAAGTACGTTCCGAGTACATAATTTTTGGCTTTTGAATCACTCAAAAAGCTCTAAAAACGAACAAGTTATGACCGAAATAGTTTTATATTAATGAAAGATAAAATTGTATGCGAAATCTTCATAAACTCAATTTAACCTTGAATTAATAATTATAAATGACGTGAATCGGTTAAACCCAATTATATAAACTATGTAAGTAGAAAGAAATTTTACTGCGCTTTATTTTAAAGAAAGTCTTTTAGAATTTGAAATAAATAAGTGTTGACTAAAAAGAAATCTTATGTTACATCTTGTTTCAAACACGACCCCAACACCTTACCCTTATTTTATCGAATACGACCAACTATCTAACCCTATACTAGATTTCCAAGTCCCCTTTTTCCATATACCAACCAAAAGAAATGTAAGACTCAACACAAAAGATTTCATTATCTCAAAAGAAATCCCAGGTTATTTCAATATACTTAAAACCAAGAACACCGTTTTAAAACGTACACGTGAAATACGAAACTCAAGGAATACGCTAGAAGACACAGTTCAAAAGATTCAAAACGTCGTTGAAACTCTACCAAACTCCAGCACCATAAAACACGAACAAACACAAGGTACGTTCAAGCTATAATAACTAGTGAACGACCATATACCATAACTTAACACATAGTAGTATATATACATCCGCATATGTATACCTATTTAATCCCCCAAACATACTCGTTATCATGCACGTAAGTCAATCAATCGCTTTATACGCTCGTTTTTTCTATACGAGTAATCACCATCTCACCTTGCCACAACAAGGAATAAAGCCCACCTCCAAAACCAAACCATATCGTTTGACCCCAAAATCACACAACACATCTATAACCCAAAACATATAACACAAAAAGAACAATAGCCATACCGTAGGTAGCCATTACATAAACTCATATATAATACGTATACCCAAATTCTACATCCCATCATATACAAGCATGTACTAACCCTCTTTCATGCAACCATACTTGGGAACCCAATGAAGTTGTGGTACTTGTATAACTATGTTGGCCACCATACTTATACAATTACCCTTTCCCCAATGCACTCCCTCCTATGATGACACTTGTAAGAATCAATACAACATATAACACATAAATCCATCTACTCACATAAGCTCATAACCACATAACCAATAAAAATAACATAATAAAACTCTTGGAATACAGAAATCCATAGTCTAGCTTAAACAACCTAGACTAAATCCAAAACGAAAACATAATCAGTTATAAGTCATGTCGCCCATAAGAGTGGAAACGGCTTAAAATCCTTCCTACCCATGTACTCCTAGTAACTCGAACCACCACACGATTCTTAGGGAACATGACTTAAACATCAAAAGAAAAATATTGTACCTCAGGTACATAAAATAACCCAACAAAAGATAGAACTAACATGTACCAAATTATGTACTATAATGTACAATTTAAGCAAAATACGACAATGACTAGTGTGGACGATTATGGTTCAACCTGCACTATCACCACCCAAAAAGAAAATAACATGTGGCTAAGTATGAACTTACTATGGTTCAATTCATACTAGTCAAAACATCACAATAAATAACATTCAAACACATCAATTATAATAACATGCACACATACTCTTATGACGCCTATATGTAGGGACCCTTAAGCTATAGACTAGGCTACACGACTAGGCAACCTAATTCTCTATAACCACTGTCTCTGATACCATTCTGTCACACCCCACCATGGCAGAATATGGGGCACGACGTATGGATATCATCACAACAATAGCGTGTCTATAGAGATAACTAAATGATATAAGAAATGTCATAAATGGTGACACAAATGTCATGACAACATCTCAACATGCAGGAGTCTAGGTAAGTAAGTAACAGTCCTACCTCTTACCCAAGACAAACAATAAACATAAACCAAACAAACATATAGGTGCCACTGTATCACTTATTAAATGAACAAATAAAAACTAAGAAGGAAACGGGGATATCCTTCTATATGCATTTCTATGCTCTCCAAATCCTAGCCACTTAAGTTCTCATGCCTACCCATAGCATCACCGGAAAGAGACACTAAAACACGTCAACATAAAGTTGGTGAGAGTCAGAGGTTTAGACTCCAATACAAGACAAGTCATAAGCTGTGAATACCATAAACCAATAAACATATGGACAATGTGCTACAATCATGTACTAACAACTAGCATTCAAGTTCAATCAATCATTACAATTCCAAGGCATCACGCCTTACCAACAATCACAATTTCCAAGGCATCACGCCTTACCAACAATCACAATTTCCTAGGCATCACGCCTTACCAACAATCACAATTTCCAAGGCATCACGCCTTACCAACAATCACAATTTCCAAGGCATCACGCCTTATCATTAACCATAGGTCCCATAGGCGCCCATACACCTATGTACCTTTCTAATCCATATCACACACAAACAAGAATCACATAGCAGTTAATCCCATAAATGTACACACAAGTCCATCTCAAACCTTAAAACATTCACAACATTAATTTAGAAAATATATCAACACAATGTCTCTTCCATCCCATCTGGAAGTCAAAAACAATAGTAAACATGGGACTATGAAACTCACCTGATTGCTTCTTCACAAGTCCTCGCACTAGCAACAAGCTAACAAACCAAAAACACGCAATCAATACACAAACCAATCACTAAGATGGCTCATCAACCTATGATGGACATCTAGCCTATTCCCATATAAATACCTCATATATAAGCTCTAATCACCCCGTTACCCTTCCTTAACAAGTTAGTTGGTTAAGTTTAATAACTATCCCGTTCATATTTTACACAAAACAGTCCCAGTTTTTAGGTCTCAAAACTTTAAGTCAAACGTCCACTTAAACATACCCATGGTTTCTGTAAAAGGAATATTCATTCTTTTAAATATGTTGGCTAACACCTCCCACTTGCCCTAACCTTAAAGCTACTGTTAAGGCCCCGATATACATATATCTACTTTTGTCATTCCAGATTTCCTGATTTTAAACGTACTAAAAGTTTGTTACCATTAAGGGGTCTTACCCTAAACCACAACCTTAGCCCAAGTGCAGATACTTACTAAAATATATAAACCATCTCCCACGTTCGTGATAAGGTCCCAATGCAACCCTAAGTACCCCAAACAACCAAAAACTTAAAAAGAAAACAGCCTGATTACAAAACTGTTTTGACCTCCGACTGTTGTAACCTGTTTTTTACCCACTTCCCGACCTCCAATTTAGTTCTAGTTTCTTGCATTAGAAATCCACTTCAATTACCTTTTCAGGGATACTTGGATCGCATCTTGAATGTTCCTAGAACTCCCGATATGATCAAAACAATTGACTCAAAATTCTGCCCAGTTTTTAAAAACGGGTTTAACAAAATCAACCTCATTAATTAATCCTAATCCCTATAATTACAAGCCCTAATTTATTTAATCATTAAAATATGATTAATATACTGTTTTTAATTAAACCCTAACCTAAATCCATCATAAGATGATCATAGAAAACACTAAAAACAATTAATATGAAAAGGGTTAAGAAGGTTTTACCTTTAATTTAATGGAAGATGAGAAAACCTAATTTTTAAAGAACCCTAATTGGCCAACATTGATGAATTTCGGCTAGGAGATGTTATGAAGGTTAAAAACCTGATTATTATGGTTATGAGTTGGTTTGGTTAAGTCCTAAAGGCCCCCTAATCCAATTACAAGTCCATTGGGCCTGTTTTGGGCTTTTCCCTTCTTTCTTTCTTCTTTGGTGCGTCTAAACCGACCCAAACACCCCTAAATTCATTTTTTTTTATTTTTATTATTTAATATTATCTTATTAATATTACTTTAATTTTACTTAATTTATTTCAGCTCCTAAAGCTTCCAAAACCACAAAACCGTAAAACTAGTCAAATTTACACGTTTTACCGTAAAAGACGTAAAATATACACTTTTAAAAAAAATCTCAAATTTTGCAATAAACTTTATAACTAAGTCCTAAATGACTTAAAACCATCCCGAAAAATATTCATATGACTAATTACCTCATCCGCGACCTCTAAATGCTAAACCGTAAATTGTAAAAATACGATTTTCTATAATACATATACGTATACTTAGAACCACCAAAAAACACCATCTCACTTCATAGTCACTACCATGTGAACTCATGAACATGAAATCATCACACATCGTTTCATTCACAAGGTACCCCGTACCGGAAACGATATCCAAACCACAATCTATACACACCAATAAGCACATAAACACGTAAAGACACGCAACTAGCACAAAACAAAACTAAATGGCGAACCTCAAAACCAGGGTTGTCACAATTCACCAAGTAGATCTTCTCCTGAAACCATATGCTATCCCTTTTCCTCTTTGGCTGCTTACATTCTCGAGCCATGTGCCCTTCCCCTTTGCAGTTATAACATATGACCATCTTCATTTTGCAAGTGTTATTACCCCTTGTAGTAGCAATGTTAGATGGACGTGCACCAATATTAGATGAGCTTGGTCTCCCCTGAAGTGGTTGCACCGTAACTCTACCATCTTGAATTGTATCTTGTTGTCGAGAGTTAGAAGAGTTACTCAACTGATTGTTTGTTGGAGATGGTCCTTTGTAACCTCGTTTGTTCAACGCTTGACTGATGTAAGAACACATTTGAGCAAGTATATCAGTAGGATTATCCCTTTGTCTAAACTCAGGGACTGGGTTCTCATCATCACAATAGAATACTGGTGCTGGTTGAGCTACAAACTGATTTGAAGGAGGACTAACATTTTGTGAGTAATGGGGTTGAGGAGCCTCATGTTGTTGATAGGTGATGGCATGGTTTGTTGAAGGTTGATAAGGTGAATATGGTTGTGAAGCATAAGGTAAATGATGTGAGTCTCCTTGGGAGGATGTTGCTGGTTGCTTGTATTGTTGCTGATAAGATGTAGGCGGTTGTGGCAAGATCGAATACTATGGAAAGCTTGGAGTTTGATACAATGGTTGATAGGAAGATTGGTGTCCCAAAGCAAACGGAGAGTTGTGATATGACAAAGTTGGATGATTAGCCATTAATGCCATTGGTTCTTGATAAGATCCCTGAGAGATGCGTTTTTGGATCACGTGCTTCTCGTGTTGCTGCAATAAAGCATAGAGTTGATCTAAATTTGACTTGTGCAAATCTCGAATCATTTTAACATCGGTGACATATTGAATCCACTCTTGCGGTAACGTGTTCAAGAACTTGGTGTTTAGTTGTTACTGAGCAATCCTTAGATTATATACGTGTATATCATTCATCAAAGTGGTAAAACGCAAGTAGTAGTCATGAAGTGTTTCCCCTGGAATGTATGTGAATCTATCAAACAAGTCATACAATTGACACTCTCGTTCTTGCTTAGTTAGTGAAGTCCCTTGTAACAAGACAGTTAAGCGATCCCAAAGATCCTTTGCCACTGTGTGTTCACTTACCATTCGATAGATATCGGGTGGAAGAGCTTGTAGTATTGTCTGAACGGCCCTTTCATCTGCATCGGCAATGAGTTTGTTAGCATCTGGTAACTCATGATACAACCTTGTCCGCGTCACATTGTTAACAGTAACTTCTCCCCAATCGAGTGGACCTTTTTCAATGGATTGAAGCATAAGTCTACCATTGGGTTTACCCATTATGTAAGTTTTCATGTGACCTCGCCATGCTTCAAATAAGTCTTTGATGAGCAACGATGGGCGAGTATCGGTACCCGAAATAATTGAAATATCGGTAAGCGATGTCATTGTAGGCATAAATGAATGAGGATTCATTTTTTTAACACTTGATGGAAAAAGATTATCTTTTGATCTAGCAATGAAATAAGGTTGTGAAATTTGTTGTGAGTTGATGTAAAATTCATCCAAAAAAGTACAATGTCCAAAACTTGATCTAATTCGGAATGTGAATCAAGGACCTAGTTCGGAATCTGTGTGTCAGTGATCTAGTTTGGAATGTGAATCCTTGAACTAATTCGGAATCTGTGAGGGAATTATTTAATTCGTAATCTGTTAATCCTTGAACTACTTCGGAATCTGTGAGGGAATTATCTAGTTCGGAATATGTGAGTCGATGACTTAGTTCGGAATCTGTGAATCCTTGAGCTAATTCGAAATCTGTTACCGAAAGACCTGATTCGGAATTTGTGAATCAAGGACCTAATTTGGAATCTGATTATCAAGGACGTAATTTGGAATCTGAAATACTGAGCTAACTCGGAATATGTAATTCTTGAACTAAGTCGGAATATAACGAACCACACTTCGCAGTTAGTTCGGAATACACACCTTGTAGCTAATTCGGAATCTGAACCACACTCAATCCGGAATAAGATCCAGATGTTAATTCAGAATACACACCTTGTAGCTAATTCGGAATATGAACTTTTCAGTTAGATCGGCATAGGATATCCACACTCAATCCTGAATATTGGAAAACTCTTGTATTCCGACTTGTAAAACCCTTTTTATCCGAATAAGAAAAAAATTTGTACCTTTTAATTTTACCCAAAAATCAAGCCAAAAAATTCCAACTATTTTTTTATGAAAATCACCAATATAAATAACATAAATCCCTACCACAACTATGTAGGCAATTTGTAAGAAAGATTTTGTGGTGAAAAACACAAAAAAAATTTGAAAACACGGATATATCTTGATTAAAATAGTCTGAAAACTAAAAACTAACACAACAAAAAACCTTATATCATCCCATGGCTCTTGATACCAATTGTATAATAATGATAATCTTATAACTAATCAAGAGGGTTGTTGTTTTTCTAGAGAGAGAAACTAGAGAGAGAAAGAAAGAAAGTTTGTATTATGTGAAATGAAAGTAACAACCAACACCCCTTTCCATGGTGGAAAGGGGTTTATATACCAAGTCCTTTAGTAGACTTGAGCTTCCGGCCCATGAACATGCTCATGGGTCGGGCTAATGTAAATAAGAAGTAAACTTATACTACGAGCCCATAACTATATTGTTGGAGTGACCGAGACTTTCTTAATACGAAAAACGTAATTCCAACAAGTTCCAATATGATCACTTGATTAAATAGCTTGGATTATTAGATATGCGGATAGATAAATGATTTTTACATATGTGGTGAGTTGGCCATACAATGGAATGTTAAAAATGAGCAAGATATGGCCAAAACACTTTTGGGGTACAAATTTATATAGTATGTTTTGGAAGAACTATTATAAATACTTAGAGGCTGTTTGAGCAATAGCTATAACAGAGTTATTTGTAGCACACATCAATTAGTTTATGCTTTTTAAATTTGAGGTTCTATTTCCTTGTAGAACTCAAGATATGATAAAAATAGTGGATTTGACTTTAGAAATCAGATTTCTTAATAAACTATATAATATAAAAAGAGCACTCAAAGTAAATACTATTATAAAATAAGTATATAAAAGCCATCAACTAATAATAACTATTATAAAATAAGTTTTTATACTAAAATAAATAAACATGACATTTTATAAAAGTAAAACTCAAATGTTTTCTAAAACTACAAACTATATATAAGTTTTACGTCTTTTCGGCTAAAACCAAATATTAACATTTTCGCCAAATAAAACTTAGATGATCAGATCCGTCTAATGTAACTTTTATTCATATACTGATATGTAAACACATTTGACAAGTAAAAATCGACAAAACCGAGCTTTGTAACTAATGGACCATAATGGGCCAAATTAGCCTTGTTGGACCACTAGGCCCAACTAGTTTGGTTTAATGTTATTGGAATTACACATGGGCTTAACCCACTTGGGCCCAACATATGAGTATGGGCCTGGTCTTAAAAAGATAAATGGACTAATAAAATGATATTGGACTCTTAATGGGCTTATTGGGCCTTAATGTGTAAATGGGCTAAAACTAGTGTAACTAGTATGATAAGCCTACGTTAATTAATACTAAGCAACTAATAATGTTGTGCAAGGAGATAAAACCAACTTGATCATCATATTATGACATCATTACATATACATAACAACTTTTTATAAAGTTATATGGCACCTAAGACCGAGTATTATTTGTCTAGGTTTCCCGTGATCAAGGCACGTACTATACATCCTAATTGCCGATAACCCCCCTTCCCACACCAATGTGAGTTCATAGCCTCGCAGTCTTTTCTATGTTTTAAGAAATGTTTTATAAACCCGCGAGGGAGATAACATGCTAGTTTTAATAAAATAGGACACCAGTTGTCCCGATTATTTGCTTTTTGATATGGACCCGAATGATTATATGACCCGATGAATGAAATGAAATGGATTATTATTAGTTAGGTTATGTCACTAAAACTCCCATTAGCATGAATTGTGAACTACCGGGATTTGGTAGACGCTTATGCATATAATAGTACTATTTGGGGAAGATCACCCCAGTTCGCGCCTTGACGGTTGATCCCCGTCGTTCCACATTGATTGGTAAGCGAATTTATGTATGAGATGATTTATATAAACGTGATTATTGTGATGACATACTGTTTTAGATGGGCAAAGGAATTACGGGTTAGCTACCTGATATATGTTATAGAAAAGTAACAATGTCATGCGGCTTATAATAATATAATAATGAAAATACTAATATACGAGTTGATTATAATCTATTGCCTGACTAGCAATCCGGGGTCTTATTACTAATATTATGTTCGTGTTTTGGTTTTACATAACCCTTTTCTTATAACGGTTTTTATTAAACTCTATACAACGTTATAAAACATATTGTATGATGATTTTATGACAATGGTTCGTATAATGGTTTTGAAAGCAAAAGCCTATATTATGATTTACGACAAAGATTCGTATAAAATGTCTTTATTAAAATGGTTTTCGGTAATAATTATATACCGGTGATATATTAATGGTTTTTACTAAACCCTATGAATTCACTCGGCGTTTCGCTGATTTTTTAACATGTTTTATCTCAAGTACTTGAAGGTAATTCTCGGGAAGACGACAAGAATTTATGGCCCACATTCAAATAAAATTTCAATTCAAATGTTTTGTAAATTTATATGATATACTAAGACCTGAGGACCTATGTAATTTGATATTCATGAACGAAAAAATGGTTTATTATTAAACGACGCGATATTTAAGCGTTGTCTATTATTTGAGTAATGTGCTATCCCGTAACACCAACGACTCTTCCACTGATTCAAAATGTGAATATTTGGGGTTGTTACACCAAATAAGGTCGAATTTGCATTATTCCGGATTAGGGATTTCATAGGATTCCGGATAACGGTTGTTATTTATTCCGGATTAGGGTTTCCTTGATTCCGGATAAGCATGCGAAAAATTATTCCGGATAAGCTCGTTAAAGTATTCCGGATAAGGAAATAAGGTATTCTGGATAACAATAGCAAAAAAGATATTCCGGATGTAACAAAAAAATGGGATTCCGGATAACAAAAAAAAATGGGATTCCAGATAAAAAAAGAAAAGGGATTCTGGATAACACAAAATAAGAATACATTCCGACTAACCATATTCATTTCCCTCAAAATGTATTGTTCCCCCATGGGGAACATGCTTCTTCATGTGCAACATTTGTTCCGTAAGTCATTTAGTTTTATCCGAAAGTCGTGTTAAATTTTATTCTGAAAGTCACTTATTTTTAGTTATATTTTTTCGTAAGTTTTAGTATTAATATTTTATCGAAAAGTTTTAGTTTTAATTTTTATTAAGTGGCCGTTTTAATATTTGTCTCTTTTATTTTTAAAGTACCCACATAGTCCAATTTCCTTCTTTCTCATTAAGTAAGTTTTATTTTTAATTCAAAAGTTTATTTTTAATTTCAGTTTTATTTTATTTCAAAATTTATTTTTATTTTATTTTTCTTCTTTATTATGTTTTATTTTTCTTTATTAATTTTCATTTTTTATTAGTTTATAACTTTAAAGTTTTCATTTTTAGTTTAATATAGATAATCAACGATCTTTCTTTTTATTCACCAAGAACGACCGAGTCACACTTTTAACCGGAGATCAATTCAAATCGAGTCGAGACAAAACGAACTTTTGACCTAGTAAAATATATGTATTAGTTTTCAACTCTCATGACTCATTGGAAAGCACAAGATGCTTTGAATTCCGCATCGGTTAAGGAGATTGGAAAGAGTTGTATATCGTGTGGTGGAGCTCATGATTTTTCCGAGTGCATTACCGCGGATGGTAACACTTCGAGTGCTTATGTAGAAACGAGAACTTACAACCAAAACGGTCAAGGTTCACGCCCAAATCAAGCTCCACAAAATCAAAATGCTAACAACATTCGAAACAACAATCAAAGTGGTGGTTATCAAGGTAATCAACATAAGTATAACAAGGGTAATTACCAAAGTGGGAACAATGGGCAAGTTCAAAATCAAAACCAAAACCGTGATTTTCAAACTACTACACAAGATTTTCAAAATGCTCACACTAAAAATCTAAATGGAGAATTTTTGGATTATGCAAAAGAAAACGATGCTATGTTTGATAACATGCAACGTGAGATGATTAACTTAAGATCCGACTTGAAAAACAAGCTTAAAAACGAACTTGCTAATGAATAAAAAACACATGCTAATAAAATGGAAGGAAACGTTCAACGTCTTCAAAAAAATCAACAAAAAATGGAACAAATTCAACATGAGATTAAGCAAGAATTGTTAAAAGAGGCTATAAGGCAATCAAAATTTGAAGATCGAATGGGAAAAATGTTTGAAGCAATCATGTGTAAACCATCTTCCTCGGGCGGTCTTTCTAGTGATACAATTGTAAACCCGAAAGGAGAATTGAAGGTTATTACTACTCGTAGTGGTAAAACTTTCAAAGAACCAATCTCTCGTCCTAGTACTTCTACAGAGAAAGAAATCGAGAAAGAGCACGAGGTGGTGGTCGAAAAGGAGCATATCCCAATCCCACAAAGTACCGCTCAAACCACACCTAGCGTTGAACCAATACCAATTGTGGAACCTGAGATACCAAGGCCGATGCCTATGCCCCAACATACACCACCCTGACCTTACCCATCAAGAGAAACAAGGAAAAGTCACAAGAACGTAACAATTACCAATTTGTGCTTTTTATGAAAATGTTTCGTGACATGCATTTTACATATGTTTTGCCGACGCTTTTGTCATGATGCCTTGATTTGCCGCCAACTTCTAAAGTATGTTGAATAACAAAGAGAAATTGCAAAAGTCGTCTAGTTGTTCATCGGTTTTTCTTAGCCGCATACCTAAAAAAGTTGGTGATCCCGGTAAATTCTTAATTCCGTGTGGTATTTAAGATATGGAAAAATGCTTCGCCTTGGCCGATGTTGGTGCAAGTATAAATTTGATGCCTCTTGAAATTTTTAAGTCGCTCAATATTCCTAATCTCACTCCTTCAAGAATGTCAATCGAGATGGCCGATCATTCTACGATTCTTGCTTCTGGAGTAGCCGAATACGTTTTCGTGAAAGTTGGTGATAGGTGTGAAAACACCCATCCTTTTCCCACTTATTTCTTGCTAAAACGAGACCAAAACGCGCATTTAATGTCATTTGTTTGGAATTATGCGTGGTTTGTGTGTTTGTTGTGTTTTCAGAGCCAATCGGATAAATATTGAAGAAAACATGGGATTGCACGGGTTTTATCGAAGAAAAAGACGAAAAGACGAAGTCTATAGTCCAAGAGATGCAAAAGATTTGAAGTCAATGGGCCTATTTGAAGATTTATCAAAGAAAAGGACCAAAGATGGAAGATTTTACATATGTCGAAGAAACTCAAGTCTATTAAATGAAGAAATTAAAAGACGAGTTGAATTTATTCATCGACAAATCCTGAATCAAAATCGAAAACGTCAACTTTTCTGAAAAAATGAGAAGACAAAAAGAAAGGGAGAAAGGCCACTCACCAACCAAAGACAAGGCCTATAAATACTCTTCCCATTCACATTTCAAGACGAGTTTTTCCTTTCTATTATTTTTCTTCCTAGTTCGTAGGAAACACCAACTCCCTTAAGGAGATTGGTGATTTTTAGTTCTTTTGATTCCTTCATGATTATGTAAGTTTAATCTTTCCTTTGTTTGTTTGAATCTTTATCTTTAATACAAGCTTCCATTTAATCTTTCTTTCTTCTCTTATTAATCCAAAGTTCTATGTTTTTATTTTATTGAATTTGATCTTCAAAAGTAAGTGGGTTTTGAGTTTTTGTTGTTTTGGATTGATGTTTATCATTAGTAAATAATTAGTGGTTAAATTGGTTTAAGTTTTGGTTAAATACTTCGTGGATTTTGGTCAAATTCGTGTCCAAAGTTATTCCCCTGTTCTTCGCTTATGTCTGCTTTCCCAGATTCCAAATGAAGGAGTTGGGGTAAATCTTCCGGATCAACGTTTTGTTAAGTTTATTTCGAATAAGCTTAGTATTCCGAACCAGAATTTTCATTTAGTTGTTCCGGATCAGTGTGTTCATCCGGAATAATCAATATTCCGGGTGAATCATTTTTTTTCCGAATGAGCATTGTTTAATTATACCAAATCAGTTATTCCAGACAAAGCACATTATTCCGAGTCAGTAACATTCCGAATAAATAGATATTCCGACTGAAGCCCTTTGTTTTAATTATTCCGAATGAAGCAAATGTTCCGAGTCAAAGAAATATATTCCGAATAAACCAATTTATTCTGGATTAGTCATTATTCCGAATCAGTTTTTAATTATTCCGAGTCAAGCTATTTCTTCAGAATGAACTAAGCACTTTCGAATGAAGGAAGTTTGGTTGAATATTCCGAATCAAGACCTTTCCGAATCAAGAGATTATTCCGCATGAAGGTAATATATTCCGAATAAAGGATATTCCGGATCAAGGCTTTTTCATTATTATTTCGGATGAGCAAGTTTTCCGAATGAACCATTTCATTTATTCCGGATGAAGTGAATATTCCGGATCAGTAGTTTTATTCCGAATCAGTTGATTTCCAAGGGAAGGTATTCACTGTTTAATTTTAATTCAAGTTCATTTTCATTAATTGCCTTTAGTTTACTTTTATTACTTCTCGCAATTAACTTCTAAGTAGATATAGATCAAAAGCTCCCCTTTTTAGTTACCAAGAACAACAATTCCACTTTGAAGCGTGATCGATTCGAGAAGATACCGAGAACGAAACAACGACAAATATAACTGGGTACGAGCAACACAAAGAAAGATCTTGCAACAAACCTTTTATTAACTAACTAAAAATCTGTTATTAAAATGGCGCCGCTGCCGGCTCTTTTCGTAAGGATCAACGGTTTCTTGTGAGAAAAATTGGATTTTGGGATCCGTTCTTTCGGGAACGTTATTTTCAAGTACAAAAATTTTCAAAAATCCATAAAAATATAAAATTTTCCAAAATACAAAAAAAAAAAATAAAACCTATAAAAACCAAAAATATTTTCTCTTGCATTTTCTTTTTAGTGTATGCGTACTCGATCAACGTCTTATTCCGAGCCCGAGACTCTCGAAATAATCCACCTCACCACAACATGAATAATCCACCCCTACCCGACCAACGAACCATGGAGGAGCTATGCCAACCTACGATGAATGGACGTGGAGGCCCGATTGCACCGATGCAAACCACGGCTCAGGAGTTTTTGTTGAAGCATCACATGATCCAACAAGTGCAAACTAATCCATTTCGCAGAATTCCGGACGATTATGCCAACAAACACCTCGACAAATTCATTACCATCACCCAAAGCATGAAATCACCCGGTGTTTCTATTGATGAACTTCGCCTTCAACTATTTCTCCACTCGCTTTCTCACCATGCCGAAAAATGGTTTGACCGTCTCCCAAAGAATTCTATTCATACTTGGGACGACATGACTCAACGCTTTTTGTCGCGCTACTTCCCACCATCCATGGTCACGAGCCTTCGTAACCAAATTAGTGGATTCATGCAAGACAGTGATGAATCTCTCTTTGATGCTTGGGAACGATACTATGATTTGATCGACCGTTGTCCAAATCATAACATGCTCCCCGTCACTCTCATTGATACTTTCTACAATGGTCTCACTTTTCGTGATGGTGACACGATCAACGTCGCCGCCGGTGGTACTTTTATGAAAAGGAGACCAGAGGAGTGTAGAGAGTTGATTGAAAACATGACTACTCACAACAAGAATTGGGATTCATCCGCATCCTCAAGATCTAAAACGAGAGTCAATGTTTCTTCCGCTACTTCCAATCCCGAGATAGCCTAACTTACCCGACAAGTCGCGGAAATGAACAAGAATTACATGACCATGGCCACAAACCACTTTCAACAAGCTAAAGCCGTTGCTATTTCTTGTGACACATGTGGTGGTCCTCACTCTTAAAATGATTGTCCTTCCACTCAAGGCAATTTTTGTGAAAACGTTAACGCAGCATACAGTACTTATCCCACGGGAGGCTATCAAGCTCGTCCTCAAGGAGACCGTAGTTTGCTAAGTTATCGTTCAAACAACTATCTTGCACCACCCGGTTTTACTCCTCCAAACCAAAACCAACAACATAGCTACAACCGAAATAACCAATCCCAACCTCGTGCTAACAATCAATATCAATCCCAAAGAAACCAATACCCACCTCAAGGAAATTCTCAAGCTTACCAAGCTCCACCTCTCAATCCACCGATGGCATTGAATCAAGACATCAAGACGTTCATGAGGACTAATAGAGAGATGGTGATGAATCTTCAGAGTCAATTCATCAACTTGAAGGGAGAAATGGCGAAACAAGGGAGCGATATTCGAGCCGAGCTAAGGAATGACATGGCGAAACAAAGCAATGATATTCGTACAGACATGAGAGACTCTTTCAGCACTCAAGCGGATAACATACGTGATATGATTGGTTCGCTCTTCCAAGGTAATCAACCCACATCTTTGGGTACTCTTCCGAGTAACACCGTTGCGAATCCAAGAGGAGAGATGAAAGCAATCACCACTCGTAGTGGAAAAGGTTATACAGAACCCGAGCTTCTTACACCTCCACCCGTGATTGTGAACAAGGAAAAAGAGCAACTTTCCTCACCTCCTTTGCCTTCTACCCCCATTCCCCCACCACCCGCGGTTGTGAATGATCCTACTCCCCTAATGCCTTCCTCTTCATCCGATATACCTTATCCTTCAAGGTTGAGGAAAGAGAAGCAAAAGAGCAAGGATGATATTCAAGTTTCAAACTTTCTCAAAATGTTTAAACAATTGAATTTTAACATCTCCTTTGCCGAGGCTCTCGCTCACATGCCTAAATACGCGAAGATGTTTAAAGATCTTCTAAGTGACAAGGAGAAGCTTCTTGACATTGCTCAGACCCAACTTAACGAGAATTGCTCCGCGGTTCTCTTAAGGAAATTTCCCACCAAACTTGGTGATCCGGGTCGCTTCTTGATTCCTTGCAACTTCCCGGGAGTAGAGAATTTCATGCCCCTAGCCGATCTAGGTGCCAGTATAAACTTAATGCCTTTAAGTGTTTGGAAGCAATTATTCCTCCCTGAGCTAGTCCCCACCAAAATGACTTTGGAATTAGCTAACTGTACGGTTGCTTATCCAGTGGGGATAGCCGAAGATGTCCTCGTTGGCGTTGACAAATTCACCTTCCCGGCGGATTTTGTTGTCGTTGACTACGAGATGGATCCTCGTGTTCCATTAATCGTTGGACGTCCCTTCTTGAGGACCGGTCGCACTCTCATTGATGTAGCCGCGGGCGAAATAATCATGAGAGTTGGTGACGATAAAATTGTATTCAACATGGGTAAGATTTCTAAGCAACCTTATTCATATGAGAGTGTTAATGCTATTGATGTTCTCGATGAGGCTTGTGAAGAACACTTTCATGATGCTTGCAAAAGTAATCTCTCTTCTCTACCCAATGTTGAGACCGTTGCCTCAATCGTTCCGTCATTGACTCCTTTTGGAGAAAGTGATTTTCTTTTGGATGAACTTGAAGCTAGCTTGGGTCCACTTGATCTTAAGTATGATGATTCTCCCACCGATTGGGAAGAATACATTCGTACAATTGAGAAACTTCTCAATGAAGACCCGTTTTCTCCTCCTTCTCCTAAATAGGTGACTAATGATGATCCATCGTTAGTAACATCATCTATGAAGGATCGTCCCACTCTTGAGCTTAAGGACTTACCTCCCTATCTCGAGTATGTTTTCTTAGAAGGCATTGATCAACTCCCCGTTATCATTGCTAAGGACTTAAAAGCCGATGAGAAAACTCGTCTCATTGAAGTTCTCAAGAAACATAAAAGAGCTATCGCTTGGAAAATCTCTAATATTCGCGGAATTGATCCTCACTTTTGCACACATAAAATTCTCATGGAGGACGACTTTAAGCCCACAATTCAAAGCCAACGAAGGGTGAATCCTAAAATCCATGACGTTATCAAAAAAGAGGTTATCAAACTTCTTGATGCGGGCATGATTTACCCTATTTCGGATTCACCATGGGTTAGTCCAGTCCATTGTGTGCCTAAGAAAGGCGGAATCACCGTTGTGCCCAATGCAAACAACGAGTTGATTCCTACCCGTCTCGTTACTGGGTGGAGAGTTTGTATAGACTATCGCAAACTCAATGATGCCACGAGAAAGGATCATTTCCCTCTTCCTTTTATGGACCAAATGCTTGAACGTTTAGCGGGTAATGAATATTACTGCTTTCTAGATGGTTTCTCGGGTTATTTCCAAATACCCATCGATCCCCAAGATCAAGAGAAGACAACATTCACTTGTCCCTATGGCACATTTACTTACAAAAGAATGCCTTTTGGCTTATGCAATGCCCCCGGGACTTTCCAAAGGTGCATGTTGGCTATTTTCCATGACATGGTTGAGCAAACCATAGAAGTCTTCATGGATGATTTCTTGGTCTTTGGGGATTCCTTCTCTTCTTGCCTTGCCAATTTAGAACGTATGCTTAAGCGGTGCGAAGACACTCGCCTTGTTCTCAATTGGGAAAAATGCCATTTTATGGTAAAAGAAGGCATTGTGCTAGGACACAAAATCTCAAAAGCCGGTCTTGAAGTGGACCGTGCTAAAGTGGATTTCATAGCCAAATTACCTCCACCTTCAACCGTGAAGGGTGTGAGAAGTTTTCTTGTTCATGCGGGCTTCTACCGTCGATTTATCAAAGATTTTTCTAAAATCGCTCGCCCGATGACTCACCTCTTGGAAAAAGATACTCCTTTTATCTTTTCCAAAGAGTATATTGAAGCCTTCAACCTTCTTAAGGATAAGCTAACTAAGGCACCGGTCTTAGTTACCCCTAATTGGGAGCTACCCTTTGAGTTGATGTGTGATGCTAGCGACTTTGCTATTGGAGCGGTTTTGGGCCAAAGAGTGAATAAACACTTCCAACCAATCCATTATGCTAGCAAGACAATGACGGGGGCTCAATTTCATTATACGACAACCGAAAAAGAGCTTTTAGCTGTTGTCTATGCTTTTAAAAAATTTCGCCCCTATCTTGTTTTATCTACCACCATCGTATACACGGACCATTCCGCGTTGAAGTACTTGATGACCAAGCACGACTCTAAGCCAAGACTTCTTCGCTGGGTTTTACTCCTTCAAGAATTCAACACTGAAATTCGTGACAAGAAAGGAGCCGAAAACCTAGCCGCGGATCATCTAAGTAGACTTCAGGATCCATATCAAGGGGATCATCCGAACAAAGAGATCAATGACTCTTTTCCCCTTGAGACCTTACTGTCTATTTGTGCCAATCTGGATGATACCCCGTGGTTTGCCGACATTGCAAACTACTTAGCGTGTGGTGTTCTCATCAAAGGGTTAACATCCCAACAAAAGAAAAAGTTCTTGAATTATGTTAAGACTTACTTTCGGGATGACCCTTTTCTCTTCAAACAATGCGCTGATTTGATTATTCGCCGATATGTTGACGGACGGTCAGCTTTAGACATTCTCTAGGCTTGCCACAAAGGACCCACCGGTGGTCACTTTGGTTCCAACTACACCGCCAAAAAAGTGTTTGACTCGGGATTCTATCGGCCCACCATTTATCGTGACGCTCACGCAATGGTTAAAAACTGTGATGATTGCCAAAGACAAAGCAAGATCACACATAAAGATGAGATGCCTCAAAATTTCATACAAGAATGTGAAATCTTTGATGTATGGGGCATCGACTTTATGGGGCCATTCCCTTCTTCTAAAGGAAACAAATACATCCTTGTCGTCGTTGACTACGTTTCTAAATGGGTTGAAGACAAAGCTTTACCCACTAACGACACAAGGGTGGTTTGTAATTTCTTGAAGCAATTATTTGCTCGATTCGGTGTTGCTCGTGCCATAATCAGTGACCGCGGGACTCATTTTTGCAATGATCAATTTGCAAGAGTCATGGCTAAGTATGGTGTCAATCACCGTCTTTCCACCGCTTATCATCCTCAAACCAACGGTCAAGCCGAGATATCCAACCGTGGATTGAACCGAATTTTGGAACGTACTGTGGGTGAGCATCGTGCCTCGTGGGCCGATAAACTTGATGATGCTACGTGGGCTTTCCGTACCGCCTATAAGACACCGATTGGTTGTACACCTTATCGTCTTGTGTACGGGAAAGCATGCCACCTCCCTATCGAGCTGGAACATAAGTCATATTGGGCCATGAAGTGGGCTAACTTCGACATCAACAAAGCCGGTGATCTTCACAAGATTCAACTCAACGAGCTACATGAATTGAGGAATGAAGTTTACGAGAACACATTTATCTACAAGGAGAAGACCAAGATTATCCACGATGCTAGAATTAAGAACAGAGAGTTCCACGTTGGTGATCAAGTCTTACTTTTTAACTCTCGGTTGAAGATCTTCTCGGGCAAGTTAAAGAGCCGCTGGTCTGGTCCATTCACCATCGCCAATGTCTTTCCCTATGGCACCATTGAGCTATCTTAGCCAAATGGGCCCAATTTTAAGGTGAATGGCCAGCGTTTGAAGTTGTACTTTGGTGAGGACATCTCTCATGAGATGATTCCATCCCTCACCATGTTTCCCATGAATTAGTACGGGACCGAGTCAGGCTCGTGACTCGGTTAACAAAAACAAGCGCTCCTCGGGAGGCAACCCGAGTATCTATCCCCCCTTTTCTGTTTTTCATCCTAAGTGTAGGGGGAGCTATATAGGTTGCTTGTGTTTGTATGGTGATGTGATTACAAGAATAAGTGCACTCTTGGAAATTTTAAAGAACCGTGCTCCCATGTTATCCACAATTCCGGTTCTATCTCTCAACTATCGTGATTCAATTTTTGTCATATTCACATTTAAAATTGATCACTTTAGTTGTCTCCTCCTTAACTTGATTTAACCAACGTGCACAATGTCGTAAGTGTAGGGGAGACTTTTCTGAAATGCTTAAACATTGAGGAAAATGTTTATATTAAGTGTAGGGGAGACTTCTATCGAAGTTTTAAGTGGACTTTTCCATTAAAGTGCCTTCATTTAACCGAAAAATTCAATTTTTCGACATTTTTCAAAAATTTTAATCTATTTTGGCCTAGTTGTATAGTTGTATTTTCCTTTGTTATCTTTATTCTCTTTCCTTGCTAGAATAAAATTTCAATAAAGTGGTTTTAAATTTTTCAATGTCGTGAATATTTTGACTCAACCCGAGTTTACTTATCTAAGTTTACACTAGCTAGTATCCTTAACGTGTTTAAGTCAAGTTTTGCTAGGCTTTTATATAGGGAACTTTAAAACGCGAAAGTCTTAACTCTCACGGGTTAAGAACAAGAACTTTTCGCAAGTTCCTATAATTAATCCTAGAGAGTCGTTTATCAAGGGAACTTTAAATCGCGAATTCTAAACTTGAAAAAGTCTAAGAGTTTGCAAGATCCTATATGCGACTCGAAAACCCAAAACTTTGATTTAATTGGCTAAGCATCCACGAGTCTCATTCCTTGAGATTTTAAATTATGGAGAACGAGAGATCATAGAGTCAATTATAAGTGTGGTATTCTTTCGTGAATTTATGTGAGTTGATGATAAGCCTATTCTCCCATCGCTTGCTAATAAATTTATCTGCAATAAATAAAGTTGTACGATTTGAAAAGTTACTTAGCTTCTAGCCCAAGATCGTTTAAAAGTTGCTAGGTATTAAATAGAGTTCATAGCCAAGGCATAACTTATTGAAGCGGGATGCGAAGATTGGCGAGTCCGAAAAGGTCCTAACAAGACATGAGGGCTACATTTTGTTGCTAATGATCCAAAAGTGATGTGAAGAATCATTTATCGAAAATCAATATGAAGGATCGAGACACACGAAGAAAAGCAAGAAGTCCCCAAAAGATCATGGAGAAATCTATTTGAAAAGACCCTAGCAAGGTATGAGGATAAATAGATCCAAGTCCTAAAAGGAGGCGGATCGTTGTATATCAAAGTCCAAAATAAGGATTGGAAAAAAATGAAAGAAGTCGTGGTCCAAAGATGAAGAATCTCTCAAAACTTCAAGTGAAGAAATTCCTATTATGAAGAGAAGACCATAATTTCAAGAACGTTTCTCAAAGATTCGAAGTATGAAGTCGCTGCCAAATATCGGTCTGAGAAAGGTCTCAAATCGTGAAGCAAGTTATGCCAAGATATGAACTTTATGAGGTCTCGAGAAGCAGTTTTAAAGAATTTGTCCTTTAGCTAACTATTGATTAAATCGTCCCACGTTGTTTTTAGCCTAAATAACTATCAAAATAAGTCAAACAATGCATCCTCATGATCATTCAAGACAAAAATAAAATATAAGAGATACACCTAGGAATAAGGGAGTCTAAGTGAATAATTGGGCCACATGAGTTCGTGTTAGCTTGCTAACTTATAATAACAATGATCTCGTTTTTAAGCTTGGTATGGGGAACGTGAAACTTTTGAATGATGAACATTCATGACAATCTAAAACCCCAATGTAAGTCTTTAAATACTATACTTGTTTTATTCTTTTGGTTTCCTTAGTGTTTAGATTTAATAAAGGCCAAGGTGGGTTATTTATTATGAGAAATGTAAACCGTGCTTTAAAGTTATAGCATTGCATGAGGGCATGGCAATGGTTTAGTGTAGGGGATTTGATAGGTGTGAAAACACCCATCCTTTTACCACTTATTTCTTGCTAAAACGAGACCAAAACGCGTATTTAATATCATTTGTTTGGAATTATGTGTGGTTTGTGTGTTTGTTGTGTTTTTCAGAGCCAACCGGATAAATATTGAAGAAAACATGGGATTGCACGGGTTTTATCGAAGAAAAAGACGAAAAGACGAAGTCTATAGTCCAAGAGATGCAAAAGATTTGAAGTCAATGGGCCTATTCGAAGAAACTCAAGTCTATTAAATGAAGAAATTAAAAGACGAGTTGAATTTATTCGTCGACAAATCCCGAATCAAAATCGAAAACGTCAACTTTCCTGAAAAAAAACGAGAAGATAAAAAGAAAGGGAGAAAGCCACTCACCAACCAAAGACAAGGCCTATAAGTACTCTTCCCATTCACATTTCAAGACGAGTTTTTCCTTTTTGTTATTTTTCTTCCTAGTTCGTAGGAAACACCAACTCCCTTAAGGAGATTGGTGATTTTTAGTTCTTTTGATTCCTTCATGATTATGTAAGTTTAATCTTTCCTTTGTTTGTTTGAATCTTTATCTTTAATACAAGCTTCCATTTAATCTTTCTTTCTTCTCTTGTTAATCCAAAGTTCTAAGTTTTTATTTTATTGAATTTGATCTTCAAAAGTAAGTGGGTTTTGAGTTTTTATTGTTTTGGATTGATGTTTATCATTAGTAAATGATTAGTAGTTAAATTAGTTTAAGTTTTGGTTAAAAACTTCGTGGATTTGGTTAAATTCGTGTCCAAAGTTATTCCCCTGTTCTTCGCTTATGTCTGCTTTCCCAGATTCCGAATTAAGGAGTTGGGGTAAATCTTCCGGATCAATGTTTTGTTAAGTTTATTCCGAATAAGCTTAGTATTCCGAACCAGCATTTTCATTTAGTTGTTCCAGATCAGTGTGTTTATCCGGAATAATCAATATTCCGGGTGAATCATTTTTGTTCCGAATGAGCATTGTTTAATTATTCCGAATCAGTTATTCCGGATAAAGCACATTATTCCGAGTCAGTAACATTCCGAATAAATAGATATTCCGACTGAAGCCCTTTGTTTTAATTATTCCGAATGAAGCAAATGTTCCGAGTCAAAGAAATATATTCCGAATAAACCAATTTATTCCGAATCAGTCATTATTCCGAATCTGTTTTTAATTATTCCGAGTCAAGCTATTTCTTCCGAATGAACTAAGCACTTTCCGAATGAAGGAAGTTTGGTTGAATATTCTGAATCAAGCCCTTTCCGAATCAAGAGATTATTCCGCATGAAGGTAATATATTCCGAATAAAGGATATTCCGGATCAAGGCTTTTTCATTATTATTCCGGATGAGCAAGTTTTCGGAATGAACCATTTCATTTATTCCGGATCAGTAGTTTTATTCCGAATCAGTTGATTTCCAAGGGAAGGTATTCACTGTTTTATTTTAATTCAAGTTCATTTTCATTAATTGCCTTTAGTTTACTTTTATTACTTCTCACACTTACCTTTTAAGTAGATATAGATCAAAAGCTCCCCTTTTTAGTTACCAAGAACAACAATTCCACTTTGAACCGTGATCGATTCGAGAAGATACCGAGAACGAAACAACGACAAATATAACTGGGAACGAGCAACACAAAGAAAGATCTTGCAACAAACCTTTTATTAACTAACTAAAAATCAGTTATTAGTTGGAAAGTCTTACTATCCCGCGGACTTTATCGTTGTAGACACTCCCATGGATCCTAAAGTTCCCCTAATTTTGGGTCGTTCGTTTTTGGATACGTCAAGAGCACTTATTGATGTTCATGCTAGGAAAATCACTCTACGTTTCAATGAGGAGGAATTCGTCCTAAATGCAATTCCAAACTCCGAGCTTTCTCATGTGTATTGTATCACGTCTTTGAACCATGTTGATTCAATCCAAAACATTTGCAAAAAATAAAAAGAGTTTTAGGAGTTGTTGATAAAAACGATTTTCCATCTCCTCCACCGGTGGAGGTTAAAAGTTTTGAACCTACGTCTTCAATCACGGAAGATTTTTCGGATGATGAATATGTTGACCCCGAGGGGGTGGTGTTCTTTATTGATAAACGTTTTGAGAACTTACCAGCACCTAAACGTGACTTAAATGTGAGAATTTTTAGTGTGCCTAACATCGTTTTAGAAACACCAAATATTTTTGGCATAATCAAATCGGGTTTTCATAAGGAGTTTTCAAAAGATGAAAAAGGAAAAGATTTTGAATTGGATTTAAGATTTTTCTACAATTCTAACTCAGTCATCAGCTCGTGTTTTGAGTACTACAAGTTCGTCTACTCCTTTTGACGATGCTTTGTGTGGTTTTAGTGTGGGGGAAGCCCCTTATGTTCCCTCCCCTTTCTCCACCGAGGACAAGATATTTGATCCCGGAATTGCTTGTAAAGGGAAATCTCGGTCTTCCACCGATGCAATAAATGGAAATCTTATTCATTTGTTTGGTGCGAGTCTACCTCGAGTAGCTCATGGTGTTAGTGCCTTACCTATTGTCCCACCCTTCTATTTCTCACCTCTTTTCTTTGACCCCTTTGGGTTGTTTTAGCTTCGGCTGATGTAGCGGTGTTTCGTCTTTCATCCGAAAACGAGGACGCTAACTTTGACCCCGGTAAATGTTTATCGGGTTTTTAAAGTACTCCACGTACTTTTGGGGCTTGTTTATCATGTAAGTCCCACCAAAAATGACCATACCATGATTATCCCTAAATGATCACATTTATGGGGATTCGAGTCGAGCTTTTTACTCGGTTATCAAAAACAAGGTGCCTCGTGGGGAGTCCCATGATTATCCATGTACATATTATCGCTTTCTAATGTAGTTTACGTGAGGGGATTTGTGCCCTTCCAACCTTTGTTCCATGGTTGTTTGTGCATTGTGGTTTTTAGATGATCATGATCTTCACGATTGGAGCCTCTCGTGTTCGTTTCATGGGAGAACTCGATCGTTTGCATTGAAGAATTTCTCGATATCCACATGATATATCCTTATTTGTTCTAACCTTAGGTTTTTAGCACACTTCATAAACGGCTATTAATTTAATGGTTCCACCCTTTCCATGCTAGATTAAGCATTCGACTTCGTCTCTAGTATGGGGGTATCCTACCCTTAGACTCGAAACATTGAGGACAATGTTTAACTTAGTATGGGGGTGTGAATAGATACTTGCCTTGCCAAACATTCTCGGTTTCCAAAATTTATCTTTTTGTTTGTCGTTTTGTTGCAAAATAAGGCTAAAAAGGGCCAAATTTTAAATTTTTTTCTCATGTTTTATAAGTGTTTGAAGACACGAATGCAGATTTTCTGATGGCGAGAATGAGAGTATTTTTTGACTCGACCGTGCGTGTTGAGCACTTAGCTTCGATTCCTTACCTTTATATTAGGCTAAGTCCATTAAATGAGAACGAGAAATGATAGATTTAATTATAAGTTACTATGCTAAACGTAGAGTACTCGTATTCTTTCAAAAACTCATTTGTTCTTGTAGTCTGCTTATTCTCCCTATGCTTATATATATATATATATATATATATATATATATATATATATATATATATATATATATATATATATATATATATATATATATATATATATATATATATATATATATATATATATATATATATATATATATATATATATATATATATATATATATATATATATATATGTATATATATATATATATATATATATATATATATATATATATATATATATATATATATCTATATATATATATATATATATATATATATATATATATATATATATATATATATATATATATATATATATATATATATATTGCTAATATGTATTGGCTTAGCGGTTTAGTCTTGATTGTTGGTTTCTAGTCTTTTCTAGTAGCTTCCATGTAATTAAATTGGGAAGACATTAAGGTATCGCCAGCGTCACGGTTTTGAAGTATTGGTAACCCGAATAATCGAAAGCTTCACCTAATAATAATATTTCAAGTGCTCACCTAAATCAAGCAAACAATTTGAAGCTCACAAGGCCGAAAAATCTATGCGAAATTGAAAGTGAATCAAGCCTTAATCTTTGAAGCTTCAAAGATCCAAAATTTGCTTTAGCGTTAGGATATACGTCTTTGGCCATAATAAACACCTCATGGCAAGGTTAAATAAAAGGCAAGGCAAGACCGAAGTCATAATAAAAGCTTCATGGCGAAGTTGAATAAAAGGTGGAGGTAAACCTATGTTAATAAGGCTCATCCGTTAGGTGGCGTATAAGAGTCTTGGTAATAAGTCTCATGTTCAAAACCGTTATAAAACCGTGTTTATCGATCCTTCTTGTTGACTTAATTTTTTTACATCGTTGTCTATTAGTGGGGGTTTATTAATTCGATGGTCTTGGTTACACCGCTATCACTCTATTTTTAGACCTAAATCTCTATAATCGCATAAGTAAAAAATGTATCCTCGTGATCATTCAAGACAAAAATAAATATAAGAGATACCATTTAGGAAAATGGGAGCCTGAGTACGTGATTATGGCATATGAGTAGTGTTAGCATTACTAACTTATAATGACAATGATCTCTTTACACGCTTGGCATGGAATTGGGTGAAAATCGAGGACATGAAATTATTTCTAATGAAGCATTCACGTGTTCTTGTTCTATGAACCTAAACGTCCCATTTTGCGATGAAAATCATACATTATGTCTAAAACACAAGTAGTAGCAAGTAGTAGTAGTAGTGAAGCAAGTTTAAATTTCAATAAAAGTGCATAAAAATGAATTTTGGAGGTGCTATGATACTTTATTCTATCATTGCGTGAGGGCACGATAATGGTTTAGTATGGGGGAGTGATGAGACTGCTTTTATACATAGTCACATCGCCCAAAACGGGCTTAAAATGGTTAAAATATCATAAAATATGCCAAATATATGCTTGTGTTTGTTCAATGTGTATTTTAGGTACGAACACGGGAAACGAAGACGCACAATCCACCGGGCCCTAGAATTGATTTTCCAAGAAAAGTCCTTGAAGAATTGAAGATTGCACAAGTAGGGTCCTCCATTATTGAGGAATAGACATTTTAAACCCTTGTCAATTCATGATTATAAGTTTGGTCCCTAAAGTTTGTCATAATTACAAAAAGGACCCTCAACTTTGAAGAATTGGCAAGAATGGTCCATCATATTTGAAGACTCGTCACTTTTAGTCCTCCATGAAGACAAAGAAACAAGTGAAGACCTTGAAGTTCGAAGACATGTCATGTTTGGTCCTTCAAATATCATGAATTGGCAAAATTAGTCCTTATGAATCTTTTTGGAAAAGTTTTATGGCCAATATGGGAGTTTAAAAACTTATATAATGTAAACTTTGTTTGAACAAGGTTAGGAAGTAGAGGGACTTAACTTAGCAGACAACAAACCCTTCCCCAGCCAACCACCATCTGCCACATCAACACACCCACAACTATCCACCAATCATACTCCTCCCCCACTCCACCTCACCATTCCACCCAACAATTTATAAATAACAGATTTATTTTTTAATCTGTTTAAAACAAATGGGAGGTAAACAAGATATTTAAAAACTATTAAACCTAATCCGTAATAAAACATACTAATTACCCTCCCTCTCCAGTAGAAACCCTGATCCCATATACCACCTAAAACAAAAGGTTTTTACCCCTAAGTCTCAGATTAGTGATTCACCCTCCACTAAACATAAACCCACTCCTATTTACCCTTTCCCGTGACCATAAAGGGCCCCACATGATTCCCCTGTCATACACAAAATGGAAAAATACGAATCTCCACAGACATCCAACGACCTATAAGCTAAACTTGGTCCCAAAGGAGTTCGTCAACGGTTCAAGATCAAAAACACAAGTTATCAACAGCCTGGCATCACATGATTCCCTTTGATGAATTTTGAAACTTTTGACTCAAGGGCTTTTTAGGAAATCAACTTGCTAGGGTTTTAACCATTCTAGATAGTTCTTTTCACTACTATAAAGAGAGAACTCGGATTGTGAGTATCCTCTTGTTCCAGTTTTTTTACAAAGTCTTTCTATTTTGTTTTTCTTAATGAAAGTTCGTATTTTTAGTGAAATTTAATTCCTTTTTAGTTATTTAAAAATTTGTATTTACTGAAAAAGCTGAGTTTCAAAATCAGATTTCTTAAGTCCTTTGTAATCATTAGTTTCTTTTGAAGAAAAATTGGTTAAAAGTGATTTGTTTTAAAGATTTCTGTCAAAGGATTTCTTGTTAAGGTTGTATCAGTGAGATAAAATACTCTGGTATTAAGATTTAATTGGAAAGAAAGGATAGAAGTAAAAGTTTTTGGAAGTAAAAATTTAGATTTTCAGAAATCACTACTTATTTCCCTTTCTTATCTGCTTACTGAATCAAGACCTTTGGTCTTGATTCCTGAAGTTTTTGTGTATGATTCTAGTAGGATAGAACGCTTGTGTTGTTGCTCAACACATTAGCTCAAACATCCGAGGATAGGGATGTCTATCCTTGAGGTTTGAATTCCCTATATTTTAAGTGTTCTACTTCTTTTGTTTGTATTAATTTTTTATGCATTGCTTTCAACTGAATGTTCTTGCTTAGTTAATGAAGAATTTTTTGATTTGATATGCTTGGGTTGATTTTGGTTTCTCATTTACTTACTTGATAAAAATCCACCATAACCAATTTGAAAGGGGTGTTTTGGAGTACTGAAACAAGGGTGGTAAAGGTACATTCTTGGGGTTTAGTTTACTCTACACTAGATAATAGATTAAGGGGTTAGGATTTGGACATGTAAATATGTGTGTTAATCATAAGAGTAATGGATTCGTTTGATTGTAAAAAGTTGTTAGGTAAAATCAGTGAAGGAAAAGGAGTTTACTAAGTTTTGTTGAGTAAGTTCTTTAGGTTTATTTGCATCAGTATGTGCTTTAGTTTTAGTCAGAAATAGGAGAAGGAAGTTTGCCTATTTAACAATTGGTAAAAAAAGGAAAACTGCTTAGGAGTATTCTTTAGCCTGCTTTAAGCTCGGATTTTGAGTTATTAGGTTTGATTTCTTGTCACCAGTTAAAGTCTAGTGTTCTTGTAGGGTTGTGAGTTATCTAGCTGTTCCTTGAGGTTATCTTGATCTAGTTTTAGTAATTTGAAACTCACAACAATGCCAACTGCATCAGACCATAACTAGCAGACACCGACAGTCTACCGGAGTAATTGTAAATTGTTGATTTGGTGCTTATTTGTTGTTTGGGTTTGCTTACTTTTTGTTCATTTGACTCCCTACAATCCTACTGGTTGTAGGGGTGCCCAACTTGTCCAAGAATCTCAAAGCAACAAGCTCAAAAGAGCCCTATCTCACTTTCTATGACCAGCAGTGGGAACCCCTGTTCCCACTGATAGACCTTGGCTAGCCACTGCTAGACTAAAAAACAAACCTAGTGACCTGTTCTTTTTAGCCTTTGTAATTTTTTGTCTTTAGTGGAGTTTTATCAGTTTTTGATAGTCTTCTTATTTTTTCCATGTCTTAGTATTTATTTTAATATTTTTCATTTAGTTTAATTTCAATTTACTGTTCATTTGGTATTTTTTTTAGAATTAAATCAATTTAAATTAGTTTTAGTTAAACTGTCTTTTGTCTTTTAGTGCTAAAATTTCATATTTTTCAGTTTTAAAAATTTTCTTAGTTTCAAAATATTATTTTAAGATTTTTAATTAAAAAAAAGTTCACTATTCACTGTTTTTTATTATTTTGTAGAATTAAATTGAGTTAAATTAGATTTTTAATTAATATGTTTTGTCTTTTAGTGGTAAAAATAACTATTTTCAAACTTTTTCATTTTTCTACCATTTAGTATCATAAAATAGGATTTTTGGAAAAGTTAAATTAATTCTTATTTATATATTATTTTAGATTTTGTTTTTATTTTTAATAAATTTTTAGGGTACTTTTTAAATTTTGTCACGTTTTACGGTTTTTACGTTTACGTCTTTCGTCGTAGTTTAATTTAGAATCGTAACCGTCATCCTTTTCTCTTTTCTTTCTTCATAATCATAATCACAAACATTTAATCATCTCTTAATACAACACACTAGCCTCCTTGAGAACGAACTCACTCATTGGGTCATTTGTGCACGGTTTTCCTAAACAGTCGTACTTACCCTAATTACGCTCTTTGTTTTCCTAAAAAAAAGTGTACTTTTACAACAATCATGGTTCCTTCAGTAGGACCCTGTTGTGGGGGTGCTACATAATTTGAAACAGATAGTCCAGCGTCAACGTCAGCTGCTGTATTTTTTGATGCCTCATGCCCTGATGCTGACTCAGAGTGCCAAATGATAGAGATTGGTAATGAAATTGGAAATGTATTCATATTTAAATTAGTTACCAATGCTGACTCGACACTACTGAGCTGAGGGTGCGCTCCATCTTCACCCTTATCTCCTAAAGAGGTTGATATAGGGGTTGCCTTCTCGGCCTCTTTATGCATGTCACCTCCAGCAGAGACTGAAGGTGACGGCTGGCTTGGGTTCTTGTCCTTGGCCGAGGACTTATGTTTCTTTAAAGCTTGGCCTTTGGGATCATCAACAACCACCTTTGATGAAGATTGTGAGATGGTTCTCCTCTTTCTGGACTCACGTCTAACCTTCTCATTATTAATAGACGTTTGCTTCTGACATGGTCCAAAAGAAGCTCCAGGATTTTTTCTCTTCAAATCCCCTTCTCCAGTTGGAGGAGCGTCTTGTGGAGCTTTGTAAACTACTTGAGCATCTGTTGAGCAGATGTCTAACATGTATTTTGTAAGAGGAGGATCGATGGTGCTGACTGGAATGTTACAACGTGTAAGATCAAAGGGGCGAAAAACCAATTTATCTCCATGGATTTTAGAAAAGTCATCACCAAGATGGTCAGCAAATAGTAGAGATATAAATTTGGTGTAAACAACATTTTTCTCCCTAGTTATTTTTTCCAGCTTCCCATGGAGATCTTCAAATATAAGCTTCCCAAATTCAGCTTTTATCCCCTTGGCCAGACAATATAAAATTATAGCATCCTTTTGGTTTATCTAGTCAAGGCCTCCAGTTCCCCCCCCCCCCCAACACTCAATCAATATTGTCATCAGCAATTTCCACTTTGGTGGTAAACAACTCCTTTTCAAACCCCCCTTTTCAGTGATGTCTTCAGTATACCCAATTTCTTTAAAGAACTTTTTAACAATGGAAAAATCATCAGGTATAACTTTATAGTCACTAGGGTTTTCTAAATAGTTTAGACCCAAAACCCTTCTAAATAATTTTAAACCGATTTTACCATGAATCTCAGCAGTAGTAGAATCAAACTATTGATTTCTTGTTGTGAGAAGCTTGTGCTATGAACCAAAACTATTTTAAAACATTTTGGAACATCATTCTAGGATCCTTAAACAACGCATCACGTAGTACACTTTTTGACAAGTAAGTCATTACTTGATCCCCAGGAACTGATTTTACTGGTTTGATTAGGGTGATGTTGTTGGGCTTGAAGATGATATCTTCAATGGGAAAGGTGATATGAGTGGATGGATTAAGTGTGATTTCGACAACTTTCTAGGAAGAGGATTCTACCATTGTTGTGTTTTGTGTTTTTTTGAGAGAGAAAGAGTTTGTGTGTGTTTTTGATGAAAAGATTTGTAAGCGTGAAATGAAATCTAAATTCAAGGGATTATATAAAAACTTAGACTGATTTGTGAAAAGTTTTTAAAACCATTTGAAAAAGTTATAAATCTTTTAGGGTTTCTTTTGAACATTTGGCACAAACTCTCTCATTAATGTTCTGCAAAAAGGTATGATTTTCTGTTGCTTTTAACAGTGAAACGCCTCATGTTTCAGGATGTTGTTGACTATGGATGTGGACGTTTGAAATTTTCTTAATTAATAAATGACACCTTTTGAAATAATGTTTGTTTTATTCACAAGAAAATTCAATGTCATTTAATACTTTTCGACTCATGATTGATTTGTTTTAAAAGCTGTTGCTCAGATATGCTGAAGCTGATGGCAATACTTGTGAGTTTCAGTGCGTCAGATGAGGCGATAAAACCCCATATACATGTTCACATAAGTGAACAAGACATATGACATTGCATGCTCCTCTACTCAGGCCTAGCTACTCATTTGTATTAAAACTTTGTTCAGATTTTTCTGAAGAAAAACTTTGATGACAGATGATTATTTGTTCAGCTTTAGTAAATTAGATAAGGCGACAAATCATCATATACAAAATCACATATTGTGAGATAGACACATGACATTACACACTCTTTACTCAGAAACTTCTTAACATTAATCAAAATAGTTTAGAAAAATGATGAACCTTTAAGCATCTTAAGTGAATGGTATAGGTTCAGGTTTTGTATCATCAATGTTCAGCATACCAAGCTCCATTAACAATCTTTTGAAAGTTGGTTCATCCAGTGGTTTGATGAAGATATCAGCCAATTGGTAATGAGTGGGGATGAAGTGTAGTTTAATATCCCCTTTCACAATGTGATCTCGGATAAGGTGATATCTGATATCAATGTGTTTTGTTCTTGAGTGAAGGACTAGATTGTTGGATATTGCAATAGCACTAGTTTTATCACAAAAGATTGGTACCTTTTCATATTCTATGTCATAATCAGCCAGTTGGCTTTTCATCCAAAGAACATTGGCACAACATCCAACAACTGCCACATATTCAGCTTCAACTAAAGACATGGAAATTATCTGTTGCTTTTTAACACTCCAACACACAAGTTTGTCACCCAACAATTGGCAAGCACTAGAAGTGCTTTTTCTGTCCATATTGCAACCAACATAGTCAGAATCTGAATACCCCTTTAGATCAAAACCTGAGGATTTGGGGTACCATAGACCTAGACTTGGTGTACCTTTTAGGTATCTTAAGATTCTCTTTACAACAGTAAGGTGTGATTCCTTTGGGTCTGCTTGGTGTCTTGCACAAACGCATGTAGAGAATTGAATGTCATGTCTACTTGTAATTAAATAGTGACCCAATCACGCCTCTATACTGAGTCTCATTGACTGATTGTCCATTGAGATCAGGTCCTAAGTTGTTAGGGGGTACCATTGGTGTTTTTGTTGAAGCATAATTGATATCATACTTCTTCAGCAGATCCTTGACATATTTTTCTTGATTGATGGAGATTCCTTGGTCAGATTTTTTTATCTGAAGACCAAGGAAGCATGTGAGTTCTCCCATCATACTCATCTCAAACTTGCTGGTCATAATCTTGGCAAATTGTTTTCATGGTTTCAAGCTTGATGAGCCAAAGATGATGTCATCCACATAAATTTGTACTAGAATGGTGTCAGTTTTAGATTTATAGATAAACAAGGTTCTATCTATTTTTCCTTTGACAAGTTTATGTTCAATTATAAATGTTGAGAGAGTTTCATACCAAGCCCTTGGGGCTTGCTTTAGTCCATACAAAGCTTTGTAAAGCTTGTAGACATGGTTTGGGTATTTACTACTCTCAAATCCAGGAGGCTTTATAACATAAACTTCTTCTTTTAGGTCACCATTTAGGAATGCACTTTTGAAATCCATTTGGTAGATGATGAAGTTCATGTAAGTGGCATAAGCAAGGAATATTCGTATGGCTTCCATACGTGCAACTAGAGCAAAGGTCTGATCAAAATCAACACCAGGCTCTTGATTGAATCCTTGGGCCACTAGCCTAGCTTTGTTTTTGGTAACTACATTGGTTTCATATCTTTTGTGTTTGTAAACCCATTTGGTGCCAGTGGTTGATTTACCATAAGGAAGAGGAACCAATTTCCAGACTTTTTTTCTTTCAAACTGATTTAGTTCCTCTTGCATGGCATCCACCCATTCAGGGTGAGTGAGTGCTTTAGAAATCTTTGTAGGTTCAATTTCTGAAAGAAAGTTTACATAGAGGCATTCTCCAGGTGAAGCGGCACTCAGTTCTTTGCCATAGATATAGTGACTCTACCTTCTCCAGGATTCCCTATTATGTTCACCAACTGTATGTGACTATTATTAGTCCAAGAGTTTTGTGGAGTTGGGGAATAAGCACTGATATCATGAATAGAGCTAGAACTTGGAAGTCCATGACATGGACTTGGACTTGGACTTGGATTATCTCTAGTGTCTACTGAAGGATATTCAATAGATAAAGGTTTAATCAATGGAGGGCTTCCTTCTTGGTCAGAAGCAACACATCCAAGACCTAATTCCCTAGAGATAGTTGGGGAATCTTGAGCAGGAGGCTAAAATTTTTCATCAACAGCATCATTTGATCGATCAAGTGTGTGAGCATGCTTATCATTTTGAGACTGTCCATTTCGGTCATTTGTGTTATCTTGCTGATCATTTTGATACTGATCGTTTTGATCATTTTATTGACAGCCATCAGTATTTGATACTGAAGGATTTCCTTTTGTAGGACTTGTCATATCTTCAAATGGATCAATATGAGGAACTGAATTGCTTGTTTGATATCTTTGAGAAGGCTTATAATGTTGAAATTCATCAGATGGATAGTTGTGAGATTCATGATAATGATGTTCATCATTTGATGGATTTGTAAATTTGAGAACTTTAGAACTTTCATTGAAGGTGATGTGGTAAGTTTCTTCAATACATTGTCTTCTTGTGTTGAAGACTCTGTATGCTTTAGATAATAGTGAGTATTCAAGGAAGTAACCATCATCAGATTTTTCATCAAACTTACCAAGGTGATCCTTGTGATTGTGAATGAATACTGGACACCCAAACACATGTAAGAATGAGATGTTTGAAATTCTCCCCCTGAATACTTCATAGGGAGTCTTCATGTGTCTCTTCACAACGATGGATCTATTTTGAATGTAGCAAGCAGTGGCTACAGCATCAGTCCAAATATGCTTAGAGAGAGTTGATCCAGCAAGCATTGTTCTTGCTGCTTCAATCAAAGTTATGTTCCTTGTTTCAGCCACACCATTTTTTTCAGGTGTGTAACGTGATGAGAAATTTTATGATATTCCTTTGTCATCACAGAACTTGATTAGAGTATAATTTCTGAATTCAGTGCCATTGTAAGTTCTAAGTTGTTTGACATATGTTTCATTTTGATTTTCAACTCTTTTGATGAAAAACATAATGACATCTGGTGCATGGCTCTTCTTTGTCAGAGAATATACCTAGGTGTACCTAGAGTACTCATCAACAATGACAAGTGTATCTTTTTCATGACAAATGGCCCTAGGTGATACTGGCCCAAATAAGTCCATGTGAAGTAGATGAAGACTTTCTTTAATTGAGAAAGTTTTCTTTGTTTTGAATCTGTCCCTATGGTGCTTTCCTTTTTCACATGCTGAGCATGGTTTGTCCTTGGAATAGACAAGTGAAGAAAGACCGATAACAAGATTTTGTTTTGCCAGCAGAGTTATTGTTTTGAAATTTAGATGTGAGAGCCTCTTATGCCAGAGACAATTAGTAATGTTTTAAGATCTAGCAAATAAATATGTCTTTTGAGTAAAGTTCATGTTCATGACATAAACATCTTCGACTTTGGGAGCAATCATCACAATTTCATGATTGGAGTTGAAGATTGTACCTTTTTTATCATCAAACATGACTAGATACTTTGCATCACAAAGTTGACTGATATTGAAGAGGTTGTGCTTAAATCCATTGACGTATGCTACCCTAGTGAAAACTATACCATTTAATTTCACTGAACCAAAGCCTTCAGTAGTAGCTGATGAGTTATCACGAAAAACATTTTTAGGACCTTGTTCCTCTATATACTTGTGTAGATGACTTTTGGTGCCAGTTAATAAGTGTGAAAACACTTATCCTTTTACCATTTATTTATAATAAAAACGAGACCAAAACGTGTATTTTATGTCGTAAAAGTCGGAATTATGCGTGATTTGTGTTTTTGTTGTGTTTTATAACCAAATATGAAAAAGGAAGAAAACACGGGCTTTTACGAGCTTTTATAGAAGAAAAAAGACAAAATACCAAGTCAAAAGATCAAAAGTGCAAAAAGAACGAAAGTCAAAGGCTTATTCTGAAGATTTATCGAAGAAAAATACTAAATACGGAAGTTTAACGAAGTCTAATAAATGAAGAACATTAGAAGACGAGTTCATTTTATATCGACAAATCCCGAGACAACGTCGAGAAAGACGAAGAAATTAAAAGACGAGAAGGCAAAAAGAAAGAGAGAAGCATCAACACACCCCATCCTCCTATAAATACCCTCCTAATATGTCATTAGGAGGAGTTAGTTAATTTTAGATAGATTTATTTTTATGTTTTAGGAGTAGGAGCAGATTAATTACTTTCTCTCTAGATTTATTTCAAGTTCTTAAGCTTTCATCTTCTTGTAATTTTGGATCTTTAATCTTCATTTTATTTCAAGCTTTTTATAATCATTCTCATTCTACCTTTCTTGTTTTTAAATCTTATGTTTTGATTTGGTTAATCATATAGTTGTTTAATTTTTATGCTTATTGTTTAATTGATGTTCTTGTTTGATTGTTCTTATGGTTTTGATGTTTTTGATCTTTTTAGCTTATTGTGTTTAGTATTTATTGTGTGATTTTTCTTATTATCATTTAAGTGTTTTTAATAGTTTATTTTTATAAAAAGGTTGATTTTTTATATTTAGATTATTTAGCGTTTTTAAAGTTTTTTGTGAAGTTTTAAATTATGGCTTATTAGCTTTTTCTTAAAATCATTTTGGTTAAAATTTTGGTTAAGAGCTTATTTCAATGATAGTTTATTTTCATTTTTTTGCTTAATTTTGTCCCTATTCGGGTTATCTTAAAACCCTATTATTCTGGATATGGTTAATTTTTGGATTGCGGATAAGTGCAAATATTATTCCGGATATAAGCAAAACATTTATTCCGGATAGTGTTAACCAAATACATATTCCGGATAGTGAACAAAAAAAACCATAATCCGGATAACTAGTGGAAATCATATTCCGAATAACCAAAAAAAGGTCAACATTCCAAATATCAATTGTAATTGACATGCTAGCTTGCTAGCTTATCATTTTTTCCCGCCAAATAATATGTTCCCCCATGGGGAACATGCTTCCTCTAGTTAAACATTTTTCCGTTATCGATTTAGTTTTATCTGAAAGTCGTTCTAATTTTTATTTTAAAAGTCAGTTATTTTTAGTTAAATTTTTCGTCAAATTTTAGTATTAGTATTTTATCGAAAAGTTTAAGTCTTAACTTTTATTAAGTGCCCGCTTTAATATTTGTCTCGTTTATTTTTAAAGTAGCCATATAGTCCAATTTCCTTCTTTTTCATTAACTAAGTTTTATTTTTAAGTCGAAAGTTATTTTTACTTTTATTCTCATATTTATTGGCTTTCTAATAGTTGTCTTTCTTTTTATTTATTTTCCTATTTGTTTCTTTTTCTTATAGTTGTTTTATGTTTATTGTTTTTTTTTAATTTTAATTTTATTAGCGTTAAATTTTCTCTACTTTTTAACTAGAAATAGATAAATCCAATCTTCTTTTTATTTACCAAGAACGACTGAGTCACACGTTAAACCTGAGATCAATTCGATTAGACGACGAGAAAAACGAACTTTTTAACTAGCAAAATCTTTGTATTAAATGGCGCCGCTGCCGGGGTTTAATAAGTGTATTTTTGTATTTAATAAGTGTGAAAACACTTATCCGTTTACCACTTATTTATAATAAAAACGATACAAAAACGTGTATTTTATGTCGTAAAAGTCGAAATTATGCATGGTTTGTGTTTTTGTTGTGTTTTAGGACCAAAATATGAAAAAGGAAAAAAACACGGGCTTTCACGGGCTTTTATCGAAGAAAAAAGACAAAAGACGAAGTCAAAAGATCAAAAGTTAAAAAAGAACGGAAGTCAAAGCCTTATTCTGAAGATTTATCGAAGAAAAAGACTAAAGACAGAAGTTTAACGAAGTCTAAGAACCAAGTATAATAAATGAAGAAAATTAGAAGACGAGTTCTGATACACGCATTTTGCTAGGTTCAATTATATTCTCTCGATATCCTCTCGAATTGATCTCGGCTCTAAGTGGAATGATTTGTTCTTGGTTAATAAAAAGTTGTTGGTTTGTTTATCTATTTTTAAACTAATAACGATTAAGTGTAAATGACGTTGAGTAAATTAAAGCTTAAATTGACAAATTACAAGTAAACGTTTGAAAATGTAAAGAAAAGATTAGACGAATACTTTGAAAACTAAATTGAATTAATGCTTAAAAACTTGTTCTATCGGAATATCGAAAATTATTTCTATCGGAATGTAAGAAAATCAAAAGCATCGGAATTTGATCACAAATACCATCGGGATGTCCATGTTTGGTACTATCAGAATGTTCAAAGACCAAGCTGTCGCAATGCAGTTCTTATCGGAATGATGTAGATCGGAAAGTTTGATCGGAATAACGTAAACAATTCTATTGCAATGACTTACTATCGGAATGTTGCAAAGTAAAAATGGCCAGAGTTTCGCCTTAAACAGGAACCTTAAACCCCGTCGGAATGTGCGATCGCAATAAGCGATCGCAATCCAGATCGGAATAAGGGGTAAGAAACAACCTATCGCAAAGTAAAACCCCACTTGGGTTATTGCGATACTGAGCAGAAACCGTCGGAATAAATGTAACCCTTGTATTGCGATGGACTGAATGCAGTTCCGAAATTGGTGCAAAGCAAAAATTTCAATAAGCATACACAATAAGCTACTTTAACCGGGACTTTAAATAACTCAAAAAGCTAAAATTTTACAACTTTTAGAAACGAAAAGTCTTGAACTTTATGAAAGGAACTTTTATAAAACTAGAACTTATATGGAATCCGAAATAAAATAAGCCAAAACAAGCAATAAGCTAATAAGCATAGAAGGCTTATAACCTATACGTGTGAAAGCATTGAAAAGAAACAAGAAATATTGAATTTTGATCACGAACAAATCCACAAATCCAAACCGTATCGAATTTACAATCGGATTAAGGATTTTGACAAATCAAGAAAAGTAGAAAAAGATTAAAGAACTTGAAAGCTTAACTTGATTGAGATTAATGAAATTCAAAATACAAGGATTAAAGAAAGCTTGAATTTGAAAGATGAAAACAAAGAGAAAGTTTAGTGAGAGAAAGTTTGGAACTTTCTCTCTCTAAAAACTAGAGAAATGAAAAAAAAACTAAACTAAGACTAGCTAAGTGTGTTTTTTGTGAAGGGCCTTTATATAGGCGTATGTATGGGCTTGTGTATGGGCTTTGGTATCGGGCTTCTTTTCTTCTTTCTTCTTTTAGTCTTCACGCTTCTTTAAGTACACATTTCTGACTTAGATTTGAGAAGTGTCGGTGAATAATTCCAACTCGTCTTATAGTCTTTTGTTTAGTAGACTCGAGTTCTTCGACATATATGAATCTTCCATCTTTGGCTCTATTCTTCGATAAATCTTCAAATAGGCACAATGACTTCAAATCTTTTGCATCTCTTGGACAATAGACTTCGTCTTGAGTCTTTCCCTTGATAAAACCCGTGCAATCCCATGTTTTCTTCAATATTCCCCCGGTTGACTCTGAAACCACAATAAACACAAAAACCACGCATAATTCCAAACAAATGATATTAAATACGTGTTTTGGTCTTGTTTTAGCCAGAAATAAGTGGTAAAAGGATGGGTGTTTTCACACCTATCAAATCCCCTACACTTAACCATTGCCATGCCCTCATGCAATGCTTAGCGATAAAGCAAGTTTACACTTTTCTCATAATCAATCCACCTTGGCCTTATTAAAATTCTACTAAATAAAAATTAAAGTATAAAGAGAAATTAAAACTTTAAAGTAAACAAAAGGATAGAAAACCATTTTCACTTGAAAATAGCTACATGGAAATAACTTGCAAAGAGATCAGGGACTTACATTAGGGCTTTGGTGCTGCGAAGATTTATCACCCTAGAGTTTCACGTTCCCCAAACTAAGCTTAAAAACGAGATCATTGTTATTATAAGTTAGCAAATCAAACACGTACACACATGGCTTAATTATATGCTTAAACTCCCTTATTCCTAGGTGTATCTCTTATATTTTATTTTTGTCTTAGAATGATCATGAAGATGCATTTTTGGACTTATTTCGATAGTTTATTAAGGCCGAAAGCAAAGTAGGACGATTTGATCAATAGTTAGCTAAAGGACAAAATCTCTTAAAACTGCTTCTCGGGATATCAAAAAGTTCATATCTTGGCATAACTTGGTTCACGATTTGAGACCTTTCTCGGGCCGATATTTGGCATGTACTTCATACTTCGTATCTTGAGAGACGTTCTTGAGATAATGGTCTTCTCATCGTTAATAGAGTTTCTTCACTTGGAGACTTTTGAGGGGTACTCCAACTTTTTTGACCACGACTTCATGATTATTTCTTCAATCTCTATTTGGGATTTTGAGATACAACGATCCGCCTCCTTTTCGGACTTGGATCTATTTATCCTCATACCTTGTTAGGGTCTTTTCGGATAGACTTCTCCATGATCTTTATGGGAGTTGTTTGCTTTTCGTCGTGAGTCTTGATCCTTCATATTGATTTGGGAATAATGCTTTTCACATCACTTTGGATCTTCAGCAATAAAATTGAATCCTCATGCCTTGTTAGGGCCTTTTCGGACTCGCCAATCTTCGCGCCCCGCTTCATAAGTTATGCCTTGGCTATGAACTCTTATCATTACCGAGCAACTTTTAAACGATCTTGGGCTAGAAGCTAAGTAAATTTTCAAATCGTACGACCTTACTTATTGCAGATAATTTATTAGCAAGTGATGGGAGAAAAGGCAAATAATTACACCAAGTGAGCTTGCGCAAGAATACCGACTTATAATTGACTCTATCATTTCTCGTCCTCCACAATTTAAAATCTCAAGTAATGAGACTCGTGGATGCTTAGCCTAATAAACCAATTAAGGTCTACATGGTTAAGGATACTAGCTAGAATAAACTTGGATAAGTCTATTCGGGTTGAGTCAAAATAATCGCAACGGGCCTAATATGTCAAAGATTTCAAAACTAGCTACACCACTTTATTAATATTTTTGACTTTATTGCGGGATATATACATATGAAAGCAACGATAAAAATTTTAAAAATTACGACTAAATGGCCAAAGTTAATTAAAAAATTGAAAAATGTTGAAAAAGATGATTTTCCGGTTAAATGAAGGCATTTTCATGGAAAAGTCCACTTAAAACTTCGATAGAAGTCCCCCCTACACTTAAGATAAACATTGTCCTCAATGTTTAAGCATGTGGGAAAAATCTCCCCTACACTTATCACATTGTGCACGTTGGTTAACTCAAGTTAAGGAAGAGACGACTAAAGTGATCAATTTCAAATGTGAGTATGAAGAAAATTGAATCATGATAGTTGAGAGATAGAACCGGATTTCGGATAACAAGGGAGCACGGTTCTTCAAAGGTTCCAAAAGTGCACTTATCCCTGTAATCACATCACCACACAAAAACAAACACCTATACAGGTCCCCCTACACTTAGGAGGTTATAACATAAAAGGATAGATACTCGGGCTGCCTCCCGAGGAGCGCTTGTTTTTGATAACGAGTCACGAGCCTGACTCGACCCAAAATTAGTTCATGGGGAACGTGGTGAGGGATGGAATCATCTCCTGAGAGATGTCCTCACCAAAGTACAACTTCAGACGCTGGCCATTCACCTTGAAATTGGGCCCATTTGGCTGAGAAAGCTCAATGGTCCCATATGGAAAGACTTTGGCGACGGTGAATGGACCAGACCATCGGCTCTTCAACTTGCCAGAGAAGATCTTCAACCGAGAGTTAAAAAGTAAGACTTGATCACCAACGTGGAACTCTCGGTTCTTGATTTTTGCGTCATGAAGGATCTTCGTCTTCTCTTTGTAGATCAGCGAGTTCTCATAAGCTTCATTCCTCAGTTCGTTGAGCTCGTTGAGTTGAATCTTGCGATGATCACCGGCTTTCTTGATGTCGAAGTTAACCCATTTCAAGGCCCAGTGCGCCTTATGTTCCAGCTCGATGGGAAGGTGGCATGCTTTCCCGTACAGAAGACGATAAGGTGTACAACCGATCGGGGTCTTATAAGCAGTACGAAAAGCCCACAGAGCATCATCTAACTTATCGGCCCACGCGGCACGATGCTCTCCCACAGTACGCTCCAAAATTCGCTTCAATCCATGGTTGGATATCTCGGCTTGCCCATTGGTTTGGGGATGATAGGCGATGGAAAGACGATGATTGACACCATACTTTGCCATGACTCTTGCAAATTGATTGTTGCAAAAATGAGTCTCGCGGTCACTGATAATAGCACGAGGAACGCCGAATCTAGCGAACAACGATTTCAAAAAGTTACAAACCACCCTTGCATCATTAGTAGGTAAAGCTTTGGCTTCAACCCATTTGGAGACGTAGTCAACGGCTACAAGGATGTATTTGTTTCCTTTAGATGAAGGGAATGGCCCCATAAAGTCGATACCCCAAACATCAAAGATTTCACATTCTTGTATGAAATTTTGAGGCATCTCATCCTTATGAGTGATCTTGCCTTGTTTTTGGCAAGCATCACAGCGTTTAACCATCTCGTGAGCATCACGATAGATGGTGGGCCAATAAAATCCCGAGTCAAACACTTTTTTGGCGGTGTAGTTGGGACCAAAGTGACCACTGGTGGGTCCTTTGTGGCAAGCGTCAAGGATTTCTAAAGCTGCCGTTCCATCAACACATCGGCGAATAATCAAGTCAGCACATTGTTTGAATAGAAACGGGTCATCCCAAAAGTAAGTCTTAATGTCGTTAAAAAACTTCTTCTTTTTCTGGGATGTTAACCCGTCAACGAGAATTCCACCCGCCAAGTAGTTTGCAATGTCCGCAAACCACGGGGTTTCATCAGGAGTCGAGCTGATAGACATTAAGGTCTCCAAGGGAAAAGAATCATTGATTTCTTTATCCGGATGATCCCCCTGGTAAGGATCCTCAAGTCTACTAAGATGATCCGCGGCTAGGTTTTCAGCTCCTTTTTTATCGCGAATTTCGATTTTAAATTCTTGGAGTAGCAAAACCCAGCGGAGAAGTCTTGGTTTGGAATCTTGCTTAGTCAACAAGTACTTCAATGCGGAATGATCGGTGTAAATGATTGTGGTGGAAAGGAAAAGATAGGGGTGGAACTTTTCAAAGGCATAGACAACAGCTAAAAGCTCTTTTTCGGTTGTCGTATAATGCAGTTGAGCTCCCGTCATTGTCTTGCTAGCGTAATGGATTGGTTGGAAGTGTTTGTTCACTCTTTGTCCCAGAACCGCTCCAATAGCAAAATCACTAGCATCGCACATCAACTCGAAAGGTAGCTCCCAATTGGGGGTAACCAAGACGGGTGCCTTAGTTAGCTTATCCTTAAGCGAGTTGAAGGCTTCAAGACATTCTTTGGAAAGGATAAAAGGAGTATCTTTTTCCAAGAGGTGGGTCATCGGGCGAGCGATTTGAGAAAAATCTTTGATGAATCGACGGTAGAAGCCCGCATGACCCAGGAAACTTCTCACACCCTTCACGGTTGAAGGTGGAGGCAACTTAGCGATAACATCGACTTTAGCACGGTCTACTTCAAGACAGGATTTGGAAATTTTGTGTCCTAGCACGATGCCCTCTTTTACCATGAAATGACATTTTTTCCAATTAAGAACAAGGCGAGTGTCTTCACACCGCTTCAGCATACGTTCCAAATTGGCAAGGCAAGCAGAGAAAGAATCGCCATAAACCGAGAAATCATCCATGAATACTTCCATAGTGTCTTCCACCATGTCATGGAAGATATCCATCATACACCTTTGGAACGTCCCAGGAGCATTACATAAACCAAAAGGCATGCGTTTGTAAGCAAATGTTCCATAGGGACAAGTGAATGTGGTCTTTTCTTGGTCCTTGGGATCGATGGGAATCTGAAAATACCCGGAAAAACCGTCTAAAAAGCAGTAATAGTCATTACCAACTAGACGCTCGAGCATTTGATCCATGAAGGGAAGAGGAAAGTGGTATTTTCTCGTGGCATCATTGAGCTTGCGATAATGAATACAAACTCTCCACCCAGTAACGAGACGAGTGGAAATCAACTCGTTGTGTTCATTGGGTACAACGGTTATTCCGCCCTTCTTGGGCACACAATTGACTGGACTAACCCATGGTGAATCTGAAATAGGTAAATCATACCCACATCAAGAAGTTTGATAACCTCCATTTTGATGACTTCATGGATATTTGGATTCACCCTTCGTTGGCTTTGAATTGTGGGCTTAAAGTCGTCCTCCATGAGAATTTTGTGTGTGCAGAAGTGAGGATCAATTCCACGAATATCAGAAATTTTCCAAGCAATTGTCTTCTTATGATCTTTAAGCACGGCGATGAGGAGAGATTTTTCTTCTTCCTTCAAGTCCTTCACGATAATGACGGGCGACTTCTTCTCTTCTTCAAGAAATACGTACTCGAGATGAGGCGGCAACTCCTTAAGGTCTAAATCCAGAGGATTTTCGATGGGAGGCGTTTTTAAAGTCGGAGCATCGATAGCAATAACCGTGGGAGATGGAGGAGAAGGATTGTCTTCGTTGAGAAGGTTTTCAAAGAAATGCATGTCTTCATCCGCATCGGTGGGAGAATCATCATTAGCGAAGTTCACATCTCCCATGGTGGCTTCAAGATCGTTCCAATACAAATCACTTTCTCCAAATAGAGACAGTGATGAATTAATAGAGGAAACGGTTTCAACATTGGGAAGAGAGGTAGGAATATTTTTACAGGCATCATTAAAATGTTCTTCACAAGCCTCATCCAGAACGTCAATACAATTAACACTCTCGTATGAATAAGGTTGTTTAGACAACTTTCCCATGTTGAAGACGATTTTATCGTCACCCACTCTCATGATAAGCTCACCGGCTTCAACATCAATGAGAGTACGACCGGTCCTCAGGAATGGACGACCAACAATTAATGGCACACGAGGGTCCATCTCGTAGTCGACGACGACGAAATCGGCAGGAAAAGTGAATTTGTCGACTCCTACAAAGACGTCTTCGGCTAACCCCACTGGATAAGCAACCGTACGGTTAGCTAATTCCAAAGTCATTTTGGTGGGGACTAGCTCAGGGAGAGATAATTGCTTCCAAACGCTTAGAGGCATTAGATTAATACTGGCACCTAGATCAGCTAGGGCCATGCAATTCTCTACTCCTGGGAAGTTGCAAAGGATTAAGAAATGACCCGGATCACCAAGCTTGGTTGGCAATTTCCTTAAGAGCACTGTAGAGCAATTCTCATTAAGTTGGGTGTTGGCAATATCAAGAAGTTTTTCCTTGTCACTCAGAAGATCTTTAAACATTTTCGCGTACTTAGGCATGTGAGCGAGAGCCTCAGCGAATGAGATGTTGAAATTCAATTGTTTGAACATTTTAAGAAAGTTCGAAAACTGAATATCATCCTTGCTTTTGAGCTTCTCTTTCCTCAACCTAGATGGATAAGGTATATTGGAAGAAGAGGAAGGCTTTGGGAGAATAGGATCACTCACATCCATGGGTGGAGGAGGGGTAGAAGGAAGAGGTGGAGAAATTGGGGAAGGAGAAGGATGAGGAATAGGAGCAGGTGACTCGTTCTCCTTAGTCACAACCACCGGTGGAGGTATAGGAAGCTCGGGTTCCTTGGTACCTTTGCCACTGCGAGTAGTGATTGCTTTCATCTCCCCTCTTGGATTCGCAACGGTGTTACTCGGAAGAGTACCCGAAGAAGAGGATTGATTACCATGGAAGAAACTAGCCATCATGTTCTTCAAGTAATTCGTTTGACTATCCAACGTGTTTCTCATGTCAGCTCTCAGATCGTTCCCTTGTTTGACCAGGTCTGCTTTCAGGTTGAGCACTTCACGCTGAAGGTTTCCCACGATCACATCGTTCGTCCTCGTGTAAGTTTCCACATCTTGGTGTAGAGCGGTGGGTTGGTTGGGAGGAGCATTGTATGCGGGTGGTTGATAAGCAGGTTGTTGGTAAACTTGGTTGTTACGTTGAGGTGGTTGTTGCTGTTTTTGAGGTGGTATGTAAGGTGTACGAGGTTGTTGTTGTTGTTGAGGAGGGCGATTGAGGTTTTGTTGTTGGTTTGGGTTGTTAGGAGTAGAACCAGTTGGTGAGAGATAGTTGTTGGAGAGGTAGCTAAGCAGGTTGCGGTCACCTTGAGTTCGAGCTTGATAAGCAGGTTGAGGATAGGTGCCATAAGCTGCATTTACGTTCTCAGAAGGGTAGTCTTGGGTGGCAGTACACGTGGTGTAAGAGTGAGGACCCCCGCATATCTCGCATGGTTGGCTAACAGCATTGACTTGAGCTTCTTTAGCGTTTCTAGCGCTGATGCTGTTGGTGTTGCTGGCGGTTTGGGTGGCAAGTGATTCAAGAAGCGTAGTGATTTTGTCAAGTCGCTTATCGCTGTCACTAGTACTAGCACTAGCAACATTGGTCCGAACACTCTTGTTTTACACACGAGACTTATTCTCAATGATATCCCAAGCAGCATTGGAAGTCTTAGCCAAAAGATTACCCCCCGAGGTACTGTTTAGCGAATCTTGGTCATTCATGCTTAAACCATTATAAAAAGTGTTAATTTGGTGCACTTTGGTAAAACCATGTTGTGGGCATTTTCTTAAAAGATCTTTAAAACGATCCCAAGATTCACTGAACGACTCATCGTACTTTTGTTCAAAATTTATGATTTCATTCCGTAAAGCGGTAGTACGAGAGGGTGGGAAAAATTAATTGATAAACTTGGTCTCCAAATCCGTCCACGAGAGAATACTCTATGGCGGTTCCTTAGCAAGCCAATGCCGGGCTTGTCCCTCTAAAGAAAAGGGAAAAAGTTGTAACCGGATTACCTCTTGTGGAACACCATTGAACTTGACCGTATTAGTGAGTTGTAAGAATCTCTTGATGTGGTCATGTGGATCATCAATGGTACGCCCCAAGAATGGTTGAGCAGAGACCATCTGGATAAAGCCTGATTTGAGCTCGAAATTGTTGGCTGCAATCGCTGGTATAACAATTGGATCAGTGTTGCCATCTACATGAGCTTGCAGCAGTTCAATCATCGGGCGATTATCCGGTAGAGGCTCATTGTTGTTGTTATTATTCATGTTGTTGAAAGGTGGGTTGTTGTTGTTATTATTGTTGTTTGGAGGTGGTATGTTGTTGTTGTTTTGTACACCGGCCATGTCTAAGTGATCGAGAGGCTCGGGCTCTTGATAAGACGTGGATCGAGTGCGCATACACCTGCAAAAGAACTAACAAGAGAAAAATAAAGAAAAAATATTTTTGGTTTTTTATGTTTTTTAATTTTTTAGGATTTTTGTAAATTTTATATTTTTTAGTGTTTTTGAAATTTTTTTATGAAAAAGTAACGTTCACGGGGAACGGATCCCAAAATCCAAGTTCTCACAAAAAACTTTTGATCTTAACGAGAAGAGCCGGCAGCGGCACCATTTGATACACGCATTTTGCTAGGTTCAATTATATTCTCTCGATATCCTCTCGAATTGATCTCGGCTCTAAGTGGAATGATTTGTTCTTGGGTAATAAAAAGTTGTTGGTTTGTTTATCTATTTTTAAACTAATAACGATTAAGTGTAAATGACGTTGAGTAAATTAAAGCTTAAATTGACAAATTACAAGTAAACGTTTGAAAATGTAAAGAAAAGATTAGACGAATACTCTGAAAACTAAATTGAATTAATGCTTAAAAACTTGTTCTATCGGAATATCGAAAATTATTTCTATCGGAATGTAAGAAAATCAAAAGCATCGGAACGTGATCACAACTACCATCGGGATGTCCATGTTTGGTACTATCGGAAAGTTCAAAGACCAAGCTGTCGCAATGCATTTCTTATCGGAATGATGTAGATCGGAAAGTCTGATCGGAATAACGTAAACAATTCTGTCGCAATGACTTACTATCGGAATGTTGCAAAGTAAAAATGGCCAGAGTTTCGCCTTAAACAGGAACCTTAAACCCCGTCGGAATGTGAGATCGCAATAAGCGATCGCAATCCAGATCGGAATAAGGGGTAAGAAACAACCTATCGCAAAGTAAAACCCCACTTGGGTTATTCTGATACTGAGCAGAAATCGTCGGAATAAATGTAACCCTTGTATTGCGATGGACTGAATGCAGTTCCGAAATTGGTGCAAAGCAAAAATTTCAATAAGCATACACAATAATCTACTTTAACCGGGACTTTAAATAACTAAAAAAGCTAAAATTTAACAACTTTTAGAAACGAAAAGTCTTGAACTTTATGAAAGGAACTTTTATAAAACTAGAACTTATATGGAATCTGAAATAAAATAAGCCAACACAAGCAACAAGCTAATAAGCATAGAAGGCTTATAACCTATACGTGTGAAAGCTTTGAAAAGAAACAAGAAAGATTGAATTTTGATCACGAACAAATCCACAAATCCAAACCGTATCGAATTTACAATCGGATTAAGGATTTTGACAAATCAAGAAAAGTAGAAAATGATTAAAGAACTTGAAAGCTTAACTTGATTGAGATTAATGAAATTCAAAATACAAGGATTAAAGAAAGCTTGAATTTGAAAGATGAAAACAAAGAGAAAGTTTAGTGAGAGAAAGTTTGGAACTTTCTCTCTCTAAAAACTAGAGAAATGAAAAAAAAAACTAAACTAAGACTAGCTAAGTGTGATTTTTGTGAAGTAAGGGCCTTTATATAGGCGTGTGTATGGGCTTGTGTATGGGCTTTGGTATCGGGCTTCTTTTCTTCTTTCTTCTTTTAGTCTTCACGCTTCTTTAAGTACACGTTTATGACTTAGATTTGAGAAGTGTCGGTGAATAATTCCAACTCGTCTTATAGTCTTTTGTTTAGTAGACTCGAGTTCTTCGACATATATGAATCTTCCATCTTTGGCTCTATTCTTTGATAAATCTTCAAATAGGCACAATGACTTCAAATCTTTTGCATCTCTTGGACAATAGACTTCGTCTTGAGTCTTTCCCTTGATAAAACCCGTGCAATCCCATGTTTTCTTCAATATTCCCCCGGTTGACTCTGAAAACACAATAAACACAAAAACCACGCATAATTCCAAACAAATGATATTAAATACGTGTTTTGGTCTTGTTTTAGCCAGAAATAAGTGGTAAAAGGATGGGTGTTTTCACACCTATCAAGTTCATTTTATATCGACAAATCCCGAGACAACGTCGAGAAAAACGAAGAAATTAAAAGAAGAGAAGCCAAAAAGAAAGAGAGAAACATCAACACACCCCCTCCTGTTGATCCCAAACTTAGATCGATTTAGCTTGTGTAAGCGAGATTAGATCAAGTTATACACGTAGAGAAACTTTGTTTATGTATAAAGTAATCTAAGTGTTATGCAGAATTAACACTTAAACAAGAACACACAAAGATGTAAAACAAACTTTCACTTGATTGATAATAACAAACTTGCTTACAATGAAAGTGTTTAACGTATGAAAAATTATTATGAAACATAACCTAAAGGTCTTCTTTTATACACATAAGAAGCCTTGTACAAGAGTCTACGTATCAACTATTCTAGGTAAAGATAATGATAGAAAATACAATGTTGATCCTATCTTTACTAGAAACAAACTAGAAACATAATATGCGTAGACCATATCTTTCTATCAGTGCTTGTCTTCAACCTATCAACACTTGACTTCTTCTTGCGAACGCTTGATCTGTCAGCGTTTGTTTTCTTCCTATCAACGCTTGTTTTCCTCTTGTCATCGCTCAAGTGGACTGGCTACATTTTATTCCCAACAATCCTCCCCTAAACTTGATATCTACTCTAGTAATCAAGTTTCTGAATAAAAATTAATAACTAGGAGGAATCTTACAACGCTTATGATATTGATAATAAATATGCCTAATCAAATCTTTGGCCACGTCACTTGAATAGTCAATCTCCAGCTGTGTTGTCTTCATCTTTTCCAAAACTTCTTTGGACATGGGATACGGACCATCAACAAGAATATACTCAGCAAACTTTCTAGAGCTCAAATAATATACACCAGCAGCTGAATACAAACGCCACTGAAGACCACTGAGATCATCCTCAAGATCCTTCCAAACAGCAGGATCTTCTTGTTTTGGTCCACACATTCCCTTGAATGTTGACCAAAGTTTTATTCCATTGATTGAAGTAGGAGCTTAAGTCTCATACTTGGCCTCCAACAACCTCCAAAGGTCTACTAAGTCTTCTCTATCCACACTTGCAAAGAGAGACACAAGAGTAGTAAATGTGTGTACCTCTTTCCCATACCTGCCAATCTTCCAAAACCCACTTGCATCTTCTTCATAGCTTATGATAGGGTTTCTTGCATCAAGAGGTAACACTTGTACCATATCTGAAGATTCTAATGGTGAGAGCTTGATGCTTCTTCTTATAACAGCTTCACTGGGCTTCAATCTATCCATATCTTTAGGAAACTCAAGAGGAACTCCCTTCTTCAAAGGTCTTGGAACAATCATTGCCTTCTTAAGCTCCATCTCTTCTACAAGTTCTTATTTCCTTTCATCTGAAAGAAGTCTGATAGTATTCATTTCCTGCACTTTTGCCCAAATGTGATAAGCCTTATACTCCAATTCTTCAAAGGATAATCCCAACAATTTCTTATAGGTCCATCCTGTTCCATGACATCTGAGTAGCATGTAGTAAAGCTCCCTTCTATCCCTCTTCAGCAGTGAGAGAACATTGCTAGCTTTGTGTTTCAGAATTACCTTGCAGTCTTTTTGTACTCCTAGAAGAATCTCCAAACCCCAAATTTGGTCTGAAATAGTCAAATCTGGATTCTCTATACACCTATTCTCCCAAGCATGGTACATCTGAACAACTTCTGGCATATCAAAATCTACTTGCAATTTCAACTCTCTAAGCTTCTCTCTTGCCAAATCATCACCATATTCAAGTCTTTCTAGTTGTTCTATTATCATCACACTTGAATCTGAACTTGCTTCATCACTTCCTTCTTGTTCCTCTGAAGTGACAACAAATGGTGATTCACCAACCTTCTTCCTTTCTTGTTCCACAAGTTGTGCAGCCAACCTTCTATCAAACTCTACCTGTGCTGCATCCTTTGGAACTTCTACTTTTACCATAATTCCTTTACCCTTATCTAATGGATCAATGATGGGTAAGGATGATGGTAATACCTGTGAAGATACTTCTTTGATGATAGCTGATGACTGGAATACATCTACCTCATCTGCAGGTCTGTCAACGCTCAAATTCCTTGTGTCAGCGCCCAATTTGCTCATGTCAACGCTTGGTGTGTCATCGTTCAAATTTTGCTTGTCAACGCCCAAATTACTTGTCTCAGCGCCTCTTGTAAATTGCTCCAACATAGCTGTAAAAGACAAGTTTAAATTGGTAGGAGTTACCAGAGATCTATCAAAACCTTGTTGCTTCTTCAATTCAGTTAGGGCCTCAGCAATACCCAAAGATTCTCCATCATGTGAGCCTTTATCAATCACATTAATCTGTTCATCCTCCCCTTTGGAAGATTCCTCCATCCCACGCCGTGTGCTAGCATTCTCCAAAATAACAATCCTCTCCCTCAATTGCTTGAGTGCAAGGCCTTGTGTACTGACAGCCGTCAATTCCATTAATGTGTATGGTTCCAATCTGTCCTCCTCTAAAATGGGTATTTGACCTCTCAAGTTAGATTCATGGGGCATGGATGAGGTCTTAAAGATGTTAGGATTGTCTTGGCCTGCATCTAAGCCAGAACCAATAGTCCCAGCCTCATCCATAGCACCAACCACACTTGTGGTGGTGGTTCTCTCTGCTACATGGCTAGGACCACCAGAGGAGAACACTCTAGTAGTCCTTTGGCATTTTTGCAACCTATATTGAGGTGGGGTAGAAGATGATGTGGATTGGGTGGATGTGGGAAGGTTAAGGGGTGTTTGTGTCTGTGAAGGAAAAGTGTCAACGTCCGGATTACTTGTGTCAACGCCAACATTTAAGGTGTCAACGTTAAAGGGTTCTTGGTCAATTTCCATGTGTTGAGGTGAAGGCAAAGGTTCTGGTATTGGGTCAAGTTATGGTTGTAGGTCTGGTTGGGGTTGTGCTGCTGCAATAACAGCAAGCATAGCTGGGGTGAGGGATAATTCACGATGAGGGGGTGAATTCATCTTGGTAAAAATAGCTTTCTTTTGCACAGGGATCTCATAAAAGTCATCATCATCCCTTGTGTAGTAATTTTGCACATCAAAAACCATTTGTAAAAATCTGGGATAAGCCAAAGTCATCTTATTCCCTTTGTTTTACACATGCCATCAAAAATCATTTTGGAATAATTAAACTTTTTCCCATTTTGCAATGCACACAATTGCACTAGAAATTGATCTATTAATTTCATTGTGTACAGTACACTTGGGACTCAAACATTGTAAGATTACATGTATGAGTTACTTCCAGGCTGGGGGAAACTCTTGTTATGATATTTGTTTAAAGTTCCCTCATCAGGGTTCATTAATAGGAAGGGTGGTTATACCATCTGCATCATCAAGATGAAAAGCCTGGCGAACCAAAGCTTCAGTAACCACCCATGTACGCCCATGAACAATAGCTAATAATGTAGTCACATTATTAACTATTCAGGAACTAACAGTGTTCCAAAACTGTTTAATATGCGTGACAGAGATGAGCGGAGCATGAGAAAGAGCATACCTAATAGGAGATGCATTCAAACACACCACCATCTGGGTGTATTGTGGAAACATAGTGTCATCGGTGTCCAAATATGCAATCATGTTGTGTTGACTCCTGAATCCCAATACCAAATCACTTGGTTTAAATTTTGGTGCCATTGTAGAAGAAAGCTGTTTGTGAACTATTGAGAAAGATGAATTATAGGAGAAAATTGTTAGACAATAATATGAGGTACCCTGTTTAAAAATAAGAGCTAAATATATAGGAGAGATAGATGCATGTGATTGGTAAAAAATGAGGCAACTATTTTCAAAATATAATGATGAAAATATTGAAAAGAAAATAAGTTATCTCATGCATTAATTAAAAGTTATCTGCTCCCAAAATTACGCCCCCAAAATTCGTCAAAAATAACAACTGGGTAGGTCCCAATGAGTGTCAACGGTAAAAAAGAACCCATCAACGCCCAACGTCTATATTCTTGTCAACGTTTGCCAAAGCCATGTCAGCGTCTAAATTGGTCATAACAACGCATGGAAAAATACTTGTCAGCGTCCATAAATAAAAGTAATAAAAATGAAAAAGGACCTTAACAAAGTAATTTATCCTAGTGAAGATAACCTATAAGTTGATAATTATTATAGGGCGGCAAGCACTGTCCAGTTATGCACACTTGCTTATGCAAGATAGACATAACAGTCCTCTAGTGTCCCTTGCTAACCAAAACTCTTAACAACTAAGTTATCTCATAAAATTCCTTGTAACTCCCAGGTAAAACGCATGATAAAATCATTCCGAAGTCTCCCAACAGAGCACAACAAATTCTAGGCCAAAAATGTCTTGGCAGCATGCATAGTATATCAACTTTGCATGCTACAATGCCTCATGATTTAGTAAAACTAACTCATACTCACCTGTGGACACAATCTAGAATTGTGATAAGAGTATTATAAGAATACCCAAAAGTCCTAAAGGTTCCTAAAACCTCCCCTTAAAATATGATACATAAGTTTCCCAAAAATATGCATGAACATAAAAATTTATGTCAAGATAGGTATATAAATATTCCAACCATCATCCATAAATAAAAACATGCTCAAATGATTCTCCAAGGATCCATAAGCAACTCCGTATCAAATGGTACAATGCTAACACCACCTGCACACTTAGATTAAAAACACAAAACTAACATTGTTGCTGACAATGCCACGATAACACTTGTCAGCGCTAAGATAACCTTTGTCAGCGTCAGAAAAATATAGTGGAAAATCTAATCTTCAAAAAGACCAATAACAATGCATTATCATGTACATACTTTTAAAATAAGACCCCAAAACACATATTATGTGAGATTGATCATTCCAATACTTGTTACCAAGTATTGAAACCTTCCAGCATCAAAAGGTTTAGTTAATAAATCAGACAAATTTTCTTCTGTGTCAACCCTATCTGGTTGTATTAAACCCTTTTCAAAAGAATCCCTTATAAAATGATGTCTAATTTTTATGTGTTTTGTTTTATAATGATGTACAGGATTTTTAATAATGCATAAAGTGCTGTTATTGTCAAAAAAAAATCTTGGTATGCATGAATTAATACCCATAATCCAGCAGCTGGTTCTGAATCCATAAGACTTGTCCACAACAAGCAGCTGCAGCTACATACTCTGCTTCAGTTGTAGATTGGCCTCCACTGTTTGTTTCTTGCATTGCCAAGATATCAACCTATTCCCAAGAAATTGACATCCACCAATTGTGGATTTTCTATCAAATTTATCACCACCATAGTCACTGTCTGAATATGCAATAAGCTCCAACGGTGAATCTTTTGGGTACCACAAGCCAAGATCTGGATAACATATAAGGTACCTAAAGATTCTCTTGACAGCATAAAGGTGACATTCTTTGGGAGTCACTTGATGGCGTGCACATGCACACACAACAAACATAATGTCAGGTCTTGAGGCTGTGAGATACATCAATGAACCAATCATTGATCTATAGTGCCTGACATCCACATCTTTTCCATCTCCAACTTTTCCCCACGGGTGTTCTCTATCCATAGGAGTAGTAGCCCTCTTTTCATGTGAAGAAAAGCCAAACTTCTTCAAGATTTCTGCCACATATTTATCCTGAGAGATGAAGATACCATCTTCTTTCTGCTGAACTTGTAACCCTAGAAAGAAGTTTATCTCTCCCATTGCACTCATCTTGAATTTGTCTGTGATAAGCTTGGAAAAGTCTTCCCTCATCTTTGGATTAGTGGAACCAAATATGATATCATCAACATAAACCTAAACAAGTAAGACATCCTTACCAGCCTTCTTTGTAAATAATTTCTGGTATATGGTGCCCCTTTTGAATCCATTTTCCACCAGATAAGTGGACAATGTGGCATACCATGCTCTTGGGGCTTGATGAAGTCCATACATAGCTTTCTTGACTCTATACACCTTGTCTGGATTTTCTGAATATTCAAAACCAGGAGGCTGCATACCATACACCTCCTCAACAATTATGCCATACAGAAAAGCACTCTTTACATCCATTTGATAGACAGTGAAGCCCATGCAAGAAGCATAGGCTAGAAATATCCTTATAGCCTCAATCCATGCAACTGGTGCAAAGTCCTCCTCATAGTCTATCCCTTCCTCTTGTGTATATCCCTGAGCCACTAAACGTGCCTTGTTTCTGACCACAATGCCTCTTTCATCTTTCTTGTTTCTTAGAACGCATCTTGTACCAATAGGTCTGACATACTTGGGACAATCAACCAGCTCCCAAACATCCTGAATAGCAAATTGGTGAAGCTCATCCTGCATTGCTTCCACCCAACTTGGTTCTTTGAGAGCATCAAAAATCTTCTTGGGTTCCTGTTGTGACAGAAAACAGGCAAACAAACATGTTTGAACAAGAGGGGTATCAACCTTCTTATGTATATTGGCAATAAATCCACCAAGAGTCTGATGAGATCTTCGAGTCTGAACAAAAGAAATGACATCCCCAATTATTTGAGAGGAGGGGTGATTCTTCATGGTAGAAGTGAGAACTCCTCCCTCAAAAAGTCTGTTGTCTTCAATCTCATCATCCAAGTTGCCAATATCTTCTTTAGACTCTCTTCCATCAATATTTGTATGAACCTCTTCATGTCTGCTTGAAGGTTCACCTTGTTTAAAATTGGAAGAGAAAATATGCTCAAAAGAGTTGTCAACGCCTGAACCAAGGTTGTCAGCGTTTGGGTTATCAACGCCTGAAATGGTGTTGTCAACGATTGAGCAATCAACGCCTGAATTTGTCCTGTCAGCGCTAGATTTTCCTTTGTCAGTGCCTGAAGGACCATGCATGTTGGTAACTGGTGATACTTGGGAGCACCATTTTCCTTTCCAGCAGTAGCAGTAGTAGCAAAAGCATCTGTCAATATGGGAATAGTGACATACTCTTGTATGGGAGATGACTTGTCTGCTTGTGATCCAACCTCTTCATTAACCTGTGTACCTAAAACATCAACAACTGGTTCTTCCACAACATTTGAAGTTACCTTCACAATGTCTGGATTAGTAACAGGCATATAATTCAAAGTCCTAGATAGAGGTTCCAAGTCAAACAACCAATTTGGACTACTTTCAGGATTAATAGGTTTACTCTCTAAAAACCTAACATGTACTTTTTCAAGTATACGTTTTTCCTCTTAAGGTAAACCCTATATCCCTTACTCTGCACTGAATAACCCATGAAATAGCCTTCATCACCTTTAGCACTAAATTTACCTAAGGCATCACTAGTATCTAAGACAACTATATGACAGCCAAAAGGTTTAAGAAAACCAATATTAGGTTTCCTTCCCCAAAGTAACTCATAAGGTGTTTTGTTATGTATCTTGTTGACCAATGCTCTATTCTAAACATAACAAGCTGTATTCACAGCCTCAGCCCAATAAGCTATGGGAAAGTGAGCATCAGCCAACATAGTCCTGGCTGCTTCAAATAGGGTTCTATTCTTTCTCTCAGCAACCCCATTTTGCTGTGGGGTTCTGGCAATACTAAACTGCCTAGTAATCCCTTTCTTGGCACAAAAATCATCCAACAGTTTATTTCTAAACTCACCACCATTATCACTTCTAAGCATTTTAACTTCATTACCAGTTTTCTTCTCAATCTGAGTAATAAAGCTAATTAGTATCAGCAGTGTCACTTTTCATGGCTAAAAAGAAAGTCCAAGTAAACCTAGAAAAGTCATCTATGATGACAAAGCAGTATGATTTACAATTCAAGCTTTCTATATTAGTTGGACCAAACAGGTCCATATGCAGCAAGTGAAGTGGTTTAGAACTAGAGTGCACCTGTTTAGACTTAAATGAGACCTTGTGCTGCTTGCCTTTAAGGCATGCAACACAAGAGTGGTCATTGTGGAAAGCCTTTTCAGGCAAACCATCAACCAAACCAAGTCTCACAAGTCTGTTTATATTTTTGAAGTTTATGTAGATTTGTAATAATCTTGTGAATCAATAAGGTGGGTTGATGTTTCTAGAGAGAGAAAGTAGTGAGAGAAAGTGATAGAAAATGTGTTATATTAATTAAACAAGTAAAACAACCAACACCCCTTTCCATGGTGGAAAGGGGTTTATATACCCAAGTCCTTAATGGACTTGGGCCTCCGACCCATGACAAGCCCATGGGCCGGGTTAAACGTAAATGTAACTTAACCATTAACTACGAGCTACTAAACGTATTACAATATTGTTGGAGTGACCGATACTTCTAATATACGTTAAAACGTATTTCCAACAATATCCCCCTAAGGGAGGTCACTCCAAATTACAAAGTCCTAAACCTAGCATACTATACTAAGTCTTCGTTCTTCAGCTCGTAGTCTGTTCTTCTTTTATCTTTTCTTTTTGTTGTGAATATGTTGATGTTGATCTTTTAGGCTTTGGCTTTAGAGCATTGTTCTTTTGACCCTTCAATTGCGATCTTTGCCTTCTTGTGATTCTTGCCTCCTAGTGACTCCATGTTCCACACACTTATTTTTTGTTGAATTCTTGAAAGCTTCAGAGTTTGGTACAGCGGAAGACTTCATCTTGAACTTTCTTAAATTTTGTTGAAATTTGATGCAGAAAGACATAAGCATGTGGAAACGACTTCATCTGGTACACCGCAACGCCACCGTCTTCGCAACAACATAATAACACACGAATGAAATGGCTTAGAACATTTCAGTCTAAATCGGTAGCATTTTACCTCCGGCCGGTGAAGACCGTTGGACGATATTAGATATCGTAGCTGTGACGGATAGTTTCAATTAAGTAACTTCCTGACAGGAATTCGCGGGTAAACCCGTTCTCTTTATTAGACGATCACTAAGCTTGACTGCGAACATAAAGAGTGAATCACTTGGATAAATTATCCTTGTGATTGAAGTCGTCAATTCATGAAACCTGGAACAAGTGAATTTCAATTAAGATTTTCACCATCGTTGCTTTCCAGTTATCACGAGCTTGATTCATAAAGAATCTTGCACGTTTCCTACCAAGTGCTGTTTGATGTTAACACTAGAAGGATTTCCACTCGTCACTGTGAACACTAAAGAGTGTCACTCGGAGTGTTCTGGCAAGATCATACGATAATACGTAGAGGCCTGGAACGAGTTTAAGTTCAATTAAGAATTAAACTACTGTTTCTTTCCAGTTTTCACAAGATTGGTTCTTAAAGAACCGCACGTGTCACCTACCATGAGCTTGTTTGATGTTGGCTCAAGCAGGATTTCCATCTTCATTGTAATACTTGCGTATCACTTGGATGTTCTGGAAATATTACAAGAATACTGCGTAGGACTCATAAAGATCTCTTACTTTTCACAGTGTGTGAGAAAGCAAGGAATAAATGGAAAGTGTCCTCATGAGACTTTTGATGATCTCGTGGCTCTAGACTCGATAGTGCGTTTTGATTTAGTGAGCGATGGCTGGAGAGGAGTGCCACCTATTCAATATCAGTCTATTCGGAGTGAATAAACCAATAGATAACGTGTTGATCTCCGTATGATTAAAACAAATACCTTTTGAGAGATATTTGAGTTAGCTGGGAAGGGTTGTGCATTGCATCACTGGGTCCATGATGTATTTCTTCAATATCGAGAATCATTAACAAATGATCTCAATAGCATATGTATTGACCCGGTTTCTGCCTAAAGTTGTAAGGAGGGCTTCTTTCTTTACACCCTTTATCTTTACAATTCTTTTTCATTCTTCAACCCCTTCAATTCTTACCAATACGTCATTACTAGCACCTTGTTGTGATTTTTCCAGTGCTAGCTTAAGTACTTGGTCGCCATTCAGCTTCGTTCACAATCATTCTCCATCTTTCCTAGGACTTCTAATTCTATCTAGGGAATTGTCCTTGGGAAGATTCCATCGGTTCTGATGAATCATTGGACTAATACTTATACCTACCACCCTTTTGTCACCACATCCCTCGTGAATTAAGTGTGTTGTGGGTAAGTATTGTCACCATGAAAAATCTTTGAAAATCACTTAAGACACTTATGATATTATAATCAAAGTTTGTGTGCCTTAAGTGTTTTGTTCATCAAAATCGCTCCCCCTTAACACATGCATTACACATATTAAGTTGGATTATCTTTAAGTCCTTTTCATCATTAGTCAAATATCATTAAGTCTCCTTAATCTCATCTTCTCCCCTTATCCAAAATGTTAACCATTAATATTTGGGATATTGAATGGATTAACCGGTCTTTGGGTTAAAAATGAAATCAATGTATGGCCATAGAACATATGAATGCTCCCCCTCAAATTAATGAGGGTTAGTTGTAGTGCTTGAGTACAATATATTTTGAAAGATTTAGAATCTCGTATGAAATTCTTGAAAAATTATCATACCTTCACACTACATCAAGCCACAAAAGCATTCACAATTAACGTACAATATGGAGTTGACCTTAGTGAAGACGACCCATATTAAATGGATCGTTGCATAAGTCTAAAGTGCCCTCCATACGGTCTGCCACCCACGACCCTTTCTAAGCTCCTCATCAACCTACGTTCCCTGAGCTTTTCATTAATCTTCTTGAATACATAGGTAGCCATTTTCTGATAACCCGGATACCAATCCTCAATCACTTCTGGTAATTTCCTGCCAGAATTGAGATGCTCCAATTTGGCTTTGACGATTAAGAGAGTCCCATCACTGTACTTATGAAGCTCAGCTACCCTCATAAACTTCATGATCCCACGACTGTTCAAGTAGAAAATCCCGCACATCAGAAGGGTTGTGCCGGTATAGGGACATCTTTCAACATTTTGAGGTAATACATTGTTAAGTGGAGGAGTCATGTTAAGCTTGCGTTGATAGCTTTCAACTCCCAGTTGTAGGTTTTCTACACGTTTCTTGATGACAACGCTTCGTGTAAACATACGAAGTGCTGTGTTCAGAGCAATGATTTCTTCACGAGTGAGATGTGTAAGCTGATCACGGGTCATGAAAAGCAACATATCTTCTATATCTTCAAGGAGAATGATTGAAAAATCTCCTTGTTGTATATTGTATTCTCGATCATCTTCTCTTTTTAGTAGAATTTTCGTCACATGATGATATCCATTCTTGGGTTCAATCGTTATTCATAATATACTAGTGATTCGAAGATTGGATCTGACGATACTACCTGAGTTGGCTAAGCAGCAACCTCTGTATGCCCTTCGAACTCGCTCGTCCCAATGTGATGCTCCTATAGCAGCATACATGTCATAATTGCGGTTTACCTTTGGAACCCAGAGGCGATTGACCTTTTCTTCGATCCAAGGTATTAACCCCCAAGAAGCAGCTTTCAACAAAGTCAGGGAGGTCGCGTACTTGGATGATCCTTTGAGAAGATAGTCAAGATCATATGTAACAAAGAAGTCAAGTGCAATTTGATTGTCTTGAGTAGCATCAATTGGAAGAGGAGGTATTTCTGGCGCATGAAGGTCTGGCCTTTGAATTGTATTGAGAGCTTTCAGGATTTCATCAGCATAACACTCATACTCCATTCGGCTTAATCTTGATTTAGCGCGAATTCTCTTATCTTTAAGCTCTCTCTTCACCAAGGACGGAGTGACCGAAGATCCATACTCATGAGCCAAAAATGCACACAGATCAATTGGATTCCGAATACGTAGATACAGAACATTTGCATCAGCATCTGTGATTGGATCATATGCAACAGCTGCCGTGATCCATGGTTGTTCTGGTGCGGTCTCATCGATATGCAATGTATCAGCCCAATCCAGTGTGCTTGACTCAGGAACCGTAGTAACTGTTTCATTAGATGGAGCAGTAGATACTTGAACGGGTGCCGGTTCTGATTCTGGTTCAGCAGCAGCATGTGTAGTTTCTGGTTCTGCAGTTGTGGTAATAACCAAGAACTAACAGGATTAACAGTAACATGTATAGAGCTAGAAATAGATGTTCCATGAATTGAAGATTCTGTTGTAGCATTCACATCATGGTGCCACTTGGTGCGTCCTGTCTCCATAGATGTGGACTTACCCTTGTGAGCAACATCTTTCTGAGATTTGCCACCGGTCTTTTCGTCTTGCTGGCAGCATTGTCACCCATATCATCATCATCAGACTGATCAGGCTCGTCGGACTTGTCCCTGTTCTCTTTGTCATCATCATCATCATCGTTGTTGCTATCCTCATCACTATCCTCATTCCGATCACCGCCTTCACCATCATCATCATCATCATCACCCTTATCTTCATCACTCACATCGTCTTCTTCACCAGCACTCTCTCCTTGCTCACTATCCTCCTCATCAGATGCCTCTTCATCTCCTTTCTTATACAAAATATTGTAAGGAACCACGCTTCCAAATGTCTTAAACAGCCTGTCATCCTCCTTTATTGCCGCATTAAGTGCCTTGTGAAGTGTCCGCTGAATTTTGGATTTGTCGAAAGATCCAACTTCAACCATGCGGGCGTGGAGAATCTTCTTCAGTTCAAAGTCCGTCAAATCATATGCAATTTTATAGGCTGAATTGGAAGGGTTTGACGATTTAACCATCAACTTATCAGCCACAATTTTCTTCACCTCTTTTCGCAGCTTTGGCATAATAGACTTAACAGATTCCTTTACCCTATCAATAAGTGAAGCTTCAAGTATTTCTTTCTCCTCTTTATACTTATTCTTTAATTCGCGGAGTTTGGTGATCCTTGCTGCACTTTTATCAGCTTCAACCTGTTTGACATGAGCAAGTTCTTTTGCATGAGATTTCCGTGTAGACTCCATCTCTGCATTGAACTTAGCTATTGTAACACCCCCAATTTCACAAGGCAACGGAATATAAACATTGGGTGTTACTTCATAGCACATCACACATAGTCATAGAAAACGACCTCAAAAGAGACGTTTTAGAAAATAAACCATTCGACAAAATCAGAGTTCAATAAAAAGAGGTCCCAACAACTACTTCAAACTTTAATAAAAATAATGATTTGTCAAATGTATCGAATGGAAATTGTTCGTTTTGCCTTTACTTTGTCCTGCGCGACTCCATGCTCCAGCTGCTCTTAAACCTATACACCTGAGAATACATGCTAAAATGTCAACACAACGGTTGAGTGAATTCATAGGTTTTTAAATAAACAATAATGGGTTATAAACCGTAAAGCTTTTGAACACAAGAATCTCATCCACTGTCGATAGTGCAACACATGCAATACCCAAAGTCCACGCTATTCTACTAATCCATGACACCGAAGCCTTAAGTATAATAATGCCCTAGTCAGGTATTTTGCCGAATACCCCCTTACTTCTAATACAACACACCTGGCTGAGCCTCCAACCCACAGGTGCGACCTGCCCAGGTGGGGGCCATCCCCGATGGATCCATCCGTCTGTACCAGCGCCTACCCAACAAGGGTAGTTAACGGTTCATGGGTTTATAGGGACTTTCCAAATTTTGGCAATACAGCACTTAGCAAATAGCGGTTCACAATCAATACAATCAACGCTTGTGTTCATCTTTCAAAAGCATTTAATCAACCAACTTACATTCATTACCACAACTTGTATTCGTTCAAAGCACGTAGTCAAACATCACATGTTTATTCATAAATATGTATTTTCAAAGGATATATATATAATCTCATATGATTATTTAGCAAGAGCATGTATTCCCCCTCGCGGGCTTATAAAATCATATAAACCAGTAAAAGCGAGGCTATGAACTCACCTGATATAGCTATCACACGTAGGTCAAGGAACAAACGTCAAATAGTCGATATACGACTTCGCGAGATATCAATCGCTCATTGATCGAGAACGAGACGCCCAACGGTCAACATATGACTGAATGAGACCTAAAATGACGAGACGCGCCTTAGGCTCGAGACTATACATAAGTCAAACACAAATGTAAATAGTTCACTTTAGTAAGTTTGGACATTGTATAAGTTTTATAAAACTTTTCGTAAGACTTCTATTAACAATTTACCATATATTTTCCCATTTTGACAATTAAGCCCATTAAAGCTCATTAGTGGCCCATTACATACTCATGTGAATTAATTCCATTTCAAAATCAATATCAAACTTATTATGAATCTCAAGTCCAATAATGTCTCAATAGCCATTATAAGTGTATGTTGGGCTTTTGTAGCCCAAATCTACTTTATATGCCTTTCGGGTCCTAAAACACCTCCAAACAATGTCCACTTAATATTTCATGTTGGTCGGGTCTCGGGTATTCTAATTATCAGTATGTAAATGGGTCTCTAATTCCCGGTAAGTGGGTCATACTACTTCGATTTTATAAAAATCGTCACGTTAAACATTAATTTAATATAGTCTCATTTCTTACAATTTCTCGACATCCCTCGTAGATTACGTCGCTTCTCCTAAACCGTAAATAGTATGGATGAGTTATTTTTACCAAATTCTTTATTAACTTATGTAGTTGACTTATTATAAGTTCAATTTCCCCTAATTTATATTTATTATATATCATTTACCCATTTTATCACTTAGAAGAGTTGGCTGTCATTCGCAGCCAACTTCGTTTCTACCGTTTCGGCCGCCATTTTCAAACCGTATTGAACTGGTGGACTATCTAATTGATTCTAGTTCTATATGATTTTATCTACAACTTTTAGTTTTACATATTAATATGTTGGTATATGAAATTTTTTAGTAAACAGTTCATCTTTACAGCAGGTCAGATTCTGACCTAGTTTCGTATTTTGGCCATATCTCACTCTCTGAGAATCGCCACGGGACGTGTCACCCGGAGAAATACTCACAAAACATTCATATATTCTTATATCTCAAGTATAAATGGACCAAACCTACTAATTTTAATAAATACCACGTTTTCTACTGTCCTGAATTTCAACACAACAACTTTTGATCTAGGATTGTTTTAACTTGCTTTTAGTGTAAAAACTTATATACAATGTCCAAAAATCCACAATAAGCTATTACAAAGCTTAATCTCAGTATATAAAATCACAAATTACATAATTACAAAAATTAAATAAAAATAAGAATATGAAAGATATGATGATCTTACAAAAGAAAGGTGAAATATAACAACATGCTTAACCCATCCATCGTTGCTTCACACACTATCCAAATGATATTTAACCATATTTAGAAACACATCAAGAAATCTTTCTTGATCAGCCTATATGGCTATATTTTGGTGATGGGGATACTCGGCAACACAAAACAAGAAGTGTGAAGAGTGTGAATGAGTTTTTGGAATGTAAAATATTTGTTAGATTTAGATAAGGATGCATTTACACATATTTTAGTATAAAACAAGTGTTAGGATAGAAGAGACTTGCGTCTTTCTTTTTAGCTTTGTGTGACACGCCATTTTGGATGTGTTTTTGTTGTTTTGTTCTTATTTTATATAAGATTTATCATATAGTATATAAAGCGGGTATTATCGAGACCCAATATTTTAAAAGTTATGTGATTTGAAAGATACGCGTTAAACACGAAAAATAAACGCTCGATATAAAATAAAAACATTGACTTTCAGAGGACATTTATATTTCGATATATAAGAAGGATTATAATATAATAAATGTTAATGCGTCGAATAAACGAATGGCACCTAAAGGTTTAACGTAAATTACGAAAAATGCTCATAAAACGAGAAATTAAAAGAACGTCAATAGAAAATATTTCTATGTCATAACGAGGATATTCACGGTCAATGACAGACATAGACTTTGTCGATAAATAATAAATGACACGTACTCAATAAGTTAAATCCTTAACCTTGCCTAAAGCCGAGAACTCAATATTATTCGAAAAAAAATGATCATGACAATAAAAGTCGATCAATAAATATTGGTCCAAATATTAGAAATAAGATTAGATCTTAGTCTAAATGTTGATTTTAAAGTTCGGGTTATTACATCATCTAACCCTTTAGGAAGCGACGTCCCGGCGCTTAATTCGTCTTAATAGTCCTCGGTTAAAGGGCGAAGAGATGAGAGATAGACAAGTTATCGTTGACGTTTCTAAGAATGTTAAATGAACAAAATTCAAAGCAACGAGTATACCTAACAACCATGAATGAACGTTTTAGACATAGCTTTAACCCTTATAAGTAAAAAAATAATACATAACTCGAAGGAGAAGCCATTGAAAGCGAAAAATTAACAAGCCGTCAATTTTTGAAAGTGCTTTAAGGTACATTACTACTAGCTTATCAAGCATGTGGCGGTCGATATATGTTCGAAAAAGTACATATGACAAGTGATGAGTCTAAAGGAGTGGGCGCACTTGAAATATTTTCGATGTGACAATCAATTCAAAACTATCAGTGATCGTATCGATCAAATTGAAACATATATTGTCCATAGGTCTCATAAAAACAATTACGTCATAAAAGAAAATCGCATGGATCACACATAAATCCATCAAATACTTTACAAAATATTCAAGACGAGATAACTAGTACTATTCGTACAAAACACCTAATTGCATGATCGTGAACAAACCAACCTATTTCACCAAAAGAGAACTCATTGACGCGAAAATCATTCAGAGTATACATTACTCTATCGAAAGAACTACGATCCACGCCGAACACAAAAGCCATTATTAAGCACATATAATCACATTACGATATGCTTTCAAAATAGCCAAGCCATGCAAAATCAATAAGCTCAAGCAAGTTAACTCATGCTTGCTAAATGGTCAAGCCATGATAAATAAGAATATTTGACAGGAATTTTAGATAAGTCCAGTCAAAGGAAAGTTTGCAAGTTAAAGGATGTTCACGATTGCATAGATGCATATCGAACAATATTTTCGTCATCAAAGGGTGCTCACACACGGATCCATACCCAAATGACATTGCAGGGTGCTCACAAATGGATGCATACCCAAAAGATATTACAGGGTGCTCACAAACGGATCCATACCCAAAATATTTTCTTGTTACGTTTGAAAAATTCTTCGATGAACCATCCATAATCACAAGAAAGAATCCCAAGATCTTTTCATTCACGATGAGTTGTGTTGATAACTTAATCCTCAGTCAATCCACAAGTACACAACTAGTGTCGATTAAACAAGTCATCTGTTCTCGGAACATGTAATGGTTCTTAACGATTAGCTTATAATGCTTGCGATAGTTAGGACACATTAGAAATGGCCCATAGAAACAAATTATAACTCGAGAGAAGACTAACGGCGTACATAGAGATAATCAATAATAACGATAATGATGACGAAAACGAACGATACGTACCAACGAAACATGAGTCGAAGAAATACATCCGTATCCAAAAATAATCACAAACCAAGTCAAGCACTCTTGAGCCCACTTATTTATAATTTCTTGTTTTCATCGAAAGGCGTCCCAATCCATGTAAACAAGAATTTATAAATTTATGGTTCAGGAACTTATAACTTTCTTGTTCAAATAAAAAGGCGTCCCAGTTTATTTCAACAAGATGATTATAAATCATCCTACTCAGTAATACCGTCACAAAACACGATAACATAATCAAATTAAATGCCAAGAAAAGTACATGGTGTCAAACTTACTCCATGATTTCTGTATTCAAACGTCCCATTCCATCTGAATAAAGAAACCATGAACAATCTAAGGTCCAGTGGTTTAAAACTTTCTTATTCAAATGTCCCAATCCATTTCAATAAGATAACCTTAAACGACACATAGTTGGACGATTTAAATTCTCTATATTTAAATGTCCCATTCCATTTAAATATAAGGTATTAAATTGCTCAACTAATGACTATTATGAGCATATCTTTGTTGTACCCAAATTATATAATGATTTGGGTATATATATTTTAGGTCCAACATTGGCATCCTCCTTTTCGCCACAAAACGTAATCAAACACAATTAAATTAAACGTTATATTACGTAGAAGATCTCTCCTTGAAGAAATGATTCTCCAAAATCATAAGGAGTGCAGAAATATAATAATACGCTTATCAATTACGTTTCAAAAGGAGATGTCCTAAAATGGCACATCACGATGCGATGAAAAAAATCGAGCTTAAATTAGTCGACATGCGATAGATTATGAAACAATATATATATGTACCCAAAATATCAAACGAGGTCCATACTCGTATTCGGATAATAAGTTAATTATCAAGAAAAGTGATTGGCGGCGAGGCCAAACTCTCTGTAAAACCGTATCATAAAATGTACGATAATCACGTAAGGCTCATTGCTTCATGCACAATGCCCTTAAATACCATAGTATATACATTCAATATACATACAAACATTTCTACATACACACATGATCACAATATCACAACCAAGCTTTGGTTTCAAGGAGCCATGAGCGCGCGGATACTTTGTAAGGCAACCAAACAATTTTACGAAAGAGCAGTTATAGTCTAGGTTTTAAAAATGACCTAGTTCGCTATAACTAGTGCTCTGATACCAATCTGTAACACCCCCAATTTCACAAGGCAGCGGAATATCAACATTGGGCGTTACTTCATAGCACATCACACATAGTCATAGAAAACGACCTCAAAAGAGACGTTTTATAAAATAACCCATTCGACAAAATCAGAGTTCAATAAAAAGAGGTCCCAACAACTACTTCAAACTTTAATAAAAGTAATGATTTGTCAAATGTATCGAATGGAAATTTTTCGTTTTGCCTTTACTTTGTCCTGCGCGACTCCATGCTCCAGCTGCTCTTAAACCTATACACCTGAGAATACATGCTAAAATGTCAACACAACGGTTGAGTGAATTTATAGGTTTTTAAATACAATAATGGGTTATAAACCATAAAGCTTTTGAACACAAGAATCTCATCCACTGTCGATAGTGCAACACATGCAATACCCAAAGTCCACGCTATTCTGCTAAGCCATGACACCGAAGCCTTAAGTATAATAATGCCCTAGTCAGGTATTTTGCCGAATACCCCCTTACTTCTAATACAACACACCTGGCTGAGCCTCCAACCCACAGGTGCGACCTGCCCAGGTGGGGGCCATCCACGATGGATCTATCCGTCTGTACCAGCGCCTACCCAACAAGGGTAGTTAACGGTTCATGGGTTTATAGGGACTTTCCAAATTTTGGCAATACAGCACTTAGCAAATAGCGGTTCACAATCAATACAATCAACGCTTGTGTTCATCTTTCAAAAGCATTTAATCAACCAACTTACATTCATTACCACAACTTGTATTCGTTCAAAGCACGTAGTCAAACATCGCATGTTTATTCATAAATATGTATTTTCAAAGGATATATATATAATCTCATATGATTATTTAGCAAGAGCATGTATTCCCCCTCGCGGGCTTATAAAAATATATAAAGCAGTAAAAGCGAGGCTATGAACTCATCTGATATAGCTATCACACGTAGGTCAAGGAACAAACGTCAAATAGTCGATATACGACTTCGCGAGATATCAATCGCTCATTGATCGAGAACGAGACGCCCAACGGTCAACATATGACCGAATGAGACCTAAAATGACGAGACGCGCCTTAGGCTCGAGACTATACATAAGTCAAACACAAATGTAAATAGTTCACTTTAGTAAGTTTGGACATTGTATAAGTTTTATAAAACTTTTCGTAAGACTTTTATTAACACTTTACCATATATTTTCCCATTTTGACAATTAAGCCCATTAAAGCTCATTAGTGGCCCATTACATACTCATGTGAATTAATTCCATTTCAAAATCAATATCAAACTTATTATGAATCTCAAGTCCAATAATGTCTCAATAGCCATTATAAGTGTATGTTGGGCTTTTGTAGCCCAAATCTACTTTATATGCCTTTCGGGTCCTAAAACACCTCCAAACAATGTCCACGTAATATTTCATGTTGGTCGGGTCTCGGGTATTCTAATTATCAGTATGTAAATGGGTCTATAATTCCCGTTAAGTGGGTCATACCACTTCGGTTTTATAAAAATCGTCACGTTAAACATTAATTTAATATAGTCTCATTTCTTACAATTTCTCGACATCCCTCGTAGATTACGTCGCTTCTTCTAAACCGTAAATAGTATGGATGAGTTATTTTTACCAAATTCTTTATTAACTTATGTAGTTTACTTATTATAAGTTCAATTTCCCCTAATTTATATTTATTATATATCATTTACCCATTTTATCACTTAGAAGAGTTGGCTGTCATTCGCAGCCAACTTTGTTTCTACCGTTTCGGCCGCCATTGTCAAACCGTATTGAACTGGTGGACTATCCAATTGATTCTAGTTCTATATGATTTTATCTACAACTTTTAGTTTTACATATTAATATGTTGGTATATGAAATTTTTGAGTAAACAGTTCATGTTTACAGCAGGTCAGATTCTGACCTAGTTTCGTATTTTGGCCATATCTCACTCTCTGAGAATCGCCACGGGACGTGTCACCCGGAGAAATACTCACAAAACATTCATATATTATTATATCTCAAGTCTAAATGGACCAAACCTACTAATTTTAATAAATACCACGTTTTCTACTGTCCTGAATTTCAACACAACAACTTTTGATCTAGGATTGTTTTAACTTGCTTTTAGTGTAAAAACTTATATACAATGTCCAAAAATCCACAATAAGCTATTACAAAGCTTAATCTCAGTATATAAAATCACAAATTACATAATTACAAAAATTAAATAAAAATAAGAATATGAAAGATATGATGATCTTACAAAAGAAAGGTGAAATATAACAACATGCTTAACCCATCATTCGTTACTTCACACACTATCCAAATGATATTTAACCATATTTAGAAACACATCAAGAAATCTTTCTTGATCAGCCTATATGGCTATATTTTGGTGATGGGGATACTCGGCAACACAAAACAAGAAGTGTGAAGAGTGTGAATGAGTTTTTGGAATGTAAAATATTTGTTAGATTTAGATAAGGATGCATTTACACATATTTTAGTATAAAACAAGTGTTAGGATAGAAGAGACTTGCGGCTTTCTTTTTAGCTTTGTGTGACACGCCATTTTGGATGTGTTTTTGTTGTTTTGTTCTTATTTTATATAAGATTTATCATATAGTATATAAAGCGGGTATTATCGAGACCCAATATTTTAAAAGTTATGTGATTTGAAAGATACGCGTTAAACACGAAAAATAAACGCTCGATATAAAATAAAAACATTGACTTTCAGAGGACATTTATATTTCGATATATAAGAAGGATTATAATATAATAAATGTTAATGCGTCGAATAAACGAATGGCACCTAAAGGTTTAACGTAAATTACGAAAAATGCTCATAAAACGAGAAATTAAAAGAACGTCAATAGAAAATATTTCTATGTCATAACGAGGATATTCACGGTCAATGACAGACATAGACTTTGTCGATAAATAATAAATGACACGTACTCAATAAGTTAAATCCTTAACCTTGCCTAAAGCCGAGAACTCAATATTATTCGAAAAAAAATGATCATGACAATAAAAGTCGATTAATAAATATTGGTCCAAATATTAGAAATAAGATTAGATCTTAGTCTAAATTTTGATTTTAAAGTTCGGGTTATTACATCATCTAACCCTTTAGGAAGCGACGTCCCGGCGCTTAATTCGTCTTAATAGTCCTCGGTTAAAGGGCGAAGAGATGAGAGATAGACAAGTTATCGTTGACGTTTCTAAGAATGTTAAATGAACAAAATTCAAAGCAACGAATATACCTAACAACCATGAATGAACGTTTTAGACATAGCTTTAACCCTTATAAGTAAAAAAATAATACATAACTCGAGGGAGAAGCCATTGAAAGCGAAAAATTAACAAGCCGTCAATTTTTGAAAGTGCTTTAAGGTACATTACTACTAGCTTATCAAGCATGTGGCGGTCGATATATGTTCGAAAAAGTACATATGACAAGTGATGAGTCTAAAGGAGTGGGCGCACTTGAAATATTTTCGATGTGACAATCAATTCAAAACTATCAGTGATCGTATCGATCAAATTGAAACATATATTGTCCATAGGTCTCATAAAAACAATTACGTCATAAAAGAAAATCGCATGGATCACACATAAATCCATCAAACACTTTACAAAATATTCAAGACGAGATAACTAGTACTATTCGTACAAAACACCTAATTGCATGATCGTGAACAAACCAACCTATTTCACCAAAAGAGAATTCATTGACGCGAAAATCATTCAGAGTATACATTACTCTATCGAAAGAACTACGATCCACGCCGAACACAAAAGCCATTATTAAGCACATATAATCACATTACGATATGCTTTCAAAATAGCCAAGCCATGCAAAATCAATAAGCTCAAGCAAGTTAACTCATGCTTGCTAAATGGTCAAGCCATGATAAATAAGAATATTTGACAGGAATTTCAGATAAGTCCAGTCAAAGGAAAGTTTGCAAGTTAAAGGATGTTCACGATTGCATAGATGCATATCGAACAATATTTTCGTCATCAAAGGGTGCTCACACACGGATCCATACCCAAATGACATTGCAGGGTGCTCACAAACGGATGCATACCCAAAAGATATTACAGGGTGCTCACAAACGGATCCATACCCAAAATATTTTCTTGTTACGTTTGAAAAATTCTTCGATGAACCATCCATAATCACAAGAAAGAATCCCAAGATCTTTTCATTCACGATGAGTTGTGTTGATAACTTAATCCTCAGTCAATCCACAAGTACACAACTAGTGTCGATTAAACAAGTCATCTGTTCTCGGAACATGTAATGGTTCTTAACGATTAGTTTATAATGCTTGCGATAGTTAGGACACATTAGAAATGGCCCATAGAAACAAATTATAACTCGAGAGAAGACTAACGGCGTACATAGAGATAATCAATAATAACGATAATGATGACGAAAACGAACGATACGTACCAACGAAACATGAGTCGAAGAAATACATCCGTATCCAAAAATAATCACAAACCAAGTCAAGCACTCTTAAGCCCACTTATTTATAATTTCTTGTTTTCATCGAAAGGCGTCCCAATCCATGTAAACAAGAATTTATAAATTTATGGTTCGGGAACTTATAACTTTCTTGTTCAAATAAAAAGGCGTCCCAGTTTATTTCAACAAGATGATTATAAATCATCCTACTCAGTAATACCGTCACAAAACACGATAACATAATCAAATTAAATGCCAAGAAAAGTACATGGTGTCAAACTTACTCCATGATTTCTGTATTCAAACGTCCCATTCCATCTGAATAAAGAAACCATGAACAATCTAAGGTCCAGTGGTTTAAAACTTTCTTATTCAAATGTCCCAATCCATTTCAATAAGATAACCTTAAACGACACATAGTTGGACGATTTAAATTCTCTATATTTAAATGTCCCATTCCATTTAAATATAAGGTATTAAATTGCTCAACTAATGACTATTATGAGCATATCTTTGTTGTACCCAAATTATATAATGATTTGGGTATATATATTTTAGGTCCAACATTGGCATCCTCCTTTTCGCCACAAAACGTAATCAAACACAATTAAATTAAACGTTATATTACGTAGAAGATCTCTCCTTGAAGAAATGATTCTCCAAAATCATAAGGAGTGCAGAAATATAATAATACGCTTATCAATTACGTTTCAAAAGGAGATGTCCTAAAATGGCACATCACGATGCGATGAAAAAAATCGAGCTTAAATTAGTCGACATGCGATAGATTATGAAACAATATATATGTACCCAAAATATCAAACGAGGTCCATACTCGTATTCGGATAATAAATTAATTATCAAGAAAAGTGATTGGCGGCGAGGCCAAACTCTCTGTAAAACCGTATCATAAAATGTACGATAATCACGTAAGGCTCATTGCTTCATGCACAATGCCCTTAAATACCATAGTATATACATTCAATATACATACAAACATTTCTACATACACACATGATCATAATATCACAACCAAGCTTTGGTTTTAAGGAGCCATGAGCGCGCGGATACTTTGTAAGGCAACCAAACAATTTTACGAAAGAGCAGTTATAGTCTAGGTTTTAAAAATGACCTAGTTCTCTATAACTAGTGCTCTGATACCAATCTGTAACACCCCCAATTTCACAAGGCAGCGGAATATCAACATTGGGCGTTACTTCATAGCACATCACACATAGTCATAGAAAACGACCTCAAAAGAGACGTTTTATAAAATAACCCATTCGACAAAATCAGAGTTCAATAAAAAGAGGTCCCAACAACTACTTCAAACTTTAATAAAAGTAATGATTTGTCAAATGTATCGAATGGAAATTTTTCGTTTTGCCTTTACTTTGTCCTGCGCGACTCCATGCTCCAGCTGCTCTTAAACCTATACACCTGAGAATACATGCTAAAATGTCAACACAACGGTTGAGTGAATTCATAGGTTTTTAAATAAACAATAATGGGTTATAAACCATAAAGCTTTTGAACACAAGAATCTCATCCACTGTCGATAGTGCAACACATGCAATACCCAAAGTCCACGCTGTTCTACTAAGCCATGACACCGAAGCCTTAAGTATAATAATGCCCTAGTCAGGTATTTTGCCGAATACCCACTTACTTCTAATACAACACACCTGGCTGAGCCTCCAACCCACTGGTGCGACCTGCCCAGGTGGGGGCCATCCCCGATGGATCCATCCGTCTGTACCAGCGCCTACCCAACAAGGGTAGTTAACGGTTCATGGGTTTATAGGGACTTTCCAAATTTTGGCAATACATCACTTAGCAAATAGCGGTTCACAATCAATACAATCAACGCTTGTGTTCATCTTTCAAAAGCATTTAATCAACCAACTTACATTCATTACCACAACTTGTATTCGTTCAAAGCACGTAGTCAAACATCGCATGTTTATTCATAAATATGTATTTTCAAAGGATATATATATAATCTCATATGATTATTTAGCAAGAGCATGTATTCCCCCTCGCGGGCTTATAAAAACATATAAAGCAGTAAAAGCGAGGCTATGAACTCACCTGATATAGCTATCACACGTAGGTCAAGGAACAAACGTCAAATAGTCGATATACGACTTCGCGAGATATCAATCGCTCATTGATCGAGAACGAGACGCCCAACGGTCAACATATGACCGAATGAGACCTAAAATGACGAGACGCGCCTTAGGCTCGAGACTATACATAAGTCAAACACAAATGTAAATAGTTCACTTTAGTAAGTTTGAACATTGTATAAGTTTTATAAAACTTTTCGTAAGACTTTTATTAACAATTTACCATATATTTTCCCATTTTGACAATTAAGCCCATTAAAGCTCATTAGTGGCCCATTACATACTCATGTGAATTAATTCCATTTCAAAATCAATATCAAACTTATTATGAATCTCAAGTCCAATAATGTCTCAATAGCCATTATAAGTGTATGTTGGGCTTTTGTAGCCCAAATCTACTTTATATGCCTTTCGGGTCCTAAAACACCTCCAAACAATGTCCACTTAATATTTCATGTTGGTCGGGTCTCGGGTATTCTAATTATCAGTATGTAAATGGGTCTCTAATTCCCGGTAAGTGGGTCATACCACTTCGGTTTTATAAAAATCGTCACGTTAAACATTAATTTAATATAGTCTCATTTCTTACAATTTCTCGACATCCCTCGTAGATTACGTCGCTTCTTCTAAACCGTAAATAGTATGGATGAGTTATTTTTACCAAATTCTTTATTAACTTATGTAGTTTACTTATTATAAGTTCAATTTCCCCTAATTTATATTTATTATATATCATTTACCCATTTTATCACTTAGAAGAGTTGGCTGTCATTCGCAGCCAACTTCGTTTCTACCGTTTCGGCCGCCATTTTCAAACCGTATTGAACTGGTGGACTATCCAATTGATTCTAGTTCTATATGATTTTATCTACAACTTTTAGTTTTACATATTAATATGTTGGTATATGAAATTTTTGAGTAAACAGTTCATCTTTACAGCAGGTCAGATTCTGACCTAGTTTCGTATTTTGGCCATATCTCACTCTCTGAGAATCGCCACGGGACGTGTCACCCGGAGAAATACTCACAAAACATTCATATATTCTTATATCTCAAGTCTAAATGGACCAAACCTACTAATTTTAATAAATACCACGTTTTCTACTGTCCTGAATTTCAACACAACAACTTTTGATCTAGGATTGTTTTAACTTGCTTTTAGTGTAAAAACTTATATACAATGTCCAAAAATCCACAATAAGCTATTACAAAGCTTAATCTCAGTATATAAAATCACAAATTACATAATTACAAAAATTAAATAAAAATAAGAATATGAAAGATATGATGATCTTACAAAAGAAAGGTGAAATATAACAACATGCTTAACCCATCCATCGTTGCTTCACACACTATCCAAATGATATTTAACCATATTTAGAAACACATCAAGAAATCTTTCTTGATCAGCCTATATGGCTATATTTTGGTGATGGGGATACTCGGCAACACAAAACAAGAAGTGTGAAGAGTGTGAATGAGTTTTTGGAATGTAAAATATTTGTTAGATTTAGATAAGGATGCATTTACACATATTTTAGTATAAAACAAGTGTTAGGATAGAAGAGACTTGCGGCTTTCTTTTTAGCTTTGTGTGACACGCCATTTTGGATGTGTTTTTGTTGTTTTGTTCTTATTTTATATAAGATTTATCATATAGTATATAAAGCGGGTATTATCGAGACCCAATATTTTAAAAGTTATGTGATTTGAAAGATACGCGTTAAACACGAAAAATAAACGCTCGATATAAAATAAAAACATTGACTTTCAGAGGACATTTATATTTCGATATATAAGAAGGATTATAATATAATAAATGTTAATGCGTCGAATAAACGAATGGCACCTAAAGGTTTAACGTAAATTACGAAAAATGCTCATAAAACGAGAAATTAAAAGAACGTCAATAGAAAATATTTCTATGTCATAACGAGGATATTCACGGTCAATGACAGACATAGACTTTGTCGATAAATAATAAATAACACGTACTCAATAAGTTAAATCCTTAACCTTGCCTAAAGCCGAGAACTCAATATTATTCGAAAAAAATGATCATGACAATAAAAGTCGATTAATAAATATTGGTCCAAATATTAGAAATAAGATTAGATCTTAGTCTAAATGTTGATTTTAAAGTTCGGGTTATTACAGCTATCATCTCCTCTTGATCTTTCTTGGATGTCTCTTCACTTTGCACTCGTTGGAGTAGCTCTTCTCGAAGTTGAGCCATCTCTTTTCTTTGAGTTTCCATGTGTTTATCCATCATTTCTGCCATGAGGAGTGCAGAAAATGTAGATGGCACAGGGGTAATCTGGGGCGGTTGAATAGGCATGGTTGTGATGACAGTACTGAGGACGGAAGTAGTTGGAGGTGGAGGGGATAGTAGTTGAGCAGTCAACGGTTGTGTTGGCAGAGGCTGGATTGGTGGAGGTTGAGTAGATAAAGGCTTTGGAGTCAGAATGATTGTCGTAGCAACGGACTCCTTTCGATGCTTGCTGTAGCGGCAATGGATGTTGCTTTAGATGTTGAGTACTTGTCTGGTGTTCCAAACTCAAAAATGTCAAACGGCTCCTCGTCTTCTTGTTCATCTTCTATCTGCACACCCGAACCACTACCTCATGTGTCTTTCCAACTTCTTTCTACAGCCTTTTTTAGTTGTTTTTTCTCAGCTTTACGAATTTGCTCGGGAGTAACATCGTCATCAGTGTCTTCATCTCGAATGACAAACTTCTCAGCTTTGCGCTTATCCTTTTTAGCCACAGTCTTTGTTTTCTTTGGTTTAGACTCAGGTAAGACAACATCTTGCTTACGTTTACCTTTACTTTTGACTGTAGTTGACGAGACTTCTCCGGCCTGAACTTTTTCTTGCTGTTTTCTGATTTCTATTAGAATTTGCTTGTAATCATCAGAAGCTAGAATTTTGTCCGTCAGGAGATGACTAGGAACAGGACCAGGATTAACAGCACCAGAGGATCCTTCATGCCTTAAGTCCACAAGGTCATCAGTCTCTGTAGTGTGGTGACGGCTTTCTGCACGCTTATCAATAGAAGCATCATTTTCCATAAAGTAACTAATGATAAGCTTGATGAACCTAGGGTAAGGAAAAACTTTAGCTTTCTGCTTCGTGTTTTGGAAGAGTTGAAAATTAAACTCTTCCCACAACCAGGATGCATAATCTGCATTTATGCCTTTGTACATTCCATAGAACATACTCATAATTGGAGCTCGCACAACATCATGCCCAGTTGTTTTAGGTGTAAGACACCGACTGACGATCTCGAAGATAGCTCTCCAAGGTTAACCCACTTTGGCTGTGGTAAACTCGGACACTATTCGCAGGCCAGGACATCCAAGAGCAATGAACATCTCCATGAGTTTGTCTTTGGTAGGGTTCCTTGAAAATGACATACCTTTGGGTGTATCCTGAATTCCAAATATCTTGCGAAAGTCTGAAACGGTGAGTGTCTGTTGTTTATTGTCGAGGAAGAAGGTGATCTTGTTTGAAGTCCTTTCCTTGGTAGCCCAGAATTCGTACATGTAATCAAATGGCACCGAAGCAGTACTCCTTAATGCATTCTTGAAGTGAGATAGATCAAGGATTGCTGAGGCGACTTTGAATCCATGGTGAGTGGAATGAGAGACTTCCTTCAATCGGTAATTGTTTGGTATGAACTTAAGTTCTTTCGCCTCGGCAATTGCGGCTGCTCTAGCATCTTGGAGTTCTTGCACGGTTGGATTAGTCATGTTTTCTGCTTAAGATAAGACATAAAAGGTTGATACACAGATATGTATATATACCATTATGTTGTTACTTCTAAGCATGACACAATTCAGCAATTAATTATAATAAGCAAGCAATTATCAATCCAACAATCCTTCATTCGGAATAAATGTGTCTCGTTCGGAATAAACACCTTCATGGGAAAAACCTTCATTCGGAATGCCTTCAACCGGAATATCCTTCATACGGAATGACCTTCATCCGGAATATCCTTCATCCGGAATGACCTTCATCCGGAATAACATTCATCCGGAATAACATTCATCCGGAATAACATTCATCCGGAATAACATTCATCCGGAATAACATTCATCCGGAGTAACATTCATCCGAAATAGCATTCATCTGGAATAAACCTTCATCCGGAATAAACCTTCATCCGGAATGTTGTTCATCCGGAATGTTGTTCATCCGGAATGTTGTTCATCCGGAATGTTGTTCATCCGGAATGTTGTTCATCCGGAATGTTGTTCATCCGGAATGTCGTTCATCCGGAATGTCCTTCATCCGGAATGTCCTTCATCCGGAATGTCGTTCATCCGGAATGTCGTTCATCCGGAATGTCGTTCATCCGGAATATCGTTCATCCGGAATGTCGTTCATCCGGGATAATTCAAAATCATGTTCATTCGGAATATATTTGTTCATCCGGAATAATTCACAAAAATGTTCATTCGGAATATGTTTTGTTCATCCGGAATAATTCAAAAACTTGTTCATTCGGAACATTTTTGTTCATCCGGAATAATTCAAAAACATGTTATTCGGAACATTTTTTGTTCATCCGGAATAATACTTTGAAAAACCTGCTCATTCGGAATACCCCTAAACGTGTTTTATGAGAGATTATAAGGCAATCTAAGCGCATGAATGAGTTATAAGGAAATCTATGGCAACAAAACTTGTTCTAATCCTATTCCGAGACAAATCCTGCTTAAACCCCCAATTAATTTGACCTAATTAATTCGAACACCCTAATTTGATGGATTTGATTAAAACAAGGTAATTAACTGGATTTAAAGAGTAACTTAGGCGAATTAAAACCAAGATTTGATGTTTGTACCTTATTTGATCGAATGAAACGGATTGAATGATTAAAACCCGATTTGTGTGAACTTGTGTATGTGTATCAATGGCGGACAGAAAAGCAATGAAGAAGAAAGAAAAGAAAGAACGGGGGGGGGGGGGGGGGGGGTTTGTTTGACTTAGGTCAAATTTTGACAACTTTCACACTTAGTCATATTTAGTCCCTATACTTTTCTTTTCTTTTCCTTTTTAGTTAATAACTCCTTTTAGGTTAACATACGTTAAATTACTTAACAATCGTTAGGCCTATCTCATTGTATTAACTATTCTAGCCCGCACACAACTTAAACACTGTATCCTATTTAGCAGATATCCAAGACCTAAAAACTCACGATAAATTAGAACAATCACAAGTCGTATGCCAAAGAAACTCCAGTTATTAACCGATTGATTTTTCTCGAGAACTTTTGAACACCGTTTTGATGACGATGATAATTTAATATTTTCTCCCCCTTAAACGATGACCCGTTTTCTATTTAAAGAGTTGTAGTCATTGTTTAACGAGTCAAATATTGATGAAAGAATTTTCCAATTAATGTCTTAGAAAAAATGATTCGTGGTGGCAATAAGATTTCTCTTATTTTGACAAGTTAATGCACTGAGACGTACACTAACTCGTGTTAGACCAAGTTATAAAGTAAACTTGATCCCTTTGTATGATTTGGCTTGTAAATCATACCCGAGAAAATTAATTCCCGTTGTGAGCCAACGTTTTCCAAGGAAATACGTGACTTTAATGCGAAAAACAAGTTGCAGTCAGAAATAACTACAAGCCATAATGGGCATGTTTTAAAAATGTACAACTTTTATACGGACTCTATTTATGGCGTCGTGTCAATACTAATCGACATTTCTAAAGCTATAAATATTACCGTACTAAAAGACATGCCCGATTAAAAAAGACAAAAATATTTTTGGGTTTTCTTGGTTTTATATTTTTTATGGTTTTTGTAGGTTTTATATTTTTTATGGTTTTTGTAGGTTTTATATTTTTGTATTTTTCTTTTTGTCGTTTATATATATACGATAATATACATGATCACGATCAAAGGATACGCATGAATAGTTTACCACCACTATTCTGCTGATTCTACTGCCAACTCTTTGAGAGTCGCTGGAGAGAAGGATTTCATGCCAAGCTTGTCGATCAAAAACTCGATTCGTCCTCGATCTAAGGCTCTTGTGAACATATCTGCCAGCTGATACTCAGTGGTGACAAAATACAGCTCGATCACTCCATTTTCCACTTGCTCTTTAATGAAATGGTAGCGAATGTCAATGTGCTTTGCTCGGGAGTGTTGAACGTAGTTGCAGCAAAGGGAAATGGCGCTCTTGTTGTCACAATACATCAGGATTTTGTTGAATCCAAGACCGTAGTCAGTTAGTTGTGATCTCATCCAAAGGACTTGAGCACAACAACCGGACATGGCAATGTATTCAGCCTCCGTGCTTGAAATTGTAGCGCTTTTCTGCCTTTTTTAAGACCAACTAATCAATCTGTCTCCAAGGAGTTGCACAGAACCAGAAGTGCTAGGCCTAGTGTCTTGACACCCAGCATGATCGGTATCTGCATATGATATTAAAGCAATAGAGGAATCTTTCGGATACCATAGACCATGATGAAGTGTTCCTTTGAGATATCGAAAGATCCTTTTAACAGCATGTAGGTGCTTTTCGGTAGGCCGAGCCTGATACCGGGCACACATGCATACGGCAAATTGCAAATCAGGCATGCTAACAGTCAGATAGAGAAGGGTGCCGATCATCCCACGGTAGAGTTTCGGATCGACAGCAATCCCATTCCTATCTTCATCTAACTTGGATTTCTACACCATTGGAGTATCCACGGGGTCACAATTTTCAAAGTTATATTTCTTTAATGATTCTAGAGCATATTTGGATTGATTAATAAAGATGCCTCTGGGATTCTAAGAAATTTGTAATCCTAAGAAAAATGAAATTTTTCCCATCATTGACATCTGAAAGCGTGTGGACATTATTTTCTCAAAGTGGTTTGACAATTCTATGTTAGAGGCAACAAATATTATATCATCAACATAAATTTGTACCAGTATCATGTCGTTATCTTCCTTGAGAGTGAATAGAGTGGGGTCCACCTTGCCTTTGGAGAAGCCTTCCGACATGAGATATGTTGAAAGGAGATCATACCACGCGCGTGGAGCTTGTTTCAACCCATAGAGAGCTTTCTTAACCTTGTACACATGATTAGGAAACTCCGTGCTAACGAACCCATTCGGCTGACTAACATAGACTTCTTCCCTTAGTTCACCATTCAAAAATGTCGTCTTCACATCCATTTGATAGACGATCATGTTCATATGAGCAGCATACGTAAGGAATAGTCTAATAGCCTCCAATCTTGCAACAGGAGCAAAAGATTCTTCAAAGTAGATACCCAAGGCTTGTTTGTATCCTCTAGCAACCAATCTAGCCTTATTTTTCAAAACTCCACCCATCTCATCGAGTTTAACCTTAAACCCACAACAAAGTAAGGATGTTAACCTTGTTAGGAAGAGGAACTAATTCCCATACTTCAAGTCTTTGGAATTCATTTAGTTCCTCTTGCATGGCTTCAATCCAAGATGATTGAGTCATAGCATGTTGCCAGTTTTTAGGTTCAACTTCGGAGAGAAATGCATCAAAATAGCAATAGAGTGCACTCTCTTGTAATTGATGGCGTGTCGAGACTGGTCGATTTAGACCTCCAATAATATTCCTAATTGGGTGATCTTTTGTCCATTTGGTGCTGTGATTTTCAATCCGTGGTGGTCTGGAGTGAACGATTGTAGGAACTTCTTCTGAGGTAGACGCGGCTGAAGGGTTTTCAGGTATCGGTATACCAAAGAATGGAAGCTCTTGTTGGTGAGCATATTCCAAATTGTGATCAACAGAATCCTCTTCATCATCATTAGGCACAAGTAAGGGTGAAGATTCAGGTGTAGTTTGAGAATTACTTGGTGGAGGTGCATCCGGTTCAATGTTAATTGAAGATGCATTTGATGAACCTTCATTAGCTTGAGCAACAACTTCAGGGACTGGAGCTATCACTACAGGTGCTGGAACTTCATCACTTGAGGGATCAAAGAATTCATCAAACAAAGGTAGAAATAGTTTATCCCACTCGGGCCTTGTAGGTGGTATAAATGATGTAGAAGTAGGATTATTGGGAACTAATCTAGAACTGATAGCACCGGTTCCCATCTCGTGAAGCGCGGGTTCAGCGCTGCGTTGCTCAGAAGCCATCGCTGTCAGCTCATCAAGATCTGCGTCCATAGTTTCTACTATCTTACCAAGACGACGGTTGTAAATTCGGTATGCTTTCTTTAAGTGTGAGTAACCAATGAAAATACCTATATCGACTTTCGGTTGAAGTTTGCCCAAATTCTCACTATTAATGTTTGGATAACAAAGAGCACCAAACACATGAAAGAACGAAACATCGGGTTTACGATCATGTAGAAGCTCGTAAGGTGTTTTTCCATCGTGTTTCCAAATGATAGAGCGGTTTTGGGTGTAACATGCAGTAGATACAACTTCTACCCATAAGAATAATGGAGCGTTCGCATAAATCAGCATAGTCCTAGCAGCTTCCATAAGCGTACGATTCCGTCTTTCAACGACACCGTTTTGTTGTGGAGTACGTGCATCGGATGTTTCATGTGAGATACCAACTTCTTCATAGTAATCACGAAGAGTCTGTTTGACGAACTTTGTTCCATTATCAGTACGAATACGGCGGACAGTAGTATTTAAACGTACCTGAATGAATTTTAGGAAAGTGATGATAGCCTTTCGTGCTTCATCCTTTGTACGTAGAAATCTAACCCATGTAAACCTGGAGAAATCTACCACAATAACAAGGATGAATTTCTTACCACTCACACTTTCGGTTCGCATTGGCCCACAAAGATCCATATGCAAAAGATGAAGTTTTTCTTGATTGGTGTCTTTAGCTTTGGGCTTGTATGATTTCTTGGTGCTTTTTCCCCTTGAACACACGAAACATAAATGGTCCTTGTGAAATTTGAGCTTTGGAAGACCACGAACTAATTCGTTTTTAGCGAAATGATTAATAGCATCAAAGTTGAGATGAGATAATATGCGATGCCATAACCATGACTTGGTCTTAGATGCTTTGGAGAGAAGACATACTGGAGAGGCGGCCATCATGTCTTGTAGGGACAAAGTATAAAGATTTGCACCACGAGACCCCTTCAACAAGTCTTTTCCTTCCAAGTTGCGGATGAAACAAGTGTGTTGTCGAAAAGCAACCTCTAGGTTGGAATCACAGAACTGTCCTACTGAAAATAAATTATTACCAAGACCTTCTACATAGTATACCCTAGAAATCGTAACATTTCCAATCTGATATTCACCATACCCCATTATCTTTGCAATATGATCATTACCGAATTTAACCATTCCAAGAAACTTGCTAACGAAATTTCTGAGCATCGAGCGATCTCCGGTCATATGCTTTGAGCAACCAGAGTCCAAATACCAGAGGATGATTTGGACCACCTGGAAATATCACCAGACGAGGACAATGTATAGGTTTCAGAATCTGAATGTTCCTTGTTATTAGCAGGTACAGATTTAATAATCTTAGATTTGCTAACATTAGGTTTCTTAGATTTCCTAGCCTTCTTCCTAGTTGGTGGTGTAGATTCAAGTTGGCTTAAATCCTGAGGTATTTCTTCACTGATAGGCACTATAGTGGGGGCTGATCTAATTAAAGGGCGCGGTTTCCATACATTAGTGATAGTGTGCCTAATTAATGGACGCTGAGACCTATCCTCAATGGATGCATTCCTAGTTAAAGGGCACATTTTTCCATCTAATGTAAAGGTCCTACCAGTGGGACGCCATTGCCATCCAACTTGGGTGCGAATTATCCCAGTTGGCTTCCATTCAAGATCATTCCTAATGGCATTCATTTCATTCACATGATCGATAAGACACAAATCATGACGCGGAGAAAACATGCATTCATTACAATTCCAACATTTCAAATTAGAATTCACAAATGGCTTAGGCTTCTGCACAGGCGCATAGCTTTTAGTCTTAGCTACATGATTCTTTTTATTTAAATCTGAAATAACATCCCTAGGGTGAGCTTCTACTTTCTTCTTGATGGTACTACTAGTGGAGGGCTTGATCCTATATTTCTTGACTTGCGATCCTTTAGCCTTAGTAGACTCTTTTACTCCTGTAGAAGGCAAAGTGGGAACATTAGCAACAGATTTTAGAGGTGCCTTAGTTGATGGTTTCAATGACGGTTTTGCTCCTGGGGTTTTGTTAAATAGAGTTACAACAATGGGTCGATTAGTGAGTAGTGCAGAACCCTGTTTTCCTATGTATTGCAAGTATGCTAAGCAATATTGAACTCGCTAATATATGCATGAGCTGAATAATAGTAACTGCTTAAGGGATCTAACGCATACAAATCATCTAAAATATCCCTAACAAGATCCATGTGCTTAATTGCATTCCTCATCTAATCATCGTAACTAACCGGATTTTTCTTATGGAGCGGGTTCTTATAGATCACCACTGAATTGGTTGATGGAGCACTAGAGGACGGTGTAGAGTTTGTAGCTAAGTTATTAACAACTTCTTGTCGGGTGAAAAGAAGTGTCTCATTTAACTCGGCCAAGACCATGTTTTTGTCAATGAGCTGGATATTTAAGTCAGTGATTTCCTCATACTTTTGGTTCAATTGTTCAACATAAGATTGTTGTTGTGCTGCATTAAAAGCTAAGCGGTCTTCTATTGAACCATAAAGTGTAGATAGTCCCTGTCTTGCACGATCCATCTCCCCTAGAATAGACGAAAGCCTAGTTTCTAAGCACTGGTGTTTAGACTCTGCAGCCTCTAGTTCCAATTTTAGTGTTTCGTTCGATGACACATCTCTCTTTAATCTCATAATCTCTTCCTCTAATGCCTTAACTATCTCAATCATCTTGTCACTCGTCTCAACACTGTTTTCACAACCATTTGTTACCAAAAGATCCTCATTTTGAGTTTGTTGTTTTAATTCTAAAGATATACAATTTTGTTCAAGTTGATTAAAACGTTTTGCAAGTAAATTGTAAGAATCTTAAAGCTTTAAAAATTCAGCGTTAGACTCGTGACAAGAATGATTATCTATGTCATTTACAGTCTCAGCAATATTTACAGAGATATCATGCACATAATCACATATATTCACAGCATCACATTTAATCATAGCGAATGTAAGCTCATTCGAATAATTAACATTCACAGTAGTAAGCACATCATACGATATTACTTGGGACAAGAATCGGTCATATTCGGATAAAATCTTTTCCTTTTCAATTAATTGTAGTTCATAAGCGGTGTCCATTTCATAAAACACTTTTTGAACTTCCTTAATTTCAAAATCGAGATTTTCCAAAAGAGATGCAAAACTTCTTTTTAGATTTTCAACAAAAGGGTTGATCTCATTCTTAAACACCTCGTTCATGTGTTCGAAAGCCCATTCTCCGGCGTTTAGGCCATTTGAAGTCGTACATTCCCGGATGACCTTGTCAAAATTAGCAAAGTATTGATTAATCTCTTGCAAGTTTATCCATACAGTGCTAATAGGTAGAAGATCCTTTGGAATTTCCTTAGGTCCTTACATTTTGACAAGTGTAGGAAGTGTACTAGGGTTTTCTTCATTTAACATGTAGGTTGGTGTTGTGATGAGATCTTTATCCATATGGAAGCGAATTCTAAAGTCCTTTTTTGCAAACTCCTTATTCATTTTAAAATAATCACATTGAGGATATTTTGCAAAGTTGTATGACCAATTCTCATCAACTAGAGCCTTATTCTTGCGATCCTTGAAAATAACAATCGGATCTAAGACCAATCCTAATTTGGTTGCATCATAAAGTCTTGGATTATGGATAAAAGCTTGTCTTACATACCGTGGGTTAGGGGGAAGGTCTTTTTGACGCGATAAGTTAAAATCTCTAAACGATGAGTCATAAAGTGCACTAGTTGAGAGGCAGCGTATTGTCTTAAAAGAATATAATCTAAACTTCTAATCCTATTAGCCGCATTAATTTCCATTTAATTCTTTTTAGACTCGAGTAATTCAAAATTCGTTTGAAGTTTGTGAATATTAGTGACCACTAACTCTTTTTCTTTAAGTTCGTTGGAAAGGTTTGCTCTTAAGGTTTCAATTTCTTGCAAATGACCCATTTGTTTGTTTCGAAAATGATCATATTCTGGATTTGTTAGAACATTGGACGAAGGAACTAATTCCAAAGTTTGAACTTTTTCGTTGCGCAAGGCAAGCTCAGCAGACAGATTCTTATTCGTAGCTAGGGTTTCTAAGAGTGCAGTCTCCATTTGGCTAAGTAACTTTGCAGGAACCATGACCAAACCTTGTTGAGCAGGAATATGTGTATGCGAAATGACTCCCGGTTGTGATTCACTCAAAGTCTGGGGACTTGCATTGATATTACTATCATTGATTGTCTCCTCACTTGAAAGACTCACCACCGAAGAGTCATTCAGATCAGCACCCTCTTGCCCAACTTGATGTGGTTGAATACTAGTATTAGTGGTATTAGTGAGTACCTCAGATATTTGATCTGACCCAAAACTAGAGATAGTTGCCATAAGAGCTGGCTGAGCAGATTGAAGATCATCACAGTCTGAATCGTAAGCATCCAGATCATCTGCTTGGTATGCTGCATTCTGTGTAGTGAGAACTTCTTGTTCCGCAATCCCTGGATCAGCAAGGAATGCTAGCTCCTCTTCATCAAGTTCCTGTCCTTGTGCTTGAGCGTTCACCAAATAAATCTTCTCTACAAACCATTGAACATCCCTTCTCCTCTTTGGTTTTGTGCAATCCCTAGACATGTGACTTTCTTTTTTACAGTTGTATCATGTAATCATTCTCAACTTACCTGTGGAATTAGCCCGTGGAGCAGTAACCATTTGAGCAGTGTTGACCATTGGAGCAGGATTGACCATGCGTGCATTGGTGGTTGATGTAGGGGGCCTCCCCTGATAAGGTTGAATAGGTTGAACCATTACCCTGCCATTCTCAATGGTAGCTTGTTGTCGAGAATTAGATGAATTCCTCAGCTGATTGTTAGTAGGAGCTGGTCCTCTAAATCCTCGTTTGCTCAATGTCCTTGTGAGGTAAGCAGACATGGTGGCTAACACTTCAGCTGGGTCAGTTCCTTGTTTGAATTCATGATGGGAACCTCATCATTATCACAATACATTGCTTGGTCTTGTTGAGCGGCATAAGCACTAGAAGGAGTACTTAAGTGGTCAGAATAACTTGATGGATATGCTGCATTTTCTTGATATGGAGAGTATGATGACTGAGCATAGGGTGCAATGCTTGCTGGTGAATATGGGTGAGGTTGTGAAGCATATTGTGATGCTTGTGGTTCTCTCTGAGACAAAGGTGCATTAAACCGATATTGTTGCTGATGTGAGGTGGGTGGTTGAGGTAGAATCGAATATTGGGGGAAGCTTGGAGTCATGTACGGTGATGGATGATAAGCTTGGTGTCCCATGATATAAGGAGTGTTGTTATATGACAAGCTTGGTTGATTTTCCATCAAAGCTAAAGATTCAGGGTACATACCTCGAGGCATACGGTGCTTGATCACGTGTTTCTCATGCTGCTGGAGAAAAGCATAGAGTTGATCCAAATTGCACTTATGCAAATCCCTAGTTAACTTAACATCAGTAATATACTCACCCTATTCAGCTTGAGGTAAAGTATTCAAAAACTTGGTGTTAACCTGGAAAGGTGAAATCACGAGATTGTACACATTCAAATCATTCATGAGAGTAGTGAATCTGAAGTAGTAGTCGTGAAGCGTTTCCCCTGGACTATACGTGAACCTATCAAACAGATCATACAACTGACATTCGTGTTCCTGTTCAGTAAGACACGTACCTTGTAGCAAAACCTGTAGACGTTCTCATAACTCCTTTGCAAATGTATATTGACTTACCATTCAATAGATGTCATGTGGAAGAGCTTGGAGAATGGTTTGAAGAGCCTTTTCGTCTGCATCGGCAATAAGTTGTTGAGCTGGCGTAAGTTCTTCAAACTCTCATGGTCGAGTCACATTGTTAACAACGATGGTACCATAATCAAGTGGACCATTTAGAATTGACTTGACCATAAGCCTCCCATATGTCGGTTTTCCCTTAATGTATGACATCATACGGCCTTGCCATGCTTCAAAGACTTCTTTAATGAGCATTGGAGGGCGATTATCCGTTCCCATTATGATGGAAATATCTGTAACTGATGTCATTTGAGGCATTAATGAACTCGGATTCATTTTGATCACTTTAAAGAAACAAAGATTATCGGTTGATCGAGCAGTGAAGTAAGGTTGTGAGTTGTGTTGTGTTGTTGAAATGAAATGTGTGTAAGAAACCAAGATTAAATCCTCTAAAAATCGTCGAAAAAACTCGTAAAATATCCCTTGGTTCGAAATAATATCCCCTGACTCGGAATATTTAAGTCGATTCGAAATAAAACTACTTTTATGTGGAAAAAGACCTTGGTTCAGAAAAAATACCTTGATTCGGAATAGTTGTTGGTTCGGAATATTGGTTCAGAATAACTTGTTGATCCGGAATAACTTGGTTGATCCGGAATAACTTGGTTGATCTAGAATAACTTGGTTGATCCGGAATAACTTGGTTGATCCGGAATAACATGGTTGATCCCAATACCTTGGTTGATACGGAATAACTGGTTGATCCGGAATAACTGGTTGATCTGGAATAACTGGTTGATCCGGAGTAACTGGTTGATCCGGAATAACTGGTTGATCCGGAATAACTGGTTGATCCGGAATGTTTTTCTTGATTCGGAATAACTTGATCCGGAATCTTTTGCTTCGTTCGGAATACTCTATTGATTCGGAATACCTTGTTGATCCGGAATAAATTGGCAAAAAGGACTTCGAGACCAAGTAAACCGACTTTTGATGTTTTTTCTTAGAACAAACGAATCTAAACCCGATTTTTGACCAAAAACCACGACAAGTTTTTTTATTTCTACCAAAATAAGCTAAACCCAACACTTATTTACTAATCCCAACAACAAAAACACCAAAAATTACAAGATTCAAGGTAGATTTTCCTAAAAATCACTTATACTATCAAAAACTAAAAAGCAACACTAATCCTTACCTAAAATCACCCCATGGCTCTTGGTACCAATTGTAGATTTGTGATAATCTTGTGAATCAATAAGGTGGGTTGATGTTTCTAGAGAGAGAAAGTAGTAAGAGAAAGTGAGAGAAAATGTGTTATATTAATTAAACAAGTGAAATAACCAACACCCCTTTCCATGGTGGAAAGGGGTTTATATGCCCAAGTCCTTAATGGACTTTGGCCTCCGACCCATGACAAGCCCATGGGCCGGGTTAAACATAAATGTAACTTAACCATTAACTACGAGCTACTAAACGTATTACAATATTGTTGGAGTGACCGATACTTCTATTATACGTTAAAACGTATTTCCAACAGTTTATGTGCCCTAGTCTCCTGTGCCACATATTACTCTCATCAACTGAAGCTTTAGCATAAAAACATGACATATTATTATTCATCCTAATACCATTAAGATTCACATTATAAATGTCCTTATGCCTAGGTGTTCTTTAGTTAATATATTTCTCATCTAGTATTTTAAAATCCTTGCTCAACACCAAGCATTCAGTATCAGTAAAAAGAACCTTATTTTTGTTATCACAAACTTGTGATACACTAAAAGTATTGTAATCAAGTTCTTTTACCAGAAACACGTTTTCAAAACGCATGTTCTTGGTGAGAAGAGTTCCTTTGCCTGTGATAGTTGCATATCCGCCTCCAAAGTAAACTTTATCACCATCCTTAATGGGAGTGAAGTTAGTCAGATAATCTTCCTTCCCAGTCATGTGCCTAGAGTATCCACTATCCCAATAGCCATAATCATTTACCTGTTTTTGAATGCCCTGCACATAAAGAAAACAAATTAGTTTTCTTTGGGAACCCAAGCCTGAGCAGACTTGGATTCATCTGTTTGTTCAACAAGACCATACTTAGTTCTCATAACAACCCCTTGTTCATCCTTTTTTGGATGAAATACCCAGTTAACCCCAATTGTTTTTGTGATGACCTTTGAAATATAATTAAATCTGTTGCAGGTCATAGAAATCCCATTAGAATTTGGGTTTTGATCTTGCTTAGGTCTCCATGTCAAGCTAGAAGAAGCTTTAGACCCCTTTCCCTGTGGTTGGAAATATTTAGGCATGGCAACGTTTCTGTCAGCGTTTGATTTGGTCTTGTCAACGCCGAAATTACCCTTATCAGCGTTGAATCTAGGGTTTGCTACAGGAACCCATTGCCTATTAGACCATGTATTGGTCTTTTGAAAAGGTCTTTGTCCATGAGTGTTAGACCCTTTGGTAAAGAATGGGGCTGGTCTAACAACTTGTGGACTTTTCTCCACAAAAGTTTTAGGTCTGACAGTGTTTGACCTTTTAATAGTGTTGACCTTGGAAGCGTTGACACACTTATATGCTAAATGTGAAAAGCTACCACAAGTGTAACAAGCTTTTCTAGACACAACTCTAGGTCTGGAAGAAAAGAAACCTGTTCCATTATCACTAACTTGGCTTTTTGGTGACCTAGTATTCCTATACATTTCTGCATACTTAATGCTAGGTTTCTTAACAGTGTTTGAGCCAAGGTCAACAGTCTTGCCAGTGATTGGGTTTGTTACTTTGATAGGGGTCGAGTCATTTGGACTATCACAAAGCATGCCACCCTTGACAAATAAGGTAGGGTTGGCTTTCTTCCATTCATTCAAGTCAGTAAACTTTTGCCTATATTCTTCAACTGGGGTAAGGACTCTTGGTGGAGGAATAAATTTCTCTTCTTGGAGTTCTGGTAAACCAGTCCAAGATAAGTCCTTTCTTTGGACACCATAGAAGTCCCCAGCTGGTGGTGGAACAACAATATAGTCTTTCATCCCAATCCCAGTCATGTCCATAGGATCCCTCTGTTTACTAACACATTCTCCTAGGGTTTGTGAGGCCTTATCAAATCTCAGAATTTTAAGGTCTACATTATCCTTATTCTTGATAGCCTCATCTAACTTAGCCTGTAATTTAGCAGTGACTCTTTACATGATGTTTCTAACATCATTACTAGCATTTAAATCATGTTTTAAGATATTTATTTTATCTTTTAGGTCAAGCTCCATTTTCTTATACTCAGAAACTGTCTTTTCAGTTTGAGTGAGAGCAATTTGATAGTTAGATGATTGTGGTAAATTACGTCCTTTTGGAAAAGGAGCGTAAAAGCGGTAAGTATTGACCAAATGATTTTAGGAAAAACCAAGTGTTAATGACCCAATGAAGTTCGTTTCCTAAGGAGGTATATGTGTGTGACTAAGATGTAAATGATTTGAGATTAATATTAGTTTAGAAGGGGATGAGAAAAGAGGATGATGAAGACGTGAAATTAATACTACGACGACAAAATGTAAAAACGTAAAAAGCTCAAAAATAAAAATTAATTCTAAAAATTACCAAAAATTCACCAAAAATCAAAATAAATAAACTAAGAGTATAAAAATGATCAAAAGTTTTTCAAACCTTTTAAATAATTAAATATTCAATTTTTAAATGCTAATTAAAGCCCTAAAAATCAAATAAATTATCAAAAAGCCCAAATAAAGATTTCTCAATTGGTAAACCACTAAAATGACCTAAAAATATTAAAAACTATTTTTAGAAATTTTTAAACAAATAAAAACTATTTAAAATGATTTAAAAACTATTAAAACTTAAGATAATTATAAAAATTAATCTAAAGATGATAAAATTATTCTAAAAGTTGCAAAATTCCTATTTTAATGTATTTAAGCTAAGAAAAATGTAAAAAGTTGAAAAATGTGAAATTTGAAAAATAATAATGAAATAATATTAAAATAGTATTAAAAATCCAAAAATTATAAAAAATTCTAAAAACTTGCAAACTAGTGTATTTTAACCTAAATAATCAGAAAATGAAAGTGAAATGACCAGAATACCCCTATTGGGCCCTCAAATGGGCCAAAACCAAATTCAGTCCACTTAAATGGGCTTTTTAGTACAAAAGTCAAACCTGGCCCAAATAACTTGGAAAAGCCCAATCTCACTCAAAATTTAATTCTAAACACAAAACTCTAAAGGCCCAAAAGCTGAAAGTGAGCTTATCACAGCTTATTATGCAAACAGCTTATCCTTATTGGGCTTTTTAGCCCATTAAGCAATAAGCTAATGCCATAAGCTCTAATTTGACACACAACTTTCTTTTGGGATGCTTAAGAGATCTGTAAAAAGAAATTTTGAAAAAGCACACTCAATAAGCCAGAAATAAGCAATGTAATATTTCACTAAAAGACAAAATAGTCGTTTTTGAGAAATAAGGCACCTCAGGACTTGATTCAACTTGAAAAATGTCACAAATGAACTCAATAAGCCAAAACAATCAACAAAATTCCAATAAGCAAAACCAATAAGCCAGAATAAGCCAATAAGCACTTATGAAAAAGTCAATTAAGTTGATTTTCTAGTCAAACCCTAAAGTCAACCCTCCAAATGCTCCAGTATGAACAAATGGGTCAAATATTGAGCACCTATTACAAAATCCAAGTTGTTGCTGGTGAAAATAAGCTATTATAGCTTATTAATAAGCTGAACCCCAAAATATACTAGCAGGGGGAACCTTCAGTGGGAAAGGAGTTCCCACTGCTTGTTATGCAGTGATGTTTTGGCTTGATTTCAAGCCTTGCTTGTTGCTGTTTGATGGGACAAAAGGCACCTCAATAAGCTTTGGCTTATGGAGAGTAAATATAAACACAATAAACAACAAGTTGCACACAAGAATCAAGCAAAAATCACCAAGAACAGTCACTAATGAACATGAACAATATGCAAACAGTTTGCTGATCTAATTGACCATAGATCCAAATTCAAGCACTCAAATCTCTTTTCCTGGTGTAATTAACCTAGATTTAACACTTGTTAACCCTAGTCTATGATTAGATCTAGGTGTCCTCTAAATTTCAACCAATTTCACCAAGTAACAAAGATTTTATAGCACTTTTTATGAATCAAGGTGTTTCAAACCATAAAACCTGCAAACAGATGAACAAGAGCACCAATAAAACAGATACCAACAGATAGCAACAATAAACAACCACTTAACAATCCAAAAAACCAAATTATGTAGTTGACCCAAACACCCCTTAAAAACCTGTTTTCACAATTTTTCAAAGGATTATCCAGTTCTAACCTATAATCCAGTCAATAACAACTCATAAACATCAAAAAAGAACAGATTAACAATATTCAACCACAAAAACACAGATTCACCAATAATCATGCAATAATCACAAAATTTAGAAAAATAAAGAGGAAATTGAAAAAGGAGAAGGTGCAAACCTCCAAGACCTACATCCAGGCCCTGGATTGTTTGAGCTTATGTACTAGCAGAACTAGTACCAGCTTCCAATACTGCTAAGATGAACAAACAATAAGGTGAGATTAAATAAACAACCACTTTCTAATTTATGAAGCACAAGCTTTATCACTTAAAACCTTGCCTCAAAACCTTCAAACAAGATTATGGAACTCAGATTTTAGCTTATCAGATACCAAACTTTTATAAATAACAAATGAGAATTCAAAATTTTCAGAAATTCAAACTTTATTTCATAAAAAGGAATTACAAAGATTTAAAAGCTAAAATCTGGAACAAAAGCTCTCTCATAGGTTGAGGAGTCTATTTATAGGCAAATGCCAAGCTAGCACTATTCACAAACCATAGAAGTGAAATTCATATTCTATCCTTGACTCTTCTAGACGAATTCTTGGTGTGAGCTATCCAAAATGATCCTGAGTGTTCATTTTAGCTTTGAGATGAAGCAAGGACTCATAGTTGTTGATTTAGCCACGTTAGATAACTTGGAGGACAAGTAGTCATGTGATTGGTTGAACGGGAATTGGGGGTGGGGTCCATAGTAAGAGGGATTAAGGGTTTTTGGTGTGGGATGTGTTACTGCACATGTGAATCAAGCGTGGGAGTGGGTAATTTCTTTTTACCCTTTGTTTAAGTGATGTAAAATCTGGGTGGTGAAAAGGTGAACAGTGGTGAATTTGATCCGAAATTGGGGGAGAAAAGGTGTTTGGCGCGTGTTATGGGATTTGAAGTTTGGGAATTGGCACTTTGGGTCCTTGTGTTTTAGGAAAGTGGGTATTTAATGTTTTCAGCAAACAAAAACGAATTCCCTTTGTTATAAACTTTCATAACTTTGCACTTTTGACACCAAACTTTGGAAAAAGGGTTATAAGGGTAGTTTTTGCCATTTTTGGATAATTCAAGGACTGATCTTGGACATTGTTGATCTTCAAAGGTCTTCAGTATAACGTTAACTCCATGAGGGACCATAATTGGCAATTTAGAATCATTGAGGGACTAAACTTGCCATTTCTTCAAAGTTGAAGGACCATTTGTGTAATTTGACAAACTTAAGGGACCATGTGACAATCCGTCAATTTATGGTCAATATTTTATTCTCAATATTTATTTGAAAATATTATTTTATGAACTCACTTATTTTTGGGAAGAAATTTGGATTTACGTCTTGGAGTAGCATCGACTACGTCTAAACCGGAGGATTCAACGTTACGTGCTTACGTTTACATACACCGTCTTTGGTGGCAGTCCGACATTTCAGAAAATAAACTTGTCCATGAATATTATTTTGGAGTTTTAAATTTGTGTTGGTTCATAAACTCACAAATTTACGAGAAGAGATTAGGACTTACGATTTTATTTTAACGTCCTTTACGACTAAACCGGAAACCCTAGGATTACGTATTTACGTTTTCGAACTCCGTTTTTGATGAAACAATTTTTATTAGATTCGTTTTGTGACGTTGATTCATAATTTATAAAAACGTTTTTCGTAAAACGACCCGAGGGCACGCAAATCGAGGAAACTAGAATCGAGGAGTACCCGTAAATAAATGGGGATGAGACAAGTGGGACACTTGTCCCACCCCCACTCAAATCGTCCATAACAAGCTAGCCAACACCTTTAGGTGTCAAAAAATTTACTTAACAAGTTTACACTTGTCATTGTAAGCTTACAATGTAAGCTACTTTCCCCACTTTCCATCAAAACCATAAGCTAAAAACCATTCACTTCATTTCACCATGCAAACAACCTTCAAACTCTCTCCTCCCTTCCCTTTTGTGCCGTCCATATCCACCCCAAAAACACCCAATTTGATCTTGATTCTACCACAAAATCTTGTGTTATTTAAACATATGTTGAAGCCCTTTTGAAACCCTATTGATTGGTGGTGCTCATTGTTAGTTTTGGTGGGTGGTAATAATCAATAATCCTGATATATTCTCTGAATCGTGTATAAATCACTTTCAGATTGAAGTATTTCGACCCTATATGCCTCGGGTATCACGAAATCCTCAATTGGATAAGACAGAGAATTAACACTTAGTCTCTAAGGCACGAGAGATCTAAGCAATACACAGAAAATCGTTATGTTTGTTTTATTCTGGAAAAGATCAAGTTTCTGTTTCTAAGAAGAAACTAAATGACAGTTACAAACAGTTTCATAACTGTTGCAGGGAAAAGACACACCTTTTCACCAAAGGTTATGTCTGTTGGAAAAAGGGGAAAACCGAATTTTAAGCAACAAGTGTAAATACAGTAAGCTAAAAAATCGTTTAGGTTTTGGGGCGCTGCCCCAAACCCCGCGAGGGGCGCTGCCCCCTCGACCCCTGTCCGCTGACCTGGCAGCGGGGCCCCAGCAAGGGGCTCTGCCCCTTGACCCCGCAAGGATTATTGATTATTACCACCCACCAAAACTAACAAAGATTGAAGTAGATCTCAAGTATATCACAATTACACAAAATATATGTGATGACACTAAAATCACCAACATTCCTCCCCCATTTTAGTGTAATCCTTAACATACTAAAATGAATAAAACAAACCAAACTCATGCATAAATGAAAATGTCACAACGATTGAATTTTCACTTAGTATACTACGCATTCCAAATATTCGAGAATCTAGGTGTCCCACGGATTGAACCCATCAACTCGTTTGAATACTCGAAGATAATATACACATAAGTTTCTACAAGTTTCTAATGTACAAATACTTGACACTATTACAAAGCCATGTGTCCATATCCTTCATGAGCATATAAAAGCCAAGTCCTAGCTTCTTGAAGCGGCGACACTCCATGCTCATATAGGTAGTCCCTTTAGTCTTGCACCTGCAATGCAATTTTTCAAAAGAACTATTAAGAAGTTAAGCTTCAACCTAACCCACTTGCAGTCTGAACACATACCTTGGGATGTTATGATGTGTTCCAATCTTTAAATGTAAGCTTTCCACATTGAATTCAGCTTCTAACGTTGTATTAGAAGGGAATTGGGTATCTCACAGTTAGAGATTTAAATGGACTTTAAACCCATCCCGATAGCTGACTTGTGCACTAAGTCTCTAGCTAATCCTTTTGTCAAGTGATCCGCCAAGTTTTGTTGAGAACGAACAAAATCCACAGAAATCACTCCATTCATGATTAACTCACGAACCATGCTATGTCTAACACCTAAGTGTCTTGACTTACCATTGTAAATTTGGCTATATGCCTTAGCCAAAGTTGCAGCACTATCGCAATGCATAGAAATAGGAGAGATTGGTTTTGGCCACAAAGGAATCTCATAAATAAGATTCCTTAACCATTCTGCCTCCTTTCCTGCAGCAGCTAAAGCTACAAATTCACTTTCCATTGTCGAATCAGTGATGCAAGTTTGCTTCTTAGAAGCCCATGAAATGGCACCTCCACCTAGCAGGAATACCCAACCAGTAGTAGAAGTATGATCTTCACTATTGGTAATCCAACTTGCATCAGAATATCCTTCAATAACCGAAGGAAATCCGACATAAGACAAACCATAATCCATTGTCTTTTTCAAGTACCTGAATACTCTAATTATTGCTTCCCAATGATGATTACTAGGATTACTAGTAAATCTGCTTAATCTTCCAACAGCATAAGCAATATCTGGCCTTGTGCTTGTCATAGCATACATCAAGCATCCAATAGCCCTTGAATATTCAAGTTGATTCACAGGTTTACCCTTATGGGGCATTAGTTTCAAACCTGCTTCCATGGGAGTACTAACCGGACCACAATCTTCACAATTAAACTTCCTGAGAATTTTCTCAATGTAGTGAGATTGTGTAATCACAAGACCCTTGTTGTCTCGCTTGATTCTTATTCCAAGAATCACATCCGCCTCCCCCATATCCTTCATAGAGAAGTTTGAGGACAAAAACTCTTTAGTTTTATCAACTTGATTTTGGTCAGTGCCAAAAATCAACATGTCATCAACATACAAGCAAATGATGACTCCTTTACCAGTTTCATCAAATTTGCATTATACACATTTGTCTGATTGATTCAACACAAATCCATTTGACAAAATAACCTCATCAAACTTATGATGCCACTGTTTAGGTGCTTGTTTGAGTCCATACAACGACTTAATTAACTTACACACTTTATGCTCATTACCTGGCATAACAAATCCTTCTGGTTGCTTCATATATATTTCCTCCTCCAAATCACCATTTAAAAATGCTGTTTTGACATCCATTTGATGGATCACTAGATTGTGCGTAGCTGCTAAAGCTATCAACAATCTAATAGTGGAGATACGAGCAACAGGTGCATAGGTATCGAAATAATCGATCCCTTCTTTCTGTCTAAAGCCTTGGATAACCAGTCGAGCCTTAAATTTGTCGATTGTTCCATCAACTTTCTTCTTCCTTTTGAAGATCCATTTGCACCCTAAAGGTTTACAACCCGGTGGCAGATCTGATAAGACCCATGTATTATTTTCCATTATTGATCCTATTTCATCATCAACAGCTTCTTTCCAGAAAGCAACATCTCGGGATTTCATAGCTTCATCAAAAGTCTTTGGATCCTCTTCTATACTGTAACAGTAAGAATATTGAGTTCCAATTTCATCTCTTGATCCCTCAACTAAAAATAGTTGAAAATCAGAGCCATATGATTTAGCTACCCGAGCTCTTTTACTTCTCCTGGGTTCATGGGTTTCATTTGGAGGTTCACTTTCTAACTCTCCAAATCGAGTTCCATTAGAGATAGATGGTATGTCCTTTGGTCTAGGTATTGAGGAGAAACGGTTCTCATCAAATCTTATATCTCTTGATTCTATAACTGAATTAACAGATATATAATCATTAGGTTCAATAACATAAAACCTATATGCCTTGGAATGCTCAGCATATCCAATGAAGATGCAATCAATACCCTTTTCACCCAAGTTTTTCTTTTTGGGTTCTGGAAGTCTTACGACTGCCCGACAGCCCCAAACTCGCAAATAAGACAAGTTGGGCCGTTTCTTATACCAAAGTTCATACGGAGTGATCTTGTTATTTTTGTTTGGAACCCTTTTCAACAAATAACAAGTCGTTAACATGGCCTCCCCCCAAAATCCTTCACTCAAACCCGAGTAGGATAACATGGAATTGACCATTTCTTTTAAAGCTTTATTTTTCCTTTCGGACACACCATTTTGTTGTGGTGTATAAGGAGCCGTAGTTTGATGAATGATTCCTACAGATTGGAAATAACTAGGATCATAATATTCACCACCTCTATCTGTGCGTAAAGTTTTAATTAAACTACTTTGTTGTAACTCTACCTCAGTTTTATAGATTTTAAATTTATCTAAGGCTTCATCTTTAGCATGCAATAGATAAACATAACAAAATCTAGAGGCATCATCTATATATGTAACAACATATTTCTTGTTTCCTATTGATGGGGTTGCATGGAAATCACATAGATCACTATGTATCAATTCTAGCAATTCAGAATTCCTTTTTATATCTCTAAAAGGTTGTCTAGTGATATTTGTTAACATGCAAGTATTACATTTTTCCAAGTTCATGTCAAAGGAAGGTATTAGACTATCTTTAGACATATCATGCAAGCGTTTATAATGAACGTGTCCTAGACGAGCATGCCATAATTTTGAATCAACAATATGGGAATAAGCCATATAAACAGAATTAATGCTACTAGGAACTTTATTAAGATTTAACATAAACATGCCATTATTATAATATCCGAAACCAATAAATACACCATGTCTTGATAAGATATACTTATCAGATTCGTAGACCTGTTTGTAGCCACACTTATTCAACACAGGGCCGGACATTAGGTTCTTCCTAAGCCCCGGTACATACACAACATTAAACAAAGTAATTGTTTTTCCAGAACTAAATTCTATTACAACATTTCCACGTCCAAGTATTGGTTTGGTTGACTCGTCGCCCATATGAATAACGGTTCCATCATCTACTGGATGAAAGGTATCAAACCAGCAACGATCCTTGCACGCATGACAAGTTGCACCCGAGTCAATCCACCAAGCGATTTCATCATCCTGTACATAACATATTTCAGAAATATGTGATACATAATTAGTAACAGGAATTATAACATGATCAAAATTTACATGATCAACAATCAGACCTTGTTGTGGATTTGGGTCCTTAGACCCTTGTCCCGATCCAGAACTGCTTGAACCATTGTTCCCCTTACCCCGGCAATCCCTCTTAAAATGATCAGGTTTGCCACACTTCCAACAAGCCCCCTTTGGCTTTTTGTTGTTGGAATCGTTCTTATTATCATTGAACTTTCGTTTGTTACCCTTGGACTTTTTGTTGTTTTTCTTATTCTTATCATCTTCAACCATATTCACAGAAGATGATCCAGCAATTTCCTTGCCCTTGCCACTGTCTTCCATCCTTAGAGTTTCCTCTATACGGAAGTGGCTACCAAGTTGTACAAAAGACAACTCTTCTTTGTTGTGTTTTAACATGTGTTTAAAATCCTTCCATGATGGTGGAAGTTTGTCTATGATACTAGACACCGAGATAGACTCGTCCATGTGCAAACCATGTTGGGTGTATTGTCCCAGAATTCGAAGGAGTTCGTGATATTGTTCCATCACGGATCTTGAATCAACCATTCTGTAATTGTTAAAATTACTAACCAGAAACTTCTTACTAGAAGAATCTTCAGTCATGTATTTTGACTCAAGTTGATCCCATAACGCCTTCGCAGATTCCACGTTTTGGTATACATCAAATAAAGCATCAGACATACCGTTCAAGATGTGCCCATGACATATGTAATCATCGTTCTCCCACTTGCATCGCTTCCTTGTCTGTTCCAGTGTCTCCTCTTCAACAAATTCAGGCATAGGGGCACTCAGAACATACACAACCTTCAAGGTAGTGAGAAGGAAATGCATCTTCTTCTGCCAGTGCCTGAAATCACTGCCCTCAAACTTGTCTAACTTTCCAAACTTCGTAGTCATATCTTTCACCGAATCAGCCATGATTAAAACCAGAAAAATACTTCAAACCACAATTACACAAAATATATGTGATGACACTAAAATCACCAACACTCATAACATCCAAGGAGGAGTTTTCATGGAGTAGTAGGGCTGATTTTCCACAAAGTGTTTATGAAGAATGGTGATCTTGAAGATGGTCATGGTTATTCACAAGTTTCTCTATCAAAAACCATGTCCAAATCATAACCTACATCAACTTGGTGGTATAAAGATTGTCCTCCTCACCTTCTTGATATTTTGATTATGTAAACATGTATTTTATTTCCTATTGTATATGTATATGATTATTATATGATGATAAAAATGTTATGTGGGGATTTGGTGTTGATAAACATGATTAAAAAGGTGAAAAACTATAAAGAACAAGGCTAAAATCTTGCTTAAAAGTGATGGCTGTATAAAACAGTAAAGAAACAGGTCATGGACTGATAAAATGATGAAGTAGAATCTATTTACAGTAAGCTATATGTCTTGTACACATGTGAGAGTTGGCCATACAATGGAATCATTGTAATGACTGAGATATGATCAAAACAAGTTTAAGGTACAAATCTGAGTTCACTGTTTTGGACGATTTTTAGAAAATACTTAGAAGATGATTCAACAGTATCTATAAAAGAGTTAAATGTAGCACATATCATGTAGTTTATGTGATAAACATTGTAGCTTCTATCTCCATATAGAACTATAGATATGGCAGTTTTGGTGAAAGTGAAGATAAAAATCAGATTTTGGAAATTAAAGTATAATACTATTATATAAGCACTCAAAATTATATTGTATAAAATGTAAAGTTAAAACCCACTAACTCATGAATTTTATTTATATAAATAGGTACAATGATAAAATAAGTTGACATTTTATAAAAATTGTAACTTGTTAAGTTTTATAAGTTATAAAACTATAAACATGATTTTTACGATTTTTTCGGCTAATACCGTAAAATTAACGTTTTTGTTAAATAAAGCTTAGATGGTTGGACCCGTCTAATGCAAACTTTTATAAACTCATATACTGATATATAGACATGTATAACAAGTAAAAACCGATAAAACCCGAACTATAGGACATACGGACGTTAACGGACTAAATTAACGTTATTGGACTAATAATACAACAAAATGGACTAAAACACTTACAAACTTATTTATTGGACTTAACCCATTTAGGCCCAACTTGTAAAGTGTAGATACTGATAATATAAGTATAACATGGATTTATACAAGTTAAAGAACTTATAATAAGTTTATTGGACTTAAAATACGTAAATAGGTAAAACTAGTAAACTAGTAAGAAGATACCAATACGTAAACACTAAAATGAGTAAAAGAGAACATATAAACCCACTGGATCATCATATATATATAATCATCATATGTCTAAGACGAGTATTATTTGTCTAGGTTTCCGTGATTGAAGCACGTACCGTACGCCCGAATTGCCGATAACCCGCCTTCCCACATCAACGTGAGTTCATAGCCTCGCACTCTTTTAAATGTTTTTTATAAATGTTTTATAAACCCGCGAGGGAGATAACATGTTAGTTTTAAAAAAATAGGACACCATTTGTCCCGATTGTTTGTTTATTGATTTTGGACATGAATGATTGAATGACCCGATTGTATGACCCGATAAATGATTAATGGACCCGATAGATGAAATAAAATGGATTATTAAAGTTAGGTTATGTCACTAAAAGTCCCATTAGCATGAATTGTGAACTACCGGGAGTTGGTAGACGCTTATGCATTTAATAGTACTATTTGGGGACGATCACCCCAGCTCGCGCCTTGACGGTTGATCCCCGTCGTGCCACATTGATTGGTAAGCGAATTTATGTATGAGAAGATTTCCATAGCGTGACCTTTGTGACGACACGCTACTTTAGATGGGCAAAATTTGTATCGGGTTAGCTACCCGTTGTTGGTTTAGTAAGGTAACAATGTCATGCGGCTTATAATAATCCAAAACTAACAAAATACTATTAGACGCACCGAATTACGAAGTATTGCCTGTCTAGCAATACGGGGTCATACTATTGATATTATGTTTGTGTTTTGGTTTTCATAACCATACTCATATAACGGTTTTCATTTGCATACAACGTCGTAAGACGTATTGTATGACGTTTCTACGACATTGGCTCGTATAATGATTTTTAAGGCTTTTTATAACCATATTCATATAATGGTTTTATTTAATCTATACAACGTTGCAAAACGTATTGTATGGTGTTTTTAACGACAATGATTCGTATAATGATTTTTAAGGCAAATGCCTATATTATGATTTTCGATAAAGATTTGTATAAAATGACTTTGGCTATTTTATGGCCTATTAAAATGATTTGTACAAGATAATTTTCAGTAATATTTTTATACTGATATTATATTGATGGATTTTATTAAACTCTATGAATTCACTCGGCGTTATCACTGACCTTTTCTTTTAACATGTTTTATCTCATGTACTTGAAGGTAATTCACGGGAAGACGACAAGAATTCATGGCCCGCACCTAAACTATATTTTCCATTCAAATACATTGTAAAACTTTGTATGAAATAATATGACTTGGGACCTATGTAACTTTGTTATTTATGAATGGAAATGATTTATTATTAAACGACGCGATTTTTATGCGTTGTCTATGATGTGAGTAATGTGCTATCCCGTAACACCAACGAGTCTTCCGTTGTATTGAGTTGTATAAATTTGGGGGTGTTACAGTTTGGTACCAGAGCTCTCGGTATGGAGAACGAAAGATTTTTAAAACTAAGGTTTTGAATAAAACATTTCAAAATCTTTGAACTAAAAACATTTTTCTAAAAATGTCTAAAAATCTTTTGACTATAACGATGCCGAAGAATTCTCGAGTTACCGACAAGGCCAGACTGAGAAGTGTTATTTTAATATATATATATATATATATATATATAACTTAGATTATATATATGTATGATGTAATTTTATTACATGATTGTTTGATGATTATATTGATATTTATACGAGCTATTTATACGACGTAGATTGTCACAAGAAACCCTAAATCCCCTAGTAAATTAATCGAAGCTATTCTCGTAGGAATCCTAGCTATCATAGATTTAAACCAAGTTGTGGATATTTATGATCCCAACAAATGGTTGATATTCGTAGAAATATAGATATTAGATGATTGTGATATTGAAGAAGAATTGGCGAGATTAAAACTGATATCGATGTTATGACGATCTTTTCTTATAGAGTGGAGTTTTACAAAACGTTACCACCTAGAAAGATGTCATCTGACTCGTTGTCATCCAATTCTTAAATTTGAAATCGAAAGGGTGAATGTTGCACTTGAGGCTGTCATTGGAACCATTACCCAAAAGCCTCATGCCACTAATACCTTTCCGAGAAGTCTAATTGAATGTATGAGTCATCTCATACTAGTGACTCATTTGATAATTGTTGTTGTAAGAGCTATAGGATTGGAAATTAAGTATTGATTCATATCAAGCTTTTATTGCCCTTTTAAGGTGTAAGAATAAAGACTGAAAGTATTGGAGAATGAGGTAGGATACCAAATTGAGTATAAGTTGATTGAAACTTGAATGAAGTAAAATTTAACCTGTATGGAATATGAGATTGTTAAGAAGAAGTCGTTAAGTTCTTTGATTGAATTATAAGGTTTTAAATGATTGTTAGTTCGTGTTAAGGGTTGTTCCTAGGCCATTGTCCACTAACGAGGATGCCCAGTGTCCAATAAATAAATTGAAGAAATCTTCTTCTGAATTGAGACCGATGGATCTTCCGGGACATGTGGAACAACTAATGACTCTTGTAGATTAGTATTCATTGTGGTATCTTTTAAAATCCCTAACTTAACTGAGATATCAGTTGGTAGGATGAGTTTTGGAAATTGTATGACATAGTAACACGTAATGTGTTATGGTACAATTTGACTTGTTTGTGATTAATGAAAAGACTACCTTTGATTGCTAAATCCTACATGTATTGATGTCATCTATCTTTTATTGCTTCATCCTAATGTTCGCATTAGTGATGCAACCATTGAACGAGTACTCATCTTGATTTGAGTTACGTTGTGAATTATTCTTTTTGAGTGCCATCGAGATCATGAACCTCATGATTATTTGGCTAGGCTCATTTCCTATTATATTGAAGTTAGTTCTTGGTGAACAACTTTTCATCACTTTTCTGCAGATCACTCATTGTTTTTATAAGATAAAACCGTATTCCTGGAGAAAATTTTAATTTTCATCACAATAAGGATTATTCAAAGTGAGATTTATAAGTGACTGATATCAAAATGAAGTTGTTTATGAGACGCTTTGGAAACTTAATTATTTCCATAACCAAGAAAATCTTTATAAATATATTTTTGATTCTTATTTAAGAATAAAGCATGAAAATGTTTTTATTATAAACATGATGATAAAATTTTGACGAACTGAGTATTGCATCGTTAATCTTGAAATTGTATATAGTTGCACGCCTACATACAATTTGGAATGGACCATGCAAGGCTGATTAGTAGTCACCATAAAACTGATTAATAAACACTAAATATTCTTTGAAGATTGTGAAAGATTAAAAATTTTATGAGATCTGCAAGAAGTGGAAAATAAGGACATAATGTTACGGACACCTACATATGTGCCTGTAACACCTATTCTTATGAGTCGAATTTACTCATCTGTGGAAATTGTCTTATTTGACAATTGACAATTCTTTCTTATCCAATTCTCCCGTAGTGAGATTCTTAGGAAAAGTATCTGATTACCGAGTGTTGATACCCGACTGGATGTATTGACGTTCTTATCATTTCTTATGATTTGATTTCATTTGAATGACCTGGGTAACGATCCGAGGAGCTTTCGAATACGTACTCAAATTATGAAAACATGGGATATATTCATATTCATTAAATGTTTTCGTCTGTATCTGATTTGAAATTCTCTCGCATAAATTATGCGTTGACCTTACTCTTTTAAGGTTAGTTATGTCTCCTGATATCCTTGAACTTGTGAAGGATTATGAATTAATATTAGTCTTTTGAGAAGTTCACATCTTATCGACGGCAATGAAACTGGAAAGTTGATAGTGCCAGTAGAATGGATTGATTGATTATGACATGACGACATTGTCTTAATTGATGGGAACTCGGATAGAATTCCCCTAAATGATAAATGTTGATTATCAAAAGTGATCTAAATAATTCTTGACGGATGCCCGTATCCTGCATTTAGACTTGAGATTATACCGTGAATGGTTGTGAACTAGTTATAGATATTGTAATCTAGAAGAACCTAAAATGAATTTATTAAAAGATTTTTTTGTTATCTGAAACTTTAGGAGGTATTTATTGGTGAATTACCTAGACTATCGCCATTAAGGCAACTAGAAATTGGTATTGATTATATTTCCGGTGCTGCACCTGTGGCTCGTGCACTATACGTCAGCACCATATAAGTTAAAGGAATTACCGTACAACTGAGAGAGTTGTCAGAGAAAGATTTTATTATACCAAGCCTGTCATCATGAAGAGATATGGTGTTATAATTCCTTATATTTATGGATTACTGTGAACTGAGTAAATAGACAATCGAAAACGATATCCATAACTCGAAATGAGAGATTTGTTCGATCATTTACAAGGTTCTTGCGTATGTTCTAAAGATTTGATCCACGGCATGGTTATTATCAACTTCGCGTCCGCGAAGAAGATTATCTATTCCAATCACTACATCTGGTACTTGTAATGAACGTTATGAGTTTCACGTGATGTCGTTTGGATTGACAATACACATGTAGCATTCGTAAATTTGGTGAATCACGTGTGTAGGTTGTAATTTGATAAATTCATGCTAGTGATCATTAAGGACCATTTGTTTGTTTACAAAAATAAGAATGAGTTAATAATTATTTATAGATTGCCCTAAATTGGCCGAACTATAAAAACCTTTATCTTAAATATTTAGCATGTGATTAAAGACTTAATTCTTTACATGATTTAACCGTGTGATTAATAGATAATGGAAGCTATATTGACTTTTCAAAGATTAGAACCATTAACGCTTAGGGATTAAAAACTTAATCCTTTACATAAAATGACCATTGGATTAATAATGGTAAGATGTATGCATATAGACTCTTCAAAAAATAAGAGCCCTTTTAAGACTTTGGATTTTACCAAAAAGAAATGGAAATATGTTTTGACAAATGTTTTAACAAAGGATTTTAAAGGGATTATTCCCTTATACACAAACCATTTAACTAAACTTCTGTTTAGGGGTAAATGTTTGTGTATATCTCAAGACAACCTAAGAAGGATTGAGGAAATCATTTAATCCAGGACTTAAAAATTGAAATGACAATTTTTGCTTTTCAATTAAGAAAACTTTTACCAAAGTGTAACCATAGATTTTTTTTTTCAAACATTTACGAATCTTGTTAATTATTTTTGATAAATCAACGAAATTCTTGTTAATTAACTTCAAATTATTTTGAACATTTTTATATAATTGGACAAACTGGGAAAATTAAAAATATTTACGTTTACGTTTCATAAAAATTGAATATTTATTATTTAATTAGTTGTAATAATTATCGACGCTTTAAACGCTGGATTGAGAAAAACTGATAAAAATGATAGATAAGACGAAACTGAAACTTAGAAAATATGAAGAAAGGTGAACGTAATTACTGACGCATAATATAGAAAGAATATCTGAGTGAATTGTGGACATGATAATCACATCATCATGAGAAGTGAATATAGATACTGACGTATCATATAAAAAGGACAAAAAAACCAAATAGGATATATTTCTTAATAATGAACGTGCAAAATAAATTGCCAAACAATATAAAAATTAACGATGTTTGTGAAAAGGATAATATAAATAATAAAAAAAATGGTTCGCGGCTAATGTGAACCATTAGAATTGAGAAGCCGATAGCGTTAAATGTTTTAAAGGCCACTTGTGGTTACCTAAATATGGAGATTGTGAGATATAGTATGTTGGAATTTGTAAGTATAAGTATTCTATTTATGTCATTTATGACTAAAAGTATCTTTGTCTGAAGAAGTTGTACTAATGACAATTATGAAGGCAGACATCGCCTCATACATTAGTAAACGTCTAACTATCGCAAAGGTCATCATCTGAATTTGATTCGATTTGGGTCATCGTCGACAGAATGACCAAATCTGCTAATATCATTCCCGTTAATGATAAATGCAAAAGAGTTATGTAAACATAGTGTGCCTGTATCGAACATCTTTATCAAGATCCTTGCTTCGCATCGAATTTCTAGAGATTTGCTCAGAAGTCATTGAGAACGAATCTTGATGAGAGTACTGTTTACCATCCCAAATCGAAGGGACGAAGTAAAGTAACGATACTAAGTAATATAAGTGCTATTTTATGTTTGAATGAATGACCTTTGGTAATAAACCATATAATCGTTTTCCTTTGGAGAGATTATCATTAATAATTATCGTATTAGGATTGAGATCGAATCTTGTTAGGATCTAAATCTTAGAGCATCCGTAAGCAAGAGTTGAGATGGAGACATCCGACATACACCCATTGTGAGTTGGACATATCTTTTATGTTTAAGGTTTCCTATGATCGCGAACCTAACCTTGCAAAATACTCGAACCACGAAACCTGAAATGATTGTTGAAATTAGGATTTGATTATTGACTGCCGGTAGTGCGAAAGAGGTTATGTGTATGTGTAATGTAGATCTTGAAGTGCCAAATGGGTAGCGGAGTTATGCCACAATTTTTAAACTTGGAAAAAAAATGAATTCATGATCTGACAAATCATGGGATATAAGTCCCCGTTGTATGGGACCATTGAGATGATGTAAAAGTTGGGATTGAAAGGCATATAAGCTGGATCTACCCTAGGACCTCAAAGAACTGCGTGAATTATGTTTCGTAAATCGAACTTGATGGAATATCTATCAAGTGGAAAATCTGATTATTCTTAGTAAAGCTTAGATCAGCGAGAAGTTGCATTCATCAGAAACCCGTGAACATCATGGATAGAGAAAGTAAGTCAACATTTAGCCTGATCTTATTCCCGTGGTTATGTTTGATGAAACTCGCGTATTGTAATGAATTGCACTTGTGAGAAAAGACCGAATGTGGAGGAAATACCCACATGGCTTAAACTCTATAAGAAGCGAGTAGTAAGGTAAGATGATCTTTGAGAACAAAGATCCTGTTTAGGGGTAAATGCTGTGACAATCCGTCAATTTATGGTCAATATTTTATTCTCAATATTTATTTGAAAATATTATTTTATGAACTCACTTATTTTTGGGAAGAAATTTGGATTTACGTCTTGGAGTAGCATCGACTACGTCTAAACCGGAGGATTCAACGTTACGTGCTTACGTTTACATACACCGTCTTTGGTGGCAGTCCGACATTTCAGAAAATAAACTTGTCCATGAATATTATTTTGGAGTTTTAAATTTGTGTTGGTTCATAAACTCACAAATTTACGAGAAGAGATTAGGACTTACGATTTTATTTTAACGTCCTTTACGACTAAACCGGAAACCCTAGGATTACGTATTTACGTTTTCGAACTCTGTTTTTGATGAAACAATTTTTATTAGATTCGCTTTGTGACGTTGATTCATAATTTATAAAAACGTTTTTCGTAAAACAACCCGAGGGCACGCAAATCGAGGAAACTAGAATCGAGGAGTACCCGTAAATAAATGGGGATGAGACAAGTGGGACACTTGTCCCACCCCCACTCAAACCGTCCATAACAAGCTAGCCAACACCTTTAGGTGTCAAAAAATTTACTTAACAAGTTTACACTTGTCATTGTAAGCTTACAATGTAAGCTACTTTCCCCACTTTCCATCAAAACCATAAGCTAAAAACCATTCACTTCATTTCACCATGCAAACAACCTTCAAACTCTCTCCTCCCTTCCCTTTTGTGTCGTCCATATCCACCCCAAAAACACCCAATTTGATCTTGATTCTACCACAAAATCATGTGTTATTTACACATATGTTGAAGCCCTTTTGAAACCCTATTGATTGGTGGTGCTCATAACATCCAAGGAGGAGTTTTCATGGAGTAGTAGGGCTGATTTTCCACAAAGTGTTTATGAATAATTGTGATCTTGAAGATGGTCATGGTTATTCACAAGTTTCTTCATCAAAAACCATGTCCAAATCATAACCTACATCAACTTGGTGGTATAAAGATTGTCCTCCTCATCTTCTTGATATTTTGATTATGTAAACATGTATTTTATTTCCTATTGTATATGTATATGATGATTATATGATGATAAAAATGTTATGTGGGGATTTGGTGTTGATAAACATGATTAAAAAGGTGAAAAACTATAAAGAACAAGGCTAAAATCTTGCTTAAAAGTGATGGCTGTATAAAACAGTAAAGAAACAGGTCATGGACTGATAAAATGATGAAGTAGAATCTATTTACAGTAAGCTATATGTCTTGTACACATGTTAGAGTTGGCCATACAATGGAATCATTGTAATGAGTGAGATATGATCAAAACAAGTTTAAGGTACAAATCTGAGTTCACTGTTTTGGACGATTTTTAGAAAATACTTAGAAGATGATTCAACAGTAGCTATAGAAGAGCTAAATTTAGCACATATCATGTAGTTTATGTGATAAAAATTTGAGCTTCTATCTCCATATAGAACTCTAGATATGGCAGTTTTGGTGAAAGTGAAGATAAAAATCAGATTTTGGAAATTAAAGTATAATACTATTATATAAGCACTCAAAATTATATTGTATAAAATGGAAAGTTAAAACCCACTAACTCATGAATTTTATTTATATAAATAGTTACAATGATAAAATAATTTGACATTTTATAAAAATTGTAACTTGTTAAGTTTTATAAGTTATAAAACTATAAACATGATTTTTACGACTTTTTCGGCTAATACCGTAAAATTAACGTTTTTGTTAAATAAAGCTTAGATGGTTGGACCCGTCTAATGCAAAATTTTATAAACTCATATACTGATATATAGACATGTATAACAAGTAAAAACCGATAAAACCCGAACTATAGGACATACGGACGTTAACGGACTAAATTAACGTTATTGGACTAATAATACAACAAAATGGACTAAAACACTTACAAACTTATTTATTGGACTTAACCCATTTAGGCCCAACTTGTAAAGTGTAGATACTGATAATATAAGTATAACATGGATTTATACAAGTTAAAGAACTTATAATAAGTTTATTGGACTTAAAATACGTAAATAGGTAAAACTAGTAAACTAGTAAGAAGATACCAATACGTAAACACTAAAATGAGTAAAAGAGAACATGTAAACCCACTGGATCATCATATATATATAATCATCATATGTATACATAATTTTTATTTTTATAAAGTCATTGGACATGAGTCTAAGACGAGTATTATTTGTCTAGGTTTCCGTGATTGAAGCACGTACCGTACGCCCGAATTGCGGATAACCCGCCTTCCCACATCAACGTGAGTTCATAGCCTCGCACTCTTTTAAATGTTTTTTTATAAATGTTTTATAAACCCGCGAGGGAGATAACATGTTAGTTTTAAAAAAATAGGACACCATTTGTCCCGATTGTTTGTTTATTGATTTTGGACCCGAATGATTGAATGACCCGATTGTATGACCCGATAAATGATTAATGGACCCGATAGATGAAATAAAATGGATTATTAAAGTTAGGTTATGTCACTAAAAGTCCCATTAGCATGAATTGTGAACTACCGGGAGTTGGTAGATGCTTATGCATTTAATAGTACTATATGGGGACGATCACCCCAGTTCGCGCCTTGACGGTTGATCCCCGTCGTGCCACATTGATTGGTAAGCGAATTTATGTATGAGAAGATTTCCATAGCGTGACCTTTGTGACGACACGCTACTTTAGATGGGCAAAATTTGTATCGGGTTAGCTACCCGTTGTTGGTTTAGTAAGGTAACAATGTCATGCGGCTTATAATAATCCAAAACTAACGAAATACTATTAGACGCACCGAATTACGAAGTATTGCCTGACTAGCAATACGGGGTTATACTATTGATATTATGTTTGTGTTTTGGTTTTCATAACCATACTCATATAACGGTTTTCATTTTCATACAACGTCGTAATACGTATTGTACGACGTTTCTACGACATTGGCTCGTATAATGATTTTTAAGGCTTTTTATAACCATATTCATATAACGGTTTTATTTAATCTATACAACGTTGCAAAACGTATTGTATGGTGTTTTTAACGACAATGATTCGTATAATGATTTTTAAGGCAAATGCCTATATTATGATTTTCGATAAAGATTTGTATAAAATGACTTTGGCTATTTTATGGCCTATTAAAATGATTTGTACAAGATGATTTTCAGTAATAATTTTATACTGATATTATATTGATGGATTTTATTAAACTCTATGAATTCACTCGGCGTTATCGCTGACCTTTTCTTTTAACATGTTGTATCTCAGGTACTTGAAGGTAATTCTCGGGAAGACGACAAGAATTCATGGCCCGCACCTAAACTATATTTTCCATTCAAATACTTTGTAAAACTTTGTATGAAATAATATGACTTGGGACCTATGTAACTTTGATATTTATGAATGGAAATGATTTATTATTAAACGACGCGATTTTTATGCATTGTTTATGATGTGAGTAATGTGTTATCCCGTAACACCAACGAGTCTTCCGCTGTATTGAGTTGTATAAATTTGGGGGTGTTACAGACCAAACTTGTAATTATGATTTCACAAGTGTTTTAAGTGTCATTTCTTCATTCATTGAGGATCAATCTTGCATATCTTCAAGTCTTCAAGGGTATTTGTTGGATAAATCATGATCTAGGGCCCGGTTCTTTGTACGGCTTCGTTTCTCATGTCCGTTTTTCCTTGTTTCTTGTGATCTTTTGTCTTTTTCACGATATCCATACCTAAAATAAACAAGTAAACAAACACAAGCATATATATGGTATTTTATGACATTTTTATGCATTTAAAGCCCGAAAAGAACGATGAGATCATGTATAAATGCCATCTCATCACTCCCCCATACTAAGCCATTGCCGTGCCCTCACGCAATGCTAGAATAAAGTATCTAAGCATCACCGAAGTTCAGTTTTATTAACCTTTATTGAAAAGTAAAAGACTTGCAACATACTACGAAGATGTGTAAAGACATAATGTATGATTTTCATCAGGAAAGTGACTTTTAGGGTCAAAGAATAGAAACAAGAAAATGTCCCTTAGAGTAAACTTCATCATCCTTGATTGTCATACATTCCATGCTATGTGCAAAAACGAGATCATTGTTGGTACAAGTCACAATGCTAACACTACTCATACATCCAAATTGTGTAATTCTTTTTCTCCCCGCAATCCTCGTTATTATAAAAGGAAATGGGTTACTAGCATTTTTTAACTATTTGTCATGGATCACAAGTGATTCATATTGACTTATTTGAGTAGTTATTAGTCCGAAAGCAAAGTAGCACGATTTAATCGATAGTTAGCCGAAGGACAAAATCTTTTAAAACGGCTTCTCATGTATCTCCTTAAGTTCATATCTTGGCATAACTCGTTTCACGATTTGAGACCTTTCTCGGACCGATATTTGGCATGTACTTCATACTTCAAATCTTGGGAAGACGTTCTTGAAATTATGGTCTTCTCTTCATATATTTGGAATTTCTTCACTTGACGTTTTTGAGAGATTCTTCATATTTGGACCACGACTTCATCATTTTTCTTCAATCTTTACTTTGGACTTTGATATACAACGATCCGCCTCCTTTTCGGACTTGGATATATTTATTCTCATACCTTGTAAGGGTCTTCTCGGATAGACTTTCTCCATGATCTTTAGGGGAGTAATTGCTTTTCGTCGTGTGTCTGGATCCTTCATATTGATTTTGGAATAATGATACTTCACATCATCTTGGATCTTTAGCAAAAATAGAGCTCCTCATGTCTTGTTAGGGCCTTTTTGGATGATCACCAATCTTCGCGTCCCGCTTCAATAAGTTATGCCTTGGCTATGAACTCTATTCAACCCCGAGCAACTTTTAAACGATCTTGCGCTAGAGGCTAAGTAACCTTTCAAATCGTACGACCTTACTTATTGCAATTATTTTATTCCTAATGCATTGATCTTATGGGAAGAAAAATCCACAATTAAAAACATATGAGTTTTTGAAAGAACATTTTCATGTTCTACGTTTAGCATGATCACTTGTCTAACTCTATCATCTCTCGTTCTTCACAATATAAAGACCTCTAATTAAAGAGACTTGTGAATACTTAGCCATGCAAGTCAAAATTAAGCCAAATTTGGATTAGCTTTCATTAAGACTATATCAAATCAAAGTTTTGGGTTTTCAAGCCACCTATTGGATCTTGCACTTTCTTGGACTTTTTCAAGTTTAGAGAATGCGTTTTATGGTTCCCTTGATAAGTGACTTTCTAGGATCAATTATAGGAACTTGTAAAAAGTTCTTGTTCTTAACCCGAATGAGTTAAGACTTTCGCGTTTTAAAGCTTCCTATATAAAAGTCTAGCAAAACTTGAATTGAGCGGGTTATGGAATGTAAATGGCTCCAAATGCCCATCAAGTAAAAAATTAGCTCTTATTCTACCAATCGGAAAATATACATTCGTGTCTTAAAAACACTTATGAAAACTAAGAAAAATTTTAAAATTTGGCCATTTTTAGCCTTATTAGCAACAATATAAAACATTGAAAGTTGGAAAACGTGAGGGCTTAGCAAAGCAAGTACCTATTCACCCCCCCATACTAAAAGTAAACATTGTCCTCAATGTTTCGAGTCTAAGGGTGGAGCACCCCCATACTAGAGACGAAGAATCGAATGCTTAGGATCTAGCATGGAAAGGGTGATCAACAACATATCTAAAGCCATTTATTAAGTATGCTAAAAGATAATTGTTAGAACAATAAAGGATATGTCAATGGATTCGTGAAAAACTTCTTCAAGCAAACGATGAAGGCTCACGTAAACGAACACGAGAGTCTTCAATCGTAGATGATGATGATCTAGATAACACAATAACAAACAACCACGAGACAACGAGTTTGAAGGGTACAAGTCCCCTTATTAGTGAATAGTAAGCATAAAAGGATAAGCATGGGATTTCCACCACGAGGCACCTCGTTTTTTATTACCGAGTCATGAGCTCGACTCGATCCCCTCAATGCTAATTATCATTGGGGGAGGTGACTTGGTCGAGGGCAACCATTGAATGAATTTCCCCACCAAAGTAGTGCTTAATCCTATGTCCATTCACCTTGAAATTAGGACCATCATCTTGAGCTAGCTCGATGGTCCCATAAGGAAACACTTGTGTAATGGTGAACGGACCCGACCAACGAGATTTCAATTTCCCGGAAAATATCTTAAGTCGAGAGTTAAAAAGTAACACTTGATCACCAACGTTAAAAACCCTGTTTTTAATCATTGCATCATGAAACTTTTTAGTCTTTTCTTTGAAAATCAATGAATTTTCATAAGCATTATCACTTAATTTATCCAATTCATTCAATTGTATTTTCCGGTGATCTCCCGTGGTCTTCAAGTCAAAGTTTGCATGCTTAAGGGCCCAATATGCCTTGTGCTCCAATTCAATGGGCAAATGACAATTCTTCCCATAGACTAACTTATAAGGAGTGCAACTGATAGGTGTCTTATAAGCGGTCCTAAAGGCCCATAAAGCGTCATCGAGTTTGTCGGACCATGAAGCACGGTTTTCTCCGATCGACCTTTCTAAAATCCTCTTCAAAGCTCGGTTCGAAACCTCGACTTGCCCACTCGTTTGCGGGTGATAAGTCGTAGAAAGACGATGAGTAACTCCATATTTCGTTAAGACCTTTTCGAATTGGTCATTACAAAAATGGGTTCCACGATCGCTTATAATAGCATGAGGGGTTCCGAACCGAGAGAATAGTTGCTTCAAAAACATCACTACCACACGAGCATCATCAGTAGGTAAAGCCTTAGCTTCCACCCACTTAGAGAGGTAGTCCACCGCGACGAGGATATGTTTGTTGCCATGAGACGATGGGAACGGCCCCATAAAGTCTCTTCCCCATATGTCGAAAATCTCACACACTTGAATTATGGTTTGCGGCATTTCATCACGTTGAGACGATTTTCCTTGACGTTGGCACGAATCACACGACTTCACAAGTGCGTGTGCATCACGATAGATAGAAGGCCAAAAGAAGCCGGCATCGAACACTTTCTTAGCCGTGTGATTAGCACCGTGGTGACCACCCGTGGGTCCCTCGTGACAAGCTCTAAGGATATTAGAAGCTTCTGCACCAAACACACAACGTCGAACGAGTTGATCCGCACAAACCCGAAAGAGATAAGGGTCGTCCCAAAAATAGAACTTGACGTCACGAAAGAATTTTCGTTGTTGTTGTGTCGTCATACCCTTGATTATGAAACTGCCCGCATGGTAATTTGCAATGTCGGCAAACCATGGGGTGGTGTCTTTAGAATTCACTACACCGAGAGTCTCGAGAGGAAATGTTTCGGTGATTTCCTTGTTCTCGAAAACATCTTTGTGAGGATCTTCTAGACGAGAGAGATGATCGGCCGCTAGATTTTCGGCTCCATTTTTGTCAAGCACGGTGACATCAAATTCTTGGAGGAGGAGCATCCAACGAAGCAATCTCGGCTTAGCATCTTGCTTAGCTAAGAGATACTTGATATCCGAATGGTTGATATACACAATGCTTTTAGTTAAGACGAGATAAGGTCGGAATTTCTCAAAATCATAGCCTCGGTCATCGTCTTACTAGCATAGTGGATAGGACGGAAATATTTGTCATAATGTTGCCCTAAGACGGCCCCTATAGCATAATCACTTGCATCGCACATGATTTCAAAGGGTAATTCCCAATTAGGAGAAACAAGAATGGGAGCTTCGTTAAGTTTCCTTTTGAGAGTTTTGAAATCTCTAACACAATCCTCATTGAAGTTAAAAGGAGCATCCTTCTCGAGAAGGTGTGTCATTGGTCGAGAGATTTTCGAAAAGTCCTTGATGAAACGACGATAAAAGCCCGCGTGGCCTAGAAAACTCCTAACTCCCTTAACGGTTTTGGGATGAGGTAACTTGGCGATGACGTCTACCTTAGCTTTATCGACCTCAATCCCCGCTTTCAACACCTTATGTCCTAAGACGATTCCTTGTTTACACATAAAATGACATTTTTCCCAATTAAGCACAAGATTGGTTTTTCACAACGTTTTAACATTTGCTCGAGATTAGATAAACACGACGTGAACGAATTTCCAAATACCGAGAAGTCATCCATAAACACTTCCATCGACTTCTCGATCATACCGTGAAAAATCGCCATCATACACCGTTGAAATGTACCCGGTGCATTACAAAGTCCGAAAGGCATCCTACGATAAGCGAACGTTCCATAAGGACACGTAAAAGTAGTCTTCTCTTGATCACGAGGGTCGATAGGGATTTGAAAGTAACCGGAAAAACCATCTAAAAAGCAATAGAATTCATTTCCCGCGAGTCGCTCCAACATTTGATCCATGAAGGGCAAAGGAAAGTGGTCTTTACGAGTGGCATCATTTAACTTTCCGTAGTCAATACACACCCTCCATCCGGTCACAACACGAGTGGGAATTAACTCGTTTTTTTCATTAGGTACCACGGTCATTCCTCCCTTTTTGGGGACACAATGGATTGGGCTCACCCATGGGCTATCGGAGATAGGATAAATCATTCCCGCGTCAAGGAGTTTAAGAACCTCCTTTTTAATGACATCGTGAATTTTGGGATTCAACCTTCTTTGACTTTGAATTGCGGGTTTGTAGTCCTCCTCCATTAAAATCTTGTGAGTACAAAATTTTGGGTCAATACCCTTAATGTCGGAAATTTTCCACGCAATTGGCCCTTTATGAGCTTTCAGAGCTTTCAAGAGCTCGGTTTTATCATCATTAGCAAGACCTCTTGCAATAATAACCGACAACTTGTTATCACCTTCCAAGAATGGGTATTCAAGGTGAGAAGGAAGATCTTTCAATTCAAGGATAGGTGGTTCCTCGATTGAATATTTTGGTTCAACACTCATAACTTCCATCGACTGAAGAAATGGTGGAATAGAAGTATCATCACTAATCAACACCTCATCTTCATTGTCGATTTCATTTGAAGTGAAATCGCCTCCTTGGATTGGAGTGAGATTTGGTGTGGAATTAGCAAGAATCAGATCCAAAATAGTGGGATTGCCACTTGACGAGCTATAAGAAAAACCTAACACTTCTTGTGAAAACTCATCGCAAACCACATCAACGATGTCAATGTGATTGATGGTAGCGATTGCATAAACATGAGAAGGTTTCGAGTTTTGAGTAGCGTTTATAACAAGTTCCTCTTCGTTGAATCTCAAAGTGATAGTTCTTGCATGAACGTCGATAAGCGATCTCGAGGTGTCTAAAAATGAACGACCTAAAATTAGAGGAACTTGAGGATCCGCGGGGATGTCAACTACTATAAAATCAACGGGATAGTAGAACTTCCCCACTTTCACGAAAACATCTTCGGCTACTCCACATGCTAAAATCATAGAATGATCGGCCATCTCGATAGACATGTTCGAAGGAATAAGAGCCGGAAGCGAAAGCGATTTCCAAATGGAAAATGGCATCAAATTAATGCTTGCACCAAGATCGGCCAAGGCGAGGCATTCTTTCATATCTTGTATGTCACAAGGAATGAGAAACTTTCCGGGGTCACCAACTTTTTCCGGTATGCGGTTAAGATAAACCGAATAACAATTAGCAAGCTTTGAAAGCTTTTCCTTATCGCTCATCATACTTTTAAAAGTGGAAGTGAAACGAGGCATATACAACAATGCGTCGGCTAAACTCAAATAAAACTGCACTTGTTGAAACATTTTTATAAAAAGCTCGATTTGTTGTTTGTTACGTTCTTTCAATTTCTCTTTGTTTCGTCTCGAAGGGTAAGGTAAGGGTGGTGTGGGTTGGACATTAGGCAATGGCCTTGGAAACTCGGGTTCCACAATTGGTATTGGTTCAACCGTAGGTGTGGTTTGAGTGGTACTTCGTGGGATTGTAATGTGCTCCTTTTCGACCACCACCTCGGGTTCTTTCTCGATTTCCTTCTCCGTAGAAGTACTTGGACGAGAGATTGGTTCCTTGAAAGTTTTACCACTTCGTGTAGTAATAACCTTAATTTCTCCCTTCGGGTTTGCAACGGTATCACTAGGAAGACCACCCGAGGAAGAGGGTTTACACATGATTGCTTCAAACATTTTAGCCATTCGGTCCTCAAATTTTGATTGCCTAGCATCCGCTTTTAACAACTCTTGCTTAATCTCATGTTGTCCTTGTTCCATCTTTTGTTGATTTTGTTGAAGATGTTGGACATTTCCTTCCATTTTATTTGCATGAGTTTTAAGTTCATTAGCAAGTTCATTTTAAGCTCGTTTTTCAACTCGGATCTTAAGCTAATCATCTCACGTTGCATGTTATCAAATTTAGCATCATTTGCTTTAGCATAATCCAAAAATTCTCCTTGAAGATTTTTAGTGTGAGCATTTTGAAAACCTTGTGTAGTGTTTTGAAAATCACGGTTTTTGTTTTGATTAGTGACTTGTCCATTCCCACTTTGATAATTCCCTTTGTTGTAGTTATGTGAATTGCCTTGGCAATTACCACCTTGGTTGTTGTTTTGATAGTTATTAGCATTTTGATTTGGTGGAGCTTGATTTGGGCGGGAACCTTGGCCGTTTTGGTTGTAAGTTCCCGTTGCTACATAAGCACTCGAAGTGTTACCATCCGTGGTAATGCACTCGGAAAGATCATGAGCTCCACCACACGACAAACAACTCTTAGCAACCGCTTTAACCGAAGCGGAATTTGAAGCTTCTTGAGCTTTCCAATGGGACATAAGATTAGCAAATCTATCAAAAAACTGATTTTCCTCATTAGCTTCATCATGTAAGGCATTAATGTTACGAGACGATGACGACGATGACGAACCCAAATTGGCAACACTCGGTGTGTTACGAGGGTTATAAACCTTAGATCTATTCTCGATAATCTTTAAAGCTTCATCGATCGTTTTGCACAAAAAATTACCACCCGCGGCGGCATTCAAGTAATCTCATTCATGATCATTAAGCCCATTATAAAAAGTATCAATTTGATGCAATTCCGAAAAATCATGGTGTGGACATTCATGTAACATTTCTTTAAAGCGTTCCCATGCCATTGAAAAACTTTCATTATTTCTTTGAACAAATCGTGAAATCTCATTTTTCAAATGTGTTGTTTTAGATGGTGGAAAAAACTTGTTCACAAACTTAGAAACGAGATCACCCCATGTCAAAATTGAATTTGGCGGTTCTTTCTCAAGCAAAATTTTAGCGGGTCCATCTAACGAGTATGGAAACAACATCATCTTAATGGCGTCATGTGGAACATCCTTAAACTTGCTAGTGGCGGTGAGACGATTAAAATTCCTAATGTGATAATGTGGGTTGTCTTTCTCATGACCTCTAAACTTATTTGCTTGCAACATCGACATTAAACCCGTCTTAATCTCGAAATTCTCCGCAAGGATAGCGGGAATCACAATGGCCTCTCCAAAACCCTCGGTGGGTGCTTGTAGCAACTCCATCATAGTACGATTAGCCATTACGACTTCTTGTTCTACAATAGGTTCAACAATTGGAGGTTGTTCTTCAATCAACGTCTCTTGATTGGATTGCTTTTGAAGACGTTTACGAGCTCGTGTTGCTTGATTACGAGTGATCATAAACTTCACGAAGAATGGGAGGTGAGCAAAGAAGATTCTTTTTGGGTGATTTGTGAATTTTCAAATTTTTTTTGTTTTTGATTGTTTTTAAATTTTTTTGGATTTTGGTGTATCTTCGTAGACAACAATCTACCAAATCTCTCCTCGAATCAAACTCTTGATTAAAGAAGCCTCAAAGGAATGAAAACGATCACGTGGAGTGAACGCCTTCGAATGACTTTAGAACTTTGGTGAAAACCAAATTGTTCAAGAGGGTTTAATCACAAAGACACCAAGCAAATATATTATACGTAATAATACTTTGCGCGACAAAACCCTCGATTAGCCTTCAATCTCAAAATACTCACAAACAAGCGGGGAAATGAGGCGGCGCGAAGCACTTAAGAGCCTTTTTCCTTAGGGTATATTTTATAATACCCGCCTTATACCACCTTATAGTTCGTATTTTTCAAAATCGAGTTTCTCGAAAGTATTTATCTATTTTTGCCTTTTTTCTTTTTGTTTGAGATTCGAATACAATAATTAGGAGATCAAATCCCAATTAAGGTTTTGTTTTCACACTTTTGGAGATACTTTGTATTTATTGTGATACTTAATACAATATAGTAATAATAATCTTACAAGAAAAACCAAGAAAACCGATAATAAGTATTAGTAGATTTCTACTAATAAAAATACTATTTATGGTTAATATTAAAAACAACAAGACAAATTAATCACGACACACCTCCCCGGCAGCGGTGCCAAAATGATTGTGGTAAATTACGTCCTTTAGGAAAAGGAGCGTAAAAGCGGTAAGTATTGAACAAATGATTTTAGGAAAAACCAAGTGTTAATGACCCAATGAAGTTCGTTTCCCAAGGAGGTATATGTGTGTGACTAAGATGTAAATGATTTGAGATTAATATTGGTTTAGAAGGGGATGAGAAAAGAGGATGACGAAGACGTGAACTTAATACTACGACGACAAAATGTAAAAACGTAAAAATCTCAAAAATAAAAATTAATTCTAAAAATTACCAAAAATTCACCCAAAAATCAAAATAAATAAACTAAGAGTTTACCAATGATCAAAACTTTTTCAAACCTTTTAAATAATTAAATATTCAATTTTTAAATGCTAATTAAAGCCCTAAAAATCAAATAAATAATCAAAAAGCCCAAATAAAGATTTCTCAATTGATAAACCTCTAAAATGACCTAAAAAGATTAAAAACTATTTTTAGAAATTTTTAAACTAATAAAAACTATTTAAAATGATTTAAAAACTATTAAAACTTAAAATAATTATAAAAATTAATCTAAAGATGATAAAATTATTCTAAAAGTTGCAAAATTCCTATTTTAATGTATTTAAGCTAAGAAAAATGTAAAAAGTTGAAAAATGTGAAATTTGAAAAATAATAATGAAATAATATTAAAATAATATTAAAATAATATTAAAAATCCAAAAATTATAAAAAATTCTAAAAACATGCAAACTAGTTTATTTTAACCTAAATAATCAGAAAATGAAAGTGAAATGACCAGAATACCCCTATTGGGCCAAAGCCAAATTCAGTCCATTAAATGGGCTTTTTAGCCCAAAAAGTCAAACGTGGCGCAATTAACTTGGAAAAGCCCAATTTGACTCAAAATTTAATTCTAAACACAAAACTCTGAAGGTCCAAAAGCTGAAAGTGAGCTTATCACAGCTTATTATGCAAACAGCTTATCCTTATGTGGCTTTTTAGCCCATTAACCAATAAGCTAATGCCATAAGCTCTAATTTGACACACAACCTTCTTTTGGAATGCTTAAGAGATCTGTAAAAAAAAAATTTGAAAAAGCACACTCAATAAGCCAAAAATAAGCAAGGTAATATTTTACTAAAAGAAAAAATAGTCGTTTTTGAGAAATAAGGCACCTCAGGACTTGATTCAACTTGAAAAATGTCACAAATGAACTCAATAAGCCAAAACAATCAACAAAATTCCAATAATAAGCCAGAATAAGCCAATAAGCACTTATGAAAAAGTCAATTAAGTTGATTTTCTAGTCAAACCCTAAAGTCAACCCTCCAAATGCTCCAGTATGAACAAATGGGTCAAATAATGAGCACCTATTACGAAATCCAAGTTGTTGCTGGTTAAAATAAGCTATTATAGCTTATTAATAAGCTGAACCCCAAAATACACTAGCAGAGGGAACCTTCAGTGGGAAAGGAGTTCCCACTGCTTGTTATGCAGTGATGTTTTGGCTTGATTTCAAGCCTTGCTTGTTGCTGTTTGATGGGACAAAAGGTACCTCAATAAGCTTTGGCTTATGGAGAGTCAATATAAACACAATAAACAACAAGTTGCAAACAAGAATCAAGCAAAAATCACCAAGAACAGTCACTGCTGAACATGAACAATATGCAAACAGTTTGCTGATCTAATTGACCATAGATCCAAATTCAAGCACTCAAATCTCTTTTCCTGGTGTAATTAACCTAGATTTAACACTTGTTAACCCTAGTCTATGATTAGGTATAGGTGTCCTCTAAATTTCAACCAATTTCACCAAGTAACAAAGATTTTATAGCACTTTTTATGAATCAAGGTGTTTCAAACCATAAAACCTGCAAACAGATGAACAAGAGCACCAATAAAACAGATACCAACAGATAGCAACAATAAACAACCACTTAACAATCCACAAATCCAAATTATGCAGTTGACCCAAACACCCCTTAAAAACCTGTTTTCATAATTTTTCAAAGGATTATCCAGTTCTAACCCACAATCCAGTCAATAACAACTCATAAACATCAAACAAGAACAGATTAACAATATTCAACCACAAAAACACAGATTCACCAATAATCATGCAATAATCACAAATTCAGAAAAATAAAGAGGAAATTGAAAAAGGAGAAGGTGCAAACCTCCAAGACCTACATCCAGGCCCTGGATTGTTTGAGCTTAGGTACGAGCAGAACAAGTACCAGCTTCCAATGCTGCTAAGATGAACAAACAATAAGGTGAGATTAAATAAACAACCACTTTCTGATTTTTGAAGCACAAGCTTTATCACTTAATAACTTGCCTCAAAAACCTTCAAACAAGATTAGGGAACTCAGATTTTAGCGTATCAGATACCAAACTTTTATAAATAACAAATGAGAATTCAAAATTTTCAGAAATTCAAACTTTATTTCATAAAAAGGAATTACAAAGATTTAAAAGCTAAAATCTGGAACAAAATCTCTCTCACAGGTTGAGGAGTCTATTTATAGGCAAATGGCAAGCTAGCACTATTCACAAACCCTAGAAGTGAAATTCCTATTCTATCCTTGAGTCTTCTAGACGAATTCTTGGTGTGAGGTGTCCAAAATGATCCTGAGTGTTCATTTTAGCTTTAAGATGAAGCAAGGACTCTCAGCTGTTGATTTGGCCACGTCAGATAACTTGGAGCGCAAGTAGTCATGTGATTGGTTGAACGGGAATTGGGGGTGGGGTCCATAGTGAGTGGGATTAAGGGTTTTTGGTGTGGGCTGTGTTTCTGCACATGTGAATCAAGCGTGGGAGTGGGTAATTGCTTTTTACCCTTTGTTTAAGTGATGTAAAATCTGGGTGGTGAAAAGGTGAACAGTGGTGAATTTGATCTGAAATTGGGGGAGAAAAGGTGTTTAGCGTGTGTTATGGGATTTGAAGTTTGGGAATTGGCACTTTGGGTCCTTGTGTTTTGGGAAAGAGGGTATTTAATGTTTTCAGCAAACAAAAACGAATTCCCTTTGTTATAAACTTTCATAACTTTGCACTTTTGACACCAAACTTTGGAAAAAGGGTTATAAGGGTAGTTTTTGCCATTTTTGGATAATTCAAGGACTGATCTTGGACATTGTTGATCTTCAAAGGTCTTAAATATAACTTTAACTTAATGAGGGACCATAAATGGCAATTTAGAATCATTGAGGGACTAAACTTGCCATTTCTTCAAAGTTGAAGGACCATTTGTGTAATTTTGACAAACTTAAGGGACCAAACTTGTAATTATGATTTCACAAGGGTTTTAAGTGTCATTTCTTCATTCATTAAGGATCAATCTTGCATATCTTCAAGTCTTCAAGGGTATTTGTTGGATAAATCATGATCTAGGGCCCGGTTCTTTGTACGGCTTCGTTTCTTATGTCCGTTTTTCCTTGTTTCTTGTGATCTTTTGTCTTTTTCACGATATCCATACCTAAAATACACAAGTAAACAAACGCAAGCATATATATGGTATTTTATGACATTTTTATGCATTTAAAGCCCGAAAAGAACGATGAGATCATGTATAAATGACATCTCATCATTAGACAACTTGCATCTCTCAGTGCTCACATCACTTAACAATCTTAAAACCTCTTTGTTAAGTTTTTCAGTATTTAAACGACTACCCTTACTACAAAAAGTGTCATCATATACCTCATTATCTGATGAAGATGAGGAGTGTGCCATGAGAGCATATTGAACATGCTCTTCTTCTTCTATCTCAGCAACCAAAGCTTTATCCTCTTCCTCATCCTTAGCCAAATAGCTCCAGTCCCATCCAATACCATCAATTTCTTGCACTGCCACCATAGCCTTAGGATCCTGAGCCTTAATAATTTGGCTTGAGGGTTTTCCAGCATTAGATCTTCTTGGAGATCTGCATTCCTTAATAAAGTGCCCCATAAGATGACAATTGTAGCACTCAACCTTGGATTTATCAAATCCAGTAGTGTCCTTTGCATTAAAGGTCATCTTCTTCTTAAACCTTCTATTCCAACTGTTTGCTCTTATACTAGCAAGAGCTATGTTCCACTTTATATCCATGTCCTCCAAGTGCTCATCACTTATTTGCTCAAGGTCCTCATATGTAATCACTGAACCATTGGGAAATGAAGCAATGTATGCAAACACAGTATCCAGATCCAAACCAACAGGGTCAACTCTTGGTGAGCCAATTTTGTATGTGTCAGCGTCTGAATGTGAGGCATTGACAGGATATGATCCAGCGTTGACACATGTTGATCCAGTAACTGGGTGTATGTATACATCCTTCTGATCAAATTGACCTTCACTATGTGAGAAGAAGGCCATGTTGCTATTGGTAGACTTACTTCCATGCTCCAAAAGAGTTTCATTCTCCAACAGCCTCAGTTTGTTGTAGATATCATCAAAAGTAGAACTTTTGTGAGTGTTATTGGCAATTATAGATCTTGCCTCAATCTTCCATGCATCACCAAGGCTTTTAAGAAAAGTGGCAATAATGTCAACATCACCAATTGTTGTCCCCATGAAGGACAGCTTGCTTGTAATGTCAAGAAGTCTGCCTCTCACACTACTTAGCTTCTCATTGGTTTGAGCCTTGAAAACAACATACTCATGCAAGAGATGATTCTTCTTCTCTTCCTTAGTATCAGCATTACCACCATATGCAACTTTAAGGGCTGCCCAAAGGTCTTTTGCAGACTCATAACCTCTGTATTTGTGCTGATTTTCTTGTCCCAAAGAAAGTTTCAGAATGCTTAGGGTTTTCATATCAACCCTTTTCTTTGCTATGTCATCAGCAGACACAGCTCTACCATCGTCAGGTTTTTCTTTATTATCTTCTTCAGAACACCCTTGAACAGCTGATCTTGTAGCAATGGCATCTGCAATCTTTTTAGCTTTATTGAATGTGTTTCCATATTCAATAATCTCCCAGAGAGTGTATTCATGGATTTGCAGATATTGCTCAAAGCTGAACTTCCATAGCTCAAATATGTTTGCATCTAGCAAGGTAATCTTGATGTTGTGGTTTAAGGAGGAGGAGGTTACTTCTGGAGTGGACATGATGTTTTTAGGGTTTTAGTGAAAATTAGGGTTTTGGTGATTTTAGGGTTCTTGTGTTCTTTTAGATCAAAGTCTCTCAACAAGCTCTGATACCACTTGTTGATCCCAAACTTAGATCGATTTAGCTTGTGTAAACGAGATTAGATCAAGTTATACACGTAGAGAAACTTTGTTTATGTATAAAGTAATCTAAGTGTTATGCGGAATTAACACTTAAACAAGAACACACAAAGATGTAAAACAAACTTTCACTTGATTGATAATAACAACCTTGCTTACAATGAAAGTGTTTAACATATGAAAACTTATTATGAAACATAACCTAAAGGTCTTCTTTTATAGACATAAGATGCCTTGTACAAGATTTTACTTATCAACTATTCTAGGTAAAGATATATAGAAAATACAATGTTGATCCTATCTTTACTAGAAACAAACTAGAAACATAATATGCGTAGACCATATATTTCTATCAGTGCTTGTCTTCAATCTATCAACGCTTGACTTTTTCTTGTCAATGCTTGATCTGTCAGCGTTTGTTTTCTTCCTATCAACGCTTGTTTTCCTCTTGTCAGCGCTCAAGTGGACTGGCTACATTTTATTCCCAACGCCTCCTCCTATAAATACCCTCCTAATATGTCATTAGGAGGAGTTAGTTAATTTTAGATAGATTTATTTTTATGTTTTAGGAGTAGGAGTAGATTAATTACTTTCTCTCTAGATTTATTTCAAGTTCTTAAGCTTTCATCTTTAATATTGTAATTTTGGATCATTAATCTTCATCTTATTTCAAGCTTTTTACAATCATTCTCATTCTACCTTTCTTGTTTTTAAATCGTATGTTTTTATTTGGTTAATCATATAGTTGTTTAATTTTTATGCTTATTGTTTAATTGATGTTCTTGTTTGATTGTTCTTATGGTTTTGATGTTTTTGATCTTTTTAGCTTATTGTGTTTAGTATTTATTGTGTGATTTTTCTTATTATCATTTAAGTGTTTTTAATAGTTTATTTTGTTAAAAAGGTTGATTTTTATTATTTAGATTATTTAGCGTTTTTAAATTTTTTTTAAAAGTTTTTAAATTGTGGCTTATTAGCTTTTTCTTAAAATCATTTTGGTTAAAATTTTGGTTAAGTGCTTATTTCAATGATAGTTTATTTTCATCTTTTTGCTTATTTTTTTCCTTATCCGGGTTATCTTAAAACCCTAGTATTCCGGATATGGGTAATTTTTGGATTCCGGATAAGTGACAAATAATATTCCGGATATAAGCAAAACAATTATTCTGGATAGTGTTAACCAAATACATATTCCGGATAGTGAACAAAAAAAACCATAATCCGGATAACTAGTGGAAATCATATTTCGAATAACCAAAAAAAGGTCAACATTCCGAATATCAATTGTAATTGACATGCTAGCTTGCTAGCTTATCATTTTTTTCCGCCAAATAATATGTTCCCCCATGGGGAACATGCTTCCTCTAGTTAAACATTTTTCTGTTATCGATTTAGTTTTATCCGAAAGTCGTTCTAATTTTTATTTCAAAAGTCAGTTATTTTTAGTTAAATTTTTCGTCAAATTTTAGTATTAGTATTTTATCAAAAAGTTTAAGTCTTAACTTTTATTAAGTGCCCCTTTAATATTTGTCTCGTTTATTTTTAAAGTAGCCATATAGTCCAATTTCCTTCTTTTTCATTAAGTAAGTTTTATTTTTAAGTCAAAAGTTATTTTTACTTTTATTCTCATTTTTATTGGCTTTCTAATAGTTGTCTTTCTTTTTATTTATTTTCCTATTTGTTTCCTTTTCTTATAGTTGTTTTATGTTTATTGTTTTTTTATTTTAATTTTAGTAGCTTTAAATTTGCTCTACTTTTTAACTAGAAATAGATAAATACAATCTTCTTTTTATTTACCAAGAACGACTGAGTCACACGTTAAACCTGCGATCAATACGATTAGACGCCGAGAAAAACGAACTTTTTAACTAGCAAAATCTTTGTATTAAATGGCGCCGCTACCGGGGTTTAATAAGTGTATTTTTGTATTTAATAAGTGTGAAAACACTTATCCTTTTACCACTTATTTATAATAAAAACGATACAAAAACGTGTATTTTATGTCGTAAAAGTCGGAATTATGCATGGTTTGTGTTTTTTGTTGTGTTTTAGGAACAAAATATGAAAAAGGAAGAAAACACGGGCTTTCACGGGCTTTTATCGAAGAAAAAAGACAAAAGAAGAAGTCAAAGATCAAAAGTGGAAAAAGAACGGAAGCCAAAGGCTTGTTCTGAAGATTTATCGAAGAAAAAGACTAAAGACGGAAGTTTAACGAAGTCTAAGAACCAAGTCTAATAAATGAAGAAAATTAGAAGACGAGTTCATTTTATATCGACACATCCCGAGACAATGTCGAGAAAGACGAAGAAAATAAAAGAAGAGAAGCCAAAAAGAAAGAGAGAAACATCAACACACCCCCTCCTCCTATAAATACCCTCATAATATGTCATTAGGAGGAGTTAGTTAATTTTATATAGATTTATTTTTATGTTTTAGGAGTAGGAGTAGATTAACTACTTTCTCTCTAGATTTATTTCAAGTTCTTAAGCTTTCATCTTTAATCTTGTAATTTTGGATCTTTAATCTTCATCTTATTTCAAGCTTTTTATAATCATTCTCATTCTACCTTTATTGTTTTTAAATCTTATGTTTTGATTTGGTTAATCATATAGTTGTTTAATTTTTATGCTTATTGTTTAATTGATGTTCTTGTTTGATTGTTCTTATGGTTTTGATGTTTTTGATCTTTTTAGCTTATTGTGTTTTGTGCTTATAGTGTGATTTTTCTTATTTTTTATTAAGTTTTTTTAATAGTTTATTTTTATAAAAAGTTGATTTTTAATATTTAGATTATTTTGTGTCTAATGTTTTTTTTAAGTTTTTAAATTGTGGCTTATTAGCTTTTTCTTAAAATCATTTTGGTTAAACATTTGGTTAAGTGCTTATTTAATTATAGCTTATTTTAATTTTTTTTCTTAATTTTGTCCTTATCCGGGTTCCTTTAAACCCTAGCTTCCCGAATAACAAGTGAATCACTATTATTCCGAACTACTGTAAGTGTAGAAGTCTTCAACATTCCGAATAGCACAGTTTTTCCATATTACGGATATGAGTGTTTTTAATTGATTCCGGATAAGCACCTTAATCACAAGTATTCCGCATAAGGGCATTTAGCCGTATTCCGGATATAGTCCAATTTCCATATTCCGGATATAGTCCAATTTTTAATATTCCGGATATAGTTCAATTTCCATATTTCGGATAAGCACCATTTCTACATTCTGGATTCTATCTGGATTATACATTCCGGATAAGGCTAATTCCATATTATCCCGGATTGCATAAGATTCCGGATAGCACTTGTTTTTTTATTTCGAATAAGCACCAGTTGTAAGTATCCCGGATAGCTGCAAGAAACATGATTCCGGATAAGAGACTTCTTCACATTCCGGATTAAGGGATTTATAAAGATTCCGGATAGCACAATTTATTGATTCCGGATAAGCAAAGTTCATATCATTCCGGATTTGGGGCAATTTTACATTTCAGATTTCCTTGGAATTTTGGTATTCAGACTTATGTTTTGATTTGGTTTCCTGACTTATTTTTAAACGTCTATTTTTCCCTCAATTTTTACTTAGCTTATTTTCAAAAGTGATTTGTTTTAGTTTATTTTCAAGTTTACAATTTTTATTAAATTTTATCAAGTTTTAATATTTCGTCAATTATTATAAAAGTCTTAATTTTTAGTTTAATCTTCTCAAGTTTTCAACTTTATTTTTAAATAGATAACCACCTTTAGTTATTTTTTACCAAGTGCTACTGTGTAGCATTCATTCTGGATAAGCAATCAAGGTTAGACATCCTTCTTTTATTTTTATGTTTAATAACTTTGTCATTTATATTACTAATAGACATAGATAATCAAAAGCTCCCTTTTAGTGACCAATAACAATATTTTTTCCACCTTTAACCGTGATCAATTCGAATTGAATCGAGTATGAACAACACTTAAACACCACACACACAATCTTATCATATTAAAATGGCGCCGCTGGTGGCTCTTTTCGTGAAGATAAACCTTTTTTTGTGAAAGACGCTTTAGATTTTGGGATCCGTTCACTTTTGAACGTTATTTTCTTGCCAAAAATTTTCAAAAATCCTAAAAAAATAAAAAATAAAAAATCAAGGTTAGACATCCTTCTTTTATTTTTGTGTTCAATTCTTTTTCTAAACCCTTCTTATTATTAATTCTTCATGGATTCGTATGTCTATTGCGTAGGGTGTGGGAGACCATTGTATGGTTTTCAAACATGTCATTGGTGTACATGTAAACGGTGCGGAAATGATATCGACAATACACAATTTAGATATTGTCCCTCGTGCAATTCGATTAACTCATCCTTTTCTTCTAATGCACTTACTCCCCCCTCTTGCATATATTGTGGAAGCGATTCTCATTTGCATGTTTTGTGTCCGATTCGATACCCGTCTCATGACGAGCAAGAACCAGGTTACAATTATGACAATGGTAATAGCTATCCACAAAACGCACCGGGTTTTTTCTCAATAGCTGTGTTGCAATAGTTGTGGGGGGCCCTCACGATACTTCTTATTGTCAACCGATGAATTATTATGAACCAACTCCGTGCTATAATTCCGGTTTTCGTAATTTTGAACCCCCACAATACACCCTCCATCATCAACCTTCTTTTGGAATGAGTGAGGAACAACTCACTTGTTTGGCTGGAATTATAGAAAGATTAAATCGACTTCCAGATATCTTGTAGGAGGCAAGCCGACAAGAGCAAATATCGAATATCGAGGCTTATACTCCTCCTCTGGTGCATCAATAGTATTATGATGATGATGACGATGAGAATACTATTTCTTGGAATGATCTTGTTGCTCAACATCCTAGTGCAATTGTAATTCCTTCTCTCGACATCCCAAATACGTCTAAGGATTGTGATACATCGAGTGAGATTAGTGAATTTGGTCTCGATAAATTATTTGATGAGGTTTGTGATGTACCGACTTTTGCTGAGCTTACGGATGAGGTCGCTCTTAATGATGATTTTTCTCCACGCTATGATAATTTCACCTTTGATATTTCCCAATCTCCTCCGGGAGATGAGGGCGGTGTTGATTTAATCTCTCCGACTTACGAGAAGTTCACCACTGAACTTGGTCTTGTAGATGAGGTGGAAGGCGTTATTCTTCGCGACAAATTACTGAAAGTTCATCTTCTTATTGCTGAAATTGAAGCGTTGAATTCTACTCCTTTTACCGAGTCTTTACCTCCGTCTCTTACTCCAGTTGAAAATAATGATACATTTATAGAGGATATCGACATTCTATCAATACCTCTGGGTATTGATGATGATGACACGGAGGAAGATATTCTTTTTGATACTTTGATGCATGAAGATATTGTCCCAAGTCCCCCCTCCCGAGCACCTTTTATCCCATACATTGGAGACCATTACTGAGGATGAGTGCTTTGACCCGGGAGGTGACATTGACTATTCTATGATTGACACCTTTAAGGCTTCGCTTCTTAGTGATAATCATAGGTCTTTTGGGGATGACATTTTGATTCCTTTACCCACCCCACCTCCCGTGGATCATGATTTCACATACTTTTCGTATGTTGAAAGGAATTTTCTACCCTTCAAGACTTATCCTCCTGCCTCTTATTTATTATGTTCCACCGGGACCGAGGACAAGATCCTTGATCTCGGTATTACATTCGAGGTTTCCCCATGGACCATTTAATTCGGGGACGAGTCAGGCTCATGACTCGGTGAACAAAAACAAGCGCTTCTCAAGAGGCAACCCGAGTATCTATCCTTTTTATCTGTTTTTCATCTTAAGTGTAAGGGGAGCCCCGTTGTTGTTTGTTGATTTCTTTCTTATGATGTGCTGGGATTGGAGCTTTCAAAGATCTACTTTTGATGATATTTTCCGACCCGTGATTCCGTGTACCCGTCTTCCTGGTTCTATCCTAAACTCTTTTGATTCAATATTTTATATTCTTCAATATTAAAATAGGAATCACTTTAGTTGTCTCTTCCTTAGCAAGATTTAAACAAAGTGCACAATGTCCTAAGTGTAGGGAGTTTACTCCCAAATGCTTAAACATTGAAGAAAATGTTTATATTAAGTGTAGGGGGACTTCTATCGTAGTTAAGTGGGCTTTTCTATGAATTTGTCCTCATTTTAACCGGAAAATCTAATTTTTTGACGTTTTTCAAAATTGTTGATCTATTTTGGCCTAGTAGTATTTTTCAATTATTTTCTTTTATTTTCTTGCAATGTATGTATATATTCCATTTCAAGAATAAAGTCAAAATAAAAGTAGTTCAATAAAATGGTTTTAACGAGTTTGGATATCTTTGATATATTAGGCCCGTAATGAATCTTTTGACTCAACCCGAGTTTACTTATCCAATTTTACTCTAGCTAGTATCCTTAACGTGTGTAAATCAAGTTTTGCTAGGCTTTTATATAGGGAACTTTAAAACACGTAAGTCTTAACTCATACGGGTTAAGAACAAGAACTTTTCGCAAGTTCCTATAATTGATCCTAGAAAGTCGTTTATCAAGGGAACTTTAAAATGTGTATTCTAAACTTGAAAAAGTCTAAGAAGTTGCAAGATCCTATAGATGACTTGAAAACCCAAAACTTTGATTTAATAGGCTAAGCATCCCGAGTCTCATTCCTTGAGATTTTAAATTGTGGAGAACGAGAGATGATAGAGTCAATTATAAGTTTGGTATTCTTTCATGAATTTATGTGAGTTAATTATGAGCTTTTTCTCCCATTGCTTGTTAATAAAATAATTGCAATAAGTAAGGTTGTACGATTTGAAAAGTTACTTAGCTTCTAGCACAAGATCGTTTAAAAGTTTCTCTGTATTAATTAGAGTTCATAGCCAAGGCATAACTTATTGAAGCGGGATGCAAAGATTGGCGATTCTGAAAAGGCCCTAACAAGGCATGAGGGCTACATTTTGTTGCTAATGATCCCAAGTGATGTGAAGAATCATTTATTAAAAATCAATATGAAGGATCGAGACACACGACGAAAAGCAAATACTCCCCTAAAGATCATGGAGAAGTCTATCCGAAAAGACCCTAGCAAGGTATGAGGATAAATAGATCCAAGTCCTAAAAGGAGGCAGATCGTTGTATATCAAAATCCCATATAAGGATTGGAGAAAAATGAAGAAGTCGTGGTCCAAGTATGAAGAATCTCTCAAAAACTTCAAGTGAAGAAATTCCTATTATGAAGAGAAGACCATTATTTCAAGATCATCTCTCAAGATTCGAAGTATGAAGTCAATGCAAAGTATCGATCCGAGAAAAGTCTCAAATCGTGAATCGAGTTATGCCAAGATCTGAACTTTATGAGGTTTCGAGAAGCAGTTTTAAAAGATTTTGTCCTTTAGCTAACTCTTGATTGAATCGTCCTACTTTATTTTCAGCCTAAATAAACTATCGAAATAAGTCAACAATTCATCCTCGTGATCATTCAAGACAACAATAAAATATAAGAGATACACCTAGGAATAAGGGAGTCTAAGTGAATAATTGGGTCACATGAGTGCGTGTTAGCTTTACTAACTTATAATAAAGATGATCTCGTTTTTAAGCTTGGAATGGGGAACGTGAAAGTTGAGGATGATAAACATTCATAACACCAAAGGCCTAATGTAAGTCTTTAATCTCTTTACTTTTTACTTCTTTGAAATATTTTGTAATTTGCTATTTTTTAGTTTCCTTAGTGTCTAGTATTTAATAAAGGCCAAGGTGGGTTAATTATGATAGAAAATGTAAATCTTGCTTTGTAATTAATGCATTGCATGAGGGCATTGCAATGGTCAAGTGTAGGGGATTTAATAAGTGTGAAAACACTTATCCTTTTACCACTTATTTATAATAAAACAAGACCAAAACGTGTATTTATATCGTAAAAGTCGGAATTATGCGTGGTTTGTGTTTTTGTTGTGTTTTAGGACCAAAATATGAAAAAGGAAGAAAACAGGGGCTTTCATGGGCTTTTATCGAAGAAAAAAGACAAAACACGAAGTCAAAAGATCAAAAGTGCAAAAAGAAAGAAAGTCAAAGGCTTATTCTAAAGATTTATCGAAGAAAAAGACTAAAGACGGAAGTTTAACGAAGTCGAAGAACCAAGTCTAATAAATGAAGAAAATTAGAAGACGAGTTCATTTTATATCGACAAATCCCTAGACAACATCGAGAAAGACGAAGAAATTAAAAGACGAGAAGACAAAAAGAAAGAGAGAATCATCAACACACCCCCTCCTCCTATAAATACCCTCCTAATATGTCATTAGGAGGAGTTAGTTAATTTTAGATAGATTTATTTTTATGTTTTAGGAGTAGGAGTAGATTAATTACTTTCTCTCCAGATTTATTTCAAGTTCTTAAGCTTTCATCTTTAATCTTGTAATTTTGAATCTTTAATCTTCATCTTCTTTCAAGCTTTTTACAATCATTCTCATTCTACCATTCTTGTTTTTAAATCTTATGTTTTGATTTGGTTAATCATATAGTTGTTTAATTTTTATGCGTATGGTTTAATTGATGTTATTATTTGATTATTCTTATAGTTTTGATGTTTTTGATCTTTTTAGCTTATTGTGTTTAGTGCTTATTGTGTGATTTTTCTTATTTTTAATTAAGTGTTTTTAATAGTTTATTTTTATAAAAAGTTGATTTTTAATATTTAGATTGTTTAGTGTTTTTAAAGTTTTTTTTAAAGTTTTTAAATTGTGGCTTATTAGCTTTTTCTTAAAATCTTTTTGGTTAAACTTTTGGTTAAGTGCTTATTAGAATTATAGCTTATTTTCATTTTTTTGCTTAGTTTTGTCCTTATCCCGGTTATCTTAAAACCCTAGTACTCCGGATATGGGTAATTTTTGGATTCCGGATAAGTGATAAATATTATTTCAGATATAAGCAAAACAATTATTCCGGATAGTGTTAACCAAACATATATTCCGGATAGTGAACAAAAAAACCATAATCCGGATAACTATTGGAAATCATATTTCGAATAAAAGGTAGCAGCAGCAAGAATGATTGTTAGGGTTTGATGAAGAAACCCTAGATCTGATAAGTGATGGAACAGCAAATGAAAAAAAAATGTTCAAGTGGTTCACGTGAAGATGTACATACGTTTTGTTCAATGGGAAAAAGATACAGACGTGGGGTTTAATATTCAAGAATATTCAGATATTTTTTAAATGGCATGAAAATATTGCTATTTTATAGGTATCTTTTCATCACAACATATGCTAACGACGTATTTAAAAGACATGCAGTATGTATGCCTACTTGGTAGGGATTGGATCGGATCGTTTATTCTACAGAGTTATCACGTGAGAAAAGGGAAAGTCAGCAAAGACGTGTTATTTTGGAGTTGCTGCGTGAATATTGGAGTTATGCTAGTGTATATCTCCTACAATCTTGGTATTTAAGGGATTTGGTTATACGAGGGAAGATATAACTTCCTTATATATCGCATATTTATTGATACAGTTCACGTAGGGTATGACTCGATGGTTTTTCATTCAAAGGACATGATCTACTGATTTTTAGGTTACATGGGCTGGATGGGCTTAAGACATGAGTATTATTGCAGTTACGAGGGATTTTGTCTAAAGCTTGTATTATACAAGTCACCGACTTGTATTTTAGCCACTAGTGATGTTAGCCGCTGATGTTTATTGATTTGACGCTGACTAGTGAACGCTGACAGAAACAGGCGTTGTTATGTGTTGTCCGATATATGAGAATCCAAACGCTGATAAGTATTGTCCGATATCGGACAATATATCTGATAATGATATTGGATAAGAGAGGATATTGGATGACAAAGGGATTACTGCTGTTGAGAAAGTTGGTACGTTTTTAGCACACAAAAATGATGAATTTACACACGAAGGTACATGGAATCTCCATTTTTAATTAGAATATCAAGTTGATATTTATGGCTCGGATATTTTTAAAGGGTTTAATGATCTTAATGCGAGTTAGCAACTATTCGTGGGAATTTGATGGATATTTTAAACTATGTAATCGGGATAGCCTTGTGTGTGACAATCCATCAATTTATGGTTGATATTTTATTCTCAAATATTATTTAAAAACATTATTTTAATGTTATATTATGAACTCACTTATTTTTTTGGGAAGAAATTTGGATTTACGTCTTGAAGTAGCATCGACTACGTTTAAACCGGAGGATTCTACGTTACGTGCTTACGTTTACATACACCGTTTTTGTGACAGTCCGACATTTCAGGAAATGAATTTATCCGTGAATATTATTTTGGAATTTTAAATTTGTGTTGGTTCATAAACTCACAAATTTACGAGAAGAGATTAAGACTTACGATTATAATTTAACGTCCTTTACGACTATATCGGAAACCTTAGGATTACGTATTTACGTTTTCGAACTCCGTTTTTGATGAGACAAATTTTATTAGATTCGTTTTGTGCCGTTGATTCATAATTTATAAAAACGTTTTTCGTAAAACGACCCGAGGGCATGCAAATCGAGGAAACTAGAATCAAGGAATACCCGTAAATTAGTGGGATGAGACAAGTAAACACTTGTCCCACCCTACACATGGGACGGCCCAAGGTAGCTCCACCTCACCATGAGATGTGGCAAACTAGTAGCTTACAAGTTAACACTTGTTAACTTTAGCTTAATGTGTAAGCTAACACACACCAAAACCAACTAGCCACTTTCATTTCTCATAACTTCTCACACACACTTACATGCAAACACTCTCAACTCCTTCCTCTCCTCCATTCATTTCGTCCGCTATAGCCACCACAACACCATCATCATACAATTTTAACCACAAACTATTGTTATAACTTACATATGTTAATATCCTTCAAAAGAGATGAAGATTGGTGCAAGTTTTAACATCTAAAAAGGAGTTTTCAAGTGAAGTAAGGGCTGATTTCTACATGAAGTTTACAAGTATTGGTGGCCAAGAAGATTGGTGTTGATCTATCACAAGTTTCTCCATCAAAAATCCAAGCCTTGATGAATACCTACACAATCTTGGTGGTATAAAGATTGTTCTTCCCATCCTCTTGTTATTTTGATTATGTAATCATGTATTCTCTTTCTTATTGTATATGTATATGATGAATATATGATGATAAAAATGTTGTGTGGGGATCAAGTGTTGATAAATATGATTAAAAAGATGAAAAACCATAAGAAACAAGGCTAAAATCTTGCTTAAATTGTTGGCTGTATAAAAACAGTAAGTAACCAAGTTATGAACTGATAAAATTGCATGGTGGAATCCATTTACAGTAAGTGTTAGATGTCATACACATGTGAGAGTTGACCATGCAATGGAATCATCAAAATGAGTGAGATATGATCAAAACAAGATTAGTGTACCAATCTGAATAGTGTGTTTTGTAGGGACTGTTAAGGATAGTTAGACATGAAATGAGCAGTATCTATAACTAACTTATTTGTAGAACATAATATAAAGTTTATTCCATCCAAAAATGAGCTTCTATCTCCTTATATAACTCAAGATATGATAAAAATGGTGAAGATGAAACTAAAAATCAGATTTTGAAGAATTAATGTCTAATAGTATTATATAAGCACTCAAACTAATATAGTATAAAATGTGAAATTAAAACCCACTAACTTATAAATTTCATTTATATAAATATGTATAAGGTTAAATAAATGGACACTTTATAAAAATGGTAGTTGAATAAGATTTATAAGTTATAAAAACTATAAACATGATTTTTACGACTTTTTCGGCTATTACCGTAAAATTAACGTTTTTCGCCAATTAAAACTTAGACGATCAAACCCGTCTAATGTAAAGTTTTTAAAAGTCATATACTGATGTATAAGTACCAAATACAAGTAAAAACCGATAAAACCCGAACTATATGACATACGGACATTAACGAGCTAAGTTAGCATAATTGGACTAATAATTTAACTAAATAAGCTAAACACTTATAAAAATTACTTATTGGGCTTAACCCATTTGGGCTCAACATGTGAAGTATAAATACTGATAAGACAAGTATAAAATGGATTAATACAAGTTAATGAACTTATAATAGGCTTATTGGACCTAAAACATGTAAATAGGTAAAACTAGTAAACTAGTAAAAAGTTACCAATACATAAACACTAAAATGAGTAAATAAGAATATATAAACCCAGTTGATCATAATCATATATATAAAATCATCATATGTATACATAATTGTAATTGTTATAAAGTCATTCGACAAGAGTCTAAGACGAGTATTATTTGTCTAGGTTTTAGTGATTGAAGCACGTACCGTACATCCGAATTGCCGATAACCCGCTTTCCCACATCAACGTGAGTTCATAGCCTCGCACTCTTTTAAATGTTTTTATGAAATGTTTTATAAACCAGTGAGGGAGATAACATGTTAGTTTTGATAAAATAGGACACCATTTTTCCCAATTGTTTGTTTATTGATTTGGACCCGAATGATTGTATGACCCGATGAATGAAATGAAATGGATCATTAAAGTTAGGTTATGTCACTAAAAGTCCCATTAGCATGAATTGTGAACTACCGGGATTTGGTAGACGCTTATGCATATAATAGTACTATTTGGGGACGATCACCCCAGTTCGCGCCTTGACGGTTGATCCCCGTCGTGCCACATTGATTGGTAAGCGAATTTATGTATGAGAAGATTTACACAAGCGTGATTATTGTGACGACACGCTAATTTAGATGGGCAAATTGAGTTTCAGGTTAGCTACCCGTTGTTTATTGTAGTAAGGTAACAATGTCATGCGGCTTATAATAATCCAAAATAACGAAATACTGCTATACGCACCGAATTACGATATATTGCCTGACTAGCAATACGGGGTCATATTATTGATTTTATGTTTGTGTTTTGGTTTTACATAACCATATTCATATAACGGTTTTTATTTAATCTATACAACGTTATAAAACGTATTGTATGATGTTTTTACGACATTGGTTCGTATAATGATTTTGAAGGCAAAAGCCTATATTATGATTTTGATAAGGATATGTATAAAATGACTTTGGCTATTTTATGGCCTATTACAAAGATTTGTACAAACTGATTTTCGGTAAAACTTTATACCGACGTTATATTGATGGATTTTATTAAACTCTATGAATTCACTTGGCGTTATCGCTGACCTTTTCTTTTAACATGTTTTATCTCATGTACTTGAAGGTAATTCTCAGGAAGACAACAAGAATTCATGGCCCGCACTAAAATAACAACTTCCATTCAAATCTTTTGTAAAATAGTATGAAATGACTATGACTTGGGACCTATGTAACTTTGATATTTATGAATGGAAATGCTTTGTTTTTAAACGACGCGATTTTTATGCGTTGTCTATGATGTGAGTAATGTGCTATCCCGTAACACCAACGAGTCTTCCGCTGTATTGAATTGAGTAAATTTGGGGGTGTTACATTGTGAGTGGCTTTTACATATGGTATGAAGATGTTATTCCATTAAAATTCGTCATGAAAAGGTGTTGGCTTAAGGGGAAGAATTCTTATGATAAGCTTGATGATTGAAGAAGATTTTCGCGAGTTTGTGTTTTGTCATATTGTTAAGTCAATGGTTGTCATCCATAACTTAACAATAACTTGTTCGTGCTTTACATGGTTGTTAACAAAGACTTGTCATAACACTTGAAGGAGTTAAATTATCGTGCTCAGTGTCTCACATAGGATGAGAATATTGACAAGAGATCGAGGTCTACTTATACTTGGTAGAGTATAAGTTCTTCATCACATGGATAGTACAAGACATGGAACACAAGGTTGGGTTATTCTACTTCTACATCAAGAATACTTTATTTATTTTTCTTCAATATCATTACATGGAGCCTACATTTGGAGAATCTATAAAGATGGCATACATTATTTACTTCCCTGTTGATGTGACAAAAAGGGGAAGACATACATGCTACACTTGAGGGGAAGCAATTTGAAGATCATGTACAACTTACAAGAGATATACACATAGAGTTTTGCCGACATCAACTAGGGGAAGATTGTTGGGTCAAAAAGTTGATGTGGCAGAAACTCAAAAACGAAGAAAACATGAAGATATTGTCTAAGCGTTGTCAAGAGCAATCTAAGCGTTGACAAGAGCAAACTAAGCGTTGATGGCTCAAGCATTGTCATTTGCAATCCAAGCATTGTCACATGCAATCCAAGCATTGACAGAAACGTAGACAAAGAAGCCTATGGAAGCTTCTATTTAGATAAACCTGCAAGATATATTCTGTATATGTTATTTAAATAGAAGATTTACATGTTTTATCTATTCTTATCTCTTGTAAACCCTAATCCTTACACTATAAAAGGAACCAAGGGTCTTAGGTTTTATTCATAACTCATATTCACAATGTAAACCTAAAGCGTGTGTCGACTAGACGTGGGATTCAATGTATACACGTCTAGTGGTTGTTTGTTATTAATATAATGAACAATCCAATTGTTTAATTCTTTGTGTCTTGTGCCCAAACACCTTGTTACATAGTTATTGTTCTTTTCCGCTTTGATTGTATAATCATATGATCAATGGCTATGCCTAGTAGCTAAAAGATTCGAGGAAACTTAGGTTTCCACACCGAATAACAAAAAAAAGGTCAACATTCCGAATATCAATTGTAATTGACATGCTAGCTTGCTAGCTTATCATTTTTTCCCGCCAAATAATATGTTCCCCCATGGGGAACATGCTTCCTCTAGTTAAACATTTGTCCGTTATCGATTTAATTTTATCCGCAAGTCGTTCTAATTTTTATTTTAAAAGTCAGTTATTTTTAGTTAAATTTTTCGTCAAATTTTAGTATTAGTATTTTATCGAAAAGTTTAAGTCTTAACTTTTATTAAGTGCCCGCCTTAATATTTGTCTCGTTTATATTTAAAGTAGCCATATAGTCCAATTTCCTTCTTTTTCATTAAGTAAGTTTTATTTTTAAGTCGAAAGTTATTTTTACTTTTATTCTCATTTATATTGGCTTTCTAATAGTTGTCTTTATTTTTATTTGTTTTCATATTTGTGTCCTTTTCTTATAGTTTTTTTATGTTTATTGGTTGTTTTATTTCAGTTTTAGTAGCGTTAAATTTGCTCTACTTTTTTAACTAGAAATAGATAAATCCAATCTCCTTTTTATTTACTAAGAACGACTGAGTCACACGTTAAACCAGAGATTAATTCGATTAGACGCCAAGAAAAACGAACTTTTAAACTTGCAAAATCTTTGTATTACCGGTCATATGCTTGAGCAACCACTATCCAGGTACCAAATAGGCTTCCTGAGATCACACTACACAAGTTAATGAAATGGTCAGTTTTGTTTTGAAACTCAGCTTTGGTGAGTGGGTGTTTTAGATCTGAATGATCCTTTTGATAAGGATGAATAAGATTGCTCAGAAGAAGGAGAGGTTTGAACAACATTTGTTTTCTTAGCCTGAAGGGCTTCACCTTTTCTAAACCACTCTAAATGATTGTGATCATATGTAGTATGGACATTACTTCCACAAGTTTCATAACATTTGGCAATAGAGTTTGGGTTCCTAGATTTGATACCCCTTCTGAGAGAGATTACTCGATTATGTCCATGGGTCTCATGGTCATAACTTCCACAAATGTTACAAACAGGATAGTAGTAATAGTCATCTGAATGATGATTGCCCATACCACAATGAATTCATGGTGGGAAAGGCATATTTCTCCCAGAATGAGATGCTTCATTGTTGTGAGCATCAACACTAGTTTTAGAAAGCATATATTGAGTATTTTCACAAGTGCGATGGTCAGTCCTCTCATATTTAGTACAGTAAATCACTTTTAGGCAAGTTTCAACGAGATTATTGTTTAAATCACATAGATCACAAGCCCTTTTAAATTGTGTCTTTTACATATAATGTGGAGAGTTTGAAGGTTCATCTCTGAATCGAGTTGGTGTTTGTTGTTCCCTAACTTGTAATTTGAGATCATTGATCTCTTGCATAACAAGAGACATTCTCTCATCTTCCTCAGATCTAGCATTCTTCAGTTTATTTGTTGAAACTAAAGAGGTAGTTCCCTTATGTGAACCTTCAGCATGAGCTGAAGAGTTTTTTGATGTGTCAATTTTGACATGCTTGGGAGACCTACCTTTGTGTGTTGTGTGAGAATTGATGATTGACTGGATTGATTTTGGTCTAGTAGAGGGTTCAACACCAACCAACTTCTCCAAAGGAGGAAGTGGGGTACTTACTTCATTCTGTAAATCATCATCTGAGTCATCTTCAATAACTGAAGACTCACCAAGTGTCGATGTGACAGTATCTGCTTGTAACTCAGGAAGAAGGATACGTCCAGTGTCATGATTTGGTAAATTATCTTCACCTGACCTTACAACATCAGGGATTTAGCTACCATCCACATTTGAGGCTTTGACAAAGACAATATCATTTGAGTTGGTGTTGGAGGATCCTTCAGCACCAAGCATTTTCCTCTTTTGAGCAGGAATTTGTTCATTGATGCACTGATTCACCCTATCAGAGTTTCTAAGCCAAGATTTAACAATATCTTTTGATTCTTTTAGTTCAACTCTTAAGGAGTTATTTTCATCCAGAATCTCCTTGTTTAGTTGTTGAAAAGTAAGTACATCAAGTTTAGCCTCTTTTAACTCTATTAGCTTACTTTTAAAATCATCAAGTTTATGATACTTTTCAAGCAAGTTGTTTTTTTGATCTTCAACAAATTTTAGATCAATACACAGGTAATCAAATACAAATTTAATGTCATCCTTATCTTCTAATTCAAGAAGATTTTGTACCTTTTTTATTGTGATATTGACCCATTCACCATTTCGAGCACTTTCTCTGGCAACAACATTGGAGTTAGAGCCTTCATCATCAGCAAGTGCCATTCGCAATTTAACATTAACCATTCATCATCATCTGAAGATACTTTCTCTTCATCCCATTCATAAGCTTCAACAATGAGTCCTTTGTTCTTATCTTGCTTGGGAGCCTTGGAGGAAGAACCTTCAGTTCTCATGAGAGTCAGTCTAGCCTTGATTTCTCTATACTTTGCCTCAAAGTCTTTTGCTGGGCGAAGTTCAGCCCTATTTTCCTTAAAGGAAGTTGAAGCAATTTGTTTATGTGGAAATGATGATAGACTATATGGTCTTGATTGAGCTGGTGAGGAATAAGAAGGAATGGATGTTTTAGAAAAACAATCCCTAGCAAAGTGACCAGCTTTTCCACATTTGTAGCAATCAGTGTTCGCTGTAGCTTTTGTGGTGCTGGAGAACTTGCCTCCTTTCTTAAAGAACCTTCTAGACTTAGCCAAAAGAGAACTTTCATGAAATTCCTCTATGAGGTCATTCAGATATTCTTCACTAGTTCTAGTGTCCTCTTCATCATCAGGACTATCTTGGTAGTCTTGGATGACAATCTCACTGAAGAAGGATGTTGACAAGGGTTTAGCAGTGGTTAATGCTTTACTCTTGCTTGAGCCTTCATAAATCCTATCAACTAGATTTTCTTCATATTTTAGTCTTAATAAGTTTGAAAACACTTATCCTTTTACCACTTAATTATAATAATAACCAAGCCAAACCGTGTATTTTATGTCGTAAATGTCGGAATTATTCGTGATTTGTGCTTTTGTTGTGATTTAGGATGAAAATATGAAAAGGGAAGAAAACATGGGCTCTCACGGGCTTTTATCGAAGAAAAAGACAAAAGACAAGTCAAAAGATCAAGAGTGCAAAAAGAACGGAAGTCCAAGGCCTATTCTGAAGATTTATCAAAAAAAAGTCTAAAGACGGAAGTTTAATAAAGCCGAAGAACTCAAGTATAATTAATGAAGAAATTACAAGACGAGTTTAATTAATCCCGAGACAAAGTCGAAAAAGTCGAAGAATTTAGAAGACGAAAAGACGATAAAGAAAGAAGAAAGAAAAGAGCAACACATGCTTCCTTCCCTTTTCCCTATAAATAGATGAACTCCATCTCATTTCATTTGGTGTTGGCTAACTTGACAAAATAGTCTTCCACCCTTTTCATTACCTGCACCTTTAATTTTCATGTCATTTACTTAATTGTCATTTAATTACTTGTCTTGCACCTTAAATTTCTTGCCTTTAATTTCAAGTATGTCTTTTAATTTTTTTGATTGAATCTTTATTTTCCTTTAATCAAGCTTTTCATTATCATTCTTATTCTACTTTTCTTGTTTTTGATAATTGATTCGGATTAAGCATTCATTTTGCTTGATCTTATTGCTTATTTTGTTAAAAAGTTTATCTTTTTATTCCTATATAGGCTTTTATACGATTTAATCTTTGGGCTTGACATGCTTATTGGCTTATTTTGTATTTAGCTTATTAGTTTTAAAGTTTTCTTAAAAGTTTTGTTTTTTTTAAATTTGATTTAAAAAGTTTGTTTATTTTGTGTCTTGAAAGTTTTTAAATTTGTAGCTTATTTTGTCTGTCTTATTATTGCTTTGTTTTAGTTTTTGGTAAGTGCTTATTTGGTTATTGCTTATTTCCTTTTTCCATTCCATCGTAATGTCTAAGGGTTTTCATGGTTCCGATCGGGAATTGCGATCGCATAAGCCCTAGGGTTTCTACTTGCGATCAAATATCGCGATCACAATGTACGATCACTACTTGCGATCTACACTGAGATCACACACTACGATCTGGACCACGATCGCTCGTTTCAATCTGGACTACGATCCGTGAGTGTGATCGAGTGGTAAGATCCGTGGGTACGATCTGAGTTGGGATCATTCACCACGACCGTTGGTTGCGATCCGTGGGTACCATCCATCACTGCGATCTGGGCCACGATCATCTTGTTGTGATCGCATTGACTGCGATCCTTTGTTACGATCCATGGTCACGATCGTGGAATGCGATCTAGTCACGATCGCTGACTGTGATCGCATTTACTGCGATCCTAGTGCGATCTGACCTCAGTTTTAGAATTTTAGTTTCTGTTTTATCTTAGTTTTCAAATTTAACTTTTCCCGCATTTTTAATTAGTGTTATTTTAAAATTGTTTTTTCTTAGTTTTATTTTAAAGTCTTATTTTTCGTCATTTACTTTTCATTACGTTTTATTTTTCGTCATTTACTTTTCTATATTTTAAGTTTCAAGTTTGCATTTTTATTTTATTGTCAAATTTTATTTTTGCCGAGCTTTAATTTTTGTCATTAAATTTATTTACTTTTAAAGTTTTAATTTTGCACAATTTTCCTTTTAATCCGTTTTAGTTTTAATTACCTGCCATTTACTTTAATGTTTCGCAATTTAATTTTACTACAACGACCAATATATTCTTTTCCACCAAAAGACGACTGGGTCGCACTTTCTACTGTTATCAATTCGAAGAGACTGGAACAACGAACTTTCAATACTGAGTAAAATCGAGTTATTAAATGGCGCCGTTGCCGGCTCTTTTCGTAAAGATTAACGGTTTTCTGTGAGAGACGCGTTGAATTTTGGGATCCGTTCACTCGTGAACGTTATTTTTCTTGCTCAAAAATTTTAAAAAATCCATAAAAATTAAAAAATTGTTAAAAATCCATAAAAATAAAAAATTTCCAAAAATCCAAAAAGATTTTATTTTTATAATGTATATATGTTCTCTATTTCTTTGGTATCTTTTTCTTTTTCTTTTGCAGGTGTATGCGTACTAGATCTTCAACTTATCCAGAGTCCGAGACTCGTGAAGATTTAGATATGGCAGGTGTGAACAACAACAATAACCCACCGCACCTAAACAATAATAATAACAACAATGTTCTTCCACCACCAGAACTTCGAACGATGGAGGAGCTTTGTCAACCAACGATGAGTGGACGAGGAGGACCGATTTTGCCGATGCAAATCACGGCTCCGGAGTTTTCGTTGAAGCATCACATGATCAAACAAGTTCAAAACACTTGTCCATTTCACGGATTGCCGGATGATGATTCCAACAAACACCTCGACAAATTCATTACCGTTACTCAAAGCATGAAGTTGCTCGGGGTTACTATGGATTTTCTTCGCCTTCACCTATTTCCACACACCTTATCCCACCATGCCGAAAAATGGTTTGATCGTCTTTCAATGAACTCAATTCATACTTGGGATGAGATGACTCAACGCTTTTTGTCACGCTACTTTCCACCATCCATGGTCACGAGACTTCGAAATCAAATTAGTGGATTTACACAAGAACCTGATGAATCACTTTTTGATGCTTGGGAACAATATAATGTTTTGATCGATCGATGTCCAAACCACAACATGCTCCCCGTCACCTTAATTGATACTTTCTACAACGGTTTAACTTTTCGTGATCGTGATACGATTAATGCAGCCGCCTGTGGCACATTTATGAAAAGAAGACCTGAGGAGTGTAGAGAGCTTATAGAGAACATGACTACTCATCACAAAAATTGGGATTCATCCGCATCTTCAAGATCAAACCCGAGAGTCAATGTTTCTTCTACTTCTCCAAACCCTGATATCACCGAATTGACCCGCGCAATGGTCGAAATGAGCAAGAATATGCAACTTTTGGCTACAAATCAAGAACAACAATTTAAAGTTGTAGCACTTTATTGTGAGATTTGTGGGGGTCCTCATTCATACACTATTGTCCTTCTACTCACGACAATCCGGAAAACGTGTATGCAGCTTATGGTAACTATTCCACGGAAAACCATCAAGCTTGACCTCAAGGTGATCGTAACTTGCTGAGTTACCGTTCTAACAACTTTATTTCACCCGGTTTTTCTCCTCAAAACCACAACCCCAACAACTACAATAGAAGCAACCCAAACCCACCTCGAGCTTCTAATCCTTATCACCCACCCGCTCAACAAGCCCCACCCATTAATCCAGATGTTGAAGATTTCATGAGAACCCAAGGAGAGCAAATTAGGAATCTACAAAGCCAAATTATCAACTTGAAAGGAGATATCACTAAGCAAGCTAATGATATTAGATCCGAGCTTCGACATGATATACAAACCTCTTTTAGCACTCAAACAAATGATTTGAAGAATATGCTGGCTAGTTTCTTACCAACTACTCAACCCTCTACTTCGGGCTCTCTTCCTTCAAATACCGTCACCAACCCGAGACCGAATGTGAGTGCTATTACTACACGAAGTGGAGCAACCTTAGTAGGACCAAGTATCCCTCCCCCAGTTACTCCATCTACACCTCCTCCACCACGATTTATCCCTCCTACTCCCACGCCTAGTATTAGTTCTCCATTACCGTCTCCACCTATGCATGAAGAACTACCCAAGAAACACCCTTCACCAACCCCACCTCCCACCTTTAAACCTTCAACATCTCAACCTTTACCTGCTACACCTTCCACCTTTAAACCCAATATCCCTTATCCTTCTCGCTTAGACAAGGCCAAATTGTAAACCAAGGATGACATTCAAGTGTCGAACTATTTGAAGAAGATTTCGGGACTGACCATCACCTTTATCCTTGTTGAAGCTCTATCCCAAATGCCTAAATTTGTTAAGATGTTTAAGGAATTGCTTAATAAGAAGGAGAAGATGGCCGAGTTTGTTAATACTCGATTGAATGAAAATTGTTCTGCCGTCCTTCTTAAAGAACTTCCGGAGAAACTTGGAGATCCCGGTCGTTTTGCGCTACCATGTACTTTTCACCAAACCGAAGAATTTACCGCCTTAGCCGATCTTGGGGCAAGTATAAATTTGATGCCTTTAAGTGTTTGGAAAAAGTTATCATTACCCGATCTTACACCAACCAAGATGACTCTTGAGCTTTCAAATCTCACTCTCGCTTACCCTGTTGGTATTGTCGAAGATGTGTTTGTTAAAATTGGCACCTTTACTTTTCTGGTCGACTTTGTTGTTGTTGATTATGAAATGGACCCTCGTATTCCATTAATACTTGGTCGGCCATTCTTGAGAACCAGAAAAGCATTAGTCGATGTTGCCGAAGGTGAGTTAATCTTCAGAGTCGGGAATGATGCACAAGTATTTAAAATGGGAAAGATCACAACCAAATCAAATGGAAGAGAATCAGCGAATATGATTAATGTGCTTGATGATTTTGTCGTCTACAACAATCCTCTATTCGATTCTTGCTATGATAATCCTCTGTTCCAAGATGATGTGGATGATTCTCTCTCCAATTCTGATCCTCCACCAATTTATGATTCTCTACCGATATATGATGCTTATGATGATGATTCTAGTTCCGATGGGGATGATTATGATAATTTTAATTCTGAGTATCCAGACATGCCCACTTATGATGATTTTGATGAGGTTGATACTCTCTCGAGTGTTTCTTCTCATCATGACCTTTCACCTACTTTTGATAAAGATCCTCCACCAACAATGCTTGATCCTACTTTGGATGACTACTCATTTGAGGAAGATTTTGCTACTTTTCTCAACACTTACTTCCCAAATGAGAGTGATTCTCCTCCTTTGTACTTTGATGATTATGGTCTTTATCCTCCTTTGGATATGAAGAAAACTGCTTCAAAGGAGAAGAAGCCGGCCGACACCGATATCCGCAGTACTTATTTCTTGACACCTCTCTATCCCCCTTCTGAGGATGAGATTGTGCGATTTATGAGCGGATCATCTTCAAGGACTACTGAACCTGAGTGTTATTTTCCCCTAAAGGAAAAGGTGTTCGATCCCGGTATTGCAATTTTTAAGCCATCTCAGTATCCATCTGATGAAATAAAAGGAAAGACTTTTGGAAACCACAGAGATATGCTTGCACCTCTTCACCCTTACTACCACCGTGCTCCATATTTGCTTAAGGGAACCTTGCCTATTCTTCTTTTGCTTGCCTTGTTCGCCTTAAGCTTGTGCTACTTGATGGATGAAAACCATGTATTTGATCCCGATGGATGTGTTTCAAGCTTCTTCCCATGCTAATCAAGGTTGAGTCAGGCTCACGACTCGGTTAACAAAAACAAGCGATTCTCGGGAGGCAACCCGCAATACCTATCCTTTTTCTTTGTTTTTATAATAAGTGTAGGGGGAGACCCTAGTATGTGTTTGTTGTTTTCTTTCTTATCATGTGCAGGGATTCGAGCTTTCGAAGATACATTCTTGATGACTTTTGACGACCCATGATTCCGTGTACCCGTCTTCCCGGTTCTATCCTAAACTCTTTTGATTCACTATTTTATATTCTCCAATATTAAAATAGAAATCACTTTAGTTGTCCTTTCCTTAGCAAGATTTAAACAACGTGCAGAATGTCATAAGTGTAGGGGAGTTTACTTCCACATGCTTAGACATTGAGGACAATGTTTATATTAAGTGTAGGGGGAATTCTATCGAAGTTAAGTGGGCTTTTCCTTGTATTTGTCCTCATTTTAACCAGAAAATTGATTTTTCAACATTTTTCAAAATTTTTAATCTATTTTGGCCTAGTTGTATAGTAGTATTTTCCTTTTCTATCGTTATTTTCTTTCTTTTCTAGAATAAATTTTAATAAAGTGGTTTTAATTTTCAAACGTTGTGTATCTTTTGACTCAACCCGAGTTTACTTATCTAAGTTTACTCTAGCTAGTATCCTTAACGTGTTTAAGTCAAGTTTTGCTAGGCTTTTATATAGGGAGCTTTAAAACGCGAAAGTCTTAACTCTTACGGGTTAAGAACAAGAACATTTCGCAAGTTCTTGTAATTGATCCTAGAGAGTCGTTTATCAAGGGAACTTTAAAATGCGAATTCTAAACATGAAAGAGTCTAAGAATTTGCAAGATCCTATAGATGACTTGAAAACTCAAAACTTTGATTTAATAGGCTAAGCATTGATAGGTGTGAAAACACCCATCCTTTTTACCACTTAATTACAATAATAACCGAGCCAAAACGTGTATTTTATGTCATTTATGTCGGAATTATGCGTGGTTTGTGTTTTTGTTGTGATTTAGGACGAAAAAGTGAAAAGTGGAGAAAACACGGCATTCACGGGCTTTTATCGAAGAAAAAGACGAAAGACGAAGTCGAAAGATCAAGAGTGGAAAAAGAACGGAAGTCCAAGACCAATTCTGAAGATTTATCGAAGAAAAAGTCAAAAGACGGAAGTTTACTAAAAGCCGAAGAACTCGAGTCTAATTTACGAAGAAAATTCAAAGACGAGTTTAAAGAAATCCCAAGACAAAATCATTAAGTCCAAGATTAACAAACAATTAAGAAGAAAAGGGCTTAAGTGTGCAAATAAGGAAAAGAGGAAAGAGGGAGGAAGCTTCCTAAGCTCCTCCCTAATCACCCCTATATATAGTTTAGGCTAGCTTCATTTTCATGTTGTTGGGTGGTTTGACAAACCACCACTTCCACCATTTTTATTTCTTGTTAATTACTTTCTTGCTTTTAATTTCATGTTATGCACTTTTAATTCAAGTAAGTCTTTTAATTTTTGAATCTTTTCTTTTAATCAAGTTCTTATTTTTAATCATCTTCTTCTACCTTTCTTATCTTGCTTATCTTTGGTTCATGTTCATCTTTGATCTTATTTTCATCTTAATGCTTATTTGATTTAAAGGTTTCTTAAAAAGTTCATCTTTTTAAAAGTTTGATTTGAAAGTTTGCTTATTTTTAGTTTGATAAGTTGTTATTCATGCTTATTAAGTCAATTTCGATTTAGATTCGTGCAAGTTTTAGTTTGAGCTTATTAACCATAGCTTATTGCTTTTGCTTAATTTTCAGATCTAAAAGTTAGATCGGAAAGGGTAAACCCATTTCCAATCACGTATTCCAATCACCTTGATTGGAAAAGGGTTTAACATTCCAATCAATATTCCAATCAGCATTCCAATCAACATTCCAATCAACATTCCAATCAACATTCCAATCAGCATTCCAATCAACATTCCAATCAGCATTCCAATCAACATTCCAATCAACATTCCAATCAACATTCCAATCAGCATTCCAATCAACATTCCAATCAACATTCCAATCAGCATTCCAATCAACATTCCAATCAGCATTCCAATCAACATTCCAATCAGCATTCCAATCAACATTCCAATCAACATTCCAATCAGCATTCCAATCAACATTCCAATCAACATTCCAATCAACATTCCAATCAGCATTCCAATCAACATTCCAATCAGCATTCCAATCAACATTCCAATCAGCATTCCAATCAGCATTCCAATCAAGATTCCAATCAACATTCCAATCAACATTCCAATCAGCATTCCAATCAACATTCCAATCAACATTCCAATCAGCATTCCAATCAACATTCCAATCAACATTCCAATCAACATTCCAATCAACATTCCAATCAGCATTCCAATCAACATTCCAATCAGCATTCCAATCAACATTCCAATCAGCATTCCAATCAGCATTCCTATCAGCATTCCTATCAGCTTCATTATTTGCACTTTCCGATTAGAGTTGATTTTAGTTTTAATTTTACGTCATTTAATTTCACGTCATTTACTTTTAACGTTTTAAATATTGCACCGTTTACGTTTTAACTAGTTTTAGTTTTAATTTCCCGTCCTTTATTATTAAGTCTTGCACATTTATTTTACCAAATCCAAAAATATTTGTTTCACCAAGAACAACTAATCTCACACAATTAACCGGAAATCAATTCGAGAAGATACCGAGAAAACGAACTTTCAACTAGCAAAATCTCTTTATTAAAATGGCGCCGCTGCCGGCTCTTTTCGTGAGGATCTACGGTTTTTTGTGAGAGACGCGTTGGCTTTTGGGATCCGTTCACTTGTGAACGTTATTCTTTCGAGTCAAAAATTTTCAAAAAAAAAAAAAAAACATTTGAAAAATCTTAAAAAGCATTTCTTTTTCAAAGTTTTGCACCAAAAATATTCTTCTTGCTTATCTATCTTTCTCCATGGATTTTTATGTCCATTGCGTCAGGTGTGGGAGACGATTGTACGGGAACGACTCTTGTCAATGGTGTACATGTGAGCGGTGCGGAAACGATATCGACAACACACAATTCGGATTTTGTTCCTTGTGCAACTCGACTAATTCATTCTTTTTGAACCCACATCCTGTTCCCCCGTGCATCTATTGTGGAAGCGATTCTCATTGGCATGTTTCGTGCCCGGTTCGATACCCGTATGGTCACGGGCAAGAACCGGGGTACAATTATGACAATGAAAATAGCTATCCACAAGACGCACCCAGTCTTTTTCCTCACCCGTTTTGCAACAACTATGGGGGTCCTCACGAAAGTTTTCACTGTCCTACGGGGGATCACAATTACTATAATTATACCCCTTCCAGTTTTGACCAACCCCTGCAATACCCAATTGATCATCAGCCTCGTCACAGGATGAGTTACCAAGAACCAATTGACGATCTTGCTACAGCCCTTCAAGAACAAAGAAACGATCTTGCTGCAGCTTTTCAAGAACAAAGCAAAGAGCTTTTACACACGCTGCAAACTTATATGGAGTCATTTTTACAGCAGCGAGATCAGACGAGTACTCATATCCCTGAGCTTATTATTGGCCCTTTAGGTAATGAGGAGAGCGATGACGATTTTGAGGTTATTTTCGACGAGGAGGAATTTCTAAAGCAAAGTAAGACTTCTTCCCTTCCTCCTTCGTCTATTGCTATCACACCCGAGGAGCCCGTTGGCTCTCTCATCATGGAGGATGAGCATATTGACGTTATCTCGACAACTGAATCGGACAAATTCCTAAAGTCTCGTGTCGAGGAACTTGTCGTCATCCCAAGTGAGCCCGCAGGTATTCTGGAAAATCTGTGTGATGTGCCGACTTTTGCGGAGCTTAAGGACGAGGTCGATTTGACAGTCATTGATCACATAATCACAAATCCACAAGTGCTAATTGATTTTCCCAACAAGAGTTCAACATGTGGTGAGTATGATGATTTCGTCTTCGAGCCCGAGATTGCGGAAATTATCGACCGAGAGCTAGCTCTTTTGCCTCCGCTTCCACCTACAAGCGAGGTCGACTTTTCCAACATCGATGCCGAACTTGATGAGTTGGAACGTCTTATTTTTCATAATAATGACGAACCAACTCACATGCCCAAATATCCTATTCTCGAGGAGTTACCTAATCAACACTCCTCTTATGAGAATTATGTTTACCACATTTGTGAGGATTTAACTTATCAACAATCCCCACAAATGAATGATGGTTTCGTACTTGATCGTGGTCTTTTCAAACGAGTTTCTACACTCCTTCTCTACGATCATGAGGATAAATGCTTTAACCCGGGAGGTGACATGGACCATTCTATGATTGATACTTCTTCGACTTTGCCAATTGGTCTGCCTCCATTGTCTTTGGAGGATGACAATATGATTCCCTTACCCACCCCACCTCCCGTTAATCTGGACTTCACTTGCTTTTCTGGTATTGAGAGGACCTTTTTACCATTCAAGACTTATCCTCCTGCCTCTCCTTTATTGATGTCCTCCGGGAACGAGGACAAGGTCTTTGATCCCGGTATTACATACGAGGCTTCCCCATGGACCATTTAATTCGGGGACGAGTCAGGCTCGTGACTCGGTTAATATAAACAAGCGCTTTTTGGGAGGCAACCCAATTATCTATCTATTTTTCCTGTTTTCACCATAAGTGTAGGGGGAGCCCCGTTGGTGTTTCTTGTTCTCTTTCTTATCATGTGCGGGGATTAGAGCTTCAAAGACACACTCTTGATGACTTTTGACGAACCGTGATTCCGTGTTCCCTTCTTCCCGGTTCTATCCTAAACTCTTTTCGATTCACTATTTTATATTTCTCAATATTAAAATAGGAATCTCTTTAGTTGTCTCTTCCTTAGCAAGATTTAAACAAAGTGCACAATGTCCTAAGTGTAGGGGAGTTTACTCCCACATGCTTAAACATTGAGGACAATGGTTATATTAAGTGTAGGGGGGACTTCTATCGAAGTTAAGTGGCCTTTTCCTTGTATTTGTCCTCATTTTAACTAGAAAATCGATTTTTCGACATTTTTCAAAATTTTTAATCTATTTTGGCCTAGTTGTAGTTCCCTTTATTTTTGCTATTTTTCTCTTATTTTAATAAAATGGTTTTAACAAGTTTAGTTATCTTAGATATATTAGGCCCGTTGTGATTTTTTTGACTCAACCCGAGTTTACTTATCCAAGTTCACTCTAGTTAGTATCCTTAACCGTGTAGACCTTAATTGGTTTATTGGGCTAAGCATCTACGAGTCTCATTCCTTGAGGTTTTAAATTGTGGAGAACGATAAATGATAGAGTTGGTTACAAGTTTGGTATTCTTTCATTAACTTATGTGAGTTAATTATGATCTTTTTCTCCCCTCGCTTGTAAATAAATAAATGCAATAAGTAAGGTCGTACGATTTGAAAAGTTACTTAGCTTCTAGCCCAAGATCGTTTAAAAGTTGCTCGGTAATGATAAGAGTTCATAGCCAAGGCATAACTTATTAAGCGGGGCGCGAAGATTGGCGTATCCGAAAAGGCCCTAACAAGGCATGAGGATTCCATTTTATTGTTGAATATCCAAAGTGATGTGAAAAGCATTATTCCCAAAATCAATATGAAGGATCAAGACTCACGACGAAAAGCAATCAAATCCCATAAAGATCATGGAGAAGTCTATCCGAAAAGACCCTAACAAGGTATGAGGATAAATAGATCCAAGTCCGAAAAGGAGGCGGATCGTTGTATCTCAAAATTCCAATTAGAGATTGAAGAAATAATCATGAAGTCGTGGTCAACAAAGCTGGAGTACCCCTCAAAAGTCCCCAAGTGAAGAAACTCTATAACGAAGAGAAGACCATTATCTTAAAAACGTCTCTCGAAGATATGAAGTATGAAGTACATGCCAAATATCGGCCCGAGAAAGGTCTCAAATCGTGAACCAAGCTATGCCAAGATATGAACTTTTTGATATCCCGAGAAGCAGTTTTAAGAGATTTTGTCCTTTAGCTAACTATTGATCAAATCGTCCTACTTTGCTTTCAGCCTAAATAAATTATCGAAATAAGTCAACAATGCATCCTCGTGATCATTCAAGACATCAATAAAATATAAGAGATACTCGTAGGAATAAGGGAGTTTAAGTGATTAATTGAACCACATGAGTAAATGTTTGTTATGCTAACTTGTGCTAACAATGATCTTGTTTTTAAGCTTGGCATGGGGAACGTGAAACTTGAGAGTGATGAACATTCATGACACACAAGCCCTAATGTAAGTCTTAGATTTCTTTACAAGTTTCTTCCTTGTTGCATGTTGTTGTTTTCTCTTTTTGATTTTCCTTAGTTGTTTAATAAAGGCCAAGGTAGGTTGATTATAATGGAAAATGTAAAACGTGATTTGTAACTAATGCATTGCATGAGGACATTGCAATGGTTAAGTGTAGGGGATTTGATAGGTGTGAAAACACCCATCCTTTTTACCACTTAATTACAATAATAACCGAGCCAAAACGTGTATTTTATGTCATTTATGTCGGAATTATGCGTGGTTTGTGTTTTTGTTGTGATTTAGGACGAAAAAGTGAAAAGTGGAGAAAACACGGCATTCACGGGCTTTTATCGAAGAAAAAGACGAAAGACGAAGTCGAAAGATCAAGAGTGGAAAAAGAACGGAAGTCCAAGACCAATTCTGAAGATTTATCGAAGAAAAAGTCAAAAGACGGAAGTTTACTAAAAGCCGAAGAACTCGAGTCTAATTTACGAAGAAAATTCAAAGAGGAGTTTAAAGAAATCCCAAGACAAAATCATTAAGTCCAAGATTAACAAACAATTAAGAAGAAAAGGGCTTAAGTGTGCAAATAAGGAAAAGAGGAAAGAGGGAGGAAGCTTCCTAAGCTCCTCCCTAATCACCCCTATATATAGTTTAGGCTAGCTTCATTTTCATGTTGTTGGGTGGTTTGACAAACCACCACTTCCACCATTTTTATTTCTTGTTAATTACTTTCTTGCTTTTTAATTTCATGTTATGCACTTTTAATTCAAGTAAGTATTTTAATTTTTGAATCTTTTCTTTTAATCAAGTTCTTATTTTTAATCATCTTCTTCTACCTTTCTTATCTTGCTTATCTTTGATTCATGTTCATCTTTGATCTTATTTTCATCTTAATGCTTATTTGATTTAAAGGTTTCTTAAAAAGTTCATCTTTTTAAAAGTTTGATTTGAAAGTTTGCTTATTTTTAGTTTGATAAGTTGTTATTCATGCTTATTAAGTCAATTTCGATTTAGATTCGTGGAAGTTTTAGTTTGAGCTTATTAACCATAGCTTATTGCTTTTGCTTAATTTTCGGATCAAAAAGTTAGATCGGAAAAGGTAAACCCCTTTCCAATCACGTATTCCAATCACCTTGATTGGAAAAGGGTTTAACATTCCAATCAACATTCCAATCAGCATTCCAGTCAACATTCCAATCAACATTCCAATCAATATTCCAATCAGCATTCCAATCAACATTCCAATCAGCATTCCAATCAACATTCCAATCAACATTCCAATCAACATTCCAATCAGCATTCCAATCAACATTCCAATCAACATTCCAATCAGCATTCCAATCAACATTCCAATTAGCATTCCAATCAACATTCCAATCAGCATTCCAATCAACATTCCAATCAACATTCCAATCAGCATTCCAATCAACATTCCAATCAACATTCCAATCAACATTCCAATCAGCATTCCAATCAACATTCCAATCAGCATTCCAATCAACATTCCAATCAGCATTCCAATCAGCATTCCAATCAACATTCCAATCAACATTCCAATCAACATTCCAATAAGCATTCCAATCAACATTCCAATCAACATTCCAATCAGCATTCCAATCAACATTCCAATCAACATTCCAATCAGCATTCCAATCAACATTCCAATCAGCATTCCAATCAACATTCCAATCAGCATTCCAATCAACATTCCAATCAGCATTCCAATCAGCATTCCTATCAGCATTCCTATCAGCTTCATTATTTGCACTTTCCGATTAGAGTTGATTTTAGTTTTAATTTTACTTCATTTAATTTCACGTCATTTACTTTTAACGTTTTAAATATTACACCGTTTACGTTTTAACTAGTTTTAGTTTTAATTTCCCGTCCTTTATTATTAAGTCTTGCACATTTATTTTACCAAATCTAAAAATATTTGTTTCACCAAGAACAACTAATCTCACACAATTAACCGGAAATCAATTCGAGAAGATACCGAGAAAACGAACTTTCAACTAGCAAAATCTCTTTATTAAGCATCCACGAGTCTCATTCCTTGAGATTTTAAATTGTGGAGAACGAGAGATGATAGAGTCAATTATAAGTTTGGTATTCTTTCATGAATTTATGTGAGTTAATTATGAGCTTTTTCTCCCATCGCTTGCTAATAAATTTAATTGCAATAAATAACGTCGTACGCTTTGAAAAGTTACTTAGCTTCTAGCCCAAGATCGTTTTCATAGCCAAGGTATAACTTATTGAAGCGGGATGCGAAGATTGGCGAGTCCAAAAAAAGTCCTAACAAGACATGAGGGCTACATTTTGTTGCTATGATCCCAAGTGATGTGAAGAATCATTTATCAAAAATCAATATGAAGGATCAAGACACACGACGAAAAGCAAATATTCCCCTAAATATCATGGAGAAGTCTATCCAAAAAGGCCCTAACAAGGTATGAGGATAAATAGAACCAAGACCTAAAAGGAGGCGGATCGTTGTATATCAAAATCCCAAATAAAGATTGGAGAAAAGTGAAGAAGTCGTGGTCCAAATATGAAGAATCTCTCAAAAAGTTCAAGTGAAGAAATTCCTATTATGAAGAGAAGACCATTATTTCATGAACGTCTCTCAAGATTTGAAGTATGAAGTCGCTGCCAAATATCGGTCCAAGAAAGGTCTCAAATCGTGAAGCGAGTTATGCCAAGATATGAACTTTATGAGGTCCCGAGAAGTAGTTTTAAAAGATTTTGTCCTTTAGCTAACTATTGATTAAATCGTCCCACTTTATTTTCAGCCTAAATAACTATCAATATAAGTAAACAATGCATCCTCGTGATCATTCAAGACAACAATAAAATATAAGAGATACACCTAGGAATAAGGGAGTCTAAGTGAATAATTGGCCCACATGAGTTTGTGTTAGTTTGCTAACTTATAATAACAATGATCTCGTTTTTAAGCTTGGTATGGGGAATGTGAAACTTGAGATTGATAATCATTCATGACATTCTGAAACCCAAAGGTAAGTTTTCTTCTTTTAAAATATTTTGTCTCTTTAATAAAGGCCAATGTGGATTGACTATGATGAAAAATGTAAATCTTGCTTTGTAACTAATGCATTGCATGAGGACATTGCAATGGTCAAGTGTAGGGGATTTAATAAGTGTGAAAACACTTATCCTTTTATCACTTAATTAAAATAATAACCAAGCCAAAACGTGTATTTTATGTCGTAAATTTCGAAATTATGCGTGGTTTGTGTTTTTGTTGTGATTTAGGATCAAAATGTGAAAAGGAAAGAAAACACGGGCTTTCACGGGCTTTTATCGAAGAAACAGACAAAAGACGAAGTCAAAAGATCAAGAGTGCAAAAAGAACGGAAGTCCAAGGCATAATCTGAAGATTTATCGAAGAAAAAGTCTAAAGACGGAAGTTCAATAAAGCCGAAGAACTCAAATCTAATTAATGAAGAAATTACAAGACGGGTTTAATTAATCCCGAGACAAAGTCGAAAAAGTCGAAGAATTTAGAAGACGAAAAGACGAGAAAGAAAGAAGAAAGAAAAGAGCAACACATGCTTCCTTCCCTTCTCCCTATAAATAGATGCACTCTATCTCATTTCATTTGTTGTTGGCTAACTTGACAAACTAGTCTTCCACCCTTTTCATTACTTGCACCATTGATTTTTATGTCATTTACTTAATTGTCATTTAATTACTTGTCTTGCAGCTTAAATTTATTGCCTTTAATTTCAAGTAAGTCTTTTAATTTTGTTGATTGAATCTTTATTTTCCTTTAATCAATCTTTTCATTATCATTCTTATTCTACTTTTCTTGTTTTTGATTATTGATTCGGATTAAGCATTCATTTTGCTTGATCTTATTGCTTATTTTGTTAAAAAGTTTATCTTTTTATTCCTATCTAGGCTTTTATACGATTTAAGCTTTGGGCTTGACATGCTTATTGTCTTATTTTGTATTTAGCTTATTAGTTTTAATTTTTTCTTAAAAGTTTTGTTTTTTTAAATTTTGATTTAAAAAGTTTGTTTATTTTGTGTCTTGAAAGTTTTTAAATTTGTAGCTTATTTTGTCCGTCTTATTATTGCTTTGTTTTAGTTTTTGGTAAGTGCTTATTAGAGAAGTGCTTATTTGGTTATTGCTTATTTCCTTTTTCCATTCCATCGTAATGTCTAAGGGTTTTCATGGTTCCGATCGGGAATTGCGATCGCATAAGCCCTAGGGTTTCTACTTGCGATCAAATACCGCGATCACAAGTACGATCAATACCTGTGATCTACACTGAGATCACACACTACGATCTGGACCACGATCGCTCGTTGCGATCTGGACTACGATCCGTGAGTGCGATCGAGTGGTAAGATCCGTGGGTACGATCTGAGTTGGGATCACTAACCACGATCGTTGGTTGCGATCCGTGGGTACGATCCATCACTGCGATCTGGGCCACGATCATCTTGTTGCGATCACATTGACTACGATCCTTTGTTACGATCCATGGTCACGATCGTGGAATAAGATCAAGTCACGATCGCTGAGTGCGATCGCATTGACTACGATCCAAGTGCGATCTGACCTCAGTTTTAGAATTTAGTTTATGTTTTATCTTAGTTTTCAAATTTAACTTTTCTCGCATTTTTACTTAGTGTTATTTTAAAATTGTTTTTTCTTAGTTTTATTTTAAAGTCTTATTTTTCGTCATTTACTTTTCATTACGTTTTATTTTTCGTCATTTACTTTTCTATATTTTAAGTTTCAAGTTTGCATTTTTATTTTATTGTCAAATTTTATTTTTGTCGACCTTTAATTTTTGTCATTAAATTTATTTACTTTTAAAGTTTTAATTTTGCACAATTTACCTTTTAATCAGTTTTAGTTTTAATTACCTGTCATTTACTTTAACGTTTCGCAATTTAATTTTACTACAACGACCAATGTATTCTTTTCCACCAAAAGACGACTGAGTCGCACTTTCTATTGTTATCAATTCGAAGAGACTGGAACAACGAACTTTCAATACTGAGTAAAATCGACTTATTAAATCTCCCAAAAAGAGAGGCCAGATCACAATCTTCAATGTGATTAGCATTTCTCAAGCTTTGGCAGAAACGGAGCCATTTCTTTGGCAATGCATTAAAAAAACTGTGTTGATTTCAAGTTTTGAAATATCAACACCATCATTCACTAGTTCATTCATCAGTGCTTTGTATCTAGTGAATGTCTGTGTGAGGGTTTCCCCTTCTTTGTGTTTGAAGGTGTTATATTGAAGCTTTAAATCCATTATTCTTGTTTCTTTGACATCAGAGGGTCCCTCATGATAAAGAATAAGGTCCCCCATGTAGATTTAGCTGTTTTACAATTCACGACAGAATTCACTTGGTCATCTGGAAGTACAGACATGATGAGACTTTTGTGACGCTGATCTAGGTTAACAGCTTATCTCTCATAAGCAGTCCATTGTACTTTAGTTTTTCTATTGTCCCCAACCATGGGAACAAATGGACCATTTTCAATGATTCCAAGGAATTGAGGTTCGTTTCCAACCATGTGGACAAGGAAACGTTTCTTCCAATTGGTGAAATTAGCTACCTCTAGGACAAGAGCAGCATTGAGTTGGCCACCCTATACTATAGGGTTTGTGGTATTACTTGAGCCATCTTATATATTGATTTGAAAACTTTAAATGAGCAGTTTAATGAAAATAAGAGTTTTGCTAATCAAACTGCTCTAATACCGCTTGTTGGTCCCTTGTAATTCGTTATTACTTATCAACCTTACGTAATAACTCCTTACCAAGACTCAAGTGTGTTGTTTTAACAATTGCTAAGAACTAAGAACAATTAAAACAACAATACTAATAACTTTCAACGTATAGACTTTTATTAAAACTCAATACAAAATCTTTAGACCACTTTGTTTGCGGAATAACAAAGTGGTTGAATGACAATGTGTGGTGATCTCATCTACCTAAACTTCTAACCAAAGTTAATAGTCGAAGCTCCAATCTAAACATTCATATGCTCTTTGGCTATATGGTTTAGTTGGTATTGAGAGAGAAGGTTTTTCTAGAGTTTCTACTCTTGTAATGGTTAACCTTTTCTCTCTCAATATGAACTTCTTAAATAGGCAGTGCAAAACTAGGGTTTTCATTTTGCATGTTATCATGAATGGGTTTATCCAGTGGGTGGTTGATGCCCATGCTGGATAAACAGTACAAAGTACTTAATAAACTATTCTAGAAAAGATAAAGGTTGTACTTATAGCTAAGTATACAAGCAACCTACTTTTAATGTAATCTTTTCCCGCCTAATGCAAACCATTGGAATATTGAAGTGTCTTCAGCATTCTAGAGGAGATCGACATCATTTAGTTTGATATTGTCAAACCAAAGTGAACTGAAAGCTCTTCTTCAGTACTTGTTCTTCAGCAATTAGACCGCCTAGTATATGAAGCAAAGACTCCTTGGTCTTCTAAGTAAATTGGAAGAGGAAAGCTTAACATCCTTCAGCAACATAGTCTTCAGTAGGAACTTTGTTCCTTTGGTCATGCTTCAGCAGACTCACCTTATTGCTGAACATGAAACACTTAGGGAGATTTTATATTCAAATCCTAGAGTTGCTTAAGGGTCAGTAAATATTGACCAAACATGAGCAATACGCTCAGTGAACGGATATAATGTGTGACAATCCGTCAATTTCAGGTCGTTATTCTAATCTCAACTATTACGTATTATGTGTTAACTTTAGCGAGAATATTAAATTATCGGCTAACCGAGAAGGTTATGGCTTAAAACTTAGCGTAAGAATGCCGTTTAGATGAAAATCGGAAAGGAATACGTTAGGCATCGATATTATATTCTTAAATTATCATAAGAATGATTTTATTGTATTTATCTTTATTTCTCGTGCTTTCGATTTAATTACGTTTTAAGTCATGTCGAAGATATATTATCTTATTTATGAAGCGTTTCAACTTTTGAAAAGTATTTTTACGAAACCGAGTCCCGTAAATATTTTTAAATTTTACTAATAGTCATTTTCTACCCTTTAAATTACTTAATTGCTTTTTGGTCCATAAGAATGCAAGATTGATAAAACTACCCTCAACTAACCCCACTATATAAACCAAATTCACCAACTTTTCTCCACTAATACTTATTTTTCATAAAAAATTTCACACATCTCTCTTAAACCAAACAAAAACACCACCATAAAACTTGATCTACTTTGAATTAGCAAAAACTAACAAAATTCCCATCTTAGTTATCAAAAGGTGATCACATATATACTAAAATCTCCAACATGCAACAAGTTTTGAAATATTGTTATGAACTAGTGTTGGTGTGAATTGTTGATGATCATGCATGAGATGATCATGTTTAAATCTTGTTATTTTGATATTGAAAGTTAGATTTTTGATTTGGGTTTTTTTTATGAATCATACAAGTGTTAGGAATGATAGAGGTTGATGTTAGGGTATTAGGATTGATAGAAAAGTGGTTGGAATTTTTTGAAAAATTGATTTGATATGAGTTTTTATAAAGTTATTTAGGGCAGTGAGTTTAAGGCAGATTTTAGGTGTCTTATGTTTGAGTTATTGTTAAAATAATTGGATAGTGTCGTAGAGAATTTCGTTAGATTCGATTTGATACATTAAAAAGCTTCTAACTCCAAACGTGTGTGAAGTTACAATAGTTTGATTATTCGTGTACCGGGAGACGAGTATCGACACAATTTGAAGTTGTTGTCGATATTTTGATCGAATCTCGGGGACTATAGAATGAGTTATAAAAAGATTCAAGAGCTTTTGTAAGTCTCTAAACCTCAGGTTTTGAGTCCATTTTCAAACCCGAGTGCCGGCTTTGTAAACGGAGTTGTTTAGAGAGGTCAAAATAGTTTTATGAGTTGAAGGCGTAAAACTGTCCGGTTTTTGTAACTGAAAGATGTGTCGGGCAGAAGGCCTTAGGAGTAATATTTTTTGATGAAATTTAAACTGAGTCTTAATCAGGTTATGTGTGAGTTTGTCACCAAGTTTCTTCGAAAACGGAGTTGTTTAAGTAAGGGAAATAAGCTTGTATATTTGGTATGTGCCGGCAGATTTTTATCGAGAGTATAGTGTAATAAAGTAAACATGTAAAAGGGTATAGAGTATCACTTGTATTGTTGCTCTTTCGAATTTGTCATGTTTTTGTAATTTTGTGTTTTGTATTAGTTAAAGTATGATTTATACTTGAGTCAATTATTAACGAGTGCGCCTTATTTAGTAGGTTGCGATTTTCGCGTTAACGGGCATTACTTATTATCGACGATCGTCTCATTACCAGTCTTGTACTCAGGTTACTCTATAGCCTCGCTTTTAACTTATTTAAAAGTTTTATGAAACCCACGAGAGGATAACATGCTTGTTTTAAAATAGAACACACGGGATACTATGGATAGATCTATCGGGGTGACGTCCAGTCCGACGCGACTAGCTATCACAAAGTGTAGTGAAGCACATCGGATACATTTGTATAAGAGACATATACACATTTTGGCTAGGCGTGTTGTGGGCTGAAATATGATATGTTAACGTTCAATGTCATGATTCTTATGAATTAACAACAATGATTATGTACGTATAACATAATTATCTACCGTTGAAGGTTTATTCTGAACACTTATGTTCGATTTACAAATTTTAAACTCTATAGATTCACTCAGCATATTTTGTTGACTTTATAGCATGTTTTATCTCAAGTCCATGAAGAAGGCACTCAAGGGAAGTCGTTTTCGTGTAGCTTGAATATTCAAAATGTTTTGGCCCGCTTTTCTAAACTGTGTCCATTCAAAGAAACTTTTATCGTTTGTTATGTTTTGTAAACTTTAAAACACTCTGGGATCATGTGTGAAGTTTTATCCTTTAAATAATGAATGAATGGATGTTTTATTAATACAACTCGTTTTGAGCCATTTTCTATGATTATGAGCTTGAATCATCTTAGTAACACCCAATGACCTTTCCGCTGCTATGACCTGAAATTTGGGGGTGTTACAGATTGGCATCAGATTTTCTAAAAATGAATTTTTGAAATCTTTTGACTATAACAACTGCAAGCGAAACCTTCGAGTTTTCAATGGACGAGAATGAGAAACTTATATATATGTGATAGTATATATATGTTGTAAATATTTAATTATTATTTATGCTTAAAGCATGATGGATTACATTTATTTATTTATAAATGATGATTATTTGATTACTATAATACTAATACGCAATTTACAAACGACGCAGACTGTCACAATAGAAATTCTTGTCTTTAGACTCATTCCTTGTGAATCTTCATTCCTTGTTAAAATTCTATTCTTTCTTATATCATCCATTCTTGTTTCTCTTATTATATCTAATTCTTTATCCGTGTTATTCATGTTTTGTTATCACAAACGTTGAATGAATACTCATTTTGATGTGAATTGTGTAACAAGATTATGCCGCCACAACAAATGACTGAAGCGCAGTTACGCGCTATAGTAGCTGATCAATTCGAGGTATCTATGAATGCATTTATGGCAAATATGAATAATGGAGCTGGTGGATCCGGTGGAGCTGGCAATACTGGAGCTGACAATGCTGGTGCTGGAACTGGTGATGTTGATAGACCAGTAATTCCTGAACACAAGAAATGTACTTACACCTCATTCATGAAATGTAAACCTCCGATTTTTAAGAGTATTAAAGGTGTTGTTGGGTTAATGCAATGGTTTGAAAAATTTGAATCCGTGTTTTGATTTAGTGGAAGTGAGGATGGAGACAAGGTGATGTTTGCCTCTACTACTCTTGAAGGGCGAGCATCAACTTGGTGGAATGGAAGAATGGCGTCAGTAGGGATGGATGTTGCTTATGCTACACCATGGGTTGAAGTAAGAAGGTGGATGACCAAAGAATTCTGTCCAATGAGTGTTATTCAAAGATTAGAACAATAACTGTATTAGGTGAGATCGAAGGGTACTGACATCGATGGATACACTAACACATTCCATGAACTTGCTCTACTTTGTCCAAACAAAGTGAACCCAGAATATTTAAAGGTGGAGCAGTATACTTGGGGCTTACCTACCAACATCCGTGGTGATGTGACCTCTTCTAAACCTGCTAATATTGATGAAGTTGTTCGAATGGCCTACCAACTGATGGGATAGATTATCCAAGATAAGGCTGATGGTGTTTCTAAAGGTAATAAAAGAAAGGCTAAAGTGGAAAGTAATGATCAAGGTGATAACCGTCAATCTCATAATAGGAATCAAAACCGAAGGAGGGGTAATGAAAATGCAATGACTGAAACTGTACCTACTGATAAGGGGTCCCGTTATCAAAGATGCAAAAGGTTTCATTCTGGTAAAAAAAGGAGCGACATGTTTTAACTGCCAAGGGAAAGGACACATGAGGAATCAATTCCCCGAGCCACAGAAAAATACACGTGGTGGGGATAATCAAGGAAAAGCCTATCAACTAGGTGAAATCAATGCTAAGCAAAACCCGAAAGTTGTCACTGGTACGTTTTTACTGAATAACCGTTATGCTACAGCTTTATTTGCTTCTGGTGCCGAAAAAGCTTTATGTCTACAAGTTTTAGTACCTTAATGGATATCAAACCGGTCAAACTAGACGCGAGTTATGAAGTAGAACTAGCTGATGGTAAACCAGTGAGTACCAATAGTGCGCTCTTAGGATGTTCTCTTAATATTTAGAACCGTATTTTGAAAATAGACTTAATGATCGTCGAATTGGGAAGTTTTGATATTATTATCGAAATGGATTGGCTATCCAAGTATAATGCGTCTATTCTGTGTGGAGGAAAGAAAGTTAGGATTCCTTTGGATAACAAGACCTTAGTTATTGAAGGTGATAAAAGTAATTCCCAACTGAAAATCGTTTCGTGCATTAAAGCTCGTAAGTATATCGAAAGAGGTTGTGAGTTATTCCTAGCTCAAATATTGGAGAAGGAATCGAAGGAGAAGCGTGTAGAAAATGATCCAGTCATTCGTGACTATCCTGAAGTGTTTCTGGAAGATTTGCCAGGGCTTCCGCCTCCAAGGCTAGTAGAAATCCAAATTGATCTAATTCCTGGTGTTGCACCCGTGGTACGTGGGCCATGTCGTTTAGCACCATCCGAGCTGAAGGAGTTATCTTTGTAGTTACAAGAACTTTCTAATAAAGGTTTTATACGACCGAGTTCGTCACCTTGGGGAGCTCCCATTTTATTCGTTAAGAAGAAAGATGGTTCGTTCTGTATGTGTATCGATTACCGAGAGCTGAATAAGCTAACGATCAATATCTTTATCCGCTTCCAAGAATTGATGATCTATTTGATCAACTTCAAGGTTCTTGTGTTTTCTCCAAGATTGATCTTCGTTCTGGTTACCATCAACTTCGTGTACGCGAGGAAGATATTCCTATTACGGCGTTTAGTACTCGGTATGGTCATTATGAGTTTCTGGTTATGCCTTTTGGTTTGACCAATGCACCTGCTGTATTCATGGACTTAATGAATCGCATTTGTAAGCCGTATATTGATAAATTAGTGATCGTGTTCATCGATGATATCCTAATCTAATCTAAGAGCAATGAAGAGCATGCCGAATACTTAAAGATTATCTTGAACTTGTTAAAGAATGTAAAGTTGTACGCTAAATTCTCAAAGTCTTATTTTTCGCTTAGTTCCGTACAATTTCTCGGACATGTGGTTGATAAAAGTGGGGTACATGTTGATCCTGCGAAGATCGAAGCCATCAAGAACTGGAGTGCTCCCACTACTCCAACTGAAGTAAGACAATTTCTAGGTTTGGCTGGTTACTACCGAAGGTTTATTGAAGGATTCTTTTTTATATCGAAACCATTAACTAAGCTGACTAAGAAGAATAAACCGTATGTGTGGGGCGATGATGAAGAAGAAGCTTTCCAAACCCTGAAGATGAAACTTTGCAGTGCGTCGATCTTATCGTTACTTGAAGCAAGTGAAGACTTTGTTATTTATTGTGTTGCATCTCTTCAAGGTTACGGTGCTGTTCTCATGCAATGTGAAAAGGTGATCGCATATGCCTCTAGACAATTAAAGAAGAATGAGGAGAACTACACTACCCATGACTTGAAATTAGGCGCTGTGGTTTTTGCTCTACGACTTTGAAGACATTATCTGTATGGCACAAAGTGTATAGTATTCAGTGATCACAAAATCCTACAATACATATTGGATCAAAAAGAGCTGAATATGAGGTAACGTCGATGGGTTGAACTCTTGAGTGATTACGACTGCGAAATTCGTTATCACCCAAGAAAGGCGAATGTGGTAGCTGACGCGTTAATTCAAAAGGAAAGGGAGAAACCCATTTAAGTGCGTGCTTTGGTGGTGACAGTTCATAATAAGTTACCTAAGCAGATTCGAAACACACAAATCGAAGCGTGTAAAAGGGAAAATATTGCAGCCGAAAGATTTAGAGGAGATAGTGAAACATTTGAGACACGAGCTGATGGTATCAAATGTTTGAGAGGTCGAAACTGATTACCATTCTATGATGGACTAAGAGACCTGATCATGTTGGAGTCTCATAAGTCCAAGTATTTTATTCATCCTGGATCGGAAAAAATGTACCAAGACTTGAAAAAGTTATATTGGTGGCCGAATATGAAAGTTGATATTGCAACATACGTCACGAAATGCTTAATTTATGTAAAAGTGAAAGCTGAATATCAGAAGCTGTCGGGATTACTTGTCCAACCAGAAGTTCCAATCTGGAAAAAGGAGCGAATTACGATGGACTTCATTACAAAACTCCCAAGGACACCGTATGGGTTCGATGCAATCTGGGTTATGTCGATTGTTTAACTAAATCCGCTCATTCTATTCTAATCAACCAAAGGTTCGGTATGGAGAAACTTGCCGACCTTTATATAAAGGAAATAGTGTGTAAGCATGGTGTTCCCGTTTCAATCATTTTCGATAGAGACAGTCGTTTTGCTTCTGGATTTTGGAGATCTGTTCAGAAATCGTTAGGAACCAATTTTGATATGAGCACAACCTATCTGTAAAATCTATGATTTTACCATGATTTTATGTAATGATGTTTCATCCAAAGATCTTAAGAGCAATCACTCATGTATTATAATCCTATAAGATGTGTGTGTGAACTTATCATTATGTATTTTTACATCTACAATCATTTTGTTTTTGTGATAGATTACATAACTTGAATCTTGTAGATAAGAGTAAGAGAACAAATAATGAACTATAAATATATATATGAATGCAACATTTATCAAAACTTGGAAATATGTTGTGATAAGTATTTATGCCATCCATATATAGGTGTACATCTTAGGCATTCATACACATCTTGGACTAGCCCAAGAACCCTTATCCTTGTGTGCTAGCCCAACATAAGCCCAACATGGCCCAACTTCCCTTTCTTTTGCAAGCTAGACACGACACCCCATGAGGTGGAAGATGGAGGGATGCCTTGGTTATGGAGAATCTAACACTTGGCACATATTCCCTTACCAAGACAATCTTATTCCTTTTCCCTTCCTCTCTCTCTTTCCTCCTTAAGCCGAAAACTCTCTCTCACTCTTCACATTCCCTCATACAACTAGATCTCTCACTCATTCTTCATCATTCTCTCTCAAATGATTCGGCTATAAGCCACAAAAATCCAAGTTTGTTCATCTAATCTACTAGATCCTTGTCACATAGTAATCACTAATCATTTGGTAGCATAATCATCATCTCTGGAAGCATTGTAACAAGCCCTAACCGAATCTATAAAGGCCACGGATTAGTTATCTTTAGGATTTTCTCCACCATCTTGACTAGATCTCTAATCTCCTTGTTCATCTAGATCATCTTTGGTACATTTAGGCAATAAAGGTATACTCCTTATGTTTCTTCATTTTCACTTGCATGCATCATCATCCATCTATAAACACATGTATATGTAGCTTGTTAAAAATCAAGATTTGGTAAAGCCATGGCCATTCTAGGTCACGACATATTTTAGACCACCATAGTCATGGTTAAAAACTTTTTAATAAAGGAACCCTAAGTCTTGTACTCTATGCTTTAACATGATTAAAAATCATATGAACCATTTTATGAATTTAAATGTAGCATAAGTTACAAATCTCACTTTTTGGAATCTTGGTTAACTAATAATCATGGATCTCATAAAGTAAGCTTGTGTAACTCAAAAGTAATTGAAAACCATGACCTCAAAGGTCACGACATACATGAATAATGTACATATGATTTATGTGCTAAGTTTAAATGATTGGGTATGTATCATTACATGTTAAACGGACTATTAAAAATCACTAAAATGTTATATGTACATAGATGGTCTTTTAGTGTACATGCATGCTAATGTAGAACCTAGATTTATGGTTAAATGGTAAACATGAAACTAGCATAAAGATCTAATGGGAATTTTTGGGAAAAGACAACCTAGTCGAGGGTTATATGTTGTCTAGGTGGGTTTATGAAAGATCTTGGAAACATGCAATAAGATTACATGATTGTATTGGAATTTATGAATGTATATAAATCATAAGATTTACTAAAAACCTCATCTTGGAAATACCAAGATTAAAGGTCTAGCCGTAGGTATTTGGTGTACATGGACTATATGACTTGTTTTCTTAATTTGTACATAACTAGATCTATGTTTGTAAACACTTATAATTGCATGCAACCTTGTAACTTACCTAGATCTAATTTGGAACATCACATAAAACAAACTATAAGTTTTATTCTTCTATTTTATATTTAAAACTAAATATGAATAAGCTAATAATAAGCTTATAAGAATATCCTAAGTTAAAAGTTACATAAAAATGTGAAGTGGTGTTAATGGACTATTTAAGCCCATGAAATGTTAATCCAAGACTTAATGGATCCAATAATTGATTTAAAAGCCCATTTAAATAAATTAGTGGACTTGAGATATATTTAAGCCCACTAGATAGCCCATTAGAATGTTTAGCCCATTTAATGAGCCCATATACTATTTTGAATGTTAAATAAAAGTTTTTATAATAAAATATAACTTATAAAAACTTATTGGATTAAAATGACAATTTATGAAACTTAAGGACTAAAATCGTAACTTATAAAACTTGTTTTGATAAACTACTAAACACAAGGACTAAAAATGTAATTATCCAAAGTCCTAGGGTTTAATAAATACAATCCTTGGCAAATTAAACCCTAGGGACCATTTTGAGAAGTTTTAAAAGATATTTTTGTCATTTTATAACCCTAACGACCATTCTTGTAATTACCAAAACTTAAAGAAGCCCTAGGGGCTGTTTTGACATTTTAGTAAAGTTACAAAACCTAGATATGACTAGGGGGACTAAACCTGCCATAAGCCAAAACTATAACAAGCCCTAGGTACCAAATGTGTAAAAGCCGAAAGTTATACTTGTTTACTATATGGAGGGTCTAGTTTTGCCATATTCCGAAACATTAACAAACCCTAACTCTAAAATCTATTTTAATTAGAATAAAACATAATTAAAAACCTAGACCATAAGAATTAATGCATAAATTCTTAAGCTTAAATTATTTTATAAAATGTTAAAATAATTTATGGAAACTTTAAAGTTAAATAAAATATTTTATTTTATTTTTCAAAATAAAATATTTATATTTGCTTAGGGAATAAATTGTATAAACAATTATGATATGTATTATTATTATTAATTCATGAACTCATATACCTTTAGAAAATAAAATTTATATGAACGTTGGATAAATTAAATACCAATATTTAAGTAGAACAACTTACGTTTGCTTAATTATGAAACTTAATAATAAGTTCAAATGGATGATTATAATGTATGAACTACGAACGTAAACTTATATTTTAAGTAAGACATTATATGTCCACTTAAATAAGAAACTTAATTGTAAGTTGAATGATTATTATATATGCTAACTGATATTAACAGTTAAACATTTTATGTTTACTTAGAAATGAAACTTATATAAAGAAGTTTAAATGAATACTGTTGATACTTGAACTACGGTTATTTAGATAAATACCGTAGCATAAATGAACTGACTAAAATCTATATATGTTCTTTGTACTATCTATTAAGACTGTACTATTTGATTAGGCATAACTTTTAGCGTGAGCTTTATTTAGATATTCATATTAAACAGCTATTGCCTACTCCCAAGTGAGTTTACAGCCCCATATAAAATTTTGATAAAACTTTCCCTTTTGGGAAAGAAAATATGCAAACACTTAATGGACATAACAAGATTGTATAAACTTGACTATGATTGATTATTATTGGAACTGTTAAATTGTTGTAAATCGCCCAAATGTTATAAACAGATCTATTAGGGATTGACCATCCCCGTCTGGGTGAGTCATGCTCACTGTGCCTTGGCCGGGACAACAGACGTATACCATGTTGGAACTGGAATGGGTGTCTTTTTGTAAGACACTACGTCCTCATCTGTTGAGGACTATGGAAGGTTAAGCTTCTAATAATAAACAAATGTAATCTACATTTTAGTAAGAATGCTTTGTGCATTGTTACTTAAATGATTAATGTATGTCCAAACTAATTAATTGTTAAAACCTATAAATTCACCAACTATATGTTGAACCATTTAGTATGTTTGCACAAGATTATAAAGTTAGTACGTGGTGTGTGCATGGTCTCCAGCATCTTAAGTAATCTGCATCATAGGACTCGTCAGGGGTTCTATTTGGGAAACATAAACAATCTCCTCATGACATGTTAAAAACAATTTTTCTCTATTTGTTTTTATAAACATGGAATATGACTTGAATAACTCTTTATCTTATGCTCTGTGGACTATAAGTTATCAATCCACACTAGTGACATCTCCATGGATATTTCCGCATATTTTGACCCTACCCGGGGTGTCACAGAGAATGGTATCAGAGCATTAGTTATAGAGAACCAGATAAATTTTTAAATAAAATAAAAATAAAATGATTTTTCTTTTATTTAAAACTGGACTATAACTTATAAAAATCTTTTTGGGATTTAATTTTGGGACCGTATTAGTTAAGCATATAGATCTTAGGGCATTTTATGCTATTTGAACTAAGTGTATATATATTGTTACTAAGCTTGATTATTAATACTGTTTAGTAAGATATTTCTATGGAAAATGTTAGATATGCTAAACTTGAAAATTTTACACTACATAGTAAAATACTGAAATGAAAATATAGGTTATACTAAACCAAACCTTGCACTTACGAATTGTTGAATGAACTGCTTAAATGATAATATATATATATATATAAGTATTAATATATGTAACCTTAAAACATTATAATAATTGTTTAAAAGGGATATATATTTCATAAAACATGTAATCTAAAATAATATTGTTCTTTGTTTGTAAGCTTATACTCACTTCAAACTTAAAATAATACTATTTCAGAGCATCATGACTCCGCCTACTGCATCCTCGACTCTTCTACCCGTAGTAGCTCCTACTCTAGTTGTTTGTTCATCTCCACGGTTGACGCAGTGTGGATGGTTGTCAGCCTCGGATTTAGAGGATGACCCAACTATCGAAGTTGTACTCTCAAAGGATCCTTTTCCTATCTCAGCATCATCTATACTGGCCCCAACCTCTATGGAGGAGGAACAGGTTCTTCCTAGCATACCATTTCCATGCCCCTATCCTTATCATTGGGCTATTTTTCTGCTCTCGCACCCGTCTCCACTTATGAGACCGGGGAAGGATCTGGGGCAGGACGTGTCGATTCCGTCCAGGCCCAGATTGCCTCCCTGGCAGCACGCCAGGAGCAGGAGATATCGGACCTTCGCAGCCTAGTGATAGCCGGTCGACAAGGCCACACCGTCATCCATGATCGTATTGACTCTTTCTCCCGCACCTTGAGGAGAGAAGCCCAGGCCACTAAAGGTGTCCATGCCAAGACTGATATAGCATTTAAGTGGCTCATAGAGGAGAACCACCGTCTTCACCAGCGCATTCAGGTGATGGAGGGTCCTCAGCATCAGACCAAGGCTGCTCTATCTGCTCAGGAGCAGTCGTTGTCTATTTTCTGTGATCTTGCCACCGTCCGGCATGGCAGGATTACTGCAGAGATGACTCATCTCCGAGGAGCCACCAATAGACTCCGGATTCATTTGTTGAAAGCATTCCATGTGCTTAAGGAGACCCGAGCGACGATTCGAGCATTACCGAGTTCCCGGAGGGCATCTACAGCTCCATCAGCACCATTAGCACCAGCCTCATCTAGTGGACCATCTAAGCATGATTAATATAGATGTACTAAACTTATTGTGCGTCATGAAAAGCTTACGGGTTACATCCCGGCTATCATGATATAAGGATTTTGTACTTTTATTTTTCAAGCTTTTGGTGATGTAATCCTGTACTCTATCTTTTCTTTTCTCTTGGACTTGCAACTTTGGGATGTAATGTTTTAAAGACTGTGTGTATCATTACCTTGGACAAGGCCTAACTGGCCTATGACTTAGATTGTGTTATGCTAGATGATTGTTAAATTTCTCATGAAAATAACATGTAATCACTCTCTTTATTATATCTGCTGTGCAATGTATTATATTATGAGATCTTGACAGGTTATCCAAATTTGTTATGAAATTAGTGCATAAGTTTTCTTGTGCAAACAATATAAAAACTGTACTAACGCTTGAACTAATAATCTCATTCTGTATATGATTATAGAAAAATGTTGATTACGAGATCAAATCCCAATAATGCAACTGCTTCCAACACCGCTAATACCGAAGTCCCTAAAGCTACTCATAATGTTACCGCTGCTCAACTCAGAGAGATGATTGGTGAAGGCATTACGGTAGCTATGGCAGCCATAGAAGATAATGTGAATAATGATCCAAACCACAACATGCACATAAACAACTTTAACAGGGGTTGTTCTTACCCCGACTTTTGAAATACAAACCCTCATACTACTGAGGAAAAGAAGGAGTTGTTGAATTGATGCAATGGTTTGAAAGACTATAGACATTTTTCCGCATCAGCGGTTGTTGTAACACCCCCAAATATACACAATTCAATACAGACTCGTTGGTGTTACGGGATAGCACATTACTCACCTCATAGACAACGCATAAAAATCGCGTCATTTAATAATAAAGCATTTCCATTCATAAATATCAATTTTACATAGGTCCCAAGTCATAGTATTTCATACAATTTTTACAAAACATTTGAATGGAAATTGTTAATTAAGTGAGGGCCATGAATTCTTATCGTCTTCCCGAGAATTAACTTCAAGTACCTGAGATAAGACATGTTAAAAGAAAAGGTCAGCGAAAACGCCAAGTGAATTCATAGAGTTAAAGAAATCCATCAATATAGCATCGGTATAAAATTATTACCGAAAATCATTTTGTACAAATCTTTGTAATAGGCCATAAAATAGCCAAAGTCATTTTATACAAATCCTTATCAATAATCATAATATAGGCGTTTGCCTTCAAAATCATTATACGAACCATTGTCGTAAAAACATCATACAATACATTTTATAACGTTGTATAGAGTTAAATAAAAACCGTTATATGAATATGGTTATGTAAAACCAAAACACGAACATAATATCAATAATAAGACCTCGTATTGCTAGTCAGACAATATATCGTAATTCAGTGCGTATAGCAGTATTTCGTTATTTGTATTATTATAAGCCACATGACATTGTTACCTTACTACAACAAACAACGGGTAGCTAATCCGAAACTAAATTTGCCCATCTAAATTACCGTGTCGTCACAAAAATCACGCTATGGAAATCTTCTCATACATAAATCCACTTACCAATCAATGTGGCACGATGGGGATCAACCGTCAAGCCGCGAACTGGGGTGATCGTCCCCAAATAGTACTATTATATGCACAAGCGTCTACCAAATCCTGGTAGTTCACAATTCATGCTAATGGGACTTTTAGTGACATAACCTAACTTTAATAATCCATTTTATTTCATACAACGGGTCATATAATCATTCATCGGGTCATACAATCATTCGGGTCTAAATCAACAAACAAACAATCGGGACAAATGGTGTCCAATTTTATCAAAACTAAAATGTCATCTCCCTCGCGGGTTTATAAAACATTTCATAAAAACATTTAAAAGAGTTCGAGGCTATGAACTCACGTTGATGTGGGAAAGCGGGTTATCGGCAATTCGGATGTACGGTACGTGCTTCAATCACGGAAACCTTGACATATAATACTTGTCTTAGACTCTTGTCCAATGACTTTATAAAAATAACAATTATGTATACATATGATGATTTTATATATATGATGATGATCAAGTGGGTTTATACATTCTCATTTACTCATTTTAGTGTTATGTATTGGTAATTTTTATACTAGTTTACTAGTTTTACTTATTTACATGTTTTAGGCCCAATAAGCCTATTATAAGCCCAATACCTTATATTAGTCCATTTTACACTTTTAATATCAGTATTATACTTTACATGTTGGGCCCAAATGGGTTAAGCCCAATAAGTAAGTTAATAAGTGTTTTACCAACTAGTCGGGTTTATAGTCCAATAAGGCTAACTTAGCCCGTTAATGTCCATATGTTATATAGTTCGGTTTTTATCGGTTTTAACTTGTATTAAGTACTTAAATATCAGTATATGACTTTTAAAAATTTTACATTAGACGGGTCCGACAGTCTAAGTTTTAGTTGACGAAAAACGTTAGTTTTACGGTACTAGCCGAAAAGAAGTAAAAATCATGTTTATAGTTTTATAACTTATAAAACTTATCAAACTACCATTTTTTTAAAATGTCCATTTATTTATCCTTATACATTTTTATATAAATGTAATATATAAGTTAGTGGGTTTTAATTCACATTTTATGTGACAATCCGTCAATTTATGGTTTATATGTTATTCTCAAGTATTATCTAAAAACATTATTTTAATGTTATATTATAAACTCACTCATTTTGGGAAGAAATTTGGGATTACGTCTTGAAGTAGCATCGACTACGTCTAAACCGGAGGATTCTACGTTACGTGCTTACGTTTACATACACCGTTTTTGGTGAAAGTCCGACACTTCAGGAAATAAATTTATCCGTGAATATTATTTTGGAATTTTAAATTTGTGTTGGTTCATAAACTCACAAATTTACGAGAAGAGATTAGGACTTATGTTCATAATTTAACGTCCTTTACGACTAAACCAGAAACCCTAGGTTTACGTATTTACGTTTTTGAACTCTGTTTTTGATGAGACAATTTTTATTAGATTCGTTTTGTGTTGTTATTCATAATTTATAAAAACGTTTTTCGTAAAACGAACCGAGGGCACGCAAATCGAGGAAACTAGAATCGAGGAGTACCCGTAAATTAATAGGGATGGGACAAGTTTACACTTGCCCACCCCTATACAAGTGGCATCCAAGAGTACACAACACACTCTTGATGTGTCAAGTTTACTTAAGTAAACAAGGACACTTGTCCTTGTTTTTTCCAAACCACTAGCAGCACAAAACTAGCCAAGACTAAACCATTATCTCATTTACAACATGCAAACCACACACAAACTCTCTTGGCTCCCTACGAAGGTACACCATGCTCCCAAAACACCCTATTTGATCAAAAATTCAACCATGAATCATGTGTTTAACTTGCACAAGTTGAATACCCTTTGAAGTTATGGAGATTGGAGGTGATTCTAACATCCAAAGAGGAGATTTCTGGGTGTCCTGGGGCTGATTTCCCACAAGGAGATTATAAAGATTGGTGGACTTGAAGATGATATTAGTTTATCACAAGTTTTGCAATCAAAATCCAAGCCTTGTTCATCAAAAACTCATCTTTTCATCACTAATGGTGGTATAGAGATTGTTTCTTCCTATCCTCTTGTTATTTTGATTATGTAATCTTGTATTTTATTTATTTATGTATATGTATATGATGATGAATGATGATTAAAAATATTATGTGGGGATTTGGTATTGATAAACATGGTTAAAAAGAAGGAAAACCATATGTAAAAAGGTTAAAATCTTGTTTATTAAGTTAGCTGTATAAAAACAGTAACTAACCATATGTTAAAATGATAAAATGGCAAAGTGGAATCAATATACAGTAAGTATTAGGTCTTGTACACATGTGAGAGTTGGCCATGCAATGGAATCATTATAATGAGTGAGATATGATCAAAACAAAATTAGTGTATCAATCTGAATAGTCTGTTTTGTGAGGACTGTTAGGGATACATAGACTTGGATTGAGAAGTAGCTAAAGCTAAGTTATTTGTAACACCTAATATGAAGTTTATGTCATCCAAAAATGAGCTTCTATCTCCTTGTATAACACAAGATATGGTAAAAATTGTGAAAATGAAACTAAAAATCAGATTTTGTGAAATTAAAGTTTAATAGTATTATAATAGCACTCAAATAAATATAGTATAAAATGTAAATTAAAACACACTAACTTATATATTACATTTATATAAGTATGTACAATAATAAATAAAAGGGACATTTTATAAAAATGGTAGTTTGATAAGTTTTATAAGTTAAAAAACTATAAACATGCTTTTTTACGTATTTTCGGCTAAAACCGATAAATTAACGTTTTTGTCAATTAAAACTTAGACGTTCGGACTCGTCTAATGTAAAATTTTTATAACTCATATACTGATATATGAGTACATATTACAAGTAAAAACCGATAAAACCCGAGCTTTATAACATACGAACATTAACGGACCAAGTTAGCCTTATTGGACTATTAATCCAACTAATTTGGCTAAACACTTATAAACTTACTTATTGGGCTTAACCCACTTGGGGCTAACTTGTAAGTATGATACTGATATTAAAAGTGTAAAATGGATCAATATAAGGTAATGTACTTATAATGGGCCTAATGGGCCTTGACAAGTAAAGAAGATGAACTAGTGAAACAATTATAAAAGTTGTCAACTCATAACACTAAAATGAGTAAATGAGAATGTACAATCCCACTTGCTCATCATCATACTCATGATATCATCATAGATATACATAGCCATTGTGTTTATAAAGTCATTGGACAAGAGTCTAAGACCGACTATTATTTGTCTAGGTTTCCGTGATTGAAGCACGTATCGTACATCCAGATCGCCGATAACTGCCTTCCCACATCAATGTGAGTTCATAGCCTCGCACTCTTTTAAACGTTTTTATGAAATGTTTTATAAACCCGCGAGGGAGATAACATGTTAGTTTTAATAAAATAGGACACCAGTTGTCCCGATTGTTTGTTTATTGATTTGGACCCGAATGATTGTATGACCCGATGAATGATTATATGACCCGATGTATGAGATAAAATGGATTATTAAAGTAAGGTTATGTCACTAAAAGTCCCATTAGCATGAATTGTGAAATATCGGGATTTGGTAGACTCTTATGCATATAATACTACTATTTGGGGACGATCACCCCAGTTCGCGCCTTGACGGTTGATCCCCGTCGTGCCACATTGATTGGTAAGCGAATTTATGTATGAGATGATTTTCATAGCGTGATTTTTGTGACGACACACTAACTTAGATGGGCAAATTGAGTTTCGGGTTAGCTTGTGACAACCGTGGTTTTGAGGTTCGTCACTTGGTCCTATTTTTAGGTTAGTTATGTGTGGCTATTTGATTTGTATGTCCGCATGTTTATTTTGCATGAACGAGGTTGGTGTGGATATCGTATATGGGTATAAAGTACTCATAAGTAAATCGAGGAACGGTTATTTCATGTTCATGAGCTCACAATGTAGTGACTATGAAATGAGATGGTGTTATTCTAGTGTTTACGTATACGTATAAGTATTATAGTAAGTTGTATTTTTATAGGATTTACGGTCTAGCATTTAGAGGTCTCGGATGAGGTAATTAGTCATATGATTATTTTTCAGGATGGTTTTAAGTCATTTAGGACTTAGTTATAAAGTTTAATTCAAAATTAAAGATTTTTTATAAAAGTGTATATTTTACGTCTTCTACGGTAAACGTGTAAATTTGACAAGTTTTACGGTTTGAGGTTTTGGAGGTTTTAGGAGTTGTAATAAATTAAGGTAAATTAAGGTAATATTAGTAGTGTATTATTAAACAATTAAAAAAGAAAAATAAATAAAATATGCATAAAGGGGGTCGGTTAGGACGACTAAAACAAAGAAAGAAAAAAAAGAAAAAGGAAAGTGGGCTATGGGTTGGACTAGGATTCACCCATACACTATATAATGTTTTATTATAAATCAAAAGTCATTATTTTTTTCTCCTGGAGTTCTATAGTCGACGGTTCACAAAGGGTTTTTAGGGTTTCAGTATTTTTTTCATCTTCCATAAATCTTAAGGTAAAACCTTCATAATCAATTTAATTCTTTTTAATGTTAATATAATCATCTTATGATAGATTTAGGTTAGGGTTTAAATATAAATCTGTATTTTAATTATTTCATAATGATTAGATGGTTTAGGGCTTGTAATTGGTGGGGTTATGGGTGATTAATTAGGTTAATTTAATTAAACCCGTTTTTAAAAACTAGGCAGAATTTAGGGTCAATTGTTTTGATCATAAAGGGAGTTCTACAAACTTAATTTTGCGATCCAAGTATCACTAGAAATGTAATTGAAGTGGCTTTCCAATGCAAGAAAAGAGAACTAAATTGGAGGTTGGGAAGTGGGTCAAAAACAAGTTACAACAGTCGGAGGTCAAAACAGTTTTGAAATCAGCCTGTTTTCTTTTTATGTTTTAAGATGGTTAGGGTACTTAGGAGTGCACTTGGACCTTAAAACAAACATGAGAGTTAGTTTATATGTTATATAAGATATCTGGAGGATGGCTAATCAATTGGGATAGTGGAAGATCCTCTGGTCATAACAAACTTTTTGTATGTTCAAAATCACTAAAATCTGGATAGACAAAAATATATATAAATAAATATATATATATATATATATATATATATATATATATATATATATATATATATATATATATATATATATATATATATATATATATATATATATATATATATATATATATATATATATATATATATATATATATATATATATATATATATATATATATATATATATATATATATATATATATATATATATATATATCGGTGCCTTAACAGTAGCTTTAAGGTTGGGGCAAATAGGAGATGTTAGCTAACATATGTAAGGTCATAGGGTTTCCTTTATAGAGATCATGGGTATGTTTAAGTGGGCGTTTGGCTTATAGTTAGGAGACGTAAAATCGAGACTCTTTTGGGTAAAATGTTAACGGGACGGGTTATGAAGTAAAATGAGTTAAGGGCTTTATAGAGGGGTATAATGGGATGCTTAGAGAATATGAATGAGGTATTTATATAGGAGGAGGTTAGATGTCCATCATAGGTTGATGAGCCATCTTAGTGTTTGGTTCATTTTTTGATTATGTGCTTTTGTTTGTTAGCTTTTGCTAGTGCGAGGACTTTTGGAGAAGCTCAATCAGGTGAGTTTCATATTCCCATGTCTACTAATGATTTTGACTTCCAGATGGGATGGAAGAGACACTGTATTGTTTTGTTTTTATAAATTATGTTGTGAATGTTTTGCGTTTGGTGATGGACTTGTGCGTGCATACTTATGTGATTAACTGCTAGTTGATTCTTCATTATTTATGTTTAGACTTGGTACCAAGGAGATGTTGACAAGGCGGGGCCTTGGGATTTGGTTAATAGGTGTTTGGACGCCTATGGGAGTATTGTGATTGGTATGGCTGGGAGCCTGGGTTTTGGTTTGATTAGTTAAATCTTGAATGTTAGTTGTTAATACATGTTTGCATCACATTGTCCATATGTTTTAACTTTTGGTTGTTACACACAGCATATAGTTTGGTTTTGGCGTTGGAGTCTAAACCTATGACTCTCACCAACTTTATGTTGACGTAATTTAGTGTCTCTTTCAGGTGATACTATGTTTAAGCATGAGAACATAAGTGGCTAGTAGTTGGAGAGCGTAGGAATGCATTTAGAAGGAGATCCCCGTTCCTTCTTAGTTTCATTTGTTCATTTAATAAGTGATACTGTTGGCACCTATATGTTTGTTTTGGTTATGTTATTTGTTTGTCTTGGGTAAGAGGTAGGACTGTTACCTACTTACCTAGACTCCTGCATTGTTGAGATATTGTCATGACTTTCGTGTCACCATTTTATGACATTTCTTATTTCATATAGTTATCTCTATAGACACGCCATGTTGTGATGATATCCATACGTCACGCCTCATATTCTGCCAAGGTGGGGTGTGACAGAATGGTATCAGAGACAATGGTTATAGAGAATTAGGTTGCCTAGTCGCGTAGCCTAGTCTATAGCTTAAGGGTCCCTGCATATAGGCGTCATAGGAGTATGTGTGCATTTTATAATAATTGATGTGTTTGGATGTTATTTTTGTAATGTTTGTTAAGTTATGAACTACTATGCTTCATACTTAGCCACATGCTATTTTCTTTTCAGGTTGTGACTAGTGCGGGTTGAACCATAATCGTCCACGCTAGTCATTGTTGAATTTTGCTTAAATTGTACATTATAGTACATAATTTGGTACATGGTAGTTTCTATCTTTTGTTGGGTTATTTTATGTACCCGAGTTATAGTATATTTTCTTTTGATGTTTAAGTCATGTTACCTAAAAATCATGTGGTGGTTCGAGTTATTAGGAGTAGGTGGGTATGAAGGATTTTAAGCTGTTTCCACTCCTATGGGCAACATGACTTATAACTGACTATGTTTCGTTTTGGATTTAGTCTATGTTATTTTAGCTAGACTATGGATTTATGTATTCCAAGAGTTTTACTATGTTATTTTAATAGATGGAGTTTTGGACCTTATTGGTTATATGGTTATGAGCTTATGTGAGTAGAGAGATTTATGTGTTATATGTTCTATTGATTCTTATAAGTGTCATCATAGGAGGGAGTGCATTGGGGAAAGGGTAATTGTATAAGTATGGTGGGCCAACATAGTTATACAAGTACCGCAACTTCAAATGGTTCTCAAGTATGATTGCATGAAAGAGGGTTAGTACAAGCTTGTATATGATGAGATGTGGATTATTGGTATATGTATAGTATATGGGTTTATGTAACGGTTGCCTACGATATGGACTGGTTTTAGTGATGGGCTTTATGCCTTGTTGTAGCATGGTGAGATGGTGATTACTCGTATGGAAAAACGAGCGTATAAAGCTATTGATTGACTTGACATGCATGATAACGAGTATGTTTAGGAGATTCAATAGGTATACATATGCGGATGTATATATACTAGTAGATGTTATGTTATTATTTACGGTCATTCAGTAGTTATTATAACTTAAACGTACCTAGTGCTCTCTCATGTTTAAACAATTTATTAGTGCTCGAGTTTGATGGAGTTTCAACGACGCTTTGAAATCTTTGAAGTGTGTCTTGTAGCGTATTCTTTGAGTTTCGTATTTCACGTGTACGTTTTAAAATGGTGTTCTTGGTTTTAAGTCTATTGAAATAACTTGGGATTCTTTTGAGATAATGAAATCTTTTGTGTTGGGTCTTACGTTTCTTTTGGTCGGTATATATTGAAAAAAAAATGGGACTTGTAAATCTACTATAGAGTTAGATAGTTGGTTGTATTCGGTAAAATAAGGGTAAGGTGTTGGAGTCGTGTTTGAAACAAGATGTAACATAAGATTTCTTTTAATCAACACTTATTTATTTCAAATTCTAAAAAAACCTTCTTTAAAATAAAGCGAAGTAAAATTTCTTCCTACTTACATAGCTTATATAATTGGGTTTAACCGATTCACGTCATTTATAATTATTAATACAAGGTTAAATTGAGTTTATGAAGATTTCACATACAACTATATCTTCCATTTAAAAGGATTACTGTTTTGGTCATAACTTGTTCGTTTTTAAAGCTTTTGGGTGATTCAAAAGCCTAAAATTATGTACTCAGAACGTACTTTTAAAATAGTCATGGGAGGTCAGTAGACTGGTCTAAATTGTTGTACAAGTGTCGGGTTCAAGGTTGAGTTTTGAATGGTGGTTTTTTTTATGATTTGGGATGCTCGGAATACCTAGTCTTTGAGTTGACTTTTGAGATTATATAGAGGGTTGTTTTTTTTAGATTGTTGAAGTCACATAGATGTGGGGAGGTAAAGAAAATATATATATATATATATATATATATATATATATATATATATATATATATATATATATATATATATATATATATATATATATATATATATATATATATATATATATATATATATATATATATATATATATATATATATATATATATATATATATATATATATATATATATATATATATATATATATATCTAACTCCCTTATAAAAGAGATTAGTATCTCTCTCCTATTAATGCAAAAAAATTAAGTAGTACCACTAAATTAACAGGATGTACCTTCTTTTAAAGCACAAACTAAAATATTGTTTAAAGAATACAATTTAATAAGCCAAGTGTACAAGTGTCTCACCATACAATAATTACAAACTTTTTAATGAGTAATTAATACTCTTAATAAAACACTCCATTATAAAAATATACAATATTTTATGCACATTGTACAAACATTAAAGAGCATCTATAGTATACTAATGCATCAAATAAAAAATCTAACTGAAAATTGGTTTATTGCATTTATGTTTTTTCCTTTAATCATTTACTTAACTTTACTTGAATTTTCATCTATATATTACATTTAATTAATGCTAAAAGTTATAATATCCCTCGATTGAAATCACGTTTTTAAGACACGTTTTCAGATGAAAACTATATATATATATATATATATATATATATATATATATATATATATATATATTCTTTTGGAAAAGTTGATCTTTTGCACGGTTTAAATAATATGTCGCGAGGCGTAATATGTTTTCGTTGCCATTGGGTGTTTCTTAGATTTCGTTTCGTTGCCATGGGTCATTTTGAATTGATACATGCTTCGGTTTTGAGTTTTCTTTTGAGTCTCGTGGTTTTTGACTTTTCTTAATTGGTGCACGTGAAATGTCGTTAGTTATCCGTGGGTTTGATTCGTTGATCGTATCTAGTGAATTCAGGATGTAGTTTTGGGTTCGTATTGATTGGGAGCGTTGAGGTAGACATATGAAAGACTTGGTCGCGCCTACACGATTAAGTAGGTAACCATGAGAGAACGGGCGGAATGCCCTTAGTGGGGAGGAAAAAAATATTAAAAAAAGGGGTTCGCAGACGAACTAATGTGAATATATGGTCTCTTTGGAGTACCAAGGAGATGAATATAGATTTATGGGATACTAGCACAAGTAATGCGCCATAGAGAGTGTTGGAAGGGGATATAATACCTCAAAGGCATTTATGATTGTTCGTAAGGCATGTAAGTTTTCCGAACATTTCCTGAGATTTACTAAGTTTGCCTATTACTGTGAGGTAGAACCATAAATAGAGCAAGTAGGAGAAGTGAGAGGAGTCGTAGTTAGTGCCTTCCCAAGAAAAATTGTTGATGAAATGATATAAAAACAAGAGTTGATAGAAACTGCGAGGAATGCAAGATAAAAGTTGAGTTGCTTAGTAGTTGATTGGATGTGGAAAGTGGTTGAGTGGTCTGATGAGAGGAAGTATTGGTCTTTTAAAATGCGTGTAGAATTTTGCAAGTAGAACGAGGTAGGAATTTATTCGTGTTGCCGCTAAGAGAGGGTGCAAGAAGGACGTAGTTGAAACTGCTAAGGATGTTGTATGAACGCTTTGGGCTTACGGTTATGCATTTGGCTTCGCCAAAGTACTAGCGGTTTTCATGGAGTCGATGAACCGAGTGTGCATGAACGTATATAAACGAGTTCTCATCGGGAGCATCGACGACATCTTGATCGACTCAAATCTAAGAAGGAGAGTGAGGCGAATTCTGTGTTGGTTTTGGAGTGGAGTTATACGTGAGATTTTCAAGTGTGAGTTTTAGTATTAAGTATACTATGATGAGCAGTTAGAGATGGTGGCATACCATCTGGAAAGGCAAGCATGGTTGATGAGACATGGAATAACAAGAAGGAAGTGAAGCTGAGACAAACTTGAACTATGTGGATGACGTATTAGGGTGGTTTGGATGAAGGATGTAGGTTGCACGAGTTGAGCTGTCTAAAGCAGAGAACGCGTCAACATGTATGTTGCGTGGCTTGGACAATCATATGGAGAAAAGGGACGTTGACTATACTTCCTACATCGATAGGAGTAGCTTAGAAAGGGTGATGTAAGAACGAAGTTGGTGAAAGGGATACATAATGGGGTGGAGGAATAAGTACGATGAGAGTTGGGTGATAGTCGATAGACTGACTAATTCATCGCATATTTCAAGAGGAATGAGAAGTCATACAGTTGAGAAGTTGGAAGGATTACGTACAGATACGATGGAATAAGAGGTTTGTGTAGAAGTTAACCTAATAGGTATGTAGTACCTTATGAAGAATTATGGCAAGGGAAGAAACGATGGGAAACAAGCGTGGTATGTCGTTGATAGACTAATGTTGGTATGAGAATACTATAGTGGTAATTGAGAAAGACGCCTAGAGCATTGGTGTGAGATTTGGAGATAGTTGGAGAACGCATTATATTAGGAAGAATTCTCCTACAAAGAGAGAGTCACCGGTGAGAGGGGCATATTCCCCATTGATGAGGATCTAAGGAATAAAGGAGGAAACACCTAAATTATAGGCTGAAGACGGGATATAAGATGGAATGGGAATTAAGATTGTGGAGAGACAAGCGAAAAGTAGTATGGAGGAAGAATGATTCGAGGGAGCAAGAGGTTGTGAAGACAGTGGGATGAAGTTAGAAGCGGCCAACGTATTGGACCGAAGGTGGATCGGAAAACTATGGAGGTGGTAGCAGTGCTTAAGTAGAGGTTGAAAATAGCAAAGAACCGACAAGAGAGCTATGCGGACAAGAGGCGTAAGCCGTTGAGATTTGAGATAAAGTTATGCTAAAGGTTTCACCATGGAAAGGGGTGATGTGGTTTGGAAAGAAAAGGGAAGTTAGCACCTAGATTTGTGGGTCCATTTGAAATCCTCGAAAGGATTGGGCTAGTGGCGTATAGGTTGAGATTACCGGAGGAATTGGGTAGTGTGCATGACGTATTTCATGTATCAAACTGAGGAAATGCTTAGCAAGAATTGACTTGCAAGTACCATTAGATGATATTAGTATGGATACGAGTCTTCGTTTTATCGAAGAACCGATAGAGATTTTGGGTCGTGAAGCTAGGACGTTGGAAAAAGGGTAATATACCGTAGTTATGGGTAGATGGAATTTGGAACGTGTACTAGAGTTCACATGGGAACGGGAAGGATTTATGAGGAGTAAGTATCCTCAGCTAATTGAATATGACGATCCTAAGGAGTAAATCTCGGGACGAGATTTCTATTAGGAGGGAGTGATGTGACAACCGTGGTTTTGAGGTTCGTCACTTGGTCCTATTTTCAGGTTAGTTATGTGTGGCTATTTTATTTGTGCGTTCGCATGTTTATTTTGCGTGAACGAGGTAGGTGTGGATATCTGATGAGATGGCATTTATACATGATCTCATCGTTCTTTTCGGGCTTTAAATGCATAAAAATGTCATAAAAATACCATATATATGCTTGTGTTTGTTTACTTGTGTATTTTAGGTATGGATATCGTGAAAAAGACAAAAGATCACAAGTTACAAGGAAAAACGGACACAAGAAACGAAGCCGTACAAAGAACCGGGCCCTAATCATGGAATTCTCAACAAATTCCCTTGAAGACTTGAAGACAAACAAGATTGATCCTCATTCATTGAAGAAATGACACTTAAAACCCTTGTATATTAATAATTACAAGTTTGGTCCCTTAAGCTTGTCAAAATTACACAAAAGGTCCTTCAACTTTGAAGAAATGGCAAGATTAGTCCCTAAACAAATCAAAATTGCCAATAATGGTCCCTCATGAAGTCAAATATACAATGAAGACCTTTGAAGATCAAGAAAGTCCAAAATCAGCCCTTGAAATATTTCAAAATGGCAAAAATAACCCTTGAAATCCTTTTTCCAAAGTTTTGTGCCAAAAGTGACAAGTGGTGAAACTTAAAAACAAAGGGAAATACGTTTTTAGGCTGAAAGACCTTGTTTACCAAAAATACCAAAACACAAGGGCTAAACTTGTGCATTTGAAACATTTGAAACGAAAATGCGCCAAACACAATACACTCCCCCATTTTCGGATCAAACAACTTACTATTCACCCTTCATCCACCCAGATTTTACCCCACTTAAAACAAAGGGTAAATCAAAATTACCCATACCCACGTGTGATTCACAAATGTAGAATCACATCCCACACACAAAACCCTCATCTCCACTCACCAATAGGCCCCACCATTCAAACCCGTCCACCAATCAAAACACAACTTGGGCTCCAAGCCTAGCCATGTGTCAAGATCAACAGCTGACACTCATTGCTTCATCACAAAGCTATTTTAAACGGTTTGGATGCATTTTGGACAGCTCACATCAAGAAAACGTCTAGAAGACCAAGGGCATTTTAGAGAAATCAGTTCTAGGGTTTGTGAATAGTGTTTAGCCAGGCATTTGCCTATAAAAGGAGACCTCAACATGTGAGAGTCCCTTTGTTCCAGTTTTAGGCTATCAATCTTTGTAATTCCTTTTTAAGTAATAAAATTTTCATTTTCTGAATTTTGAGAAATCTTGTTCTTGTTTATTAAAAGTTGGTGTTGGAATAGCCTAATTCTGAGTTCCATTTATATGTTTGAAGGTTTTTGAGGCAAGGTTTTAGTTGATAAATGATACATGCTTTTTTGTATGGGTTATAATTGTCTCTCAGTCCTCTCGAATTGATCTCGGCCTTAAGTGGAATGATTGTTCTTGGTTACTAAATAAAAGGTTGGTTTTCTAATCTACTAAATGTTAAAATGTAATAAAATTAAAACTTAAATCAAAGGTAATTAATTTAATGACAATTTGAAATTAAAATGAAAACTAAAATTAAAGTTAAACTAAAGAAACAGTAATACAGTTACTCTCAAAAATAAAGAAAATTGATTCGGAACTTTTAACCTTGATTCGGAACTTTACTCATCCGGAACTTTTCACTCGGAAGATTGGTTTCACCCGGAACTTTTCTTAACATAAACTCATTCGGAAGATTTAGGTGTTCATCCGGAAGTTTTGCTTCATTCGGAAGATTTAGGTTCATCCGGAACTTTGGGCTGATTCTGAACTTTTTGGAAAGGAAACCTTCATTCGGAACTTTGGAAAATAAACATTCATCCAGAACTTTTTAATTCATTCGGAAGATTTTAAAAGACATTCATTCGGAACTTTACACTCATTCGGAACTTTCTAAAAGCAAACTTATTCGGAACTTAAAAACTCACTCGGAACTTTTTTAAATAACATTCATTCGGAACTTTTCAGTTCATTCGGAACTTAGATTTCATCCGGAAGTTTATGCTCATCCGGAACTTTGAGTTCACCCGGACTTTTTGGTTCACTCGGAAGATTTGATTCGTCCGGAACTTTTCAGTTCATTCGGAACCTGGGAATCTCAGATACAGTAACTTAACCGAAGAACAAGGAAAAATGTTTTTAATCCAAAAATCACCAAGTTTTTTACCAAAAACTTAAATAAACTAATCACTAAACATCTACTAACCATAAACTACAAATCCCATCAACAAAAACATAAATCCCAACAACTTTTGAAGATCAAAACTCAATAAAATAAGAACTTAAGAACTTGAAGATAAAGATGATGATGAACAAGATGAAATGGAAAGATTAAACAAGACTTTGTATTGATGATTGATGTTTTAACAATAACCAAACAAAGATTAAAAATTACAAGATTGAAAATCAAAGATCAAAATCACCAAACACCCTATTGGTGTTGGTGATGGGACGAACTAAAAGGAGAAAAAGAAGGAGAGAAAAAAAAACTAAAATCTTACTGCCTAAATGTGTGAGGGGTGGCCTATTTATAGGCTTGTCTTTTGGTTGGTGAGTGGGCTTTCTCCCGTTCTTCTTGTCTTCTCGTCTTTTCAGAAAAGTTGACGTTTTCGATTCTGATTCGGGATTCGTCGTCGATTAAATTCAACTCGTCTTTTATTTTCTTCGTTTAATAGACTTGAGTTTCTTCGACTTATGTAAATCTTCCATCTTTGATCCTTTTCTTCGATAAATCTTCGAATAGGCCCAGTGACTTCAAATCTTTTGCATCTCTTGGACAATAGACTTTATCTTGAGTCCCTTTCTTCAGTAAAACCCGTGCAATCCCATGTTTTCTTCAATATTCATCCGGTTGGCTCTGAAAACACAATAAACACAAAAACCACGCATAATTCCAAACAAATGATATTAAATACGTGTTTTGGTCTTGTTTTAGCCAGAATTAAATGGTAAAAGGATGGGTGTTTACACACCTATTAAATCCCCTACACTTAACCATTCCCATGCCCTCATGCAATGCTTAATGATAAAGCAATTTTTGCACTTTTCTCATAATTAATCAACCTTGGCCTTATTCAAATATTACTAAACAAAAATTAAGACACTAAAAGAAATTAAGACTTTAAAGGAAACAAAAGGATAGAAAACCATTTTCACTTGAAAATAGCTACATGGAAATAACTTGCAAAGAGATCAAGGACTTACATTAGGGCTTTGGTGCTGCGAAGATTTATCACCCTCAAGTTTCACGTTCCCCAAACTAAGCTTAAAAACGAGATCATTATTATTATAAGTTAGCAATTCAAACACTTACACACATGGCTCAATTAAATGCTTAAACTCCCTTATTCCTAGGTGTATCTCTTATATTTTATTTTTGTCTTAGAATGATCATGAAGATGCATTTTTGGACTTATTTTGATAGTTTATTAAGGCTGAAAGCAAAGTAGGACGATTTGATCAATAGTTAGCTAAAGGACAAAATCTCTTAAAACTGCTTCTCGGGATATCAAAAAGTTCATATATTGGCATAACTCGGTTCATGATTTGAGACCTTTCTCGGGCCGATATTTGGCATGTACTTCATACTTCATATCTTGAGAGACGTGCTTGAGATAATGGTCTTCTCATCGTTCATAGAGTTTCTTCACTTGGAGACTTTTGAGAGGTTCTCCAACTTTGTTGACCACGACTTCATGATTATTTCTTCAATCTCTAATTGGGATTTCGAGATACAACGATCCGCCTCCTTTTCGGACTTGGATCTATTTATCCTCATACCTTGTTAGGGTGTTTTTGGATAGACTTCTCCATGATCTTTATGGGAGTTGATTGCTTTTCATCGTGAGTCTTGATCCTTCATATTGACTTTGGGAATAATGCTTTTCACATCACCTTGGATCTTCCGCAATAAAATTGAATCCTCATGCCTTGTTAGGGCCTTTTCGGACTCGCCAATCTTCGCGCCCCGCTTCATAAGTTATGCCTTGGCTATGAACTCTTATCATTACCGAGCAACTTTTAAACGATCTTGGGCTAGAAGCTAAGTAACTTTTCAAATCGTACGACCTTACTTATTGCAGATAAATTATTAGCAAGTGATGGGAGAATAGGCAAATAATTACACCAAGTGAGCTTGTGCAAGAATACCGACTTATAATTGACTCTATCATTTCTCGTCCTCCACAGTTTAAAATCTCAAGTAATGAGACTCGTGGACACTTAGCCTAATAAACCAATTAAGGTCTACATGGTTAAGGATACTAGCTAGAATAAACTTGGACAAGTCTATTCGGGTTGAGTCAAAATAAACGCAACGGGCCTAATATGTCAAAGACTTCTAAACTAGCTACACCACTTTATTAAAATTTGACTTTATTGCGGGATATATACATATGAAAGCAATGATAAAAATTTAAAAATTACGACTAAATGGCCAAAGTTAATAAAAAATTTGAAAAATGTTGAAAAATATGATTTTCCGGTTAAATGAAGGCATTTTCATGGAAAAGTCCACTTAAAACTTCGATAGAAGTCCCCCCTACACTTAAGATAAACATTGTCCTCAATGTTTAAGCATGTGGGAAAAGTCTCCCCTACACTTATGACATTGTGCACGTTGGTTAACTCAAGCTAAGGAAGAGACGACTAAAGTGATCAATTTCGAATGTGAGTATGAAGAAAATTGAATCACGATAGTTGAGAGATAGAACCGAATTTCGGATAACACGGGAGCACGGTTCTTCAAAGATTCCAAGAATGCACTAATCCTTGTAATCACATCACCACACAAAAACAAACACGTATACAAGTCCCCCTACACTTAGGAGGTAAAAGCACAAAAGGATAGATACTCGGGCTGCCTCCCGAGGAGCGCTTGTTTTTTATAACCGAGTCACGAGCCTGACTCGACCCAAAATTAGTTCATGGGGAACGTGGTGAGGGATGGAATCACCTCCTGAGAGGTGTCCTCACCAAAGTACAACTTCACTCGTTGGCCATTCACCTTAAAAGTAGGTCCATTAGGTTGAGCGAGCTCGAGAGTACCATATGGAAAAATTTGGAGAATGGTGAATGGGCCGGACCAACGAGATTTGAGCTTTCCCGAGAAGATTTTCAACCGAGAGTTAAAAAGTAAGACTTTGTCTCCAACATGGAACTCTCGGTTTTTGATCTTGGAGTCGTGAATGAGCTTAGTTCTTTCCTTATAGATCAAAGAATTTTCATAAGCCTCATTACGGAGTTCATTCAGCTCATTGAGTTGGATCTTGCGTAGGTCACTGGCTTTGTTAATATCAAAATTAGCCCACTTCAAGGCCCAGTAAGCCTTGTGCTCCAACTCAATGGGGAGGTGGCACGCTTTCCCGTACACAAGACGATAAGGCGTACAGCCGATTGGGGTCTTGTAAGCAGTACGGAAAGCCCACAAATCATCATCAAGTTTATCAGCCCATGAGGCATGATGCTCTCCCACGGTTCTTTCCAGAATTCGCTTCAGTCCTCGGTTGGATATTTCAGCCTGGCCATTAGTTTGTGGGTGGTAGGCTGTGGAAAGACGATGATTTACACCGTACTTAGCCATGACTCTTGCGAATTGGTCATTGCAAAAATGAGTCCCACGATCACTAATAATGGCGCGAGGCACACCGAATCTAGCGAATAGAGCTTTCAAAAAGTTACAAACCACCCTTGCGTCATTAGTGGGTAAAGCTTTGGCTTCAACCCACTTTGAAACGTAATCCACGGCTACAAGGACGTATTTGTTTCCTTTAGAAGAAGGGAATGGCCCCATAAAGTCGATACCCCAAACATCAAAAATTTCACATCTTGAATGAAATTCTGAGGCATCTCGTCTTTATGTGTGATCGTGCCTTGTTTTTGGCAAACATCACATCGTTTAACCATATTGTGAGCATCACGATATATGGAGGGCCAATAAAATCCTGAATCAAACACTTTTTTGGCGGTGTAGTTGGGACCAAAGTGACCACCGGTGGGTCCTTTGTGGCAAGCATTAAGGATTTCTGACACTGTCGGTCCGTTAACACATCGGCGGATAATCAGGTCGGCACATTGTTTGAATAGGTAAGGGTCGTCCCAAAAGTAAGTCTTGATGTCGGTGAAGAACTTTTTCTTTTGTTGGGACGTCAACCCTTCCTTGAGAATTCCACCCGCCAAGTAGTTTGCAAAGTCCGCAAACCACGGGGTTTCATTCGACTTCGAGTGTATAGACATTAAGGTCTCCAAGGGAAAAGAATCATTGATTTCTTTGTTCGGATGATCCCCTTGGTATGGATCCTCAAGTCTGCTGAGATGATCCGCGGCTAGGTTTTCTGCTCCTTTTTTATCGCGAATTTCGATTTTAAATTCCTGGAGCAGCAAAACCCAGCGAAGAAGTCTTGGTTTGGAATCTTGCTTTGTCAACAAGTACTTCAGCGCGGAATGATCGGTATACACAATTGTTGTAGAAAGGACAAGATAGGGGCGGAATTTTTCAAAAGCATAGACAACAGCTAAAAGTTCTTTTTGGTTTTCGTATAATGCAATTGTGCCCCCGTCATTGTTTTGCTAGCGTAATGGATTGGTTGGAAGTGTTTATTCACTCTTTGTCCAAGAACCGCTCCAATAGCAAAATCACTAGTATCGCACATCAACTCAAAGGGAAGCTCCCAATTAGTGGTAACCAAGACGGGTGCCTTAGTTAGCTTATCCTTAAGCGAGTTGAAGGCTTCAAGACACTCTTTGGAGAAGATAAAAGGAGTATCTTTTTCCAAGAGGTGGGTCATCGGGCGAGCGATTTGAGAAAAATCTTTGATGAATCGACGGTAGAAGCCCGCATGACCCAGAAAACTTCTCACACCCTTCACGGTTGAAGGTGGAGGCAACTTTGCGATAAAATCGACTTTAGCACGGTCTACTCCAAGACCGGCTTTCGATATCTTATGTCCAAGCACGATGCCTTCTTTTACCATAAAATGGCATTTTTCCAAATTCAGAACGAGGCGAGTGTCTTCGCACCGCTTAAGCATACGTTCCAAATTGGCAAGGCAAGAAGAGAAGGAATCCCCGAAGACCGAGAAATCATCCATGAAGACTTCCATGGTTTGTTCAACCATGTCATGGAAGATAGCTAACATGCACCTTTGAAAAGTCTCGGGCGCATTACATAGGCCAAAAGGCATTCTTTTGTAAGCAAATGTGCCATAGGGACAAGTGAATGTAGTCTTCTCTTGATCTTGGGGATCGATGGGTATTTGGAAATAACCCGAGAAACCATCAAGAAAGCAGTAATATTCATTACCGGCTAAACGTTCAAGCATTTGGTCCATAAAAGGTAGAGGGAAATGATCCTTTCTCGTGGCATCATTGAGTTTGTGGTAGTCTATACAAACTCTCCACCCAGTAACGAGAAGAGTGGAAATCAACTCGTTGTGTTCATTGGGAACAACGGTTATTCCGCCATTCTTAGGCACACAATGGATTGGACTAACCCATGGTGAATCCGAAATAGGGTAAATCATACCCGCATCAAGAAGTTTGATAACCTCTGTTTTGATGACATCATGGATTTTTGGATTCACCCTTCGTTGGCTTTGAATTGTGGTCTTAAAGTCGTCCTCCATGAGAATTTTGTGTGTGCAGAAGTGAGGATCAATTCCACGAATATCCGAAATCTTCCAAGCAATAGCCTTCTTATGATCTTTCAACACGGCGACAAGTCGGGCTTTCTCTTCATCCTTCAAATCCTTAGCAATGATGACTGGCGACTTCTTCTCTTCTTAAAGGAATACATACTCAAGATGGGGCGGCAACTCCTTAAGTTCTAGATCCAAAGAATTGTCGACGGGAGGCGTATTCGAAGTCGGAGTATCGATAGCAATAACCGTGGGGGATGGAGGCGAAGGATTGTCTTCTTTGAGAAGGTTTTCAATGAGGCGGAGATCTTCATCCCAATTGGTAGTAGAATCGTCATTGTTTAAAGTCACATCTCCCATGGTGGCTTCCAAATCTTTCCAAAGGAAATCACTTTCTCCAAATAGAGATAGTGATGAGTCGATAGAGGAAACGGTCTCAACATTGGGAAGAGAGGTAGGAATACTTTTACAAGCATCTTTGAAGTGTTCTTCACAAGCCTCATCAAGAACGTCAATACAATTAACACTCTCGTATGAATAAGGCTGTTTAGAAAGCTTTCCCATGTTGAAGACTATTTTATCGTCACCCACTCTCATGATAAGCTCACCAGCTTCAACATCGATGAGAGTGAGACCGGTCCTCAAGAATGGACGACCAACAATTAGTGGCACACGGGGGTCCATCTCGTAGTCGACGACAACGAAATCAGCAGGAAAGGTGAATTTGTCGACTCCTACAATGACGTCTTCGGCTATCCCCACTGGATAAGCAACCGTACGGTTAGCCAATTCCAAAGTCATTTTGGTGGGGACTAGCTCTGGGAGAGATAATTGCTTCCAAACACTTAGAGGCATAAGATTAATACTGGCACCTAGATCGGCTAGGGCCATGCAATTCTCTACTCAAGGGAAATTGCAAGGGATAAGAAAACGACCCGGATCACCAAGCTTGGTTGGCAATTTCCTTAAGAGCACTGCAGAGCAATTCTCATTAAGTTGGGTGTTGGCAATATCGAGGAGCTTTTCCTTGTCGCTCAGAAGATCTTTAAACATTTTCGCATATTTGGGCATGTGAGCGAGAGCCTCAGCGAAGGAGATATTGAAATTCAATTGTTTGAACATCTTAAGAAAGTTTGAAACCTGAATATCATCCTTGCTCTTTTGCTTCTCTTTCCTCAACCTAGATGGATAAGGTATATTGGATGAAGAAGAAGGCTTTAGGGGAATAGGATCATTCACAACCACGGGTGGAGGAGGGGTAGAAGGAAGAGGTGGAGAAATTGGGGAAGGAGAAGGATGAGGAATAGGAGCAGGTGACTCGTTCTCCTTAGTCACAACCACCAGTGGAGGTATAGGAAGCTCGGGTTCCTTGGTACCTTTACCACTTCGAGTAGTGATTGCTTTCATCTCCCCTCTTGGGTTCGCAACGGTGTTACTCGGAAGAGTACCCGAAGAAGAGGGTTGACTACTTTGGAAGAAACTAGCCATCATGTTCTTCAATTCATTTGTTTGGGTATCCAACGTATTTCTCATGTCAGCTCTCAAATCGTTTCCTTGCTTGACCAAGTCTGCTTTCAGGTTGAGCACTTCACGCTGAAGATTTTCCACGATCACATCGTTTGTCCTCATGTAGGTCTGCACTTCTTGGTGTAGAGCGGTGGATTGGTTAGGAGGAGCATTGTATGCGGGTGGTTGATAAGCAGGTTGTTGGTAAACTTGGTTGTTACGTTGAGGTGGTTGTTGCTGCTTGTGAGGAGGGATGTATGGTTGTCGAGGTTGTTGTTGTTGTTGAGGAGGGCGATTGAGGTTTTGTTGTTGGTTTGGGTTGTTTGGAGGGAAACCGGGTGGAGAAAGATAATTGTTAGAACGGTAGCTAAGCAAGTTACGGTCACCTTGAGGTCTAGGTTGATAAGCAGGTTGAGGATAGGTGCCATATGCCGCATTCACATTCTCAGCAGGGTAGTCTTGGGTGGCAGTACAAGTGGTGTAAGAATGAGGACCACCGCATATCTCACAAGGTTGGCTGACAGCGTTAACTTGAGCGTTTTTAGCGTTGTTGCTGTCGTTGTTGCTGACCGTGTGGGTGACAAGCGATTCAAGAAGCGTGGTGATTTTGTCAAGTCGCTTGTCGTTGTCACTAGTGTTAGCACTAGCGACATTGGTCCTAACACTCTTGGTTTGCACACGAGACTTATTCTCAATGATATCCCAAGCAGCATTGGAAGTCTTAGCCAAAAGATTACCCCCCGAGGCACTGTTCAGTGAATCTTGGTCACTCATGCTTAAACCATTGTAAAAAGTATTAATTTGATGTACTTTGGTAAAACCATGTTGTGGGCATTTTCTTAAAAGATCTTTAAAACGATCCCAAGATTCACTGAACGACTATCGTACTTTTGTTCGAAATTTATGATTTCATTCCGCAAAGCGGTAGTACGAGAGGGTGGGAAAAAGTAATTGATAAACTTTGTTTCCAAATCCGTCCACGAGAGAATACTCTGTGGCGGTTCTTTAGCAAGCCAATGCCGGGCTTGTCCCTCTAAAGAAAAGGGTAAAAGTTGTAACCTGATAACCTCTTGTGGAACACCATTGAACTTGACCGTGTTGGTGAGTTGCAAGAATCTCTTGATATGGTCGTGTGGATCATCAATGGTACGTCCCAAGAATGGTTGAGCGGAGACCATCTGGATAAAGCCTGATTTTAGCTCAAAGTTGTTGGCGGCAATTAGAGGTATGACAATTGGATCAGTGTTGCCATCTACATGAGCTTGCAGCAGTTCAATCATCGGGCGATTATCCGGAAGGGGCTCATTGTTATTGTTATTATTCATGTTGTTGAAAGGCGGGTTGTTGTTGTTATTATTATTGTTTGGAGGTTGTATGTTGTTGTTGTTTTGTACACCAGCCATGTCTAAGTTATCGAGAGGCTCGGGCTCTTGATAAGACGTGGATCGAGTGCGCATACACCTGCAAAAGAACGAACAAAGAAAAACAAAGCAAAAATATTTTTGGTTTTTATGTTTTTTTTTATATTTTTTGTATTTTTGAAAATTTTATATTTTTTTAGGATTTTTTTTTTAAAATTTTTATGAAAAAGTAACGTTCACGGGGAACGGATCCCAAAATCCAAGTTCTCACAAAAAACTTTTGATCTTAACGAGAAGAGCCGGCAGCGGCGCCATTTGATACATGCTTTTTTGTATGGGTTATAATTGTCTCTCAGTCCTCTCGAATTGATCTCGGCCATAAGTGGAATGATTATTCTTGGTTACTAAATAAAAGGTTGTTTTTCTAATCTACTAAATGTTAAAATGTATTAAAATTAAAACTTAAATCAAAGGTAATTAATTTAATGACAATTTGAAATTAAAATGAAAACTGAAATTAAAGTTAAACTAAAGAAACAGTAATACAGTTACTCTCAAAAATAAAGAAAATTGATTCGGAACTTTTAACCTTGATTCAGAACTTTACTCATCCGGAAATTTTCACTCGGAAGATTTGATTCGTCCGGAACTTTTCAGTTCATTCGGAACCTGGGAATCTCAGATACAGTAACTTAACCGAAGAACAAGGAAAAATGTTTAAATCCAAAAATCACCAAGTTTTTTTACCAAAAACTTAAACTCATTCGGAAGATTTAGGTGTTCATCTGGAAGTTTTGCTTCATTCGGAAGATTTAGGTTCATCCGGAACTTTGGGCTGATTCGGAACTTTTTGGAAAGGAAACCTTCATTCGGAACTTTGGAAAATAAACATTCATCCGGAACTTTTTAATTCATTCGGAAGATTTTAAAAGACATTCATTCGGAACTTTACACTCATTCGGAACTTTCTAAAAGCAAACTTATTCGGAACTTAAAAACTCACTCGGAACTTTTTTAAATAACATTCATTCGGAACTTTTCAGTTCATTCGGAACTTAGAGTTCATCCGGAAGTTTATGCTCATCCGGAACTTTGAGTTCACCCGGAACTTTTTGGTTCACTCGGAAGATTTGATTCGTCCGGAACTTTTCAGTTCATTCGGAACCTGGGAATCTCAGATACAGTAACTTAACCGAAGAACAAGGAAAAATGTTTTTAATCCAAAAATCACCAAGTTTTTTACCAAAAACTTAAATAAACTAATCACTAAACATCTACTAACCATAAACTACAAATCCCATCAACAAAAACACAAATCCTAACAACTTTTGAAGATCAAAACTCAATAAAATAAGAACTTAAGAACTTGAAGATAAAGATGATGATGAACAAGATGAAATGGAAAGATTAAACAAGACTTTGTATTGATGATTGATGTTTTAACAATAACAAAACAAAGATTAAAAATTACAAGATTGAAAATCAAAGATCAAAATCTCCAAACACCCTATTGGTGTTGGTGATGGGACGAACTAAAAGGAGAAAAAGAAGGAGAGAAAAAAAACTAAAAACTTACTGCCTAAATGTGTGAGGGGTGGCCTATTTATAGGCTTGTCTTTTGGTTGGTGAGTGGGCTTTCTCCCGTTCTTCTTGTCTTCTCGTCTTTTCAGAAAAGTTGACGTTTTCGATTCTGATTCGGGATTCGTCGTCGATTAAATTCAACTCGTCTTTTAATTTCTTCGTTTAATAGACTTGAGTTTCTTCGACTTATGTAAATCTTCCATCTTTGGTCCTTTTCTTCGATAAATCTTCGAATAGGCCCAGTGACTTCAAATCTTTTGCATCTCTTGGACAATAGACTTTATCTTGAGTCCCTTTCTTTAGTAAAACCCGTGCAATCCCATGTTTTCTTCAATATTCATCCGGTTGGCTCTGAAAACACAATAAACACAAAAACCACGCATAATTCCAAACAAATGATATTAAATACGTGTTTTGGTCTTGTTTTAGCCAGAATTAAATGGTAAAAGGATGGGTGTTTACACACCTATCAATAAAGCTTGGGTTTCAAAAATCAGAAAGTGCTTGTTTATTTGATCTCACCTTATTGTTTGTTCATCTTAGCAGCATTGGAAGCTGGTACTTGTTTTGCTAGTACCTCAGCTCAAACAATCCAGGGCCTGGATGTAGGTCTTGGAGGTTTGCACCTTCTTCCCTTTTCATTTTCTCTTTAAGTTTCTGATTATTTGTGATTTTTGTGGATTATTGCTTGAATCTGTTTTATTGTGGGTGATTATTGTTGATTTGGTTTGGTTTGATGTTATTGAGGTGTTACTGATCTGATTTGTGGGTTGAATCTTCATAAGCCTTTGAAAATTTGTGAAAATAAGTTTTTAAAGGGTGTTTGGTAATTCGTTCACGTCATGTTTATCTAATCTTGAACAAATGTTAAAACGTTGTGAAGAAAACAATCTTGTGCTTAATTGGGAAAAATGTCATTTTATGTGTAAACAAGGAATCGTCTTAGGACATAAGGTGTCGAAGGCGGGGATTGAGGTCGATAAAGCTAAGGTAGACGTCATCGCCAAGTTACGTCATCCCAAAACCGTTAAGGGAGTTAGGAGTTTCCTAGGCCACGCGGGCTTTTATCGTCGTTTCATCAAGGACTTTTCGAAGATTTCTCGTCCTATGACACACCTTCTCGAGAAGGATGCTCCTTTTCACTTTAATGAGGATTGTGTTAAGGCTTTCGAAACTCTCAAAAGGAAACTTACCGAAGCTCCCATTCTTGTTGCTCCTAATTAGGAATTACCCTTTGAAATCATGTGCGATGCAAGTGATTATGCTATAGGGGCCGTCTTAGGGCAACGTTATGACAAGCATTTTCGTCCTATCCACTATGCTAGTAAGACGATGACCGAGGCTCAATTAAAGTACACCACAACGGAAAAGGAATTCCTTGTCGTGGTCTATGCTTTTGAGAAATTCTGACCTTATCTCGTCTTAACTAAAAGCATCGTGTATACCGACCATTCGGCTATCAAGTATCTCTTAGCTAAGCAAGATGCTAAGCCGAGATTGCTTCGTTGGATGCTCCTCCTCCAAGAATTTGATGTCACCGTGCTTGACAAAAAAGGAGCCGAGAATCTAGCAGCCGATCATCTCTCTCGTCTAGAAGATCCTCACAAAGATGTTTTCGAGAACAAGGAAATTACCGAAACATTTCCTCTTGAGACTCTCGGTGTAGTGAATTCTAAAGACACAACCCCATGGTTTGCCGACATTGCAAATTACCATGCAGGCAATTTCATAATCAAGGGTATGACGACACAACAAAAACGAAAATTCTTTCGTGACGTCAAGTTCTATTTTTGGGACGACCCTTATCTCTTTCGGATTTGTGCAGATCAACTCGTTCGACGTTGTGTGTTTGGTGTCGAAGCTTCTAATATCCTTATAGCTTGTCACGAGGGACCCACGGGTGGTCACCACGGTGCTAATCTCACGGCTAAGAAAGTGTTCGATGCCGGTTTCTTTTGGCCTTCTATCTATCGTGATGCACACGCACTTGTGAAGTCGTGTGATTCGTGCCAACGTCAAGGAAAATCGTCTCAACGTGATGAAATGCCGCAAAACATAATTCAAGTATGTGAGATTTTCGACATATGGGGAATAGACTTTATGGGGCCGTTCCCATCGTCTCATGGCAACAAATATATCATCGTCACGGTGGACTACCTTCCTAAGTGGGTGGAAGCCAAGGCTTTGCCTACTAGTGATGCTCGTGTGGTAGTGAAGTTTTTGAAGCAATTATTCTCTCGGTTCGGAACCCCTCGTGCTATTATAAGCGATCGCGGAACCCGTTTTTGTAATGACCAATTCGAAAAGGTTCTAAAGAAATATGGGGTTACACATCGTCTTTCTACGGCTTATCACCCGCAAACGAGTGGACAAGTCGAGGTTTGGAACCGAGCTTTGAAGAGGATTTTAGAAAGGTCAATTGGAGAAAACCGTGCTTCATGGTCCGACAAACTCGATGACGCTTTATGGGCCTTTAGGACCGCTTATAAGACACCTATCGGTTACACTCCTTATAAGTTAGTCTATGGGAAGAATTGTCATTTGCCCATTGAGTTGGAGCATAAGGCATATTGGGCCCTTAAGCATGCTAATTTTGACTTGAAAACCGCGGGAGATCACCGGAAAATACAATTGAATGAATTTGATGAATTAAGGGATAACGCTTATGAAAATTCATTAATTTTTAAAGAAAAGACTAAAAAGTTTCATGATTCAAAGATTAAAAACCGGGTTTTTAACGTTGGTGATCAAGTGTTGCTTTTTAACTCTCGTCTTAAGATATTTTCCAGGAAATTGAAATCTCGTTGGTCGGGTCCGTTCACCATTACACAAGTGTTTCCTTATGGGACCATTGAGCTAGCTCAAGATGATGGTCCTAATTTCAAGGTGAATGGACATAGGCTTAAGCACTACTTTAGTGGGGAAATTCCTTCAATGGTTGCCCTCGACCAAGTCACCTTCCCCGATGATAATTAGCATTGCGGGGATCGAGTCGAGCTCATGACTCGGTAATAAAAAACGAGGTGCCTCGTGGGGGAGATCCCATGCTTATCTTTTATGCTCACTATTCACTAATAAGGGGACTTGTACCCTTTCAACTCGTTGTCTCGTGATTGTGTTATCTAGATCATCATCATCATCTACGATTGAAGACTCTCGTGTTCGTTTACGTGAGCCTCCATCGTTCGTTTGAAGAAGTTTTTCACGATTCCATGACATATCCTTTATTATTCTAACAATTATCTTTTAGCATACTTAATAAACGGCTTTAGATATATTGTTGATCACCCTTTCCATGCTAGATCCTAAGCATTCGGTTCTTCGTCTCTAGTATGGGGGTGCTCCACCTTTAGACTCGAAACATTGAGGACAATGTTTACTTTTAGTATGGGGGGTGAATAGATACTTGCTTTGCTACGCCCTCACGCTCTCCAATTTTCAATGTTTTGTTTTGCTAATAAGGCTAAAAATGGAAAAATTTTAAATTTTTTTTTAGTTTTTATAAGTGTTTTTAAGACACGAATGTATATTTTCCGATGGGTAGAATAAGAGTTAATTTTTGACTTGATGGGCATTTGGAGCCATTTACATTCCTTAACCCGCTCAATTCAAGTTTTGCTAGACTTTTATATAGGGAGCTTTAAAACGCGAAAGTCTTAATTCATAAGGGTTAAGAACAAGAACTTTTCGCAAGTTCACATAATTGATTCTAGAGAGTCACTTATCAAGGGAACTTTAAAACGCATTCTCTGAACTTGAAAAAGTCCAAGAAAGTTCAAGATCCTATAGGTGGCTTGAAAACCCAAAACTTTGATTTGATATAGTCTTAATGAAAGCTAATCCAAATTTGGCTTAATTTTGACTTGCATGGCTAAGTATTCACGAGTCTCTTTAATTAGAGGTCTTTATATAGTGAAGAACGAGAAATGATAGAGTTAGACAAGTGATCATGTTAAACGTAGAACATGAAAGTGTTCTTTCAAAAACTCATATGTTTTTAATTGTGGCTTTTTCTTCCCATAAGATCAATGCATTAGGAATAAATCATAATTGCAATAAGTAAGGTCGTACGATTTGAAAGGTTACTTAGCCTCTAGCGCAAGATCGTTTAAAAGTTGCTCGGGGTTGAATAGAGTTCATAGCCAAGGCATAACTTATTGAAGCGGGACGTGAAGATTGGCGATCATCCAAAAAGGCCCTAACAAGGCATGAGGAGCTCTATTTTTGCTAAAGATCCAAAGATGATGTGAAGTATCATTATTCCTAAATCAATATGAAGGATCGAGACACACGAAGAGAAGCTATTACTCCCCTAAAGAATGGAGAAAGTCTATCCAAAAAGACCCTAACAATATATCCAAGTCCGAAAAGGAGGCGGATCGTTGTATATCAAAATCCAAAGTAAAGATTGAAGAAAAATGATGAAGTCGTGATCCAATATGAAGAATCTCTCAAAAACATCAAGTGAAGAAATTCCAAATATATGAAGAGAAGACCATAATTTCGAGAACGTCTTCCCAAGATTTGAAGTATGAAGTACATGCCAAATATCGGTCCGAGAAAGGTCTCAAATCGTGAAACGAGTTATGCCAAGATATGAACTTAAGGAGATACACGAGAAGCCGTTTTAAAAGATTTTGTCCTTCGGCTAACTATTGATCAAATCGTGCTACTTTGCTTTCGGACTAACAACTACTCAAATAAGTCAATATGAATCACTTGTGATCCATGACAAATAGATAAAAAATGCTAGTAACCCTTTTCTTTTTATAATAACTAGGATTGCGGGGAGAAAAAGTATTACACAATTTGGACATATGAGTAGTGTTAGCATTGTGACTTGTACCAACAATGATCTCGTTTTTGCACTTAGCATGGAATGTATGACAATCAAGGATGACGAAGTTTACTCTAAGGGACATTTACTTGTTTCTATTCTTTGACCCTAAAAGTCACTTTTTGTGATGAAAATCATACGTTATGTCTTTACACATCATCATAGTATGTTGCAAGTCTTTTACTCTTCAATAAAGGTTAAAAAAATTTTGAACTTTGGTGATGCTTAGATACTTTATTCTAGCATTGCGTGAGGACACGGCAATGGCTTAGTATGGGGGAGTGATGAGATGGCATTTACACATGATCTCATCGTTCTTTTCGGGCTTTAAATGCATAAAAATGTCATAAAAATACCATATATATGCTTGTGTTTGTTTACTTGTGTATTTTAGGTATGGATATCGTGAAAAAGAGAAAAGATCACAAGTTACAAGGAAAAACGGACACAAGAAACGAAGCCGTACAAAGAACCGGGCCCTAATCATGGAATTCTCAACAAATACCCTTGAATACTTGAAGACAAACAAGATTGATCCTCATTCATTGAAGAAATGACACTTAAAACCCTTGTATATTAATAATTACAAGTTTGGTCCCTTAAGCTTGTCAAAATTACACAAAAGGTCCTTCAACTTTGAAGAAATGGCAAGATTAGTCCCTAAACAAATCAAAATTGCCAATAATGGTCCCTCATGAAGTCAAAGATACAATGAAGACCTTTGAAGATCAAGAAAGTCCAAAATCAGCCCTTGAAATATTTCAAAATGGCAAAAATAACCCTTGAAATCCTTTTTCCAAAGTTTTGTGCCAAAAGTGACAAGTGGTGAAACTTAAAAACAAAGGGAAATACGTTTTTAGGCTGAAAGACCTTGTTTACCAAAAATACCAAAACACAAGGGCTAAACTTGTGCATTTGAAACATTTGAAACGGAAATGCGCCAAACACAATACACTCCCCCATTTTCGGATCAAACAACTTACTATTCACCCTTCATCCACCCAGATTTTACCCCACTTAAAACAAAGGGTAAATCAAAATTACCCATACCCACGTGTGATTCACACATGCAGAATCACATCCCACACACAAAACCCTCATCTCCACTCACCAATAGGCCCCACCATTCAAACCCGTCCACCAATCAAAACACAACTTGGGCTCCAAGCCTAGCCACGTGTCAAGATCAACAGCTGACACTCATTGCTTCATCACAAAGCTATTTTAAACGGTTTGGATGCATTTTGGACAGCTCACATCAAGAAAACGTCTAGAAGACCAAGGGCATTTTAGAGAAATCAGTTCTAGGGTTTGTGAATAGTGTTTAGCCATGCATTTGCCTATAAAAGGAGACCTCAACATGTGAGAGTCCCTTTGTTCTAGTTTTAGGCTATCAATCTTTGTAATTCCTTTTTAAGTAATAAAATTTGGATTTTCTGAATTTTGAGAAATCTTGTTCTTGTTTATTAAAAGTTGGTGTTGGAATAGCCTAATTCTGAGTTCCATTTATATGTTTGAAGGTTTTTGAGGCAAGGTTTTAGTTGATAAAGCTTGGGTTTCAAAAATCAGACAGTGCTTGTTTATTTGATCTCACCTTATTGTTTGTTCATCTTAGCAGCATTGGAAGCTGGTACTTGTTTTGCTAGTACCTCAGCTCAAACAATCCAGGGCCTGGATGTAGGTCTTGGAGGTTTGCACCTTCTTCCCTTTTCATTTTCTCTTTAAGTTTCTGATTATTTGTGATTTTTGTGGATTATTGCTTGAATCTGTGTTATTGTGGGTGATTATTGTTGATTTGGTTTGGTTTGATGTTATTGAGGTGTTACTGATCTGATTTGTGGGTTGAATCTTCATAAGCCTTTGAAAATTTGTGAAAATAAGTTTTTAAAGGGTGTTTGGGATTACTGCATAAGTTGGATTTGAGGCTTGTTAAGTGTTTGTTTGTTGTATGCAAGTATTGGTATCTGATATTTAGGTGCTAATGTTCATCTGTTTGCAGGTTTTGAGGCTTTGAACACATTGATTCTTATATTGGCTATAAAATCTTAATAACTTGGTAAAATTGGCTAGGATTTTGAGGACACCTAGATCTAAGCATAGGTTAGGGCTAACAAGTGCTAAATCATAGTTAATCACACCAGGGTAGAAGGATTTGAGGCTTGAAATTGGATCAAGTGTCAAGTATATCAGCAAACTGTTTCTACATGTTGTTCATTGTTCATCAGTAACTTCTAGTGCTTTGATCTTGTTGATTTCTTTGATTCAGTGTTTGATTCTTGTTGCTTTGTGTTTATTGTTAGTTTATATAGCTTGTGTGTGCATCTGGTTAAGTTTGGTTGGCTTATTTTGCTTAAATCTGCTTATTAAGTGCTTAACTGCTTATTTGCATATCTGGTGCTTATCTGTGGACTGTTTGGCTTTTTGTGGCTTATTGTGTGGATCATTTAGTGATTTTATTGTTGCTATTGACTCCTTGTGGTTCACTGATCACAAGGGTGCCTTTGTTTCCAATTGAATCAAACCAGAACTCTCAAATAAGCTTGGTCAATTAGTCAAAGCAGTGGGAACTCCTTTCCCCTGCTGGTTACCACTGCTAGTGCAAATTTGGTGTCAGCTTATCAATAAGCTATAATAGCTTATTTTAACCAGATACAACTTTGTTTTTGTAATAGGTCCTCATATTTTAACCCATTTGTTCATACTGGAGCATTTGGGTGGTTGACTTTTAGGTTTGACTAGAAAACCAACTCCTTTGACTTTTACATAAGTTCATTTGTGCTTATTCTGGCTTATTTCTTGTGCTTATTGGGTTTTTGTTGATTGATATTGCTTATTGAGTCCATTTGAAAGCTTTTGCAAGTTGAATCAGCTTCTGAGGTGCATTATTTCTCAAAAACGACTATTTTGTCGTTTTGTGGATTTTTGCTTTTCTATTTTCTGGCTTATTGAGTGTGCTTATTGGAAATTTCTTTTGACAGATCTCTTATGCATCCTAAAAGAGGGTTGTGTGTCAAATTAGAGCTTATGGCATTAGCTTATGGCTTAATGGGCTGAAAAGCCCAATAAGAATAAGCTTTGTGTTCAATAAGCTGTGATAAGCACATTTTCAGCTTTTGGGCCTTTAGAGTTTTGTTCTTAGAATTAAATTTTAAGTCAGATAGGGATTTTCCAAGTCAATTGGGCCAAGTTTGACTTTTTGGGCCCAAAAGCCCATTTAGGTTGACTGTTTTTGGATTTGGCCCATTTGAGGGCCCATTAGGGGTATTTTGGTAATTTCACTTTCATTTTCTGATTATTTAGGTTAAAATAAACTAGTTTGCAAGTTTTTAGAATTTTTTATAATTTTTGGAATTTTAATATTATTTTATTATTATTTTATTATTATTTTTAAAATTTCATTTTTTCCAACTTTTTACATTTTTCTTAGGTTTAATACATTGAAATAGGAATTTAGCAACTTTTAGAATAATTTTATCACTTTTAGATTAATTTTTATAATTATTTTAAGTTTTAATAGTTTTTAAATCATTCTAAATAGTTTTTATTAGTTTTAAAACTTCTAAAAATAGTTTTTAATCATTTTAGGTCATTTTTGAGTTTTATCAATTGAAAAATCTTTATTTGGGCTTTTTGATAATTTATTTGATTTTTAGGGCTTTAATTAGCATTTAAAAATTAAATATTTAATTATTTAAAAGGTTTGAAAAAGTTTTGATAATTGGTAAACTCTTAGTTTATTATTTTTGATTTTTGGTGAATTTTTGGTAATTTTTAGAATTTATTTTTATTTTTGTGGTTTTTAAGGTTCTACGTTTTAACTTTCTAGTAGTGATTTTGTGTTAATTTTTATTTTTACGTCTTCGTCATTTTCTCTTCTAATCCTCTTCTAAACCAATCATTAATCACAAACTTTTGACAAGTTTTTCACACACATATACCTCCTTGGGAAACGAACTTTCACACCATCAAGGGTCATTAGTGTTTACGTTTTCCTAAACGTTCACTCAATACTTACCGCTTTTACGCCTTTTTCCTAAAGGGTGTAATTTACCACAATCAATATCGTAAATGGGTATAAAGTACTCATAAGTAAATCGAGGAACGGTTATTTCATGTTCATGAGCGCACAATGTAGTGACTATGAAATGAGATGGTGTTATTCTAGTGTTTACGTATACGTATAAGTATTATAGTAAGTTGTATTTTTATAGGATTTACGGTCTAGCATTTAGAGGTCTCGGATGAGGTAATTAGTCATATGAATATTTTTCGGGATGATTTTAAGTCATTTAGGACTTAGTTATAAAGTTTAGTTCAAAATTTAAGATTTTTTATAAAAGTGTATATTTTACGTCTTTTACGGTAAACGCGTAAATTTGACTAGTTTTACGGTTTTGAGGTTTTGGACGTTTTAGGAGTTGTAATAAATTAAGGTAAATTAAGGTAATATTAGTAGTGTAATATTAAACAATAAAAAAAGAAAAAAAATATGCGTAAAGGGGGTCGGTTAGGCCGACTAAAACAAAGAAAGAAAAAAATGAAAAAGGAAAGTGGCTATGGGTTAGACTAGGATTCACCCATACCCTATATAATGTTTTATTCTAAATCAAAAGTCATTATTTTTTTTCTCCTGAAGTTCTATAGCCGACGGTTCACAGAGGGTTTTTAGGGTTTCAGTATTTTTTTTCATCTTCCATAAATCTTAAGGTAAAACCTTCATAATCCCTTTTTAATTTAATTGTTTTTAATGTTTATATAATCATCTTATGATGGATTTAGGTTAGGGTTTAAATAAAAATATGTATTTTAATGATTTCATAATGATTAGATGGTTTTGGGCTTGTTATTGGTGGGGTTATGGGTGATTAATTAGGTTAATTTAATTAAACCCGTTTTTAAAAACTGGGCAGAATTTAGGGTCAATTGTTTTGATCATATAGGGAGTTCTACAAACTCTTATTTTGCGATCTAAGTATCCCTGGAAAGGTAATTGAAGTGTCTTTCCAATGCAAGAAACGAAACTAAATTGGAGGTAGGGAATTGGGTCAAAAACAGGTTACAACAGTCGGAGGTCAAAACAGTTTTGAAATCAGCCTGTTTTCTTTTTATGTTTTAAGATGGTTAGGGTACTTAGGAGTACACTTGGACCTTGAAATGAACATGAGAGTTAGTTTATATGATATATAAGATATCTGGAGGAGGACTAACCAATTGGGGTAGTGGAAGACCCTCTGGTCATAACAAACATTTTGTATGTTCAAAATCAGTAAAATCTGGATAGACAAAAGTATATATATATATATATATATATATATATATATATATATATATATATATATATATATATATATATATATATATATATATATATATATATATATATATATATATATATATATATATATATATATATATATATATATATATATATATATATATATATATATATATATATATATATATTTATCTATATATATATATATATATATATATATATATATATATATATATATATATATATATATATATATATATATATATATATATATATATATATATATATATATATATATACATATATATATATATATACATATATATATATATATATATATATATATATATATATATATATATATATATATATATATATATATATATATATATATATATATATATATATATATATATATATATATATATATATATATATATATATATATATATATATATATATATATATATATATATATATATATATATATATATATATATATATATATATATATATATATATATATATATATATATATATCGGGGCCTTAACAGTAGCTTTAAGGTTGGGGCAAATGGGAGAAGTTAGCTAACATATGTAAGGGCATAGGGTTTCTTTTACAGAGATCATGGGTATGTTTAAGTGGGCGTTTGAATTATAGTTTGGAGACCTAAAATCGGGACTGTTTTGGGTAAAATTTTAACGGGACGGGTTATGAAGTAAAATGATTTAAGGCTTTATAGAGGGGTATAATGGGATGCTTAGAGCATATAAATGAGGTATTTATATAGGAGGAGTTAGATGTCCATCATAGGTTGATGAGCCATCTTAGTGTTTGGTTCATGTTTTGATTATGTGCTTTTGTTTGTTAGCTTTTGCTAGTGCGAGGACTTTTGGAGAAGCTCAATCAGGTGAGTTTCATAGTCCCATGTCTACTAATGATTTTTACTTCCAGATGGGATGGAAGAGACACGGTATTGTTTTGTTTTTATAAATTATGCTGTGAATGTTTTGCGTTTGGTGATGGACTTGTGTGTGCATACTTATGTGATTAACTGCTAGTTAATTGTTGGTTGTTTATGTTTAGACTTGGTACCAAGGGGATGTTGACAAGGCGGGGCCTTGGGATTTGGTTAATCGGTGTTTGGACACCTATGGGAGTATGGTGATTGGTATGGCTGGGAGCCTGGGTTTTGGTTTGATTAGTTAAATCTTGAATGTTAGTTGTTAATACATGTTTGCATCACATTGTCCATATGTTTTAACTTTTGGTTGTTACTCACAGCATATAGTTTGGTTTTGGCGTTGGAGTCTAAACCTATGACTCTCACCAACTTTATCTTGACGTAATTTAGTGTCTCTTTCAAGTGATACTATGGTTAAGCATGAGAACATAAGTGGCTAGGATTTGTAGAGCGTAGGAACGCATTTAGAAGGAGACCCCCATTCCTTCTTAGTTTCATTTGTTCATTTAATAAGTGATACTATTGGCACCTATATGTTTGTTTTGGTTATGTTATTTGTTTGTCTTGGTTAAGAGGTAGGACTGTTACCTACATACCTAAACTCCTGCACTGTTGAGATATTGTCATGACTTTCGTGTCACCATTTTATGACATTTCTTATTTCATATAGTTATCTCTATAGACACGCCATGTTGTGATGATATCCATACGTCGCGCCCCATATTCCGCCATGGTGGGGTGTGACATAGCTACCCGTTGATTGTTGTAGTAAGGTAACAATGTCATGCGGCTTATAATAATCCAAATAACGAAATTACTGCTATACGTATTGAATTACAATATATTGCCTTACTAGCAATACGGGGTCTTATTATTGATATTATGTCCGTGTTTTGGTTTTACATAACCATATTCATATAACGGTTTTATTTAACTCTATACAATGTTATAAAACGTATTGTATGATGTTTTTACGACATTGGTTCGTATAATGGTTTTGAAGGTAAAAGCCTATATTATGATTTTGACAAAGATTTATATAAAATGTTTTTGGCTTATTTTATGGCCTACGACAAGGAATTGTATAAAATGATTTTCGGTAACAATTATATTTACCGATGATATGTTAATGGTTTTAATAAACTCTATGAATTCACTCGGCGTTTTCGCTGACCTTTTCTTTTAACATGTGTTGTCTCAGGTACTTGAAGGTAATTCTCGGGAAGACGACAAGAATTTATGGCCCGCACTTAAACAATTTCCATTCAAATGTTTTGTAAAAATTGTATGAAATACTATGACTTGGGACCTATGTAAATTTGATATTTATGAATGGAAATGCTTTATTATTAAACAACGCGATTTTTAGGCATTGTCCATGATGTGAGTAATGTGCTATCTCGTAACACCAACGACTCTTCCGTTGTATTGAATTGTGTAAATTTGGTTGTGTTACAGATTGGTACCAGAGCTCTCGTTATAGAGAACGAAAGATTTTTAAAACCAAGGTTTTGAATAGAACATTTCAAAATCTTTTAACTATAAACATTTTTCTCAAAATGTCTAAAAATCTTTTGACTATAATGGTGCCGAAGAATTCCCGAGTTACCGACAAGGCCATACTGAGAAGTGTTATTTTAATATATATATAACTTGGATTATATATATATGTTGTAATTTGATTACATGATTGTTTGATGATTATTTTAATACGTATACGATATATTTATACGACGTAGATTGTCACAAGGAAATAAATTGAAGAAATCTTCTTCTGAACTGGGACCGATGGATCTTCCGGGACAGGTGGAACCACCATGAATCTTGTAGATTAGTATTCATTGTGGTATCTTTTTAAAATCCCTAACTTAACTGAGACATCAGTTGGTAGGATGAGTTCTTGGAATTGTATGACATAGTGACACGTAATGTGTTACGGTACAATTTTGACTTGTTTGTGATTTATGAAAAGACTACCTTTGATTGCTAAATTTTACATGTATCGATGTTATCTATTGATGAGATGGCATTTATACATGATCTCATCGTTCTTTTCGGGCTTTAAATGCATAAAAATGTCATAAAATACCATATATATATGCTTGTGTTTGTTTACTTGTGTATTTTAGGTATGGATATCATGAAAAAGACAAAAGATCACAAGACACAAGGAAAAACGGACCCGAGAAACGAAGCCGTACAAAGAACCGGGCCCTAATCATGAATTATTCAACTAATACCCTTGAAGACTTGAAGACATACAAGATTGATCCTCATTTATTGAAGAAATGACACTTAAAACCCTTGTATATTGATAATTACAAGTTTGGTCCCTTAAGTTTGTCAAAATTACACAAAAGGTCCTTCTACTTTGAAGAAATGGCAAGATTAGTCCCTCAACAATTCCAAATTGCCAACAATGGTCCCTCATGAAGTCAAAGATACATTGAAGACCTTTGAAGATCAAGAATGTCCAAGATCAGCCCTTGAAATATCTCAAAATGGCAAAAACAACCCTTGTAAACCTTTTTCTAAAAGTTTGTGCCAAAAGTGTAAAGAAGTGAAAGTTATTTACAAAGGGAATTCGTTTTTTAGGGCTGAAATACTTGTTTTACCATATTTCCCAAAACACAAGGGCCAAATGTGTGCAAAAGAAACATTTGAAACGAAATAGCGCCAAACAACTCACTTTCCCCCAATGTCGGATCAAAGTTACCACTATTCACCCTTCTTCACCCCCAGAAATTACTCACTTAAAACAAAGGGTAATTTTCAATTACCCTGGCACATGTGTGATTCACACATGCAGAAACACATCCCACACACAAAACCCTCACTCCCACTCACAATGGACCCCACCCACAATTCCCTTTCAACCAATCAGAATGCAACTTACTCTCAAAGTAATCTGACGTGTCCAAATCAACAGCCTAGGATCCTTGCTTCATTCCAAAGCTAAAATGAACAGCCTTGATCAACTTGGACAACTCAAATTCAGAAAACGTCTAGAAGAACTCAAGGGCATTTTAGAGAATTCACTTCTAGGGTTTGTGAATAGTGTAGCCAGGCATTTGCCTATAAAAGGAGACCTCAACATGTGAGAGTCCCTTTGTTCTAGTCTTTACCTTTTAAACTTGTAATTCCTCTTTTAAATTTATAAAAGTTGGTATTTTTTAGAAAATTGTAATTCCTTTTTATGTTTTTGAAAGTTGGTATTGTTTAAAGGTGATTCTGAGTTCCATTGATTGTTATAAGTGTGCTTGAATCATTTGGTTCAAGGACGTTTATGTTTGGTAAGTTTTTCAAGTTTGAAAAAGCTTGAAAGAAGGTTTCTGATTTTGCTTATTTTTGTGTACTAACCCTTAGCCATAAGCTATAAGCTCTTGCAAGCTTGTTGACACCAAGCTTGTGAAGGGATTAGAGCCCTTGGTTGAGTTGTTTGCTGCTTGTGTTGAAGAAATCAAGTCCTTGAGGTTCTACTTTGAACCATCAACCAAGGCAGTCTTGCATCTCCTTTGTTGAAGTACCTTCGTCTTGTTCTAGTTGTTGAACAAGGTCCAAGGAGCATAGCTGGCCCTCCTAGGATGTTTTGGAGGGCAGGTATAACCTCTTGTTAAGATTCCTCTAAAAAATTTCATGTTACTGCCTGTTTTGGATTTTGAGCTTTGATTTTGTGTTCTTGTGTTTGTGCTGGTGATTTTTGTGTTTGATTATGTTAGTTGGTGCCTAGTAAGTGTTTTTGATCATTAAAATCAGTAGGTTATTAGCAGAAATCAAAAGTTTATTTGAAAAGTGGTTGATTAAGGGTTGTTTGGAATTACTGGTTCATAAGGCCTTGTGGCCTTGTGCCCTTGGTTCTTAGGGTTTGGGAGGTCTAAACAAGTCTTAATATACAAGTTTTAGTCATTGGTTTACTTTCTGAAAGTTTGGAAAAGGGATTTGAAGTTTTGCAAAAATCTGATAAAAGTGCTTTTGGAATTGGTCAAACACATCAGATCCAATAACTTCTTTGTTACTTGGATCTAAGGTCTGAAATCAGGTTTGGGAATAGTTTGGGTGATAAGCTATCTATTGGTTATCTGGTTGTTGAATTTGGTGGCTTTTTGTGATTGTTATAGCTTATCAAAGTTTGCTGAAGTGGTCATTTGCATCAGCAAAGTGACCACCTCATTTTGTGCTTGCATTTGTTATCCTAGTGTTTGCCTTGTGATTTTGCTGCTTGAAACTTGTTTAAGTGCTGCTTGTGAGTGGATTTTGCTATTTGGTGTGCTTTGTATCTGGCTTATAAGCTAACTGGCTTATTAAGCCCTTATTGCCAAAATCTGCCATCAAAAGGTCAACTGACCTCTTGATTCACAAGGCCTCCTCCTTGAGTCCTTCACAAAAACTGCTTATAACAAGCCCATATACCATTCCTGATCATTTGGTGAACTTTTGAATACTTTGATTTTTGGTCAAATAAGCACAAATTGGCTTATTTTTTAGAACTGCTTATTGGCACATGCAACAACTTGGCTTTTGTAATAAATATCATTTTTCTTAGCTTAATAACAAATCTGGAAGGTTACAAGTCTTTTGGTTAAGCTTTTGCTAGAAAACTAGCTTATTTGGCTTTTTCAGCCAGCTTATTTTCTCTTACAGCTTATTCTACTTGGCTTTTTGTGATTTTCTTGATTGATTATTCTTAGTTAAGCTTTTGCAACAAACTAGAGCTTCTGAGGTGCCCTAAATCTCAAACCCGACTATTTTGTCGTTTTGTGGATTTTTACTTTGCTTATTTCTGGCTTATTGAGTGTGCTTTTTCAAAATTTCTTTTTACAGATCTCATAAGCATCGCAAAAGAAAGTTGTGTGTCAAATTAGAGCTTATGGCATTGGCTTATTGTTTAATGGGCTGAAAAGCCCAATAAGAATAAGCTGCTTGCTTAATAAGCTGTGATAAGCTCACATTCAGCTTTTGGGCCTTTAGAGTTTTGTGTTTAGAATTAAATTTTGAGTCAGATTGGGCTTTTCCAAGTCAATTGGGCCAGGTTTGACTTTTTAGGCCCAAAAGCCCATTAAGGTTGACTGTTTTCTATTTTGGCCCATTTGAGGGCCCAATAGGGGTATTCTGGTCATTTCACTTTGATTTTCTGATTATTTAGGTTAAAATAAACTAGTTTGTAAGTTTTTAGAATTTTTTATAATTTTTGGATTTTTAATATTATTTTAATATTATTTTATTATTATTTTTCAAATTTCACTCTTTACTTTTTACATTTTTCTTAGCTTAAATACATTAAAATAGGAATTTAGCAACTTTTAGAATAATTTTATCATTTCTAGATTAATTTTTATAATTATTTTAAGTTTTAATAGTTTTTTAAATCATTTTAAATAGTTTTTATTAGTTTAAAAATTTCTAAAAATAGTTTTTAATCTTTTTAAGTCATTTTAGAGGTTTACCAATTGAAAAATCTTTATTTGGGCTTTTTGATAATTTATTTGATTTTTAGGGCTTTAATTAGCATTTAAAATATGAATATTTAATTATTTAAAAGGTTTGAAAAAGTTTTGATCATTGGTAAACTCTTAGTGTATTTATTTTAATTTTTGGTGAATTTTTGGTAAATTTTAGAATTAATTTTTATTTTTGTAGTTTTTACGGATTTACGTTTTATCATTCTAGTAGTAATTTTCACGTCTTCGTCATCTTCTTTTCTCATCCCCTTCTAAACCAATCATTAATCACAAATCATTTACATCTTAGTCACACACATATACCTCCTTGGGAAACGAACTTCATAAGGGTCATTAGTGTTTACGTTTTCCTAAACGTACACTTAATACTTAACGCTTTTACGCTCCTTTTCCTAAAGGACGTATTTTTACCACAATCATTTTGGCGCCGCTGCTGGGGAGGTGTGTCGTGATTAATTTGCATTGTTGTTTTTAATATTAACCATATATAGTATTTGTATTAGTAGAAATCTACTAATACGTATTATCGGTTTTCTTGGTTTTTCTTGTGAAAATATTATTACTATATTGTATTAAGTATCACAACAAATAAACAATATCTCCAAAAGTGTGAAAACACAACCTTAATTGGGATTTCATCACTCAATTATTGTATTCGAATCTCAAACAAAAAGAAAAAGGCAAAAATAGATAAATACTTTCGTGAAGCTCGATTTTGAAAAATACAAACTATAAGGTGGGTATAAGGCGGGTATTATAAAATATACCCTAAGGAAAAAGGCTCTTAAGTGCTTCGCGCCGCCTCGTTTCCCCGCTTGCTTGTGAGTATTTTGAGATTGAAGGCTAATCGAGGGTTTTGCCGCCCAAAGTATTATTACGTATAATATATTTGCTTGGTTTCTTTGTGATTAAACCCTCTTGAACAATTTGGTTTTCACCAATGTTCTAATGTCATTCGAATGCGTTCACTCCACGTGATCGTTTTCATTCCTTTGAGGCTTCTTTAATCAAGAGTTTGATTCGAGGAGAGATTTTGTAGATTGTTGTCTACGAAGACACACCAAAATCTAAAAAATTTAAATATAATTAAAAACACAAAAAAATTGAAAATTCACAAAACACCCAAAGGGAATCTTCTTTGCTCACCTCCCATTCATCGTGAAGTTTATGATCACTCGTAATCAAGCAAAACGAGCTCGTAAACGTCTTCAAAAGCAAGCCAATCAAGAGACGTTGATTGAAGAACAACCTCCAATTGTTGAACCTATTGTAGAACAAGAAGTCGTCATGGCTAATCGTACTATGATGGAGTTGTTACAAGCACCCACCGAGGGTTTTGGAGAGGCCATTGTGATTCCCGCCATTCTTGCGGAGAATTTCGAGATTAAGACGGGTTTAATGTCGATGTTGCAACCAAATAAGTTTAGAGGTCATGAGAAAGACAACCCACACTATCACTTTAGGAATTTTAATCGTCTCACCGCTACTAGCAAGTTTAAGGATGTTCCACATGACGCCATTAAGATGATGTTGTTTCCATACTCTTTAGATGGACCCGCAAAAATTTGGCTTGAGAAAGAACCACCAAATTCGATTTTGACATGGGCCGATCTCGTTTCTAAGTTTGTGAACAAGTTTTTTCCACCATCTAAAACAACACATTTGAAAAATGAGATTTCACGATTTGTGCAAAGAAATAATGAAAGTTTTTCAATGGCATGGGAACGCTTTAAAGAAATGTTACATGAATGTCCACACCATGATTTTTCGGAATTGCATCAAGTTGATACTTTTTATAATGGGCTTAATGATCATGAACGAGATTATTTGAATGCCGCCGCGGGTGGTAATTTTTGTGCAAGACGACAAATGAGGCTTTACAAATTATCGAGAATAGATCTAAGGTTTATAGCCCTCGTAACACACCGAGTGTTGCCAATTTGGGTTCATCATCGTCATCATCGTCTCGTAGCATTAATGCCTTACATGATGAAGCTAATGAGGAAAATCGGTTTGTTGATAGATTTGCTAATCTTATGTCCCATTGGAAAGCTCAAGAAGCTTCAAATTCCGCTTCGGTTAAAGCGGTTGCTAAGAGTTTTTTGTCTTGTGGTGGAGCTCATGATCTTTCCGAGTGCATTACCGCGGATGGTAACACTTCGAGTGCTTATGTAGCAACGGGAACTTACAACCAAAACGGTCAAGGTTCCCGCCCAAATCAAGCTCCACCAAATCAAAACGCTAATAACTATCGAAACAACAACCAAGGTGGTAATTACCAAGGCAATTCACGCAACTACAACAAAGGGAATTATCAAAATGGGAATGGACAAGTCACTAATCAAAACCAAAACCATGATTTTCAAAACACTACACAAGGTTTTCAAAATGCTCACACTAAAAATCTTCAAGGAGAATTTTTGGATTATGCTAAAGCAAATGATGCTAAATTTGATAACATGCAACGTGAGATGATTAGCTTATGATCCGAGTTGAAAAACGAGCTTAAAAATGAACTTACTAATGAACTTAAAACTCATGCAAATAAAATGGAAGGAAATGTCCAACGTCTTCAACAAAACCAACAAAAGATGTAATTAGGACAACATGAGATTAATCAAGAGTTATTAAAAGCGGATGCTAGGCAATCAAAATTTGAGGACCGAATGGCTAAGATGTTTGAAGCAATCATGTGTAAACCCTCTTCCTCGGGTAGTCTTCCTAGTGATACCATTGCAAACCCGAAGGGAGAAATGAAGGTTATTACTACACGAAGTGGTAAAACTTTCAAAGAACCAATCTCTCATCCAAGTACTTCTACGGAGAAGGAAATCGAGAAAGAACCCGGGGTGATGGTCGAAAAGGAGCACATTACAATCCCACGAAGTACCGCTCAAACCACACCTACGGTTGAACCAATACCAATTGTGGAACCCGAGTTTCCAAGGCCGTTGCCTAATGACCAACCTACACCACCTTTACCCTACCCTTCGAGACGAAACAAAGAGAAATTGCAAGAACGTAACAAACAACAAATCGAGCTTTTTATAAAAATGTTTCAACAAGTGCATTTTGATGTAAGTTTAGCCGACGCGTTGTTATATATGCCTCGTTTCGCTTCCACTTTTAAAAGTATGATGAGCGATAAGGAAAAGCTTTCAAAGCTTGCTAATTGTTCTTCGGTTTATCTTTACCGCATACCGGAAAAAGTTGGTGATCCCGGAAAGTTTCTCATTCCTTGTGACATACAAGATATGAAAGAATGCCTCGCCTTGGCCGATCTTGGTGCGAGCATTAATTTGATGCCATTTTCCATTTGGAAATCGCTTTCGTTTCCGGCTCTCATTCCTTCGAACATGTCTATCGAGATGGCCGATCATTATACGATTTTAGCATGTGGAGTAGCCGAAGATGTTTTCGTGAAAGTGGGGAAGTTCTACTATCCTGTTGATTTTATAGTAGTTGACATCCCCGCTGATCCTCATGTTCCTCTAATTTTAGGTCGTTCATTTTTAGACACTTCGAGATCGCTTATCGATGTTCATGCGAGAACTATCACTTTGAGATTCAACGAAGAGGAACTTGTTATATACGCTACTCAAAACTCGAAACCTTCTCATGTTTATGCAATCGCTACCATCAATCACATTGACATCGTTGATGTGGTTTGCGATGTGTTTTCACAAGAAGTGTTAGGTTTTTCCACTAGCTCGTCAAGTGGCAATCCCACTATTTTGGATCCAATTCCTGCTAATTCCATACCAAATCTCACTCCATTCCAAGGAGGCGATCTCACTTCAAATGAAATCGACAATGAAGATGAGGTGTTGATTAGTGATGATACTTCTATTCCACCATTTCTTTCGCCGATGGAAGTTATGAGTGTTGAACAAAAATCTTCAATCGAGGAACCACCTATCCTTGAATTGAAAGATCTTCCTTCTCACCTTGAATACGCATTCTTGGAAGGTGATGACAAGTTGCCGGTTATTATTCCAAAAGGTCTTGCTAATAATGAAAAAACCGAGCTCTTGAAAGTTCTTAAGGCTCATAAAGGGCCAATTGCGTGGAAAATATCCGACATTAAGGGTATTGACCCAAAATTTTGTACTCACAAGATTTTAATGGAGGAGGACTATGATGAGACTGCTTTTATACATAGTCTCATCTTCCAAATAGGGCTTAAAATGTATTAAATATCATCAAAATACCCAAATATATGCTTGTGTTTGTTGCTTGTGAATTTTAGGTACGGATATTGAGAAAATGACAAAAGATCACAAGAATCAATCAAAAACAAACACGGGAAACGAAGCCGCACAATGAACCAAGCCCTAATGAAGAATTTTCCAAAGAAAACCCTTGAAGATTTGAAGAATTATGAAGAAGGGTCCTCCAATATGGAAGAATTGACACTTTATACCCTTGTATCTTCATAATTACAAGTTTGGTCCCTAAAGTTTGTCAAAATTACAAAAAGGACCCTTAACTTTGAAGAATTGGCAAATTTAGTCCCTTAACAAAACTAAATTGTCAATATTGGTCCTCCAAGAAGTCAACAAACAAGTCAAAACCTTGAAGAATGAAGACATGACAAGTTAAGCCCTTGAAGATTGAAGAAATTACATTTCAAGTCCTTGTTTAAAGTTGTGATAAAACTTGTGTCAAAATTGACAAGTTGATGAAAGTTAATTACAAGGGAATTCAAGTTTTGTGGCTGTTTTTACAAAGTAAACAAAACAAAGGAATGGAGGGACCTATTCTGCCCAGACAATACAACTCTCCTCACCCAATACCTGCCCGCCACGTCACCCACTTCCACTCCTCCACCAATCACCATCCTCCCTTCTTCCACGTCACAACCCACCAGTTTATTAAACTAATTAAACCAAGTTTAATTTTGCCTTCCCACCAAAACAACTTTTTGAATTTAATTAACCCCAAAATAGATTAAAACACCCGCTAGTTACCCCATAAACCCTAGAACAGCCCATATCAAACTCACCAAAAACAAAGGGTTTATGGTTATAACTTTCCAGAACACTAATTCATCACACCTTAAACCAATCCCAACTCCCAAAAACCTGTCACCCTCAACATGGAACCCACCCATTGGTCCCCTGCTACACGTTTTTACTCCAAAACAAAAAAATGCCAGGAAATCCAAGGCTCTTGTTTATTTCTTGTTCCCAGAGGCTTAATGAACGCCTAGGATCATTTCTACACTGCTGGCATCCCACAACAATCCAAATGATCATCACATGGGATCTTGACCAAATTCAAAAACAAGAATCTTCAATGAGATATCCGAATATCTCAAGGGCAAAGATGGAATTTCGTCCATTAGGGTTTTAGCATTCTAGATCATTCTGTGACCCATTATATAAGGGCAGATAGGACTTAGTTATTAGCTGTTCTTTTCCTCTCTCTGGTTGTCACAACCTTGTAAATCCTATTTTTGAATGAAAAAAGGGTTGAGTGTTTGTTGATGAGAAGCAAAGAACCTATTTACATTTCTTGTTTAATGTTTCATTAAGTTGTGTGACGTTTTATTTTGGTTTGATACAAAAGATCTAGTTTTCAAAGATTTTTCTTAAAATCATATTTTTTTTATTGTTGCTTATAGCTTACTGTTTGAATAAGCTAAACCATTAAGCCTTACAAGCTTGTGGTTTGAGCTTATCCAAACTTGAAGTTTTGTCCTGGTTGTGTGGTGTTTGTGCAGAACAAGAAGGAAGCAGTGATGAGACTGCTTTTATACATGTTCTCATCGTCCAAAACGGCCTTTAATTGCATTAAATATCATAAAATATGCCAAATATATGCTCGTGTTTGTTACTTGTTTATTTTTAGGTACGGATATTGAGGAATTGGCAAAAGATCACAAGAATCATTCAAAAACGAACACGGGAAACGAAGCCGCACAATGAACCGGGCCCAAGTTTGGAAAATTGCAAAAAGACCCTTGAAGAATTGAAGATTGGCAAATTTAGTCCCACATCTTTGAAGAACTTGTCACAATTGACCCTCCAAATGTCAAATGTACAAGTATGGTCCTTAAAGTTTGAAGATATTACAAGATCAGTCCATCAAGAATCAAGAAAATACATTAAAGGCCCTTGGATAAAGTTTTGGAAGTTGTTGTGCCATTTTTGACAACTTGGCAAAAGTTGATAAGTGGAATATAGGCGTTGATAGCATTTATTTACAAAATGAAGAGAAAAGGAAAGATTGGGGACCTATCCTGCCAACCAGCCAAACATACACCACCAGTCACATTGTGACACCTCAGCCCTGCCCACCCATTTACCCAAACCCCACCCAACAACCCACAAACCCGACCCTACCCAATCCATTAACCCTTTACCCACTTTATTTTAAATAAGCTAAGTCAAAACCCCCCTGGTCAACGTTTTTTTTTTCCCACCTAAACATCTTTTTAAAACTTGTTTAACCCCAATTTGGATTAAACACTCATCTTAATCCAACTTAAACCCTAATTGTCCCCAGACCTAATTGGATTCATACCAAAGGAGTAATAGCTGATTAAGTGCAGATCACTAATTACCCATGCCCTCACCATTTCCCACTCCACAAAACATACCCACATGGGTTGTGGACCCCACCCCAGACCTCCCCTGCTCAAGTCATTTTCCCCCAAACCTAAGAACCCGACCATTTAAGCGACTAGGATCGTTCTCCTTGGTCCCCAAGTTCCATCCAACGCCTATGATCACATTTTCTAGCTGGCATATCACATGTATCACTTTTGACCAAGAATGAAGACAAAGACTTCAAGGGCTCATTCGGCATTTCCAAGATTAGGGTTTTAGAGCTCAATTTTCCTGTATTTTTTTATTTAGTCTTCTAGTATCATCCATAGACTAGTATAAATACACCCATTTGAGGGTTGTATTCTTTGTTCCAGGTTTTCTTCAAAAAAAATTTTTGTAATTCCTTTTAATTAATATAAAAGTTTGGTGTTTGTTATTGAGCAATATAATTCCTTTTTATGATTATTTAAAGTTGGTGTCAATTGTTGAATAATTACTGAGTTCCATTTTTAATTGTATAACACTTTGAGTGTTTAAGGTTTTCAAAAGGTTTTGAAAATTCCTTTTTAATCTTCAAAAATCCAAGAAGTTTTGGAAAGTGAAAGTGGACCAAAGCTCTTGAATTTCTGAGATTGAGAGTGGTTTAAAAACGTGTGTTGAAGGTTTAAAAGGTTTTGAAAAAAGTTTTTAAGAAAGAAAGAAAGAAAACAGATTGTGCATCTTGTGTTTTTCTTTTCATTTTTTTTTTCTTAGCAGGTGATTGTTTGTTGATTAAGTTCAGCTTAGGCCCGAGCCTAAAGGAAAAAGGCATAGCAGCCTTTGGTTGAGCCTGGAAGTAGGCTCAACAAGGTAGCCCTTGTTTCCTTTTCATTTTTTTATATTTGGCGAATTGGTATGACTCAAGTGAAAAGTTGTTTATTTGCTTGCTTATTGATTTGATTCTACTGCTTTTGATGTTATATGCATGATATAAGTAAAAAAAATCAGTATGGTGATGAGTTAAATTGATTTGCTTTGAAAATTTTTGGTTTCCAAGTTTTTAAGGTGTGTTTGGATACGGGTTTATCTGTGATAGATAGATAGACTTTGAAGTTTAAAAGTTGTTAGAAGTAGGCATAAGGGTAGAAATAGGTAGAGTGCAGTATTGTGTTCAGTTTGGTAAGAGTTAGAAGCAAGTTGTGTAGTAAAAAGTGAAAAAGATAGCTAAAAATCTGCTTGGTCATAATTCTGCATGATTTCATGAGTTTTGAGCTTGAAATTTGATAATATGCTAGATTCTAGGTTTGTCTAGGATGTTTATCTGTTTATTGGTCATTGGTTGAGTTTGTATGCAAGATTGAAGCCTTTGAAATTGAGTTTGGTGCAAGCTGTTAAGCAAAAATCCCACCAGACCTTGGACTTTGTATCAGCAACTTGAATTTGCTTGGTTGGGCCACATTTGTGATTTTTGTGCTTAGTATTTGTGTTTTCTTGTGCTTGTATTGACTCCCTACACTCCAAAGAGTGTAGGGGTGCCTTTGTCCATCAAAGAACAACACCAAAAAGCCACAAGCCAAGCTCCTCTTGGCTTGTTTCACTTGGGAAGAAAACAACAAACCTGCTTGTGTTCTAAGATTAAAACTGACCACCTTTTTGGCTTAATTTTGATCTAATCTTGTTAAAAAGGGTATTGTGTTTGTGTTTACTAGCCACAAGGTGTTACTGGATTGTGGTTAAAAGTTTAAAAAAGAAAAAAAAATATAAAAGGCAAAAAGGGGGTTGCACAACCTCGAACCCCCGTCTCCACACTCACACACATCACACATTACCATTGCGCCCTAGGGTCTTTGACTGCTAGGGTTTGCATTGGAAATATACTTAAGGGTGTTTTGAGTTTGGCTTATTAAAATAAGCCGTAGCCTTTTGGCTTATTCCTGGCTTATTGGATAAGCAATTTTGCTTCCTTTTATTTTTCCTAGGGTCTAATTAGGTAATAGAATTTTTCTAGCCAGGTTTGGTATTTTTCCTCTTCTTTATTTATTTTTTATTATTTTTTATGTAGCCGGTTTTAGTTAATTAATTAAAAAATAGTAAAAAGAGTTTTTATTTTTAGGAAAAATAATTTTTAAGATTTAATTAAGTATTTTGAGGTTTACATTTAGTTAACTTTTCAAAAACTCTTATTTCTAATTTTATTTGATTTTAGGGTTTTTTATAAACTTTGAAAATTAATATAAAATTATAAAAAAGGTTTTAGGAACTTTAATTTGCATTTTCTTATTAGTTAGAATATTTAGAATTTTTGGGAATTTTTTAGAATTTATTTAAGAACTTTTTATTTTTTGGATTATTTTATTATTATTTTATTAAGAAAAATTCAAAGTTTTATTTTTAACTTTTTTTCATTTTTCCTAGATTCTAGACATTAAATTAGGAACTTTTTCACTTTCCAATTAATTTTTAGGCTTTTCAATTAATTTTTAGAATTAATTTAAGATTTAATAGATTTTAATAGTTTTTAGGAGTTTAAAAATAGTTTAATTTGGTTTTAAAATTTTTAAAAATAGTTTTTAGCTTAATTAGGTCATTTTTGAGGTTTACAAACTATTAAATCTTTTTTAGGGCTTTTTAATATTTAAAAGTGATTTTTAGGGCTTTAATTAGCATTAAAAAGTCATTATTAAACTAATTAAAAGGTTTTGGAAAGTTTGGATTTTTTGTAAACTCTTAGAATAATATTGTGGATTTTTAGTAATTATTAGGAATTTTTAGGTTAAAATTTTAAATTTTGTCGTTTTTACGTTTCTACGTCTTAACTTTTAGTAGTGTTTTTGCCTATTTTTCTATTTTTTTCGTCTTCGTCATTTTCTCTTCTCCTTTCTTCTCATTAATAATCAAATACAAAATCAATCATTCATTACACAACGCACGTGCCTCCTCGAGAACGAACTCCCATTAAGGGTCATTAGTGCTCGGTTTTCCTAACTCGACACTTAACGCTTACCACTATTTTACCTCCTTTTCCTAAAGGTGTGTAAAAACAACTACATCAATTTTGGCGCCGCTGCCGGGGAGGCGTGTTGTGTTTTGATTGAACCATTGTTGTTTTCTATATTAGCCATAATAGTAATTGTATTAATAGCACTCTATTAATACGTATTATCGTTTTTCGGTTTTTGTGTGAATATTATTACTATATTGTATACGTAGAACAATAAATACACAAGTACTCCAAATACGTGAGAAATCACAACCTTGATTCGGGATTTCATCACTCGATCATTGTATTCGAATCTCAAACCAAAGAAAAAAAAGGCAAAAATAGATAAATACTTTCGTGAAGCTTAATCTTGATAATACAAACTATAAGGTGGGTATAAGGCGGTTGTATTTCACGACCTAAAGGAAAAAGGCTCTTAAGTGCTTCGCGCCGCCTCGTTTCCTCCGCTTGCTTGTGCGTATTTGATTTTGAGAGTGAATCGAGGGTTTTGCCGCCCAAAGTATTATTAAGTATCATATATATTTTCTTGGTTTCTATTGATTAAACCCTCTTGAACGATTTGGTGTTCCACCATCGTTCTAAAGTCATCGAAGGCGTTCACTCCACGTGATCGTTTTCATTCCTTGAGGCCTTTTTAATCAAGAGATTTGATTGAGGAGGAGATTTGTGGACTTTTTGTCTACTTAATACATTTCACCAATTTCCAAAAAGGTTAATACAATCAAAAACCACAAAAAAAAATTGAAAAAACACAAAATACCAAAAAGAATCTTCTTTGCTCGTCTCCACGTTGTACGTGACGTTTATGCTCACTCGTAATCAAGCAAAACGTGCACGTAGACGAAAGACCAAAACTCCCACTCCAACTCATTCTAGTGAGGAGTCTCCTATTGACGAACCCATTGTACGAGAAGAACCAACCATGGCGAATCGAACTATGATGGAGTTACTTCAAGCACCCACCGAGGGTTATGGAGAAGCTATTGTGATTCCCGCAATCCTTGCGGAGAATTTTGAGGTGAAAACGGGTTTGTTGTCGATTATCCAAAACAACAAATTCCGAGGTGATGAGAAGGACAATCCCCACAACCATATCCGCCAATTTAATCGTCTTACCGCCACGTGCAAATTTAAGGATGTCTCGAATGACTCGATTAAGATGATGCTTTTTCCGTATTCCTTAGCGGGGCCCGCTAAAATTTGGTTAGAGAAAGAGCCACCCAATTCTATATTGACGTGGAAGGATCTCGTTTCGAAGTTCGTGAACCAATTTTTTCCGCCCTCTAAGACTACGCATTTGAAAAATGAGATTTCTAAATTTTCACAAGAATCAAATGAAAGTTTTTCTACGGCTTGGAATAGGTTTAAGGAGATGTTACATGAATGTCCTCATCACGGTTTTTCCGATTTACACCAAATCGACACGTTTTACAATGGACTTAACGATCATGAAAGGGATTATTTGAATGTCGCCGCGGGTGGTAATTTTTTGTGTAAAACGGTTCAAGAAGCTTTGGTCATAATCGAGAATAGGTCTAAGGTTTATAGCCCTCGTCACACACCGAGTGTTGCCAAAAGGGGCTCATCATCGTCTCAAAGTATCAATGCATTACATGATGAAGCAAATGAAGAAAACCGATTTTTTGATAGATTTGCTAACCTTATGTCCCATTGAAAGGCTCAAGAAGCTTCCAATTCCGCTTCGGTTAAAGCGGTTTCTAAAAGTTGTTTGTCGTGTGGGGGAGCTCATGATCTTTCCGAGTGCATTACCGCGGATGGTAACACTTCGAATGCTTTTGTAGCCACGAGAACTTACAACCAAATCGGTCAAGGTTCTCGTTCAAATCAAGATCCACCTAATCAAAATGCTAATAATTATCGCAACAACAACCAAGGTGGAAATTACCAAGGAAATCAAAGAAATTATAACAAAGGTAATTACCAAAGTGGAAATGGGCAAATTTCAAACCAAAACCAAAACCGTGACTTTCAAAACAATGCCCAAGGTTTTCAAAACGATCACACCAAAAATCTTCAAGGAGAATTTTTGAATTATGCTAAGGCTAATGATGCTAAGTTTGATAACATGCAACGTGAAATGGTTAGCTTAAGATCCGAGTTGAAAAACGAGCTTAAAAACGAACTTGCTAATGAACTTAAAACTCATGCTAATACAATGGAAGGAAATGTCACACGACTCCAACAAAATCAACAAAAAATGGAGCAAGGACAACATGAGATTAAGCAAGAGTTGTTAAAAGCGGATGCTAGGCAATCTAAGTTTGAAGACCGTATGGCTAAAATGTTTGAAGCTATCATGTGTAAGCCCTCTTCTTCGGGTGGTCTTCCTAGTGATACCATCGTGAACCCGAAAGGAGAATTGAAGGTTGTTGCTACTCGAAGTGGTAAAACTTTCAAAGAACCCATTTCTCGTCCAAGTACTTCTATGGAGAAGGAAAAAGAGAAAGAACCCGAGGTTGTGGTTGAAAAGGAGCAAATTACAAGCCCACGAAGTACCGCTCAAACCACACCTACGGTTGAACCCACACCAATCATGGAACCCGAGATTCCAAGGCCGATGCCTATGCCTAATTTGCCCCAACCCACACCACCTTTACCCTACCCTTCAAGACGAGACAAGGAAAAGGCACAAGAACGAAATAATTATCAATTTGAACTCTTTATGAAAATGTTTCGTGACTTGCATTTCAATATAAGTTTTGCCAACGCCTTAGTCATGATGCCTCGATTTGCCGCAAACTTCAAAAGTATGTTGAATAACAAAGATAAATTGCAAAAATCGTCTAGTTGTTCTTCGGTTTTTCTAAGCCGCATACCTCAAAAAGTCGGTGATCCTGGAAAGTTTTTAATCCCATGTGCTATCCAAGACATGGAAGAATGCTACGCCTTGGCCGATCTTGGTGCTAGTATTAATTTGATGCCTCTTGAGATTTTTAAATCGCTCAATCTTCCAAATCTCACTCCTTCAAGAATGTCAATCGAAATGGTCGATCATTCTACGATTCTAGCTTGTGGAGTTGCCGAGGACGTCTTTGTGAAAGTTGGAAAGTTCTACTATCCTGTAGACTTCATTGTTGTTGATATTCCCATCGATCCTAAAGTTCCGTTAATTTTAGGTCGATCCTTTTTGGATACCTCGAGAGCACTTATCGATGTGCATGCAAGAAAAATCACTCTTCGTCTCAATGAAGAAGAACTCGTCATTAATGCAACCCAAAACTCCACTCTTTCTCATGTGTATTCTATCACATCTTTGTACAATGTCAATCCCATCAAAAACATTTGTCAAAAGATTTCCAATAGAGTTTTAGGAGTTGTTGAGAAAAATGAAGTTTCGTCCCCTCCGCCGGTGGAGGTCAAGAGTGTTAAGCCTATGATTCCAATCTCGAGTGATTCTTCGGATGATGAATACATTGATCCCGATGGGGAGGTTTTCTTTGTTGACAAAAGATTTGAAAACTTACCACCACCTAAACCAAAAAGATTTCAAAATGTGAGAATTTTTAGTGTGACTAACATTGCTTTAGATACACCAAATATTTTTGACATAATTAAATCGGGTTTTCACAAGGAGAGTTTTAAAGATGAAAAAGGAAAAGATTTTGAATTTAATTTAAAAGATTTTTCTACAATTCTAACTCCGTCATCACCGCGTGTCTTGAGTACTACAAGCTCGTCTTCTCCTTTTGACGATGCTTTGTGTGGACTTAGTGTGGGGGAAGCCCCTTATGTTCCCTTCCCTTTCTCTATCGAGGACGAGATATTTGATCCTGGAATTGCTTTTATAGGGAAATCTCGGTCTTCTACCGATGCAATAAATGGAAAATCTTTTCATTTGATTGGTGCGAGTCTACCTCGAGTAGCTCAATGTTTTGACTTACCCATTGTCCCACCCTTCTATTTCTTCTCTCCTATTTTCTTCTACCCCTTTGGGGTTGTTTTAGTTTGTGTTGGAGTAGCGTTGTTTCGTCTTTCATCCAAAAACGAAGACGCTATCTTTGACCCCGGTATACGTTTATCGGATTTTTGAAGTACTCCACGTACTTTTGGGCCTTGTTTATCATGTAAGCCCCACCAAAAATTGACCATACCATGATTATCCCTAAATGATCACATTTATGGGGATTCGAGTCGAGCTTTTGACTCGGTTATCAAAAACAAGGTGCCTCGTGGGGGAGACCCATGCTTATCCTTGTAAATATTATTGCTTTTTAGTTAATCCTAATGTGAGGGGATTTGTGCCCTTCCAACCTTTGTTTCGTGGTTGTTTGTGCATTGTGGTTTTTAGATCATTATCTTCACGATTGGAGCCTCTCGTGTTCGTTTTATGGGAGCACTCGATCATTTGCTTTGGAGGCCTTTCCCAATATCCATATGATATATCCTTCTATGTTCTAACCTTAGGTTTATAGCACACTTCATAAACGGCTATTACTTATTGGTTACACCCTTTCCATGCTAGATTAGGCATTCGACTACGTCTCTAGTATGGGGGTGTTTGCACCCCTAGACTCGAAACATTGAGGACAATGTTTAGCTTTAGTATGGGGGGGGGGGGTGAATAGATACTTGCCTTGCTAAACCATCACGCTTTCCAAAGTTTATCGTTTTGTTTATCGTTTTTGTTGCAAAATAAGGCTAAAAATGGCCAAATTTTAAAAATTTTCTCATGTTTTGTAAGTGTTTGAAGACACGAATGTAGGTTTTCCGATGGCGAGAATAAGAGTAATTTTTGACTCGACAGTGCGTGTTGAGCACTTAGCTTTGATTCCTTAACTACACATTAGGCTAAGTCTCTTAAATGAGGACGAGAAATGATAGAGTTAATTATAAGTTACTATGCTAAACGTAGAGTACTCGTATTCTTTCAAAAACTCATGTGTTCTCGTTGTTTGCTTATTCTCCCTTCGCTTGTAAATATTTTTTGCTTAATAAATATTGACTTAGCGGTTTAGTTAGGATTGTTGGGTTTCTAGTCTTTTCTAGTAGCTTCCGTGTAATTAAATTGGGAAGACATTAAGGTATCGCCAGCGTCACGGTTTTGAAGTATTGGCACCCGAATAATCAAAAGCTTCACCCAATAATAAGATTTCAAGTGCTCACCTAAATCAAGCAAAAATTTGAAGCTCACAAGGCCGAAAAATCTATGCAAAATTGAAAGTGAATCAAGCCTTAATCTTCGAAGCTTTAAAGATCCAAAATTCGCTTTAGCGTGAGGATATACGTCTTTGGCTAATAAAACCACCGATGAGGCGGATAATAAAAGGCAAGGTAAGACCAAAGTCATAATAAAAGCTTCATGGCGAAGTTGAATAAAAGATGGAGGTAAACCAAAGATAATATGGCCCTTCCGTTAGGGGGCGTATAAAAGTCTTGGTAATAAGTCTCATGTTCAAAACCGTTATAAAACCGTGTTTATCGATTCTTCTTGTCAACTTAATTTTTTAACATCGTTGTCTATTAGGAGGGGTTATTGATTTGATGGTTTTAGTTACACCGTTAGGACTCTATTTTTAGACCTAAATCTCTATTATCGCATAAGTCAATGATGTATCCTCGTGATCATCCAAGACATAATAAAATATAAGAGATACAACTTAGGAATAATGGGAGAATAAGTACGTGATTAGGGCATATGAGTAGTGTTAGCATTACTAACTTATAATGACAATGATCTCGTTGCACGCTTGGCATGGAATTGAAGTGAAAATCGAGGACGATGAAATTATTTCTAACGAAGCATTCACGTGTTCTTATTCTATGAACCTAAACGTCCCATTTTGCGATGAAAATCATACATTATGTCTAAAACACAAGTAGTAGTAATAGTAGTAGTGTAGCTAGTTTATCATTCAATAAAGTGAATAAAAATGAATTTTGGAGATGCTATAATACTTTATTCTAGCATTGCGTGAGGGCACGGCAATGGTTTAGTATGGGGGAGTGATGAGACTGCTTTTATACATGGTCTCATCGTCCAAAACGGCCTTTAATTGAATTAAATATCATAAAATATGCCAAATATATGCTCGTGTTTGTTACTTGTGTATTTTTAGGTACGGATATTGAGGAATTGGCAAAAGATCACAAGAATCATTCAAAAACGAACACGGGAAACGAAGCCGCACAATGAACCGGACCCAAGTTTGGAAAATTGCAAAAAGACCCTTGAAGAATTGAAGATTGGCAAATTTAGTCCCTCATCTTTGAAGAACTTGTCACAATTGACCCTCCAAATGTCAAATGTACAAGTATGGTCCTTAAAGTTTGAAGATATTACAAGATCAGTCCATCAAGAATCAAGAAAATACATTAAAGGCCCTTGGATAAAGTTTTGGAAGTTGTTGTGCCATTTTTGACAACTTGGCAAAAGTTGATAAGTGGAATATAGGCGTTGATAGCCTTTATTTACAAAATGAAGAGAAAAGGAAAGATTGGGGACCTATCCTGCCAACCAGCCAAACATACACCACCAGTCACATTGTGACACCTCAGCCCTGCCCACCCATTTACCCAAACCCCACCCAACAACCCACAAACCCGACCCTACCCAATCCATTAACCCTTTACCCAGTTTATTTTAAATAAGCTAAGTCAAAACCCCCCCTGGTCAATGTTTTTGTTTTCCCACCTAAACATCTTTTTAAAACTTGTTTAAACCCAATTTGGATTAAACACTCATCTTAATCCAACTTAAACCCTAATTGTCCCCAGACCTAATTGGATTCATACCAAAGGGGTAATAGCTGATTAAGTGCAGATCACTAATTACCCATGCCCTCACCATTTCCCACTCCACAAAACATACCCACATGGGCTGTGGACCCCACCCCGGACCTCCCCTGCTCAAGTCATTTTCCCCCAAACCCAAGAACCCGACCATTTAAGCGACTAGGATCGTTCTCCTTGGTCCCCAAGTTCCATCCAACGCCTATGATCACATTTTCTAGCTGGCATATCACATGTATCACTTTTGACCAAGAATGAAGACAAAGACTTCAAGGGCTCATTCGGCATTTCCAAGATTAGGGTTTTAGAGCTCAATTTTCCTGTATTATTTTATTTAGTCTTCTAGTATCATCCATAGACTAGTATAAATACACCCATTTGAGGGTTGTATTCTTTGTTCCAGTTTTTCTTCAAAAAAAATTTTTGTAATTCCTTTTAATTAATATAAAAGTTTGGTGTTTGTTATTGAGCAATGTAATTCCTTTTTATGATTATTTAAAGTTGGTGTCAATTGTTGAAGAATTACTGAGTTCCATTTTTAATTGTATAACACTTTGAGTGTTTAAGGTTTTCAACAGGTTTTGAAAATTCCTTTTTAATCTTCAAAAATCCAAGAAGTTTTGGAAAGTGAAAGTGGACCAAAGCTCTTGAATTTCTGAGATTGAGAGTGGTTTAAAAACGTGTGTTGAAGGTTTAAAAGGTTTTGAAAAAAGTTTTTAAGAAAGAAAGAAAGAAAACAGATTGTGCATCTTGTGTTTTTCTTTTCATTTTTTTTCTTAGCAGGTGATTGTTTGTTGATTAAGTTCAGCTTAGGCCCGAGCCTAAAGGAAAAAGGCATAGCAGCCTTTGGTTGAGCCTGGAAGTAGGCTCAACAAGGTAGCCCTTGTTTCCTTTTCATTTTTTTATATTTGGCGAATTTGTATGACTCAAGTGAAAAGTTGTTTATTTGCTTGCTTATTGATTTGATTCTACTGCTTTTGATGTTATATGCATGATATAAGTAAAAAAAATCAGTATGGTGATGAGTTAAATTGATTTGCTTTGAAAATTTTTGGTTTCCAAGTTTTTAAGGTGTGTTTGGATACGGGTTTATCTGTGATAGATTGATAGACTTTGAAGTTTAAAAGTTGTTAGAAGTAGGCATAAGGGTAGAAATAGGTAGAGCGCAGTATTGTGTTCAGTTTGGTAAGAGTTAGAAGCAAGTTGTGTAGTAAAAAGTGAAAAAGATAGCTAAAAATCTGCTTGGTCATAATTCTGCATGATTTCATGAGTTTTGAGCTTGAAATTTGATAATATTCTAGATTATAGGTTTGTCTAGGATGTTTATCTGTTTATTGGTCATTGGTTGAGTTTGTATGCAAGATTGAAGCCTTTGAAATTGAGTTTGGTGCAAGTTGTTAAGCAAAAATCCCACCAGACCTTGGACTTTGTATCAGAAACTTGAATTTGCTTGGTTGGGCCACATTTGTGATTTTTGTGCTTAGTATTTGTGTTTTCTTGTGCTTGTATTGACTCCCTACACTCCAAAGAGTGTAGGGGTGCCTTTGTCCATCAAAGAACAACACCAAAAAGCCACAAGCCAAGCTCCTCTTGGCTTGTTTCACTTGTGAAGAAAACAGCAAACCTGCTTGTGTTCTAAGATTAAAACTAACCACATTTTTGGCTTAATTTTGATCTAATCTTGTTAAAAAGGGTATTGTGTTTGTGTTTACTAGCCACAAGGTGTTACTGGATTGTGGTTAAAAGTTTAAAAAAGAAAAAAATATATAAAAGGCAAAAAGGGGGTTGCACAACCTCGAACCCCCGTCTCCACACTCACACACATCACACATTACCATTGCGCCCTAGGGTCTTTGACTGCTAGGGTTTGCATTGGAAATATACTTAAGGGTGTTTTGAGTTTGGCTTATTAAAATAAGTCGTAGCCTTTTGGCTTATTCCTGGCTTATTGGATAAGCAATTTTGCTTCCTTTTATTTTTCCTAGGGTCTAATTAGGTAATAGAATTTTTCTAGCCAGGTTTGGTATTTTTCCTCTTCTTTATTTATTTTTTATTATTTTTTATGTAGCCGGTTTTAGTTAATTAATTAAAAAATAGTAAAAAGAGTTTTTATTTTTAGGAAAAATAATTTTTAAGATTTAATTAAGTATTTTGAGGTTTACATTTAGTTAACTTTTCAAAAACTCTTATTTCTAATTTTATTTGATTTTAGGGTTTTTTATAAACTTTGAAAATTAATATAAAATTATAAAAAAGGTTTTAGGAACTTTAATTTGCATTTTCTTCTTAGTTAGAATATTTAGAATTTTTGAGAATTTTTTAGAATTTATTTAAGAACTTTTTATTTTTTGGATTATTTTATTATTATTTTATTAAGAAAAATTCAAAGTTTTATTTTTAACTTATTTTCATTTTTCCTAGATTCTAGACATTAAATTAGGAACTTTTACACTTTCCAATTAATTTTTAGGCTTTTCAATTAATTTTTAGAATTAATTTAAGATTTAATAGATTTTAATAGTTTTTAGGAGTTTAAAAATAGTTTAATTTGGTTTTAAAATTTTTAAAAATAGTTTTTAGCTTAATTAGGTCATTTTTTAGGTTTACAAACTATTAAATCTTGTTTAGGGCTTTTTAATATTTAAAAGTGATTTTTAGGGCTTTAATTAGCATTAAAAAGTCATTATTAAATTAATTAAAAGGTTTTGGCAAGTTTGGATTTTTTGTAAACTCTTAGAATAATATTGTGGATTTTTAGTAATTATTAGGAATTTTTAGGTTAAAATTTTAAATTTTGTCGTTTTTACGTTTCTACGTCTTAACTTTCTAGTAGTGTTTTTGCCTATTTTTATATTTTTTCGTCTTCGTCATTTTCTCTTCTCCTTTCTTCTCATTAATAATCAAAAACAAAATCAATCATTCATTACACAACGCACGTGCCTCCTCGAGAACGAACTCCCATTAAGGGTCATTAGTGCTCGGTTTTCCTAAATCGACACTTAACGCTTACCACTATTTTACCTCCTTTTCCTAAAGGTGTGTAAAAACAACTACATCAAGCAGCCTCCATATCCTTCATTTCTTTTCCATTTTTTTCTACCAAGTGAACCCCATATCAGCAAAGTTCTGCTCAGGCCCCAGCCTGAAAGGAGGTGACTTTTCAGTCACTGTTGGACCTGGATTGTAGGTCCAACAAGGTAACACTCTTGTTCCTTGTTTGAGTTTTCAGAAAATTGTGATTTATGTGATTTTGTATGAAAATGCATGAAAATTGTTTATATATCTGTTTATTGGTCTGATTATGCTCCATTAGGGATTTTATGCATGTTAGATTGAGTTTGATTCAATTTGGTTTGAGTTTGATTTGAGTTGGTTTGAAAAAAAGTGATTTCAGAAAGTGAAGGAGTGTTTGGATTAGGGTTTAAACTAGGTCAAATGATCTAAATCTTGTTTTAAAACCTGTTTGAGTCACTAAATAGAGTGTTGTTAGGTGATATAAGTGTTTAGATTTCAGTTTGGTAGAGGAAATACAAGTTTGCATGTTCAAAATTGGGTAAACATAGCTTAAAATCAGTAACTGCTTTTTTGTGCATGTTTTTGTGGGATTTTGCCATCAAATCTTGTATGCTCTTAGGTTTGATGTTAACTTAGGATTATAGGGTGCTTGGTAGTGATTTGGAGAATTTTTGTGCAAGTTATTGTGCTTTGAAATCCGTTTTTGTGCAAGTAAACCATAGTTACCCTTCATCAGTAACAGTTAGCATTCATCAGTAACATTGTGTGCCATTTGTGTGAGATTTTGTGAAAAGACTTGCTTGTTTTTTTGTTGTTATTGACTCCCTATACTCAACTGAGTATAGGGGTGCCTTATTGCCCAGTAATAAGCTCTCAATAAGCTTTCCTAAGCTCAAAAGGTCACCAGACCTGATTTTTACACTAGCAATGGGAAAAAAGTTACCCCTGCTAGTGTATTAGTTAGTACTGCTATACAAAAAGACAAATCCTTTACAAGTGTCACTATCAGATTTCAACTTTTTTTGTCTTTTATGGGTAAATATAAGAGTTAGGGCTTGAAATTAGTTTGGCTATTTTTCTTATTTTATTTTTGATTTTTCTGCTTAATTAGTTTTTAATTTACTGTTCATTTGCTATTTTTTAGGTTTAAATGCATTTTTAAATACTTTTTAATATTTCTATTTTTGGCATTTAGTGGCAAAAATTATTATTTTTAAGTTTTAAAAATTTTGTTAGATTCAGAAAAATGATTTAATATTTTTGGTTTAAAAAGTTTTCACTGTTCACTTTTTATTTATTTTTTAGGATTAAATTAGTTTAATTAGGGTTTTAATATTAATCCGTTTTGTCTTTTAGTGCAAAATTTTATATTTTTCAAACTTTTTCATTTTTCTACTGTTCATTAGAGTAAATTAGGATTTTTAAAATTGTTAAATTATTTTTGGCATTATTTTATTATTTTTTATAATTATTTTAGTTTTAAAATAGTTTTTAGTGATTTAAAAATAGAAAAATAGTTTTTAAAATTTAGGAAAAATACTTTTTAGTCTTTAGATAATATAAGTAAGTTATTAGTTCAATAAAATCATGTTTGGGACATTTTGATTAATTATATTTAATTTTAGGGCTTTAATTAGCATTTAAAATTGAATATTTAATTAATAAAAGGTTTTAAAATATTTTTATTGGTATTGGATTTTTATTCTTATTTATATTATTGTAGACTTGTGTTAGCTTTTAATTAATTATTAGGTTTAAAATTTTTAATTTTGGTAGTTTTTACGGTTTTACGTGTACGCCTTTTTCGTCTTAGTTAAATCCGTCTTCGTAACCGTCAATCTCTTCTAATCTCATTTCTTTCTTTGTTTTTCAACAATATAATCACAAATCAAAAAGTTAATCATCTCTTAACACAATTCACTTGCCTCCTTGGGAAACGAACTTAAACTTAATTGGTCATTAGTGCTTGGTTTTCTTAAACCGACACTTAATACTTGACACTTTTGCTCTCTTTTCCTAAAGAGTAGTAAAATCACTACATCATTTTGGCGCCGCTGCCGGGGAGGCGTGTTGTGTTTTGATTTGAACATTGTTGTTTTTATATATAGCCATAATAGCTAATTGTATTAGTAGCACTCTACTAATACGTATTATCGGTTTTTCGTTTTTTGTGAATACTATTACTATATTGTATACGTAGAACAATAAATTCACAAGTACTCCAAATACGTGAGAAATCACAACCTTGACTTGGGAGGTCATTACCCAATCATTGTATTCGAATCTCAAACCAAAGAAAAAAGGCAAAATAGATAAATACTTTCGTGAAGCTCGATTTTGAAAAATACAAACTATAAGGTGGGTATAAGGCGGTTGTATTTCACGACCTAAAGGAAAAAGGCTCTTAAGTGCTTCGCGCCGCCTCGTTTCCTCCGCTTGCTTGTGCGTATTTTGAGATTGAGAGCTAATCGAGGGTTTTGCCGCCCAAAGTATTACTAAGTATCATATATATTTTCTTGGTTTCAAATGATTAAACCCTCTTGAACGTTTTGGTGTTCCACCAACGTTCTAAAGTCATCGAAGGCGTTCACTTCACTTGATCGTTTCCATTCCTTGAGGCTTCTTTAATCGAGATATTTGATTAAGGAGGAGATTTGTAGATTTTGGTCTACTTAATACAATCACAAAATCCAAAAAAAGTAAAAACAATCAAAAACCACAAAAAAATTTGAAAAAGTAAAAACACCAAAAAGAATCTTCTTTTCTCACCCTCTCGTTGTATGTGACGTTTATGCAAACTCGCTCCAAAGCAAGACGTGCACGTAAACGAAGAAACAAATCAACCACTCCTTCTAGTGAGGAGTCTCCTATTGACGAACCCATCGTAGTGAAAGAAGCACCCATGGCTAATCGAACTATGATGGAGTTGCTTCAAGCACCCACCGAGGGTTATGGAGAAGCGATTGTGATTCCCGCTATCCTTGCGGAGAATTTTGAGGTTAAGACGGGTTTGTTGTCCATGTTTCAAAACAATAAGTTTTGAGGTGACGAAAAGGACAACCCTCATAACCACATTCGCCAATTTAATCGTCTTACCGCCACTTGCAAGTTTAAGGACGTCTCTAACGACTCGATTAAGATGATGTTTTTTTCCGTATTCCTTAGCGGGGCCCGCAAAAATTTGGTTAGAGAAAGAGCCACCCAATTCTATATTGACGTGGAAGGATCTCGTTTCAAAATTCGTGAACCAATTTTTTCCGCCCTCTAAGACTACGCATTTGAAAAACGAGATTTCAAAGTTTTCGCAAGAATATAATGAGAGTTTTTCAACGGCTTGGAATAGGTTTAAGGAAATGTTGCACGAATGTCCTCATCATGGTTTTTCCGACTTGCATCAAATTGACACGTTTTACAATGGCTTGAACGATCATGAGCGTGATTATCATAATGCCGCCGCGGGTGGTAATTTTTTGTGTAAAAAGGTCGAGGAAGCATTGTTAATCATTGAGAATAGGTCTAAGCTCTATAGTCCTCGTAGCACGTCGAGTGTTCGTAAGACTTCGTCTTCGCCTTCGCCTTCTTTGTCAAATACCGTTGATGCTTGCCAAATCGAGGCTAATTTGGAGAACAAGATTTTTGATAAGCTTAAAGGATTTTTAATTGAGTTTAAAGTTGGTGAACAACCCACTCCCGCTACGGCTAAAGCGGTTGAGGTTTCTTGTATGTATTGTGGTGGAGCTCACGATTACTCCGAGTGCATTACTGATGAGACTGCTTTTATACATAGTCTCATCTTCCAAAAAGGGCTTAAAATGCATTAAATATCATCAAAATACCCAAATATATGCTTGTGTTTGTTGCTTGTGTATTTTAGGTACGGATATTGAGATAATGACAAAAGATCACAAGAATCATGCAAAAACGAACACGGGAAACAAAGCCGCACAATGAACCAAGCCCTAGTGAAGACTTTCCCAAGATCAACCCTTGAAGATTTGAAGAATTATGAAGAAGGGTCCTCCAATTATGAAGAATTGACACTTTATACCCTTGTATCCTCATAATTACAAGTTTGGTCCCTAAAGTTTGTCAAAATTACAAAAAGGGCCCTTAACTTTGAAGAATTGACAAGTTTAGCCCCTCAACAAAGCTAAATTGTCAACCAATATCATCCACAAAGTCAAATACATCATGAAGTCCTTCAAAGTACAAGAAATGACAAGTTTGGTCCTTTGAAAATCTCAAAATTACAAAAAGGACCCTCAACTTTCAACAATTGGCAAAAATGGTCCCTCAATCATCAAGACTTGACAATTTCAGTCCTCCAAATTATCAATATTGCAAGTCTAGACCATTATCATTGAAGAAAATACCAAACCAGCCCTTGAAGAATGCAAAAATGGCAAGAAATACCCCTGAATTTACTTTATGAAACTTTTTGGGGCAAAAGTGTGAAGTTTGAAACTTCAAATACAAAGGAAACGAGTTTTTGGCTAATTATTTACAAAGTGGCAAGAGAAGGAAAGATAGGGGGTAATATTGGGCCAGACAAAGGACTTACATAGGCCAGTCACATGGTGACACGTGCCCCACTCACCCTAAACAACCAATCAGCACACCCCATTGTGCCATGTCACCTTCCACCCACAACAGATTATAACTAATCTGATTATTTAATTAAACTCGCGCCTAACACCTGGTTTAAAAACTAAAACGGATTAAAACATGCACCATTCATGTTCTTGATCCAAATTGGGTTTTTATTAATGGCTTGAAATTAGACCCCAATCTGCTCCAGATTTATGATTAAGCTAATCAGAAACACAACCCAACTTTAAAAACCCATGCCACATCAGCCCTTTGTTACATGTTAAACCCTCCTTTGTCACTTTTGAGGAAGAAGCCAAAACCCTGCCAGAGAATCAACCATGCAGATACTTGCTTACTTTCTAAGCTTCACAAGAGCCATTGGATCAAATTTCAACAGCTATACACCCACAAACGTCCAAGATAAGTCACATGAGCTCAAGATTTCAAATTTCCACAAGGGCAATTTTGGAAGATCAAGCCTAGGGTTTTCACATTTTTCAACTTTCTAGGACCATGTACACCCTCTATATAAAGGGTCTAGCTCATTACGTTTATTCCTGCTTTTGGTTTTTCCTTTGTTCAAACACTTGTAAATCCTTTTTCTGATTAATGAATTTGAGTTAAGTGCTTTGAAGAAAGACCAAGTGCCATCTTTATTCTGCTTGTTTATGTTCTTAGTTTACTGCTTTTGAAGTTAAAAACCTGTTTTCAAAAGAGGAGTGTGCACAAGTTTGCATATTTTCCTCATTTTCTTGATATTTTGCTAAGTCTTGTTCCAATCTTGGAATTCTTGGGCTATAGGGCTGATCATAGCATCCTAACTGAGTTGGTTAAGGTGTGGTGAGGCTTATAACTTGGGGATAATCAAGTGTGGGGTAACAAGTTTGCATCAATCAAGATTTTTCCAAGTTTCTAATTTTTCATGTTATTGTGCTTAACCCTTGTTAAATCTTAGCAGGATTTTGTGGAAGCTTGTGCTTGTTCTTGCTAGCACATAAGCTCAAAATTCGTGGGTGTGGATGTACATCCATGAGGTTTGCATACTTAATCTCCAAATCTGCTTAAATTGTGATTTTTGGTGATATTTGTATGAAACTGTTGTTCTTGTGAATTTTGTGGCTTGTTCTTGCTTGAATCTGTTTATTAGACTTGTTTTAGTGTTAATTGATGCTTGGTTGGCCTGAAATCTTGTTTTGCTTTTGAAAATTTTGATTTGAAAAAGTTAAAGGGGTGTTTGGGTTTACTGGTTTATGCTTATAATCTGTTTTTGTGTTAAGGGAAAGTGTTGTATATGCTTTGTATCTGCTATACCTTTGTTTGAGAGTGTTTTGCTGCAAGTTTTTGGGTTTGAACACTTGAATTGATCAATCTGCTATATAGACCTTGTTTCTGCTTGTTTTGACCTAGGATTTTGGGAACACTTAGTGTGTATGCATGCTTAGGGATAAAAGTGGTTTAAACAAAGTTAACATAACCTGTTTGAAAGATTTGAGGTGTTGAAATTGGCTTGTGTGTCAAATACATCAGCAAAAGTAGAAAACTGCATGTGTAGTGTTCATCAGTAACTTTCATTGCTTAATCTTGCTTAATTCTTTGAACCAGTGCATGAAACCTGTTTAGACTTGCTTATTGGAGTTTATTATAGCTTTTGTGTGCATTTGGTTGAATTTGGCTGGCTGAATTGTGCTAAAACTGCTCTTGAATGCTAAACTGCTTATTGTTCATGTCTGTGCAATGTCTGGTGATTAATTGATTAAACTGTATCAATTGGGTGTTAGTGATTGTGTTATTTTGATTGTGATTGACTCCTTTTGATCCAAAGATCAATTGGGTGCCTTTGTGAAATCTGAATCTCCAAAAAAGTCACTAAAGACAAAAAGTCAAAATAGTCAAGCAGTGGGAAAAGTTCCCACTGCTCAACATCCAAAACTAGCCCCTGCTAGTGCAATTTTGTCATCAGCTTATCAATAAGCTATTCTAGCTTATTCTGACATGCAACAACTTATTTTTTGTAATAGATCTTCATTATTTGACCCATTTAAGTGAACTGGAGCTTATGAGACTTTGACTTTGACTTTTTACTAGAAAACCAACTTGTTTGACTTTTAACATAAGTGCTTATTTGATTTTCCAGCTTATTGAGTGTGCTTATTTGAAAGTTCTTTAATTTTTAAGCTTAGTTTTGTCAAAAGAAACATTTTGCAACTTGAATCAGCTTCTGAGGTGGTCTAGATCATAAAAACGACTATTTTGTCGTTTTGTGAATAAGTTGTTGACTTGTTTCTGGATTATTAAGTGGTCTTATTTGAAAATTCTTTTTGCAGAAGTCTTTGTTAGGTCAAAAGAAGGTTGTGTGTTAAATTTTAGCTTATGGCAACAGCTTATGGCTTAATGGGCCAAAAAGCCCATTAAGAATAAGCTGCTTATTATAAGTTAGCTTATTTCACATTTTCAGCTTTTGGGCCTTTGGAAAAAGTTGTTTAAAATCAAATTTTGAGTCAACCTGTGCTTTTTGAGCTTATTTTGAGCACTTTTTCTTATTGGGCCTTAATTAAGCCCAATAAGGGACAGTTTTGGGTTTGGCCCATTTTCTAGGCCCAATAGGGGTATTTAGGTAATTTCACTTACATTTCTGAGTTATTTAGGTTAAATTAAGCTAGTTTGCAAGTTTTTAGAATTTTTTATAATTTTTGGATTTTTAATATTATTTTAATATTATTTTATTATTAAAAATTAAAAGTTTGATTTTCTAGGTTTTTATATTTTTCCTAGGTTCTAAATACTTAATTAGGATTTTTGCAACTTTCCAAATATTTTTTAGGTCTTTTAATTATTTGTTATAATTAATTTAAGATTTAATTGATTTTAGGAGTTTTTAATTGTTTAAAAATAGTTTTAATTGGTTTTAAATTTTTGAAAAATAGTTTTTAGCTTAATTAGAGTATTTTTGAGGTTTACAAACTTGAAAATCTTGTTTAGGGCTTTTTAATAATTAATTTTGATTTTTAGGGCTTTAATTAGCATTAAAAAGTCATTATCTAATTAATTAAAAGGTTTTTGCAAGTTTTGATTTTTTGTAAACTCTTATAATATTATTAGGGATTTTTGGTAATTTTTGAAAATTTTTAGGTTTAAATTTTAATTTTGGTGGTTTTTAGGATTTTACGTGTACGCCTTTTTAGACTTAGTTTAATCCGTCTTCATAACCGTCACTCTCTTCTAATACCCTTTCTATTCTTCTTTTTCAAATATAATCACAAATTAATCCAAATCATTACACACATAACACACTAGCCTCCTTGAGAACGAACTTAACTGGGTCATTCACACACGGTTTTCCTAAATCGTCGTGCTCACTTGCCCTACTTTATTGCCTTCTTTTCCTAAAGGGGTAGTTTTACTCAACATCATTTTGGCGCCGCTGCCGGGGAGGCGTGTTGTGTTTTGATTTGGAATTGTTGTTTTTATACTAACCATAATTAGTATTTGTATTAGTAGCACTCTACTAATACGTATTATCGTTTTTCGGTTTGTGTGAATATTATTACTATATTGTATACGTAGAACAATAAATACACAAGTACTCCAAATACGTGAGAAATCACAACCTTGACTTGGGAGGTCATTACCCAATCATTGTATTCGAATCTCAAACCAAAGGAAAAGGCAAAAATAGATAAATACTTTCGTGAAGCTTAATCTTGAAAATACAAACTATAAGGTGGGTATAAGGCGGATATTATAAAATATATCCTAAGGAAAAAGGCTCTTAAGTGCTTCGCGCCGCCTCGTTTCCCCGCTTGCTTGTGAGTATTTGATTGTGAGAGTGAATCGAGGGTTTTGTCGCCCAAAGTATTACTAAGTATCATATATATTTTCTTGGTTTCTATTGATTAAACCCTCTTGAACGATTTGGTGTTCCACCATCGTTCTAAAGTCATCGAAGGCGTTCACTCCACGTGTTCGTTTTCATTCCTTGAGGCTTCGTTAATCAAGAGATTTGATTAGTGAGGAGATTTGTGGACTTTTTGTCTACCTAATACATTTCACCAAGCTCCAAAAAGGTTAATACAATCAAAAACCACAAAAAATTGAAAAAATACAAAACACCAAAAAGAATCTTCTTTGCTCATCCCCTCGTTGTACGTGACGTTTATGCTAACTCGAAATCAAGCAAGACGTGCTCGTAAACAAAAGAACAAAACTCCCACTCCCAACAATTCTAGTGATGAGTCTCCTATTGACGAACCCATTGTAAGAGAAGCACCAACCATGGCGAATCGAACTATGATGGAGTTACTTCAAGCACCCTCCGAGGGTTATGGAGAGGCTATTGTGATTCCCGCTATCCTTGCGGAGAATTTTGAGGTGAAAACGGGTTTGTTGTCCATGATTCAAAACAACAAATTCCGTGGTGATGAGAAGGACAATCCACACAACCATATCCGCCAATTCAATCGTCTTACCGCTACTTGCAAGTTTAAGGATGTCTCTAACGACTCGATTAAGATGATGCTTTTTCCGTATTCCTTTGCGGGGCCCGCAAAAATTTGGTTAGAGAAAGAGCCACCCAATTCTATATTGACGTGGAAGGATCTCGTGTCTAAGTTTGTGAACCAATTTTTTCCGCCCTCAAAGACTACGCACTTGAAAAACGAGATTTCAAAGTTTTCACAAGAATTTAATGGAAGTTTTTCAACGGCTTGGAATAGGTTTAAGGAAATGTTACATGAATGTCCTCATCACGGTTTTTCTGATTTGCATCAAATTGACACGTTTTACAATGGACTTAATGATCATGAAAGGGATTATTTGAATGCCGCCGCGGGTGGTAATTTTTTGTGTAAAACGGTTGAGGAAGCTTTGGTGATAATTGAAAATAGATCTAAGGTGTATAGTCCTCGTAGCACGTCTAGTGTTCGTAAGGCTTCGTCTTCGGCTTTACCTTCTTTGTCTAATACCATCGATGCTTGCCAAATTGAAGTGAACTTGGAAAACAAGATTTTTGATAAGTTGAAAGGACTTTTGATTGAGTTTAAAGTTGGTGAACCAAGTGCTCCCGCTACGGCTAAAGCGGTTGAGGTTTCTTGCATGTATTTTGGTGGAGGTCATGATTTCTCCGAGTGCATTACCAACGGTGGTAACACTTCGAGTGCCTTCGCGACCACGGGAAATTACAACCAAAACGGTCAAGTTTCCCGCTCTAATCAAATGACTCCACCGGGTTTTGGATCAAATCAAAATGCTAACAACTATCGCAACAATCAAGTTGGTTTTAAGAACAATTATAACAAGGGAAACTATGGGAATCAAGGGGCTAATAATCAAGTTTCAAACAAAAATGATTTTCAAAATAACAACAAAAGTTTGCAAACATTGAAAGATCTTCCAAGTGAGTTTGTTGAATATGCTAGTGGGAATGATGCTAGGTTTGACAACATTTAAAGAGAAATCATTTGCCTAAGATCCGAGTTTAAAAACGACTTGAAGAAAGAGTTGAAAAATGAGTTAGCTAATGAACTTAAAATCCACACCAACAAGATGGAAGGAAATGTCACTAGGTTGCAACAAAACCAACAAAAAATGGAACAAGGGCAACATGAGATTAAACAAGAGATGCTTAAGGCCGAGAAAAGGCAAACCGAAGCCGTATTGAGGCAATCTAATTTTGAAGATAAAATCTCGTCTATGTTTGAGGCAATAATGTGTAAACCGTCGTCAAGTGGTCTTCCTAGTAATCCATATCCAACCCTAAGGGTGACATGAAAGTGATTACCACACGTAGTGGTAAGACACTTAAGGAGCCGATTCCTCAACCAATTGCTCCTACGGAGGAAGCAATTGAGGAAGAACCCGAGGTGGTGGTCCAAAAGGAGCATGTCCCAATCCCACGAAGTACCGCTCATACCACACCTACGGTTGACCCATTACCATCATTGGAACCCGAGATTCCAAAGGCTATGCCTACTATGCCTCAACCCACACAACCTTTGCCCTATCCATCGAGACTTAGGAAGGAGAAACGTCAAGAGCGCGACAATTACCAATTTGAGCTTTTTATGAAAATGTTTCGTGATTTGCATCTTAATGTAAGTTTCGCCGATGCCTTGGTCATGATGCCTCGATTTGCCGCTAACTTTAAGAGTATGTTGAACAACAAGGAGAAATTGCACCAATTGTCTAGTTGTTCGTCGGTTTATCTTAATCGCATACCTCAAAAAGTCGGTGATCCCGGTAAATTTTTGATCCCTTGTGCAATCCAAGACATGGAAGAATGCTTCGCCTTGGCCGATCTTGGTGCTAGCCTTAACTTGATGCCACTTGCAATTTTCAAGTCGCTCAATCTTCCTAATCTTACTCCTTCACTAATGTCTATCGAGTTGGCCGACCATTCCACAATTCCCGCATGTGGTTTGGCGGAAGACGTTTTTGTGAAAGTGGGGAAGTTCTACTATCCCGTAGACTTCATTGTTGTTGATATCCCCACGGATCCTCAAGTTCCTCTCATTTTAGGTCGTTCGTTTTTAGATACGTCTATGGCTTTGATCGATGTGCATGCTAGAAAGATCACCTTACGTTTCAACGACGAGGAACTTGTTATAAACGCAACTCAAAACTCTCAAATTTCTCATGTTTATTCCGTTTCAACCATAAACCTCGTTGATATGATTGACGTGGTTTGCGAGGAATTTTCACAAGAAGTTCTAGGTTTTGGTGATGAAGAAACTAGTGGCAATCCCACTATGTTGGATCCAATTCTTGATAATTCGACACCAACCTTCACTCCATTTGAAGGTGGTGGTTTTACGTTGGAAGAATGCAATGTTCCACGTACTTGTGACGAAGACCTCGACAACGATGAGGACTTCTCGATTATCAAGGATTTTCTTAACGATTTCCCATTTCCTCCACCCGAGGAGGTTATGAGTATCGAGCCCAAATCTTCACTTGAGGAACCACCTATTCTCGAGTTGAAAGATTTACCTCCTCACCTCGAGTATGTCTATTTGGAGGAGGACGACAAGTTGCCGGTTATTATTGCGAAGGATCTTTCGAATGATGAAAAAACCGCAATTGTCGATGTTCTTAAGGCTCACAAAGGGGCGATTGCGTGGAAGTTATCCGACATTAAGGGGATCGATCCCAAGTTTTGTACCCACAAAATTTTAATGGAGGAATATTTCAAGCCAACAATCCAAAGTCAAAGGAGGGTGAACCCCAAAATTCACGACGTCATCAAAAAGGAGGTCCTTAAACTCCTTGACGCGGGAATGATTTACCCTATTTCCGATAGCCCTTGGGTGAGTCTTATCCATTGTGTACCTAAAAAGGGAGGGATGACCGTTGTGCCAAACGATGCCAACGAGTTGATTCCCACTAGACTCGTGACCGGATGGAGAGTGTGCATTGACTATCGTAAGTTGAATGAAGACACTCGAAAAGACCATTTTCCCTTGCCCTTCATGGACCAAATGTTGGAGCGTCTTGCGGGAAACGATTTCTATTGCTTTTTAGATGGTTTTTCCGGTTACTTCCAAATTCCCATCGATCCTCGTGATCAAGAAAAAACTACGTTTACGTGTCCATATGGAACGTTTGCCTATCGTAGAATGCCATTCGGACTTTGCAATGCACCGGGAACTTTTCAACGATGCATGATGGCTATTTTTCATGATATGATCGAGAAGACGATGGAAGTCTTCATGGATGACTTTTCCGTGTTTGGTGATTCCTTTACTTCGTGTTTGTCGAACCTTGAGAGAATGTTAAAACGTTGTGAGGAAACCAACCTTGTGCTCAATTGGGAAAAATGTCATTTTATGGTTAAGAGTGGGATCGTCTTAGGGCACAAGGTCTCGAAAGCGGGGATTGAGGTAGATCAAGCTATCGCTGAATTACCTCATCCCAAAACCGTCAAGGGAGTTAGGAGTTTCCTAGGCCACGCGGGCTTTTATCGACGATTCATCAAGGATTTCTCTAAGATTTCTCGACCCATTACACATCTTCTTGAAAAAGAGGCACGTTTTGTCTTTGACGAAGATTGTGTACGAGCCTTTGAGATCCTTAAGAGGAAACTTACCGAAGCTCCCATTCTTGTTGCTCCCAATTGGAACCACCCCTTTGAACTTATGTGTGATGCAAGTGATTACGCTATTGGGGCCGTTTTGGGGCAACGTCATGAAAAGCACTTCTTGCCTATCCACTATGCTAGCAAGACGATGACCGAGGCTCAACTTAAATACACTACAACGGAAAAGGAATTCCTTGCCATGGTGTATGCATTTGAGAAATTCCGACCTTATCTCGTTTTGACGAAATGCATAGTGTATACGGACCATTCGGCTATCAAGTATCTCATGGCAAAGCAAGATGCTAAGCCGAGATTACTTCGTTGGATTCTCTTCCTTCAAGAATTTGATCACACCATCGTTGACAAAAAAGGAGCCGAGAATCTAGCGGCCGATCATCTCTCTCGTTTGGAAGATCCTCACCAAAGTGTTTACGAGCCAAAGGAAATCACCGAAACATTTCCGCTCGAGACACTTGGTGTAGTGAATTCTAAGCTTGATTCTTCCACCCCATGGTTTGTGTATTTTGCAAATTACCATGCGGGCAACTTCATCGTTAAGGGTATGACGACTCAAGAAAAACGAAATTTCTTTCGTGATGTCAAGTTCTACTTTTGGAACGACCCTTACTTGTTTTGAACTTGTGCGGATCAAATCATCTGACGTTGTGTTTTTGGCACCGAAGCTTCTAACATCCTTAGAGCTTGCCATGAGGGACCCACGGGTGGTCACCACGGTGCTAATCTCACGGCTAAGAAGGTGTTTGATGCCGGCTTCTTTTGGCCTACTATTTACTGAGATGCACAAATTCTTGTGAAGTCTTGTGATGCATGCCAACGACAAGGAAAAGCCTCACAAAAAGATGAAATGCCACAAAATATCATTCAAGTATGTGAGATCTTTGACGTTTGGGGTATAGACTTTATGGGGCCGTTCCCATCATCTCGTGGTAATAAGTACATCCTTGTTGCGGTTGACTACCTATCTAAGTGGGTGGAGGCGAAGACCTTGCCAACTAATGATGCTCGTGTGGTAGTTAAGTTCTTGAAAAGTTTGTTTGCTAGGTTTGGAACCCCTCGTGCGATCATAAGCGATCGTGGAACCCATTTTTGTAACGACCAATTCGAAAGAGTCTTAGGGAAATATCGGGTTACACATCGTCTTTCTACGGCTTACCACCCACAAACGAGTGGGCAAGTCGAGGTTTCAAACCGAGCATTGAAGAGGATCTTGGAGAGATCCGTAGGAGAAAACCGACAATCTTGGTCGGATAAGTTAGACGATGCTTTATGGGCCTTTAGGACCGCTCATAAGACACCCATTGGGTGCACTCCCTATAAGCTTGTGTATGGAAAGAATTGTCATTTGCCTATCGAGTTAGAACACAAGGCTTATTGGGCCCTAAAGCATTGTAATGATGACATGGAGACCGCGGGAAAACACCGGAAAATGCAATTAAATGAATTGGATGAATTGAGGGATATTACTTATGAAAATTCATTGATTTACAAAGAAAAAACTAAAAAGTTGCATGATTCAAAAATTAAAAACCGGGTTTTTAACATTGGGGATCAAGTTTTACTTTTTAATTCAAGACTAAAAATCTTTTCCGGTAAGTTAAAATCCCGTTGGTCCGGTCCATTCACCGTGACTCAAGTATTTCCGTATGGGACCATCGAGCTAGCTCAGGATGATGGCCCTAACTTCAAGGTGAATGGACATAGGTTGAAGCACTACCTTGGCGGGGAAGTTCCATCTTTGAACTACCTCGACCAAGTCACCTTCCCCAATGATAATTAGTATTGAGGGGATCGAGTCGAGCTCATGACTCGGTAATCAAAAACGAGGAGCCTCGTGGGGGAGTCCCATGCTTATCCTATGTACATATTATCGCTTTCTTAGTCTAATGTAGCTTAAGTGTGGGGATTTGTGCCCTTCCAACCTTTGTTCCGTGGTTGTTGGTGATATGTGGTTTTTAGATCATGATCTTCACGATTGGAGCCTCTCGTGTTCGTTTTATGGGAGCACTTGATCGTTTGCTTTGGAGACATTTCTCAATATCCATGATATATCCTTTTGATGTTCTAACCTTAGGTTTTTAGCACACTTCATAAAAGGCTATAACTTATTGGTTACACCCTTTCCATGCTAGATTAGGCATTCGACTACGTCTCTAGTATGGGGGTGTTTGCACCCCTAGACTTGAAACATTGAGGACAATGTTTAACTTTAGTATGGGGGGGGTGAATAGATACTTGCCTTGCCAAACCTTCACGCTTTCCAAAGTTTATCGTTTTGTTTATCATTTTTGTTGCAAAATAAGGCTAAAAATGGCCAAATTTTAAAATTTTTCTCATGTTTTATAAGTGTTTGAAGACACGAATGTAGATTTTCCGATGGCGAGAATAAGAGTAATTTTTGACTCGACCGTGCGTGTTGAGCACTTAGCTTTGATTCCTTAACTACACATTAGGCTAAGTCTCTTAAATGAGGACGAGAAATGATAGAGTTAATTATAAGTTACTATGCTAAACGTAGAGTACTCGTATTCTTTCAAAAACTCATGTGTTCTCGTTGTTTGCTTATTCTCCCTTCGCATGTAAATATTTTTTGCTTAATAAATATTGACTTAACGGTTTAGTTAGGATTGTTGGGTTTCTAGTCTTTTCTAGTAGCTTCCGTGTAATTAAATTGGGAAGACATTAAGGTATCGCCAGCGTCACGGTTTTGAAGTATTGGCACCCGAATAATCGAAAGCTTCACCCAATAATAAGATTTCAAGTGCTCACCTAAATCAAGCAAACAATTTGAAGCCCCACAAGGTCGAAAAATCTATGCAAAATTGAAAGTGAATCAAGCTTTAATCTTCGAAGCTTTAAAGATCCAAAATTCGCCTTAGCGTGAGGATATACGTCTTTGGCTAATAAAACCACCGATGAGGCGGATAATAAAAGGCAAGGCAAGAACGAAGTCATAATAAAAGCTTCATGGCGAAGTTGAATAAAAGATGGAGGTAAACCAAAGATAATAAGGCCCTTCCGTTAGGGGGCGTATAGAAGTCTTGGTAATAAGTCTCATGTTCAAAACTGTTATAAAACCGTGTTTATCGATTCTTCTTGTTGACTTAATTTTTTAACATCGTCGTCTATTAGGAGGGGTTATTGATTTGATGGTCTTAGTTACACCGTTAGGACTCTATTTTTAGACCTAAATCTCTATTATCGCATAAGTCAAACAATGTATCCTCGTGAAACATTCAAGACATCATAAAATATAAGAGATACAACTTAGGAATAATGGGAGGATAAGTACGTGATTAGGGCATATGAGTAGTGTTAGCATTACTAACTTATAATGACAATGATCTCGTTGCACGCTTAGCATGGAATTAGAGTGAAAATCAAGGACGATGAAATTATTTCTAACGAAGCATTCGCGTGTTCTTATTCTATGAACCTAAACGTCCCATTTTGCGATGAAAGTCATACATTATGTCTATAACACAAGTAGTAATAGTAGTAGTGTAGCTAGTTTATCGTTCAATAAAGAGAATAAAATGAATTTTGGAGATGCTTTGATACTTTATTCTAGCATTGCGTGAGGGCACGACAATGGTTTAGTATGGGGGAGTAATGAGACTGCTTTTATACATAGTCTCATCTTCCAAAAAGGGCTTAAAATGCATTAAATATCATCAAAATACCCAAATAAATGCTTGTGTTTGTTGCTTGTGTATTTTAGGTACAGATATTGAGATAATGACAAAAGATCACAAGAATCATGCAAAAACGAACACGGGAAACAAAGCCGCACAATGAACCAAGCCCTAGTGAAGACTTTCCCAAGATTAACCCTTGAAGATTTGAAGAATTATGAAGAAGGGTCCTCCAATTATGAAGAATTGACACTTTATACCCTTGTATCCTCATAATTACAAGTTTGGTCCCTAAAGTTTGTCAAAATTACAAAAAGGGCCCTTAACTTTGAAGAATTGACAAGTTTAGCCCCTCAACAAAGCTAAATTGTCAACCAATATCATCCACAAAGTCAAATACATCATGAAGTCCTTCAAAGTACAAGAAATGACAAGTTTGGTCCTTTGAAAATCTCAAAATTACAAAAAGGACCCTCAACTTTCAACAATTGGCAAAAATGGTCCCTCAATCATCAAGACTTGACAATTTCAGTCCTCCAAATTATCAATATTGCAAGTCTAGACCATTATCATTGAAGAAAATACCAAACCAGCCCTTGAAGAATTCAAAAATGGCAAGAAATACCCCTGAATTTACTTTATGAAACTTTTTGGGGCAAAAGTGTGAAGTTTGAAACTTCAAATACAAAGGAAACGAGTTTTTGGCTAATTATTTACAAAGTGGCAAGAGAAGGAAAGATAGGGGGTAATATTGGGCCAGACAAAGGACTTACATAGGCCAGTCACATGGTGACACGCGCCCCACTCACCCTAAACAACCAATCAGCACACCCCATTGTGCCATGTCACCTTCCACCCACAACAGATTATAACTAATCTGATTATTTAATAAAACTCGCGCCTAACACCTGGTTTAAAAACTAAAACGGATTAAAACATGCACTATTCATGTTCTTGATCCAAATTGGGTTTTTATTAATGGCTTGTAATTAGACCCCAATCTACTCCAGATTTATGATTAAGCTAATTATAAACACAACCCAACTTTAAAAACCCATGCCACATCAGCCCTTTGTCACATGTTAAACCCTCCTTTGTCACTTTTGAGGAAGAACCCAAAACCCTGCCAGAGAATCAACCATCCAGATACTTGCTTACTTTCTAAGCTTCACAAGAGCCATTGGATCAAATTTCAACAGCTATACACCCACAAACGTCCAAGATAAGTCACATGAGCTCAAGATTTCAAATTTCCACAAGGGCAATTTTGGAAGATCAAGCCTAGGGTTTTCACATTTTTCAGCTTTCTAGGACCATGTACACCCTCTATATAAAGGGTCTAGCTTATTACGTTTATTCCTGCTTTTGGTTTTTCCTTTGTTCAAACACTTGTAAATCCTTTTTCTGATTAATGAATTTGAGTTAAGTGCTTTGAAGAAAGACCAAGTGCCATCTTTATTCTGCTTGTTTATGTTCTTAGTTTACTGCTTTTGAAGTTAAAAACCTGTTTTCAAAAGAGGAGTGTGCACAAGTTTGCATATTTTCCTCATTTTCTTGATATTTTGCTAAGTCTTGTTCCAATCTGGGAATTCTTGGGCTATAGGGCTGATCATAGCATCCTAACTGAGTTGGTTAAGGTGTGATGAGGCTTATAACTTGGGGATAATCAAGTGTGGGGTAACAAGTTTGCATCAATCAAGATTTTTCCAAGTTTCTGATTTTTCATGTTATTATGCTTAACCCTTGTTCAATCTTAGCAGGCTTTTGTGGAAGCTTGTGCTTGTTCTTGCTAGCACATAAGCTCAAAATTCGTGGGTGTGGATGTACATCCATGAGGTTTGCATACTTAATCTCCAAATCTGCTTAAATTGTGATTTTTGGTGATATTTGTATGAAACTGTTGTTCTTGTGAATTTTGTGGCTTGTTCTTGCTTGAATCTGTTTATTAGACTTGTTTTAGTGTTAATTGATGCTTGGTTGGCCTGAAATCTTGTTTTGCTTTTGAAAATTTTGATTTGAAAAAGTTAAAGGGGTGTTTGGGTTTACTGGTTTACGCTTATAATCTGTTTTTGTGTTAAGGGAAAGTGTTGTTTATGCTTTGTATCTGCTATACCTTTGTTTGAGAGTGTTTTGCTGCAAGTTTTTGGGTTTGAACACTTGAATTGATCAATCTGCTATATAGACCTTGTTTCTGCTTGTTTTGACCTAGGATTTTAGGAACACTTAGTGTGTATGCATGCTTAGGGATAAAAGTGGTTTAAACAAAGTTAACATATCCTGTTTGAAAGATTTGAGGTGTTGAAATTGGCTTGTGTGTCAAATACATCAGCAAAAGTAGAAAACTGCATGTGTAGTGTTCATCAGTAACTTTCATTGCTTGAATCTTGCTTAATTCTTTGAACCAGTGCATGAAACCTGTTTAGACTTGCTTATTGGAGTTTATTATAGCTTTTGTGTGCATTTGGTTGAATTTGGCTGGCTGAATTGTGCTAAAACTGCTCTTGAATGCTAAACTGCTTATTGTTCATGTCTGTGCAATGTCTGGTGATTAATTGATTAAACTGTATCAATTGGGTGTTAGTGATTGTGTTATTTTGATTGTGATTGACTCCTTTTGATCTAAAGATCAATTGGGTGCCTTTGTGAAATCTGAATCTCCAAAAAAGACACTAAAGACAAAAAGTCAAAATAGTCAAGCAGTGGGAAAAGTTCCCACTGCTCAACATCCAAAACTAGCCCCTGCTAGTGCAATTTTGTCATCAGCTTATCAATAAGCTATTCTAGCTTATTCTGACCTGCAACAACTTATTTTTTGTAATAGATCTTCATTATTTGACCCATTTAAGTGAACTGGAGCTTATGAGACTTTGACTTTGACTTTTTACTAGAAAACCAACTTGTTTGACTTTTAACATAAGTGCTTATTTGATTTTCCAGCTTATTGAGTGTGCTTATTTGAAAGTTCTTTGGTTTTTAAGCTTAGTTTTGTCAAAAGAAACATTTTGCAACTTGAATCAGCTTCTGAGGTAGTCTAGATCATAAAAACGACTATTTTGTCGTTTTGTGAATAAGTTGTTGACTTGTTTCTGGCTTATTAAGTGGTCTTATTTGAAAATTCTTTTTGCAGAAGTCTTTGTTAGGTCAAAAGAAGGTTGTGTGTTAAATTTTAGCTTATGGCAACAGCTTATGGCTTAATGGGCCAAAAAGCCCATTAAGAATAAGCTGCTTATTATAAGTTAGCTTATTTCACATTTTCAGCTTTTGGGCCTTTGGAAAAAGTTGTTTAAAATCAAATTTTGAGTCAACCTGTGCTTTTTGAGCTTATTTTGAACACTTTTTCTTATTGGGCCTTAATTAAGCCCAATAAGGGACTGTTTTGGGTTTGGCCCATTTTCTAGGCCCAATAGGGGTATTTAGGTAATTTCACTTTCATTTCTGAGTTATTTAGGTTAAATTAAGCTAGTTTGCAAGTTTTTAGAATTTTTTTTAATTTTTGGATTTTTAATATTATTTTAATATTATTTTATTATTAAAAATTAAAAGTCTGATTTTCTAGGTTTTTATATTTTTCCTAGGTTTTAAATACTTAATTAGGATTTTTGCAACTTTCCAAATATTTTTTAGGTCTTTTAATTATTTGTTATAATTAATTTAAGATTTAATTGATTTTAGGAGTTTTTAATTGTTTAAAAATAGTTTTAATTGGTTTTAAAATTTTGAAAAATAGTTTTTAGCTTAATTAGAGTATTTTTGAGGTTTACAAACTTGAAAATCTTGTTTAGGGCTTTTTAATAATTAATTTTGATTTTTAGGGCTTTAATTAGCATTAAAAAGTCATTATCTAATTAATTAAAAGGTTTTTGCAAGTTTTGATTTTTTGTAAACTCCTATAATATTATTAGGGATTTTGGTAAATTTTGGAAATTTTTAGGTTTAAATTTTAATTTTGGTGGTTTTTAGGATTTTACGTGTATGCCTTTTTAGACTTAGTTTAATCCGTCTTCATAACCGTCACTCTCTTCTAATCCCCTTTCTATTCTTCTTTTTCAAATATAATCACAAATTAATCCAAATCATTACACACATAACACACTAGCCTCCTTGAGAACGAACTTAATTGGGTCATTCACACACGGTTTTCCTAAATCGTCGTGCTCACTTGCCCTACTTTATTGCCTTCTTTTCCTAAAGGGGTAGTTTTACTCAACATCAATTACCAACGGTGGTAACACTTTGAGTGCCTACGCGGCCGCGGGAACTTATAACCAAAACGGTCAAGTTCCCCGCACTAATCAATTGACTCCACCGGGTTTTCCACCAAATCAAAATGCTAACAATTATCGAAACAATCAAGTTGGTTACCAAAACAATCAAAGGAACAATTACAAGGGTAATAACAACTATGGGAATCAAGGAAGTAGTAGCCAAATGCAAAATCAAAACCAAAACTGTAATTTTCAAAACACAAGTCAAGGTCTTCAAAATGTTTACACTAAAGAACTTCCAGTGGACTTTTTGAATTACGCTACGGCAAATGATAAGATTTTGGAAAACATTCAAGAGCAATTGGCTAGTCAAGCTAGGGACACGGCTAAAAACACCAAGGAGTTAGCTAATTTTGTTAAGGAAAATCTTAACATGAGAAATGAGTTGAAAAATGATTTTGCTAATCAAATTGGAGGTCAAAACAATAAAATTGAACAAAGTCATGCTAGGATTGAACAAAGGATTGACCAAAAAGCCGCTAGTCAAGATGTTAAGCTTAATGCTATTTTAGAAGCCGTCATGGGGAACAAAGCCTCGACTTCGGGTAGTCTACCTAGTAACACCATATCAAACCCGAAGGGAGAGATGAAAGTGATTACCACACGAAGTGGTAAGACACTTAAGGAACCGACTCCTCAACCAATTACTCCAACGGTGGAGGAAATTGAGGAAGAACCCGAGGTGGTGGTCGAAAAGGAGCATATCTCAAGCCCACAAAGTGCCGCTCATGCCACACCTACGGTCGACCCTTTACCAACATTGGAACCCGAGATTTCAAACGCTATGCCTATGCCCCAACCCACACCACCCTTACCTTACCCATCGAGACTTAGGAAGGAGAAACGACAAGAGCGCGATAATTATCAATTTGAGCTTTTTATGAAAATGTTTCGTGAGTTGCACCTTAATGTGAGTTTCGCCGATGCTTTGGTCATGATGCCTCGATTTGCCGCTAACTTTAAGAGTATGTTGAACAACAAGGAGAAATTGCATCAATTGTCTAGTTGTTCGTCGGTTTATCTTAATCGCATACCTCAAAAAGTCGGTGATCCCAGTAAATTTTTGATCCCTTGTGCAATACAAGATATAGAAGAATGCTATGCCTTGGCCGATCTTGGTGCTAGCATTAATTTGATGCCACTTGCAATCTTCAAGTCGCTCAATATTCCTAATCTTACTCCTTCACTAATGTCTATCGAGATGGCCGACCATTCCACGATTCGTGCTTGTGGATTGGCGGAAGACGTTTTTGTGAAAGTGGGGAAGTTCTACTATCCCGTAGACTTTATCGTTGTCGATATCCCCACGGATCCTCAAGTTCCTCTCGTTTTAGGTCGTTCGTTTTTAGATACGTCTATGGCTTTAATTGATGTTCATGCTAGAAAGATCACCTTACGTTTCAACGACGATGAACTTGTTATAAACGCAACTCAAAATTCTCAACTTTCTCATGTTTATTCAGTTGCTACCATAAACCTCGTTGATATGATCGACGTGGTTTGCGAGGAATTTTCACAAGAAGTTCTAGGGTTTGGTGATGAAGAAACTAGTGGCAATCCCACTATGTTAGATCCAATTCTTGATAATTCGACACCAACCTTCACTCCATTTGAAGGTGGTGGTTTTACGTTGGAAGAACTCAATGTTCCACGTACTTGTAACGAAGACCTCGGCAACGATGAGGACTTCTCGATTATCAAGGATTTTCTTAACGATTTCCCATTTCCTCCACCCGAGGAGGTTATGAGTATCGAGCCCAAATCTTCACTTGAGGAACCACCTATCCTTGAGTTGAAAGATTTACCTCCTCACCTCGAATATGTCTATTTGGAGGAGGACGAAAAGTTGCCGGTTATTATTGCGAAGGAACTTTCGAATGATGAAAAAACCGTACTTGTCGATGTTCTAAAGGATCACAAAGGGGCAATTGCGTGGAAGTTATCCGACATTAATGGAATCGATCCAAAGTTTTGTACCCACAAAATCTTAATGGAGGAGGATTACAAGCCCGCAATCCAAAGTCAAAGAAGGGTGAACCCCAAAATTCACGACGTCATCAAAAAGGAGGTCCTTAAACTCCTTGACGCGGGAATGATTTACCCTATTTCCGATAGCCCTTGGGTGAGTCCTATCCATTGTGTCCCTAAAAAGGGAGGGATGACCGTTGTGCCAAACGATGCCAACGAGTTAATTCCCACTAGACTCGTGACCGGATGGAGAGTGTGCATTGACTATCGAAAGTTGAATGAAGCCACTCGAAAAGACCATTTTCCCTTGCCCTTCATGGACCAAATGTTGGAGCGTCTTGCGGGAAACGATTTCTATTGCTTTTTAGATGGTTTTTCCGGTTACTTCCAAATTCCCATCGATCCTCATGATCAAGAAAAAACTACGTTTACGTGTCCATATGGAACGTTTGCCTATTGTAGAATGCCATTCGGACTTTGCAATGCACCTGGAACCTTTCAACGGTGCATGATGGCTATTTTTCATGACATGATCGAGAAGACGATGGAAGTCTTCATGGATGACTTTTCCGTGTTTGGTAATTCGTTCACTTCGTGTTTGTCGAACCTTGAGAGAATGTTGAAACGTTGTGAGGAAACCAACCTTGTGCTCAATTGGGAAAAATGTCATTTTATGGTTAAGAGTGGAATCGTCTTAGGGCACAAGGTCTTGAAAGCGGGGATTGAGGTAGATCAAGCTAAGGTAGACGTCATCGCCAAATTACCTCATCCAAAACCGTTAAGGGAGTTTCCTAGGCCACGCGGGCTTTTATCGTCGATTCATCAAGGATTTTCAAAGATTTCTCGACCTATTACACATCTTCTTGAAAAAGAGGCACGTTTTGTCTTCGACGAAGATTGTGTACGAGCCTTTGAAATCCTTAAGAGGAAACTTACCGAAGCTCCCATTCTTGTTGCTCCCAATTGGAACCTCCCCTTTGAGCTCATGTGTGATGCTATTGATTACACTATTGGGGCCGTTTTGGGGCAACGTCATGATAAGCACTTCTTGCCTATTCACTATGCTATCAAGACGATGACCGAGGCTCAACTAAAATACACTACAACGGAGAAAGAATTCCTTGTCGTGGTGTATGCATTTGAGAAATTTCGACCTTATCTCGTCTTGACGAAATGCATAGTGTATACGGATCATTCGGCTATCAAGTATCTTACGGCAAAGCAAGATGCTAAGCCTAGATTGCTTCGATGGATTCTCCTCCTTCAAGAATTTGATCACAAAATCGTCGACAAAAAAGGAGCCGAGAATCTAGCGACCGATCATCTTTCTCGTTTGGAAGATCCTCAACAAAGTGTTTACGAGCCCAAGGAAATCACCGAAACATTTCCGCTCGAGACACTTGGTGTAGTGAATTCTAAGCTTGATTCTTCCACCCCATGGTTTGCGGATTTTGCAAATTACAATGCGGGTAACTTCATCATTAAGGGTATGACGACTCAAGAAAAACGAAAATTCTTTCGTGACGTCAAGTTCTACTTTTGGAACGACCCTTACTTGTTTCGAGGATCAAATCATCCGACGTTGTGTATTTGGCACCGAAGCTTCTAACATCCTTAGAGCTTGTCATGAGGGACCCACGGGTGGTCACCACAGTGCTAATCTCACGGCTAAGAAGGTGTTTGATGTCGGCTTCTTTTGGCCTACTATTTACCGAGATGCACAAGATCTTGTGAAGTCTTGTGATTCATGCCAACGACAAGGAAAAGCCTCACAAAAAGATGAAATGCCACAAAATATCATCCAAGTGTGTGAGATCTTTGACGTTTGGGGTATAGACTTTATGGGGTCGTTCCCATCATCTTGTGGTAATAAGTACATTCTCGTTGCGGTTGACTACCTATCTAAATGGGTGGAGGCCAAAGCCTTGCCCACCAATGATGCTCGTGTGGTAGTCAAGTTCTTGAAAAGCTTGTTTTCTCGGTTTGGAACCCCTCGTGCGATCATAAGCGATCGTGGAACCCATTTTTGTAACGACCAATTCGAAAGGGTCCTAAAGAAATATGGGGTTACACATCGGCTTTCAACGGCTTATCACCCACAAACGAGTGGGCAAGTCGAGGTTTCAAACCGAGCTTTGAAGAGGATCTTGGAGAGATCTGTTGGGGAAAACCGACAATCTTGGTCGGATAAGTTCGACGATGCTTTATGGGCCTTTAGGACCGCTCATAAGACGCCCATTGGGTGCACTCCCTATAAGCTTTTGTATGGAAAGAATTGTCATTTGCCTATCGAATTAGAACACAAGGCTTATTGGGCCCTAAAGCATTGTAATGATGATATGGAGACCACGGGAAAACACCGGAAAATGCAATTAAATGAATTGGATGAATTGAGAGACATTGCTTTTGAAAATTCATTGATTTATAAAGAAAAAACTAAAACGTTGCATGATTCTAAAATTAAAAACCGGGTTTTTAACATTGGGGATCAAGTTTTGCTTTTTAATTCAAGACTAAAAATCTTTTCCGGTAAGTTGAAATCCCGTTGGTCCGGTCCATTCACCGTGACTCAAGTGTTTCCGTATGAGACCATCGAGCTAGCTCAAGATGATGGTCCTAACTTCAAGGTGAATGGACATAGGTTGAAGCACTACTTTGGCGGGGAAGTTCCATCCTTGAACTACCTCGACCAAGTCACCTTCCCCAATGATAATTAGTATTGAGGGGATCGAGTCGAGCTCATGACTCGGTAATCAAAAACGAGGTGCCTCGTGGGGGAGTCCCATGCTTATCCCATGTACATATTATCGCTTTCTAATGTAGTTAACGTGTGGGGATTTGTGCCCTTCCAACCTTTGTTCCATGGTTGTTTGTGAATTGTGAACTTTAGATGATCATGATCTTCACGATTGGAGCCTCTCGTGTTCATTTTATGGGAGCACTCGATCGTTTGCTTTGAAGACTTTCTCAATATCCAAATGATATATCCTTGATTGTTCTAACCTTAGGTTTATAGCACACATCATAAACGGCTTTAAATTTAACGGTTACACCCTTTCCATGCTAGATTAGGCATTCGACTACGTCTCTAGTACGGGGGTGTTTGCATCCCTAGACTCGAAACATTGAGGACAATGTTTAACTTTAGTATGGGGGGTGAATAGATACTTGCCTTGCCAAACCTTCACGCTTTCCAAAGTTTATCTTTTTGTTTATCGTTTTGTTGCAAAATAAGGCTAAAAATGGCCAAATTTTAAATTTTTCTCATGTTTTATAAGTGTTTGAAGACACGAATGTAGGTTTTCCGATGGCGAGAATAAGAGTAATTTTTTACTTGACCGTGCGTGTTGAGCACTTAGCTTTGGTTCCTTAACTACACATAGGCTAAGTCTCTTAAATGAGGACGAGAAATGATAGAGTTAATTATAAGTTACTATACTAAACGTAGAGTACTCGTATTCTTTCAAAAACTCATGTGTTCTCGTTGTTTGCTTATTCTCCCTCCGCATGTAAATATTTTTTGCTTAATAAATATTGACTTAGCGGTTTAGTTGGGATTGTTGGGTTTCTAGTCTTTTCTAGTAGCTTCCGTGTAATTAAATTGGGAAGACATTAAGGTATGGCCAGCGTCACGGTTTTGAAGTATTGGCACCCCAATAATTAAAAGCTTCACCTAATAATAAGATTTCAAGTGCTCACCTAAATCAAGCAAACAATTTGAAGCCCCACAAGACCGAAAAATCTATGCAAAATTGAAAGTGAATCAAGCCTTAATCTTCGAAGCTTTAAAGATCCAAAATTCTCCTTAGCGTGAGGATATACGTCTTTGGCTAATAAAACCACCGATGAGGCGGATAATAAAAGGCAAGGCAAGACCGAAGTCATAATAAAAGCTTCATGGCGAAGTTGAATAAAAGATGGAGGTAAACCAAAGATGATAAGGCCCTTCCGTTAGGGGGCGTATAAAAGTCTTGGTAATAAGTCTCATGTTCAAGACCGTTATAAAACCGTGTTTATCGATTCTTCTTGTCAACTTAATTTTTTAACATCGTTGTCTATTAGGAGGGGTTATTGATTTGATGGTCTTAGTTACACCGTTAGGACTCTATTTTTAGACCTAAATCTCTATTATCGCATAAGTCAACAATGTATCCTCGTGAAACAATCAAGACATAATAAAATATAAGAGATACAACTTAGGAATAATGGGAGGATAAGTACGTGATTAGGGCATATGAGTAGTGTTAGCATTACTAACTTATAATAACAATGATCTCGTTACACGCTTAGCATGGAATTGGGTGAAAATCAAGGACGACGAAATTATTTCTAACGAAGCATTCACGTGTTCTTGTTCTATGATCCCAAAAGTCACTTTTTCGTGATGAAAACAATACATTATGTCTAAAACACGTGTAGTAGTTTATTTAAGTTTACGTTTTCAATAAATGTCATCATAAAATGAATTTTGGAAGTGCTATGATACTTTATTCTAGCATTGCGTGAGGGCACGGCAATGGTTTAGTATGGGGGAGTGATGAGACTGCTTTTATACATAGTCTCATCTTCCAAATAGGGCTTAAAATGTATTAAATATCATCAAAATACCCAAATATATGCTTGTGTTTGTTGCTTGTGTATTTTAGATACGAATATTGAGAAAATGACAAAAGATCACAAGAATCAATCAAAAACAAACACGGGAAACGAAGCCGCACAATGAACCAAGCCCTAATGAAGAATTTTCCAAAGAAAACCCTTGAAGATTTGAAGAATTATGAAGAAGGTTCCTCCAATATGGAAGAATTGACACTTTATACCCTTGTATCTTCATAATTACAAGTTTGGTCCCTAAATTTTGTCAAAATTACAAAAAGGACCCTTAACTTTGAAGAATTGGCAAATTTAGTCCCTCAACAAAACTAAATTGTCAATATTGGTCCTCTAAGAAGTCAACAAACAAGTCAAAACCTTGAAGAATGAAGACATGACAAGTTAAGCCCTTGAAGATTGAAGAAATTACATTTCAAGTCCTTGTTTAAAGTTGTGATAAAACTTGTGCCAAAATTGACAAGTTGATGAAAGTTAATTACAAGGGAATTCAAGTTTTGTGGCTGTTTTTACAAAGTAAACAAAACAAAGGAATGGAGGGACCTATTCTGCCCAGACAACACGACTCTCCTCACCCAATACCTGCTCGCCACGTCACCCACTTCCACTCCTCCACCATTCACCATCCTCCCTTCTTCCACGTCACAACCCACCAGTTTATTAAACTAATTAAACCAAGTTTAATTTTGCCTTCCCACCAAAACAACTTTTTGAATTTAATTAACCCCAAAATAGATTAAAACACCCCCTAATTACCCCATAAACCCTAGAACAGCCCAGGATCAAACTCACCAAAAACAAAGGGTTTATGGTTATAACTTTCCAGAACACTAATTCATCACACCTTAAACCAATCCCAACTCCAAAAAACCTGTCACCCTCAACATGGAACCCACCCATTGGTCCCATGCTACACGTTTTTTACTCCAAAACAAAAAAATGCCAGGAAATCCAAGGCTCTTGTTTATTTCTTGTTCCCAAAGGCTTAATGAACGCCTAGGATCATTTCTACACTGCTTGCATCCCACAACAATCCAAATGATCATCACATGGGCTCTTGACCAAATTCAAAAACAAGAATCTTCAATGAGATATTCGAATATCTCAAGGGCAAAGATGGAATTTCGTCCATTAGGGTTTTAGCATTCTAGATCATTCTGTGACCCATTATATAAGGGCAGATAGGACATAGTTATTAGCTGTTCTTTTCCTTTCTCTGGTTGTCACAACCTTGTAAATCCTATTTTTGAATGAGAAAAGGGTTGAGTGTTTGTTTATGAGAAGCAAAGAACCTATTTACATTTCTTGTTTAATGTTTCATTAAGTTGTGTGACGTTTTATTTTGGTTTGATACAAAAGATCTAGTTTTCAAAGATTTTTCTTAAAATCTTATTTTTTTAATTGTTGCTTATAGCTTACTGTTTGAATAAGCTAAACCATTAAGCCTTACAAGCTTGTGGTTTGAGCTTATCCAAACTTGAAGTTTGGTCCTAGTTGTGTGGTGTTTGTGCAGAACAAGAAGGAAGCATCCTCCATATCCTTCATTTCTTTTCCATTTTTTTCTACCAAGTGAACCCCATATCAGCAAAGTTCTGCTCAGGCCCCAGCCTGAAAGGAGGTGACTTTTCAGTCACTTTTGGACCTGGATTGTAGGTCCAACAAGGTAACACTCTTGTTCCTTGTTTGAGTTTTCAGAAAATTGTGATTTATGTGATTTTGTATGAAAATGCATGAAAATTGTTTATATATCTGTTTATTGGTCTGATTATGCTCCATTAGGGATTTATGCATGTTAGATTGAGTTTGATTCAATTTGGTTTGAGTTTGATTTGAGTTGGTTTGAAAAAAAGTGATTTCAGAAAGTGAAGGAGTGTTTGGATTAGGGTTTAAACTGGGTCAAATGATCTAAATCTTGTTTTAAAACCTGTTTGAGTCACTAAATAGGGTGTTGTTAGGTGATATAAGTGTTTAGATTTTAGTTTGGAAGAGGAAATACAAGTTTGCATGTTCAAAATTGGGTAAACATAGCTTAAAATCAGTAACTGCTTTATTGTGCATGTTTTTGTCGGATTTTGCCATCAAATCTTGTATGCTCTTAGGTTTGATGTTAACTTAGGATTATAGGGTGCTTGGTAGTGATTTGGAGAATTTTTGTGCAAGTTATTGTGCTTTGAAATCCGTTTTTGTGCAAGTAAACCATAGTTACCCTTCATCAGTAACAGTTAGCATTCATCAGTAACATTGTGTGCCATTTGTGTGAGATTTTGTGAAAAGACTTGCTTGTTTTTGTGTTGTTATTGACTCCCTATACTCAACTGAGTATAGGGGTGCCTTATTGCCCAGTAATAAGCTCTCAATAAGTTTTCCTAAGCTCAAAAGGTGACCAGACCTGATATTTACACTAGCAATGGGAAAAAAGTTACCCCTGCTAGTGTATTGGTTAGTACTGCTATACAAAAGAACAAATCCTTTACAAGTGTCACTATCAGATTTCAATTTTTTTGTCTTTTGTGGGTAAATTTAAGAGTTAGGGCTTGAAATTAGTTTGGCTATTTTTCTTATTTTATTTTTTATTTTTCTGCTTAATTAGTTTTTAATTTACTGTTCATTTGCTATTTTTTAGGTTTAAATGCATTTTTAAATACTTTTTAATATTTCTGTTTTTGGCATTTAGCCGCAAAAATTATTATTTTTAAGTTTTAAAAATTTCGTTAGATTCAGAAAAATGATTTAAGATTTTTGGTTTAAAAAGTTTTCATTGTTCACTTTTTATTTATTTTTTAGGATTAAATTAGTTTAATTAGGGTTTTAATATTAATCTGTTTTGTCTTTTAGGGCAAAATTTTATATTTTTCAAACTTTTTCATTTTTCTACTGTTCATTAGAGGAAATTAGGATTTTTAAAATTGTCAAATTATTTTTGGCATTATTTTATTATTTTTTATAATTATTTTAGTTTTAAAATAGTTTTTAGTGATTTAAAAATAGAAAAATAGTTTTTATAATTTAAGAAAAATACTTTTTAGTCTTTAGATAATATAAGTAAGTTATTAGTTCAATAAAATCATATTTGGGACATTTTGATTAATTATATTTAATTTTAGGGCTTTAATTAGCATTTAAAATTGAATATTTAATTAATAAAAGGTTTTAAAATATTTTATTGGATTTTTATTCTTATTTATATTATTTTAGACTAGTTTTAGCTTTTAATTAATTATTAGGTTTAAAATTTTTAATTTTGGTAGTTTTTACGGTTTTACGTGTACGCCTTTTTCGTCTTAGTTAAATCCGTCTTCGTAACCGTCAATCTCTTCTAATCTCATTTCTTTCTTTGTTTTTCAACAATATAATCATAAATCAAAAAGTTAATCATCTCTTAACACAACGCACTTGCCTCCTTGGGAAACGAACTTAAACTTAATTGGTCATTAGTGCTTGGTTTTCCTAAACCGACACTTAATACTTGCCACTTTTGCTCTCTTTTCCTAAAGAGTAGTAAAATCACTACATCAGACTAAAAATCCGCAATTCAAAGTCAAAGAAGGGTGAATCCCAAAATTCACGAGGTAATTAAAAAGGAGGTCCTTAAACTCCTTGACGCGGGAATGATTTATCCTATATCCGATAGCCCATGGGTGAGCCCAATCCATTGTGTCCCTAAAAAGGGAGGAATGACCGTTGTGCCTAATGAAAACAACGAGTTAATTCCCACTCGTGTTGTGACCGGTTGGAGGGTGTGTATTGACTACCGAAAGTTAAATGACGCCACTCGTAAAGACCACTTCCCTTCATGGATCAAATGTTGGAGCGACTCGCGGGAAATGAATTCTATTGCTTTTTAGATGGTTTTTCCGGTTACTTTCAAATCCCTATCGACCCTCGTGATCAAGAGAAGACTACTTTTACGTGTCCTTATGGAACGTTCGCTTATCGTAGGATGTTTTTCGGACTTTGTAATGCACCGGGTACGTTTCAACGGTGTATGATGGCGATTTTTACGATATGATCGAGAAGTCGATGGAAGTGTTTATGGATGACTTATCGGTGTTTGGAAATTCGTTCACGTCGTGTTTATCTAATCTCGAGCAAATGTTAAAACGTTGTGAAGAAACCAATCTTGTGCTTAATTGGGAAAAATGTCATTTTATGTGTAAACAAGGAATCGTCTTAGGACATAAGGTGTCGAAGGCGGGGATTGAGGTCGATAAAGCTAAGGTAGACGTCATCGCCAAGTTACCTCATCCCAAAACCGTTAAGGGAGTTAGGAGTTTCCTAGGCCACGCGGGCTTTTATCGTCGTTTCATCAAGGACTTTTCGAAAATCTCTCGACCTATGACACACCTTCTCGAGAAGGATGCTCCTTTTAACTTCAATGAGGATTGTGTTAGAGCTTTCGAAACTCTCAAAAGGAAACTTACCGAAGCTCCCATTCTTGTTGCTCCTAATTGGGAATTACCCTTTGAAATCATGTGCGATGCAAGTGATTATGCTATAGGGGCCGTCTTAGGGAAACGTTATGACAAGCATTTCCGTCCTATCCACTATGCTAGTAAGACGATGACCGAGGCTCAATTAAAGTACACCACAACGGGAAAGGAATTCCTTGCCGTGGTCTATGCTTTTGAGAAATTCTGACCTTATCTCGTCTTGACTAAAAGCATCGTGTATACCGACCATTCGGCTATCAAGTATCTCTTAGCTAAGCAAGATGCTAAGCCGAGATTGCTTCGTTGGATGCTCCTCCTCCAAGAATTTGATTTCACCGTGCTTGACAAAAAAGGAGCCGAGAATCTAGCGGCCGATCATCTCTCTCGTCTAGAAGATCCTCACAAAGATGTTTTCGAGAACAAGGAAATCACCGAAACATTTCCTCTCGAGACTCTCGGTGTAGTGAATTCTAAAGACACCGCCCCATGGTTTGCCGACATTGCAAATTACCATGCGTGCAATTTCATAATCAAGGGTATGACGACACAACAAAAACGAAAATTCTTTCGTGACGTCAAGTTCTATTTTTGGGACGACCCTTATCTCTTCGGGTTTGTGCGGATCAACTCGTTCGACGTTGTGTTTTTGGTGCCGAAGCTTCTAATATCCTTAGAGCTTGTCACGAGGGACCCACGGGTGGTCACCACAGTGCTAATATCACGGCTAAGAAAGTGTTCGATGCCGGCTTCTTTTGGCCTTCTATCTATCGTGATGCACACGCACTTGTGAAGTCGTGTGATTCGTGCCAACGTCAAGGAAAATCGTCTCAACGTGATGAAATGCCGCAAAACATAATTCAAGTGTGTGAGATTTTCGACATATGGGGAATAGACTTTATGGGGCCGTTCCCATCGTCTCATGGCAACAAATATATCCTCGTCGCGGTGGACTACCTTTCTAAGTGGGTGGAAGCTAAGGCTTTGCCTACTAATCATGCTCGTGTGGTAGTGAAGTTTTTGAAGCAACTATTCTCTCGGTTCGGAACCCCGTGTGCTATTATAAGCGATCGTGGAACCCATTTTTGTAACGACCAATTTGAAAAGGTTCTAAAGAAATATGGAGTTACTCATCGTCTTTCTACGGCTTATCACCCGCAAACGAGTGGGCAAGTCGAGGTTTCGAACCGAGCTTTGAAGAGGATTTAAGAGAGGTCAATTGGAGAAAACCGTGCTTCATGGTCCGACAAACTTGATGACGCTTTATGGGCCTTTAGGACCGCTTATAAGACACCTATCGGTTGCACTCCTTATAAGTTAGTGTATGGGAAGAATTGTCATTTGCCCATTGAGTAGGAGCACAAGGCATATTGGGCCCTTAAGCATGCAAACTTTGACTTGAAGACCGCGGGAGATCACCAGAAAATACAATTGAATGAATTGGATGAATTAAGAGATAATGCTTATGAAAATTCATTAATTTTTAAAGAAAAGACTAAAAAGTTTCATGATTCAAATATTAAAAACCGGGTTTTTAACGTTGGTGATCAAGTGTTGCTTTTTAACTCTCGACTTAAGATATTTTCCGGGAAATTGAAATCTCGTTGGTCGGGTCCGTTCACCATTACACAAGTGTTTCCATATGGGACCATCGAGCTAGCTCAAGATGATGGTCCTAATTTCAAGGTGAATGGACATAGGCTTAAGCACTACTTTGGTGGGGAAATTCCTTCAATGGTTGCCCTCGACCAAGTCACCTTCCCCAATGATAATTAGCATTGAGGGGATCGAGTCGAGCTCATGACTCGGTAATCAAAAATGAGGTGCCTCGTGGGGGAGATCCCATGCCTATCCTTTATGCTTACTATTCACTAATAAGGGGACTTGTACCCATTCAACTCGTTGTCTCGTGGTTGTTTGTGATTGTGTTATCTAAATCATCATCATCATCTACGATTGAAGACTCTCGTGTTCGTTTACGTGAGCCTCCATCGTTTGCTTGAAGAAGTTTTTCACGAATCCATGACATATACTTTATTGTTCTAACAATTATCTTTTAAGCATACTTAATAAACGGCTTTAGATATATTGTTGATCACCCTTTCCATGCTAGATCCTAAGCATTCGACTCTTTGTCTCTAGTATGGGGGTGCTCCACCTTTAGACTCGAAACTTTGAGGACAATGTTTACTTTTAGTATGGGGGGTGAATAGGTACTTGCTTTGCTACGCCCTCACGCTCTCCAACTTTCAATGTTTTGTTTAGTTGCTAATAAGGCTAAAAATGGCCAAATTTTAAAAATTTTTCTTAGTTTTCATATGTGTTTTTAAGACACGAATGTATATTTTCCGTTGGGTAGAATAAGAGTTAATTTTTGACTTGATAGGCATTTGGAGACATTTACATTCCTTAACCCGCTCAATTCAAGTTTTGCTAGATTTTTATATAGGGAACTTTAAAACGCGAAAGTCTTAATTCATACGGGTTAAGAACAAGAACTTTTCGCAAGTTCCTATAATTGATCCTAGAAAGTCACTTATCAAGGGAACTATAAAATGCATTCTCTAAACTTGAAAAAGTCCAAGAAAGTGCAAGATCCTATAGGTGGCTTGAAAACCCAAAACTTTGATTTGATATAGTCTTAATGAAAGCTAATCCAAATTTGGCTTAATTTTGACTTGCATGGCTAAGTATTCACGAGTCTCTTTAATTAGAGGTCTTTATATAGTGAAGAACGAGAGATGATAGAGTTAGACAAGTGATCATGCTAACCGTAGAACATGAAAGTGTTCTTTCAAAAACTCATATGTTTTTAATTGTGGCTTTTTCTTCCCATAAGATCAATGCATTAGGAATAAATCATATTTGCAATAAGTAAGGTCGTACGATTTGAAAGGTTACTTAGCCTCTAGCGCAAGATCGTTTAAAAGTTGCTCGGGGTTGAATAGAGTTCATAGCCAAGGCATAACTTATTGAAGCAGGACGCGAAGATTGGCTATCATCCATAAAGGCCCTAACAAGGCATGAGGAGCTCTATTTTTGCTAAAGATCCAAGATGATGTGAAGTATCATTATTCCTAAATCAATATGAAGGATCGAGACACACGACGAAAAGCAATTACTCCCCTAAAGATCATGGAGAAAGTCTATCCGAAAAGACCCTTACAACGTATGAGGATAAATATATCCAAGTCCGAAAAGGAGGCGGATCGTTGTATATCAAAATCCAAAGTAAAGATTGAAGAAAAATGATGAAGTCGTGGTCCAAATATGAAGAATCTCTCAAAAACGTCAAGTGAAGAATTTCCAAATATATGAAGAGAAGACAATAATTTCAAGAACGTCTTCCCAAGATTTGAAGTATGAAGTACATGCCAAATATCGGTCTGAGAAAAGTCTCAAATCGTGAAACGAGTTATGCCAAGATATGAACTTAAGGAGATACACGAGAATCCGTTTTAAAAGATTTTGTCCTTCGGCTAACTATTGATCAAATCGTGCTACTTTGCTTTCGGACTAATAACTACTCAAATAAGTCAATATGAATCACTTGTGATCCATGACAAATAGATAAAAAATGCTAGTAACCCATTTCTTTTTATAATAACTAGGATTGCGGGGAGAAAAAGTATTACACAATTTGGACGTATGAGTAGTGTTAGCATTGTGACTTGTACCAACAATGATCTCGTTTTTGCACTTAGCATGGAATGTATGACAATCAAGGATGACGAAGTTTACACTAAGGGACATTCACTTGTTTCTATTCTTTGACCTTAAAAGTCACTTTTGTGATGAAAATCATACATTATGTCTTTACACATCTTCGTAGTTTATTGCAAGTCTTTTACTTTTCAATAAAGGTTAATAAAATTGAACTTTGGTGATGCTTAGATACTTTATTCTAGCATTGCGTGAGGGCACGACAATGGCTTAGTATGGGGGAGTGATGAGATGGCATTTATACATGATCTCATCGTTCTTTTCGGGCTTTAAATGCATAAAAATGTCATAAAATACCATATATATGCTTGTGTTTGTTTACTTGTGTATTTTAGGTATGGATATCGTGAAAAAGACAAAAGATCACAAGACACAAGGAAAAACGGACACGAGAAACGAAGTCGTACAAAGAACCGGGCCCTAATCATGAATTATTCAACAAATACCCTTGAAGACTTGAAGACATACAAGATTGATCCTCATTTATTGAAGAAATGACACTTAAAACCCTTGTATATTGATAATTACAAGTTTGGTCCTTTAAGTTTGTCAAAATTACACAAAAGGTCCTTCTACTTTGAAGAAATGGAAAGATTAGTCCCTCAACAATTCCAAATTGCCAACAATGGTCCCTCATGAAGTCAAAGATACATTGAAGACCTTTGAAGATCAAGAATGTCCAAGATCAGCCCTTGAAATATCTCAAAATGGCAAAACAACCCTTGTAAACCTTTTTCCAAAAGTTTGTGCCAAAAGTATAAAGAGGTGAAAGTTATTTACAAAGGGAATTCGTTTTTTAGGGCTGAAATACTTGTTTTACCATATTTCCCAAAACACAAGGGCCAAATGTGTGCAAAAGAAACATTTGAAATGAAATTGTGCGAAACAACTCACTTTCACCCAATGTCGGATCAAAGTTACCACTATTCACCCTTCTTCACCCCCAGAAATTACTCACTTAAAACAAAGGGTAATTTTCAATTACCCTGGCACATGTGTGATTCACACATGCAGAAACACATCCCACACACAAAACCCTCACTCCCACTCACAATGGACCCCACCCCCAATTCCCTTTCAACCAATCAGAATGCAACTTACTCTCCAAGTAATCTGACGTGTCCAAATCAACAGCCTAGGATCCTTGCTTCATTCCAAAGCTAAAATGAACAGCCTTGATCAACTTGGACAACTCAAATTCAGAAAACGTCTAGAAGAACTCAAGGGCATTTTAGAGAATTCACTTCTAGGGTTTGTGAATAGTGTAGCCAGGCATTTGCCTATAAAAGGAGACCTCAACATGTGAGAGTCCCTTTGTTCCAGTCTTTACCTTTTAAACTTGTAATTCCTTTTTGAAATTTATAAAAGTTGGTATTTTTTAGAAAATTGTAATTCCTTTTTATGTTTTTGAAAGTTGGTATTGTTTAAAGGTGATTCTGAGTTCCATTGATTGTTATAAGTGTGCTTGAATCATTTGGTTCAAGGACGTTTATGTTTGGTAAGTTTTTCAAGTTTGAAAAAGCTTGAAAGAAGGTTTCTGATTTTGCTTATTTTTGTGTACTAACCCTTAGCCATAAGCTATAAGCTCTTGCAAGCTTGTTGACACCAAGCTTGTGAAGGGATTAGAGCCCTTGGTTGAGTTGTTTGCTGCTTGTGTTAAAGAAATCAAGTCCTTGAGGTTCTACTTTGAACCATCAACTAAGGCAGTCTTGCATCTCCTTTGTTGAAGTACCTTTGTCTTGTTCTAGTTGTTGTACAAGGTCCAAGGAGCATAGCTGGCCCTCCTAGGATGTTTTGGAGGGCAGGTATAACCTCTTGTTAAGATTCCTCTAAAACATTTCATGTTACTGCCTGTTTTGGATTTTGAGCTTTGATTTTGTGTTCTTGTGTTTGTGCTGGTGATTTTTGTGTTTGATTATGTTAGTTGGTGCCTAGTAAGTGTTTTTGATCATTAAAATCTGTAGGTTATTAGAAGAAATCAGAAGTTTATTTGAAAAGTGGTTGATTAAGGGTTGTTTGGGATTACTGGTTCATAAGGCCTTGTGGCCTTGTGCCCTTGGTTCTTAGGGTTTCGGAGGTCTAAACAAGTCTTAATATACAAGTTTTAGTCATTGGTTTACTTTTTGAAAGTTTGGAAAAGGGATTTGAAGTTTTGCAAAAATCTGATAAAAGTGCTTTTGGAATTGGTCAAACACATCAGATCCAATAACTTCTTTGTTACTTGGATCTAAGGTCTGAAATCAGGTTTGGGAATAGTTTGGGTGATAAGCTATCTATTGGTTATCTGGTTGTTGAATTTGGTGGCTTATTGTGATTGTTATAACTTATCAAAGTTTGCTGAAGTGGTCATTTGCATCGGCAAAGTGACCACCTCATTTTGTGCTTGTATTTGTCATCCTAGTGTATGCCTTGTGATTTTGCTGCTTGAAACTTGTTTAAGTGCTGCTTGTGAGTGGATTTTGCTATTTGGTGTGCTTTGTATCTGGCTTATAAGCTAACTAGCTTATTAAGCCCTTATTGCCAAAATCTGCCATCAAAAGGTCAACTGACCTCTTGATTCACAAGGCCTCCTCCTTGAGTCCTTCAAAAAAATTGCTTATAACAAGCCCATATACCATTCCTGATCATTTGGTGAACTTTGGAGTACTTTGACTTTTTGTCAAATAAGCACAAATTGGCTTATTTTTGAGAACTGCTTATTGGCACATGCAACAACTTGGCATTTGTAATAGAAATCATTTTTCTTAGCTTAATAACAAATCTGGAAGGTTACAAGTCTTTTGGTTAAGCTTTTGCTAGAAAACTAGCTTATTTGGCTTTTTCAACCAGCTTATTTGCTCTTACAGCTTATTCTACTTTGCTTTTTGTGATTTTCTTGATTGATTATTCTTAGTTAAGCTATTTGTGAGCTTTTACAATAAACTAGAGCTTCTGAGGTGCCCTAAATCTCAAACCCGACTATTTTGTCGTTTTGTGGATTTTTACTTTGCTTATTTCTGGCTTATTGAGTGTGCTTTTTCAAAATTTCTTTTTACAGATCTCATAAGCATCCCAAAAGAAGGTTGTGTGTCAAATTAGAGCTTATGGCATTGGCTTATTGCTTAATGGGCTGAAAAGCCCAATAAGAATAAGCTGCTTGCTTAATAAGATATGATAAGCTCACATTCAGCTTTTGGGCCTTTAGAGTTTTGTGTTTAGAATTAAATTTTGAGTCAGATTGAGCTTTTCTAAGTCAATTGGGCCAGGTTTGACTTTTTGGGCCCAAAAGCCCATTAAGGTTGACTGTTTTTTATTTTGGCCCATTTGAGGGCCTAATAGGGGTATTCTGGTCATTTCACTTTGATTTTCTGATTATTTAGGTTAAAATAAACTAGTTTGCAAGTTTTTAGAATTTTTTTTAATTTTTGGATTTTTAATATTATTTTAATATTATTTTATTATTATTTTTCAAATTTCACTTTTTCCAACTTTTTACATTTTTCATAGCTTAAATACATTAAAATAGGAATTTAGCAACTTTTAGAATAATTTTATCATTTCTAGATTAATTTTTATAACTATTTTAAGTTTTAATAGTTTTTTAAATCATTTTAAATAGTTTTTATTAGTTTAAAAATTTCTAAAATAGTTTTTAATCTTTTAAAGTCATTTTAGAGGTTTACCAATTGAAAAATCTTTATTTGGGCTTTTTGATAATTTATTTGATTTTTAGGGCTTTAATTAGCATTTAAAAATTGAATATTTAATTATTTAAAAGGTTTGAAAAAGTTTTGATCATTGGTAAACTCTTAGTGTATTTATTTTAATTTTTGGTGAATTTTTGGTAATTTTTAGAATTAATTTTTATTTTTGTAGTTTTTAAGGATTTACGTTTTATCATTCTAGTAGTAATTTTCACGTCTTCGTCATCTTCTTTTCTCATCCCCTTCTAAACCAATCATTAATCACAAATCATTTACATCTTAGTCACACACATATACCTCCTTGGGAAACGAACTTCATAAGAGTCATTAGTGTTTACGTTTTCCTAAACGTACACTTAATACTTACCGCTTTTACGCTCCTTTTCCTAAAGGACGTATTTTTACCACAATCATTCTATCTTTTATTGCTTCATCCTAATGTTCGCATTAGTGATGCAATCATTGAACAAGTACTCATCTCGATTTGAGTTACGTTGTGGATTATTCTCTTTTGAGTGCCATCGAGGTCAAGAACCTCATGGTTAATTGGCTAAGCTCGTTTCTTGATATATTATAGTTAGTTCTTGGTGAACAATTTTTCATCACTCCTTTGTAGAGCACTCATTGTTTTTATAAGATAAAACAATATCCTTGAGAAAAATTGATTTTTATCACCATATGGATTACATAAAGTGAGACTTATAAATAATCGTTATCAAAATAAAGTTGTTTATGAAACACTTTGGAAAACTTAATTGTTTTCGTAACAAAGAACATCTTTGTAAATCTATTTTTGATTCTTATTCAAGAATTAAGCATGAAAATATAATTATTTTAAACATGATGATAAAATTTTGACTAAATGAGTATTGCATCGTTAATCTTAAAATTGTATATAGTTGCTCGCCTACATACAATTTGGACGGGACCATGCAAGGCTGATTAGTAGTCACCATGAAATTATTAATAAACACTAAATTTTCTTTGAAGATTGCGAAAGATTGAATTTTTATGAGATCTGCAAGAAGTGCAAAATAGGAACATATTGTTAGGAACACCTACATATGTTCCCGTACTATTTATTCTTATGAATCAAATTTAATCATCTGTGAAAATTGTCTTAATTGACAATTTATATCCCCTCTTTGTCCAATTCTCCCGTGGTGAGATTCTTTACAAAAGTATCTGATTACCGAGTGTTGATACCCGACTGGATTATCGACATTCCTATCATTTCTTTTGATTAGATTCCATTAGAATGACCTGGGTAACGACCCGAGGAGCTTTCGAATGCATACTCAAATCATGAAAACATGGGATATATTCCTTTTCGTTAATGTTTTCGTCTTTATCTGACTTGAAATTCTCTTGCGTAGATTATGCGTTAAGATTACTCTTTTGATGTTAGTTATATCTCCCAATATCTTTGAATTTGTGAAGGATTACGAGTTATTATTAGTCTTTTGAGAAATTCACATCTTATCAACGGTGACAAAACTGGAAAGTTGATAATGCTAGTAGAATGGATTGATTGATTATGACATGACAATATTGTCTTAATTGATGGGAACTCGAGTAGAATTCCCCGAAAAGATAAGATGTTGATTATCAAAAGTGATCTAAATAATTCTTGATGGATGACCATATCCTGTATTTAGACTTGAAATTATACCAGGAATGGTTATGAACTAGTCATAGATCTTGTAATCTAGAAAGAATTTAAAGTAAATTTATTAAAACATGTTTCTATTATCTGAAACTTTAAGAGGTATTTGCTGGTGAATTACCTAGACTTTCGCCATTAAGGCAAGCTGAATTTGGTATTGATTATATTCTCGGTGCTTCACCTGTGGCGTGTGCACCCTACGTCAGCACCATCTGAATTAAAAGAATTACTGTACAACTAAGAGAGTTGTCGGAGAAAGCTTTTATTCTACCAAGCACGTCATCATGAAGAGCTATGGTGTTATCATTCCTTATATTTGTTGATTACCGTGAACTGAATAAATTGACTATCAAAATTCATATCCATTACTCAAGATGGAAGATTTGTTCGATCATTTACAAGGTTCTAGCGTATGTTCAAAAATTTGATCCACGGCATGGTTATCATCAACTTCGCGTCCGCAAAGAAGATTATCTATTCCAATCACTACATCCAGAACTTGTAATGAACATTATGAGTTTTACGCGATGTCGTTTGAATTGACTAATACACATGTAGCATCCATAAATTTAGTGAATCACGTGTGTAGCCTGTAATTTAATAAATTCATGTTGGTGATCATTAAGGACCATTTGTTTGTTTATAAGAATAAGAATGAGTTAATAATTATTTGTAGAATGCCCTGAGTCGGCCGAGTAGTGAAAACCTGTACCTTAAATATTTAATATGTGAATAAAGGCTTAATCCTTTACAGTATTTGACCGATTGATTAATAAATAATGGAATCTATATTGACTTTTCAAAGATTAGAGCCCTTTAAGACTTTGGGTTTTACCAAAAAGAAAGTGCAAATATGTTTTGACAAATATTTTATCAAAATAATTTTTAAGGAATCATTCCCTTAAACCCAGAACATTTAACTAAACTCCTGTTTAGGGGTAAATATTTGTATATACCTCAATACAACCTAAGAGGGATTGAGAAAACCATTTAAACCAAGACTTGAGATTTGAAACGACAATTTTTGCTTTTCAACTAAGAAAATTTTGACCAAAGTATAAACAAATATTTTTCGAACATTTACGGATCTTATTAATTATTTTTGATAAATCATCAAAAATCGTGTTAATTAAATTCAAATTTATTTTGAAAATTTTCTATAATTGGACGAACTAAGGAATTTAAAATATTTACATTTACATTTCATAAAAATTAAATATTTATTATTTAATTACTTGATATAATCATCGACGCTTTAGACGTCGGGTTGATCAAAACTGATAAAAATGATAGTTGAGACGAAACTAAAACTTAGAAAATATGAAGAAAGAAATTTTGAATGAATACGGTCATGATAATTATTTCATCAGGGAAGGTGAATGTAGATACTGACACATTATGTAGAAATGATAAAGAATCAATTAGTATGTGTTCCTTAATAATGATTGTGCAAAATAAATTGCCGAGCAATTTAAAATATAGCTGATGCTTGTAAAAAGGATAATATAAATAATAAGAGGGGTTCGCGGCTAATGTGAACCATTAGAATTGAGAAGACGATGGCGTTAAATGTTTTAAAGGCCACTTGTGGTTGCCTAAATACCGAGCTTCTGAGATTTAGTCATACTAGAATCTCATAAGTATATGTATTCTATTCATGTTATTCCTGATTAAATGTATCTTATCTGAAGAAGTTGTACTGATGGCAAATTATGAAGGCAGACATCGCCTCATACATTAGTAAACCTCTAACTATTGCAAAGGTCATCAACAGAATTTGATTCGATTTGGGTCATCATCGACAGACTGACCAAATCTGCTAATATCATTCCTGTTAATGATGGATTCCTGATAAAGAAATTGACTCTTTTGTATTTAAAAGAGTTGTGTAAACATAGTGTGCATGTATCGATCATCTCTATCAAGATCCTCGCTTCGCATCGAATTTCTATAGATTTGCTTAGAAGTCATTGGGAACCAACCTTGATGAGAGTACTGTTTACCACCCCAATCGAAGGGACGAGGTAAAGTAGCGATACAAAACACTAGAAGTGTTGTTTTATGCTTGAATGATTGACCATTGGTAATGAACCGTATAATAATTTTTCCTTTGAAAAGATTATCATTCATAATTATTGTATTAGGATCAAGATCGAATCTTGTTAGGATCTATATATGAGAGCATCTATAAGCAAGAATTGGGATGAAGACCCCGACATACACCCATTGTGAGTTGGACATGTCTTTTAGGTTTAAGGTTGCCTATGATGCCAAACCTATCCTTACAAAATACCCGATCCGCGAGACCTGAAATGATTGTTGAAATTAGGATCTGATTATTGACTGCCGGTAGTGGGAAGGAGGTTATGTGTATATGAAGTGTAGATCTTGAAGTGCAGGATGGGTAGCGAAGTTATGCCAAAAAATTTCACCATGGAAAAATGAATTGATGATCTAAAAGATCATGGGAATTAAGTCCTCGTTGTATGGGACCATTGAGATAATGTAAAAGAATGGTTTGAAAGGCATATAAGCTGGATAAACCCTAGGACTTCAAGGGCTGCGTGAATTATGTTTCGTATATCAAACTTGATAAAATGTCTATCAAGTGAAAATCTGATTACTTCTTGATGAAGTTTGGATCGGCAAAAAGTTGCATTCATCAAAAACCCGTGAACATCATGGATAGTGAAAGTAAGTCAACATTAATCCTGATGGTATTCCCGTAGTTATGTTTGATGAAACTTGCGTATTGTAATGAGTTAGATTGTTAGAAAAGACCTGTGGAGGAAATACCCACTGGCTTTAACTCTATAAGAAGCGAGTAGTACGATAAATCGATCTTTGAGGGCAAAGATCCTGTTTAGGGGTAAATGCTGTGACAATCCATCAATTTATGGTTAATATTTTATTATCAAGTATTATCTAAAAACATTATTTTAATGTTTGATAAGTGTGAAAACACTCATCAATAATGATCCAAATACCACTCAAAACACAGTCGAATACCTTATATTTAACTGAAAATTGTCAGAATTACGTGGGTATTGGTGTTTTTGTGTTTTCAGGTAAAGTAGATGCATTTTGGAGCAAAGACACGTTTTAAGGGATTTATTTGAAGAAAAGACGAAGAAAGGGACGAAAAGATGATTCAAGGACCTTATTTGCCAAGCTTTTAAAGATCGAGGACTTAAGTGCACTTTTCTACAAGATAAAGGATGATAAAAGAACTTGATTTCAAAGTGTTAAAGATTTTTGGCAAGAGATGAAAAGTTGAAGGACCAAATGGAAAAAACTAAATGGAAAGTTGAGTAAAGTCTATTTACTTGGTCAATTGACCAAACCGGTCAAAGACACAAACACAGATTCGTCTCTTCTTCTCCAACGAGAAGAGAGAGAAACAACAAAATTCATTTTTCCATCTCATAACTTGCAATCGAGATTAAAGGACGATCTACAAAGATTCAGCCGAAGCCTTCAACATAAAAAATACTCCTCTCTATCTCCTCTACAACATGGTGTCAATTAATTGCGTCAAGATCAAGCAACAAAGAAACGCCCAATTTTGGATTGAAGATGAAGAACGACTCAACCTCGTATTTTCCACGTGTCAATTGCTTATTGGACAAACCACGTCACATCACTCCTTTCGACGCCTATAAAAGAAGATGAAGACCTCATTTGCAATCGGTTAGCTTAGGTGTAGTTTTTCACATAGTTAATTAGTTTAGCTCTTAGGAGTAGATTAGTTAAACTCTTGTAACTACTTTCTGTTAATCAGTTTTCCAAGCTTTAATTCAGTCTTGTAACCGAATAAGTTTTCTGTTATAACCGAATGTTATATTTTTCACCATTAATGAATTCTTCAATCTTTCTTATTCTCTTCATCTTTCTTAAAGTTTCATTTTTCTTCCGTTACCTTTACTGTTCACGAGGTAGTTCGTGGTTAGTTTGGAATTGGTATTAGTTATTGAGAAGCTTTTCTTTGAATTTGTGTTCGAGATCGATTAGATTAGGTGCTGGTGCAAGCCATTTAGTTTCAGCGTTTATATGTTTCTGTTAATCAGTTTAGTTTAGGCATTTGGATGAGTTTCAGTTACTGTTCACGCAGGTTGTAGCTTTTCAGAAAGATAAGCTCAAATGAGCTTATTAGTAGATCTTGCATAAAACTTTTGATGGATTGTGATTTGAGTTTAAGCATTTTTGAATATACTGTCTTGGAGCAGTTTATACGATAACCTTGATATTAGCTTTTGAATAACTTTTCAGTTGAGCAGTTGAAACAATATTTTTCTTTAGTTCATAGATATCGTTCAAAATAAATCAGTTTATGCAGGTTTCAGATTCAACGGTTCTGTTTGCTTTGTCTTCGCTTTGTTTTTAGTTTTGCAGGTTCTTGTTTGATGTAGTTCAGCTGTACTAGTTCAGATCAGTAGATAAGAGGTGTGGTGGTGTTTTGATTTAAGCGAGCTCAGCGCTCCGCTTCACGTCAAAGGACTAGGCCTGGAAGTGCAGGTTATCCGTGTTTAAATTTCTTGCAATAGAGTAATCTGCGTAAATCAGTTTGGCATTAGCTTGGTTTTTTAATTTTTCAGATTGTTTGGCTCAATTTTGTTATATGTTCTTTGGACTTATTCTGCTTGAATTGGCATAGTTACCTGATAGATTGGTGTGCTTATATTCCGTTTTAGAAATTCCTCTTACTGAGTTTGTGTAGTTGGGCTTGTATTTGATTCAGTTTACTTTGACTGCAGTAAGTGTCTTAGCTAGTTGAAAGCTTAAAAGCATATAAAAATAAATTGGATAAATAAGATAGTTAGTTGAAATTTGATCTCAGAAACTGCATTCTAGTAACTTTTGTAAAATTCTGTTGAAGTTACATTTTATACCCCTGAACTTGTATATACATATTTCATTTGAAGTCCTTTTGTAGTAAACTAGTTTCGATACTTACATATATAGTCCTTCATTTTGTATGTTACTATTACACTCACAGTCCAAATCTGTTAGTATAAATTCTCATTAGTCCTTGATTTGTTAGTTACTTACACTTTTAGTCCTATTAGTTAGTTTGTATTTTCTTTTAAATTTTGTGCATTTAATTGTTTTACGTGCAATTTGTTTTAGCGTAGTACATATACGTAGTATTATAGATATTTTTACCTTTTTAAATGTTTCTTGCTAATTAGACATAGAATTCCAAACAAGTCTTTTTAACCAAAAACAATTAAGTCTTTGCTAGAAAACGTTATATCAATTCGAATCGAGCTGAGAAAAACGAACTAAAGAAACGAAATATTAATGTTATATTATGAACTCACTCATTTTGGGAAGAAATTTAGGTTTACGTCTTGAAGTAGCATCGACTACGTCTAAACCGGAGGATTCTACGTTACGTGCTTACGTTTACATACACCGTTTTTGGTGACAGTCCGACACTTCAGGAAATAAATTTATCCGTGAATATTATTTTGGAATTTTAAATTTGTGTTGGTTCATAAACTCACAAATTTACGAGAAGAGATTAGGACTTACGTTCATAATTTAACGTCCTTTACGACTAAACCGGAAACCCTAGGTTTACGTATTTACGTTTTTGAACTCCGTTTTTGATGAGACAATTTTTATTAGTTTCGTTTTGTGCTGTTTATTCATAATTTATAAAAACGTTTTTCGTAAAATGACCCGAGGGCACGCAAATCGAGGAAAGTAGAATCGAGGAGTACCCGTAAATTAATAGGTATGGGACAAGTTTACACTTGCCCACCCCTATACAAGTGGCATCCAAGAGTACACAACACACTCTTGATGTGTCAAGTTTAATTAGGTAAACAAGGACACTTGTCCTTGTTTCTTTCCAAACCACTAGCAACACAAAACTAGCCAAGACTAAACCATTATCTCATTTACAACATGAAAACCACACACAAACTCTCTTGGCTCCCTATGAACGTCCACCATGCTCCCAAAACACCCCATTTGATAAAAAATTCAACCATGAATCATTTGTTTAACTTGCACAAGTTGAATACCCTTTGAAGTTATGGAGATTGGAGGTGATTCTAACATCCAAAGAGGAGATTTCTTGGTGTCATAGGGCTGATTTCCCACAAGGAGATTATATAGATTGGTGGACTTGAAGATGATATTTGTTTAATAAAAGTTTTGCCATCAAAATCCAAGCCTTGTTCATCAAAAACTCATCTTTTCATCACTAATGGTGGTATAGAGATTGTTTCTTCCTATCCTCTTGTTATTTTGATTATGTAATCTTGTATTTTCTTTACTTATGTATATTTATATGATGATGAATGATGATTAAAAACATTATGTGAGGATTTGGTGTTGATAAACATGGTTAAAAAGATGGAAAACCATATGTAAAAAGGTTAAAATCTTGCTTAATAAGTTAGCTGTATAAAAACAGTAACTAACCATATGTTAAACTGATAAAATGGCAAAGTGGAATAAATATATAGTAAGTATTAGGTCTTGTACACATGTGAGAGTTGGCCATGCAGTGGAATCATTATAATGAGTGAGATATGATCAAAACAAAATTAGTGTATCAATCTGAATAGTCTGTTTTGTGAGGACTGTTAGGGATACTTAGACTTGGATTTAGTAGTAGCTAAAACTATGTTATTTGTAAAAAATAATATTAAGTTTATGTCATCCAAAAATGAGCTTCTATCTCTTTGTATAGCTCAAGATATGGTAAAAATGGTGAAAATGAAACTAAAAATCAGATTTTGTGAAATTAAAGTTTAATAGTATTATAATAGCACAAAAATAAATATAGTATAAAATGTAAATTCAAACCCACTAACTTATATATTACATTTATATAATTATGTACAATAATAAATAAAAGGGAAATTTTATAAAAATGGTAGTTTGATAAGTTTTATAAGTTATAAAACTATAAACATGCTTTTTACGTCTTTTCGGCTAAAATCGATAAATTAACGTTTTTGTCAATTAAAAGTTAGACGGTAGGACTCGTCTAATGTAAACTTTTTATAACTCATATACTGATATATGAGTACATATTAAAAGTAAAAACCGATAAAACCCGAGCTTTATAACATACGGACATTAACGGGTCAAGTTAGCCTTATTGGACTATTAATCCAACTAATTTGGCTAAACACTTATAAACTTACTTATTGGGCTTAACCCACTTGGGCCTAACTTGTAAGTATGATACTGATATTAAAAGTGTAAAATGGATCAATATAAGGTAATGGACTTATAATGGGCCTAATGGGCCTTGAAAAGTAAAGAAGATGAACTAGTGAAACAAGTATAAAAGTTGTCAACACATGACACTAAAATGAGTAAATGAGAATGTACAATCCCACTTGATCATCATCATACTCATGATATCATCATAGATATACATAGCCATTGTTTTTATAAAGTCATTGGACAAAAGTCTAAGACCGAGTATTATTTTTCTAGGTTTCCGTGATTGAAGCACGTACCGTACATCCAAATCGCCGATAACCGCCTTCCCACATCAACGTGAGTTCATAGCCTCGCACTCTTTTAAATGTTTTTATGAAATGTTTTATAAACCCACGATGGAGATAACATGTTAGTTTTAATAAAATAGGACACCAGTTGTCTCGATTGTTTGTTTATTGATTTGGACCCGAATGATTGTATGACCCGATGAATGATTATATGACCCGACGTATGAGATAAAATGGATTATTAAAGTTAGGTTATGTCACTAAAAGTCCCATTAGCATGAATTGTGAACTACCGGGATTCGGTAGACGCTTATGCATATAATAGTACTATTTGGGAACGATCACCCCAGTTCGCGCCTTGACGGTTAATCCCCGTCGTGCCACATTGATTGTTAAGCCAATTTATGTATGAGAAGATTTTCATAGCGTGATTTTTGTGACGACACGCTAACTTAGATGGGCAAATTGTGTTTCGGGTTAGCTACCCGTTGATTGTTGTAGTAAGGTAACAATGTCATGCGGCTTATAATAATCCAAATAACGAAATTACTACTATACGCATTGAATTACAATATATTGCCTGACTAGCAATACGGGGACTTATTATTGATATTATGACCGTGTTTTGGTTTTACATAACCATATTCATATAACGGTTTTATTTAACTCTATACAACGTTATAAAACGTATTGTATGATGTTTTTACGACATTGGTTCGTATAATGGTTTTGAAGGCAAAAGCCTATATTATGATTTTGACAAAGATTTGTATAAAATGTTTTTGGCTTATTTTATGGCCTACGACGAGGAATTGTATAAAATGATTTTCGGTAACAATTATATTTACCGATGATATGTTAATGGTTTTAATAAACTCTATGAATTCACTCGGTGTTTTCGCTGACCTTTTCTTTTAACATGTGTTGTCTCAGGTACTTGAAGGTGATTCTCGGGAAGACGACACGAATTTATGGCCCGCACTTAAAAAATTTCCATTCAAATGTTTTGTAAAAATTGTATGAAATACTATGACTTGGGACCTATGTAAATTCGATATTTATGAATGGAAATGCTTTGTTATTAAACGACGCGATTTTTAGGCGTTGTCTATGATGTGAGTAATGTGCTATCCCGTAACACCAACGACTCTTCCGCTGTATTGAATTGTGTAAATTTGGGGGTGTTACATTTTATACTATATTTATTTGAGTGCTTATATAATAGTATTGAACTTTAATTTCACAAAATCAGTCCTAAATTTTAGGTTTACTAAAATGTCCATATCTAGAGTTATATAATGAGATAGGACCTCAAATTTTCATGACAGAAACTACATGATATGTGCTTCATTTTATTCCTTTATAGCTACTGATGAATCAACCTTTAAATATTTTAACAAATTCGTCCAAAACAGTGTAGGCAGATTTGCACTCTAATCTTGTTTTGATCATATCTCACTCATTTTGATAATTCTATTGCATGGACAACTCTCACATGTGTATAACACCTAATACTTACTGTAAATTGATTCCACTATGCCATTTTATCAGTTTATCATTTGGTTACTTACTGTTTTTATACAGCCATCATTTTAAGCAATATTTTAACCTTGTTACCTATGGTTTTCTATCTTTTTAACCATATTTATCAACACTTGATCCCCACACAATATTTTTATCATCATATATTCATCATATACATATACAATAGGAAAGAAAATACAAGATTACATAATCAAAGTAATAAGAGGATAGGAAGGACAATCTCTATACCACCAAGATTGATTAGTTTATGATCAAGGCTTGGATTTTGATGGAAAAACTTATGATAGATCAACACCAACTTTGAAGACCACCAATATTTGTAAAATTCTTGTAGAAATAAGCCCTTGGACATCACCAAATCACCTCCTTGGATGTTAGAATCACCTCCAATCTTCAAGGCTTCAAAGGAGCATCATCAGGTGTATGAATAACACATGATTTTATGGCTAAAATAGATCAAATAGGGGTGTTTGATGATGGTTTTGGGACGAATTTTAGAGAGAGAGGAGAGAATGAGAGTGGTATTGCATGTGTGTTTTGTGATGAAATGGTTTAGTAAAATGGTTTTGATGGTTTGGTGGCTTACTTGTTAAGCTTAGTAAAACAAGTGTTAGCTTGTTTAGGAGGTGCTGACACCCCTATGGTTTTGTTGCTTATGTGTTGCCGTCCCATATAGTGGGGTGGGCAAGTGTAAAACTTGTCCCATCCCACTAATTTACGGGTACTCCTCGATTCTAGTTTCCTCGATTTGCGTGCCCTCGGGTCGTTTTGCGAAAAACGTTTTTATAAATTATCAATCAACGGCACAAAAAGAATCTAATAAAAATTGTCTCATGAAAAACGGAGTTCAAAAACGTAAATACGTAATCCTAAGGTTTACGGTTTAGTCGTAAAGGACATTAAATTATTCACGTAAGTCCTAATCTCTTCTCGTAAATTAGTGAGTTTATGAACCAACACAAATTTAAAATCCCAAAATAATATTCACGGATAAATTTATTTCCTGAAGTGTCGGACTGTCACCAAAATGGTGTATGTAAACATAAGCACGTAACGTAAAATCCTCCGGTTTAGACGTAGTCGATGCTACTTCAAGATGTAAACCCAAATTAATTCCCAAAAATAAGTGAGTTCATAATATAACATTAAAATAATGTTTTTATATAATACTTGAAAATAAAATATCAACCATAAATTGACGGATTGTCACAGTTATGCTGACGAGAACAGAGTTAAGTTTGCTACATGCACTCTACTCGAGAGCACCCTTACCTGGTGGAACTCTGTGGTCGTGATGTTGAGTTTTTGTATACCCTTTAGGAAAAGAACAACAAAAGTGGCAAGTATTAAGTGTCGGTTTAGGAAAACCAAGAACTAATGACCAATTAAGTTCGTTATCAAGGAGGCTAGTGTGTTATGTGTGTAATGATATGGATTAATTTGTGATTATATTTGAGAAAGAAAAATAGAAAAGGGATTAGAAGAGAATGACGGTTATGAAGACGGATTAAACTAAGTCTAAAAAGGCGTACACGTAAAGTCGTAAAAAGTACCAAAATTAAAATTTTAACCTAAAAATTTCTAAAAATTACCAAAAATCCCTAATAATATTCTATGTGTTTACAAAAAATCAAAACTTGCAAAAACCTTTTAATTAATTAGATAATGACTTTTTAATGCTAATTAAAGCCCTAAAATCAAAATTAATTATTAAAAATCCCTAAACAAGATTTTAAAGTTTGTAAACCTAAAAAATACTCTAATTAAGCTAAAAACTATTTTTCAAAATTTTAAAACCAATTAAAACTATTTTTAAACAATTAAAAACTCCTAAAATCAATTAAATCTTAAATTAATTATACAAAATAATTAAAAGACCTAAAAAATATTTGGAAAGTTGTAAAAATCCTAATTAAGTGTTTAGAACCTAGGAAAAATATAAAAACCTAGAAAATCAGACTTTTAATTTTTAATAATAAAATAATATTAAAATAATATTAAAAATCCAAAAATTATAAAAAATTCTAAAAACTTGCAAACTAGCTTAATTTAACCTAAATAACTCAGAAATGAAAGTGAAATTACCTAAATACCCAAATTGGGCCTAGAAACTGGGCTAAACCCAAAACAGTCCACTTAATGGGCTAAAAGAGGCCCAAAAATCTAGAGTCCACCAAATAAGCCCAAAACTTCCAGTCTAGCTCAAACTTTGATTCTGAAAAAAAATTTCAAAGGCCGAAAAGCTAAAATGTAGCTTATCACAGCTTATTCTTAATGGGCCTTTGAGCCCATTAAGCCATAAGCTTGTGCCATAAGCTGAAATTTGACACACATCATTCTTTTGAGGTAAGAAAACGTTTTGCAAAAAGAAATTTCAAATAATCCCACTTAATAAGCCAGAAACAGTTCACAAACTTATTCACAAAACGACAAAATAGTCGTTTTTGTGATCTAGACCACCTTAGAAGCTGATTCAAGTTGCAAAATGTTTCTTATGACAAAACTAAGCTTAATAATCAAAAACCTACTCAATAAGCACACTCAATAAGTTGGAAAGTCAAATAAGCACTTATGTTAAAAGTCAAAGTAGTTGGTTTTCTAGTAAAAAGTCAAAGTCTCATAAGCTCCAGTTTACTTAAATGGGTCAAATAATCAAGACCTATTACAAAAAATAAGTTGTTGCAAGTCAGAATAAGCTAGAATAGCTTATTGATAAGCTGATGACAAAATTGCACTAGCAGGGGCTAGTTTGGATGTTGAGCAGTGGAAACTTTTTCCACTGCTTGACTATTTTGACTTTTTGTCTTTAGTGACTTTTTTGGAGATTCAGATTTCACAAAGGCACCCAAATGATCTTTGGATCAAAAGGAGTCAATCACAATCAAAATAACACAATCACTAACACCCAATTGATACAGTTTAATCAATCAATCATCAGACATTGCACAGACATGAAACAATAAGCAGTTTAGGTTCAAAAAGCAATTTAAGCACAATTCAGCCAGCCAAATTCAACCAAATGCATACACAAACTATATTAAACTTAAATAAGAAAATCTAAACAGGTTTCATGCACTGATTCAAAGAATTAAGCAAGATTAAAGCCCCTAAAGTTACTGATGAACACTAACAGGTTAATGATGAACACTAACCAAAACTGATTTTTACTTTTGCTGATGTATTTGACACACAAGCCAAATTCAACACTTCAAATCTATCAAATAGGTTATATTGATGATGTTTTAACAGCTTTTATCCCTAAACATGCATAAACTCTAGGTTTTCCCAAAATTTTAGGTAAAAAAACAGTCAACTCAACGAGATATAGCAATTTGTTTGATTCAAGGTTTCAAACTCAGAAACTTGCAGCAAAACACTCTCAAACAAAGGTATAACAGATATCAAGCATAAACAACACAAACTAACAACACAATAACAAGTTGCAAGTACAAACCAGTAGACCCAAACACCCCTTTATCTTTTCCAAATCACAATTTTCAAAAGCAAAGTGAGATTTCAGGCCAACCAAGCATTAATTAAAACTAAAATAAGTAAGATAAACAGATTCAAGCAGATTTAAGCCACAAAATTCACAAGAACACAAGTTTCATACAAATATCACCAAAAATCACAATTTAAGCAGATTTTGAGACTGTGTATGCAAACCTCATGGATTTACAACCACACCTACGAATTTTGAGCTTATGTGCTAGCAAGAACAAGCACAAGCTTCCACAATAAGCCTGCTAAGATTGAACAAGGGTAAAGCACAATATCATAAAAATCAGAAACTTTGAAAATCTTGATTGATGCAAACTTGTTACCCCACACTTGATTATCCCCAAGTTATAAGCCTCACCACACCTTAACCAACTCAGTTAGGATGCTATGATCAGCCCTATAGCCCAAGAATTCCAAGATTGGAACAAGACTTAGCAAAATATCAAGAAAAGGAGAAAATGTGCAAACTTTTGCACACTCCTCTTTTGAAAAAAGGTTTTAAACTTCAAGAACTAACAAGCATATAACAATAGAAAGTAGTAACAAAGATTGCCCAATGACTTTTCTTCAAGATTTCAAACTCAATTTCATTAACTTTGAAAATGGGATTTACAGAAACTTGAACAAGGAAAAATCAAAAGCAAAGTCTAAATGTTGGAACCCTAAGCCTTTATATAGGCATACAATGAACTACTAGAAAGCATAAAAACGTTGCCCTAATGTTGATGAAGTCCCCAAAATGCCCCTTTTGCCTTGTTTGAACTTGGAGAATCATGTGACTGCATTTTGGTTTGTAGCATGAGTTGGCATGTGAAAGTGTGATCAAAGGGTGTAGATGAAGCTTAGTAAGTAAGCCAAAATATGGGACGTTGGATTGCTGGCACTGTTTTGGCATCTTCCTCATGTGTGTAGCAGGGGAGGTCCATGTGGGGCATCTCAAAGGTGTAGCATGTGTTTTGGGTGTTGGGTTATGATTAAGGGATGCTTAATCATGGTTCTGGATAATATTAGGGCCTAATTACAACACAATTAAGAATACCTAATTGTGTTCTTGAGGTGAATAGTGCCTGGTTTAATCCATTTTTGGTTTGGATTATGTTTAAATATTTGTTAATGGCGCCAAGATTAATTTAATCTTAAACCGGGTAAGTGGGGAGTGACATGGAGGGATGGTGAGTTGTGATTGGTGGAGAGTGTGAGTGGGGTGAGGTGGCACAAGCTGATTGGTTAAGGTAAGTTTCATGTCTGGCCCCTTTTGGTCCCTTGTTTCCTCTTTTGTTGTATTTTCAGTTTTAAAAACTATCAACGCCCCAACTAGTCTTAACAACTTTTGAACTTTTGCATTTTTGGCCCAAAAACTTTTATAGTATGAATTCAGGGGTATTTCTTGCCATATTTGAATTCTTCAAGGGCTGACTTGGTATTTTCTTCAATGATAATGGCCTTGACTTGTATGTTGAGCATTTTGGAGGACTAAAATTGCCAAGTCATGTTTGATGAGGGACCATTTTTGCCATATGTTAAAAGTTGAGGGTCCTTTGTGTAATTTTGACAAACTTTAGGGACCAAACTTGTAATTATGAGGATACAAGGGTATAAAGTGTCAATTCTTCTATATTGGAGGACCCTTCTTCATAATTCTTCAAATCTTCAAGGGTTGATCTTGGGAAAGTCTTCATTAGGGCTTGGTTCATTGTGCGGCTTCGTTTCCCGTCTTCGTTTTTGATTGATTCTTGTGATCTTTTGTCATTTTCTCAATATCCGTACCTAAAATACACAAGCAACAAACATAAGCATATATTTGGGTATTTTGATGATATTTAATGCATTTAAGCCCTATTTGGAAGATGAGACTATGTATAAAAGCAGTCTCATCACTCCCCCATACTAAACCATTGCCGTGCCCTCACGCAATGCTAGAATAAAGTATCAAAGCATCTCCAAAAATCATTTTATTCACTTTATTGAACGATAAACTAGCTATACTACTACTATTGCTACTACTACTTGCGTTTTAGACATAATGTATGATTTTCATCGCAAAATGGGACGTTTAGGTTCATAGAATAAGAACACGTGAATGCTTCGTTAGAAATAATTTCGTCGTCCTCGATTTTCACCCTAATTCCATGCTAAGCGTGCAACGAGATCATTGTCATTATAAGTTAGTAATGCTAACACTACTCATATGCCCTAATCACGTACTTATCCTCCCATTATTCCTAAGTTGTATCTCTTATATTTTATTTTGTCTTGAATGCTTCACGAGGATACATTGTTTGACTTATGTGATAATAGAGATTTAGGTCTAAAAATAGAGTCCTAACGGTGTAACTAAGACCATCAAATCAATAACCCCTCCCAATAGACAACGATGTTAAAAAATTAAGTTGACAAGAAGAATCGATAAACACAGTTTTATAACGGTTTTGAACATGAGACTTATTACCAAGACTTTTATACGCCCCCTAACGAAAGGGCCTTATTATCTTTGGTTTACCTCCATCTTTTATTCAACTTCGCCATGAAGCTTTTATTATGACTTCGGTCTTGCCTTGCCTTTTATTATCCGCCTCATCGGTGGTTTTATTAGCCAAAGAAGTATATCCTCACGCTAAAGCGAATTTTGGATCTTTAAAGCTTCGAAGATTAAGGCTTGATTCACTTCCAATTTTGCATAGATTTTTCGGCCTTGTGGGGCTTCAAATTGTTTGCTTGATTTAGGTGAGCACTTGAAATCTTATTATTGGGTGAAGCTTTCGATTATTAGGGTGCCAATACTTCAAAACCGTGACGCTGGTGATACCTTAATGTCTTCCCAATTTAATTACACGGAAGCTACTAGAAAAGACTAGAAACCCAACAATCCTAACTAAACCGCTAAGTCAATATTTATTAAGCAAAAAAAATATTTACATGCGAAGGGAGAATAAGCAAACAACGAGAACACATGAGTTTTTGAAAGAATACGAGTACTCTATGTTTAACATAGTAACTTATAATTAACTCTATCATTTCTCGTCCTCATTTAAGAGACTTAGCCTAATGTGTAGTTAAGGAATCAAAGCTAAGTGCTCAACACGCACGGTCGAGTCAAAAATTACTCTTATTCTCGCCATCGGAAAACCTACATTCGTGTCTTCAAACACTTATAAAACATGAGAAAAATTTAAAATTTGGCCATTTTGAGCCTTATTTTGCAAAAAACGATAAACAAAAAGATAAACTATGGAAAGCGTGAATGGTTTGGCAAGGCAAGTATCTATTCACCCCCCATACTAAATTTAAACATTGTCCTCAATGTTTTGAGTCTAGGGGTGCAATACCCCCATACTAGAGACGTAGTCGAATGCTTAATCTAGCATGGAAAGGGTGTAACCGTTAAATTTAAAGCCGTTTATGAAGTGTGCTAAAAACCTAAGGTTAGAACATCAAAAGGATATATCATGGATATTGAGAAATGTCTTCAAAGCAAACGATCGAGTGCTCCCATAAAACGAACACGAGAGGCTCCAATCGTGAAGATCATGATCATCTAAAGTTCACAATTCACAAACAACCACGGAACAAAGTTTGGAAGGGCACAAATCCCCACACGTTAACTACATTAGAAATCGATAATATGTACATAGGATAAGCATGGGATTCCCCCACGAGGCACCTCGTTTTTGATTACCGAGTCATGAGCTTGACTCGATCCCCTTAATACTAATTATCATTGGGAAAGGTGACTTGGTCGAGGTAGTTCAAGGATGGAACTTCCCCGCCAAAGTAGTGCTTCAACCTATGTTCATTCACCTTGAAGTTAGGACCATCATCTTGAGCTAGCTCGATGGTCCCATACGGAAACACTTGAGTCACGGTGAATGGACCGGACCAACGGGATTTCAACTTACCGGAAAAGATTTTTAATCTTGAATTAAAAAGCAAAACTTGATCCCCAATGTTAAAAACCCGGTTTTTAATTTTAGAATCATGCAACTTTTTAGTTTTTTCTTTGTAAATCAATGAATTTTCATAAGCAATATCCCTGAATTCATCCAATTCATTCAATTGCATTTTCCGGTGTTTTCCCGCGGTCTCCATATCATCATTATAATGCTTTAGGGCCCAATAAGCTTTGTGTTCTAACTCGATAGGCAAATGACAATTCTTTCCATACACAAGCTTATAGGGAGTGCACCCAATGGGCGTCTTATGAGCGGTCCTAAAGGCCCATAAAGCATCGTCCAACTTATCCGACCATAATTGTCGGTTTTCTCCAACGGATCTCTCCAAGATCCTCTTCAACGCTCGGTTTGAAACCTCGACTTGCCCACTCGTTTGTGGGTGATAAGCCGTAGAAAGCCGATGTGTAACCCCATATTTCTTTAGAACCCTTTCAAATTGGTCGTTACAAAAATGGGTTCCACGATCGCTTATGATAGCACAAGGGGTTCCAAACTGAGAAAACAATTGCTTCAAAAACTTGACTACCACACGAGCATCATTGGTGGGCAAAGCCTTAGCTTCCACCCACTTAGATAGGTAGTAAACCGCAACGAGAATGTACTTATTACCATGAGATGATGGGAATGGCCCCGTAAATCTATACCCCAAACGTCAAAGATCTCACACACTTGGATGATGTTTTGTGGCATTTCATCTTTTTGTGAGGCTTTTCCTTGTCGTTGGCATGCATCACAAGACTTCACAAGATCTTGTGCATCTCGGTAAATAGTAGGCCAAAAGAAGCCGGCATCAAACACATTTTTAGCTGTGAGATTAGCACCTTGGTGACCACCCGTGGGTCCCTCATGACAAGCTCTAAGGATGTTAGAAGCTTCGGTGCCAAATACACAACGTCGGATGATTTGATCCGCACAAGTTCGAAACAAGTAAGGGTCGTTCCAAAAGTAGAACTTGACATCACGAAACAATTTTCGGTTTTTCTTGAGACGTCACACCCTTAATGATGAAGTTACCCGCATGGTAATTTACAAAGTCCGCAAACCATGGGTTGGAAGAATCAAGCTTAGAATTCACTACACCAAGTGTTTCAAGCGGAAATGTTTCGGTGATTTCCTTAGGCTCGTAAACACTTTGGTGAGGATCTTCCAAACGAGAAAGATGATCGGCCGCTAGATTCTCGGCTCCTTTTTTGTCAACGATGGTGTGATCAAATTCTTGAAGGAGGAGAATCCAACAAAGTAATCTAGGCTTAGCATCTTGCTTTGCCATGAGATACTTAATAGCCGAATGATCCGTATACACTATGCATTTCGTCAAGACGAGGTAAGGTCGGAACTTCTCAAATGCATACACCACGTCAAGGAACTCCTTTTCCGTTGTAGTGTATTTTAGTTGAGCCTCGGTCATCGTCTTGGTGGCATAGTGAATAGGCAAGAAGTGCTTATCATGACGTTGCCCCAAAACGGCCCCAATAGCGTAATCACTAGCATCACACATAAGCTCAAAGGGGAGGTTCCAATTGGGAGCAACAAGAATGGGAGCTTCGGTAAGTTTCCTCTTAAGGATTTCAAAGGCTCATACACAATCTTCGTCGAAGACAAAACGTGCCTCTTTTTCAAGAAGATGTGCAATAGGTCGAGAAATCTTTGAAAAATCCTTGAATAATCGACGATAAAAGCCCGCGTGGCCTAGGAAACTCCTAACTCCCTTAACGGTTTTGGGATGAGGTAATTTGGCGATGACATCTACCTTAGCTTGATCTACCTCAATCCCCGCTTTCGAGACCTTGTGCCCTAAGACGATTCCACTCTTAACCATAAAATGACATTTTTCCCAATTAAGCACAAGGTTGGTTTCCTCACAAAGTTTTAACATTCTCTCAAGGTTCGACAAACACGAAGTGAAAGAATCACCAAACACGGAAAAGTCATCCATGAAGACTTCCATCATCTTCTCGATCATGTCATGAAAAATAGCCATCATGCACCTTTGAAAGGTTCCCGGTGCATTGCAAAGTCCGAATGGCATTCTACGATAGGCAAACGTTCCATATGGACACGTAAACATAGTTTTTTTCTTGATCACGAGGGTCGATGGGAATTTGGAAGTAACCGGAAAAACCATCAAGAAAGCAATAGAAATCGTTTCCCGCAAGACGCTCCAACATTTGGTCCATGAAGGGCAAGGGAAAATGGTCTTTTCGAGTGGCATCATTCAACTTTCGATAGTCAATGCACACTCTCCATCCGGTCACGAGTCTAGTGTGAATCAACTCGTTGGCATCGTTTGGCACAACGGTCATCCCTCCCTTTTTAGGGACACAATGAATAGGACTCACCCAAGGGCTATCGGAAATAGGGTAAATCATTCCCGCGTCAAGGAGTTTAAGGACCTCCTTTTTGATGACGTCATGAATTTTGGGGTTCACCCTCCTTTGACTTTGGATTGTGGGCTTGAATCCTCCTCCATTAAGATTTTGTGGGTACAAAATTTGGGATCGATCCCCTTAATGTCGGATAACTTCCACGCAATTGCCCTCTTGTGGTCCTTTAGAACATCGACAAGTGCGGTTTTTTCATCATTCGATAGATCCTTCACAATAATAACCGGCAACTTGTCGTCCTCCTCCAAATAGACATATTCGAGGTGAGGAGGTAAATCTTTCAACTAAAGGATAGGTGGTTCCTCAAGTGAAGATTTGGGCTTGATACTCATAACCTCCTCGGGTGGAGGAAATGGGAAATCATTAAGAAAATCCTTGATAATCGAGAAGTCCTCATCGTTGTCGAGGTCTTCGTCACAAGTACGTGGAACATTGCATTCTTCCAACGTAAAACCACCACCTTCAAAAGGAGTGAAGGTTGGTGTCGAATTATCAAGAATTGGATCTAACATAGTGGGATTGCCACTAGTTTCTTCATCACCAAAACCTAGAACTTCTTGTGAAAATTTCTCGCAAACCACGTCAATCATATCAACGAGGTTTATGGTTGCTACGGAATAAACATGAGAAATTTGAGAGTTTTGAGTTACGTTTATAACAAGTTCCTCGTCGTTGAAACGTAAGGTGATCTTTCTAGCATGCACATCAATCAAAGCCATAGACGTATCTAAAAACGAACGACCTAAAATGAGAGGAACTTGAGGATCCGTGGGGATATCAACAACGATAAAGTCTACGGGATAGTAGAACTTCCCCACTTTCACAAAAACGTCTTCCGCCAAACCACATGCGGGAATCGTGGAATGGTCGGCCAACTCGATAGACATTAGTGAAGGAGTAAGATTAGGAAGATTGAGCGACTTGAAGATTGCAAGTGGCATCAAGTTAATGCTAGCACCAAGATCGGCCAAGGCGAAGCATTCTTCCATATCTTGGATTGCACAAGGGATAAAAAATTTACCGGGATCACCGACTTTTTGAGGTATGCGATTAAGATAAACCGACGAACAACTAGACAATTGGTGCAATTTCTCCTTGTTGTTCAACATACTCTTAAAGTTAGCGACAAATCGAGGCATCATGACCAAAGCATCGGCGAAACTCACATTAAGGTGCAAATCACGTAACATTTTCATAAAAAGCTCAAATTGGTAATTGTCGCGCTCTTGACGTTTCTCCTTCCTAAGTCTCGATGGATAGGGCAAAGGTGGTGTGGGTTGAGGCATAGTAGGCATAGCCTTTGGAATCTCGGGTTCCAATGATGGTAATGGGTCAACCGTAGGTGTGGCATGAGCGGTACTTCGTGGGATTGGGACATGCTCCTTTTGGACCACCACCTCGGGTTCTTCCTCAATTGCTTCCTCCGTAGGAGCAATTGGTTGAGGAGTCGGTTCCTTAAGTGTCTTACCACTACGTGTGGTAATCACTTTCATCTCACCCTTAGGGTTGGATATGGTGTTGCTAGGAAGACCACTTGACGACGGTTTACACATTATTGCCTCAAACATAGACGAGATTTTATCTTCAAAATTAGATTGCCTCAATACGGCTTCGGTTTGCCTTTTCTCGGCCTTAATCATCTCTTGTTTAATCTCATGTTGCCCTTGTTCCATCTTTTGTTGGTTTTGTTGCAACCTAGTGAAATTTCCTTCCATCTTGTTGGTGTGGATTTTAAGTTCATTAGCTAACTCATTTTTCAACTCTTTCTTCAAGTCGTTCTTAAACTCGGATCTTAGGCTAATGATTTCTCTTTGAATATTGTCAAACCTAGCATCATTCCCACTAGCATATTCAACAAACTCACTTGGAAGATCTTTCAATGTTTGCAAACTTTTGTTTTTATTTTGAAAATCATTTTTGTTTGAAACTTGATTATTAGCCCCTTGATTCCCATAGTTCCCCTTGTTATAATTGTTTTTGAAACCAACTTGATTGTTGTGATAGTTGTTGTTAGCATTTTGATTTGAACCAAAACCCGGTGGAGTCATTTGATTAGAGCGGGAAACTTGACCGTTTTGGTTGTAATTTCTCGTGGCCGCGAAGGCACTCGAAGTGTTACCACCGTTGGTAATGCACTGGAGAAATCATGACCTCCACCACAATACATGCAAGAAACCTCAACCGCTTTAGCCGTAGTGGGAGCACTTTGTTCACCAACTTTAAACTCAATCAAAAGTCCTTTCAACTTATCAAAAATCTTGTTTTCCAAGTTCGCCTCAATTTGGCAAGCATCGATGGTAGTAGACAAAGAAGGTGAAGCCGAAGACGAAGCCTTACGAACGAACACTAGACGTGCTACGAGGACTATACACCTTAGATCTATTTTCAATTATCACCAAAGCTTCCTCAACCGTTTTACACAAAAAATTACCACTCGCGGCGGCATTCAAATAATCCCTTTCGTGATCATTAAGTCCATTATAAAACGTGTCAATTTGATGCAAATCGGAAAAACCGTGATGAGGACATTCATGTAACATTTCCTTAAACCTATTCCAAGCCGTTGAAAAACTTTCATTAAATTCTTGTGAAAACTTTGAAATCTCGTTTTTCAAATGCGTAGTCTTAGAGGGCGGAAAAAATTGGTTCACAAACTTAGACACGAGATCCTTCCATGTCAATATAGAATTGGGTGGCTCTTTCTCTAACCAAATTTTAGCGGGCACCGCTAAGGAATACGGAAAAAGCATCATCTTAATCGAGTCATTCGAGACATCCTTAAACTTGCAAGTAGCGGTAAGATGATTGAATTGGCGGATATGGTTGTGGGGATTGTCCTTCTCATCACCATGGAATTTGTTGTTTTGGATCATCGATAACAAACCCGTTTTCACCTCAAAATTCTCCGCAAGGATAGCGGGAATCACAATAGCCTCTCCATAACCCTCGGTGGGTGCTTGAAGCAACTCCATCATAGTTCGATTCGCCATGGTTGGTGCTTCTCTTACAATGGGTTCGTCAATAGGAGACTCCTCACTAGAATTGTTGGGAGTGGGAGTTTTGTTCTTTCGTTTACGTGCACGTCTTGCTTGATTTCGAGTTAGCATAAACGTCACGTACAACGAGGGGACGAGCAAAGAAGATTCTTTTTGGTGTTTTATATTTTTTCAATTTTTTTGTGGTTTTTGATTGTATTAACCTTTTTGGAATTTGGTGAAATGTATTAAATAGACACAAATCTACAAATATCCTCCTTAATCAAATCTCTCGATTAAAGAAGCCTCAAGGAATGTAAACGATCACGTGAAGTGAATGCCTTCGATGACTTTAGAACGTTGGTGGAACACCAAAACGTTCAAGAGGGTTTAATCAATAGAAACCAAGAAAATATATATGATACTTAGTAATACTTTGGGCGGAAAAACCCTCGATTAGCTCTTACAATCAAATACTCACAAGCAAGCGGGGAAACGAGGCGGCGCGAAGCACTTAAGAGCCTTTTTCCTTAGGATATATTTTATAATATCCGCCTTATACCCACCTTATAGTTTGTATTTTCAAGATTAAGCCTCACGAAAGTATTTATCTATTTTTGCCTTTTTCTTTGGTTTGAGATTCGAATACAATGATTGGGTAATGACCTCCCAAGTCAACGTTGTGATTTCTCACGTATTTGGAGTACTTGTGAATTTATGGATCTACGTATACAATATATTAATAATATTCACACAAAAACCGAAAACCGATAATACGTATTAGTAGAGTGCTACTAATACAAATACTAATTATGGTTAGTATAAAAACAACAATGCCAAATCAAAACACAACACGCCTCCCCGGCAGCGGCAACAAAATGATGTTGAGTTTTTGTATACCCTTTAGGAAAAGAGCAACAAAAGTGGCAAGTATTAAGTGTCGGTTTAGGAAAACCAAGCACTAATGACCAATTAAGTTCGTTTTCAAGGAGGCTAGTGTGTTATGTGTGTAATGATATGGATTAATTTGTGATTATATTTGAGAAAGAAAAATAGAAAAGGGATTAGAAGAGAATGACGGTTATGAAGACGGATTAAACTAAGTCTAAAAAGGCGTACACGTAAAGTCGTAAAAAGTACCAAAATTAAAATTTTAACCTAAAAATTTCTAAAAAAAATCCCTAATAATATTCTAAGAGTTTACAAAAAATCAAAACTTGCAAAAACCTTTTAATTAATTAGATAATGACTTTTTAATGCTAATTAAAGCCCTAAAATCAAAATTAATTATTAAAAAGCCCTAAACAAGATTTTAATGTTTGTAAACCTCAAAAATACTCTAATTAAGCTAAAAACTCTTTTTCAAAATTTTAAAACCAATTAAAACTATTTTTAAACAATTAAAAACTCCTAAAATCAATTAAATCTTAAATTAATTATAGAAAATAATTAAAAGACCTAAAAAATATTTGCAAAGTTGTAAAAATCCTAATTAAGTGTTTAGAACCTAGGAAAAATATAAAAACCTAGAAAATCAGACTTTTAAATTTTAATAATAAAATAATATTAAAATAATATTAAAAATCCAAAAATTATAAAAAATTCTAAAAACATGCAAACTAGCTTAATTTAACCTAAATAACTCAGAAATGAAAGTGAAATTACCTAAATACCCCTATTGGGACTAGAAAATGGGCTAAACCCAAAACAATCCACTTAATGGGCTAAAAGAGGCCCAAAAATCTAGAGTCCACCAAATAAGCCCAAAACTTCCAGTCTAGCTCAAAATTTGATTCTGAACAAAAATATTCAAAGGCTCAAAAGCTGAAATGTAGCTTATCACAACTTAATAAGCACCAAGCTTATTCTTAATGGGCCTTTGAGCCCATTAAGCCATAAGCTTGTGCCAGAAGCTGAAATTTGACACACATCATTCTTTTGAGGTAAGAAAACGTTTTGCAAAAAGAAATTTCAAATAAGCCCACTTAATAAGCCAGAAACAGTTCACAAACTTATTCACAAAACGACAAAATAGTCGTTTTTGTGATCTAGACCACCTCAGAAGCTGATTCAAGTTGCAAAATGTTTCTTTTGACAAAACTAAGCTTAATAATCAAAAACCTACTCAATAAGCACACTCAATAAGCTGGAAAGTCAAATAAGCACTTATGTTAAAAGTCAAAGTAGTTGGTTTTCTAGTAAAAAGTCAAAGTCAAAGTCTCATAAGCTCCATTTTACTTAAATGGGTCAAATAATGAAGACCTATTACAAAAAATAAGTTGTTGCAAGTCAGAATAAGCTAGAATAGCTTATTGATAAGCTGATGACAAAATTGCACTAGCAGGGGCTAGTTTTGGATGTTGAGCAGTGGAAACTTTTTCCACTGCTTGACTATTTTGACTTTTTGTCTTTAGTGACTTTTTTGGAGATTCAGATTTCACAAAGGCACCCAAATGATCTTTGGATCAAAAGGAGTCAATCACAATCAAAATAACACAATCACTAACACCCAATTGATACAGTTTAATCAATCAATCATCGGACATTGCACAGACATGAAACAATAAGCAGTTTAGGTTCAAAAAGCAATTTAAGCACAATTCAGCCAGCCAAATTCAACCAAATGCATACACAAGCTATATTAAACTTAAATAAGCAAATCTAAACAAGTTTCATGCACTGATTCAAAGAATTAAGCAAGATTAAAGCCCCTAAAGTTACTGATGAACACTAACAGGTTAATGATGAACACTAACCAAAACTGATTTTTACTTTTGCTGATGTATTTGACACACAAGCCAAATTCAACACTTCAAATCTATCAAATAGGTTATATTGATGATGTTTAACAGCTTTTATCCCTAAACATGCATAAACTCTAGGTTTTCCAAAAACTTTAGGTCAAAAAACAGTCAACTCAACAAGATATAGCAATTTGTTTGATTCAAGGTTTCAAACTCAGAAACTTGCAGCAAAACACTCTCAAACAAAGGTATAACAGATATCAAGCATAAACAACACAAACTAACAACACAATAACAAGTTGCAAGTACAAACCAGTAGACCCAAACACCCCTTTATCTTTTCCAAATCACAATTTTCAAAAGCAAAGTGAGATTTCAGGCCAACCAAGCATTAATTAACACTAAAATAAGTAAGATAAACAGATTCAAGCAGATTTAAGCCACAAAATTCACAAGAACACAAGTTTCATACAAATATCACCACAAATCACAATTTAAGCAGATTTTGAGAATGAGTATGCAAGCCTCATGGATGTACATCCACACCCACGAATTTTGAGCTTATGGGCTAGCAAGAACAAGCACAAGCTTCCACAATAAGCCTGCTAAGATTGAACAAGGGTAAAGCACAATATCATAAAAATCAGAAACTTTGAAAATCTTGATTGATGCAAACGTGTTACCCCACACTTGATTATCCCCAAGTTATAAGCCTCACCACACCTTAACCAACTCAGTTAGGATGCTATGATCAGCCCTATAGCCCAAGAATTCCAAGATTGGAACAAGACTTAGCAAAATATCAAGAAAAAGAGAAAATGTGCAAACTTTTGCACACTCCTCTTTTGAAAACAGGTTTTAAACTTCAAGAACTAACAAGCATATAACAATAGAAAGCAGTAACAAAGATTGGCCAGTGACTTTTCTTCAAGATTTCAAACTCAATTTCATTAACTTTGAAAATGGGATTTACAGAAACTTGAACAAGGAAAAATAAAAAGCAAAGTCTAAATGTTGGAACCCTAAGCCTTTATATAGACATACAATGAACTACTAGAAAGCATAAAAACGTTGCCCTAATGTTGATGAAGTCCCCAAAATGCCCCTTTTGCCTTGTTTGAACTTGGAGAATCATGTGACTGCATTTTGGTTTGTAGCATGAGTTGGCATGTGAAAGTGTGATCAAAGGGTGTAGATGAAGCTTAGAAAGTAAGCCAAAATATGGGACGTTGGATTGCTGGTACTGTTTTGGCATCTTCCTCATGTGTGTGGCAGGGGAGGTCCATGTGGGGCATCTCAAAGGTGTAGCATGTGTTTTGGGTGTTGGGTTATGATTAAGGGATGCTTAATCATGGTTCAGGATAATATTAGGGCCTAATTACAACACAATTAAGAATACCTAATTGTGTTCTTGAGGTTAATACTGCCTGGTTTAATCCATTCTTTGTTTGGATTATGTTTAAATATTTGTTAATGGCGCCAAGATTAATTTAATCTTAAACCGGGTAAGTGGAGAGTGACATGGAGGGATGGTGAGTTGTGATTGGTGGAGAGTGTGAGTGGGGTGAGGTGGCACAAGCTGGTTGGTTAAGGTAAGTTTCATGTCTGGCCCCTTTTGGTCCCTTGATTCCTCTTTTGTTGTCTTTTTAGTTTTAAAAACTATCAACGCCCCAACTAGTCTTAACAACTTTTGAACTTTTGCATTTTTGGCCCAAAAACTTTTATAGAATGAATTCAGGGGTATTTCTTGCAATATTTGAATTCTTCAAGGGCTGACTTGGTATTTCTTCAATGATAATGGCCTTGACTTGTATGTTGGCATTTTGGAGGACTAAAATTGCCAAGTCATGTTTGATGAGGGACCATTTTTGCCAAATGTTGAAAGTTGAGGGTCCTTTGTGTAATTTTGACAAACTTTAGGGACCAAACTTGTAATTATGAGGATACAAGGGTATAAAGTGTCAATTCTTCTATATTGGAGGACTCTTCTTCATAATTCTTCAAATCTTCAAGGGTTGATCTTGGAAAGTCTTCATTAGGGCTTGGTTCATTGTGCGGCTTCGTTTCCCGTGTTCGTTTTTGATTGATTCTTGTGATCTTTTGTCATTTTCTCAATATCCGTACCTAAAATACACAAGCAACAAACACAAGCATATATTTGGGTATTTTGATGATATTTAATGCATTTTAAGCCCTATTTGGAAGATGAGACTATGTATAAAAGCAGTCTCATCAGGTCGCCACCCTTGGACATGACACTGCCTATACTCTCACTTGGGCCAACCTCAAGGAGAGAATGACGGAGAAATACTGTCCTAGAGGAGAAATGAAGAAGTTGGAAGTTGAGCTGTGGGATCTAATGTGTAAGAACAATGATATCCTTTGGTACAACCAAAGATTTCAAGAGTTAAGCTTGATGTGCACCAGAATGTTCCCTCTAAGTAGTGACAAGATTGAGAAGTATGTCAGCGGACTCCCTGAAAACATTCATGACAGTGTGCTAGTTTCACGACCCACCACCGTAGAAGGTGCTATGGAATTTGCGACTGAGCTGATCAACAAGCGAGCCCGCAATCTATCCGAAAGGCAAACGGACAACAAGAGAAAATCCGATGAAAGCTCTCGTAGCCAACACCAACAGCATTCTAAAAAGAAAAATGTTGAGCAAACTGATGACACTACTACCACAACCCGCACCAAGAACTACTCAAGGTCCAAACCTAAGTGTTCAAAGTGCGACTATCATCATGTTGTTGGAAAACAATGCAAGGGAAACCGAAACCCCGCAAGTGGAAGTAACCATGGGCCAAAGAAAGCTGTAGTATGTTATGAGTGTGGAGCCCGTGGACATGTGAGACCTGACTGTCCCAAGTTGGCCAACAAGGGAACTTCATCACAAGCATACATGGTTGGCGATGCCCAAGCCAATCCAAATTCCAACATCGTCACCGGTACATTTCTACTAAACCAACGATATGCATCTGTCCTATTTGACACCGGGGCAGATCGAAGCTTTATATCAACGGAATTTAGTAGAGTATTGGAAATTACTCCATCAGTTTTAGACCCCTATTATACTGTAGAACTAGCTGACAGAAAAATTATGACAGTTGACACCATCATTCGAGGTTGTACCCTAAACCTCTCCAATCACCCGTTCAACATCGATTTGATCCCGGTAAGTCTGGGTAGCTTTGATGTCATCATTGGTATGGATTGGCTGTCAAATTACCATGCAGTCATCTTATGTGATCAAAAACTGGTCCGTATACCTTGGGGAGATTAAACCTTGATTATACGAGGGGATGGTAACCCTGATATAATCAACACTAGACTTAGTGTCATTTCTTCCACCAAAGCACAAAGATACTTGACCAAAGGATGCTCTATCTTCCTAGCACACATCTCCAAAATCGAGGAAGAAGACAAACCCAAGGAGAAACGAATCGAGGACATGCCAATTGTCCGATATTTTCCCGAGGTATTTCCTGATGAACTGTCGGGTATGCCCCCAGTGTGACAAATAGAATTCCAAATTGATTTGATTCCTGGGGCTGCACCTATTGCTAAGGCTCCCTACCGGCTAGCACCATCAGAATTGAAGGAACTAGCCAAACAACTCCAGGAATTGTCAGAAAAAGGATTCATTAGGCCTAGCTCTTCTCCATGGGGAGCCCCTGTTCTGTTTGTCAAGAAGAAAGACGACTCTTTTCGAATGTGCATCGATTATCGAGAATTGAATAAACTAACGATAAAGAATCGCTATCCATTACCTCGCATAGACGACTTATTTGATCAACTCCAGGGATCAAGTATGTATTCTAAGATTGATCTGAGGTCTGGTTACAATCAACTGAGAGTCCGGGAAGAAGATATTCCTAAGACAGCTTTCAGAACTCGTTATGGTCATTTCGAATTTAGATTTATGCCTTTTGGGTTGACAAACGCAACGGCAATATTCATAACTCTCATGAAACGGGTGTGTAAACCCTATTTGGATTAATTCGTGATAGTCTTCATCGGTGACATACTTGTTTACTCTAAGAACACACAAGAGCATGCTGAGCAACTGGCCCAAGTATTGAAAGTACTTAAGGAAGAGCATCTATATGCAAAATTTTCCAAATGTGAGTTCTGGATACACAGAGTCTATTTCCTAGGACACGTAATTGACAGCGATGGTATTCACGTATATCCTACAAAGGTTGAATCTGTTAAGAGTTGGGCATCTCCCAAATCACCAACAGAGATCCGCCAATTCCTAGGCCTTGCCGGATACTATCGCCAATTCATCGAAGACTTCTCCAAGATAGCCAAACCAATGACCAAACTCACTCAGAAAGGAGTAAAATTTAATTGGGGAGAAAAGGGAGGAATCGGCTTTCCAGTTAATAAAACAAAAGTTGTGCAGTGCGCCTCTCTTATCCTTGCCCGAGGGCAATGATGACTTTGAGGTATATTGTGATGCATCATATAAAGGATTGGGGGCAGTGTTGATGCAAAGAGAGAAAGTAATTGCCTACGCTTCTAGGCAATTAAAGAAGCATGAAAAGAACCACACTACCCACGATTTAGAACTTGGAGCGGTAGTCTTTGCCTTAAAAATTTGGAGGCATTACCTTTACGGAACCAAATGTACAGTGTACACCGACCACAAGAGTCTGCAACATATATTTGATCAAAAGGAGCTTAATATGAGGCAGCGTCGTTGGATCGAACTGTTAAGCGATTAAAATTGTGAAATCAAATACCATCCAGGTAAAGCAAACGTAGTTGCTGATGCACTGAGCCGTAAGGATAAAGACCCACCCATGAGGATTCGAACCTTAACCATGACCATCAATCTGGATCTGCCCAAACAGATCCTTGAAGCACAAACCCATGCACAGAAACCCGAAAACCTCTAGAAAGAAGACATAGGAGGAATGCTTCGAACCGACCTCTCTAAAGAGAAATTGGAACCAAAGGCGGACGGAACATTGTGCTTACACAGGAGGAGTTGGTTACCCCATTATGTAAATGTGAGGGACATAATCATGCACGAGTCACATAAATCCAAATATTCAATATATCCGGGATCGGAAAAGATGTATCAAGATATGAGCAAATTATATTGGTGGCCAAACATGAAGACTGACATTTCCACCTACATCTAGAAATGTTTGACATGCGCACGTGTCAAAACAGAACACCAAAGGCCATCCGGTTTACTGGTACAGCCTGAGATACCTGAATGGAAGTGGGAAAATATTACCATGGATTTCGTGACCAAACACCCAAAATCATCACGTGGATATGATGCCATTTGGGTGATACTCGACCGACTCACCAAGTCTGCTCATTTCATACCCATCAAGGAATCTGACTTCCTATCCAAGTTGGCAAGGACCTACCTTAAGGAAATTGTAACCAAACATGAAGTACCAGTTTCAATAATTTGCGACCGGGACAACAAATTCACTTCCAACTTCTAGAGGGATCTCCAACGAGCCCTGGGTACCCAACTGGATATGAGCACTAACTATCATCCACAAACGGATGGTCAGAGTGAGCGAACCATCCAAACTCTAGAGAACATGCTAAGGGCATGTGTAATTGATTTTGGAAATAGTTGGGTCGAGCATATACCTTTGGTTGAGTTCTCCTACAACAATAGCTATCACGGCAATATCAAGGCCGCCCCTTTTGAAGCCCTTTATGGAATGAAATGTCGCTCTCTTGTATGTTGGGCAGAGGTAGGTGAGTTCCAACTCACTAGGCCTGAATTGATCCAGGAGACTACAGACCGAATTATCCTTATAAAGCAGAGACTGCAAGCTGCTCGTGATCGACAAAAGAGCGATGCGGATCAGAAACGCAGACCCGTGCAGTTCAAAGTAGGAGATCATGTCATGCTAAAAGTATCACCATGTAAGGGAGTTATACGATTTGTAAAGCGGGGAAAGTTGAATCCACGATATGTGGGTCCTTTCAAAGAGATAGCCAAGATCAGGGAAGTGGCTTACCGTTTGGAACTACCGCCACAATTAAGTCGGATACACCCCAACTTCCATGTATCAAATTTGAAGAAGTGCTATGCCGAGGAACCTTTGGTTATGCCCTTAGAGGGGGTCCATATCGATGACCAACTCCAATACACGGAGACACCAGTGGAAATCATGGAGAGAATAACCAAGAAGTTGGAACATAGTCGCATCCGTTTAATCAAAGTACGATGGGACTCAAAGAGAGGCCCCGAGTACACATGGGAACGAGAAGACATCTTCAAAGCCATGTACCCTCATCTTTTCACTTAAAAGATAACTACGTTTTTAATAGCTTTGAGGACAAAGCTAAAATAACGGGGTGGTGCTGTAAAATCCATGATTTTACCATGATTTTATGTAATGATGTTTCATCCAAAGATCCTAAGAGCAATCACTCATGTATTATAATCCTATAAGATGTGTGTGTGAACTTATCATTATGTATTTTTACATCTATAATCATTTTGTTTTTGTGATAGATTACATAACTTGAATCTTGTAGATAAGAGTAAGAGAACAAATAATGAACTATATATATATATATATATGAAACAAATCTATGAATGCAACATTTAGCAAAACATGGAAATATGTTGTGATAAGTATTTATGCCATCTATGTATATGTGTACATCTTAGGCATTCATACACATCTTGGACTAGCCCAAGAACCCTTATCCTAGTGTGCTAGCCCAAAATAAGCCCAACATGGCCCAACTTCCCTTTCTTTTGCAAGTTAGACACGACACCCCATGAGGTAGAAGATGGAGGGATGCCTTGGTTTTGGAGAAGCCAACACTTGGCACATATTCCCTTACCAAGACAATCTTATTCATTTTTCCTTCCTCTCTCTCTTTCCTCCTTAAGTCAAAAGCTCTCTCTCACTCTTCACATTCCCTCATACAACTAGATCTCTCACTCCTTCTTCATCTTTCTCTCTCAAATGATTCGGCTATAAGCCACAAAAATCCATGTTTGTTCATCTAATCTACTAGATCCTTGTCCCATAGCAATCACTAATCTTTTGGTAGCATAATCATCATCTTTGGAAGCATTGTAACAAGCCCTAGCCGAATCTATAAAGGCCTCGGCTTAGTTATCTTTAGGTTTTTCTCCACCATCTTGACTAGATCTCTAATCTCCTTGTTCATCTAGATCATCTTTGGTACATTTAGGCAAGAAAGGTATACTCCTTATGTTTCTTCATTTTCACTTGCATGCATCATCATCCATCTATAATCACATGTATACGTAACTTGTTAAAAATCAAGATTTGGTAAAGCCATGGCCTTTCTAGGTCACGGCATATTTTAGACCACCATAGCCATGGTTAAAAACTTTTTAATAAAGGAACCCTAAGGCTTGTACTCTATTCTTTAACATGACTAAAAATCATATGAACCATTTTATGAATTTAAATGTAGCATAAGTTACAAATCTCACTTTTTGGAATCTTGGTTAACTAATAATCATGGATCTCATAAAGTAATCTTGTGTAACTTAAAAGACATGGAAAACCATGACCTTGAAGGTCACGGCATACATGAATAATGTACATATGATTTATGTGCTAAGTTTAAATGATGGGATATGTATCATTACATGTTAAATGGACTATTAAAAATCACTAAAATGTTATGTGTACATAGATGGTCTTTTAGTGTACATGCATGCTAATGTAGAACCTAGATTTATGGTTAAATGGTAAACATGAAACTAGCATAAAGATCTAATGGGAATTTTTAGGAAAAGACAACCTAGCCGAGGGCTATATGTTATCTAGGTGGGTTTATGAAAGATCTTGGAAACATGCAATAAGATTACATGATTTTATTGGAATTTATGAATGTATATGAATCATAAGATTTACTAAAAACCTTATCTTGTAAATACCAAGATTAAAGGTCTAGCCATAGGCTATATATTTGGTGTATATGGACTATGACTTGTTTTCTTAATTCGTACATAAATAGATCTATGTTTGTAAATACTTATAATTGCATGCAACCTTGTCACTTACCTAGATCTAATTTGGAACATCACGTAAAACAAACTATAAGTTTTATTCTTCTCTTTTAGAATTAAAACTAAATATGAATAAGCTAATAATACGCTTATAAGAATATCCTAAGTTAAAACTTACATAAAAATGTGAAGTAGTGTTAATGGACTATTTAAGCCCATGAAATGTTAATCCAAGACTTAATGGACCCAATAAGCCCATTTGACAAATCTTAGTAACTTAATGGACTTAAGATTACACTTAGGCCCATTTAAACAATTAAAGGACTTTAAAAATGTATTAAAATCCAGTAATTGATTTAAAAGACCATTTAAATAAATTAGTGGACTTGAGATATATTTAAGCCCACTAGATAGCCCATTAGAATGTTTAGCCCATTTAATGAGCCCATATATTATTTTGAATGTTAAATACAAGTTTTCATAATAAAATATAACTTATAAAAACTTCTTGGATTAAAATGATAATTTATGAAACTTAAGGACTAAAACCGTAACTTATGAAACTTGTTTTGATAAACTAGTAAACACAAGGACTGAAAATGTAATTATCTGAAGTCCTAGGGTTTAATAAATACTATTTGTGGCAAAATAAACCCTAGGGACCATTTTGAGAAGTTTTAAAAGATATTCTGTCATTTTATAACTCTAAGGACCATTATTGTAATTTACCGAAACTTAAAGAAGCCCTAGGGGCTGTTTTTGACATTTTAGTAAAGTTACAAAACCTATATATAACTAGGGGGGCTAAACCTACCATAAGCCGAAACTATAACAAGCCCTAGGTACCAAATGTGTAAAATTCGAAAGTTATACTTGTTTAATATATGGAGGGACTAGTTTTGCCATATTATGAAACATTAACAAACCCTAACTCTAAAATCTATTTTAATTATAAAAAAACATATATAAAAACCTAGACCATAAGAATTAATGTATAAATTCTTAAGCTTAAATTATTTCATAAAATTTTAAAATAATTTATGGAAACTTTAAAGTTAAATAAAATATTTTATTTTATATTTCAAAATAAAATATTTATATTTGCTTAGGGAATAAATTGTATAAACAATTATGATATGTATTATTATTATTAATGCATGAACACATATACTTTTAGAAAATAAAATTTATATGAACGTTGGATAAATTAAATACCAATATTTAAGTAGAACAACTTACTTTTACTTAATTATGAAACTTAATAATAAGTTCAAATGGATGATTATAATATATTAACTACGAACGTAAACTAATATTTTAAGTAAGACATTATATGCCCACTTAAATAAGAAACTTAATTGTAAGTTGAATGATTATTATATATTCTAACTGATATTAATAGTTAAACATTTTATGTTTACTTAGAAATGAAACTTATATAAATAAGTTTAAATGAATATTGTTGATACTTGAACTACGGTTATTTAGATAAATACCGTAGCATAAATGAACTGACTAAAATCTGTATAAGCATACATATATGTTCTTTGTTCTATCTATTAAGACTGTACTATTTGATTAGGCATAACTTTTGGCGTGAGCTTTATTTGGATATTCGTATTAAACAGCTATTGCCTACTCCTAGGTGAGTTTACAGCCCCATATAAACTTTTGATAAAACTTTCCCTTTTGGGAAAGAAAATATGCAAACACTTAATGGACATAAAAATATTGTATAAACTTGACTATGATTGATTATTATTGGAACTGTTAAGTTGTTGTAAATCGCCCGAATGTTATGAATAGATCTATTAGGGATTGACCATCCCCGTCTGGGTGAGTCATGCTCACTGTGCCTTGGTCGGGACAACAGACGTATACCATGTTGGAACTGGAATGGGTGTCTTTTTGTAAGACACTACGTCCTCATCTGTTGAGGACTATGGAAGGTTAAGCTTCAGTTTCTAATAATAAACAAATGTAATCTACATTTTAGTAAGAATGCTTTGTGCATTGTTACTTCTATGATTAATGTATGTCCAAACTAATTAATTGTTAAAACCTATAAATTCACCAACTTTATGTAGACCCCTTTAGTATGTTTTGCACAAGAATATGAAGTTAGTACGTGGTGTGTGCATGGTCTCCAGAATCTTAGTAATCTGCATCATAGGACTCGTCAGGGGTTCTATTTGGGAAACATAAACAATCTCCTCATGACATGTTAAAAACAATTGTTATCTATTTGTTTAATAAACATGTAATCTAACTTGAATAACTCTTTATCTTATGCTCTATGGACTATATGTTATCGATCCACCCTAGTGACATCTCCGTGGATATTTCTGCATATTTTGACCCTACCCAGGGTGTCACAGTATCATCCACAAACTGATGGGAAAAGTGAAAGAACTATTCAAACTTTGGAAGATATGTTGCTCGCTTGTGTGATATACTTTGGAAGTAGCTGGGATAAACACTTACCTTTGGCCGAATTCTCGTACAATAATAGTTATCACGAGAGTATTAAAGTTGCACCTTTTGAAGCACTTTATGGGAGAAAATGTAGATCACCCGTGAGCTAGAGTGAGGTTGGTGATGCTCAACTCACTGGACCAGAAATAAATACAGAGACGACGTATATGATTGCACAAATCAAGAATAGGTTGTTGTGTGCGCGAAGCCGACAGAAGATTTATGCGGATGTGAGAAGAAAACCATTGGAATTTAACGTGGGAGATAAGGTAATGATAAAGGTATCACAATGGAAAGGTGTTGTACGATTTGGAAAACGTGGGAAGTCGAGTCCTCGTTATATCAGACCATTCCAGGTTACATCTAGAGTAGGTCCCGTGGCATACCAACTTGAACTACCACAAGAACTATATGGGATTCATAACACTTTTCACGTATTGAATCTGAAGAGGTGTTTATCTGATGAAGAACTCGTTATACTGTTAGACGAGGTTAAAGTTGATGAAAAGTTGCACTTAGTTGAAGAACCAATCGAGATCATGGATCGCGAAGTCAAGCAATTGAAGCAAAGCCGAATACCTATTATCAAAGTCCGATGGAATTCTCGGAGAGGACTGGAGTATACTTGGGAAAGAGAAGATCAAATGTGAATGAAATACCCTCACCTCTTTGATTTCAACAAGCGATCGGGCAAGAACGTAAGTTGATCTTCGAGGGTGAAGATCCTAATTTGGTGGGGATTTTGTGACAATCCGTCAATTTCAGGTCGTTATTCTAATCTCGACTATTAGGTATTATGTGTTTACTTTAATGAGAATTTTAAATTATCGGCTAACCGAGAAGGTTATGGCTTGAAACTTAGTGTAAGAATGTTGTTTAGATGAAAACCGGCAAGGAATACGTTAGGTATCGAAATTATATTTTTAAATTATCATAAGAATGTTTTTATTGTATTTATCTTTATTTCTCTTGCTTTACATTTTAACGAATGACGAGAACTACTAGTGATCGCGATACCGAAGGGTGTTAGAAAATTTACATTTCATTATCGATTGTTTCGATATTTAATATTTTCAACGTTTTCGATTTAATTACATTTTAAGTCGTGTCGAAGCTATATTATAATATTTATAAAGAGTTTCAACTTTTGAAAAGTACTTTTACGAAACTCGAGTCTCGTAAATATTTTCAATTTTGACTAATAGTAATTTTCTACCCTTTAAATTACTTAATTGCTTTTTGATCCACAAGAATGCAAGATTAACAAAAACTACCCTCAACTAACCCCAATATATAAACTAATTCACCAACTTTTCTCCACTAATACTCATTTTTCATAAAAAAATTTCACACATCTCTCTTTGCTCTCCCTTTTGCCGTCCCCTAAACCAAACAAAAACACCACCATAAATTTTGATCTACATTGATTTAGAAAAAACTAACAAAAGTCCCATCTTAGTTATCAAAAGGTGATCACATCTATACCAAAATCTCTAACATGCAACAAGTTTTGAAATTTTTTATGAACTAGGGTTGGTGTGAATTGTTGATGATCATGCATGAGATGACCATGTTTAAATCTTGTTATTTTGATATTGAAAGTTAGATTTTTTTTATTTGGGTTTTTGTTTTTATGAATCATACAAGTGTTAGGAATGATATAGGTTGATGTTAGGGTATTCGGATTTATAAAAAAAGTGTTTGGAATTGTTTGAAAAATTGATTTGATATGAGTTTCTATGAACTGATTTAGGGCAGTGAGTTTAAGGAAGATTTTAGGTGTCTTAAGTTTGAGTTATTGTTAAACTAATCAGTCAGTTTCGTAGAGAATTTCATTAGCTTCGATTTGATATAAATTAGAGCTTCTAACTCTAAACGAGTGTGAAGTTACAATAGTTTGATTATTCGTGTACCGGGAGACGAGTATCGACACAATTTGAAGTTGTTGTCGATATTTTGATCGAATATCTGGGACTATAGAATGTGTTTTAAAAAGAGTAAAGATCTTTTTTAAGTCTCTAAACCTCAGTTTGTGAGTTCATTTTCAAACCAGTTTCGGTTTTGTAAATGGAGTTGTTTAGAGAGGTCAAAATGGTTTCACGAGTCGAAGGCGTAAAACTGTCCGGTTTTTGTAACTCAAAGATGTGTCGGGAAGAAGGCCTTAGGAGTAATATTTTTAGATGAAATTTAAACTGAGTCTTAATCAGGTTATGTATGATTTTGTCACCAAGTTTCGTCAAAAACAGAGTTGTTAAAGTAAAGAAAATAAACTTGTACATTTCTTATGTGCCGACAGATTTTTATCGACAGTATAGTGTAATAAAGTAAACATGTAAACGGGTATAAAGTATCACTTGTATTGTTGCTCTTTCTGATTTTTCATGGTTTTGTAATTTTGAGTTTTGTATTAGTTAATGTATGATTTATACTTGAGTCAATTTTTAACGAGCGCGCCTTATTTGGTAGGTTGCGGTTTTCGCGTTTAACGGCCATTACTTATCATCGGCGATCATCTCATTAGCAGTCTTGTACTAAGGTGAGTGTATAGCCTCGCTTTTAACTTATTTACAAGTTTTATAAAACCCACGAGGAGGATACCATGTTTGTTTTAAAATAGAACACAAGGGACCTGATTGTATACTTAGATGAAAGTTATTTACATAAGTTGGCTTATAGCCTCAAGGACCCACTTATCATGAATTGTTAATTATTCGGTATGATTGAACGCTAATACTATGGATAGATCTATCAGGGTGACGCCCAGTCCAACGCGACTAGCTATCACAAAGTGTAATGAAGCACATCAGATACATTTGTATAAGAGAAATATACTCATTTTGGCTAGGTGTGTTGTGGGCTAAAATATAATATGTTAACGTTCAATGTCATGAGACTAATGAATTAACAATGATGATTATGTTCATACAACATAATTGTCAACCATTGAATGTCTATTCTGAATACTCGTGTTCGATTTATAAATTTTAAACTCTATTGATTCACTCAGCATATTTTGTTGACTTTATAGCATGTTTTATCTCATGTCCATGAAGAATGAATTCATGGGAAGGCGGTTTCATGTAGCTTGCATATTTGAAATGTTTTGGCACGCTTTTCTAAATTATGCCCCTTTAAAGAAACTTTTATCGCTTGTTAAGTTTTATAAACTTTAAAACAATTTGGGACCATGTGTGAAGTTTTATCCTTTAAATAATGAATGAATGGATGTTTTGATAAAACAACTCGTTTTGAGCCATTTTCTATGATATGAGCTTGAATCATGTTAGTAACACCCAATGACCCTTCCGCTGCTATGACCCAAAAATTGGGGGTGTTACATAATGACATAATAAGAATAACTAAATCATAATTAAAGATTTGAAATGCAACGGAATATATGTAAGTCCTGGAAATCTTGGAAGTTGTTTAAAAGCAGATTTATACTCAAAGGTCTTATGTTAATGTTTATTTATTTTTTATTTTTTTTAAAGGCCTTATGTTAATGTTTATACTATAAAGTCTTATGTTCATGTTTATACTGAAAAGTCTTATGTTCATGTGTATATTGAAACTATAATTTAAATGCCAAAAAGCTCATATAGGTCATAATAAATATCAACGTGCATGAATACATATAGGGGTGACCTCGTCTTGCAATTAGAGGGGTTGCCTCTAATTATATTTGTATGGGTGGATGGATCAGCTCCATGTAATAGATGTAGAGAACACACCACAGTTACCTTGTAATCTCTAAAACATGTAATATGATGCACCCATTCGCCCCACATGATAATAACTGAAGGGACGACGCGAGCAATCACTCTCATCGCGAAAGAGTCATTACACCAGTGCCTCAAGTGTTATGGTTATGGTACCTCCTTAACTAGGTGAAACATGGCATGCATGTATATAGCTCAAGCAGTTTAAAATAATACCATAGTAATTACTAAAAAGTTTAATGTAAAACTACTGGGGAAAACAGATGGCTTCATAAGGGGAATCCTAATCATAGAAAGATAATGTCAATACTGAAGGATGGAATATCCGTACCTTATGTCCAGTAATGAAATGAAGATGAAAGCGGAAGAAACTAATCCGAATTCACGAGTGTTACATAATAAAGGACGTGAATGAGTTGTCTGTTTAATGTATACTTACTGATTATTAGTTTACTTTACTTGTTCTTGACTTGTTTTACATGTTCCTGACTCGCTTTACTGTTTCATATTTTATCATGTGTTTCTTAGTGTTTCATGCGTTCTTGATTTAACGTATTTCATGTTTCATGTGTTATTATACTTTTTGTTTCATAATGAGTAACTTTCTAAAAATAGTTGGTTTATATATATAGTAATTTTCCAAAAATAGCATGTTTTCATATATAGCAACTTTACAAAAATAGTAAGTTTTCAAAAAAAGTAAGTTTCAAAAAATATTAAGTCTCCATAAATAGTAAGTTTCCAAAAATAGAAAGTTTCCATAAATTGTATGTTTCCATAATTAGCATGTTTCCATAATTAGCATGTTTCAATAAACAGTAATAAGTTTTGTATAATAAGTATATGATATAAGCTAATGTTTAATAAGTATATATAAGTCATGATTTATTAAATATCTTAATATAATGAAGTTTATTAATAAGTAAATACTTTAGTCTTAACATAATGATTACTAATTAATAATATAATACATGGTCTATAAGTGATTATTAATTAATAATATAACATGATTTATATTAAAAAACTTTATCTTAACTGATAATTGTATAATTAAATTAAAGTATAGTATTAATTTAATTAAACCATGATTAGAATATGATTAAATAATTAAGCTAAGTTCTTAATTAAATTAATTAAATGTGCCATGTAGTTTATATCATGAATAATTATATTAATAATTATTATAAGTCGAGCATTAATTAAAATAATGGTACCATGTTAATTAATTAAAGCTAAGCCTAGAACCTTAATAAAAATTACCAATTTAGCTAAATGAAATGAAAAACCCGTGTTACTTTAGTTTAACTTACAAGCATGTTATCGATAAGTCATGAATCCATATCAAGTGTTAATTAACCCAAACTTATACACACCCTTATTAAATAAGCCAAGTCTTAAAATCCCATATTAATAATCATGATTTAATTTGTCATGAATAATTAAGTTAAAACTTAATAATCTATTTCAATAAATCCAAAATATAGTAAGTTGATTAATAAATCAAATGAAATAAATCCAAACACCCCCCCCCCATTTACGTTTTCTTGTTTTATCCGAGCCATACCCCAAAAACAACACCACACCACAGCCACCGGTTGTGGTTCTATTCCCGCTGGTCAGCTGAAACATCCCTGGTTATGGCCTAGTTGTTCCCACCGAGAGTAGTGGCGTAGCCACTGCCGTGCCCTGGGTTGCCACCGGCTGTGCTACAACTCCCCCCGTTGGGGTCCGGCTGCTTGCGGCTGTCAAAAGAGCCAGCCTGTGACAATCCATCAATTTATGGTTGATATTTTATTCTCAAGTATTATTTAAAAGTATTATTTTAATGTTATATTATGAACTCACTCATTTATGGGAAGAAATTTGGGTTTACGTCTTGGAGTAGCATCGACTACGTTTAAACCGGAGAACTCTACGTTAAGTGCTTACGTTTACGTACACCATTTTGGTGACAGTCTGACATTTCAGGAAATAAATTTATCCTTGAATATTATTTTGGAATTTTGAATTTGTGTTGGTTCATAAACTCACAAAATTTCGAGAAGAAATTAGAGCTTACGTGAATAATTTAGCGTCTTTTACGATTAAACCGGAAACCCTAGGATTACGTATTTACGTTTTTGAACTCCGTTTTTTATGAGACAATTTTTATTAGATTTGTTTTTTGCCGTTGATTCATAATTTATAAAAACGTTTTTCGTAAAACGACCCGAGGGCACGAAAATCGAGGAAACTAGAATCGAGGAGTGTCCGTAAATTAATGGGGATGAGACAAGTTTACACTTGCCTATCCCCCACCAAAGCTTAACCAACACACCAAAATGTGTCAAGTATACACACACACTAAGGACACTTGTCCTTAGTGCATGCACAAACCACTAAACTAATAAAACTAGCCAAGTTAAACCATCTACTCTCATTTCATACATGCAAACCACACCCGAACTCTCTTGGCTCCTTATGAACGTCCCATATCCTCAAAAAACACCCCATTAGATCAAAAATTCAACCATAAATCATATGTATAATTTACATATGATGAAAACCCATTGAAGTTATGAAGATTGGAGTTGATTTTAGCAACTAAAAAGGAGTTTATATGGAGATAAATGGCTTATTTTTGGAGACGTCTACAAATAATTGGTGATCCTAGAAGTGGTGTTTATATCTCATAAGATTCGTTACCCAAAATTAAGTCTTGTTCATCCAAAAACTCATCTTTTCATCACTATTGGTGGTATAGAGATTGTTTCTTCCTATCCAATTATTATTTTGAATATGTAATCTTGTATTTTCTTCATTTATGTATATGTATATGATGATGAATGATGATAAAAATATTGTGTGGGAATCATGTGTTGATAAACTTGGATAAAAAGATTGAAAACTAGATGTAAAAGTGGTAAAATCTTGCTTAAATAAGTAGGCTGTATAAAAACAGTAAAGAACCTTATGTTAATCTGATAAAATGGCATGGATGAATTAATATACAGTAAGTTATAAGACTTTTCCATATGTGAGAGTTGGCCATACAATGGAATCTTTAAAATGAGTGAGATATGATCAAAACAATATTGAAGTACAAATCTGAGTAGTCTCTTTTGTATGGACTGTTAGAGACACTTAGCCATTGATTGAGCAGTAGATAAAACTAAGTTAAATGTAAAACATAATAAGTAGTTTGTTCCATCCAAAGATGAGCTTCTATCTCCTTGTAAAACTCAAGATATGGTAAAAATGGTGAAAGTGAAAATAATAATCAGATTTGTAAATAAATGTATATATTATAAAATGAGCACTCAAGTAAATATAATATAAAATGTAAACTTAAAACCCACTAACTTATATATTACATATATATAAGTATGTACATTAATAAATAAATGAGACATGGCAATTTGATAAGTTTTATAAGTTATAAAACTATAAAACTCTCCAAAGGAAAGTGATTATCCCGTCCATTACCAAAGGTCAATCATTCAAACATAAGACAAGAATTCTAGTGTTTGTATCATTACTTTACCCTGTCCCTTCGATTGGGGGCGGTAAACAGTACTCCCATCAAGATTCGTTCCCAATGACTTCTGAGGAAATCTCTAGAAATTCTACGCGAAGCGAGGATCTTGATAGAGATGATCGATACAGGCACACCATGTTTACATAACTCCTTTAAATACAAAAGAGTCAATTTCATCATCGAGAATCTATCTTTATCGGGAATGATATTAGCAGATTTGGTCAGTCTGTCGACGATGACCCAAATCGAATCAAATTCAGATGATGACCTTGGAAGATTTGTGATAAGAATCCATGGTGATTCTATTCTATTTCCAAACAGGAATAATAAGCTATAGAAGCAATCCTTATGGATTTTGGTGCACAGCCTTGACCTTCGCAAAAGTTAGACATTTGCCAACGTATGTTGCGATGTCTGCTTTCATATTTGGCCATCAGTACAACTTTTTCAGATAAGATACATTTAATCATAAATGGCATGAATATAATACTTAATCTTATGAGATTCCAACATGACTAAATCTAAAAATCTCCATATTTAGGCAACCACAAGTGGCCCTTTAAACATTTAACGCCATCGACTCTCACTTCTAATGGTTCTCATTAGCCACGAACCTCCTTTTATTATCTATATTATCCTTCTTACAAGCATTAACTATTTTTAAATTGTTTGGGTAAATTATTTTGCACAGTTCATTACTAAGGAACACATCCTAATTGATTCTTTATCCTTTCTACATAATGTGACAGTAACTACATTCACCTTCCTTGATGAAATATTTATCATAACCAAAATCACTCAGAAATTCTTTCTTCATATCTTCTAAGTTTTAGTTTGGTCTAATTATAGAAAAATGTTCAAAATAAATTTGAATTTAATTGACACGATTTTTAAATGTTCGAAAAAAAATCTTGGTTTGTACTTTGGTCAAAATTTTCCTAATTGAAAAGCAAAAATTGTCGTTCCAAATTTCAAGTCATGGTTTAAATGGTTTCCTCAATCCCTCATAGGTTGTCTTGAGGTATACACAAACATCTACTCCTAAGGGAGTTAAATGATCTGGGTATAAGGGAATGATTCCTTAAAAATCATTTGATAAATATTTGTCAAAACATTTTTGCACTTTCTTTTTTGTATAACCTAAAGCCTTAATGGCTCTAATCTTTGAAGAGTCAATATAGATTCCATTATCTATTAATCACACGGTCAAATAATTTAAAGGATTAAGTCTTTAATCACATGTTAAATACTCAAGATACAGGTTTTCATTGCTCGGCCAATTCAGGGCAGCCTATAAATGATTATTAACTCCTTACTATTCTTAGAAACAAACAGATGGTTCTTAATGATCACAATCACGAATTTATCAAATTACAGCCTACACACATGATTCACCAAATTTATGGATGCTACATGTGCATTGGTCAATCCAAACGACATAACATGAAACTCATAATGTTCATTACATGTTCTGGATGTAGTGGCTGGAATAGATAATCTTTTTCGTGGACGCGAAGTTGATGATAACCATGCCGTGGATCAAATCTTTATAACATACGCTAGACCCTTGTAAATGATCGAACAAATCTTCCATCTTGAGTAATGGATATAAATTTTGATCGTCAATTTATTCAGTTCACAGTAATCAATAAATATAAGGAATGATAACACCATCGTTCTTCATAATGACGATCTCGGTAAAATAAAAGCTTTCTTCGACAACTCTCTTAGTTATACGGTAATTCTTTTAATTCAGATGGTGCTGACGTACAGTGCACATGCCATAGGTGCAGCACCGGGAATATAATCAATACCAAATTCAACTTGCCTTAAAGGCGAATGTCTAGGTAATTTACCATCAAATACCTCCTAAAATTTCAGATAACAGAAAATCTTTTAATAAGTCCACCTTAGGTTCTTTCTAGATTACAAGATCTATGACTAGTTCATAACCATTCATGGTAAAATTTCAAGTGTAATGCAGGATATGGTCATCCATCAAGAATTATTTAGATCACTTTTTGTAATAAACATCTTATCTTTTAAGGGAATTCTACTCGAGTTCCCATCAATTTATACAATGACATTATGTCATAATCAATCAGTCCATTCTACTGGCACTATCAACTTTCCAGTTTCGTTACCGTTGATAGGATGTGAACTTCTCAAAAGACTAATAATAACTCATAATCCTTCACAGATTCAAGGATATCCGGGGACATAGCTACCATTAAAAGAGTAAGGTCAACGCATAATCTACGCGAGAAAATTTCAAATCAGATACAAACGAAAACATTAACGAATATGAATATATCCCATGTTTTCATGAATTGAGTACGCATTCGAAAGCTCCTAGGATGGTTACCCAGGTCATTCATATGGAATCTAATCCAAAGAAATGATAGGAACGTCGATACACCCAGTCGGGTATCAACACTCGATAATTAGTAATGTTTCTAAAGAATCTTGCCATGATAGAATTGGACAAGAAGGGGAGGTCAATTGTCAAATAAGATAATTTACATAGATGATTAAATTCGATTAAGAAGAATAAATAGTACGGGCACATATGTAGGTGTCCCTAACACTATGTCCCTATTTTTTCACTTCTTGTAGATCTCATAAATTTAATCTTTCACAATCATCAAAGAAAATTTATTGTTTATTAACACTTTCATGGTGACTACTAATCAGCCTTGCATGGTCCCTTCCAAATTGTATGTAGCGCGTAACTATATACAATTTTAGGATTAACGATGCAATACTCAGTTCGTCAAAACTTTGTCATCATATTTAAAATAAAAATATTTTCATGCTTAATTCTTGAATAACAATCAAAATGAATTCACAGAGATGTTCTTTGTTATGGAAACAATTAAGTTTTCCAAGGTGTTTCATAAACAACTTTATTTCGATAACGATTATTTATAAGTCTTACTTTAAATAATCCATATGGTGATGAAAATTGAATTTTTTTTCAAGGAATACTATTTTAACTTGTAAAAACAATGAGTGATCTACAAAAGAGTGATGAAAAATTGTTCACCACGAATTAACTACGATATGCTAGGAAATCAACTTAGCCAAATAATCATAAGGTTCGTGACCTCGACGACACTCAGAAATATAAAGAGAAGAATCTACAACACAACTCTATCCGAAATGAGTACTTGTTCAATGGTTACATCACTAATACAATCATTAAGATGAAACAATAAAACATAGATAACATCGATACATGTAGGATTTAGCAATCAAAGGTAGTCTTTTCATTAATCACAAACAAGTCAAAATTGTACCGTAACACATTACGTGTCGCCATGTCATACAATTACAAGAACTCATCCTACCAACTGGTGTCTCAGTTAAGTTAGGGATTTTTAAAAGATACCACAATGAATACTAATCTACAAGAGTCATTAGGTGTTCCACATGTTACAAAAGATCTATCGGTCCCAATTCAGAAGAAGATTTCTTCGATTTATTTCTTGGACACTGGGCATTCTCTTCATTGGATAATGGCCTAGGAACAACCCTTAACACGAACCAACAATCATTTAAAACTTTATAATTCAATCACAGGACTTAACAGCTTCCTCTTAACAATCACATATTCCATACGAGTTAAATTTGACTTTATTCAAGTTTCAACCAACTTATACTCAATGCGATATCCTACCTCATTTTCCAATCCTATAGCTCTTACAACAATAGTTATCAAATGAGTCACTAGTATGAAATGACTCACACATTCAATTAGACTTCTCAGAAAGGTACTAGTGGCATGAGGATTTTGGGTAAAGGCTCCAATAACAGCCTCAAGTGCAACATTCACCTTTTCGATTTCAAATTTAAGAATTGGGTGACAACGAATCAGATGACACCTTTCTAGGTGGTAAGGTTTTGACAAACTCTACTCTATAAGGAAAGATCGTCATGACATCGATATCAGATTTAATCTCGCCAATTCTTCTTCAAGATTTCAATCAACTAATATCAACATTTCTACGAATATCAACCATTTTGTTGGGATCATAAATATCACAACTTGGTTTAGATCTGTAATAGCTAGAATTCCTATAGAAATAGCTTCTATTGATTTGCTAGGGGAGTTAGGGTTTCTTGTGACAATCTACGTCGTATAAATACCTTGTATAAGTATTAAAATAATCATCAAACAATCATGTAATCAAATTACAACATATATATATATATATATATATATATATATATATATATATATATATACATATATATATATATATATATATATATATATATATATATATATACATATATATATATATATATATATATATATATATATATATATATATATATATATATATATATAATCCAAGTTATATATATTAAAAATAACACTTCTCAGTCTGGCCTTGTCGATAACTCGGGAATTCTTCGGCACCGTTATAGTCAAAAGATTTTTAAACATTTTATTCAAAATATTTATTTAAAAATATTTATGGTAAAAAGATTTTGAAATGTTTTATTCAAAACCTTGGTTTTAAAAATCTTTCATTCTCTATAACGAGAGCTGTGGTACCAAACTATAACACCCCCAAATATTCATACTTTAGTTCAGCGGAAGAGTCGTTGGTGTTACGGGATAGCACATTACTCAAATCATATACAATGCTTAATAATCACGTCGTTTAATCATAAAGCATTTTCCATTCATAAGTATCAAATTACATAGGTCCCAAGTCACAGTATTTCATACAATTTTATAAAACGTGTGAATGGAAATTTTATTTGAATGCAGGCAATAAATTCTTGTCGTCTTCCCGAGAATTACCTTCAAGTACCTGAGATAAAACATATTAAAAGAAAAGGTCAGCGAAAACGCCGAGTGAATTCATAGAGTTTAATAAACCATTAATATATCACCGGTATATATAATCGTTACCGAAAATCATTTTTATACAATTCCTTGTCGTAGGCCATAAAATAGGCCAAAGACATTTTATACAAATCCTTGTCATAAATCATAATATAGGCTTTTTCCCTCAAAACCATTATACGAACCATTGTCGTAAAAACATCATACAATACGTTTTATAACGTTGTATAAGGTGTAATAAAAACCATTATATGAAAATGGTTATGTAAAACCAAGACACAAACATAATATCAATAATAAGACCCCGTATTACTAGTCAGGCAATATATTGTAATTCAATTTGTATATCAGTAATTTTGTTATTGGATTATTATAAGCCGCATGACATTGCTACCTTACTATACCAAACAACGGGTAGCTAACCCGAATTTCCTTTGCCCATCTAAAACAGCATGTCATCACAATAATCACGCTTATATAAATCTTCTCATACATAAATTCGCTTACCAATCAAGGTGGCACGACGGGGATCAACCGTCAAGGCGCGAACTGGGGTGATCTTCCCCAAATAGTACTATTATATGCATAAGCGTCTACCAAATCCCGGTAGTTCATAATTCATGCTAATGGGACTTTTAGTGACATAACCTAACTATAATAATCCATTTCATTTCATTCATCGAGTCATATAATCATTCATCGGGTCATATAATCCTTCGGGTCCATATGAATAAGCAAACAATCGGGACAACTGGTGTCCTATTTTATTAAAACTAACATGTTATCTCCCTCGTGGGTTTATAAAACATTTCATAAAACATTTAAAAGAGTGCGAGGCTATGAACTCACGTTGATTGGGAAAGGTGGTTTGTCGACGATTTGGATGTACGGTACGTGCTTCAATCATGGAAACCTAGACAAATAATACTCGTCTTAGACTCTTGTCCAATGACTTTATAAAAAATGGCTATGTATATATAATGACATTATAAGTATGATGATGATCAAGTGGGATTTTATCTCTTCATACACATTATAGTGTTATGTGTTAGTCAAATTTTTTACTAGTTACACTAGTTTCAACTTATTTACATATTAAGGCCCAATAAGCCCATTAAAAGCCCAATACATTATATTAGTCCAGTTTATACTTTTAATACCAAACCTATACTCATATGTTGGGCCCAAGTGGGTTAAGCCCATGAGTAAGTCCATTAGTGTTTAACCAAACTAGTTTGGTTAATAGTCCAATAAGGCTACTTTAGCCCGTTAATGTCCATAAGTTATGAAGCTTGTGTTTTATCGGTTTGCACTTGTCAAATGTACTTACATATCAGTAGATGAGTTATAAAAAGTTTAAATTAGACGGGTCCTACCGTCTAAGTTTTATTTGTCGAAAACGTTAATCTTTCGGTTTTAGCCGAAAAGACGTAAAACTTATATATATAGTTTTATAACTTAGAAAACATATCAATTTGTAATTTTATATACTTATTTATCAACAATACAACTTAGTTTATAAGTATTATCATAAGTTAGTGGGTTTTATATATGTATTTTATAATAATATCACTTGAGGACTTATTTTATATTATATACTTTTATTTCCAAATCTGATTATCAAACTCACATTCACCATTTTTGCCATATCTTGAGTTCTACAAGGAGATAGAAGCTCAAATTTGGGCAGCACAAACTAAATAATATGTGCTACAAATAACTACTCGTTTAGCTACTCCTCAATCATCCTCTAAGTGTCCCTAATAATTCGTCCAAAACAGACTATACAGATTTGAACCTTAATAATGTTTTGATCATATCTTGCTCATTTTATTGATTCCATTGAGTGTCCAACTCTCCACATATGTAAAAATCATATACCTTACTGTACATTCAATAATCCAAGTCATTTTATCAGGTTATATGGTTCTTTACTGTTTTTTACAGCCAATAATTTAACCATGATTTTAACATCTTTAAATGTAGATTTTAATCATTTTAACCAAATTTATCAACACAAGATCCCCACATAATACTTTGATCATCATTTATCATCATATACATATACATTTATAAAGAAAATACATAATTACATTTACAAAATAACAAGATGATAGGAAGAGATTGATTCCTATACCAATCAAGACGATGAAAAGATGAGGTATCGGATGAATCAAGGCTTGATCTTGCCACCAAATCTTCAACCTTTTAAGACAACTTCTTGGGTCTTTCAAATGGATGAACATCTCCATGAAATCAGCCCTTTAACCTCATGAAAACTCCTTTTCATAGGTTAAGATCACCTCCAATCTTCATATCTTCAATAGGTTATCATCATATGCAAGTTACACATATGATTTGTGGTGTAAATTTTGATCAATGGTGGTGGTGTATGGTGGTGAAGTGGACGGCACAAGGAGGAGCAAGAGAGAGTTTGTGTGTGGTTTGCATGAATGAAAATGAGAGAATGGTTTGTGGTTTGCTTGTTTTACAACTTAAGTGGTTTTGGTTACAAACTAAGGAGAAGTGTCCTTAGTTTTAATATTAACTTGCCACATCAAAATGTGTTGGCTAAGCTTTGACGCCACATGTATTGGGGGTGGGCAAGTGTAAACTTGTCTCATCCCCAATAATTTACGGGTACTCCTCGATTCTAGTTTCCTCGATTTGCGTGTCCTCGGGTCGTTTTACGAAAAACGTTTTTATAAATTATGAATCAACGGCACAAAACGAATCTAATAAAAATTGTTTCATCAAAAACGGAGTTAAAAACGTAAATACGTAATTCTAGGGTTTCCGGTTTAGTCGTAAAGGATGCTAAATTATGCACGTAAGTCCTAATCTCTTCTCATAAATTTGTGAGTTCATGAACCAACACAAATTCAAATTCCCAAAGTAATATTAGAGAATAAATTTATTTCCTGAAATGTCGGACTGTCACTAAAAACGGTGTATGTAAGCGTAAGCACGTAACGTACAGTTCTCCGGTTTAGACGTAGTCGATGCTACTTTAAGACGTAAACCCTTATTTCTTCCCAAAAATGAGTGAGTTCGTAAATTAACAATAAAATATTGATTTTAAATAATACTTGAGAATAAAATATCGATCATAAATTGACAGATTTTCACATGGGTTGTCTTTTTCATGTCCGCGAAACTTGTTTGCTTGAAGCATAGACATTAAACCCGTCCTGATCTCGAAATTCTCCGCAAGGATGGCGGGAATCACAATGGCTTCTCCAAAACCCTCGGTGGGTGCTTGAAGCAACTCCATCATAGTACGATTAGCCATGATAGCTTCTTGTTCTATAATAGGTTCTTCACATGGAGATTCTTCACTTGGTGATTGTTCCTTTTGGTTACGACGTTTACGTGCACGTCTTGCTTGGTTACGAGTTTGCATAAACGTCACGTACAATGTGGGGATGAGCAAAGAAGATTCTTTTGGGTGTTTTTAACTTTTTCCAATTTTTTTTGTGTTTTTTATTGTATTTACTTTTTTTTGGATTTTTGTGATGTAATAGACACAAATCTACAAATCTCTCCTCAAATCAAATCTCTCGATTAAAGGAGCCCCAAGGAATGAAAACGATCACGTGAAGTGGACGCCTTCGATGACTTTAGAACGTTGGTGGAACACCAAAACGTTCAAGAGGGTTTAATCTTTGAAACCAAGAAAATATATAGATACGTAGATAATACTTTGGTTGGCAAACCCTCGATTAGCCCTTTTTATCTAATCACGTACAAGCAAGCGGAGGAAACGAGGCGGCGCTAAGCACTTAAGAGCCTTTTTCGTTTAGGTCGTGAAATAAAATCGCCTTATACCCACCTTATAGTTTGTGTTTTTCAAAATTAAACTTCACGAAAGTAATTATCTATTTTGCCTTTTTTCTTTGTTTGAGATTCGAATATAATGATTGAGTGATGAAATCCTAAATCAAGGTTATGTTTTCACACTTTTGGAGTACTTGTGAATTTATTGTGATACGTATACAATATAGTAACAATATTCACAAAAAAAATGAAAAACTGATAATACGTATGATTAGAGTGCTAATCACACAAATAGTTATTATGGCTAATATAAAAACAAAATTTGTTCAAATAAAAACACAACACGCCTCCCCGGAAGCGGCGCCAAAAAGATTGTTTTAAAAGTACACTTTTGTTTAGGAAAACAAAGAGCGTAATTAGGGTAAGTACGACGGTTTAGGAAAACCGTGCACAAATGACCCAATGAGTGAGTTCGTTCTCAAGGAGGATAGTGTGTTGTATTAAGAGATGATTAAATGTATGATTATGATTATGTAGAAAGAAAAGAGAAAAGGATGACGGTTATGATTCTAAATTAAACTACGACGAAAGACGTAAACGTAAAAACCGTAAAACGTGACGAAATTTAAAAATTACCCTAAAAAATTACTAAAATAAAAAACAAATCTAAAATAATATAGATAAGAATAAAGATTTGACAAAAATATTTTAAAACTTATTTCAAATTTAATATTCAATTTTAAATGTTATTTAAAGCCTTAAAATTCAATAAAATTAAAATAAATCAAAAATATGATTTTATTAAATGAGAATCTTACTTATATTATATAAAAAGTAATAAGTACTTTTCTTGATTTTTTGAAACTATTTTTCTATTTTTAAATGACTAAAAACACTTTTTAAATTAAAATAATCATTAGAAATACTAAAATAATGCTAAAATTAATTTAACTTTTCCAAAAATCCTATTTTATGATACTAGCAGTAAAAAATGAAAAAGTTTGAAAATTTTACCACTAAAAGACAAAATAGATTAATTAAGAATCTAATTAAACTTAAAATAAATTCTACAAAATAATATAAAACAGTGAACAGCGACCATTTTTTAACTAAAAATCTTAAAATAATATTCTGAAACTAAGAAAATTTCTAAAACTAAAAAATATGAAATTTTAGCACTAAAAGACAAAAGACAGTTTAATAAAAACTAATTTAAATTGATTTGATTCGAAAAAATACCAAATGAACAGTAAATTGAAATTAAACTAAATGATAAATATTAAAATAAATACTAAGACATGGGAAAATAAGAAGACTAGCAAAAAGTGATAAAACTTCATTAAAGACAAAAAAATTACAAAGGATGAAAAGCACAGGTCACTAGGTTTGTTTTTTAGTCTAGCAGAGGCTAGCCAAGGTCTATTAGTGGGAATAGGGGTTCCCACTACTGGTCACAGAAAGTGAGATAGGGCTCTTTTAAGCTTGTTGCTTTAAGATTATTGGACAGATTGGGCACCCCTACAACCAGTAGGGTTGTAGGGAGTCAAGTGAACAAAAAGTAAGCAAACACAAACAACAAATAAGCACCAAATCAACAATTTGTAGTTACTGAGTTGGATTGTGGGTGTCTGCTAGTTATTGTCTGATGTAGTTGGCATTTTTGTGAGTTTCAAACTACTACAACTAGATCAAGATAACCTCAAGGCACAGCTAGATAACTCACAACCCTACAAGAACACTAGACTCTAACTGGTGACAAGAAATCAAACCTAATAACTCAAAATCCAAGCTTAAAACAGCCTAAAGAATACTCCTAAGTAGTTTTCCCTTTTTTACCAGTTGTTAAACAGGAAAACTTCCTTCTCCTATTTATGACATAAACTAAAGCACATACTGATGCAAATAAACCATAAGAACTTACTCAACAAAACTTAGTAAACTCCTTTGCCTTTACATATTTTACCTAACATCTTTTACAATCAAACGAATCTAATACTCTTATGATTAACACACATATTTACTTGTCCAAATCCCAACCACTTAAACTATTATCTAGTGCAGAGTAAACTAAACCCCAAGAATGTACCTTTACCACCCTTGTTTTAGTACTCCCAAACACCCCTTTCAAATTGGTTATGGTGGATTTTTATCAAGTAAGTAAATGAGAAACCAAAATCAACCGAAGCATATCAAATCAAAAACTTCTTCATTAACTAAGCAAGAAAACTAACTTGAAAGCAATGCATAAAAACTTAGTACAAAAAAAGAAGTAGAAGACTTAAAATATAGTGAATTCAAACCTGAAGGATAGACATCCCTACCCTCGGATGTTTAAGATAATGTGTTGAGCAACAACACAAGCTTCCAATCCTGCTAGAATCACACAAAAAAACTTCAAGAATCAAGACCAAAGGTCATGATTCAGTAAGCAGATAAGAAAGGGAAATAAGTAGTGATTTCTAAAAATCTATATTTTTACTTCCAAAAACTTTTACTTCTATCCTTTCTTTCCAAATAAATCTTAATACCAAAGTATTTTATCTCATTGATACAATGTTAACAAGAAATCCTTTGACAAAAATCTTTAAAACAAATCACTTTTAACCAATTTTTCTTGAAAAGAAACTAACGTTTACAAAGGACCTAACAAATCTGATTTTAGAACTCAGCTTTTTCACACAAGTCAATACAAATTTTTAAATAACTGAAAAGGAATTAAATTTCATTGAAAATACCAACTTTCATTAAGAAAACCAAATACAAAGATTGTAGGATATTGTAAATCTAGCTTATGTTTAGAGAGATAAAGAGATAGAAAGACAAATGATTTCACACACACTTCTAGAGAGAGAAAGTGAATAACTATGTGTAAAAAATGAATGAAAACCACCACCCTCTCCATCTAAGGAGAGGGTTTATATACCCAAGCCCATGAGATGGGCTTGGGCTTACAAGTTGGGTCGGCCTACACATGTTGTAGGATTGGCATGGCCTTAGTTGTTTAATATTAGTAAAACTAAACTACGAGCTATTACTTAGACTATTGCTGGAGTGACCGATCCTTTCTAATATGTAAAAGGTATTTCCAACAATCCCCCCCTAAGGGAGGTCACTCAAAACAAGGGCGTTACCCCAGTTACAATAATAAAATAAACCTAGCATACTATGCTTGTCTTGAGCTCGTAATCTTCGTCATTCTTTTCTTTTTCTTTTCTGGTGAACATGCTGATATGATCTTTGATATCAATCTTTAGCATTAATCTCTTGCCTTGATCTTGTGCATCCATCACTTGTGATTTTGTCCTCCTCGTGACCGCATGTCCCTCATAATTATACCTTCGTAATTCTTGAAATCTTCAGAGTTTGATACAACGTAAGACTTGACTTTTAAGCTTTCTAGAATTAGATGAAGTATTAAGTGCATAAAGTATAAGCATCCGGGGACGACTTCTTCTCAGATTCCGCAACGCAACCGTCTTCAAATGCCGCAACATATGTAGACACGAACGAAATGGCTTTGAACATTTCATTTTATTTCGGTAGCATTTTACCCCCGGTCGGTGAAGACCGTTGGACGATATTAAATATCGTACTTGTGGCAGGTAGATTTAATTAAAAATCTCCTTGACAAGATTTCGCGGGTAAACCCGTTCTCTTTACTCGACCGTCCAAAGCTGACTGCGAACGTAAAGAGTGAATCATTTGGATAAAATTATCCGCATGATTGAAGTCGTCAATTCTAATTCCTGGAACAAGTTTGATTCATTAAAGAATCGCACCATCGTTTCTTTCCAGTTGTCACGAGCTCGATTCATATTGAATCTTGCAAGTTACCTACCAAGTCCTGTTTGAGGTTAACTCTAGAAGGATTTCCACTCATCACTGTGAACACTATAGAGTGTCACTCTGAGTGTTCTGGCAAGATCACTGAGATATTGCATAGAGGCCTGGAACGTGTTTAAATTCAGTTAAGAATTAAACCACTGTTGCTTTCCAGTTATCACAAGCTTGATTCATAAATAATCGCACAAGTCACCTACCATGAGATTTGTCATATTTGCTCAAGAAGGATTTCCATCTTCATTGTAAATACTTTTGTATTACTCAGATGTTCTGGCAAGAACATGAAGATTTTGCATAGGACTCTTAATATCTTTCTTACTTTTCATAGTGTGAAGAAGCAAGGAAATATGGAAATGTGTCCTAATGAGATATTTGATGATCTCAAATGGCTTTAGACTCGATCGTTCATTTTGGATTTTAGTGATCAGAGGCTGGAGAGGAGTGCCACCTTTTCAATATCAATATATTCAGAGTGAATAAATCGATAGATAATGCGTTGTATCCGTGTGAATAAAACAAATACCTTTTGAGAGAGATCTGAGTTAGCTGGGATGGGTTGTGCATTGCATCACTGGGTCCATGATGTCTATCTTCAATATCGAGCTTCATTAAAATGATCTCAATAGCATATGTATTGACTCAGTTTCTGCCTAATTTGTAAAGAGGGCTTCTTTCTTTACACCATTTATCTTTACAATTCTATTTCATTCTTCAACCCCTTCAATGCTTACCAATACGTCATAACTAGCACCTTTGTGATTGTTCCAGTGCTAACTTAAGTACTTTGTCGGCATTCAGCTACATTTACAATCTTCCCCATCTTTCCTAAGGACTACAATTTCTAGCTATGGAATGTCCTTGGGAAGATTCCCCTGGTTTTGTAAGAATCATTGGACTTAACCTATCCTACCATCCTTATGTCACCACAATCTTCATCTTCGTGAAATAAATAGGTTGTGGGTAAGTATAAATCACCATGAAATCCATTTTGATATAGCAAATCCATTTTGCTCCCCCTTAACATATGCCACGATATTCGAAAACATTTCGCCTATGTCGAGAAGAGCCATCACATTAAGTCAAACCATTTGTGATAATTTCCCATATTAAATCATATTTTCTCCCCCATATTAAAATTATTAACCCAATCGATGTTTTTCATATCAGTTGATTTAATGAAGTTTTAACAAAGGTTTTGGGAAGAAACATGCAAGTCCGTTTAATCTTCATTAGACTAATTTGTGAGATATGATACCGATTTGTAATATGATCACATATTCACCATATAATAATGAATTGACAAGGTTGGACCTGATTGATGAGAAAATCATATGATAAGATCAAATGTTGGTCGCCTCATCACGTCTGAAGTCATCTCTTGATACCACATGTACGATTGGTATTGTTGTCTTGACACCAATTTGTGAACATGGCACGTTCGACATCAAAGATTATGAATGCTTGCCAATTGCTCCCCCTATATTGTTGACCCGTGTTCTATTAAAAGAGCTGTAGTCGTCGTTTGAGTAGTTGCATCGTCGAGTATGTAGATACCAATTGTAGAGTGCTATGGTAGTAGAGATGATAACTTCATAAAAACAAGATTTCTCTTGTTTTAACAAATAAGTGCACTGATGCATACATATATCCGTGTTAGATTGTGTTATAAGTAAACACAATCCCATACATGGTTATAAAGTAAACCATTCCCGAGAAAATTAATTCCCGTTGTGAGCCAAAGTTTTCATAAGAAATACTTGACTTTAATATGAAAAGCGGGTTGCAGTCTGAAATAACTACAAGCCATCTAGGCATGTTTTATGAAATATATACAACTTTTGTACGAACTCTATTTATGGCGCCGTGTCAATATTAATCGACATTTCTAAGGCCGTAAATATTATCGTAGCATATGGTTTTATATTTTTGTATTTTGGTTTTTTATCCATACAGACGATCACCAAGGATACGGAGAATAGTTTACCAACACTATTCTTTCGCTTCATCTGCCAATTCCTTTAGAGTCTCGGGCGAGAAAGTTCTCAATCCTAGCTTGTCGACCAAAAATTACATTCGAGCGCGATCTAATGCCTTCGTTAAAATATCCGCCAATTGATACTCAGATCGGATAAAGTAATGCTTTATTACTGCATTTTCCTCTTTCTCCTTGATAAAGTGGTAGCGAGTGTCAATATGCTTCGACCGAGAGAATTGAACATTGTTGCAGCATAAGGCAATTACACTCTTGTTGTCGCAGTACATCGGAATTTTGGTTGAAACCTAGACCATAGTCGGTTAATTGTGATCTCATCCAAAGAATTTGAGCACAACAACCGGACATAGCTATGTATTCTTCTTCCGTACTTGAAATTGCAGCGCTTTTCTGCCTTTTCGATGCCCAACTGATTAGTCGATCTCCTAGTAGTTGCAAAGTTCCACTCGTGCTACGCCTTGTATCTTGACAAACCGCTTGATCCTCGTCGGCATATGCCATAAGTGTAATCGAAGAGTCCTTTGAATACCAAAGTCCCCGATTAATGGTTCCTTTAAGATACCGAAAGATCCGTTTGACAGTAGCTAAGTGTAACTCAGTAGGCCGAGTTTGATACTGAGCACACATACATATAGAAAACTAAAGATCATGTCGACTAGTTGTGATATACAGAAGTGTACCGATCATTCCACGATAAAATGTCAGATCAACGACAATCCCATGTGGATCTGCATCTAGCTTAGTTCATTCCACCATTGGAGTATCCACGGGGTCACAAGATTCCATCTTATATTTCTTAAGCGATTCAAGGGCATACTTGGATTGATTGATAAAGATACCTCTGGGACTCTGAGATATCTGAAGTCCTAAGAAGAATGATACCTTGCCCATCATTGACATCTTAAACTTGGAAGACATGAGTGTCCCAAAATCATCGGATAATGATTGGGTCGAGGCTGCAAATAGAATATCATCAACATATATTTGTACCATAATCATATCTTTACCTCGTTTCTAAATGAACAGCGTGGGATCCACCTTTCCTTTAGCGAAGCCTTGCGTAATGAGAAATTGTGACAATAGATCATACCATGCGCGTGGAGCTTGCTTCAACCCATAAAGAGCTTTCTTAAGCTTGTACACATGATTAGGATATTTGGGGTTCACAAAACCATCCGGCTGTTGAACATAGACCTCTTCCTTGATTTCACCATTCAGAAATGCCGTCTTCACATCCATTTGATAGACGATCCTATTCATGTGGTCTGCATAAGCGAGGAATAGTCTAATAGCTTCCAAACGAGCAACTGGTGTAAAATATTCCATAAAGTCGATGCCCAATAATTGCTTGTATCCACGAGCTACTAGTCGAGCTTTGTTCTTTATTATTCCGCCTAACTCGTCGAGTTTCACCTTGTAAACCCATTTCAAAGTGAGTAACTGCACTTGATCCGGGCATGGGAGAAGTTCCCATACTTCCCTAGACGTATAAATTCATTAAGTTCTTCTCGCATAGCTTCTATCCAAAAAGATTGAGTAAAAGCTTCTTACCATGTCTTAGGTTCAACTTCAGTGTGAAAAGCATCAAAATGACAAAACATCACATTTTCTTGTAACTAACTTCGTGTGGATACCGGACGATTAGGGTCACCAATAATAGAATATATAGGATGATCCTTTGTCCACTTGCTGTCATGTTCACGAATCCGTGGATTGGAGTAAACCGTAGTAGGAGCTTCCTCTGAGGTGGACGACCCGGAATGATTAGAGTCAGGAATTGGTACACCAAAGAATGGAAGTTCACGCATTTGAGCGAATTCCAAATCGTGATCATCATCATCCTCTTCATCATCAATAGGCATGACATGAGTAGTTGATTCGGTAGTTGGTTGAGAATTACTCGTTGAAGGTATATCTTGACCAACTGTAGGTGCAAACGTATCTGATTGTGCTTCGGTTGTTGGAGCGACAACTTCGGTTACCGGAGCTATTACCTCAGGTTCTGGAGCAAAAATACTTGGAGGAGTAAAGAATTCTTCAAATAACGGTTGAAACAATGTATCCCATTCATTCCTAGAAGGTGGTGTAAATGATGATGAAGTAGGGTTATTTGGGACAAGACCGGAGCTAATGTTACTGGGTCCCATTTCATGAAGTGCGGGTTCAGAGCTGCTTTACTCAGAATCCATTGCTGTCAGCTCATCAAAATCAACATTCATAGGTTCGAGGATCTTTCGAGAATTATGGTTGTAGATTCGGTATGCCTTCTTTGTGGGTGCATAACCAATGAAGATACCAATATCAGCCTTGGGTTGAAGTTTTCCCAAATTGTCACAATCATTATTTGGATAGCAAAGAGAGCCAAATACAAGAAGATATGATAAATCTGGTAATTTTCCATGTAGAAGCTCATAAGGTGTTTTACCATGGCGTTTACGAATTAGTGACCGGTTTTGGGTGAAAACTGCTGTAGATACTGCTTCTGCCCATAAAAACAATGGGGCCTTTGCGTAAATTAACATCGTTCGAGCAGCTTCCATAAGTGTGCGATTTCGCCTTTCAACGACACCATTTTGTTGTGGAGTGCGAGCAACGGATGTTTCATGAGAAATGCCAACTTCTTCATAATAATCACGCAAAATTTGATTCACAAATTCGGTTCCATTATCTGTATGAATGCATCGAACAGTAGTATTGAGACGTACTTGAATCATCTTGAGAAATCCGATGATGAATTTAGGTGCCTCATTTTTTGTTGTAATAAATTTCACCCATGTAAACTGAGAGTAATCATCGACAATGATGAGGATGTACTTTTTACCACTAAGACTTTCAACACGCATTGGCCCACAAAGATCCATATGCAACAAATAAAGTTTCTCTTTGTTGGTGTCTTCAGTCTTGGGTTTGTATGATTTCTTAGTGCTTTTCCCCATTGTACACGCGGAATACAAATGATCCTTGTGAAATGTAAGTTTAGGAAGACCATGAACAAGTTTGTTTTCGCCAAATGATTAATAGTGTCAAAGTTAAGATGAGATAACCGTCGGTGCCATAACCATGACTTAGTCTTTGATGCTTTGGAGAGAAGACATACTGGAGAAGAGGCCATCGTGTCTTGTAGAGACAAAGTGTACAAATTATTCCCTCGATTACCTTTCAATAAATCAACCCCTTCCAAATTACGAATGAAGCAGGTATGCTTTCGAAAAGCAACTTCTAGGTTTGCATCACAAAATTGTCCCACGGAAAATAAGTTGTGACCAAGACCTTCCACATAATACACTCTTGAAATTATAACATTCCCAATATGATATTCACCATAACCCATTATCTTTTCAATATGATCATTTCCAAATCGAACCGTACCAAGAAACTTGCTGACAAAATTTCTGAGCTGAGAGCGATCTCTGGTCATATGTTTAGAGCAACCAGAGTCCAAATACCAGAGAACAATTTGGACCACCTGTTTTCAACAACAACAGTAGACAATGCATTAGAAACTATTGGTTCCGGAGCGTTAGCAGATACAAATATAATATTATCAGAATTGCTAACATTTGTGTTGCCCTTAGATTTCCGGCGTTTTCTATTGTGAGTTTTACCACTAACAGGTTTTATTGTTCCAACTTTCTGAGCTTTTGGAGTATTAGCGGGCACGACAGTGGGTGTAGACCTATTTAAAGGGCACTTGGTTCCTACGGTAGTCTTGGTGTTCCTAGTCAAAGGACACGCTTGTGTTTTGGTAGCTTTGGTACTCCTAGTTAAAGGGCACGTTTTCTTCGCTTTAGTGGGAGTGAACCTAGTTAAAGGGCACATATTTCCTACTATAGTGAAAGTTCTACCAGTGGGGCGCCACATCCAACCAACTTAGGTTAACACTTTCCCAATCGGTTTCCATTCTAATCCATTTTTCCGGGCATTCATCTCATTCACAAGGTCAATAAGGCAAGAATCATGACGACTAGAAAACATACATTCATTGCAATTTCAACATTTCAAATTAGAATTCACAGTATGCTTAGAACGCTGCACAACCGCAGAGCCTTTAGGTTTAGCTACATGATTCTTTTCATTCAAAACAGAAATAACATTCCTAGGGTGGGCTTCTACTTTCTTCTTCACTTGACTACTAGATGGGGGCACGATCCTATCATTCTTCTTGTTTCTTTTAAGCTTAGATCGTTGAGCCTTAGTAGTGATGTTCTCCTGTAGAAGGCAACACAGGAATATTAGAAGTTGGTTTTGATTTTGCCTTATCTTTAGTGACCAATGTTTGAGATGGTTTAGTCCTAGGGCCCTTGTTAAATGGTGTGACGGCTGTAACACCCCCAAATTTATACAACTCAATACAGCGGAAGACTAGTTGGTGTTACGGGATAGCACATTACTCACATCATAGACAACGCTTAAAAATCGCGTCGTTTAATAATAAAGCATTTCCATTCATAAAAATCAAATTTACATAGGTCCCAAGTCATAGTCATTTCATACAATTTTACAAAAGATTTGAATGGAAATTATTATTTAAGTGCGGGCCATGAATTCTTGTTGTCTTCCCGAGAATTACCTTCAAGTACCTGAGACAGAACATGTTAAAAGAAAAGGTCAGCGATAACGCCGAGTGAATTCATAGAGTTTAATAAAATCCATCAATATAACATCGGTATAAAATTATTACCGAAAATCATTTTGTACAAATCTTTGTGATAGGCCATAAAATTGCCAAAGTCATTTTATACAAATCCTTAACAAAAATCATAATATAGGCTTTTCCCTTCAAAATCATTATACGAACCAATGTCGTAAAAATATCATACAATACGTTTTATAACGTCGTGTAGAGTTAAATAAAAACCGTTATATGAATATGGTTATGTAAAACCAAAACACAAACATAATATCAATAATATGACCCCGTATTGCTAGTCAGGCAATATATCGTAATTCGGTGCGTATAGTAGTATTTCGTTATATTGGATTATTATAAGCTGCATGACATTGTTACCTTACTACAATAAACAACGGGTAGCTAGCCCAAAAATCAATTTGCCCATCTAAATTAGCGTGTCGTCACAATAATCACGCTATGGAAATCTTCTCATACATAATTCGCTTACCAATCAATGTGGCACGACGGGGATCAACCGTCAAGGCGCAAACTGGGGTGATCGTCCCCAAATAGTACTATTATATGCATAAGCGTCTACCAAATCCCGGTAGTTTACAATTCATGCTAATGGGACTTTTAGTGACATAACCTAACTTTAATAATCCATTTCATTTCATTTATCGGGTCATTTAATCATTCATCGGGTCATACAATCATTCGGGTCCAAATCAATAAACAAACAATCAGGACAACTAGTGTCTTATTTTATAAAAACTAACATGTTATCTCCCTCGCGGGTTTATAAAACATTTCATAAAAACATTTAAAATAGTGCGAGGCTATGAACTTACGTTGATGTGGGAAGGCGGTTATCGGCGATTTGGATGTACGGTACGTGCTTCAATCACGAAAACCTAGACAAATAATACTCGTCTTTGACTCTTGTCCAAAGACTTTATAAAAATAACAATTATGTATACATATGATGATGATCAAGTGGGATTGTACATTTTTACTCATTCATTATAGTGTTTATGTGTTGGTAACATTTTTATACTAGTTTTACTAGTTTTACTTATTTACATGTTTTAGGTCCAATAAGCCTTTTATAAGTCCATTAATTTGTATTAATCCATTTTATACTTTTTTTATCAGTATTATACTTTACATGTTGGGCCCAAGTGGGTTAAGTCCAATAAGTAAATTTATAAGTGTTTTACTAACTAGTCGGGTTTATAGTCCAATAAGGCTACTTTGGCCCGTTAATGTCTATATGTTGTAAAGTTCGGGTTTTATCGGTTTTTACTTGTTATATAAGTTCATATATCAGTACGTGAGTTTATAAAAGTTTATATTAGACGGGTTCGACCGTCTAAGTTTTATTTGACAAAAAACTTTAATCTTTCGGTTTTAGCCAAAAAGACGTAAAACTTAGTATATAGTTTTAATAACTTAACAAACTTACCAAACTACCATTTTTATATAATTTCCATTTATTTATCTTTATACATATTTATATAAATGAAATATATAAGTTAGTGGGTTATAATTCACATTTTATACTATATTTATTTGAGTGCTTATATAATAATATTAAACTTTAATTTCACAAAATCAGTCCTAAATTTTAAGTTCACTAAAATGTCCATATCTAGAGTTCTATAATGAGATAGGACCTCAAATATTTATCACAGAAATTATATGATATGTTCTTCATTTTATTCCTTTGTAGCTACTGATGAATCAACATCTAAATATTTTAATAAATTCGTCCAAAACAGTGTAGGCAGATTTGCACTCTAAACTTGTTTTGATCATATCTCACTCATTTTTATGATTCCATTGCATGGACAACTCTCACATGTGTATAACACCAAATAATTACTGTATATTGATTCCACTTTACCATTTTATCAGTTTAACATTTGGTTACTTACTGTTTTTATACAGCCATCACATTAAGCAAGATTTTAACCATTTTACATGTGGTTTTCCATCTTTTTACCTATGTTTATCAACACCAAATCCCCACATAATATTTTTATCATCATTCATAATCATATACATATACATAAATAAAGAAAATACAAGATTACATAATCAAAATAACAAGAAGATGGGAAGAACAATCTCTATACCACTAAAGTGATGAAAAGATGGGGTTGATGATGAACAAGACTTGGTTTTGGGTAACCAATCTTATGAGATATCAACATCACTTCTAGGATCACCAAGTATTTGTAGATTCCTCCAAAAATCATCCCTTGTTCTTCATGGAAACTCCTTGAGAAATCAGCCCCAACTTCCTTGAAAACTTCTTTTTACATGTTAAGATCACCTCCAATCTTCATAACTTCAATGGGTTTTTATCATATGTAAATTATACATATGATTTATGATTGAATCAAGATCAAATGGGGGTCGTTTTGGGTGAAGAGTGGACGAAATATTGAGAGAGAGGGAGGAGAGTATGAGTGGTTTGCATGGGATGGAATGAGTGAATGGTTTGGAAGAAATGGTTTTGATGTTGGTAGCTTACTTTGTAAGCTTCAAGTTAACAAGTGTTAACTTGTTAGTTGAAATTTTGACACATCATGGAGTGTGTTGACGCTTATTTATCCATACATATAGTGGGGTGGGCAAGTGTAAAACTTGTCCAATCCCACTAATTTACGGGTATTCCTCGATTCTAGTTTCCTCGATTTACATGCCCTCGGGTCGTTTTACGAAATAAGTTTTTATAAATTATGAATCTACGGCACAAAACGAATCTAATAAAAATTGTCTCATCAAAAACGGAGTTCAAAAACGTAAATACGTAATCCTAAGGTTTCCGGTTTAGTCGTAAAGGACGTTAAATTATAATCGTAAGTCCTAATCTCTTCTCGTAAATTTGTGAGTTTATGAACCAACACAAATTTAAAATCTCAAAATAATATCCACGGATAAATTTATTTCCTGAAGTGTCGGACTTGTCACCAAAACGGTGTATGTAAACGTAAGCACGCAACGTAGAATCCTCCGGTTTAGACGTAGTCGATGCTACTTCAAGACGTGAATCCAAATTTCTTCCCAAAAATAAGCGAGTTCATAATATAACATTAAAATAATGTTTTTAAATAATACTTGAGAATAAAATATCAACCATAAATTGACGGATTGTCACAGCATTTACCCCTAAACAGGATCTTTGTCCTCAAAGATCATCTTATCTCACTATTCGCTTCTTATAGAGTTAAAGCCATGTGGGTATTTCCTCCACATTCGGTCTTTTCTCACAAGTGTAATTCATTACAATACGCGAGTTTTATCAAACATAACTACGGGAATAAGATCAGGCTTAATGTTGACTTATTTTCTCTATCCATGATGTTCACGGGTTTTTGATGAATGCAACTTTTCGCCGATCTAAACTTTATCAAGAAGTGATCATATTCTCACTTGATAGACAATTTATCAAGTTCGATATTCGAAACATAATTCACGCAACTCTTGAAGTCCTAGGGCAGATCCAACTTATATGCCTTTCAATCCAATCTTTTATTTCATCTCAATGGTCCCATACAACGGGGACTTATTTCCTATGAACTTTCAGATCATCTATTCATTTTTCCAAGGTGAAAATTTTTGGCATAACTTCGCTACCCATCCTGCACTTCAAGATCTACACTTCATATTCACATAACCTCCTGCCTACTACCGGCAGTCAATAATCAGATTCTAATTTCAACAATCATTTCAGGTCTCGCGGGTCGGGTATTTTGTAAGGTTAGGTTCGTCATCCTAGGCAACCTTAAACCTAAAAGACATGTCCAACTCACAATGGGTGTATGTCGGATGCCTTCATCCCAACTCCTGCTTACAGATGCTCTTATATTTAGATCCTAACAAGATTCGATCTCGATCCTAATACAATTATTATCAATGATAATCTCTCCAAAGGAAAGCGATTATATGGTCCATTACCAAACGTCAATTATTCAAGCATAAAACAACACTTTTAGTGTTTTGTATCATTACTTTACCTCGTCCTTTCGATTTGGGGTGGTAAACAGTACTTTCATCAAGGTTCGTTCCCAATGACTTCTGAGCAAATCTCTAGAAATTCGATGCGAAGCGAGGATCTTGATAGAGATGATCGATACAGGCACACTGTGTTTACACATCTCCCTTAAAAGAGTCAATTTCTTCATCGAGAATCTATCATTAACAGGAATGATATTAGCAGATTTGGTCAGTTTGTCGACGATGACCCAAATCGAATCAAATTCGGATATGACCTTTGCAGTAGTTAGACATTTACTAATGTATGAGGCGATGTCTGCCTTCATAGTTTTCCATTAGTACAACTTCTTTAGATAAAGATACATTAAATTAGAAATGACAGGAATAGAATACTTAAACTTACAAGATTCCAACATAACTATATCTCACAATCCTTCATATTTGGACAATCACAAGTGGCCTTTTATACATTTAACGCTATCGGCTTCTCAATTCTAATGATTCATATTAGTCGCGAACCCCCTTTTTATTATTTATATTATCCTTCTTACAAACATTAGTTATTTTTAAATTGTTTGGCAATTTATTTTTCACCTTCATTACTAAGGAACATGTCCTAATTGGTTCTTTATCTTTTTCTACATAATGTGTCAGTAATTATATTCACCTTCCTCGATGAAATAAATATCATGACCGTATTTATTCAGAAATTATTCCTTCATATTTTCTAAGTCTTAGTTCTATCTCAACTATTATTTTTATCAGTTTTGCTTGATCCGACGTTTTAAAGCGTCGATAATTATTACACGTAAATTAACAATAAATATTATGTTTTTATGAAACATAAACGTTAAAAGTTTAAATTTCTTTGTTTGACCAATTATAATAAAATGTTCAAAACAAATTTGAATTTAATTAACATGATTTTTGCTGATTTATCGAAAATAATTTGTGAGATTCATAAATGTTCGAAAAATCTTTGGTTATACTTTGGTCAAAATTTTCTTAGTTGAAAAGCAAACATTGTCGTTTTAAATCTTGTTTTAAACGGTTTCCTCAATCCCTCTTAGGTTGTCTTGAGGCATACACAAACATTTACCCCTAAACAAGAGTTTAGTTAAATGTTCTGGGTATAAGGGAATAATCTCTTAAAAGTTCTTTTTGATAAAACATTTGTCAAAACATATTTGCACTTTCTTTTTGGTAAAACCCAAAGTCTCAAATGGCTCAAATTTTTAAAGATTCAATATAGATTCCATTATTTATTAATCACACGGTCAAATAATGTAAAGGATTTAGTCTTTAATCACATATTAAATATTTAAGGTACAGGTTTTTATTGTTCGGCAAATTCAGGACAATCTATCAATAATTATTAACTCATTATTATTCTTATAAACAAACATATGGTTCTTAATGATCACAAGCCTGAATTTATCAAATTACAGCCCACACACGTGATTCACTAAATTTATGAATACTACATGTGCATTGATCAATCCAAACAACATCACGTGAAATTCATAATGTTCATTACAAGTTCTGGATGTAGTGATTGGAATAGATAATCTTTTTCGCTGATGCGAAGTTGATGATAACCATGCCGTGAATCAAATTCCTGAATATACGCTAGAACCTTGTAAATGATCGAACAATCTATCATCTTGGGTAGTGGATATAGATTTTAATCGTCAATTTACCTAGTTCACGGTAATCCAACAAATATAAGGAATGATAATACCATAGCTCTTCATGATGACGAGCTTGGTAAAATAAAAGCTTACTCCGACAACTCTCTCAGTTGTACGGTAATTCTTTTAATTCAGATGGTGCTGACTTATAGTGCACATGCCATAGGTGCAGCGTCGGGAATATAATCAGTACCAAATTCAACTTGCCTTACTGGCGAAAGTCTAGGTAATTTACCAACAAATACCTCCTAAAGTTTCAGATAACATAAACATCTTTTAATACATTCATTTTAAGTTCTTTCTAGATTATAATATCTATGACTAATTCACAACCATTCATGGTATAATTTCAAGTCTAAATGCAGGATATGGTCATCCATCAAGAATCATTTAGATCACTTTTGATAATCAACATCTTATCATTTAGGGGAATTATATTCGAGTTACCATCAATTAAGACAATGTCATCATGTCATAATCAATCAATCCATTCTATTGGCACTATCAACTTTTCAGTTTTATTGTCGTCGATAAGATGTGAACTTCTCAAAAGACTAATAATAACTCATAATCCTTCACAAATTCAAGGATATTAGGAGACATGACTACCATTAAAAGAGTAAGGTCAACGCATAATCTACGCGAGAGAATTTCAAATCAGATACAGACGAAAACATTTAACGAATATGAATATATTCCATGTTTTCATAATTTGAGTACGCATTCGAAAGCTCCTCGGATCGTTACCCAGGTCATTCAAATGAAATCAAATCCAAATAAATGATAGGAACGTCGATACATCCAGTCGGGTATCAACACTCGGTAATCATATACTTTTCCTAAGAATCTCACTACGAGAGAATTGGACAAGAAAGAATTGTCAATTGTCAAATAAGACAATTTCCACAGATGAGTAAATTCGAGTCAGAAGAATAGATGCTACAGGCACATATGTAGGTGTCCCTAACATTATGTCCCTATTTTTCACTTCTTGCATATCTCATAAAATTTAATCTTTCACAATCTTCAAAGAAAATATAGTGTTTATTAATAATTTCATGGTGACTACTAATCAGCCTTGCATGGTCCCTTCGAAATTGTATGTAGGCGTGCAACTATATACAATTTTAAGATTAACGATGCAATACTCAGTTCATCAAAATTTTATCATCATAAAAACATTTTCATGCTTAATTCTTAAATAAGAATCAAGAATAAATTTACAAAGATTTTCTTTGTTATGAAAATAATTAAGTTTTCCAAGGTATTTCATAATCAACTTTATTTCAATAATGATTATTTATAAGTCTCACTTTAAATAATCCATATAGTGATGAAAATTCAATTTTCTCAAAGGATACTGTTTTAACTTTATAAAAACAATGAGTGATCTGCAAAAGAGTGATGGAAAGTTTTTCACCAAGAACTAACTACAATATGATAGGAAATGAGCTTTTGCCAAATAATCATGAGGTTCATGACCTCGATGGCGCTCAAAAAGAATAATCCACAACGTAACTCAAATCAAGATGAGTACTTGTTCAATGGTTGCATCACTAATGCGAGCATTGGAATGAAGCAAGAAAAGATAGATATCATCGATACATGTAGAATTTAGCAATCAAAGGTAGATATCATCGATAATTGTTCAATGGTTGCATCACAAACAAGTCTAAATTGTACCGTAACACATTACGTGTCACTATGTCATACAGTTCCAAGAACTCATCCTACCAACTGATGTCTCAGTTAAGTTAGGGATTATTTTTAAAAGATACCACAATGAATACTAATCTACAAGAGTCATTAGGTGTTCCACATGTACCCGAAGATCCATCGGTCTCTATTCAGAAGAAGATTTCTTCTATTTATTTCTTGGACACTAGGCATCCTCGTTAGTGGACAATGGCCTAGGAACAACACTTAACACGAATCAACAATCAATTAAAACCTTATAATTCAATCACAGGACTCAACAAATTTCTCTTAACAATTTCTTATTCCATACAAGTTAAATTTTTACTTCATTCAAGTTTCAACCAAATCATACTCAATGCGATATCCTACCTCATTTTCCAATACTTTCATCCTTATTCTTAGACCTTCAAAGTGCAATAAAAGCTCGATATGAACAACACTTAATTTCCAATCCTATAGCTCTTTCCAACAATAATTATCAAATGAGTCACTAGTATGAAATAACTCACACATTCAATTAGACTTCTCGGAAAGGTACTAATGGCATGAGGCTTTTGGGTAATGTTTCCAATGACAGCCTCAAGTGCAACATTCACCCTTTTGATTTCAAATTTAAGAATTGGGTGACAACGAATCAGATGACATCTTTCTAGGTGGTAAAGTTTTGTCAAACTCCACTCTATAAGAAAAGATCGTCATAACATCGATATCAGTTTTAATCTTGCCAATTCTTCTTCAATATCACAATCAACTAATATCTACATTTCTACGAATATCAACCATTTGTTGGGATCATAAATATCCACAACTTGGTTTAGATCTAGGATAGCTAGAATTCCTACGAGAATAGCTTTGATTAATTTACTAGGGGATTTAGGGTTCCTTGTGACAATCTACGTCGTACAAATACCTCGTATAAATATTAAATAATCATCAACAATCATGTAATAAAATTACATCATATATATATATATATATATATATATATATATATATATATATATATATATATATATATATATATATATATATATATATATATATATATATATATATATATATATATATATAATCCAAGTTATATATATATTAAAATAACACTTCTCAGTCTGGCCTTGTCGGTAACTCGGGAAATCTTCGGCACCGTTATAGTCAAAAGAGTTTTAGACATTTTTAGAAAAATGTTTATAGTTAAAAGATTTTGAAATGTTTTATTCAAAACCTTAGTTTTGAAAATCTTTCGTTCTCTATAACGAGAGCTTTGGTACCAAACTGTAACACCCCCAAATTTATACAACTCAATACAGCGAAAGACTAGTTGGTGTTATGGGATAGCACATTACTCACATCATAGACAACGCTTAAAAATCGCCTCGTTTAATAATAAAGCATTTCCACTCATAAAAATCAAATTACATAGGTCCCAAGTCATAGTCATTTCATACAATTTTACAAAAGATTTGAATGGAAATTATTATTTAAGTGTGGGCCATGAATTCTTGTTGTCTTCCCGAGAATTACCTTCAAGTACTTGAGACCGAACATGTTAAAAGAAAAGGTCAGCGATAATGCCGAGTGAATTCATAGATTTTAATTAAATCCATCAATATAACATCGGTATAAAATTATTACCGAAAATCATTTTGTACAAATCTTTGTAATAGGCCAGAAAATTGCCAAAGTCATTTTATACAAATCCTTAACAAAAATCATAATATAGGCTTTTGCCTTCAAAATCATTATACGAACCAATATCGTAAAAATATCATACAATACGTTTTATAACGTCGTGTAGAGTTAAATAAAAACCGTTATATGAATATGGTTATGTAAAACCAAAACACAAACATAATATCAATAATATGACCCCGTATTGCTAGTCAGGCAATATATCGTAATTCGGTGCGTATAGCAGTATTTCGTTATTTTGGATTATTATAAGCCGCATGACATTGTTACCTTACTACAATAAACAACGGGTAGCTAGCCCGAAACTCAATTTTCCCATCTAAATTAGTGTGTCGTCACAATAATCACGCTATGTAAATCTTCTCATACATAAATTCGCTTACCAATCAATGTGGCACGACGGGGATCAACCGTCAAGGCGCGAACTGGGGTAATCGTCCCCAAATAGTACTATTATATGCATAAGCGTCTACCAAATCCCGGTTGTTCACAATTCATGCTAATGGGACTTTTAGTGACATAACCTAACTTTAATAATCTATTTCATTTCATCTATCGGGTTATTTAATCATTCATCGGGTCATACAATCATTCGGGTCTAAATTAATAAACAAACAATCGGGACAACTAATGTCCTATTTTATAAAAACTAACATGTTATCTCCCTCGCGGGTTTATAAAACATTTCATAAAAACATTTAAAAGAGTGTGAGGCTATGAACTCACGTTGATGTGGGAAGGCGGTTATCGGCGATTTGGATCTACGGTACGTGCTTCAATCACGGAAACCTAGACAAATAATACTCGTCTTAGACTCTTGTCCAATGACTTTATAAAAATAACAATTATGTATACATATGATGATGATCAAGTGGGATTTTACATTTTAACTCATTCATTATAGTGTTTATGTGTTGGTAACATTTTTATACTAGTTTTACTAGCTTTACTTATTTACATGTTTTAGGTCAAATAAGACTTTTATAAGTCCATTAACTTGTATTAATCCATTTTATACTTTTGTTATCAGTATTATACTTTACATGTTGGGCCCAAGTGGGTTAAGCCCAATAAGTAAATTTATAAGTGTTTTACTAACTAGTCGGGTTTATAGTCCAATAAGGCTACTTTTGCCCGTTAATGTCTATATGTTGTAAAGTTCGGGTTTTATCGGTTTTTATTTGTTATATAAGTTCATATATCAGTACATGAGTTTATAAAAGTTTATATTAGACGGGTCCGACCGTCTAAGTTTTATTTGACAAAAACGTTAATCTTTCGGTTTTAGCCAAAAAGACGTAAAAGTTAGTATATAGTTTTTATAACTTATAAAACTTACCAAACTACCATTTTTATATAATGTCCATTTATTTATCTTTATGCATATTTTTATAAATGAAATATATAAGTTAGTGAGTTTTAATTCGCATTTTACACTATATTGATTTGAGTGCTTATATAATAATATTAAACTTTAATTTCACAAAATCAGTCCTAAATTTTAAGTTCACTAAAATGTCCATATCTAGAGTTCTATAATGAGATAGGACCTCAAATTTTTATCACAGAAACTATATGATATGTGCTTCATTTTATTCCTGTATAGATACTGATGAATCAACCTCTAAATATTTTAATAAATTCGTCCAAAACAGTGTAGGCAGATTTGCACTCTAAACTTGTTTTGATCATATCTAACTCATTTTTATGATTCCATTGCATGGACAACTCTCACATGTGTATAACACCTAATACTTACTGTATATTGATTCCACTTTACCATTTTATCAGTTTAACATTTGGTTACTTACTGTTTTTTTACAGCCATCACATTAAGCAAGATTTTAACCATTTTACATGTGGTTTTCCATCTTTTTACCCATGTTTATCAACACCAAATCCCCACATAATATTTTTATCATCATTCATCATCATATACATATAAATAGATAAAGAAAATACAATATTACATAATCAAAATAACAAGAGGATGGGAAGAACAATCTCTATACAACTAAAGTGATGAAAAGTTGGGGTTGATGATGAACAAGACTTGGTTTTGGGTAACCAATCTTATGAGATATCAACATCACTTCTAGTATCACCAAGTATTTGTAGATTCCTCCAAAAATTAGCCCTTGTTCTTCATGAAAACTCCTTGAGAAATCAGCCTCAAACTCCCTTGAAAAGTTCTTTTTACATGTTAAGATCACCTCCAATCTTCATAACTTCAATGGATTTTCATCATATGTAAATTATACATATGATTTATGATTGAATCAAGATCAAACGAGGGTTGTTTTGGGTGAAGAGTTGACGAAATATTGAGAGAGAGGGAGGAGAGTATGAGTGGTTTGCATGGGATGGAATGAGTGAATGGTTTGGAAGAAATGGTTTTGATGTTGGTAGCTTACTTTGTAAGCTTCAAGTTAACAAGTGTTAACTTGTTAGTTGAAATTTTGACACATCATGGAGTGTGTTGAAGCTTATTTAGCCATCCATCTAGTGGGGTGGGCAAGTGTAAAACTTGTCCCATCCCACTAATTTACGGGTATTCCTCGATTCTAGTTTCCTCGATTTACGTGCCCTTGGGTCGTTTTACGAAAAACATTTTTATAAATTATGAATCAACGGCACAAAACGAATCTAATAAAAATTGTCTCATCAAAAACAGAGTTCAAAAACGTAAATACGTAATCCTAAGGTTTCCGGTTTAGTCGTAAAGGACGTTAAATTATAATCGTAAGTCCTAATCTCTTCTCGTAAAATTGTGAGTTTATGAACCAACACAAATTTAAAATCTCAAAATAATATTCACGGATAAATTTATTTCCTGAAGTGTCGGACTTGTCACCAAAACGGTGTATGTAAACGTAAGCACGTAACGTAGAATCCTCCGGTTTAGACGTAGTCGATGCTACTTCAAGACGTGAATCCAAATTTCTTCCTAAAAATAAGCGAGTTCATAATATAACATTAAAATAATGTTTTTAAATAATACTTGAGAATAAAATATCAACCATAAATTGACGGATTGTCACAACGGCGATGTGGTTCCTTTTGATTGCACTAGAGGACGGTGAAGAGACAGTGGCTGCGTTATCCATAACATTCTTACCTTTTAGGGTAAGATGTGTTTCCTTTAACTCAATCAAAGCCAGATTTTATCATAAATTTGTTCCCTCAAATCAGATATTTCCACCGACTTTCGATTCAATCGTTCAATCAATGATTGATTCTGTGCAGTGTTGTAAGCACATGCGGGCTTTACTGAATCGAAGAGTTGTGTATTTTTCTGTTTTAAGTTATCAACTTTGGACAAAATCTTGGAAACTCAATTATCTAGATCATGTTTAAAATTCACGGTGGCCTCAAGTGCGTTCACACAGTTAATCTTCCTAGATTTCTCTATGTCTATCGGCAAAAATTTAGCAACCTTGTCACTTGGCTGACGCTATTTTGATTGTAATATCAATTGAAAATTCTTTTGAAAATTTGCATCATCGATATTAACATCTTCGAATGATGTTTGAAAGATTTTTTGAATAAATTGTTGCTTGCATTCAAGCAAAATACAATGTGTTTGAATTTCATCAAAACGTTTTGAAAGCGAAGAATAAGAATCTTGAAGCTTTAAAAATTTGGCGTCAGATTCGTGACAAGTACTATCTACCACATTATCCACATATTCATCATTATGCACAATAGAATCATTATCAATACTTTTATTCACACAGACAGAAACTATATCGTGAGACATCACTTGCTTCAGAAGCTGATCATTTTGGCGTAAAACTCGTTCTATTTCAAGTAAACTGTTTTCATAAGCATCATCCATTTCATTGAAACCACGTCTAACTTCTTCTATTTCCAAAAGAAAATCTTGATCAATATTACTAAGACACGCTTTAACATTGTTTACAAATGGAACAATTTCATCTCGGAACGCAGCTCTAGTGTGCTCAAATATCCATTAACCTTCCATTATGGCCGAAGCCGTCGTACGTTCCATAATGACCCTGTCAAAATCGGCTAAGTGTTGGTGCACCGCATTTAAGCTATCGAACACCTTACTTACCGGTGGAATTAACTTAGTTAAATCCTTTTTGACAAGTGTAGGAGACGTACTAGGAAGGTTTTCCGTTGACAAACTTTTGGGCACAAAAGCTGATAATTGAGCTAATTCCTTTTGTAAGCGAATGTGGGTCTTTTTAGAAAATTGATCTTTATTATGCTTATCATAATCGAGCTTATGGAATATTAAAGCATTTTAGATTGAGTTTCTTCTACAAGTGACTGTGTCTCCTCAGTACTACGAACATAAGGTGCTTCTTTTGATTTTCCAATTAGGGTCACTTCATAAAGACAAGGAATATATTCCTGAGCTTGTTTTCCATAACTGGGATTAGGTGGTAAATCTTGAAGACGCTTAAGTTCGAGTTCATTAAACGATTTAGTTAAAAGATGAACCTTTTCTGTGGAAGAGTATTGTTTTAAAACCTGTTGTTCTTTGAATTTAAGAAATTTGGTAGCATTAATTTCCGATTCAAATTTTTTAGACTCGAGAGTTTCGAAATCCATTTTAAGTTTCTGAAAATCATTGACAACTGACTCTTTTGCTTTTAATTCATTGGAAAGATTACCTTTTAATGATCCTATTTCTTTTAAGTGTTCAATCTTTTCAAAACGAAATTGGTCAAATTCAGAACACATTATTTTCTCTGCTTGAGGGACCATTTCAAAAGTGTTGACCTTTTCCTTATACATCGTAAGCTCAACGGTTAGGTAGGCATTCATATCTATGGTTTATCGAACAGCCACATTCATGTTATCAATAATATGTTTAGGAACCATTACCAAATCACGTTGATCATAAGATTCCATACCCGTCGTAGCATTTGGTTGAGGTTCACTCAAATGTGTTGGATTGGATACCGCATCATTTGAGTTACTAATTCCCAAATGCTGTTCGAGGTTGTCATTTTCATGCTCACCAAGATGTGGATTATCATGAACATGATTAGATGTGGTTGGTACCTCACTGACGACATCAGAACCGTAGTAAGAGAGATTAGCAACGAATGCAGCTTGGGCTGAGTGAATGTCATCACAATCCGAATCATATGCATCAAGATCATCTGCTTGATATGCTGCATTTAAAGTAGAGACGACTGCAATGCCTTTATTATCTGCTGCCCCTGGGTCTACAAGAAATGCTAACACTTCTGAATCCAAGATCTTTCCTTTCTACTGAGCATCGACCAAATATATCTTCTCACGAAACCATGTTGCATCCCTTCTCCTTTTTGGCTGAGTGCATCCTGTAAAACCCGCATGCTTTTACCATGAATAGTATCCTTATGATCGTACGTACATGATTAGAATTTCCTTTTATAGCACGTTTACGTTTCACGATAAAGATTTACAAGTATTACGTACGTGTTATAACACGATAAGTATTTAATACGTATTAATGCACGAGCTTAGTATTATGTATTTACGTATATTTATTACGATTATGAATAAATATATTACGACACGAACAATTGTTGATCCCAAACTTAGATCGATTTAGCTGTATGTATACGAGATTAGATCAAGTAATACACTTAGAGAAACCTTTGTATATGTATATGATAATCTAAGTGTTATGCAGAATTAACACTTAAACAAGAACACACAAGATATAAACAAACTTTCACTTTGATTAATGATATCAAACTTGCTTACAATGAAAGTAGTTTACGAATGAAAACTTATATTGAACATTAACCTAAAGGTCTTCTTTTATAGACATAAGAAGCCTTGTACAATAATCTACGTATCAGCTATTCTAGGTAAAGATAAATATAGAAAATACATTGTTGTTCCTATCTTTACTAGAAGTAATCTAGAATACAATAAACACGTAGAGTATATCTTCCCATCAGTGCTTGTCTTCAATGTATCAACGCTTGACTTTGTCTTGTCAACGCTTGAGCTGTCAGCGTTTGTTTTACTCCTGTCAACGCTTGTTTTTCTCTTGTCAGCGCTCAAGTAGACTGGCCACAATTTATTCCCAACAATCCTCCCCTAAACTTGACATCTACTCCAGTGATCAAGTTTCTGAATAAACAATTAAGAACTAGGAGGAATCTTACAAACCTTCTCATATTGGTAATAAATAAATTTGATCAAGTCTTTTGCCACATCACTTGAATAATCAATTTCCAGCTGAGTGTTCTTCATCTTCTCCAAGATATCCTTGGACATGAAATACTGACCATCCACAAGTAGATACTCAGAAAACTTTGTAGCACTCAAATAATAAACACCAGCAGCTGAATACAATCTCCATTGAAGACCACTGAGATCATCTTCAAGATCCTTCCAAATAGCAGGATCCTCATCTTTTGGTCCACACATTCTCTTGAATGTGAACCACAGTTTTATTCCATTGGCTGAAGTTGGTTCTTCAGCCTCATACTTGGCCTCTAACAACCTACATAGGTCTACCAAGTCTTCTCTATCACAACTTGCAAACAAAGATATAAGGGTGGTAAAAGTGTGCACCTCTTTTCCATACCTGCCAATCTTCCAAAACCCACATTCATCTTCTTCATAACTTACAATTAGGTTTCTGGAATCAAGTGGTAACACTTGTACCATATTTGAAGCTTCTAATGGTGAGAGCTTGAAGCTCCTTCTTATGACAGCTTCACTTGGATGTAATGGATCCATATCTTTGGGAAACTCAAAAGAAACTCCCTTTTTCACTGGTCTGGGAACAAACATTGCTTTCTTGAGCTCCATTTCCTCTGCAAGTTCTTCTTTTCTTTCATCAGAAAGAAGTCTTAGAGTGTTTGCTTCCTGCACTCTAACCCAGATGGGATAAGCTCTACATTCCAACTCATCAAATGTCAATGCCTTCAATGTGACAATCCGTCAATTTATGGTTGATATTTTATTCTCAAGTATTATTTAAAAACATTATTTTAATGTTATATTATGAACTCACTTATTTTGGGAAGGAATTTGGACTTACGTCTTGAAGTAGCATCGACTACGTCTAAACCGGAGGACTCTACGTTACGTGCTTACGTTTACATGCACCGTCTTTGGTGCCAGTCTGATATTTCAGGAAATAAATTTATCCGTGAATATTATTTTGGGATTTTAAATTTTGTGTTGGTTCATAAACTCACAAATTTACGAGAACATATTAGGACTTACGTTCATATATTAACGTCATTTACGACTAAACCGGAAACCCTAGGTTTACGTATTTACGTTTTTGAACTCTGTTTTTAATGAGACAATTTTTATTAGATTCGTTTTGTGCCGTTGATTCATAATTTATAAAAACGTTTTTCGGAAAACGACCCGAGGGCACGTAAATCGAGGAAACTAGAATCGAGGAGTACCCTTAAATAAATGGGGATGAGACAAAACAACTTTTGTCCCACCCCCACTCATGGAAGGCTAAAATAAGCCACAACACCATGATGTGTCAAGCTTAAGAAGTAAGCTAAGACACATGTCTTAGCTACTTCACCAAACTAGCAACAATAATAAAACCACTCACACCCAAACCATTTGTTCATTTATCTTACATGCAAAACCACCAATCTCTCTAAAAAATCTCTCTAAATTTCGTCCACTTTACACCATAAACCACCCATTTGATCAATTTTATCCATGAAATCTTATGTTATTCTTGCATAAGATGGAAACCTATAGAAGACTTGTTGATTGGAGGTGATTTTAACAACTAGCAAGGAGTTTCCATGGAGATCAAGGGCTGATTTTTGGAGAAGTCTACAAATATTTGGTGATCCTAGAAGTGGTGTTTATATCTCATAAGATTGGGTACCCAAAACAAAGCCTTGTTCATCATCAATCCCATCTTTTCATCACTTTGGTGGTATAGAGATTGTTCTTCCTATCCTTTTTGTTATTTTGAATATGTAATCTTGTATTTTATTTATTTATGTATATGTATATGATGATGAATGATGAAAAAAATATTGTGTGGGGATCATGTGTTGATAAACATTGTTAAAAAGATGGAAAATCATATGTAGAAAGGTTAAAATCTTGCTTAATAAGTTGGCTGTATAAAAACAGTAACTAACCAAATGATAAACTGATAAAATGGAAAAGTGGAAACAATATACAGTAAGTATTAGATCTTTTACACATGTGAGAGTTGGTCATACAATGGAATCATCAAAATGAGTTTCGGGCTAGCTACCCTTTATTTGTTGTAGTAAGGTAACAATGTCATGCGGCTTATAATAATCCAATTAACGAAATACTGCTATACGCACTGAATTACGATATATTGCCGGACTAGCAATACGGGGTCTTATTATTTATATTATGTTCGTGTTTTGGTTTTACATAACCATATTCATATAACGGTTTTTATTTAACTTTATACAACGTTATAAAACGTATTGTATGATATTTTTACGACATTGGTTCGTATAATGGTTTTGAAGGCGAAAGCCTATATTGTGATTTTGACAAGAATTTGTATAAAATGTTTTTGGCCTATTTCATGGTCTACTATAAATATTTGTACAAAAATGATTTTCGGTAATAATTATATACCGATGATATATTGATGGTTTTATTAAACTCTATGAATTCACTCGGCGTTATCGCTGACCCTTTTCTTTTAACATGTTTTATCTCAGGTACTTGAAGGTAATTCTCGGAAAGACAACAAGAGTTCATGGCCCGTACTTAAACAACAATTTCCATTCAAATGTTTTGTAAAAAATGTATGAAATAATATCACTTGGGACCTATGTAAATTTGATATTTATGAATGGAAATGCTTTGTTATTAAACAACGCGATTTTTAAGCGTTGTCTATGATGTGAGTAATGTGCTATCCCGTAACACCAACGAGTCTTCCGCTGTATTGAATTGTGAAAATTTGGGGGTGTTACAGTTTGGTACCAGAGCTCTCGTTATAGAGAACGAAAGATTCTTAAAAACCAAGGTTTTGAATAAAACATTTCAAAATCTTTTAACTATAAACATTTTTCTAAAAATGTCTAAAAATCTTTTGACTATAACGGTGGCGAAGAATTCCCGAGTTACAGACAAGGCTAGACTGAGAAGTGTTATTTTAATATATATAACTTGGATTATAAATATACATATAATGTAATTTGATTACATGATTGTTTGATGATTATTTCTATATTTATACGAGGTATTTATACGACGTAGATTGTCACAAGGAACCCTAAATCCCCTAGTAAATTAATCGAAGCTATTCCCGTAGGAAATCTAGCTATTCTAGATCTAAACCAAGTTGTGGATATTTATGATCCCAACAAATGGCTGATATTCGTAGAAATGTTGATATTAGTTGATTACGATATTAAAGAAGAATTGGCGAGATTAAATCTGATATCGATGTCATGACGATCTTTCCTTATAGAGTGGAGTTTGACAAAACGTTACCACCTGGAAAGGTGTCATCTGATTCGTTGTCACCCAATTCTTAAATTGAAATCGAAAGGGTGAATGTTGCACTTGAGGCTATCATTGGAACCATTACCCAAAGCCTCATGCCACTAGTACCTTTCCGAGAAGTCTAATCGAATGATCGAGTCATTTCATACTAGTGACTCATTTGATAACCATTGTTGTAAGAGCTATAGGATTGGAAATTAAGTGTTGTTCATATCGAGCTTTTATTGCCCTATTAAGGTCTAAGAATAAGGTTGAAAGTTTTGGAGAATGAGGTAGGATGTTGCATTGAATATAAGTTAATTGAACCTTGAATGAAATAAAACTTAACTTGTATGGAATATAAGATTGTTAAGAGGAAGTCATTAAGTTCTGTGATTGAATAATAAGGTTTTAAATGATTGTTGATTCGTGTTAAGGGTTGTTCCTAGGACATTGTCCACTAACGAGGATGCCCAGTGTCCAAGAAATAAATTGAATAAATCTTCTTCTGAATTGAGACCGATGGATCTTCTGGGACATGTGGAACACCTAATGACTCTTGTAGATTAGTATTCATTGTGGTATCTTTTAAAAAAAATCCCTAACTTAACTGAGACATTAGTTGGTAGGATGAGTTCTTGAAATTGTATGACATAGTGACACGTAATGTGTTACGGTACAATTTTGACTTGTTTGTGATTAATAAAAAGACTACCTTTGATTGCTAAATTCTACATGTATCGATGTTATCTATCTTTTCTTGCTTGTTCCTAATGTTCGCATTAGTGATGCAACCATTGAACAAGTATTCATCTCGAATTGAGTTACGTTGTGAATTATTCTTTTTTAGCGCCATCGAGGTCATGAACCTCATGATTATTTGGCTAAGCTAATTTCTTATTATATTGTAGTTAGTTCTTGGTGAACAACTCTTCATCACTCTTTTGCAGATCACACATTGTTTTTATAAAGTTAAAACCGTATCCTTTGAGAAAATTGAATTTTCATCACTATAAGGATTATTCAAAGTGAGATTTATAAGTGATTATTATCGAAATGAAGTTGTTTATAAAACACCTTGGAAAACTTAATTGTTTTCATAACAAATAAAATCTTTGTAAATTTATTTTGATTCTTATTTAAGAATTAAGCATGAAAATGTTTTTATTATAAACATGATGATAAAATTTTGACGAACTGAGTATTGCATCGTTAATCTTGAAATTGTATATAGTTGCGCGCCTACATACAATTTGGAAGTTACCATGCAAGGCTGATTAGTAGTCACCATGAAATTATTAATAAACACTAAATTTTCTTTGAAGATTGTGAAAGATTAAATTTTATGAGATCTGCAAGAAGTGAAAAATAGGGACATATTGATAGGGACACCTACATATGTGCCCGTACCATTTATTCTTCTAAGTCGAATTTACTCATCTATGGAAATTGTCTTATTTGACAATTGACAATTCTTTCTTGTCCAATTCTCCCGTATTGAGATTCTTAGGAAAAGTATCTGATTACCGAATGTTGATACCCGACTGGATGTATCGACGTTCCTATCATTTCTTTTCATTAGATTTCATTTGAATGACCTGGGTAACGATTCGAGGATCTTTCGAATGCGTACTCAATTCATGAAAACATGGGATATATTCATATTCATTAAATGTTTTCGTTTGTATCTGATTTGAAATTCTCTCGCATAGATTATGCGTTGACCTTACTCTTTTAATGGTAGTTGTGTCTCCATATATTCTTGAATTTGTGAAGGATTATGAGTTATTATTAGTCTTTTTAGAAGTTCACATCTTATCGACGACAATAAAACTGAAAAGTTGGTAGTGCCATTAGAATGGATTGATTGATTAGGACATGACGACATTGTCTTAATTGATGGGAACTCGAGTAGAATTCCCCTAAATAATAAGATGTTGATTATCAAAAGTGATCTAAATAATTCTTGATGGATGACCATATCCTGCATTTAGACTTGAAATTATACTGTGAATGGTTGTGAATTAGTCATAGATATTATAATCTAGAAAGAACTTAAAAAAATGTATTAAAAGATGTTTATGTTATCTGAAACTTTAGGAGGTATTTGTTGGTGAATGACCTAGACTTTCGCCATTAAGGCAAGTTGAATTTGGTATTGATTGTATTCCCGGTGCTGCACCTGTGGCTTGTGCACTGTAGGTCAGCACCATCTGAATTAAAAGAATTACCGTACAACTGAGAGAGTTGTTGAAGAAAGCTTTTATTCTACCAAGCTCGTCATCATGAAGAGCTATGGTGTTATCATTCCTTATGTTTACTGATTACCTTGAACTAAGTAAATTGACGATCAAAATCGATATCCACTACCCAAGATGATAGATTGTTCGATCATTTACAAGGTTCTAGCGTATATTCAGGAGATTTGATCCACGGCATGGTTATCATCAACTTCGCGTCCGCGAAAAAGATTATCTATTCCAATCACTACATCCAGAACTTGTAATAAACATTATAAGTTTCACGTGATGACGTTTGGATTGACTAATACACATGTAGCATTCATAAATTTTGTGAATCACGTGTGTAGGCTGTGAATTGATAAATTCATGCTTGTGATCATTAAGGACTATTTGTTTGTTTATAAGTGTAAGAATGAGTTAATAATTATTTATAGATTGCCCTGAATTGGCCGAGCAACGAAAACCTGTACCTTGAATAATTAACATGTGATGAAAGACTTAATCCTTTACATTATTTGACCGTGTGATTAATAGATAATGGAATATATTGACTTTTCAAAAATTAGAGCCATTAAGGCTTTGCGATATACCAAAAAGAAAAGTGCAAATATGTTTTGACAAATAATTTATCAAAGGATTTTTAAGGGATTTTTCCCTTATACACAAATCATTTAACTAAACTCCTGTTTAGGGGTAAATGTTTGTGTATACCTCAAGACAACCTAAGAGGGATTGAGGAAACCGTTAAACCATGACTTAAAATTTGAAACGACAATTTTTGCTTTTCAACTAAGAAAATTTTTACCAAAGAATAAACGAAGGTTTTTCGAACATTTACGGATCTTACTAAATATTTCAGATAAATCAACAAATTTTGTGTTAGTTAAATTCAACTTTATTTTGAGCATCTTTATATAATTGGACAAACTGAGAAAATTTAAAAACTTTTTGCGTTTACGTTTCATAAAAATTAAATATTTATTATTTAATTACTTGTAGTAATTATCGACGCTTTAAACGTCGGATTGAGCAAACCTGAAAAAAAAAGATGATAGTTAAGACGAAACTAAAACTTAGAAAATGTGTAGAAAGAATTTCTGAGTGAATTGTGGACATGATAATTATATCATCAGGAAAGATGAATGTAAATACTGACGCATTATGTAAGAAGGATAATATAAATAATAAAAGGGGGTTCGCGGCTAATGTGAACCATTAGTAATAAGATGCCGATGGAGCTAAATGATTAAAAGGCCATTTGTGATTATTTAAATATGGAGGGTTGTGAGATATAGTTATGTTGAAATCCCATAAGATTAAGTATTCTATTCATGCTATTTCTGATTTAGTGTATCTTTATCTGAAGAAGTTGTATTAATGGCAAATTATGAAGGCAGACATCGCCTCATACATTAGTAAACGTCTAACTATTACAAAGGTCATCATCTGAATTTGATTCGAATTGGGTCATCGTCGACAGACTGACCAAATATGTAATATCATTCCTGTTAATGATAGATTCTTGATGAAGAAATTGACTCTTTTGTATTTAAAGGAGTTGTGTAAACATGGTGTGCCTGTATCGATCATCTCTATCAAGATCCTCGCTTCGCATCGAATTTCTAGAGATTTGCTCAAAGGTCATTGGGAACGAACCTTGATGAGAGTACTGTTTACCACCCAATCGAAGGGACGAGGTAAAGTAATGATACAAAACACTAAAAGTGTTGTTTTATGTTTGAATGATTGACCTTTGGTAATAAACTATAAAATCGTTTTCCTTTGCAGAAATTATCGTTGATAATTATCGTATTAGGATCAAGATCGAATCTTGTGAGGATATATATTAGAGCATCTGTAAGCAGGAGTTGGGATGAAGACACCCGACATACACCCATTGTGAGTTGGACATGTCTTTTAGGTTTAAGGTTTCCAATGATGGAAAACCTAACCTTACAGAATACTCGACCCGCGAGACCTGAAATGATTGTTGAAATTAGGATCTGATTATTGACTGCCGGTAGTGGGCAAGAGGTTATGTGAATATCAAATGTAGATCTTGAAGTGCCAAATGGGTAGCGAAGTTATGCCAAAAATTTTATCCATGGAAAAATGAATTGATGATCTGGAAGATCATGGGATATAAGTCCCCGTTGTATGGGACCATAGAGATGATGTAAAAGTTGGTTTGAAAGGAATATAAGCTGGATCTACCCTAGGACTTCAAGGGCTGCGTAAATTATGATTCGTATATCTAACTTGATAAAATGTCTATCAAGTGAAAATCTGACTATTCCTTAATGAAGTTTAGATCGGCGAAAAGTTGCATTCATCAAAACCCCGTGAACATCATGGATAGAGAGAGTAAGTCAACATTAAGCCTGATCTTATTCCCGTAGTTATGTTTGATGAAACTCGCGTGTTGTGATGAATTACACTTGTGAGAAAAGACCGAATGTGGAGGAAATACCCACATGGCTTTAACTCTATAAGAAGCGAGTAGTAAGATAAGATGATCTTTGAGGACAAAGATCCTGTTTAGGGGTAAATGCTGTGACAATCCGTCAATTTATGGTTGATATTTTATTCTCAAGTATTATTTAAAAACATTATTTTAATGTTATATTATGAACTCACTTATTTTGGGAAGGAATTTGGACTTACGTCTTGAAGTAGCATCGACTACGTCTAAACCGGAGGACTCTACGTTACGTGCTTACGTTTACATGCACCGTCTTTGGTGCCAGTCTGATATTTCAGGAAATAAATTTATCCGTGAATATTATTTTGGGATTTTAAATTTTGTGTTGGTTCATAAACTCACAAATTTACGAGAACAGATTAGGACTTACGTTCATAATTTAACGTCCTTTACGACTAAACCGGAAACCCTAGGTTTACGTATTTACGTTTTTGAACTCTGTTTTTAATGAGACAATTTTTATTAGATTCGTTTTGTGCCGTTGATTCATAATTTATAAAAACGTTTTTCGGAAAACGACCCGAGGGCACGTAAATCGAGGAAACTAAAATCGAGGAGTACCCGTAAATAAATGGGGATGAGACAAAACCACTTTTGTCCCACCCCCACTCATGAAAGGCTAAAATAAGCCACAACACCATGATGTGTCAAGCTTAAGAAGTAAGCTAAGGCACATGTCTTAGCTACTTCACCAAACTAGCAACAATAATAAAACAACTCACACCCAAACCATTTGTTCATTTATCTTACATGCATAACCACCAATCTCTCTCAAAATTCTCTCTAAATTTCGTCCACTTTACACCATAAACCACCCATTTGATCAATTTTATCCATGAAATCTTATGTTATTCTTGCATAAGATGGAAACCTATAGAAGAGTTGTTGATTGGAGGTGATTTTAACAACTAGCAAGGAGTTTCCATGGAGATCAAGGGCTGATTTTGGGAGAAGTCTACAAATATTTGGTGATCCTAGAAGTGGTGTTTATATCTCATAAGATTGGGTACCCAAAACAAAGCCTTGTTCATCATCAATCCCATCTTTTCATCACTTTGGTGGTATAGAGATTGTTCTTCCTATCCTTTTTGTTATTTTGAATATGTAATCTTGTATTTTATTTATTTATGTATATGTATATGATGATGAATGATGATAAAAATATTGTGTGGGGATCATGTGTTGATAAACATGGTTAAAAAGATGGAAAATCATATGTAGAAAGGTTAAAATCTTGCTTAATAAGTTGGCTGTATAAAAACAGTAACTAACCAAATGATGAACTGATAAAATGGAAAAGTGGAAACAATATACAGTAAGTATTAGGTCTTTTACACATGTGAGAGTTGGTCATACAATGGAATCATCAAAATGAGTTTCGGGCTAGCTACCCTTTATTTGTTGTAGTAAGGTAACAATGTCATGCGGCTTATAATAATCCAATTAACGAAATACTGCTATACGCACTGAATTACGATATATTGCCGGACTAGCAATACGGGGTCTTATTATTGATATTATGTTCGTATTTTGGTTTTACATAACCATATTCATATAACGGTTTTTATTTAACTTTATACAACGCTATAAAACGTATTGTATGATATTTTTACGACATTGGTTCGTATAATGGTTTTGAAGGCGAAAGCCTATATTGTGATTTTGACAAGAATTTGTATAAAATGTTTTTGGCCTATTTCATGGTCTACTATAAATATTTGTACAAAAATGATTTTCGGTAATAATTATATACCGATGATATATTGATGGTTTTATTAAACTCTATGAATTCACTCGGTGTTATCGCTGACCCTTTTCTTTTAACATGTTTTATCTCAGGTACTTGAAGGTAATTCTCGGAAAGACAACAAGAATTCATGGCCCGCACTTAAACAACAATTTCCATTCAAATGTTTTGTAAAAAATGTATGAAATAATATGACTTGGGACCTATGTAAATTTGATATTTATGAATGGAAATGCTTTGTTATTAAACAACGCGATTTTTAAGCGTTGTCTATGATGTGAGTAATGTGCTATCCCGTAACACCAACGAGTCTTCCACTGTATTGAATTGTGAAAATTTGTGGGTGTTACATTCAATTTCTGATAAGTCCACCCTGTTCCATGACACCTGAGCAACATGCCGTACAACTCCCTTCTATCCCTTTTCAATTCTGAGAGAACATTGTTGGCTTTGTGTTTCAAAATGACCTTGCAATCCTTTTGTACTCTGAGAAGAATCTCCAAACCCCATATCTTATCTAAAATGGTCAAGTGTGGATTCTCCATACATCTTTCTTCCCAAGCATGATACATTTGAACCACCTCTGGCATATCAAAATAAACCTGCAATTTCAACTCTCTCAATTTCTCTTTGGCCAACTCATCTCCATACTCAAGTCTTTCTGGCTGTTCTATGATCATAACACTTGAGTCTGAGCTGGCTCCATCACTTCCTTCTTGCTCTTTTGAAGTGACAACAAAAGGTGATTCACCCACCTTTTTCTTTTCTTGTTCCACAATTTGTGCAGCCAACCTTCTATCAAATTCAATTTGTGCTTCATTCTTTGGAACAACCTCTTCTACCATAATACCCTTACCCTTATCTAATGGATCAATTGTTGGTAAGGTAGATGGTGATACCTGTGAAGAAACCTCCTTGATGATGGATGATGACTGGGATACATCAACCTCATTTGCAGGTCTGTCAACGCCCAATTCTGCTTTGTCAACGCCCAAAATACTCATCTCAGCGTTCAAATTCTCCTTGTCAACGCTCAATTTTCCTGCCTCAGCGCCTTTTACAATTTCCTCTAACATGGCTGTAAATGATAAATTTAAGTTTGTAGAGAGACTAGAGACATATCAAAACCTGTCTGTTTCTTCAAACTTGTAAGGGCCTCAGCAACATCCAAAGATTGACCATCATGGCTGCCCTTATCACTCACATTTATTTGACTATCCTCCCCTTTGGAAGATTCCTCTATCCCTCTCCTTGCACTAGCAGTCTCAAAAATAACAATCCTCTCCCTCAATTGCTTGAGTTCAAGGCCTTGTGTGTTGACAACTTATACCAAGTCTACATTCTGCTTTTGCAAGCTCATGCAGACAACCGTCAATTCCATTAGGGTCATTGGTTCCAATCTGCCCTCTTCTAAAATGGGTATTTGACCTCCCAAGTCAGATTCATTTGGCATGGATGAGGTCTTAATAATGGTAGGAATGTCTTGGCCAGCTTCTAAGCCAGAACCAATAGTCCCAGCCTCATCCATAGCACCAACCACACTTGTGGTGGTGGTTCTCTCTGCTACATGGCTAGGACCACTAGAGAAGAACACTCCAGTAGTCCTTTGGCGTTTTTGTAACCTATATTGGGTTGGGGGAGAAGAAGATGTGGATTGGGTGGATGTGGGTTGGTTAAGGGGTGTTTGGGTCTGTGAAGGTTGTGTGTCAACGTTTGAAATAGGCACATCAACGCCAACATTTAACGTGTCAGCGTCGAAGGGTTCTTGGTTAATTTGCATATGTTCAGGTGAAGGTAAAGGTTCAGGGATTGGGTGAATTTGGGGTTGGGGGTCTTATTGGGGTTGAGCTGCTTCAATGACAGCAATCATAGCTGGTGTAAGAGGTAGGTCACGATGTGGGGGTGAGTTCATCTTCATAAAAATTGCTTTCTTTTGCACAGGGATCTCACAAAAATCATTATGATCCCTTGTGTAGTATCCTTGGACATCAAAAACCATTTGTAAAAATCTGGGATATGCTAAAGTCATTTTGTTCCCTTTATTTTTACACATGCCCTCAAAAATCATTTTGGAATAATTAATTTTTTGCCCAGTAGCAATGCACACAATAGCACTTGCAATAGAGCTATTGATCTCATTGTGTGCAGTGCACTTGGGACTCAAACATTGTAGGAGGACATGTATTAGGTACTTCCAGGCTGGGGGAAACTCCTGTTTATGATATTTATTTAAAGTTCCTTCATCAGGAAAAAGGATATCCCAAATCCCTTAGTCCTTGTTCTATTTCACTAATGGGAAGGGTGGTTATACCATCAGCATCATCAAGATGCAAAGCTTGGCGTACCAAAGCCTCAGTAACCACCCAAGTTCTCCCATGAACAATAGAAGATAATATAGTCACTCTATTAACTGTTGAGGAACTAACAGTGTTCCAAAACTGTTTAATATGCGTGACAGGAATGAGTGGTGCATGAGAAAGAGCATACCTAATAGGAGATGCGTTCAAATACGCCACCATTTGTGTGTATTGGGGAAACAGAGTATCATCAGCTTCAAGATACGCGATCATGTTGTGTTGGCTTCTGAACCCTAATTCCAAATCTGAAGGTTTAAACTTTGGTGCCATTTGTTGAAAGCTGTTAAAAATGATTGATGAAGATGAAGTTGATAAGAGAAAATTGTGTTAGACAAGAATAATAGGTACCCTGTTTAAAAATAGGAGCCAAATTTATTGGAGAAAAAAATGCATGAGATTGGCCCAAAAATAGGCAAGTATTTTCAAAATGTAATCATGAAAATATTGAAAAAGAATAAGTTTATCTCATGCATTAAATGAAAGTTATCCGCTCCCAAAATTACGGCCTAAAAATATGTCAAAACGTAACAACTGGGTAGGTCCCATTGAGTGTCAACGGTCAAAAATAACCTATCAACGCCCAACGGCTATAATCTTGTCAACGTTTGCCATAGCCATGTCAGCGTCTAAATTGGTCACAACAACGCTTGGAAAAATACTTGTCAGCGTCCAAAAATAAAAATGTGTAAAATGAAAAATGACCTTAACAAAGTAATTTATCCTAGAGAAGATAACCAAAAATCTGATAATTATTATAGGGCGGCAAGCACTGTCTAGTTATGCACACTTGCTTATGCAAGATAGACATAACAGTCCTCTAGTGTCCCTTGCTAACCAAAACTCTTAACAACTAAGTTACCTTATAAAATTCCTTGTTACTCCCAGGTAAATCCCATAACAAAATTATTCCCAAGTCTCCCAACAGACCACAACCAATTCTAGGCCAAAAATGTCTTGGCAGCATGCATAGTATATCAACTTTGTATGCTACAGTGCCTCATGATTTAGTAAAACTAGCTCATACTCACCTGTGGACACAATCTAGAATTGTGATAAGAGTATCATATGGATACCCAAACATCCTAAAGGTTCCTAAAACCTCCCCTTAAACGAGGATACATAAGTTGCTAAAAATATACATGAACATAAAAATTTATGTCAAGATAGGAAATAAAAATTCCAACCATCATCCATAAATAAAAACATGTCCAAATGCTTCTCCAATGATCCATAAGCAACTCTGTATCCATTGGTATACTGCTAACACCACCTGCACATTTAGATTGAAAACCACAAAACTAACATTGTTGCTGACAACGCCCCAATAACACATGACAGCGTTGAGGGAAGCTTTGTCAGCGTTAGACAAATATATTGCTGACAACGTTACAAAAAATACTTATCAGCGTTCAAGTAACCTTTGTCAGTGTTAGAAAAATATAGTGGAAAATCTAAATTATCAAAAAGACCAATAACAATGCATTATCCTATACATACTTTTACAAAAAGACTCCAAAACAAATATTATGTGAGATTGATCATTCCAATACTTGTTACCAAGTATTGAAACCTCCCAGCATCAAAAGGTTTAGTTAGTAAATCTGACACATTTTCTTCTGTGTCAACCCTATCTGTGTATTAAACCTTTTTCAAAACAATCTCTTATAAAATGGTGTCTAATTTCGATGTGTTTAGTTTTAGAGTGATGTACAGGATTCTTAATAATGCATAAGGTGCTGTTATTGTCAACAAATATCTTGGTATGCATGAAATTATACCCACAGTCCAACAGCTGGTTCTGAATCCACAAAACTTGTCCACAACAAGCAGCTGCAACAACATACTCAGCTTAAGTTGTAGAATTAGCCACCATTGTTTGTTTCTTACATTGCCAAGATATCAACCTGCTCCCAAGAAACTGACATCCACCAGTGGTGGATTTTCTATCAAACTTATCACCTCCATGATCACTGTCTGAATATGCAATCGGTTCCAATGGTGAATCCTTTGGGTACCACAAACCAAGACTAGGATAGCATCTTAGGTACCTAAAGATCCTCTTCACAGCATAAAGGTGACACTCTTTGGGAGTCACTTGATGACGTGCACAAGCACACACAGCAAACATGATGTCAGGTCTGGAGGCTGTAAGGTACATCAATGATCCAATCATGGATCTATAGTGCCTGACATCAACATCTTTCCCATCTCCAATCTTTCCCCAAGGGTGCTCTCTATCCATAGGAGTAGTATCTCTCTTTTCATGTGGAGAAAAGCCAAATTTCTTCAAGATCTCTACCACATACTTATCCTGGGAAATGAAGATACCATCTTCTTTCTACTGAACTTGTAAACCAAGAAAGAAGTTCATCTCCCCCATAGCACTCATCTTGAATTTGTCTGTCATCAACTTGGAGAAATCTTCACTCATTTTTGGATCAGTAGACCCAAAAATGATGTCATCGACATAGACCTGAACAAGCAACACATCCTTACCTTTCTTCTTGGTAAATAGTGTCTGATCTATGGTGCCCCTCTTGAATCCATTGTCCACCAAATAAGTACACAAAGTACCATACCATGCTCTAGGGGCTTGATGAAGTCCATACATAGCCTTCTTGACTCTATATACTTTGTTTGGATTCTCTGGATCCTCAAAACCAGGAGGCTGCATCACATATACTTCCTCAACAATTGTTCCATAGAGGAAGTCACTCTTGACATCCATTTGATAACAGTGAAACCCATGCAGGATGCATAGGCTAAATAGATCCTAATAGCTTCAATCCTTGCAACTGGTGCAAAGACCTCCTCATAGTCTATCCCCTCCTCTTGTGTATATCCTTGAGCCACTAACCTTGCCTTGTTTTTGACCACAATTCCTCTTTCATCTCTCTTGTTTCTTAGAACCCATCTTGTCCCTATAGGTCTGACATACCTGGGACAATCAACCAGCTCCCAAACATCCTGAATTGCAAATTGGTGAAGCTCATCCTACATTGCTTCCACCCAACTTGGTTCTTTGAGAGCATCAATTATCTTTTTGGGTTCCTGTTGTGACAGAAAATAGGCAAACAAACATGCTTGCACAAGAGGGGTATCAACCTTCTTGTGAATATTGGCAATAAACCCACCAAGACCTTGATGAGATCTTCTAGTCTGAACAGGAGTCATAATATCACCAATGATTTGAGAAGTGGGGTGATTCTTCATAGTAGAAGTGAGAACTCCTCCTTCAAAAAGTCTGGTGTCCTCAACCTCATTCTCCATGTTGCCAATATCTTCTTCTTCAGACTCTCTTTCATCAACATGAGGATGAACCTCTTCATATAAATTGGAAGGTTCACCTTGTTCAAAAATGGAAGATAAAAGATGTGCATAAGTGTTGTCAACGCCTGAACCTTGTTTGTCAGCGTGTGGGCTAACAACGCTTGAACTATGGTTGTCAACGTCTGATCCATCAACGTCTGAATTGGTCTTGTCAGCGCTAGATTTGCCTTTGTCAGCGCCTGAAGGACCATGCATGTTGTTATCTGGTGGTACTTGGGGACCACCATTATCTTTACCACCAGCAGCAGCAGCAGCAAAAGCATCCTTCCATATGGGGATTGTAACATATTCTTGTATAGGAGATGACTTTTATGCTTGTGATCCAACCTTTTCATGAACCTGTGTACCTGAAACAGCAACAACTTGTTCTTCCACAACATTTGAAGTTACCTTCACAATGCCTGGATTAGTGACAGGCATATAATTTAAAGTCCTAGATAAAGGTTCCAAGTCAAACAACCAATTTGGACCACTTTCAGGATCACTAGGTTTATTCTCTAAAAACCTAACATGTACTCTTTCAAGTATACGTTTTTCCTCTTTAAGGTAAACCCTATATCCTTTGCTCTGCACTGAATACCCCATGAAGTAGCCTTCATCACCTTTTGCACTAAATTTACCTAAGGCATCACTAGTGTCTAAAACTACTACATGACAACCAAAAGGTCTGAGAAAACCAATATTAGGTTTTCTTCCCCAAAGTAACTCATAAGGTGTTTTGTTCTGAATTTTGTTAACCAATGCTTTATTTTGAACATAGAAAGCTATATTAACAGCCTCAGCCCAAAAGGCTATAGGAAAATGAGCATCAGCCAACATGGTTATGGCTGCTTCAATTAGGGTTCTATTTTTCCTCTCAGCAACCCCATTTTGCTGTGGGGTTCTGGCAACACTAAATTGCCTAGTAATTCCTTTCCTGCCACAGAAATCATCTAACTTTTTATTTCTAAATTCACCACCATTATCACTCCTAAGTATTTTAACATCATTGCCAGATTTCTTCTCAATCTGAGTGATAAAATCAATTAAAGTATCAGCTGTATCATTTTTCATAGCTAGAAAGAAGGTCCAAGTAAACCTAGAAAAGTCATCTGTGATGACAAAGCAATAGGACTTTCCATTCAAACATTCTATATTGGTAGGACCAAAGAGGTCCATATGAAGCAAATGAAGAGGTCTAGTACTAAAGTGCACCTGTTTAGACTTGAATGAGACCTTGTGCTGCTTGCCTTTAAGACATGCAACACAAGAGTGGTCATTGTGGAAGGCCTTCTCAGGAAAACCATTAAACAAGCCAAGTCTCACAAGCCTGTCTATATTCTTAAAATTTATGTGCCCTAGTCTCCTGTGCCACAAATTACTTTCATCTACTGAAGCTTTAGCATAAAAACAAGACATATTGTTATTCATTCTAATCCCATTCAGATTCACATTGTATATGTCCTTATGCCTAGGTGTTCTATAGTGAATATATTTCTCATCAGGGATCTTATAATCCTTGCTTAACATCAAACATTCAGTATCAGTAAATAGAACTTTATTTTTGTTATCACAAACTTGTGATACACTAAAACGATTATAGTCAAGTTCCTTTACCAAAATACGTTTTCAAAACGTAAGTTCTTGGTGAGAAGGGTTCCTTTGCCTGTGATAGTACAGTATCCGCCTCCAAAGTAAACCTTATCACCATCCTTAATGGGAGTGAAGTTGGTCAAATAGTCTTCCTTCCCTATCATGTGCCTTGAGCATCCACTATCCCAATATCCATAATCATTGACCAGTCTTTGAATGACATGCACATAAAGAAAACAAGTTAGTTTTCTTTGGGAACCCAAGCCTTGGAAGACTTGGATTCATCTGGTTGTTCAACAAGAACAGACTTAGTTCTCACAACAACCCCATTTTCATCCTTCTTAGGATGAAATACCCAGTTAACCCCAATAGGTTTTGTAATGACCTTTGAAATGTAATTAAACCTGTTGCAGGTCATTGAAATCCCATTATCATTAGGGTTTTGGTCTTTCTTTGGTCTCCATGTCAAGCTTGAAGAAGCTTTAGACCCCTTACCCTGTGGTTGCAAATATTTAGGTCTGGTCACGTTTCTGTTAGCGTTGGAATTGGTCTTGTCAACGCTGAAATTACCCTTGTCAGCGTTGAACCTAGGGTTTGCTACAGAAACCCATTGCCTATTAGACCAAGTGTTTGTCTTTTGAAATGGTCTTTGTCCATGAGTGTTAGACCCTCTAGTGAAGAATGGGGCAGGTCTAACAACTTGTGGACTTTGTTGCACACAAGGTTTGGGTCTGACAACGTTTGACTTTCTAACAACATTGACTTTGTTCCTATCAGTGCTGACTTTGGGAGTGTTGACACACTTATATGCTAAATGTGAAAAGCTACCACAAGTGTAACAGGATTTTCTAGACACAACCCTAGGTCTAGAAGAGAAGAAGCATGTTCCATGATTGCTAACTTGGCTTTTAGGTGACCTAGTATTCCTATACATCTCTGCATACTTAATGCTAGGTTTTCTAATAGCGTTTGAGCCAAGATCAACAGCCTTACCAGTGATTGGGTTGGTAACCTTAATGGGAGTTGACTCATTAGGACTTTCACATAGCAAGCCACCCTTAACAAATAATGTAGGGTTAGCTTTCTTCCATTCATTCAGGTCAGTCAACTTTTGTTGATACTCTTCAACTGGGGTGACAACTCTTGGTGGAGGAATGAATTCCTCCTCTTGGAGTTCTGGCAAACCAGTCCAAGATAGGTCCTTTTGTTGGACACCATAGAAGTCACTAGCAAGAGGTGGAACCACTGAGTAGTCTTGCATCCCAATCCCAGTCATGTCCTTAGGATCCCTTTGTTTACTCACACATTCACCTAGGGTTTGTGTTGCCTTATCAAATCTCTGGATTTTAAGACCAACATTATCTTTGTTTTTAATGGCTTCATCTAACTTAGCCTGTAACTCACCATTAACCCTTTCCATGATTTTTCTAATATCGATACTAGCATTTAACTCATGTTTTAAGATATTTATTTTATCTTTTAAGTCAAATTCCATTTTCTTGTATTTAGAAAATGTCTTCTTAGTTTGAGTGAGAGCTAGTTGGTAATTAGACAGTTTGCATCTTTCAGTACTCATATCACTTAATAATCTTAACACCTCTTTGTTAAGTTTCTCAATGTTTAACCTACAACCTTTACTACAAAAAGCATCATCGTATACCTCATTATCAGATGAAGAGGAGGAGTGTGCCATGAGAGCATATTCAACATGCTCTTCTTCTTCTATTTCAGCAACCAAATCTTTATCCTCTTCCATATCCTTAGCCAGATAGCTCCAATCCCATCCCATACCATCAATTCCTTGAACTGCAACCATGGCTTTAGGATCCTGAGCCTTAACAATTTGACTTGAGGGTTTACCAGCATCATATCTTCTAGGAGATCTGCATTCCCTCATGAAGTGCCTCATACGATGACAGTTGTAGCACTCAACTTTGGATTTATCAAATCCAGCTGTGTCTTTTGCATTGAAGGTCATCTTCTTCTTAAACCTTCTGTTCCACCTGTTTGCTCTTATACTAGCAAGAGCCATGTTCCACTTAATGTCCATCTCTTCCAAGTAATCATCACTTATCTGCTCAAGGTCCTTATATGTAATCACTGAACCATTGGGCAAAGAAGCAATATAAGCACATACAATATCCAAATCCAAACCAGCAGGTTTAACTCTTGGTGAGTCACTTTTGAATGTGTCAACGTCTGAAAAGGAGACGTTGACAGGACATGTTCCAGCGCTGACACATGATGATCCAGTAACTGGATGCATGTAGGAGTCCTTCTGATTGAATTGACCTTCACTATGAGAGAAGAAGGCCATGTTACTGTTGGTAGACTTGCTTCCATGCTCTAAAAGAGTTTCATCTTCCAACAGCCTCAGTTTGTTGTAGATGTCATCAAACGTGGAACTTTTGTAAGTATTATTGGCAAGAATAGATCTTGCCTCAATCTTCCACGCCTCACCAAGACTTTTAAGAAAAGTAGCATTAATGTCAACATCACCAAGTTGTGTCGCCATGAAGGACAATTTGCTTGTAATGTCAAGCAATCTGCTTCTCACACTACTAAGCTTTTCATTAGGTTAAACCTTGAAGACAGCATAATCATGCATAATTTGCTTCTTCTTCTCTTCCTTAGTATCTTCAGTGCCACCATATGCAACTTCAAGAGCTGCCCAAAGATCTTTAACAGATTCATAGCCTCTATATTTATGCTGGTTATCTTGTCCCAATGAGAGTTTCAGAATATTTAGGGTTTTCATGTCAACCCTTTTCTTTGCTATTTCTTCAGCAGACACAGCTCTACCATCATCAGGCTTTTCTTTCTTATCTGCTTCAGAACATCCAACAACAGCTGCTCTTCCAGCAATAGCAACAACAATCTTTTGAGCCTTATTGAATGTGTTTCCATATTCAGTAATCTCCCAGAGTGTGTAGTCATAGATCCCCAGGTATTGTTCAAAGTTAAATTTCCATAATTCAAAGTTGGTTGCATCAAGCATGGGAATCTTGATGTTTGGTAAAGGTGAGGAGGAGGAGGTTATTTCTGAATTTGACATGATGTTATTAGGGTTTTTGAGAAAATTAGGGTTTTGGTGATTTTTAGGGTTCTTGTGTTCTTTAAGATCAAAAGTTCCTCAACAAGCTCTGATACCACTTGTTGATCCCAAACTTAGATCGATTTAGCTTTATGTATATGAGATTAGATCAAGTAATACACTTAGAGAAACCTTTGTATATGTATATGATAATCTAAGTGTTATGCGGAATTAACACTTAAACAAGAACACACAAGATATAAACAAACTTTCACTTTGATTAATGATATCAAACTTGCTTACAATAAAAGTAGTTTACAAATGAAAACTTATATTGAACATTAACCTAAAGGTCTTCTTTTATAGACATAAGAAGCCTTGTAAAATAATCTACGTATCAGCTATTCTAGGTAAAGATAAATATAGAAAATACATTGTTGTTCCTATCTTTACTAGAAGTAATCTAGAATACAATAAACGCGAAGAGTATATCTTCCCATCAGTGCTTGTCTTCAATGTATCAACGCTTGACTTTGTCTTGTCAACGCTTGAGCTGTCAACGTTTGTTTTACTCCTGTCAACGCTTGTTTTTCTCTTGTCAGCGCTCAAGTAGACTGGCCACAATTTATTCCCAAAAATAATAAATAAATAAATCACGTAAAACACGAACACGAGAACATGAATAATATTAGACACGGAAAAACCTTCGGGTTACCCTTGTGGGCCCAATCTACCCACGGACAAGACAAGGGAAAGGGCCAAGCCCATTTGATTTTATTAAAACAATAAATAAGGGAAAGATATTTTCATAATTACAAGAAATTAGAAAATAAACAAAACCCTAATCTCTCTTTTGTCTCTTCTTGGCCACCGGGTACAAACACACACAAAGGGTGTGTTGGTTGATTTTGGTGATTGATTTCTTGCAAGATTGTTAGTGTTATTGTTATCTATTGTTTCACATAATCGGTAAACCTTTAAACCCTTTCTTTTAATTCTTTTTAATTATCCTTATTAAATCAAGCACATATGAAATCATGGTTTATTAAAAACAAGTAAATAATATGTTAATAAATCATGGGAGGGTAAATTAATTATGGTTTAAGGGGTGTTTTATTCGGCCGACGCAAGGGAACCGAGAACCATGGTCTCGGCTTGCTTGGATTCGCACCAACCGAGACCTCAAGGTCTCGGTGTGGTGTTGTTGTGTCTCGGCTGCAAGAACAAGGGAACCCCCTACCTTGTCGGGGGGTGTTGTGGTGTTTGGTTGGGTCTCGGCAGAAACAAGGACCACCACCGGCATAAGCCGGTGGCTATATATGGAAAGCAGGGGGAACCCAAGCCGCGACAGCAGGGGGTACCACCGGCTAGCCGGTGGGAACTTTTGCTAGCCGGCGACTAACCATGATCAAGGACACCACCGGCACAGCCGGTAGCTGTTTTTGCGAAAACAGTGGCAACCGGTCAAGCCGGTTTTGCCACTGTTAAGGGTACGGTTCACGGGTCCGGTTCACGGGTCCGGGTCACGGGTTCACGGGCACGATTTACGAATTAATAAATTTTCCAAGTTTAGCATTTTTACAAGATTATTTATTTACAAGTTTAATTAAATTAATTTGACATGTTACTTATATAATTTATTTACATCATGACTTAGGTTATTATTATTAATAATAATACATGGATTTTAACCTAAGTAATTATTATCTAAGTTATACTATATAATTAATTAATTATTAAACATGCTTTATAATTAATTAATTTACATTACTTAGGTTATATTAATAATAAATATTAATACATGTTTAAACCTAAGTATTTTAAACTTTTATTTAATTAAATCATGTTATATTTAATTAAATACTTTAACCTATAGTTTATTTAATTTACATGAAATGATTAATAAACTATAATATATATCACATGACTTAGAATATAAATCAGTAAACACTTAAGCTTATATTATTAGCTTAATAATCAAACTTATTTCTATTTATGGAAACTTTCTATTTTTAGAAACTTATTTAATTAAGGCAGCTAATCTATTTATGGAAACTTTTTATTTTTGGAAACATTCTATGTTTGGAATCTTTCTATTTTAGGAAACCTGCTATTTTTAGAAAGTTACTTATTATTACACAACAAGTATAATAATACAAGAAATACAAGTAATAATTAAATAGAATAGACAGAATGCATGATAAACGCAGTATAAAGCTTAAATCAATGAAACACGTTATGAACATATAAAACAAGCTAAGGAATGATATAACAACAATTACGTACCCAGTAAGCAGATACTTATACACGTATATTATTTATCTAGCATTAGTGATATCGAAGTAGGACTCTCTTCCGTTCGTCTTCTTCGTTCACTGGACACAAGGTACGGATTCTCCGTCCTTTCAGTATGGACAATCTTTCCTTATTAGGATTCCCCGTAAGCAATCAACTGTTTTCCCCAGTATATGTTTTATATGTTTCTGAATTGCTTATGTTTAATTAGATACCTAAAGCCATATACATGCATGACCAGTTTCACCTAGTTATGGAGGTACCATAACCATAACACTGGAGGCACCAGTGTTATGACTCCACCACGATGGAGTGATAGCTCGTGTCGTCCCTTCAGCTTTTGGCCATATTATTTTTATTATCATGTGGGGTGTATGGGTGCATCCTAGTTTACATGTTTTCAGCAGATTATTCAGGTGAATGTGGTGTGTGCCTTTAATCCTTCACAAAGAGGTGATCCCTCCTACCCAAACAGTATATTAAATTAGAGGCAGCCCCTCTAATTTGCATGACGAGGTCACCCCTCCAAGTAATCATGCAAGTTGATATTTCATGACCTATGTTGGCTAATGGTAAACATGTTAAACAGTTTTTAAACGATAAACATAAGGCTTTTCAAACTATAAAACCAGTTTTACTAAGATATACCAGGTTATCCAGGACTTAGTCTTTTCCGCTTCTTCATGCTTATATGATTATATTATTCATGCTTTACTTGTATATCCGCGCACTGTGAGTTATGCTCAGCCGTTTTCCTTTTATGTTCCCAAAACGGCAGGTACTCAGGACGCTCGTAGACTTTAAGCGTACGTGCATATGGATTGGAAGCTTCCTAGCCCTCATTACTTTATGCATTTCTTTATACTTTGATACTCATTTCCATGGACATTGTTTTGTCCTTTTCGTTTACAGTACTTATGTTTGTGTGTGATGAGTTCTACTTTTGGGGTACCGATGTTTGTTTCTGGTGTTTCCTTTATGGTCATGCGATGTTTTATACATTTATCCTTGTATGCTTTGATGACACACCATAATCAAGCGTGACATTCCATTTACCAAAATGGGGTGTTACAATTATGGTATCAGAGCCAAGGCTTCAACCTGTAGGCTCTCAAAACCCGACCTGTGATTAGTGGGTAGTCACAATGGTCTTTCTAGAACTGACATTCAGTTTTCATGCATTCATCATTTTCATGCATACATATATATGTCATTTTCGCAGGTTTATGACTAAGTAATGGTTGGTACAGGACTGGCTCTATTTAGTCGCATGTGCTTTTATCGAAACTTTTAACTTTGGGAACGACCAATTGGCGTCCCCTCGCCATGTCTTTTGTTTTAAGTGAACTGACCATAGGCGTTAACTCTCGCGCATACAAAAGTGTTCATAAAACTGCATCATGCATTCATGTACTAAATTTCTTGCATAAAATTTTTCTCATGATTTATTGGTATAGATTTTTTTCATGTATATAGTTTATGTTTTGATCAGTTTAATCATGTATTTTATGTTATATTGTCAGATGGTTCTCACACGCGAGCAGGAACAACTCAATGCAGCAATCCAAGCTGTAATGCAATCTATGCTTCCTCAGCTGAGGAACGAAAGCAGGGCTGAGGTGCAGGATGCCAACAACCAGGAGCAACACCCAGTACCTCCTCCTCCTCCTCTAGCAACATTGGTCACATGGCTGGAGAGATTCAATAAGCTCCGCCCTCAAGCTTTCGAGAGAACAGATAGCCCTAGTGAAGCTGAAAGCTGGTTGGCTCACATTGAGAGGATCTTCGATGTTATGGGTTGTGACCCTGTCTTCAAGTCGAGGTTGGCCTGCTACAAGTTCGAAGGTGATGTGCTATCATGGTGGATGGCACTAAAGCAGTCTGAGGGAGGTGATAATTGGGTGACTGGTTTGCCTTGGGCTCAGTTCAAGGATTTGGTGAGGGGACAGGTCTTTCCCAAGGCTGAGCAAGACAAGCTGAAGAGAGAGTACCATGGAATGCGACAGAGAGCTGGGGAGAATAGCAACGAGTTCATGCAGCGCTTTCTTCGCTTGGCTGGTTTTCTTGGTGCAACAGTAGGTACTCCTGAAGAGAAAGCACACCACTTTAGGTGGGCTCTTCGTACATCGATAGCACAAGTGGCCGATGAGTTCGGGGAAGCAGAGAGACCCGATAAGAGGTAAACATTCGTATTTAACGGTGACCAATCCGTATTCTTTCAGTATATGTCAATATTTCATCTCTTTAAAACTGTATCTTCCAGGCAGAAGACTGGGGACCGATCTCAGCCGGCTATCAGCAACAACCTACTCAGCCAAAGGGAAATGGTCAGACTCACGACCGTTCTACTACGGATAGGCGTGTCGGTAATGTTAATTACCGCAGCAAAGCTGGACACTCCAACAGCAGCAGGTCCTTATACTTACTTATTTTCTTATGATTGCATGTTATAATTCTTAATTCTGACACATTAGAGATTCTTCTACCAGGAATCATGGTAACGTGAGGGACCATAACCCGAGAGGTTCATAGCCTAACCGTCCAGCTATCACTGGTATTCCATTTTATGATTTATCTGCATTGTCCTTTGTACCTTCTATCATGTCTCATGTATGTTGTTCTTATCAGGCACTCTGCCAGTCAGGACACCTGCTGGAGAATATACTCATCCTCTTTGCACTACCTGCCACCGTAGGCACCCAGGGCCATGTCTCCACGACAGCGATGCATGCTACAAGTGTGGTCTTCCTGGCCATCGTATGAAGGACTGCCGCAAGGGCGAGATGGAGGGCACATCGGGACATGCTGATACCAAGCCACCTCCTACTAGTGGACGCGTTTACACGACATCTCGCGATCAGGCCAACAAGTCTACAGGTACCATCATTGGAATCTTGTATATGTATGGTCAAGCTGCATGTGTTATGTTTGACACGGGTGCTACTCACTCGGTCATTTCTACTACTTATGCCATGAATGTTAGGATACTCCCATGCCACTAGAGAATATACTGAATATTTCCACGCCTTTGAGAGACTCTTTACGCATAACCCATGTGTACAAGATCCTTCCCCTAGAGTTTGATGACAAGATTCGTCCTGTTGACGCACTTCCGCTGGACATGAATGATTTTGACATGATTTTGGGCATGGATTGGCTATCTAAGCATCATGCTACCATAGACTGCCATTCATACCGAGTCATCTTCGGTGATGTTAATGCGCCAGAGTACATTCACAAGGGGTTCTTACCCGGAAGGTCTGTACAAATCATATCAACCCTGTAAGCATGTGCATTACTTTCACATGGTTGTGAGGGCTATCTAGCAACTGTTCATGACATGGATGTTGAATCCCCATCAATTCAGAATCAGCCTATAGTGTCAAAATTTCCAGATGTATTTCCAGAAGAACTTCCGGGCATACCACCTGCACGTGAAGTGGAATTTAATATCGAGCTCATCCCAGGAGCTGAGCCGATTTCCGAGGTTCCTTATCGCATGCCTCCCATAGAGTTGAAGGAGCTGAAGGATCAATTACAAGAACTTCTGGAACGAGGCTTTATTCGACCGAGCGCATCTCCATGGGGCGCACAGGTCTTATTCGCTAAGAAGAAGGACGGTAGTATACGTCTTTACATAGACTATCGCGAGCTAACAAGATTACCATCAGGAATAGGTATCCACTACCACGTATAGACGATCTGTTTGACCAACTCCAATGGGCCAAACACTTCTCCAAGATTGATCTAAGGTCGGGATATCATCAGCTACGGGTTAAGGAGTTGGACATCACCAAGACTGCTTTCCGTACACGCTATGGCCACTACGAATTTGTAGTCATGCCATTTGGCCTTACCAACGCTCTAGCAGTGTTCATGGATTTGATGAACAGAATCTTCCATGAATTTCTGGACAAGTTCATCATTGTCTTCATTGAAGACATCCTGATATTTTCAAAGTCCAAGGAGGAACACGAAGACCATCTTCGTACGGTACTACAGATTCTTCGCCAGAAGCAGCTGTATGCTAAATTCTCCAAGTGTGAGTTCTGGTTAGACAAGGTGGCATTCTTAGCCCCTTTACCATTCTGTATAAATAGGCTATTCTATTTGTACAGATATGGTAGAGGGGCGGTCACATTGTATCAGCAGAAGGAATCACAATGGATCTAGCAAAGGTTGAGGCTATTACCAAGTGGCCAAGACCGACATCAGCAACTGAAGTCCGTAGTTTTCTAGGCTTAGCTGGTTACTACCGTAGGTTCGTGGAGAACTTTTCTCGTTTAGCACTACCTTTGACCAAACTGATGCGGAAAGGAGAGAAATTTGTCTGAACTAAAGAAAGAGAGAAGAGCTTTGAAGACCTAAAGCAGAAGTTAGTATATGCACCAATTCTTACTCTCCCATCTGGTACAGGTGGTTTTCAGATCTACAGTGATGCATTGGGGAAGGGACTTGTCTGTGTTCTCATGCAAAATGGGAAAGTGATCGCGTACGCTTCATGGCAGCTTAGGCCTTATGAGGAAAATTACCCTACGCATGACTTGGAACTTACAATAGTCGTTTTTGCATTGAAGATATGGAGGCACTACTTGTATGGAGAATCATGTGACATTTTCACGGACCACAAGAGCTTGAAGTATATTTTCACTCAACGTGAATTGAACATGAGACAGAGGAGATGGTTAGAGCTGTTGAAGGATTATGACATTAATCTGCAGTATCATCCCGACAAGGCGAATGTAGTAGCAGATGCACTTAGCAGAATGTCCGGAATGATAAAAGACATTAAAATTAAGGAGGAAATTATAAGAGACTTGGAGTGACTAAACATAGAGATCATGGTACGTGGACAACATGGTTACTGGGCTAGTCTTAGAGTGGAACACGAGTTAATCTCTAAGATCAAGGAAGCTCAGAAAGATGATGGAGAAATCTGGGCGATAATTCAGAATTTTGAGAAGCAAACAGAATTTCGAGTAGACACATATGGTATCTTATGGCAGGGCACGAGACTTTGTGTTCTTGATGATTAAGAACTCCGGGAAGCATTATTAGCTGAGGCTCATAGCTCCCCATTCTGTTCATCCTGGTTCGACCAAGATGTACCATGACATCAAGCAGTACTTTTGGTGGAGTGGTATGAAACAGGATGTTGCGACTTACGTCTCCAAATGTCTTACCTGCCAGCAGGTTAAGATCGAGCATCAGCGATCTGGCGGTCTTCTACAACCGTTAGATATTCCGGAGTGGAAGTGGGACAAGATCACAATGGATTTTGTTACCGGTCTTCCGCAGACAAAGAGGAAGCACGATGTAGTTTGGGTTATTGTTGATCGGCTTACCAAATCAGCTGATTTCTTACCGATCCACAAGGAAGATTCGGTCAGTAAACTCGCTGATACTTACAAGAAGGAAATCATGAGACTTCACGGTGCTCCATCCAGCATCGTCTCAGACAGAGATCCTCGGTTCACTTCGCGATTCTGGAGAAGTCTGTAGAAAGCTTGGGGTACAAAACATAAGCTTAGCACGACTTTTCATTCTCAAACAGACAGACAGTCAGAGCGAACGATTCCGACATTAGAAGACATGTTGAGGTCATGTGCGTTGGAATGGACGGGTGATTGGGACGATTATATCTGTTTGTTGGAGTTCGCATACAACAACCGTTGGCACGCAAGTATCAAGTGTGCTCCTTTTGAGATGTTGTATGGCAGAAAGTGTCGCGCCCCAATCTGCTGGGATCAGGTTGGTGAGCGAACACTTGAAGGACCAGAAATGACTGAGTTGACTAACGAGAAGGTCGTAGTAGCTTAGCAGAAATTGCAAGAAGCACGATCACGTTAGAAGAGTTATGCAGAAAAGCATCGTAGGGACTTACATTTTAACGTAGGAGATCACGTTTTCCTTAAGGTTTCGCCGGTACGTGGTGTTAGACGTTTTGGAATCAAAGGGAAGCTCAGTCCTTGATTCATCGGACCATTTGATGTCATTGAACGAGTTGGTGGAGTATCTTACCGTTTAGGGTTACCTCCGCAACTTTCTCATGTTCACGATGTTTTCCATGTGTCCTTACTTAGAGGGTACAAGTATCATATCCTTCAGATGGTTCAGTATCCACTAGAACAGATTCATGAACATCTCACATTCATAGAAGAACCCTAATGAGTTCTTGACATACAAGAACGAGTCATGAGAAGGAAGACGATTCCATTTGTCAAAATCCTTTGGAGGGATCATACCGAGCGGGAAGCCACTTGAGAGACAGAGGAGTCTATCCGGGCTTGTTACCCTCATTTCACATTTTGAATTTGGGTATGTTATTCTTTCAGTTTACATTATCTATAATTTGGGGACGAATTATTCTTTTTAGGGGGGAAGAGTTGTAAAACCCGCATTCTTTTACCATGAATAGTATCCTTATGATCGTACGTACTTGATTAGAACTTTCCTTATATAGTACATTTACGTTTCACGATCAAGATTTACAAGTATTACGTACGTGTTATAACACGATAAGTATTTAATACGTATTAATGCACGATAATTATTTCAACAATAATTATAATCACGAACATACTTACGTGAAATCATTAACGTAAATAATCACGAGCTTAGTATTATGTATTTACGTATATTTATTACGATTATGAATAAATATATTACGATACGAACGATAAGTAAATAAATCACGTAAAACACGAACACGAGAACATGAATAATATTAGACACGGAAAAACATTCGGGTTACCCTTGTGGGCCCCATCTACCCGCGGACAAGACAAGGGAAAGGGCCAAGCCCATTTGATTTTATTAAAACAAGAAATAAGGGAAAGATATTTTCATAATTACAGGAAATTAGAAAATAAACAAAACCCTAATCTCTCTTTTGTCTCTTCTTGGCCGCCGGGTACAAACACACACAAAGGGTGTGTTGGTTGATTTTGGTGATTGATTTCTTGCAAGATTATTAGTGTTATCGTTCTCCATTGTTTCACGTAATTGGTAAACCTTTAAACCCTTTCTAATAATTCTTTTTAATTATCCTTATTAAATCAAGAACACATGAAATCATGGTTTATTAAAAACAAGTAAATTAGATGTAAATAAATCATGGGAGGGTAAATTAATTATGGTTTAAGGGGTGTTTTGTTCGGCCGACGCAAGGGAACCGAGACCCATGGTCTGGGCTTCCTTGGATTCGCACCAACCGAGACCTCAAGGTCTCGGTGTGGTGTTGTTTTGTCTCGGCCGCAAGAACAAGGGAACCCCCGACCTTGTCGGGGGGTGTTGTAGTGTTTGGTTGGGTCTCGGCAGAAACAAGGACCACCACCGGCATAAGCCGGTGGCTATATATGGAAATCAGGAGGAACCCAAGCCGCGGCAGCAGGGGGAACCACCGGCTAGCCGGTGGGAACTTTTTCCTGCCGACGGCTAGCCATGATCAAGCACACCACCGGCACAGCCGGTGGTTGTTTTTGCGAAAACAGTGGCAACCGGTCAAGCTGGTTTAGCCACTGTTAAGGGTGCGGTTCACGGGTCCGGTTCACAAGTTCGGTTCACGGGTCAGGTTCACGGGTTCACAGGCACGGTTCACAACTTAATAAACTTGACAAGTTTAGCATTTTTACAAGATTATTTATTTACAAGTTTAGTTAAATTAATTTGACATGTTACTTAATTAATTTAATTACATCATGACTTAGTAATAAGTGTGAAAACACTTATCCTTTTACCACTTATTTCCAATAATAACAAGACCAAAACGTGTAATTTATGTCGTAAAAGTCGGAATTATGCGTGGTTTGTGTTTTTATTGTGTTTTAGGACAAAAATATGAAAACGGAAGAAAACACGGGCTTTCACGGGCTTTTATCAAAGAAAACAAGAAAAGACGAAGTCAAAAGATTAAGAGTGAAAAAAGAACGGAAGTCCATGTTGATCCCAAACTTAGAACGATTTAGCTTGTGTAAACGAGATTAGATCAAGTTAAACACGTAGAGAAACTTTGTTTGTATATAAAACAATTTAAGTGTTATGCGGAATTAACACTCAAACAAGAACACACAAACAGTTGTAAAACAAACTTTCACTTGATTGATAATAACAAACTTTGCTTACAATGAAAGTGTTAAACGTATGAAAACGTATATGAAACATAACCCAAAGGTTTTCTTTTATAGACATAAGAAGCCTTGTACAAGAGTCTACATATCAGCTATTCAAGGTAAAGATAATTATAGAAAATACACTGTTGATCCTATCTTTACTAGAAACAAACTAGAAACAAAATACGCGTAGACCATATCTTTCTATCAGTGCTTGTCTTCAACCTATCAACGCTTGACTTCTTCCTGTCAACGCTTGATCTGTCAGCGCTTGCTCTCTTCTTATTAACGCTTGTTTTCTTCTTGTCAGCGTTCAAGTGTACTGGATACATTTTATTCCCAACAATCCTCCCCTAAACTTGATATCTACTCTAGTAATCAAGTTTCTGAATAAAAATTAAGAACTAGGAGAAATCTTACAAATCTTATCATATTGGTAATAAACATGCCTAATCAAATCTTTGGCCACGTCAATTGAATAGTCAATCTCCAGCTGTGTTGTCTTCATCTTTTCCAAAACTTCTTTGGACATGGGATACTCAGCATCTATAAGTAGATACTCAGCAAACTTTGTAGAGCTCAAATAATACACACCAACAGCTGAATACAAACGCCATTGAAGACCACTGATATCATCCTCAAGATCCTTCCAAGTAGGATCTTCTTCTTCTGGTGCACACATTCTCTTGAATGTTGACCAAAGATTTATTCCATTGACTGAAGTAGGTGCTTCAGTCTCATACTTGGCCATCAACAACCTCCAAAGGTCTGCCAAGTCTTCCGTATCCATACTTGCAAAGAGAGACATAAGAGTAGTAAATGTGTGTACCTCTTTCCCATATCTGCCAATCTTCCAAAACCCACTTACATCTTCCTCATAGCTAATGATAGGGTTTCTGGCATCAAGAGTTAACACTTGTACCATATCTGAAGCTTCCATGGATGAGAGCTTAATGCTCCTTCTAAGAACAGCTTATCTGGGAACCACTTTATTTAGATGTTTAGGAAACTCAAGTGAAACTCCCTTCTTCAAAGGCCTTGGAACAATCATTGCCTTCTGAATCTCCATCTCTTCTGCAAGTTCTTCTTTCCTCTCATCTGAAAGAAGTCTAAGAGTGTTCATTTCATGCACTCTTGCTCAAATGGGATTAACCTTTTACTCCAATTCTTGAAAGGATAATCCCTGCAATTTCTTGAAGGTCTATCCAGTTCCATGACATCTGAGTAACATGTAGTAAAGCTCTCTTCTATCCCTCTTTAGCAGTGAGAAAATATTGCTAGCCTTATGTTTCAGAATTACCTTGCAGTCTCTTTGAACTCTTAGAAGAATCTCCAATCCCCAAATTTGGTTTGAAATAGTCAAATCTGGATTCTCCATAATCCTATTCTCCCAAGCATGGTACATCTGAACTACTTCTGGCATATCAAAGTCTACTTGCAATTTTAACTCTCTAAGATTCTCTCTTGCCATTTCATCACCATATTCAAGTCTTTTTGGTTGTTCAATTATCATCACACTTGAATCTGAATTTTCTTCATCACTTCCTTCTTGTTCCTCAGAAGTGACAACAAATGGTGATTCATAACCTACATCAACTTGGTTGTATAAAGATTGTCCTTCTCATATTCTTGTTATTTTGATTATGTAATCATGTATTTTATTTCCTATTGTATATGTATATGATGATTATATGATGATAAAAGTATTGTGTGGGGATTTGGTATTGATAAACATGATTAAAAAGGTGAAAAACTATAAAGAACAAGGCTAAAATCTTGCTTAAAAATGTTGGCTGTATAAAACAGTAAAGAAACATGTCATGAACTGATAAAATGATGAAGTAGAACTAATATACAGTAAGCTATGGGTCTTGTACACATGTGAGAGTTGACCATGCAATAGAATCATTGTAATGAGTGAGATATGATCAAAACAAGTTTAAGATACAAATCTGAGTTCACTGTTTTGGACGATTTTTATAAAATACTTAGAAGATGATTCAACAGTTGCTATAGAAGAGTTAAATGGAGCACATATCATGTAGTTTATGGGATAAAAATTTGAGCTTCTATCTCCATATAGAACTCTAGATATGGCAGTTTTGGCGAAAGTGAAGATAAAAATCAGATTTTGGAAATTAAAGTATAATACTATTATATAAGCACTCAAAATTTAATAGTATAAAATATAAATTAAAACCCACTAACTTATATAATACATTTATATAAGTATTTACAATGGTAAATAAGTGGACATTTTATAAAAATGGTAACTTGTTAAGTTTTATAAGTTATAAAACTATAAACATGATTTTTACGACTTTTTCGGCTAATACAGTAAAATTAACGTTTTTGTTAAATAAAACTTGGATGGTTGGACCCGTCTAATGTAAACTTTTATAAAACTCATATACTGATATATAAACATATATAACAAGTAAAAACCGATAAAACTCTAACTATATAACATACGGACATTAACGGACTAAATTAACGTTATTGGACTAATAAAACAACAAAATGGACTAAAACACTTATAAACTTATTTATTGGACTTAACCCTTTTAGGCCCAACTTGTAAAGTGTAGATAATGATAATATAAGTATAACAAGGATTAATACAAGTTAAGAACTTATAATAGGCTTATTGAACCTAAAACACATAAATAGGTAAAACGAGAAAACTAGTATAAAAGTTATCGACACATAACACAAAAATGAGTAAATGAGGATATGTAAACCCACTTGATCATCATATATATAATAATCATATGTATACATAATTGTTATTTTTATAAAGTCATTGGACAAACGTCTAAGACCGATTATTATTTGTCTAGGTTTCCGTGATTGAAGCACGTACCGTACGTCCAAATTGCCGATAACCCGCCTTCCCACATCAACGTGAGTTCATAGCCTCGCACTCTTTTAAATGTTTTTATGAAATGTTTTATAAACACGCGAGGGAGATAACATGTTAGTTTTTATAAAATAGGACACCATTTGTCCCGATTGTTTGTTTATTGATTTGGACCCGAATGATTGTGTGACCCGATTGTATGACCCGATAAATGATTAAAGGACCCGATAGATGAAATAAAATGGATAGTTAAAGTTAGGTTATGTCACTAAAAGTCCCATTAGCATGAATTGTGAACTACCGGGATTTGGTAGACGCTTATGCATATAATAGTACTATTTGGGGACGATCACCCCAGTTCGCGCCTTGACGGTTGATCCACGTCGTGCCACATTGATTGGTAAGCGAATTTATGTATGAGAAGATTTCCATAGCGTGACCTTTGTGACGACACGCTACTTTAGATGGGCAAAGTTGGTATCGGGTTAGCTACCCGTTGTTGGTTTAGTAAGGTAACAATGTCATGCGGCTTATAATAATCCAAATTAACAAAATACTACTAGACGCTCCGAATTACGATGTATTGCCTGACTAGCAATACAGGGTCATACTATGGATATTATGTTCGTGTTTTGGTTTTTATAACCATACTCATATAACGGTTTTTATTTTCATACAACGTCGTAAGACGTATTGTATGATGTTTTTACGACATTGGATCGTATAATGATTTTTAAGGCAAATGCCTATGTTATGATTTTGATGAAGATTTGTATAAAATGACTTTGGCTATTTTATGGCCTATTAAAAATGATTTGTACAAAATGATTTTCAATAATAATTTTATACTGATATTATATTGATGGATTTTGTTAAACTCTATGAATTCACTCGGCGTTATCGCTGACCTTTTCTTTTAACATGTTTTATCTCAGGTACTTGAAGGTAATTCTCGGGAAGACAACAAGAATTCATGGCCCGCACCTAAATACTTATTTCCATTCAAATGCTTTGTAAAACCTATATTAAATATAATGACTTGGGACCTATGTAACTTTGATATTTATGAATGGAAATGCTTTATAAATAAACGATGCGATTTTTATGCGTTGTCTATGATGTGAGTAATGTGCTATCCCGTAACACCAACTAGTCTTCCGCTGTATTGAGTTGTATAAATTTGGGGGTGTTACAACACAGGAAAACAAACATGCTTGAACAAGAGGGGTATCAACCTTCTTGTGTATATTGGCAATAAATCCTCCAAGATTCTGACGAGATCTTCTAGTCTGAACAGGAGACATCATATCTCCAATAATTATAGAAGAGGGGTGATCCTTCATTGTAGAAGTAAGAACTCATCCCTCAAAAAGTCTGTTGTCTTCAATATCATCATCCAAGTTACCAATATCTTCTTCAGACTCTCTTCCATCAGTATCTGTATGAACCTCTCCATGTCTTCTTGAAGGTTCACCTTGTTCAAAATTGGAAGAGAAAATATGCTCAAAAGAGTTGTCAACACCTGAACCAAGGTTGTCAGCGTTTGGGCCATCAACGCCTGAACTAGAGTTGTCAATGTTTGAGCCATCAACGCCTGAATTTGTCTTGTCAGCGCAAGATTTCCCTTTGTCAGCGCCTGAAACACCATGCATGTTGTTAACTGGTGATACTTGGGGACCACCATTTTCCTTTCCAGCAACAGCAACAGCAAAAGCATTTGTCCATATGGGAATAGTGATATACTCAAGTATGGGAGATGACTTGTCTGCTTGTGATCCAACCTCTTCATTAACCTGTGTACCTGAAACATCAACAACTGGTTCTTCCACAACATTTAAAGTTACCTTCACAATGTCTGGATTAGTAACATGCATATAATTCAAAGTCCTAGATAGAGGTTCCAAGTCAAACAACCAATTTGGACCACTTTCAGGATCACTAGGTTTACATTCTAAAAACCTAACATGTACTTTTTCAGGTAAACGTTTTTCCTTCTTAAGGTAAACCCTATATCCTTTACTCTGCATTGAATAACACAATAAGTAGCCTTCATCACCTTTAGCACTGATTTTACCTAAGGAATCACTAGTATATAGTACAACAACATGACAACCAATAGGTTTAAGAAAACCAATATTAGGTTTCCTTCCCAAGAGTAACTCATAAGGTGTTTTGTTATGAATCTTGTTGACTAATGCTCTATTCTGAACATAACAAGTTGTATTCACAGCCTCAGCCTAAAAATCAATGGGAAAGTAAGCATCAGCCAACATAGTCCTGGCTGCTTCAATTAGGGTTCTATTCTTTCTCTCAGCAACCCCATTTTGCTGTGGGGTTCTGGCAACACTAAACTGCCTAGTAATCCCTTTCTTGGCACAAAAATCATCCAACAGTTTATTTCTAAACTCACCACCATTATCACTTCTAAGCATTTTAACTTCATTACTAGTATTCTTCTCTATTTGGTTAATAAAGTTAATTAAAGTATCAACAGTGTCACTTTTCATGGCTAAAAATAAAGTCCAAATAAACCTAGAAAAGTCATCAGTGACAACAAAACAGTAATATTTACCATTCAAACTCTATATATTAGTTGGACCAAATAGGTCCATATGCAGCAAGTAAAGAGGTTTAGAACTAGAGTGCACATGTTTGGACTTAAATGAGACCTTTTGTTGTTTGCCTTTAAGGCATGCAACACAAGAGTGGTCATTGTGGAAAGCCTTTTCAGGCAAACCATCAACCAAGCCATGTCTCACAAGTCTGTTTATATTTTTAAAGTTAATGCGCCCTAGTCTCCTGTGCCATAGATTACACTCATAGACTGAAGCTTTAGCATAAAAACATGACATGTTATTATTCATCCTAATTCCATTAAGATTCACATTATAAATGTTCTTATGCCTAGGTGTCCTATAATCAATGAATTTATCATCTGGCATTTTAAAATCCTTGCTCAACACCAAGCATTCAGTATCAGTAAAAAGAACCTTATTTTTGTTATCACAAACTTGTGATACACTAAAAAGATTATAGTCAAGTTCTTTTACCAGAAACACTTTTTCAAAACGCAAATTGTTTGTGAGAAGAGTTCCTTTGCCTGTGATAGTTCCATATCCGCCTCCAAAGTAAACTTTATCACCATCCTTAATGGGAGTGAAGTTAGTGAGATAATCTTCCTTCCCAGTCATGTGCCCAGAGCATCCACTATCCCAATATCCATAATCATTCACCTGTTTTTGAATGCCCTGCATATAAAGAAAACAAATTAGTTTTCTTTGGGAACCCAAGCCTGAGCAGACTTGGATTCATTTGGTTGTTTAACAAGAACAGACTTAGTCCTCATAACAACCCCTTGTTCATCCCTTTTTGGATTGAACACCAGTTAACCCCAATTGGTTTTGTGATGACCTTTGAAATATAGTTAAATCTGTTACAGGTCATAGAAATCCCATTAGAATTAGAGTTTTGATCTTGCTTAGGTCTCCATGTTAAGCTACAAGAAGGTTTAGACCCCTTTCCCTGTGGTTGGAAATATTTACCATTATTTGGTCTGGCAACGTTTCTGTCAGCGTTTGATTTGGTCTTGTCAACGCTGAAATTACCCTTATCAGCGTTGAACCTAGGGTTTGCTACAGGAACCAATTGCCTATTAGACCATGTATTGGTCTTCTGAAAAGGTCTTTGTCTATAAGTGTTAGACCCGTTAGTAAAGAATGGGGCTGGTCTAACAACTTGTGGACCTTGCTCCACAAAAGTTTTGGGTCTGAAAGTGTTTGACCTTTTGCCAGCGTTGACCTTCGAATCGTTGACACACTTATAGGCTAAATGTGAAAAGCTACCACAAGTATAATAGGCTTTTCTAGACATAACTCTAGGTCTAGAAGAAAAGAAACCCGTTCCATTATCACTAACTTGGCTTTTTGGTGACCTAGTATTTCTATACATTTCTGCATACTTAATGCTAGGTTTTCTAATAGCGTTTGAGCCAAGGTCAAAAGTCTTGCCAGTGATTGGGTTTGTTACTTTGATAGGGGTAGATTCATTTGGGCTATCACAAAGCATGCCACCCTTGACAAACAAGGTAGGGTTGGCTTTCTTCCATTGGTCCAAATCAGTCAACTTTTGCCTATATTCTTCTACTGGGGTAAGGACTATTGGTGGAGGAATGAATTCCTCTTCTTGGAGTTCTAGTAAACCAGTCCAAGATAAGTCCTTTCTTTAGACACCATAGAAGTCCCCAGTTGGTGGTGGAACACCGGCATAGTCTTTCATCCCAATCCCAGTCATGTCCCTAGAATCCCTTTGTTTACTAACACATTCTTCTAGGGTTTGTGAGGCCTTATCAAATCTCTGAATTTTAAGGTCTACATTATCCTTATTCTTGATAGCCTCATCTAACTTAACCTGTAGTTCAACATTGACCCTCTCCATGATGTTTCTAATATCAGTACTAGCATTTAAATCATGTTTTAAGATATTGATTTTATCTTTTAGGTCAAGTTCCATTTTCTTATACTCAGCTACAGTCTTTTCAGTTTGAGTAAGAGCAAGTTGATAGTTAGACAACTTGCATCTCTCATTACTCACATCTGATAACAGTCTTAAAACCTCTTTGTTAAGTCTCTCAGTATTTAAACGACAACCCTTACTACAAAAAGCATCATCATATACCTCATTGTCTGATGAAGATGAGGAGTGTGCCATGAGAGCATATTGAACATGCTCTTCTTCTTCTATCTCAGCAACCAAAGCTTTATCCTCTTCCTCATCCTTAGCCAAATAGCTCCAGTCTCATCCAACACCATCAATTTCTTGCATTTCCATCATGGCCTTGGGATTCTGAGGCTTAACAATTTGGCTTAAGGGTTTTCTAGCATCAGATCTTCTTGGAGATCTGCATTCTCTCATAAAGTGCCCCATACGATGACAATTGTAACACTCAACCTTGGAATTATCAAATCCAGCAATGTCCTTAGCATTAAACGTCATCTTCTTCTTGAATCTTCTATTCCATCTGTTTGCTCTTATACTTGCAAGAGCCATATTCCACTTTATATCCATTTCCTCCAAGTGCTCATAACTTATTTGCTCAAGGTCCTCATAAGTAATCACTTAACCATTGGGCAATGAAGCAATGTATGCACACACAGTATCCAGATCCATACCAGCAGGCTTATCTCTTGGAGAGTTAATTTTGTATGTGTTAGCGTCTGAATGTCAGGCGTTGACAGGATATGATCCAGCGTTGACACATGTTGCTCCAGTAATTGGGTGCATGTATGAATTCTTCTGATCAATTTGACCTTCACTATGTGAGAAGAAGGCCATGTTACCATTGGTAGACTTACTTCCATGATCCAAAAGAGTTTCATTCTTCAACAGCCTCAGTTTGTTGTAAACATCATCAAAAGTATAACTTTTGTGAGTGTTGTTGGCAATTATAGATCTTGCCTCAATCTTCCATGCATCACTATGGCTTTTAAGAAAAGTGGCAATAATGTCAACATCACCAATTATTGTCCCCATGAAGGACAACTTGCTTGTAATGTCAAGAAGTCTGCTTCTTACACTACTTAGCTTCTCATTAGATTGAGCCTTAAAAACAGTATACTCATGTAAGAGTTGCTTCTTTTTCTCTTCCACAATATCAGCATTACCATCATAGGCAACTTCAAGGGCTGCCCAAAGGTCTTTTGTAGACTCATAGCCTCTGTATTTGTGCTGATTTTCTTGTCCCAAAGAGAGTTTCAGAATGCTTAGGGTTTTCATATCAACCCTTCTCTTTGCTATGTCCTCAGCAGACACAGCTCTACCATCTTCAGGTTTTTTTTTCTTATCTGCTTCAGAGCATCCTTGAACAGCTTATCTTGTAGCAATGGCATCTGCAATCTTTTGAACTTTTTTGAATGTGTTTCCATATTCAATAATCTCCCAGAGAGTATAGTCATGGATTTGCAGATATTGCTCAAAGTTAAACTTCCAGAACTCAAAATTGTCTAGGTCTATAGGAATCTTGATGTTGTGGTTTGAGGAGGAGGTTACTTCTAGAGTAGACATGATGTTTTTAGGGTTTTGTGAAAATTAGGGTTTTTGGTGATTTAGGGTTCTAGTGTTCTTTTAGATCAAACTTTCTCAACAAGCTCTGATACCACTTGTTGATCCCAAACTTAGATCGATTTAGCTTGTATAAACTAGATTAGATCAAGTTAAACACGTAGAGAAACTTTTTTTGTATATAAAACAATTTAAGTGTTATGCGGAATTAACACTCAAACAAGAACACACAAACAGTTGTAAAACAAACTTTCACTTGATTGATAATGACAAACTTTGCTTACAATGAAAGTGTTAAACGTATGAAAAATTATTTGAAACATAACCTAAAGGTCTTCTTTTATAGACATAAGAAGCCTTGTACAGAAGTCTACATATGAGCTATTATAGGTAAACATAATTATAGAAAATACATTGTTGATCCTATCTTTACTAGAAACAAACTAGAAACAAAATACGCGTAGACCATATCTTTCTATCAGTGCTTGTCTTCAACCTATCAACGCTTGACTTCTTCCTGTCAACGCTTGATCTGTAAGCACTTGTTCTCTTCTTATCAACGCTTGTTTTCTTCTTGTCAGCGTTTAAGTGTACTAGCTACATTTTATTCCCAACAGTCCAAGGCCTATTCTGAAGATTTATCAAAGAAAAAGGCTAAAGACGGAAGCTTAATGAAGTCAATGAACTCAAGTCTAAATAAGTGAAGTATTTATAAGACGAGTTTAATTAATCCCGCGACGACGTCGAGAAAAGTCGAATAACTTAAAAGACGAAGAGGCGAGAAGAAAAAAAGAGGAGGCAACACATGCACCTCCCCATTTCCCTATAAATACCCTCCTAAACACATTAGGAGGGTGGTGAGCTAGTTTCATTTTTTTCATTTTTTCTTTCCAGTTTTTAGAGAGAGAAAGTTTTAAGCTTTCTCTCACTAAGTTTTAATCTTTTCATTCAAGTTAAGTTCTTTTTAATATTTGTACTTCAATTTCATTAATCACAAGTTCAAGTTAAGCTTTTTGTTCTATAATCTCTTTCTACATTTCTTGATTTTGGTTTACATTTATCCGAAATATTAATTCATACGTTTTGATTTGATGATCTCGTGATTAAAAGGTTTATCTTTTTAATCCTTTCTAAGTTTTTGTGCAACATAAGCTTTGAGCTTTTTATTCTTATTGGCTTATTTAGTACTTAGCTTATTTACTTTTTAAAAGTTTTCTTAAAGTTTTAACCTTTTAATGGTTTGATTTAAAAGTTTGCTTATTTAAAGTTTTGAAAAGTTGTTATTCATGCTTATTTGGTTTCTTTCATTATAGATTCGATCAAGTTTTGGATTTGGCTTATTGAAAATAGCTTAATACTTAGCTTATGTTCGTGTACATACCATCGGAAAGGGTAGATCCCCTTTCCGATTGGACATTCCGATTTGGTCCCCTTTTATTCCGATCTCTAATCGGCAAAAGGGTTTGTAGTATTCCGATCTTCTTGCTTATATTCCGATCACACTGATCAGATTAGGGTTTTACTTTCCGATTAAGGCTATTTGTATTCCGATCACTTCATTTAGTATATTCCCATTGCTACTTCTTTACACATTTTGATCTGGAGTGTTATTATTGATATTCCGATTGCAGGGTTTTAGATATATACCGATGGGAGTAGTTTTGTATATGCGGCGTGGATTCCTTTTACACATTCCGATTACATTCATTTTGTGTATTCCGATCAAATATTCCAATCACTTCCTTTTTGGCACACTCCGATTATATTCCGATTAGAGCATTCCGATGGGATTAATTTTTTGTTTTTCTAAAGTTTTCAAGTTTTAGATTCATTAAGTATTCAATTATTTTTCTAATCTTGTATTTAAGTTTTCAATCATTTATTTTTAACTCGTCATTTTAGTTTATATCTTAAAAGCTTTTATTTTACTCAACGACATTTTCTTATTTGCTTTTAGTTTAAAATAGACAACCAAACCATTTATTTTTCCACCAAGAAAGACTGAGTCGCACTAATTAATGGTAATCAATTCGAAAAGATCAGAACGAAATTATTTTATACTTGGTGAAAACCTTGTATTAAATGGCGCCGCTGCCGGCTCTTTTCGTTAAGATTAACGGTTTTTAGTGAGAGACGAGTTAGATTTTGGGGTCCTTTCTTTTAGGAACGTTATTTTCAAGCACTAAAAATTTTCAAAAATCCATAAAATTAAAAAATTTTCAAAAATACAAAAACATAAAAAAAATAATAAAAAGCATTTCTTTTCCAAAGGTTTTGCACCAAAAAGATTATATATATTTTCTTTGGTACTTTTCTCTTCTGCAGGTGTATGCGTACAAGATCTTCAAATTATTCTGAGCCCGAGACTCGTGAAGATTTAGATATGGCTGGTGTGCATAACAACAATAACAACCCACCTCTACCCAATTTGAATAACAATAACAACAACAACAATGTTCCCCCACCCGACTTACGAACTTTGGAGGAGCTTTGTCAACCCACCATGAACGGACGCGGAGGACCGATTGCGCCGATGCAAATCACGACTCCTGATTTTCGTTGATGCATTACATGATCCAGCAATTTCAAACCGCTTGCCCGTTTCGTGGATTACCGGATGATGATGCCAACAAACATCTCGACAAGTTTATTACCGTCACTCAAAGCATGAAACTACCCGGTGCTTCCATGGATTTTCTTCGCCTCCACCTTTTTCCACACACTTTATCCCACCATGCCGAAAAATGGTTTGATCGTCTTCCTAAAAATTCAATTCAAACATGGAATGCCATGACTCAAAAAATTTTGTCGCGCTACTTTCCACCATCCATGGTCACTAGTCTTCGCAACCAAATCAGTGGATTCACACAAGAACCTGATGAGTCTCTTTTCGATGCTTGGGAACGCTATAATGTCTTGATCGACCTTTGTCCAAACCATAACATGCTACCTATTACTTTGATTGATACTTTCTATAATGGTCTAACTTTTCGTAATCGTGATACGATTAATGCTGCCGCCGGTGGTACATTCATGAAGAGAAGACCCAAGGAGTGTAGAGAGCTGATAGAGAACATGACCACTCACCACAAAAATTGGGATTCATCTGTATCTTCAAGGAATCACCAGAGAGCCAATGTTTCTTCTACATCATCCAACTCAGAGATAACCGAACTTACTCGCCAAATAGCTGAGATGAACAAAAACTTCTTAACCATGGCTACAAACCAATATCAACAAGCTAAAGTTGTAGCAACTTCTTGTGAGATTTGCGAGAGTTCTCATTCATACACCGATTGTCCTTCTACTCTTGACAATCCGGAAAATGTGTATGCCGCTAATGGTAGTTTTCTACTGGAGGCTATCAAGCACGTCCTCAAGGAGACCGTAACTTGCTAAGTTATCGTTTCAACAACTATCTATCTCCACCCGGTTTTTCTCCTCAAAACCAAAACCAAAACAATTTCAACCGCAACAATCAAAGCCAACCTCGAGCTACCAATCAATATCAATCCCAAAGAAACCCATATTCACCTCAAGGAAATAATTTACCTTACCAAGCCCCACTTCTCAATCAACCCACGACATTGAACCAAGACCTCAAAGCTTACATGAGGACCAATAGAGAGATGGTGACGAATATTCAAAGCCAATTCATTAACTTGAAGGGTGACATGGCAAAACAAGGGAACGATATTCGAGCCGAGCTAAGGAATGACATGGCAAAACAAGGGAATTCTCTTCAAGCCAATATGAGAAACTCTATGAGAAATCAAACGAATAACTTAAGGGATATGATGGATAGTTTTTTCCCAAGTAATCAAGCCTCTGGTTCGGTTTCTCTTCCGAGTAACACCGTTTCTAATCCAAGAGGGGAGATGAAAGCAATCACCACCCAAAGTTGCAAAGGTTTAAAGGAACCCGAGATTCCTACACCTACACCGGTGATTTTGACAAAGGAAACCGAGTCCCCTTCTCTAATTCCTCCACCTTCTACTTCCAATCCTCCATCACCCAAGATGTGAGTGAGAATTCCATTCCAAAGCCTTCATCTCAACCCAATATACCTTATCCCTCAAGGTTGAAAAAAGAGAAGTTGAAGAACAAGGATGATATTCAGGTTTCTAACTTTCGTAAAATGTTTAAACAACTGAATTTCAACATCTCCTTTGCTGAGGCTCTCGCTCACATGCCGAAGTATGCGAAAATGTTTAAAGATCTTCTCAGTGATAAGGAGAAACTCCTTGATATCACTCAGACCCAACTTAATGAGAATTGCTCTGCAGTCCTCTTAAGGAAATTACCAACCAAACTTGGTGATCCGGGTCGTTTATTGATTCCTTGCAACTTCCCTGGGGTAGAGAATTGTATGGCCCTAGCCGATCTAGGTACTAGTATCAACTTAATGCCTTTAAGAGTTTGGAAACAATTGTCTCTACCCGAGCTAGTCCCCACACGAATGACACTGGAATTAGCTAACTGTACGGTCGCTTATCTGGTGGGGATAACCGAAGATGTCTTCGTTGGTGTCGACAAATTCACCTTACCGGCGAATTTTGTTGTCGTCGACTACGAGATGGATCCCCGTGTTCCATTAATCGTTGGACGTCCATTCTTGAGGACCGATCGCACTCTCATTGATGTAGTCGCGGGCGAATTAATCATGAGAGTTGGAGACGATAAAATCGTCTTCAACATGGGTAAACTTTCTAAGCAGCCTTCTGAAAATGAGAGCGTTAATTTCATTGATGTTCTTGATGAGGCTTGTGAAAAACATTTCAAAGATGCTTGTAAAAGTGGTTCATCTTCTCTACCCATTGTTGAGACTGTTGCCTCTATTGCTCCATCACGAACTCCATTTGGAAAAAGTGATTTCATCTTGAAAGAATTTGAAGCAACTTTGGGAGATGTGGACTTGCAATATGACGATTCTCCCTCCCGTTGGGATGAACACATTCGTACCATTGAGAAACTTCTCAATGAGAACCATATTTATCCACCATCTTCTAAGGATATCTCTATCGATGAACCGAATTTTACTACGCCTTCCATCGAAAATCCTCCGGATTTAGAGCTTAAGGATCTACCGTCTCATCTCGAGTACGTTTTCCTTGGAGACAACAAGAAGTCACCCGTCATCATCGTAAAGGACTTGAAAGAGGAAGAAAAATCTCGACTTATCGCCGTGCTGAAAAATCACAAGAAAGCGATTGCTTGGAAAAACTCTGATATTCTTGGAATTGATCCTCACTTTTGCACACATAAAATTCTCATGGAGGAAGATTTTAAACCCACTATTCAAAGCCAAAGAAGGGTGAATCCCAAGATCCATGAAGTTATCAAAAAAGAGGTTATCAAACTTCTTGATGCGGGAATGATCTATCTTATCTCGGATTCACCATGGGTTAGTCCCGTCCATTGTGTGCCTAAGAAAGGCGGAATCACCGTTGTTCCCAACAAAAACAATGAGTTGATTCCTACTCGTCTCGTTACAGGGTGGATAGTTTGTATAGACTATCGCAAACTCAATGATGCTACGAGAAAGGATCATTTTCCCCTTCCTTTTATGGATCAAATGCTTGAACGTCTAGCGGGTAATGACTATTACTGCTTCTTAGACGGTTTCTCTGGGTATTTTCAAATTCCCATCGATCCCAAAGACCTAGAGAAAACCACATTCACTTTTCCTTATGGAACATTTGCTTACAAACGAATGCCTTTCGGCTTATGCAATGCTCCTGGGACATTTCAAAGGTGTATGATGGCTATCTTCCATGACATGGTTGAAGAAACTATGGAAGTCTTCATGGATGATTTCTCGGTCTATGGTGATTCTTTCTCTCATTGCCTTGCCAATTTGGAACACATGCTTAAGCGGTGTGAAGACACTCGCCTTGTAATATTCTAGATTTTGCAACCAAAAATATCAAAGTTCGTTATAGTTCCGAATCTTTTCGAATTGAAAACCGGTCTTAAGTGCGACTCAATCGTCTTTTGGTGAATCAAGAGGGTGGTTTGGTTTGTTTATCTAATTTAAACTATTAGCAAGTAATTAAAGTGTCGTTGAGTAAATTAAAGCTTTGACAAAATTAAACTTAAAGTTAATTTATGAAAATTCTTAAAACTTAAAGCTTTGAAAAACTAATAAAAACTTAAAAACTTAATCAATCGTAATAAAACAACTCATGTCCATCGGAATACACCAAAATAGTAACCATCGGAATATTACTAACATTATCCATCGGAATAATTAAGTTCAGATCGGAATACTTAAAAAGCACTTCTGTCGCAATATGCATCTATCGGAATGCTGTTGTCGCAATGACTCTATCGAAAAATAGGCAGCACTTCGTCTTAACCAAGTCCTTAAGACCCGTCGGAATATGCGATCGCAATGTGCGATCGCAACCCAGATCGGAATAAGGGGATTAACCAACCGATCGCAAAGTAAAACCCTAATGGGTTATTGCGATCAAAAACCAAAGCTATCGCAATGTGGAGTAACCGTCGGAATGTGTGTCAAAACCCTAAGATTGCGATGGGATGTAACTGATTCCGAAATTTGTGGCAAGAGTGAATCTCGAAAAGCAAATGCAATAAGCAATACTAAACGGATCTTAAGCAACTCAAAAATCTTAAATTTAACACTTCTAAAACATAAAATCAAGAGCTTTATGAAATGAACTTTAAACTTACTAATTCCTTTTGCAAAATCCGAGAATCAAAAAGCTAAGATTCGAATAAGCCAATAAGCATTATGAGCTTATGACTTAAACGTGTAAAAGCTTGTGTGTAAACCAAAAGATCACACCTTTATTCACGAAAAGCATCAAATCATACGAGTGAGATGTGAAATTCGAATCAAAGGTAGAGTAAATCAAGAAGTGTAGAATGAGAATAAGGATCAAAAGCTTAAAATAGAACTTTGATTAATGAAATAAGCAATACAAAAAGTGTTTAATCTTGAAAGATTAAAAGAAAAAGATGAACTAGTGAGAGAAAGTTTAAGACTTTCTCTCTCTAAAAACTAGAAAGAAAACTAAAGAAATAAAAACTAGCTAACCCCCTCCTAATGTGATTAGGAGGGTATTTATAGGGGAGTGGGAGGCATGTGTGGTGCTTTCTTCTTTCTTTTTCTTCTCGACTTGATTTTAATTCTTCGTCTTTGTAGTCTCGGGATTTGAACTTGTCTTTTAATTTTCTTCTTCTATTAGACTTAAGTTCTTCGACTTCATTAAACTTCCGTCTTTAGACTTGTTCTTCGATAAATCTCCAGAATAGGTCTGGGACATCCGTTCTTTAAGCACTCTTGATCTTTTGACTTCGTCTTTTCCCGTTTTCTTCGATAAAAGTCCGTGAAAGCCCGTGTTTTCTTCCTTTTTCATCTTTTGGTCCTAAAACACAATAAAAACACAAACCACGCATAATTCCGACTTTTACGACATAAATCACACGTTTTGGTCTTGTTATTATTGGAAATAAGTGGTAAAAGGATAAGTGTTTTCACACTTATTAAATCCCCTACACTTGACCATTGCAATGCCCTCATGCAATGCATTAATTTTAAGCACGGTTTACATTTCCCATCATAAATAACCCACCTTGGCCTTTATTAAAGTCTAAACATAAAAGATAGAAATAAGTAAAGAAATTAAAAACTTACATTGGGCTTTGGCGGCCATGAACATTTTTCATTCTCAAGTTTCACGTTCCCCATACCAAGCTTAAAAACGAGATCATTGTTATTATAAGTTGGCAAACTATCACGAACTCATGTGGGCCAATTATTCACTTAGACTCCCTTATTCCTAGGTGTATCTCTTATATTTTATTTTTGTCTTGAATGATCACAAGGATGCATTGTTTGACTTATTTCGATAGTTATTTAGTCCGAAAATAAGGTGAACGATTTAATCAATAGTTAGCTAAAGGACCAAATCTTTTAAAACTGCTTCTCGGGATATCAGAAAGTTCATATCTTGGCATAACTTGGTTCGCGATTTGAGACCTTTCTCGGGACGATATTTGGCAGCGACTTCATACTTCGAATCTTCGAGAGACGTTCTTGAAATTATGGTCTTCTCTTCATAATAGGAATTTCTTCACTTGAAGTTTTTGAGAGATTCTTCATCTTTGGACCACGACTTCTTCATTTTTCTCCAATCTTTATTTTGGACTTTGATATACAACGATCCGCCTCCTTTTAGGACTTGGATCTATTTATCCTCATACCTTGTTAGGGTCTTTTCGGATAGACTTCTCCATGACTTTTGGGGAGTTTTTGCTTTTCGTCGTGTGTCTCGATCCTTCATATTGATTTTTGATAAATGATTCTTCACATCACTTTTGGATCTTTAGCAACAAAATGTAGCCCTCATGCCTTGTTAGGGCCTTTTCGGACTCGCCAATCTTCGCGCCCCGCTTCATAAGTTATGCCTTGGCTATGAACTCTCGTCATTACCGAGCAACTTTTAAACGATCTGGGGCTAGAAGCTAAGTAACTTTTTAAATCGTACAACCTTATTTATTAGCAGATAATTTATTAAGCAAGCGGAGGGAGAATAGGCTCATAATTAACTCACATAAATTCACGAAAGAGTACCGAACTTATAATTGACTCTATCATCTCTCGTTCTCCACAATTTAAAATCTCAAGTAATGAGACTCGTGGATGCTTAGCCTATTAAATCAAAGTTTCGGGTTTTCGAGTTGCCCATAGGATCTTGCAAATTCTTAGACTTTTTCAAGTTTAGAAATCGCATTTTAAAGTTCCCTTGATAAACGACTCTCTAGGATCAATTATAGGAACTTGCGAAAAGTTCTTGTTCTTAACCCGCGAGAGTTAAGACTTTCGCGTTTTATAGCTCCCTATATAAAAGCCTAGCAAAACTTGACTTAAATACGTTAAGGATACTAGCTAGAGTAAACTTAGGCAAGTAAACTCGGGTTGAGTCAAAATGTTCACGACTAAAAAATCTAAAACCACTTTATTGAAAATTTATTCTAGCAAAGGAAACATAACAAGGGCAAATACAACTATACAACTAGGCCAAAATAGATTAAAAATTTTTGAAAAATGTCGAAAAATCAAATTTTCCGGTTAAAATGAGGACAATTTCATGGAAAAGACCACTTACTTCGATAGAAGTCCCCCCTACACTTGAGGTAAACATTGTCCTCAATGTTTAAGCATGTGGGAGTAAACTCCCCTACACTTAAGACATTGTGCACGTTGTTTAAATCTTGCTAAGGAAAGGACAACTAAAGTGAATTCAATGTGAACATATAGAATATGAAATATTGAATCACAAGAGTTTAGGATAGAACCGGGAAGATGGAAAACACGGTATCACGGTTCGTCAAAAGTCATCAAGATGCTCTCTGAAGCTTTAATCCCTGCACAGCACAAGAAACAAGACAACAAACATATGCGGGGCTCCCCCTACACTTATTATGAAAACAGTAAGGGATAGAACACGGGTTGCCTCCCGAGAAGCGCTTGTTTTTGTTCACCGAGTCATGAGCCTGACTCGACCCAATTTTAGTTCATGGGGAACGTGGTGAGGGATGGAATCATCTCCTGAGAGATGTCCTCACCAAAGTACAGCTTCAAACGCTGGCCATTCACCTTGAAATTGGGCCCATTTGGCTGAGAAAGCTCAATGGTCCCATACGGAAAGACTTTGGCGACGGTGAATGGACCAGACCAGCGGCTCTTCAACTTGCCAGAGAAGATCTTCAACCGAGAGTTAAAGAGTAGAACGTGATCTCTAACGTGGAACTCTCGGTTCTTGATTTTAGCATCGTGGATCATCTTCGTCTTCTCCTTGTAGATCAGCGAGTTCTCATAAGCTTCATTCCTTAGTTCATTTAGCTCGTTGAGTTGAACCTTGCGATGATCACCGGCTTTAATGATGTCGAAGTTCGCCCACTTCAAGGCCCAGTGCGCCTTGTGTTCCAGCTCGATGGGTAGGTGGCAGGCTTTCCCGTACACAAGACGATAAGGTGTACAACCGATCGGGGTCTTGTAGGCAGTACGGAAAGCCCACAGAGCATCATCTAACTTATCGGCCCACGCGGCGCGATGCTCTCCCACAGTACGCTCCAAAATTCTCTTCAAGCCACGATTGGAAATTTCGGCTTGCCCATTGGTTTGGGGATGATAAGCGGTGGAAAGACGGTGAGTGACACCATACTTTGCCATGACTCTTGCAAATTGATCGTTGCAAAAATGAGTCCCGCGGTCACTGATAATAGCACGAGGAACGCCAAATCGAGCGAAAAGCTGCTTCAAAAAGTTCACAACCACCCTCGCATCATTCGTGGGAAGAGCCTTAGCTTCAACCCATTTAGAGACGTAGTCGACGGCGACGAGGATGTACTTGTTCCCTTTGGATGATGGAAATGGCCCCATAAAGTCGATGCCCCATACATCAAAGATTTCACATTCCTGTATGAAATTTTGAGGCATCTCATCTTTATGTGTGATCTTGCCTTGACGTTGGCAAGCATCACAGTGCTTAACCATTTCGTGAGCATCACGATAAATGGTAGGCCAGTAGAATCCAGAATCAAACACTTTCTTAGCGGTGTAGTTGGGACCAAAGTGACCACCAGTGGGTCCTTTGTGGCAAGCTTGGAGGATGTCAAAAGCTGCCGGTCCGTCAACACATCGACGAATAATCAGATCAGCACACTGTTTGAATAGATAAGGGTCATCCCAAAAGTAAGTCTTAACATCGTTCAAGAACTTCTTCTTTTGTTGGGATGTTAACCCTTGGATGAGAATACCACCCGCTAAGTAGTTTGCAATGTCCGCAAACCACGGGGTGCCATCAAGATGGAGATTTATAGACATTAGAGTCTCCAGGGGGAAAGAGTCGTTGATCTCTTTGTTCGGATGATCCCCCTGATATGGATCCTCAAGTCGACTCAAATGATCCGCGGCCAGGTTTTCGGCTCCCTTCTTGTCACGAATTTCAATGTTGAATTCTTGAAGGAGCAAAACCCAGCGAAGAAGTCTTGGCTTAGAATCGTTCTTTGTCATCAAGTACTTCAACGCGGAATGGTCCGTGTATACGATGGTGGTGGATAAAACAAGATAGGGGCGAAATTTCTCAAAAGCATAGACAACAGCTAAAAGCTCTTTTTCGGTTGTCGTATAATGCAATTGAGCCCCCGTCATTGTTTTGCTAGCATAGTGGATTGGTTGGAAGTGTTTATTCACTCTTTGGCCCAAAACCGCACCGATAGCAAAATCGCTAGCATCGCACATCAATTCAAAAGGCAGCTCCCAATTAGGGGTAACCAAGACCGGTGCCTTAGTTAGCTTGTCCTTAAGAAGATTGAAGGCTTCGAGACACTCTTTAGAGAAGATAAAAGGAGTATCTTTTTCCAAGAGGTGGGTCATCGGGCGAGCGATTTTAGAGAAATCCTGAATGAATCTACGATAGAAGCCCGCATGACCCAGAAAACTTCTCACACCCTTCACGGTTGAAGGTGGAGGTAATTTGGCTATGACATCTACTTTAGCACGGTCAAATTCAAGACCGGCTTTAGAGATTTTGTGTCCTAGCACAATGCCTTCTTTTACCATAAAATGACATTTTTCCCAATTCAGAACAAGGCGAGTGTCTTCGCACCGCTTAAGCATACGTTCCAAATTGGCAAGGCAAGCAGAGAAAGAATCCCCGAAGACCGAGAAATCATCCATGAAGACTTCCATGGTGTGCTCAACCATGTCATGGAAGATAGCCAACATGCACCTTTGGAAAGTCCCGGGGGCATTGCATAAGCCAAAAGGCATTCGTTTATAAGCAAATGTGCCGTAGGGACAAGTGAATGTTGTTTTTTCTTGATCTTGGGGATCGATGGGTATTTGAAAATAACCCGAGAAACCATCCAGAAAGCAGTAATATTTATTACCAGCTAGACGTTCAAGCATTTGGTCCATGAAAGGTAGAGGGAAATGATCCTTTCTCGTGGCATCATTGAGTTTGCGGTAGTCTATACAAACTCTCCACCCAGTAACGAGACGGGTAGGAATTAACTCGTTGTTTGCATTAGGCACAACGGTGATACCACCTTTCTTAGGCACACAATGGACTGGACTAACCCACGGTGAATCCGAAATAGGGTAAATCATACCCGCATCAAGAAGTTTGATAACCTCTTTTTTGATGACTTCATGGATTTTAGGATTCACCCTTCTTTGGCTTTGAATTGTGGGCTTAAAGTCGTCCTCCATGAGAATTTTATGTGTGCAAAAGTGAGGATCAATTCCGCGGATGTCGGAGATTTTCCAAGCGATAGCTCTTTTATGCTTCTTCAACACAGCGACAAGTCGGGCTTTTTCGTCTTCTTTCAGATCCTTTGCGATGATGACCGGTAGCTTCTCGTCGTCTTCCAGAAAAACGTACTCAAGATGAGGCGGTAGGTCCTTAAGCTCAAGAGTAGGAGGATCCTCAAGAGATGGTGAAACTAACGATGGATCATCATTAATCACCTCTTTAGGAGCAGGAGGAGAGAACGGGTCCTCATTGAGAAGTCTCTCAATAGTACGAATATCTTCATCCCAATTGGTGGACAAATCATCATACTTAATATCGAGAGGACCCAAGCTGGCTTCGAAGTCATCCAAGTCACTTTCTCCGAAAGGAGTCAATGCTGGAGCAATTGAGGCAACGGTCTCAACATTGGGTAGAGAAGAAAGAGTACTTTTGCAAGCATCATGAAAATGTTCTTCACAAGCCTCATCGAGAACATCAATAGCATTAACACTCTCATACGAATAAGGTTGCTTAGAAATCTTACCCATGTTGAAGACAATTTGATCGTCACCAACTCTCATGATTATTTCGCCTGCGGCAACATCAATGAGAGTGCGACCGGTCCTCAGAAATGGACGTCCGACGATTAATGGAACACGGGGATCCATTTCGTAATCAACGACAACAAAATCCGCCGGAAAGGTGAATTTGTCGACGCCAACAAAGACATCTTCGGCTATCCCCACTGGATAAGCAACCGTACGGTTGGCTAATTCCAAAGTCATTTTGGTGGGGACTAGCTCGGGGAGAGATAATTGCTTCCAAACACTTAAAGGCATTTGGTTTATACTGGCACCTAGATCGGCTAGGGCCATGCAATTCTCTACTCCTGGGAAGTTGCAAGGAATCAAGAAGCGACCCGGATCACCAAGTTTGGTGGGCAATTTTCTTAAGAGCACTGCGGAGCAGTTCTCATTAAGTTGGGTCTGAGCAATGTCAAGGAGCTTTTCTTTATCACTTAGAAGATCTTTGAACATCTTAGCGTATTTGGGCATGTGAGCGAGAGCCTCGGCAAAGGAGATGTTAAAATTCAGTTGTTTAAACATTTTAAGAAAGTTTGAAACTTGAATATCATCCTTGCTCTTTTGCTTCTCTTTCCTCAACCTTGAAGGATGAGGTATATTGGATGAAGAAGAAGGCTTTAAAGGAATAGGATCACTCACAACCACGGGTGGTGGGGAAATGGGGATAGATGGTAAAGGAGGTGAAGAAAGTTGCTCTTTTTCCTTGTTCACAATCACCGGTGGAGGTGTAGGAAGCTCGGGTTACATATAACCTTTTCGACTACGAGTGGTGATTGCTTTCATCTCCCCTCTTGGATTCGCAACGGTATTACTCGGAAGAGTACCCGAAGAAGAGGATTGATTACTTTGGATGAGCGAACCAATCATATCACGAAGGTGAAGAGCTTGATTGTTGAAAGAGTGTTGCATGTTGGCATTAATATCATTGCTGTGTTTGTCCATATCATTCCTTAGCTCGGCTCTAATATCACTCCCTTGTTTCACCATGTCATTCTTCAAGTTGACAAATTGACTCTGAAGATTCGTCACCAACTCACGATTGGTCTTCATGAATGTCTCGACGTCTTGACTTACTGCCATTGGTTGATTGAGAGGTGGAGCTTGAGAATTTCCTTGAGTTGGGTATGGGTTTCTTTGGGATTGATATGGATTTTGAGCACGAGGTTGAGATTGGTTGTTTCGATTGTAGCTTTGTTGTTGGTTTTGGTTTGCAGGAGGAAAACCGGGAGGAGCAAGATAATTGTTGGAACGATAACTTAGCAAGCCACGGTCTCCTTGAGGTCGAGCTTGATAGCCTCCCGTGGGATAAGTGCCGTAAGCTGCGTTAACGTCTTCAGAATAATTGCCGTGAGTAGAAGGACACTCATTGTAGGAATGAGGACCACCACATGTGTCACAAGAAATAGCAACGGCTTTAGCTTGTTGAGTTTGGTTAGAAGTCAAAATTTGGAGACTTTTGTTAATATCAAGAAGAGCACGTTCCAAAACAGACGAGTTGGTGGTGGAAGAAGTAGATGAAACATTGACTCTCTGATTAGATCTTGAGGATGCAGAAGAATCCCAATTCTTGTGGTGAGTAGTCATGTTTTCAATCAACTCTCGACACTCCTCTGGTCTCCTTTTCATAAAAGTACCACCGGCGGCGGCATTGATCGTGTCACGATCACGAAAAGTGAGACCATTGTAAAAGGTGTCAATGAGAGTGACGGGGAGCATATTGTGATTAGGACAGCGGTCGATCAAATCATTGTAACGTTCCCAAGCATCGAAAAGCGATTCATCATTCTCTTGCATAAATCCACTGATTTGGTTACGAAGGCTAGTGACCATGGATGGGGGAAAGTAGCGCGATAAAAAGCGTTGAGTCATGTCGTTCCACGTGTGAATCGAATTCTTAGGAAGACGGTCAAACCATTTTTCGGCATGGTGAGAAAGCGAGTGTGGAAAAAGTTGGAGGCGAAGGTCATCCATAGAAACACCGGGGCACTTCATGCTTTGGGTAATGGTAATGAATTTGTCGAGGTGTTTGTTGGCATCATCATCCGGAATTCCACGAAACGGGTTCGTTTGCACTTGTTGTATCATGTGATGCTTCAACGAAAACTCCTGAGCCGTGACGTGCATTGGCGCAATCGGGCCTCCGCGTCCGTTCATGGTGGGTTGGCACAATTCCTCCATGGTTCGTAAGTCAGGTAGAAGGACATTGTTGTTGTTGTTGTTGTTGTGGTTGTTATTCAAATTATTTTGAGGTGGGTGATTATTGTTGTTGTTAACACCAGCCATATCTAAATCTTCACGATTCTCGGGCTCAGAATAGTTTGTAGATCTAGTACGCATGCACCTGCATAAGAAAAATATACACAAAGAATATAATATTTTTGGTTTTTATAGGTTTTTTAATGTTTTTGTATTTTTGAAGAGTTTTATATTTTTTAGGATTTTTTTTTTGGAAATTTTTATAGCAATGAAAATAACGTTCAAAGAACGGATCCCAAAATTCAATGCGTCTCTCACTAGAAACCGTTTATCTTAACGAAAAGAGCCGGCAGCGGCGCCATTTAATATTCTAGATTTTGCAACCAAAAATATCAAAGTTCGTTATAGTTCCGAATCTTTTCGAATTGAAAACCGGTCTTAAGTGCGACTCAATCGTCTTTTGGTGAATCAAGAGGGTGGTTTGGTTTGTTTATCTAATTTAAACTATTAGCAAGTAATTAAAGTGTCGTTGAGTAAATTAAAGCTTTGACAAAATTAAACTTAAAGTTAATTTATGAAAATTCTTAAAACTTAAAGCTTTGAAAAACTAATAAAAACTTAAAAACTTAATCAATCGTAATAAAACAACTCATGTCCATCGGAATACACCAAAATAGTAACCATCGGAATATTACTAACATTATCCATCGGAATAATTAAGTTCAGATCGGAATACTTAAAAAGCACTTCTGTCGCAATATGCATCTATCGGAATGCTGTTGTCGCAATGACTCTATCGAAAAATGGGCAGCACTTCGTCTTAACCAAGTCCTTAAGACCCGTCGGAATATGCGATCGCAATGTGCGATCGCAACCCAGATCGGAATAAGGGGATTAACCAACCGATCGCAAAGTAAAACCCTAATGGGTTATTGCGATCAAAAACCAAAGCTATCGCAATGTGGAGTAACCGTCGGAATGTGTGTCAAAACCCTAAGATTGCGATGGGATGTAACTGATTCCGAAATTTGTGGCAAGAGTGAATCTCGAAAAGCAAATGCAATAAGCAATACTAAACGGATCTTAAGCAACTCAAAAATCTTAAATTTAACACTTCTAAAACATAAAATCAAGAGCTTTATGAAATGAACTTTAAACTTACTAATTCCTTTTGCAAAATCCGAGAATCAAAAAGCTAAGACTCGAATAAGCCAATAAGCATTATGAGCTTATGACTTAAACGTGTAAAAGCTTGTGTGTAAACCAAAAGATCACACCTTTATTCACGAAAAGCATCAAATCATACGAGTGAGATGTGAAATTCGAATCAAAGGTAGAGTAAATCAAGAAGTGTAGAATGAGAATAAGGATCAAAAGCTTAAAATAGAACTTTGATTAATGAAATAAGCAATACAAAAAGTGTTTAATCTTGAAAGATTAAAAGAAAAAGATGAACTAGTGAGAGAAAGTTTAAGACTTTCTCTCTCTAAAAACTAGAAAGAAAACTAAAGAAATAAAAACTAGCTAACCCCCTCCTAATGTGATTAGGAGGGTATTTATAGGGGAGTGGGAGGCATGTGTGGTGCTTTCTTCTTTCTTTTTCTTCTCGACTTGATTTTAATTCTTCGTCTTTGTAGTCTCGGGATTTGAACTTGTCTTTTAATTTTCTTCTTCTATTAGACTTAAGTTCTTCGACTTCATTAAACTTCCGTCTTTAGACTTGTTCTTCGATAAATCTCCAGAATAGGTCTGGGACATCCGTTCTTTAAGCACTCTTGATCTTTTGACTTCGTCTTTTCCCGTTTTCTTCGATAAAAGTCCGTGAAAGCCCGTGTTTTCTTCCTTTTTCATCTTTTGGTCCTAAAACACAATAAAAACACAAACCACGCATAATTCCGACTTTTACGACATAAATCACACGTTTTGGTCTTGTTATTATTGGAAATAAGTGGTAAAAGGATAAGTGTTTTCACACTTATTACCTTGTTCTAAATTGGGAAAAATGCCATTTCATGGTAAAAGAGGGCATTGTGTTTGGACATAAAATCTCAAAATCCGATCTTGAAGTGGACCGTGCTAAAGTGGATGTCATAGCCAAATTACCTCCGCCTTCAACTTTGAAGGGTGTGAGAAGTTTCCTTGGTCATGCGGGCTTCTATCGTCGATTCATTAAATATTTTTCTAAAATCGCTCGCCCGATGACCCACCTCTTGGAAAAAGATACTCCCTTTATCTTTTCTAAAGAGTGTCTTGAATCCTTCAATCTTCTTAAGGACAAGATAACTAAGGCACCGGTCTTGGTTACCCCTAATTGGGAGCTACCTTTTGAATTGATGTGTGATGCTAGCGATTTTGCTATGGGGGCGGTTTTGGGCCAAAGAGTGAACAAACACTTCCAACCAATCCATTATGCTAGTAAGACAATGACGGGGGCTCAATTGAATTATTCCACTACCGAAAAAGAGCTTTTAGCTGTAGTGTATGCCTTTGAGAAATTCCGCCCCTATCTTGTCCTTTCCACCACAATTGTCTATAACGACCATTCCGCGTTGAAGTACTTGTTGACTAAACAAGACTCCAAGCCAAGACTTCTTCGTTGGGTTTTGCTCCTTCGAGAATTAAAAATTGAAATTCGTGACAAAAAGGGAGCCGAAAACCTAGCCGCGGATCATCTAAGTAGACTTGAGGATCCTTATCAAGGGGATCATCCGAACCAAGAGATCAATGACTCTTTTCCCCTTGAGACCTTAATGTCTATCAGTTCCAATCTTGATGATACCCCGTGGTTTGCGGACATTGCAAACTACTTAGCGGGTGGTATTCTCATCGAAGGGTTAACATCCCAACAAAAGAAGAAGTTCTTTAAAGATGTTAAGACATACTTTTGGGATGACCCTTATCTCTTCAAACAATGTGCTGATCTGATTATTCGTCAGTGTGTTGATGGACCTGCAGCTTTCGACATCCTCGAAGCTTGCCATAAAGGACCTACCAGTGGCCACTTTGGTCCCAACTACACCGCGAAGAGAGTGTTTGACTCGGGATTCTATTGGCCAACCATTTATTATGACGCTCACGAAATGGTTAAGCATTGTGATGCTTGCCAACGCCAAGGCAAGATCACATATAAAGATGAGATGCCTCAAAATTTCTTACAAGAATGTGAAATATTTGACGTATGGGGCATCGACTTTATGGGGCGATTTCCATCATCTAAAGGGAACAAGTACATCCTCGTAGCCGTTGACTACGTATCAAAATGGGTTGAAGCCAAGGCTGTCCCTACGAATGATGCGAGGGTGGTTGTGAACATTCTGAAGCAACTATTTGCTCGATTCGGTGTTCCTCGTGCTATTATCAGTGACCACGGGACTCATTTTTGCAATGATCAATTCGCAAGAGTCATGGCTAAGTATGGTGTCAATCACCGTCTTTCCATCGCCTATCATCCCCAAACCAATGGGCAAGCCGAGATTTCCAACCATGGATTGAAGCGAATTTTGGAGCGTATGGTGGGAGAGCATCGTGCCGCGTGGGCTGATAAGTTAGACGATGCTTTGTGGGCTTTCCGTACCGCATATAAGACTCCGATTGGTTGTACACCTTATCGTCTTGTGTACGGGAAAGCATGCCACCTCCCTATCGAGTTGAAACATAAGGCGTACTGGGCCCTGAAGTGGGCTAACTTCGACATCAACAAAGCCGGTGATCTTCGTAAGATTCAACTCAACGAGCTAAATGAACTGAGGAATGAAGCTTACGAGAACTCATTGATCTACAAGAGAAGACCAAGATCATCCATGATGCAAGGATTAAGAACCGAGAGTTCCAAGTCGGTGATCAGTTCTTACTTTTTAACTCTCGGTTGGAGATCTTCTCGGGAAAATTGAAGAGCCGTTGGTCTGGTCCATTCACCGTCGCCAAAGTCTTCCCATATGGCACCATTGAGCTTTCTCAGCCAAATGGGACCAATTTTAAGGTGAATGGCCAGTGCGTGAAGCTGTACTTTGGTGAGGACATCTCTCATGAGATGATTCCATCCCTCACCACGTTTCCCTTGAACTAGTTATGGGTCGAGTCAGGCTCGTGACTCGGTTAACAAAAACAAGCGCTTCTCGGGAGGCAACCCGTTGATCTATCCTTTACCGTTTACATAATAAGTGTAGGGGGGGAGCCCCATATCTGTTTGTTTTCTTGTTTCTTATTTTGTGCAGGGATTCAAGCTTCAAAGAGCACTTTTTATGACATTTAACGAACCGTGATCCCGTGTGCCCCTCTTCCTGGTTCTATCCTAAACTGTCGTGATTCAATATTTCATATCTTATATGTTCACACTAAAATCACTATAGTTTTCCTTTCCTTTGCAAGATTTAAACAAAGTGTACAATGTCCTAAGTGTATGGGAGTTTACTCCCACATGCTTAAACATTGAGGACAATGTTTATATCAAGTGTAGGGGGACTTCTATCGAAGTAACTAGTCTTTTCCATGAATTTTCCCTCATTTTAACCGGAAAACTTGATTTTTCGACATTTTTCAAAATTTTTAATCTATTTTGGCCTAGTAGTTTTTCCTTTGTTAGCGTTATTTACTTTCTTTGCTAAAAGAAATTTTAATAAAGTGGTTTTAAATTTTTCAAAGTCGTGAATATTTTGACTCAACCCGAGTTTACTTATCTAAGTTTACTCTAGCTAGTATCCTTGACGTGTTTAAGTCAAGTTTTGCTAGGCTTTTATATACGGAACTTTAAAACGCGAAAGTCTTAACTCTCACGGGTTAAGAACAAGAACTTTTCGCAAGTTCCTATAATTGATTCAAGAGAGTTGTTTATCAAGGGAACTTTAAAATGCGAGTTCTAAACATGAAAAAGTCTAAGAATTTGCAAGATCCTATAGATGACTCGAAAACGCAAAACTTTGATTTAATTGGCTAAGCATCCACGAGTCTCATTCCTTGAGATTTTAAATTGTGGAGAACGAGGGATGATAGAGTCAATTATAAGTTTGGTATCCTTTCGTGAATTTATGTGAGTTGATTATAAGCCTATTCTCCCATCGATTGTTAATAAATATATTTGCAATAAATAAGGTTGTATGATTTGAAAAGTTACTTAGCTTCTAGCACAAGATTGTTTAAAAGTTTCTCGGTATTAATTAGAGTTCATAGCCAAGACATAACTTATTGAAGCGGGATGCGAAGATTGGCGAGTCCGAAAAGGCCCTAAAAAGGCACGAGGGCTCCATTTTGTTGCTAAAGATCCAAAAGTGATGTGAAGAATCATTTATCAAAAATCAATATGAAGGATCGAGACACATGACGAAAAGCAAATACTCCCCTAAAGATCATGGAGAAGTCTATCCAAAAAGGCCTAACAAGGTATGAGGATAAATAGATCCAAGTCCTAAAAGGAGGTTGGATCGTTGTAAATCAAAGTCCAAAATAAAGATTGGAGAAAAATGAAGAAGTCGTGGTCCAAAGATGAAAAATCTCTCAAGACTTCAATTGAAGAAATTCCTATTATGAAGAGAAGACCATAATTTCAAGAACGTCTCTCAAAGATTTGAAGTATGAAGTCGCTGCCAAATATCGGTCCAAGAAAGGTCTCAAATCGTGAAGCGAGTTATGCGAAGATATGAACTTTAAGTGGTCCCGGGAAGAAGTTTTAAAAGATTTTGTCCTTTAGCTAACTATTGATTAAATCGTCCCACTTTATTTTCAGCCTAAATAACTATCGAAATAAGTCAAACAATGTATCCTCGTGATCATTCAAGACAAAATTAAAATATAAGAGATACACCTAGGAATAAGGGAGTCTAAGTAAATAATTGGCCCATATGAATTCGTGTTAGTTTGCTAACTTATAATAACAATGATCTCGTTTTTAAGCTTGGTATGGGGAACGTGAAACTTGAGAATGATAAACATTCATGGCTGCCGAAACCCCAATGTAAGTCTTTGATTTCTTTACTTGTTTCTATCTTTTTATTTTCCTTAAATGTTTAGTATTTAATAAAGGCCAAGGTGGATTTATGATGGAAAATGTAAACCGTGCTTTAAGATTAATGCATTGCATAAGGGCATTGCAATGGTCAATTGTAGGGGATTTAATAAGAGTGAAAACATTTATCCTTTTACCACTTATTTCCAATAATAACAAGACCAAAACGTGTAATTTATGTCGTAAAAGTCGGAATTATGTGTGGTTTGTGTGTTTATTGTGTTTTAGGACCAAAAGATGAAAACGGAAGAAAACACGTGCTTTCACGGGCTTTTATCGAAGAAACGAGAAAAGACAAAGTCAAAAGATCAAGAGTGCAAAAACAACGGAAGTCCAAGGCCTATTCTGAATATTTATCAAAGAAAAAGTCTAAAGACGGAAGTTTAATGAAGTCAAAGAACTCAAGTCTAAATAAGTGAAGAATTTATAAGACGAGTTTAATTAATCTCGAGACGACGTCGAGAAAAGTCGAAGAACTTAAAAGATGAAGATCCGAGAATAAAGAAAGAGGAGGCAACACATGCACCTCCCCATTTCCCTATAAATACCCTCCTAAACACATTAGGAGGGTGGTGAGTTAGTTTCATTTTTTTCATTTTTTTTAGCTTTTAGAAAGAGAAAGTTTTAAGCTTTCTGTCACTAAGTTTTAATCTTTTCTTTCAAGTTAAGTTCTTTTTAATCTTTGTACTTCAATTTCATTAATAACAAGTTCAAGTTAAGCTTTTTGTTCTTTGATCTCTTTCTACATTTCTTAATTTTGGTTTACTTTGATCCGAAATATTAATTCATACGGTTTGATTTGATGATCTCGTTATTAAAAGGTTTATCTTTTTAATCCTTTTTATGTTTTTGTGCAACATAAGCTTTGATCTTTTTATGCTTATTGGCTTATTTAGTACTTAGCTTATTTACTTTTTAAAATTATTCTTAAAGTTTTAACTTTTTTTATGGTTTGATTTAAAAGTTTGCTTATTTAAAGTTTTGAAAAGTTGTTCTTCGTGCTTATTTGGTTTCTTTCATTATAGATTCGATCAAGTTTTGGATTTGGCTTATTGAAAATAGCTTAATACTTAGCTTATTTTCGTGTACATACCATCAGAAAGGGTAAACCCCTTTCCGTTTGGACATTCCGATTTGCTCCCCTTGTATTCCGATCTCTAATCGGAAAAGGGTTTGTAGTATTCCGATCTGCTTGCTTATATTCCGATCACTCTGATCGGATTAGGGTTTTACTTTCCGATTAAGGCTATTTGTATTCCGATCACTTCATTTAGTATATTCCGATTGCTACTTCTTTACACATTCCTATCTGGAGTGTTATTATTGATAATCCGATTGCAGTGTTTTAGATATATTTCGATTGGAGTAGTTTTGTATATTCCGGCGTGGATTCCTTTTACACATTCCGATTGCATTCATTTTGTGTATTCCGATCAAATATTCCGATTACTTCCTTTTTGGCACACTCCGATCATATTCCGATTAGAGCATTCCGATGGGATTAATTTCTTGTTTTTCCAAAGTTTTCAAGTTTTAGATTCATTAAGTTTTCAAGTATTTTTCTAATCTTGTCTTTAAGTTTTCAATCATTTATTTTTAACTCGTCATTTTAGTTTATATTTTAAAAGCTTTTATTTTACTCAACGACATTTTCTTATTTGATTTTAGTTTAAAGTAGACAACCAAACCATTTATTTTTCCAACAAGAACGACTGAGTCGCACTAATTAAAGGTAATCAATTCGAAAAGATCGGACCGAAATTATTTTATACTTGGTGAAAACCTTGTATTACTTAGGTTATTATTATTAATAATAATACATGGATTTTAACCTAAGTAATTATTATCTAAGTTAGACTATATAATTAAATAATTATTAAACATGACTTATAATTAATTAATTTACATGACTTAGGTTATATTAATAATAAATATTGATACATGTTTAAACCTAAGTATTTTTAACTTTTATTTAATTAAATCATGTTATATTTAATTAAATACTTTAACCTATAGTTTATTTAATTTACATGAAATGATTAATAAACTATACTATATATCACATGACTTAGAATATAAATCAGTAAACATTTAAGCTTATATTATTAGCTTAATAATCCAGCTTATTTATATTTATGGAAACTTTCTATTTTTAGAAACTTGTTTAATTAAGGCAGCTAATCTATTTATGGAAACTTTCTATTTTTAGAAACTTATCTATTTTAAGCAGTAAATCTATTTTTAGAAACTTTCTATTTTTGGAAACTTTCTATTTTAGGAAACCTGCTATTTTTAGAAAATTACTTATTATTACACAACAAGTATAATAATACAAGAAATATAAGTAATACTTAAACAGAATAGACAGAATACATGATAAACGCAGTATAAAGCTTAAATCAATGAAACACGACATGAACATATAAAACAAGCTAAGGCATGATATAACACCAGTTACGTACTCAGTAATCAGATACTTATGCACGTATATTATTTATGTAGCATTAGTGATACCGAAGTAGGACTCTCTTCTGTTCGTCTTCTTCGTTCACTAGACACAAGGTACAGATTCTCCGTCCTTTCAGTATGGACAATCTTTCCTTATTAGGATTCTCCGTATGCAGCCAACTATTTTCCCTAGTATATGTTTTATATGTTTCTTAATTGCTTATGTTTAATTAGATACCTAAAGCCATATACATGCATAACCAGTTTCACCTAGTTATGGAGGTACCATAACCATAACACTGGAAGCACCAGTGTTATGACTCCACCATGACGGAGTGATAGCTCGTGGCGTCCCTTCAGCTTTTGGCCATATTATTATTATTATTATTATCATGTGGGGCGTATGGGTGCATCCTAGTTTAAATATTTTCAGCAGATTATTCAGGTGAATATGGTGTGTGCCTTGCATCCTTCACAAGGAGCTGATCCCTCCTACCCAAATAGTATATTAAATGAGAGGTAGCCCCTCTAATTTGCATGACGAGGTCGCCACTCCAAGTATTCATGCACGTTGATATTTCATGACCTATATTGGCTATTGGTAAACATGTTAAACACTTTTTAAAAGATAAACATAAGGCTTTTCAAACTTCATGCTTATCTGCTTATATTATTCATGCTTTACTTGTATATACGCGCACTAAGCGTTATGCTCAGCCGTTTTCCTTCTATGTTCCCAAAACGGCAGGTACTCAAGGACGCTCGTAGACTTTAAGCGTACGTGCATATGGATTGGAAGCTTCCTAGCCTTCATTACTTTATGCATTTCTTTATTCTTTGATACTCATTTCCATGGACATTGTTTAGTCCTTTTCGTTTACAGTACTTATGTTTGTGTGTGATGAGTTCTACTTTTGGGATACCGATGTTTGTTTCCGGTATTTCCTTTATGGTCATGTGATGTTTTATACATTTATCCTTGTATGCTTTGATGACACGCCATAATCACGCTTGACATTCCATTTACCAAAATGGGGTGTTACAATTCCCTAGCCATATGACCTTCTCCTCTATAATTGTAGCAAGTCACAACCTTTTGTGGACCAATAGGGCTTCCATTACCAGTAGCATGAGAAGTCACGTCTTGAGCGTTCACGGTCCTTCTAGGAGGTCCATATGAATTTTTCCTACCCTGAATGGATTGCACCGTCACTTGATCATCTTGAATAGTGGTTTGTTATCGAGGATTTGAAGAGGTGCGGAGCTGGTTGTTTGTTGGTGGAAATCCTCTAGTTGCAACAAGTTTTGAAAAGTAGGCAGTGAGATGGTTTAGAACATCAGTTGGCGTATCATTTGGGGTAAAGACCGGTGCTTCAATTGGTAGAAGTTCATTGGAGTAGAGTCCTTGTGCTTGTGGTGCTTCAATTGGAAAATATCCTTGCTGAGGAGTATAGCCAATTGGATAAATGATAGCTTGTGATGGAGATGCCTGATGTGTTTGTTACTGTGGCAAATACTGTTGATGAACACTTTGTGGAAATGCTTGTTGTGGTATCATTAGTGGTTGATAAGATGGTTGTTGTGGTTGCTGATAGGTGTGTTGTTGTGGATGCTGCAAGTATGACGGTTGTTGATAAGTATAAACCATGTTTTGTTGGGGGGGGGGGGGGGGGGGGGGGGTCATTTGTTGAGAAGCATACATGGCTAGTGGATCACGAACTTGTGGTGTAGACAACCGAGCCTCGATCACATGGCATTCATGTTGTTGAAGAAAATCTTGAACTTGATCCACATTTGTTTGATGCAAATCCTTAGCCAATTTAACAGCCGTCACGTACTTGCTCCATTCGGAAGGGAGAGTGTTCAAATACTTGGTGTTTAACTAAAACGTAGGGATTGCCAGACCATAGATGTTGAGCTCATTCATCAAAAGAGTGAATCTTAAATAGTAATCAATGAGAGTCTCCCCGTGAACATAGGCAAACTTATCAAAAGTATCATAAAGCTTACACTCTCGTTCTTGTTTAGTTGACGAGGTACCTTCCATTAAAACATGAATTCTATCCTATAACTCTTTGGCAACTTTATGTTTGCTGACGAGTTTGTAGACATCTGGAGGAAGGGCTTGGAGAATGATGTTTGTAGCATACTTATCACATTTGTCTTGAATCTTCATATCTCCGGTCAATTCATCCGTTGTGCGAGGACGAGTAACATCACCTTCCGTCACTGTACCATATACCAATGGTCCATTGAGCACCAATGCCCAAACGAGATGTCCATTTTCTTTGTTCAACATATAAAGCTCCATTCGGGAAGCCCAATCCTCGTACATAGTCTTCCACCAACATTGGTGGACGATTATCCGTACCCGAGAGGATGGACTTATCCGTAAGAGATGTGTACTCCATTTTGATAAGTTAAGATTTACAAATGTTGGTCAAACAATGAGAGAAAGTAAATGTGTTTGTTGTTGTGTGTTGAAGTCGAGAAATAATGTTAAATCCCCTAATAATTGTTCTTGTTAAAAAATTTCAAAAACACGTTTTTGAAAAATATTGGAATATTTGTCACTCTATCGCAACGCCCAAGAAGAATTCGGTCGCAATGTATCAGCCTATCGCAATAATCCTTATCGCAATAATCCTATCGCAGTAATTCATGTCGCAATAATCCTATCGCAATAACTTGTCGAAATATCTAGCTGAATCTCTATCGCAATGCACAAAAACAAGTTTTGTCGCAATGTAGGTCGGAATATTGATCGCAATATTAGAAATGAACACCAATCGCAATGTGAATCGCAATATGGATCGCAATATCACAAATGAACACCAATCGCAATGTGAATCGCAATATGGATCACAATATCACAAATGAACACCAATTGCAATGTGAATCGCATTATGGATCACAATACATAAACCCTTAAGCTTTGTGATGGAAAATCAAGCACTTTTGTCGCAATAGTACACCAGTGAACAATATTTCCACTTTTCTTGGACAAAACACACCAATTTCGATATTTTAATCCAAAAAATGATCCAAACACCCAAAAATGTTGTGTTTTTAGCGAAAGTAAATATACCAAATCTCTACCACAACTATGTAGAAGATTTGTATCAAGAAAAAACCACAAAAAACAAAAAAAAAATTTGGACGTGGCTTTAATAGATCAAAAGCTAAAAAAATCAAGAACACAAAGACATAAACAATACAATCATCCTATGGCTCTCTGATACCATTTGTAGGATATTGTAAATCTAGCTTATGTTTAGAGAGAGAAAGAGATAGAAAGATAGATGATTTCATACACATTTCTAGAGTGAGAAAGTGAATAACTATGTGTAAAAAATGAATGAAAACCACTACCCTCTCCATCTAAGGAGAGGGTTTATATACCCAAGCCCATGAGATGGGCTTGGGCTTACAAGTTGGGTCGGCCTACACATGTTGTAGGCTTGACATGGCCTTAGTTGTTTAATATTAGTAAAACTAAACTACGAGCTATTACTTAGACTATTGTTGGAGTGACTGATCCTTTCTAATACGCAAAACGTATTTCCAACAAAGACTTTGTAAAAAAAACTAGAACAAGAGGATACTCACAATCTCAGTTCTCTCTTTATACTAGTGCAAAGAACTATCAAGAATGGTCAAAACCCTAGCAAGTTGATTTCCTAAAAAGCCCTTGAGTTAAAAGTTTCAAAACTCGTTAAAGGGAGTCATGTGATGCCAGGCTGTTGATAGCTTGTGTTTTTGATCTTGAACAGTTGAGGAACTCCTTTGGGACCAAGTTTAGCTTGTGGGTTGTTAGATGTCTGTGGAGATTCGTCTTTTTCCATTTTGGGGGTGACATGGGAATCATGTAGGGCCCTTTGTGGTCACGGGAAAGGGTAAATGGGAGTGGGTTTATGTTTAGTGGAGGGCGAGTCACTAATCTAGAGACTTAGGGATAAAACCCCTTTGTTTTGGCTGGTATATATGATTAAAGTTTATACTGGAGAAGGAGGGTAATTAGTATGTTTTGATTCGGATTAGGGTTAATAGTTTGTATATATCTTGTTTACCTCCCATTTGTTTTAAACAGATTAAAAAATAAATCTGTTATTTATAAATTGTTGGGTGGAATGGTGAGGTGGAGTGGGGGAGGAGTATGATTGGTGGATAGTTGTGGGTGGGGTGACGTGGCGGATGGTAGTTGGCTGGGGAAGGGTTTGTTGTTTGCCAAGTTAAGTCCCTCTACTTCCTAACCTTGTTCAAACAAAGTTTACCACCAAAATATTAACTCCCATTTGTTATATAAGTTTCTAAACTCCCATATTGGCCACAAAACTTTTCCAAAAAGATTCATAAGGAATAATTTTGCCAATTCATGATATTTGAAGGACCAAACTTAACATGTATTCAATATTCAAGGTCTTCACTTGTTTCTTTGTCTTCATGGAGGACTAAAAGTGACAACTCTTCAAATATGAGGGACCATTCTTGCTAATTCTTCAAAGTTGAGCATCCTTTTTGTAATGTTGACAAACTTTAGGGACCATACTTTTAATTATGAATATACAAGGCTTTAAAGTGTCAATTATTCAATAATGGATGACCCTTCTTGTACAATCTTCAATTCTTCAAGGAATTTTCTTGGAAAATCAACTCTAGGGCCCGGTTCATTGTGCGGCTTCGTTTCCCGTGTTCATTTTTGCTTGTTTCTTGTGATCTTTTGCCATTTTCTCAATATTCATACCTAAAATACACATTGAACAAACACAAACATATATTTGCCACATTTTATGATATTTTAACCATTTTAAGCCTGTTTTGGATGATGAGAATATGTATAAAAGCAGTCTCATCAAACCCAAAACACATTCATTGATTTTAACTCATCAGGGACTTTTTCTCAGGATCCATCAGGTAAAACCAACCCTGGTGGTGAAGGAGTAGAAACTGACCTTCACACTGGAGGTGATGCTGAGAAGACAAAAAAGGAAGTGCCTCTCACCATTGGCGCCAAGGTGGGATACTTGCCTACTTATATGTTCAATATGTCTTCAGATGACTTGGAAAAAGAGCTTAGGTTCAATGAAAGAGTTCTAGCCAATCTTGATGATAATGAAGATGAAGATGAAACTGCTGAAGTGACACCAAAGCCACCATCCCCCAGATCTGAACAGGTAAAAGAATTGACAAATCAAGTGTTAATTCTTCAATCAGAGGTGGCTAAACTTAAAGAGGAAAAGGTGCTTGCTGATGTTGAACTCACAACTCTTAAAGAAAGACCAATTCTTCCTACTACTGACCAAATCAAGGATGTCATTCTTGCTGTTCTGAAGCCATTATTCAAAGATGTGGCCACCACCACTTCCCTTAAGCAAGAGATGTCCTCACTTATGGACTCCATCAATTGTGCTACCATGGGGTTTCCACCAGAGTTCACTCCAGTGCCTGGCCAAGTAAATGATTTGTGTGACTCTGTGTCTAAGATAAAGGATAGGGTAGCGTTGCTGGAGAAACAAAAGTTGACCTTATCTAAAGAGGTTCAACAGAAGCTGAGTGTTCTTGAAAATGTACAAGCAATGCTTGCCAAGGTATGCTCCATTCTTGATCATATTGGTTGTCTCTTCCCTGCTGGTGGGTCATCAGAAGTTGTTGGACAGTCTTCTGCATAGGGGGAGAAAATCACCATCCAGCAGCTATTCCAAAAACATTCTCAAAAGAAGGCTAAAAACAGCATGTTGTCTATGAGTCACCATTTGCTGAGAAGTGTCCAGCTAAGGTTAAGTGGGGGTCTTCAGCAATGGACAGTCCTGTTGATGGACTAACCACAAGTGAGGATACAACTGATAGTGGTACACCTCCCATTCAACCCAAGAACAAAGGAGATTCTACACTGAATGATACACTGTTCAAAGCTGGGGTGGCCACTCAAGAAGAACTTGATAAATTGTACTAGCTCCATCAAGAAGAAAAACTAAGAGATTTGAAGCTGAGCTTGTATGAACAAATTGAGAAATTTAAAGTTGAAAGCCTCTTCAAGAAGATGATGTATCAAAAATTTTGTATAACAAGACTGAATAGAAGAAATCTCTCACCAATCACCAATGTTGATATGTATACTAGCAGAGGTGATATTCATCTGAAGTTCTATAGTGGCGATGGGACTGATGATATCTTAGAAGACTTCCTTTATGGTCATGTGATGTTTTATACATTTATCCTTGTATGCTTTGATGACACGCCATAATCACGCGTGACATTCCATTTACCAAAATGGGGTGTTACAATTCACTAGCCATATGACCTTCTCATCTACAATTGTAGCAAGTCACAACCTTTTGTGGACCAATAGGGCTTCCATTACCAGTAGCATGAGAAGTCACGTCTTGAGCGTTCACAGTCCTTCTAGGAGGTCCATATGAATTTTGCCTACCCTGAATGGATTGCACCGTCACTTGATCATCTTGAATAGTGGTTTGTTATCGAGGATTTGAAGAGGTGCGAAGCTGGTTGTTTCTTGGTGGAAATCCTCTAGTTGCAACAAGATGCTACTTTCTTTTGGGAAATAATACCCATGTGAATCTGGAGAATTCATCTACATTGACTAGTGTATATTTGTTGTGATTGAGGGATTGAGGTTTACTGGTCCAAATAAGTCCATGTGAAGAAGATGGAGGCACTTATTTATGAAGAATGATTGTTTTGTCTTGAATGAGGCTCTGTGGTGCTTCCCTTTCTCGCAGGCTGAGCAGGGTCTGTCTTTGGTGAAGGTCAGAGAGAGAAGCCCAGCTACTAAATCATTCTTGGCCAGTTTGTTAATGTTTTTGAAGTTGAGATGGGAGAGTCTCTTATTCATAGCCAATTTTCACTATCAGATGCTTTGGCATAGAGACAAGTGTTTGTCCCTTCTGGACAAGATGTCATGTCGATGACATACACATCGCTTCTTCTGGGTGCAATTAGAACAACATCATCATTTTGATTGAAGATTGTTCCTTGGGTCTTAGTGAATAGAACTTTGAAGCCAACATCGTAGAGTTGACTAATGCTGATTAAATTCTGCTTCAGTCCATTGACATAAGCGACCCTTGTGAAGGTTATTTCATTACAATCCACTGAGCCATAACCCTAAGAAGCCCTGAGGAGTCATCTCCAATGACTACTTTTGGACTAGACTCCTTTTTATATCTATGCAGATATTGTTTAACCCCTGTCATATGTCTGGAGCACCCACTGTCCAGATACAAAACAGATTTCTTAAGATATTCCTGCATAGATATATCAAAGCCAGATTAGTTTCTATAATGAACCCACTTTCCAGTGGGTCCATGCTGTCGCTGACCAGCGACATTGGTCCTTCTCTTGTTTCCTCCCCCTCTTTGGTTGCAGTCTCTGGGTTCATGACGCATACTTGCACAGATGTCACATTCGGGATAATGCTCGCACTCATCAGAGTGATGGTCGAAGAAGCCGCAGTACTTGCATGGGGGATTAGGTCTGTAACCCTGAGAATTGTCTCTGGGTTGAGCCTTAGCTCTTCTTGAGGGCCTGTGAGGATCTTTTGACCTCATTTCACTTCTGGTTCTTTGAACCGCAATGACCTCCTCATGATCTCTAGAAGTGTGTTCAGTAGACTCGCATGTGATACATTTTGGTTTCTTTGAGCAATCCTCAGAGGAATAATTCTTGAAACCGTAATGCTTGCAAGGTCTAACAAAGATCTCCCCTTAGAGCTACTAGATCCTTCACCAAGAGAGTTAACAGATGGACTATTAACTCTGGGGTTGATTTGTTCTTTCAACGATGGAAGTTCATTTGAGTAGAGGCCTTGTGCTTGTGGTGCTTCAATTGGAAAATATCCTTGCTGAGGAGTATAGCCAATTGGAGAAATGATAGCTTGTGATGGAGATGCCTGATGTGTTGGTTGCTGTGGCAAATACTGTTGATGAACACTTTGTGGAAATGCTTGTTGTGGTATCATTAGTGGTTGATAAGATGGTTGTTGTGGTTGCTGATAGGTGTGTTGTTGTGGATGCTGCAAGTATAATGGTTGTTGATATGTATAAACCATGTTTTGTTGGGGGGGTCATTTGTTGAGAAGCATACATGGCTAGTGGATCACGAACTTGTGGTGTAGACAACCGAGCCTCGATCACGCGGCATTCATGTTGTTGAAGAAAATCTTGAAGTTGATCCACGTTTGTTTGATGCAAATCCTTAGCCAATTTAACAGCCGTCACGTACTTGCTCCATTCGAAAGGGAGAGTGTTCAAAACTTGGTGTTTAACTGAAACGTAGGGATTGCCAGACCATAGATGTTGAGCTCATTCATCAAAAGAGTGAATCTCAAATAGTAATCAATGAGAGTCTCCCCGGGAACATAGGAAAACTTATCAAAAGTATCATAAAGCTTACATTCTCGTTCTTGTTTAGTTGACGAGGTGCCTTCCATTAAAACATGAATTCTATCCCATAAATCTTTGGAAACTTTATGTTTGCTGACGAGTTTGTAGACATCTGGAGGAAGGGCTTGGAGAATGATGTTTGTAGCATACTTATCACATTTGCTTTGAATCTTCATATCTCCGGTCAATTCACCCGTTGTGCGAGGACGAGTAACAACACCTTCCTTCACTGTACCATATACCAATGGTCCATTAAGCACCAATGCCCAAATGAGATTTCCATTTTCTCTGTTCAACATATAAAGTTCCATTCGGGAAGCCCAATCCTCGTACATAGTCTTCTACCAACATTGGTGGACGATTATCCGTACCCGAGAGGATGGACTTATCCGTAAGAGATGTGTACTCCATTTCGATAAGTTAAGATTTACAAATGTTGGTCAAACAATGAGAGAAAGTAAATGTGTTTGTTGTTGTGTGTTGAAGTCAAGAAATAATGTTAAAATCCCCTAATAATTGTTCTTGTTAAAAATTTTCAAAAACACGTTTTTGAAAAATATTGGAATATTTGTCACTCTATCGCAACGCCCAAAAAGAATTCAGTCGCAATGTATCAGCCTATCGCAATAATCCCTATCGCAATAATCCTATCGCAATTATTCCTATCGCAATAACTTGTCGCAATATCTAGCTGAATCTCTATCGCAATGCACAAAAACAAGTTATGTCGCAATGTAGGTCGGAATATTGATCACAATATTAGAAATGAACACCAATCGCAATGTTTATCGCAATATGGATTGCAATATCATAAATGAACACCAATCGCAATGTGAATCACAATATGGATCACAATATCACAAATGAACACCAATCGTAATGTGAATCGCATTATGGATCACAATACATAAACCCTTAAGCTTTGTGATGGAAAATCAAGCACTTCTGTCGCAATAGTACACCAGTGAACAATATTTCCACTTTTCTCGGACAAAACACACCAATTTCGAGATTTTAATCCAAAAAATGATCCAAACACCCAAAAATTTTGTGTTTTTAGCGAAAGTAAATATACCAAATCTCTACCAAAACTATGTAGAAGATTTGTATCAAGAAAAAAACACAAAAAACACAAAAAAAAAATTTGGACGTAGCTTTAATAGATCAAAAGCTACAAAAATCAAGAACACAAAGACATAAACAATACAATCATCCTATGGCTCTCTGATACCATTTGTAGGATATTGTAAATCTATCTTATGTTTAGAGAGAGAAAGAGATGAAAAGATAGATGATTTCATACACATTTCTAGAGCGAGAAAGTGAATAACTATGTGTAAAAAATGAATGAAAACCACCACCCTCTCCATCTAAGGAGAGGGTTTATATACCCAAGCCCATGAGATGGGCTTGGGCTTACAAGTTGGGTCAGCCTACACATGTTGTAGGCTTGGCATGGCCTTAGTTGTTTAATATTAGTAAAACTAAACTACAAGCTATTACTTAGACTATTGTTGGAGTGACTGATCCTTTCTAATACGCAAAACGTATTTCCAACAAATACTTTGTAAAAAACTAGTACAAGAGGATACTCACAATCCGAGTTCTCTCTTTATACTAGTGCAAAGAAATATCAAGAATGGTCAAAACCCTAGCAAGTTGATTTCCTAAAAAGCCCTTGAGTCAAAAGTTTCAAAACTCGTCAAAGGGAGTCATGTGATGCCAGGCTGTTGATAGCTTGTGTTTTTTATCTTGAACAGTTGAGGAACTCCTTTGGGACCAAGTTTAGCTTGTGGGTTGTTAGATGTCTGTGGAGATTCGTCATTTTCCATTTTGGGGGTGACATGGGAATCATGTAGGGCCCTTTGTGGTCACGGGAAAGGGTAAATGGGAGTGGGTTTATGTTTAGTGGAGGGTGAATCACTAATCTGGAGACTTAGGGGTAAAACCCCTTTGTTTTGGCTGGTATATAGGATTAAAGTTTATAATGGAGAGGGAGGGTAATTAGTATGTTTTGATTCAGATTAGGGTTAACAGTTTGTATATATCTTGTTTACCTCCCATTTGTTTTAAACAAATTAAAAAATAAATCTGTTATTTATAAATTGTTGGGTGGAATGGCGAGGTGGAGTGGGGGAGGAGTATGATTGGTGGATAGTTGTGGGTGGGGTGACGTGGCGGATGGTAGTTGGCTGGGGAAGGGTTTATTATCTACCAAGTTAAGTCCCTCTACTTCCTAACCTTGTTCAAACAAAGTTTACAACCGAAATATTAACTCCCATTTGTTATATAAGTTTCTAAACTCCCATATTGGCCACAAAACTTTTCCAAAAAGATTCATAAGGACTAATTTTGCCAATTCATGATATTTGAAGGACCAAACTTGACATGTATTCAATCTTCAAGGTCTTCACTTGTTTCTTTGTCTTCATGGAGCACTAAAAGTGACAAGTCTTCAAATATGAGGGACCATTCTTGCTAATTCTTCTAAGTTGAGGGTCCTTTTTGTAATTTTGACAAACTTTAGGGACCGAACTTGTAATTATGAATATACAAGGCTTTAAAGTGTCAATTATTCAATAATGGAGGACCCTTCTTGTACAATCTTCAATTCTTCAAGGAATTTTCTTCGAAAATAAACTCTAGGGCCCGGTTCATTGTGTGGCTTCGTTTCCCGTGTTCATTTTTGCTTGTTTCTTGTGATCTTTTGCCATTTTCTCAATATTCATACCTAAAATACACATTGAACAAACACAAGCATATATTTGCCACATTTTATGATATTTTAACCATTTTAAGCCTGTTTTGGATGATGAGAATATGTATAGAAGCAGTCTCATCAAACGAAAAACACATTCATTGATTTTAACTCATCAGGGACTTTTTCTCAGGATCCATCAGGTAAAACCAACCCTGGTGGTGAAGGAGTAGAAACTGACCTTCACACTAGAGGTGCTGCTGAGAAGACAAAAAAGGAAGTGCCTCTCACCACTGGCGCCAAGGTGGGACACTTGCCTACTTATATGTTCAATATGTCTTCAGATGACTTGGAAAAAGAGCTTAGGTTCAATGAAAGAGTTCCAGCCAATCTTGATGATAATGAAGATGAAGATGAAACTGCTGAAGTGACACCAAAGCCACCATCCCTCAGATCTGAACAGGTAAAAGAATTGACAAATCATGTGTTAATTCTTTAATCAGAGGTGGCTAAACTTAAGGAGGAAAAGGTGGTTGCTGATGTTGAACTCACAACTCTTAAAGAAAGACCAATTCTTCCTACTACTGATCAAATCAAGGATGTCATTCTTGCTGCTCTGAATCCATTATTCAAAGATGTGGCCACCACCACTTCCCTTAAGCAAGAGATGTCCTCACTTATAGACTCCATCAATTGTGCTACCATGGGGTTTCCACCAGAGTTCACTCCAGTTCCTGGCCAAGTAAATAATTTGTGTGACTCTGTGTCTAAGATAAAGGATAGTGTGGCGTTGCTGGAGAAACAAAAGTTGACCTTATCTAAAGAGGTTCAACAGAAGCTGAGTGTCCTTGAAAATGTACCAGCAATGCTTGCCAAGGTATGCTCCACTCTTGATCATATTTGTGGTCTCTATGCTGGTGGGTCATCAGAAGCTGTTGGACAGTCTTCTGCATAGGGGGAGAAAATCACCATCCAGGAGCTATTCCAAAAACATTCTCAAAAGAAGGCCCAGAAACAACATGTTGTCTATGAGTCACCATTTACTGAGAAGTGTCCAGCTAAGGTTAAGTGGGGGTCTTCAGCAAAGGACGGTCATGTTCATGGACTAACCACAAGTGAGGATACAACTGATAGTGGTACACCTCCCATTCAACCCAAGAACAAAGGTGTTGGAAATACGTTTTACGTATTAAGAAGGATCGGTCACTCCAACGATAGTCCATGTAATAGCTCGTAGTTTAGTTAATCTTCTTTATTTATCAAACAAGTCCAAGCCTAGCCTACAACATGTGTAGGTCGGCCCAAACGTGTAAGCCCAAGCCCATTACAAGGCTTGGGTATATAAACCCTCTCCTTAGATGGAGAGGGTGTGTGGTTTCATAATTTCACACATATTTCTCTTAACTTTCTCTTTCTAAAAAGTGTGAAATTCACCATCTCTCTATCTCTTTCTCTCTCTAAAACATAAGCAATATTTACATATCCTACAAATGGTATCAAGAGCCATGGGATGATTGTATTGTTCATGTGTTTGTGTTCTTGATTCATACGCCATTTTTGATCCATTTTCACACGTCCAAATTTTTTTTTTTGTGTTTTTGATGGTTTTTTCTTTATACAAATCTTCTACATAGTTGTGGTAGGGATTTGGTATAGTTACTTTGGCTAAAAACACAAAATTTTTGGGTGTTTTGATCATTTTTTAGCTTAAAATCACGAATTGGTTGAGTTTTGTCCGAGAAAAGTGGGAATTATTCCGATCAGGTCATCGGAAAGGGGTTTATAGGACATTCCGATCAGTGTAATCGGAATAGGGTTTAGGGATTCCGATTTTGGGTACATTCTGATTAGGTATTCCGATTAGGCATTACGATTACGTATTCCGATTAGGTATTCCGATTAGGTATTCAGATTTGGTATTCCGATTAGGTATATTCCGATTGGTATTCAGATTTGGCATTCCGATCAAGGTATTCCGATTTGGTTTATTTCGATAAGACATTCCGATTAGGTATTCCAATTTGGTATTCCGATCAAGGTATTCCGATAAGACATTCCGATCGAAGTATTCCGATCACTATTCCGATAATCACAAATTTTTCCATAAAAAATTTCGACTTGGAATTTTTGGTTTGTTGAGAACATATTTTAGGGGATTTTAACATTGTTTCTCGACTTCAACTCACAACAACAAAAACATTTACTTTCTTTCATTGATCGATCTACGTTTGTTAATCTTAACTTATTGAAATGGAGTACACATCTCTTACGGATAAGTCCATCCTCTCGGGTACGGATAATCGTCCACCAATGTTGGTGAAGACTATGTATGAGGAATGGGCTTCCCGAATGGAACTTTATATGTTAAACAAGGAGAATGGACATCTCATTTCGGCATCGGTGCTCAATGGACCATTAGATTATGGTACAGTGACGGAAGGTACGACTACTCGTCCTCGTACAACGAGTGAGTTGACTGGAGATATGAAGATTCATGACAAATGCGATAAGTATGCTAAAAACATCATTCTCCAAGCCCTTCCTCCAGATGTCTACAAACTCGTCAGCAAACATAAAGTTGCCAAAGAGTTATGGGATAGAATTCGTGTTCTCATGCAAGGCACCTCGTTAACTAAACAAGAACGAGAGTGTAAGCTTTATGATATTTTTGATAAGTTTGCCTTTGTGCCAGGGGAGACTCTCAATGATTACTATCTGAGATTTACCCTATTGTTGAATGAGCTCAATATTTATGGCATGACAATTCCTACCTTTCAATTGAACACCAAGTATTTGAACACTCTTCCTTCAGAATGGAAAAAATACGTGACGGATGTTAAATTGGCTAAGGACTTGCATAAAACCAATGTGGATCAACTTTAAGCTTTTCTTCAACAACACGAATGCCATGTGATCGAGGCTCGGTTGTCTACACCTCAAGTTCATGATCCACTTGCAATGTATGCTTCTCAACAAAACATGGCTTATACTTATCAACAACCATCATACTTGCAGCAGCCACCACCACACATCTATCAGCAACCATCTTATCAACCACCAATGATGCCACAACAAGAATATCAACAAAGTTTTCATCAACAATCTTTTCCACAGCAACCACAATATCAGACATCACCATCACAAGCCAACACTTCTCCAATGGGCTATACTCCTCAGCAAGGATATTTTTCTATAGAAGCAAAACCAGCACAAGCTTTCTACTCTAATGAACTTCCACCAATCCAAGCACCGGTCTTTACTCCAAATGATACGCCAGCTGATGTTCTAAACCATCTCACAGCCTATTTGTCAAAACTTGTTGCAACTAGAGGATTTCCAACAACAAACAATCAGCTCCGCACCTCATCAAATCCTCGACAACAAGCTACTGTTCAAGATGGTCAATTAACAGTGCAACCTATTCAGGGAAGGCAAAATTCATATGGACCTCCTACAAGGACTGGGAACAATCAAGCTGTGAATTCTCAAGCTAATGGAAATGGAAGTCCTAGTGGTCCTAAAAAGGTTGTGACTTGCTACAATTGCTGAGGACAAGGTCATATGGCTAGGGAATGCACTCAGCCGAAAAGGAGGAGGGATGATGCATGGTTTCGTGAGAAGATGTATTTGGTTGATGCTCAATCTAAGGGGAAGATTTTGGATTCAGAGGAGTTGGCATTTCTTGCAGACCCAGGGGCAGCAGATACTGAAGGCATTGCAGTCGTTTCCACTTCTAATGCAGCTTATCAAGCAGATGATCTTGACACATATGATTCGGATTGTGATGACATTCATTCTGCCCAAGCTGCTCTCGTTGGCTATTACCTTGGTGGGTTACTAAAAGAGTGTTCCAAATATCTTTAGCGGTTTCACACATAAAAATCCTTTCATACTCTTTCTTAGGTAAAGCATTATAAATCACCATTTTAGCCTCATTATTTTTTGAAAGTTTCTTTTTAGTATCGTCATTAGCTTTGTCAAAGTGACCAAATAATTTGTTTTAGAAACTTTATTAAATTGATAGGGTAAAAAATCACCATTGGTAATAACATGCCAAAGAGATAAATCTTTTGATTTCACATAAGTTTCAAATCTATTTTCCAATAAATAAAACTATCGGTTTCAAAAAGTAGTGGTCTTTGCATAGATTGCCCTTCTAGGTATTTGTTGGAATCCATAGATCAACCCGCTCTGATACCGATTGTAGAAACTAGAAGGGGGGGGGGGGGGGGTTGAATGGTTTCTTATATTTACTTGTTAAAATGGTGGTTTTCAAGAAATCCTTTTTCAAAAACTTAGGCTTGAGGAAATATGTGAAATCTTCTTATGCACAATATGAACAATGATAGTGTAACTAAACTAATACTAACTAAAAATATATGCACAAAGAATAAAGAATGTAAAGAGTTAAGGGTAAAGAAAGATCAAATCGAACACCAAGGATTTATAGTGGTTCGGCAACAAAGCTCACTCCTCGTTCCTACTCCACTCCTCAAGTACTCCTTACTCGAGAGTTCACTACACAACAAGCTCCTTATGGTGGAGAAAACCGTACACGTCGCTTAACCAGTTTTAGAATCTAAGCTAAAAGTCGATCCCTAATCGTAGCTAGGACCAATCTACACAACTATACTTAGTACATACACAACTTCCAAATAGACACAACTACTTGGATCTTCTCAACTAAGACACAACTACAAGTGTATAAAATTAGATCTTCAATGGATCTTTGGTGGTGGACTCAACACTTCACAAGGATAATGTTCTTCTCTTTGCACTTGGAGAGGAAGGGATGGAAGAACAAGATTCACTTCTTAAACAAGTAGTAATCAAACAAATGATCAAAGATTTGAGTGATTAAAGAAGAGTGTTTGAATCTGGAAATAGATGTGCAAAAGAGGTGAGTTGAAAAGCTGAGAATGGTCCACTATTTATAGGACAAACTATATCTGCCCGCGGTACCTTTCCTAGCCCGCGGTACCTTATCGATAAAGAACCACCTAAGTGCTAAGGTACCGCTGGACTAGACTCCGCTCCCTTTTTGTCCTTTAGTGGTGTAGGTCATATCTGGTTTAAAAAATATCTTGATAGAATATTCCTAACCAAATAAGAATATGCCATTTTCAAATTTTCAAATAATTAATTTAATAAAACATTTTCTTAAAAAGAAAGTTTAATAAAAACTTGCCACACTTAATAAAAAGTGAGTTTTAAGAAATGATTAAATCACTTGATCACTTGATTAAGGATAATACTTGTTTATCCATACCTTAAGTGAAAATGGGTAAAATGAAAAATACTTGAACTCAAGAATTCGTTTTTCGTTGTTTTCGTAAATGCTTGTTTTTACATATTGTCATAATCAAAACAAAGCGAGATCGAAAAATGCAAGTAACGTTTTTAGGCATTATTGCATTAACACTTGTGTTAAGACAGAGTGTACAGATAATCCTAAGAGTTCTAGGTGCTGATACAGACACTCTATGGGTTGAGGCGAACCCTAAGACTTCATCACTCTCTCCTACAGAATGTTGAGAGTGATTGTATGTGAACCTCCAAGAGAATAAAATGGCAAACTAATACCTGAGAGATATCAACGTTGAGAAGGTTCTTAGTCGTCTCTACTGACTGGGAGACGCTAGACTCAAGTTGTTTGTCAGCGGTGGGCTCTTCAACCACATCCTCCAGAGAAGGGGATGGGTTCTTCTTAGTCTTCTTAGTCTTGGAAGGATTCACAGAAGGGGTTTCAGAGGAAAGGGAGATGTCTTTCCTCTTCTTCTTCTTTTTCTTGGGCACCTTGGGCTGAGAAGAAGACTGCAGAGAGGTCTTCAACAGAGACTTGTCAGTTAGTCTTTCAGCATTCACCTTGTTGTGAGGGATCAAGGGCTCTCCATCAGCAACCAGTAGCCCAGCGACCTGCATCATGTGCCTGCTGAGAGGCACTTCATCTTCCAGGGGAGTCTTTAGTGAAGCAGTAGTGATGTGATAAGGAGAGAAGGAGAGAAGTTCATCATTTGTGTAGCCTTCACCCATCATATCTTCTAAGAGAAGAGATAGATATCTTGTGTAACAGATGGTGGCTAGTCTATTCTTCTTCCCTTTGTTTTCTAGCTTAGCAATGAGGTCAGAGTAAAGTATGTGAGTGATCCCTATATCTTGCCCCCAGATTAAGTTGTAAGCAATTTCTTGTTGGGATCCATTAAGTTGATCATGAGACCCCTGGTTTCCACCCAGACATTTCACAATGTATAGCATCAGCGTCCTCCAGATGGGTGAAAAGTAGTTCACTTTGATCTGTGATTTGTTCTGGAAACCTTGGGTGGTGAAAGGTTTATCATTGTCATCATGAGTACGAAGTGTAGCCAGAGCCTTCTTTACCGTGGCGCTGAAGGCACAGCGGACATGCCTTCATTGGCTGGAAGTCCAATGACTTTGGCAAAGGTGTGAAGATCAAAAGTGAGAGGTTGGGGATGTGTGTAAAGGTTAAAGGTGATGTGTGAAGAGGTTTTATCAACTTCGGCGCTGTACCAGAACTCCTTCAAGTATTGGTAGTAGCATGTGGAAGGTACTCTGGTAATGGCTTCAAAAATGGTGGAGTTCTTAAGGAAGGAGAACAATGGTTGGTAGAGGGGATTGTTGTGTTCCAAGAGATCTACACAGTTGTTAAAGGCAATCTTACCATCATGTATCCCAAAATCTACGTTCGAGGCGGCCAGGACGGTGAAGGCTGTGTTTGTTGATGAAGACGCCATTGTTGATGTGTGGAAGAAATGGAGGTTTTGGAGAAGATGAATAGTATGTGTGTGTGAAAGTAATGAGTAATGTGAAGTTTGAAAAATGAGTCAAGGGTTTTGATAAAAGGTTTAGCCGTTTTCCAATTAAAGCATTTAATGCAAAAAATTACCTTTTAAGAAAAGTGGGACCCCTTGACTCTTCATGTGATTTTTTCAGTCCCTTGGAAAGCGTGAAAGTTGTTGACAATAAAGGATAATCATTTGAATTAAATAATGGAATATATTAACTCCCATTAGAATGTAACTACCTCGTTACAATCAATTCCCTTTAATACCCAGAGACATAGATCATTTATCAGATTTGTTTACCAATATTGAGCATACCCAACTCAGCAACCAACCTAGTAAAACTTGGCTCAGCCAGAGGCTTGGTGAATATATCAGCGAGCTGGTATTCAATGGGTATAAAATGAAGCTCAATATCACCTTTTAAAATATGGTCTTTGATAAAGTGATACCTGATGTCAATATGCTTAGTTCTGGAATGAAGTAGCGGATTATTGGAGATGGCTATAGCACTTGTGTTATCTCAGAATATGGGAACCTTTTCATAAGTGATCCCATAATCAGCCAGCTGACTCTTCATCCAAAGAACTTGAGCACAACAATCAGTGGCCGCTACGTATTCAGCTTCAGCTGATGAAATGGCCACAGAGTTTTGTTTCTTGGCGCTCCAGCATACTAACTTTCCTCTAAGGATTTGACAGCTCCCAGAGGTGCTCTTTTTATCAAGACAGCACCCAGTGTAGTCAGAGTCTGAGTAGGCTTTGAGATCGAAGCCTGATCCATTAGGATACCAGAGACCCAATGTGGGAGATCCTTTTAAGTACCTAAAAATTCTTTTGACAGCTACAAGGTGGGATTCCTTGGAGTTAGCTTGGTACCTAGCACAAAGACATGTGGCAAATTGTATGTCTGGTCCGCTTGCTGCGAGGTACATCAGTGACCCAATCATGCCACTATATAAGGTCTCATTAACAGAGACCCCTGAGTCATCAAGCCCCAAGTTGTAGGGAGGAAGCATGGGGCATTTCACTGATGCATAATCAGATAGATCATACTTCTTGAGCAAATCCTTAACATATTTTTCTTGACAAATGGAAATTCCTTTTGAATTTTTTTTAATTTGAAAACCTAAGAAAAAAGTTAATTCACCCATCATGCTCATTTCATATTTTTTTGTCATTAGTTTGGCAAATTGTTTGCTCAATGTAATATTGGTTGAACCAAAAATTATATCATCCACATAAATCTGTACTAAAATGACATCACCCTTGGACCTATAAGTGAACATGGTTTCATCAATGGTACCTCTGACAAATTTATTTTCAAGTAAGAATTTTGATAGGGTTTCATACCAGGCTCTAGGCGCTTGTTTCAGCCCATAGAGTGCTTTGTGAAGTCTGCAGACGTGATCTGGATACTCACTGCTTTCAATCCCCGGGGGTTGATAGACATATACTTCCTCTGTAAGCTTGCCATTTAGAAGGCACTCTTCACATCCATCTGGTATACAGTAAACCCCATATAAGCAGCAAAGGCTAGGAAGATTCTGATAGCTTCCAATCTGGCAACTGGTGCAAATGTTTCATCATAGTCAATCCCCTCAGATTGATTATATCCCAGCACCACAAGCCTAGCCTTGTTTTTGACAATCATGCCAGCTTCATCCCTCTTGATCCTGTAGACCCATTTAGTTCCAACCACTTGCTTCCTAGCTAGAGTTTTTAACAGAGTCCACACCTTGTTCCTCTTGATCTGATTCAACTCATCTTGCATGGCAACAACCCACCCTTCATCTAGAAGCGCAACAGCCACATTCTTAGGTTCATGCTCAGAGAGAAAATCAGCGAAAAGGCATTCATTCACTGAGACGGTTTCCAGAGATCTCAATTGCCTCTGGTGGTGACTCTCTCAGAGGGTTCACCAAGAATATTCACCAGAAGAATGTCTTGGTTCCTAATCCATTTGGATTGAGGAGAAGGGGTCTCTGTGGGTTCAGGAGTCACAGCAGGTTCAATGAATGCTGAGGGATTTTCACATATGATTTCTTCATCCATAATCTCTTCATTAAAAGGAGAGATTGGTTCGATGAGATCATCATTCACTTTAGTGGGTGGAGTGATTGGTTCAGTATTTTCAACCTCTGGAGTAATGTCAGATACTGAATGAGGATCTAATGCATGAACATAAGGGAAGTCCTTGTGACAGGCCTTAGATGATTCCTTGAGATTTGAGAAATCATCCTCTGGATATGATTTAACTTCATTGAAGTCAATGTCACATTCTTCTGTGTTGGTGTGATTGATGACAGCATCTGCTTCATTGAAGGTCATATGGATAGATTCTTCTAGTTCTTGTATGCGGATGTTGAATACTCTATAGGCTCTGGAGGTAGGAGAGTAGCCAACGAAGAATCCATCATCAGACATTTCATCAAATTTTTCCCAGGTGATCTCTGTAGTTGTGAATGAAAATAGGGCAACCAAAGACATGGAAGTAGCTTACATAAGGGGCTCTCTTCCTATATACTTCATAAGAGGTCTTGCCGTGTATCTTCACTATAATGGATCTGTTTTGTGTATGATAGGCTGTGTTCACAGCTTCACCCCAAAAATGTTTAGAAAGTCTTGATTCGCTGAGCATGGTTCTAGCAGCCTCTATGAGGGTTTTGTTTCTTCTTTCAGCTACACCATTTTGTTCAGGGGTGCCTGGGTTAGAAAAGGTCTGTGATATTCCCTTTTTCATCACAAAAGGCTTCCATGGCATGATTCTTGAATTCAGTGCCATTGTCACTTCTGATAGCCTTAACTTTGCAGTCATTGAGGTTCTCTATTTCTCTGATGAAGGACATTATTTAACAAGCCCTAGGTACTAAATATGTAAAATCCGAAAGTTATACTTGTTTAAAATATAGAGGGACTAGTTTTGCCATATTCCGAAACATTAACAAGCCCTAACCCTAAAATCTATTTTAATTATAATAAAACATAATTAAAATACATAGACCATAACAACTAAGGTATAAATTCTTAAGTTTAAATTATTTTATAAATATTAAAATAATTTATGGGAACTTTAAAGTTAAATAAAATATTATATTTTATTTTTTCAAAATAAAATATTTATATTTACTTTAGGAAATATTTGTATAAACAATTATGAATATGTATTACTCATACATAAACTCATATACTTTTCCTCAAATCCGGCTTTATCCAGATGGTCTCTGCTCAACCATTCTTGGGGCGTACCATTGATGATCCACATGACCACATCAAGAGATTCTTGCAACTCACTAATACGGTCAAATTCAATGGTGTTCCACAAGAGGTAATCCGTTTACAACTTTTTCCCTTTTCTTTAGAGGGAAAAGCCTGGCATTGGCTTGCTAAGGAACCGCCACATAGTATTCTTACGTGGACGGATTTGGAGACCAAGTTTATCAACTACTTTTTCCCACCCTCTCGTACTACCGCTTTGCGGAATGAAATTATCAATTTTGAACAAAAGTACGATGAGTCGTTTAGTGAATCTTGGGATCGTTTCAAAGATCTTTTAAGAAAATGCCCACAACATGGTTTTACCAAAGTGCACCAAATTAACACTTTTTATAATGGTTTAAGCATGAATGACCAAGATTCACTAAACAGTGCCTCGGGGGGTAATCTTTTGGCTAAGACTTCCAATGCTGCTTGGGATATCATTGAGAATAAGTCTCGTGTGCAAACCAAGAGTGTGCGGACCAATGTCGCTAGTGCTAGTACTAGTGACAGCGACAAGTGAATTGACAAAATCACTGCGCTTCTTGAATCGCTTGCTACCCAAACCGCCAGAAACACCAACAGCATTAACGCTAAAAACGCTAAAGACGCTCAAGTCAATGCTGTTAGCCAACCATGTGAGATATGCTAATCAACTTCAAAATGAAGTAAGCAAATTATCCATTGAAATTGAGTCTTTATCTGATGAAAACTCAGAAATTAGAAAAACCATTGAAAAATGGAATTTGGCTCAATCCACAGTGGAAGAAATAGTCGCTGAATCAATACCTGGTGATGTGGTTCAGGCTATTGGGGGAAAGGGTAGATACAAAAACCATATACCTGTTCCCAATGTTAAATTTGTCCCTTTAAATGTTTCTTCTCCATCTTCCACCTCTGTGGATGAGAAAAACTCTGACAAGAAATCAGAGGTACCAGCCCCACCAAGACTCGCTGGTGCTAACCCATCTGATTCCTTGCTTGGCCCAAAACCTCCAACCAAAACCCCTGGGAATTCAATTCTCAAAGTCGCTGATAAAGCGGATTGGCAAAGATTTAACTCTGTTTTAAGACTATGAAATTTGTTTAACAGGTTTTTTCTTTGCTCTTCCACAAAGTGGAGGTCAACCAAGGTATAGTCACTGACATGGTCTCTATCAGGACCTTCAGCCATAGATAACATTCTTTGTACCTTTTTCATGGTGATGTCCACCCATTGACAAGATCTTGCTTCACTTTTACCCACATCGGGTTCTTCATCAGCGACAACCATAAAGGCTCTGACGGTAGTGGTACCTTCATCCTCAGATGTGAGGGGTTGATCATCTCAGTCGAATGAGGCAGCAATCAGACCTTTTTCAGTCTTCTTAACATCCTTTTTTCTTTTCTGTATCATCAGCTTTCTGGTTGAGTTTTAACAGCTCAGCTTTCAAGGCTTTGTACTTAACTTTATAGTCCTTCTTCCCCTCTGAGTCAGAGTAGGAGGTTTGCTTGAAAGGTGAGGTGGAAAACTTCTTCTTGCTACTGTTGTTGCTGGATGAAGGAAAGCTTGGAGAGGAGGTTTTGTTTGACCAGCAATACTTCTGAAAGTGACCAGTCTTTCTACAAGTGTAGCATGACACCTTGGATTTATCAACCTTTGCAGCTCCAACTCTACCAGATCTCTTGAGTACCTCTTTTGGTCAGCTAGAAGAGCTCTGTCATGGAACTCAACATGTAATTCATCAAGAAATTATTGACTGCTTCTGGTGTCCTCTTCTATGTCAGAGTCGTTGTCCTGAAAGGAATGGTTAGCAACAAGAGCTTTTTAACAAGTGATATTGGTGGTAAACCTGTCAGTCTCTGATTTGTAAATGGAGTCAATTAGCCCTTCTTCATAGTTATATCTACCAAATAGTTGGGCTAAAGTATCATTTTTATAGCATTGTTTGCTCTTAAGGTCTGATTTAGGCTAAGCCATTTTCTAGGTTAACTATTGACAAATATAGCATTAACCTCAGCCTTAGGTAGAACAACTCCATTGTTTCCCAAATCATTCAACAAAATCTTAATCCTAGTATAAGTTTGTGCAATAGTTTCTGTTTCCAAGGCTTTAAAAGCATTAAAATTAAGTCTAAGGGCTTGGATTTTGGTTTCTTTTGTTTCCTCTTGACCTTCATACCCTAGAACTAACTCAGTACACATCTCCTTAGCAGAGTTGTATTTAATGATGGACTTCATAATGTTCTTGGGTAGGCAAGAGACTATGATACTTTTGAGTCTCTTGTCCTGGTTAGCCAGACGTCTATCTGCTGGAGACCATTGCTTAACAGGCTTCTTAATGGGTCTCTCAGGGGTAGAGGAAACGGCCAGTGGTACATAGGGACCATTTTCTAATATTTCTATCAAGAAGGGTTCTAAGCCATCTAAATATATAAGAAATTCACTTTTCCAACTTGAAAAATCTTCTTCATCTAATGCTGGAACATTGGACATATGTGACCCCCCTCGAACATCAAGTAGTTGGGGAAGATCATCATCATTATTACCAGTGCTTACAACAGGTGTAGGCATGGTAGTAGATGGGGTGGCCGGTGCGGTGGTCGAGGTTGTGCCTTGACTGGTTTGACCAAAGGGTGGAGGAGGTATAGTATCAGCCATATTAAGATCTTGATTTAAAAACAAGAACGGTTTATGAAAAGTTTTATAAATCAAACCGCTCTGATACCAATTGAAAGTCCCTTAATATAATAATTGTTGATAACTATAACTCTTGTAACCACAAAAAACACAATGAAATACTTTTCAAACGCGTAATGCTTTATTAACTATTATAAACAAAATATTACAAAGTGCTATGAATACACTCGTTGAATGACAACAAGAAATGAACCCTAGAACAAGTAAACTAGATTCGAGACTCAAGTTTACAAGGGAACCAATGAGACGCTAGTAGACAGTTGAGGGCTCAGCGGTTCCAAGGTGAGAAAGAACTTAGATAAATTATCCAAGCACAATGGTTGATTTAATTCTCCTTTGTCACTCCTATTTACAGTGTACGAGGTGTGACACCCCCAAATCAGGTTTACAGCGGAATAGTAATTGGGTGTCAGTAAGTGGATCACAGAACAAATGGCATACAAAGCATTGATCATAATTACATGATTTGAAATATAATTGATACAAATATGGTTTTAGTACAATCAGTTGAAGTGTTAAATATCAGTTGTTACAATTATCCCAGTGAAAACAGATCCCCCAATTATTATGATGCTCCTAAATGATGCTCAGTCCATGCTCAAATAATCCAGCTTAATTTCCTGAGAAAAACATGCTTAAAACAGTCAACATAGAGTTGGTGAATTCATAGAGTTTTGTAAAATCATAGTTCAGGACTGTAAATTGTCCTACATAGTGTTGCACAGAGTTTGATATAAAAATCAAGTGTAGGATCTCCAATATCCCATATAGTATTTCATAAAGTTTGATAAGAATCAAGTTCAGATATATCAGTATATTCCATGTATTAATGTACCAAATAATAAAAGGTCGAGTTTAGAACCGCAAACATCACAAACACAGTATCGCACAAAGCCAAATACTATAAGATAATTACATTCCCATATTGCCCGAAACTGAGACTTGACAGTTAAGTCCTCGAAAAATGAGGACCCTTAGCCTTATTAAAAGGCACCCATAAAAATAATAAGTTCTGACATGTGAAACATCTGTTGTCCTGGCCGAGGCACAGTGAGCATGATTCACCCAGATGGGGACGGTCAATCCCAAATAGATCTATTTATAACATTCAGGCAATTCAAAAATTCTAACAGTTTCAGATGCACGGGTCATGCGGGTTCATCTACAATAGGCAAATGTAATTAAGGGTAACAGTTCAGTTTGCGTTTCCTCGATGAACAGTTTATTAAGTATAAGTATGGGGCTACGATCTCACGATATAAAAATCATATAGTCAAAACAAGTTATAGCATGTCTCCCCCTCGCGGGTTAGTAAAAACATAAATAGTAGTTAAACGCGAGGCTATGAACTCACGATATAAAAATCATACAGTCAAAACAAGTTATAGCATGTCTCCCCCTCGCGGGTTAGTAAAAACATAAATGGTAGTGAAAGGCGAGGCTATGAACTCACCTCAGTAGTACAGCAATAAGTCAGTAGATAACTCTGATAAGGATGCTCACGATACAATCAACGACCTAAATAGTTATAGGGTCTCAGTAAATGCATAACATAATGCATAAAAGTTTTAGAATAAATATGTACATGCTTATACTGGTTTTAAGCATTTCATTATGATACTTGTATTTTAGTTCATCGTTGTACAAGTTCTAATAGTATTTATTTTAAGTATAAAATAAATAGTAAGGTTAAATTAATTAATCCATTTAATTAATATTTTGTACTTACGTTGTTTATAAAACACTTTAAATATTTATAAAAGGTAGTTTTATATACATTTAAAGTAATAGGAAATAAATATAATTGATATATTTACTTTATAATTTAATCGTTTTTAATTTATATTTAATATATAAATAAGGTTTATAAAACGTATAACATTGTAATTAAATTCCACGTTTACGTAGTTAATAAGTGTGAAAACACTTATCCTTTTACCACTTATTTCCAATAATAACAAGACCAAAACGTGTATTTTATGTCGTAAAAGTCGGAATTATGCGTGGTTTGTGTTTTTATTGTGTTTTAGGACCAAGAGATGAAAAAGGAAGAAAACATGGGCTATAACGGGCTTTTATCGAAGAAAACGAGAAAAGACGAAGTCAAAAGACCAAGAGTGCAAAAGATTTGAAGTCAATGGGCCTAATTGAAGATTTATCGAAGAAAAGGACCAAAGACGGAAGATTTATATATGTCGAAGAACTCAAGTCTATTAAATGAAGAAATTAAAAGACGAGTTGAATTTATTCATCGACAAATCCTGAATCGAAGTCGAAAACGTCAACTTTATTAAAGAGACGAAAAGACAAAAAGAATGGAGAAAATCCCACACATCACAAGGCCTATAAATAGCACAACCTCACACATTTTGCAACTAGTTTTTTAGTTCTTATTTTTCTTTCTTTCTTTTCGTACGTAGTAACCAACTTCATTAGGGTGTTTGGCACTTTTCTTCATCCTTCAATCCATTCATGTAAGTTTGATTTTTATCTTTATTTGTTTGAATCTTAATCTTTAATATAATCTTTCATTTAATCTTGTTCTTCTTCTTCTTATTGATTCTAAGTTTCTAAGTTTTGATTTGGTTGATTTTGGTTTCCTAAAAACAAGTGGGTTTTGAGTTTTATTGATTTGGTTTGATGGTTTCTTAATAGTAGATGATTAGTGGTTAGATTGGTTTAAACTTTAGATTAACTTGGTTGATTTTGGTTAATATTCGAGTTCTTGTTTTTCCTTGTTCTTCGCATCTTTCTGTTTTCCCAGTTTTTACCGAACCAAGCAGTTATTCCGAACCAAACGTATTTTCCCGAACCAATACCATTTTCCCGAACGAAATACTTTTTACCGAACGAAGCATATTTTTCCCGAACCAGTTTGCTATTCCGAACGAATCCTTTTTACCGAACGAAGGCAATTTTCCCGAACCAAATACTTTTTACCGAACGAAGCTTATTATTCCGAACCAGTTGTTTTTACCGAACCAGTATATTTTTCCCGCACGAATCCCTTTTTCCCGAACCAGTTGAATATACCGAACCAGTTGTTTTACTGAACCAACAGCAGATTTCCCGAACGAACTACATTTTATCGAACCAAAGTATTTTTCCCGAACGAAGCCTTTTTCCCGAAAGAGTTATTTTACTTAGTTTTGTAATTTTTATTTTTCCAAAAAATTGCACGCTTACCGAAATCTCTGTTTTTACCAAGTGTTTGTCTAGTAATTTTTAGTTTAATTTTTAAAGTTTTATTTTTACTCAACGGCATTTTCATAATTGCTTTTAGCTTATTGTTATTATTTTGTGCATTTATGATAGGTGTGAAAACACCCATCCTTTTACCACTTATTTCTGGCTAAAACAAGACCAAAACACGTATTTAATATCATTTGTTTGGAATTATGTGTGGTTTTTGTGTTTATTGTGTTTTCAGAGTCAACCGGATGAATATTGAAGAAAACATGGGATTGCACAGGTTTTATCGAGGAAAAGGACTCAAGACGAAGTCTATTGTCCAAGAGATGCAAAAGATTTGAAGTCATTGTGCCTATTTGAAGATTTATCGAAGAATAGAGCCAAAGATGGAAGATTCATATATGTCGAAGAACTCGCGTCTATTAAACAAAAGATTATAAGACGAGTTGGAATTATTCACCGACACTTCTCAAATCCAAGTCGGAAACGTTTATTTAAAGATGCGTGAAGACTAAAGAAGAAAGAAGAAAAAGAAGCCCAATCACAAGCCCACCACCACAAGACTTGCCTATAAATAGGACTTTACTTCACAAATTTGGACACTTAGTTTTTTTTAGGTAGTTTTGTAGTTTTTCATTTTCTCTCTAGTTTTAGAGAGAGAAAGTTCTAAACTTTTTCTCACTAGACTTTATCTTTTCTCTTTCAAGATCAAACATTTGTATTATTTTTCATTAATCAAGTTCAAGTTTTTATCTTTTAATCTTTAATCTTCTTCTACCTTTCTTTGATTTTGATTGATTTTGGTACCAATCTCGTATGATCCGTGTTGTTCATCAATGATTTTGTGCTTAAAAAGTTAATCATTTTATGTTTTCCTAAGTTTCTACACGAATAAGCTTTGAGATTCTTGTGCTTATTGGCTTATTTGTTAGTTTTTCTTATTTACTTTTTTTATATAAGTTTTCTTAAAAAGTTTATCTTTTTATTATTTGATTTAAATTTTTGCTTATTTGAAGTTTAGATAAATTGTTATTGAGCTTATTCAATCCGGTTCTTTATAGATTCGATCTAGTTTTTGGTGTTGGCTTATTTCCATAGCTTATTCCTTAGCTTAATATTCGGATCAACATCACTTTTGGAAAGGGCAAAGCCCTTTTCCGATTTGCACATTCCGAGCAGACTTTCCCCCTTTCATTCCGATCGTATGATCAGAGAAGGGTTTAGTAGATTCCGATTAGCATTGTTTCAAGTATTCCGATTGTAGCAAGTTTTTCAAGATTCCGATTTGCCCCATTTTGACATATTCCGATTAAGCTTGTTTTCATATTCCGATTGTTTAGTTTTGACTTATTCCGATTGGGGGTCTTGTGAGCATTCCGATCACCTTCATTCCCCAATATTCCGATCTTACTTTCTTTTAGTATTTTTCGACTAAGTTCAGATTTTTACAAAGTTTTCCAAGTGTTAGTTTTTATTGAGTGTTCACTTATTTTTCTAATATGACCTTTAAATTTTCAAGCATTTATTTTTAAACTCGTCTATTTAGTTTAATTTTTTAAAGTTGTAATTCCACTCTTCGACATTTACTTAATTGTTATTAGTTCAAAATAGATAAACAAACCAACTCCTTTTTATTAACCAAGAACAAATCATTCCACTTAGAGCCGAGATCAATTCGAGGAGATTCCGAGAGAACTTAAATTCGATCCCATAGGAAAACCCCATGTATTAAAAGGCGCCGATGCCGGCTCTTCTCGTTAAGATCAACAGTTTTTTGTGAGAGCTTGGATTTTGGGACACGTTCACCGTGAACGTTACTTTTTCATAAAAATTTTCAAAAACCCTAAAAAATATAAAATTTTCAAAAATCCTAAAAATTAAAAAAAACATAATAACCAAAAATATTTTTGCTTTGTTTTTGCCTTGTTAGTTCTTTTGCAGGTGTATGCGCACTCGATCAACGTCTTATCAAGAGCAGTTTACCAGCAACCTGCTTATCAACCACCCGCATACAATGCTCCTCCCAACCAACCCACCGCATTACACCAAGGCAATGGAACCTACATGAAGACTAACGATGTGCTCATGGACAATCTCCAACAGGAAGTGCGCAACTTGAAAGCAGACCTGGTGAAACAAGGGAACGATCTGAGAGCTGATATGAGAAACACTATGGATAGTCAAACGAATGACTTAAGAAACATGATGGCTAGTTTCTTCCACGGTAATCAATCCTCTTCTTCGGGTACTCTTCCGAGTAACACCGTTGCGAATCCAAGAGGGGAGATGAAAGCAATCACCACTCGCAGTGGCAAAGGTACTAAGGAACCCGAGCTTCCTATACCTCCACCGGTGGTTGTGACTAAGGAGAACGAGTCACCTGCTCCCATTCCTCATCCTTCTACTTCCCCAATTTCTCCACCTCTTACTTCTACCCCTCCTCCACCCAAGGATGTGAGTGATCCTTCGATCCCAAAGACTTCCTCTTCTTCCGATATACCTTATCCATCTAGGTTGAGGAAAGAGAAGCTCAAAAGCAAGGATGATATTCAGGTTTCAAACTTTCTTAAAATGTTCAAACAATTGAATTTCAACATCTCCTTCGCTGAGGCTCTCGCTCACATGACTAAGTACGCGAAAATGTTCAAAGATCTTCTTAGCGACAAGGAGAAGCTTCTTGATATTGCTAACACCCAACTTAATGAGAATGGCTCTGCATTGCTCTTAAGGAAATTGCCAACCAAGCTTTGTGATCCGGGTCGTTTCTTAATCCCTTGTAACTTACCGGGAGTAGAGAATTGCATGGCCCTAGCCGATCTAGGTGCCAGTATTAATCTAATGCCTCTAAGCGTTTGGAAGCAATTATCTCTCCCTGAGCTAGTCCCCACCAAAATGACTTTGTAATTAGCTAACCGTACGGTTGCTTATCCAGTGGGGATAGCCGAAGACGTTTTTGTAGGAGTCGACAAATTCACTTTTCCTGCCGATTTCGTCGTCATCGAATACGAGATGGACCCTCGTGTGCCATTAATTGTTGGTCATCCATTCCTGAGGACCGGTCGCACTCTCATCGATGTTGAAGCCGGTGAGCTTATCATGAGAGTGGGTGACGATAAAATCGTCTTCAACATGGGAAAGTTGTTTAAACAACCTTATTCATACGAGAGTGTTAATTGTATTGACATTCTTGATGAGGCTTGTGAAGAACACTTCCAAAATGCTTGCAAAAGTGTTCCTACTTCTCTTCCCAATGTTGAGACCGTTTCCTCTATTGATTCATCACTGTCTCTATTTGGAGAAAGTGATTTATTTTGGAAAGATCTTTAAGCCACCATGGGAGATGTGAACTTAACTAATGACGAGTCTCCCACCGATTTGGCTGACGACATGAGTTTCTTCGAAAACCTTCTCAAAGAAGACAATCTTTCTCCACCATCTCCCACGGTTATTTCTATCGATGCTCCGACTTTGAAAACGCCTCCCATCGAAAATCCTCCGGATTTAGAACTTAAGGAGTTGCCGCCCCATCTTGAGTACGTGTTCCTTGAAGAAAACAAGAAGGCGCCTGTCATCATCGCGAAGGACTTGAAAGAAGAAGAGAAATCTCGCCTCATCGCCGTGCTTAAAGCTCATAACAAGGCAATTGCTTAGAGAATTTCCGATATCCGCGGAATTGATCCGAACTTTTCTACTCACAAGATTCCCATGGAAGATGACTTTAAACCCGAAATCCAGAGCCAAAGAAGGGTTAATCCTAAAATTCATGACGTCATCAAACAAGAGGTTATCAAACTTCTAGATGCCGGCTTTATTTACCCTATTTCGGATTCGTCGTGGGTAAGTCCCGTCCATTGTGTGCCCAAGAAGGGCAGAATAACCGTTGTTTCCAATGAACACAACGAGTTGATTCCCACTCGTCTCGTTACTGGGTGGAGAGTTTGTATTGATTATCGCAAGCTCAATGATGCCACGAGAAAAGATCACTTTCCTCTTCCCTTCATGGATCAAATGCTCGAGCGTCTAGCTGGTAATGACTATTACTGCTTCTTAGACGGTTTCTCCGGGTATTTTCAAATTCCCATCGATCCTAAGGACCAAGAAAAGACCACATTCACTTGTCCCTATGAAACATTTGCTTACAAACGCATGCCTTTTGGTTTATGTAATGCTCCTGGGATGTTCCAAAGGTGTATGATGGCTATCTTCCATGACATGGTTGAAGAAACTATGGAAGTATTCATGGATGATTTCTCGGTCTATGGAGATTCTTTCTCTGCTTGCCTTGCCAATTTAGAACGTATGTTGCAGCGGTGTGAAGACACTCGCCTTGTTCTTAATTGGGAAAAATTCCATTTTATGGTAAAAGAGGGCATCGTGCTAGGACACAAAATTTCCAAAGCCGGTCTTGAAGTAGACCGTGCTAAAGTCGATGTTATCGCTAAGTTGCCTCCACCTTCAACCGTGAAGGGTGTGAGAAGTTTCCTGGGTCATGCGGGCTTCTACCGTCGATTCATCAAAGATTTTTCTCAAATCGCTCGCCGATGACCCACCTCTAGGAAAAAGATACTCCTTTTATCTTTTCCAAATAGTGTCTTGAAGCCTTCAACTCGCTTAAGGATAAGCTAACTAAGGCACCCGTCTTGGTTACCCCTAATTGGGAGCTGCCTTTCGAGTTGATGTGCGATGCTAGCGACTTTGCTATTGGAGTGGTTCTGGGACAAAGAGTGAACAAACACTTCCAACCGATCCATTACGCTAGCAAGACAATGACGAGGGCTCAATTGCATTATACGACAACCGAAAAAGAGCTTTTAGCTGTTGTCTATGCCTTTGAAAAGTTCCGCCCCTATCTTGTCCTTTCCACCACAATCGTTTACACCGATCATTCCGCGTTGAAGTACTTGTTGGCTAAGCAAGATTCCAAACCAAGACTTCTTCGCTGGGTTTTGCTACTCCAAGAATTTCAAATCGAAATTCGCGATAACAAAGGATCTGAAAACCTAGCCGCGTATCATCTCAGTAGACTTGAGGATCCTTACCAAGGGGATCATCCGAACAAAGAAATCAATGATTCTTTTCCCTTGGAGACCTTAATGTCTATCTACTCGACTTCTGATGAAACCCCGTGGTTTGCGGACATTGCCAACTACTTGGCGGGTGGAATTCTCATTGACGGGTTAACATCCCAGAAAAAGAAGAAGTTCTTTAACGATATTAAGACTTACTTTTGGGATGACCCGTATCTATTCAAACAATGTGCTGACTTGATTATTCGTCGATGTGTTGATGGACTGGCAGCTTTAGAAATCCTTGACGCTTGCCACAAAGGACCCACCGGTGGTCACTTTAGTCCCAACTACACCGCCAAAAAAGTGTTTGACTCGGGATTTTATTGGCCCACCATCTATCGTGATGCTCACGAGATGGTTAAACGTTGTGATGCCTGCCAAAAACAAGGCAAGATCACTCATAAAGACGAGATGCCTCAGAATTTCATTCAGGAATGTAAAATCTTTGATGTTTGGGGTATCGACTTTATGGGGCCATTCCCTTCATCTAAAGGAAACAAATACATCCTTGTAGCCGTTGACTACGTTTCAAAGTGGGTTGAAGCCAAAGCTTTACCTACTAATGATGCAAGGGTGGTTTGTAACTTTTTGAAATCGCTGTTCGCTAGATTCAGCGTTCCTCGTGCTATTATTAGTGACCGCGGGACACATTTTTGCAACGATCAATTTGCAAGAGTCATGGCTAAGTATGGTGTCAATCACCGTCTTTCCACCGCCTATCATCCCCAAACCAATGGGCAAGCCGAGATATCCAACTGTGGATTGAAGCGAATTTTGGAGCATACTGTGGGAGAGCATCGTGCCGCGTGGGCCGATAAGTTAGATGATGCTCTGTGGGCTTTCCGTACTGCTTATAAGACCTCGATCGGTTGTACACCTTATCGTCTTGTGTACGGGAAAGCATGCCACCTTCCCATCGAGCTGGAACATAAGGCGCACTGGGCCTTGAAGTGGGCTAACCTCGACATCAACAAATCCGGTGATCATCGCAAGATTCAACTCAACAAGCTCAACGAACTGAGGAATGAAGCTTATGAGAACTCACTGATCTACAAGGAGAAGACGAAGATCCTTCATGACGCAAAAATCAAGAACCGAGAGTTCCACGTTGGTGATCAAGTCTTACTTTTTAACTCTCGGTTGAAGATCTTCTCTGGCAAGTTGAAGAGCCGCTGGTCTGGTCCATTCACCGTCGCCAAAGTCTTTCCATATGGGACCATTGAGCTTTCTCAGTCAAATGGGCCCAATTTCAAGGTGAATGGCCAGCGTCTGAAGCTGTACTTTGGTGAGGACGTCTCTCAGGAGATGATTCCATCCCTCACACGTTCCCCATGAACTAATTTTGGGTCGAGTCAGGCTCGTGACCCGGTTATCAAAAACAAGCGCTCCTCGGGAGGCAACCCGAGTATCTATCCTTTTCTGTTTTAACCTCCTAAGTGTAGGGGGACCTATATAGGTGTTTGTATTTGTGTGGTGATGTGATTACAGGGATAAGTGCACTCTTGGAATCTCCGAAGAACCGTGCTCCCGTGTTATCCGAAATCCGGTTCTATCTCTCAACTATCGTGATTCAATTTTCTTCATACTCACATTTGAAATTGATCACTTTAGTCGTCTCTTCCTCAAACTTGAGTTAACCAACGTGCACAATGTCATAAGTGTAGGGGAGACTTTTCCCACATGCTTAAACATTGAGGACAATGTTTATCTTACGTGTAGGGGGGACTTCTATCGAAGTTTTAAGTTGACTTTTCCATGAAAATGCCTTCATTTAACCAGAAAAATCATCTTTTTCAACATTTTTCAAATTTTTAATTAACTTTGGCCATTTATTTGTAATTTTTAAATTTTTATCGTTGCTTTCATATGTACATATCCCGCAATAAAGTCAAAAATATTAATAAAGTGGTGTAGCTAGTTTAGAAGTCTTTGACATATTAGGCCCGTTGCGATTATTTTGACTCATCCCGAATAGACTTATCTAAGTTTATTCTAGCTAGTATCCTTAACCATGTAGACCTTAATTGGTTTATTAGGCTAAGCATCCACGAGTCTCATTACTTGAGATTTTAAATTGTGGAGGACGAGAAATGATAGAGTCAATTATAAGTCCATAGTCTTGCACAAGCTCATTTGGTGTAATTATTTTCCTATTCTCCCATCACTTGCTAATAAATTATCTGCAATAAGTAAGGTCGTACGATTTGAAAAGTTACTTAGCTTCTATCCCAAGATCGTTTAAAAGTTGCTCGGTAATGATAAGAGTTCATAGCCAAGGCATAACTTATGAAGCGGGGCGCGAAGATTGGCGAGTCCGAAAAGGCCCTAACAAGGCATAAGGATTCAATTTTATTGTTGACGATCCAAAGTGATGTGAAAAGCATTATTCCCAAAATCAATATGAAGGATCAAGACTCACGACGAAAAGCAATCAACTCCCATAAAGAACATGGAGAAGTCTATCTGAAAAGACCCTAACAAGGTATGAGGATAAATAGATCCAAGTCCGAAAAGGAGGCGGATCGTTGTATCTGAAAATCCCAATTAGATATTGAAGAAATAATCATGAAGTCGTGGTCAACAAAGTTGGAGTACCCCTCAAAAGTCTCCAAGTGAAGAAACTCTATTAACGATGAGAAGACCATTATCTCAAGAGCGTCTCTCGAAGATATGAAGTATGAAGTACATGCCAAATATCGGCCCGAGAAAGGTCTCAAATCGTGAACCAAGTTATGCCAAGATATGAACTTTTTGATATCCAGAGAAGCAGTTTTAAGAGATTTTGTCCTTTAGCTAACTATTGATTAAATCGTCCTACTTTGCTTTCAGCCTAAATAAACTATCAAAATAAGTCCAAAAATGCATCTTCATGATCATTCTAAGACAAAAATAAAATATAAGAGATACACCTAGGAAAAAGGGAGTTTAAGCATTTAATTAAGCCATGTGTGTAAGTGTTTGATTTGCTAACATATAATAACAATGATCTCGTTTTTAAGCTTAGTGTAGGGAACGTGAAACTTGAGGGTGATAAATCTTCGCAGCACCGAAGCCCTAATGTAAGTCCTCGACTTCTTTACAAGTTATTTCCACGTAGCTATTTTCTACTTTCTTGTTTACATTAAAGTTTTAATTTATCTTAGTACTTTAATTTTTGTTTAATAGTATGTTAATAAGGGCCAAGGTTGATTGATTATGAGAAAAATGTAAATGTGCTTTGTCACTAAGCATTGCATGAGGGCATGGCAATGGTTAAGTGTAGGGGATTTGATAGGTGTGAAAACACCCATCCTTTTACCACTTATTTCTGGCTAAAACAAGACCAAAACACGTATTTAATATCATTTGTTTGGAATTATGCGTGGTTTTTGTGTTTATTGTGTTTTCAGAGTCAACCGGATGAATATTGAAGAAAACATGGGATTGCACGGGTTTTATCGGGGAAAAAGACTCAAGACGAAGTCTATTGTCCAAGAGATGCAAAAGATTTGAAGTCATTGTGCCTATTTGAAGATTTATCGAAGAATAGAGCCAAAGATGGAAGATTCATATATGTCGAAGAACTCGAGTCTATTAAACAAAAGATTATAAGACGAGTTGGAATTATTCACCGACACTTCTCAAATCCAAGTCGGAAACGTTTATTTAAAGAAGCGTGAAGACTAAAGAAGAAAGAAGAAAAAGAAGCCCATCACAAGCCCACCACCACAAGACTTGCCTATAAATAGGACTTTACTTCACAAATTTGGACACTTAGTTTTTTTTAGGTAGTTTTGTAGTTTTTCATTTTCTCTCTAGTTTTAGAGAGAGAAAGTTCTAAACTTTCTCTCACTAGACTTCATCTTTTCTCTTTCAAGATCAAACATTTGTATTATTTTTCATTAATCAAGTTCAAGTTTTTATCTTTTAATCTTTAATCTTCTTCTACCTTTCTTTGATTTTGATTGATTTTGGTACCAATCTCGTATGATCCGTGTTGTTCATCAATGATTTTGTGCTTAAAAAGTTAATCATTTTATGTTTTCCTAAGTTTCTACACGAATAAGATTTTAGATTCTAGTGCTTATTGGCTTATTTGTTAGTTTTGCTTATTTACTTTTTTTATAAGCTTTCTTAAAAAGTTTATCTTTTTATTATTTGATTTAAGTTTTTGCTTATTTGAAGTTTAGATAAATTGTTATTTGAGCTTATTCAATCCGGTTCTTTATAGATTCGAGCTAGTTTTTCGTGTTGGCTTATTTCCATAGCTTATTCCTTAGCTTAATATTCGGATCAACATCACTTTCAGAAAGGGCAAAGCCCTTTTCTGATTTGCACATTCCGAGCAGACTCTCCCCCTTTCATTCTGATCGTATGATCGGAAAAGGGTTTAGTAGATTCTGATTAGCATTGTTTCAAGTATTCCGATTGTAGCAAGTTTTTCAAGATTCTGATTTGCCCCATTTTGACATATTCCGATTAAGCTTGTTTTCATATTCCGATTGTTTAGTTTTGACTTATTCCGATTGGGCTCTTGTGAGCATTCCGATCACCTTCATTCCCCAATATTCCGATCTTACTTTCTTTTAGTATTTTTCGACTAAGTTCAGATTTTTACAAAGTTTTCCAAGTGTTAGTTTTTATTGAGTGTTCACTTATTTTTCTAATATGACCTTTAAATTTTCAAGCATTTATTTTTAAACTCGTCTATTTAGTTTAATTTTTTAAAGTTGTAATTCCACTCTTTGACATTTACTTAATTGTTATTAGTTCAAAATAGATAAACAAACCAACTCCTTTTTATTAACCAAGAACAAATCATTCCACTTAGAGTCGAGATCAATTCGAGGAGATTCCGAGAGAACTTAAATCCGAACCCATAGCAAAACCCCATGTATTAATTTACCTTTTAAGTAGAATAGATAACCAAACCATTTTATTTTCCACCAAGAACAACTGAGTCGCACTTTTAATCGGTAATCAATTCGAAAAGACTTGGAACATCGAACTTTGATACTTGGAAATACCAGGTATTAAATGGCGCCGCTGCCGGCTCTTTTCGTTAAGATTAACGATTTTTAGTGAGAGACGCGTTGGATTTTGGGATCCGTTCATTTTTTAACGTTATTTTCCTTGCTTTAAAAAATTTTCAAAAATCCTAAAAAATATAAAAAAATTTTCAAAAATACCAAAAAAATAGAAAAACATAAAAAAACCAAAAATATTTCTTGTCTATTTTGTTTTTCCTTTTGTAGGTGTGCATGCGTACTCGTGCTCTTAAGAAGAAAGTAGCTCAAGCCAAAGTCATTACTCCACCTATTGTCACCATGGACAATCAACCAATGATCGAGCTTTTGCAATCGCACGTAGAGGGCAACACCGATGCTATTGTCATACCCGAGATTGGAGCCAACAACTTCGAGCTTAAATCCGGCTTCATTCAAATGGTCTTTGCTCAACCCTTCTTTGGGGCGTTCAATTGATGATCCTCATGACCATATTAAAAGGTTTCTTCAACTCACTAATACGGCTAAGTATAATGGGGTTTCACAAGAGGTAATTCGCTTGCAACTTTTTCCTTTATCCTTAGAGGGACAAGCCCGACATTGGCTTGATAAGGAACCGCCACAAAGTATTCTTATGTGGACGGATTTAGAGACCAAATTCATCAACTACTTTTTCCCACCCTCACGTACTACCGCTTTGCGGAATGAAATTATTACCTTTGAACAAAAGTACAGTGAGACATTTAGTGAATCTTGGGACCGTTTTAAGGAACTTTTAAGAAAATGTCCACAACATGGTTTAACAAAAGTACATCAAATCAATACTTTTTACAATGGTTTAAGCATGAATGACAAAGATTCACTAAATAGTGCCTCGGGGGGTAACATTTTGGTTAAGTCTGCTAATGCCGCTTGGGATATTATTAAGAACAAGTCTAGAGTGAAAACCAAGAGTGTTCGGACCAATATGGCTAGTGTTAGCACTAATGAGAGCGACAAGAGAATTGATAAGCTTACTTCGCTTATTGAATCACTTTCTCTCCAAGCCGCCAACAATACCAAAGCTATCACTACCCAAGCTAGTGCTTTGACTCAATCATGTGAAATATGCGGGGGATCTCACTCATACACCAATTGTCCTTCGACTCATGACAATCCGGAAAATGTGTATGCCGCCAACGATAACTTTTCTACGGGAGGCTATCAAGCACGTCCTCAAGGTGACCGTAATTTGCTCAGCTATCGCTCAAACAACTTTCTTTCACCACCCGGTTTTCCCCCTCAAAACCCAAACAACCTTAATCGCAACAATCAAAACCAACCACGTACTCCAAATGAATATCAAAACCAAAGAAACCCATATCCACCTCAAAGAAACAACCAAGTTTACAAACAACATGCTTATCAACCACCCGCCTACCATGCTCCTCCTTCCAACCAATCCACCGCATTACACCAAGACGTTGAAACTTACATGAGGACTAATGATGTGATAGTGCAAAATCTTCAGCGCGAAATTCCCAACATGAAAGCAGATACGGTGAAACAAGGAAATGATCTTCGAGCTGATATGCGAAACACTTTGGCAAGTCAAACGAATGACTTAAGGAACATGATAGCTAGTTTCTTCCCATGTAATCAAGCCTCTGGTTCGGGTTCTCTTCTGAGTAACACCGTTGCTAATCCAAGAGGGGAGATGAAAGCAATCACCACTCGTAGTGGAAAAGGTTTAAAGGAACCCAAGCTTCCTACACCTACATCGGTGATTGTGACAAAGGAAAACGAGTCTACTTCTCCAATTCCTCCACCTTCTATTTCTCCAATTCCTCCCACTTCTACTTCTCCAATACCACCACCTTCTACTTCCAACCCTCCACCATCCTAGGATGTGAGTGAGAATTTAAGTCCAAAGCCTTCATCTCAACCCAATATACCTTATCCCTCAAGGTTGAGGAAAGAGAAGTTGAAGAACAAGGATGATATTCAGGTTTCTAACTTTCTTAAAATGTTTAAACAACTGAATTTCAATATCTCCTTTGCTGAGGCTCTCGCTCACATGCCCAAATATGCTAAAATGTTTAAAGATCTTCTCAGTGATAAGGAGAAACTTCTTGACATCGCTCAGACCCAACTTAATGAGAATTGCTCTGCAGTGCTCTTAAGGAAATTACCCACCAAACTTGGTTATCCGGGTCGTTTTCTCATTCCTTGCAACTTCACAGGGGTAGAGAATTGTATGGCCCTAGCCGATCTAGGTGCTAGTATAAACTTAATGCCTTTAAGCGTTTGGAAACAATTGTCTCTACCCGAGCTAGTCCCCACACGAATGACTTTGGAATTAGCTAACCGTACGAATGCTTATCTAGTGGGGATAGCCGAAGACGTCTTCGTTGGTGTCGATAAATTCACCTTTCCGGTGGATTTTGTTGACGTTGACTATGAGATGGACCCCCGTGTTCCATTAATCGTTGGACGTCCATTCTTGAGGACCGGTCACACTCTCATTGATGTGCCGCTGGTGAATTAATCATGAGAGTTGGTGACGATAAAATCGTCTTCAACATGGGTAAACTTTCTAAGCAGCCTTTTGAAAACGAGAGCGTTAATTTCATTGACGTTCTCGATGAGGCTTGTGAAGAACATTTCAAAGACGCTTGTAAAAGTGGTTCTTCTTCTCTTCCCATTGTTGAGACCGTTGCCTCTATTGCTCCATCACTAACTCCATTTGGAGAAAGTGATTTCATCTTGAAAGAATTTGAAGCAACTTTGGGAGATGTGGACTTGCAATATGACGATTCTCCCTCCAATTGGGATGAAGACATTCGTACCATTGAGAAACTTCTCAATGAGGACCATATTTCTCCACCATCTCTTAAGGATATCTCTATCGATGAACCAAATGTGACTACACCTTCCATTGAAAATCCTCCGGATTTAGAGCTTAAGGACCTACCGTCTCATCTCGAGTACGTTTTCCTTGAAGACAACAAGAAGTCACCCGTCATCATCGCAAAGGACTTGAAAGCGGAAGAAAAATCTCGACTTATCGTCGTGCTGAAGAATCACAAGAAAGCGATTGCTTGGAAAATATCCGATATTCGTGGAATTGATCCTCGCTTTTGCACACATAAAATTCTCATGGAGGTCGATTTTAAACCCACTATCAAAGCCAAAGAAGGGTGAATCCCAAGATCCATGACGTTATCAAAAAAGAGGTTATCAAACTTCTTGATGCGGGAATGATCTACCCTATCTCGGATTCCCCATGGGTTAGTCCCGTCCATTGTGTGCCTAAGAAAGGCGGAATCACCGTTGTGCCCAATGAAAACAATGAGTTGATTCCTACTCGTCTCGTTACAGGGTGGAGAGTTTGTATAGACTATCGCAAACTCAATGATGCTACGAGAAAGGATCATTTCCCCTTCCTTTCATGGACCAAATGCTTGAACGTCTAGCGGGTAATGACTATTATTGCTTTTTAGACGGTTTCTCTGGGTATTTTCAAATTCCTATCGATCCCAAAGACCAAGAGAAAACCACATCCACTTGTCCTTATGGAACATTTGCTTATAAAAGAATGCCTTTCGGCTTATGCAATGCTCCTGGGACATTCCAAAGGTGTATGATGGCTATCTTCCATGACATGGTTGAAGAAACTATGGAAATCTTCATGGATGATTTCTCGGTTAATGGTGATTCTTTCTCTCATTGCCTTGCCAGTTTGGAACGCATGCTTAAGTGGTGTGAAGACACTCGCCTTGTTCTAAATTAGGAAAAATTCCATTTCATGGTAAAAGAAGGCATTGTGCTTAGACATAAAATCTCAAAATCCGGTCTTGAAGTTGACCGTGCTAAAGTGGATGTCATTGCCAAATTACCTCTACCTTCAACCGTGAAGGGTGTGAGAAGTTTCCTTGGTCATGCGGGCTTCTATCGTTGATTCATCCAAGATTTTTCTAAAATCGCTAGCCCGATGACCCACCTCTTGGAAAAAGATACTCCTTTCATCTTTTCCAAAGAGTGTCTTGAATCATTCAATCTTCTTAAGGATAAGCTAACTAAGGCATCGGTCTTGGTTACCCCTAATTGGGAGCTACCTTTTGAGTTGATGTGTGATGCTAGCGACTTTGCTATTGGAGCCGTTTTGGGCCAAAGAGTGAACAAACACTTCCAACCAATCCATTACGCTAGCAAGACAATGACGGGGGCTCAATTGCATTATACCACTACCGAAAAAGAGCTTTTAGTTGTAGTGTATGCTTTTGAAAAATTCTGCCACTATCTTGTCCTTTCTACCACCATCGTGTATACCGATCATTCCACGTTGAAGTACTTATTGACTAAACAAGATTCTAAGCGAAGACTTCTTCGTTAGGTTTTGCTCCTTTAAGAATTCAACATTGAAATTCGTGACAAGAAGGGAGCAGAAAACCTAGCCGCGGATCATCTAAGTAGACTTGAGGATCCTTATCAAGGGGATCATCCGAACCAAGAGATCAATGAATCCTTTCCCCTTGAGGCCTTAATGTCTATCAATCCATATCTTGATGACACCCCATGGTTTGCGGACATTGCAAACTACTTAGCGGGTGGAATTCTTAAGGAAGGGTTAACGTCCCAACAAAAGAAAAAGTTCTTCAAAGATATTAAACAATATTTCTGGGACGACCCTTACCTCTTCAAACAATATGCGGATCTTGTCATTCGTCGATGTGTTGATGGGCCGGCAGCGGTACAAATCCTTGATGCTTGCCATAAAGGACCCACCGGTGGTCACTTTGGTCCCAACTATACCGCGAAGAAAGTATTCGACTCTGGATTTTATTGGCCCACCATTTATCGTGACGCTCACGAAATGGTTAAGCATTATGATGCTTGCCAACGTCAAGGCAAGATCACACATAAAGATGAGATGCCTCAAAATTTCATACATGAATGTGAAATCTTTGATGTATGGGGCATCGACTTTATGGGGCCATTTCCATCATCTAAAGGGAACAAGTACATCCTCGTAGCCGTTGACTACGTTTCTAAATGGGTTGAAGCTAAGGCTCTCCCCACGAACGATGCGAGGGTGGTTGTGAACTTTTTGAAGCAACTTTTTGCTCGATTCGGTGTTCCTCATGCTATTATCAGTGACCGCGGGACTCATTTTTGCAACGATCAATTCGCAAGAGTCATGGCTAAGTATGGTGTCAATCACCGTCTTTCCACCGCTTATCAACCCCAAACTAATGGGCAAGCCGAGATATCTAACCGTGGACTGAAGCGAATTCTGGAGCGTACTATGGGAGAGCATCGTGCCTCGTGGGCCGATAAGTTAGATGATGCTTTGTGGGCTTTCCGTACCGCTTATAAGACCCCGATTGGTTGTATACCTTATCGTCTTGTGTATGGGAAAGCATGCCACCTCCCTATCGAGCTGGAACATAAGGCATACTGGGCCTTGAAGTGGGCTAACTTCGACATCAACAAAGCCGGCGATCTTCAGAAGATTCAACTCAACGAGCTCAACGAGCTAAGGAATGAAGCTTATGAGAACTCGTTGATCTACAAGGAAAAGACCAAGATCATCCGTGATGCAAGGATTAAGAACCGAGAGTTCCACATTGGTTATCAAGTCTTACTTTTTAACTCTAGGTTGAAGATCTTCTCGGGAAAGTTGAAGAGCCGCTGGTCTAGTCCATTCACCGTCGCCAAAGTCTTTCCATATGGCACCATTTAGCTTTCTCAGCCAAATGGGCCCAATTTTAAGGTGAATGGCCAGCGTTTGAAGTTGTACTTTGGTGAGGACATCTCTCATGAGATGATTCCATCCCTCACCACGTTTCCCTTGAATTAAGTTTTGGGCCGAGTCAGGCTCGTGACTCGGTTAACAAAAACAAGCGCTTCTCGGGAGGCAGCCCATTTTATATCCTTTACCGTTTTTATAATAAATGTAGGGGGAGCCCCGTATGTGTTTGTTGTCTTGTTTCTTGTGCAGGGATTAAAGCTTCAAAAATCCATTCTTGATGACTTTTGACGAACCGTGATCCCGTGTTCCCATCTTCCCGGTTCCATCCTAAACTGTCGTGATTCAATTTTTCATATCTTATATGTTCACATTGAAATCACTATAGTTGTGCTCTCCTTAGCAAGATTTAAACAACGTGCACAATGTCATAAGTGTAGGGGAGTTTACTCCCACATGCTTAAACATTGAGGACAATGTTTATATCAAGTGTAGGGGGGACTTCTATCGAATTAAGTGGGCTTTTCCATGAATTTGTCCTCATTTTAACCAGAAAATTTGATTTTTCGACATTTTTCAAAAATTTTAATCTATTTTGGCCTAGTTGTATAGTGGTATTTTCCTTTGTTATCGTTATTTTCTTTCTTATTTTTAATAAAGTGGTTTTAAATTTTTCAAAGTCGTGAATATTTTGACTCAACCCAAGTTTATTATCTAAGTTTACTCTAGCTAGTATCCTTAACGTGTTTAAGTCAAGTTTTGCTAGGCTTTTATATAGGGAACTTTAAAACGCAAAAGTCTTAACTCTCACGGGTTAATAACAAGAACCTTTCGCAAGTTCCTATAATTGATCCTAGAGAGTCGTTTATCAAGGGAACTTTAAAATGCGATTTCTAAACTTGAAAAAGTCTAAGAGTTTGCAAGATCCTATAGATGACTCGAAAACCCAAAACTTTGATTTAATTGGCTAAGCATCCACGAGTCACATTCCTTGAGATTTTAAATTGTGGATAACGAGAGATGATAGAGTCAATTATAAGTTTGGTATTCTTTCGTGAATTTATATGAGTTGATTATAAGCTTTTTCTCCCATCGCTTGCTAATACATTTATCTGCAATAAATAAGGTTGTACGATTTGAAAAGTTACTTAGCTTCTAGCACAAGATCTTTTAATAGTTGCTCGGTATTAATTAGAGTTCATAGCCAAGGCATAACTTATTGAAGCGGGATGCGAAGATTGGCGAGTCCGAAAAGGCCCTAACAAGGCATGAGGGCTACATTTTGTTTCTAAAGATCCAAAAGTGATGTGAAGAATCATTTATCAAAAATCAATATGAAGGATCGAGACACACGACGAAAAGCAATTACTCCCCTAAAGATCATGAAGAAATCTATCCGAAAAGACCCTAACAAGGTATGAGGATAAATAGATCCAAGTCCTAAAAGGAGGCGGATCGTTGTATATCAAAGTCCAAAATAAAGATTGGAGAAAAATGAAGAAGTCGTGGTCCAAGTATGAAGAATCTCTAAAAACTTCAAGTGAAGAAATTCCTATTATGAAGAGAAGACCATAATTTCAAGAACGTCTCTTAAGATTAGAAGTATGAAGTCGCTGCCAAATATCGGTCCGAGAAAGGTCTCAAATCATGAAGCGAGTTATGCCAAGATATGAACTTTATGAGGTCCCGAGAAGCAGTTTTAAAAGATTTTGTTCTTTAGCTAACTATTGATTAAATCGTCCCACTTTATTTTCAGCCTAAATAACTATCGAAATAAGTCAAACAATGCATCCTCATGATCATTTAAGAGATTATTAAAATATAAGAGATACACCTAGGAATAAGGGAGTCTAAGTGAATAATTGGACCACATGAGTTCGTGTTAGTTTGCTAACTTATAATAACAATGATCTCGTTTTTAAGCTTGGTGTGGGGAACGTGAAACTTGAGAATGATGAACATTCATGACAACCTAAAACTCCAATATAAGTCTTTGAATTCTTTACTTGTTTTTTTCTTTTTGTCTCCTTAGAGTTTAGTATTTAATAAAGGCCAAGGTGGGTTATTTATGATGAGAAATGTAATCTGTGCTTTAAAATTAATGCATTGCATGAGGGCATTGCAATGGTCAAGTGTAGGGGATTTAATAAGTGTGAAAACACTTATCCTTTTACCACTTATTTCCAATAAGAACAAGACCAAAACGTGTATTTTATGTCGTAAAAGTCGGAATTATGCGTGGTTTGTGTTTTTATTGTGTTTTAGGACCAAGAGATGAAAAAGAAAGAAAACATGGGCTATCACAGGCTTTTATCGAAGAAAACGAGAAAAGACGAAGTCAAAAGACCAAGAGTGCAAAAGATTTGAAGTCAATGTGCCTAATTGAAGATTTATCGAAGAAAAGGACCAAAGACGGAAGATTTATATATGTCGAAGAACTCAAGTCTATTAAATGAAGAAATTAAAAGACGAGTTGAATTTATTCATTGACAAATCCCGAATCGAAGTCGAAAACGTCAACTTTATTAAAGAGACGAGAAGACAAAAAGAATGGAGAAAATCCCACTCATCAGAAGGCCTATAAATAGCACAACCTCACACATTTTGCAACTATTTTTTTAGTTCTTATTTTTCTTTCTTTCTTTTCGTAAGTAGTAACCAACACCATTAGGGTGTTTGGCACTTTTCTTCATCCTTCAATCCATTCATGTAAGTTTGATTTTTATCTTTATTTGTTTGAATCTTAATCTTTAATATAAGCTTTCATTTAATCTTGTTCTTCTTCTTCTTATTGATTCTAAGTTTCTAAGTTTTGATTTGGTTGATTTTGGTTTCCTAAAAACAAGTGGGTTTTGAGTTTTATTGATTTGGTTTGATGGTTTCTTAATAGTAGATTATTAGTGGTTAGATTGGTTTAAACTTTAGATTTAACTTGGTTGATTTTGGTTATTATTCGAGTTCTTGTTTTTCCTTGTTCTTCGCATCTTTCTGTTTTCCCAGTTTTTACCGAACCAAGCAGTTATTCCGAACCAAACGTATTTTCCCGAACCAATACCATTTTCCCGAACGAAATACTTTTTACCGAACGAAGCATATTTTTCCCGAACCAGTTTGCTATTCCGAACGAATCCTTTTTACCGAACGAAGGCAATTTTCCCGGACCAAATACTTTATACCGAACGAAGCTTATTATTCCGAACCAGTTGTTTTTACCGAACCAATATATTTTTCCCGCACGAATCCCTTTTTCCCGAACCAGTTGAATATACCGAACCAATTGTTTTACCGAACCAACAACAGATTTCCCGAAAGAACTACATTTTACCGAACCAAAGTATTTTTCCCGAACGAAGCCTTTTTCCCGAACGAATGAATTATTCCGAATGAGTTATTTTACTTAGTTTTGTAATTTTTATTTTTCCAAAAAATTGCACGCTTACCGAAATCTCGGTTTTTACCAAGTGTTTGTCTAGTAATTTTTAGTTTAATTTTTAAAGTTTTATTTTTACTCAACGACATTTTCATAATTGCTTATTATTTTGTGCATTTACCTTTTAAGTAGAATAGATAACCAAACCATTTTATTTTCCACCAAGAACAACTGATCACACTTTTAATTGGTAATCAATTCGAAAAGACTTGGAACAACGAACTTTGATACTTGGAAATCCCAGGTATTAGTAGTGTTTATAATTATTAAACTATAAGTTTGGAAAAATAACAATTGTTACGTTTATTTAAGTTTTACGTTTTAAAATAAAGGGTATAAATATATAGAATTTTAGGGTTCGTTATAATTTGTATAAATTACGTTTTAGTCCTTCTATTTAAATAATTACCTGCGGTAAATTACTTTTATAACCCTAGGGTTTATAAATCTTTCAAGTAATTACAATATTGGTCCCTCCCAAGTTACACGTGTAACTAGCGATTGTTTAAGTTTCATTAAATGGCAAAATTGGTCCCTAAACATTCGGCTTATATTTAAGTCTATAATTAAGTTACACAAATGCCCCCTAGGACTTGTATATGTTTCGGCCTAAGGCATAAATAGCCCCTAGGGTTTACTTAGGGTTAGTTATAGTTTACTACGTTGGAATAAAAGGTCCCTAGGGCTTATATTAAGTTTCGGTAAATGGCAAAAGAGATCCCTAGGTTTTTATTAAGTTACACAATTTACCCTAACTTAGTAATAATTCCATTTAGGCCCTCCCATTATGTTTGAAGCCACGAATGCTATTAAAATACCACCCTAGACTCTCGGCAAATTATAACATTAGTCCATATGTTTATATTTTTATTTTTTTTTTGGAAAAGTGAGTTTCTATAAGTATTCATTTAGATCCCTAAACTTAAGAAAATTACAAAATTAACCCGAAAGTATTATATTCAACATTATTAATCCGAAACATCATGGATTTACTATTTTAACCCAAAACTTAATAGATCTATCATTTTAATCCAAAACATTTATAGATCTCATTTTTAAATCCAAAAGTTTGTGAAATCACATTTTTCACACTATAAGTTTTATAAAACATTATTTAATAAAAATGAAGTCTATTTTAGGCAAGCTTATTATAGTGGCTTAAAACTAAATCCTATAAGGAAAAAATAGTGAGCTTATAGATCTAAGGCAACTAGTTATAGATCTAGTATTTCTAGGTTTATCTAAATATTACAAGATTAACATATATTGAACCATTAGGGTTTAAAACCCCACGTCTAATATATGCATGCTTATGCTTTTCATAGTTTTACTAGATTAACTAGTTCATAAGCTTATGTTCATCATGGTTATCAAGATTTTACATCATTTTAAGTCACCGCGTAAATTTAGCCATGACCCATATAAGATCTAGGGTTTTATGTTCTTGCTTCAACAACAAGTTTTACTAGTAATAATTATGTGTATGTTCATGTGTATGAAAAGTAAGTATATTGAAAGATGGGTTTTAAGTTACTTACTTGTTTAGATAGATCTAGGAATGAACAAATGAATGAGTAGTGATTAGAGCTAAGTTTCAACAATGGTGAAGCCTTGTGAATCACCACTAGCCGTGACCTTCAATGGTGTTTTTAAGGCTTTCTTGTTGTCTTGAAGATCAAGGTTGTTGTAGAAGTGTCAATGATTAGCATACAAGATGGAAGAGACATAGATTTGCCTTTGTAAATGAGGTAGTAATGAGTGTTGAAGGATTTTGGTGATGGAGTAAATATTCTAGCCGTAAGTTTGAGAGAAAGTGGAAGTGAGATTGCAAATGTTCTATTTTGTGGATTTTGTAACATTCGGATCTAATAAGGAAATGGGAAAGATCATGTATATCTTTGTAAGGTACTATGTATCTTGGAAGAGATATGTAAGATACTTGTAGATTTGGTGCAAGATATGATGTGGGATATACAACACATGCCTAAAATTAGCAAAGTCTTTCCTTCCCAATTGTTGGTGTTCTTGCCGTGTGATTACAATGTCAAAGGGGATTTAGGAGATCAAATGGGGATTGTATGAAATCTAGCATAAGATTTGGTAGGATTTTGTGTAAGATTTGGGAAAATATCGTAGGTTTACTTATTTACATAGTCTAAATCTAGCAAAGTATGGCAAAAATATGTACATCCCTTAATTCTCCTTTTCTTAGCCGTGCGTAGAGAAATGAAAGGGATAAATTTAAAGATGTCCGTTTAGTTAAATTTCAATTATTTATCGATCGTCATGGAAGTGTATCGTTTTAATGAATTCCCATTAAATGTCTTGTAAGTTATTAAAATAAGAAAAATTAAATAATTTAATTAGTCTTTTTATCGAATAATACTGAATAATTAAATATAAATTTAATTATAAATCTAGTTATAAGTTGTAATTTAAATATGGCGATGTTCATTAAGTTAAAAGTGTGTATATAATATTAAGTTAAAATACTTCACTATGTTTATATAATAAAATCATGATTTTTGTACGAAATAAGTCTTGTGATGGTGTATTGTAAAGGTGGTCCGTAAAAATATTATATGATTAATGATAATAATAATGAATCTGGTGACGTGTTAAAAGCCCAAATTTTGAGGTTTTACAGCACCTACCTGTTATTTTAGCTTTGTCCTTAAAGCTTAAGATGAAGTTACTCGTCCAGGGAACAAGTGAGGACACTTTTTCTTGCACGTGTAATCTTGTGAACTCAAGTTTAGACTCATAGGTGATATTTTAGAAGGTAGTTTTTGATCGTATGCTTCCGATGAGTACATTCTAATAATCAAAGTAACTTGTCTTTTATGTTTTGATAATTTACACATTTGGTCCTTCTATTTTTGTAATGTGGCCCTTAGGGCACGAAAAGTTTCCAATGAAAATAATTTAGGGCTCAAAATAAGTTTCAAAAGTGGCAAAATCAACCTCTAGGGTTTTTAATCCGTGTTAAATCAACTAGGGATTCTTTCAAGTTTGTTAATGTCTACGTTTAGCCCTTAAGAATTAGTAAAAGGTTATTAAATCATATTCGAGTTCTAATAAGTTTACAAAGTTGGATAAAATAGGACAAGTTTTTTTTAACTCTTGGTTTTTATTTAAATGGGCTTCCTGATATACTTCTAGCCTGTGGAAAGAAAACATTAGTTTGACTCTAAAGCTTCACTCAGTGAAATGGCTAAGATTATTGTTGATAGTGATTGGGTAGGAAGTTGCAAAGAATCTGCTTCATTTGTGGCTGAGCTGGGGCATAAGTTGCGTAGAGAAGAAGTACTTCAAATGATGGAAATCAAAGAAGAGACCAAGAATAAGGAAGTGTGCATCCCTGGTGAGATGCTAAAAGGGTCATCCATCTACTGTTGGTGGTTCAAAATTTGCACAATTTCGACTTCTTAAAGGAGGAAGTCATTCAATACAAGGCTTGTTAGAAAATGGTATTGTCGAACTAATTAGATCCGAAGAGGAAGAAGATTGTCCAAAATTATGAGACATCAATTATCTCTTTTACGGAAGTGACAAACATAACCCTACAATATACACCCATTGTGAGTTGGGCATGTCTTTTATGCTTGGGTTTATTTTCCTCGTCGATTTGAGAAATGTGAGCTTAGAAGATAAGGCATCCTCTTACCAAGTATTTCCGAGCTTCGATACAAGAGATGACACTAAGTCTAGTGTCGATAAAGTATGTGTTACCGTTGCCTTGAATGATCAAGGTTTCATTTCCTCAAGGCAGATGAAACAACTTAAATTTTCTGTGACACCCAATGGGGTCAATTGAAACAGAAGTCGACACCCCAAAAAGGGTTTAAAATGCAGCGGAAATGGACACCCCCAAATGGGGTCGAATGTAGCGGAAGTGGTATTTGGGTTAAGGATAAGCCAAAAGTCAAGAGCACAGTGCTTTGATCTAAAATAGATGAACACGAATCTTCCTATGTTTCTCGGTGAGGATGTAATGACATTAGATATAAGTTATCTTAAGGATAAGATATCACTGGAGGAATTCGCGAGTGAAAAAGGATTACATTCCATAACTGGATAAATAAAATAACATCAGTTATGAGTCATGTCGAATATATTTAAGCTCATGTGATTATAAATTTCTATTTACGTCGATAAGCGTCCTCATCCATGTAAGGTAAAATTTATAACTCCATTCGGTGACCTATGATTTATTTATTCAAACGAAAAAGCGCCCTAATTCGTTTCAATAAGGATTTCATAGCCCACCTTACCTAAATATTTCCGACAAGGCTTATTTTTTAGAATAAATATAATATCTAAGATAATAGATATTATTAAAATACTTTACAGCCCGTTTGCTTATAACCTTCGTCTTCAGACGTCCCATAACATCTTAATACGAACTTATAAATAAACTTCTGGTCCGGTGGCTTAAGATATCACTCTTAGACGTCCCATAACGTCTTGAGAGGAAATCATCATTAACTTAGGATCAAGAGACTCAGGTCCCATATGTATAATATAGGATCATAAGTACCATGATTTTGAGTTCCACCGCATCATTTAAAGATGCAAACTTATCCAAATAATACCACGTGAAAATACTAAAAGCAAACGTGTATAAGTCGTTAATAAGTCGTGTTCCGTAGATATACGTACAAAGTTATAAGCGAGAGAAAAATAAATGTTGACGCGCGATAACATGCGCAAGAATACGTATCAAACAAGGAACGCATATATACAATATAATGATATATTACAATCATTAGTATAGACATTGTGTCATATAGTTCCTTCTAGTAAGGTATATATACCTATATACACATAATAGCAAGTTCAAACATCTAATAAAAGGTAGTACACGGGATAATGCTCCCTAGTCTATTTTTAAATATTCTAGTATGTACGGTTGTTGTAGATCCGTTCCTATTATGTGGCCAGTCAGTTTTCCAAGTAGTCAAAATAGACTAACCGGTTTATAGTTATCAATTAATTATAAGCAATAATTAGCGCATATGAAATGATTAGCGTATAAGCCTAAGCTTGATACACAATCAATCATGGATGATTTATAAAAATCTTAGTATAAGATTTTCAGGATTTATTTGGATTTCATTATAATACCAACTCGTTTTTAGGTAATTCATTTATGTTACTGTATTTTAGTTAAATACATCGTTGTACAAGTATTAATAACTTCCATTTAAATCTGTTATTAATAATATCATTTAAGTAAAAGTATTTTACTTACAATTGTTGTATTTTACTTTTATAATCTACGTACATTAAATTTCATAATTTATATGAACAGTTATAAAAGTAATAACACTTTCTTACATTTAATCTAATGTCCCCAAAGTTTTCGCAAGTTAAATAATAACCCTTTGTTTACAAGTTTCAGAAAATGATGGTTCTACTCCATTTAGTTTAGGATTCGCTCAAGTTTTAAATGAAATAAGGGGTCTAGGGTTTGCTTAAGTTTCAGTTATTGGCAAAACAAGTCCCTCCTTGTTTTACTAGATGTACATTGTCTGGTTCTTAATAGTTTTAGTCCTTAGGGTTTAATAAGTCACGAAGGGCATTTATTAATGCCTATACTTTCAAATATTTACCATATTAGTCCTTGTAATTACTGTTTTATCAAAACAAGTTTCAATGTCACGGTTTTAATCCATGAGTTTAATGAATTGACATTTTTAGTCCAAAAGTTTTTATAAGATATATTTTTGGTATAAAAACTTTGTTTAAGTATAATATCACTAAGTGGGCTTATTAAATGTGCCAAAAGAGCTAAGGGGCTTCCCAAACCCTTATTGAGCTTACAAGATCTATTAACAATTTTTGTGAGCTAAGGATTTCTTAATGGGCCTAATTACATTTTTAGATCCATTAATATTACAAGTTTTACTACATAGGTCCATAGGACAATAAATGGGCCTAATGGGCTTCCTAATGGACCTAAACACATTTTACTTAATTAATAATACTTAACCATTTATCTAGGTGTGAAGTTTATGAAACCTTACAAGCTTATTACTGGTTGTAAAGATTAAGTCTAGATTTCTAAATATAGAGTAAACACCTATGTTTTATTTCGAGGTTTTAAATGAAATCCAAGTTGGTTACATGTTTGTATATTAATTATAAGCTTTTACAGTATTTCAAGATAAGGTCCAATCTTGTCTTATGTTTACATTTAATTTACGAGGTCCCAAAAATTAAGATTTGGGGTTTATTATAAGTTCACAAGTTTATTATAAGTTTTAAAATGAATTAGATAGCCCAAGCTATATTTCTTTTTCATGTGTTTTCATTATGAAATCTAGGTTTATTACTTTAAAAGTAAATTTTAAAGTCCATACGTAAGATCTAGCTTTTTACAAGTTTGTTATAAGTTCAACAGGATTTAATCAAGATCTCAAAAAATATCTAATTTTTGATTTTTCCAAGATATATAAAAGTCTAGTTAAGTTTACCAAAGACATGGTAAGAATTTTCAAAGATACATTAAGATTTCTAAAGGAGAAAAAAAATCTAATTTAAATTTTCCAAAATTTAATTAAGTTCTTCTAAAATACAATTATTCAGGAAATGATTTCCAAAAATCCCTTTTTAGATTTTACAAGATTTTCCAAAATCTATTTTAGATTTTCCAAGATTTTCCAAAATCTATTTTAGATTTTCCAAGATTTTCCAAGATTCTCTAAAATCTATTTTAGATTTTACAAGATTTATAAAATATGTTTAGATTTACAAGGATTTATAAAATCTAATTTATATCTTCCAAAGATTTCCATTTTCATATTTCCAGAGGGTTGTTATGTATTATGTTATTTGTGGTTATAATGCATTGTTCGGGCCATCATACTTCACAATACATTTTATAAATGTCTGAGGAGCAAGGGCACTTTAAATCGTAAACCCAACCACTCAGTCAAAACGTAATATCGAGATCGAACATCTTTAGTATAAAGCTCCCTACTAACATGACATGTTCATAAGTTTCATAAATACGTTAAGTATTTTTATATTTTAATATCTTCATAAAGATATTAAACAGTCGTAATACATAAAGTACGTAAATGGTTAGCATCTAGTACTACCATAAATATAAATGCATAGGATAATGAATTGCATTTAAATCATATAGTTATGCATGCTCTCTATGCTAATTGTTCTCTAAGTATGTCCCCGTCAAAAACCCAGTTTTTGAAATCTATGTTTTTGAAAATTTTGTCCGGTTATAGTTCAGTTAATAAAATAGAAAAACAATTTTATTTCGATCTGATTCTCTATAACCATTGCACTGATACCATTCTGTGACACCCCCAAATCAGGTTTGCAGCAGAATAGTAATTGGGTGTCAGTAGGTGGATCACAGAACAAATGGCATACAAAGCATTGAGCATAATTACATGATTTGAAATACAATTGATACACATATGGTTTTAGTACAATCAGTTGAAGTGTTAAATATCAGTTGTTACAAATATCCCAGTAAAAACAGATCCCCCAATTATTATGATGCTCCTAAATGATGCTCAGTCCATGCTCAAATAATCCAACTTAATTTCCTGAAAAAAACATGCTTAAAACATTCAACATAAAGTTGGTGAACTCATAGAGTTTTGTAAAATCATATTTCAGGACTATAAATTGTCCTACATAGTGTTGCACAGAGTTTCATATAAAAATCAAGTGTAGGATCTCCAATATCCCATATAGTATTTCATAAAGTTTGATAAGAATCAAGTTCAGATATATCAGTATATTCCATGTATTAATGTACCAAATAATAAAAGGTCGAGTTTAGAACCGCAAACATCACAAACACAGTATCGCACAAAGCCAAATACTATAATCTAATTACATTCCCATATTGCCCGAAACTGAGACTTTTCAGTTAAGTCCTCGACAAATGAGGACCCTTCGCCTTATTAAAAGGCACCCATAAAAATAATAAGTTTTGACATGTGAAACATCTGTTGTCCTGGCCGAGGCACAGTGAGCATGACTCACCCAGATGGGGATGGTCAATCCCAAATAGATCTTTTTATAACATTCAGGCAATTCATAAATTCTAACAGTTTCAGATGCACGGGTCATGCGGGTTCATCTACAATAGGCAAATGTAATTAAGGGTAACAATTCAGTTTGTGTTTCCTCGATCAACAGTTTATTAAGTATAAGTATGGGGCTACGATCTCACGATATAAAAATCATATATTCAAAACAAGTTATAGCATGTCTCCCCCTCGTGGGTTAGTAAAAACATAAATAGTAGTGAAAGGCGAGGCTATGAACTCACGATATAAAAATCATCTAGTCAAAACAAGTTATAGCATGTCTCCCCCTCGTGGGTTAGTAAAAACATAAATGGTAGTGAGATCTAAATGTTTATTAACATGTTTTTAATACCCCATGATTTCATGCTTTTAGATCTAATAAATAATTAAAAAAAGGTTTAAGAAGATTAACGATTCGTGGATCAAAAGAACAAACTAACACGAACGTATAGCAATGAATGGGATCTACCAAAATCAACCAAACACCCTTGGTGGTGTTGTGTAGGTGGCGACAACAAGGAGAAGGAAGGAGGAGCAGGGTTTTGATTTTTCCAATATTCTGTAATGAAAAATCTCCTTCCCTTCCTTTTGTTAAATTTATTTAAGGTGGGCTTGGCCCACCTTTATGTTTATGTCGCGCCTATGTGGGACCCACATGGGAAACCCGTTGATTTTCCCGTGTTCTATTATTTACGTGTTAACGTGTCGGGTTAACGTGATTTAATTATTGTTCGTTAGCGTCGTAAAATATAGTTATTCATGATTGTAATAACTATACGTAAATACATAATATTAGGTTCGTGATTATTTACGTTCATGATTTTCATGTTCGTGATTATACTTATTGTTGATAATAGTTATCGTGTCTTAATACGTAATAAATACTTATCGTGTAATAACACGTACGTAATACTTGTAATTTATATTCGTGAAACGTAAACGTGTTAAATAAGGAAAGTTCTAATCATGTACGTACGATCATAAGGGTACTATTCCTGGTAAAAGCATGCGGGTTTTACAACTCTTTCCCCTAAAAAGAATAATTCGTCCCTGAATTATAGATAATGTAAACTGGAAAAAGAAGAACATACCCGAATTCAAAATATGAAATGAGGGTAAGAAGCCCGGATAGACTCCTATGTTTCCCAAGTGGCTTCCCGCTCGGTATGATCCCTCCAAAGGATTTTGACGAATGGAATCTTCTTCCTTCTCATGACTCGTTCTTGTCTGTCAAGAACTCGTTCGGTTTCTTCTATAAAAGTGAGATCTTCACGAATCTGTTCCAGTGGATACTGAACCATGTGAAGGGGATGATACTTGTATCCTCTAAGTAAGGACACATGAAAAACATCGTGAACATGAGAAAGCTGCGGAGGTAACGCTAAACGGTAAGATACTTCACCGACTCGCACAATGACATCAAACGGTCCGATGAATCAAGGACTGAGCTTCCCTTTGATTCCAAAACGTCTAATCGCACGTGTCGGCGAAACCTTAAGGAAAACGTGATCTCCTACGTTAAAGTGTAAGTACCTACGATGCTTGTCCGCATAACTCTTCTGACGTGACCATGCTTCTTGCAGTTTCTGCTTAGCGACTGCGACCTTCTCGTTAGTCAACTCTATCATTTCTGGTCCTTCAAGTGTTCGCTCACCAACCTGATCCCAGCAGATTGGTGTGTGACACTTTCTACCATATAACATCTCGAATGGAGCACACTTGATACTTGCGTGCCAACTGTTGTTATATGTAAACTCTACCAAACAAATGTAGTCGTCCCAATCTCCCGTCCATTTCAACGCACATGACCTCAACATGTCTTCTAATGTCTGAATCGTTCGCTCCGATTGCCCGTGTGTTTGAGGATGAAAAGCCGTGATAAGCTTAAGTTTTGTACCCCAAGCTTTCTGTAGACTTCTCCAGAATCGCGAGGTAAACCGAGGATCTCTGTCTAAGACGATGCTGGATGGAGCACCATGAAGTCTCATGATCTCCCTCCTATAAGTATCGGCAAGTTTACTTACCAAATCTTTCTTTCAGATAGGTAAGAAATGAGCTAACTTGGTAAGTCGATCAACGATAAACCAAATCACACTGTGCTTCCTCTTTGTCTGCGGAAGACCGGTAACAAAATCCATGGTGATCTTGTCCTACTTCCACTCTGGAATATCTAGCGGTTGAAGAAGACCGCCAGATCGCTGATGCTCGATCTTAACCTGCTGGCAGGTAATACATTTGGAGACGTAAGTCGCAACATCCTGTTTCATACCACTCCACCAAAAGTATTGCTTGATGTCATGGTACATCTTGGTCGAACCAGGATGAATAGAGAATGGGGAGCTATGAGCCTCAGCTAACAATGCTTCTCGGAGTTCTTGATCATCAGGAACACAAAGTCTCGTGCCCTACCATAAGATACCATCTACGTCTACTCGAAATCCTGTCTGCTTCTCCAAATTCTGTATTATCGCCCAGATTTCACCATCATCCTTCTGAGCTTCCTTGATCTTAGAGAGTAACTCGGGTTTTACTCTAATATTAGCCCAGTAACCGTGCTGTCCACCTACCATGATCTCCATGTCTAGTCGCTCCAAGTCTCTAATAATTTCCTCCTTTATCTCAATGCCGTTGATCATTCTGGACTTTCTACTAAGTGCATCTGCCACTACATTTGCCTTGCCGGGATGATACTGCAGATTAATGTCATAATCCTTCAACAGCTCTAACCATCTCCTCTGTCCCATGTTAAATTAACGTTGAGTGAAGATGTACTTCAAGCTCTTGTGGTCCATGAAAATGTCACATGATTCTCCATACAAGTTGTGCCTCCATATCTTCAATGCAAACACGACTGCTGCTAGTTCCAAGTCATGCATAGTGTAATTTTCCTCATAAAGCTTAAGCTGCCGTGAAGCGTACGCGATCAGATTCCCATGTTGCATGAGAACACAACGAAGTCCCTTCCCCGATGCATCACTGTAGATCTGAAATCTACCTGTACCAGATGGGAGAGTAAGAATCGGTGCAGATACTAGCTTCTTCTTCAGGTCTTCAAATCTCTTCTCTCTCTCTCTTTAGTCTAGACGAATTTCTCCCCTTTCCGCATCAGTTTGGTCAATGGTAGTGCTAAACGGGAAAAGTTCTCCACGAACCTGTGTTAGTAACCAGCTAAGCCTAGGAAACTACAGACTTCAGTCGCTGATGTCAGTATTGGCCACTTGGTAATAGCCTCAACCTTTGCTGGATCCATCATGATTCCTTCTGCTGATACAGTGTGACCTAAGAATGCCACCTTGTCTAACGAGAACTCACACTTAGAGAATTTAGCATACAGCTGCTTCTGGCGAAGAATCTGTAATATTGTACGAAGATGGTCTTCGTGTTCCTCCTTGGACTTAGAGAATATCAGGATGTCGTCAATGAAAACAATGACGAACTTGTCCAGAAATTCATGGAAGATTTTGTTCATCAAATCCATAAACACTGATGGAGCATTGGTAAGGCCAAATGGCATGACTACAAATTCGTAGTGGCCATAGCGTGTACGGAAAGCAGTCTTGGCAATGTCCTACTCCTTAACCCGTAGCTGATGATAGCCCGACCATAGATCAATCATGGAGAAATGTTTGGCCCCTTGGAGTTGGTCAAACAGATCGTCTATGCGTGGTAGAGGATACCTATTCCTGATGGTGATCTTGTTGAGCTCGCGATAGTCTATGCAAAGACGCATGATGCCGTCCTTCTTCTTAACGAATAAGACCGGTACACCCCATGGAGATGCACTCTGTCGAATAAAGCCTCGTTTTAGAAGTTCTTGCAATTGATCCTTCAGCTCCTTCAACTCTATGGGAGCCATGCGATAAGGAGCCTTGGAAATCGGCTCAGCTCTTGGGATGAGCTTGATACTAAATTCTACTTCACGTGCAGGTGATATGCCCGGAAGTTCTTCTGGAAATACATCTGGAACTTCTGACACCATCGGCTGATCCTGAATTGATGGGGATTCAACATCCATGTCATGAACAGTAGCTAGATAGCCCTCGCAACCATGTGAAAGTAATGCACGTGCTTGCAGGGTTGATATGATTTATACAGACCTTCCGGGTACGAACCCGTTGTGAATGTACTCTGGTGCATTAACATCATCGAATATGACTCGATAAGAATGGCAGTCTATGGTAGCATGATGCTTGGATAGCCAATCCATGCCCAATATCATGTCAAAATCATTCATGTCCATCGGAAGTGCGTCAACAGGACGAAACTTGTCATCAAACTCTGGGGGAAGGCTCTTGTACACATGGGTTATGCGTACAGAGTCTCTAAAGGGCGTGGAAATATTCAGTATATTCTCTAGTGGCATGGGGAGTATCTTAACATTCTTAACATAAGCAGTATAAATGACCGAGTGAGTACCACCCGTGTCAAATAGAACACATGCAGCTTGACCATACATATATAAGATTCCAGTGATGGTACCTGTAGACTTGTTGGCCTTATCGCGAGATGTCGTGTAAAAGCGTCCACTAGTAGGAGGCGGCTTGGTATCAGCATGTCCCGATGTGCCCTCCATCTCGCCCTTACGGCAGTCCTTCATGTGATGGCCAGGAAGGCCACACTTGAAGCATGCGTCGCTGTCGCGGCGACATGGCCCTAGGTGCCTACGGTTGCAGGTAGTGCAAAGAGAATGAGTATATCCTCCAGCAAGTGTCCTTGCTGGCTGAGAGCCTGATAAGAACAATATACATGATACATGATAATAGGTACAAAGGACAACGCGGATAATTCGTAAGATGGAATACCAGTGATAGCTGGACGGTTAGGCTGTGAACCTCTCTGGTTCTGGTCCCTCCCGTTACCATGATTCCTGGTAGAAGATTCTCTAATGTGTCAGAATTAAGAACTATAGCGTGTAATCATAAGAAAATGAGTAAGTATAAGGACCTGCTGCTGTTGGAGTTTCCAGCGTTGTTACGGTAATTATAATTACCGCCACGCCTATCCGTAGCAGAACGGTCGTGAGTCTGACCGTTTCCCTTGGGCTAAGTAGGCTGTTTCTGAGTAGCCGGCTGAGACCGGTCCCCAGTCTTCTGCCTGGAAGATACAGTTTAAAAGAGATGTAAATATTGACATATGCTGAAAAGAGTACGGTTTGGTCACCGTTGAATCTGAATGTTTACCTCTTCTCGGATCTCTCTGCTTCCCCGAACTCTTCTCCTTCGTGCAGCATGTCCTGCTTACGTGCTGTATCAGCCACTTGTACCACCGTGTTGAACGTAGCACACACCAAGTTGTTTGCGACCGATGTACGAAGAGCCCACCGGAAGTGGTGTGCTTGCTCTTCGGGAGTACCTGCTGCTGCACCAAGAAAACCAGCCAAGCAAAGAAAGCGCTGCATGAACTTGTTGCTATTCTCCCTAGTTCTCTGTTGGATTCCATGGTACTCTCTCTTCAGTTTGTCTTGCTCAGCCTTATGAAAGAATTGTCCCATCACCAAATCCCCAAACTAAGCCCAAGTCAAACCAGCCACCTAAGCATCACCTCCCTCGGACCACTTCAGTGTTGTCCACCATGATAGCACATCACCTTCGAACCGGTAGCAGGCCAACCTCGACTTGAAGACAGGGTCACAGCCAATGGCATCGAAGATCTTCTTAATGTGAGCCAACCAGCCTTCAGCTTCACTGGGGGTATCTGTTCTCTCGAAAGCCCGAGGGCGTAGCTTATTGAATCTCTCCAGCCATGTGACCAATGTTGTTGGAGGAGGAGGAGGTGGTACTGGGTGCTACTGGTGATTGTTGGCAGCCTGCACCTTAGCCCTGATTTTGTTCCTCAGCTGAGGAAGCATAGCTTGCATTGCAGCTTGGAATGCTGCATTGAGTTGTTCTTGCTCGCATGTGCGAACCATCTGACAGTATAACATAAAAATACATGATTAAACTGATCGAAACATAAAATATATACATGAAAAAATAAATTTATACCAAATAAATCACGAGACAAATTTTATGCAAGAAAACTAGTACATGAATGCATGATACAGTTTTATGAAAACTTTTATATGATTGTGAGTGAAGGCCTATGGTCAGTTCACTCAAAACAAAAGACATGGCGAGGGGACGCTAATGGGTCGGTCCCAAATTTAAAAGTTTCGATAAAACACATGCGACTAAACAGGGCCAACCCTATACCAACCATTACATAGTCATAAACCTGCGACAATGACATATATATGTTGTAACACCAGAGAATTTTCCTTACCATAAATAATAGTAAATTATAATAATTATTATTTGAAATTCATTTTGAGCGTTATCAAACTCATTGGATTAGAAAATGCGATATATTTTAACGAAGTTTAAAAATCGCACAGTCTACGTACGACACAGTAAATATTAAATTATATATTTAATTGTCACGAGATATTTGATAAAATGATTTATTAAATTGTTAAATATTTTTATTCTATAAACGTTTGATAAAAATGAGAATAGTCAAGTTGAAGTCTAATTTTTCTTTAAACTGAACCTTGTCTGAGAAACCCGATTGAATAATTAACATTTAAATGGATTTGTAATTGATTTACGAAATAGTTGTCATGTAAAGTATCTATTTTCGTGGAAAAAGTATTTTAAAAACAACTGTAAATATTTCGGATCCTAAATATAATTTATTAAATCTCGATCGATAACCGAGTCACGTTTAAACAATGTAAAAGAAAAGTTAATTAAATAACTTACACAATAAACCCTCAATTAATAAACACTTTATACTTTATACTAAAACATTTGGGTATATATAGAAATAATATACACTCCCCCCCCCCTCATTTTTCAACCCTAACCCTAATTCATAAAACACACACACATTATAACTCTCTCTCCCTCATAAAATCCGGCCACCGGAAAGTTTTCCGGCGCCGTCACCCTTTTCCGGCTAAAAATCCGGCGAGCCCAAAATTTCTCCTCATCACCCGAACTACCCGATCTCCATGGCTACTCGCCGCCACGCGTCTCCACCACTTCACCACCTACCGCCACCACTGTTTCACTACTACCACCACCTACTCCACTACTTCACCACGTCGCTGTCACTCTCACCCTTACACCACCTTACCGCTACCACCATGACTGCTGCATCGGCCAGCTTGCTACCAACACAGCCCGCTTACACCATCATCACAGCCGCCACCCCTCCACCTCATAAAAACCACCATCCATCACCACTGTGACCTCCCGCCACCCTACTGTCGTGGCTTAGCCACTAGCCACCATCAGCATCCCGTAGCCACCCAACATCACCATCACTTTCGTCATCAGCCGCCACCCACTGGGGTGCGTGTGCTTGTGTACCACCGAAACCACCCCCTAGGTGGTGTTCGTTGATGTTTTCCGTCCACCACAGCCGCACCCGGGGGTGTCGGGCTGTTGGTGTTGTCATTGTTGTGTTCTTGTTACGAATATGAAAATAAGGGTGCGTTTTTTCTGCGTTCATGAGCCCTGAAGGGGTGTTCGTATGTTGTCGTGTGCTACCGAGCACCACCACAAAGATGTGCTCGTGTGTGCGTCTCGTTGCCATAGTCGCACCAAAGGTGGTGCCGGCTCGTGACTATATTGGTTAAAGGTATTGGTTTTTTTGTTGAAATATTGTCTACAAATGATATTATGTTGGTTTTTGTGTTTTAACGACCGTTAGTGTGGTTTGGTTCGGTTTAACAGCCGCTAAGGGCGTTAGTTATGAGGTTGGAATATGTTAATTGGGCGTTTGGTGTTGTGGTTAGTGAATGATTGAAAGTGTTGATTATCGGAATTGTTTGGTTGAAAATGTTATTGTTGAAAGCGTTGGTTATTTACTTGGTTATCGGTAAATTAGTTTTAAATTATATCTCTTATGATTAGACGACAATTAATTTGATATAATGAAAAGATGTGGATATTTGAAACATGGACTGATTTTGAAAGTGAAAATATTATGTTTTGTGATTATGGGAAACGTTGTATAAACGAATAGGTCATGCCGAAATTTTATTTAGAAACTAAAATCTCCTTTTAGAAATATTAAATTGATAATAAAGAAACAATGGTTTATAAAATATTATTTTATAAAATTGTAGTTATTGTGTATGCTTTTGAAACTCTAAAACGTGTGTTCCCTTTTATAAAACAACATTTATAATTAATGGGTGATTTTAAAAATGTGTCGAATCATTTAGGTTTTATTTATTTATCTTGTTTATATAATAGTTGCAAGTTATTGTATGCTTGGACTATTTTATTCTTTTGTTGTCATCTTCTTGAGTTTTGTACATGTCGCGTGTCATGTGCATCCCGAGTTATTTGTGTGTTGTCTGTTCTTGTTATATAATTCAACCTATGAATTATATACACATGTTCCGTTCTTTCGTGTGTAACATATACTAGGTGTATATATTACATTCATGGTGGTATCATCCGCTTCACCTTACCGAACCAATCACTGAACCGATTACCGAACCAATCACTGAACCGATTACCGAACCGATTACTGAACCGATTACTGAACCAATTACCGGACGATTTCAACATGGGATTTAAACGGTTTACGAACCGATGGTACTGATGAAACCTCTTATCGGGAAAGCTTGGATGCATCGATTTGGGATGCTGGGAGATGATCGATAAGATAGACTATGACTTCCGGCATTGAGCAGTTCCGGCCTACGCTACACTGCTCTTGTATTCATGTCTCTGAAGTTGTTCTGCAACATCGATGTGAGTTCATACCCCCCCTCTTTCTCTTTTCAAAATTGCTTTATAAATGTTTTGAATCTCTTTTGGGGGAGATACATGCTTGTCGATGTCAAATGCGTGTTATGCATTTCAATGATTGTTTACGATATATATGTCTACACTTTCCATGCATTTTTGTGATAAATACAAGTTGATATCTTTTTGAAGATTGCTTATATTGCGTACGTGCTTGTACTTTAGTGGACTGTTTACATGACATGTGTGTTTATACATTTGGGGTTATCAATGATTTATACTTGTGAATATCTGAGCTATCACATAGCTCCTTTTAAACTGCTGTGTATGTTTAATACTGTGAAGTGAAATGACTGCTTGTGCTTGCTTGTGGACGCAAAAAGAATTGAACCCTGTGAACACTCAGTGAACTTCGTTTATGATTAGCCTAAGTTGCTTTAGCCATAGTCCCCACTATCGTGAATCGTTAGTTACTCTGCTAGAGTAAGCTCTTATGTTACGAATAGATCTATTGAGGGTTGACAACCTCCACTCGGGCATTCTGACGCCGGACGAGTGTGTACCATTTGTATGAACGGAGTTATCTTGGCTAGGTACTCTATTGGGGCAATTTATATGTGCAATCTATTGCATGTACTGGATCACTAGTTTCGATGTCACGAGATTAGCGCTATCATAAACACTGAAACACCCAATTTAACCTACACTTGGAACTATATCTCCTATAGTTGCCTTGGGTACTTGAACTGAACTTTTGCGGTCCATATTTCTATGAATCTTGATTGTGAATCTTGACCTTGATCTTGCTATGAATCTTGAATGTGAATCTTGACCTTGATCTTGCTATGAATCTTGAATATGAATCCTGACTGCGATCATGTATTGATCTGATATGAATCCTGATTGCGATCATGTATTGATCTGATATGAATCTTAACTGCGATATTTATATGAATCTTGACTGCAATCATGTATTGATCTAATATGAATCTTAGCTGTGATATCGATACGAATCTTGACTATAGTATGAAATGATCTTGACGTGAATTTATTATGTGGTTCTGACATGATTCCTGCATGAGATATGATAGGATTATTGTACGTGGATTCATCTAATCCTTAGGTGTGATATTGACGTGATTCATGCATGTGGTTTTTATATGACACTTATAAGATGGTTGGAATGATGTTTACATGCTGGTTTGATAGGGTTCTCGTGTGTTAGTTTGACATGATGTTTATATGCCGGTCTAATATTATTCATGTGTGCTAGTTTGACATGATGTTTATATGTTGGTCTGTTATGATATTTGTATGCTAGTTTGATATGATACTCGTAAGCTGGTTTGATATGATACTTATATGCTGGTTTGGTATGATGCTCATATGCTTATTGCTATAGTTCTAATATGTGACCTCGATTGTGATACTAATATGAACCGAGAATATGACATTGTTATGTATATTGACCGTGGCAACTGATGTGAAATCGGGTGTGAATGAGTTCATGAACCTAAAAACTGAACTGAAATGAACTGTGAGTATGAACTACAACTTGTGTATGAACTGAAGTTTTGTGCTAACTGTTATGCTACTTCTAAACTTTGATTTATGACCGAACTGTGTTGTAATGTCTCTTTATTGTGAACTCTGGTTTCTCGAACATTTTTGCGACACTACTTATAGTAGTTGTCCTTGTAAACTTTTAAAGTGTCTTAAACATTTTAATAAAACTTATGAACTCGCCAACCTTTGTGTTGACACTTTTAAGCATGTATTCTCAGGTACTTGACTGAATGATTATTTGGAGTCAACATTGTGATATTTGGCATAGAGGTCGTTCTCTCGGATCAAGACTCGGATAATCATGACGTAACAGGCCCCAATACTTGTGGGCTTCCGCTGGGCCAATTTGGGGGTGTTACAGATTGGTATCAGAGCCTTGGTTATAGAGAACTAGGTGTTATTGTATAGGCCTAGACTATAACTGATGCTCTCTTGTGTTTTAGCATGTCATTATGCTTATTCTTCTTATATATGAATATGTGCTTTACATGATACGATTACTTATCCGCTGCTATATGAATACTTACCATTCATGTTTGTGATCTCTCGTTTCACTGTTATGTGAATGTTATTATGTATGCTGTGATTACTTCATGCGCTACTATATGAATATATGCCTTATACGTTGGATCGTTTTATGCGGTGTCATGTGAATATTTGATCTGCATGTCTGCTATCATTCTATGCATTGCTATATTGTTAATTGCCTTACGTGTTGTGACTGTTTCATGCGTTGTTATATGGTCATTTGACCTACATGTTTGTTATTACCTTATGTGTTGCTCATAAAGTAATACATCATATATTCCGTCAATTTTATTCTTGATTGATTTAGATATATGCATGCATGTCACTTATCATGTGTATTCTTAAAAATAAAGGGAGTAAATTATTTTTCTATATGGTATCTTTTAGATCTATACATTGATATGTGGGTCTAAAAATTCTATATATAAGTTATTATAAATATTATTTTATAAAATATGAGCTGTTGCATTTATAGAATGTACGGGTATAAATATGTTTTTGATTAATTATTATTGTTTAATTTTGGATACAAACTGACAGTGTTACTATAAGTGGGTGTGTTTAAAAATGGGCGAAATGATGTTTTCGAGTTAAACCGAGCTACGTTGGGTGTCGAAATGAGTATAAAAGGGTGTATATGATTGTTGGAAACGTTTTGAAAATGGTAAGAGCACGTGTTGAGAATATTTGATGATTGTGACCACTTGGACGCGGTGAATGACAATTTTGCGGAAAAGTGATTTATTGATTGATCGTGAGTTGAGAAGGTGATGGAATATGAGATTTTAGATTATGATTTGAGTACTTACTAAAAGTGGCAAATTTTGAAATGGCGCCGAAAGGCTGTCGAATTTTCCGTAAAAAAAAAGTGTGGCAAAATTTACTAAATTAAAGTTGGGTAAATCAAAATTTACGTCGAAAGGCTTTTGAAATTACGTCGAGTCAAAAATAAACATTTTTGCCTAAGTATAAGATACTAATATTAACTATATGATTTCAGTGAGTCATATTTTATTTGTAAAACTAAGCACATGATTGGCAAGTGACATACGTGATAGACTTATGTGATTTAATTGTTCGCGCCCGAACTATAGTATCATGTTTAGGTTGCTACCAATGTTGTTCGCTATTACTTGATTTTAATACTTATGCTGATTAATTTCCTTGCTTGTGACCAGGCTATAGTTCCTATTAAACTGCTTCATATGTTTAATGTTTTGGGATGCTATGAATGCTTGATTTGCGTTTCTTATCTTATATAGTGCTACAAGACTTTTGCTTGTGATTGCTTTATGTGCCATTGAGATGATTGCCTTATCTGCTTATGATTGCTATATACACTGCTACGTGCTTTACGTAGTTAGGATTGCTTTATATATACATTTGTACTTACTTATGAGTCTTCCTCGGCGATGAGTGAGACTCATGTGATCGACTAGATCCTTTATTTATTTTATAACTATTATAATATATCATTATATTATATACGGGTTCTATGTTTGGTACGTGTTATGACCCACGTTATTGCGTGATTGACATTTATTGTCTCCCACTTATGAATTTGAACGTCTATTTATGGGAAGCAACTCACTGACGACTCCTGCGCTTGATTTTTGACAATTTTCTCTAATAACGTTTTAGAGATTATAACTATTTTCAATAAGATTTTTCGCTGATAACCATTATGATATATTATCCTCTTGATTACGATTTATGACCTTACACTCCATACACGTCTACACTCACGTTATCGCAAATGCCTATTATTGGAGTGTAACTGGTCGACGTATCATTTTGATTATCTGATGTAATTTTATGTTATATCATTTGGATAGTTTGCCTGTCTAAATTCTGCGGTGTGACTCCAATCAGGGTACTTATGATTTCATATTTAAATGGAATGGGACGTTTAAATATGGAACATGAGTCTCCTGACGACAAGTTAATTATTGTTTCATATTCAGATGGTATGGGACGTCCAAATGTGAAATCATAAGCCACCAGACCCGAAGCTTATTTATGGTTCCGTATTGAGATGGTATGGGACGTTTGAATATGGAAGGTGTAAATAAACTAGTTGTAAACTCTTTTTGGTAATATCTATTTCCTTAGATATTTGATCTATATATGTATGTATATTTTGGTAAATCTTGTCGAGGTAATTTGAGTAAGATGAGTTATGAGGTCTTTATTTAAATGGATTGGGACGCCTTTACATTTGAATAAAGAGGTTATAAATCGCTTAACTAAAGTTTATTATTTATATTTACATAGATTGGGACGCCTCTGTGTGTAAATGTGAATTATAAACAAGTGGCTTAAGCACATCTGACATCATTTCATATTTACGTTTGATAGGTGTGAAAACACCCATCCTTTTTACCACTTAATTACAATAATAACCGAGCCAAAACGTGTATTTTATGTCATTTATGTCGGAATTATGCGAGGTTTGTGTTTTTGTTGTGATTTAGGACGAAAAGGTGAAAAGTGGAGAAAACACGGCATTCACGGGCTTTTATCGAAGAAAAAGATGAAAGATGAAGTCGAAAGATCAAGAGTGGAAAAAGAACGGAAGTCCAAGACCAATTCTGAAGATTTATCGAAGAAAAAGTCAAAAGACGGAAGTTTACTAAAAGCCGAAGAACTCGAGTCTTATTTATGAAGAAAATTCAAGACGAGTTTAATTAATCACGAGACAAAGTCGATAAAGTCGAAGAACTTAAAAGACGAGAAGATGTGAAGAAAGAAAGAAAGAGGAGGCAACACATGCACCTCCCCATTTCCTATAAATACCCTCCTAAACTCATTTAGGAGGGTTGGATAGTTTTAGTTTTAAGAGTAGGAGTAGTTTAGTTCTAGAGAGAGAAAGTGACAGTTTCTCTCACTAGAACTTTAATCTTTCATCTTCCTTTCTTGTTTTTAATTGAATCTTTACGTTTTAAGCTTAATCTTGTATTAATTTTCATCTTTTAATCTTTCTTGTTAATCACGTTCTTGTTTTCATCATCTTTTTCATCAAGTTTTTACATAAAGTTTAAGTCTTTTGATTTTCGTGCCTTCATTTTGATGTTTTTATAAGTTTTGATCTTCTTCCTAGCTTATTGGTAGCTTATTGGTGTTTTATTTTGCTTATTGTGCTTAAAAAGTTAGGATTTTAGTGCTTAATCTCGTACTTTTACGTTTTCCTAGTTTTTAAGAAAAGCTGATTCAATTTTGGAACTTTTCATAAAGTTGCGAAATTGAACTTTTCATAAGTTGCGAAATTGTACTTTTCATAATTGCGAAATCTGATTCGATTTTGCAATTATTGCGACATTGTGCATTGCGACATTGTGCATTGCGACATTGTGCATTGCGACATTGTGCATTGCGACATTGTGCACTGCGACATTGTTGCATGATTTTGCAATTATTGCGAAATTAATTCATTTTTTTTATTAATTGCAATTATGTCATTTTTGTCCAATTTTATTTTTAAACTTATTTTTCCCGCCATTTTACTTAGCTTTATTTTTTTACTTGTTTGTCTTAGTATATTTTCAGAGTTATTTAATTTTAAAGTTTTTAAATTTACGTTTTGTTAAACTTTAATTTCTCGTCATTTACTTGTAAAGTTTTTATATTTTCGTCATTTACTTAATTTCTTTTAAAGTCTTATTTTTAGGTTATTCTTTTCAAGATTTTATCTTAATTTCTTTTAAAATCTTTTATTTAAGTTTTAATTAGTTTATCGCTTTTATTATTTTGTCTTTTACTTTAAAGTTTTGCACTCTTACTTTACAACAACGACCAAACCATTTCTTTTCCACCAAGAACAACTGAGTCGCACTTTGAACCGTTATCAATTCGAGAAGATTCTGAGATTAATTCTGAACCCCATCCAAAAACATTGTATCAAATGGCGCCGCTGCCGGCTCTTTTCGTGAGGATTAACGGTTTCTTGTGAGAGACGCGTTGGCTTTTGGGACCCGTTCACTTGTGAACGTTATTTTTTTTTTGTATCAAAAATTTTCAAAAATCCCAAAAACATTTAAAAACTCAATAAGAGCATTTCTTTTTCAAAGTTTTGCACCAAAAATATTCTTCTTGCTCATCTATTTTTCTTAATGGATTCTTATGTCTATTGCGTCGGGTGCGGGAGACGATTGTACGGGAACGAATCATGTCAATGGTGTACATGTGAGCGACGTGGCAACGATATCAACAATACACAATTCATATGCGGATTTTGTCCTTTGTGCAACTCGACTAATTCGTCCTTTTTGAACCCACCTCCTCTTTCCCCGTGCATGTATTGTGGAAGAGATTCTCATTGGCATGTTTCATGCCCGGTTCGATACCCGTATTATCACTGGCAAGAACCGGGGTACAATTATGACAATGATAATAGCTATCCACAAGACGCACCCGATTTTTCTCCTTACCCATTTTGCAACAACTGTGGGGGTCCTCACGATACCTATTATTGTCAACCAATGAATTATTATGAGAAAAATCCGTGTCCTCAGTTTTCTTCACCAATGGATTATTATGAACCAAACCCAGTTTCTAATTTTTCTCAGCCGATGAACTACTATGAGCCACACCCATGCTATAATTCAGGTTTTCAACATTTTGAACCCCCACAACACATCATCAATCATCAACCCTCCTTCGAACAATTGAGCTCCCATGAACAATGGGACACTCTTGTTAAGCAAAGTCAACAAATTCAAGAAGCTTGCAACAAGATCATCGAGAAATGTCAAGAGGATCATCGACAGGAGCAAATATCGAATATCGAGACTTATACTCCTCCCCCGGTGTATCCATACTATTATGATGATGATGACGATGATCCTACTATTTCTTGGAATGACCTTACTGCTCAATGTCCTAGTGCAATTGTCATCCCTCCTCTCAATATCCCAAACGTGTCTAAGGATTGTGATACATTGAGTGAGCTTAGTGAGTTTGGTCTTGATAAATTGTTTGATGATGAGGTTTGTGACATACCGGCTGCTATGGAGCTTGAGGACGACGTTACTCTTACGGAAGAGGTCGATCCAAATGATGACGATTTTTCTCCAAGCTATGAGAATTTCACTTTTGAAATTTCTCAATCTCCACCGGGAGATGCGGGTGATGACGATTTATTCTCTCCGGTTTACGAGAAGTTCATCGATAAACATGATCTTGTGGATGAGGTGGAAGACGTGCTTCTTCGTGATAGATTACGGAAAGTGCACCTTCTTATTGCTCAAATCGAAGCGTTGACTTCTCCTCCTCTTTTCGAGTCTTTGCCCCCATCTATTCCTCCCATTGAAGATAATGACCCATTGCTGGAAGAAATCGACATTCATTCCATGCCTCCAGGTATTGATGATAATGACACGGAGGGGGACATTTTTTGATAATTTGCTGCAGGAAGATATTGTCCCAAGTCCCCCTCCCGAGCACCTTTCATCCTCCCCTTTAGCCACTATCACGAAGGATGAGTGCTTTAACCCGGGAGGTGACATTGATTATGCTATGATTGATAACAATACGGCTTTGCCGCTTGCTCAGCATCTATTGTCTTTGGGGGAGGACAATGTGCTTACTTTACCCAACCCACCTCCCGTGGATTTTGAATTCACATACTTCTCGTATGTTGAAAGGACTTTTCTCCCATTCAAGACTTATCCCCCCGCCTCCCCTTTGTTGATGTCAACCGGGAACGAGGACAAGGTCTTTGATCCCGGTATCACATTCGAGGCTTCCCCATGGACCATTTAATTCGGGGACGAGTCAGGCTCGTGACTCGGTTAATATAAACAAGCGCTTTTTGGGAGGCAACCCAATTATCTATCTATTTTCACCATAAGTGTAGGGGGAGCCCGGTGGTGTTTCTTGCTTTCTTTCTTATCATGTGCAGGGATTAGAGCTTCAAAGACACACTCTTGATGACTTTTGACGAACCGTGATTCCGTGTTCCCTTCTTCCCAGTTCTATCCTAAACTCTTTTCGATTCACTATTTTATATTTCTCAATATTAAAATAGGAATCTCTTTAGTTGTCCCTTTCTTAGCGAGATTTAAACAAAGTGCACAATGTCCTAAGTGTAGGGGAGTTTACTCCCACATTCTTAAACATTAAGGACAATGTTTATCTCAAGTGTAGGGGGACCTCTATCGATGTTAAGTGGTCTTTTCCTTGTATTTGTCCTCATTTTAACCGGAAAATCAATTTTTCGACATCTTTCAAAATTTTTAATCTATTTTGGCCCATTAGTTTTTACCTTTGTATAGTTATTTTCTTTCCTTATTAGAATAAAGTTTGAATAAAGTGGTTTTAATTTTCAAATGTTATGAATCTTTTGACTCAACCCGAGTTACTTATCTAAGTTTACTCTAGCTAGTATGCTTAACGTGTTTAATTCAAGTTTTGCTAGGCTTTTATATAGGGAGCTATAAAACGCGAAAGTCTTAACACTCACGGGTTAAGAACAAGAACTTTTCGCAAGTTCCTATAATTGATCCTAGAGAGTCGTTTATCAAGGGAATTTTAAAATGCGATTTCTAAAACTTGAAAAAGTCTAAGAATTTGCAAGATCCTATAGGCGACTCGAAAACCCAAAACTTTGATTTAATAGGCTAAGCATCTACGAGTCTCATTCCTTGAGATTTTAAACTGTGGAGAACGAGAGATGATAGAGTCAATTATAAGTTCGGTATTCTTTCGTGAATTTATGTGAGTTAATTATAAGCCTATTCTCCCTTCGCTTGTTAATAACTTTATCTGCAATAAATAAGGTTGTACGATTTAAAAGGTTACTTAGCTTCTAGCCCAAGATCGTTTAAAAGTTGCTCGGTACGGATTAGAGTTCATAGCCAAGGCATAACTTATTGAAGTGGGATGCGTAGATTGGCGAGTCCGAAAAGGCCCTAACAAGGCATGAGGGCTACATTTTGTTGCTAAAGATCCAAAAGTGATGTGAAGAATCATTTATCGAAAATCAATATGAAGGATCGAGACACACGACGAAAAGCAAATACTCCCCTAAAGATCATGGAGAAGTCTATCCAAAAAGGCCCTAACAAGGTATGAGGATAAATAGATCCAAGTCCTAAAAGGAGGCGGATCGTTGTATATCAAAGTCCAAAATAAAGATTAGAGAAAAATGAAGAAGTCGTGGTCCATTTATGAAGAATCTCTCAAAACTTCAAGTGAAGAAATTCCATTATGAAGAGAAGACCATAATTTCATGAACGTCTCTCAAGGATTGAAGTATGAAGTCGCTACCAAATATCGGTCCGAGAAAGGTCTCAAATCGCGAAGTGAGTTATGCCAAGATATGAACTTTATGAGGTCCCGAGAAGCAGTTTTAAAAGATTTTGTCCTTTAGCTAACTATTGATTAAATCGTGCACTTTATTTTCGGACTAAATAACTATCGAAATAAGTCAAAAATGCATCCTCGTGATCATTCAAGACAACAATAAAATATAAGAGATACCCCTAGGAATAAGGGAGTCTAAGTGAATAATTGGCCCACATGAGTTCGTGCTAGTCTACTAACTTATAATAACAATGATCTCGTTTTTAAGCTTGGTTTGGAGAAAGTGAAAACTTGAGGATGATGATTATTCATGACATCTCCAAAACCCAAGGTATGATTTTGATTTCTTTACTTTGAATGTTTATAGTTTTCTATCTCTTTAATAAAGGCCAACGTGGATTGATTATGATGGAAAATGTAATCTTGCTTTGTAACTAATGCATTGCATGAGGACATTGCAATGGTCAAGTGTAGGGGAATTGATAGGTGTGAAAACACCCATCCTTTTTACCACTTAATTACAATAATAACCGAGCCAAAATGTGTATTTTATGTCATTTATGTCGGAATTATGCGTGGTTTGTGTTTTTGTTGTGATTTAGGACGAAAAGGTGAAAAGTGGAGAAAACACGGCATTCACGGTCTTTTATCGAAGAAAAAGACGAAAGATGAAGTCGAAAGATCAAGAGTGGAAAAAGAACGGAAGTCCAAGACCAATTCTGAAGATTTATCGAAGAAAAAGTCAAAAGACGGAAGTTTACTAAAAGCCGAAGAACTCGAGTCTTATTTATGAAGAAAATTCAAGACGAGTTTAATTAATCCCGAGACAAAGTCGATAAAGTCGAAGAACTTAAAAGACGAGAAGACGTGAAGAAAGAAAGAAAGAGGAGGCAACACATGCACCTCCCCATTTCCTATAAATACCCTCCTAAACTCATTTAGGAGGGTTGAATAGTTTTAGTTTTAGGAGTAGGAGTAGTTTAGTTCTAGAGAGAGAAAGTGACAGTTTCTCTCACTAGAACTTTAATCTTTCATCTTCCTTTCTTGTTTTTAATTGAATCTTTACGTTTTAAGCTTAATCTTGTTTTAATTTTCATCTTTTAATCTTTCTTGTTAATCACGTTCTTGTTTTCATCATCTTTTTCATCAAGTTTTTACATAAAGTTTAAGTCTTTTGATTTTCGTGCCTTCATTTTGATGTTTTTATAAGTTTTGATCTTCTTCCTAGCTTATTGGTAGCTTATTGGTGTTTTATTTTGCTTATTGTGCTTAAAAAGTTAGAATTTTAGTGCTTAATCTCGTACTTTTACGTTTTCCTAGTTTTTAGGAAAAGCTGATTCAATTTTGGAACTTTTCATAAAGTTGCGAAATTGAACTTTTCATAAGTTGCGAAATTGTACTTTTGTCTGATTCAATTTTGGAACTTTTCATAAAGTTGCGAAATTGAACTTTTCATAAGTTGCGAAATTGTACTTTTGTCTGATTCGATTTTGGAACTTTTCATAAAGTTGCGAAATTGAACTTTTCATTAATTGCGAAATTGTACTTTTTTCTGATTCGATTTTGGAACTTTTCATAAAGTTGCGAAATTGAACTTTTCATAATTGCGAAATCTGATTCGATTTTGCAATTATTGCGACATTGTGCATTGCGACATTGTGCATTGCGACATTGTGCATTGCGACATTGTTGCATGATTTTGCAATTATTGCGAAATTAATTCATTTTTTTTATTAATTGCAATTATGTCATTTTTGTCCAATTTTATTTTTAAACTCATTTTTCCCGCCATTTTACTTAGCTTAATTTTTTTACTTGTTTGTCTTAGTATATTTTCAGAGTTATTTAATTTTAAAGTTTTTGAATTTACATTTTGTTAAACTTTAATTTCTCGTCATTTACTTTTAAAGTTTTTATATTTCGTCATTTACTTAATTTCTTTAAAAGTCTTATTTTTAGGTTATTCTTTTCAAGATTTTATCTTAATTTTTTTTTTAAATCTTTTATTTAAGTTTTAATTAGTTTATCGCTTTTATTATTTTGTCTTTTACTTTAAAGTTTTGCAGTCTTACTTTACAACAACGACCAAACCATTTCTTTTCCACCAAGAACAACTGAGTCGCACTTTGAACCGTGATCAATTCGAGAAGATTCCGAGATTAATTCTGAACCCCATCCAAAAACATTGTATCAACGTTATTCTTCTATGATTCCAGTTCTGGAATGTGTTTCTTTTGACTCATGATTCGTCCGTATGATTTTATTCATTGCTTTCTCCCTTTACCATTATCATTATTGCGTTTTGGCGAAAGATTTCATAAATTTCACTTGACTCATGAATTGTTGCACGGATTTTTCAGAATGAACACTGATCGACGTGAGCCTCACAAGCTGACTGCTGTGAACCCTATTTAAACTTTTTTGAGTTGACGACTTGCTAAAATTCTTCACTTCTAATTGTCCTTTATTTATTCTATGAACCCTTACCGACATTTAAGACGTTGGCCACTTGTCGAACTCTTCACTTCTAGTTGTCCATATCTATTCTTTGAACTGTTACTGCTTTGTCAGATTGATTGCCAAACCTTTCAGATACATTCCAGCTTTACCTATATCTTTCCGACATTCTTGACACTTCTAAACCTAGTAACAACGATCGAGTTTTGAGGACAAAACTCAAAATAACACGTGGATGATGTAACACCAGAGAATTTTCCTTACCATAAATAATAATAAATTATAATAATTATTATTTGAAATTCATTTTGAGCGTTATCAAACTCATTGGATTAGAAAATGGGATATATTTTAACGAAGTTTAAAAATCGCACAGTCTACGTATCGGCACAGTAAATATTAAATTATATATTTAATTGTCACGAGATATTTGATAAAATGATTTATTAAATTGTTTAATATTTTTATTCTATAAACGTTTGATAAAAATGAGAATAGTCAAGTTGAAGTCTAATTTTTCTTTAAACTGAACCTTGTCTGAGAAACCCGATTGAATAATTAACATTTAAATGGATTTGTAAATGATTTACGAAATAGTTGTCATGTAAAGTATCTATTTTCGTGGAAAAAGTATTTTAAAAACAACTGTAAATATTTCGGATCCTAAATCTAATTTATTAAATCTCGATCGATAACCGAGTCACGTTTAGACAATGTAAAAGAAAAGTTAATTAAATAACTTACACAATAAACCCTCAATTAATAAACACTTTATACTTTATACTAAAACATTTGGGTATATATAGAAATAATATACACTCCCCCCCCCTCATTTTTCAACCCTAACCCTAATTCATAAAACACACACACATTATAACTCTCTCTCCCTCATAAAATCCGGCCACCGGAAAGTTTTCCGGCGCCGTCACCCTTTTCCGGCTAAAAATCCGGCGAGCCCAAAATTTCTCCTCATCACCCGAACTACCCGATCTCTATGGCTACTCGCCGCCACGCGTCTCCACCACTTCACCACCTACCGCCGCCACTGTTTCACTACTACCACCACCTACTCCACTACTTCACCACGTCGCTGTCACTCTCACCCTTACACCACCTTACCGCCACCACCATGGTTGCTGCGTCGGCCAGCTTGCTACCAACACATCCCGCTTACACCATCATCACAGCCGCCACCCCTCCACCTCGTAAAAACCACCATCCATCACCACTGTGACCTCCCGCCACCCTACTGCCGTGGCTTAGCCACTAGTCACCATCAGCTACCCGTAGCCACCCAACATCACCATCACTTTCGTCATCAGCCGCCACCCACTGGGGTGCGTGTGCTCTTGTACCACCGAAACCACCCCTAGGTGGTGTTCGTTGATGTTTTCCGTCCACCACAGCCGCACCCGGGGGTGTCGGGCTGTTGGTGTTATCATTGTTGTGTTCTTGTTACGAATCTGAAAATAAGGGTGCGTTTGTTTCTGCGTTCATCAGCCCCGAAGGGGTGTTCGTATGTTGTCGTGTGCTACCGAGCACCACCACAAAGATGTGCTCGTGTGTGCGTCTCGCAGCCACAGTCGCACCAAAGGCGGTGCCGGCTCGTGACTATATTGGTTAAAGTTATTGGTTTTTTTGTTGAAATATTGTCTACAAATGATATTATGTTGGTTTTTGTGATTTAACGACCGTTAGTGTCGTTTGGTTCGGTTTAACAGCCGCTAAGGGCGTTAGTTATGAGGTTGGAATATGTTAATTGGGCGTTTGGTGTTGTGGTTAGTGAATGATTGAAAGTGTTGATTATCGGAATTGTTTGGTTGAAAATGTTATTATTGAAAGCGTTGGTTATTTACTTGGTTATCGGTAAATTAGTTTTAAATTATATCTCTTATAATTCGACGACAATTAATTTGATATAATGAAAAGATGTGGATATTTGAAACATGGACTGATTTTGAAAGTGAAAATATTATGTTTTGTGATTATGGGAAACGTTGTATAAACGAATAGGTCATGCCGAAATTTTTATAAATTTAATATTTATTTAGTTTTCTTAAATTTTATTTAGAAACTAAAATCTCCTTTTAGAAATATTAAATTGATAATAAAGAAACAATGGTTTATAAAATATTATTTCATAAAATTGTAGTTATTGTGTATGCTTTTGAAACTTCATTTGAAACTCTAAAACGTGTGTTCCCTTTTATAAAACAACATTTATAATTAATGGGTGATTTTAAAAATGTGTCGAATAATTTAGGTTTTATTTATTTATCTTGTTTATATAATAGTTGCAAGTTATTGTATGCTTGGACTATTTTATTATTTTGTTGTCATCTTCTTGAGTTTTGTACATGTCGCGTGTCATGTGCATCCCGAGTTATTCGTGTGTTGTCTGTTCTTGTTATATAATTCAACCTATGAATTATATACACATGTTCCGTTCTTTCGTGTGTAACATATACTAGGTGTATATATTACATACATGGTGGTATCATCCGCTTCACCATACTGAACCAATCACTGAACCGATTACCGAACCAATCACTGAACCAATTACCGAACCGATTACTGAACCGATTACTGAACCGATTACCGGACGATTTCGACATGGGATTTAAACGGTTTACGAACCGATGGTACTGATGAAACCTCTTATCGGGAAAGCTTGGATGCATCGATTTGGGATGCTGGGAGATGATCGATAAGATAGACTGTGACTTCCGGTATCGAGCAGTTCCGGCCTACGCTACATTGCTCTTGTATTCACGTCTATGAAAGTTGTTCTGCAACATCGATGTGACTTCATACCCCCCCCCCCCCCTCTTTCTCTTTTCAAAATTGCTTTATAAATGTTTTGAATCTCTTTTGGGGGAGATACATGCTTGTCGATGTCAAATGCGTGTTATGCATTTCAATGATTGTTTACGATATATATGTCTACACTTTCCATGCATTTTTGTGATAAATACAAGTTGATATCTTTTTGAAGATTGCTTATATTGCATACGTGCTTGTACTTTAGTGGACTGTTTACATGACATGTGTGTTTATACATTTGGGGTTATCAATGATTTATACTTGTGAATATCTGAGCTATCCCATAGCTCCTTTTAAACTGCTTTGTATGTTTAATACTGTGAAGTGAAATGACTGCTTGTGCTTGCTTGTGGACGCAAAAAGAATTGAACCCTGTGAACACTCAGTGAACTTTGTTTATGATTAGCCTAAGTTGCTTTAGCCATAGTCCCCACTATCGTGAATCGTTAGTTACTCTGCTAGAGTAAGCTCTTATGTTACGGATAGATCTATTGAGGGTTGACAACCTCCACTCGGGCATTCTGACACCGGACGAGTGTGTACCATTTGTATGAACGGAGTTATCTTGGCTAGGTACTCTATTGGGGCATTTTATATGTGCAATCTATTGCATGTACTGGATCACTAGTTTCGATGTCACGAGCTTAGCGCTATCATAAACACTGAAACACCCAATTTAACCTACACTTGGAACTATATCTCCTATTGTGAGACCCGTGAAAGTGCCGTATGACGCTAAGTTATTGTCTCAAGAGTTTTTCAGTATGAGCATCTCTCTTAAGTTGCGACTCACTTGTGGATGTGATATCCCGAGCCCAACGTCGTTTATTTAATCCTATTTTACGAATATTTTTGAAATTTTTAAGAAATTTCGTTTGCTATATATTTGACGGTTTAAGTTGAAACCAATGTTTACGGCCGTAATTTAACGTTTGACGATTTAAGAAGAACCGATAACGACTACGATCCCGACGGATGCCCAAAATTTACCTTTTATTATTGATTGATCGATATTTGAGTTTTTCGAGATTTTATTTTTATTACGTGTTAAGTCGAGTCGGAACCATATGTATATTCGTTTTGTGTGCGTTTGAACCACTTAAAAGTAATTTTGAGTGTTCGGGGCGACCCCCGACTCCCGTAAATTTTCAAGTCAACTAATAGGTCGTTTCCCGCTATTTAGATGAGTCGTTTTCAAACAGATTGTTTAGGGCTATTTTCGTGGTTTTAATTTTTGGTCCAGGTTGTGATTGTAGGATATAGTTGTAGTGGTCGTCGATACGCTCGTTTCGGTATAAGATAGAGCTTTTAACTCCAAACGAGTCAAAAGTTATGTTATTTTGAAAATACGTGTACCGGGAGATGAGAATATACACAATCCGAATTTGTGTTTGGTTTTGGGTCAAATCCTGGGGACCATAGATAGAGTTTGGTAAATGTTTGAAACTTGATTTTTGGTCTCAAACCTGTGTATTTGAGTCTATTATTAGACTTAGGTGTCGTAGAGGTCAATGGTATATTTTAAATGGGTCAAATGAGTCCGACTTGGTCAAAGTGCAATTTCAGTCCGAAAAGTGTAGGTTTAGTAATGTGTTGAGTAACGGGTCGTAAAAGCAAAAACTTTTAATGAGATTAAAAATGGACTTTCTACAGGTCTTAAGGTATTTTTGAGAATTTTCCCAAATTTTATAAAAGGGTATAAGTCTAGGAAAACAGCCCATACTTTTGGTAAGTATCGGCGAAACCGTAGAATGGGTAGTAACTTTAATAACATTGATAAATGATATAAGTCTAGTAACAACTACTTGTTTGATTTTGGCGTGAGTTTCATAAGCGTTGAGTGTGTTTGCATATGCGTGTGTTTAGTACAATAATGTACGCGGGGTACTGATTTGGTTTTCGTACTTTGACTTTTAGGTCAAGTGTTTGATTTTCCCGGGCATCCACGTCGTCGGTGACATTTCTCGTTACGTCTTTGCTAGAACCACTACTACTACGCAAGGTGAGTCTATAGCCTCGCTCTTTACTTATTTCAAATGATTTTATCCGTGAGGGGGATACATGCTATTTAAATGAAAATGAACATAAGTCATGAATGATTGTTGGACCCGAATGTTGCCTTGAAATTGTGTTGAGTACCTAGTTGCAAAAGGCCCTAATTTCATGAACTATTAACTATTGTCTTGCCCTTGCGAAGGGGGAAATAGCCGCTTATACAAAGTGATAGTACTATGGGGTTGACTACCCTATCCGAGACGAGGGCTAGTACGTTGATACCCCCTGCGGACGGATAATTTGTGATAAGAGATAAGGTATAATTGCAACTAATGCCTTTAGTATGGGCACTGGTTTCATCTGAATCATGCCGGTAATTATTACGCGGGTGATTGAGTTAACGGATTAGTGTCATGAGCTTAAACACAATTGTCATATCCTTGAATAATAGATTGTATGGCCACAATGCTATTGAATGATCATGATTGGTTTTTAATACTTATGTTCAACTAATGATTTGATAAAACTATAGATTCGCTAAACCTTTTTGTTGACGATTTTAAGCATGTGTTTCAGGTAATCAAGGTTGATAGCAGTGGAGCATGCGAGGATGGAAGTTGTTGTGGCTTGGCGGTCTACTTTGTTTTTCCTCCCTTTTAGTACTTAAATACTTTATATTATGTCATGTGAACGAAAATTGTATTTTGGGTTGAGATTCAGTGGGGACCAAAACGCCAACTCTGTTTTATATTATTTTTGGGGTTTGGAAAACAGTAGACTTTGTTGTTTTAAACAATCTTTAGTTTATGTTTAAATTTCTACGTCTCTTTGAGTCGTTCGAAATAGCTTGTGTGTGATGATAACTGTATAGCACCTAAATGTTGTAATTCTGCTGCGCATAGCATTTGGTGGGGGTGTTATAGATTGGTATCAGAGCCATGAGTTATAGAGAACTAGGTCATTTTGAAAAATCCTAAACTATAACTTTTGGTGTCGTAAGAAATTGTCCAAGCACACAACTATCCTGCATGGCTCCGGTAAGATTTCTTTAGCATTGCTTTATATTTTAGATGTATCCCTCAAAATTGACATGAATTCTCTAGTATTTAGTAAGTAAATACTTTGATATATATTGAGATATATTGTTGTGTACGTTGAGTACTTATCATCGTAATTTGCAAATTCCTGTAAAGATTATCGTATATGTTGCATGTAATTGGCATAACGGGCTACATTGCATTACATGGCAACACCGCGTTGTAATCCTACGTGTATGTAGGAATGATTGTACGTATAAGTATGTATATACTATGGTATTTAAAGGCATTGCACGCGAAGCAATGGTCCTTGGGTAATTATCGTACATTAAAATGCGGTTTTGTTGAGAATTCGGCCTTACCACTAATTATCAATCTTGATAATTAATTTATTGTTCGGATAACCGAATATGAACCTCGTTTGATACTCTAGATACGTAAATGATGCTTCGTAACATATTTTATATTGACTAGATCGATCTCGATTGTCGTTATCGCACCGTGATGTGTCATTTTTGGGACTTCTTCTTTTTGAAACGTAATTTACTTACGTACTATTTCATTTCCTTTATTCCTTATTGGTTTGATATATTAGTTGTCGTAACTATAATATAGACGCAGTATAATCAACGATGCGTACATCGTAGCGACGAATCACATGTGTGTATGTTATGAAACGTGGTTGAGGTGTGTTGCCATTTAATCGTTGCTTACTATTCTACTTGAATTTTAAAGATGTGTTTTCAAATAGACTAGCGTTGGGATCAATCGCGATATATACTACTCGTAAAACCCTTGTTTTCATATATTAATAATTTAATACTAGAAGCTTGTGATGGATTTGTTAATAATTTGTTTAATATAATTTGAAAAAGGGAGTTATTAATAAAAATAACGATATGACTGTTGAGTATATGCAACTTTGGATTTAATATGAATTAATTTTTGGGTCAATGTAGCAAACTTTGGGCATATTTTGTAATATAGAACATGAATAGAAAAATTTACCACGTATTTTGGAGCTAGAGACTTTGTAAAACTGGTTTTAATCTTAAACATAAGGTCATGTTATATGCATTGGTATAAACTAGAACTCGTCACTTGTTGTAATGATTAAACAGGAATAAAATCGAGAGATACACTTTAAGTGAGAATTTCTAACGCTTGAAATAAATTTTTAAATATTGATGGAACGTCATTGGAAATCATTTGTTTATTTAATCGTTGCTAAATCACTAGGCATAATTCGATGATGCTTGTTTAAAATCATTTGAAAAATCTTTTGTTTTATTCCGCTGCGAGATGTGTTAATTTAAAAAAAAATCACTTGATAATGGGCTAATGATTAAAATTTGAATTTTATATATCTTTGAATTATTGAAATAAGCATCTTAATTATTTATTATTTTATTATTATCATCGAGATTCAAGTATCGACTAAAATCAGTAACTTATCTGAGATAAAACTACGTGAAACCTCTTTATCATTTGAGTCGAAGTGCACGAATGTGATTTAACAAACCAGTTTTGAGGAAGACTCATGTATAATGAAAAGTCAAAAGTTGATTTTAAGAGTTAATTGGACTAGTTTGAGTCATGTTGGATATGTGTATATATGTGATAATACAAGTTGTAATAATGATAATGTAAAACTTTGAAAATTCTTACTATTTACGTTTTTGGTACTTAAGATATGAACATTAAAGAGATTTTGACACAAGTATGGAGATTTTCAAACCTAATGATTTGTCAATTATGATAACCGAGTCACCGCATCTACTAATGTTAATAATTTCCGAGAGATTGAAATTTTTTTCAGAAATGAAAACGTTGTAAAGATTGGAAAATGAAAGGTATAAATTCTTTAATGGGGTAACACAAATTAAAAATGTGTAAATGTTCGGTTTTACAATGTACAAGGTAACACTAATTATTATACGCAACTGGATTATACAACACACACCTACTTGTATATTATTTTCTTAAGATGCATATATAATATTTTGAGTCACGATGGTTCGATCGTACATCATCACTTCTTTGATTTTGCAAGTCTATATCTAAACTTGAGTAGTCATGTGATTGTTTATTTTAATATTGTCTATGGTATGAAACCAGTATTATTATATTTATTTTAAAACTACTATTTCGCTAGAACTTGATGATGAGGGTATGTCACCCGGTATATTTTGTCCTGTTCATGGACGTTGTGACTTTTCTTCTTACGGTTAATGGAACCTAAAATTCTGTACTTACCTGAATAACGCTATAAATCTTCATTAAATTGGTTATTTATTTATATGGAACGAAAGCGAGGAGGCGAAGCCGCTTTATCGAATTGTAGAGGTGAAAGAACTCGATCTTCCTGGTGAAATTATTTCTATTCGACCAAGTGATTATTCTCCTCTCCCCGTATACCCTTGGTGGAATGTGTGTGCAACTCGAGATGATGGGAATTATGATCGTTGTATTATTTTTGACGCTTGCGTTGATATTCAAATTTTACTCCATGTATTCGTAGATCGCTGTTGTTATCCCGAGACTTTTGTCATATATTTGAAGTATTTTCATTTCTAATGTAGTTAATTTTAGTTGGCAATTATATTGCTCGTTTACCTCGTTCGATCCCATTGATTTTTGATTTTTATGCAATGATCTTTAATCTTGAACCACCTTACCGTTATTTTGTGAATAGTATATTTTGAAAATATGTATGAGTGTGTTAAATGGTTCGTGTGGAGTCCATTGATCGTTAGACTCAATGGTTATGAACCATTATATCTAGGTTGATCATCGTTCATATGATAACATAGCGGAATAGAACAATGATCATAACAAGGTGTTTAGGCACAAAGAATACATGAATTAAAACAATTGGGTTGCTCATTATATTAATAACAAACAACCACTAAACGTGTATACATTGAATCCCACGTCTAGTGCGACACACACTTTAGGTTTACATTGTGAATGAATAATATGAATAAAACCTAAGACTCTTGTTCCTTTTATAGTGGAAGGAACAGAATCTACAAGAGATAATATCAAATAAACATCTAAATATTCTATTTCTATAGATATATATTGAATATATTATTTAGAATATATCCAATATATTCCGTAAATAGAAATTCCATCAGCGCCGTAGACTTCTGTCAGCGTCCAAACATGGTATGTCAGCGTCTAGCATGTTTTCTTCGTTTTGGAGTTTCTGCCACATCAACTCATATTCTTTTTGACCCAACAATCTTCCCCTAGTTGATGTCGGCAAAACTCTATGTGTATCTCTTGTAAGTTGTACATGATCTTCAAATTGCTTCTCCTCAAGTGTAGCATGTATTTCTTCCCCTTTTTGTCACATCAACAAGAAAGTAAACAATGTTGCAATCTTTGAAGATTCTCCAAATGTAGCTCTATGTAATGATCTTGAAGAACAATTAATATAATATTTTTGATGTAGAAGTAGAATAACCCAAACCTATGTTCCATATCTTGTACGATGATGTGATGAAGTATGTGGCTGATACAAAGTCCTCATCCTTTGTGAGACACTGAGCACGATAATGTAACTCCTTCAAGTGATAGCAAATATGTGCATAGAGAATCATAAGAAAAATCACATATTCCTAGACCTTGTATCACTTCATCAGTAACCATGTAAGCATAAACAAGTTACCTTTAAAGTCTATGACTGGAAGTGCACGACTTTAAGATATGATAGAACACAAACTCGCGAAAATCTTCTTCAATCATCAAACTTACCATAAGAATTCTTCCCCTTAAGCTAACACTTCTTCATGACAAGTCTTAATGAACCAATATCTTCATATGTAAAAGTTAGATGTCGAATAACTCTTTCACAAGGCTATCCCGATTACATAATCTAATATCAATCAAAGTCTTCATGAATTATTGCTAACTTACTTAAAAACCATTAATCCCTTTAAAAATATCCGAGCCATAAATATCACCATGATATTCTAAATAAAACGGAGATTCCATGTACCTTTGTGTGTATAATCCTCCTTTTTGTGTGCTTAAAACGTCCAATTTTCTCAACAGCAGCGATTCTTGTGTTGTCCAATATCACCTTTTATCCAACATCTTTGGCAGTTGTATTGTCCGATATCAGACAATACCTATCAGCGTTGAAGTTCATATATCGGACGACAATGTCAACTCCATCAGCGTTGACTTATTCTGTTAGCGTCAAATTTCTTCCTGTCAGCGTCTCAATTACAAACGTCAGCGCCAACCTTAAATCCTGTCAGCGTTCATTCTTTTCACTTGTCAACGTTGAACGTTACCTTTTCAATGTTAAATAAGTGAATAAATCATGTAAGCGCATGTCCATAGTAACTATATGGACACTCAATTATGGACCAATTAGAATGTCACTTGTGATCACTTGTACGCAGGTATAGTAACACACGAATGATCACAGAATTAGAATATCTTCCACCAATCATGAACCTAGCTTCATGTGAACACAAATATCCTTCACCAATGAGAAATAAGTAACCGTGTGAATGCTATATATAATAGTTTCAGCCGTGTGAACACACATACTTTATCAGCACTACTGTCTTCCTGTGTAAACGTAACGTGACCAGTTCTTCTCACGTCCTTTTTCTTTGCATAGCCACGTTCCTTCCTTCTAACAATAACACGCTTCTTTCTGATCTATATGAATCTCGTCCAAAAAATAAACCATACTCATAAAGTCAGTAAAGAAAACGTGAAGGGAGATCTGTTGCATTTGATTATAGCAAGGGTTCTTGAAACCCTAGAACAGTAATTGAAAATCTGAAAACCTAATTAGGGTTATGATAAATTTGTACTAGGATCTGAATATAATGAATCATCTTCAAGTTATACCAACCAAGAACCGCAAACTTTCTGCTTTTCATATCGATCTAGGGTTTGAGTAACCCTAGTTCATGATTTCATGTGAACAAAGCAAAAACTTTAATGCCATAATCAGCGAACTTCGACCTTGAATAACATCTTCATTAGAGCTCAGGTCGAAAATCCCTTCGGTGAGATTCTAGACACAAGTGTCAAGAATCTACAGCTCAAAAATCACGAAGATCCAACGGTTAACGAAGGAGAGATCGTGTTTTGAACATGGCTGTTCACAGAAAACTGCATACCTCCTACTGCTGACTTTGACGCCTAATAACTTTTTCCTGGGGATAAAACTCGATAATCCCTCCGGTGGATGTTTAGATCTATGTATGTAGAACACACATATAAAATTTCGTGACGATCCAACGGTTCAATCAAAAGTTATGACCTTCTGAATACTGCTGCGCACACAAAATCGCTCAGAAAAACTCCATACGAATTTTTCTTCTCTTCACGATACACGAACACCTCGTCGGACCTAGATATCATGAGCCTTAGGCTCTGATACCAATTGTGGAGTCCATTGATCGTTAGACTCAATGGTTATGAACCATTATATCTAGGTTGATCATCGTTCATATGATAACATAGCGGAATAGAACAATGATCATAACAAGGTGTTTAGGCACAAAGAATACATGAATTAAAACAATTGGGTTGCTCATTATATTAATAACAAACAACCACTAGACGTGTATACATTGAATCCCACGTCTAGTGCGACACACAGTTTAGGTTTACATTGTGAATGAATAATATGAATAAAACCTAAGACTCTTGTTCCTTTTATAGTGGAAGGAACAGAATCTACAAGAGATAATATCAAATAAACATCTAAATATTCTATTTCTATAGATATATATTGAATATATTATTTAGAATATATCCAATATATTCCGTAAATAGAAATTCCATCAGTGCCGTAGACTTCTGTCAGCGTCCAAACATGGCGTGTCAGCGTCTAGCATGTTTTCTTCGTTTTGGATTTTCTGCCACATCAACTCATATTCTTTTTGACCCAACAGTTCGTTCAACCAAATGCGAAGGGTGTCGATTTCTTTATTTAATTATTTATTTATTTTCTCATAAAAAGGCAAAGCAAAGGTATGTTTCCAAAGTGGACAAAAAATGTTTGATGTGTTTCTTAAAACGATAGTAACAATAATTTCCCATTTCAAATTTCATTTCGAATGGTTTAATTATTTTGAAGATTAGGTCGAAAACTTTCGTAGTCACATTTGGTATGTAATAATAATGTTTGTGTCGTCACTCGATCCTCAATTATGCACAGCTTAGCTAACTATGCATAATTCAGGAAGAGTCCTGTTTTGTTAATTGTCGTTGCTTGACCCTTAAGTATGCATGATCTAGCTAATTATGCATAGTTTAGGAAGGGCACTATCGTGTCAAACAAATTGGTCATCTTGAAACTTGTAGTGTTTTGATAAACGTTTGGATGAGAACGTTTCTTTTTAAAATGGTGGATCATTTTTGCAAGTAGTCGTAATTTCTTTGATTCTTAAAGAAAATTTTTGAATTTTCTTGTGTCCTTTGAAATCTTTTCTTTCGTTTGGCGTTGACTTGGTAAGTCACCTTGACCGAGTAATTTTGGAAAATGTTTTTATGTGTTGAATGTAACATGCGAATTTCATCGGAATCACGAGGGTGTTGATAAAATACCAAAGGGGCGCGAATCGAAACTGAGAAGAGTTTTTAACAAAAATAGAAGACTTCCGAAGTAGAGGAAAACCGAGTTCGAATAACTCTGAGGGAAATGACGAAGACTTCTCCTACATCAAATGTATCGTACTTTATATATTTTCTTTTCTTGTTCTTTTGATATTTCAACGACACGCGATAAACTGTTGAAGTTTACCAACTGTGCATCGGTAATTGGAAGGCCATTCCATTGCCGTCTTTGTTTATTTAAGTAAGGAATCCTCTTTGCTTAACTCAACCATCTTTTATCATCGATGGTTAAACGATAGATAGCCATAGTTGATGTTTTGCGTGGTAAACCATTGCCTTTTATGTATTTATGTGGTAAGTGATCTGGTCGAATGATCGTAAGTTGTGAGAACTTGAGGCGACATTGTCTAGTGACGTCCGATCATGGAGAACACGTTCCATGTAATATATTTTTTTTGTAACTGTGAACGATGATGCTTATTGAGATTTTGACCACGTTTGAGACGGAAGTGAGATGGTGTTCTTGTAATATCTTTTGGGTATGAATCCGTGGGTGAGCACCCTGCGATGACGTATGTATGAATTTTATTCGTTGTTTAGGATATGCATCCATAGCTAGCAAGCTCGTGAACCTTCTTTAACTTGCAATTTTCTTTTGACTGGACTTATCCGAGAAATATGTCAACATTTCTTATTTTATCATGGCTTGGCTGATTAGCAAGCATGAGTTAACTCGATTGAACTGATTGACTTGGGATGGTTTGGCTATGTTGCAAACATGTCGTAATGTGGTTGTATGTGTTTTATTATGGCTTTTGTGTTTGATTGGATTGTGATGTTTTCGAGAGAGTTATGTATACGTCGGATGATTCCGTATCGATGAATTCGTTTTTGACGAACTAGGGTTGTATGTACGTAATATTACGATAAGGTGATTTTGTACGACTAGTAATAATTACTTCGTCTTGTATATTCTGAACGTTTTCGATGGGGTTATGTGTGACCCGTGCGATTTTATTTTGTGAGTAGTTGTTTTTATGAGATGATGAACCAAGTGAAAGGACGATTCGAAAGTTGGAAGACATGCTCCGAACGTGTGTGATTGATTTTGATAGTTGTTGAGATCGACACTTGCCGTTGGTAGTACCTTTGTACAACGACATTTACCAAGTTAACAATGAAGATGCAACATTTGAAGAAATATGTTGATGAAAACGTGAATCGCCAGTTGGATAGAATGAAGTAGGAAAAAGTCAGTTGAATGGACTTGAAATGATTTGGGAGGCTACGGATAATTTGTGATAAGAGATAAGGTATAATTGCAACTGATGCCTTTAGTAGGGGCACTGGTTTCATCTGAATCACGCCGGTAATTATTACACGGGTGATTGAGTTAACGGATTAGTGTCATGAGCTTAAACACAATTGTCTTATCCTTGAATAATAGATTGTTCGCGCGACAATGCTATTGAATGATCATGATTGGTTTTTAATACTTATGTTCAACTTATGATTTGATAAACCTATAGATTCGCTCAACCTTTGTGTTGACAGTTTTAAGCATGTGTTTCAGGTAACCAAGATTGATAGCAGCGGAGCATGCGAGGATGGAAGTTGTTGTGGCTTGGCGGTCTACTTTGTTTTTCTTCCCTTTTAGCACTTAAATATTTTATATTATGTCATGTGAATGAAAATGTACTTTTGGGTTGAGATTCAGTGGGGACCTAAACGCAAACTCTGTTTTGTATCATCTTGGGAATTGGAAAACTGTAGACTTTGATGATTTAATCAATCTTTAATTTATGTTTAAACTTTTACGTCTCTTTGAGTCGTTTAATATAGCTTATGTGTGATGATAACTACGTAGCACCCAAATGTTGTAGTTCCGTTGCGCATAGCATTTGTGGGGGTGTTATACCTATAGTTGCCTTGGGTACTTGAACTGAACTTTTGCGGTCCATCTTGCTATGAATCTTGAATGTGAATCTTGACCTTGATCTTGCTATGAATCTTGAATGTGAATCTTAACCTTGATCTTGCTATGAATCTTGAATATGAATCCTGACTGCTGTTGCGGTATTTTTTAGTTTTTTACTATCTTTTAGGAAAAAGTAAGCAAACACTAAGTCGTGGGTAAGTATTAAGTATCACGTTTTGCGAAAAACGCGAATACTCGTCGTCGAGTTCGTTCTCGGTGGAGGTATGGTGTTTAGCCAACAATATTATACGTTATTTAATCGAGTGATTACGTTTTCGGAAAGACGAAAAGAAAAGAAAAAGGAGACGAGTTACGCTCGTAACGGACGAAAACGCACGACGTACGAACGTAAAAACGCGACCTAACGAAAAATTTAACCAAAAAATAATTAAAAATATCTAAAATGTTCTAAAAATCCTAACTAAGAATAATATATAAACCAAAAAATTAGGAAACTTTTTAATTAATTTATATTAATATTTAAAGTTACTTAAAAACCGTAAAAAATAAATTAACTAAGAGAAGACAAAAATTAAACTTTTTTATTCATAAACCTAGTTTATACTACTTAAAAACTAAAAATTATTTTTTTGAAAATAAAAACTTAATTTAACTATTTTTTATGACATTTCTTAAATTTAAAACTAAAATAATCCTAAAAAATAAAATAATAAAAAGAAAATTTGAAATTTAAACTATAAAAAAAAGCAAATTATTTTTCCTACGTCCTAAATGACAAAATAATATTTTAGGAAAAATCGACTTTTAAATCATTTTTAAAGAATTAAATAAAATAAAAAACTAATTAAATAATTAAAAATATTAAATGATTTTTATAAAAAAAGGAAAATTTTCAAGAAAACATAAAATACTAATCTAAGTCTAGGAAAAAGAATAAGCTGAAAAGAAAAGCCCCAAATAAGCTCGCAACAAGCTTATTGGGTTGATTAGTTAAAAATAATACAAAACTAAAAAGAGAATAAGAGAAAACGAAAAGGAAAGAAGTACAAAAAACTCTCATAGAGCAGTTGGTTATAGGAGTGGGTGCTATGTTTGTTTCATGTTCTGAGGTCGTGGGTTCTACTCCCACTGTTGGCAGTCTCCTTGTTTTTATTATTATCACAGCTTATAAGTTGAAATAGAGACTGTATAAAAGAAAACTGAAAGGGACATATAAACTAAACGTGAAATATAGCAGATGGTTCAAATGTTGCTTGCTGCGTCTGTTACATGTGTGCAGGTCTGGGGTTCAACACCCACCTGCAACACTTTTTGACAGATTACTCTTTTTGGACAGCTTGCTTGTGGGCTTGTGAGGGTTTAATAAGCAGGCAGTTGGCCAAGTTTATTACACCAAATGAGCACAAAAACTAGAACAGGGATAAGCTAAAAATAAAAAAAAACTAGTGAACATTCGAGTTCTTATAATACATTGAAAGCAACTAGTTTGACAGCGAATGACCGCAATACAATCACAGCGACGACTAGATAAAATCAGCCTGTGTAGTTTTTGACAGCAGACAATCGTAGACAGTAGCTAAAACTACGACAACTTAATGACAACAGCTCCGACTAGATAGCAAGGTAGTTTTATTTTTGCAACGTAAAGATAAGCTAAAGCTTCCCAAACACAAACCTTAACACACAACTAACCAAACGCATCACACATGAGCAAAAATCAACTCAGAATGCAAAAGTAAAAGAAAATGACAGTAGGTGTGTACTAGTTGCACAAAGGAAAAATTTGACCACTTTTGAGCTTATAAAAAAAATTGAAATAATCCCTACAACTCCCAAGACCTCGAAACAAAATAAAATAAGCTCCTAGTCTATTGCAAAGTTTCAAAGCCTAAAAACCTCAAATGAAACCTACATTCCGCTACACAAATTTAAGGAATATTTTGCCGAAAACTCTTGAAATTACTAACTGTTAAGAGCTGAGGGCGTGCTCTAAGCTATCATATCTATGCGAAAAACATCAAGGAACACAAAACACCTAAGATAAATCCTATATATAGCAAAAATCACATCAAACTTAGAACCTAAGATCCTAAAAATTCTCTAACAGAAGCAAAGTGACCAAAAAAAGGACACTAACCTATTGTTTCTACTGATATGTTATGGACAAATATTTCTGTCTATTTAAGCAGAAACAAAAGTACATAAACACTACACGAACCACAAACAAGTGATTCAACAAGTCTTATACCCTCACTTCCTAGATTTGGACGGAATATAAGCTTCTTCCAATCACTCCTACAAATTCAGCAAATGAAAATATTTTACCTGAATAAAAGCTATTCTAATGAAAGATAACAAAAAGAAATAGAACAATAATCAAGAAGGCAGACAAAGACAAGCAAATAAAATAACTCGTAGAGCAAATAAGCCAAGATTATAAGTAAGACAGATTATAGAAAAATAAGCATAAAAAGGGGGGAAATTTCTTACAGAGGGTCCAAAGCTTGAAGACTTCTAACCAACTATCCTATAAGTATCTCAACCACATCCCTTTACAGCTTATCAACACCATAAGCTGTAAGAGCTTATTCCACGGCTTATTATACCCAAAACAAAAAAAAACACCAATGAAATTCTTCTTCAAACCAAGAACTAGCAGCTACAACTAACCCCCATCATCTACCTCAGAAATTTGTACCAAACTTCAATAACGAACTTCAAACAAAGGACAAAGAACAAAATAGGTTACCAACAACCTATCACCTCCAAACCATGAACCGCAATCCTTTACATCCGCTGATTTTCAAACAGCTCATGAAGAGAGCATATGCTACAATGTTTAGTAGGATTTGAAATTTGGTGAAATTAAAAGAACATGGTGCAAGATAAAATAAAGGACATGAAATCTAATTGACTGGAAATTTAAATGATTTGCAAGAAAGTAAATAATGGAACTCAATTTATAATTCAACAATTCATCTCTTACAAAATTTTGAATAAAAATTGGAACAAAAACGAAAGCTTACAGACTAAACCTATTTATACAGATACAAGGAGTTTTCTAAAATCGTAAAACCCTCAATGGTAAAGTTCCTATCATGCCCTTGAGATCCTTTGAAGATTCGCATATGCCAAGTTGATTTGTTGAAGTCTTGTGAATCTCTGCCAAACGCATGTGATGTAGTCAGGAGGAGATGAAATGTGAGCTGTTAAACTTGTTGTGGGCACCAAGTAATTAAATCCACACCCTAGGATGGGTCTTCAAGTCTATTTCCATGGTTATCTCGTGATGGTGGGGGGACCATTTGCTGAGCTGGTGGTAAAAACATGTTGGGTGGGTGGATTGTGATGGTTAAAAAGAAGGGTTTGATTAAGGTTTGAGATTATGATGGCTGCTAATGTTAAGATGAACCCTAATCCCCTTTTTTTTCTTCTTTGTCGTCTGTTAAAGAATAAAGGTGGATGTCCTCTCTTTTTTTTTGTAACGTTGGTAAACAGAAAAGTAACGGGCTGGTTGATTTGTTTTGGGTTTGTTGGTAGTAAATGGGTTTTGTTAAATGGGTGTTGATTATTTTGGTTAAGTAGGTTTTCTGATTTGGCAACTTAAGCCCTCCTGTTAACAGCATTTCATTAACCACTTGCACACATGGTCCTTGTTACTTGCATTGTTAATCCTTTAAGCATTTGCACCATTAGTCCTTTTGGTTAACTTTTGAATACAAGGACTAATGGTGTGACTTTCTTCAAACTTTGAGGGTTTATCTTGGAAAGTATTCAATCTTTAGGGACCCCTTTTGTATTTTGGAATTCTTAGGGGTATAAAGTGACATTTCTTCAAAGTAGAGGGACCAATCTTGTACAATCTTCAATTCTTCAAGGGTATTTTTGGAAATTCTTGATTCGGGTCCGGTTCATTGTGCGGCTTCATTTCCCAGGTTCGTTTTTGATTGATTCTTGTGATCTTTTTGTCTTTTCCTCAATATCCGCACCTAAAATACACAAGCAACAAACACGAGCATATATTTGGCAGTTTTAATGATATTTAATGCGTTTTAAGCCCGATTTGGACGATGAGACTATGTATAAAAGCAGTCTCATCACCCCCCCATACTAAACCATTGTCGTGTCCCCACGCAATGCTAGAATTAAGTATCGTAGCACTTCCAAAATTCATTTTATGATGACATTTATTGAAAACATAAACTTAAATAAACTACTACAAGTGTTTTAGACATAATGTAATGTTTTCATCACTATAAAGTGACTTTTAGGGTCAAAGAATAAGAACACGTGAATGCCTCATAGAGATAAGTTCGTCGTCCTCGATTTTCACTCAATTCCATACTAAGCGTGTAACGAGATCATTTTTATTATAAGTTAGCAACACGATCACATCTCATGAGTGTTAATTACTAACCTAAACTCCCTTATTCCTACTTGGTATCTCTTATATTTTATTTTGTCTTAATGATCACGAGGATACATCATTGACTTATGCATGAATAGAGATTAAGTCTAAAAATAGAGTCTTAACGGTGTAACCAAAATCATTAAATTAATAATTCACCCTAATAGACAACGATGTCAAAAAATTAAGTCAACAAGAAGGATCGATAAACACGGTTTTATAACGGTTTTGAACATGAGACTTATTACCAAGACTTTTATACGCCCCCTAACGGAAGGGCCTTATTATCTTTGGTTTACCTCCATCTTTTATTCAACTTCGCCATGAAGCTTTTATTATGACTTCGGTCTTGCCTTGCCTTTTATTATCCGCCTCATCGGTGGTTTTATTAGCCAAAGACGTATATCCTCATGCTAAAGCGAATTTTGGATCTTTAAAGCTTCGAAGATTAAGGCTTGATTCACTTTCAATCTGGGCATAGATTTTTCGGCCTTGTGAGCTTCAAATTTTTGCTTAATTTAGGTGAGCACTTGAAATCTTATTATTAGGTGAAGCTTTTGATTATTCGGGTGCCAATACTTCAAAACCATGACGCTGGCGATACCTTAATGTTTTCCCAATTTAATTACATGGAAGCTACCAAAACAAATTAGAAACCAACAATAGTGACTAAACCGCCAAATCAATATTTATTAACAATTTATTATGCAAAAGAGTTGGGAGAATAAGCTAATAATTACTACACATAAGATCGTGACAATTACGAGACTTATAAATAACTCTATCATTTCTCGTCCTCATTTAAGAGACTTAGCCTAAAAAGTTAAGGAATCGAAGCTAAGTGCTCAACACGCACGGTCGAGTCAAAAATTACTCTTATTCTCACCATCGGAAAACCTACATTCGTGTCTTAAACACATATGAAAAACTATAAAAATTTTAAAATTTGGCCATTTTTAGCCTTATTTTGCAACAAAGCGATAAACAAAAAGATAAATTTTGGAAAGCGTGAAGGTTAGGCAAGGCAAGTATCTATTCACCCCCCCCCCATACTAAAACTAAACATTGTCCTCAATGTTTCGAGTCTAGGGGTGAAAACACCCCCATACTAGAGACGAAGTCGAATGCTTAATCTAGCATGGAAAGGGTGTAACCATTAAATCAATAGCCGTTTATGAAGTGTGCTAAAAACCTAAGGTTAGAACAAATAAGGATATATCATGGATATTGAGAAAGTCTTCAAAGCAAACGATCGAGTGCTCCCATAAAACGAACACGAGAGGCTCCAATCGTGAAGATCATGATCATCTAAAAACCACAAGTCACAAACAACCACGGAACAAAGGTTGGAAGGGCACAAATCCCCTCATTACACTATTAGAAAGCAATAAAATGTACATGGATAAGCATGGGTTTCCCCCACGAGGCACCTTGTTTTTGATAACCAAGTCAAAAGCTCGACTCGAATCCCCATAAATGTGATCATTTAGGGATAATCATGGTTCGGTCATTTTTTGTGGGACTTACATGTAATCAAGGCCCAAAAGCAACCGTGAATAAAGGCAAAGCCTTTATACCGGGATCAAAGATCGTGTCTTCGTTTTCAGATGATAAACGAAACAACACGACTTCAAGTAACAACGTCCCAATGGGACACAAGAAAATAGCATAAGAAGAGAAGGGTGGGACATTGGTTGGGCATAAAAATCGAGTTACTCGAGGTAAACTCTCACCGTAAGTGTAGAAGGATCTTCTAGTGACTACTTCGGTAAAAGACCGAGATTTTATCTTAAAAGTGATACCGGGGTCAAAAATCTCGTCCTCGGTGGAGAAGTGTGAGGAAACAAATGGGGCTTCCTGATATTAGGTTTTTGCTATGGTTCAATTTTACTCTCAGTATCCTCTCGAATTGATCTCAGTCTTAAATGGAATGATTGTTCTTGGTTACTAAATAAAAGGGTTTGGTTTTCTAATCTACTTAATGTTAAAATGGAAATTTAAATCAAACACGATTACTTTAATAACAATTAATAAAAATGTGAATTAAAAGTGAAATTAGGATCAAAATTAAAATTGAAATCAAAGTATGAAATATAAAATATAATTTGTCAGATAAACGTAAAGAAACAGTAAAACAGAAAAACAGTAACACTATAAGAAAATTGATTCGGAACTTTTACCCTTGATTCGGAACTTACTCAAAGACAACTCATTCGGAAGTTACTGTTCATTCATTCAGAACTTTTGAAAAGCAATTGGTTCGGAACTTTCTGTCTTGGTTCGGAAGTTTAGGACTTCCGAATGAAGGTTTGGATCGGAACTTCTTGCTTGGTTCGGAACCTTCCGAATGAAGGCTTGGTTCGGAAGTTTAGAACTTCCGAATGAAGGTGCTTGGTTCGGAAGTCTTGGCTTGATCCGGAACTTACTGATTCGGAAGTTTTTCAAAAATTGATTCGGAACTTCAAAAATTGGTTCGGAACTTCAAACTCATTCGGAACTTAATGCTTGGTTCGGAACTTTCCGAATGAACGCTTGGTTCGGAAGTTTTAGCTGGTTCGGAAGTCTGGAAACCCAGAACAGTAGCAGACAACGAAGAACAAGGAGCTCGAATTTTAATCAAAATCAAACCAAATACTTAAAAAGGTTTTACCAAATTAAACACAAATCATTTAAATACTATAGACAACAAATCCCACCAATAAAAACACTAAATCAACAACTTTTTAAGATCAAACTTGAATCAAATGGAAAACTTAAGAACTTGCAAAAGAAGATGATGAAGAACAAGATAAATGAAAAGATGGAATTGATAGATTAATAGAAAAGTAACAAGAGTAATGATTAACACTTACAAGATTGAAAGGAAAAATAAAAAATCACCAAACACCCTAATGGTGTTGGTGAAGCTACGAAACAAAGAACTGGAAAAAAGGAAAATGAAAGCTAGCTCTTAAAAAGTGTGAGGGGTGGCCTATTTATAGGCTTGTCCTTTGGTTGGTGAGTGGGCTTTCTCCCGTTCTTCTTGTCTTTTCGTCTTTTCAGAAAAGTTTCCATTTTCGATTCTGATTCGGGATTTGTCGTCGATTAAATTCAACTCGTCTTTTACTTTCTTCGTTTAATAGACTTGAGTTTCTTAGACTTATATAAATCTTCCATCTTTGGTCCTTTTCTTCGATAAATCTTCGAATAGGCCCAGTGACTTCAAATCTTTTGCATCTCTTGGACAATAGACTTTATCTCGAGTCTTTTTCTTCAGTAAAACCCGTGCAATCCCATGTTTTCTTCAATATTCACCCGGTTGGCTCTGAAAACACAATAAACACAAAAACCACGCATAATTCCAAACAAATGATATTAAATACGTGTTTTGGTCTTGTTTTAGCCAGAATTAAGTGGTAAAAGGATGGGTGTTTACACACCTATCAAATCCCCTACACTTAACAATTGCCATGCCCTCATGCAATGCTTAGTGATAAAGCAATTTTACATTTTTCTCATAATTAATCAACCTTGGCCTTATTTAAATTCTACTAAACAAAAATTAAAGAAATAAAACTTCAAAGGTAGCAAAGGGATAGAAACCCATTTTCACTTGAAAATAGCTACATGGAAATAACTTGCAAAGAAATCGATGACTTACATTAGGGCTTTGGCGCTGCGAAGATTTATCACCCTCAAGTTTCACATTCCCCAAACTAAGCTTAAAAACGAGATCATTGTTATTATAAGTTAGCAATTCAAACACTTACACACATGGCTTAATTAAATGCTTAAACTCCCTTATTCCTAGGTGTATCTCTTATATTTTATTTTTGTCTTAGAATGATCATGAAGATGCATTTTTGGACTTATTTCGATAGTTTATTAGGGCTGAAAGCAAAGTAGGACGATTTGATCAATAGTTAGCTAAAGGACAAAATCTCTTAAAACTGCTTCTCGGGATATCAAAAAGTTCATATCTTGGCATAACTTGGTTCACGATTTGAGACCTTTCTCGGGCCGATATTTGGCATGTACTTCATACTTCATATCTTCGAGAGACGTTCTTGAGATAATGGTCTTCTCATCATAATAGAGTTTCTTCGCTTGGAGACTTTTGAGGGGTACTCCAACTTTGTTGACCACGACTTCATGATTATTTCTTCAATCTCTAATTGGGATTTTGAGATACAACGATCCGCCTCCTTTTCGGACTTGGATCTATTTATCCTCATACCTTGTTAGGGTCTTTTCGGATAGACTTCTCCATCATCTTTATGGGAGTTGATTGCTTTTCGTCGTGAGTCTTGATCCTTCATATTGATTTTAGGAATAATGCTTTTCACATCACTTGGATCTTCAGCAATAAAATTGAATCCTCATGCCTTGTTAGGGCCTTTTCGGACTCGCCAATCTTCGCGCCCCGCTTCATAAGTTATGCCTTGGCTATGAACTCTTATCATTACCGAGCAACTTTTAAACGATCTTGGGCTAGAAGCTAAGTAACTTTTCAAATCGTAAGACCTTACTTATTGCAGATATATTATTAGCAAGTGATGGGAGAATAGGCAAATAATTACACCAAGTGAGCTTGCGCAAGAATACCGACTTATAATTGACTCTATCATTTCTCGTCCTCCACAATTTAAAATCTCAAGTAATGAGACTCGTGGACACTTAGCCTGATAAACCAATTAAGGTCTACATGGTTAAGGATACTGGCTAGAATAAACTTGGATAAGTCTATTCGGGTTGAGTCAAAATAAACGCAACGGGCCTAATATGTCAAAGACTTCTAAACTAGCTACACCACTTTATTAATATTTTTGACTTTATTGCGGAATATATATATATGAAAGCAACGATAAAAATTTTAAATTTACAACTAAATGGCCAAAGTTAATAAAAAATTTGAAAAATATTGAAAAATATGATTATCCGGTTAATTGAAGGCATTTTCATGGAAAAGTCCACTTAAAACTTAGATAGAAGTCCCCCCTACACTTTAGATAAACATTGTCCTCAATGTTTAAGTATGTGGGAAAAGTTTCCCCTACACTTATGACATTGTGCACGTTGGTTAACTCAAGTTAAGGAAGAGACGACTAAAGTGATCAATTTCAAATTTGAGTATGAAGAAAATTGAATCACGATAGTTGAGAGATAGAACCGGATTTCGGATAACACGGGAGCACGGTTCTTCAAAGATTCCAAGAGTGCACTTATCCCTGTAATCACACCACACAAAGACAAACGCATATAGAAGTCCCCCTGCACTTAGGGGATTAAAACATAAAAGGATAGATACACGGGCTGCCTCCCGAGGAGCGCTTGTTTTTGATAACCGAGTCACGAGCCTGACTCGACCCAAAATTAGTTCATGGGGAACGTGGTGAGGGATGGAATCACCTCCTGAGAGGTGTCCTCACCAAAGTACAACTTCACTCGTTGGCCATTCACCTTAAAATTTGGTCCATTAGGTTGAGCGAGCTCGAGAGTACCATATGGAAAAATTTGGGCAATGGTGAATGGGCCGGACCAACGAGATTTGAGCTTTCCCGAGAAGATTTTCAACCGAGAGTTAAAAAGTAAGACTTTGTCTCCAACATGGAACTCTCGGTTTTTGATCTTGGAGTCGTGAATGAGCTTAGTTCTTTCCTTATAGATCAAAGAATTTTCATAAGCCTCATTACGGAGTTCATTGAGCTCATTGAGTTGGATCTTGCGTAGGTCACCGGCTTTGTTTATATCAAAATTAGCCCACTTCAAGGCCCAATAAGCCTTGTGCTCCAACTCAATGGGGAGGTGTCACGCTTTCCCGTACACAAGACGATAAGGCGTACAGCCGATCGGGGTCTTGTAAGCAGTACGGAAAGCCCACAAAGCATCATCAAGTTTATCAGCCCATGAGGCACGATGCTCTCCCACGGTCCTTTCAAGAATTCGCTTAAGTCCTCGGTTGGATATTTCAGCCTGGCCATTAGTTTGTGGGTGGTAGGCTGTGGAAAGACGATGGTTTACACCGTACTTAGCCATGACTCGAGCAAATTGGTCATTGCAGAAATGAGTCCCACGATCACTAATAATGGCACGAGGCACACCGAATCTAGCGAAAAGAGCTTTCAAAAAGTTACAAACCACCCTTGCGTCATTAGTAGGCAAAGCTTTGGCTTCAACCCACTTTGAAACGTAGTAAACGGCTACAAGGATGTATTTGTTTCCTTTAGACGAAGGGAATGGCCCCATAAAGTCGATACCCCAAACGTAAAAAATTTCACACTCTTGAATGAAATTCTGAGGCATCTCGTCTTTATGTGTGATTTTGCCTTGCTTTTGGAAAACATCACATCGTTTAACCATATCGTGAGCATCACGGTATATGGAAGGCCAATAAAATCCCGAATCAAACACTTTTTTAGCGGTGTAGTTGGGACCAAAGTGACCACCGGTGGGTCCTTTGTGGCAAGCATTAAGGATTTCAGACGCTGTCGGTCCATCAACACATCGGCGAATAATCAGGTCAGCACATTGTTTGAATAGGTAAGGGTCGTCCCAAAAGTAAGTCTTGATGTCGGTGAAGAACTTCTTCTTTTGTTGGGACGTCAACCCTTCCTTGAGAATTCCACCCGCCAAGTAGTTTGCAATGTCCGCAAACTACGGGTTTCATTTGACTTCGAGTTTATAGACATTAAGGTCTCTAAGGGAAAAGAATCATTGATTTCTTTGGTCGGATGATCCCCTTGGTATGGATCCTCAAGTCTGCTAAGATGGTCCGCGGCTAAGTTTTCTACTCCTTTTTTATCGCGAATTTCGATTTTAAATTCCTGGAGCAGCAAAACCCAGCGAAGAAGTCTTGGTTTGGAATCTTGCTTTGTCAACAAGTACTTCAGCGCTGAATGATCGGTATACACAATGGTGGTAGAAAGGACAAGATAGGGGCGGAATTTTTCAAAAGCATAGACAACAGCTAAAAGCTCTTTTTCGGTTGTCGTATAATGCAATTGTGCCCCAATCATTGTCTTGCTAGCGTAATGGATCGGTTGGAAGTGTTTGTTCACTCTTTGTCCAAGAACCGCTCCAATAGCAAAATCACTAGCATCGCACATCATCTCGAAAGGCAGCTCCCAATTTGGGGTAACCAAGACAGGTGCCTTAGTGAGCTTATCCTTAAGCGAGTCAAAGGCTTCAAGACACTATTTGGAAAAGATAAAAGGAGTATCTTTTTCCAAGAGGTGGGTCATCGGGCGAGCGATTTGCGAAAAATCTTTGATGAATCGACGGTAGAAGCCCGCATGACCCAGGAAACTTCTCACACACTTCACGGTTGAAGGTGGAGGCAATTTTGCGATAACATCGACTTTAGCACGGTCTACTTCAAGACCGGCTTTCGAGATCTTATGTCCAAGCACGACGCCTTCTTTTACCATAAAATGGCATTTTTCCCAATTCAGAACTAGGCGAGTGTCTTCGCACCGCATGAGCATACGTTCCAAATTGGCAAGGTAAGAAGAGAAGGAATCTCCGAAGACCGAGAAATCATCCATAAAGACTTCCATGGTTTGTTCAACCATGTCATGGAAGATAGCTAACATGCACCTTTGGAAAGTCCCGGGCGCATTACATAAGCCAAAAGGCATTCTTTTGTCAGCGAAAGTGCCATAGGGACAAGTGAATGTAGTCTTCTCTTGATCTTGGGGATCGATGGGTATTTGAAAATAACCCGAGAAACCATCAAGAAAGCAGTAATATTCATTACCTGCTAAGCGTTCAAGCATTTGGTCCATAAAAGGTAGAGGGAAATGATCCTTTCTCGTGGCATCATTGAGTTTGCGGTAGTCTATACAAACTCTCCACCCAGTAACGAGACGAGTGGGAATCAACTCGTTGTGTTCATTGGGAACAACGGTTATTCCGCCCTTCTTGGGCACACAATGGATTGGACTAACCCATGGTGAATCCGAAATAGGGTAAATCATACCCGCATCAAGAAGTTTGATAACCTCTATTTTGATGACTTCATGGATTTTTGGATTCACCCTTTGTTGATTTTGAATAGTGGGCTTAAAGTCGTCCTCCATGAGAATTTTGTGTGTGCAGAAGTGAGGATCAATTCCACGAATATCCGAAATCTTCCAAGCAATAGCCTTCTTATGATCTTTCAACAAAGCGACAAGTCGGGCTTTCTCTTCATCCTTCAAATCCTTAGCAATAATGACGGGCGACTTCTTGTTGTCATCAAGGAACACGTACTCGAGATGTGGCGGCAACTCCTTGAGTTCCAAATCCGGAGGATTTTCGACGGGAGGCATATTCGAAGTCGGAGTATCGATAGCAATGACCGTAGGAGATGGAGGTGAAGGATTGTCTTCGGTGAGAAGATTGTCAAAGAAATTCATGTCTTCATCCCCATCGATAGGAGACTCATTAGTAGCTAAATTCGCATCTCCCATGGTGTCTTCAAGATTGTTCCAAAATAAATCACCATCTCCAAATAGAGACAACGATGAATCAATGGAGGACACGGTCTCGACATTGGGAAGAGAGGTAGGAATACTTTTGCAAGCATCATTAAAGTGTTCTTCACAAGCCTCATCAAGAACGTCAATACAATTAACGCTCTCATATGAATAAGACTGTTTAGACAACTTTCCCATGTTGAAGACTACTTTATCGTCACCCACTCTCGTGATAAGCTCACCGGCTTCAACATCAATAAGAGTGCGACTGGTCCTAAGGAATGGACGACCAACAATCAGTGGTACACGGGGGTCCATCTCGTAGTCGACGACAACAAAATCAGCAGGAAAGGTGAATTTGTCGACTCCTACAATGACGTCTTCGGCTATCCCCACTGGATAAGCAACCGTACGGTTAGCTAATTCCAAAGTCATTTTAGTGGGGACTAGCTCTGGGAGAGATAATTGCTTCCAAACACTTAGAGGCATGAGATTAATACTGGCACCTAGATCGGCTAGGGCCATGCAATTCTCTACTCCCAGGAAATTGCAAGGGATAAGAAAACGACCCGGATCACCAAGCTTGGTTGGCAATTTCCTTAAGAGCACTGCAGAGCAGTTCTCATTAAGTTGGGTGTTGGCAATATCGAGGAGCTTTTCCTTGTCGCTCAGAAGATCTTTAAACATTTTGGCGTATTTGGGCATGTGAGCGAGAGCCTCAGCGAAGGAAATATTGAAATTCAGTTGTTTGAACATTTTAAGGAAATTCGAAACCTGAATATCATCCTTGCTCTTTTGCTTCTCTTTCCTCAACCTTGAAGGATAAGGTATATTGGAAGAAGAGGAAGGCTTTAGGGGAATAGGATCACTCACAACCACGGGTGGAGGAGGGGTAGAATGAAGAGGTGGAGAAATTGGGGAAGGAGAAGGGTGAGGAATAGGAGCAGGTGACTCGTTTTCCGTAGTCACAACCACCGGTGGAGGTATAGGAAGCTCGGGTTCCTTGGTACCTTTACCACTTCGAGTAGTGATTGCTTTCATCTCCCCTCTTGGGTTCGCAACGGTGTTACTCGGAAGAGTACCCGAAGAAGAGGGTTGATTACCTTGGAAGAAACTAGCCATCATGTTCCTCAGGTCAATTGTTTGGGTATCCAACGTATTTCTCATATTGGCTCTCAAATCATTTCCTTGCTTGACCAAGTCTGCTTTCAAATTGCGCACTTCCTCTTGGAGATTTCCCACAATCACATCATTGGTCCTCATGTAGGTTGCAACCTCTTGGTGTAATGCAGTGGTGGCCTGGTTGGGAGGAGCATTGTATGCAGGTGGTTGGTAAGCATGTTGTTGGTAGACTTGATTGTTACGTTGAGGTGGTTGTTGTTGTTTGTGAGGTGGGATGTATGGTTGTCGAGGTTGTTGTTGTTGTTGAGGAGGGCGGTTAAGGTTTTGTTGTTGGTTTGGGTTGTTTGGGGAAAAATCGGGTGGTGAAAGATAGTTGTTTGATCGATAGCTAAGCAAGTTACGGTCACCTTGAGGTCTAGCTTGATAAGCAGGTTGAGGATAGGTGCCATATGCCGCATTCACATTCTCAGCAGGGTAATCTTGGGTGGCGGTACAAGTCGTGTAAGAGTGAGGACCACCGCATATCTCACAAGGTTGGCTGACAGCGTTCACTTGCGCGTTTTTGGCGTTGTTGCTGTTGTTGTTGCTGACGGTGTGGGTGACAAGCGATTCAAGAAGCGTAGTGATTTTGTCTAATCGCTTGTCGCTGTCATTAGTGCTAGCACTAGCAACATTGGTCCGAACACTCTTGGTTTGCACACGAGACTTATTCTCAATGATATCCCAAGCAGCATTGGAAGTCTTAGCCAATAGATTACCCCCCGAGGCACTGTTCAGTGAATCTTGGTCACTCATGCTTAAACCATTGTAAAAAGTATTGATTTGATGTACTTTGGTAAAACCATGTTGTGGGCATTTTCTTAAAAGATCTTTAAAGCGATCCCAAGATTCACTGAATGACTCATCGTACTTTTGTTCAAAATTTATGATCTCATTCCGCAAAGCGGTAGTACGAGAGGGTGGAAAAAAATAGTTGATAAACTTTGTTTCCAAATCCGTCCACGAGAGAATACTCTGTGGCGGTTCCTTAGCAAGCCAATGCCGGGCTTGTCCCTCTAAAGAAAAGGGAAAAAGTTGTAACCTTATAACCTCTTGTGGAACGCCATTGAATTTGACCGTGTTGGTGAGTTGTAGAAATCTCTTGATATGGTCATGTGGATCATCAATGGTTCGTCCCAAGAACGGTTGAGCGGAGACCATCTGGATAAAGCCTGATTTTAGCTCGAAATTGTTGGCAGCAATTGGTGGTATGACAATTGGATCCGTGTTGCCATCGACATGAGCTTGCAGCAATTCAATCATCGGGCGATTATCCGGAAGGTGCTCATTGTTGTTGTTATTATTCATGTTGTTGTTGTTATTATTGTTTGGAGGTGGTACACCGGCCATGTCTAAGTGATCGAGAGGCTCGGGCTCTTGATATGACGTGGAACGAGTGCGCATACACCTGCAAAAGAACGAACAAAGAGAAACAAAGCACAAATATTTTTGGTTTTTATGTTTTTTAATATTTTTTTTTATTTTTGAAAATTTTATATTTTTTAGTTGTTTTTGAAAATTTTTATGACAAAGTAACGTTCACGGGGAACGGATCCCAAAATCCAAGTTCTCACAAAAAACTTTTGATCTTAACCAGAAGAGCCGGCAGCGGCGCCATTTGATATTAGGTTTTTGCTATGGTTCAATTTTACTCTCAATATCCTCTCGAATTGATCTCAGTCTTAAGTGGAATGATTGTTCTTGGTTACTAAATAAAAGGGTTTGGTTTTCTAATCTACTTAATGTTAAAATGGAAATTTAAATCAAACACGATTACTTTAATAACAATTAATAAAAATGTGAATTAAAAGTGAAATTAGGATCAAAATTAAAATTGAAATCAAAGTATGAAATATAAAATATAATTTGTGAGATAAACGTAAAGAAACAGTAAAACAGAAAAACCGTAACACTACAAGAAAATTGATTCGGAACTTTTACCCTTGATTCGGAACTTACTCAAAGACAACTCATTCGGAAGTTACTGTTCATTCATTCGGAACTTTTGAAAAGCAATTGGTTCGGAACTTTCTGGCTTGGTTCGGAAGTTTAGGACTTCCGAATGAAGGCTTGGATCGGAACTTCTTGCTTGGTTCGGAACCTTCCGAATGAAGGCTTGGTTCGGAAGTTTAGAACTTCCGAATGAAGGTGCTTGGTTCGGAAGTCTTGGCTTGATCCGTAACTTACTGATTCGGAAGTTTTTCAAAAATTGATTCGGAACTTCAAAAATTGGTTCGGAACTTCAAACTCATTCGGAACTTAATGCTTGGTTCGGAACTTTCCGAATGAACGCTTGGTTCGGAAGTTTTAGCTGGTTCGGAAGTCTGGAAACCCAGAACAGTAGCAGACAACGAAGAACAAGGAGCTCGAATTTTAATCAAAATCAAACCAAATACTTATAAAGGTTTTACCAAATTAAACACAAATCATTTAAATACTATAGACAACAAATCCCACCAATAAAAACACTAAATCAACAACTTTTTAAGATCAAACTTGAATCAAATGGAAAACTTAAGAACTTGCAAAAGAAGATGATGAAGAACAAGATAAATGAAAAGATGGAATTGATAGATTAATAGAAAAGTAACAAGAGTAATGATTAACACTTACAAGATTGAAAGGAAAAATCAAAAATCACCAAACACCCTAATGGTGTTGGTGAAGCTACGAAACAAAGAACTGGAAAAAAGGAAAATGAAAGCTAGCTCTTAAAAAGTGTGAGGGGTGGCCTATTTATAGGCTTGTCCTTTGGTTGGTGAGTGGGCTTTCTCCCGTTCTTCTTGTCTTTTCGTCTTTCCAGAAAAGTTTCCGTTTTCGATTCTGATTCGGGATTTGTCGTCGATTAAATTCAACTCGTCTTTTAATTTCTTCGTTTAATAGACTTGAGTTTCTTCGACTTATATAAATCTTCCATCTTTGGTCCTTTTCTTCGATAAATATTCGAATAGGCCCAGTGACTTCAAATCTTTTGCATCTCTTGGACAATAGACTTTATCTCGAGTCTTTTTCTTCAGTAAAACCCGTGCAATCCCATGTTTTCTTCAATATTCACCCGGTTGGCTCTGAAAACACAATAAACATAAAAACCACGCATAATTCCAAACAAATGATATTAAATACGTGTTTTGGTCTTGTTTTAGCCAGAATTAAGTGGTAAAAGGATGGGTGTTTACACACCTATCACTTCCCCCACACTAGGTCCACACAAAACGTCGTCAAAAGAAGTAGACGCGTTTGTAGCAAGTTCAATTAAACGAGGTGATGACGGAGTTAACTTTGGAAAAATTTTCAAATCAATTGTAAAATCTTTTCCTCTTTCATTTTTTAACTCTTTGTTACGAAAACCCAAGTTGATTAAATTGAAAATATTTGGTGTTTCTAAAATAATTCTAGGCACACTTAAAATTTCAACATTTATCTTGAAGGCGGGAGGAGGATTCAACTTTTTAAAACGTGAATCGATTAACAAAACATCCCCCTCCGGGCTAACGCAACGGTCCTCATCAAACTCGAAAATTGAAGGCGGATCATCAAGTATACGTTTGATCTCGGAAAAGTCTCCATCGGGATCAAAAACGTCTTCTCTTCCTCGTGGAAGAGGTCGAGCAATAAAGTCGTCGATAATCGAGTCGCTAGCTTCAACCGTCGTGAAACTAGGAAAAGAAGGCTCTTCGATTGAAAATTTTGCCTTTGTCGTTTCGACCTCGACATCGAAAAACGTATCAATGTGAGCAAGGCCATCGGCGGACTTCTCACATGATAAATCCAAAATCTCACTCGGTGTGGGATTAGGAGTAAAAGGCTCGTCTCGTGACGATTTTGCCTTGACGGTTTCAACTTTGTCCTTCAAAGGGATCGAACGTGGGTTTTCAAACATTTTAGCAAAACTACTAACACGTCCCTTCGGAATTAATTTTCGTTCATCTTGTAAAAACGTGGGTTTAATGATTTCCTTTAAAACCTTTTCACATTTTTCTTTTTTAAAATCATTTAATGGAATTTCTTCGTCAAAATTAAGTGTATATTGATTTAGAAAATCCTCAATAATTTCATCCTCATTAGAAAAATTAGGTTTAGAAGGTACAAGATTTAATAATCCCAAGTATCCTATGAGTTTTTCCTTTGGTTTATTTTCAAAAACATTTTTCAAAACTTCGTTGGATGACGTTTTTGTTTCCTCTACGTTTTTGCAAGACGACGAAGGTTGCACGACTCTAAAATTCGAGAGATTGGGATCAATACGAGACGTACGAGTCTTAGGAGTTGAAATAACTTGAACCTCTCCCTCGAGATTAGGATTGGTGACGTTCGATGAAGAACTCGAGTCGTAAGAAGCTACTTTTTTCTCTAAGGTCTCAATCGTTGAAAGAAGTTCATTTTGTTTATTAGTGTAAGCCTCCACAACTTTATCAACAATTTTATCCCATCTCTCGTCAACTTGGTCAAATAAACGTTCTTTTTCTTTATAAGCGGCATCATATTCGTTTTCCAACTCGGTTCTCATGGAGGCCATTTCCTTTAAGTAAAATTCCTTTTGAGTTTCCAATTGTTTTTCGTAATGTTCCTTAAGATTCGTAACTTGTTCTTGAATCATCGTTAAGTTTGCATTATTTCGTCTCATATAATCACAAAAGGCGTTTTGATTCATTTCATCATTTTGATTTTGATCACAATTAAAAGACGAGTCATATGACGAGTAGAACGAAGACGATGGGTGATGTTGGTCGTAAGATTGAAAATTGTCACCAAGACCACGTGGAGCGGGGTTATAGATATAACCCTCTCGACCTCCAATAACCTTACAATTAAAACAATTGGCACCATCGGGCGGGCCTCCACAATATGGACACGAATAATATCCACCATCATTCGACATGATGCAACGAGAAAGACGATTCGAGAATTAAACGTTATAGAGGGTGAAAGAAGAGAATTATGAAAATAGAGAAAAAAATCGAAGAATCTTTTTGTATTTTTGGTTTTTTAATTTTTTTGGAATTTTGGTGTATTACGTAGAACTTAATCTACAAAAACTATCCACTAATCAAAGGTCTCGATTAATGAATCCAAGAAGTATGAAGGTAATTACGTGAAGTAAAAACCCTCGTCGACTTTGAAACGTTGGCGGAACGCCAATACGTTTCGAGGTTCAATAATTAAAACTCACAAAAATAGATTAATAATACTTGATGTGGCAAACCCCTAATTAATCGTCACATTCAAAATACGCACAAGCGAGCGGAGAAAACGAGGCGGCGCGAAGCACTTAAGAGCCTTTTTTCTTAGGTCGTGAAATACAACCGCCTTATACCCACCTTATAGTTTGTATTTATCGAGATTAAATCAATTAAGAGTATTTATCTATTTTGCCTTTGATTTCGTTTGAATTCGATACAACAATAGTGACCGGAACGCTCAACTATTGAGGTGCGATTTCTCGCGTATTTGGATAATTATTGTGTATTAATTGTTCTACGTAAATACAATATATTATGCACAAGAAAACGAAAAACGATTTTGTGTTAATTGAGTTCAATTTAACACTATTTACTTGTATGGCTAATAGTATAGAAAAATAAAAAGAAGTATTTACGATAAAAACGTAAACACTCAAATAAACACGATAAATAAGTATGGCTAAACAAACCTCCCCGGCAGCGGCGCCATTTTTGATGATGAGTATTTGTACACTTTTGTTTTAGGAAAAACAAAGCGACAAAAGCGGGTAAGTATTAAGTATCACGTTTTGTGAAAAACGCGAATACCGACAATCGAGTTCGTTCCCGGTGGAGGTATGGTGTTTAGCAAACAATTATAGACGTATTTAATCGAGTGATTAAGTTTTTGAAAAGAAAGAAAGAAAAGAAATCGGAAACGAGTTACGTTAAAACGGTCGAAAACGCTTAAACGTACGAACGTGAAAACGCGACCAAACGAAAAATTTTATCTAAAAAATAATTAAAAATCACTAAAATATTCTAAAAATCCTAACTAAGAAAAATACGCAAACCAAAAAATTTGAAACGTAAAAATAATAGAAAGGACGCAAAGCGAGAAAATGACGAAAAATAAAAAATTTGAGAATGTGACTAAATTTAAACTTATTAAACTTAAAATTAAAAACAAAAAAAAAATTAATTTGAAAATGCAATTGGGCCGAAAGCTAATTTATGAATTTGAACGAAAAGTATTTATCGGACAAAAATCCTAATAAGAAAAATATTAAAGGAAAAAAACTGAAAATTGACTAGGACTATTTTTTTTCTTATTTTTGAACTTATAAAATTACAACAAAAGGAAATTTTTGAAAAAGCTTTTTGAAATAAGGCATGAATACGCATTTTAACAAAATATAGTTAAGCTCGTTTTCTAGAAAAACATGAACCAAAACTTGTAACTTTTAAGACTAAAAAAAACAAAATAAATAAATAAATAAATAAAAACAACAAAGAGAAAAAAGAATTACTATGAAATTATATACTCAAGTAGCGCTCAACATTTGCTTATAACGAAATAAGCAAAGAAAGACCAGCTTATTAGCTAATCTCCACGAAACAAAAAAGAGAATAAGAGAAAACGAAAAGGAAAGAAGTACAAAAAACTCTCATAGAGCAGTTGGTTATAGGAGTGGGTGCTATGTTTGTTTCATGTTCTGAGATCGTGGGTTCTACTCCCACTGTTGGCAGTCTCCTTGTTTTTTTCATTATCACAGCTTATAAGTTGAAATAGAGACTGTATAAAAGAAAACTGAAAGGGACATATAAACAAAACGTGAAATATAGCAGATGGTTCAAATGTTGCTTGCTGCGTCTGTTACATGTGTGCAGGTCTGGGGTTCCACACCCACCTGCAACACTTTTTGACAGATTACTCTTTTTGGACAGCTTGCTTGTGGGCTTGTGAGGGTTTAATAAGCAGGCAGTTGGCCAAGTTTATTACACCAAATGAGCACAAAAACTAGAACAGGGATAAGCTAAAAATAAAAAAAAAAAACTAGTGAACATTCGAGTTCTTATAATACATTGAAAGCAACTAGTTTGACAGCGAATGACCGCAATACAATCACAGCGACGACTAGATAAAATCATCCTGTGTAGTTTTTGACAGCAGACAATCGTAGACAGTAGCTAAAACTACGACAACTTAATGACAACAGCTCCGACTAGATAGCAAGGTAGTTTTATTTTTGCAACGTAAAGATAAGCTAAAGCTTCCCAAACACAAACCTTAACACACAACTAACCAAACGCATCACACATGAGCAAAAATCAACTCAGAATGCAAAAGTAAAAGAAAATGACAGTAGGTGTGTACTAGTTGCACAAAGGCAAAATTTGACCACTTTTGAGCTTATAAAAAAAATTGAAATAATCCCTACAACTCCCAAGACCTCGAAACAAAATAAAATAAGCTCCTAATCTATTGCAAAGTTTTAAAGCCTAAAAACCTCAAATGAAACCTACATTCCGCTACACAAATTTAAGGAATATTTTGCCGAAAACTCTTGAAATTACTAACTGTTAAGAGCTGAGGGCGTGCTCTAAGCTATCATATCTATGCGAAAAACATCAAGGAACACAAAACACCTAAGATAAATCCTATATATAGCAAAAATCACATCAAACTTAGAACCTAAGATCCTAAAAATTCTCTAACAGAAGCAAAGTGACCAAAAAAAGGACACTAACCTATTGTTTCTACTGATATGTTATGGACAAATATTTCTGTCTATTTAAGCAGAAACAAAAGTACATAAACACTACACGAACCACAAACAAGTGATTCAACAAGTCTTATACCCTCACTTCCTAGATTTGGACGGAATATAAGCTTCTTCCAATCACTCCTACAAATTCAGCAAATGAAAATATTTTACCTGAATAAAAGCTATTCTAATGAAAGATAACAAAAAGAAATAGAACAATAATCAAGAAGGCAGACAAAGACAAGCAAATAAAATAACTCGTAGAGCAAATAAGCCAAGATTATAAGTAAGACAGATTATAGAAAAATAAGCATAAAAAGGGGGGAAATTTCTTACAGAGGGTCCAAAGCTTGAAGACTTCTAACCAACTATCCTATAAGTACCTCAACCACATCCCTTTATAGCTTATCAACACCATAAGTTGTAAGAGCTTATTCCACGGCTTATTATACCCAAAACAAAAAAAACACCAATGAAATTCTTCTTCAAACCAAGAACTAGCAACTACAACTAACCCCCATCATCTACCTCAGAAATTTGTACCAAACTTCAATAACGAACTTCAAACAAAGGACAAAGAACAAAATAGGTTACCAACAACCTATCACCTCCAAACCATGAACCACAATCCTTTACATCCGCTGATTGTCAAACAGCTCATGAAGAGAGCATATGCTACAATGTTTAGTAGGATTTGAAATTTGGTGAAATTAAAAGAACATGGTGCAAGATAAAATAAAGGACATGAAATGTAATTGACTGGAAATTTAAATGATTTGCAAGAAAGTAAATAATGGAACTCAATTTATAATTCAACAATTCGTCTCTTACAAAATTTTGAATAAAAATTGGAACAAAAACGAAAGCTTACAGGCTAAACCTATTTATACAGATACAAGGAGTTTTCTAGAATCGTAAAACCCTCAATGGTAAAGTTCCTATCATGCCGTTGAGATCCTTTGAAGATTCGCATATGCCAAGTTGATTTGTTGAAGTCTTGTGAATCTCTGCCAAACGCATGTGATGTAGTCAGGAGGAGATGAAATCTAAGCTGTTAAACTTGTTGTGGGCACCAAGTAATTAAATCCACACCCTAGGATGGGTCTTCAAGTCAATTTCCATGGTTATCTCGTGATGGTGGGGGGACCATTTGCTGAGCTGGTGGTAAAAACATGTTGGGTGGGTGGATTGTGATGGTTAAAAAGAAGGGTTTGATTAAGGTTTGAGATTATGATGGCTGCTAATGTTAAGATGAACCCTAATCCCCTTTTTTTTCTTCTTTGTCGTCTGTTAAAGAATAAAGGTGGATGTCCTCTCTTTTTTTTTGTAACGTTGGTAAACAGAAAAGTAACGGGCTGGTTGATTTGTTTTGGGTTTGTTAGTAGTAAATGGGTTTTGTTTAATGGGTGTTGGTTATTTTGGTTAAGTAGGTTTTCTGATTTGGCAACTTAAGCCCTCCTGTTAACAGCATTTCATTAACCACTTGCACACATGGTCCTTGTTACTTGCATTGTTAATCCTTTAAGCATTTACACCATTAGTCCTTTTGGTTAACTTTTGAATACAAGGACTAATGGTGTGACTTTCTTCAAACTTTGAGGGTTTATCTTGGAAAGTATTCAATCTTTAGGGACCCCTTTTGTATTTTGGAATTCTTAGGGGTATAAAGTGACATTTCTTCAAAGTAGAGGGACCAATCTTGTACAATCTTCAATTCTTCAAGGGTATTTTTGGAAATTCTTGATTCGGGTCCGGTTCATTGTGCGGCTTCATTTCCCGTGTTCGTTTTTGATTGATTCTTGTGATCTTTTTGTCTTTTCCTCAATATCCGCACCTAAAATACACAAGCAACAAACACGAGCATATATTTGGCAGTTTTAATGATATTTAATGCGTTTTAAGCCTGATTTGGACGATGAGACTATGTATAAAAGCAGTCTCATCAACTGCGATCATGTATTGATCTGATATGAATCCTGACTGCGATCATGTATTGATCTGATATGAATCTTAACTGCGATATTTATATGAATCTTGACTGCAATCATATATTGATCTAATATGAATCTTAGCTGTGATATCGATACGAATCTTGACTATAGTATGAAATGATCTTGACGTGAATTTATTATGTTGTTCTGACATGATTCCTGCATGAGATATGATAGAATTATTGTACGTGGATTGATCTAATCCTTAGGTGTCATATTGACGTGATTCATGCATGTGGTTTTTATATGACACTTATAAGATGGTTGGAAATGATGTTTACATGCTGGTTTGATAGGGTTCTCGTGTGCTAGTTTGACATGATGTTTATATGCCGGTCTAATATGATTCTTGTGTACTAGTTTGACATGATGTTTATATGCTGGTCTGTTATGATATTTGTATGCTAGTTTGATATGATACTCGTAAGCTGGTTTGATATGATACTTATATGCTGGTTTGGTATGATGCTCATATGCTTATTGCTATAGTTCTAATATGTGACCTCGATTGTGATACTGATATGAACCGAGAATATGACATTGTTATGTATATTGACCGTGGCTACTGAATTGAACTCGGGTGTGAATGAGTTCATGAACCTAAAAACTGAACTGAAATGAACTGTGAGTATGAACTACAACTTGTGTATGAACTGAAGTTTTGTGCTAACTGTTATGCTACTTCTAAACTTTGATTTATGACCGAACTGTGTTGTAATGTCTCTTTATTGTGAACTCTGGTTTCCCGAACATTTTTGCGACACTACTTATAGTAGTTGTCCTTATAAACTTTTAAAGTGTCTTAAACATTTTAATAAAACTTATGAACTCGCCAACCTTTGTGTTGACACTTTTAAGCATGTATTCTCAGGTACTTGACTGAATGATTATTTGGAGTCAACATTGTGATATTTAGCATAGAGGTCGTTCTCTCGGATCAAGACTCGGATAATCATGACGTAACAGGCCCCAATACTCGTGGGCTTCCGCTGGGCCAATTTGGGGGTGTTACATATGTATGCATGAAAGTGACGAATGCATGAAAACCGACTGTCAGTTCTAGGAAGACCATAGTGACTACCCACTAATCACAGGTCGTGTTTTGAGAGCCTACAGGTCGAAGCCTTGGCTCTGATACCATAATTGTAACACCCCATTTTGGTAAATGGAATGTCACGCGTGATTATGGCGTGTCATCAAAGAATACAAGGATAAATGTATAAACATCACATGACTATAAAGGAAATACCAGAAACAAACATCGGTACCCCAAAAGTAGAACTCATCACACACAAACATAAGTACTGTAAATGAAAAGGACTAAACAATGTCCATAGAAATGAGTATCAAAGTATGAAGAAATGCATAAAGTAATGAAGGCTAGGAAGCTTCCAATCCATATGCACGTACGCTTAAAGTCTACGAGCGTCCTTGAGTACCTGCCATTTTGGGAACATGAAAGGAAAAACGGCTGAGCATAACGCTCAGTACACGGATATACAAGTATAGCATGAATAATATAAGCATATAAACATAAAGTAGCGGAAAAGACTAAGTCATGGATAACCTGGTATATCTTAGTAAAACTGGTTTTATAGTTTGAAAAGCCTTATGTTTATCTTATAAAAACTGTTTAACATGTTTACCATCAGCCAATATAGGTCATGAAATATCAACGTGCATGAATACTTGGAGGGGTGACCTCATCACGCAATTAGAGGGACTGCCTCTAATTAATATAAGTTTGGGTAGGAGGGATCAGCTCCTTGTGAAGGATGCAAGGCACACACCACATGCACCTGAATAATCTTTAAAAACATGTAACCTAGGATGCACCCATACGCCCCACGTGATAATAATAATATGGCCAAAAGCTGAAGGGACGCCACGAGCTATCACTCCACCGTGGTGAAGTCATAACACTGGTGCCTCCAGTGTTATGGTTATGGTACCTCCATAACTAGGTGAAACTAGTCATGCATGTATATGGCTTTAGGTATCTAATTAAACATAAGCAATTCAAAAACATATAAAACATATACAGGGAAAACAGTTGGCTGCATACGGGGAATCCTAATAAGGAAGATGTCCATACTGAAAGGACGGAGAATGCGTACCTTTTGTCCGGTGAACGAAGAAGGCAAACGGAAGAGAATCCTACTTCGATATCACTAATGCTACATAAATAATATACGTGTATAAGTATTCTGGTTACTGAGTACGTAACTGATTTTATATCATGTCTTAGCTTGTTTTATATGTTCATGTCATGTTTTACTAATTTTAGCTTTATACTGCGTTTATCATGTATTCTGTCTATTCTGATTAAGTATTACTTGTATTTCTTGTATTATTATACTTGTTGTGTAATAATAAGTACTTTCTAAAAATAGTAGTTTTTCTAAAATAGATTGTTTCCAAAAAAGGAAAGTTTCCAAAAATAGAAAGTTTCCAAAAATAGAAAGTTTCCATAAATAGATTAGCTGCCTTAATTATTAAGTTTCTAAAAATAGAAAGTTTCCATAAATAAATTAGCTGCCTTAATTAAATAAGTTTCTAAAAATAGAAAGTTTCCATAAATAGAAATAAGCTGGATTATTAAGCTAATAATATAAAAGCTTAAGTTTTACTGATTAATATTCTAAGTCATGTGATATATAGTATAGTTTATTAATTATTACATGTAAATTAAATAAACTATAAGTTATAAGATTTAATTAAATATAACATGTTTTATTAAATAAAAGGTAATAATACTTAGGTTAAAACATGTATTAGTATTTATTATTAATATTATCTAATTCATAAAAATTAATTAATTATAAGTCATGTTTAAATAATTAATTAATTTCTTAGTCTAAATTAACTAATAAAATACTTAGGTTAAAATCATATATTATTAATAATAATAATATAACCTAAGTCATGTCCTAATTAAATTAATTACATAGCATGTTAAATTAATTTAATTAATCTTGTAATTATTTAACTTGTAAAAATAAATAATTAATCTTGAAAAATAAACCGTGAACCGAACCAGTGTTTTAAAACTAAACATGTCATGAACCGGTCCGTGAACCCCTTGAACCGGATCTACACCCTTAACCATGGCAAACCGCCACGGACTAAACCAGTGGGGCGTGTGGTGTTCTAGCCGAGACCCCCTAAACCATCAAGGATAACCCCGACATGCGTCGGGGTCCCTTGGTCTCTCACGGCCGAGCCACCAAAACCAAACCGAGACCTTGTTGTCTCGGTTGGTGGTGATCACACAACCACCGAGAGCCCTTGCTCTCGGTTTTTCCCACTAGCCGAACCAAACACCCCCTTAATCCATGTATTTTTAATCCCACTTGATTAGATCTACATGTTTATTAACATGTTTTTAATACCCCATGATTTCATGTTTTTAGATCTAATAAACAATTAAAAAAAAGGTTTAAGATGATTACCGATTCGTGGATCAAAAGAACAAACTAACAAGAACGTCTAGCAATGAATTGGATCTACCAAAATCAACCAAACACCCTTGGTGGTGTTGTGTAGGTGGCGGCAACAAGGAGAAGGAAGGAGGAGCATGGTTTTGATTTTTCTAATATTCTATAATGAAAAATCTCCTTCCCTTTCTTTTGTTAAATTTATTTAAGGTGGGCTTGGCCCACCCTTGTGTTTATGTCGCGCCTATGTGGGCCCCACATGGGAAACTCGTTGATTTTCCCGTGTTCTATTATTTACGTGTTAACGCTTAGTGTTTACGTGATTTAATTATTGTGTTCGCATCGTAAAATATATTTATTCATGATCGTAATAACTATACGTAAATACATAATATTAGGTTCATGATTATTTAAGTTCATGATTTTCATGTTCGTGATTATAATTATTCTTGATAGTAATTATCGTGTCTTAATACGTAATAAATACTTATCGTGTAATAACACGTATGTAATACTTGTAATTCATATTCGTGAAACGTAAACGTGTTAAATAAGGAAAGTCTAATCATGTACGTACGATCATAAGGGTACTATTCATGGTAAAAGCAAGCTGGTTTTACTTGTACTTTGGTGAGGACATCTCTCATGAGAGGATTCCATCCCTCACCACGTTTCCCTTGAATTAATTTTGGGTCGAGTCAGACTCGTGACTTGGTTACCAAAAACAAGCGTTTCTCGGGAAGCATCCCGATGATCTATCCTTTACCCGTTTTCATAATAAGTGTAGGGGGAGCTATGTAGGTGTTTGTTGTCTTGTTTCTTGTGATGTGCAGGGATTAAAGTTTCAAAAAGAGCACTTTTGATGATATTTGACGACCCATGATCCCGTGTTCCAGTCTTCCCGGTTATATCCTAAACTTTTGTGATTAAATATTTCATATCTTATATGTTAACATTGAATTCACTATAGTTGTCTCTTCCTTAGCGAGATTTAAACAAAGTTTACAATGTCCTAAGTGTAGGGGAGTTTACTCCTACATGCTTAAACATTGAGGGAAATGTTTATATCAAGTGTAGGGGGGACTTCTATCGAAGTTAAGTGGGCTTATCCATTAATTTGTCCTCATTTTAACCGGAAATTCTAATTTTTCGACATTTTTCTAAATTTTTGATCTATTTTAGCCAAGCGGTATTTTTCATTTATTCTCTTTTATGTTCTTTCCTTTTGTTATCTCATCGTATGTATATATTTCATTTCAAAAATAAAGTCAAAAGAGAAAAATAAAGTTAAATAAAATGGTTTTAATGAGTTTAGATGTCTTTGATATATTAGGCCTGTCATGAATCTTTTGACTCAACCCGAGTTTACTTATCTAAGTTTACTCTAGCTAGTATCCTTAACGTGTTTAAGTCTAGTTTTGCTAGGCTTTTATATAGGTAACTTTAATACGCGAAAGTCTTAACTCTTACATGTTAAGAACAAGATATGTTCGCAAGTTCCTATAATTGATCCTAGAAAGTCGTTTATCAAGGGAACTTTAAAATGTGAATTCTAAACATGAAAAACTCTAATAAGTTGCAAGATCCTATAGATGACTTAAAAACCCAAAACTTTGATTTAATTGGCTAAGCATCCACGAGTCTCATTCCTTGAGATTTTAAATTGTGGAGAACGAGAGATGATAGAGTCAATTATAAATTTGGTATTCTTTCACGAGTTTATGTGAGTTAATTATGAGCTTCTTCTCCCATCGCTTGTTATTAATATAATTGCAATAAGTAAGGTTGTATGATTTGGAAAGTTACTTAGCTTCTAGCACAAGATCGTTTAAAAGTTTCTTGGTATTAATTAGAGTTCATAACCATGGTACAACTTATTAAAGCGGGATGCGATGATTGGCGAGTCCGAAAAGGCCCTAACAAGGCATGAGGGCTACATTTTGTTGCTAAAGATCCCAAGTGATGTGAAGAATCATTTATCAAAAATCAATATGAAGGATCGAGACACACAATGAAAAGCAAATACTCCCCTAAAGATCATGGAGAAGTCTATCCGAAAATACCCTAGCAAGGTATGAGGATAAATAGATCCAAGTCCTAAAAGGAGGCGGATCGTTGTATATCAAAATCCCAAATAAATATTGGAGAAAAATGAAGAAGTCGTGGTCCAAGTTTGAAAATCTCTCAAAAACTTCAAGTGAAGAAATTCATATTATGAAGAGAAGACCATTATTTCAAGAACGTCTCTCAAGATTCGAAGTATGAAGTCACTGCCAAATATCGGTCCGAGAAAGGTCTCAAGTCAAGAAGCGAGTTATGCCAAGATATGAACTTTATGAGGTCCCGAGAAGCAGTTTTAAAAGATTTTGTCCTTTAACTAACTATTGATTAAACCATCCTACTTTATTTTCAGCCTAAATAAACTATCGAAATAAGTCAAACAATGCACCCTCGTGTTAATTCAAGACAACAATAAAATATAAGAGATACACATAGGAATAAGGGAGTCTAAGTGAATAATTGGGCCACATGAATGAGTGTTAGTTTACTAACTTATAATAACAATGATCTCGTTTTTAAGCTTGATATGGGGAACGTGAAACTTGAGGGTGATGAACATTCATTACAACCAAAGCCCTAATGTAAGTCTTAGATTTCTCTACTTCTTCTTCCTTCAAGAATTTTGTATATCTATCTTTTTAGTTTCCTTAGTGTTTAGTATTTAACAAAGGCCAAGGTGGGTTAATTATGATGAAAATGTAAACCGTGCTTTGAAATTAATGCATTGCATGAGGGCATTGCAATGGTCAAGTGTAGGGGATTTAATAAGTGTGAAAACACTTATCCTTTTACCACTTATTTCTAATTATAACAAGACCAAAACGTGTATTTTATGTCGTAAAAGTCGAAATTATGTGTGGTTTGTGTTTTTATTGTGTTTTAGGACAAAAATATGAAAAGGAAGAAAACAAGGGCTTTCACGGGCTTTTCTCGAAGAAAAAGACAATTGACGAAGTCAAAAGATCAAAAGTGCAAGAAGAACGGAATTCAAATGCCTATTCTGAAGATTTATCGATGAAAAAGACTAAAGACGGAAGTTTGACGAAGTCGAGGAACCAAGTCTACTAAAAGAAGAAGATGAGAAGACGAGTTCAAGTTATCATTCGACTAATCCCGAGACAAAGTCGAGAAAGACGAGTTATTTAAAAGGCGAGAAGACAAGAAGAAAGAGAGAAGAAACAACACCCTCCCCTTCTCCTATATATACCCTCCTAATCCTTCATTATGAGGGTGTTAGTTACTTTTATTTTAGTGTGTGTTTTTACTTTCTCTCTCTATCTTTTCTTTCAAGTTTTATAACCTTTCATCTTAATCTTGTAATTTTTGATCTTAATCTTTAATTTAATCAAGCTTTTTAGTTGATTCTCATTCTACCTTTCTTAATCATAATCTATTATTTTGCTTTATTAATCATGTAGTTGGTTGAATTTTGTTGATTATGTGTGATTTATTTGCTTATTGGATTGTGCTTATTGATTTGGTGTGTTTGAGGTTTTTAGATTATTGTGCTTATTGCTAAAATTTTTAAATTTTCTAGTTTTTTAAATAAGTTTATTTTGGTAAATTAATATTTTTATAAAAAGTGATTTTAAATATTTTGATTATTAGAGTTTTTAAAAGTTTTTAAATTTTTGCTTACTAGCATTTTCTTAAGTTTGATTTGGTTAAAGTTTTAGGTAAGTGCGTATTAGATTGTAGCTTATTTTCATATATCTGCTTAAGTAGTTTCTTATCCGGGTTATGATAAAACCCTAGTATCCCGACTTGTATCACAAATCTTTATTCCGACTTTTCTTCAGTGTTATTATTCCGACTTAGACTTTATTTTCCCTCCAAAACAAAGCTACATTCTGGATTATGTTCGAGACAGGTATTCCGAATAAGGTTTAGCATACATCTTGATTCCGAACTGTGTACAAAAACCTCATTCCGAATTACGTGTGCAAAGGACATATTCCGGATTGTATGAAGCATACGGATTCCAAATAGAGTGTTGGATCTTCATTCCGGATTGTATGAAAAAGGTGAATTCCGGATTAGGTGTGTTTTTAAGTATTCCGGATTATGTCCGAATTCGTATTCCGGATTGTATCTAATCTCGATTCCGAATTAGATGTGAAGCCCACATTCCGGATTGCATCAAGAAGTTATATTCCGACTTACGTTTTCAGTAGTGATTCTGGATTGTGTCAATCTTACACATTCCGGATTAAGTCTCGATTTAACATTCCGGATTATTTAGAAACCTAGGATTCCGGATTAGGTTAGGGTTTGAGCATTCCGACTTAGATCAAGTTTTAGTTTCCCGAATTAATTTTCAAACCTTTATTTTTCCCGCCAATTTTTCTTAAGTATTATTTTAAACTTGTTTTATCTAGTTTTAATTTCAAGTTTTCATTTTTATTAAGCTTTCAAATTTACTTTTTATCAAGTTTTAATATTTCGTCGTTTATTTTAAAGTCTTAATTTTTAGTTTAATCTTTTCAAGTTTTCGACTTTATTTTAAAATAGATAATTACCTATAGTTATTTTCACTTTGATCTACTTTGCAGCATTTACTCTGGATAAGAAATTGAGGTTAGACATCCTTTTTTATTTTTTATGTTTAATAGCTTTATGTTTATATTATTAGTAGACTTAGATAACCAAAAGCTCCCCCTTTTAGTGACCAAAAACGATAAGTCCACACTAAACCGTGTTCAATTCGAATTGAGTCGAGTACGAACAACACACACACAAAATCATTAAATCAAGTAGCAAGACCACCATTACTAGTTACTCTTTCTCCCATACCATCAGTCCCTAACAAACCCTCTGGCAACAAACTTGCAGCCCTATCATCCGTCACATCTATAGTAACATTCTCCAGCTCCTCATGAGTCTTCGAGTGCACAATACCAGGGTTCTGACCCCCAGCTCCCAACGCATCATTAACAGGCCTGGTAGTGGCACTTGTGGCTACCCCATGCATACCACTTACTATCGGGTAATTTGAAACCCTAACAGGAAGCGACGGTTCACCTCCTTGGTTTTCAACCCTTTCATTAGCGTGATTCAATGGATCACCCCTGACAGCCATACGCTCACCCAAACCACTTTGATTCATCAACGACGACATCCTCTTTTTTAGTGCATCCACATCAACCGATCCTATATCAGACATTCAAACACTAAAAAAACCCTAAAAAACAAAACCCTAAACACCACGCAGTAGTCAACACAGAAAAACAGCAAGCTCCTCGTCAAGCTTAATCGAATACTCCCAAAGGAAGGAATTATACTCACGAAAAAAAAACATACCGACTATCATACGATCATGCAAAGGGAAAAAAATTAAAACGGCATCAAGAAAACCCTAATATTCGAACTAAACACCCTAGATCAATCAATCGACCGAATAAAGAACATGTTAGATCAATGTAATCACAAGATTAACCAATAGAACACGATTGTTATAAGGTGTCTTGATTAATGAAGACTTAATAGAACTATTAGCATGAAAAGAGTATTCTAGCCGCCATTGTTGAAAACTAGGGTCTTTTTCATTTATTTATCACCCATGAAGTTGAAAGAAGGAACACCCAAAACTGGAGTGTAATATTACCAATTTAATATAGGGAATATATATATAGGAGATTATTGTTCGTTTCCTCGACTCGAATTGATATCAAATTTCTCACAAGATTTATCGTTTTTGGTTAATAATACTTGTTTGGTATCTTTTTTTAATTAAACTTAAATGGGGATACTATTTTCGGGTTAGGGAAGAAATAAAAACGCAAATAGTTCACATAAAATTACTCTAAAATGAAATACAATTATACTACAATTTTGGTTGCCTCAAAATATTGAGTCAAACAAGAATGTTCGGTCATAGGTTCATATTGTAATATTTATTAGAACATTGTAATAGATAGTTAAATAGTCGTGGTTCACGAGCTTGGATTTAAACTAATTAAAGTCCAAAAGACAAGCCCGACCAAATATATAGCCCATTAAAGCCCGCATGTGGGTGGACTATATATACTACCCTCCTAGCATGTTAGGAGGGTGGATGGTTATTTTTACTCTTATTATTCTAGTCTAATTATAATATGGGACAACATTTGGTATCAATCGCCACGGGGTAGATTGTGTTTGGTTGTTTGGTTTGAGTTTGATTCGGTTGATTTTTCTATCTAAATCATCACGAATTAATTTAATTTTTTTTTGTATTTCGGGCTATAAATCTTGATATAAATCATTTATATTGATTTGGTAGGGATTTTGTTTGGTTTTTGTGGTAAAAATCGCAAGATTTTGAGGTGTTTGGATTCATATTTTGGGTTACGGTTTGTCAATTCTTCAATATCATTCAGAAATAAGATTTTCGGAAAAGGGTTAATTATTCCGAAAAAGGGATTTTTAGATAAGGGTTTATTATTACGAAGAAGTGATTTTTCTGAAAAGTAACTTATTCCGAAAAAGCCTCTATTCCGAAGAACCGTTTATTCCGAAGAAGGTAAGTTTCTCTGAAATTTTCATTTTCTCTGAATTTGGTATATTCCGAAGATTATTCCGAAGATTCACGTTTTTCTGAAAATATCATTTATTCCGAAGAACACCATTATTCCGAAGAAGTGCATTTTTCTGAAAACATCAATATTCCGAAGAAGTATCTATTCCGAAGAAGTTGTTTTTCTGAAAACATCAATATTCCGAAGAAGTTGTTTTTCTGAAAACATCAATATTCCAAAGAAGTTTTTTTTCTGAAAACATCCATATTTCGAAGAAGTTGTTTTTTCTGAAAACATTAATATTCCGAGGAAGCGCATTTTTCTGAAAACATTACTATTCCGAAGAAGTTGTTTCTCTGAAAATGTTAGTTATTCCGAAAAAACCCAAAAGTGAAAACGTGTGATTTTTTCGCCTTCGATTTTTTGGTTTCTTGTGAAGACAATTTTTAGGGGATTTTAACATTTTTCATCGACAACAACAATCAACACACATCTACTTAAGATCCAGTTTCATTTCATACATTTCAAGTCTCTAGGTATGGATTCTACTCAAGAGTATCGTGTCACAAACAACAATATCATGGTGGCGGGTAATAAAGAGAGACCACCAATGCTTGTGTCTGGTCGGTATGATCAATGGCAATCTCGTTTCATATGATATCTTGATACAAGACCCAATGGTGATGCTTGAGGAAATGTATTACTCATGGACCATATGTATTCAAGAAAATCTCAATTCCTCCAAGAGCAGCCACAGATACTACTGATCCAATACCTGCAAGTGAACGTGATGAAACAAGAGCTGATCTCACACCTAAAAATTGTTCTTGGCATGATGCAGAGAAGGAAGCCATCTATATGGTTTTAAGTGGGATTGGAGATGATATTTATTCCACGGTTGATGCATGCCCTACAACACATGAAATGTGGACTGCTATTGAACGCTTGCAACAAGGAGAATCACTCAACAAACAAGATGTCAAAACAAACTTGTTTTGGAATTTTGGCAAGTTTACTTCAAGGGATGGAGAATCAATTGACTCTTACTACTCCAAGTTTTATAAGATGATGAATGACATGACAAGAAATAATCTGCAAGTCTCCACCATGCAAGTCAATGTTCAATTTCTTCAACAACTTCAACCCGAGTGGACACGGTTCGTCACTTTGGTGAAACAACAAGAAACGTTAGACGAGGTCTCATATCATCGACTCTTTGACATCTTGAAGCAATTTCAGAATGAAGCAAATGAGATTCGAGCTGAACGTGTTACAAAGACGGCTAATCCACTTGCTTTAGTGACTACAACTCAACATGTTCAAGGTCATCACTCTCGTGCTCCTAAGTCATATTCCACTACATCATCTTCACCACGATCTTCCACATCATCTAACTCTTCATCATCCACAAGATCTCGAGGTAAAGTGCCGAGAGCACCATCACCACCATCTGAATCATCATCTGAAGAAGATAGTGATGAAGACCAAGCTCAAAAGAATCAAGAGATGAAACAACAAATTGCTTTCATAATGAATACTTACAAGAAAATCTACAAACCCACCAACAACAATCTTTGCACATCATCTAACACAAAGAACCGATATGTTGAGAGTCTAATAAGTGTCAAAACACTTATCCTTTTACCACTTATTTCCAATAATAACAAGACCAAAACGTGTATTTTATGTCGTAAAAGTCGGAATTATGCGTGGTTTGTGTTTTTATTGTGTTTTAGGACCAAAAGATGCAAAAGGAAGAAAACATGGGCTATCATGGGCTTTTATCAAAGAAAAAGACTAAAGACGAAGTCGAAAGATCGACAATGCAAAAAGAACGAAAGTCCAAGACCTATTCTGAAGATTTCTCAAAGAAAAAGTCTAAAGACGGAAGTTTAATAAGTCGAATAACTCAAGTCTAATTATTGAAGAAAATTATAAGACAAGTTCAACTTATATCGTCAAATCCCGAGACGACGTCGAGAAAGACAAAGAAATTAAGTCGAGTCGAGACGAGAAGAAAGAAATAAGATAGCTTAAGCACTTAATCTCTCCACCTCCTATAAATACCCTCCTAATATGTCATTAGGAGGGTGTTAGGTAGTTAGTTTTTAGTAGTTGTAGTTAATTTTTAAGTGTGTTTTTAATTTTTCTCCCTAGTTTTCCTTTCAAGCTTATTAATCTTTACTTTAATCTTGTAATCTTTTGATATTAATCTTTAATCAATCAAGCTTATTTTCTTAATTCTCATTCTACCTTTCTTAATCTTTTTCTTAATCTTGATAATCATGTAGTTTTATTTTAATCTTGTTGATGATTTGATTGTGTAGCTTATTTGATTGTCTTATTGAATTAGTGATCTTAAAAGTTTCTTTATTGTAGTGCTTATTTTCTTATTTTTTTTGCTTAATAGTTTTTAGAAATAAGTTGTTTTTAATAAGTTTAAGTTTTTATAAAAAGTGCTTTTCAATTTCTAGCTTATTTAGTGTTTAAAAGTTTTTAAATTCTAGCTTATTCACCTTTTTATAAAATCTTTTTGGATTAAGTTTTGGTATGTGCTTATTTTTGGATTTGCTTAATTGTTAAGTTTTGTGTGATATCCGGGTTCTCTAAACCCCATTTTTCCGAATACCAGTCACCACCCAGGGCATTCCGAATAAGAGGATTAAACCCTCTTTTTCCGGATAAGCTGTATAAGCACCTCATTCCGGATAAAGGATTCAATTTTATTCCGGATAAGGGTTTTAAGTTTGATATTCCGAATAGTCATACAAACAGGTATTCCAGATAAGCTTAACGAGTTCATTCCGGACAAGTTTCCGGATAAGTCCCTTCTTTTGGATTCCGGATAAGATTCCGGATAAGCACCATTTCTGTATTCCGGATAACTCATTCCGGATAAGCACCACAAGTTCATTTTCCCGGATAAGCAGGAGTAAGGATTCCGGATAACCCTCAGAAGAGTTATTCCGGATAAGCTGCAAGTTCATTATTCCGGATAGTCACTTTTATTTTTATTCTTGATAAGCTACAAGTCATTTCTCCGGATAAGCATCATAAAATTATTCCGGATAAGCCTCCCAACCTGCAAATTCCGGATAACCCTTCATTTGTTTTTCCGGATAAGAAGAAGAAGAATTCATTCCGGATAAGGAGTTTGTCAGAGATTCCGGATAAGTCTTCCAAGTGATTCCGGATAAGGGTTTGTACTTCCAGTTTTTGAATTTTTACTTTCCCGCCTTTTTACTTAGTTTTATTCTAACTTGTCTTGTTTTAGTTTAAATTTTTAAAGTTTACATTTTTATAAGTTTTAATCATTTACTTTTCAATTTTTAAAGTCTTCATTTTTAGTTTTAAATTTTCAAGCTTTCATCTTTACTTATTTACTCAACGACATTTTCATTTTTAACTTACAATAGATAATCAAAACCCTTTTATTTTTCCACCAAGAACAATTGAGTCGCACTAATTAACGGTAATCAATTCGAAAAGATCGGAACAACGAACTTTCATACGAGGCAAACCCTTGTATTAAATGGCGCCGCTGTCGGCTCTTTTCATTAAGATTAACGGTTTTAAGAGAGAGACGCGTTGGATTTTGGGATCCGTTCATCTTTGAATGTTATTTTCTTGCTTAAATTTTCAAAAAAATCCTAAAAAATATAAAATTTTCACAAATACAAAAAAATAGAAAAACATAAAAAAAAAATATATTTCTTGTCTATTTTTCTTTTCCTTTTGTAGGTGTGCATGCGTACTCGTGCTCGTAAGAAGAAATTAGCTCAAGCCAAAGTCATTACTCCACCTATTGTCACCATGGATAATCAACCAATGATCGAGCTTTTACAATCGCACGTAGAGGGCAACAACGATGCTATTGTCATATCTGAGATTGGAGCCAACAATTTTGAACTCAAATCCGGCTTCATTCAAATGGTCTCTGCTCAACCTTTCTTGGGGCGTTCACTTGATGATCCTTATGACCATATAAAAAGGTTTCTTTAACTCACCAATACGGTTAAATATAATGGGGTTTCACAAGAAGTGATTCGCTTGCAACTTTTTCCTTTCTCCTTAGAGGGACAAGCCCGGAAATGGCTTGATAAGGAACCGCCACAAAGTATTCTTACATGGACGGATTTAGAGACCAAGTTCATCAACTACTTTTTCCGACCCTCACGTACTACCGCTTTGCGGAATGAAATCATTACATTTGAACAAAAGTACGGTGAGACATTTAGTGAATCTTGGGACCATTTTAAGGAACTTTTAAGAAAGTGTCCACAACATGGTTTCACAAAAGTACATCAAATTAATACTTTTTACAATGGTTTAAGCATGAATGACCAAGATTCACTAAATAGTGCCTCGGCGGGTAATATTTTGGTTAAGTCTTCTAATGCCGCTTGGGATATTATTTAGAACAAGTCTAGAGTGCAAACCAAGAGTGTTCGGACTAATGTGGCTAGTGCTAGAACTAATGAGAGCGACAAGAGAATTGATAAGCTTACTTCGCTTGTTGAATCACTTGCTCTCCAAACCGCCAACAATGCCAAACAAATCACTGCCCAAGCTAATGCTTTGAGTCAATCATGTGAAATATACGGGGGATCTCACTCATACACCGATTGTCCTTCGACTCACGACAATCCAGAAAATGTGTATGCCGCCAACGGTAACTATTCCACGGGAGGCTATGAAGCACGTCCTCAAGGAGACCGCAATTTGCTCAGCTATCGCTCAAACAACTTTCTTTCACCACCCGGTTTTCCCCCTCAAAACCCAAACAACCTCAATCGCAACAATCAAAACCAAGCTAGTGCTCCAAATCAATATCAAACCCAAAGAACCCCATATCCACCTCAAAGAAACAACCAAGTTTACCAACAAGCTGCTTATCAACCACCTGCCTACTATGCTCCTCCTCCCAACCAACCCACCGCATTACATCAAGGCGTTGAAACTTACATGAGGACTAATGATGCGATAGTGCAGAATCTTCAGCGGGAAATGGCCAACATGAAAGAAAATATGGTGAAACAAGGAAATGATCTTCGAGCCGATATGCGAAACACTTTGGCAAGTCAAACGAATGACTTAAGGAACATGATGGCTAGTTTCTTCCCAAGTAATCAAGTCTCTGGTTTGGGTTCTCTTCCGAGTAACACCGTTGGTAATCCAAGAGGGGAGATGAAAGAAATCACCACTCGCAGTGGAAAAGGTTTAAAGGAACCCGAGCTTCCTACACCTACACTGGTGATTGTGACAAAGGAAACCGAGTCTACTTCTCCAATTCCTCCACCTTCTATTTCTCCAATTCCTCCACCTTCTACTTCCACCCCTCCACCACCCAAGGATGTGCGTGAGAATTCCATTCCAAAGCCTTCATCTCAACCCAATATACCTTATCCTTCAAGGTTGAGGAAAGAGAAATTGAAGAACAAGGATGATATTCAGGTTTCTTACTTTCTCAAAATGTTTAAACAACTGAATTTTAATATCTCCTTTGCTGAGGCTCTCGCTCACATGCCCAAATATGCTAAAATGTTTAAAGATCTTCTCAGTGATAAGGAGAAACTTCTTGACATTGCTCAGACCCAACATAATGAGAATTGCTCTGCAGTGCTCTTAAAGAAATTACCCACCAAACTTGGTGATCCGGGTCGTTTTCTCATTCCTTGCAACTTACCTGGGGTAGAGAATTGTATGGCCCTAGCCGATCTAGGTGCTAGTATCAACTTAATGCCTTTAAGCATTTGGAAACAATTGTCTCTACCCGAGCTAGTCCCCACACGAATGACTTTGGAATTATCTTACCGTACGGTTGCTTATCCAGTGGGGATAGCCGAAGACGTTTTCGTTGGTGTCGACAAATTCACCTTTCCGGCGGATTTTATTGTCGTTGACTACGAGATGGACCCCCGTGTTCCATTAATCGTTGGACGTCCATTCTTGAGGACTGGTCGCACTCTCATTGATGTAGCCGCGGGCGAATTAATCATGAGAGTTGGTGACGATAAAATCGTCTTTAACATGGGAAAACTTTCTAAGCAACCTTCCGAAAACGAGAGTGTTAATTTCATTGACGTTCTTGATGAGGCTTGTGAAGAACATTTCAAAGACGGTTGTAAAAGTGGTTCTTCTTCTCTACCCATTGTTGAGACCGTTGCCTCTATTGCTCCATCACTAACTCCATTTGGAGAAAGTGATTTCATTTTGAAAGAATTTGAAGCAACTTTGGGAGATGTGGACTTGCAATATGACGATTCTCCCTCCAATTGGGATGAAGACATTCGTACCATTGAGAAACTTCTCAATGAGGACCATATTTCTCCACCATCTCCTAACGATATCTCTATCTATGAACCGAATTTGACTACGCCTTCCATCGAAAATCCTCCGGATTTAGAGCTTAAGGACCTACCGTCTCATCTCGAGTACGTTTTCCTTGAAGACAAAAAGAAGTTACCCGTCATCATCGCAAAGGACTTGAAAGAAGAAGAAATCCCGACTTATCGCCGTGTTGAAGAATCATAAGAAAGCGATTGCATGGAAAATCTCCGATATTCGTGGAATTGATCCTCACTTTTGCACACATAAAATTCTCATGGAGGACGACTTTAAACCCACTATTCAAAGCCAAAGAAGGGTGAATCCCAAGATCCATGACGTAATCAAAAAAGAGGTTATAAAACTTCTTGATGCGGGCATGATCTACCCTATCTCGGATTCACCATGGGTTAGTCCCGTCCATTGTGTGCCTAAGAAAGGTGGAATCACCGTTGTGCCCAATGAAAACAACGAGTTGATTCCTACTCGTCTCGTTACAGGGTGGAGAGTTTGTATAGACTATCGCAAATTCAATGATGCTACGAGAAAGGATCATTTTCCCCTTCCTTTCAAGGACCAAATGCTTGAACGTCTAGCGGGTAATGACTATTACTGCTTTTTAGACGGTTTCTCCGGGAATTTTCCAAATCCCATCGATCCCAAAGACCAAGAGAAAACCACATTCACTTGTCCTTATGGAACATTTGCTTACAAAAGAATGCCTTTCGCCTTGTGCAATGCTCCCGGGACTTTCCAAAGGTGTATGATGGCTATCTTCCATGACATGGTTGAAGAAACTATGGAAGTTTTCATGGATGATTTCCCGGTCTATGGTGATTCTTTCTCTCATTGCCTTGCCAGTTTAGAACGCATGCTCAAACGGTGTGAAGACACTCGTCTTATTCTATATTGGGAAAAATGCCATTTCATGGTAAAAGAAGGCATTGTGCTTGGACATAAAATCTCAAACGCCGGTCTTGAAGTGGACCGTGCTAAAGTGGATGTCATAGCCAAATTACCTCCACCTTCAACCGTGAAGGGTGTGAGAAGTTTCCTTGGTCATGCGGGCTTCTATCGTCGATTCATTCAAGATTTTTCAAAAATCGCTCGCCCGATGACCCACCTCTTGGAAAAAGATACCCCTTTCATCTTTTCCAAAGAGTGTCTTGAATCCTTCAATCTTCTTAAAGATAAGCTTACTAAGGCACCGGTCTTGATTACCCCTAATTGGGAGCTACCTTTTGAATTGATGTGTGATGCTAATGAATTTGCTATTGGAGCGGTTTTTGGCCAAAGAGTGAACAAACACTTCCAACCAATCCACTATGCTAGCAAGACAATGACGGGGGCTGAATTGCATTATACCACTACCGAAAAAGAGCTTTTAGTTGTAGTGTATGCTTTTGAAAAATTTCTCCCCTATCTTGTCATTTCCACCACCATCGTGTATACCGATCATTCCGCGTTGAAGTACTTGTTGACTAAACAAGATTCTAAGCCAAGACTTCTTCGTTGGGTTTTTCTCCTTCAAGAATTTAACATTGAAATTCATGACAAAAAGGGAGCCGAAAACCTAGCCGCAGATCATCTAAGTAGACTTGAGGATCCTTATCAAGGGGATCATCCGAACCAAGAGATCAATGACTCTTTTCCCCTTGAGACCTTAATGTCGATAAATTCCAATCTTGATGACACCCCGTGGTTTGCGGACATTGCAAACTACTTAGTGGGTGGTATTCTCGTCGAAGGGTTAACATCCCAACAAAAGAAGAAGTTCTTTAAAGATATTAAGACTTACTTTTGGGACGACCCTTACCTTTTCAAACAATGTACTGTTGATGGGCCGGCAGTGGTACAAATCCTTGACGCTTGCTATAAAGGACCCACCGGTGGTCACTTTGGTCCCAATTACACCACGAAGAAAGTAGTCGACTCTGGATTTTATTGGCCCACCATTTATCATGACGCTCATGAAATGATTAAACGTTGTGATGCTTGCCAAAGACAAGGCAAGATCACACATAAAGATGAGATGCCTCAAAATTTCATACAAGAATGTGAAATCTTTGATGTATCGGGTATCGACTTTATGGGGCCATTTCCATCATCTAAAAGGAACAAGTACATCCTCGTAGCCGTTGATTACGTTTCCAAATGGGTTGAAGCTAAGGCTCTCCCTACGAACGATGCGAGGGTGGTTGTGAACTTTTTGAAGCAGCTTTTTGCTCGATTCGGTGTTGCTCATGCTATCATCAGTGACCGCGGGACTCATTTTTGCAATGATCAATTTGCTAGAGTCATGGCTAAGTACGGTGTCAATCACCGTCTTTCCACCGCTTATCATCCCCAAACTAGTGGTCAAGCCGAGATATCTATCCGTGGATTGAAGCGAATTCTTGAGCGTACTTTGGGAGAGCATCGTGCCTCTTAGGCCGATAAATTAGATGATGCTTTATGGGCTTTCCGTACCGCTTATAAGACCCCCGATTGGTTGTACACCTTATCGTCTTGTGTACGGGAAAGCATGCCACCTCCCTATCGAGCTGGAACATAAGGCATACTGGGCCTTGAAGTGGGCTAACTTCGACATCAACAAAGCCGGAGATCTTCAAAAGATTCAACTCAATGAGCTCAACGAACTAAGGAATGAAGCTTATGAGAACTCGTTGATCTACAAGGAGAAGACCAAGATCATCGATGATTCAAGGATCAATAACCGAGAGTTCCATGTTGGTGATCAAGTTTTACTCTTTAACTCTCGGTTGAAGATCTTCTCGGAAAAGCTGAAGAGCCGTTGGTCTGGTCCATTTTCTGTCGCCAAAGTCTTCCCATATGGCACCATTGAGCTTTCTCAGCCAAATGGGCCTAATTTTAAGGTGAATAGCCAGCGCGTGAAGTTGTACTTTGTGAGGACATCTCTCATGAGATTATTCCATCCCTCACCACGTTTCCCTTGAATTAAGTTCTGGGTCGTGTCAGGCTCGTGACTCGGTGAACAAAAACAAGCGCTTTTCGGGAGGCAACCCGTTGATCAATCCTTTACCGTTTTCATAATAAGTGTAGGGGGAGCCCCGTATGTGTTTGTTGTCTTGTTTCTTCTTCTGTACAGGGATTAAAGCTTCAACGATCCATTCTCGATGACTTTTGACGAACCGTGATCCCGTGTACCCGTCTTCCCGTTTCTATCCTAAACTGTCGTGATTCAATATTTTCATATCTTATATGTTCACATTGAAATCACCATAGTTGTCCTTTCCTTAGCAAGATTTAACCAAAGTGCACAATGTCCTAAGTGTAAGGGAGTTTACTCCCACATGCTTAAACATTGAGGACAATGTTTATATCAAGTGTAGGGGGACTTCTATCGAAGTAAGTGGGCTTTTCCATGAATTTGTCCTCATTTTAACCGGAAAATTTGATTTTTCGACATTTTTCAAAATCTTTAATCTATTTTGGCCTTGTCATTTTCCTTTGCTATCGTTATTTACTTTCTTTGCTAGAATAAATTTTCAATAAAGTGGTTTTAAATTTTTCAAAGTCATGAATATTTTGACTCAACCCGAGTTTACTTATCTAAGTTTATTCTAGCTAGTATCCTTAACGTGTTTAAGTCAAGTTTTGCTAGGCTTTTATATAGGGAACTTTAAAACGAGAAAGTCTTAACTCTCACGGGTTAAGAACAAGAACTTTTTGCAAGTTTCTATAATTGATCCTAGAGAGTCGTTTATCAAGGGAACTTTAAAACGCGATTTTTAAACTTGAAAAAGTCTAAGAATTTGCAAGATCCTATAGATGACTCGAAAACCCAAAACTTTGATTTAATTGGCTAAGCATCCACAAGTCTCATTCCTTGAGATTTTAAATTGTGGAGAACGAGAGATGATAGAGTCAATTATAAGTTTGGTATTCTTTCGTGAATTTATGTGAGTTGATTATAATCCTATTCTCCCATCGCTTAAAGTTGTACGATTTGAAAAGTTACTTAGCTTCTAGCACAAGATCGTTTAAAAGTTGCTCGGTATTAATTAGATTTCATAGCCAAGGCATAACTTATTGAAGCGGGATGCAAAGATTGGAGAGTCCAAAAAGGTCCTAACAAGACATGAGGGCTACATTTTGTTGCTAAAGATCCAAAAGTGATGTGAAGAATCATTTATCAAAAATCAATATGAAGGATCGAGACACACGACGAAAGGCAAAAACTCCCCCAAAGATCATGGAGAAGTCTATCCGAAAAGACTCTAGCAAGGTATGAGGATAAATAGATCCAAGTCCTAAAAGGAGGCGGATCGTTGTATATCAAAGTCCAAAATAAAGATTGGAGAAAACTGAAGAAGTCATGGTCCAAATATGAAGAATCTCTCAAAAATTTCAAGTGAAGAAATTCCTATTATGAAGAGAAGACCATAATTTCAAGAACGTCTCTCAAGATTTGAAGTATGAAGTCGCTGCCAAATATCGGTCCGAGAAAGGTCTCAAATCGTGAAGCGAGTTATGCCAAGATATGAACTTTAAGAGGTCCCGAGAAGATGTTTTAAAAGATTTTCTCCTTTAGCTAACTATTGATTAAATCGTCCCACTTTATTTTCAGCCTAAATAACTTTCGAAATAAGTCAAACAATGCATCCTCGTGATCATTTAAGACAATATTAAAATATAAGAGATACACCTAGGAATAAGGGAGTCTAAGTGAATAATTGGGCCACATGAGTTCGTGTTAGTTTGCTAACTTATAATAACAATGATCTCATTTTTAAGGTTGGTATGGGGAACGTGAAACTTGAGAATGATGAACATTCATGACAACCAAAAACCCAATGTAAGTCTTTGATTTCTTACTTGTTTTGTTCTTTTAGTTTCTTTAGTGTTTGGTAATTAATAAAGGCCAAGGTGGGTTATCTATGATGAAAAATGTAAACCGTGCTTTGAAATTAGTGCATTGCATGAGGACATTTCAATGGTCAAGTGTAGGGGATTTAATAAGTGTGAAAACACTTATCCTTTTACCACTTATTTCCAATAATAACAAGACCAAAATGTGTATTTTATGTCGTAAAAGTAGGAATTATGCGTGGTTTGTGTTTTTATTGTGTTTTAGGACCAAAAGATGCAAAAGGAAGAAAACATGGGCTATCACGGGCTTTTATCAAAGAAAAAGACTAAAGACGAAGTCGAAAGACCGACAATGCAAAAAGAATGGAAGTCCCAGACCTATTCTGAAGATTTATCGAAGAAAAAGTCTAAAGACGGAAGTTTAATAAGTCGAAGAACTCAAGTCTAATTATTGAAGAAAATTATAAGACAAATTCAACTTATATCGACAAATCCCGAGACGACGTCGAGAAAGACAAAGAAATTAAGTCGAGTCGAGACGTGAAGAAAGAAAGAAGATATCTTAAGCACTTATTCTCCCCACCTCCTATAAATACCCTCCTAATATGTCATTAGGAGCGTGTTAGGTAGTTAGGTTTTAGTAGTTGTAGTTAATTTTTAAGTGTGTTTTTAATTTTCTCTCTAGTTTTCCTTTCAAGCTTATTAATCTTTACTTTAATCTTGTAATCTTTTGATATTAATCTTTGATCAATCAAGCTTATTTTCTTAATTCTCATTCTACCTTTCTTAATCTTTTTCTTAATCTTGATAATCATGTAGTTTTATTTTAATCTTGTTGATGATTTGATTGTGTAGCTTATTTTATTGTGCTTATTGAATTAGTGATCTTAAAAGTTTATTTATTGAAGTGATTATTTTCTTAATTTTTATGCTTAATAGTTTTTAGAAGTAAGTTGTTTTTAATAAGTTTAAGTTTTTATAAAAAGTGCTTTTTGATTTCTAGCTTATTCAGTGTTTAAAAGTTTTTAAATTCTAGCTTATTCAACTTTTTTTAAAATCTTTTTGGCTTAAGTTTTGGTATGTGCTTATTTTTGGATTTGCTTAATTGTTAAGTTTTGTGTGATATCCGGGTTCTCTAAACCCCATTTTTCTGAATACCAGTCACCACCCAGGGCATTCTGGATAAGAGGTTTAAACCCTATTCTTCCGGATAAGCTGTATAAGCACCTCATTCCGGATAAAGGATTCAATTTTATTCCGGATAAGGGTTTTAAGTTTGATATTCCGAATAGTCATACAAACAGGTATTCTGGATAAGCATAACAAGTTCATTCCGGACAAGTTGCCGGATTAGTCCCTTCTTTTGGATTCCGGATAAGATTCCGGATAAGCACCATTTCTGTATTCCGGATAAGTCATTCCGGATAAGCACCACAAGTTCATTTTCCCGGATAAGCATGAGTAAGGATTTCGGATAACCCTCAGAAGAGTTATTCCGGATAAGCTGCAAGTTCATTATTTCGGATAGTCACTTTTATTTTTATTCCGGATAAGCTACAAGTCATTTCTCCGGATAAGCATCATAAAATTATTCCGGATAAGACTCCCAACCTGCATATTCAGGATAAGCCTTCATTTGTTTTTCCGGATAAGAAGAAGAAGAATTTATTCTGGATAAGGAGTTTGCAAGAGATTCTGGATAAGTCTTCCAAGTGATTCCGGATAGAATTCCGGATAAGGGTTTGTACTTCCAGTTTTTGAATTTTTACTTTTCCCGCCTTTTTACTTAGTTTTATTCTAACTTGTCTTGTTTTAGTTTAAATCTTCAAAGTTTACATTTCTATAAGTTTTAATCATTTACTTTTCAATTTTTAAAGTCTTCATTTTTAGGTTTAAATTTTCAAGCTTTCATCTTTACTTATTTACTCAACGACATTTTCATTTTTAACTTACAATAGATAATCAAAACCCTTTTATTTTTCCACCAAGAAAAAATTGAGTCACACTAATTAACGGTAATCAACTCGAAAAGATCAGAACAACGAACTTTCATACGAGGCAAACCCTTGTATTAGATTCCTCCAAGGTATGACACACGTCGACGTGGTGAAAGTCCTTCTAGGTATGATCGACATAATCCAACACATGTTGAGGGTTCTGCAAGGTATGATCGACAAACTGCCAAGTATGATACTCAGAGGATTGCCGCTGCTACTGGGAATAGAGAAACTGTTGGAAGTCAAGTGGTTCAGCAGAATGGGATTCAATATTTTAATTGCCAAGGTTATGGGCATATGGAAAAGGAATGTAGGAAGCCGAAAAGGGTTAGAGACTCCAGCTATCACAAGGAAAAGATGCTGCTATGCAAGAATTGGAAGCAGGGGTTAAATTGTCAGCTGTGGAAGGAGCAATGCTTGATGATACTGATGATGAAGATTCTGATCAAGAGCTCGATGCACATTACTCGTACATGGCAAAGGTTGAAGAAGTTCTCAAAGTCACGGAAGATGACAATGGCCCTATCTTTGACACTGAGCCAATCGATAAGGTACACACTATTGATGAATATAATGTGTTTGGTGATATTCCTGAGCATAGTGATCTACCGAATGCCATTAATGACACGTGTATGATGGAAACGGTTGATAGCAATACCACACCCGATTCATCAGACATGTGCAATAATGAGTCTGAGGATGATCAACATGCAAATGAATATGATGAAGAGGAATGTATTACGCTTGCTAATTTAATTGCTACTTAACAAAAAGATGTCACTGAAAAATAAAAAGAGTCAAAAGCAATTAAAGAAGGCAAACGCTACGCTCACTCAAAATTTTGAAGAATGCAAAGCTGCTCTTATCAAAAAGAGTGAGATGACTAAAAGATTTAGAGATGAGCTCCTTCAGAAAACCAAAGAGCTTGAGGGGTACAAGGGAAGTGCGTTAAAAAGTCAAAAGGACGATTATGAAAACAAATATAATACAACTATTGAGTTATTAGCTAAAGAGAAGCGTCAATATAATGTTTTCTTAATGGATGAACGTCAAAAAACGTACCTTGCCAATACCAAAGTTAATGAACTTGAACAAAAGCTCTCTATGACCACTACAGATTCTGCTAAAATTCTTGAGGATAAGAAACAAGAGGTAGATGCATTAAAACAAGACTACAAAAGTAGATATGATAAAGAAACCGAAAAAGTAATGAAACTAGAAGAACAGGTTGAATTTTTGAAGAAAGTTGTTTATAAAACGCATGATTCTATTCAATCCGTAAGAATGCTAGCTCCTCCGTCGATGTTTAAGGTTCAAGCTAGCTTTGCAAGTCCTGAGTACCTTGCCAAAGCTCAAGCTACGAACCCGCATCTTTATATTGATGAGACTGAAAGGACCGATCTTGATTGCATGCCTGTTAGTGCCGATAGTGAAGAGACTGCCCTTTGGGTTGATGATAGTCGACCTCTTGTCAATGAGGAGTTTGTAAAACCATATAATTATGCTTATGAGAATAGTCTTTATGGTCTTTTCAACAAACAAACTCAGAAAACTCGTGAGGAAGTGTTTCTAGAATGCAAACAAAAGAGAATTCAATGGAAGAAAGCATTTGCCCCTAAGAAATCTAATGTTTTCAAATACATAAACTACCTCTCTCTAGATGAATCTAAAAGCAAGAGTAGGAAAACATTAGGTATTCTTAAACACCACATAGATAATGTTAAATCTATTGTTGAAGAGACTGGGCAAAACATGAAAATGCTGAGTGGACACGTCCGATTCCTTAAGATATTACCTTGCTTGTGAAAGAACTCTTAATTCCTAACAAGGCGTTGATTAAAGAAACTGTTCTTCAACTTGAGGAGTTCATTCAGACTGAAATTTATGATGATTTAAAATATGTTGAATCTCTTGAGAAACACATTGATGATCTTCAAATGGAGAAGTCTGGTTTTTCAGATGTATATGATTTACTCTTGCAAGAATGCATTTCTAAAGATGTTATGTGTGCTTATTTTACATCTTGTGCTGATATTGATGAATATTCTGATGTTGCATGCAAATATCTTGTTAAGATTAAAGAATGTGAACATCTTGAAATTGATCTTTCGAAACATAAAGAAAATGTTGATAAAAAGGCTTTTGAGTTCCTACAAAACAAAACTGATTTCCTTCAAAAACGTTTTCATTCTCTTGAACTTGCTTTGCAAAAAGACGTTGGTAGTTTTCCAAATGATAATAAATTGCAAGAAAAACTTCCCCAAACGTTTTGAGAAATGAATGAACAAAATTTGGAAATTAAAGGGTTGAAAGCTCAGTTACAAGACAGGGAAAGAGCGATAGCAGAGTTGCAGAAACTCGTTGCTAAGATGGGTGGGAAAGTTGTGGAACCTAAAGTTGTGAAACCTGTTGTTCGACAACCCAATGCCTACAAGGAATCAAAGACGTCTATCTTAGGAAAACTGACTCCGTTCTCCAATATTCTCATATGAAATCTAGGTTACCCCCTAAGACTGATGTGCAACCAAGTGTTCCAAAACCATCCATATCATCCTATGTTCCTCCATTTAGAAAGCACACTATTGCTAAACCCAACCATGTGGATGCACTTAGCACTTCTAGGACTCCTCCAAAACGTGTGACATTCACGTTCACAAAGGAATCTGTAGGTTTAAATGACCTCGTTCATATCCACAACCTAGAGGATGCGAAACAAAAAGGGAAGATTCAGAAAGACAAACCCGTGTATGATAAACCTAGTTCACCTAATCCCGCTAGAGTTCCATACACTCCTAATGGTAGTCAACCAAAACCAAGGATCCCTCTTCAGCAATCTAGGAATTGGAAACCATCCATGAATAGTCGTGTCTCAAACACTACGCCTGAGCGATTTGGAAAACAAAGGAATACACGTACTTTCGTGAATCCCAAATTCCCTGTATGTCCTTGCAAAAAGGGCATTCACAATGGAAATCATGACCATTGCATTCTGCAATACCTTTATGAGGTCAAATCTTGTTCCTTTGAACGGAGATCGAATATAGAATCCCATAAGACAACAAGGAGATACAAACCCGTTGCAAAGAAAAGCAATACCAACAAATCTGAAACATGGATTAAAAAGGACATAGTTTCTCTCCAAAGAAGTCTTCCGTTGTGAAAGAGAAAGCTACTCCTAAATCTAGTCTTCAGTGGAAGCCAACGGGTCGGATCTTCACGGAAGTTGGTCTTAAGTGGATTTCAATAGAGAAGAGTGATGCAACCTGCACCAACACTAATGCTTCTGTTCTACACGCTGAAAAGGATTTTGTTACTCCTAATTCTAGTATTTGTGCAAACTCTTCTTCTATGATTGCAGGTACCTCAGCGGATTCTGAACCCACTTCTCCTTCTTCAAAGGGTTCTAATTCTGTACATTCTATATCACCTTCTTCTGTTGTACAAACATCTATTTTGGATTATTTTCGAAAAACTTGAGAAAAGATAAAAATAAAATAAAACGTAAATATCATTAGCAAAACAAAATAAAAAATGGAAGAACTTTCAAAATACCAAAAATATTCTTCTCGACATGTCTTTCAGTATCAATAATATGGACGTACCTATAAATGTTGCTCAATAACGACACGAGGATGTACATAAAGCTCGAATGAAAGTTGTAAATATTTTTCAAAACATGTCATTTCAATGATTTACAATTACATTCAGATTGTGACTCGTGCTTCAAAGAAAGGAAAGTTGATCACGGATGATAACTTATCCTTCACAACGGGAAAATCAATTTTCTCGGTCATGAGCACTCATTAAAAACATTCCAAGTTTTTAAGCTCATGTAAACGACTTACAGTTAAATGTCAGATTGTAACTCGAACTTCAAATAAAGGAAAGTGTATATTTAAAGATAACTTATCCTAACAAACGGGTAGAGCAATCTATCACGGGTTAAGCTTGTCACAAAACATACAACATTTTGAGCTCAACACAATGGCTTGTAATCACTTTCAAATTACAACCCGGAACTATATTCACGGGGGAGTGTACGATTTCGTGCTCTTACTCTTAGCAAAAAAAGTTAAATCTTCTTACACTTGAGTGGATTCGTCAAGACATTCAAAGTCTATGAACTCATGTTTATTCTTTAGAAAAACCTTTTCGACAAAAAGAATTGTTTTTTTTTTCATAAAAGCGTTGAACACAATTTATTCAAGAATTTCTCAATGATATTCAAAGTCTTTCAAAAATTGTGTGTTCAACAACTACTATCCTCAAAAGTTTAATGTGGATCAAATCCTCGTAATGACAATTCCATTGGATCAATTTTTGAGGGGGAGATTTCCAAGATTCATGCTAAGTTTGACACATTTTTCTCCCGAAGATATTCAAGACTATTTTTCAAAATATATTTTAATCAAATTTGGTATCTCTAATATATAAAAGAATTTATATATTAGAGATAGGGGAGAAAATGTGATTAAAATGTGATCTAAAGACTCAAACACTCATGGTTACGATCAAATACCCATAACATCTTTAATTCACGACGTTATTGGTGTCAAAAGGGTGGTTAGGTTAAGTCCTATGATCCAACCAGAACCGGAGGGATCTTCCCAGGGACAATTCAATAGATTATTAGAAGTCCTTAGGAAAGATGGAGTAGAATGTGAACGAAGCTGAATGCCGACTAAGTACTGATGATAGCACTGGAACAATCACAACAAGGTGCTATTAATGATGTCTTGGTAAGAATTGAAGGGGTTGAAGAATTAAAAAGAAATATAAGGATAAAGGGTCTAAAGAAAGAAGTCCTCCATACAACTTAGGCAGAAACCAGGTCAACTCATCATGAAGACAAACTCATCATGGACCCAGTGATGTGAAGCACAACCCTTTCCTAGCTAGTCAGGTAATAAGTGTGTAAACACTTATCCTTTTGCCACTAAAATCAAGTTAAAACAAGACCTAATCATGTGTTTTATATCATAAATGTCGGAATTACGCGTGGTTTTGTGTTTTTATGTTTAATAGGTACAAATAATCAAAAGAAGAGAAAACACGGGATTTCACGGTCAAATGTTGAAGAAAAATCCAAGAAAGAGACAAAGACAAAGTCAAAAGAACGAAAGTGTGCCAAGATTCACGAAAACCGGCTAAACCGACACGGTTTTGAAGAAATGATCAAAGAAAGCCGAAATTGAGCTCGTTCTTAATGGATTAAATATCATTTGAGATTAATGGGCCTTGTGGGTCCCACATTTGCTTAATGGTCCCACAAGCCCATTTGGAAAATTTAATTTAAAGACACTTGGGACAAAGCCCATCAACAAGACCAAATGGAAAGGAACGGATTGAAAATTTGTATAAGCCCAAATAATAAGTCACACGGATGGAATGGGATTAAGCCCAATCATTTGCACAAGAACGAATGGAGTGTTTTGCTTGACCAGTCAACTCACCCACTAACCTTTTTTTACCACACGTTTACTCACCCCATTCCCCAAACAAAATAAATAAACCAAACATTTACCCACACCCCACTTTTTCGATACATACAAGAAAAACACATCTCTTTCTTCCACTGTTTTTCTTCCTCCCCCAAATTACGCACCATTCCCTCAAACCCTAATCTTTTTTACCTCACAAAAATTCACCACAAAAATTGGGGGTTTTTACATATATGATTAATTCACACAAATCCACTTAAAACCCCCAAGTTTTCGGATCAAGAACCCACACTGTCGTCCTCAATCTATGCCAACATGGCTTTATTCCTTCATTCTTATTGGTGGAAACACCACATCTCACCAAATCATCCAATCACAAATCACCATGCTGGCAATCCGGACTCACGGCTCTATTCCATCCGTTGATCAAGAGAAGAAAAGAGAGAGAAAGAAGAATGAAGAAATCAAGGGCTAGGATTTATTTGTTTGGGCACCAAGGAGAACCTAGAAGGTTCGGGGTTCACCTATAAAAACCCCCCTATCATGTAATTGGTGTGCTTTTCATTATTTTTTTAATTTTCAGTAAAATTAGTTTTAGGGTTTAATCTTGTAATTTCTTTCAATTTCAGTTAATGTAATCTCTCTTTTAAATTAATGAAAAGTTAATTTTATTTTAATTCTGTCTCAATTAAATTTCCAGTTACTGTTTTTTCAATCTGTTTATAAATATATTGTTACTGTTCTCGGTATAATTATTATATAAAAAAAGAAAGAGTGCTAAATCTTTCCCCAATGGAAAGATTTCAAAGTTTCGGTTACTATTTGAAGACGATGATGATGATGTTTTCTGGGTGATAACGGTGGTGTTTGTTTTATTTCGGTTCATAGGGGGTTCAGCGCCCACCTACTTCCCAAAGGAAATCGTCACCAGGTTTCTCCCCTTTTTTTTAATTTTTATGTTTAAGTTTTAATTGATATTTAAACTTTGAGTATTTGGTTTTATGTTTAAGATTTATTTGTTTTAAATCTGCTTTTTGTTAGACTGTTAAGTTTCTGTTTTGTTTTTTTTATTTTGTTTGGATCTGCTTAGTTTATGATTAATCTGCTTAAGTTTTAGAAAGATAGTTTGGATTTATTTTTATTAAGGTTGTGTGAGTTTGTTTTAAGCTGTTAGGATTTGTCATTCGTTTAGATTTGCTTATTTTGAATAATAGTCTTTAGCTTATTTTGGATTTTTTAAATTATCTGCTTTTTTTAGTTTTGTATCTGCTTAGTTTTTGTCTGTATTATTTAGATCTGCTTATGAGATTTCATTTAGCTTATTTCTGCTAGCTTATTTGGACTGAGTCATTGCTTATTTGGAATATCAGCTTATGTGTCTTTATCTAGTTAGCTTAATTGGTTTCTGCTTATTAGATTCAGCTTATTGTCTATTTGGTTTGTATGCTTATTGTTTTGCTACATAAACTCAGACTCAATTAGTCTGAGTTTTTATCTGTCCAAAAGAAAAAGTTTCAAAAAAAAAAAATATATTTAGCAAAAATATAAGTCTGTTGGGAATCGAACCCAGGACCTAACGTTCACCTGCCAAACAACACAACCATCTCATCTATTGCTCTTCTTGTGTTTATTTCTATCCTGTCTTATTAATATAGGAATTTTTCGTCTAGCAGTTTAATTAAATTAGTTTAATTAAAGTTTTACTTTTATAAAAATACAAAAAGACAAAAATATATTTTCTTTATTGCTCTTACAATTTTAAAGTAGATTTAAAATTACTTTTATTTCAAATAGTTTTATTTTATTAAATTTGCTCTTAAAATTATATTTCATTTAAAAAAGTTTGTTTTAGTTTAAAATTAGTATTAAATTTAAATTAGATTAAAATAGTTTTTTTCAAATTGGTTAGGTAATTTTTAAATAGTTTTTATTGTTAAATAGTTTTAGTTTAAAAAACACCAAAAATAGATCTTTACCAAAAACAAAGTTAAGTCAAAACGTTTAACCGGAAATCAAATTCGAGTCGAATCGAGGAAAACGAACTTTAATTGAAACATACAAAAATCCTAGTTTCAAAATGGCGCCGCTGCCGCTTCGCTCGTACGATTGACGATTTTTCGTGAAGACGTTTGGATTTTGGGATCCGTTCTTTTTGAAGTTACGTTTCTTGCACCAAAATCAAAAACACAAAAAAATCAAAAATTTAAAATACAAAAAATTAAAAAATCACAAAGCAATTTCTTTCCAAAGAATTGCACCAAAAAAATTAAAAAAATACAAAAGTAATACTTTTTCCTAAAAGTATTACACCAAAAATATTATGTATTAGTGTTAATTTTTAGTTCGATTTCTTTCGATTTTTCTTGTGATTATATATTTTTTTTAAAAATACAAAAAGATATTTCTTTTACTATAATATATTACGTAGCACAATAAAATTACCTACTTTTCAAATAAGCCTTAGTTGGGATTTCATCACCTAACTATTGTAGTCGCATCCATAACAAGAAAAAAGGGCAAAATAGATAAATACTAGTAAGACGTTTGAACTCGACATATACAAACTATAAGGTGGGTATAAGGCGACGCGATATAAAACGCCGTCTAAGGAAAAAGGTTTTTAAGTGCTTTGTGCCACCTTGTTTCCCCGCTTGCTTGTGCGTATATTGAGAGGGACGACCGATTATTGGTTTGCCAACTCAATTAGTAATTAAGTATATATTTTTGTAGTTTTTTTCATATTGCTCCTCGAGAGGGAAAATCCTTTTCCTCTAAAAGTCGACCGAGGTCACCTACCTCATTCCAAAGTTATTGTATGCGCACTCGCGCGCATACATACATACCGATTGGTGTACCAAATACTTCTAATTCTTCTAAAAAGAAGAAGAAGAAAAAAAAAGCCCGTCATTAAAGCCGATCCCGAGAATCGAGCTTTCGACAATACGATGGCAACGGATAATCAACCAATGATTGAGATTGTACAATCTCACGTTGAAGGAAACGATGACGCGATTGTGGTGCCGAATATTGGAGCTAATCATTTCGAACTTAAATCGGGTTTTATTCAAATGGTTTCCGCTACACCATTTTTAGGTCGTACTAATGATGACCCACACGCTCATATCAAACGTTTCATCCAATTAGCTAATACCGTCAAATACAATGGGGTGCCACAAGAGGCCGTTCGCCTACAACTTTTTCCTTTTTCCCTCGAGGGACAAGCCCGGATTTGGCTTGATAAGGAACCACCCCAAAGTATTACCACATGGATCGACTTAGAGACAAAGTTCATTAACTACTTTTTCCCACCATCACGGACCACTTCTTTAAGAAATGAGATCATCACCTTTGAACAACAATATGGGGAAACGTTTAGTGAGTCTTGGGATCGTTTTAAAGATCTTTTGAGAAAATGTCCACAACACGGTTTCACTAAAGTGCATCAAATCAACACGTTTTATAATGGTTTAACTCTAAACGACCAAGACTCACTTAATAGTGCCGCGGGGGGCAATATTCTTGTGAAAACAATGAACGAGGCTTGGGCCATTATTGAAAACAAGGCTAAAGTGCAAACCAAGAGTTTTAGGGCCACTATGGCAAGTGCTAGTTCTAGTGAGAGTGACAAGAGAATCGATAAACTTACTTCGCTTGTTGAAACACTCGCTCTAAAAACCGACGCCCTCACTACACATGTGCATGCCGTGAAAGAAAAAAGTGAAACGTGTGAGACTTGTGGTGGACCACATTCGTACTATAATTGTGACAAGGTTTACAATAATCAACAAGAAGTTTATGCTTATAATAACAATGAAAATAAGCGGGTTCATTTCAAACCAAATGTTGATGTTAACCATTTGTCTTACAAGTCTAATAAATATTTGGCTCCCCCGGGTTTTGTAGCACCACAAAGACCACCCCCACCCGCCCAAAATAGGAACCAAGGTCCTCAACGGGGTAATTTTCAAGGAAATTCTAATCAACGGGGTTTTAATCAAAATCAAGGGAATTTTCAAGGGCAAAACCAAGGGTTAAATAATCAAGGATTTAATAACCAAAGTTTTCAAAATCAAGGATTTAATAAAAGTTCTAATCAATATCAAAACCAAAGTTTTCCTAATCAAGGGTATAATCAAATGAACATGCATAATCCTCAAATGGACTTGGTTTTACAAAAATTATCCGACCATGAACGAATGATGAGAGAGATGCAAGAATCGACCGATAAGAAATTTTTGACTATGATTCAAACCTTTCGACCCCAAGGTGCCCTCCCTTCGAACACCGTGACCAATCCTAGGGCTAATGTTAATGCTATCACTACTAGGAGCTGTAAGACCACCGTAGAACCTTCCCCACCTAACCAAGGACCCGAGATACCTTCTTCTTCGACACAACCTCCCTCTTCTTCCACTTGTGACATACCTCCCGTTATGCATTCGTCTACACCTTATGTTCCACCGATACCTAAATTTTCTACCACACCTTCGGTTCCCAAACCGATTCCTTCACCTTCTATTTCTATTCCTCCTCCTCCACCAAAGGATGTGAGTGAGCAATACACTCCAAAGCCTTCATCTCAACCCAATATACCTTATCCCTCAAGGTTGTGGAAAGAGAAATTGAAGAATAAGGATGATATTCAAGTTTCGAACTTCCTAAAAATGTTCAAACAATTTAATTTTAATATCACCTTTGCCGAGGCGCTCGCTCACATGCCTAAGTACGCTAAGATGTTTAAGGATCTTTTAAGTGATAAGGAAAAGTTGCTTGATATTGCCAATACCCAATTGAATGAGAATTGTTCCGCGGTTCTTTTGAGAAAATTACCGGTTAAGTTAGGAGATCCCGGTCGATTCCTTATTCCTTGTAATTTTCCGGGTGTTGAGAATTGTATGGCCTTGGCGGATCTCGGAGCGAGTATCAATCTCATGCCATTGTCCATGTGGAAGCAATTATCTTTACTCGAGCTAGTCCCCACTCGTATGACATTGGAATTAGCTAACCGTACAGTTGCTTATCCGGTGGGGATAGCCGAGGATGTTTTTGTAGGAGTCGACAAATTCACTTTCCCGCCGATTTCGTCGTAGTCGACTATGAAATGGATCCCCGTGTTCCTTTAATTATGGGACGACCCTTCTTGCGGACCGGGCGTACATTAATTGATGTAGCCGCGGGTGAACTTATCATGAGGGTCGGGGATGACAAAATCGTCTTTAACATGGGTAAACTCTCCAAACTTCCTGATGAGCCCGAATCCGTGAGTTACATCGATGTGCTCGACGAAGCATGCGAAGAACATTTTCACGAGGCTTGTAAGAGCGGGATTTATCCTTTACCTCATGTTGAGACCGTAGCTTCTATTGCTCCTTCATTGACTCCATTTGGAGAAAGTGACTTAGATGATTTTGAAGCTAGCTTGGGTCCTCTCGATATTAAGTATGATAATTCTCCCACTAATTGGGATGAAGACATTCGTACCATTGAGAGACTTCTCAATGAGGACCATATTTCTCCACCTACTCCTAAGGAAGTTACAAACGATGATCCTACTTTGACTAAGCCTTCCATTCACAATCCACCGGATTTAGAGCTTAAGGATTTACCGTCTCATTTAGAGTACGTTTTCTTAGAGGAGGATAATAAGTTGCCCGTCATTATTGCTAAGGACTTAAAAGAAGATGAAAAATCCCGACTTATCGATGTGCTTAAGAATCATAAGAAAGAAATTGCTTGGAAAATCTCCGACATTCGTGGAATTGATCCTAATTTTTGTACTTATAAAATTCTCATGGAAGATGACTTTAAACCCGCAATCCAAAATCAAAGAAGGGTTAATCCAAAAATTCATGAAGTCATTAAGAAATAAGTTATCTAACTTCTCGATGCCGGAATGATTTATCCTATCTCGGATTCGCCATGGGTTAGTCCCGTCCATTGTGTGCCTAAGAAAGGCGGAATCACCGTTGTTCCCAACGAAAACAACGAGTTGATTCCTACTCGACTCGTAACGGGTTGGCGAGTTTGCATCGGTTATCGTAAGCTCAACGATGCCACTCGTAAGGATCATTTCCCTCTTCCTTTCATGGATCAAATGCTCGAGCGTTTAGCGGGTAATGATTTCTATTGTTTCTTAGATGGCTTTTTCGGATATTTTCAAATCCCTATCGATCCAAAAGACAAAGAGAAAACCACATTCACTTGTCCCTATGGAACATTTGCTTACAAAAGAATGCCTTTCGGCTTATGCAATGCTCCCGGGACTTTCCAAAGGTGTATGATGGCGATATTCCATGACATGGTTGAAGAAACTATGGAAGTCTTTATGGACGATTTCTCGGTCTATGGTGATTCTTTCTCTTCTTGCCTTGCTAATTTAGAACGTATGCTCCAACGGTGTGAAGACACTCGTCTCGTTCTCAATTGGGAAAAATGCCATTTCATGGTAAAAGAAGGCATCGTCCTCGGTCATAAAATTTCCAAAGCCGGTATCGAAGTCAACCGTGCTAAAGTTGACGTCATTGCTAAGTTACCTCCACCTACCACCGTCAAAGGAGTTAGAAGTTTTTTAGGCCATGCGGGATTTTATCGACGTTTCATCCAAGATTTCTCGAAAATAGCTCGTCCAATGACTCATCTCTAAGAAAAGGATGCTCCTTTCATCTTCTCTCAAGAATGTCTCGACTCTTTCGAACTTCTTAAAGGTAAATTAACTAAGGCACCGGTCTTAGTCTCTCCAAATTGGGAGTTACCTTTCGAGCTCATGTGTGATGCTAGTGATTTCGCGGTAGGAGCGGTTTTAGGTCAACGAGTTAACAAACATTTCCAACCCATTCATTATGCTAGTAAGACAATGACGGGGGCTCAATTGCATTATACCACTACCGAAAAAGAGCTTTTATCCGTAGTGTATGCTTTTGAGAAATTCCGCCCCTATCTTGTGCTTTCCACCACCATCGTTTACACCGACCATTCCGCCTTGAAATACTTGTTGACCAAGCAAGATGCTAAACCGAGACTCCTTCGTTGGGTTTTGCTCCTACAAGAATTTAAAATCAAAATTCGTGATAAAAAGGAGCGGAAAACCTAGCCGCGGATCACCTTAGTAGACTTGAGGATCCTTATCAAGGGGAATCTCCAAATCAAGAGATTAATGAATCCTTTCCCCTTGAGACCTTAATGTCTATTAATTCCAATCTTGATGATACCCCATGGTTTGCGGACATTGCAAACTATTTGGCGGGTGGTGTTCTTATCGAAGGGTTAACGTCCCAACAAAAGAAAAAATTCTTCAAGGACGTTAAAACGTACTATTGGGACGACCCTTATCTTTTCAAGCAATGTGCGGATTTAATCATTCGTAGATGTGTTGATGGGCCGACGGCTTTACAAATCCTTGAAGCTTGCCATAAAGGACCACTGGTGGTCACTTTGGTCCTAATTACACCGCTAAAAAAGTTTTCGACTCCGGATTCTATTGGCCCTCCATTTATCATGATGCACATGAAATGGTTAAACATTGTGATGCTTGCCAAAGACAAGGCAAGATCACACATAAAGATGAGATGCCTCAAAATTTCATCCAAGAATGTGAAATCTTTGACGTATGAGGCATCGACTTTATGGGGCCGTTTCCATCATCGAAAGGAAACAAGTACATCCTCGTAGTCGTTGACTACTTATCAAAATGGGTTGAAGCAAAGGCTTTACCTACTAACGATGCGAGGGTGGTTGTTAACTTCTTGAAACAATTGTTTGCTCGATTCGGTGTGCCTCGTGCTATTATTAGTGATCGCGGGACTCATTTTTGCAATGATCAATTTGCACGAGTCATGGCTAAGTATGGTGTCAATCACCGACTTTCCACTGCATATCATCCTCAAACTAATGGACAAGCCGAGGTTTCTAACCGTGGTCTTAAGAGAATCTTAGAGCAAACCGTGGGAGAGCATCGTGCCTCATGGGCCGATAAATTAGGTGATGCTTTGTGGTCTTTCCGTACCGCTTATAAGACACCTATAGGTTGTACCCCTTATCGCCTTGTGTATGGAAAGGCGTGCCACCTCCCCATTGAGTTGGAGCATAAGTCTTATTGGGCCTTGAAATGGGCTAATTTTGACATAAACAAAGCCGGTGATCATAGGAAAATCCAACTCAATGAACTTAATGAACTTAGGAATGAGGCTTATGAAAATTCATTAATCTACAAGGAGAAGACTAAGCTCATTCATGATTCCAAGATTAAAAACCGAGAGTTACATGTTGGTGATCAAGTTTTACTTTTTAACTCTCGGTTGAAAATCTTTTTGGGTAAACATAAGAGTCGTTGGTCCGATCCATTCACCGTGGCCCAAGTCTTCCCTTATGGTACCATTGAGTTATCTCAACCCAATGGGCCCAACATTAAGGTGAATGGCCAACGGGTTAAGTTGTACTATGGAGAGGACATCTCTCACGAGATGATTCCATCCCTCTCCATATTTCCCTTGAATTAATTCAGGAATTCGAGTCGAGCTAGAGACTCGTGATAAATAAATCAAGCATCGTATAACTAGGTTAGATTTTTACCTTTACCATCCTTTCCACCCTTTTTTCACCTTCATCCATGTCCACCAATAAGTGTAAGGGGGAGCCGTGTAGGTTGTTTGTTTTGTGTGTTGTGATTGTGCAGGGACATGTGCTTTAGTGATCCACTTTTGGTACTTTTGACGCGACCCGTGATCCTGTGTTCCCGTGTACCCGGTTCTATCAAAACTATTGTGATTCATACTTGTATATAAATAAAACAAATAAATGTTATCACTTTAGTTGTCCCTTCCTTAGCTCGATTTTAAACAACGTTCTCAATGTCCTAAGTGTAGGGGAGTTTATTCTCCCACATACCTAAACATTGAGGACAATGTTTATATTAAGTGTAGAGGGGACTTCTATCTAATTTTAGTGGACTTTTCCATGAATTTGACCCCATTTTAACCGGAAAATTAAAAAAAAAATTTCAACGTTTTTCAAATTTTTGATCTATTTGGCCTAGTAATATTTTTCATTTATGTTTTTCTTTTATCATCACATCGTAATAATTTCCATTTCAAGAATAAAGTCAAAAAAAATAAATAAAATGGTTTTAACAAGTTTAGATATCTTTGATATATTAGGCCCTTCGTGAATATTTTGACTCAACCCGAGTTTACTTATCTAAGTTTACTCTAGCAAGTATCCTTAACCATATGGACCTTAATTGGTTTATTAGGCTAAGTATCCACGAGTCTCATTCCTTGAGATTTTAAATTGTGGAGAACGAGAGATGATAGAGTTAATTATAAGTTTGGTATTCTTTCATTAACTTATGTGAGTTAATTATGAGCTTTTTCTCCCATAGCTTGTTAATAAATATATTTGCAATAAATAAGGTTGTACGATTTGAAAAGTTACTTAGCTTCTAGCACAAGATCGTTTAAAAGTTGCTCGGTATTAATTAGAGTTCATAGCCAAGGCATAACTTATTGAAGCGGGACGCGAAGATTGGCTTATCCAAAAAGGCCCTAACAAGGCATGAGGATACCCGAGTCCAAAAAGGCCCTCACAAGGCATGAGGATTCACTTTTTGCTAAAGATCCTAAGATGATGTGAAGATCATTAATCCAAATCAAAATGATGGATCAAGACACACGACGAGAAGCAATTACTCCCCTAAAGTTCATGGAGAAGTCTATCCAAAAAGACCCTAACAAGGTATGAGGATAAATAGATCCAAGTCCGAAAAAGAGGCGGATCGTTGTATATCAAAATCCTAAATAAAGAAGAGCATAAATGAAGAAGTCGTGGTCAACGTTTGAAGCATCTTTCAATCCTAATGAAGATGTATACTAAAATGAAGAGAAGACCATAATTTCAAGATCGTCTCTCAAGATTTGAAGTTTGAAGTTCAAGCCAAATATTGGTCCGAGAAAGGTCACAAATCGTGAAACGAGTTATGCCAAGATATGAACTTTATGAGGTTTCGAGAAGCAGTTTTAAAAGATTTTGTCCTTTAGCTAACTATTGATTAAATCGTCCCACTTTATTTTCGGCCTTAATAAATTATCGAAATAAGTCAAAAATGCATCCTCGTGATCATTCAAGACAAAAATAAAATACAAGAGATACACCGTAGGAATAAGGGGGTCTAAGCGATTAATTAAACCACATGAGTAAGTGTTAGTTGTGTTAACTTATGGTAAACAATGATCTCGTTTTTAAGCTTGGTGTGGGGAACGTGAAACTTGAGGGTGATTAATATTCATGACACCAAAGCCCTAATTTAAGTCTTAGATTTCTTTACGAGTTTCTTCCATCGAATAATTTCCAAGTTAATAAATGATTATAACTTTTGTCTCTTTCTTAAGTTTTATCTTTTCGTCGTAGTAGTAGTAAGTAATAGTAATAAAGGCCGAGATGGATTGATTATGAGAAAAATGTAATGCTTAAAAACTATGCATTGCATGGGGTCATTGCAATGGTCAACTGTAGGGGATTTAATAAGTGTGTAAACACTTATCCTTTTGCCACTAAAATCAAGTTAAAACAAGACCTAGTCATGTGTTTTATATCATAAATGTCGGAATTACGCGTGGTTTTGTGTTTTTATGTTTAATAGGTACAAATAATCAAAAGAAGAGAAAACCCGGGATTGCACGGTCAAATGTTGAAGAAAAATCCAAGAAAGAGACAAAGACAAAGTCAAAAGAACAAAAGTATGCCAAGATTCACGAAAACCGGCTAAACCGACATGGTTTTGAAGAAATGATCGAAGAAAGCCGAAATCAAGCTCGTTCTTAATGGATTAAATATCATTTGAGATTAATGGGCCTTGTGGGTCCCACATTTGCTTAATGGGCCCACAAGCCCATTTGGAAAATTTAATTTAAAGATACTTGGGACAAAGCCCATCATCAAGCCCAAATGGAAAGGCACGGATTGAAAATTTGTATAAGCCCAAATAATAAGTCACATGGATGGAATAGGCTTAAGCCCAATCATTTGCACAAGAACAAATGGAGTGTTTTGCTTGACCAGTCAACTCACCCACTAACCTTTTTTTTACCACACGTTTACTCACCCCATTCCCCAAACAAAATAAATAAACCAAACATTTACCCACACCCCACTTTTTCGATACATACAAGAAAAACACATCTCTTTCTTTCACTGTTTTTCTTCCTCCCCCAAATTATGCACCATTCCCTCAAACCCTAATCTTTTTTACCTCACAAAAATTCACCACAAAAATTGGGGGTTTTTACATATATGATTAATTCACACAAATCAACTTAAAACCCCCAAGTTTTCGGATCAAGAACCCACACTGTGGTCCTCAATCTATGCCAACGTGGCTTTATTCCTTCATTCTTATTGGTGGAAACACCACATCTCACCAAATCATCCAATCAAAAATCACCATGCTGGCAATCCGGACTCACGGCTCTATTCCATCCGTTGATCAAGAGAAGAAAAGAAAGAGAAAGAAGAATGAAGAAATCAAGGGCTAGGATTTATTTGCTTGGGCACCAAGGAGAACCTAGAAGGTTTGGGGTTCACCTATAAAAATCCCCCCTATCATGTAATTGGTGTGCTTTTCTTTATTTTTTTAATTTTCAGTAAAATTAGTTTTAGGGTTTAATCTGGTAATTTCTTTCAATTTCAGTTAATGTAATCTCTCTTTTAAATTAATGAAAAGTTAATTTTATTTTAATTCTGTCTCAATTAAATTTCCAGTTACTGTTATTTTCAATCTGTTAATAAATATATTGTTACTGTTCTCGGTATAATTATTATCTAAAAAAAAAGAAAAAAAAAGAAAGAGTGCTAAATCTTTCCCCACTGGAAAGATTTCAAAGTTTCGGTTACTATTTGAAGACGACGATGATGATGTTTTCTGGGTGATAACGGTGGTGTTTGTTTTATTTCGGTTCATAGGGGGTTCAGCGCCCACCTACTTCCCAAAGGAAATCGTCACCAGGTTTCTCCCCTTTTTTTAATTTTTATGTTTAAGTTTTAATTGATATTTAAACTTTGAGTATTTGGTTTTATGTTTAAGATTTATTTGTTTTAAATCTGCTTTGTGTTAGACTGTTAAGTTTCTGTTTTGTTTTTTTTTATTTTGTTTGGATCTGCTTAGTTTATGATTAATCTACTTAAGTTTTAGAAAGATAGTTTGGATTTTTTTTTATTAAGGTTGTGTGAGTTTGTTTTAAGCTGTTAGGATTTGTCATTCGTTTAGATATGCTTATTTTGAATAATAGTCTTTAGCTTATTTTGGATTTTTTAAATTATCTGCTTTTTTTAGTTTTGTATCTGCTTAGTTTTTGTCTGTATTATTTAGATCTGCTTATGAGATTTCGTTTAGCTTATTTCTGCTAGCTTATTTGGACTGAGTCATTGCTTATTTGGATTATCAGCTTATGTGTCTTTATCTAGTTAGCTTTATTGGTTTCTGCTTATTAGATTCAGCTTATTGTCTGTTTGGTTTATATGCTTATTGTTTTGCTACTTAAACTCAGACTCAATTAGTGTGAGTTTTTATCTGTCCAAAAGAAAAAGTTTCAAAAAAAAAATATATTTAGCAAAAATATAGGTCTGCTGGGAATCGAACCCAGGACCTATCGTTCACCTGCCAAACAACACAACCATCTCATCTATTGCTCTTCTTGTGTTTATTTCTATCCTGTCTTATTAATATAGGAATTTTTCGTCTAGCAGTTTAATTAAATTAGTTTAATTAAAGTTTTACTTTTATAAAAATACAAAAAGACAAAAATATATTTTCTTTATTGCTTTTACAATTTTAAAGTAGATTTAAAATTACTTTTATTTCAAATAGTTTTATTTTATTAAATTTGCTCTTAAAATTAGATTTCATTTAAAAAAGTTTGTTTTAGTTTAAAATTAGTATTAAATTTAAATTAGATTAAAATAGTTTTTTTCAAATTGGTTAGGTAATTTTTAAATAGTTTTTATTGTTAAATAGTTTTAGTTTAAAAAACACCAAAAATAGATCTTTACCAAAAACAAAGTTAAGTCAAAACGTTTAACCGGAAATCAAATTCGAGTCGAATCGAGGAAAACGAACTTTAATTGATACATACAAAAATCCTAGTTTCATCAGGCTTCTCTAAAAAGAAGTTTGTTTTATTGTCACGGAGATCAACACGAATTCTATTGACTTTCTCATTCCAAGATAGTTGATATTGAATAGGTGGCATCTGCTCCATCCTCCGACCACTAAAAGTGCACAAATCGAGTCTAGAGCCAAGAGATCAATCAAATCTCGTTAGGACACACGGATGAAGATCAAGAGAGTCCTAAGCTATATCCTTGTGATATTGCTAGAACACTCAAAGTGATACTACTTAGTATTCACAATGATGAGTGGAAATCCTTCCAATGTTAACGACAAACAGCACTTTGGTAGGTCATATGAAAGATTTTTTATGAATTGAACATATGTAAAACTGAAAAGCAACAGTGGTTTGATTCTGAAGTGATTCAAACTCGTTTCAGGTTTCTACGCAATATCTTTATGGTCTTGCCAGAACATTCAGAGGGATATTCATTAATATTCACAGTGGCGAATGGAAATCCTTCTAGCGTCAACATCAAACAGCGCTACGGTAGGTGACTTGTGAGATTCTTATGAATCAAACTTGTGTCAACTGGAAAGCAACAATGGTAATATTCTTAATGAATCAAACTCGTTCCAGGAATTTGAATTGACGACTTTAATCAAGCGGATATTTATCCAATTGATTCACTCTTTATGTTCGCAGTCTTGTCTTGAGACGGTCGAGTAAAGAGAACGGATAGTACAGCCGCGAAACCCTGTCAAGGAGATTCTTAACTGAATCTACCTATCACAGGTACGGTATTTAATATCGTATAACGGTCTTCACCGATCGGAGGTAAACCACTACCGATTTAGGACGAATGTCAAAGCCATTCAGTCCGTTTCTATGTTTTGTCTCGAGAAGGTGGCGTCACGGTGTACTCAGCAAAGTCAAAGATTCAAAACCACATGTTCATGCCCAAAGACTTATTCAACAATTAATAGTGTGAGCATGTGGATAAAGACACAAGATCGCAAGATGGTAAAGACAAGTCAAGGATGATTTTAAGATCTCAAGATAAAAGACTAAGTCGAAAGACAATGACAAAGGCTCAAAGATCATAGCATGAAGGAACAACACTACTATTACACGTTCAAGACTCATTTATGACGAAATTCATAAATCTCCATTGGACTCCAAATATCGAAGAGGAATCACCTTACATTGGGGGAGATTGTTAGCCTCAAAATATTGAGTCAAACAAGAATGTTCGGTCATAGGTTTATATTGTATTATTTATTAGAACGTTGTAATAGATAGTTAAATAGTCGTGGTTCACGGGCTTGGATTTAAACTAATTAAAGTCCAAAAGATAAGCCCGACCCAATATATAGCCCATTAAAGCCCGCATGTGGGTGGACTATATATAATACCCTCCTAGCATGTTAGGAGGGTTGGTTGTTCATTTCATTATTCTAATCTAATATTCACCAAGTTAATCATCTCCTTCTCTCTACTTTCTCTCACTACTTTCTCTCTCTAGGAATCCATCTCTTTTCATCTATTTTCTATCATTAATCATCTAAATATATGGGACAACAAATTTAAAATCTAGATGAAACTTATTAAATCTAAGATGCAACAAAATTATACTATAATTAAAAAAATTATTCTAAATGCAAAATTAAACTAAATGCAAGCACGTAATAACAAGTAAGATGACAAAAATTAAATCAAAAAGATAAACTTAAGTTTAAAGCGTAAAGCTTTAACCTTTGTAGCTTATTAATCTTTTTAGATGATAAAGCTTGAAGCTTTATATATTAATAAGGTTAATAATCACAAAAAGGTGTAAACTTTATACTCAAAATAAGCTTATCTAAATGAAAACTAATTTTTATACTTTTAAATCTATTTTTTAAAAGAACATAATTTTTAAAACTAATTAAAACGATTTTTATAAAAGAGATATATATTTTTTTAAAACAATTTAACCTAGATTAATCTAATTAATTAAACTAAAATGATTTAGAGGAAAATAAACTTTAAGCTACTTACTGAAAAAGGAGAGAACTTTAGTACGTATGGTTCGAAGAAAAACGCTCTTAAAACAATCAACATAGCCAACAAAATATGGCCCGTAAAGTACACAGCTTTTCAAAATAAACTAATCAAAAGCGAAAGGCGGCCCGTAAAGTAACGGCCTCTCAAATCAAACTCAAACCGAACAATTAATAAACTGATACTTCACAACTTTTGCCAACCAAATGCTCTAAGTAATTCCACCTATCAACTAAATCTATTAAACTCGTAAGCTCCTCACCAAAAGTGATGAATCGATACACCGAGATCAAAAGAACACAAGAGGTTAGGATGATAAGCAACAATTAATATTTGATTACGTTGATTACTAATAGAGCTAGGCTATTTTTTAGGTTTTATAATAATATTTTAATTTTTAAACTAAAACTAATAGATCTACACTAGTTTATAGAAAATACTAATAGATCTACACTATTTTTTAGGTTTTATAAAAGTATTTTAATTTTTAACTAAAAACTAATAGATCTACACTAATTTATAAAAAAACTAATAGATCTACACTAAAAGTAATTAATTAAAAGGCTAGCTTATTAATAAGTTGTAATCATAAGCATAAAACTTATATGATTCAAAAAGCTTAAAAAGCTAATTGAACAAATTCACCCACAATAAGCTAGATCTCGAAATATAAGCCCACAATAAGCTTGATATTAATAACTCTTATTTCGAACTTTTATATAAAGCTAACTTATTTGGAAAAAGTTATAAAAACTAATCCCAAATAATAAGATAGATTATTGAAAAATTAAGAAAGGTAGAATGAGAATAAGCTAAAAGAGATTAACAATATGCTAAAATAACTTGTTTATTAAAATATAAATATAAATTACAATAAGCATTAAATAAATTAGACATTATTTAGCTACCTAAAATCTACATACAAATGAAAAAATGAGGTGCTATTTAGAGTTGAAGCCAAGGTACTTGAGGTAGATTAGTCTTTTTAGGCTCCTAAACACCTTCTCTTCTTTAACTTGAGGGCATCTTGGTCATTTGATATGTGATGATGTGTTTCACCAATAAGATGAAAGATGCTTTTTGGATAGACCAATGAGAGCACTTCACACGGATTACCATCTTCACATTTTATTATTTTTTCATTCAAAGGCTCTTGATTAATCTTTATTTAATCAACTCCACCAACTTTATTCTTATAGAAGGATACACCTAATTACTCACAAAAGAAACACGCATGCTATTTTCTTTTTTTTAATATTTTTGTGTTAGTTTAAATATAAATAAAAATAAATGAAAATAAAACTACTAAAACTAAGAATATTTAAAAATACAAATTAATTATTTCAATACTAAACTAACAATTATAAAGTAAAAACTTTTATTTATTTAATTTTTACTAAGATTAATAAAATGTTAAAATTAGAAATAAAATAGTAGAATATGCGAAATGCAAACCGAGACGAGTTACACGGCAAGGGCAAAACCGTTAGCTTAGTAAATTCGTGCTCTTAATTGGTCCATGTGGTTTGTTAGTCGATAGCTTTGAAGTATGGCATAAATAGTCCTTGTTGTTTGCATTTCTTGATTTTAATCTTGAAACTTCATTAAATCTTCATCCTTAGCCCTCCAAACTTCATTCTATTGGCACTTGTGGTCCTTTGACTATATCTTTGACTTTTTATTTGATAACTGTCCGTGAAGCCCCGTGCTTTCCTTATTTTTGTCCTTTTGTACCTATTTAACAACGAAACACAAAACCACGCGTAATTCTGACATTTACGTTTATAAATACACGTTTTGGTTTGGTTTTTCCTTGTTTTAAGTGGTAAAAAGATATGTGTTTTCACACTTATTAAATTCCGCTATACTTGACCATTACAATGTACCCATGATGTAACACCCCGAAATTTATACAATTCAATACAGCGGAAGACTCGTTGGTGTTACGGGATAGCACATTACTCACATCATATACAACGCATAAAAATCGCGTCGTTTAATAATAAAGCATTTCCATTCATAAATATCAAAGTTACATAGGTCCCAAGTCATAGTATTTCATACAATTTTTACAAAACATTTGAATGGAAATTGTTATTTAAGTACGGGCCATGAATTCTTGTTGTCTTCCAGAGAATTACCTTCAAGTACCTGAGATAAAACATGTTAAAAGAAAAGGTCAGCGATAACGCCGAGTGAATTCATAGAGTTTTAATTAAATCCATCAATATAACATCGGTATAAAGTTATTACCGAAAATCATTTTGTACAAATCTTTGTAATAGGCCGTAAAATAACCAAAGTCATTTTATACAATCCTTATTAAAAATCATAATATAGGCATTTGCCTTCAAAATCACTATACGAACCATTGTCGTAAAAACATCATACAATACGTTTTATAACGTTGTATAAAGTGTAGAAATGTAAATCTATACTTATGTTTTTAGAGAGAGAAAGAGATAGAGAGATGGTGGATTTCACACTTCTAGAGAGAGAAAGATAAAAGGAACTATGTGTAAATTATGAAACCACACCCCTCTCCATCAAAGGAGAGGGTTTATATACCCAAGCCTTGTAATGGGCTTGGGTTTACACATTTGGGCCGGCCTACACAAGTTGTAGGCTAGGCTTGAACTTGTTTGTTAAATAACGAAAGTTAACTAAACTACGAGCTATTACATATACTATTTGTTGGAGTGACCGATCCTTCTTAATACGTAAAACGTATTTCCAACATAAAGTTAAATAAAAACCGTTATATGAATATGGTTATATAAAACCAAAACACAAACATAACATCAGTAATAAGACCCCGTATTGCAAGTCAAGCAATACATCGTAATTCAATGCGTATATCAGTATTTTCGTTATTTGGATTATTACAAGCCGCATGACATTATTACCTTACTATCACAACAACGGGTAGCTAACCCGATACTCAATTTGCCCATCTAAGTTAGCGTGTCGTCACAATAATCACGCTATGGAAATCTTCTCATACATAAATTCGATTACCAATCAATGTGGCACGACGGGGATCAACCGTCAAGGCGCGAACTGGGGTGATCGTCCCCAAATAGTACTATTATATGCACAAGCGTCTACCAAATCCCGGTAGTTCACAATTCATGCTAATGGGACTATTAGTGACATAACCTAACTTTAATAATCCATTCATTTCATTTATCAGGTCATATATTCATTCATCGGGTCATACAATTATTTGGGTCCAAATCAATAAACAAATACTCGGGACAAATGGTGACCTATTTTATCAAAACTAACATGTTATCTCCCTCGCGGGTTTATAAAACATTTCATAAAAACATTTAAAAGAGTGGGAGGCTATGAAGTCACGTTGATTGGGAAAGGCGGGTTATCGGCGATTCGGATGTACGGTACGTGCTTCAATCACGGAAACCTAAACAAATAATACTTGTCTTAGACTCTTGTCCAATGAATTTATAAAAATAACAATTATGTATACATATGATGATTTTATATATATGATGATGATCAAGTGGGTTTATACATTTTTACTCATTCATTATAGTATTTATGTGTTGGTAACATTTTTATACTAGTTTTACTTATTTACATGTTTTAGGCCCAATAAGCCTATTACAAGCCCCATACTTCATATTAGTCCATTTTACACTTTTATTATCAGTATTATACTTTTCATGTTGGGCCCAAGTGGGTTAAGCCCAATAAGTAAGTTTATAAGTGTTTTACCAAATTAGTCGGGTTTATTGTCCATTAAGGCTACTTTGCGTTAATGTCTATATGTTGTAAAGCTCGTGTTTTATCGGTTTTTACTTGTTATATAAGTTCATATATCAGTATGTGAGTTTATAAAAGTTTATATTAGACGGGTCCGACCGTCTAAGTTTTATTTGACAAAAACGTTAATCTTTCGATTTTAGCCGAAAAGACGTAAAACTTAGTATATAGTTTTTATAACTTATAAAACTTACCAGACTACCATTTTTAAATAATGTCCATCTATTTATCCTTATGCATATTTATATAAATGAAATATATAAGTTAGTGGGTTTTATTTCACATTTTATACTATATTTATTTGAGTGCTTATATATTAATATTGAACTTTAATTTCACAAAATCAGTCCTAAATTTTAAGTTCACTAAAATGTCCATATCTAGAGTTCTATAATGAGATAGGACCTCAAATTTTTATCACAGAAACTATATGATATGTGCTTCGTTTTATTCCTAGCTACTGATGAATCAACCTTTAAATATTTTAATAAATTCGTCCAAAAAAGTATAGGCAGATTTGCACTCTAAACTTGTTTTGATCATATCTCACTCATTTTTATGATTTCATTGCATGGCCAACTCTCACATGTGTACAAGACTCATAGCTTACTGTATATTAATTTATCCAAGCCATTTTATCAGTTTATCATAAGAGTATTCACTGTTTTATACAGCCTCCTAATTTAGCAATGATTTTAACCATTTTACATGTGGTTTTCCATCTTTTTACCCATGTTTATCAACACCAAATCCCCACATAATATTTTTAATCATCATTCATCATCATATACATATACATAAATAAAGAAAATACAAGATTATATAATCAAAATAACAAGAGGATAGGAAGAACAATCTCTATACCACCATTAGTGATGAAAAGATGAATCTTTGATGAACAAGGCTTGGATTTTGATGGCAAAACTTGTAATAAACTAATATCATCTTCAAGTCTACCAACCTTTATAAACTTCTCATGGAAAATCAGCCCTATGACACTAACAAATCTTCTCCTTGGATGTTAGAATCACCTCCAATTTTCAAAGCTTCAAAGTAGCATCATCATGTGTATGAGTAACACATGATTTTATGGCTAACATAGATCAAATGAGGGTTGTTTTTGATGATGGTTGGACGAATTAAAAGAGAGAGGAGAGGAGTGAGAGTGGTTTGCATGAGTTTCTAGTTGCAAATGGTAAAATGAAGTGGTTTTGAGTGGTTTTGTTTATGAAGTAGCTTACAAGTTAAGCTTTTGCAACAAGTGTAACACTTATTTGTTAAGTGTTGACACCTAAGGGTGTTGGGTCATAGTTTTGGCCTCTTATGAGTGGGGGTGGGGCAAGATTTATCTTGTCTCATCCCCATTTAATTACGGGTACTCCTCGATTCTAGTTTCCTCGATTTGCGTGCCCTCGGGTCGTTTTACGAAAAACGTTTTTATAAATTATGAATCAACGACACAAAACGAATCTAATAAAAATTGTCTCATCAAAAACGGAGTTCGAAAACGTAAATACGTAATCCTAAGGTTTCCGGTTTCATCGTAAAGGACGTTAAATTATAACCGTAAGTCCTAATCTCTTCTCGTAAATTTGTGAGTTTATGAACCAACACAAATTTAAAATTCCAAAATAATATTCACGGATAAATTTATTTTATGACATGTCGGACTGTCACCAAAACGGTGTATGTAAACGTAAGCACGTAACGTAGAATCCTCCGGTTTAGACGTAGTCGATGCTACTTCAAAACGTAAATCCAAATTTCTTCCCAGAAATGAGTGAGTTGATAATATAACATTAAAATAATGTTTTTAAATAATATTTGAGAATAAAATATAAACCATAAATTGACGGATTGTCACAGCATTTACCCCTAAACAGGATCTTTGTCCTCAAAGATCATCTTATCTTACTACTCGCTTCTTATAGAGTTAAAGCCATGTGGGTATTTCCTCAACATTCGGTCTTTTCTCATAAGTGTAATTCGTTACAATACGCGAGTTTCATCAAACATAACTACGGGAATAAGATCACGCTTATTGTTGACTTACTTTCTCTATCCATGTTGTTCACGGGTTTTTGATGAATGCAACTTTTCGCCGATCTAAACTTCATCAAGAAGTGATCAGATTCTCACTTGATAGACATTTTATCAAGTTCGATATACGAAACATAATTCACGCAGCACTTGAAGTCCTAGGGTAGATCCAGCTTATATGCCTTTCATACCATCTTTTACATCATCTTTATGGTCCCATACAACGGGGACTTATTGTGACAATCTAACATTTTCAGGTAGTAAAATATTTTCTCGTATAATATTTTGAAACTTATTTTTGTGTTGGTTGACGAACTCACAATTTACGGATTTAAATTTGGGCTTACGTGCATAATTTGGCGTCTTTTACGACTAAACCGGAAACCTTAGGATTACGTATTTACGTTTTTGAACTCCGTTTTTGATGAGACAATATTTTTTGGATTCGTTTTGTGACGTTGATTCATAATTTATAAAAACGTTTTTCGTAAAACGACCTGAGGGCACGCAAATCGAGAAAACTAGAATCGAGAATTACCCGTAAACTAGTGAGATGGGACAAAACACATTGTCCCACCCCACTAGCTATATGGGACGGCCAACTTGACACCACAACACTAAGGTGGCATCAAGTTTAGCTAACACATTACAAGTGTTAGCCATGCTTACATACTAAGCTAACACATTCCACTAAACCTCAAAACAAGCTACTTGTTTTTCACTTCCATCTTTCTTCAACACCAAAATCCTCTCAAACTCTCCCCCTTTGCCGTCCAAAATAAGCCAACAAACACCCCATTTGATCTCTTCTAGCCATGAACCACATGTTTACTAGCTCTATTAAGGAGTATTCTTGAAGCCTTGCTCATTTGGTGGCCATATTAACATCTTTGGAGGTGATTTGCTTGTGTCCTAGGGCTGATTTTCCAACCTATGTTCTTGATATTTGATGGTCTTGGAGATACTTGTTGTGTTCATCAAGTTCTTGTCTTCCTAAAACAAGAAATCCACTTGGTTGGTAAAGAAGATCATCCTCTCCATTTTTCTCTTGTTATTTTGTAAAGAACAAATGTATTTTCTTTCATTTTGTATATGTATATGATGTATATATGATGATAAAAATGTTGTGTGGGGATCAAGTGTTGATAAATATGCTTAAAAAGGTTGATAACTATAAGAAATGAAGCTAAAATCTTGATTATTTAGTTGGTTGTATAAAAACAGTAGATAACTAAAAGATGAACTGATAAAATTACATGGTTTGATCCATTTACAGTAAGTAGAAGATGTTATACACATGTGAGAGTTGGCGATGCAATGAAATCAAAATAATGAGTGAGATATGATCAAAACAAGTTAGGTGGTCTAATCTGAATAAGCAGTTTTGTAGGGACTGTTAAGGCAAGTTAAACTCAAAATGGGCAGTAGCTATAGCTAAGTTAAATGTAGCACATAATATGAAGATCATGCCATCCAAAAATAAGCTTCTAATTCATTATAGAACTCTAGATATGTTAAAAATGGTGAACATGAAGTTAAAAATCAGATTTTTAGAAATAATGTTTATTATTATTATATAAGCACTCACATTATAATGTATAAAATGTAAAAATATAAACCCACTAACTTATAAAACTTATTTATATAAATGTATAAAAGGTTAATTAAATGGGTAAATTATATAAATGGTGGTAAAATAATATTTATAAGTAATAAAAACTATAAACTTGATTTTTACGACTTTTTCGGCTATCGCCATAAAATTAACGTTTTTCGCCAAATAAAACTTAGACGACCAAACCCGTCTAATGTAAAGTTTATAAAAGTCATATACTGATGTATAGGTAACTAATACAAGTAAAAACCGATAAAACCCGAACTATAAGAAATACGGACATTTACGAGCTAAATAAACATATTGGACTAATAATTGGACTTAATAAGATAAACACTTGTAAAAAGAGCTTATTGGGCTTAACCCATTTGGGCCTAACATGAAAAGTATATATACTGATAATATAGGTATAAAAGGGATAAAAACAAGTTAAAGAACTTATAGAAGGCTTAATGGACTTAAAATAGGTAATAGGTAAAACTAGTGAACTAGTAAGACGTTACCAAGACGTAAACACTAAATTGAGTAAACAAGGATGTATAAGCCCACTTGATCATCATCATATGTACAAAATCTTCATATGTATATTGTTATTTTGATAAAAGTCATTGAACCTAGTCTAAGACCGATTATTATTTATATAGGTTTCCGTGACCGAAGCACGCCCGTAGCCGATAATCCGCCTTTCATTAACAACGTGAGTTCATAGCCTCGCACTCTTTTAAATGTTTTATAAAATTGATTTGTAAACCCGCGAGGGAGATAACATGATAGATTTTTATAAAAATAGAACACAAGTAGTCCCGATTGTATGCTTAATGATATGGACCCGAATGATGCTATGACCCTATATTCGAGACTAAAAGGATTATTAGTAGTTAGGTTATGTCACTTAAAGTCCCATTAGCATGAATTGTGAACTACCGGGATTTGGTAGACGCTTATGCATTTGATAATACTATTTGGGGACGATCACCCTAGTTCTCGCCTTGACGGTTGATCCCCGTCGTACCAAATTGATTGGTAAGCGAATTAATGTATGAGAAGATTTCATAGCGTGATTTTTGTCGGGTTCGCGGCCCGCTGTTTTCATAGTAAGGTAGCAATGTCATGCGGCTAATAATAATCCTAATCCAAATAAAAATGTATCCTATATATGATAACGACGCTATTAACGATGAATATATTACCTATCATGGTAGTATAGAGACTACGGTCTCATGGACGGTTTAATATGTATGCTTGATTTATATATTGCCTGACTAGCAATATGAGGACTTACTTCCGATATTATGCTTGTGTTCTGATTTTAAATGATTGTTTTATATAACGGTTTTTATTAAACTCTATGAATTCACTCGGCATTCGCTGATATGATTTTTGCATGTTTTTATCTCAGGTGCTTGAAGGTAATCCGGATGGAGATCGACTCTGATGGCCCACTTAATATTAAAAATGTTCATTCGATCTATGTTTTGTAAACTTAATGACCTGTATAATTTGGGACCTGTTGTACGCTTTTAAAACTTTTATCGAATGAATGTATGTTAAACCTTGTACAACCATTTTTATGTGTTGTCTATGATTGGAGTTATTGTGCTATCCCGTAACACTCTGAAAGACCCTTCCGCTGTACCGATAAGAAAAATGAGAGTGTTACAGTTTGGTACCAGAGCTCTCGTTGTAGAGAACAAAAGATTTTAAAAACCAAGGTTTTGAACAAAACTTTTCAAAATCTTTTGACAATGAACATTTGAGAAAATATTTGAAAAATCTTTTGACTATAACGGTGCCAGAGATCTCCGACGTTACCAACAAGCCCTATTGAGAAGATATATATTTTGATATATATAATTTAATTTATATATATGTATCTATCGTGATTTAATTATGTAATTCTTTAACTAGTATGTTATCCTAATACGAGATATATATATATATATATAAATGCAGATTGTCATGGCTGACCCTAATATTCCTGTAGAAAACCATGCTATTCCCGAACCTAATATAGAAGATGATCCTTATTTAGACTTAGTAGATTATGATATTGATGATGAGGAGGAACCATTTGAGGATCCCGAGCCCGAGTTAGGACTAGGAGATCAGATTGCCCCTCAGGTTGACTTGGTAGAGAATGAGATTGAGAATGTGGATATTGAGAATGTGGATATTGAGAATGTGGATATTGAGAATGATGATGAGATTGGATTAGATAATTTAGATGACGAGATTGACGACGAGGATGTCGAGGAGGATGTAGGAATAGATGTTGAGGATGATGACGATGAGGAAGCCGAGCTTATTTATCCGTATGATGTTCCAGAGGGCGAGCCTTTGCCCCCACCAGTTTGTTTGCCTAATTCTGAGGATGAGTTACCTAGGGATGAAATGTCTGAATCATCTGAATCTGATTCTGAATTAGAGGAGGATGAGGATGATGATGCACCTGACGGTACTGATGGTATTGCTACTCGTAGACGTGAGATAGGAGAGTCGTCTAGTACTCGAGAGGCTACTCATATTGATGGTCTTGCACCATGGGCCTTGAGACGTGATCTAGATGCTTCCCGTGTTAAGAGTTGTGTGACAGAGGTTGGATTAGGTGTTGTTCAGACTCAGGTTGCTTATTTGGAGTCGAAGACTAAGGTTGGCGAGAAAGAGCGAGAATTGCTTAGTTTGGATTTGAGTGATGTAGAAAGTGGTTTGAATGAGGCTTTTAGGAGGTTATCAGTGTTGGAAAGTGGTGAGTATGCTGAAATGAAGAGAAAGGTGAATACTATGGAGATTCAGTTGAGTGTGGCTCGTGCGATGCGTGAGAAAGCTGAAAAGGAGTTGAATATATCCGTGGGATGGAACAGTAGATTTTATGCCGATATGGTTGAAAGAGGAGTAATCCGTAAGCGCCCAGCTGAAGATGTGTCTAGTGATCGTCCGACGAAGATTCAGAAGACGATGGATGATGGACCATCTGGCGGTTCTCAGTAGACCAGTCTGTATTTAGTAGTGACCTTTATATCTTTTGTGCTTGTAGCTTTGACTGAACCGACTTGTTAGTAATAGACTTGGCACGAATTTTGAGTGTATATAGTGCTAGAACTTTGATATGGGATGTACTAAGACAATACTTTTGTTTCAGATCGAATGAAATATGTATCTTGTCTTGAATTCCATATTGTGCCTTATTTGTATCTTGATTATGAATTCAATCCATATTATATGAATCCTTTGTTGGATGAATGCTTAATATTTTGAAATTGTGAAATTATAGAACTATGCCGCCCAAGAAGGCTGTGACTAAGGATGATGTACGTAGGATTATTACGGAGCAAGTTACCGCATCTATGACTGAATTTATGGCAAATGCTAGAAATGAAGCTGGCGGTAGTGGAGCTGGCGGTAGTGGAGCTGGCGGTAGTGGAGCTGGCGGTAGTGGAATTGGCGGTACTAATGTGAATGTGAATGCTAATAATGTGAATGCTAATGCTGGAGGAAATGTAGGAGGACTTGGAACTAATGCACCTGAAGTTGGTGGCTGTACTTATGTGACATTCATGAAGTGTGAACCTCTACCTTTTAATGGAACTTAAGGTGCTGTAGGACTAAGCCAGTGGATCGAGAAGATTGAATCGGTGTTTAGGATTAGTAAGTGTAAGGAGGAAGATAAGGTGACTTTTGCTATGGCTACTCTTAAAGGTCGTGCGTTGACTTGGTGGAACGGGAGAATTGCTTTCATGGGTCTTGATGCTGCTAATGCTACTCCTTGGGCTGAAACTAAGAAGTGGATGACTTTGGAGTTTTGTCCTCGTAGTGTGATTATTAGGTTAGAACAAGAGTTGATTCATCTGAGAATGAAAGGTGTGGACATTGATAGTTACACGAATCGATTCCATGAGTTGGCCTTGCTATGTCCTCGATTGGTTGAACCCGAAGAGATCCGAATTGAGCAATATGTGAAAGGGTTGACCAGGAATATCCGGGGGGACGTGACATCATCGAAACCACTGACCATTGATGATGCTGTTCGAATGGCTTACCAACTCATTGGACAGATAATTCAGGATAAGGAAGATGAAGCCCGTGTAGGTGAGAAGAAAGGGAGACGGTGAGCGTGTAGATAGAGGTGATAATAGGAAGAATTTCAATCGCCATCAGAACCAGAGAAAGGGGAATGCAAATGCTCTTACCTACAACACATCGCACAACGATGATAGATGTCCTAAGAGTGGCAACAAGAGGCATGCTGGCGACTGCTGGAAGTGCCGAAATTGCGGAAAGCTTGGACACAAGGTTGAAAGGTGTAAGAAGGGAACCATTTGCTTCAATTGTAATGAAGAAGGTCATAGGAAATCGGAATGCCCCAAGTTGAAAGCGATTATACCAGGAAGAAACCCCCAGGGTGGTATCTACCAACTTGGAACAATTGAGGTGAAGAAAGAGGATCCGAATGTCGTTACCGGTACGTTCTTACTCAACAATCATTATGCTGTTGCTTTATTCGATTCGGGTGCCGATAGGAGCTTTGTATCCACTAAGTTTAGTGCCCTTATTGATATTGAACCTGTTGAGATAAGTACCAGTTACGAGGTGGAATTGGCTGATGGTAAATTAGTGAAAACTAATAAGCTATTAGAAGGATGCTCTCTAAATCTCTTGAACCATTCCTTTCCGATTGATTTGATGTTGATAGAATTAGGTAGTTTTGATATTATTATTGGTATGGATTGGTTGTCATTGAATAATGCTACTATTTTATGTGGAGAGAAGAAAGTTAAGATTCCTCTTAGGAATAGGATGTTAGTAATTGATGGTAGTCGAGGTGAATCCCGTTTGAAAATCGTTTCATGTATTAAAGTCCAAAAGTACATCAGGAACGGTTGTGAGTTATTCTTAGCTCAAGTGACCGGGAATGAGTCTAGGGAGAAACGATTGGAAGATGTACCTATTATTTGTGAATTTCCTGAGGTATTTCCTAAAGATTTACCCAGACTTCCACCGATAAGGCAAGTAGAGTTTCGAATCGATTTAATTCCTGGTGCTGCACCGGTGGCACGTGCGCCTTACCGATTAGCCCCTTCTGAATTAAAGGAGTTATCTGAGCAACTTAAGGAGGTGTCTGATAAAGGTTTTATTCGACCGAGCTCGTCGCCTTGGGGAGTTCCAGTCTTGTTCGTTAAGAAGAAGGATGGATCTTTTTGTATGTGCATTGATTATAGGGAACTGAATAAGTTGACAATTAAAAATCGATATCCTTTACCTAGGATTGATGATTTGTTTGATCAACTGCAAGGATCTAGTGTGTATTCTAAGATAGATTTGCGGTCAGGATATCACCAACTTCGCGTCCGTGAAGAAGATATTCCTATAACTGCATTTAGAACTCGTTATAGACACTATGAATTTCAAGTAATGCCATTTGGGTTAAATAACGCACCTGCGGTTTTCATGGATTTAATGAATCGAGTGTGCAAGCCCTACTTGGATAAATTTGTGATTGTGTTTATTGACGATATTCTGATCTATTCTAAGAATGAAGATGAGCATAGAGAACATTTGAGGATTGTTTTGAATTTGTTGAAGGATGAAAGGTTGTATGCTAAGTTTTCGAAGTGTGATTTCTGGTTAGATTCTGTGCAATTTCTTGGTCATGTGATTAACAGAGATGGAATTCATGTTGATCCTGTAAAGGTTGAAGCTATTAAGAATTGGTCTGCAGCGACAAGGCCAACGGAAGTGCGATAGTTCTTAGGATTGGCTGGCTATTATAGGCGATTCATTAAAGAATTTTCTTTGATATCTAAACCCTTGACTAAGCTTACTCAGAAGAATAAACCTTTCGTTTGGGGATGTGATGAAGATGGAGCATTTCAGACATTGAAGCAAAAATTATGTAGTACGCCAATCTTATCATTACCCGACGGGAGTGAAGATTTTGTAGTGTATTGTGATGCATCTCTTAGAGGTTATGGAGTTGTTTTGATGCAGAGAGAGAAAGTGATAGCTTATGCTTCTAGGCAATTAAGGAAGAATGAGGAGAATTATACTACTCATGATCTTGAGTTAGGAGTTGTGGTCTTTGCTTTTAGGTTGTGGAGACATTATCTGTATGGCACCAAGTGTACGGTATTCACCGATCACAAAAGCCTACAGTATATTCTCGACCAGAAGGAATTGAACATGAGGCAACGAAGATGGATAGAGTTGTTAAGTGATTATGATTGTGATATAAAATATCACCCAGGAAAAGCCAATGTTGTTGCTGATGCGTTAAGTAGGAAAGATAGAGAGCCTATCAGGGTACGTTCTCTAGTCTTGACCGTGCACAATAATTTGCCTGAGCAAATTAGAAATGCGCAGATAGAAGCTTGTAAGAAGGAGAACTTTGTTAATGAAGGGTTCCGAGGAGAAGGAGATCCTTTAGAGGTTAGAGCTGATGGAGTGAAATGCTTAAGAGGTCGTATGTGGATACCTAAGTTTGGAGGCTTAAGAGATTTGATTATGTTAGAATCCCATAAATCTAAGTATTCCATTCATCCGGGATCTGATAAGATGTACCATGATTTGAAGAAGTTGTACTGGTGGCCGAATACGAAAGCTGACATAGCTATGTATGTTCTTCAATGCTTGACTTGTGCTAGAGTTAAAGCCGAACATCAAAAGCCATCAGGACTACTTCAACAACCAAAGATTCCTGAATGGAAGTGGGAGCGAATTACAATGGACTTTAACACCAAGATTCCTAGAACATCATCTGGAAACAATTCGATTTGGGTTATTGTCGATAGACTGACCAAATCAGCACACTTCATTCCGGTTAAGGAGCAGTTCTCACTGGAGAAGCTGACTCGAATATACCTTGATAATGTTGTATGCAAGCATGGAGTGCCTGTATCGATCATTTCAGATCGAGATCCTAGATTCGCATCGAATTTTTGGAAATCTCTCCAAAGATCTTTGGGAACGAATCTCAATATGAGCACTGCTTATCACCCCCAGACTGATGGGCAGAGTGGAAGGACGATACAAACACTGGAAGATATGTTGAGAGCTTGTGTGTTAGACTTTGGTAAGAATTGGGATAAACATTTGTCGTTAGCAGAGTTTTCATATACAATAGTTACCATTCTAGTATTAAGGCTGCACCGTTTGAAGCTTTGTATGGTAGGAAGTGTAGATGTCCTGTATGTTGGAGTGAAGTTGGGGATACCCAGCTCACGGGACCGGAATTGATCCGGGAGACTACGGAGATGATATTTCAGATTAAGAAGAGGTTGTTGACTGCCCGTAGTAGACAGAAAAGTTACGCGGATGTGCGGCGGAAGCCAATGGAGTTGGAAGTGGGTGACCGAGTAATGTTGAAAGTATCGCCATGGAAAGGCGTTATAAGATTTGGAAAGCGAGGAAAATTGAATCCCCGTTATATTGGACCCTTTAAGATTTTATCTAGAGTAGGTCCGGTGGCTTACAAACTAGAGTTACCCCCAGAACTTCATGGTGTTCACAACACATTCCATGTATCTAATCTGAAGAAATGTCTAGCAGTGAGTGATGAGAAAATTCCGTTAGGTAAGGTTTGAATAGATGGGAAGTTGCATTTTATCGAAGAGCCCGTAGAAGTTATGGACCGTGAGGTAAAGCAACTGAAACAAAGTCGGATACCTATTGCCAAAATCCGATGGAATTCAAAGCATGGACCGGAGTATACTTGGGAACGAGAGGATGAAATGTGGAAGAAATATCCGCACCTCTTCGATTTCAATAAGAAACGGACATCCAAATGAAATGGATCACGAGGACGTTGATCCCTTTTAGGAGGAAAAGTTGTGACAATCTAACATTTTCAGGTAGTAAAATATTTTCTCGTATAATATTTTGAAACTTATTTTTGTGTTGGTTGACGAACTCACAATTTACGGATTTAAATTTGGGCTTACGTGCATAATTTGGCGTCTTTTACGACTAAACCGTAAACCTTAGGATTACGTATTTACGTTTTTGATGAGACAATTTTTATTGGATTCGTTTTGTGACGTTGATTCATAATTTATAAAAACGTTTTTCGTAAAACGACCCGAGGGCACACAAATCGAGAAAACTAGAATCGAGAAATACCCGTAAACTAGTGAGATGGGACAAAACACATTGTCCCACCCCACTAGCTATATGGGACGGCCAACTTGACACCACAACACTAAGGTGGCATCAAGTTTAGCTAACACATTACAAGTGTTAGCCATGCTTACATACTAAGCTAACACATTCCACTAAACCTCAAAACAAGCTACTTGTTTTTCACTTCCATCTTTCTCACATGAAATCAACACCAAAATCCTCTCAAACTCTCCCCCTTTGCCGTCCAAAATAAGCCAACAAACACCCCATTTGATCTCTTCTAGCCATGAACCACATGTTTACTAGCTCTATTAAGGAGTATTCTTGAAGCCTTGCTCATTTGGTGGCCATATTAACATCTTTGGAGGTGATTTGCTTGTGTCCTAGGGCTGATTTTCCAACCTATGTTCTTGATATTTGATGGTCTTGGAGATACTTGTTGTGTTCATCAAGTTCTTGTCTTCCTAAAACAAGAAATCCACTTGGTTGTTAAAGAAGATCATCCTCTCCATTTTTCTCTTGTTATTTTGTAAAGAAAAAATCTATTTTCTTTCATTTTGTATATGTATATGATGTATATATGATGATAAAAATGTTGTGTGGGGATCAAGTGCTGATAAATATGCTTAAAAAGGTTGATAACTATAAGAAATGAAGCTAAAATCTTGATTATTTAGTTGGATGTATAAAAACAGTAGATAACTAAAAGATGAACTGATAAAATTGCATGGTTTGATCCATTTACAGTAAGTCGAAGATGTAATACACATGTGAGAGTTGGCCATGCAATGGAATCAAAATAATGAGTGAGATATGATCAAAACAAGTTAGGTGGTCTAATCTGAATAAGCAGTTTTGTAGAGACTGTTAAGGCAAGTTAAACTCAAAATGGGCAGTGGCTATAACTAAGTTAAATGTAGCACATAATATTAAGATCATGCCATCCAAAAATGAGCTTCTAATTCATTATAGAACTCTAGATATGTTAAAAATGGTGAACATGAAGTTAAAAATCAGATTTCTGGAAATAATGTTTATTATTATTATATAAGCACTCACATTATAATGTATAAAATGTAAAAATATAAACCCACTAACTTATAAAACTTATTTATATAAATGTATAAAAGGTTAATTAAATGGGTAAATTATATAAATGGTGGTAAAATAATATTTATAAGTAATAAAAACTATAAACTTGATTTTTACGACTTTTTCGGCTATCGCCATAAAATTAACGTTTTTCGCCAAATAAAACTTAGACGACCAAACCCGTCTAATGTAAAGTTTATAAAAGTCATATACTGATGTATAGGTAACTAATACAAGTAAAAACCGATACAACCCGAACTATAAGAAATACGGACATTTACGAGCTAAATAAACATATTGACTAATAATTGGACTTAATAAGATAAAAACTTGTAAAAAGAGCTTATTAGGCTTAACCCATTTGGGCCTAACATGAAAAGTATATATACTGATAATATAGGTATAAAAGGGATAAAAACAAGTTAAAGAACTTATAGAAGGCTTAATGGACTTAAAATAGGTAAATAGGTAAAACTAGTGAACTAGTAAGACGTTACCAAGACGTAAACACTAAATTGAGTAAACAAGGATGTATAAGCCCACTTGATCATCATATGTATATTGTTATTTTGATAAAATTCATTGGACCGAGTCTAAGACCGATTATTATTTATATAGGTTTCCGTGACCGAAGCATGCCCCTTTCATTAACAACGTGAGTTCATAGCCTCGCACTCTTTTAAATGTTTTATAAAATTGATTTGTAAACCCGCGAGTGAGATAACATGCTAGATTTTTATAAAAATAGAACACAAGTAGTCCCGATTGTATGCTTAATGATATGGACCCGAATGATGCTATGACCCTATATTCGAGACTAAAAGGATTATTAGTAGTTAGGTTATTTCACTTAAAGTCCCATTAGCATGAATTGTGAACTACCGGGATTTGGTAGACGCTTATGCATTTGATAGTACTATTTGGGGACGATCACCCCAGTTCGCGCCTTGACGGTTGATCCCCGTCGTACCACATTTATTGGTAAGCGAATTTATGTATGAGAAGATTTCATAGCGTGATTTTTGTGACGACACGCTAACTTAGATGGGCAAATTGTTTGTCGGGTTCGCGGCCCGCTGTTTTCATAGTAAGGTAACAATGTCATGCGGCTAATAATAATCCTAATCCAAATAAAAATGTATCCTATATATGATAACGACGATATTAACGATGAATATATTACCTATCATGGTAATATAGAGACTACGTTCTCATGGACGGTTTAAGATGTATGCTTGATTTATATATTGCCTGACTAGCAATATGAGGACTTACTTCTGATATTATGCTTGTGTTCTGATTTTAAATGATTGTTTTATATAACGGTTTTTATTAAACTCTATGAATTCACTCGGCATTCGCTGATATGATTTTTGCATGTTTTTATCTCAGGTGCTTGAAGGTAATCCGGATGGAGATCGACTCTGATGGCCCACTTAATATTAAAAATGTTCATTCAATCTATGTTTTGTAAACTTAATGACCTGTATAATTTGGGACCTGTTGTACGCTTTTAAAACTTTTATCGAATGAATGTATGTTAAACCTTGTACAACCATTTTTATGTGTTGTCTATGATTGGAGTTATTGTGCTTTCCCGTAACACTCTGAAAGACCCTTCCGCTGTACCGATACGAAAAATGAGAGTGTTACACTTATATCCCATGATCTTCCAGATCATCAATTCATTTTTCCATGGTTAAAATTTTTGGCATAATTTCGCTACCCATCTGGCACTTCAAGATCTACATTTCATATTCACATAACCTCCTGCCCACTACCGGCAGTCAATAATCAGATCCTAATTTCAACAATCATTTCAGGTCTCGCGGGTCGAGTATTTTGTAAGGTTAGGTTCGCCATCATAGGAAACCTTAAACCTAAAAGACATGTCCAACTCATCACAATGGGTGTATGTCGGGTGTCTTCATCCCAACTCCTGCTTACAGATGCTCTAATATATATCCTCACAAGATTCGATCTCGATCCTAACACGATAATTATCAATGATAATCTCTCCAAAGGAAAATGATTTTTACAGATTATTACCAAAGATCAATCATTCAAACATAGAATCAACACTTATAGTATTTTGTATCGTTACTTTACCTCGTCCCTTCAATTGGGGTGGTACACAGTACTCTCATCAAGATTCGTTCTCAATTACTTCTGAGAAAATCTCTAGAAATTCGATGTGAAGCGAGGATCTTGATACAGATGATCGATACAGGCACACCATGTTTACACAACTCCTTTAAATACAAAAGAGTCAATTTCTTCATCAAGAATCTATCATTAACAGGAATGATATTAGTAGATTTGGTCAGTCTTTCGACGATGACCCAAATCGAATCAAATTCAGATGATGACCTTTGCAATAGTTAGACGTTTACTAATGTATGAGGCAAGGTCTGCCTTCATAATTTTCCATCAGTACAACTTCTTCAGATAAAGATACATTTAGTCAGAAATGTCATGAATAGAATACTTATACTTAGGCAACCACAAGTGGCCTTTTATACATCTAACGCCATCGGCTTCTCAAATCTATTGGTTCATATTAGTTGCGAACTCCTTTTTATTATCTATATTATCCTTTTTACAAGCATCAGCTATTTTTATATTGTTCGGCAATTTATTTTACACAGTCATTATTAAGGAACACATCATAATTGGTTCTTTATCCTCTCTATATAATGTGTCAGTATCTACATTCACCTTTCCTGATGATATAATTATCATGGTCAATATTACTCAGAAATTCTTTCCTCATATTTTCTCAGTTTTAGTTTCGTCTCAACCATTGTTTTTATCAGTTTTGCTCAATCCGACGTTTAAAGCGTCGATAATTACTAAAAGTAACTAAATAATAAATATTTAATCTTTATGAAATGTAAACGCAAAAAGTTTTTAAATTTTCTCAGTTTGTCCAATTATATAAAAATGTTCAACATAAATTTGAATTTAATTAACACAATTTTTTTTTTGTTGATTTATCAGAAATAATTAGTAAGATTCGTAAATGTTCGAAAAATCTTCGTTTCTTCTTTGGTAAAATTTTCTTAGTTGAAAAGCAAAAATTGTCGTTTCAAATTTTAAGTCATGGTTTAACGGTTTCCTTAATCCCTCTTAGGTTGTCTTGAGGTATACACAAACATTTACCACCAAACAGGAGTTTAGTTAAATGGTTTGTGTATAAGGGAATAATCCCCTAAAAATCCTTTGTTAAAACATCTGTCAAAACATATTTCCATTTTTTTTTTGGTAAAACCCAAAGCTTAAAAGGGCTCTTAATTTTTGAAGAGTCAATATAGATTCCATTATCTATTAATCACACGGTCAAATAATGTAAAGGATTAAGCCTTAAATCACACGTTAATTATTCAAGGTACAGGTTTTTATTGTTCGGCCAATTCAGGGCAATCTATAAATAATTATTAACTCCTTCTTATTCTTATAAACAAACAAATGGTCCTTAATGATCACAAGCATGAATTTATCAAATTACAGCCCACACACGTGATTCACCATATTTATGAATGCTACATGTGTATTAGTTAATCAAAACGACATCACGTGAAACTCATAATGTTCATTACAAGTACCGGATGTAGTGATTGGAATAGATAATCTTTTTCGTGGATGCGAAATTGATGATAACCATGCCGAGGATAAAATTTTTTTAAAACATACGCTAGAACCTCGTAAATTATCGAACAAATCTATCATCTTGGGTAGTGGATATAGATTTTTAATCGTCAATTTACCTAGTTCACGGTAATCAATAAATATAAGAAATAATAGCACCATAGCTCTTCATGATGACAAGCTTGGTAGAATAAAAGTCTTCCCCGACAACTCTCTCAGTTGTATGGTAATTCTTTTAATTCAGATGGTGCTGACGTACAGTGCACAAGCCACAGGTGCAGCACCGGGAATATAATCAATACCAATTTCAACTTGCCTTAATGGCAAAAGTCTAGGTAATTCACCAATAAATACCTCCTAAAGTTTCAGATAACAGAAACATTTAAAAAAAATCATATTAGGTTCTTTCTAGATTATAATATCAATGACTAGTTCATAACCATTCACGGTATAACTTCAAGTCTAAATACAGGATATGGTCATCCACCAGGAATTATTTAGATCACTTTTGATAATCAACATTTTATCATTTAGGGGAATTCTACTCGAGTTCCTATCAATTAAGACAATGTCGTCATGTCATAATCAATCAATCCATTCTACTGGCACTATCAACTTTTTAGTTTTATTGCTGTAGATAAGATGTGAACTTCTCAAAAGACTAATAATAACTCATAATCCTTCACAAATTCAAGGATATCTGGAGACATAACTAACCTTAAAAGAGTAACGTCAACACATAATCTACGGGAGAGAATTTCAAATCAGATACGGACGAAAACATTTAACGAATATGAATATATCCCATGTTTTCATAATTTGAGTACGCATTAGAAAGCTCCTCGGATCGTTACCCAGGTCATTCAAATGAAATCAAATCAAAAGAAATGATAGGAACGTCGATACATCCAGTCGGGTATCAACACTCGGTAATCATATACTTTTCCTAAGAATCTCACCACGGGAGAATTGGACAAGAAGGGAATATCAATTTGTCAAATAAGACAATTTCCACAGATGAGTAAATTCGACTCAGAAGAATAAATAGTACGGGCACATATGTAGGTGTCCCTATCAATATGTCCCTATTTTTCACTTCTTGCAGATCTCATAAAATTTAATTCTTTCTCAATCTTTAAATAAAATGTAGTGTTTATTAATAATTTCATGGTGACTAGTAATCAGCCTTGCATGGTCACTTCCAAATTGTATGTAGGCGCGCAACTATATAAAATTTCAAGATTAACGATGCAATACTCAGTTCGTCAAAACTTTGTCATCATGTTTATAATAAAAACATTTTCATGCTTAATTCTTAAATAAGAATCAAAAATAAATTTACAAAGATTTTCTTTGTTATGAAAACAATTAAGTTTTCCAAGGTGTTTTATAAACAACTTCATTTTGATAACAATCACTTATAAATCTCACTTTGAATAATCCTTATAGTGATGAAAATTCAATTTTCTCAAAGGATACTGTTTTAACTTTATAAAAATAGTGTGTGATCTGCAAAAGAGTGATGAAGAGTTGTTCACCAAGAACTAACTACAATATAATAAGAAATAAGCTTAGCCAATTAATCATGAGGTGCATGACCTCGATGGCACTCAAAAAGAATAATCCACAACGTAACTCAATTCGAGATGAGTACTTGTTCAATGGTTGCATCACTAATGCGAGCATTAGGACGAAGCAATAAAAGATAGATAACATCGATACATGTAGGATTTAGCAATCAATGGTAGTCTTTTTATTAATCACAAACAAGTCAAAAATGTACCGTAACACATTATGTGTCACTATGTCATACAATTCCAAGAACTCATCCTACCAACTGATGTCTCAGTTAAGTTAGGGATTATTTTTAAAAGATACCACAATGAATACTAATCTACAAGAGTCATTAGCTGTTCCACATGTCCCGAAAGATCCATTGGTCCCAATTCAGAAGAAGATTTCTTCAATTTATTTCTTGGACACTGGGCATCCTCGTTAGTGGACAATGGCCTAGGAACAACCCTTAACACGAATCAATAACCAATTAAAATCTTATAATTCAATCACAGGACTCAACAACTTCCTCTTATCAATCTCATATTCCATACGGGTTAAATTTTATTTCATTCAAGTTTCAATCAACTTTTACTAAATGCAATATCCTACCTCATTCTCCAATACTTTCAACCTTATTTTTAAACCTTAAAAGGGGAATAAAAGCTCAATATGATCAACACTTAATTTCCAATCCTATAGCTCTTACAACAATAGTTATCAAATGAGTCACTAGTATGAAATGACTCGATCATTCAATTAGACATCTCGGAAAGGTACTAGTGGCATGAGGCTTTTGGGTAATGGTTCCAATGACAGCCTCAAGTGCAACATTCACCCTTTCGATTTCAATTTTAAGAATTGGGTGACAACGAATCAGATGACACCTTTCCAGGTGGTAAAGTTTTGTCAAACTCCACTCTATAAAGAAAGATCGTCATGACATCGATATCAGATTTAATCTCGCCAATTCTTCTTGAATATCACAATCAACTAATATCAACATTCCTACGAATATCAACCATTTGTTGGGATCATAAATATCCACAACTTGGTTTAGATCTAGGATAACTAGAATTCCTACGAGAATAGCTTCGATTAATTTACTAGGGGATTTAGGGTTTCTTGTGACAATCTACGTCGTATAAATACCTCGTATAAATATCAAAATAATCATCAAACAATCATGTAATAAAATTACATCATATATATATATATATATAATCCAAGTTATATATATATTAAAATAACACTTCTCTGTCTGGCCTTGTCAGTAACTCGGAAATTCTTCGGCACCGTTATAGTCAAAAGATTCTTAGACATTTTTAAAAAAATGTTTATAGTTAAAAGATTTTGAAATATTTTATTCAAAACCTTGGTTTTAAAATCTTTCGTTCTCTATAACGAGAGCTCTGATGCCAAACTGTAACACCCCCAAATTTATACAATTCAATACAGCGGAAGACTCGTTGGTGTTACGGGATAGCACATTACTCACATCATAGACAACGCATAAAAATCGCGTCGTTTAATAGTAAAGCATTTCCATTCATAAATATCAAAGTTACATAGGTCCCAAGTCATAGTATTTTATACAATTTTTACAAAACATTTGAATGGAAATTGTTATTTAAGTGCGGGCCATGAATTCTTGTTGTCTTCCCGAGAATTACCTTCAAGTACCTGAGATAAAACATGTTAAAAGAAAAGGTCAGCGATAACGCCGAGTGAATTCATAGAGTTTTAATTAAATCCATCAATATAACATCGGAATAAAATTATTACCGAAAATCATTTTGTACAAATCTTTGTAATAGGCCGTAAAATAGCCAAAGTCATTTTATACAAATCCTTATCAAAAATAATAATATTGGCGTTTGCCTTCAAAATCATTATATGAACCATTGTTGTAAAAACATCATACAATACGTTTTATAACGTTGTATAAAGTTAAATAAAAACCGTTATATGAATATGGTTATATAAAACCAAAACATAAACAAAACATCAGTAATAAGACCCCGTATTTCTAGTCAGGCAAGACATCGTAATTCAATGCGTATATCAGTATTTTCGTTATTTGGATTATTACAAGCCGCATGACATTGTTACCTTACTATCACAACAACGGGTAGCTAACCCGATACTCAATTTGCCCATCTAAGTTAGCGTGTCGTCACAATAATCACGCTATGGAAATCTTATCATACATAAATTCGCTTACCAATCAATGTGGCACGACGGGGATCAACCGTCAAGGCGCGAACTAGGGTGATCGTCCCCAAATAGTACTATTATATGCACAAGCGTCTACCAAATCCCGGTTGTTCACAATTCATGCTAATGGGACTTTTAGTGACATAACCTAACTTTAATAATCCATTTCATTTCATTTATCGGGTCATATATTCATTCATCGGGTCATACAATCATTCGGGTCCAAATCAATAAACAAATACTCGGGACAAATGGTGTCCTATTTTATCAAAACGAACATGTTATCTCCCTCGCAGGTTTATAAAACATTTCATAAAAACATTTAAAGAGTGGGAGGCTATGAACTCACGTTGATTGGGAAAGGCGGGTTATCGGCGATTCGGATGTACGGTACGTGCTTCAATCATGGAAACCTAAACAAATAATACTTGTCTTAGACTCTTGTCCAATGATTTTATAAAAATAAAAATTATGTATACATATGATGAGTTTATATATATGATGATGATCAAGTGGGTTTATACATTTTTACTCATTCATTATAGTGTTTATGTGTTGGTAACATTTTTATACTAGTTTTACTAGTTTTACTTATTTACATGTTTTAGGCCCAATAAGCCTATTACAAGCCCAATACTTTATATTAGTCCATTTTACACTTTTATTATCAGTATTATACTTTTCATGTTGGGCCCAAGTGGGTTAGGACCAATAAGTAAGTTTATAAGTGTTTTACCAAATTAGTCGGGTTTATTGTCCATTAAGGCTACTTTGGCCCGTTAATGTCTATATGTTGTAAAGCCCGGGTTTTATCGGTTTTTACTTGTTATATAAGTTCATATATCAGTATGTGAGTTTATAAAAGTTTATATTAGACGGGTCCGATCGTCTAAGTTTTATTTGTCAAAAACGTTAATCTTTCGATTTTAGCCGAAAAGACGTAAAACTTAGTATATAGTTTTTATAACTTATAAAACTTATCAAACTACCATTTTTATATAATGTCCATTTATTTATCCTTATGCATATTTATATATATGAAATATATAAGTTAGTGGGTTTTATTTCACATTTTATACTATATTTATTTGAGTGCTTATATATTAATATTAAACTTTAATTTAACAAAATCAGTCCTAAATTTTATGTTCACTAAAATATCCATATCTAGAGTTCTATAATGAGATAGGACCTCAAATTTTTATCACAGAAACTACATGATATGTGCTTCATTTTATTCCTATAGCTACTGATGAATCAACCTCTAAATATTTTAATAAATTCATCCAAAACAGTATAGGCAGATTTGCACTCTAAACATGTTTTGATCATATCTCACTCATTTTTATGATTTCATTGCATGGCCAACTCTCACATGTGTACAAGACTCATAGCTTAATGTATATTAATTTATCCAAGCCATTTTATCAGTTTATCATAAGAGTATTCACTGTTTTATACAGCCTCCTAATTTAGCCATGATTTTAACCATTTTACATGTGGTTTTCCATCTTTTTACCCATGTTTATCAACACCAAATCCCCACATAATATTTTTAATCATCATTCATCATCATATACATATACATAAATAAATAAAGTACAAGATTACATAATCAAAATAACAAGAGGATAGGAAGAACAATCTCTATATCACCATTAGTGATGAAAAGATGAGCCTTTGATGAACAAGGCTTGGATTTTGATGGCAAAACTTGTGATAAACCAATATCATCTTCAAGTCTACCAACCTTTATAAACTTCTCATGCAAAATCAGCCCTATGACACCAACAAATCTTCTCCTTGGATGTTAGAATCACCTCCAATCTTCAAAGCTTCAAAGTAGCATCATCATGTGTATGAGTAACACATGATTTTATGGCTAACGTAGATCAAATGAGGGTTGTTTTTGATGATGGTTGGACGAATTTTAGAGAGAGAGGAGAGGAGTGAGAGTGGTTTGCATGAGTTTCTAGTTGCAAATGGTAAAATGAAGTGGTTTTGAGTGGTTTTGTGTATGAAGTAGCTTACAAGTTAAGCTTTTGCAACAAGTGTAAGACTTATTTGTTAAGTGTTGACACCTAAGGGTGTTGGGTCATAGTTTTGGCCTCTTATGAGTGGGGGTGGGGCAAGATTTATCTTGTCTCATCCCCATTTAATTACCAGTACTCCTCGATTCTAGTTTCCTTGATTTACGTGCCCTCGGGTCATTTTACGAAAAAAGTTTTTATAAATTATGTATCAACGGCACAAAACGAATCTAATAAAAATTGTCTCATCAAAAGCGGAGTTCGAAAACGTAAATACGTAATCCTAAGGTTTCCGGTTTCGTCGTAAAGGACATTAAATTATAATCGTAAGTCCTAATCTCTTCTCGTAAATTTGTGAGTTTATGAACCAACACAAATTTAAAATTCCAAAATAATATTCACGGATAAATTTATTTTCTGAAATGTCGGACTGTCACCAAAACGGTGTATGTAAACGTAAGCACGTAACATAGAATCCTCCGGTTTAGACGTAGTCGATGCTACTTCAAAACGTAAATCCAAATTTCTTCCCAGAAATGAGTGAGTTCATAATATAACATTAAAATAATGTTTTTAAATAATATTTGAGAATAAAATATAAACCATAAATTGACGGATTGTCACACATGAAATCCCAATCAATTGAGATTCGAATACAATAATTGAGTGATGAAATCCCAATTAAGGTTGTGTTTTCACACTTTTGGAGATATTGTTTATTTGTTGTGATACTTAATACAATATAGTAATAATATTTTTACAAGAAAAACCAAGAAAACCGATAATACGTATTAGTAGAGTTCTACTAATACAAATACTATTTATGGTTAATATTAAAAACAACAATACAAATTAATCACGACACACCTCCCCGGCAGCGGTGCCAAAATGATTGGAGTGTTTTACTACTCTTTAGGAAAAGAGAGTAAATAGGGAAAAGTATTAAGTGTACGTTTAGGAAAACGTAAACACTAATGACCCTTATGAAATGAAAGTTCGTTTCCCAAGGAGGTATATGTGTGTGACCAAGATGTAAAAGATTTTAGATTAATATTTGGTTTAGAAGGGGATGAGAAAAGAAGATGACGAAGACGTAAAAATTACTACTAGAAAGTTAAAACGTAAAACCGTACAAACTACAAAAATAAAAATTAATTCTAAAAATTACAAAAAATTCACCAAAAATCAAAATAAATAAACTAAGAGTTTACCAATGATCAAAACTTTTTCAAACCTTTTAAATAATTAAATATTGAATTTTTAAATGCTAATTAAAGCCCTAAAAATCAAATAAATTATCAAAAAGCCCAAATAAAGATTTTTCAATTGGTAAACCTCTAAAATGACCTAAAAAGATTAAAAACTATTTTTAGAAATTTTTAAACTAATAAAAACTATTTAAAATGATTTAAAAACTATTAAAACTTAAAATAATTATAAAAATTAATCTAAAAGTGATAAAATTATTCTAAAAGTTGCTAAATTCTTATTTTAATATATTAAAGCTAAGAAAAATGTAAAAATTTGGAAAATGTGAAATTTGAAAAATAATAATAAAATAATATTAAAATAATATTAAAAATACAAAAATTATAAAAAATTCTAAAAACTTGCAAACTAGTTTATTTTAACCTAAATAATCAGAAAATCAAAGTGAAATGACCAGAATACCCCTATTTGGCCCTCAAATGGGCCAAAACCAAAAACAGTCAAACCAAATGGGCTTTTGGGCCCAAAAAGTCAAACTTGGCCTAATTGACATGGAAAAGCCCTATCTGACTCAAAATTTAATTCTAAGAACAAAACTCTAAAGGCCCAAAAGCTGAATGTGAGCTTATCACAGCTTAATAAGCAGGCAGCTTATTCTTATTGGGCTTTTCAGCCCATTAAGCAATAAGCCAATGCCATAAGCTCTAATTTGACACACAACCTTCTTTTAGGATGCTTATGAGATCTGTAAAAAGAAATTTTGAAAAAGCACACTCAATAAGCCAGAAATAAGCAAAGTAAAAATTCACTAAAAGACAAAATAGTCGGGTTTGAGATTTAGGGCACCTTAAAAGCTCTAGTTTGTTGCAAAAGCTCACAAATAGCTTAACTAAGAATAATCAATCAAAAAAATCACAAAAAGCCAAGTAGAATAAGCTGTAAGAGCAAATAAGCTGGCTGAAAAAGCCAAATAAGCTAGTTTTCTAGCAAAAGCTTAACCAAAAGACTTGTAACCTTCCAGACTTGATATTAAGCTGAGAAAAATGAGTTCTATTACAAAACTAAGTTGTTGCATGTTCCAATAAGCAAAACAGATTCAATAAGCCTGGAAACCAAGTTTGACCAAAAGTCAAACGCTGATAAGTTGAAATCAAACGCTGACAGGAACAAAGTGGACGTTGACAGACTTAATGAAGTGTATGGACTTGTTTTTCACCCTCCTGGTCAAGGTTTGAGTGCAAACCTTGTGAATCAAAGCTTACCAATTGGGTAAACTTGATGTGTTTTGGCACAAATAAGCCAATAAGCCAGTGGGCTTATAAGCTATCAACAGATAATTTCAAATAGCCAAATAACCTCACAAGCAGCACACAAATAGGATCCAAGCAACAAAACAACAATCCTTAAATTAGAAATCAAAATGCAACACCAAATGAGGTGGTCACTTTGCTGATGCAAATGACCACTTCAACAACTTTTGATAAGCTATAAAATCCACAATAAGCCACCCAATTCAACAACCAGACAACCAATAGATAGCTTATCACCTAAACTATTCCCAAACCTGATTTCAGACCTTAGATCCAAGTAACAAAGAAGTTATTGGATTTGATGTGTTTGACCAAATCCAAAATCACTTTTATCAGATTTTTGCAAAACTTCAAATCCCTTTTTCAAACTTTCAGAAAGTAAACCAATGACTAAAACTTGTATATTAAGACTTGTTTAGACCTCCCAAACTCTAAGAACCAAGGGCACAAGGCCACAAGGCCTTATGAACCAGTAATCCCAAACAATCCTTTATCAACCACTTTTCAAACAAACTTCTGATTTTAAACACAACCTATTGATTTTAATGATCAAATAGCTTCACTAGGTGACAACTAACAGAAACCAGCCATAAAACACAAAGCACAAACACAAGAACTCCAAATCATATACCAAAGTACAAAATAAGCAGAAACATGAAATTTTGAGAGGAATCTTAACAAGAGGTTATACCTGCCTTCCACAACATCCTAGGAAGGCCAGCTATGCTCCTTGGACCTTGTTCAACAACTAGAACAAGACCAAGGTACTTCAACAAGAAAGATGATGAATGCCTTGGTTGATGTTTCAAAGCAGAAACTCAAGGACTTGATGTCTTCAACACAAGCAGCAAACAACTCAACCAAGGGCTCTAATCCCTTCACAAGCTTGGTGTCAACAAGCTTGCAAGAGCTTATAGCTTATGGTTAAGGATTAGTACACAAAAATAAGCAAAATCAGAACCTTCTTTCAAGCTTTTTCAAACTTGAAAAACTTTACCAAACATAAACGTCCTTGATCCAAAAGGTTCAAGCACACTTATAACAATCAATGGAACTCAGAATCACCCTTTAAACAACACCAACTTTCAAAAACATAAAAAGGAATTACAATTTTCTCAAAATACCAACTTTAATAAATTTAAAAAGGAATTACAAGTTTAAAAGGTAAAGACTGGAACAAAGGGACTCTCACATGTTGAGGTCTCCTTTTATAGGCAAATGCTAGGCTACACTATTCACAAACCCTAGAAGTGAATTCTCTAAAATGCCCTTAAGTCCTTGAGGCAGTTTGTTGTTGATGAGCTATGCAAAGTGATCCCAAACGTACATTTTAGCTTTGTGATGAAGCAATGAGTCATAGCTGTTGATTTTGCCACGTTGGATGACTTGGAGGGCAAGTAGCATTCTGATTGGTGAACGGCTATTTGGGGGAGGGGTCCATTGTGAGTGGGAGTGAGGGTTTTGAGGTTGGGATGGGATTTAGAGTGTGTGAATCAAACGTGTGTCAAGGTAATTTAGATTTACCCTTTGTTTAAGTTGATGTAAAATCTGGGTGTGAAAAGGTGAATAGTGACACGTTTGATCCGTTTTTGGGGGAAGTGGAGTTTGTTTGGCGCAATTTCATGTTTGAATGTTTCAATAGCACACTTTTGGCCCTTCTTCTTTTTCTTTCCTTTCATTTGTGTTTAAAAACGTGTTAGCGCCCATTTCCTTTGTAACAACTTTTAAGACTTGGCAATTTTGGCACAAAACTTTGGAAAATGGTTTCAAAGGGTTGTTTTTGCCATTTTGAGATATTTCAAGGACTGATCTTGGACATTCTTGATCTTCAAAGGTCTTGAATGTATATTTGGCTTGATGAGGGACCATAATTGACAATTTGAAATTGTTGAGGGACTAATCTTGCCATTTCTTCAAAGTTGAAGGACCTTTTGTGTAATTTTGACAAACTTAAGGGACCAAAGTTGTAATTATCAATATACAAGGGTTTTATGTGTCATTTCTTCAATAAATGAGGATCAATTTTGTATGTCTTCAAGTCTTTAAGGGTATTTGTTGAATATTCCATGATTTAGGGCCTGGTTCTTTGTACGGCTTCGTTTCTCGTGTCCGTTTTTCCTTGTAACTTGTGATCTTTTGTCTTTTTCACGATATCCATACCTAAAATACACAACTAAACAAACACAAGCATATATATGGTATATAATGACATTTGTATGCATTTAAAGCCCGAAAAGAACGATGAGATCATGTATAAATGCCATCTCATCACTCCCCCATACTAAGCCATTGCCGTGCCCTCACACAATGCTAGAATAAAGTATCTAAACATCACCAAAGTTAAATTTTATTAACCTTTATTGAAGAGTAAAAGACTTGCAACTTACTACGAAGATGTGTAAAGACATAACATATGATTTTCATCACGAAAGTGACTTTTAGGGTCAAAGAATAGAAACAAGTTAATGTTCCTTAGAGTAAACTTAGTCATCCTTGATTGTCATACATTCCATGCTAAGTGCAAAAACTAGATCATTGTTGGTCCAAGTCACAATGCTAACACTACTCATACGTCCAAATTGTGTAATACTTTTTCTCCCCGCAATCCTAGTTATTATAAAAAGAAATGGGTTACTAGCATTTTTTAACTATTTGGCATGGATCACAAGTGATTCATATTGACTTATTTGAGTAGTTATTAGTCCGAAAGTAAAGTAGCACGATTTGATCAATAGTTAGCCGAAGGACAAAATCTTTTAAAACGGCTTCTCGTGTATCTCCTTAAGTTCATATCTTGGCATAACTCGTTTCACGATTTGAGACCTTTCTCGAACCGATATTTGGCATGTACTTCATACTTCAAATCTTGGGAAGACGTTCTTGAAATTATGGCTTTCTCTTCACATATTTGGAATTTCTTCACTTGACGTTTTTGAGAGATTCTTCATATTTGGACCACGACTTCATCATTTTTCTTCAATCTTTACTTTGGATTTTGATATACAACGATCCGCCTCCTTTTCGGACTTTGGATATATTTATCCTCATACCTTGTAAGGGTCTTTTTGGATAGACTTTCTCCATGATCTTTAGGGGAGTAATTGCTTTTCGTCGTGTGTCTCGATCCTTCATATTGATTTAGAAATAATGATACTTCACATCATCTTTGGATCTTTAGCAAAAATAGAGCTCCTCATGCCTTGTTAGGGCCTTTTTGGATGATCGCCAATCTTCGCTTCCCGCTTCAATAAGTTATGCCTTGGCTATGAACTCTATTCAACCCCGAGCAACTTTTAAACGATCTTGCGCTAGAGGTTAAGTAACCTTTCCAATCGTACGACCTTACTTATTGCAATTATGATTTATTCCTAATGCATTGATCGTATGGGAAGAAAAAGCCACAATTAAAAACATATGAGTTTTTGAAAGAACACTTTTGTGTTCTACGTTTAGCATGATCACTTGTCTAACTCTATCATTTCTCGTTCTTCACTATATAACGACCTCTAATTAAAGAGACTCATGAATACTTAGCCATGCAAGTCAAAATTAAGCCAAATTTGGATTAGCTTTCATTAAGACTATATCAAATCAAAGTTTTGGGTTTTCAAGCCACCTATAGGATCTTGCACTTTCTTGGACTTTTTCAAGTTTAGAGAATACGTTTTATAGTTCCCTTGATAAGTGACTTTCTAGGATCAATTATAGGAACTTGCGAAAGTTCTTGTTCTTAACCCGTATGAATTAAGACTTTCGCGTTTTAAAGCTCCCTATATAAAAGTCTAGCAAAACTTGAATTGAGCGGGTTAAGGAATGTAAATGGCTCCAAATGCCCATCAAGTCAAAAATTAACTCTTATTCTACACAACAGAAAATATACATTCGTGTCTTAAAAATACTTATGAAGACTAAGAAAAAATTTAAAATTTGGCCATTTTTAGCCTTATTAGTAACCAAAACAAAACATTGAAAGTTGGAAAGCGAGAGGGCGTAGCAAAGCAAGTACCTATTCACCCCCCATACTGAAAGTAAACATTGTCCTCAATGTTTCGAGTCTAAAGGTGGAGCACCCCCATACTAGAGACGAAGAATCGAATGCTTAGGATCTAGCATGGAAAGGGTGATCAACAATATATCTAAAGCCGTTTATTAAGTATGCTAAAAGATAATTTGTTAGAACAATAAAGGATATGTCATGGATTCGTGAAAAACTTCTTCAAGCAAACGATGGAGGCTCACGTAAACGAACACGAGAATCTTCAATCGTAGATGATGATGATGATCTAGATAACACAATCACAAACAACCACGAGACAATGAGTTGAAAGGGTACAAGTCCCCTTATTAGTGAATAGTAAGCATAAAGGATAAGCATGGGATCTCCCCCACGAGGCACCTCGTTTTTGATTACCGAGTCATGAGCTCGACTCGATCCCCTTAAAATGTGAACATTTAGGGAAAATCATGGTATGGTCAATTTTTGATGGGGCTTACATGATGAACAAGGCCCAAAAAGCAACCGGTATTAAGGACTAAGTCCTTTGATGGTGCAAAATACCGGGATCAAAGATGGCGTTCTCGTTTTCATTGGAAAAACAAATCAACGCCACTTCATCATGTGTCAACACAAACCCAAAGGGTTTCAAGAAAATAGATGAGAAAAAATAGAAGGGTGGGACAATGGGTAAGTCATAAAAATCATGAGCTACTCGAGGTAGACTCGCACCAATCAAATAGAAAGATTTTCCATTTATTGCATCGGTGGAAGACCGAGATTTCCCTTGACATGAAATTCCGGGATCGAATATCTCGTCCTCGGTGGACAAGGATGAGGGAACATAAGGGGCTTCCCCCATACTAAAACCACACAAAGCATCGTCAAAAGGAGTAGACGAGCTTGTAGCACTCAAAACACGTGGTGATGACGGAGTTAGATTTGTAGAAAAATCAATTAAATCACATTTAAAATCTTTTCCTTTTTTACCTTTTGAACTCTCTTTATGAAAACCCTTTTTGATTATGTCGAAAATATTTGGTGTTTCTAAGACGATGTTAGTCACACTAAAAATTCTCACATTTGAAAACCGTTTTGGTTTTGGTGGTGGTAAGTTTTCAAAACGTTTGTCGACAAAGAAAACCTCCCCATCGGGGTCAACATATTCATCATCCGAAAGATCTTCCGTAGAAACCGGCAACTTATCAACACTTTTCAAGAATGAATGTTCGAGGTGAGGCGAAAGATTTTTCGATTCAAGTATTGATGGTTTCTTCTTTGTAGGCTTTACACTCATAACCTCCACCGGCGGAGGAAATGGTAAATTGTTTTTGGCGACATTTCCTAAAACTCTTGGTGAAAATTCTTTGCAAACGACTTTGGTTGAATTACCATGGTTTAAAGTTGCAATAGAATAGACATGAGAACGATTGGAGTTTTGTGTTGCATTGATGACAAGTTCTTCCTCATTGAAACCAAGGGTGATTTTTCGAGCATGAACATCGATAAGTGCCCTTGATGTATCCAAAAATGAACGACCCAAAATGAGAGGAACTTTTCGATCGATAGGAATGTCTACAACGATAAAGTCAACGGGATAGTAAAACTTTCCGACTTTAACGAAAACGTCCTCGGCTACTCCACATGCTAAAATCGTAGAATGATCGGCCATCTCGATAGACATGATCGAAGGAGTAAGAGCCGGAAGCGAAAGCGATTTGAAAATCTCGAGAGGCATTAAATTAATACTAGCACCAAGATCGGCCAAGGCGTAGCATTCCTCCATATCTTGAATTGCACACGGAATCAAAAATTTACCGGGATCACCGACTTTTTGTGTTATGCGGCTAAGAAAAACTGATGAACAACTAGACGATTGTTGCAACTTCTCTTTGTTGTTTAGCATACTTTTGAAGTTTGCGGCGAATCGAGGCATCATGATAAGAGCGTCGGCAAAACTTATGTTAAAATGTATATCACGAAACATTTTCATAAATAGCTCAAATTGATAATTATTCCGTTCTTGTGCTTTTTCCTTGTTACGTCTCGAAGGGTAAGGTAAAGGTGGTGTGGGTTGGTCATTAGGCAACGGCCTTGGAAACTCGGGTTCCACAATTGGTATTGGTTCAACCGTAGGTGTGGTTTGAGCGGTACTTCGTGGGATTGTAATGTGCTCCTTTTCTACCATCACCTCGGGTTCTTTCTCGATTTCCTTCTCCGTAGAAGTACTTGTATGAGAGATTGGTTCCTTGAAAGTTTTACCACTTCGTGTAGTGATAACCTTCATTTCTCCCTTCGGGTTTGCAATGGTATCACTAGGAAGATCACCCGAGGAAGAGGGTTTACACATGATTGCTTCAAACATTTTAGCCATTCGGTCCTCAAATTTCGATTGCCTAGCATCCGCTTTTAATAACTCTTGCTTAATCTCATGTTGTCCTAATTCCATCTTTTGTTGGTTTTGTTGAAGACGTTGGACATTTCCTTCCATTTTATTTGCATGAGTTTTAAGTTCATTAGCAAGTTCATTTTTAAGCTCGTTTTTCAACTCGGATCTTAAGCTAATCATCTCACGTTGCATGTTATCAAATTTAGCATCATTTGCTTTAGCATAATCCAAAAACTCTCCTTGAAGATTTTTAGTGTGAGCATTTTGAAAACCTTGTGTAGTGTTTTGAAAATCACGGTTTTGGTTTTGATTAGTGACTTGTCCATTCCGATTTTGATAATTCCCTTTGTTGTAGTTGCGTGAATTGCCTTGGTAATTACCACCTTGGTTGTTGTTTCGATAATTATTAGCATTTTGATTTGGTGGAGCTTGATTTTGGCGGGAACCTTGACCGTTTTGGTTGTAAGTTCCCGTTGCTACATAAGCACTCGAAGTGTTACCATCCGCGGTAATGCACTCGGAAAGATCATGAGCTCCACCACAAGACAAACAACTCTTAGCAACCGCTTTGACCGAAGCGGAATTTGAAGCTTCTTGAGCTTTCCAATGGGACATAAGACTAGAAAATCTATCAAAAAACCTATTTTCCTCATTAGCTTCATCATGTAAGGCATTAATGCTACGAGACGATGACGATGAAGACGAACCCAAATTGGCAACACTCGGTGTGTTACGAGGGCTATAAAGCTTAGATCTATTCTCGATGATTTGTAAAGCTTCATTTGTCGTCTTGCACAAAAAATTACCACCCGCGGCGGCATTCAAATAATCTCGTTCATGATCATTAAGACCATTATAAAAATTATCAACTTGATGCAATTCCGTAAAATCATGGTGTGGACATTCATGTAACATTTCTTTAAAGCGTTCCCATGCCATTGAAAAACTTTCATTATTTCTTGGAACAAATCGTGAAATCTCATTTTTCAAATGTGTTGTTTTAGATGGTGGAAAAAACTTGTTCACAAACTTAGAAACGAGATCGGCCCATGTCAAAATCGAATTTGGCGGTTCTTTCTCAAGCCAAATTTTTGCGGGTCCATCTAAAGAGTATGGAAACAACATAATCTTAATGGCGTCATGTGGAACATCCTTAAACTTGCTAGTAGCGGTGAGACGGTTAAAATTCCTAATGTGATAGTGCGGGTTGTCTTTCTCATGACCTCTAAACATATTTGCTTGCAACATCGACATTAAACCCGTCTTAATCTTGAAATTCTCCGCAAGGATGGCGGGAATCACAATGGCCTCTCCAAAACCCTCGGTGGGTGCTTGTAGCAACTCCATCATAGTACGATTAGCCATGACGACTTCTTGTTCTAAAATAGGTTCAACAATTGGAGGTTGTTCTTCAATCAACGTCTCTTGATTGGCTTGCTTTTGAAGACGTTTACGAGCTCGTTTTGCTTGATTACGAGTGATCATAAACTTCACGAAGAATGGGAGGTGAGCAAAGAAGATTATTTTTGGGTGTTTTGTGAATTTTCAATTTTTTTGTGTTTTTGATGATACTTAATTTTTTTGGATTTGGGTTGTATCTTCGTAGACAACAATCTACAAAATCTCTCCTCGAATCAAACTCTTGATTAAAGAAGCCTCAAAGGAATGAAAACGATCACGTGGAGTGAACGCCTTTGAATGACTTTAGAACTTTGGTGAAAACCAAATTGTTCAAGAGGTTTTAATCACAAAGAAACCAAGCAAATATATTATACGTAATAATACTTTGGGCAGCAAAACCCTCGATTAGCCTTCAATCTTAAAATACTCACAAGCAAGCGGGGAAACGAGGCTGCGCGAAACACTTAAGAGCCTTTTTTCTTAGGGTATATTTTATAATACCCGCCTTATACCCACCTTATAGTTTGTATTTTTTCAAAAACGAGCTTCACGAAAGTATTTATCTATTTTTGCCTTTTTCTTTTTGTTTGAGATTCGAATACAATAATTGAGTGATGAAATCCCAATCAAGTTTGTGTTTTCACACTTTTGGAGATATTGTTTATTTGTTGTGATACTTAATACAATATAGTAATAATATTTTTACAAGAAAAACCAAGAAAACCGATAATACGTATTAGTAGAGTTCTACTAATACAAATACTATTTATGGTTAATATTAAAAACAACAATACAAATTAATCACGACACACCTCCCCGACAGCGGCGCCAAAATGATTGGAGTGTTTTACTACTCTTTAGGAAAAGAGAGTAAATAGGGAAAAGTATTAAGTGTACGTTTAGGAAAACGTAAACACTAATGACCCTTATGAAATGAAAGTTCGTTTCCCTAGGAGGTATATGTGTGTGACTAAGATGTAAAAGATTTGAGATTAATATTTGGTTTAGAAGGGGATGAGAAAAGAAGATGACGAAGACGTAAAAATTACTACTAGAAAGTTAAAACGTAAAACCGTACAAACTACAAAAATAAAAATTAATTCTAAAAATTACCAAAAATTCACCAAAAATCAAAATAAATAAACTAAGAGTTTACCAATGATCAAAACTTTTTCAAACCTTTTAAATAATTAAATATTCAATTTTTAAATGCTAATTAAAGCCCTAAAAATCAAATAAATTATCAAAAAGCCCAAATAAAGATTTTTAAATTGGTAAACCTCTAAAATGACCTAAAAAGATTAAAAACTATTTTTAGAATTTTTTAAACTAATAAAAACTATTTAAAATGATTTAAAAACTATTAAAACATAAAATAATTATAAAAATTAATCTAAAAGTGATAAAATTATTCTAAAAGTTGCTAAATTCCTATTTTAATATATTAAAGCTAAGAAAAATGTAAAAAGTTGGAAAATGTGAAATTTGAAAAATAATAATAAAATAATATTAAAATAATATTAAAAATCCTAAAATTATAAAAATTATAAAAACTTGCAAACTAGTTTATTTTAACCTAAGTAATCAGAAAATCAAAGTGAAATGACCAGAATACCCCTATTGGGCCCTCAAATGGGCCAAAACCAAAAACAGTCAAACCAAATGGGCTTTTGGGCCCAAAAAGTCAAACTTGGCCCAATTGACTTGGAAAAGCCATATCTAACTCAAAATTTAATTCTAAGAACAAAACTCTAAAGGCCCAAAAGTTGAATGTGAGCTTATCACAACTTAATAAGCAGGCAGCTTATTCTTATTGGGCTTTTCAGCCCATTAAGCAATAAGCCAATGCCATAAGCTCTAATTTGACACACAACCTTCTTTTGGGATGATTATGAGATCTGTAAAAAGAAATTTTGAAAAAGCACACTCAATAAGCCAGAAATAAACAAAGTAAAAAAATCACTAAAAGACAAAATAGTCGGGTTTGAGATTTAGGGCACCTCATAAGCTCTAGTTTGTTGCAAAAGCTCACAAATAGCTTAACTAAGAATAATCAATCAAGAAAATCACAAAAAGCCAAGTAGAATAAGCTGTAAGAGCAAATAAGCTGGCTGAAAAAGCCAAATAAGGTAGTTTTCTAGAAAAAGCTTAACCAAAAGACTTGTAACCTTCCAGACTTGATATTAAGCTGAGAAAAATGAGTTCTATTACAAAAACTATGTTGTTTCATGTTCCAATAAGCAAAACAGATTCAATAAGCCTTGAAACCAAGTTTAAACAAAAGTCAAACGCTGATAAGTTGAAATCAAACGCTGACAGGAACAAAGTGGACGTTGACAGACTTAATGAAGTGTATGGACTTGTTTTTCACCCTGCTGGTCAAGGTTTGAGTGCAAACCTTGTGAATCAAAGCTTACCAATTGGGTAAACTTGATGTGTTTTGGCACAAATAAGCCAATAAGCCAGTGGGCTTATAAGCTATCAACAGATAATTTCAAATAGCCAAATAACCTCACAAGCAGCACACAAATAGGATCCAAGCAACAAAACAGCAATCCTTAAACTAGAAATCAAAATGCAACACCAAATGAGGTGGTCACTTTTCTGATGCAAATGACCACTTCAGCAACTTTTGATAAGCTATAAAATACACAATAAGCCACCAAATTCAACAACCAGACAACCAATAGATAGCTTATCACCTAAACTATTCCCAAACCTGATTTCAGACCTTAGATCCAAGTAACAAAGAATTTATTGGATCTGATGTGTTTGACCAACTCCAAAACCACTTTTATCAGATTTTTGCAAAACTTCAAATCCCTTTTTCAAACTTTCAGAAAGTAAACCAATGACTAAAACTTGTATATTAAGACTTGTTTAGACCTCCCAAACTCTAAGAACCAAGGGCACAAGGCCACAAGGCCTTATGAACCAGTAATCCCAAACAATCCTTTATCAACCACTTTTCAAACAAACTTCTGATTTTTAAACACAACCTATTGATTTTGATGATCAAATAGCTTCACTAGGTGACAACTAACAGAAACCAGCCATAAAACACAAATCACAAACACAAGAACTCCAAATCATATACCAAAGTACAAAATAAGCAGAAACATGAAATTTTGAGAGGAATCTTAACAAGAGGTTATACCTGCCTTCCACAACAACCTAGGAAGGCCAGCTATGCTCCTTGGACCTTGTTCAACAACTAGAACAAGACCAAGGTACTTCAACAAGAAAGATGATGAATGCCTTGGTTGATGTTTCAAAGCAGAAACTCAAGGACTTTATGTCTTCAACACAAGCAGCAAACAACTCAACCAAGGGCTCTAATCCCTTCACAAGCTTGGTGTCAACAAGCTTGCAAGAGCTTATAGCTTATGGTTAAGGGTTAGTACACAAAAATAAGCAAAATCAGAACCTTCTTTCAAGCTTTTTCAAACTTGAAAAACTTTACCAAACATAAACGTCCTTGATCCAAAAGGTTCAAGCACACTTATAACAATCAATGGAACTCAGAATCACCCTTTAAACAACACCAACTTTCAAAAAAATAAAAAGGAATTACAATTTTCTCAAAATACCAACTTTTATAAATTTAAAAAGGAATTACAAGTTTAAAAGGTAATGACTGGAACAAAGGGACTCTCACATGTTGAGGTCTCCTTTTATAGGCAAATGCCAGGCTACACTATTCACAAACCCTAGAAGTGAATTCTTTAAAATGCCCTTAAGTCCTTGAGGCAGTTTGTTGTTGATGAGTTGTCCAAAGTGATCCCAAACGTTCATTTTAGCTTTGTGATGAAGCAATGAGTCATAGCTGTTGATTTTGCCACGTTGGATGACTTGGAGGGCAAGTAGTATTCTGATTGGTGAACGGGTATTTGGGGGTGGGGTCCATTGTGAGTGGGAGAGAGGGTTTTGAGGTTGGGATGGTATTTAGAGTGTGTGAATCAAACGTGTGTCAAGGTAATTTAGATTTACCCTTTGTTTAAGTTGATGTAAAATCTGGGTGTGAAAAGGTGAATAGTGACACGTTTGATCCGTTCTTGGGGGAAGTGGAGTTTGTTTGGCGCAATTTCATGTTTGAATGTTTCAATAGCACACTTTTGGCCCTTCTTCTTTTTCATTCCTTTCATTTGTGTTTAAAAACGTGTCAGCGCCCATTTCCTTTGTAACAACTTTCAAGACTTGGCAATTTTGGCACAAAACTTTGGAAAAAGGTTTCAAAGGGTTGTTTTTGCCATTTTGAGATATTTCAAGGACTGATCTTGGACATTCTTGATCTTCAAAGTTCTTCAATGTATCTTTGGCTTGATGAGGGACCATAATTGACAATTTGAAATTGTTAAGGGACTAATCTTGCCATTTCTTCAAAGTTGAATGACCTTTTGTGTAATTTTAACAAACTTAAGGGACCAAACTTGTAATTATCAATATACAAGGGTTTTAAGTGTCATTTCTTCAATAAATGAGGATCAATTTTGTATGTCTTCAAGTCTTCAAGGGTATTTGTTGAATATTCCATGATTTAGGGCCCGGTTCTTTGTACGGCTTTGTTTCTCGTGTCCGTTTTTCCTTGTAACTTGTGATCTTTTGTCTTTTTCACGATATCCATACCTAAAATACACAAGTAAACAAACACAAGCATATATATGGTATATAATGAGATTTTTATGCATTTACAGCCCGAAAAGAACGATGAGATCATGTATAAATGCCATCTCATCACCCATCGATCCCCAAGATCAAGAGAAAACAACATTCACTTGTCCTTATGGAACATTTGCTTACAAAAGAATGCCTTTCGGCTTATGCAATGCTCCTGGGACTTTCCAAAGGTGTATGATGGCTATCTTCCATGACATGGTTAAAGAAACTATGGAAGTCTTCATGGATGATTTCTCGGTCTATGGTGATTCTTTCTCTTCTTGCCTTGCCAATTTGGAACGCATGCTTAAGCGGTGTGAAGACACTCGCCCTGTTCTAAATTGGGAAAATGTCATTTCATGGTAAAAGAAGGCATTGTGCTTGGACATAAAATCTCAAAAGCTGGTCTTAAAGTGGACCGTGCTAAAGTGGATGTCATAGCTAAATTACCTCCACCTTCAACTGTGAAGGGTGTGAGAAGTTTCCTTGGTCATGCGGGCTTCTATCGTCGATTCATTCAAGATTTTTCTAAAATCGCTCGCTCGATGACCCACCTCTTGGAAAAAGATACTCCTTTTATCTTTTCTAAAGAGTGTCTTGAATCCTTCAATCTTATTAAGGACAAGCTAACTAAGGCACCGGTCTTGGTTACCCCTAATTGGGAGCTACCTTTTGAATTAATGTGTGATGCTAGCGATTTTTCTATTGGAGCGGGTTTGGGCCAAAGAGTGAACAAACACTTTCAACCAATCCATTATGCTAACAAGACAATGACGGGGGCTCAGTTGCATTATACCACTATCGAAAAAGAGCTTTTAGCTGTAGTGTATGCTTTTTTGAGAAATTCCTCCCCTATCTTGTTCTTTCCACCACAATCGTGTACACCGATCATTCTGTGTTGAAGTACTTGTTGACTAAACAAGATTCCAAGCCAAGAATTCTTCGTTGGGTTTTGCTCCTTCAAGAATTTAAAATCGAAATTCGTGACAAGAAGGGAGCCGAAAACCTAGCCGCGGATCATCTAAGTAGACTTGAGGATCCATATCAAGGGGATCATCCGAATCAAGAGATCAATGACTCTTTTCCCCTTGAGGCCTTATTGTCTATCAATTCCAATCTTGATTACACCCCGTGGTTTGCGGACGTTGCAAACTACTTGGCGGGTGGAATTCTCAAGGAAGGGTTAACGTCCCAACAAAAGAAAAAGTTCTTTAAAGACATCGAACACTATTTTTGGGACGACCCTTATCTTTTCAAACAATGTGCGGATCTTGTCATTCGTAGGTGTGTTGATGGACCCGCAGCTTTAGACATTCTCGAAGCTTGCCAAAAAGGACCCACCGGTGGTCACTTTGGTCCGAATTACACCGCGAAGAAAGTGTTCGACTCTGGATTCTATTGGCCCACCATTTATCGTGACGCTCACGAGATGGTTAAAAATTGTGATGCTTGCTAACTCCTAGGCAAGATCACACATAAAGATGAGATGCCTCAAAATTTCATACAAGAATGTGAAATCTTTGATGTATGGGGTATCAAATTTATGGGGCCATTTCCATCATCCAAAGAAAACAAGTACATCCTCGTAGCCGTTGACTACGTATCCAAATGGGTTGAAGTAAAGGCTCTCCCTACGAACGATGCGAGGGAAGTTGTGAACTTTCTGAAGCAACTTTTTGCTCGATTCGGTGTTCCTCGTGCTATAATCAGTGACCGCGGGACTCGTTTTTGCAATGATCAATTTGCTCGAGTCATGGCTAAGAATGGTGTCAATCACCGTCTTTCCACCGCTAATCATCCTCAAACAAATGGTCAAGCTGAGATATCTAACAGTGGACTGAAGAGAATTCTTGAGCGTACTGTGGGAGAGCATCGTGCCTCGTGTGCCGATAAGTTAGATGATGCTTTGTGGGCTTTCCGTACCGCATATAAGACTCTAATTGGTTGCACTCCATATCGTCTTGTGTACGGGAAGGCATGCCATCCTATTAAGATGGAACATAAGGCATACTGGGCCTTGAAGTGGGCCAATTTTGACATCAACAAAGCCGGTGATCTTCGGAAGATTCAACTCAACGAGTTAAATGAACTAAGGAATGAAGCTTATTAGAAATCATTGATTTACAAGGAGAAGACCAAGATCATTCATGACTCAAGGATTAAGAACCGAGAGTTCCACGTTGGTGATCAAGTTTTACTCTTTAACTCTCGGTTGAAGATCTTCTCGGGCAAGCTGAAGAGCCGTTGGTCTGGTCCATTCACCGTTGCCAAAGTCTTCCCATATGGCACCATTGAGCTTTCTCAGCCAAATGGGCCCAATTTTAAAGTGAATGGCCAGCGTGTGAAGTTGTACTTTGGTGAGGACATCTCTCATGAGATGATTCCATCCCTCACCACGTTTCCCTTGAATTAGTTCTGGGTCGAGTCAGGCTCGTGACTCGGTTAACAAAAACAAGCGCTTCTCGGGAGGCAACCCTTTGATCTATCCTTTACCGTATTCATAATAAGTGTAGGGGAGCCCCGTATGTGTTTGTTGTCTTGTTTCTTCTAATGTGCAGGGATTTAAGCTTCAAAGATCCATTCTCGATGACTTTTGATGAACCGTGGTCTGTACCCGTCTTCCCGGTTCTATCCTAAACTGTCGTGATTCAATATTTCATATCTTATATGTTCACATCGAAATCACTATAGTTGTCCGCAAGATTTAAACAAAGTCCACAATGTCATAAATGTAGGGGCGTTTACTCCCACATGCTTAAACATTGAGGACAATGTTTATATCAAGTGTAGGGGGACTTCTATCTAAGTAAGTGGTCTTTTCCATGAATTTTCCCTCATTTTATACGGAAAATCTAATTTTTCGACATTTTTCAAAAATTTTAATCTATTTTGGACTAGTAGTATAGTAGTATTTTCCTTTGTTATCGTTATTTACTTTCCTTGCTAAAATAAAAGTTTAATAAAGTGGTTTTAAATTTTTCAAAGTCGTGAATATTTTGACTCAACCTGAGTTTACTTATCTAAGTTTACTCTAGCTAGTATCCTTAATGTGTTTAAGTCAAGTTTTTCTAGGCTTTTATATAGGGAACTTTAAAACGCGAAAGTCTTAACTCTCACGGGTTAAGAACAAGAACTTTTCGCAAGTTCCTATAATTGATCCTAGAGAGTCGTTTATCAAGGGAACTTTAAAATGCGAATTCTAAACTTGAGAAAGTCTAAGAGTTTGCAAGATCATATAGATGACTCGAAAACCCAAAACTTTGATTTAATTGGCTAAGCATCCACGAGTCTCATTCCTTGAGATTTTAAATTGTGGAGAACGAGAAATGATAGAGTCATTTATAAGTTTGGTATTCTTTCGTGAATTTATGTGAGTTAATTATAAGCCTTTTCTCCCATCGCTTGTTAATAAATATATTTTCAATAAATGAGGTTGTACGATTTGAAAAGTTACATAGCTTCTAGCACAAGATCGTTTAAAAGTTTCTTGGTATTAATTAGAGTTCATAGCCAAGGCATAACTTATTGAAGCGGGATGCGAAGATTGGCGAGTCTGAAAAGGTCCTAACAAGACATGAGGGATACATTTTGTTGCTAAAGATCCAAAAGTGATGTGAAGAATCATTTATCAAAATTCAATATGAAGGATCGAGACACACGACGAAAATAAAATACTCCCCTAAAGATCATGGAGAAGTCTATCCAAAAAGACCCTAGCAAGGTATGAGGATAAATAGATCCAAGTCCTAAAAGGAGGTGGATCATTGTATATCAAGGTCCAAAATAAAGATTGGATAAAAATGAGGAAGTCGTCGTCCAAGAAAGGTCTCAAATCGTGAAGCGAGATATGCCAAGATATGAACTTTATGAGTTCCCGTGAAGCAGTTTTAAAAGATTTCGTCCTTTAGCTAACTATTGATTAAATCATCCCACTTTATTTTCAGCCTAAATAACTATCGAAATAAGTCAAACAATGCATCATCGTGATCATTCAATACAATATTAAAATATAAGAGATACACCTAGGAATAAGGGAGTCTAAGTAAATAATTGGCCCACATGAATTCGTGTTAGTTTGCTAACTTATAATAACAACGATCTCGTTTTTAAGCTTGGTATAGGGAACGTGAAACTTGAGGATGATAAACATTCATGATAGCCAAAACCCCAATGTAAGTCTTTGATTTCTATCTTTTTACTTTCCATAAAGTTTAGTATTTAAAAAAGGCCAAGGTGGGTTATTTATGATGAGAAATGTAATCTGTGATTTGAAATTATTGCATTGCATGAGGGCATTGCAATGGTCAAGTGTAGGGGATTTAATAAGTGTGAAAACACTTATCATTTTACCACTTATTTCCAATAATAACAAGACCAAAACGTGTATTTTATGTCGTAAATGTCGGAATTATGCGTGGTTTGTGTTTTTATTGTGTTTTAGGACCAAAAGATGAAAAAGGAAGAAAACATGGGCTATCATGGGCTTTTATCAAAGAAAAGGACAAAAGACGAAGTCAAAAGATCAAGAGTGTAAAAAGAACGGAAGTCCAAGGCCTATTCTGAAGATTTATCGAAGAAAAATTCTAAAGACGGAAGTTTAATGAAGTCGAATAACTCAAGTATAGTAGAAGAATAAAATTATAAGACGAGTTCAATTTACATCGACAAATCCCGAGACGACGTCGAGAAAGACAAAGGATTTAAATCGAGTCGAGACGAGAAGAAAGAAAGAGGAGGCAACACATGCACCTCCCCATCTCCTATATATACCCTCCTAATGACACATTAGGAGGGTGTTAGCTAGTTTATTTTTCTTTCTTTAGTTTTATTTTTAGAGATAGAAAGTGTTTAACTTTCTCTCACTAGAACTTCATCTTTTCTTTCTTTTCATGTTTAAGCTTTGATTTGATCTTGTATTTTGGAATCATTAATCTATAAGTTCAAGTTAAGTTTCTTATCTTTAATCCTTCTTCTACCTTTATTTATTTTGATCTTGATTAGTGATAATCTTTGATTTTGTTTTCATCTTGATGTTTATGTGATTAAAAAGTTTATCTTTTTAATCCTTTATATGTTTTTATACGATTAAGCTTAAGGCTTGTTATGCTTTTTGGCTTATTTAGTATTTAGCTTATTAACTTTTTTATTTTTTCTTAAGAGTTTAGTGTTTTTAAAGTTTGTTTTGAAAAGTTAGTTATTTAAAGTTTACAAAGTTCTTAATGTATTCTGATTAGTTTGGCTTATTATTAATTCGATCAAGTATTGGTTTGAGCTTATTAAAAATAGCTTAAAACTTGGCTTATTTTCGAATACATACCATCGGAAAGGGTAAACCCCTTTCCGATCTTACATTCCGATAAGGTATTTCACATTCCGATCTGCTCTCTAGTAATCCGATCACAAGGATCGGAATAGGGTTTTAATATTCCGATCTGGTTTGGTTTTATTCCGATTGCTATTCCGATAGCATTCTGACGAGGTTTAATTTCTTGTTAATCTGATAGAAACTAATTTCATTTATTCCGATAGCCGTTTTCTTTATACATTCCGATGGAGGTCATTTTTATGGTATTCCGATGGGCATTATTTTGATATTCCGACAGCATTCCTTTTGTGCATTCCGATCATATTCCGATTAAGGCATTCCGATAACATTCCGATTACTGCATTCCGACCAGGCATTCCGACTGGGTTTAATTTCTTGTTTTTACAAAGTTTTAAGTTTTAAGTTTTAATTTCTTGCACGCTTCCCGAAATCTCTATTTTTACTAAGTGTTTTTCTAGTAATTTATAGTTTAATTTTTAAAGCTTTATTTTACTCAATGAGATTTTCATATTTACTTTTAGTTTAAAATAGATAACCAAACCATTTATCTTTCCACCAAGAACGACTGAGTCATATTTTAACTAGTAATCAATTCGAAAAGACTTGGAACGAAATTATTTTATACTTAGAAATTCCATGTATTACTCGTGTATTTTATTTTTGTCTTGAATGATCACGAGGATGCATTTTTTACTTATTTTGATAATTTATTAAGGCCGAAAATAAAGTAGGACGATTTAATCAATAGTTAGCTAAAGGACAAAATCTTTTAAAACGGCATTTCAGAATCTCATAAAGTTCATATCTTGGCATAACTCGGTTCACAATTTGAGACCTTTCTCAGACCGATATTTGGCATTAACTTCAAACTTCAAATCATTGAGAGACGGTCTTGAAATTATGGTCTTCTCTTCATATATAGTATACATCTTCATTTGGAGTGAGAGATGCTTCAAACTTTGCCCACGACTTCTTCATTTATCCTTGTCTTTATTTAGGATTTTGATATACAACGATCCGCCTCCTTTTCGGAGTTGGATCTATTTATCCTCATACCTTGTAAGGGTCTTTTTGTATAGACTTTTCCACAACCTTATTGGGAGTTAATTGCTTCTCGTCGTGTGTCTTGATCCTTCATATTGATTTGGATTAATGATCTTCACATCATATTAGGATCTATAGCAAAAAAAAGTGATTACTCATGCCTTGTAAGGGCCTTTTTGGACTCAGGTATCCTAATGCCTTGTAAGGGCCTTTTTGGATACGCCAATCTTCGCGTCCCGTTTCAATAAGTTATGCCTTGGCTATGAACTCTAATTAATTCGGAGCAACTTTTAAACGATTTTGGGCTAGAAGCTAAGTAATTTTTCAAATCGTACGACCTTATTTATTGCATTTATTTATTTACAAGTGTTGGGAGAAAAAGCTTATAATTAACTCACATAAGTTCATGAAAGAATACATAACTTATAATTGACTCTATCATTTCTCGTTCTCCACAATTTAAAATCTCAAGTAATGAGACTCGTGGATGTTTAGCCTAATAAACCAATTAAGGTCCATATGGTTAAGGATACTAGCTAGAGTAAACTAAAATAAGTAAACTCGGGTTGAGTCAAAATATTCACGACGATCCTAATATATCAAAGACGTCAAAACTAGTTAAAACTATTTTATTTATTCATTTCCTGTTTTACTTTATTCATGAAATATAATATATACATATGATTGTGATGACAAAATGAAAGTAGATAAAATAAAATAAATGGAAAATACTACTAGGACAAAATAGATCAATAATTCTGAAAAACGTCGAAAAATTTAATTTTCCGGTTAAAATGAGGACATATTCATGGAAAAGCCCACTTAACTTCGATGGAAGTCTCCCCTACACTTAATATAAACATTGTCCTCAATGTTTAAGCATGTGGGAGAAAACCCCCCTGCACTTAGGAAATTGTGCACTTAGTTTAAATCAAGATAAGGAAGAGACAACTAAAGTGATCATTTTTTCAACTTTATTTATATATGAAATCGAATTACAATAGAAAAAACAAATTGAAGGTAACCGGGTATCAGGATCATGGGTCACGTCAAAAGCACCAAAAGTGGATCATTAAGGCACACATCCCTGCACAACACCACAAAACAACAACCTACTTGGCTCCCCTACACCTATTGGTGGAAAAAGGTGAAAAGGTGGAAAAAGGGAAAATCTAAACTAGTTATTCGATGCTTGATTTTATTACTAGAGTCTCTAGCTCGACTCGATTCCCTAAATATCATCGTTTAAATGGGAAAAATCATGGAAAAAATGAGATTTCCAAGGGAGGAAAATCTCTCCATGATAAAGGGTGAAGCACACTAATATAAGGAAAACCCCGCGAAGGTCCACCGGGGTCAAACACATAATTTCCATCTCGAAAAGAAATAAACCCCAAGGTGGTAAAATCATACAAGTATAAGAGAAGTGGGGTACCCGTAGTCAATTGTTTCTCACAAGGAATGGAATGGTGATATGGCAATGGTAGCACTAAAGTCTCTATTCCCGGATCAAACACCATTTCCTTAAGGGGAAAATATCAAGAGGTGTTGACATTAAAGCTCAAAATATCATCATAATCTAAAGTAGGAGAGTCGTCCTCGTCCAAACTCGATGTAAAAACATAAGAATCATCGGAGTCATAAGAAAACTCATCCTCGTGAGGAAAATAGGTATTTAGAAAGATATCTAAATCCTCCTCAAATAGAATATCCTCCAAAGTAAGAATGATCTATAAGAGTGGGGGATCCTCCTCAAAAGTCATGACTTCTAAAATTGGGGTGTAGAAGTCAAAAGGAGTCTCCATAATGGAACGATCACTCATAGAGATGATAGGTTTAGTAGGCTCAGTAGGTGTTGCCTCGAATCCCATAATAATGTGATCACTTAAAGAAGTGTCATCATCATAATCATCAAAGATTAGGGTATAAGAGGGTTGGTGGATTTAAAGGTCGGTCCTCTAAATCCAAGATAGTGTGATCACTTGGAAAAGTGTCATAACTATAGGTATCATAAATGGGGGTGTCAAAGATTTGAGGCTCTAAAGGTGGGGATGAAGGTATCACAAAATCATTTAGTTTAGAAATTTTAGTTCCAAAAGGATTTATAAAAATCTCTTCATTATCATAGTTAAGCACATTAATCATATTGACCGATTCTTTTCCATTTAATTTATTTGTGATATTTTTCATTTTAAAAACTTGTTTATCATCCCCAACCCTAAGAATTAATTCCCCTTCGGCTACATCAACTAATGCTTTTTCGGTTCTTAAGAATGGTCGACCAAGTATTAACGGAATACGAGGATCCATCTCATAGTCAACTACGACAAAATCTATGGGAAAAGAGAATGTACCAACCCGAACAAAAACATATTCGGCAATACCAACGGGTTATGCGAGAGTTCTATTGGCTAACTCAAGAGTCATACGAGTTGGTAAAAGGTCGGGTAATGACAATTGTTTCCACACACTTAAAGGCATTAAATGATACTAGCCCCAAGATCCACTAAATCCATACAATCCTCAATTTCGGGAAATGAGCAAGGTAACACGAATCGAACGGGATCTCCTAGCTTTTCGGGAAGCTTTTTAAGGAGAATCACGGAACAATTCTCATTAAATGAGTGTTAATAAGGTCTACTATTTTTTCTTTCTTATTGAGCAAATCTTTGAACATCTTAACAAATTTGGGCATTTGAGCAAGAGCTTCAACAAGGCTAATGTTGAAATTCACTAGTTTAATCATTTTTAAAAAGTTGAAAACGTGAACGTCATCCTTGGTAAGAAACTTAGCCTTGTCCAACCTAGAGGGATAAGGGATATTGGTATTAGGAGGTGAAGGTGAAGGTTGATAAGGAGTAGGACTCGCTTCTTGAATAACCTTAGGGTTTGGCTCATTAGGTAATGGAGAACTATAATTAGGAGTGGTAGTGGGAGGGTCCACCGAAAGGGGAGTAGGATTACTCATTGTTACCTCCGGGCCTTGTCTCTCCTTTATGGGCGAAGAGATGGAAGGTCCCACAAAAGTGGCTCCATTTCGAGTAGTAATAGCACTCACATTAGCTCGAGGGTTAGTCTCGGTATTAGAAGGTAAGGCTCCTGGGAGTCTAAGGGTTTGCAACATTTGCCTGAATTTCCTATTGGTGGACACTTGCATTTTTTTCATAGTTCTCTCATGTTCGATCAATTTTTGGTTAACCAAGTTCATTTAAGGATTGGTAACATTCCCTTGAGTTATCACTTGATTTTGAAAACCTTGGTTTTGAAATTGATTAGGATTTTGAAAGCTTTGATTTGGATTAAACCCATCATATTAGAATTCCCTCGAAAATTACCCCTTTGTGGACCTTGGTTCGTTGGTGGGTAGTGTAGATTGGTTAACAATTGTGGAGGTGGTCTTATATGAGGTTGAACCTAGGGGAGCCAAATAGTTAGTAGATTTATAAGACAAGTTATTAGCATCCACATTGGTTTAAAATGAATCATCTCATTAGTGTTGTAAGCATACACTTTTTGTTGATATTGATCATATACCTTAACACAATTTAAGTACGAATTTGGTCCACCACAAGTCTCACAAGACTCACTTATAACATGAACGTGCCTAGTGGGAGGGGTATCGACTTTTAAAGCAAGATTTCTAACAATTTTAGCGAGTTCCTTAATTCGATTCGTAGCTTCACTATCCCCTCTACTAGCACTAGCCCATATGGGCTCTTGAACTCTTCGTTTGCACTTTAGCCTTAATTTCAATCATATTCCAAGCATCGTTCATTGATTTTACATGAATATTCCCCCTCGAAGCACTATTTAGTGAGTCTTGGTCATTCAAAGGTAATCCATTGTAAAAAGTATTAATTTGATGAACTTTTGTAAAACCGTGTTGAGGACACCTTCTTAAAATATCCTTAAATCGATCCTAAGACTCACTAAACGTTTCCCCATATTTTTGCTCAAAGGTGATAATATCGTCCCCAGCAGTGGTACCAATTTAATATAGGGAATATTTATAATAGATTATTGTTCGTTTCCTCGACTCGACTCGAATTGATATCAAATCTCACAAGATTTATCGTTGTTGGTTAATAATACTTGTTTGGTATCTATTATTAATTAAACTTAAATGGGGATACTATTTTAGGCTTTGGGAATATAGAAATAAAAGCGCAAGTAGTTCAAATAAAATTACTCTAAAATGCAATACAGTTATACTACAATTTAAAATCTAGATGAAACTTATTAAATCTAAGATGCAAAAAAGTTATACTATAATTAAAAAACTTATTCTAAATGCAAAATTAAACTAAATGCAAGCACGTAATAACAAGTAAGATGACAAAAATTAAATCAAAAAGATAAACTTAATATTAAAGCGTAAAGTTTTAAGCTTTATAGCTTATTAATCTTTTTAGATGATAAGGTTTGAAGCTTTATATACTAATAAGCTTAATAATCACAAAAGGTGTAAACTTTATACTCAAAATAAGCTTATCTAAATGAACTCTAATTTTTATAATTTTAAATCTATTTTTTAAAACAATAATAATATTTAAAACTAATTAAAACGATTTTTTATAAAAGAGATATATTTTTATTAAAACAATTTAAACAATATTATTTTAATTATATAAACTAAAACGATTTAGAGAAAAATAAACTTTAAGCTAGATACTGAAAAATGAGAGAACTTTAGTACCCTTGGTCCGAAGAAAAACGCTCTAAAAACAATCAACATAACCAACAAAATATGGCCCGTAAAGTACACGACCTCTAAAATCAAACTAATTAAAAGCAAAGCCCGACTCCTAAAGTACACGGCCTCTCAAATCAAACTCAAACCGCACAATTACTAAACCGATACTTCACAATTTTTTCCACCAAACGCTCTAAGTAATTGCACCTATCAACTAAATTTATTAAACCCATAAGCTCCTCACCAAAAGTTATGAATCGATACGCCGAGATCAAAAGAACATAAGAGGTTAGGTTGATAAGCAACAATTAATATTTGATTACGTTGATTATTAATAGATCTAGACTATTTTTTTAGGTTTTATAAAAATATTTTAATTGTTAAACTAAAAACTAATAGATCTACACTAATTTATAAAAAAAACTTATAGGTCTACACTGTTTTTTAGGTTTTATAAATGTATTTTAATTTTAAACTAAAAACTAATAGATCTACACTAATTTATAAAAAGAAACAAATAGCTCTACACTAAAAGTAATTAATTAAAAGGCTAGCTTCTTAATAAGTTGTAAGCCTAAGCTTAAAACTTATGTGATTCAAAAAGCATAAAAAGCTAATTGAACAAATTCACCCACAATAAGCTAGATCACGAAATATAAGCCCACAATAAGCTTGAATTAAGATAACTCTTATTTCGAACATTTATATTAATCTATCTTATATGGAAAAAGTTATAAAAACTAATCCCAAATAATAAGCTAGATTATTAAAAAATTAAGAAAGGTAGAATGAAAATAATCTAAAAGAGATTACAATAAGCTAAAATAACTTGCTTATTAAAATATAAAAATAAATTACAATAAGCATGAAATAAATTTGACATTATTTACCTACCTAAAATCTACATACAAAATGAAGAAAAATGAGGTGCTATTTATAGTTGAAGTCAAGGTGCTTGAGGTAGATTAATATTTTTAGGCTCCTAACCACCTTGTCTTCTTTAACTTGAGGGCATCTTGGTCATTTGATATGTGATGATGTGTTTCAACCATTACGATGAAAGATGATTTTTGGATAGACTAATGAGAGCACTTCACACGGATTACCATCTTCACCTTTTATTATTTTTCATCCAAAGGATCTTGATTAATATTTATTTAATCAACTCTGTTGATCCCTTTGGTTTGATCTATATTATGTTAAGAATTAGTATAATAGTTTGTAATCAAACTAAAACACTTTGAGCACTCTTACTAAACACTAAATAAGTTATGAGGAATCTAACTTATAAAGCACAGAAGAACATAATTACTTTTAACTATTTGATTCTCTTATTAATCGACTTGTATGAGGTACATGAAAGACATTGTACCTATGTTCCTTTTATAGAGTAAGGAACCCTAGAAACCTTAGAATATTCTATAAAGATAACTATATCACAGACGATATATTATCAATATTCTAACTATTTAGGTATATCACATAAGATATACTCTAACTATAACTATGACATATCTTATACAAAGATATATTCGTCCTAATCTTCATAGCAGTACTTACTTTATAAGTAGTAGTACTTACTATGTACCGCGTTAACACTAACGGTACTTACATAACACTAACAGTACTTCAAATATACTAACGGTACTTGACACTTAACAAATAATTCCCAACAATCCTCCCCTACACAAGAAATGATAACTTGTTGTCTTCTTGTTTCTTTTGTACTGGATGTAATAGAAATACATGTCTTTAGTCTTTCCTTCATCCTTGGATTGAACTTGGTAATTTTTATTTGCATCCAACTGAATGTAGCCAAACACTTCATATTTAGATTTTCTTCTGATAAGATAATCTTCAAACATTATGAGCATCATCTTTGTCTTCAAAATATGATCTTCTTGTGTCTTCTAAACATTCATTCATCTTTGCAGTATCATTATTTGTCTTCTTGAGTTTAGTCCTTGAACTCTTGATCATAAATCTTCCACTTTATTTGATGATAACAAAACCTTCTAAGTATTATATCTTCTAATACTTCTTTGTCTGCAATCTTCATACCTGAAATAAAACAGTTAACAACAAAACACCAATCTGTATTGGCTTCATGATTTTTAGCAAATGACCAGCTATCAACGAATTTGATAAATTCTTTACCACTTAGCCGTACACTCTGGAATAGCCAATACTTTATTCTTAAAGGATAAGGTGAGTTAGAACCATATAGTTTTTAGCAAACTATCAGCTTTCAACGGATTTGAGAAGTCTTTACCACAAACCGTTTGCTTATGGACTAGCCAGTTCTTATGTGTGTTAGACATGGTGAACTGAGAACCATTTATGAAGTGTGACTGAAAGTCAAACACTTAAAGATCTTTCTCAGCTTCTTCCTCATCTTTCAAATCCTTGATTTGTCGTTTAACCATTCTGATCAACTCCAAAGCTTCAGCAGATTCTTCTGTAACTTCCAATTGTTGTTCTAACATCCTTTCCAACAACGTTCTTTTAAAGGGATAAGTCTTCTCTTGCAGCATATAATATGTAACATCATCTACATCCAAAATATGCAATCTACATGACCTGTAATATCTCTAGTAACTAGGAATTCGATTCTCTAATTCCTTCAACATTTCTTGATCACATTTGTGTGGCTCATACATAAAGATAAACTCTCTATGTAATAGTGATACTTCAGTTTTACCTGCACTGGCATCTTCAACTAACCTTACAAGATCTTGGATATCTTGTCTGTCAAGTATGTGAAGGATATCTTCTAGAAGTCTGAATATCCTTTTTGTGCCATCAGATCTCTGAATCCCATGAGCTTCAAGTCCTTGATATGTAGAGTAAATCCACTTAACAATGGATGCTCTTTTTCCAAAAATCTCTGTATCAAAACATTGATCTTCAAAGTTTACAATCTTCAAGTACTTCCTTAAGCTCTCATCATCATCACTATCTTCTGCTGTAGTTTTAGCTCTCTTAGCTTTCTTCTTTAGCTTTGTTGATCTTTTCCTTTTAGCACTCTTGGAAATTCCTTCAAGTTCTGTTGAACCCTCTTCCAAGCTTGTATGTAACGTTTCCACAGTATGTATTATTGACTGTGTATGTACTGCTTGTACATTTTCAGTCTGAGTAATTCCTTGAGTTTCAACTCTTGTATTCATCCTTTGAGCAGTCTCTTCCTCTCTTGAACTTACTTTCTCCTTTCTATTCTTCCTCACATAAGTGGTTTTGATAGGTGGAGATGTACTTATAGGTTCAGCAGTAATTGGCTCAATTCTAGGATTACTACCAAATTGTCTTTGTTGTTGTAGATGTTTCTTGAATTCTTCAACAGCTTTCTTGTCTGCTTCAGATCCAATCTCAACAAAATTCAATTTAGTCTTCTTACTTTGATCATACAAAGTCTTGATTTCTTCAAAAGTTTTCTTGACCAGCTGAATATGAGTGAATCCTTTTACTTTCTTTAGAAATTTCATCATTTGACTTCTAATCTGCATAGTTGTTGGAGGCTTGATCTTTTCTTTCCTTCTCTTTTCATCAAAGAATCTTTGTTGCTCCCTTACCAGATCATCAATCAATCTTGATTTTTCTTCTTCATCAAATGCATCTTTTTCTTCAGCTATCAATGAGTCTACAAGAAGCTCACTTGCATGTATCTCAGCTTGAATCCTATCATACTCTTGTATGTTCCATTCTTGCTGTATCCTTTTAGCTTCTAAAAAATTTTGCTTTGCTGCAAGTTCATCCTTCATTTCATCTTCACGAATTTGTGCTTGCATTCTATAAGGAAATTCCTCATCATGGTCAATTTGATTTAATCTGTACATGACTCTGTTTACATCATTATCTGAGTCACTTTCATCTTCAGATTCTGACAATAATTGCTTCTTCCCCTTATCCATTGGATTTATCTTAGGCAGCTTCTTCTTCAGTTTGGCAGCTACTTCTCTAACTGTTGAATGACTATACCTTTTGTAGGGTGTGAAGCTTGTACTTTCTTACCTTGAATTTGATACTTTGAGGCAAGAACTTCTTGTTGTGTCTTTTTCTCCACTTCTGCTTGCTTAGCCTTCTCAACTAAATTCTTCTTTAGATCAAGCATCAATTTGGCTAAAGTCTCATTTTCTCCAAATGAACTTTGACTTTCTAGTGAAGGATGATAACCAGCGGTACTTGCAATTGGCTTAGCAGTACTTGCAATTGGCTTAGCAGTACTTGGGTCTTCAACAATGTTAGTAGTACTTGTAGTTGGCTTAACAAAGTTGACTTCACCAGTATTAGACACACTTGTTTCTTAAAATCACTTGTGTTTCCCCAGATGCTTTATCTTCCATAGAAGCCATCATATCAATTTGCACTTCTTCAGTCTTTTCTGACTTATTGCTTTGTGGTGACGGATCAGGAAAATGATTAGAAATTTCCTCCAACTTCTCATATAAAACATTCCAATTTACTCTAGGTGGTGATTGAGCTAATGGTTCTTGCTAAGTTGCCAATGTTTCTGCAACTTGTGGCTCCTCTGGTTGATTTACCAATTTTTCTTGAACATGTTCTTGAACTTGTTCATGAACTTGTGGTTCCTCTGGAGTAGGTTGTGGGTCTTGCTGTTGAATCTCCATGTCTGAAGGTTCATCCACACCAGTCTCTAAACCAGTTCCATCTTTAAAAGTCCCCATGACATCTTCATCCAATTCAAAATTGATGTCATTCCCGTAGATCCTTGTTTGATTATCAGAAGAAGGTGGTTGTTCTTCACTATTTCTTCCCCGTTCTTCAATATTCCTCCCTTGTTTGGTTGCATTCAGTTGCCTTTTATTGAGGTTCCTGAACCTTTTCTTCCTGATTGCAGATGTTTGAACAGATTTATATTGCCTCATCCAAAATGACACTTTTGTCCTTAACTTGAGTAGGCTAGCTTCCAATTCAGCAATTTTATTGTCTTGAACAAGCTTATCTTTCTGCAATAACTGTACCTGTTGGGACAAACTTGTACACAAAGAAGTTAAATTTGCAACATCCACCACCTCTGGTGCTTGTGCTTGTGGTGAATCACTAGCAGCAACTAAAGCAGCAGGTGTGTGGATCATCTCATCAATGTTTGGTGGAATACCAACATTGTGAGAAGAAGATTGTGAATCTTCTAAAGAGTGGGAGCTCTGGTGAGAAGGAGTTTGCTAAGAAGCATTAGCAGCATCAAGACCCATGAAAGCAATTCTCCCGTTCCACCAAGTCAACGCACGACCTTTAAGAGTAGCCATAGCAAAAGTCACCTTATCTTCCTCCTTACACTTACTAATCCGAAACACCGACTCAATCTTCTCAATCCACTGGCTTAGTCCTACAGCACCTTCTGTTCCATTAAAAGGTAGAGGTTCACACTTCATGAACGTCACATAAGTACAGCCTCCAACTTCAGGTGCATTAGTTCCAAGTCCTCCTACATTTCCTCCAGCATTAGCATTTACATTATTAGCATTCACATTCACATTAGTACCGCCAATTCCACTACCGCTAGCTCCACTACCGTCAGCTCCACTACCGCCAGCTCTACTACCGCCAGCTCCACTACCGCCAGCTCCACTACCGCCAGCTTCATTTCTAGCATTTGCCATAAATTCAGTCATAGATGAGGTAACTTGCTCCGTAATAATCCTACGTACATCATCCTCAGTCACAGCCTTCTTGGGTAGCATAGTTCTATAATTTCACAATTTCAAAGTATTAAGCATTCACCCAACAAGGATTCATATAATATGGATTGAATTCATAATCAAGATACAAATAAGGCACAATATGGAATTCAAGACAAGATACATATTTCATTCGATTTGAAACAAAAGTATTGTCTTAGTTACATCCCATATCAAAGTTCTAGCACTATATACACTCAAAATTCGTGCCAAGTCTACTACTAACAAGTCGGTTCAGTCAAAGCTACAAAAGTACAAAAGATACAAATGTCACTACTAAACACAGACTGGTCTACTGAGAACCGCCAGATGGTCCATCATCCATCGTCTTTTGTATCTTTGTCGGACGATCACTAGACACATCTTCAGCTGGGCGCTTACGGATCACTCCTCTTTCAACCATGTCAGCATAAAATCTACTATTCCATCCCACAGATATATTCAACTCCTTTTCAGCTTTCTCACGCATCGCACGAGCTACATTCAACTGAATCTCCATAGAATTCACCTTTTTCTTCATTTCAGCAAACTCACCACTTTCTAACACTGATAACCTCCTAAAAGCCTCATTCAAACCACGCTCTACATTAGTCAAATCCAAGCTAAGAAATTCCCGCTCTTTCTCGCCAACCTTATTCTTCGACTCCAAATAAGCAACATGAGTCTGAACAACACCTAACCCAATCTCTGTCATACTACTCTTAACACGGGAAGCATCTAGATCACGTCTCAAGGCCCATGGTGCAAGACCATCAATATGAGTAGCCTCTCGAGTACTAGACGACTCTCCTATCACACGTCTATGAGTAGCAATACCACCAGTACCGTCAGGTGCATTATCATCCTCATCCTCCTCTGATTCAGAATCAAATTCAGACGATTCAGACATTTCATCCCTAGGTAGCTCAACCTCAGAATCAGACAAATAAACTGGTGGGGGTAAAGGCTCGCCCTCTGGAACATCATAAGGGTAAATAAGCTCGGCTTCCTCATCGTCTATACCTACATCCTCCTCGACATCCTCGTCGTCAATCTCATCATCTAAATTATCTAACCCAATCTCCTCATCATTCTCAATATCCACATTATCAATCTCATTCTCTACCAAGTCAACCTGAGGGGCAATCTGATCTCCTAGTCCTAACTCGGGCTCGGGATCCTCAAATGGTTCCTCCTCATCATCCATATCATAATCTACTAAGTCTAAATAAGGATCATCATCTACATTAGGTTCGGGAATAGCATGGTTTTCTACAGGAATATTAGGGTCAGCCAAGACAATCTGCATTTATATATATATCTCGTATTAGGATAACATACTAGTTAAACAATTACATAATGAAATCACGATATATACATATATATAAATTAAATTATATATATCAAAATATATATCTTCTCAATAGGGCTTGTTGGTAACGTCGGAGATCTCTGGCACCGTTATAGTCAAAAGATTTTTCAAATATTTTCTTAAATGTTCATTGTCAAAAGATTTTGAAAAGTTTTGTTCAAAACCTTGGTTTTTAAAATCTTTTGTTCTCTATAACGATAGCTCTGGTACCAAACTGTAACACTCTCAATTTTCGTATCGGTACAGTGGAAGGTTTAGAGTGTTACGGGATAGCACAATAACTCCAATCATAGACAACACATAAAAATGGTTGTACAAGGTTTAACATACATTCATTCGATAAAAAGTTTTAAAGTGTACAACAGGTCCCAAATTATACAGGTCATTAAGTTTACAAAACATAGATCGAATGAACATTTTTAATATTATGTGGGCCGTCAGAGTCGATCTCCATCCGGATTACCTTCAAGCACCTGAGATAAAAACATGCAAAAATCATATTAGCGAATGCCGAGTGAATTTATAGAGTTTAATAAAAACCTTTATATAAAACAATCGTTAAAATCAGAACACAAGTATAATATCGGAAGTAAGTCCACGTATTGCTAGTCAGGCAATATATAAATCAAGCATACATCTGAAACCGTCCATGAGACCGTAGCCTCAATATTACCATAATAGGTAATATTATCATCGTTATTAGCGTCGTTGTCGTTTTGTATATATAGGTTTTATAGGATTATTATTAGTCGCATGACATTGTTACCTTACTATGAAAACAGCGGGCCGCGAACCCGACAAACAATTTGCCCATCTAAGTTAGCGTGTCATCACAAAAATCACGCTATGGAATCTTCTCATACATAAATTCGCTTACCAATCAATGTGGTACGACGGGGATCAACCGTCAAGACGCGAACTGGGGTGATCGTCCCAAATAGTACTATCAAATGCATAAGCGTCTACCAAATCCCGGTAGTTCACAATTCATGCTAATGGGACTTTAAGTAACATAACCTAACAACTAATAATCCTTTTAGTCTCGCTTATAGGGTCATAGCATCATTCGGGTCCATATCATTAAGCATACCATCGGGACTACTTGTGTTCTATTTTTATCAAAATCTAGCATGTTATCTCCCTCGCGGTTTTACAAATCATTTTATAAAACATTTAAAAGAGTACGAGGCTATGAACTCACGTTGATAATGAAAGGCGGATTATCGGCTACGGGCGTGCTTTGGTCACGGAAACCTATATAAATAATAATCGGTCTTAGACTTTGTCCAATGACTTTTATCAAAATAACAATATACATATGATGATTTTGTACATATGATGATGATCAAGTGGGTTTATATATCCTTGTTTACTCATTTTAGTGTTTACGTTTTGGTAACTTTTTACTAGTTTACTAGTTTTATCTATTTACACGTTTTAAGTCCAATAAGCTTAGTATAAGTTCTTTAACTTGTTTTGATCCATTTTATACTTATATTATCAGTATCTATACTTTACATGTTGGGCCCAAATGGGTTAAGCCCAATAAGTTCTTTTTATAAGTGTTTATCTTATTTAGTCCAATTACTAGTCCAATATGTTTAGTTAGCTCGTTAATGTCCGTATGTCCTATAGTTCGGGTTTTATCGGGTTTTACTTGTATTAGTTACTTATATATAAGTATATGACTTTTAAAAACTTTACATTAGACGGGTTTGATCGTCTAAGTTTTAATTGGCGAAAAACGTTAATTTTACGGTAATAGCCGAAAAAGTCGTAAAAATCAAGTTTATAGTTTTTATTACTTATAAGTATTATTCCACTACCATTTTTATAAGTTATTCATTTATTTAACCTTTTACATATTTATATAAATAAATTCTATAAGTTAGTGGGTTTTTATTTTACATTTTATACAATAAAATTTGAGTGCTTATATAATAATAATAAACATTAATTCTCAAAATCTGATTTATATTTTCATCTTCACCATTTTTATCATATATAGAGTTATATAATGAATTAGAATCTCATTTTTTGGTGGCATGATCTTCATATTATGTGCTACATTTAACTTAGTTATAGCTACTTCTCATTTTAAGTTTATCTATGCTTAACAGTACCTACAAAACAGCTTATTCAGATTAGCACACTTATTTTGTTTTGATCATATCTCACTCATTATAATGATTCCATTGCATGGCCAACTCTCACATGTGTATAACATCTTGTACTTACTGTAAATGGATTATACCATGCAAGTTTATCAGTTCAAGTTTTAGTTACATACTGTTTTTATACAGCCAACTAAATAAGCATGATTTTAGCCTTATTTCTTATAGTTATTAACCTTTTTAATCATATCTATCAACACTTGATCCCCACACAACATTTTTATCATCATATATTCATCATATACATATAAAACAATAAATAAAATACATTTGTTCTTTACAAAAATAACAAGAGAAAATGGAGAAGATGATCTTCTTTACCAACCAAGTGTATTTCTTGTTTTTGGAAGACAAGAACTTGATGAACACCACAAGTAACTCGAAGATCATCAAACAACAAGAACAATAGTTGAGAAATCAGCCCTAGGACACAAGAAAATCACCTCCTTTGTTGTTAAAATGTCCACCAAATGATCAAGGCTTCAAGATAACTCCATGATAGAGCTAGATAACATGTATTTCATGGCTAGAAAAGATCAAATGGGGTGTTTTGTTCCTCAAAGTGGACGGCAAGGGTGAAGTTTTTGAGAGAGTTTGAGGTAGTTTGCATGTATGAAAATGGTATGAATGAGAAGTGGTTGATGGTTTTAGCTAGTAAAAGCTTAAAGTGTAAGCTTATTCTTACACTTGTTAAATAACAAGTTAACAAGATGCCACATCTTGATGTGGTGTCTTGTTTGTGCCATCCCATGGTGCTAGTGGGGTGGGATAATGTATTTTGTCCCACCTCACTAATTTACGGGTATCCCTCGATTCTAATTTTCTCGATTTGCGTGCCCTCGGGTCGTTTCACGAAAAACGTTTTTATAAATTATGAATCAACGTCACAAAACGAATCCAATAAAAATTGTCTCATAAAAAACGGAGTTCAAAAACGTAAATACGTAATCCTAAGGTTTCCGGTTTAGTCGTAAAGGACGCTAAATTATGCACGTAAGCCCAAATTTAAATCCGTAAATTGTGAGTTCGTCAACCAACACAAAAATAAGTTTCAAAATATTATACGAGAAAATATTTCACTACCTGAAAATGTTAGATTGTCACAACGGTACCTCACAAATTTGACTAGTTCATGCTTTTCACTAGACATGTAACCTCTTTTATCTTCTTCTATAAACCTGCAATAACATCAAAAATACAAAGCATAGACTATACAATAAAATTTATATAAAACTTGTACAACTATTACCTCCCCTCAACATATGCAGCATGTTATTGGTTGAGCATACCAATGTGTGTCACCAGGAATTCGAATCTCTTTGCATCAAATGCATTGGTCAACAAATCAGCTACATTGTTGTCTGTATGAATCTTCAAGACTTGAATAAGCTTTTTTTCATAAGCATCTCTTATAAAGTGATGTCTTATTTCAATATGCTTAGTCTTGGAGTGAAATACTGGATTCTTGACAATGCATATAGTACTTTCATTATCAATGTAAATCTTGTTGTTCATGAAATTCAACCCATAGTCCAACAATTGATTTTGAATCCAAAGTACTTGTCCACAACAATCAGCAGCAGCTACATATTCAGCTTCAGTTGTAGAAGTAGCAACAATGGTTTGCTTCTTACACTGCCATGATATGAGTCTTCTGCCTAGGAATTGACAACCTCCTGTTGTGGATTTCCTATCATGATTTGCTCCAGCATAGTCACTCTCTGAGTAAGCTTCCAATTCAAAGGTGGAGTCTCTAGGATACCATAATCCTAAATTAGGTTGACTTTTAAGATACTTAAAAATCTTCTTCACAACATAAAGATGTGACACCTTTGGATGAACTTTGAATCTTGAACATGCACACACAGCAAACATTATATATGGTCTTGAAGCAGTAAGATACATCAATGAACCAATCATTGACCTATAGAGATGAATGTCAACATCCTCTCCATGTTCATCTTTTGATAAAGATTTCTTGGCTTCAAAAGGTGTGATTGTACTCCTTGTATCCATACCTGAAAATTTCTTTAAGATTTCAGTAACATATTTATCTTGGCTGATAAATATTCCATCTTTCCTTTGTTTGACTTGTAGTCCCAAAAATAAAGTTAGTTCTCCCATAGAACTCATTTGAAATCTTCCTTTCATCAAAGCTTCAAACTCTTCACACCATGTCTTCTTGGTAGAACCAAAAATGATGTCATCAACATAGACTTGAACTAGAATAATGTCTTTGGCATTTTTCTTGATGAATAGAGTTTTGTCAATGGTTCCTCTCCTATATCCATGTTCTAGTAGAAAGTTGGATAAAGTTTCATACCAGGCTCTTGGAGCTTGATGCAGACCATTAAGTGCTTTGATAACTTTGTAGACTCTATTGGGGAATTTACGATCTACAAAACCTGGAGGTTGTGAGACATATACCTCCTCTGAAATAGTACCATATAGAAAGGCACTTTTCACATCCATTTGATAGACTATAAATCCCAAATATGATGCAAAGGCCAAAAATAACCTAATGGCTTCTATCCTTGCCACTAGTGCAAAACCCTCATCATAGTCTATCCCTTCTTCCTGTCTATATCCTTGAGCAAAAAGTCTTGCATTGTTTCTCACAACAACCCATCTTTCATCCTTCTTGTTACTGAAGACCCATCTTGTACCAGTTACTCTTTTTCCCGAGGGAAGATCCACAAGAATCCAAACCTTTTGTAGCTCAAATTGTGTTAATTCTTCTTGCATGGCATCCACCCAACTTTCTTCATCAAGAGCCTGAGAGATATTTTTGGGCTCTACTTGAGATAAGAAACAAGCAAACAAACAATGTTGAGTATCTTTATGATTTGTTCTCTGTTGTTGTTTGACATAACTCACTAGTGCATGAGTTTCAATATTGGTTTGCAGTTGTCTTCTGGTTTGTACAGCAGATTTTGGATCACCAATAATCTGAGTAGCAGGATGGTTGTTGTTGACTTTATGAGTGGGAATAGAACTGACTGGATTTTCAGTTTCCAAATTGTTGAAGTCAGTTACTGCATCCTGCTCGTCATAGGAAGATTTGGAGAAGATTCCCTCAGTTGGACTGGCATATAAGTCTTCATCGTCCAATGCTTGCAAAATCTCTTCTAGTGAGTCAGTAGATCTAGCAGATTTTGACTTAGCAGTACTTGCAGATGAAGTACCGCTAGGTATAGTATGTACTGCTGAGTGTTGTGACTCAAAAGATTTTTCTCTTGAATGCTTATTAGCAGATGTAGCATTCTTTTCTTGATCTTGAAGCCTCTGAAGCTCATGGGAGGCTTGATCATCACTTGATGGCATGGTTTGCTTCTTGGGAGTTACAGATATGGGAGTAACAGTAGGCATATTTGGCACATAGATGTGAACATCTTCATCTAATGAAGAAACATCTTCTTGAGTACCTGTATTAATTGCACTTGACTCCTCACCTGCATTGTTAGTTTGACAATCTTTTTGCAAAGAGTAGTAGTCCATGGAGTTAGTTAGATAATCTAAATCAAACATCCAAGCATAACATATACCTTGAACATTGGGTTTATTTTCTAAGAAATTGACATGAGCATTTTCTTCAACTTTCTTAGTTGCCAAATTGTAAACCCTATATGCTTTACATTGCAATCAATATCCTACAAGATATCCGGGATCGTACTTTCCATAAAACTTTCCCAAGTAATCAAGAGTATTTAGTATGGACATATGACACCCAAAAGGTTTTAAATGACTTATGTTAGGCTTTACATAGGTCAAAAGTTTATAAGGTGTTTTGTTTTGAGGCTTAGTTACTAGGACTCTATTTAACACATTACATGCAGTATTGATTGCTTCAGCCCAAAAGGTATTTGGAAAAAGTGAATCAGCCAGCATAGTTCTAGCAGTCTCAATTAATGTCCTATTTTCAATTCAGCTACTCCATTCTGTTGTGGAGTTCTAGGATTACTAAATTGCCTCTTAATTCCTTTAGACCTATAGAATTCATCAAAATCAGCATTCTTAATTTCTGTTCCATTATCAGTCCTAATGATTAAAACCTGTTTAGTGAATTACTTTTCAACTAAAGTGATAAAATCCTTTAGTAATTCACTTGTTTCACTTTTAAGGGCTAAAAAGAAAACCCAACTAAATCTACTATAATCATCAGTTATGACTAGACAAAAGGTCTTATGGCTAATGCTTCTTATAGAAACTAGACCAAATAAATCCATATGCAAGAGATGCAAAGGTTTTGTCACAGTATTGGTCTTACAAGAGGCTCTATGTTGTTTTCCTTTTTGACAAGCCGCACATGTGAAATCATTTTGAAAAGATTTGTTAGGTAAACCTCTAACCAAATTCCTTTTTACCAATCTATTAAGATTCTTAAAATTCACATGACCTAACCTTCTATACCATAAATTTGACTCATCTAAAGAAGCCTTAGCTAGCAATCATGTAATACCACATGTTGGAGTAATAGTATGAAGATTAAAGGTGTACATATTTTCTTGCCTAGGTACTTTAAGCAGTATTTGATATTCCTTGGACATCTCAAAGTCTTTGGACAACACCAAGTAGTCTTTGTCTGTTAATAGCACCTTGTTCTTCTTATCACACATTTGTGATACTAAAAAGAGATTTAACTCATTCAATTCTTTCACAAAGAAGACATCTTCAAATTCCAACTTTCCTGTGTTGAATTTCCCTTTGCCAGTGATTCTACCTTTGCTACCCCCAAAGGCTACTGGTGCTCCTCTGAATTCTTCAAATTCAGCAATCTTTGTTCCCTGTCATGTGTCTTGAGCATCCACTATCTACAACTCCTTTATCTTTTAATTCATCAATGAGATGCCCCTACACACAAATAAAACTTATTAGTTTTTAACAGGGACCCAAGCCACATTTGGCTTGGATCTTGTGGGACCTACACATTTCAGAGTTTGTACTGAAGCATTCCCAGTAATGCTACTTTTACTCTTATACTTCATGGTTTCATTTATGTAGTCAAATTCATAGAGTGACTCTATGTGCTTTGACTTCTTTGACTTAAGTACTGCTTTAGCGGTACTTGCTTTAACACATGGTATATCTCTTTTAGGAACCCATATTTGTACTGGTTTGTTCTTTTCCTTACTCCTAGGTTCTTTAACTTTTTCAAAAACCTTCTTAGAAGTCTTTGAGAACATTGGTTTTACAGACTTTAAACCAACAGTACTTGAATTTGGTCTAGCAGTGTGACAATCCGTCAATTTATGGTTGATATTTTATTCTCAATATTTATTTGAAAATATTATTTTATGAACTCACTTATTTTTGGGAAGAAATTTGGATTTACGTCTTGAAGTAGCGTCGACTACGTCTAAACCGTAGGATTCAACGTTACGTGCTTACGTTTACATACACCGTCTTTGGTGACAGTTCGACAATTCAGAAAATAAATTTATCCGTGAATATTATTTTGGAGTTTTAAATTTGTGTTAGTTCATAAACTCACAAATTTACGAGAAGAGATTAGGACTTACAATTTTATTTTAACGTCTTTTATGACTAAAGCGGAAACCCTAGGATTACGTATTTACGTTTTCGAACTCCGTTTTTGATGAAACAATTTTTATTAGATTCGTTTTGTGTCGTTGATTCATAATTTATAAAAACGTTTTTCGTAAAACGACCCGAGGGCACGCAAATCGAGGAGTACCCGTAAATAAATGGGGATGAGACAAGTGGGACACTTGTCCCACCCCCATCAAAACCGGCCTTAACTAGTTACACAAGACACTTATGTGTCAAGTGTAGCTAACAAGCCTTACACATGTACTTTAGCTTACAAGTTAAGCTTCCACTAACTAAAACCACTAGCTAACACATACCATTCATTTGCAACATGCAAACCACACATATTTTCTCTCTACTCTCTTGGTTATGCCATCCCTACTCCACCATCAAACCCTCATTTGATCAAAAATCAACCACAAAATCTCATGTTATTCATATACATGTTGATGCCCTTTTGAAGCCCTATTGATTGGTGAGAGTTATAACATCCAAGGAGGAGTTTCCATGAAGTGTTATGGCTGATTTTTCACAAGGAGTCTATGAAGAATGGTGGTCATGAAGATGTTCTTGGTGCATCACAAGTTTCTCCATCCAAAACCATGTCCAAATGATAACCTACATCAACTTGGTGGTATAAAGATTGTCCTCCTCACCTTCTTGTTATTTTGATTATGTAAACATGTATTTTATTTCCTATTGTATATGTATATGATGATTATATGATGATAAAAATGTTATGTGGGGATTTGGTGTTGATAAACATGATTAAAAAGGTGAAAAACTATAAAGAACAAGGCTAAAATCTTGCTTATAAGTGATGGCTGTATAAAACAGTAAAGAAACAGGTCATGGACTGATAAAATGATGAAGTAGAATCCATTTACAGTAAGCTATATGTCTTATACACATGTGAGAGTTGGCCATGCAATGAAATCAAAATAATGAGTGAGATATGATCAAAACAAGTTAGGTGGTCTAATCTGAATAAGCAGTTTTGTAGGGATTGTTAAGGCAAGATGAACTCAAAATGGGAAGTAGCTATAGCTAAGTTAAATGTATCACATAATATGAAGAACATGTCACCCAAAAATGGGCTTCTAATTCATTATAGAACTCTAGATATGGTAAAAATGGTGAACATGAAGATAAAAATCAGATTTTTGGAATTAATGTTTATTATTATTATATAAGCACTCACATTTTAATGTATAAAATGTAAAATAAAAACCCACTAACTTATAAAACTTATTTATATAAATATATAAAAGGTTAATTAAATGGATAAATTATATAAATGGTGGTGAAATAATATTTATAAGTAATAAAAACTATAAACTTGATTTTTACGACTTTTTCGGCTATCACCGTAAAATTAACGTTTTTCGCCAAATAAAACTTAGACGACCAAACCCGTCTAATGTAAAGTTTATAAAAGTCATATACTGATATATAAGTATCTAATACAAGTAAAAACCGATAAAACCCGAACTATAAGAAATACGGACATTAACGAGCTAAGTAAACATATTGGACTAATACTTGGACTAATACTTGGGCTAATAATTGGACTAAACAAGATGAACACTCATAAAAAGAACTTATTGGGCTTAACCCATTTAGGCCCAACTTGTAAAGTGTAGATACTGATAATGTAAGTATAACAAGGATTAATACAAGTTAAGAACTTATAATAGGCTTATTGGACCTAAAACACGTATATAGGTAAAACGAGAAAACTAGTATAAAAGTTATCGACACATAACACAAAAATGAGTAAATGAGGATATGTAAACCCACTTGATCATCATATATATATAATCATCATATGTATACATAATTGTTATTTTTATAAAGTCATTGGACAAACATCTAAGACCGATTATTATTTGTCTAGGTTTCCGTGATTGAAGCACGTACCGTACATCCAAATCGCCGATAACCGTCTTCCCACATCAACGTGAGTTCATAGCCTCGCACTCTTTTAAATGTTTTTATAAATGTTTTATAAACCCGCGAGGAAGATAACATGTTAGTTTTATAAAATAGGACACCATTTGTCTCGATTGTTTGTTTATTGATTTTGGACCCGAATGATTGAATGACCCGATTGTATGAACCGATAAATGATTAATGGACCCGATAGATGAAATAAAATGGATTATTAAAGTTAGGTTATGTCACTAAAAGTCCCATTAGCATGAATTGTGAACTACCGGAATTTGGTAGACGCTTATGCATTTAATAGTACTATTTGGGGACGATCACCCCAGTTCGCGCCTTGACGGTTGATCCCCGTCGTGCCATATTGATTGGTAAGCGAATATATGTATGAGAAGATTTCCGTAGCGTGACCTTTGTGACGACACTCTACTTTAGATGGGAAAAATTGGTATCGGGTTAGCTACCCGTTGTTGGTTTAGTAAGGTAACAATGTCATGCGGCTTATAATAATCCAAAATTACCGAAATAATAATAGACGCTCCGAATTACGATGTATTGCCTGACTAGCAATACAGGGTCATACTATTAATATTGTATTCGTGTTTTGGTTTTCATACCATATTCTTATAACTGTTTTTATTTAATCTATACAACGTTGCAAAACGTATTGTATGATGTTTTTACGACATTGGCTCGTATAATGATTTTTAAGGCAAATGCCTATATTATGATTTTGATGAAGATTTGTATAAAATGACTTTGGCTATTTTATGGCCTATTAAAATGATTTGTACAAAATGATTTTCGGTAATTATTTTATACCGATATTATATTGATGGATTTTATTAAACTCTATGAATTCACTCGGCGTTATCGCTGACCTTTTCTTTTAACACGTTTTATCTCAGGTACTTGAAGGTAATTCTCGGGAAGACGACAAGAATTCATGGCCCGCACTTAAACAATATTTTCCATTCAAATATTTTGTAAAACCTGTATTAAATCAAATGACTTGGGACCGATGTAACTTTGATATTTATGAATGGAAATGCTTTATAAATAAACGACGCGATTTTTATGCGTTGTCTATGATGTGAGTAATGTGCTATCCAGTAACACCAACTAGTCTTCCGCTGTACTGAGTTGTATAAATTTGGGGGTGTTACAGTTTGGTACCAGAGCTCTCGTTATAGAGAACGAAAGATTTTTAAAACTAAGGTTTTGAATAAAACTTTTCAAAATCTTTTATCTATAAACATTTTTCTAAAAATGTCTAAAAATATTTTGACTATAACGGTGCCGAAGAATTCCCGAGTTACCGACAAGGCCAGACTGAGAAGTGTTATTTTAATATATATATATAACTTGGATTATATATATATATATATGATATAATTTGATTACATGATTGTTTGATGATTATTTTGATTTTTATACGAGGTATTTATACGACGTAGATTGTCACAAGAAACCCTAAATCCCCTAGTAAATTAATCTAAGCTATTCTCGTAGAATTTCTAGCTATTCTTGATCTAAACCAAGTTGTGGATATTTATGATCCCAACAAATGATTGATATTCGTAGAAATGTAGATATTAGTTGATTATGATATTGAAAAAGGACTGGCGAGATTAAATCTGATATCGATGTTATGACGATCTTTCCTTATAGAGTGGAGTTTGACAAAACGTTATCACCTAGAAAGATGTCATCTGATTCGTTGTCATCCAATTCTTAAATTGAAATCGAAAGGGTGAATGTTGCACTTGAGGCTGTCATTGGAACCAGTACCCAAAAGCCTCATGCCACTAATACCTTTCCGAGAAGTCTAATTGAATGTGTGAGTCATCTCATACTAGTGACTTATTTGATAATTGTTGTTGTAAGAGCTAATAGGATTGGAAATTAAGCGTTGATCATATTGAGCTTATATTGCTCTATTAAGGTCTAAAATAAGGTTGAAAGTATTAGAGAATGAGGTAGGATATCGCATTGAGTATGATTTGGCTGAAACTTGAATAAAGTAAAATTTTAACTCGTATGGAATATGAGATTGTTAAGAGGAAGTTGTTGAGTCCTGTGAATGATTTATAAGGTTTTAAATGGTGTTTTGTTTGTGTTAAGGGTTGTTCCTAGGCCATTGTCAACTAACGAGGATGCCCCGTGTCCAAGAAATAAATTGAAGAAATCTTCTTCTTAATTGGGACCGATGGATCTTCCGGGACATGTGGAACACCTAATGACTCTTTTAGATTAGTATTCATTATAGTATCTTTTAAAAATCCCTAACTTAACTGAGATATCAGTTGGTAGGATGAGTTCTGAGAATTGTATGACATAGTGACACATATAGTGTTACGGTACAATTTGACTTGTTTGTGATTAATGAAAAGACTACCTTTGATTGCTAAATTTTACATGTATAGATGTTATCTATCTTTTATTGCTTCATCCTAATGTTCGCATTAGTGATGCAACCATTGAACAAGCACTCATCTCGATTTGAGTTACGTTGTGAATTATTCTTTCTGAGTGCCATCGAGGTCATGAACATGCTTTCATCACTCTTCTGCAGATCACTTATTGTTTTTATAAGATAAAACAGTATTCCTTGGGAAAAAAAAATTGAATTTTCATCACCGTAAGGATGATCTAAAGTGAGATTTATAAGTATTCATTATCGAATTGAAGTTGTTTATGAAACCCTTTGGAAAAACTTAATTGTTTTCATAATAAAGAAAATCTTTGTAAATTTATTTTTGATTCTTAATTAAGAATTAAGCATGAAAATGTTTTTATTATAAACATGATGATAAAATTTTGACGAACTGAGTATTGCATCGTTAATCTTGAAATTGTATATAGTTGCGCGCCTACATACAATTTGGAATGGACCATGCAAGGCTGATTAGTAGTCACCATAAAAACTGATTAATAAACGCTACATTTTCTTCGAAGATTGTGAAAGATTAAATTTTATGAGATCTGCAAGAAGTGAAAAATAGGGACATAGTGTTAGGGACACCTACATATGTGCCTGTAGCATCTATTCTTCTGAGTCGAATTTACTCATCTGTGGAAATTGTCTTATTTGACAATTGACAATTCTTTCTTGTCCAATTCTCCCGTAGCGAGATTCTTAGGAAAAGTATCTGATTACCGAGTGTTGATACCCGACTGGATGTATCGACATTCCTATCATTTCTTTTGATTTGGTTTCATTTGAATGACCTGGGTAACGATTCGAGGAGCTTTCGAATGCGTACTCAAATTATGAAAACATGGGATATATTCATATTCGTTAAATGTTTTCATCTGTATCTGATTTGAAATTCTCTCGCATAGATTATGCGTTGACCTTACTCTTTTAAAAGTAGTTGTGTCTCCAGATATCCTTGAATTTGTAAAGGATTATGAATTATCATTAGTCTTTTGAGAAGTTCACATCTTATCGACGGCAATGAAACTGAAAAGTTGATAATGCCGGTAGAATTGATTGATTGATTATGACATGACGACATTGTCTTAATTGATGGGAACTCGAGTAGAATTCCCTAAATGATAAGATGTTGATTATCAAAAGTGATCTAAATAATTCTTGGTGGATGACGATATCCTGTATTTAGACTTAAAAGTATACCATGAATGGTTGTGAACTAGTTATAGATATTGTAATCTAGAAGAACCTAATATGTATTTATTAAAAGATGTTTATGTTATGTGAAACTTTAGTAAGTATTTGTTAAGGAATTACCTAGACTTTTGCCATTCAGGCAAGTTAAATTTGGTATTTGATTATATTCTCGGTGCTGCACTTGTGGCTTGTGCACTGTACGTCAGCACCATCTGAATTTAAGGAATTACCGTACAACTGAGAGAGTTGTCGGAGAAAGATTTTATTATACCAAGCATGTCATCCTGAAGAGCTATGGTGTTATCATTCCTTATAGTTATAGATTACTGTGACTGAGTAAATTGACAATCGAAAACGAAATCCATAACTCGAAATAGAAGATTTGTTCGATCATTTACATGGTTCTAGCGTATGTTTTAAAGATTTGACTCACGGCATGGTTATCATCAACGTCGCGTCCGCGAAAAAGATTATGTATTCCAATCACTACATCCGGTACTTGTAATGAACATTATGAGTTTCACGTGATGTCGTTTGGATTGACCGATGCACATGTAGTATTCATAAATTTGGTGAATCACGTGTGTAGGTTATAATTTGATGAATTCATGCTTGAGATCATTAAGGACCAATTGTTTGTATATAAGAATAATAATGAGTTAATAATTAGTTATAAATTGCCCTGAATTGGCTAAACAATGAAAACCTATACCTTAAATATTTAACATGTGATTAAGGACTTGATCCTTTATATGATTTAACCGTGTGATTAATAAATAATGGAAGCTATATTGACTTTTCAAAGATTAGAACCATTAACGCTTAGGGATTAAAAACTTAATCCTTTACATAAAATGACCGTTGGATTAGTAATGGCAAGATGTATGCATATAGACTCTTCAAAAATTAAGAGCCCTTTTAAGACTTTGGATTTTACCAAAAAGAAATGGAAATATGTTTTGACAAATGTTTTAACAAAGGATTTTTAAAGGGATTATTCCCTTATACACAAACCATTTAACTAAACTTCTGTTTAGGGATAAATGTTTGTGTATACTTCAAGACGACTTAAGAAGGATTGAATAGAACCGTTAAACTATGACATAAAAATTGAAACGACAATTTTTGCTTTTCAACTAAGAAAATTTTGACCAAAGTATAACCAAAGATTTCTCGAACATTTTCGGATCTTATTAATTATTTTAATTATTTTCGATAAATCAACAAAAATCTTGTTAATTAAATTCAAATTATTTTGAACATTTTATATAATTGGTCGAACTAAGAAATTTAAAATTTTTACTTTTACGTTTCATAAAAATTAAATAATTATTGTTAATTTACATGTAATAATTATCGACGCTTTAGACGTCAGATTGAGTAAAACAGATAAAAATGATAGATAAGACGAAACTAAAACTTAGAAAATATGAAGAAAGGTGAACGTAATTACTGACGCATAATATAGAAAGAATATCTGAGTGAATTGTGGACATGATAGTTATATCATCATAAGAAGTGAATATAGATACAGACGCATTATGTAGAAAAGATAAAGAACCAGTTAGGACATGTTCCTTAATAATGAAGGTGCAAAATAAATTGCCGAACAATATAAAAATAAACGATGTTTGTAAAAAGGATAATATAGATAATAAATGGAGTTCGCGTCTAATGTGAACCATTAAAATAAAGAAGCCAATAGCGTTAAATGTTTTAAAGGCCACTTGTGGTTGCCTAAATATGGAGATTGTGAGATATAGTTATGTTGGAATTTGTAAGTATAAGTATTCTATTTATGTCATTTACGACTAAAAGTATCTTTGTCTGAAGAAGTTGTACTAATGGCAAAATATGAAGGCAGACATCGTCTCATACATTAGTAAACGCCTAGCTATTGCAAAGGTCATCATCTGAATTTGATTCGATTTGGGTCATCGTTGACAGACTGACCAAATCTGCTAATATCATTCCCGTTAATGATAAATGCAAAAGAGTTATGTAAACATAGTGTGCTTGTATCAAACATCTTTATCAAGATCCTCGCTTCGCATCGAATTTCTAGAGATTTGCTCAGAAATCATTGAGAACGAACCTTGATGAGAGTACTATATACCACCCCAAATCGAAGGGACGAGGTAAAGTAACGATACAAAGTAATATAAGTGCTGTTTTATGTTTGAATGATTGACCTTTGGTAATAGACCGTATAATCGTTTTCCTTTGGAGAGATTATCCTTCATAATCATCGTATTAGGATTGAGATCGAATCTTGTTAGGATCTATATTAGAGCATCTGTAAGCAAGAGTTGAGATGAAGACATCCGACATACACCCACTGTGAGTTGGACATGACTTTTAGGTTTAAGGTTTCCTATGATGGCGAACCTAACTGATGTTGAAGTTTTGTACACCTTTAGGAAAAGGATGCACAAAGTAGGGCAAGTGAGCACGACGATTTAGGAAAATCGTGTGTGAATGACCCAAAGTGAGTTCGTTCTCAAGGAGGCTAGTGTGTTATGTGTGTAATGATATGGATTAATTTGTGATTATATTTGAGAAAGAAAAATAGAAAAGGGAATAGAAGAGAATGACGGTTATCAAGACGGATTAAACTAATTCTAAAAAGGCGTACACGTAAAATCCTAAAAACCACCAAAATTAAAATTTAAACCTAAAAATTTCTAAAAATTACCAAAAATCCCTAATAATATGCTAAGAGTTTACAAAAAATCAAAACTTGCAAAAACCTTTTAATTAATTAGATAATGACTTTTTAATGCTAATTAAAGCCCTAAAAATCAAAATTAATTATTAAAAAGCCCTAAACAAGATTTTAAAGTTTGTAAACCTCAAAAATACTCTAATTAAGCTAAAAACTATTTTTCAAAATTTTAAACCCAATTAAAACTATTTATAAACAATTAAAAACTCCTAAAATCAATTAAAACTTAAATTAATTATAGAAAATAATTAAAAGACCTAGAAAATAATTGGAAAGTTGCAAAAATCCTAATTAAGTGTTTAGAACCTAGGAAAAATATAAAAACCTAGAAAATCAGACTTTTAATTTTTAATAATAAAATAATATTAAAAATCCAAAAATTCTAAAAAATTCTAAAAACTTGCATACTTGCTTAATTTAACCTAAATAACTCAGAAATGAAAGTAAAATTACCTAAATACCCTTATTGGGCCAAGAAAATGGGCCAAACCCAAAACAGTCCCTTATTGGGCTTAATTAAGGCCCAATAAGAAAAAGTACTCAAAATAAGCCCAAAAAGCACAGGTTGACTCAAAATTTGATTTTAAACAACTTTTTCCAAAGGCCCAAAAGCTGAAAATGTGAAATAAGCCAACTTATAATAAGCAGCTTATTCTTAATGGGCTTTTTGGCCCATTAAGCTATAAGCTGTTGCCATAAGCTAAAATTTTACACATAAGCTTCTTTTGACCTAAAAGAGACTTCTGCAAAAACAATTTTCAAATAAGCCCACTTAATAAGCCAGAAACAGTTCACAAACTTATTCACAAAACGACAAAATAGTCGTTTTTATGATCTAGACCACCTCAGAAGCTGATTCAAGTTGCAAAATGTTTCTTATGACAAAACTAAGCTTAATAATAAAAAACCTACTCAATAAGCACTCTCAATAAGCTGGAAAATCAAATAAGCACTTATGTTAAAATTCAAACAAGTTGGTTTTCTAGTAAAAAGTCAAAGTCAAAGTCTCATAAGCTCCAGTTCACTTAAATGGGTCAAATAATGAAGATCTATTACAAAAAATAAGTTGTTGCAAGTCAGAATAAGCTAGAATAGCTTAATGATAAGCTGATGACAAAATTGCACTAGCAGGGGCTAGTTTTGGATGTTGAGCAGTGGAAACTTTTTCCACTGCTTGACTATTTTGACTTTTTGTCTTTAGTGACTTTTTCTTGGATTCAGATTTCACAAAGGCACCCAAATGATCTTTGGATCAAAAGGAGTCAATCACAATCAAAATAACACAATCACTAACACCCAATTGATACAGTTTATTCAATTAATCATCAGACATGATACAGACATGAAAAATAAGCAGTTTAGCACTTATGAGCAGTTTTAGCACAAATCAGTCAGCCAAATTCAACCAAATGCACACACAAGCTATAATAAACTCCAATAAGCAAGTCTAAACAGGTTTCATGCACTGGTTCAAAGAATTAAGCAAGATTCAAGCAATGAAAGTTACTGATGAACACTAACACATGCAGTTTTCTACTTTTGTTGATGTATTTGACACACAAGCCAATTTCAACACCTCAAATCTTTCAAACAGGTTATATTAACTTTGCTTAAACCACTTTTATCCCTAAGCATGCATACACACTAAGTGTTCCCAAAATCCTAGGTCAAAACAAGCAGAAACAAGGTCTATATAGCAGATTGATGGATTCAAGTGTTCAAACCCAAAAACTTGCAGCAAAACACTCTCAAACAAAGGTATAGCAGATACAAAGCATAAACAACAACTTCCCTTAACACAATAACAAGTTACAAGCATAAACCAGTAGACCCAAACACCCCTTTAACTCTTTCAAATCAAAATTTTCAAAAGCACAATGAGATTTCAGGCCAACCAAGCATCAATTAACACTAAAACAAGTATAATAAACAGATTCAAGCAAGAACAAGCCACAAAATTCACAAGAACACAAGTTTCATACAAATATCACCAAAAATCACAATTTAAGCAGATTTGGAGATTAAGTATGCAAACCTCATGGATGTACATCCACACCCACGAATTTTGAGCTTATGTGCTAGCAAGAACAAGCACAAGCTTCCACAATAAGCCTGCTAAGATTGAACAAGGGTTAAGAACAATATCATAAAAATCAGAAACTTTGAAAAACTTGATTAATGCAAACTTGTTACCCCACACTTGATTATCCCCAAGTTATAAGCCTCACCACACCTTAACCAACTCAGTTAGGATGCTATGATCAGCCCTATAGCCCAAGAATTCCAAGATTGGAACAAGACTTAGCAAAATATCAAGAAAATGAGGAAATATGCAAACTTTTGCACACTCCTCTTTGGAAAACAGGTTTTGAACTTCAAGAACTAACAAGCATATAACAAATGAAAGCAGTAAATAATATTGGCCAATGACTTTTCTTCAAGATTTCAAACTCAATTTCATTAACTTAGAAATAGGATTTACAGAAACTTGAACCAAGGAAAAATCAAAACCAAACTGAAATGTGAAGGCCTAAGTGGCTTTATATAGCCTTACAAGTGACTAAGGAACATCTAATAACTAAAAACCCTAATGGTTGAAGTTCCAAAAATGCCCTCTTGAATTTGAACTCATATGCTTCATGTGACTGATTCTTGGACGTATGTGAAGGAGATAGCTGTTGGAATTTGATCTAAGGGCTCAAACAAAGCTTATAGTATAAGCTTGTTTCTGGATGGTTGATTCTCTGGCTGGTTTTGGCAGTATCCCCAAAAGTGTGTAGCAGGGCACCTTTCATGTGCACCCTTGGTTGATGAGGTGGCATATATTAAGGTTGGGATTAGTTAACAATATCCTTAATAATAATTCTGGAAACAATTTAGGTCTAATTTTGAGTAAATAACAAAAGCCCAATTTTGTTAAGAACATGAAGAACAAGCCATTTGATCTGTTTAAGGATTTAAAAACGTGTTAGGTGCCATTATTAACTAACTAAATAGTTAATTAGTTAAATAGGGTGAGTGGATTGGTGATGTGGCGCCAGGAGATGTGTTGATTGGTGGGTTTGATTTAGTGGGGCACGTGGCAGCTTGTCACTGGTCTAGGTAAGTTTAGATGTTGGCCAGAATAAGTCCCTCACTTATCTTTCTTCTTTCACTTTGTAAATAAATCCCACAAATCTGATTCCCTTTGTTATTTAAGTTTCTTTTTTCACACTTTTGCCCCAAATACTTTTCCAAAGTATTTTCAGGGGTATTTCTTGCCATTTTTGAATTCTTCAAGGACTGATTTGGTATTTTCTTCAATGATAATGGTCTAGACTTGTTTAATTGACATTTTGGAGGACTGAAATTACTAAGTCTTGATGATTGAGGGACCATTTTTGCCAAATGTTGAAAGTTGAGGGTCCTTTTTGTAATTTTGAGATTTTCAAAGGACCCAACTTGTCATTTCTTGTACTTTGAAGGACTTCATGATGTATTTGACTTTGTGGATGATATTGGTTGACAATTTAGCTTTGTTGAGGGGCTAAACTTGCCAATTCTTCAAAGTTAAGGGTCCTTTTTGTAATTTTGACAAACTTTAGGGACCAAACATGTAATTATGAGGATACAAGGGTATAAAGTGTCAATTCTTCATAATTGGAGGACCTTCTTCATAATTCTTCAAATCTTCAAGGGTTGATCTTGGGAAAGTCTTCACTAGGGCTTGGTTCATTGTGCGGCTTCGTTTCCCGTGTTCGTTTTTGCATGATTCTTGTGATCTTTTGTCATTATCTCAATATTCGTACCTAAAATACACAAGCAACAAACACAAGCATATATTTGGGTATTTTGATGATATTTAATGCATTTTAAGCCCTATTTGGACGATGAGACTATGTATAAAAGCAATCTCATCACTCCCCATACTAAACCATTGCCGTGCCCTCACGCAATGCTAGAATAAAGTATTGTAGCATCTCCAAAATTCATTTTTATTCACTTTATTGGAATGATAGACTAGCTACACTACTACTATTACTACTTGTGTTTTAGACATAATGTATGATTTTCATCACAAAATGGGACGTTTAGGTTCATAGAATAAGAACACGTGAATGCTTCGTTAGAAATAATTGCATCGTCCTCGATTTTCACCCCAATTCCATGCTAAGCGTGCAACGAGATCATTGTCATTATAAGTTAGTAATGCTAACACTACTCATATGCCCTAATCACGTACTTATCCTCCCATTATTCCTAAGTTGTATCTCTTATATTTTATTTTGTCTTGAATGTTTCACGAGGATACATTTTTGACTTATGCGATAATAGAGATTTAGGTCTAAAAATAGAGTCCTAACGGTGTAACTAAGACCATCAAATCAATAACCCCTCCTAATAGACAACGATGTTAAAAAATTAAGTTAACAAGAAGGATCGATAAACACGGTTTTATAACGGTTTTGAACATGAGACTTATTACCAAGACTTTTATACGCCCCCTAACGGAAGGGCCTTATTATCTTTGGTTTACCTCCATCTTTTATTCAACTTCGCCATGAAGCTTTTATTATGACTTCGGTCTTGCCTTGCCTTTTATTATCCACCTCATCGGTGGTTTTATTAGCCAAAGACGTATATCCTCACGCTAAAGCAAATTTTGGATCTTTAAAGCTTCGAAGATTAAGGCTTGATTCACTTTCAATTTTGCATAGATTTCTCGGCCTTGTGGGGCTTCAAATTGTTTGCTAGATTTAGGTGAGCACTTGAAATCTTATTATTGGGTGAAGCTTTCGATTATTCGGATGCCAATACTTCAAAACCGCGACGCTGGCGATACCTTAATGTCTTCCCAATTTAATTACACGGAAGCTACTAGAAAAGACTAGAAACCCAACAATCCTAACTAAACCGCTAAGTCAATATTTATTAAGCAAAAAATATTTACATGCGAAGGGAGAATAAGCAAATAACGAGAACATATGAGTTTTTGAAAGAATACGAGTACTCTACGTTTAGCATAGTAACTTATAATTAACTCTATCATTTCTCGTCCTCATTTAAGAGACTTAGCCTAATGTGTAGTTAAGGAATCAAAGCTAAGTGCTCAACACGCACGATCGAGTCAAAAATTACTCTTATTCTCGCCATCGGAAAATCTACATTCGTGTCTTCAAACACTTATAAAACATGAGAAAAATTTTAAAATTTGGCCATTTTTAGCCTTATTTTGCAAAAAAAATGATAAACAAAACGATAAACTTTGGAAAGCGTGAAGGTTTGGCAAGGCAAGTATCTATTCACCCCCCCCATACTAAAGTTAAACATTGTCCTCAATGTTTCGAGTCTAGGGGTGCAAACACCCCCATACTAGAGACGTAGTCGAATGCCTAATTTAGCATGGAAAGGGTGTAACCAATAAATTTAAAGCCGTTTATGAAGTGTGCTAAAAACCTAAGGTTAGAACAATCAAGGATATATCATGGATATTGAGAAATGTCTCCAAAGCAAACGATCGAGTGCTCCTATAAAACGAACACGAGAGGCTCCAATCGTGAAGATCATGATCTAAAAACCACAATTCACAAACAACCACGGAACAAAGGTTGGAAGGGCACAAATCCCCACACGTTAACTACATTAGAAAGCAATAATATGTACATAGGATAAGCATGGGACTCCCCCACGAGGCACCTCGTTTTTGATTACCGATTCATGAGCTCGACTCGATCCCCTCAATACTAATTATCATTGGGGAAGGTGACTTGGTCGAGGTAGTTCAAGGATGGAACTTCCCCGCCAAAGTAGTGCTTCAACCTATGTCCATTCACCTTGAAGTTAGGACCATCATTTTGAGCTAGCTCGATGGTCCCATACGGAAACACTTGAGTCTCGGTGAATGGACCGGACCAACGGGATTTCAACTTACCGGAAAAGATTTTTAATCTTGAATTAAAAAGCAAAACTTGATCCCCAATGTTAAAAACCCGGTTTATAAATTTAGAATCATGCAACTTTTTAGTTTTCTCTTTATAAATCAATGAATTTTCATAAGCAATGTCTCTCAATTCATCCAATTCATTCAATTGCATTTTCCGGTGTTTTCCCGCGGTCTCCATGTCATCATTACAATGCTTTAGGGCCCAATAAGCCTTGTGTTCTAACTCTATAGGCAAATGACAATTCTTTCCATACACAAGCTTATAGGGAGTGCACCCAATGGGTGTCTTATGAGCGGTCCTAAAGGCCCATAAAGCATCGTCTAACTTATCCGACCAAGTTTGTCGGTTTTCTCCTACGGATCTCTCCAAAATCCTCTTCAAAGCTCGGTTGGAAACCTCGACTTGCCCACTTGTTTGTGGGTGATTGGCCGTAGAAAGCCGATGTGTAACCCCATATTTCCTTAGAACCCTTTCAAATTGGTCATTACAAAAATGGGTTCATCGATCGCTTATGATAGCACGAGGGGTTCCAAACCGAGAAAACAATTGCTTCAAAAACTTGACTACCACACGAGCATCATTGGTGGGCAAGGCCTTTGCCTCCACACACTTAGAAAGGTAGTCAACCGAAACGAGAATGTACTTATTACCACGAGATGATGGGAACGGCCCCATAAAGTCTGTGCCCCAAACGTCAAAGATCTCACATACTTGAATGATGTTTTGTGGCATTTCATCCTTTTGTGAGGCTTTTCCTTGTCGTTGGCATGCATCACACGACTTCACAAGATCTTGTGCATCTCGGTAAATAGTAGGCCAAAAGAAGCCGGCATCAAACACCTTCTTAGCCGTGAGATTAGCACCGTGGTGACCACCCGTGGGTCCCTCATGGCAATCTCTAAGGATGTTAGAAGCTTCGGTGCCAAATACACAACGTCGGATGATTTGATCCGCACAAGTTCGAAACAAGTAAGGGTCGTTCCAAAAGTAGAACTTGACGTCACGAAAGAATTTTCGTTTTTCTTGAGTCGTCATACCCTTAACGATGAAGTTACCCGCATGGTAATTTGCAAAATCCGCAAACCATGGGGTGGAAGAATCAAGCTTAGAATTCACTACACCAAGTATCTCGAGCGAAAATGTTTTGGTGATTTCCTTGGGCTCGTAAACACTTTGGTGAGGATCTTCTAAACGAGAGAGATGATCGGCCGCTAGATTCTCGGCTCCTTTTTTGTCAACGATTTTGTGATCAAATTCTTGAAGGAGGAGAATCCAACGAAGTAATCTCGGCTTAGCATCTTGCTTTGCCATGAGATACTTAATAGCCGAATGGTCCGTATACACTATGCATTTCGTCAAGACGAGGTAAGGTCGGAATTTCTCAAATGCATACACCACGGCAAGGAACTCCTTTTCCGTTGTAGTGTATTTAAGTTGAGCCTCGGTCATTGTCTTGCTAGCATAGTGAATAGGCAAGAAGTGCTTATCATGACGTTGCCCCAAAACGGCCCCTATAGCGTAATCACTAGCATCACACATAAGTTCAAAGGGGAGGTTCCAATTAGGAGCAACAAGAATGGGATCTTCGGTAAGTTTCCTCTTAAGGATTTCAAAGGCTCGTACACAATCTTCGTCAAAGACAAAACGTGCCTCTTTTTCAAGAAGGTGTGTAATGGGTTGAGAAATCTTTGAAAAATCCTTGATGAATCGACGATAAAAGCCCGCGTGGCTTAGGAAACTCCTAACTCCCTTGACGGTTTTGGGATGAGGTAATTTGGCGATGACGTCTACCTTAGCTTGATCTACCTCAATCCCCGCTTTCGAGACCTTGTTCCCTAAGACTATTCCACTCTTAACCATAAAATGACATTTCTCCCAATTGAGCACAAGGTTGGTTTCCTCACAACGTTTCAACATTCTCTCTAGATTCGACAAACACGAAGTAAAGGAATCACCAAACACGGAAAAGTCATCCATGAAGACTTCCATCGTCTTCTCGATCATATCATGAAAAATAGCCATCATGCACCTTTGAAAGGTTCCCGGTGCATTACAAAGTCCGAATGGCATTCTACGATAGGCAAACGTTCCATATGGACACGTAAACGTAGTTTTTTCTTGATCACGAGGATCGATGGGAATTTGGAAGTAACCGGAAAAGCCATCTAGAAAGCAATAGAAATCGTTTCCCGCAAGACGCTCCAACATTTGGTCCATGAAGGGCAAGGGAAAATGGTCTTTTCGAGTGGCTTCATTCAACTTTCGATAGTCAATGCACACTCTCCATCCGGTCACGAGTCTAGTGGGAATCAACTCGTTGGCATCGTTTGGCACAACGGTCATCCCTCCCTTTTTAGGTACACAATGAATAGGACTCACCCAAGGGCTATCGGAAATAGGGTAAATCATTCCCGCGTCAAGGAGTTTAAGGACCTCCTTTTTGATGACGTCGTGAATTTTGGGGTTCACCCTCCTTTTACTTTGGATTGTTGGCTTGAAATCCTCCTCCATTAAGATATTGTGGGTACAAAACTTGGGATCGATTCCCTTAATGTCGGATAACTTCCACGCAATCGCCCCTTTGTGGTCCTTAAGAACATCGACAAGTGCGGTTTTTTCATCATTCGAAAGATCCTTCGCAATAATAACCGGCAACTTGTCGTCCTCCTCCATATAGACATATTCGAGGTGAGGAGGTAAATCTTTCAACTCGAGAATAGGTGGTTCCTCAAGTGAAGATTTGGGCTCGATACTCATAACCTCCTCGGGTGGAGGAAATGGGAAATCGTTAAGAAAATCCTTGATAATCGAGAAGTCCTCATCATTGTCGAGGTCCTCATTACAAGTACGTGGAACATTACATTCTTCCAACGTAAAACCACCACCTTCAAAAGGAGTGAAGGTTGGTGTCGAATTATCAAGAATTGGATCCAACATAGTGGGATTGCCACTAGTTTCTTCATCACCAAAACCTAGAACTTCTTGTGAAAATTCCTCGCAAACCACGTCGATCATATCAACGAGGTTTATGGTTGCAACGGAATAAACATGAGAAATTTGAGAGTTTTGAGTTGCGTTTATAACAAGTTCCTCGTCGTTGAAACGTAAGGTGATCTTTCTAGCATGCACATCAATCAAAGCCATAGACGTATCTAAAAACGAACAACCTAAAATGAGAGGAACTTGAGGATCCGTGGGGATATCAACATCAATGAAGTCTACGGGATAGTAGAACTTCCCCACTTTCACAAAAACGTCTTCCGCCAAACCACATGCGGGAATTGTGGAATGGTCGGCCAACTCGATAGACATTAGTGAAGGAGTAAGATTAGGAAGATTGAGCGACTTGAAGATTGCAAGTGGCATCAAGTTAATGCTAGCACCAAGATCGGCCAAGGAGAAGCATTATTCCATGTCTTGGATTGCACAAGGGATAAAAAATTTACCGGGATCACCGACTTTTTGAGGTATGCGATTAAGATAAACTGACGAACAACTAGACAATTGGTGCAATTTCTCCTTGTTGTTCAACATACTCTTAAAGTTAGCGGCAAATCGAGGCATCATGACCAAAGCGTCGGCGAAACTCACATTAAGGTGAAAATCACGAAACATTTTCATAAAAAGCTCAAATTGATAATTGTCGCGCTCTTGACGTTTCTCCTTCCTAAGTCTCGATGGATAGGGCAAAGGTGGTGTGGGTTGAGGCATAGTAGGCATAGCCTTTGGATTCTCGGGTTCCAATGATGGTAATGGGTCAACCGTAGGTGTGGCATGAGCGGTACTTCGTGGGATTGGGACATGCTCCTTTTGGACCACCACCTCGGGTTCTTCCTCAATTACTTCCTCCGTAGGAGCAATTGGTCGAGGAACCGGCTCCTTAAGTGTCTTACCACTACGTGTGGTAATCACTTTCATCTCACCCTTAGGGTTGGATATGGTGTTGCTAGGAAGACCACTTGACGACGGTTTACACATTATTGCCTCAAACATAGACGAGATTTTATCTTCAAAATTAGATTGCCTCAATACGGCTTCGGTTTGCCTTTTCTCGGCCTTAAGCATCTCTTGTTTAATCTCATGTTGCCCTTGTTCCATCTTTTGTTGGTTTTGTTGCAACCTAGTGACATTTCCTTCCATCTTGTTGGTGTGGATTTTAAGTTCATTAGCTAACTCGTTTTTTAACTGTTTCTTCAAGTCGTTTTTAAACTCGGATCTTAGGCTAATGATTTCTCTTTGAATGTTGTCAAACCTAGCATCATTCCCACTAGCATATTCAACAAACTCACTTGGAAGATCTTTCAATGTTTGCAAACTTTTGTTGTTATTTTGAAAATCATTTTTGTTTGAAACTTGATTATTAGCCCCTTGATTCCCATAGTTTCCCTTGTTGTAATTGTTCTTAAAACCAACTTGATTGTTGCGATAGTTGTTAGCATTTTGATTTGAACCAAAACCCGGTGGATTCATTTGATTAGAGCGGGAAACTTGACCGTTTTGGTTGTAATTTCCCGTGGCCGCGAAGGCACTCGAAGTGTTACCACCGTTGGTAATGCACTCGGAGAAATCATGACCTCCACCACAATACATGCAAGAAACCTCAACCGCTTTAGCCGTAGCGGGAGCACTTGGTTCACCAACTTTAAACTCAATCAAAAGTCCTTTCAACTTATCAAAAATCTTGTTTTCCAAGTTTGCCTCAATTTGGCAAGCATCGATGGTATTAGACAAAGAAGGTGAAGCCAAAGACGAAGCCTTACGAACACTAGACGTGCTACGAGGACTATACACCTTAGATCTATTTTCAATTATCACCAAAGCTTCCTCAACCGTTTTACACAAAAAATTACCACCCGCGGCGGCATTCAAATAATCCCTTTCATGATCATTAAGTCCATTGTAAAACGTGTCAATTTGATGCAAATCGGAAAAACCGTGATGAGGACATTCATGTAACATTTCCTTAAACCTATTCCAAGCCGTTGAAAAACTTTCATTAAATTCTTGTGAAAACTTTGAAATCTCGTTTTTCAAGTGCGTAGTCTTAGAGGGCGGAAAAAATTGGTTCACAAACTTAGACACGAGATCCTTCCACGTCAATATAGAATTGGGTGGCTCTTTCTCTAACCAATTTTTTGCGGGCCCTGCTAAGGAATACGGAAAAAGCATCATCTTAATCGAGTCGTTAGAGACATCCTTAAACTTGCAAGTAGCGGTAAGACGATTGAATTGGCGGATATGGTTGTGTGGATTGTCCTTCTCAGCACCACGGAATTTGTTGTTTTGAATCATGGACAACAAACCCGTTTTCACCTCAAAATTCTCCGTAAGGATAGCGGTGTTGGGAATAAATCTATGCTTATTTGTTTCCCCTGCTAGTTGATTATTCATACCCCTGCTAGAGTAAGTTCCCCCTGCTAAATAAACAAAGGCAGGGGGATCCGTTCCCCTGCTGAAGTCAAAGGCCCTGCTGTCAAGATAAACATGGAATAGATATTTACGCGTTTCAGTTATTATTCCTTAATACTTTCCATAGTTTGTTAGTAGTGATCTTGTACGTGGGTCCTTGCATCTATAAAAGGACTCACTAGGTTAGCATGCAAAGTGTGTCTTTCTCATTTCGTTTTTCATTATTATTACTTTAAGGTTTTGTAAACCCTAATACCACTTTGGGTATTCGTATATCTTTTGATATATTAAAGTGCAACGTTTGAATCTCATTTGTTCTTGTGCTAAACATTACATTCCGCATCTTGTTTAGTTACTTTGCTTTGCAAAGTTTCTCTAGTGTTAGATTGAATTCTTTCTCTCTATCACAACCCTTAAACAAGCTATTAAGGTTTAAGATCTGACTTTGGGATCAACAAGTGGTATCAGAGCTTGTTGAGAAACTTTGTCTAAATCAAGAACAAAATCCTTATAGCAAACATGTCTTCAGATTCATCCACAAATAGCAACAACCACAATAACCTCAAGTTACCCATGTTGGATCCTGAAAACTTTGAATTATGGGAATTCAGAATCCAACAATACCTGAAAATGGAACACTATGTTCTCTGGGAGATCATAGAATTTGGTGATCAATTCAACAAAATGGTGGCTGTTGAAGAAGGCAAGGATGAAGGTGAAAGTTCCAAAGGTAAGGACAAGAAGAAATCTGCTGCTCTATGTGATAAGGAAATACTGGCTAGGAGGCATGATGTCAGGGCTCACAGCTCATTACTGTTGGCCCTACCTGATAGACATCAACTCAGATTCAGGAAATACAAAACAGCTAAGGAACTATGGGAAGCCATAGGCACAACCTTTGGAGGAAATGAAGCCACAAAGAAGAAGAAGAAGAACCAAATGCTGGACGATTTTGCTTCTTTCAAAGCAATTGGTGATGAATCAATTGGAGCTATTTACAATAGGCTTCAAGACATGGTGGCCCACTTGTAATTCTTTGATATTGAGGTGACAAAAGAGCAGGTGAATACCAGGTTTCTGAACAGCCTCCAGAAAGAATGGTTTGTCTATAAGGCAATCTGGCAAAATAAGGATGACTTGGACAACAAGAATATTGATGATATATACAATAACCTAAAAGTTTTTGAACCTATTGTCAATGAAATGAAGTCAAAAGGGACAATTCCCACCAACTCAAGTGGAATTGCTGATTCCCCTGCTAACATGGCATTCATATCACAAAGCAGTGGAATCTCCAAGAACAGTGGAATAGAAGTAGCCCCTGCTACTTATTCCCCTGCTACCAGGTCTGGACCTTCCTATGATGAAGAAAGACCAGCTACATTCAGCCTTGATACTGCATGTGCCTTCATCGCATCTCAAGGTCCACAAGGATCTACAGTGTTACATGAAGATCTGAATCAAATCAGTAAGCAAGCACTAGAAGAACTGGATATCAAGTGGAATATGGCTTTGCTAAGCATGAGAGCCAACAGGTTCCAAAAGAAGTATGGGAAGAAGATCACAATTAATCCATCTGATGTGGCTGGGTTTGATAAAGCAAAAGTTGAATGCTACAATTGTGGCAAGAAGGGTCATTTTGCCAGGGAGTGCAGAGGACCTAAGTCTGGAAATAGCCATAGAAAGGATGAGGATTCTGGTGCTAAAGCTATGGTAGCAATGCAGGGGATAGATGGAGCAAATGGATGGGACTGGAGTGCTATGACAGAAAGTGTGGAAAGAAACCAAGCTTTGGTGGCTGAGGAAAAGGAAGAAGACTTTGCACTTATGGCCATGTCAAGTTCCAGCTCTGACAATGAGGTATATGATGACTCATACTGTACTAAAGCTTGTAGGAAAAATACTGAATCTTTGAATGATCAAATCAGAAAGGTAAAAGCTGACTATATAAATTGTGATAATGATCTTGATAACTACAAACGTGCTTTAGAACAACTAGAGTCCACCATAAGAGAGTATAGGCAAAGAGAAAGTGAATATAGGGATCACATTGTGACTCTAGAAAGAGATGCCAAGGAGAATAACCAATCTATAAATGTTTTAACTGCTGAACTTGAAATTTTTAAAGCTAACCAAAAGATAGATGAGGAAACTGTTGAAAAATTTGGAAAAGCTTCAAAAGATTTAACCAAGGCATTTGATATTGGTCAATCTCCTAAGGACAAAACAGGGTTTGGAATTAAGAACATGAATGCTACTATACCCCCACCCCCTGCTAACATCCATGCTCCCTATCCTAGAAAAGACTTGTCATGGACAGGTCTCCCTTGTTTTGAAAAACAGGATGACATTGAGTTTGACTTGAGTGCTTATATACCTAATAATGCTGATACAGAAGAGCCTCTAGTTAAAACTAGTGTCATTAGGGATATTAAACAGGAACAGGTTGGCTTAAAGAAAATTAATAACCCTGTTAAATTTTCAAAAGAAGGAAGTTCTAGCAGCAATCCAAACTCTAAGAGCAGGGCAAGACCACAGTCTCCTAAACCTATCATTAAATATGCTGGTATGTACAGGAATGTCAGAGGTAATCAAAGGAATTGGAATGACCAAAAGTCCCATCAGTTAGGAAAAGACTTTGTGATCAATACCAAGCCCTGCTTCACATGTGGCAGTTTTGAACACACTTATCAAGAGTGTAAGGCACCAATGGAGATGGTGGCTGCAAATCCCTTAAAGGATATGCAACCTAGAGCCATTCTTCTAAATGCAGGGGCAAAATCCTTTTCCCCTGCCAAGTATGTTGCCCCTGCCTTAAGAAATAGAGTTGCTGAGAAATATGTTGCTCCAGCCCTTAGAAAGGAAAATGATGTTCACCCAAAGCCCAACACGTCTGTGACTACCCCAACACCTTATACTGCAAATAAAACTGGCCCAAGACCTTACCAACACATGAATAGAGGCCAAAACAAAAGGTGGGTTCCCTCTGCCAAGCATAAGGATTCCCCTGCTAAAACTGGGGTATCCCCTGCTAGAAGAGGTGTGCATTCTAGGAACATGGGAAGATGGGGAAAAGCTGTGAAAGCCTCAGCTCGTTGGGTTTGGGCACCCAAAAGGGGTACTCAATCTAATGGTGTATCTCTAGTCTTTGATAAGCTATCTTACATTGATACACGAGGTAGATCCAAGTCTGTAATGGCTTGGGTCCCCAAGAAAAACTAATTTGTTTTTCCTTTTGCAGGTGACAAAGAAGACAAGGGATGATAGAGCATACTGGGATAGTGGATGCTCAAGGAGTATGACTGGACACAAAGCTTATCTTTCTAACTTTGTACCCCTGCATGACAATGATGGTGTTTCTTTTGGAGATGGGCATGGGACTATAACAGGAAAAGGAACTATTGTCACCAATGGGATGACTTTTGACAATGTGTATTTGGTGAAGGAGCTCAAGTATAATCTCTTCAGTGTGTCACAGATGACTGATAACAAGAATTTTGTCTTGTTTACTGACACTGAATGCTTGGTATTAGGAAAAGAGTTTGTCTTGCCACAAGACACTCCAATTGTTCTCAGAACACCAAGACAGAAGAACATGTACACAATTGATCTCAAGGACATCTCTCTCCAAGACAATGAAACATGTTTCATTGCCAAAGCTTCAGCAGATGAATGTAAGAAATGGCATAGAAGACTTGGTCATCTCAATTTCAAGAACATGAACAAACTGGTAAAGCATAATCTGGTTCATGGTCTTCCTTCCAAGTCTTTTGTCACTGAACATACTTGTGCAGCATGTCTGAAAGGAAAGCAACACAGAGCATCTTGCAAGTCAAAAACAAGTATGTCCACCACCAAGCCATTGGAACTATTGCATATGGATCTTTTTGGTCCTACTTCTGTGGCAAGTATAATGAAGAAATGGTACTGCTTAGTGATTACTGATGACTTTTCAAGATTTACATGGACATTCTTTCTATTTGAAAAGAGTGACACTGCTGATGTACTCATTGGGTTCATCAATCAAATTGAACTGTCAAAAAGCATGAAGGTAGTTACCATAAGATCAGACAATGGTGGTGAGTTCAGAAATCACAAGCTGGATTCTTTCTGCATAAACAAAGGCATCAAGAGGCAATTTAGCATTGCTAGAACACCTCAACAGAATGGAGTGGCAGAAAGAAGGAATAGGACACTCATTGAAGCTGCAAGAACTATGCTGTCTGATTCCAAGCTTCCAGTTATTTTTTGGGCTGAAGCTGTATCCACTGCTTGCTATGTGCAAAACAGGGCCTTGGTGGTCAAGGCACACAACAAGACCCCTTATCAGCTGTTTAATGGAAGACCTCCCTTAATTGACTTTTTCAGACCTTTTGGGTGTCATGTTATCATCTTGAACACCATTGACAATCTTGGTAAGTTTAGTGAAAAGGGTGATGATGGATATTTTGTGGGTTATTCTTTAAACAGCAAGGGATATAGGGTCTTCAACAAGAAGACAAGCAAAATCACAGAAAATCTTCATGTGAACTTTCTTGAAGACAAACCTGAAGATGTTCAAACAGGTCCTGATTGGTTCTTTGATATAGATGTGCTTTCTAAGTCCATGAATTATGTACCTGTTGTCTTGCAGAACACTAACATTTCAGGTACTCAAGAAACAATTGCTGCTGAAAAGTCACCTCTGAGGTACATGAATGTACCCTCATTGTTTCCTAGTGAAGCTGATAAACAAGAAGATGACTCTGCTTCAAGAAAAGAACAGCCAATCTCATCCCCTGCTATGTCTGAAGGCAGTGGAATGGCTGAAAGCAGTGGGATCCTGGATTCCCCTGCTAAAGGAATTGATTCCTCTCTCACAAAGGATCATGATGCTAATGAGACTTCTGATGCAGAAAGAGAATCCCCACTCATCTCATCAACTACACCCATAACTGATGGTCCTATCATATCCAGCAGTGGAAGCAGAATCATCAGGAGTGGAGGTCCTAGTTATTCAGAGCTTCATTCTGCTCACAAGCACCCATCTTTAGGTCATGCTGTCACATTTGGAAGTTCCTTTGAGGACTTCTTTCCTAATCAAAACAGCCCCATCAATTCTGATTTGGAAGAAGATGAAACAGAAGTCATCATGCAGCCTACCTATAGAATTAATAAAGATCATCCTATCTCACAGATTATTGGTGATCCTGAAGCTCCAAGACATACAAGGTATACAGCGAAGGAGCACAGCTTCATTGCTAACATCACCATGAAGTTCAATCATGACAACATGCAATGTTGTCTGTTTACTGCATTTTTGTCACAAGAAGAGCCAAAGAAGATTTTTCAAGCTTTAAATGACCCAAGTTGGGTTGAAGCTATGCAAGAGGAGCTCTTACAATTTGACATACAAGAGGTTTGGATTCTGGTTGATTGTCCCAAATGGGCAAGGCCTATTGGGACCAAGTGGGTGCTCAGGAACAAAAAGGATGAAAGGGGAATAGTTGTCAGGAATAAGGCAAGGTTAGTAGCACAAGGGTATACTCAGGAAGAAGGGATTGATTATGAAGAGGTGTTTGCTCCAGTAGCAAGGATTGAAGCTATTAGATTATTCTTTGCTTATGCCTCATTCATGGACTTCACTGTTTTTCAGATGGATGTGAAAAGTGCATTCTTATATGGAACCATTGATGAAGAAGTCTATGTCATGCAACCACCAGGGTTTGAAGATCCAGAACATCCTGACAAAGTATACAAAGTGAAAAAGGCCATGTATGGCCTTCACCAAGCTCCCAGAGCCTGGTATGGTACTCTTTCCAAATATCTTCTAGACAATGGATTCAGCAGGGGGAAGATTGATCAGACCCTGTTCACAAAGAAACAAAAGGGTGACCTTTTGCTAGTACAAGTCTATGTGGATGACATCATTTTTGGATCAACTAACTCCATGCTTAGCAAAGAGTTTGCCAAATTGATGCAGGATAAGTTTCAAATGAGTGCTATGGGAGAACTAAACTTCTTTTTGGGGTTACAAGTTCAGCAGCGGAAAGATGGGATATTTATCTCACAAGACAAATATGTAGCTGAGATTGTAAAGAAGTTTGGCATGTCTGATGGGAAGAAGGTGTCCACTCCCATGGACAAGGATCATCCATGGGGCAAGGATGGTCCTGGCAAGCCCATTGATGTCAGGAACTACAGGTCTATGATTGGGTCTCTTATGTATCTCACTGCTTCCAGGCCTGACATCATGTTTGCAGTCTGCTTATGTGCAAGATACCAGGTGTCACCAACAGAGTGTCATTTATTTGCTGTGAAAAGGATCTTTAGGTATCTCAAATGTCATCCCACCCTAGGACTCTGGTATCCAAAGGAGCCACCATTTGAGCTGATAGCTTATTCAGATAGTGATTATGCTGGTGACAACAATGATAGGAAGTCTACAACAGGGGGATGCCAATTTTTGGGGAGCAGACTTATATCTTGGCAATGTAAGAAGCAGACCATCATGGCAACATCCACAACTGAAGCTGAGTATGTAGCAGCTGCTGCATGCTGTGGTCAAGTTCTTTGGGTGCAAAATCAATTACTTGATTATGGGTACAACTTTTTTAAAACCAAGATATTTATTGACAACAACAGCACTATTTGCATCATAAAGAACCCTGTTTTTCATAGCAAAACCAAACACATTGAAATTAGACATCACTTTATCAGAGATTGTTTTGAAAAAGGACTAATTGTCCCTGAGAAAATTGATACAGAACTTAATGTTTCTGATCTTTTAACAAAAGCTTTTGAGGTAGGGAGGTTTCAATATCTGGTTGCAGGTATTGGAATGGTTACTCCTTAAAATCTGATGTCTATTTTTGTCTTATGTAATCAGGGTTACTTCATTGCTGTTGTTGTATAATTGTTAGTCACTTTTACCATATCTTTCATTCCACGGCTTTTTAACACTGATTCCCCTGCTTGGGGTTTATTCCCCTGCCAAGAGAATTTTTCTCTTAAGCAGGGTGTGTTCTGTTTTCAAAAGTGGTTTTATGTGGTTTTAGACTAACAATGCAGAGGTTCATATGGTGCATATTACTCTCCTTGGTGGATCAGGTATATATTCTATGTTTCAGGGGAGGTTAGGTCAAACCTTTAGGATTCAGGGTATTCTTAGAATGCTCATATATGGTCTTAGATCATATCCATTGGTGAGTGGGGGTTCAGGGTAATGATGACCTGCTGCACAGCTTGTCTAAACTTTGAAACCTTGAGGTACTGTGGTGTGTGTTTGCATTTCTTTATTCAAGCAGCTTGCTGTTTAAAATATAGATGTGTGGCACACATTGCCAAGACTAACTGACCATAGGTAAGGGACAAGGTTGGGATGGTGACTGGGGTATGCATGATTTCTTGGGATTACCTGGTGTAGGGGGGCTTATGTATTAACTTTTTGTATTGGGACCATTGCTGAATAGAGGACTCTTGAGATTCTATGTATCTATCTTGTGTATACAAGTGTGTGCATTAGAGCAGAGCTAGTTAGCATTAGTCCCTTCATGACTAGTTTAATACCCCTAGGAAAGTTTCCCCTGCTTTTATTTTTCATTCCCCTACCTTCACAACATTCCCCTGTTTGACCATTGACCGACAATACCGTTACCCTGTTCATAGCCGTTGGGCCTGCTTGCTTAAATTTTGGTTAGGGAATATTTTATTCTTTTTAAAAGATATTTAAGGCGCTTTCTTCGCTGATTGGTAATCTTTTCCTTTTATTTCAAATATATTAATTTTTTATCAAGATTTATTCCTGATATTTTTGCAATTTGAAAATTTTGGTCCAATCACAGCTCTTCAATTCGCCTATATAAACTTAATTCCCTTTACCAGCAGGTCCACAAATCACTTTCGACCTAATCCCACTTACCTCCCATCTCTATAAACCTTTAAACTATTTTTCAAATTCATCATGACTCTTAAAATTGCTCCTAATCATAACCAAATTGCTTTGCTTCATGATGAACCAGCCGAGTTTGCTGAGGCTGTGGCCTTTTTAAAGTCCTCGTACTTCAAAGTGGCCCTTCTCATCAATCCTCGCATTTATACCTCACACATTCAACAGTTCTGGTCTAAAGCCATGACCAAAACAGTGAATGGAGAGGTCATAATACAAAGCACAGTTGATGGTCATTCCAAGGTAATCTCACTTGCCTCCATTAGGGAGAACCTTCTCCTTGATGATGAGGATGGAATAACCAACTTTTCTGAGGCTGAAATTTTTGAAGGTCTTGCAAAATTGGGGTATAAACTTTCTGAAAAACAAAAATTAAAATTTGCTAAAGGCCAGTTTGCCCCTCATTGGAAACTTTTGATTCATACTATTATGCAATGTTTGTCACCCAAAACCACTGCTTTTAATGAAGTTGGTAGTGAGATAGCTTCTGCCCTGATCTGCTTTGCAACAGGAAGGAAGTATTGTTTTTCTCAAATGATTTTTAAAGGCATGGTGAAAAATGTTTCAAGCACCTCAAAGTTTTGTATGTATCCAAGGTTTATAGAAGTTTTGCTGAATATGAGTGATCATGGCCCCATTACACACAGAAACTATTTTTCAGCAACCCAACACACAACCAAACTCTTCACCACATTACTTGCACCATCACCTTTGTTCTCTGGCAGAAATATTCCATTCACTTCAATCATGCTAGACCAAATCAGACGGGAAGAAGCCAAACATCAAACAGCCATAAATCCACCTGCTGAATCCCCTGCCAAGAACCTACCACCTGCTGATCCACACCAAGAAAGGCGTTCTAAATCCAGGTTTGCCAGGTCTCCCTTGCCTGGTGAATCTTCACAAGCAGCAGAGAGGAGAGTCTCCAAGAGTTTGGAGCAACCTGGGGGTTTGGCTGCCACTACTGTCTCATCCTCAAGGGGTGAGCAGGATAGTGACACCATCAATAAGTCCTCTCCCCCACTCCATGATATCCAACAAGGGGAGAAATTCCCCTCTAGGATTGAGAGCAGTATGAAACCTTTGACAAACTTGGAATTGACGAAAATGTGCATGAGCCTGAAAAGGCAGAATGCACAACTTGTACAAGATGTCAAAAAGCAAGGTCTGGTTATCTCTCATTTGGAAACCAGACTTGCTACTCTTGAGGGGAGGAGAAAGCCCAGACTGATTCTTTCCACAGATGAGGATGCTTCCAAAGGGGAGGAAATTCCAGCCAAAGAAGGATCTACTGAGTATTATTCATATCCTGGTATGGAGCATGGAAAGAAAGAAAGTGCTGATAAAGGAAGTGACAAGGGGAGTGCAACCAAAGACATTACTCAAACATTGCTCACTATGGGCAATCAAGAAGAAGCCCCTGCTTCCAAAGTTTCCCCTGCCATTGCTGATCCCACTGCTGTAAGTTTATCCCCTGCTAAAAACATAACTCAAACATTTGTTAGGAAGAACAGAAAGCAACCAGCTCAGAAGGGGATAACAATCAAAGAACCTGCAACTAAAGCAAAACCAGCACCAGCAGTGGATCCAAAAGATAAAGGAAAAGGAATCATGGTGCAACAGCCCAAGAGAAAATTCAAGTATCTGACTCCTGAACAGCAAAAGATCCAAGAAGCTCATGATGCACAAGTAGCTCTCAAGCTACAACAAGAGGAAATGGATATGCAGGGTCAAAGGATGGAGAAAATGAGGCCCAAAGATATGCTCAAGCAGGTTGAGATTATGCATAGGGAACTAGATGAGAGGGTACCTCATGTTGAAGAATTTCTTGATCAATGGGAAAAGGAGTTGAAAAATGCTCCTTTAGAAGAAAGGTATGAGTTGACTTGCCTTGTTTACAAATATCAAACTGAATATCTGGATAGAAGGGCAATGCAAATTCAGAGTGAGAAGTATAGAACTTCAGAGAAAGGGCAGCTTGATCATTACAAACTTCTGCTTAAAAGGCACAGAAAGTGGAAGGATGGTGACTTCACAGATATGAGCTTTGAAGCCATAAAGAGAGCAGTCAGACCAGTTCTAAAGTTGTATGATGTGGAGGATTGGATGACTATCAACACTCCTGAGGAAGCTGAGTATCTTAGGAGACAAAGTGAAGTGCTACAGAAAGCTAGAGCAACAAAGAAAAGAAAAGCTGGAGAAACTACACAAGCAGGTGCATCATCCCCAGCAGGGGAATCACACCAAGCAGGTGAAAGTCTTCCAGAAGTACTTGATAAGTCAGTACTCAATGCACAAAGGGCAGCAAAGAGACTCAAGAGAATGGAGCAAGTGGGCATAATCACTAAAGAGTCTCAAGGGCCATCAAATGAGGAAATTGACAAACAGCTGATCTTACAGGAAAATGATGAAATCTCACCTGGTGAACTTGGAAAGAAGTTTGCTATCATAGAGTATGCTGTTTATGAACACAGAGGGAGAACTTGGTGGAAGCTTACAAGGGCTGACAATACAGCACAGACTTTTCTAAGCCTAGATGTCATGTTTCAAATTTTGGATAGTGAAGACTTAGAAGATCTGTGGAAAATATTGAAGAAGACGTTTGCTGCAAAACCTCCTACCATGGATGGTGTTGAGAAGGATTGGGTAATCTGGGAGTGCATGCATAGAATGTATGAGCATGAATTATTTGATCCTCTATTTGATGCAGTGAATAAAGGAGATTTGGTGTATTGGAAGCTGTTTACCAATTCTGGGGTTTATGAGGTAGTAATGGAAGGTGTAAGTGTTTATTTACTCAATCACAGGTATTATCCTTTCTCTCAGGAAACTTTGAAGAAGTTAGCACAGGCTAAGTTAATTGTTGATGCCAAAAAGCCTGTTGCTTATGATCTGGTAAGAATGGTTCATAGTCAGATTTGGCCAGAGAGTTTGTAAGCATCCTCATCAACTAGCATTTATTCAGAAACTTGTCTTTAGGGGAAAGCACAAGTTTAGGGGAGGATTGTTGGGAATAAATCTATGCTTATTTGTTTCCCCTGCTAGTTGATTATTCATACCCCTGCTAGAGTAAGTTCCCCCTGCTAAATAAACAAAGGCAGGGGGATCCGTTCCCCTGCTGAAGTCAAAGGCCCTGCTGTCAAGATAAACATGGAATAGATATTTACGCGTTTCAGTTATTATTCCTTAATACTTTCCATAGTTTGTTAGTAGTGATCTTGTACGTGGGTCCTTGCATCTATAAAAGGACTCACTAGGTTAGCATGCAAAGTGTGTCTTTCTCATTTCGTTTTTCATTATTATTACTTTAAGGTTTTGTAAACCCTAATACCACTTTGGGTATTCGTATATCTTTTGATATATTAAAGTGCAACGTTTGAATCTCATTTGTTCTTGTGCTAAACATTACATTCCGCATCTTGTTTAGTTACTTTGCTTTGCAAAGTTTCTCTAGTGTTAGATTGAATTCTTTCTCTCTATCACAACCCTTAAACAAGCTATTAAGGTTTAAGATCTGACTTTGGGATCAACAAGCGGGAATCACAATAGCCTCTCCATAACCCTCGGTGGGTGCTTGAAGTAACTCCATCATAGTTCGATTCGCCATGGTTGGTGCTTCTCTTACAATGGGTTCGTCAATAGGAGACTCCTCACTAGAATTGTTGGGAGTGGGAGTTTTGTTCTTTCGTTTACGTGCACGTCTTGCTTGATTTCGAGTTAGCATAAACGTCACGTATAACGAGGGGACGAGCAAAGAAGATTCTTTTTGGTGTTTTGTATTTTTCAATTTTTTTTTTGTGGTTTTTGATTGTATTAACCTTTTTGGAGTTTGTTGAAATGTATTAAGTAGACACAAATCTACAAATCTCCTCTTTAATCAAATCTCTCGATTAAAGAAGCCTCAAGGAATGAAAACGATCACGTGGAGTGAACGCCTTCGATGACTTTAGAACGATGGTGGAACACCAAATCGTTCAAGAGGGTTTAATCAATGGAAACCAAGAAAATATATATGATACTTAGTAATACTTTGGGCGGCAAAACCCTCGATTAGCTCTCACAATCAAATACTCACAAGCAAGCGGGGAAACGAGGCGGCGCGAAGCACTTAAGAGCCTTTTTCCTTAGGATATATTTTATAATATCCGCCTTATACCCACCTTATAGTTTGTATTTTCAAGATTAAGCTTCACGAAAGTATTTATCTATTTTTGCCTTTTTTCTTTGGTTTGAGATTCGAATACAATGATTGGGTAATGACCTCCCAAGTCAAGGTTGTGTTTTCTCACGTATTTGGAGTACTTGTGAATTTATTGTTCTACGTATACAATATAGTAATAATATTCACACAAAAACCGAAAAATGATAATACGTATTAGTAGAGTGCTACTAATACAAATACTAATTATGGTTAGTATAAAAACAACAATGCCAAATCAAAACTCAACACGCCTCCCCGGCAGCGGCGCCAAAATGATGTTGAAATTTTGTACACCTTTAGGAAAAGGATGCACAAAGTAGGGCAAGTGAGCACGACGATTTAGGAAAACCGTGTGTGAATGACCCAAAGTGAGTTCGTTCTCAAGGAGGCTAGTGTGTTATGTGTGTAATGATATGGATTAATTTGTGATTATATTTGAGAAAGAAAAATAGAAAAGGGATTAGAAGAGAATGACGGTTATCAAGACGGATTAAACTAATTCTAAAAAGGCGTACACGTAAAATCCTAAAAACCACCAAAATTAAATTTTAAACCTAAAAATTTCTAAAAATTACCAAAAATCCCTAATAATATGCTAAGAGTTTACAAAAAATCAAAACTTGCAAAAACCTTTTAATTAATTAGATAATGACTTTTTAATGCTAATTAAAGCCCTAAAAATCAAAATTAATTATTAAAAAGCCCTAAACAAGATTTTAAAGTTTGTAAACCTCAAAAATACTCTAATTAAGCTAAAAACTATTTTTCAAAATTTTAAACCCAATTAAAACTATTTATAAACAATTAAAAACTCCTAAAATCAATTAAAATTTAAATTAATTATAGAAAATAATTAAAAGACCTAGAAAATAATTGGAAAGTTGCAAAATCCTAATTAAGTGTTTAGAACCTAGGAAAAATATAAAAACCTGGAAAATCAGACTTTTAATTTTTAATAATAAAATAATATTAAAAATCCAAAAATTCTAAAAAATTCTAAAAACTTGCAAACTAGCTTAATTTAACCTAAATAACTCAGAAATGAAAGTAAAATTACCTAAATACCCCTATTGGGCCTAGAAAATGGGCCAAACCCAAAACAGTCCCTTATTGGGCTTAATTAAGGCCCAATAAGAAAAAGTACTCAAAATAAGCCCAAAAAGCACAAGTTGACTCAAAATTTGATTTTAAACAACTTTTTCCAAAGGCCCAAAAGCTGAAAATGTTAAATAAGCCAACTTATAATAAGCAGCTTATTCTTAATGGGCTTTTTGGCCCATTAAGCTATAAGCTGTTGCCATAAGCTAAAATTTTACACACAAGCTTCTTTTGACCTAACAGAGACTTCTGCAAAAAGAATTTTCAAATAAGCCCACTTAATAAGCCAGAAATAGTTCACAAACTTATTCACAAAACGACAAAATAGTCGTTTTTACGATCTAGACCACCTCAGAAGCTGATTCAAGTTGCAAAATGTTTCTTATGACAAAACTAAGCTTAATAATCAAAAACCTACTCAATAAGCTGTGACAATCCGTCAATTTACGATTGATATTTTATTCTCAAATATTATTTGAAAATATTATTTTAATGTTACAATATGAACTCACTTATTTTTGGGAAGAAATTTGGATTTACGTCTTGAAGTAGCATCGACTACGTTTAAACCGGAGGATTCCACGTTACGTGCTTACGTTTACATACACCGTCTTTGGTGACAGTCCGACATTTCAGAAAATAAATTTATCCATGAATATTATTTTGGAGTTTTTAATTTGTGTTGGTTCATAAACTCACAAATTTACGAGAAGAGATTAGGACTTACGATTTTATTTTAACGTCCTTTACGACTAAACCGGAAACCTCAGGATTACGTAATTACGTTTTCGAACTCCGTTTTTGATGAGACAATTTTATTGGATTCGTTTTGCGACATTGATTCATAATTTATAAAAACGTTTTTCGTAAAACGACCCGAGGGCACGCAAATCGAGGAAACTAGAATCGAGGAGTACCCGTAAATAAATGGGGATGAGACAAGTGGGACACTTGTCACACCCCCAAAACCGGCCACAACTAGCTACTTAACACCATGAGGTGTCAAGAGTAGCTAACAAGCCTTACACATGTCTTAAGCTTAAACATTAAGCTACCTTACAACAAAACCACTTGCCATTTACCATTTCTTTCATTTTCACCATGCAATACCACTCAAAATCCTCTCTACCCTCTCTCTAGTTCGTCCCATATCTCTCAAAAACATCCATCATTGATCAAATTTAACCACAAAATCCTATGTTATTCATATACATGTTGATGCCCTTTTGAAGCCCTATTGATTGGTGCAAGTTATAACATCCAAGGAGGAGTATTCATGGTGTCTTGGGGCTGATTTTCCACAAGGAGTTCATGGAGCATGGTGGTCTTGAAGATGGTGTTGGCTATGCACAAGTTTCTCCATCCAAAACCATGTCCAAATCACAACCTACATCAACTTGGTGGTATAAAGATTGTCCTCCTCATCTTCTTGTTAATTTGATTATGTAAACATGTATTTTATTTCCTATTGTATATGTATATGATGATTATATGATGATAAAAATGTTATGTGGGGATTTGTTGTTGATAAACATGATTAAAAAGGTGAAAAACCATAAGAAACAAGGTTAAAATCTTGGTTAAATTTGATGGCTTTATAAAACAGTAAAGAACCATACGGTAAACTGATAAAATGATGAAGTAGAATTGATATACAGTAAGCTATGGGTCTTGTACACATGTGAGAGTTGGCCATGCAATGGAATCAAAATAAGGGTAAAAGTCATACAATACCATCATACTTATCAAAATGTACCGACTTTAAACACTTACAATTTAATCGCTAGACATTACCAATAAACTTTCAAATTTGTTCCAAAGTCACCAATATGGTAACTTGTTACCGACATGCTGGCACAGTAATATCCACGTATTTATTTACTTTTCTTTTAATATATCCACGTCAGATTTCCATTATACAAAATACAGTTGACTTTATATGGTCTAGTTAAACAGATCATTTAGTTATCATCTTCAACATCATACCATCACCATTTTCATCTTCAATAACCAAAGATCAAAACCCAAATTTACAATTTTCATCAGCAACATTATAATATAAAACCTATCAAAAACATCAAAACCCACATTAAAAATATCAAAACCCATATCAAGAATATCAAAACCACTTACAAAAAATGGTCAGAGGGTCGGTCTATTTTGCAATCAAATAATAGCATGCTTCTTAATCTGAAGTCAAGTATTGACGAACTGGATGAGCTTCCTATTGTTAAAGAATGTTTCTTGGACATGGGTTTGTTTCCTGAAGACGATTGCAGCCACAACTATTATGGACATGTGGGTTGAGTTTTATAATCTTGATGATGAAGGAATGTATACCAGTGAAAACATTCGTGAACAAATCTTGACTTGATTTAATCATTCTTTCTGTGTTTATAAGGTTGGGTATAATTGGTGACAGGCCCAAATGGTTTTCCTTGTTGGGCCAAATGGTTTTACTAGACACAAACTGAATTTGTTGCACAAATATGAAATAAATTAATGACGTGTATTATTGAATTAAATAATTTAATGAGGTGGAAATGTAACCGGTAATATTGGTAACATTGTTACAAAACAAACAAGTTCGTTGGTAATGTTTAGCGATTAAATTGTACGTGTTTAAAGTCGGTACATTTTGATAAGTGCGATGGTATTATATGGCTTTTACCCTCAAAATAATGAGTGAGATATGATCAAAACAAGTTTAGGGCATAAATCTGAGGTTACTGTTTTGGACGATTTTTAGAAAATACTTAAAGGATGATTCAACAGTAGCTATAGTAGAGTTAAATGTAGAACATATCATGTAGTTTATGTGATAAAATTTTGAGCTTCTATCTCCATGTAGAACTCAAGATATGGCAGTTTTGGTGAAAGTAAAGATAAAAATCAGATTTTGGAAATTAAAAGTATAATAATATTATATAAACACTCAAAATTTTAATGTATAAAATATAAATTAAAACCCACTAACTCATGGATTCTATTTATATAAATATATAAAAGGTGGAATAAGTGTATAAATATTAAAAATGGAAACTTGTTAAATTTTATAAGTTATAAAACTATAAACATGATTTTTACGACTTTTTCGGCTATTGCCGTAAAATTAACGTTTTTGTTAAATAAAACTTAGATGGTTGGACCCGTCTAATGTAAACTTTATAAAACTTATATACTGATATATAAACATGTATAACAAGTAAAAACCGATAAAACCCGAAATATAAGACATACGGACGTTAACGGACTAAATTAACGTTATTGGACTAACAATACAACAAAAACGTACTAAAACTCTTATAAACTTATTATTGGGCTTAACCCATTTGGGCCCAACTTGTAAAGTTTAAGTACTGATAATATAGGTATAAAAGGGATTAAAACAAGTTAAAGTACTTATAATATGCCTATTGGACTTAAAACACGTAAATAGGTAAAACTAGTAAACTAGTATAAAAGTTATCGACATATAACACTAAAATGAGTAAACGAGAATATGTAAACCCACTTGATCATCATATATATATAATCATCATATGTATACATAATTGTTATTTTTATAAAGTCATTGGACATGAGTCTAAGACCGAGTATTATTTGTATAGGTTTCCGTGATTGAAGCACGTACCGTACGTCCGAATTGCCGATAACCCGCCTTCCCATATCAATGTGAGTTCATAGCCTCGCACTCTTTTAAATGTTTTTATAAGTGTTTTATAAACCCGCGAGGGAGATAACATGTTAGTTTTTATTAAATAGGACACCATTTGTCCCGATTGTTTGTTTATTGATTTTGGACCCGAATGATTGAATGACCCGATTGTATGACCCGATAAATGATTAATGGACCCGATAGATGAAATAAAATGGATTATTAAAGTTAGGTTATGTCACTAAAAGTCCCATTAGCATGAATTGTGAACTATCGGGAGTTGGTAGACGCTTATGCATTTAATAGTACTATTTGGGGACGATCACCCCAGTTCGCGCCTTGACGGTTGATCCCCGTCGTGCCACATTGATTGGTAAGCGAATTAATGTATGAGAAGATTTCCATAGCGTGACCTTTGTGACGACACGATACTTTAGATGGGCAAAATTGGTATCGGGTTAGCTACCCGTTGTTGGTTTAGTAAGGTAACAATGTCATGCAGCTTATAATAATCCGAATTAACGAAATACTAATAGACGCTTCGAATTACGATGTATTGTCTGACTAGCAATACAGGGTCATACTATTGATATTATGTTTGTATTTTGGTTTTCATAACCATATTCATATAACGGTTTTTATTTGATTTTATACAACGTCATAAGACATGTTGTATGATGTTTTTACGACATTGGCTCGTATAATGATTTTTACGGCAAATGCCTATGATTTTCGATAAGGATTTGTATAAAATGACTTTGGCTATTTTATGGCCTATCAAAACGATTTGTACAAAATGATTTTCAGTAATACTTTTATACTGATATTATATTGATGGAATTTATTAAACTCTATGAATTCACTCGGCGTTATCGCTGACCCTTTTCTTTTAACATGTTTTATCTCAGGTACTTGAAGGTAATTCTCGGGAAGACAACAAGAATTCATGGCCCGCACCTAAACAATATTTTCCATTCAAACACTTTGCAAAACTTTGTATGAAATAATATGACTTGGGACCGATGTAACTTTGATGTTTATGAATGGAAATGATTTATTATTAAACGACGCGATTTTTATGCGTTGTCTATGATGTGAGTAATGTGCTATCCCGTAACACCAACTAGTCTTCCGCTGTACTAAGTTGTATAAATTTGGGGGTGTTACAGTTTGGTACCAGAGCTCTCGTTATAGAGAACGAAAGATTTTTAAAACTAAGGTTTTGAATAAAACTTTTCAAAATCTTTTAACTATAAACATTTTTCTAAAAATGTCTAAAAATCTTTTGACTATAACGGTGCCGAAGAATTCCCGAGTTACCGACAAGGCCAAACTGAGAAGTGTTATTTTAATATATATATAACTTGGATTATATATATATATATATGATGTAATTTTATTACATGATTGTTTGATGATTATTTTGATTTTTATACGAGGTATTTATACGACGTCGATTGTCACAAGTAACCCTAAATTCCCTAGTAAATTAATCAAAGCTATTCTCGTAGGAATTCTAGCTATCCAAGATCTAAACCAAGTTGTGGATATTTATGATCCCAACAAATGGTTGATATTCGTAGAAATGTAGATATTAGTTGATGGTGATATTGAAAAAGAATTGGCGAGATTAAATCTGATATTGATGTCATGACGGTCTTTCCTTATAAAGTGGAGTTTGACAAAACGTTACTACCTAGAAAGATGTCATCTGATTCGTTGTCATCCAATTCTTAAATTTGAAATCGAAAGGGTGAATGTTGCACTTGAGGCTGTCATTGGAACCATTACCCAAAGCCTCATGCCACTAATACCTTTCCGAGAAGTCTAGTTGAATGATCAAGTCATTTCATACTAGTGACTCATTTGATAATTGTTGTTGTAAGAGCTATAGGATTGGAACTAAGTGTTGATTCATATTGAACTTTTATTGCCCTATTAAGGCCTAATAATAAGATTGAAAGTATTGGAAAATGAGGTAGGATATCGAAGTGAGTATAAAATTGGTTAAGCCTTGAATAAAGTAACAATTTAACCTGTATGGAATATGATATTATTAATAGAAGTCGTTAAGTTCTGTGATTGAATTATAAGGATTTATTTGATTGTAGGTTTGTGTTAAGTGTTGTTCCTAGGCCATTGTCCACTAATGAGGATGCCCAGTGTCCAATAAATAAATTGAAGAAATCTTCTTCTGAATTGGGACCGATGGATCTTCTGGGACATATGGAACACCAAATAACTCTTGTAGATTAGTATTCATTGTGGTATCTTTTAAAAATAATCCCTAACTTAACTGAGATATCAGTTGGTAGGATGAGTTCTGAGAATTGTATGACATAGTGACACGTAATGTGTTACGGTACAATTTTGACTTGTTTGTGATTAATGAAAAGACTACCTTTGATTGCTAAATCCTACATGTATTGATGTTATCTATCTGTTATTGCTTCATCCTAATGCTCGCATTAGTGATGCAACCATTGAACAAGTACTCATCTCGAATTGAGTTACGTTGTAGATTATTCTCTTTGTATTCCTGAGTGCCATCGAGATCATGAACCTCATGATTATTTGGCTAAGCTCATTTCCTGATATATATTGAAGTTAGTTCTTGGTGAACATCTTCCCATCACTCATTTGCAGATCACACATTGTTTTTATAAAGTTAAAACGGTATCCTTTGAGAAAATTTAATTTTCATCACAATAAGGATTATTCAAAGTGAGAATTATAAGTGATTGATATCAAAATGAAGTTGTTTATGAGACGCTTTGGAAAACTTAGTTGTTTTCATAACAAAGAAAATTTTTGTAAATTTATTTTGAATTCTTATTTAAGAATTAAGCATGAAAATGTTTTTATTATAAACATGATGATAAAATTTTGACGAACTGAGTATTGCATCGTTAATCTTGAAATTGTATATAGTTGCGCGCCTACATACAATTTGTAATGGACTATGCAAGACTGATTAGTAGTCACCATAAAACTAATGAATAAACACTACATTTTCTTTGAGGATTGTGAAAGATCAAATTTTAATGAGATCTGCAAGAAGTGAAAAATAAGGACATAATGCAAGGGACACCTACATATGTGCCTGTAGCATCTATTCTTCTGAGTCGAATTTACTCATCTGTGGAAATTGTCTTATTTGACAATTGACAATTCTTTCTTGTCTAATTCTCCCGTAGTGAGATTCTTAGGAAAAGTATTTGATTATCGAGTGTTGATACCCGACTGGATGTATTGACGTTTTTATAATTTCTTATGATTTGATTTCATTTGAACGACCTGGGTAACGATCCGAGGAGCTTTCGAGTGCGTACTCAAATTATGAAAACATGGGATATATTCATATTCGTTAAATGTTTTCGTCTGTATCTAATTTGAAATTCTCTCGCATAGATTATGCGTTGACCTTACTCTTTTAGGGATTAGTTATGTCTCCAGATATCCTTGAATATTGTGGAAGAATTGAGAATTTTTATTAGTCTTTTGAGAAGTTCACATCTTATCGACGGCAATGCAACTGGAAAGTTGATAGTGCCCGTAGAATGAATTGATTGGTTATGACATGACGACATTGTATTAATTGATGGGAACTCGAGTAGAATGCCCCTAAAAGATAAGATGTTGATTATCAAAAGTGATCTAAATAATTCTTGGTGGATGACGATATCATGTATTAAGACTTGAAATTATACCATGAATGGTTGTGAACTAGTTATAGATATTGTAATCTAGAAAGAACCTAATATTAATTTATTAAAAGACGTTTCTGTTATCTGAAACTTTAGGAAGTATTTGTTAATGAACTACCTAGACTTTCGCCATTAAGGCAAGTTGAAATTTGGTATTTGATTATATTCTCGGTGTTGCACCTGTGACTTGTGCACAGTACGTCAGCACCATCTGAGTTAAAGTAATTACCGTACAACTGAGAAAGTTGTCGGAGAAAGATTTTATTATACCAAGCCTGTCATCCTGAAGAGCTATGGTGTTATCTTTCCTTATATTTATAGATTACTGTGACTGAGTAAATTGACAATCGAAAACGATATCCATAACTCGAAATGGAAGAATTGTTCGATCATTTACAAAGTTTTTGATCCTTAGCATGGTTATCATCAACTTCGCATCTGCGAAAAGGATTATCTATTCCAATCATTACATCCCGAACTTGTGATGAACATTATGAGTTTCACGTGATGTCGTTGGGATTGACCAATGCACATGTAGCATTCATAAATTTGGTGAATCACGTGTGTAGGCTGTAATTTGATAAACTCATGCTCGTGATCATTAAGGACCATTTATTTGTTTGTTTATAAGAATAAGAATGAGGTTAATAATTAATTATAGATTGCCCTGAATTGGCCGAACAATAAAAACATGTAACTCGAATAATTGATATGTGATTAAAGGCTTAAACCTTTACATTATTTGACTATGTGATTACTAGATAATGGAATATAAAATTACCCTTCAAAATTTAGAAGTCATTTAGAACTTTGAATTATACTAAAAAGAAAGTGCAAATATATTTTGACAAATGTTTTAACAAAGGATTTTTAAGGGATTATTCCCTTATACACAAACCATTTAACTAAACTTCTGTTTAGGGGTAAATGTTTGTGTATGCCTCAAGATAACTTAAGAGGAATTGAGGAAACCTTTTAAATCATGACTTGAAATTCGAAACGACACATTTTGCTTTTCAAACTAAGAAAATTTTTACCACGGTATAACCAAAGATTTTTCGAACATTCACGCATCTTATTAATTATTTTAATTATTTTCGATAAATCAACAAAAATCTTGTTAATTAAATTCAAATTTAATTTTGAACATTTTATATAATTGGATGGATTAAGAAATTTAAAATCTTTATGTTTACATTTCATAAAAATTGGAAATTTATTAGTTAATTAATTCTAATAATTATCGACGCTTTAGACGACAGATTGAGTAAAACGGATAAAAATGATAGATGAGACGAAACTAAAACATAGAAGATATGAAGAAAGAATTTTTGAATAAATACGGTTGTGACATTTATTTCTTGAGGAAAGTGAACGTAATTACTGACGCATAATATAGAAAGAATATCTGATTGAATTGTGGACATGATAATTATATCATCATGAGAAGTGAATATAGATACCGACGCATTTTGTATAAAAGATAAAGAACCAGTTAGGAGATGTTCCTTAACAATGAAGGTGCAAAATAAATTGCCGAACAATTTAAAATAAATGATGTGTGTAAAAAGGATAAAATAGATAATAAAAAGGGATTCGCGGCTAATGTGAACCAACAGATTTGAGAAGCCAATGGCGTTAAATGTATAAAAGACCACTTGTGATTGTCTAAATATGGAAGATTGTGAGATATAGTTATGTTGGAATTTGTAAGTATAAGTATTCTATTTACGTCATTTCTGACTAAAAGTATCTTTGTCTGAAGAAGTTGTACTAATGGCAATTATGAAGGCAGACATCGCCTCATACATTAGTAAACGTCTAGCTATTGCAAAGGTCATCATCTGAATTTGATTCGATTTGGGTCATCGTCGACAGACTGACTAAATCTGCTAATATCATTCCCGTTAATGATAAATGCAAAAGAGTTATGTAAACATAGCGTGCCTGTATCGATCATCTATATCAAGATCCTCGCTTCGCATCGAATTTCTAGAGATTTGCTCAGAAATCATTGAGAACGAACCTTGATGAGAGTACTATGTACCACCCCAAATCGAAGGGACGAGGTAAAGTAACGATACAAGGTAATATAAGTGATGTTTTATGTTTGAATGAATGACCTTTGGTAATAAACCGTATAATCGTTTTCTTTTGGAGAGATTATCATTGATAATTATCATGTTAGGATCAAGATCGAATCTTGCTAGGATCTAAATATTGGAGCATCTGTAAGCAAGAGTTGAGATGAAGACATCCGACATACACCCATTGTGAGTTGGACATGTCTTTTAGGTTTAAGGTTTCCTATGATGGCGAACCTATCCTTGCAAAATACCCGACCCGCGAGATCTGAAATGATTATTGAAATTAAGATCTGATTATTGACTGCCGATAGTGGACAAGAGGTTATGTGAATATGAAATGTAGATCTTGAAGTGCCAAATGGGTAGCGAAGTTATGCCACAATTTTTAAACTTGGAAAAATGAATTCATGATCTGACAAATCATGGGATATAAGTCCCCGTTGTATGGGACCATTGAGATGATGTAAAAGATTGGTTTGAAAGGCATATAAGCTGGATCTACCCTAGGACTTCAAGAACTGCGTGAATTATGTTTCGTAAATCGAACTTGATGGAATATCTGTCAAGTGAAAATCTGATTGTTCTTAGTAAAGCTTAGATCGGTGAAAAGTTGCATTCATCAGAAACCCGTGAACATCATGGATAGAGAAAGTAAGTCAACATTTAGCCTGATCTTATTCCCGTAGTTATGTTCACTGAAACTCGCGTGCTGTAATAGATTGCACTTGTGAGAAAAGACCGAATGTGGAGGAAATACCCACATGGCTTTAACTCTATAAGCAACGAGTAGTAAGGTAAGATGATCTTTGAGGACAAAGATCCTGTTTAGGGGTAAATGCTGTGACAATCCGTCAATTTACGATTGATATTTTATTCTCAAATATTATTTGAAAATATTATTTTAATGTTACAATATGAACTCACTAATTTTTGGGAAGAAATTTGGATTTACGTCTTGAAGTAGCATCGACTACGTTTAAACCGGAGGATTCTACGTTACGTGCTTACGTTTACATACACCGTCTTTGGTGACAGTCCGACATTTCAGAAAATAAATTTATCCATGAATATTATTTTGGAGTTTTAAATTTGTGTTGGTTCATAAACTCACAAATTTACGAGAAGAGATTAGGACTTACGATTTTATTTTAACGTCCTTTACGACTAAACCGGAAACCTTAGGATTACGTAATTATGTTTTCGAACTCCGTTTTTGATGAGACAATTTTTATTGGATTCGTTTTGTGACATTGATTCATAATTTATAAAAACTTTTTTCGTAAAACGAACCGAAGGCACGCAAATCGAGGAAACTAGAATCGAGGAGTACCCGTAAATAAATGGGGATGAGACAAGTGGGACACTTGTCCCACCCCCAAAACCGGCCACAACTAGCTACTTAACACCATGAGGTGTCAAGAGTAGCTAACAAGCCTTACACATGTCTTAAGCTTAAACATTAAGCTACCTTACAACAAAACCACTTGCCATTTACCATTTCTTTCATTTTCACCATGCAATACCACTCAAAATCCTCTCTACCCTCTCTCTAGTTCGTCCCATATCTCTCAAAAACATCCATCATTGATCAAATTTAACCACAAAATCCTATGTTATTCATATACATGTTGATGCCCTTTTGAAGCCCTATTGATTGGTGCAAGTTATAACATCCAAGGAGGAGTATTCATGGTGTCTTGGGGCTGATTTTCCACAAGGAGTTCATGGAGCATGGTGGTCTTGAAGATGGTGTTGGCTATGCACAAGTTTCTCCATCCAAAACCATGTCCAAATCATAACCTACATCAACTTGGTGGTATAAAGATTGTCCTCCTCATCTTCTTGTTAATTTGATTATGTAAACATGTATTTTATTTCCTATTGTATATGTATATGATGATTATATGATGATAAAAATGTTATGTGGGGATTTGTTGTTGATAAACATGATTAAAAAGGTGAAAAACCATAAGAAACAAGGTTAAAATCTTGGTTAAATTTGATGGCTTTATAAAACAGTAAAGAACCATATGGTAAACTGATAAAATGATGAAGTAGAATTGATATACAGTAAGCTATGGGTCTTGTACACATGTGAGATTTGGCCATGCAATGGAATCAAAATAATGAGTGAGATATGATCAAAACAAGTTTAGGGTATAAATCTGAGGTTACTGTTTTGGACGATTTTTAGAAAATACTTAAAGAATGATTCAACAGTAGCTATAGAATAGTTAAATGTAGCACATATCATGTAGTTTCTGTGATAAAAATTTGAGCTTCTATCTCCATGTAGAACTCAATATATGGCAGTTTTGGTGAAAGTAAAGATAAAAATCAGATTTTGGAAATTAAAAGTATAATAATATTATATAAACACTCAAAATTTTAATGTATAAAATATAAATTAAAACCCACTAACTCATGGATTCTATTTATATAAATATATAAAAGGTGGAATAAGTGTATAAATATTAAAAATGGAAACTTGTTAAATTTTATAAGTTATAAAACTATAAACATGATTTTTACGACTTTTTCGGCTATTGCCGTAAAATTAACGTTTTTGTTAAATAAAACTTAGATGGTTGGACCCGTCTAATGTAAACTTTATAAAACTTATATACTGATATATAAACATGTATAACAAGTAAAAACCGATAAAACCCGAAATATAAGACATACGGACGTTAACGGACTAAATTAACGTTATTGGACTAACAATACAACAAAAATGGACTAAAACACTTATAAACTTATTATTGGGCTTAACCCATTTGGGCCCAACTTGTAAAGTTTAAGTACTGATAATATAGGTATATAAGGGATTAAAACAAGTTAAAGTACTTATAATAGGCCTATTGGGCTTAAAACACGTAAATAGGTAAAACTAGTAAACTAGTATAAAAGTTATCGACATATAACACTAAAATGAGTAAACGAGAATATGTAAACCCACTTGATCATCATATATATATAATCATCATATGTATACATAATTGTTATTTTTATAAAGTCATTGGACATGAGTCTAAGACCGAGTATTATTTGTATAGGTTTCCGTGATTGAAGCACGTACCGTACGTCCGAATTGCCGATAACCCGCCTTCCCATATCAATGTGAGTTCATAGCCTCGCACTCTTTTAAATGTTTTTATAAATGTTTTATAAACCCGCGAGGGAGATAACATGTTAGTTTTTATTAAATAGGACACCATTTGTCCCGATTGTTTGTTTATTGATTTTGGACCCGAATGATTGAATGACCCGATTGTATGACCCGATAAATGATTAATGGACCCGATAGATGAAATAAAATGGATTATTAAAGTTAGGTTATGTCACTAAAAGTCCCATTAGCATGAATTGTGAACTACCAGGAGTTGGTAGACGCTTATGCATTTAATAGTACTATTTGGGGACGATCACCCCAGTTCGCGCCTTGACGGTTGATCCCCGTCGTGCCACATTGATTGGTAAGCGAATTAATGTATGAGAAGATTTCCATAGCGTGACCTTTGTGACGACACGCTACTTTAGATGGGCAAAATTGGTATCGGGTTAGCTACCCGTTGTTGGTTTAGTAAGGTAACAATGTCATGCGGCTTATAATAATCCGAATTAACGAAATACTAATAGACGCTCCGAATTACGATGTATTGCCTGACTAGCAATACAGGGTCATACTATTGATATTATGTTTGTATTTTGGTTTTCATAACCATATTCATATAACGGTTTTTATTTGATTTTATACAACGTCATAAGACATGTTGTATGATGTTTTTACGACATTGGCTCGTATAATGATTTTTACGGCAAATGCCTATATTATGATTTTCGATAAGGATTTGTATAAAATGACTTTGGCTATTTTATGGCCTATCAAAACGATTTGTACAAAATGATTTTCAGTAATACTTTTATACTGATATTATATTGATGGAATTTATTAAACTCTATGAATTCACTCGGCGTTATCGCTGACCCTTTTCTTTTAACATGTTTTATCTCAGGTACTTGAAGGTAATTCTCGGGAAGACAACAAGAATTCATGGCCCGCACCTAAACAATATTTTCCATTCAAACACTTTGCAAAACTTTGTATGAAATAATATGACTTGGGACCGATGTAACTTTGATGTTTATGAATGGAAATGATTTATTATTAAACGACGCGATTTTTATGCGTTGTCTATGATGTGAGTAATGTGCTATCCCATAACACCAACTAGTCTTCCGCTGTACTAAGTTGTATAAATTTGGGGGTGTTACATAAGCACTCTCAATAAGCTGGAAAATCAAATAAGCACTTATGTTAAAAGTCAAACAAGTTGGTTTTCTAGTAAAAAGTCAAAGTCAAAGTCTCATAAGCTCCAGTTCACTTAAATGGGTCAAATAATGAAGATCTATTACAAAAAATAAGTTGTTGCAAGTCAGAATAAGCTAGAATAGCTTAATGATAAGCTGATGACAAAATTGCACTAGCAGGGGCTAGTTTTGGATGTTGAGCAGTGGAAACTTTTTCCACTGCTTGACTATTTTGACTTTTTGTCTTTAGTGACTTTTTCTTGGATTCAGATTTCACAAAGGCACCCAAATGATCTTTGGATCAAAAGGAGTCAATCACAATCAAAATAACACAATCACTAACACCCAATTGATACAGTTTATTCAATTAATCATCAGACATGATACAGACATGAAAAATAAGCAGTTTAGCACTTATGAGCAGTTTTAGCACAAATCAGTCAGCCAAATTCAACCAAATGCACACACAAGCTATAATAAACTCCAATAAGCAAGTCTAAACAGGTATCATGCACTGGTTCAAAGAATTAAGCAAGATTCAAGCAATGAAAGTTACTGATGAACACTAACACATGCAGTTTTCTACTTTTGCTGATGTATTTGACACACAAGCCAATTTCAACACCTCAAATCTTTCAAACAGGTTATATTAACTTTGTTTAAACCACTTTTATCCCTAAGCATGCATACACACTAAGTGTTCCCAAAATCCTAGGTCAAAACAAGCAGAAACAAGGTCTATATAGCAGATTGATTGATTCAAGTGTTCAAACCCAAAAACTTGCAGCAAAACACTCTCAAACAAAGGTATAGCAGATACAAAGCATAAACAACAACTTCCCTTAACACAATAACAAGTTACAAGCATAAACCAGTAGACCCAAACACCCCTTTAACTCTTTCAAATCAAAATTTTCAAAAGCACAATGAGATTTCAGGCCAACCAAGCATCAATTAACACTAAAACAAGTATAATAAACAGATTCAAGCAAGAACAAGCCACAAAATTCACAAGAACACAAGTTTCATACAAATATCACCAAAAATCACAATTTAAGCAGATTTGGAGATTAAGTATGCAAACCTCATGGATATACATCCACACCCACGAATTTTGAGCTTATGTGCTAGCAAGAACAAGCACAAGCTTCCACAATAAGCCTGCTAAGATTGAACAAGGGTTAAGCACAATATCATAAAAATCAGAAACTTTGAAAAACTTGATTAATGCAAACTTGTTACCCCACACTTGATTATCCCTAAGTTATAAGCCTCACCACACCTTAACCAACTCAGTTAGGATGCTATGATCAGCCCTATAGCCCAAGAATTCCAAGATTGGAACAAGACTTAGCAAAATATCAAGAAAATGAGGAAATATGCAAACTTTGCACACTCCTCTTTGGAAAACAGGTTTTGAACTTCAAGAACTAACAAGCATATAACAAATGAAAGCAGTAAATAAGATTGGCCAATGACTTTTCTTCAAGATTTCAAACTCAATTTCATTAACTTAGAAATAGGATTTACAGAAACTTGAACCAAGGAAAAATCAAAAGCAAACTGAAATGTGAAGGCCTAAGTGGCTTTATATAGCCTTACAAGTGACTAAGGAACAGCTAATAACTAAAAACCCTAATGGTTGAAGTTCCAAAAATGCCCTCTTGAATTTGAACTCATATGCTTCATGTGACTGATTCTTGGACGTATGTGAAGGAGATAGCTGTTGGAATTTGATCTAAGGGCTCAAACAAAGCTTAAAGTGTAAGCTTGTTTCTGGATGGTTGATTCTCTGGCTGGTTTTGGCAATATCCCTAAAAGTGTGTAGCAGGGCACCTTTCATGTGCACCCTTGGTTGATGAGGTGGCATATATTAAGGTTGGGATTAGTTAACAATATCCTTAATCATAATTCTGGAAACAATTAAGGTCTAATTTTGAGTAAATAACAAAAGCCCAATTTTGTTAAGAACATGAAGAACAAGCCATTTAATCTGTTTAAGGATTTAAAAACGTGTTAGGCGCCATTATTAACTAACTAAATAGTTAATTAGTTAAATAGGGTGAGTGGATTGGTGATGTGGCGCCAGGAGATGTGGTGATTGGTGGGTTTGATTTAGTGGGGCACGTGGCATCTTGTCACTGGTCTAGGTAAGTTTAGATGTTGGCCAGAATAAGTCCCTCACTTCTCTTTCTTCTTTCACTTTGTAAATAAATCCCACAAATCTGATTCCCTTTGTTATTTAAGTTTCTTTTTTCACACTTTTGCCCCAAATACTTTTCCAAAGTATTTTCAGGGGTATTTCTTGCCATTTTTAAATTCTTCAAGGACTGATTTGGTATTTTCTTCAATGATAATGGTATAGACTTGTTTAATTGACATTTTGGAGGACTGAAATTACCAAGTCTTGATGATTGAGGGACCATTTTTGCCAAATGTTGAAAGTTGAGGGTCCTTTTTGTAATTTTGAGATTTTCAAAGGACCCAACTTGTCATTTCTTGTACTTTGAAGGACTTCATGATGTATTTGACTTTGTGGATGATATTGGTTGACAATTTAGCTTTGTTGAGGGGCTAAACTTGCCAATTCTTCCAAGTTAAGGGTCCTTTTTGTAATTTTGACAAACTTTAGGGACCAAACTTGTAATTATGAGGATACAAGGGTATAAAGTGTCAATTCTTCATAATTGGAGGACCATTCTTCATAATTCTTCAAATCTTCAAGGGTTGATCTTGGGAAAGTCTTCACTAGGGCTTGGTTCATTGTGCGGCTTCGTTTCCCGTGTTCGTTTTTGCATGATTCTTGTGATCTTTTGTCATTATCTCAATATCCGTACCTAAAATACACAAGCAACAAACACAAGCATTTATTTGGGTATTTTGATGATATTTAATGCATTTTAAGCCCTATTTGGACGATGAGACTATGTATAAAAGCAGTCTCATCACTAACCTTACAAAATACCCGATCCGCGAGATCTGAAATGATTGTTAAAATTAGGATATGATTACTGACAGCCGGTAGTAGGAAAGAGGTTATGTGAATATGAAATGTAGATCTTGAAATGCCAAATGGGTAGCAAAGTTATGCCACAATTTTTAACCTTGGAAAAATGAATTCATGATCTGACAAATCATGGGATATAAGACCGTTGTTTGGGACCATTGAGATGATGTGAAAGATTGGTTTGAAAGGCATATAAGCTGGATCTACCCTAGGACTTCAAGGACTGCGTAAATTATGTTTCGTAAATCGAACTTGATGGAATATCTATCAAGTGAGAATCTGATTGTTTCTTAGTAGAGCTTAGATCGGCGAAAAGTTGCATTCATCAAAAACCCGTGAACATCATGGATAGAGAAATTAAGTCAACATTAATCCTGATCTTATTCCCTTAGTTATGTTTGATGAAACTCGCGTATTGTAATTGCACTTGTGAGAAAAGACCGAATGTGGAGGAAATACCCACATGGCTTTAACTCTATAAGAAGCGAGTAGTAAGATGATCTTTGAGGACAAAGATCCTGTTTAGGGGTAAATGCTGTGACAATCCGTCAATTTATGGTTGATATTTTATTCTCAATATTTATTTGAAAATATTATTTTATGAACTCACTTATTTTTGGGAAGAAATTTGGATTTACGTCTTGAAGTAGCGTCGACTACGTCTAAACCGGAGGATTCAACGTTACGTGCTTACGTTTACATACACCGTCTTTGGTGACAGTTCGACAATTCAGAAAATAAATTTATCCGTGAATATTATTTTGGAGTTTTAAATTTGTGTTAGTTCATAAACTCACAAATTTACGAGAAGAGATTAGGACTTACAATTTTATTTTAACGTCTTTTACGACTAAACCGGAAACCCTAGGATTACGTATTTACGTTTTCGAACTCCGTTTTTGATGAAAAAATTTTTATTAGATTCGTTTTGTGTCGTTGATTCATAATTTATAAAAATGTTTTTCGTAAAACGACCCGAGGGCACGCAAATCGAGGAAACTAGAATCGAGGAGTACCCGTAAATAAATGGGGATGAGACAGGTGGGGTACTTGTCCCACCCCCATCAAAACCGGCCTTAACTAGTTACACAAGACACTTATGTGTCAAGTGTAGCTAACAAGCCTTACACATGTACTTTAGCTTACAAGTTAAACTTCCACTAACTAAAACCACTAGCTAACACATACCATTCATTTGCAACATGCAAACCACACATATTTTCTCTCTACTCTCTTGGTTATGCCGTCCCTACTCCACCATCAAACCCTCATTTGATCAAAAATCAACCACAAAATCTCATGTTATTCATATACATGTTGATGCCCTTTTGAAGCCCTATTGATTGGTGCAAGTTATAACATCCAAGGAGGAGTTTCCATGAAGTGTTAGGGCTGATTTTTCACAAGGAGTCTATGAAGAATGGTGGTCATGAAGATGTTCTTGGTGCATCACAAGTTTCTCCATCCAAAACCATGTCCAAATCATAACCTACATCAACTTGGTGGTATAAAGATTGTCCTCCTCACCTTCTTGTTATTTTGATTATGTAAACATGTATTTTATTTCCTATTGTATATGTGTATGATGATTATATGATGATAAAAATGTTATGTGGGGATTTGGTGTTGATAAACATGATTAAAAAGGCGAAAAACTATAAAGAACAAGGCTAAAATCTTGCTTAAAAGTGATGTCTGTATAAAACAGTAAAGAAACACGTCATGGACTGATAAAATGATGAAGTAGAATCCATTTACAGTAAGCTATATGTCTTATACACATGTGAGAGTTGGCCATGCAATGGAATCAAAATAATGAGTGAGATATGATCAAACAAGTTAGGTGGTCTAATCTGAATAAGCAGTTTTGTAGGGACTATTAAGGCAAGATGAACTCAAAATGGGCAGTAGCTATAACTAAGTTAAATGTAGCACATAATATGAAGAACATGTCACCCAAAAATGGGCTTCTAATTCATTATAGAACTCTAGATATGGTAAAAATGGTGAACATGAATATAAAAATCAGATTTTTGGAATTAATGTTTATTATTATTATATAAGCACTCACATTTTAATGTATAAAATGTAAAATAAAAACCCACTAACTTATAAAACTTATTTATATAAATTTATAAAAGGTTAATTAAATGGATAAATTATATAAATGGTGGTGAAATAATATTTATAAGTAATAAAAACTATAAACTTGATTTTTACGACTTTTTCGGCTATCGCCGTAAAATTAACGTTTTTCGCCAAATAAAACTTAGACGACCAAACACGTCTAATGTAAAGTTTATAAAAGTCATATACTGATATATAAGTATCTAATACAAGTAAAAACCGATAAAACCCGAACTATAAGAAATACGGACATTAACGAGCTAAATAAACATATTGGACTAATACTTGGACTAATACTTGGACAAATACTTGGGCTAATAATTGGACTAAACAAGATGAACACTCATAAAAAGAACTTATTGGGCTTAACCCATTTAGGCCCAACTTGTAAAGTGTAGATACTGATAATGTAAGTATAACAAGGATTAATACAAGTTAAGAACTTATAATAGGCTTATTGGACCTAAAACACGTAAATAGGTAAAACGAGAAAACTAGTATAAAAGTTATGGACACATAACACAAGAATGAGTAAATGAGGATATGTAAACCCACTTGATCATCATATATATATAATCATCATATGTATACATAATTGTTATTTTTATAAAGTAATTGGACAAACGTCTAAGACCGATTATTATTTGTCTAGGTTTCCGTGATTGAAGCACGTTCCGTACATCCGAATCGCCGATAACTGTCTTCCCACATCAACGTGAGTTCATAGCCTCGCACTCTTAAATGTTTTTATAAATTTTTTATAAACCCGAGAGGGAGATAACATGTTATTTTTATAAAATAGGACACCATTTGTCTCGATTGTTTGTTTATTGATTTTGGACCCGAATGATTGAATGACCTAATTGTGTGAACTGATAAATGATTAATGGACCCGATAGATGAAATAAAATGGATTATTAAAGTTAGGTTATGTCACTAAAAGTCCCATTAGCATGAATTGTGAACTACCGGGATTTGGTAGACGCTTATGCATTTAATAGTACTATTTGGGGACGATTACCCCAGTTCGCGCCTTGACGGTTGATCCCCGTCGTGCCACATTGATTGGTAAGCGAATTTATGTATGAGAAGATTTCCATAGCGTGACCTTTGTGACGACACGCTACTTTAGATGGGCAAAATTGGTATCGGGTTAGCTACCCGTTGTTGGTTTAGTAAGGTAACAATGTCATACGGCTTATAATAATCCAAAATTACCGAAATACTAATAGACGCTCCGAATTACGATGTATTGCCTGACTAGCAATACAGGGTCATACTATTAATATTGTATTCGTGTTTTGGTTTTCATACCATATTCTTATAACGGTTTTTATTTAATCTATACAACGTTGCAAAACGTATTGTATGATGTTTTTACGACATTGGCTCGTATAATGATTTTTAAGGCAAATGCTTATATTATGATTTTGATGAAGATTTGTATAAAATGACTTTGGCTATTTTATGGCCTATTAAAATGATTTGTACAAAATGATTTTCGATAATTATTTTATACCGATATTATATTGATGGATTTAATTAAACTCTATGAATTCACTCGGCGTTATCGCTGACCTTTTCTTTTAACATGTTTTATCTCAGGTACTTGAAGGTAATTCTCGGGAAGACGACAAGAATTCATGGCCCGCACTTAAACAATATTTTCCATTCAAATATTTTGTAAAACCTGTATTAAATCAAATGACTTGGGACCGATGTAACTTTGATATTTATGAATGGAAATGCTTTATAAATAAACGACGCGATTTTTATGCGTTGTCTATGATGTGAGTAATGTGCCATCCCGTAACACCAACTAGTCTTCCGCTGTACTAAGTTGTATAAATTTGGGGGTGTTACAAGCAGTACTTGTAGATTTAAGCTTGTCGGTACTTGGTTTACCAGACTTTAAGGATACAAGTCCTTGCTTCGTAAGTACTGCCCTAGGAACAAAACTTTTGGTAGAATTATTTTTAACCTGTTTAACTAACCTTGTGTGATCAAACTTAGGTTTGTCATCTTTAAGTTTCTGTTTCCTATCACCCTGTGCATTTTTCCCATTACTGTTTTTCATGACCCTTTGTGTAGCCTTTTGTTTCACAATTTTATCTTCATGTAATGTACAGTCTTTGTTAAAATGATTTAGACTACCACAAACATAACATCCTTTTCTTCTTAATGAAGACCCAAAAGGTTGTTTTGACTTTACATTTTCAAAACCTAGCCCATCCCTTTTGTTTTTAGTATGTTGCTTATTGTTTTCCAATATCTTGCTAGGTGTTTTTACCTGCTTGGGAGCAGAACTAATCTTAGATTCCTCAGAAACAAAGTTATTCATTAGAGGTGGATAAACAATATTCTTGGTCACATCAGTATTTTCTTGAGGCACAGTACTAGAGTTAAAGACATTATTAATCTTAGGATCTTCTAACTCTATACTGGTATCATTACAAGGGGGCATGAAAATTCCAGATACTGGTGGAGGAACTGCCTTCATTCCTTCAGCATATCTATCATTTTCAGGTGTATCATCTACCTCATCAAAAATCCCTTTTCATAAGTCCTTGTTTGTTAATGTTATCCCAGGTTGATCCTTAATATATCCTAGGCCTGTTTTATCACAATACCCCATTTGTGAATTAATCAACTTTCCTAATCCCTTAGAGGATTGTTTCCATTGACTAATTACTTCCCTCTCTTTAAAAAGACTGGTTTTTAAAGCTTCATTTTTAGTATTTATTTTTAAAAGTTGTCTTTCAAAAGCTTTTATTTCCACATCTTTTTCCCTCATTTGAAAAGTCAAAATTCTAATTTTCTCTTCATAGTTTTGTTGAACCTTTTTGTACAAAACTATATTATCTTCAAGTTTAACAACACCCTTTTGAAAGCCTTTACTTCTACAGTACATGTGTTAACCTTTTGATACTGTTCCTCTAGTTCTACTTTTAAACTATTAAATTTAAGAATACAATCTTTAGAACAAGGGTGTACCTCAGTATCTTCATGAGAGAGAGCCATTAATCCAAGCTCTTCTTCTTCTTCTTCTTCTGCCCAATTCACCACTCCATCTAAAGTAACCAATGCTTTGGTTCCTTTAGGACTCCTGCTGTTTCCTCTTGGAAAGCTTTCAGATATTTTTGGACTGGTTCTATAGTTGTTCTTGGACTTCAGATTGCTTGTCTCAGATTTATCTCTATTGAATTCTCTTGAAAAGTGTCCATTCCTTCCACAGTTATAGCATTCAACTTTAGACTTGTCATATCCCAATGGCTCATTAGGATCAACAATCATTTTTCTTCCAGTCTTCTTGAAGAACCTATTAGATCTTACTGACACCATTGCAGCTTGCCATTTAAGATCCATCTCTTCAACATCAGCATCATCCATTTGGAACAAATCATTGAGAGTTAACCTTGGCCTGTTGTCTTGTCCAGCAAAGAATGAGAAAGCATCAGTGTCACTAAACAATGGTGAAGACCTTCCATGTGGATTTTGAGAGATCATAGGACCGCTTTCAATACTTTGTGGGTAAGTACTGCTTGTAAGTCCTCCAGCGGTGTTTGTGAAGTATGTACCGCTGCTAGATCCACTAGCGGTATTTTGAAAGTAAGTACCGCTGTTCCCATCTGACACAAAAGCCAAGTTAGACTTTGAAGTAGTTGCTGTCTTTATTTCAGTGCCTTTCACATCCATCTCATATGCTCTAAGATTGTTGTAGAGATGATCAAATGGAATTGTTTCCAAATCATCTCTTGTGATGAAGTGCATAGCCATTGCTTTCCACTCTGGTGGAACGCTTCTTAAGAATTTTAGATTTTCTTCTTCATTAGGAATTACTTGTCCATAAACTGCTAACTGGATAAGCAACTTGTTGATCCTCCCATATCCACCATGTATTCACTCTATACTGGTAATGGAGAAGTTATCAAATTCTTGCTTAAGAACAATCATCTTAATTTTCTTAGATTTGTCATTGCCTCCAAATCTAAGTTTTATAGCATCCCACATAGCTTTGGCATCTTTATAATGATGAAATATTGGTAGAATGTCTTCAGAAAGAGCCATAGCCAAAGCAGTTCTAGCTTTTCTTTCTCTTATCTCTGCTTGTACCTCATCAGCAGTCACAGCAGGTAGAACATAGCATGTATCGTCTGGCAACTAGTGAAGCTTCTTTGGTGTGTTCCCATTCTTGATAACTTGCCACACAGTATGATCTGTGTGATTCAAGTAGTGTTCCATCTACATAGCCCAAGTCTCATAATTGTCACCTTTGAGAACTGGGAGTTTTACAGCAGATAGAGTGTAAAACCCGTATTTTATATAATAATAGTTTTGGTTTTTAAATAAACTATATACGTATTATTAACTTACTGAAGTAAACCGCGAGAATCATATGAGAATGTAAAAAAATATATATATATATAAAAAAAAGAACGAAAGTAAATAATAAAGGGGGCCGGTTTGGTTATTGCAAAAAGAAGAAAAGGAAACTTGGGCCTAAGCCCATTTTATCAAAAAAAAATATACGGGTGTTAACCTCCCACTTTTGGTCGACCTGTAATAAAAAAAAGAGAAAGAACGAATTAGGGTTTTGGTGGTGTTTGAGCCGGCGGCATGTAAACAAAACAAAGAAAGTCAAAGTTGATCCTTTTCTATTGAGTTAGTGTGTTCTTGTCCATCTATAGTCATATAAAGGTAACCACTTTTTATTTTTATTCATCCCAAATCCATTTTAATGAGTTCATGAACCCATGAATTGGTATAATAAACATAGAATTGATCATGGAATAGTCGGGCGTTGGTGTGTGTGGTTATTCTGATCCATCCGAGACCACAACATGCCTCGATGGTGGTATTTTCTAACCGGCCACAGCCTCGACACAATCAGGGGTGTTGGTTTTTGTAAACACTAGGAAACGGACGGCTTAGTTGGGACGACATCAGCAAACAGCCACTAGGGGCGGCGTGTGCTTGTTGATCAGCCGCGGCCACAGAACCCCAAGCAAGAGTATCGGACCATAAAGGGGTTTTTGTTTTGACAGAAGGGGTGCGTTTGGGACTGCAGTTTCCAGCAGGCGTGCGTTTGAGACTGCGGTTTCCAGCAGGGGTGTTTGGGTTTGGCAGTAGTGAAAACAGTGGGAAATTTATACACACAGTGGGAACTGTTTACAAACGGTGGGAAATTTATACAAACAGTGGGAACCATTAAAAAATGAAAACAGTGGGAATTATATATACAAAAGCAGTGGGAACTATATGAACATTAGGGGGATCACGTAGAGGGTCGGTTTGGTTAGACCGAGACGTGGGTGTCTCGGGAAAGTTTTAGCACGGGTTTTCGGGATAACTAGTAATTATAAATGCGAGGAAATTATTTATATAGTTAAATCATTTTACAAGGAGTTTGATAAAAGATTAATTAAATAGTTAATTTTATTAATTTAATTAGTAAAATTAAATCGCTATTGTTTTACCTTGTTATTATTTTTAAAACGTGTAATTTAATTAATACTTTCAAAGAAACGAATTTGTAAATCTTTCTAAATTTAGAAACTTTCTATTTAAAGCATGTTACCATTTATAGTAATAATATTTCATTGGAATAGATATTACACAGTAATCAGGGACACATAATATATCTTATCTGTAATGTTTTCGAACAGTCACAACTTATCAGATTTTATACAAACAGTAATACAAGAATAAAATAAATTAAACTAATAACAGTTAAAAATCAGTAATAATAAATGAATGTCAGTCGACTGATTTTTCCACGTCCATTACTTATGTAGTATCCGTGAAGTCGGAGTAGACCTTTCAGCTTTCATTCTTATTTCATTACGGGACACGAGGTACGGATTTTTCGTCCTTCAATAAGGACTTCCTTCCTATGCATGATTAGGATTCCCCGTCTGCAGCCAAATGTTTTCCCCAGTATATGTTAAGCTTATCAGTAATCATGTTAATAACTAAATTGCGTGAGCCTTATATACAAGCATGACCAGTTTATGTACTAGTTACGGAGGTACCGTAACCATGGCACTAGAGGCACCGGTGTCGTGACTCACATGTAGGAGAGTGATATCTTGCATCGTCCCTGATAGGTGTGTGAACACCCATCCTTTTTACCACTTAATTACAATAATAACCAAGCCAAAACGTGTATTTTATGTCAGAATTATGCGTGGTTTGTGTTTTTGTTGTGATTTAGGATGAAATTGTGAAAAGTGGAGAAAACACAGCATTTACGGGCTTTTATTGAAGAAAAAGATAAAAGATGAAGTCAAGAAGTCAAGAGTGCAAAAAAAACGGAAGTCCAAGACCAATTCTGAAGATTTATCGAAGGAAAAGTCAAAAGACGGAAGTTTACCAAAAGTCGAAGAACTCGAGTCTTATTTATTGAAGAATTAAAAGACGAGTTTAAAGAAATCCCGAGCCAAAAGTCCTTAAAGTCCAAGATTAACAAAAGACTAAGAAGGAAGGACTTAATGGTGCAATTAACAAGAAAGGAAGGAGGGCAGGAAGCTTCCCCTAACCATCTCCCTAATCACCTATAAATACCCCTCATTTTCATTTCATTATTTTTTGTTGGCTAAGGTGACAATTAGTCTTCCACCTTTTAATTAATTGCACATTTACTTTATTGCACATTTAAATACTTGTCTTGGACTTTTAATACATTTAATTTCCAAGTAAGTGTTATTTAATTTTCTTGCTTTTAATCTCTCATTCTACCTTTCCTTCTTTGCTTGATCTTGTTGTTTACATGCTTATTGTGTTGCTTATTTGATTAAAGATTGTGTTTTTATGCTTTTGATTGTCTTAGATCATTGATTTTCATAGCTTATTTGTGCTTATTTTCAAGTTTATAAAGTTTTTATAAAAGTTATTTTTATAGAAAAGTTGTTTTTCGTAAAGCTTATTCATTTCGTGCTTTAAAAGTCTTTAAATTTCTGTTTATTAGCTTTTTCTTAAACGATTTGCCTTAGGATTTTCGTGTGTGCTTATTTGATTAGTAGCTTATTTTTCTAGCTTATTTTGTGCCTTTTCTTCCGTATTCCGATCTGACAAATCGGAAAAGGGTTATACATTCCGATTGGAGTGATCGGATAAGGGTTTTGAACATTCCTTTTGGTATTCCGATTGAGGAGTGGGTTAGGTATTCTGATCTGGGTTAAGTGACAGTATTCCGATATGAGGCTATTCCATATTCCGATCGAGGTGTTCGATTGGTTATTCCGATCTAGGTATAGTGACTATATTCCAATCATAGGGTTCCGATCAGCATTCCGACCAGGGGTCATTCCTTATTCCGATCAAAGGTAAGTTTGATATTCCGATCAGGTGTAGTGACAGTATTCCGATTGTGAGTAACTCCAACATTCCGATCAGGTAGGTGTATATATTCTGATCAGGGGGATTGAGTTCATTCCGATTGTATTGATCGTAATATATTCCGATTGGGGCTCATTTTTCACTTAGTTCGTTTTGTTTAATTTTAGTTTCTCATTTTTATACTTTGTCTAATTTTAATTCTCGTCACGCTTTTATTTTTGGTCATTTAATTAATTTACTTTTCAAAGCTTTTAATATTGCACACTTTACTTTTAATTAGACTTAGATTTAATTTTAGCGCAACTTTATTTTAAACGCCATTTTACTTTAACGTCATTTACTTTTAAGTCTTTGCACATTTAAATATACTACAACGACACAACTTTTGTTTCACCAAAGAACGATTGAGTCATACTTAAAACCAGTTTTCAATTCGAAGATATTGGTACTACGATAATTTTTAACCTTTGGAGGCCGAGAATCAAATGGCGCCGCTGCCGGCTCTTTTCGTAAACATTAACGGTTTTCTGTGAGAGACGCGTTGTTTTTTGGGATCCGTTCACTTGTGAACATTATTTTCTTGCCTTAAAAAAATTCAAAACCCCATAAAAATTAAAAATTGATAAAAATCCATAAAAAATAAAAATTTCAAAAATCCAAAAAGATTTTATCTTTATTGTGTATATATATTGTCTTTGTGTTTGGTGTCTTTTTCTTTTGCATTTTCAGGTGTATGCGTACTAGATCTTCTAATTATCAAGAGCCCGAGACTCAAGAAGATTTAGCTATGTCAGGTGTTAACAACAATAATCCACCGCACCTCAATAATAACAACAATGTTCTTCCACATCCCGATCTTCGGACAATGGAGGAGCTTTGTCAACCTACCATGTTTGGACGAGGAGGACCGATTGCGCCGATGCAAATCAACGCTCCTGAGTTTTCGTTGAAGCACCACATGATTCAGCAAGTGCAAACTAATCTATTCGTCGGAATGCCTGATGATGGTGCCAACAAACACCTCGACAAGTTCATTACAATCACCCAAAGCATGAAGTTGCCTGGTGCCACAATGGATGTTCTTCACCTACAACTCTTTCCACATACTTTATCACATCATGCCGAGAAATGGTTTGATCGTCTCCCGAAGAATTCTATTCACACTTGGGATGACATGACTCAACGCTTTTTATCACGCTACTTTCCTCCATCCATGGTCACGAGCCTTCGCAATCAAATCAGCGGTTTCATGCAAGATCCCGATGAATCTCTTTTTGATGCTTGGGAAAGATATAATGTCTTGATTGATCGTTGTCCAAACCACAACATGCTCCCTGTGACATTAATTGATACTTTCTACAACGCTTTGACTTTTCGAGATCGTGATATGATTAATGCAGCCGCCGGTGGCACATTCATGAAAAGTAGACCCGAGGAGTGTAGAGAGCTAATTGAGAACATGACTACTCACCACAAAAACTGGGATTCCTCCGCTTCTTCAAAGAACAATCCGAGAGTCAATGTTTCCTCCACCTCAGCAAACCCTGATATGACCGAACTCACCCGCATGATGACTGAAATGAGCAAAAGTATCACGCTTCTCGCTTCAAACCAACAACCACAACAAGTTAAAGCGGTTGCACCTTCTTGTGAAACATGCGGCGGTCCTCACTCATACACCGATTGTCCTTCGACTCAAGGAAATCCGGAAAATGTGTATGCAGCTTATGGTAATTATTCACCGGAAAATTACCAAGCTCGACCTCAAGGGGATAGAAATTTGCTGAGTTACCGATCAAACAACTACCTATCACCCGGTTTTTCTCCTCAAAACCAAAACCCCGCCAACAACTACAATAGAAGCAACCAAATCCCACCAAGATCTTCTAATCCTTATCAACCACCCACCCAACAAGCCCCACCCATTAACCCCGATGTTGAAGCCATAATGAGAACCCACGGTGAGCAAATCAAGAATCTGCAGAGCCAAATTATCAATCTTAAAGGAGGTATTACCAAGCAAGGAAATGAGATAAGATCTGAGCTTCGCGATAATATTCAATCCTCCTTCAGCAATCAAACCAATGATTTGAAGAATATGCTTGCTAGTTTCTTGCCCGCCGCTCAACCTTCTTCTTCGAGTTATCTACCTTCAAACACCGTCACCAATCCGCGAGCAAATGTGAGTGCTATTACTACTCGTAGTGGAATTACCATTGTCGATCCACCAATCCCACCCCCATCATTTACACCTCCTCCACCACCATTTATCCCTACTCCTCCTACACCTAGTATTAGTGCACCATCACCGTCTCTGCCTCGTCATGACGATGTCTCTAGGAAGGAATCTTTAACATCTCAACCTTTACCTGCTACACCTGCACCTTCACCACTCAAACCCAATATCCCTTATCTTTCTCGTTTAGGCAAGACCAAAATGCTAACCAAGGATGACTCTGAAGTGGCACGCTATGTGAAGATGATCTCTCAAATGAACTTCAACATTAGCTTTCTTGAAGCACTTGTCCACATGCCCAAATTTGTCAAAGCATTTAAGGAATTTGTTGGAAATACGTTTTTACGTATTTATGAAGGATCGGTCGCTCCAACGATAATTATGTAATGGGCTCGTGATCTATTTACTTTATGTATGGTCCATATAGCCCACATGTAGGGTGGGCTATATATAACCCCTCCTAGCATGTTAGGAGGGGGTTGTTGATTCCATTTGACATTAATCATTTTTTCCATTTTACTTTCTCTCTCTAATTCTCTCCCTTCTCTCCTTTCTCTCTCTAATCCCTCATCTAATTCCTTCATTTCTTCATTAATTATCAATCAATCAACCACATAAATCCACCAAATCCATGATATAGAATAGGCCATTAATCACGTAGACCTTCAATTGGTATCAAGAGCCTTGGTTAGTTTGGTTTATTCTTCTTTTATCTCTTTTTGATTTTGGTGGGTTTTGATTTAATCATGCTTACATTTTAAAAAGTTTGTATTTTTTATAAAAAGTTTGTGTTTTTATGTGTTAAATCATATCAAATCTTCAAATTTATTTACTTTTTAGATAAAAAATCACAAATTTTTATATAAAAATCAAATTTTTCTTATATAAAACATTAAAAAGTTTGTGTTTATATAAAAGTTGGTGTTTTTTTATAAAAGTTTTTGTTTTTCTCTTTTTAATTTTGTGTTTTTATAAAAAGTTTGTATTTTTTTTTTGTTTTTTATCACAAAGTTTGTTTTTTTTTATTGTGTTTTTTATTAACAAATTTTGTATTTTTTATTAAATCCTTTCTATTTCGTTTGCTTTTTTTGTTTGAATATCTTAAATTCAACTTTTAATTTTGTTTTTTTTTATTTTTTAATCCATTTTACTACTTTAATTTTTGTTTTTATTAGTTTTTTTTTTAAGTTTTTATAATCAATTTTTTTTATATATCAGTTCTTTTATATAATTTTCCTTATTATATCTGGGTTTCAAGTCTATTGGGTCTCAGTCCTTCAGTCCTGCTGTCCAACATCAAAGTTTTTTGTCCAGTTGTCCAGTTGTTCAGTCTTGTCGTTAATCAAGGTCTTTGGGTCTTCAGTCAGTTTGTCATGAAGTTTTTGAAAAGTTCCGAATCAAACTGTTAAGTTCCGAATCAAACCTTTAAAAGTTCCATATCAACAGAAAACTTCCGATCCAAGAACTTCCGGATCAAGCCAAAAGTTCCGGGTCAAGAAGTTCCGGATCAAGAACTTCCGAACCAAGAACTTCCGGATCAAGCCAAAAGTTCCGGATCAAGAAGTTCCGGATCAAGAACTTCCGAACCAAGAACTTCCGGATCAAGCCAGAAGTTCCGGATCAAGAAGTTCCGGATCAACAACATCCGAATCACAAACTTCCGAATCAATTGTCTTGAAAAAACTTCCGTATCAATCTTTGAAAAACTCTTCCGAATGAAGCAACAATATTCAAAATCAACGGGCAAATCATCGTCTTTTTGAATAGACTCATTCCCTCGTATCAAAACCACACAACACAAGACTCAAACCTTTAACTGACTCACAGACTCTCATTGTTCACCTCTCGTATTACCCACCCTGACAAAACTCGACAACCCTCTCTCTCGACTACTGACCCTCACACTCTCGGACCCTCACACCCTCTCGTTACGACTCTCCCACACCCCACAAACCCACACACTCACACTCTCACAACCTCGAAGACCCACCCAACCTCGATTCAAATTTCTCGACTCAACAGAACCCATCCTATTTGACCACACCCTCACACATCCTCTCCACACCCTCTCGGACACCAGACTCAAGCCTCGCAAAACCCTCGAATCACAAACACGAACACTCTCTTTTTACCCTCACCCAAGCCTCTCGTCCCCACACACAACCATCCAACTCACAAACCCTCGACCCTAGACTCCAACAAACCGACACCAAATCCTCCCTCACCAGACTCGACACCCCCTCACAATCTCTCGACACTGAAACCCAACTCATTTACCCAAACCGACTCTAACCCCGACACCCTCACATCCATCAGACCCACAACCACCAACCCTCGACACACCCTTACACACCTCTCGCATCCCATCAAAACCCAAAAACCCTCACAACACAAAACAAACCCCTCACTCTCACCTCAAAACCACTCACTCTCGACTCATTGCACACCACAACAGAAAGACTCAACAATAGAAGAGAGAGACTCGAAAACATTAAAATTAAAAGAAAATCTTACCCGAGACCAATATTTAATTGATCTTGAAGCCATAAAAACATTGTGAGATTGGAGAGTTTAGTTTGGTTACTGAGTATATTAAGATTAGAAGGTGATCTGATTAAGGTTATTGGAGTTTTGATTGAGGCGATTTTAGGCTGCGTGTTTGGTTATTTGTGTGAGAGAGAGAGAGATTTAGTTTTGGGAGGATTGGAGAAGACGGTTGGTGTGAGAGAGAGATTAAGATTGTGAGGCGGACATAACTAGGTTATAGTCAAACAGGATTATTTATTTGGGCGGATATTACAAGAAATTGAGTGGGGCGGTGGCATAACTTTGATTGGGCCACGTATTTCTTGGTTTTGGTGGAAAGTTTTATCACGTGTTTCTTTGGACACGTAGGGTTAATTCAACGATACAAAATTAACTGTTTTAATTTTATTTTTTTGAATATTAATTGTTATTAATTTGGATATTGTTTGAGCAAATTTTTTTTAAGTTTGATATTTTTTTTGAATATCTTTGAATATTTTTGGATATTTCAGTTATTTAGGATATTTTTGAATATAAATTTCTATTTTGGATATTATATTTTGATTATCAATTCATATTTATATTTTTATTCAAATTTTTATTTTGAAAAATCTTATGATATTAAGTCATAGTTGGGACAAAGTAACGTGACAAAGTGACGTGATATAGTGACAAGGATTATTTAGTCAACGGATTGTTGAGGCGGTTATTCTGAAAGTTAACGTGGATAAATCCTGTGAATTCCATTTTCTTGGTTTATCCACGATTTGTCAAGTATCGTATTGGTCTTTCGACATTTACCACGATTGTCATTCATCGACTTTCAATGGATTTCTTGAATTCGACATCGAACAAGGGAGAATTACATAAAGTGCAAGCCAACGCAAGAGAAAGTGGTATAACTTCATTTCAAATGCTCCAGTCTCATCTTGTCACTCTTTCGGGGATTCAAGGAGGGAGCGAATTTGTGACAATCTTTGGACAAGATCGTCATATATTCATTGACTCCATTTTTACCGCTTTGACCCAACTCGCCGAGCAACTCAACCATGGAAACTTTAATCACTCTGCATCGGTACTTGCATATAAGGCTCTTGTGACACACCTCACGCCTTTCCTCCAATTTAATATCATCAAGCCTGAAAGTTCAATGATTTGCCAATCGTTTCTTCGAGATACACATACCGAGCTTCGAGTTTTCCGTGATACGATTTTGAAACTCATGTCATCGGTCTCGTCTTCGATATATCAAAGATCACAACTTCAGCAAGTGTATGATAATGGAGTGCAAGATTCAATGACGCAGATGCAAGAGGATAATGGTCATACGGTTGACAACTTGGAGCCTAACGATGGCAAGAGCACCGAATCAGGAGGACAACATGATGCCAGTGGCACGTCAGGGAATGTTCACGAGATTTCTCTTGATGACACCTTACCCATTTATGACGCAGAGCCTGCAAACATGGTACAATGTAATGTGGTTTATGATGTATATGCTGATGACATGCCGCATATTGAGCATTCTGAACCTAATTATGACAAACATGGGATGGACAAAAGTGATAGAAATACCACTTATGATTCATCCGATGTGAGTCATAATGGGGGAGAAAGTGTTCAAAATGCTACAGTTCATCATGATAAATGCTTTATAACTGCCTCGTTAACTGATTCTGATTCTAAGATTAAAGAGCTCGAAACGATCGTAGCTCGGCAATCTAAAGACCTTGAGGATGCCAAACTTGAATTTTCTAAGAAAACGGATAAATTTGAAACATACTTTGAAAAACTTGAAAAGTCAAACGTTGTTCTTGAAAGAAAATTGGATCAAACTGTTCTAGATTCTAAAGCTGAAAAGGATAATTTTTTGAAACAAATTCAACTGCTTGAATCTAAGTTGGCATCCCAAGATAACTTGCTCAAAGAAAATGAGACTTTAAAGGCCCAAGTACAGGAAAAGGTCTTTGCTATAGCTGCGTTGAAAAACGAGTTAAGAAAAACTAAAGGATCTAGTGTGGACACTAAGCTTGAAAAACCATCAATCTTGGGGAAACCGCCTACAAATCAGTTCGTCAGACAACCGATTGTCAGACAACCTACTGCATTTAGATCCGAGCGACCACAATCCTCGAGACCGCGGTTTGCCTCCCAAGTTGATTTGGTTCATCTTTTTAGACCAGTCACTCCAGCAACTAGGCCCAATGTGATCACTCCAGCTTTAGCAAGACCAAATCATATGATTGCCTCTAGTTTCCCTAAAAATAACAAGACCACGTCTAGAACTAGTTCAAATGACGTTTGCCATGAATCTGATCTTAGGGAAGCTAAGCAAAAGACACATGTAAGAGATAGGAATTTCAAACCTAGTCAGATGCCTTCTAGTTTACCCAACACTGCTAACCGTAGCATGTCCAATCCTAGGAGCATCAATCAATCATCTAAGGATTCTAGATCTTACTCGGACATTAAATATGCTACTTGTAAAACATGTAGAAAATGTGTCTTTACGGCAAATCATGATGCTTGCATCAAAAAATTACTTGACGAGGTGAACTCCCGTGCTAGACTCAAATCCAAGTGGGTCGCTAAAATCAAACCCGTTGGTAAAATCTGGCGCCCCACTGGTAGATCTTTCACTCTTGTAGGAAACGAGTGCCCTTTAACTAGGATAGTCTCCGATTCTACAAAGACTACTAGGGAGGAAATTGCAAAGGATGATACATCACTTAAGCCTGAACTTAAGATTTTCTATAAAAGGAAACGATTGCCAACTAAGACAAGTGAATCATCCCCTCAGGCCACCTCTGACACAAGTAAAGCCAACTGTGAACCCCCACGTGCTTCAAAAATAGATATCTCTAACCCATGCAAAAGTATACAAACTCCTAATGAGAATGCAGGTACCAAAGTTGATGTTCCAAAAGAACGAAGCGGTCCAATCGTTGTGTACCGTTCAACTAAGGACACTCTTAGAGTTTGGTTGCTGAAGAAGCAGATATCAGAGAAACAAATGTCTCAGGGGATTCATGGTTAAGCTGCAAACAAGGACTTACAGTCACATAACAGACTGTAACTCGATCCTCAAAGAAAGGAAAGTTCATCCCGATGATGGCTTATCCTAAAAACGAGAAATTCATTTTTCTCGGGCATGAGCTTATATCAAAAACATTCCAAGTTTTTAAGCTCATGCACAATGGCTTATCGTTAAATATCAGACGATAACCCGTGCATCAAAGAAAGGAAAGTTTATCGCCGATGATAAACTTATCCTTACAACGAGAAATTAAATTTTCTCGGACACGAGCTTACATTAAAACCATTCAAAGGTTTTAAGCTCGTGTATATGACTTACAGTTAAATGTCAGACTGTAACTCGAAATTAAAATAAAGGAAAGATTATCTTTTATGATAACTTATCCTCTTAACGAGAAATTCACCTTTCTCGGTCATGAGCTTGTATTAAAACATTCGAAGTTTTAAGCTCAGAAAGGAAAGTGTATCTTTTACATAAGAGAACTTTTCCTCGTAACGAGAAATTCACCTTTCTCGGTCATGAGCTTTCCGTTAAAACAGTCAAAGTTTTCAAGCTCATGAACACGACTTCTAAGTAAATATCAGCTTAGGACTCGTTCTTCAGATAAAAGGAAAGTTTATCGCCGATGATAAACTTATCCTTAACAACGAGAAGTTTACAACTTCTCGGACTTGAGCTCGTTTTATAAGATATTCAACATCTTAAGCTCAAGTAATTGTTTTTTTTCAAAACTTTGAACACAATTTTTCAAGAATTTCTCAAAAGGTTTTTTCTAAATCTTTCAAAATTGTGTGTTCAAAAACGTTTTGATAAAACGAGCATGTCTTCTGGAATCGATAATATTTACGAACCTAGAAATGTCATTCAATAATGACACGGGGTTGTAAATAAAGTTCGAGCAGAAGTTTAAAAGATTTAAAACATGCTCCAAATGGTTTGCTATTATTTCAGATAGCAACCCGCTTTTCATACTAAAGTCAAGCATTTCACCGGAAAGCTTTGACTCAACAACGGGAATTAATTTTCTCGGGGACGTGACGAGGTGACCAACATTCGTGAACAAGAACCATGTGCTTCTTTCATATGCTGTTCTCCATTATTCAGGTCCAACCTCGTACATTGCTAATCTTGTGAATTCATTATAATATATTGATCTTTGCACGTGTTAAATACCTTACACTTGTGTTTAAAAGGTATTTAATTCACGTTTCAAGTACACCCTCATTAATTTGAGGGGGAGCTTGTGTAATTCATGAAGATAATTGGATTTACATTTTTCTTCCCAAATTTTCTTAAAATGCTATTAAATCAATTGATATTAAAAACATCGATTGGGTTAATATTTTTAATATGGGGGAGAAAATGTGATTTAATATGGGATATGATCAATCATAAATGGTTTGACTTAACGTGTTAGCTTATCCCGACATGTGCGAAATGTTTTCGAATATCGTAGCATATGTTAAGGGGGAGCAAAATGGATCTGCAATTCAAAATGGATTTCATGGTGATTTATACTTACCCGCAACCCATTTATTTCACGACGATGAAGATTGTGGTGACATAAGGATGGTAGGATAGGTTAAAGTCCAATGATTTCTCTAGAACCGGAGGAATCTTCCCAAGGACATTCCATAGCTAGAAATAGTAGTCCTTAGGAAAGATGGAGAAAGATTGTGAACGTAGCTGAATGCCGACCAAGTACTTAAGTTAGCACTGGAACAATCACAACAAGGTGCTAGTGATGACGTATTGGTAAGCATTGAAGGGGTTGAAGAATGAAAAAGAATTGTAAAGATAAAGGGTGTAAAGAAAGAAGCCCTCCTTACAACTTTAGGCAGAAACCGGGTCAATACATATGCTATTGAGATCATTTTTGTTAATGATTCTCGATATTGAAGAAAGACGTCATGGACCCAGTGATGCAATGCACAACCCTTCCCAGCTAACTCAAATATCTCTCAAAAGGTATTTGTTTTAATCACACGGAGATCAACACATTATCTATTGATTTATTCACTCCGAATAAATTGGTATTGAAAAGGTGGCACTCCTCTCCAGCCTCCGATCACTAAAAATCCAAAATGCACGATCGAGTCTAGAGCCATTTGAGATCATCAAATATCTCATTAGGACACACTTTCATTATTCCTTGCTTCTTCACACACTGTGAAAAGTAAGAAAGATCTTAAGAGTCCTACGCAAAATCTTCATGATCTTGCCTGAACATCCGAGTAATACGAAAGTATTTACAATGAAGATGGAAATCCTTCTTGAGCGAATATCAAAAAGCTCATGGTAGGTGACTTGTGCGATTCTTTATGAATCAAACTTGTGATAACTGGAAAGCAACAGTGGTTTAATTCTTAATTGAACTTAAACTCGTTCCAGGCCTCTTCGCATTATCATATGATCTTGCCAGAACACTCAGAGTGACTCTTTATTGATCACAGTGACGAGTGGAAATCCTTCTAGTGTTAACATCAAACAGCACTTGGTAGGTAACTTGCAAGATTCTATATGAATCAAGCTAGTGACAACTGGAAAGCAACGATGGTGCGGTTCTTAATTGAACTTCACTTGTTCCAGGAACATGAATTTACGGCTTCAAATCATGCGGATAATATTATCCAAATGATCCACTCTTTACGTTCGCAGTCAGCTTTGGACGGTCGAGTAAAGAGAACGGGTTTACCCGCGAAATCTTGTCAAGGAGGTTCTTTATTGAAACTACCTGTCACAAGTACGATATTTAATATCGTCCAACGGTCTTCACCGACCGGAGGTAAATTGCTACCGAATTAGTATGAAATGTTCAAGGCCATTTCATCCGTGTATATTGTTTTGTTGCTAACTGTCTTATGCAGCGTAACAAGAAGGTGGCATTGCGGTGTACAATCCAGAAGAAGTCGTCACCACATGCTTATACTACATACAATTAGTACTTCAACAAATTCAAGAAAGCCTGAAGGTCAAGTCTTCCGCTGTATCAAACTCTGAAGCTTTCAAGAATTTAAAAAGTATAAGTATGTGGAACATGAAGTCACAAAGAGACAAATATCCCAAGTGAAGAATGCACAAGGTCAAGGCAAGGAAACATGCTCAAGACTAAAGTCAAAGATCACATCAAGCATATTCACAAGAACAAGATCGAAGACTCAAGCATAGATGCTAGGTTTAAGATTTTGTAAAAAGATGTGACCTCCCTTAGGGGGAGATTGTTGGAAATACGTTTTTCCCAATAAAGTCTCGGTCACATCTTAGTTAGCATAGATCACGAGTTATAGACTATTTAGAACTTTGTTTCTTGGAGCGACCTCCCTTAGGGGGAGATTGTTGGAAATACGTTTTTACGTATTTATGAAGGATCGGTCGCTCCAACGATAATTATGTAATGGGCTCGTGATCTATTTACTTTATGTATGGTCCATATAGCCCACATGTAGGGTGGGCTATATATAACCCCTCCTAGCATGTTAGGAGGGGGTTGTTGATTCCATTTGACATTAATCATTTTTTCCATTTTACTTTCTCTCTCTAATTCTCTCCCTTCTCTCCTTTCTCTCTCTAATCCCTCATCTAATTCCTTCATTTCTTCTTTATTAATCAATCAATCAACCAACCTAATCCACCAAATCCATAACATAGAATAGGCCATTAATCACGTAGACCTTCAGAATTGCTTAACAAGAAGGAGAAGCTGATTGAACTCGCCAACACACGCTTAAATGAAAACTGCTCTGCAGTTATTCTTAAAGAACTTCCGGAAAAGCTTGGAGATCCCGGTCGTTTCGTATTGCCTTGCGTGTTCAACAAAACTGAAGAATTTGCTGCCCTTGCTGATCTCGGGGCTAGTATTAATTTGATGCCATTGAGTGTTTGGAAAACACTATCATTACCCGACCTCACTCCAACAAAGATGACTCTTGAACTTGCAAATCGCACTCTCGCTTACCCCGTTGGTATAGCCGAAGATGTGTTCATCAAAGTTGGCACATTTACTTTCCCGGTCGATTTTGTCGTTGTTGATTATGAAATGGACCCTCGTATTCCTTTAATACTTGGTCGGCCATTCTTGAGAACCGGACGTGCTTTAGTGGATGTGGCCGAAGGTGAGTTAATCTTAAGAGTCGGGGATGATGCACAAGTATTTAAAATGGGAAAGCTTACTAGTACAACCTTTGGAGGCCGAGAATCAGTGAATACAACAATCCTCTATTCGACTCTTGCATCGATAATCCACTTTTTCATGATGATGTGGATGATTCTCTCCCTAATTTGGAACCTTCTCCCACTTATGATTCTCCACCGGTCTTTGATGCTTATGATCATGATTCTAGCTCAGATTCGGATGATTATGATGAACTTACTTCTGAGTATCCCGATATTCCCACGTATGATGATTTCGATGAGGCTGATACTCTTTCGAGCGATTCTTCAAATGATAAAGATCCTCCACCATCACTCGATCCTACTTTGGACGATTACTCATTTGAGGGGAAGACTTCTCTATGTTTCTCAACACTTACTTCCCTCATAAGAGTGATGCACCTCCTTTGGACTTTGAAGATTATCGTCTTGATCATACTTTTGATTTGAAGAACATTCTTTCTAAGGAGAAGAAACCGGTCGACACCAATATCCGCAGCACGTATGATTTAACACCTCTTTGTCCATCATCTGAGGACGAGGTTGTGCTTCTTCGCGGATCTTCTTCACACTCTGCTGAGCCTGAGTGCTATTTTCCCTTAAAGGAAAAGGTGTTCGACCCCGGTATTGAAATCTTTAAGCCATCTCAGTATCCACCTGATGAAATAAAAGGAAATATCTTTGGAACTATTGAAGACATGCTTGCACCACTTCACCCTTGCTTCCACCGTGCTCCATCGCTGCTTAAGGGAACCTTGCCTACTCTTCTTTGGCTTGCCTTGTTCGCCTTAAGCCTGTGCTATTTGATGGACGAAAACTAAGTATTTGATCCTGGTGGATATGTTTCATGCTTCTTCCTATGATGATCAAGGTCGAGTCAGGCTCACGACTCGGTTAACAAAAATCAAGCGCTTCTTGGGAGGCAACCCATGCATCTATCTTTTCGCTTTCTTTATCATAAGTGTAGGGGGGAGACCCGATGGTTTGCTTTCCTCTCCTCTCCTTTCTTAATCAGGGATTCGAGTTTCAATGATCCACTCTTGATGATTCTTGACGACCCGTGATTCCGTGTTCACTTCTTCCCGGTTCTATCCTAAACTCTTTTCGATTCACTATTTTATATTTTCTCAATATTAATATAGGAATCTTTTTAGTTGTCTCTTCCTTAGCGAGATCTAAACAAAGTGCACAATGTCCTAAGTGTAGGGGAGTTTACTCCCACATGCTTAAACATTGAGGACAATGTTTATGTTAAGTGTAGGGGGGACTTCTATCGAAGTTAAGTGGCCTTTTCCTTGTATTTATCCTCATTTTAACCGGAAAATCAATTTTTCGACATTTTTCAAAATTTTTGATCTATTTTGGCCTATTAGTTTTTCCTTTTATATAGTTATTTTCTTTCTTTGCTAGAATAAACTTTAATAAGTGGTTTTAATTTTCAACGTTGTGAATCTTTTGACTCGACCCGAGTTTACTTGTCTAAGTTTACTCTAGCTAGTATCCTTAACGTGTTTAAGTCAAGTTTTGCTAGGATTTTATATAGGGAGCTATAAAACGCGAAAGTCTTATGTAGAATCTTGATAACCTATGAATCTATGAAGTGGGTTGATGTTTTCTAGAGAGAGAAACTAGAGAGAGAAAGTGAGAGAACACTATGTGTATTTTATTCTAGTGAAAATGAGAAATGAACAACAACCAACCCCTTTCCAAGGAGGAAAGGGGTATTTATACTTCCAAGCCACTAATGGACTTGGGCCGGCCCATGACAAGCCCATGGGCCGGTTCTTACTTAACTAAATAAGTATTTGTTAACTACGAGCTATTACAACATAAATAATATTGTGGAGTGACCGATACTTCTAATATACGTTAAAATGTATTTCTAACAATCTCCCCCTAAGGGAGGTCACTCCACGTTACAAAGTTCTAAACCTAGCATACTATACTAAGTCATCGTTCTTTAGCTCGTAGTCTTTTCTTCTTTCTTTTGTTGTGAATATTTTGGTTTGATCTTTTAGGCTTTGGCTTGAGAGCATTGTTCTTTTGACCAATCACGTGCGATCTTTGCCTTCTTGTGAATTTTGCCTCCTCGTGACTCCATGTTCCACACACTTATGTCTTTTTGTTGAATTCTCGAAAGCTTCAGAGTTTGGTACAGCGGAAGACTTCATCTTGTGCTTTCTTGAATTTTTGCTGAACCTTGATGCAGAAAAACATAAGCATGTGGGAACGACTTCTACAGGTACACCGCAACACCACCGTCTTTAACTGGTACACAGCAACGCCACCGTCTTCAAAAGGTACACAGCAACGCCACCGTCTTTAACAGGTACACAGCAACGACACGAATAAAATGGCTTTGACATTTTATTTTAATTCGGTAGCATTTTACCTCCGGTCGGTGAAGACCGTTGGACGATATTAGATATCGTACCCGTGACGGATAGTTTCAATTAAGTAACTTCCTGACAGGATTTCGCGGGTAAACCCGTTCTCTTTATTCGATCGTCCAAAGCTGACTGCGAACATAAAGAGTGAATCACTTGGATAAATTATCCTTGTGATTTGAAGCCGTCAATTCATGAAACCTGGAACAAGTGAATTTCAATTAAGATTTTCACCATCGTTGCTTTCCAGTTATCACGAGCTCAATTCATAAAGAATCTTGCACGTTACCTACCAAGTGTTGTTTGATGTTAACACTAGAAGGATTTCCACTCGTCACTGTGATCAATAAAGAATCACTCTGAGTGTTCTGGCAAGATCGTATGATAATGCGTACAGGCCTGGAACGAGTTTAAGTTCAACTAAGAATTAAACCACTGTTTCTTTCCAGTTTTTCACAAGATTGGTTCTAAAAGAACCGCACGTGTAACCTACCATGAGCTTGTTTGATGTTGGCTCAAGCAGGATTTCCATCATCATTGTAATACTTTCGTATTACTCGTATGTTCTGGCAATATTACAGGAATACTGCGTAGGACTCATGAAAATCTCTTACTTTTCATAGTGTGTGAGAAAGAAAGGAATAAATGGAAAGTGTCCTAATGAGACTTTTGATGATCTCTTGGCTCTAGACTCGATAGTGCGTTTTGATTTAGTGAGCGATGGCTGGAGAGGAGTGCCACCTTTTCAATACCAGTCTATTCGGAGTGAATAAACCAATAGATAACGTGTTGATCTCCGTGTGATTAAAAAAAATACCTTTTGAGAGATATTTGAGTTAGCTGGGAAGGGTTGTGCATTGCATCACTGGGTCCATGATGTCTTTCTTCATTATCGAGAATCATTAACAAAAATGACCTCAATAACATATGTATTGACCCGGTTTCTGCCTAAAGTTGTAAGGAGGGCTTCTTTCTTTACACCCTTTATCTTTACAATTCTTTTTCATTCTTCAACCCCTTCAATGCTTACCAATACGTCATCACTAGCACCTTGTTGTGATTGTTCCAGTGCTAGCTTAAGTACTTGGTCGGCATTCAGCTACGTTCTCAATCTTTCTCCAACTTTCCTAGGACTTCTAATTCTATCTAGGGAATTATCCTTGGGAAGATTCCATCAGCTCTGATGAATCATTGGACTAAACCTATTCCTACCACCCTTTTGTCACCACATTCATCGTGAATTAAGCGTGTTTTGGGAAAGTATAGCCACCATGAAAAATCATTGAAAATCACCTAAAGTACTTGTGATATTGTCATCAAAAGTTTTGTACCTTCGGTGTTTTGTTCATCAAAAACGCTCCCCCTTAACACGTGCTTTACACATATTAAGTTGGATAATCGTTAAGTCTTTTTCATCTTTTAGCCAAGTATCATTTAAATCTCCTTAATCCCATTTTCTCCCCTTATCCAAAATGTTAACCATTAATATTTGGGATATTGAATGGATTAACCGGTCTTTGGGTAAAAATGAAATCGATGTTTGGCCATAGAACATGTTAATGCTCCCCCTTAATTTAATAAGGGATAGTTGTAGTACTTTAGTATGATATATTTTGAAAGATTTAGAATCTCGTGAGAAATTCTTGAAAAATTATCATACCTTAACACTGAATCAAGCCATTAAAGCACAATATTCAAAAATTTACATATTCACAATGAAAAACCAATATAAAGTGGACCTGAAATGTACGACCCATTAGATGGATCGTTGCAGTAACTTGTGGTGCACTAAATATGGTCTACCACCAACGAATCTTTCTAAACTCCTCATCAATCTACGTTCACGGAGCTTTTGATCAATCTTCTTGATCACATACTTCGCCATCTGCCGATAACCCTGATGTCAATCCTCAATCATCTCTGGTAAAGTCCCACCCGAATTAAGATGCTCCAACTTTCCTCTGACGTATAAGAGAGTCCCATCACTGTACTTATAAAGCTCACCCACCCTCATAAACTTCATTAACCCCTCGACTGTTCAAGTAGAAAATGCCGCATTTCGGGACAGAAATGCCGGTATAGGGACATTTATCTACATTTTGAGGTAACACTTGATTCACTGGACGGGTTAGGTTAAGCTTCCTTTGGTAGCTTTCGACTCCCAACTGAAGATCTTCAACTCGTTTCTTGATAACAACGCTTCGTGTGAACATACGAAGTGCTGTATTCAAGGCAATGATGTCTTCACGAGGAATATGTGTGAGTTGATCACGGGTCATCATAAGCAACATATCTTTGATATCCTCAAGGCGAATGATAGAAAAATCTCCCTGTTGGATTTTGTATTCTGTGTCATCCTCCCTTTTCAGACGAATCTCTGTCACATGATAATAGCCATTCTTGGCTTCAGTTTTCAGCCCTAAAATACTGGAGATGCGGATATCGGATCTAACGTTGCTTCCTGAATTGGCTAAGCAGCAACCCCTTTACGCCCTTCGGACTCGTTCGTCCCAATGAGATGCACCTATAACAGCATACATATCATAATTACGAGTTACCCTTGGGACCCAGAGTCGGTTTACCTTTTCCTCGATCCAGGGTATTGTCCCCCAGTTGGCAGCTTTCAACAAGGTCAAGGAGGTTGCGTACTTTGATGAACCCTTCAGAAGATACTCAAGATCATAGGTGACGAAGAAGTCGAGAGCAATCTGATTATCTTTAGAAGGATCAAGTGGAGGTGGAGCTCTTTCTTATTCATGGAGGCCTGGCTTTTGAACGGTGTTAACAGCTTTCAGGACCTCGTCAGCATAATACTCGAACTCCATTCGGGTTAACCTGGATTTGGCGTGAATTCTCTTATCCTTCAGCGCTCTCTTCACCAACGACGGAGTAACCGAAGTCTTATACTCATGAGCCAGAAATGCACATAAGTCAATCGGACTGCGGATACGGAGATATAAAACATCTCTGTCAGCGTCTGTGATCGGATCATATTGCGCCGCTGCCGTGATCCAAGCCTGTGGCGGTGCAGTCTCGTCAATCTCCAACGTGTCTGCCCAGTCCCGTGTGCTTGATTCAGGAACAGTAGATTGTGGTTCTTGTTGTAGAGGAGTAGAGACGTGAACATCTGCTGGTTCTGATTCAGGCATCTCGGCGGTGTCATGAACGGGCGAGTGTTGTGCAGCTTCAGGTTCAGTTACCGATTCTGCAATCACAGGAGCAACAACAACAGAACTAACCGGGTTAGTGGTAACAGGTATAGACACAGCAATAGATGTACCAGAAATTGATGATGCCGTAATAGCATTCACATCATGACGCCACTTGGATCGTCTTGATTCCGTGGAGGTAGATTTTTCCTTTGCCGCTGCATCTTTCTTAGACTTGGTTCCAGACTTAGAAGGTTTCTTTGTGCTGACAACCTTATCCCCCTTTTTAGGTTGTGTACCATCATCATCCTCATCGCTATCTTCGTTGCTCCCCTTAGCAGTTTCATCATTACCATCACCACCATCATCACCATCATCATCATCATCATCATCCTCATCATCATCACCATCATCGTCATCGTCATCATCCTTTTCTTCTTCTTCATCTTCTTCACCTTCTTCTTCACCAGTACCCTCTTCTTCTTCACTTTCTTCCCTTTCTTCCTCAGGCAGAATGTGGTATGGTACCACACTTCCAAACGTTTTAAATAACCAATCATCCTCCATGATAGCGTCATTTAGGGATTTGTAGAGAGCCCGTTGAATCCTAGATTTATCAAAAGATCCAAGTTCCCTCATACGAGCTTTGAGGATCTTCTTCAATTCAAAATCCGTCAAGTCATAGGCAATTTTGTAGGCGGATTCAGAAGGATTGGATGACTTGATCATCAAATTCTCAGCCGCGAGTGTCTTCAACTCATCACGCAGTTTAGGCATAATGGATTCAACGGATTCTTTCACTCTCTCTTCAACAGAAGCTTCAAGTGCTTCTTTTTGCTCCTTGTATTTATCCCTCATCGCTTGAAGTCTCGTGATACGTGCAGCATGCTTATCAGCTTCAGCCTGCTTAACCTGAGCTAGTTCTTCTGTATGAGCTTTTCGTGTTAACTCCATCTCTGCAGCGAACTTAGCAAGCATCCCTTCTTGGGCTTTCTTAGATGCTTCTTCACTTTGAGCTCGTCTATGTAGCTCTTGGCGAAGTTCATCCATCTCTCTTTTGTGATTATCCGTATGTTTATCCAACATTTCGGCCATTACAAATACAGCCATTGAAGACGTTGCAGAGCTGCTCTGGGTTGAGTGAAGAGGCTCGGTTGTTACTACGGTACTAAGGATGGGAGTTATTGGTGGTGGAAGGAATGGTGTTGAAACCGGTCTGGTTGGTAAGGGTTGTATTGGTGGAGGTTGAGTTGCTAAAGGTTGAGTTACTAAAGGTTGAGTAGAAACCATGATTGTAGGAGCACCGGACTCTTTTTCAACACTTGCTGACACAGGAATGGATGTCTCCTTCGAAGTAGAATACCGTTCAGGTGACCCAAACTCATCAACATCCTCTGGCTCCTCGTACTCTTCTTCAATATTCACCTGTGCACCTGAACCACTACCGCCCGTATCTTTCCTACTCCTTTCAATAGCTATCTTCATTGCTTTTCTCTCAGCCTTGTCAAGAGTAGGCTCAACAACATCTTCTTCGTCACGTAGAACTAACTCATCAGCCTTACCCTTTCCCTTCTTAACCTCAGTCTTTTTCTTCTTGGTTTCGGGTTCAGGTAAAGCAGCTGGTTGCTTGCGTTTACCTTTACTCTTGACCGTAGTAGACGAGTCTTCTCCAGTCTGAAGGCTTGCTTTTAGATTCTTGATTTCTAGCAGCAGTAGCTTGTAATCAGCAGAGCCTTTGATTTTATCCGTCAGAAGATAATCGGGAATAGGACCAGGAATCACACCACCATATGGTCCTTCATGCCTTAGATCCACACTATGATCAGCTTCTTCAGTGTGATGCCGACTTGCTGCACGCCTATCAATAGTAACATCATTCTTCATAAAATAATTAATGATAAGCTTGATAAACCGAGGGTAAGGAAAGAAATTTGTCTTCAGCTTCTTGTTTTGGAAGAGTTGGAAGGTGAATTCTTCTCACAACAATAATGCATAATCTGCATTTGCGCCTGTGTACATCCCATGGAAGATGTTCATAATTGGACTACGCAAAGCATCATACCCACTGGTTTTAGGTGTAAGACATCTACTGAGAATACCCAACATTGCTCTCCAAGGTTGTCCTACTTTAGCAGTGGTAAACTCAGACGCAACTCGTATGTCAGGACATCCAAGAGCATCGAACATCTCCAAGAGTTCGTCTTTAGTAGGATCCCTCGAAAATGCCATACCTTTGGGTGTATCCCGAATGCCAAATATCTTACGGAAGTCTGAAACATTAAGTGTCTGCTGCTTGTTGTCGAGAGTGAAGGTGATCTTGTTTGAAGTGCTTTCCTTGGTAGCCCAGAACTCATACATGTAATCATAAGGCACCGAGGCAGTACTTCTTAAAGCATTCTTGAAATGAGATTGATCAAGGATTGCTATGGCGACTTTAAATCCATGGTGAGTGGATTTTGAAACTGGCTTCAGCCGGTAGTTGTTTGGTATGAACTTGAGTGTTCGTGCTTCGGCAATTGCGGCTGCTCGAGAGTCTTGGATTGCTTGTACTGTTGGATTAGTCATCGTATCTTCTTAAGATAAGACATGAAAGGTTGATGCACAAAAATATATAGATATGTATCATTATTACTTCTAAGCATAACACATTTCATAACATACTTCAACAAGTACTTATAACAGGCAAACACTATTAATCAAACAACTCTTCATCCGGAACTTTCCTTCATTCGGAACTCTTCATTCGGAAGTCCTTCATTCGGAACTTCTTCATTCGGAAGATCTTCATTCGGAAGTTCTTCATTCGGAACTTCTTCATTCGGAACTTCTTCATTCGGAAGTTCTTCATTCGGAAGTTCTTCATTCGAAACTTCTTCATTCGGAACTTCTTCATTCGGAACTTCTTCATTCGGAACTTCTTCATTCGGAACTTCTTCATTCGGAACTTCTTCATTCGGAACTTCTTCATTCGGAACTTCTTCATTCGGAACTTCTTCATTCGTAACTTCTTCATTCGGAAGTTCTTCATTCGGAACTTCTTTCATTCGGAAGTCCTTCATTCGGAACTTCCTTCATTCGGAAGTCCTTCATTCGGAACTTCCTTCATTCGGAAGTTCACTCGGAACTCCTTCATTCAGAAGTCCTTCATTCGGAACTTCTTTCATTCAGAAGTCCTTCATTCGGAACTTCCTTCATTCGGAAGTCCTTCATTCGGAACTTCCTTCATTCGGAAGTTCGTCCGGAACTTCCTTCATTCGGAAGTTCGTTCGGAACTTCCTTCATTCGGAAGTTCGTTCGGAACTTCCTTCATTCGGAAGTTTGTTCGGAACATTCCTTCATTCGGAAGTTTTTAAGCTTTGTTCATCCGGAAGTTTGTTCAACCATGTTCATTCGGAACTTCTTAAACGCAGCCTATGATGATTATTTCTAAGCACGATTTGGGAGTTTTAAGGCATGCTAAGGCAACACAACATCTATCTAATGATAATCCGAGTATAACCCACCTATAACCCTAATCAATTAATCTTAAATTAAGGAATAAACCCTAATCTTGATTGACTTAATTATACGAATCAATTAATCTTGATTAAATGATAAATTATGGTGAATTATAAACTAAAGATTAATGTTATTACCTTTTAGAATGAATGAAAACGGATTGAGTTGATTAACACGCGAGTTTGAAAGATTGTGTGTGTGTTTGTATATGTGTTAATGGCGGCAGAGAAACAGTAAAACAGTGAAGAAGAATAATAAGGGGACGAGGGGGGCTTTGTTTTTGACTTAGGTCAAAATTTTGCAATTTTCCCAAGTTGTCACTTAAGTCCCTACAGTTTTCATTCCTTTTCCCTTTTTATTCCTTATCATTCATTTTTTCCTAACATTGTTAAATTTTGCCAACACAACTTAAGCATCGCAACCTATTAGCAAAACTCCAAGATCTTAAAGCCATTCCTATCACATTGAATGAGGACAAGTCGTTTTCTAAAGCAAGACCATTCATTTACCATTTAGCCATTAATTTTCCACAAACACTTTTTGAAAAATCGTTTTGATGACAAAGATGGTTTAATATTTTCTCCCCCTTAAACGATGACCCGTTTTCTATTTAAAGAGTTGTAGTCATTGTTTAAAGAGTCAAATATTGATGAAAAGATTTCCAATTAATATCTTGAAAAAGATTGATTCGTGGTGGCAATAAGATTTCTCTTATTTAGACAAATTAATGCACTGAAACGTACACTTACTCGTGTTAGACCAAGTTGTAAAGTAAACTTGATCCCTTTGCATGATTTGGCTTGTAAATCATGCCCGAGAAAATTAATTCCCGTTGTGAGCCAACGTTTTCCAAGGAAATACGTGACTTTAATATGAAAACCGGGTTGCAGTCTGAAATAACTACAAGCCATAATGGGCATGTTTTAAAAATGTACAACTTTTATACGGACTCTATTTATGGCACCGTGTCAATATTGATCGACATTTCTAAGGCCGTAAATATTACCGTACTAAAAGACATGCCCGATTTTAAAAACAAAAAATATTTTTGGTTTTTCTTGATTTTATAATTTTTATGGTTTTTCTAGGTTTTATATTTTTATGGTTTTTCTTGGTTTTATATTTTTGTATTTTTCTTTTGTGGTTTATATATATACGATAATATACATGATCACGAACAAAGGATACGCCTGAATAGTTTACCACCACTATTCAGCTGATTCTTCTGCCAACTCTTTGAGAGTCGCTGGAGTGAATGATTTCATGCCAAGCTTGTCGATCAAAAACTCGATTCGTCCTCGATCTAAGGCTTTGGTGAAATATCTGCCAGCTGATACTCAGTAGTGACAAAATACAGCTCGATCACTCCGTTCTCCACCTGCTCTTTAATGAAATGGTAGCGAATGTCTATGTGCTTGGCCCGGGAGTGTTGAACATAGTTGCAGCAAAGGGCAATGGCGCTCTTGTTGTCACAATACATCGGGATTTTGTTGAATCCCAAACCGTAGTCATTTAATTGTGATATCATCCAAAGGACTTGAGCACAACAATCGGACATGGCGATGTATTAAGCCTCCGTGCTAGAAATTGCATCGCTTTTCTGCCTTTTTGAAGACCAACTGATCAATCTATCTCCAAGGAGTTGCACAGATCCAGAAGTGCTACGCCTCGTGTCTTGACACCCAGCATGATCGGCATCTGCGTATGATATTAAAGCAATAGAGGAATCTTTCGGATACCATAGACCACGATGAAGTGTTCCTTTGAGATACCGAAAGATCCTTTTAACAACATGTAGGTGCTTTTCGGTAGGCCGAGCCTGATACCATGCACACATGCATACGGCAAATTGCAAATCAGGCCTGCTAGCAGTCAGATAGAGAAGGGTGCCGATCATCCCACGGTAAAGTTTTGGATCGACAATAGTACCATTCCTATCTTCATCTAACTTGGATTTCTCCACCATTGGAGTGTCACGGGGTCACAATTATCAAAGTTATATTTCTTTAAAGATTCTAGAGCATATTTGGATTGATTAATAAAGATGCCTCTAGGATTCTGGGAAATTTGTAATCCTAAGAAAAATGAAAATTTTCCCATCATTGACATCTGAAAGCGTGTGGACATTATCTTCTCAAAGCGATTTGACAATTCTATGTTAGTGGCAGCAAATATTATATCATCAACATAAATTTGTACCAGAATCATGTCGTTGTCCTCCTTGAGAGTGAATAGAGTGGGGTCCACCTTGCCTTTGGAGAAGCCTTCCGAAATGAGATATGTTGAAAGGAGATCATACCACGCGCGTGGAGCTTGTTTCAACCCATAGAGAGCCTTCTTAAGCTTGTACACATGATTAGGAAACTCCGTACTAACGAACCCATCCGGCTGACTAACATAGACTTCTTCCCTTAGTTCACCGTTCAAAAATGCCGTCTTCACATCCATTTGATAGACGATCATGTTCATATGAGCAGCATACGCAAGGAATAGTCTAATCGCCTCCAATCTTGCCACAGGAGCAAAAGATTCTTCAAAGTCTATACCCAAGGCTTGTTTATATCCTCTAGCAACCAATCTAGCCTTATTCTTCAATACCGCACCCATCTCATCAAGTTTAACCTTATAAACCCATAACAAGGTAAGGATGTTAACCTTGTCAGGGGGAGGAACTAATTCCCATAGTTCAAGTCGTTGGAATTCATTTAGTTCCTCCTGCATGGCCTCAATCCAAGATGATTGAGTCATAGCCTGTTGCCAATTTTTAGGTTCAACTTCGGAGAGAAATGCATCAAAGTAGCAATAGAGTGCACTCTCTTGTAATTGATGGCGTGTAGAGACTGGTCGATCGAGATTACCAATGACATTCCTAATTGGGTGATCTTTTGTCCATTTGGTGCTATGTTTTTCAATCCTAGGTGGTCTGGAGTGAACAATAGAAGGAGCTTCTTCTGAGGTAGACGCGGCTGAAGGGTTTTCAGGTATCGCAACACCAAAGAAAGGAAGCTCTTGCAGGTGAGCATATTCCAAATGGTGATCAATAGAATCCTCTTCCACATCATTAGGCACAAGTAGGGGTGACGATTCATGTGTAGTTTGAGAATCACTTGGTAAAGGTGCATCCGGTTCAATGTTAATTGAAGATGCATTAGATAAAGCTTCATTTGCTTGAGCAACAACTTCAGGGATTGGAGCTATCACTACAGGTGCTGGAACTTCATCATTTGGGGGATCAAAGAATTCATCAAACAACGGTTGAAACAGTTTATCCCACTCGGGCCTTGTTGGTGGTAAAAATGATGTAGAAGTAGGATTATTGGGAACGAATCCGGAACTAATAGCACCGGTTCCCATCTCATGAAGCGCGGGTTCAGAGCTGCGTTTCTCAAAAGCCATCGCTGTCAGCTCATCGAAATCTGCGTCCATAGTTTCTACGATCTTACCAAGACGACGGTTGTAAATTCGGTATGCTTTCTTGGACGGTGAGTAACCAATGAAAATACCTATATCGGCTTTCGGTTGAAGCTTGCCCAAGTTCTCACTATTAATGTTTGGATAACAAAGAGCACCAAACACATGAAAAAATGAAACATCGGGTTTACGGTCATGTAGACGCTCATAAGGTGTTTTTCCATGGCGTTTCCGAATGATAGAACGGTTTTGGGTGAAACATGCAGTAGATATAGCTTCTGCCCACAAGAACAATGGAGCGTTCGCATAAATTAGCATAGTCCTAGCAGCTTCCATAAGCGTACGATTCCGTCTTTCAACGACACCGTTTTGTTGTGGAGTACGTGCAGCGGATGTTTCATGTGAGATACCAACTCCTTCATAGTAATCACGAAGAGTCTGGTTTACGAACTCTGTTCCATTGTCTGTACGAATACGGCGGACAGTAGTATTCAAACGTACCTGAATAAATTTCAGAAAAGTGATGATAGCCTTAGGTGCTTCATCCTTTGTACATAGAAATCTAACCCATGTAAACCTGGAGAAATCATCCACAATAACGAGAATGAATTTCTTACTGCTCACACTTTCAGTTCTCATTGGCCCACAAAGATCCATATGCAAAAGATGAAGTTTTTCTTGATTGGTATCTTCAGCTTTGGGCTTGTATGATTTCTTGGTACTTTTCCCCCTTGAGCACGCGGAACATAAATGGTCCTTGTGAAATTTGAGCTTTGGAAGACCACGAACTAATTCCTTTTTAGCCAGATGATTAATAGCATCAAAGTTAAGATGAGATAATCTGCGATGCCATAACCATGACTTGGTCTTAGATGCTTTAGAGAGAAGACATACTGGAGAGGCGGCCATCATGTCTTGTAGGGACAACGTATAAAGATTTGCACCACGAGATCCCTTCAACAAGTCTTTTCCTTCCAAGTTGCGGATGAAACAAGTATGTTGTCGAAAAGCAACCTCTAGGTTGGAATCACAAAACTGTCCTACTGAAAATAAGTTATGACCAAGACCTTCTACATAGTATACCCTTGAAATCGTAACGTTTCCAATCTGATATTCACCATACCCCATTATCTTTGCTATATGATCATTTCCGAATTTAACCGTTCCAAGAAACTTACTGACGAAATTTCGGAGCATCGAGCGATCTCCGGTCATATGCTTTGAACAACCGGAGTCCAAATACCAGAGGATTATTTGGACCACCTGAAAATATCACCACACGAAGACAATGTAGAGGTATCGGAATCTGAATGTTCCTTGTTATTAGCAGGTACAGATTTAATAATCTTAGATTTGCTAACTTTAGGTTTCTTAGATTTCCTAGCCTTCTTCTTCCTAGTTAGTGGTGTAGATTCTAGTTGGCTTAAATCCTGTGGTATTTCTTCACCGATAGGCACTATAGTGGGAGCTGACCTAATTAAAGGGCGCTGTTTCCATACTTGAGTGCTAGTGTGCCTAACTAAAGGACGCTCAGACCTAACCTCAATGGATGCATTCCTAGTTAAAGGGCACATTTTTCCATCTAATGTAAAGGTCCTACCAGTGGGACGCCATTGCCAGCCAACTTGGGCACGAGTTCTACCCGTTGGCTTCCATTCAAGATCATTCCTAATGGCATTCATTTCATTCACATGATCAATAAGACACAAATCATGACGTTGGGAAAACATACATTCATTACAATTCCAACATTTCAAATCAGAATTCACAAATGGTTTAGGCTTCTGCAGAGGCGCAGAGCTTTTAGTCTTAACATGATTCTTTTTATTTAAAACTGAACTAGCATTCCTATGGTGAGCTTCTACTTTCTTCTTGTTGGTACTACTAGTGGAGGGCTTGATCTTATCTTTCTTGAGTGGCGATCCTTTAGCCTTAGTAGACTCTTTTACTCCTGTAGAAGGCAAAGTGGGAATAGTAGCAACATATTTTAAAGGTGCCTTACTTGATAGTGCCAATGACGGTTTTGCTCCTGGGGTCTTATTGAATGGAGTTACAGCAATGGGTCGATTAGTGAGTAGTGCAGAACCTGGTTTACCTTTGTATTGCAAATATGCTAAGCAATATTGAACTCGCTTAATATATTCATGAGCCGAATAATAGTAGCTACTTGAGGGATCTAAGGCATAAAGATCGTCTAAAATATCCCTAACAAGATCTACATGCTTAATGGCATTCCTCATATAATCATCGTAGGTAACCGGGTTTCTCTTATGAAGCGGGCTCTTATAAAGCACTACTGACTTGGTTGTTGGAGCACTAGAGGACGGTGCAGAGTTGGTAGCTAAGTTATTAACAGCTTCTTGTCGGGTGAGAAGAAGTGTCTCCTTTAACTCGGCCAAAACCATGTTTTTATCAATGAGCAGGATGTTTAAGTCAGAGATTTCCTCACATTTTTTGTTTAATTGTTCAACATAAGATTGTTGCTGTGCCGCATTAAAAGCGAAGCGTTCTTCTAGTGAACCATAAAGTTTGGACATTCCCTGTCTTGCACGATCCATCTCCCCTAGAATAGACGAAATTCTAATTTCTAAGTCCTGGTTTTTAGACTCTGCAGCCTCTAGTTCCAATTTTAGTGTTTCATTTGATGACACATCTCTCTTCAATCTCATAATCTCTTCCTCTAATGCCTTAACTATTGCAATCATCTTGTCACTCGTCTCAACACCGTTTTCACAACTATTTGTTATCAAAAGATCCTCATTTTGAGTTTGTTTTTTTAATTCTAAAGATATACAATGTTGTTCTAGTTGATTAAAGCGTTTTGAAAGTAAATTGTAAGAATCTTGTAACTTTAAAAACTCAGCGTTAGATTCGTGACAAGAATGATTATCTACCTCATTTACAGTATCAGCAACATTTACAGAGAGATTACACACATCATCACATATATTCACAGCATCACAGTTAATCATAGCGGATGTAAGCTCATTCGAATAATTAACATTTACAGTAGTAAGCACATCACACGAAATTACTTCGGACAAGAATCAGCCATATTCAGATAAAATCTTTTCCTTTTCAATTAGTTGTAGTTCGTAAGCGGTGTCCATTTCATAAAACACTTTTTGAACTTCTCCAATTTCAAACTCAAGATTTTCTTTAAGAGATGCAAAACTTCCTTTTAGACTTTCGACAAATGGATTGATCTCATTCTTAAACACCTTGTTCATGTGTTCGAAAGCCCATTGTCCGGTGTTTAGGCCATTTCAAGTCGTACATTCCAAAATGACCTTGTCAAAATTAGTAAAGTATTGATTAATCTCTTGTAAGTTTAACCATACAGTGCTAACAGGTGGAAGATCCTTTGGAATTTCCTTAGGACCTTCCATGTTGACAAGTGTAGGAAATGTACTAGGGTTTTCTTCATTTAACATGTAGGTTGGTGCCGTAATGAGATCTTTGTCCATATGGAAGCGAATTCTAAAATCCGTTTTAGCAAGATCCTGATTCATTTAAAATAATCACAATCTGGATATTTTGCAGAGTTGTATGACCGATTCTCATCAACTAGATCCTTGTTGGTGCGATCATCGAAAATATTAATCGGGTCTAAGACCAATCCTAATTGGGTTGCATTATAAAGTCTAGGACTATGGATTAAAGCTTGTTTTGCATACCGTGGATTAGGGGGAAGGCCTTTTTGACGCGATAAGTTAAATTCTCTAAACGAAGCATCAAATAAGTGCACTAGTTGAGAGGCAGCGTATTGTCTTAAAAGCAAATAATCTAGACTTCTAATCTTATTAGCCGCATTAATTTCCATTTCATTCTTCTTAGACTCGAGTAATTCAAAATCCGTTTGAAGTTTTTGAAAATTAGTGACCACTAACTCTTTTTCTTTAAGTTCATTAGAAAGATCTGCTCTTAAGGTTTCAATTTCTTACAAATGACCCATTTGTTTGTTTTGAAAATGATCATACTCGGGATTTGTTAGAACACTAGACGAAGGCACTAATTCCAAAGTGTGAACTTTCTCGTTGCTTAAGGCAAGCTCATCAGACAAATTCTTATTCTTAGCTAGGGTTTCTAAGAGTGCAGCATTCATTTGGCTAAGTAATGAAGCAGGAACCATGACCAAATCTTGTTGAGCAGGAGTATGCGTATGCGAAATAACTCCCGGTTGTGTTTCACTCAATGTCTGGGGACTCACGTTGATATTACTATCATTGATTGTCTCCTCATTTGAAAGACTCACCACCGAAGACTCATTCGAATCAGCACTATCTTGCACAACTTGATGAGGTTAATACTAGCATCAGTGGTATTATCAGTTGTATTAATAAGTACCTCAGATCTCTTTTCTGGCCCTAAGCTGGAGATAGTTGCCATAAGAGCTGCCTTTGCAGATTGAAATTCATCACAGTCTGAGTCATACGCATCAAGATCATCTGCTTGGTATGCTGCATTCTGTGTGGTGACAACGTCCTGTTCAGCAATCCCTGGATCGGCAAGAAATGCAAGATCCTCTTCATCAAGTTCCCTTCCTTGTGCCTGAGCATTCACCAGATAAATCTTCTCTGCAAACCATTGACCATCCCTTCTCCTCTTGGGTTTCTTGCAATCCCTGGACATGTGACCTTCTTCCTTGCAGTTGTAGCATGTAATCATTCTCAGCTTGCCTGTGGAATTAGCCCGTGGAGGAGTGTTGTCCATTGGAGCAGGATTAACCGTGCGTGCATTGGTGGTTGATGTAGTAGGTCTCCCCTGATAAGGTTGAATAGGTTGAACCATTACCCTTCCATTCTCAATAGTAGCTTGTTGGCGAGAAATGGATGAATTCCTCAACTGATTGTTAGTTGGAGCTGATCCTCTAAATCCTCGTTTGCTTAATGTCCTTGTGAGATAAGCAGACATAATGGTTAACACTTCAACTGGGTCAGCTCCTTGTTTGAATACAGGAATGGGGACTTCCTCATCATCACAATACATTGCTTGGTCTTGTTGAGCTGCATAATCACTAGAAGGAATACTCATGTGATCAGAGTAGCTTGATGGATATGCTGCATTCTCTTGATAAGAAGAATATGAAGGCTGAGCATAAGGTGCAATGCTTGCTGGGTGAGGTTGTGAACCATATTGTGATGAAGGTGCATTAAACCGATATTGTTGCTGATGTGAGGTGGGTGGTTGCGGTAGAATCGAGTATTGGGGGAAGGTTGGTGTCATGTAAGGTGATGGATGATAGGCTTGATGTCCCAAAATATAAGGAGTGTTGTTGTGTGACAAGCTTGGTTGATTCGCCATCAAAGCTAAAGAATCAGGGTACATACCTCGAGGCGAACGGTGCATGATCACATGTTTCTCATGCTGCTGAAGGAAAGCATAGAGTTGATCCAAATTGCACTTATGCAAATCCCTGGTTAACTTAACATCGGTAATATACTCACCCCATTCAGCTTGAGGTAATGTATTCAAAAACTTGGTGTTAACCTGGAATGGAGCAATCATGAGAATTGTATACATTCAGATCATTCATGAGAGTAGTGAATCTGAAGTAATAGTCGTGAAGCGTTTCCCCTCGGTTGTACGTGAATCTATCAAACAGATCATACAACTGACATTCCCTTTCCTGTTTGGTAAGAGACGTACCTTGTAGCAACACCTTTGGACGTTCCCATAAATCCTTTGCCACCGTATACTGACTTACCATTCGATAGATGTCATGTGGAAGAGCTTGGAGAATGGTTTGAAGAGCCTTTTCGTCTGCATCGGCAACAAGTTGTTGAGCTTGTGTAAGTTCTTCAAACTCCCTTGGTCGAGTCACATTGTTAACCACGATGGTACCATAGTCAAGTGGACCATTTAAAATTGACTTAACCATAAGCCTCCCATAAACCGGTTTTCCCTTAAGGTAAGACATCATCCGGCCTTGCCATGCTTCAAAAACTTCTTTGATGAGCATTAGAGGGCGATTATCCGTTCCCGTAATGACGGAAATATCCGTAAGGGATGTCATCTGAGGCATTACTGAATTCGGATTCATTTTGTTAACTTCAAAGAGACAAAGATTATCGGTTGATCGAGCAGTGAAGTAAAGCTTGTGAATTGTGTTGAGTTTTTGTTGTAAGAAACCAAGATTAAATCCTCTAAAAAAATCGTCGAAAAAAACAAGTAAAATATCCCTTGATTCGGAACTTTTGTTGATTCGGAAGTGTTGATTCGGAAGATTTTGGCTTGGAATACCTTGATTCGGAACTTTTGGTTCGGAAGATTTGATCCGGAACTTTCCCTTGATCCGGAAATTTTCCCTTGATCCGGAACTTTGCCTTGATCCGGAACTTTTTCCTTGATCCGGAACTTTCTCCTTGATCCGGAACTTTCCTTGATCCGGAACTTTTTCCTTGATCCGGAACTTTCCTTGATCCGGAGCTTTTGGTTCGGAACTTTCCTTGATCCGGAACTTTCCTTGATCCGGAACTTTTGGTTCGGAACTTTCCTTGATCCGGAACTTTCCTTGATCCGGAACTTTTGGTTCGGAACGTTTTGGTCCGGAACTTTTGTTGATCCGGAACTTTTTGATCCGGATGTTTTTGGTTCGGAACTTTGCTGGGTAAACAAAAACTTGTTTCGAGTATGAACAGTCGATCAAAAATGAAGATTAGACCCAGATTTTTACCAAATAACCCAAAAGGTTTTGTGATTTCTACAATAATAAGTAAAAACCAATACTTATCTACTAATCCCAATCACAAAAACACCAAAAACTCCAAGAATCAAGATGGATCTTCTTAAAGAACACTAATACAATCAAAAACTAAAAAACCACACAAATCATTACCTTAAATCACCCCATAGCTCTTGATACCAAATGTAGAATCTTGATAACCTATGAATTTATGAAGTGGGTTGATGTTTTCTAGAGAGAGAAACTAGAGAGAGAAAGTGAGAGAACACTATGTGTATTTTATTCAAGTGAAAATGAAAAATGAACAACAACCAACCCCTTTCCAAGGAGGAAAGGGGTATTTATACTTCCAAACCACTAATGGACTTGGGCCGGCCCATGACAAGCCCATGGGCCGGTTCTTACTTAACTAAATAAGTATTTGTTAACTACGAGCTATTACAACATAAATAATATTGTGGAGTGACCGATACTTCTAATATACGTTAAAACGTATTTCTAACATCTTAACTCTCACGGGTTAAGAAAAAGAACTTTTCGCAAGTTCCTATAATTGATCCTAGAGAGTCGTTTATCAAGGGAACTTTAAAATGCGATTTATAAACTTGAAAAAGTCTAAGAGTTTGCAAGATCCTTTAGGCGACTCGAAAACCCAAAACTTTGATTTAATAGGCTAAGCATCCACGAGTCTCATTCCTTGAGATTTTAAACTGTGGAGAACGAGAGATGATAGAGCCAATTATAAGTTCGGTATTCTTTCGTGAATTTATGTGAGTTAATTATAAGCCTATTCTCCCATCGCTTGTTAATAAATTTATCTGCAATAAATAAGGTTGTACGATTTGAAAAGTTACTTAGCTTCTAGCCCAAGATCGTTTAAAAGTTGCTCGGTATGGATTAGAGTTCATAGCCAAGGCATAACTTATTGAAGCGCGATGCGAAGATTGGCGAGTCCAAAAAGGCCCTAACAAGGCATGAGGGCTATATTTTGTTGCTAAAGATCCAAAGTGATGTGAAGAATCATTTATCGAAAATCAATATGAAGGATCGAGACACACGACGAAAAGCAAAAACTCCCCAAAAGTCATGGAGAAGTGTATCCGAAAAGACCCTAGCAAGGTATGAGGATAAATAGATCCAAGTCATAAAAGGAGGCGGATCGTTGTATATCAAAGTCCAAAATAAAGATTGGAGAAAAATGAAGAAGTCGTGGTCCAAGTATGAATCTCTCAAAACTTCAAGTGAAGAAATTCCTATTATGAAGAGAAGACCATAATTTCATGAACGTCTCTCAAGGTTTGAAGTATGAAGTCGCTGCCAAATATCGGTCCAAGAAAGGTCTCAAATCACGAAGCGAGTTATGCCAAGATATGAACTTTATGAGGTACCGAGAAGCAGTTTTAAAAGATTTTGTCCTTTAGCTAACTATTGAGTAAATTGTGCACTTTATTTTCGGACTAAATAACTATCGAAATAAGTCAACAATGCATCCTCGTGATCATTCAAGAAAAAAATAAAATATAAGAGATATCCCTATGAATAAGGGAGTCTAAGTGAGTAATTGGCCCACATGAGTTCGTGTTAGTTTACTAACTTATAATAACAATGATTTCGTTTTTAAGCTTGGTTTAGAGAAAGTGAAAACTTGAGGATGATGATTATTCATGACATTTCCAAAACCCAAGGTATGCTTTTTGATTTCTTTATTTTGAATGTCTTTAATTTTCTATCTCTTTAATAAAGACCAACGTGGATTGATTATGATGAAAAATGAAATCTTGCTTTGTAACTAATGCATTGCATGAGGACATTGCAATGGTCAAGTGTAGGGGATTTGATAGGTGTGTAAACATCCATCCTTTTTACCACTTAATTACAATAATAACCAAGCCAAAATGTGTATTTTATGTCTTTTATGTCGGAATTATGCGTGGTTTGCGTTTTTGTTGTGATTTAGGACGAAATTGTGAAAAGTGGAGAAAACACTGCATTTACGGGCTTTTATTGAAGAAAAAGATGAAAGATGAAGTCAAGAAGTCAAGAGTGCAAAAAGAACGGAAGTCCAAGACCAATTCTGAAGATTTATCGAAGGAAAAGTCAAAAGACGGAAGTTTACCAAAAGCCGAAGAACTCGAGTCTTATTTATTGAAGAATTAAAAGACGAGTTTAAAGAAATCCCGAGCCAAAAGTCCTTAAAGTCCAAGATTAACAAAAGACTAAGAAGGAAGGACTTAATGGTGTAATTAACAAGAAAGGAAGGAGGGGAGGAAGCTTCCCATAACCATCTCCCTAATCACCTATAAATACCCCTCATTTTCATTTCATTAGTTTTTGTTGGCTAAGGTGACAATTAGTCTTCCACCTTTTAATTACTTGCACATTTACTTTATTGCACATTTAAATACTTGTCTTGCACTTTTAATACATTTAATTTCCATGTAAGTGTTCTTTAATTTTCTTGCTTTTAATCTCTCATTCTACCTTTCTTTCTTTGCTTGATCTTATTGTTTACATGCTTATTGTGTTGCTTATTTGATTAAAGATTGTGTTTTTATGCTTTTGATTGTGTTAGATCATTGATTTTCATAGCTTATTTGTGCTTATTTGTGCTTATTTTCAAGTTTATAAAGTTTTTATAAAAGTTATTTTTATAGAAAAGTTGTTTTTCGTAAAGCTTATTCATTTCGTGCTTTAAAAGTCTTTAAATTTCTGTTTATTAGCTTTTTCTTAAACGGTTTGCCTTAGGATTTTCGTGTGTGCTTATTTGATTAGTAGCTTATTTTTCTAGCTTATTTTGTGCCTTTTCTTCCGTATTTCGATCTGAAAAATCGGAAAAGGGTTATACATTCCGATTGGAGTGATCGGATAAGGGTTTTGAACATTCCTTTTTGTATTCCGATTGAGGAGTGGGTTAGGTATTCCGATTGAGGAGTTGGTTAGGTATTCCGATCTGGGTTAAGTGACAGTATTCCGATCTGAGGCTATTCCATATTCCAATCGAGGTGTTCGATTGGTTATTCCGATCTAGGTATAGTGACTATATTCCGATCATAGGGTTCCGATCAGCATTCCGACCAGGGTTCATTCCTTATTCCGATCAAAGGTAAGTTTGATATTCCGATCAGGTGTAGTGACAGTATTCTGATTGGGAGTCACTCCAGCATTCCGATCAGGTAGGTGTATATATTCCGATCAGGGGAATTGAGTTCATTCCGATTGTATTGATCGAAATATATTCCGATTGGGGCTCATTTTTCACTTAGTTCGTTTTGTTTAATTTTTAGTTCTCATTTTTATACTTTGTCTAATTTCCATTCTCGTCACGCTTTTATTTTTGGTCATTTAATTAATTTACTTTTCAAAGCTTTTAATATTGCACACTTTACTTTTAATTAGACTTAGATTTAATTTTAGCGCAACTTTATTTTAAACGCCATTTTACTTTAACGTCATTTACTTTTAAGTCTTTGCATATTTAAATTTAAAATCAACCAAAAATATCTGTTTCACAAAAATCAACTGAGTCGTACTTTAAGCCAATAATCAATTCGTTAAGATTTCGAGAACTTGAACTTTAATTTTTATACGGGCCAAAAGCCTTGTATCAGTCCCACTCATGTTCAGTTTGGCCATTTTTATAAGTATGTTTAGTGGGGCGTATGGATGCATCCTAGGTTTATCAGTTTACAAGTTATCAGGGTGAATGTGGTGTGTGCTCTACATCCTTCACATTGGAGCTGATCCCTCCACCCAGCACAGTAATTAGAGGTCACCCCTCTACAGTTATTTAGAGCTCACCCCTCTACAGCATGACGAGGTCACCCCTCCAGTTATTCATGCACCGTTGTTACAGCACATGACCTATATAATCTCTGGCAATTAAAATACAGTAAATGCATGTTTTCAGATTCAACAGATAACAGTTCAGCTTTATCATTTATAAATCAGCCTTTACAGATTATACACAGATTTCCGCTGCAACTTTACTTATCAGTCTTACAGCTTCAGTATTTCATTATCTGTTTCATTTCTGTAATTCCTTATCATGCTTTATATCCGTTCACTAAGCGTTATGCTCAGCCGTAGTTCCCTTTCATGATCTAACGGCAGGTACACCAGGACGCCCTTAGGATTCTGACAGCATGTGCATTTGGATGGAAGCTATCCAGACTTCTTACTTTATGTACTTACATTATTCTGCTTTTTGGACATTGTTTAGTCCTTTCCTTTAGTATTTTATTTTTCATGTTTTAAGCTTGGTTGGATTACCGATGTTTGATTCCGGTATTTCCGTTATTGTCATTTAATGTTTTAGGACATTTACCTTATGCTTTGATGACACGCCATAAATACACGTAACGGTCCACTTATCCAAGTGGGGTGTTACAATTATGGTATCAGAGCGCAAGGTTCGACCTGTAGGCTCTAAAACTTGACCTGTGACTAGTGGGTAGTCACCTGGAACTTTCCAGATTTTGGCGTTGTGGTCTTTCATGTTTCTCATGCATTTATCAGTCAGGTTTCTTCAGTTATCAGTCGCTTTTCTTAAAGTTTTTGACTAAGTAAAAGGTTGGTACATGACTGACCATATTTAGTCGCATGTGCTTTTCTGCGAATTTTGTTTTGGTGAACCGACCCATAGGCGTTCACCCTCGCCCGTTCAGATTTTGTATTGATGAACTGACCCTAGGCGTTGATCCTTACTCATGTCAGATTCATGTTATCAGTCAAGCATTACTTGGTGAACCAGCCATAAACGTTCACCATTGATCAGGTCAAATTTCATGCTATTTAGTCGAAGGTTGTCTTGTGAACCGATTCATAATTTTTCACCTTTGTCATATCAGGACATTTAATAAATTTGGACAAGTATGGACTGGACTACAGCCAACCATATTTAGTCCCAGATTATAAATTTCTATACATGACAGTTCTCGGAAAATTTTGACAAGCATGGAACGAACCAAAATCGCCCATACTTAGTCACATGTTTTCTTCCTTGGATTCTGTGGATTGAACCATAACCATCCACATCAGTTGATATTAAACCTTATTTGATTAGACTTTTTATGTTCTTTGTGATAGTCAAAATTTCATACTCTCACGTAAAGGTTGTTTTCATGCTGAATAAGATTCATGTCTCCTTACGAGGATTATGTTTTTAACAAAGTGATGATGTTTTCATGATAAGATACAAAATAACTACAGTAAAATCTTATTTCATGATAAATCATGTTCTGGTCTTTATCAGTCATGTTTTCATGCGGACCATTGTTGAAAATTCGTTTAATCATATTTGTTAACCTCTATGCAACCAGCATAAAGTCTACTCAGGAATTACCAGGCCATCATGATATTCATTTCAGTTCAGTTTACTATCGTTTAGATCAATTTATTTCTTTGATCATGTCAGACAAGCAACACCAGTGTCGATCATCCCATAAAATTTCCACCAGTGCAATGTATAGTATTCCATATGTACCCCATGTACAATGTCTCAGTTATACTCCATATACAGTAATTCATGTGTACCCCATATATAGTGTCTCATGTCTCAGATATGCTCCATGTGCAGTATTCATTTTGTACTTCATGTACAGTAGTCTAGGTGTACACCAGGTACCCTACTCCATGGATATTGCTAATCGATCCTCAATCATCTCAGGCGTTTCCACTTGTCGATATTCTACCAGGTGCTGATGCTGCTCGTGAGTTGAAGATTTTACTAGATGCTGATGCTGCTAACACTTTGAAGACCTCACAAATGCTGATGTTGTTGATACTTTGGAGATCTCTCAAGACGCTGGTGCCGTTCATACTATGAAGACTCTGCAGAACAAGGACGAAAACTATAAATTTGAAATTTCTGACAAGAATAAATTTCAACCATCAGACACTACCCTTCTATTCCATATTTTTACCTTCTCAATTAGGTGTCACACTTCACTTAGCTAACCTTTCATTCGGAAGAGTGGGAACCGGAACCATCCGGCCACTCAGCAGAATAGTTACATAAATCACGGTCATGATAATGACCGTCATTAATTGACAGACAAAGCAGTAGTGACAACCACCGTGCTTATAATTAATCTGTCCGTAAACATCAGAACTCCAGAACGGACGTGACCAGAAATACAGAGGTCAGTAGTCTAACCGGTTCGCCAATCCTAGCAGTTACCAGAAATTCATAACCTTATTCAGACTCACCATTAAAATACATTTCCAGACAATAGTTAAGAGACAGGTCTCAAGTATCATTTCGGAAGACATTTGTCAGGACACCAGTCATGGTACACGTCATACGAATATCTTCTCAAAATATGAGTCAGAACTCATAACTCCGTATGTTTCTAAGCCATACCCTCAATGATTCAGGGCACCCTCCATGGGGGATACACTCGTTCTATTATGCCACGCATAAATCAGATCATTTGAAAAATCCAGTCACCACCACTGGAGTATTATTCAGGTTAAACACGCAGTACTCACTCTGTGAGGTTACAGACGAACCTACTCAATGAAAGTTGCCACGTTACTCCACATATTCCTCTGTCCGCTTTATGTAAATCAGGTACTTACCTACCTCCCAACCGAAAGGACTCCACAGTATCACCCATACTTATTATGGTTTTCCTTTCAGTTAACGACGAGATCCGTCTTACTAAATTCTAAATATATTATTATACTTTCTGCCAGAAAAATCAGTACAAATTATTTTTGCCTTACAAGCACGTGGCTTATCAGTCCATAGCTACGAAGACTTTTTACCTACCAGTTATAAATTCACTTCAGAAATTCCTTAAATTCATGATCAGCAGATTATTCCAGAGTTTCCCAGGTGTAATTTCAGAAAGTTTTCAAGAAATTCCTTCCTAACCACGAGACAGAGTAGAACACCGAGCTTGTCTCAAGGACATAAACTATTTTCAGAACTCTTTATTCCAGGGCTTCAACTAAGTTAAAAGAGTTGCAGCAACTGCTGCAAAAGTTACCGAAACGAGGCTTTATTCGCCCTAGCGCACCACTAGGAGGTGTACCATTTCTGTCTATCAGAAAGAAGGTCAGTAACATGAGATCATGTATCGACCACTAAAATATTTAACAAGATCACCATTCTTAATCAATGTTCATTCCATAAATAGCAGGTTTATCTGATCTGCTATGATGTCTTAAACATTTTCTAGAACAAATTTCTGATCATGCTACCATCAGTGGTGAGAGAAAGAACATGACGTTTCCAGACTGATGTTGCACATATTACAGTCTCTCTAAAAAATTTAATTTTATACTTTTGAGCTCCCTAATGCTCCAGCTATATTATGAAATTATGAATAAAAATTTTTCCATGAATCTTAGGCAATATCATCGGTATACTCATTGATCACATTCTGATCTGCCCAATGCTAGAGAAGGACACGAGACTCATCTTATCACAGTTGCACAAAATCTTCAATAGGAGTAATTTTTATACACAACTTTCCAGATATAAAATTCGATTGAACTGAGTGGCATTTCTGATCCACCCTATTTTAGCAGAAAGAAATTTCAGACAATCCTACGAAGGTGAAGGCCATCACCTGATGGTCCCGACCGACGCCTGTGAATGAAGTACTAACATTTCTAGAACTCAATTAACTGCTACCGCAGAAATTGCTGACAGGTCTCACTAAAAATTCATCCATGACTATCCAACCAGATTTTAACCAGTATATCCCATGATCTCAAGTAGAATTTTGATGGGGGCAGTATCACACATTTATGCATCTATGTTCATATCTAGATGCCTGATATACCACAGGTTTAAGACAGAACACCGTTACGTAAGCAAGTTATTACGATCCTTAGTAATTTTTGAGCAGGAATGAGACGAAATTCCATGAAATTGTTGTCAGTTACCACAGACTCAGAAAAAGTATGATACTATCTAAGTCGTTGTCAACCATTTAATCATCCTACACGTTTTCTTTCATCCGAAAGGATTACGCGGTAGCAGATCTACAGGAAATTCATTAGGAAATTGTACGGATTCAAGGTATTCCAACGACCATTATTTCGGACAGAATATATGTACACGATCACGTATATGTTTACATTCACTTTACGTTCACGTTATTTTCACTTTCACGTCTACGTCTTACTCACAGTTTGATACTGTCTCAGTTCATCTGATGATTTAAGTTCACGATTCGCATTCATGACACTGTTTACGTTCGGGTTCGTGTTCCATCTTCGTGGATACGTTCTAGGTCTGGTACCGGAGTTGGTCACACAAAGCTTAAGAAACCAGACTCAAGTTAGCACAGCTTTTCTATACTCAGGCAGACGTTTCACGTCTCAGGCCGTATTGTTTGGCATTTTTCCTCAGTCAGCATACGTCCATGATACATTCTAGTATCACGTTCACAGTATGTTTCACATATTACATTCACGATATATTCCATGCCCAGCATTCCTCATATAATTGTGAACTATGTTCACAATTCTCACGTAGCACATTCACAATTGTTCACGTAGTTCGTCCCTATATGTTTCAGCAGCTTGCTCAGAGATATAAATGTTATCTTTTCAGGATATTTGTACGTACCGTTTCATGTATACGACATGCTATAGCTTACTCATTCTATCAGATTCTAAAAATCCATCTTAAGTAAGGAACCAGAAACTATTCAGCATCGTCAGGACAGGGTCATCAGGACCAAGATTTTCATTGTGTTTAGATCTTTGAAGGAGCCATTTCGAGTGGGAAGCCACTCGGAACGGAGGAGTCCATCCGGACCTCTCATCCCTTTTCCTTCAATAAATCCAGTTAAGTTATTTCAGTCATGTTACGTTCCATGTTCTCTTCAGTCATGTCACGTTTATACCCTTTCAGCAGCAGTATGTTCTAAATCAAGGACGAATGATCTTTCAGCTTATATGTCTTTTCGACTTTCATGCTCTTTCAGCTATTGTGTCAGTTTGGCTTTTATAACTTCATCAGTTTAAATACCTTTAAATTCGAGGAAGAATTTATCCTTTTAGATGGGAAGAATTGTAAAACCCAGTACGGCCGTATCATTAATTCGGGGACGAATTATTCTTTTAGAAGGGAAGAATTGTAAAACCCGTATTTTATATAATAATATTAAATACGCAGTTTTGGTTTTTAAATAAACTATATACGTATTATTAGCTTACTGAAGTAAACCGCGAGAATCATATGAGAATGTAAAAATATATATATATATAAAAAAAGAACGAAAGTAAATAATAAAGGGGGTCGGTTTGGTTATTGCAAAAAGAAGAAAAGGAAACTTGGGCCTAAGCCCATTTTATCAAAAAAAATATATGGGTGTTAACCTCCCACTTTTGGTCGACCTGTAATAAAAAAAAGAAAGAACGAATTAGGGTTTTGGTGGTGTTTGAGCCGGCGGCAGGTAAACAAAACAAAGAAAGTCAAATTTGATCCTTTTCTATTGAGTTAGTGTGTTCTTGACCATCTCTAGTCATATAAAGGAAACCACTTTTTATTTTTATTCATCCCAAATCCATTTTAATGAGTTCATGAACCCACGAGTTGGTATAACAAACATAGAATTGATCATGGAATAGTCGGGCATTGGTGTGTGTGGTTATTCTGATCCATCCGAGACCACAACAGGCCTCGGTGGTGGTATTTTCTAACCGGCCACAGCCTCGGCACCATCAGGGGTGTTGGTTTCTGTAAACAGTAGGAAACGGGGGGCTTAGTTGGGACGACAGCAGCAAACAGCCACTAGGGGCGGCGTGTGCTTGTTGATCAGTCGCGGCCACAGAACCCCAAGCAAGAGTATCAGACCATAAAGGGGTTTTTGTTTTGACAGCAGGGGTGCGTTTGGGACTGCAGTTTCCAGCAGGGGTGCGTTTGGGACTGCAGTTTCCAGCAGGGGTGTTTGGGTTTGACAGTAGTGAAAATAGTGGGAAATTTATACACACAGTGGGAACTGTATACAAACGGTGGGAAATTTATACAAACAGTGTGAACCATTAAAAAATGAAAACAATGGGAATTATATATACAAATGCAGTGGGAACTATATGAACATTAGGGGGATCACGTAGAGGGTCGGTTTGGTTAAACCGAGACGTGGGTGTCTCGAGAAAGTTTTAGCACGGGTTTTCGGGATAGCTAGTAATTATAAATGCGAGGAAATTATTTATATAGTTAAATCATTTTACAAGGAGTTTGATAAAAGATTAACTAAATAGTTAATTTTATTAATTTAATTAGTAAAATTAGATCGCTATTGTTTTACGTTGTTATTATTTTTAAAACGTGTAATTTAATTAATACTTTCAAAGAAACGAATTTGTAAATCTTTCTAAATTTAGAAACTTTCTATTTAAAGCAGGTTACCATTTATAGTAATAATATTTCATTGGAATAGATATTACACAGTAATCAGGAACACATAATATATTTTATCTGTAATGTTTTCGAACAGTCACAACTTATCAGATTTTATACAAACAGTAATACAAGAATAAAATAAATTAAACTAATAACAGTTAAAAATCAGTATTAATAAATTAATGTCAGTCGACTGATTTTTCCACGTCCATTACTAATGTAGTATCCGTGAAGTCAGAGTAGACCTTTCATCTTTCATTCTTATTTCATTACGGGACACGAGGTACGGATTTTTCGTCCTTCAGTAAGGACTTCCTTCCTATGCATGATTAGGATTCCCCGTCTGCAGCCAAATGTTTTCCCCAGTATATGTTAAGCTTATCAGTAATCATGTTAATAACTAAATTGCTTGAGCCTTATATACAAGCATGACCAGTTTATGTACTAGTTACGGAGGTACCGTAACCATGGCACTATAGGCACCGGTGTCGTGACTCACATGCAGGAGAGTGATATCCTGCATCGTCCCACTCATCTTCAGTTTGGCCATTTTTATAAGTATGTTTAGTGGGGCGTATGGATGCATCCTAGGCTTATCAGTTTACAAGTTATCAGGGTGAATGTGGTGTGTGCTCTACATCCTTCACATTGGAGCTGATCCCTCCACCCAGCACAATATTTAGAGGTCATCCCTCTACAGTTATTTAGAGGTCACCCTTCTATAGCATGACGAGGTCACCCCGCTAGTTATTCATGCACCGTTATTCCAGCACATGACCTATATAAGCTCTGGCAATTAAAATACAGTAAATGCATGTTTTCAAACTCAACAGATAACAGTTCAGCTTTATCATTTATAAATCAGCCTTTAAAGATTATATACTGATTTCCGTTGTAACTTTACTTATCAGTCTTACAGCTTAAGTATTTCATTATCTGTTTCATTTCTGTAATTCCTTATCATACTTTATATCCGTTCACTGAGCGTTATGCTCAGTCGTAGTTCCCTTTCATGATCTAACGGCAGGTACACCAGGACGCCCTTAGGATTCTGAGAGCATGTGCATTTGGATGGAAGCTATCCAAACTTCTTACTTTATGTACTTACATTATTCTACTTTTTGGACATTGTTTAGTCCTTTCCTTTAGTATTTTATTTTTCATGTTTTGAGCTTGGTTGGATTACCGATGTTTGATTCCGGTATTTCCGTTATGGTCATTTAATGTTTTAGGACATTTACCTTATGCTTTGATGACACGCCATAAATACACGTAACGGTCCACTTATCCAAGTGGGGTGTTACACAGAGTATGAGAAGGTGTTGGTGTAGAGGTAGCTACATTGTTTACGACTTGAGCGCCTTGTGTTGCGGAGGATGCATAACTTGTGGTTGTCCTTGAGGTAGAACAGGATCAGTGTTCTGAACATCATCCACATGAGCCTTAACACCATCTGGTTGAGACATTGAGATTTGGTATGTGGGGAGTGTATGGGTTCGTGTTCTTCTTTTTCAGAGTTTCTCAACAAGCTCTAATACCACTTGTTGATCCCTTTGGTTGGATCTATATTCTGTTAAGAATTAGTATAATAGTTTGTAATCAAACTAAAACACTTTAAGCACTCTTACTAAACACTAAATAAGTTATGCGAAATCTAACTTATAAAGCACAGAAGAACAAAATTACTTTTAACTATTCGATTCTCTTATTAATCGACTTGTATGAGGTACATGAAAGACATTGTACCTATGTTTCTTTTATAGAGTAAGGAACTCTAGAAACCTTAGAATATTCTATAAAGATAACTATATCTCAGACGATATATTATCAATATTCTAACTATTTAGGTATATCACATAAGATATACTCTAACTATAACTATGACATATCTTATACAAAGATATATTCGTCCTAATCTTCATAGCAGTACTTACTTTATAAGTAGCAGTACTTACTATGTACCGCGTTAACACTAACGGTACTTACATAACACTAACAGTACTTCAAATATACTAATGGTACTTGACACTTAACAAATAATTCCCAACCAAAATCCACCAACTTTATTCTTCTAGAAGGATGCACTAGTTACTCACAAAAGAAACACGCATGCTATTTTCTTTCTTTTTAATATTTTTGTATTAGTTTAAATATAGATAAAAATAAAACAACTAAAACTAAAAATATTTAAAAATAAAAATTAATTATTTCAATTCTAAATTAACACTTATAAAGTAAAAAACTTTTATATATTTAATTTTTACTAAGATTAATAAAATGTTAAAATTAGAAATAAAATAGTAGAATATGCGAAATACAAACCGAGACGAGTTACACGGCAATGGCAGAACCTTTAGCTTAGTAAGTTTGTGCTCTTAATTGGTCCATGTGGTTTGTTAGTGGATAACGTTGCAGTATGGCAAAAATAGTCCTTGTTGTTTGCATTTCTTGATTTTAAGCTTAAAACTTCATTAAATCTTCATCCTTAGCCCTCCAAACTTCATTCTTTTGGCACTTTAGGTCCTTTGACTTTATCTTTGACTTTATCTTTGATAAATGTCCGTGAAATCCCGTGTTTTCTTCATTTTTTTCCTTTTGTAGCTATTTAACAACAAAACATAAAACCACGCGTAATTCTGACATTTACGTTTATAAATACACGTTTTGCTTTGGTTTTTCTTTATTTTAAGTGGTAAAAGGATAAGTGTTTTCACACTAATTAGAGTGTTAGGAGGAGGAGGAGGAGGAGGCATGGTGTATAAGGATAAAATAGGTTAATGTTAAACAAAGTCATCCTCAAAAGGAATGCTTTGGAAGGGTATGGGGTTCACTACCAAGAGATGACTTGGAGTGAAGGTGAAGACAACTCATTCATCCTAGATTGGAATGAAGAAGAGATAAAACCATGAGAATGGTTTGTACCATGAGTTAAACTTGTCGTTTATGGTGCAAGAGGTGGTGAAGGTGATGAAGAAATGAGAATTGGGATGGTCTCATTTTTTGGTGTAAGAAAAAATGAAGAACCTTGTTTAGGTATCTTGATCTTAATCTTAAGGACTTTTTACTAGAAAAGTTTTTGGAGAAATTCGAGGATCTAGTGGACACCATGGTGAGGGTTTAAGGCTTAGAGAAGGTCTAGAAATGGTGAGGAAGAAGAAAAACCATGAAGGTTTAAGAGGATAAGAGGATGATCCAAAGTGATAATGTTATAAAAATGTTTTTGGTAAACAATGAAAATTTTTAAGCCTAATAGGGAAATACCTGGTTTTAGCAAAAAATTTATCCATCTTTACAAAGATTTAGATTAAACAATGTAAAGCAAAGATTATGTCAAATTCTACACCCGTGGCTCAATGATTAAGCCTACGGCTCAATATCAATATTCAGCTGTCAGGAGTTAATGATCCACGGACAGAGAGCTCAAAAAATGTTACTTCCAGTATTTTTCACAAACCCAAATTTTAAAACATATTAATCAAGCCAATATAGATTACCAACCAAGATCTAAATATCTAACTAACACATTTGGCATCGGTTTCGTTTACTTGCTGATATACAGGTTGGGGCTCTGGTTTTTTCTCTTATTTTGGACTACATCAAGCAGTTTGCGAAAAGGAATTCTTTAAAGAGTACTATTTCTAAATTGGTTTTCGCATCAGCGGCTTACTTTATATGGAAGGAGCGCAATTGGAGGTTATTCAAGTCTAGGAAGAGAACTCACCAACAATTAGTTGATTGCATTCTTGCTTCGGTCCACCTTAAGTTAATGACGTGCTTGTTTAAGAAGTTAGTTGATGGGATGCAGTTTGCTCATCAATGAAGATTACCGGAGTCTATCTTTAGATAATATGTCTTCTAGTGTTGTCTAAATTGTTATGGAAGATGGACGGGAATGTCTTGAAACCATTATTAGTGGCTGCTGTTTGGACGTCTTTACGACCTCGTGATATTAAGGTTACATGGTATAACCTTGTATGGTTTTTTGGATGTATCCCGAGGCATGTGGTTTAATCTATGGTTGGTTGTTAAGCAGAAAATGAGGACTCATGACAAAATCTATCTGTGGGATGTCTTGATTTCAGTTTTTAGTATATGTCCGCTTTGTGAGGGTCAGCCGGACTCTCACGAGAACTTATTTTTTAAGTGCTCGTTTTCAAAAAAGGTTTGGAAGAAAGTCTGGGTGGTGGTGGATTTAAATTGTGCTAGTCCAGTGTTTGCGTAGATCCTGAGTTTCATGCAACCGTGGGCTGGTCGTAGGATAACCAAAGGTACCCTTTCTAAGTTGATTTTAGTTGTTGCAGTTTACTTTGACTAGCAAGAACAAAACTGGAGGCTTTTCAAGTTGGAAAAGAGGAGGATTGCTCAACTTAATGAGTGCATTATTTCTACGATCCGGTTAAAGATTTTGTCATGTCGTTTTAATGTGTCGAGGAATGGGGTATGTCTTCTGCAGCTTTTACGTCTTCCGGAGTCTTTACTTTCTTGATTTGTTGTTCCTATTTAATGTAATAGGTTATGCTGATTAATTCTAGTTATCATATGACCTGTCATATAATATAGAAGTTGTCCAAGCTTGTGCTTGAGGTTAATGTGGCACTCAGTCATATTCCATTGTACTTATTGGTTTTTTTGGGAGTTAAAATATTTTTACCGGGGTGAAGTCCCTTTTACCCAAAAAAAGTGATTGTTCAATCATAGTCTTGAGGTTAATGTGGTACCTTATCCACATTCCATTGTACTTAAACGCTTTTTGGTGTAATATATTTTACCGGCGTGAGTCCCCTTTACCGAAACAAAAACTAACACATAATTGCACATAAACATGTAAATTGAAAGTTCAACCACATGAAGCAGAACTAGGATTAAAATCTAGTCAATCCAAACAACTAAGTATTATTATTACAAACCAAAGTCTAATAAAATTAAAATTTGTAATGCAAGAAATAGTTCAACAATGAACCAAGACTACCAAATGAAACTAACAACCAAGCCTTCTAAGGGGCTTCACTTTTTCTTCTTGTCAAACTTCCTTAGAATTTTCCCATAGATTTGAATGCACCCCTCAATTCAACATGATGCTCGTGCAATTCCTCTCGATTTTCAAGGTTTGAACGATAAACTTGCTCAAGATTAAGATCACGAGGAAGCTCACTAGAGGAGGAAGGAGAAATAGGTATTTGGTCTAAACCATCCATGAAAGTATTCAAGGATGGGGAGGATCCACCCGGGGAACCCATGCCAGCACTTGTTCTAACATCATCACCATCACTTGATGAAGAGGAATCTTGCTCGTCATTGGATGGTTCCCGATGATCGACTCTACGCCTACCATGGTCACTCCTAACCTTTCGTGGACACACCCATTGAATGGGACACATCACACGTTTGGCGTGCAAGTATTCAGAGAGACGAAGGTGGGGTAGTCATGATCAACTCTTTTGAAGAGACGAGTGAGGAGCATGATAAAAGGAAGGTTTGTCTTTGGTTTAGTAAGGACATAATTGATTCGTCGAGCGATAAAGTATGCAAGATTATACTTGACGGAATAACATAGACAACACATCCTATGAGACGCGGTAATATGATCCCTGTTTCCACCATGACAAAACAGATTATCCCTAATTATGTCATCCCAAAAGACCATACATGGATTAAGGTTGCATACGAGTATCTCATAAGAAGACAACACACGTCTCTTCATATGGACTCTACGTACAACGGGTCCATTACGAGGTCGGGTAATGGTGCCAAAGATGAAGTCTAGTTCGACCATAGAAATATATATGGAGGAACATCGACACACGTTTGCAAAGAGCCAATCCTTCTTGCATCCTTGAATCGGCATTGACCTTCATAAGGTACTCGAAGTGCTCGACCAAACTCCTTGAGAGAGCAGCTAATGGGTTGGCCATGAATGGCAGAATTAACAAACATTTCATTTTCATTTACATGAATGGAATATGTGCTAAAGAACTTTAAGAGAAATTGAGGATAGATTACCTCATTGATGTTTAGTAAGCAATCAAAACCATTATTCCTACACATCATTTGAGTGTAGTTAAACCCTTCAATGTCCTCATAGACAACACGACCCTCCTGAAAATAACGGGATTGAAGAAAACGAAGAGTGTTTGAAAGCTGTTAGGATTCACAAGACTCGACAAGGTTAGGCATGTAACGTTCGCTCTTTTGGTGGTCATTTTGATATTCTGAAGGCATTTTTTTATACCTATATTAAACAAAGAATAATTCCACAATCACTCTATTTTACATATAGATTAGTAAAAATTGAAACCACAAGAATGTGTTTAATCAATTTCTTGACTAACCAAAGGATGATTCCTTATCATTCTTATGCTCACAATGTAACAAGTTCATTTTTGACAAATGCATATGACTTATGCGAATCCACCATGACTTTAAACATTTGTTTCAAAACTCATTTTTAGGTAAGCATTAGCTCAATTACCAATGTGTTCAAGAGTTCATATCAATTCCATCTTTAAACCAAAATTAATTTGATCAAAATTCGGATTTGTTCTATAAATGGCCTTAGAGAAATCGCAAGGAATATGAACCTAAAGGAATCACAGCACTAAAACTATGGATACCCACATTCCTAGTTTGGTTATGTGATAACCTGAAACCGAGGTTATTACCTAATCTTATTTTATGAATATTTTTGAAATTTTTGATGAACTTGAATGATTTTTGCTTTTGATGGTTTAAGTTGAAACCAATGTTAGGAGACTTATTTTTTCTTTTTTTAACTAGTATGAGGATTATTAGTAAGCGTGATGTTGACGGATGCCCAATATTTTACGTTCTGTTGTTGATTGTTCGATGTTTGTCGTTTTCGATGTCTTGTTTTTAATGACGTGTTAAGTCGAGTCGGGAGACGATATTATTATATTAATGATAAGTTTTAACTTTTGAGAAATATTTTTATGAAACCCGAGCCTCGTGAATATTTTCAAAATTGACTAATAGTCATTTCCCACTCTTGAACTAACTATTTACATTTTAGTCCAAAGAAATGCAAGTTTAGCAAAACTAGCCCTTACACCTACCATATATAAACTGCTTACCTAACTTTACAACACATAGAAACAAGTTAACCAAAAATTCATCCCACCTCCCCTTTTCTTCTTCTTCACCGTGAGATACAAACCAACATAAACCCTAATTTGTTCTTGAATTTGAGCTCGAATCTATCGAAACTAAAACAAGACCACTTCCTAGATTAAAAGGTGGTTCTAATGATACTAAATTTTCCAACATGCATGAGGTTTTTATTTTTTTTATGAACTAGGGTTGGTGAGAATGATAGATGATCATGCATGTGATGATCTAGTTATGATCATGTTGTTTTAGTGTTAAAAGTTTGATTCTTGATCTTGGTTTTTATTTTATGAATTATACAAGTGTTAGGGTTGAAAGAAATTGATATTAGGGGATTAGGATGAGTAGAAAAATGGTTATAATTGATTAAAAGTGTGATTTTATGTGAGATTTAGAAGGGTAGGTTAGAGCAGTGAGTTGAGGCTATTTTTGGATGACTTATATTTTCATTATTGATAAACTAATAAGATATTGTTATAAAGATTTTGATTATCTTCCTTTTTAAGTAAATTAGAGCTTCTAACTCAAAACGAGGAAGAAGTTATGATAGTTTGATTATTCGTGTACCGGTAGACGAGTATCGGCACAATATGAAGTTGTTGTCGATATTTAGATCAAATCTCGGGGACTCTAGAATAAGTTTTAAAATGCGTCAAGGTCTGTTATTAGTATGTAAACCTAGGTCGGTGAGTCTATTTTCAAACCTAAGTGTCGATTTGTAAAACTGTCTAGTTTTTGTAATTCAAAGATGTGTCGGGCAGGGGTTCTTAGAAGTAAAATCTTTTGACGAACTTTTTGGAAAACTTTATATAGATAGTAAGTGAGTTCCTCGAGTCGTTTCATAAACTTTTGACGTGTCTAACTGAGGTAAATGAGCTTGTACATTTGATATGTCCCGACAGATTTTTATCGAGAGTATTGATTAATAAAGTAAACATGTAGAAGAGTATAATAGTATCACTTTGTTTTCTTTCGGATTTGTCGTGATTTTATGATTTTGAGTTTGATGTTATTATGTATGATTATTACTCGAATCTATTATTAATGAACGCGCCTTATTTGATAGGTTACGGTTCTCGTGTATGACGGACATCACTTATCATCGATGATCCCCATGCTAGGTCTCTTATACTAAGGTAAGTCTATAGCCTCGCTTTCATGCTAGCTACTAAATGTTTAAATACTCGCGAGGGGGATACATCCTATTTGAAATAAAATGAACACAAGTCATGATTGATTGTTTGGACCCGAATGTTGCCTTGAATTGTATTGAGTACCTTGTTGCGAAAGACGCTAATTGCATGAACCGTTAACTATGTTCTAACTTGATGTGGTGAGTTGGGAATTGCCACTTATTCAAATGGTAGTACTACGGGGTTAACCACCCTATCTCGGTCAATAGTTGTACGTTGAGTAATCTCTTGGAGGGGTAATTATGATGAATGAGATGTGGGTATATATCTAGCAACTAATACCTTAGAGGGGCAATGACATGCTGACATTTGGCGTGGATGACTAATTGGTTAAGGGGTCGGTGTCATGAGCATAAATATAATTGTATATCTTCGGATATAAGATGATTTTCCTATACATAGATTGTGTGCACGACAGTTCTGTTAAATGATTATGATTGATTGTGTGAAAACTTATTTATCTTTTATGTGTAAGCGTCTCTTTTTGAGTCGTTCAATATACCTTGTGTGATGATACTTGTGTTTAGCACCCAATTGTGTATTTCCGCTTCACAATGTAAATTTGGGGTGTTAAAGATTGGTATTCAGAGCTACAAGTTATAGAGAACTAGGTCGATTTTGAAAAATGTCCAAACTATAACTTAGGTGTCGAAAGTAATTTTCAAAAGCACACAATTTCTCCGCAATGCTCCAGTAAGATCACTTTTAGTTTTGTTTTGTATTTTAGATGTATCCCTCATAACTGAAATGAATTCCCAAGTATTTATTAAGTAAATACTATGGTACTGTATTGATCTTATTGAAAGTTCCTTGAGTGCTTGTCATTATCATATTTTCTTTTGTGAGCATTGCATAATCATCATTTGCATTGCATTGCATATCATGGCATACGTATAACATTTGCAATGCATGAGATTGCATATATAATTTAAAACAGTGACCTTAAGTATCCTCGAATTTCCAATAATTATAGAAAATGGCTGACTTACCGCGTGATGATGATTGGCTAGAGATGAATGACATAATAGGAAATGGGGAAGGAGATAATTTTGGTGCTAGTGATGATGAGGGGCCTTATGAGTATCTTGATGATGGGATTACTCCTGATGCTGTAGGACAAACTAAGCCTGAAGTTATTCAAGGTAGTTATGTGCCAAGAGACAATGTTGTACCACCGACTGTTTTTAGTTATCAGCGACCTGTTGTTCGTTCTTCTATGCCTACTTGTGATACTTATATGAGCAGTTTGCCTAGGATTGCCTGTACTAGAGATTATTTCCCTACTGAGTCAAGCAATGCTGCTAGTGCCCGATCTATCCATGAAAACATAGCTAAGGTGTATTGTGTTGGTCCTAGATCTTATGATGATATTTATTGGTTTCTTAAGAAGTTTGATAGATCTTTGTTCGAAAGATATGTAGTTGAGACTCGTGTGATCAAAAGGTTTGAGCAGAATGAGAAGCAATTTGATAGGTTTGTTTCTGGTGTGAGGAGGTCAGAGTTTGTTAGAGCTAGAGAGATGGAGGAGATTGCTAGTGTTTGATCGATGGTGATGAATCTGAGTGCTCAATTTGAAAGGTTTCGAAAGGAGCAAGAAAGGATTGCAAGGGTGAATGTTTAGGATGTGCCAGTGAGATCTTATCTAATTCAGGGTGTGAGGATTTGTGATGTGCCAAGTCGTGCTGAGACTCATTCCTTGGTTAAGACATGTGAAGGAACAAGTTATAAGGGAAAAGAGAAGATGGAAGAGGAATATGAGGAGGTTGATAACAAAAGTGATGATGAACTGATGTATAAGAAGCCACGTGGATCATCGCGTGATTAGTTTCTTTGTGTTATCTTTATTTTCCATATTGTAATAGAACTTCTCTAGACTGGTACTGTAGTGATATGATGAAACTTAATAACTTTTAAGTTTGATGTGATGACGGATTGTAGTGACATTACTTGTCATAATTTTGTGGAATTTTCCAATGCAATCTGAATTACCTTCATGATCTATGATTTGTCTTTTTAGTTCTTTTGTGATTTGGTTAATGAATCATTGTAGATTGTGTTGTTTGTGCATGTAGTATCCATGATACGTCTTGAGAGAGAAAGCCTTCTTCTTATCTGGATATGAATACTTACTTGTTTTCTTTCAATTGTGATGTCAGAAACATGCCACCAAAGTTGACAACTGCTACTGTGAGAAATATGATTGAGCAAGCTATTGCTAGACACTTGAAGTTAAACATGCTATGAGGACTCACGATACTGGGGATAGGAATGCTGTTGATCCAGTTGGAGGTAATACTAATGAAACAGTTGGAGGAAATGCTGATGGCCAAGTTGGAGTTAATGCTGCTGTTCCGCAAGTTCTGAAAGAGTGTTCATATGCTAGTTTCATGAAGTGTGGACCTACCCAATTCCATGGTACTGGTGGTGCTTTTGAATTGCGAAGGTGGATTGAAAAGATAGAGAGTACTTTTGAAATCAGTGGATGTTTAGAAGCGAATAAGGTAAATTTTGTTCCAGCTACATTTTAGGATGATGCTTTAAGTTGGTGGAATAGTCAGGTAGCTACTGTAGGTTTGGTTGAAGCGAATGGAAGGACATGGACCTGTTACCAAGGGACTGTGAACTACTAAGTTTTGTCCTAAGGAAGAGTTAGGTCAGTTGTAGGATGAGTTGAGGAATCTGGTGTCGAGAAACAATGACATTGTTGCTTATACGAAGAGGTTTCTAATTTGCGTTTGTTATGTCCTGACGCTTTTGCTGACCAAAAGAAGATGAAGCAGTATATCAGAGGTTTATCTAAAAATATCAAGGGAGAGACTACTTCGTCGAAACCCAAGACTTTTGATGAAGCTGTTCAGATGGCTATTGCTTTGATGGACGTTAAGCTGCAAGACAAGAAGGATAGTAGTGCTGAAGAAAACAAAAGAAAGTGGGAAGTTGCATAGTCTAAACAAGGGCATAATAGAGGAGGTTATCGGAACAACAATAACCAAGGACCGAATAGAAATCATCAATACAACTTGAGAAGGAATGTTGGTGTTCGTGCTGCTACTGCGCCTCAAGGTAACAAAGTGAACCCAAAGTGTGGTAGATGCACACTGTATCATATTCGAAATTGTCCACCTACTTGCAACAAGTGTAGGAAGGCTAGACATAAGGCGACTGATAGGTGTGTAAACACTCATCCTTTTACCACTTAATTCTGGCTAAAACAAGACCAAAACACGTATTTAATATCATTTGTTTGGAATTATGCGTGGTTTTTGTGTTTATTGTATTTTCAGAGCTAACCGGATGAATATTAAAGAAAACACGGGATTGCACGGGTTTTATCAAGGAAAAAGACTAAAGACGAAGTCTATTGTCCAAGAGATGCAAAAGATTTGAAGTCACTGGGCCTATTCGAAGATTTATCGAAGAAAAGGACCAAAGACGGAAGATTTACATGAGTCGAAGAAACTCAAGTCTATTTAACGAAGAAATTAAAAGACGAGTTGGATTTAATCGACAACAAATCCCGAATCAGAATCGAAAACATCAACTTTTCTGAAAAGACGAGAAGACAAGAAGAAAGGGAGAAAGCCCACTCACCAACCAACCACTAGGAGTATAAATAGATTCTCCCTTCACATTTGAGGGAGTTAGCTTTTCATTTTCTTTTTCCAGTTCTTTTTGGTTTGTAGCTTCATCACAAACACCATTAGGGTGTTTGATGATTTTTCATTTTCTTTTTCAATCTTGTAACTCTTAATCATTACTCTTGTTACTTTTCCATTAATCAATCCATTCCATCTTTCTATTCATCTTGTTCTTCATCATCTTTTTAGTGAAAGTTCTTAAGTTTTTATTTGATTCGAGTTTGATCCTAAAAAGTTGTTGATTTAGTGTTTTTATTGGTGGGATTTGTTTCTTATGGTATTTAAATGATTTGTGTTTAATTTGGTAATACCTTTTTGAGTATTTAGTTTGATTTTGAGTAAAATCTGTGTCCCCTGTTTATTCGTTGCTGTTACTGTTCTTCAACCCAGAAACATTCCGCATAGCTCCTTGTCTTTCTCCCTTATTCGGAACTTTTCATTCTTTCCGAATAGGGGTATTTACTCTTCTTCTATTCGGAATAAAATTTATTCCGAGTAGCCTTCATGATTTTTCCTTTATTCGGAATAATACAATATTCCGCATAGGAAGATTTTCCTTTTCCCTTACTCGGAATATTTTAAATATTCCACATAGTAAAACATTCCGCTTAGAGCATTATTTTCCGAATGGCCCAGTGTTCCGAATAGACATATTGTTCCGCATAGTCATACTTTCCGCATAGCTTAACATTCCGAGTAGAGCATTTTTCCGCATAGCATTACTTTCCGAATAGCCTTAATCTTCCGCATAGTCCATCTTTCCGCATAAGGATTATTTTCAGCATAGGGCATTTTTTTTAGTAAGAGTATTTTTCTGCTTTATCATTTAATTGTTTTTATCTACTGTTTCCGGCTTTAATCTTTATTCACTTCATTTATTTAGAATAGAAAACCAAATTCACTTTTTGTCACCAAGAACAATCATTCCACTTTTAACTGAGATCAATTCGAGAGGATATCGAGTGTAAAATTGAACCCATTGCAAATCAGTGTATCAAATGACGCCGCTGCCGGCTCCTCTCGTTAAGATAAAAAGTTTTTGTGAGAACTTGGATTTTGGGATCCGTTCCCCGTGAACGTTACTTTTTCATAAAAAATTTCAACAACACTAAAAAATATAAAATTTTCAAAAATCCTAAAAAGTAAAAAACATAAAAACCAAAAATATTTTTGCTTTGTTTTTTTCTTTGTTCGTTCTTTTGCAGGTGTATGCGCACTCGATCCACGTCTTATCAAGAGCCCGAGCCTCTCGATAACTTAGACATGGCTGGTGTACAAAACAACAATAACATACCACCTCCGAACAACAATAATAACAACAACAACCCACCTTTCAACAACATGAACAATAACAACAACAATGAGCCCCTTCCGGATAATCGCCCGATGATTGAATTGCTGCAAGCTCATGTAGATGGCAACACGGATCCAATTGTTATACCACCAATTGCCGCCAACAATTTCGAGCTCAAATCAGGCTTTATCCAGATGGTCTCCGCTCAGCCATTCTTGGGACGAACCATTGATGATCCACACGACCACATCAAGAGATTTCTACAACTCACCAACACGGTCAAGTTCAATGGGGTTCCACAGGAGGTTATAAGGTTACAACTTTTTCCCTTTTCTTTAGAGGGACAAGCCCGGCATTGGCTTGCTAAGGAACCGCCACAGAGTATTCTCTCGTGGACGGATTTGGAAACAAAGTTCATCAATTACTTTTTTCCACCCTCTCGTACTACCGCTTTGCGGAATGAGATTATAAACTTTGAACAAAAGTACGATGAGTCGTTCAGTGAATCTTGGGATCGTTTTAAAGATCTTTTACGAAAATGCCCACAACATGGTTTTACCAAAGTACATCAAATCAATACTTTTTACAATGGTTTAAGCATGAGCGACCAAGATTCACTGAACAGTGCCTCGGGGGGTAATCTATTGGCTAAGACTTCCAATGCTGCTTGGGACATCATTGAGAATAAATCTCGTGTGCAAACCAAGAGTGTTAGGACCAATGTTGCTAGTGCTAGCACTAATGACAGTGACAAGCGATTAGACAAAATCACTACGCTTCTTGAATCACTTGTCACCCACACCGTCAGCAACAACAACAGCAACAACGCCAAACACGCTCAAGTGAACGCTGTCAGTCAACCTTGTGAGATATGCGGTGGTCCACACTCTTACACAACTTGTACCGCCACCCAAGATTACCCTGCTGAGAATGTGAATGCGGCATATGGCACCTATCAACAACCTGCTTATCAAGCTAGACCTCAAGGTGACCGTAACTTGCTTAGCTACCGCAGCAACAACTATCTTTCACCACCTGGTTTCCCTCCTGCCAACCCAAACCAACAACAAAACCTTAATCGCCCTCCTCAACAACAACAACAACCTCGACAACCATACATACCACCTCACAAGCAGCAACAACCGCCTCAACGTAACAATCAAGTCTACCAAAAACCTGCTTACCAACCACCCGCATACAATGCTCCTCCCAACCAACCCACCGCTCTTCACCAAGAAGTGGAAACTTATATGAGGACTAACGATGCGATAGTGGGAAATCTTCAGAGAGAGGTGCTCAACCTGAAAGCCGACTTAGTCAAGCAAGGAAACGATTTGAGAGCAGACATGAGAAATACGTTGGATAGCCAAACAAATGACTTGAGGAACATGATGGCTAGTTTTTTCCAAAGTAGTCAACCCTCTTCTTCGGGTACTCTTCCGAGTAACACCGTTGCAAATCCAAGAGGGGAGATGAAAGCAATCACCACTCGAAGTGGCAAAGGTACCAAGGAACCCGAGCTTCCTATACCTCCACCGGTGGTTGTGACTACGGAGAACGAGTCACCTGCTCCTATTCCTCCTCCTTCTCCTTCCCCAAATTCTCCACCTCTTTCTTCTACCCCTCCTCCACCCGTGGTTGTGAGTGACCCTATTCCTCTTAAGCCTTCCTCTTCTTCCAATATACCTTATCCTTCAAGGTTGAGGAAAGAGAAGCAAAAGAGCAAGGATGATATTCAGGTTTCGAATTTCCTTAAAATGTTCAAACAACTAAATTTCAATATCTCCTTCGCTGAGGCTCTCGCTCACATGCCCAAGTATGCCAAAATGTTTAAAGATCTTCTGAGCGACAAGGAAAAGCTCCTCGATATTGCCAACACCCAACTTAATGAGAACTGCTCTGCAGTGCTCTTAAGGAAATTGCCAACCAAGCTTGGTGATCCAGGTCGTTTTCTTATCCCTTGCAATTTCCCGGGAGTAGAGAATTGCATGGCCCTAGCCGATCTAGGTGCCAGTATTAATCTCATGCCTCTAAGTGTTTGGAAGCAATTATCTCTCCCAGAGCTTGTCCCCACCAAAATGACTTTGGAATTAGCTAACCGTACGGTTGCTTATCCTGTGGGGATAGCTGAAGACGTCATTGTAGGAGTCGACAAATTCACCTTCCCTGCTGATTTTGTTGTCGTCGACTACGAGATGGACCCCCGTGTGCCACTCATTGTTGGTCGTCCATTCTTGAGGACCGGTCGCACTCTCATTGATGTTGAAGCCGGTGAGCTTATCATGAGAGTGGGTGACGATAAAGTAGTCTTCAACATGGGAAAGTTGTCTAAACAGCCTTATTCATATGAGAGCGTTAACTGTATTGACGTTCTTGATGAGGCTTGTGAAGAACACTTCAAGGATGCTTGTAAAAACATTCCTATCTCTCTTCCTAATGTTGAGACCGTTTCCTCTATCGACTCATCACTATCTCTATTTGGAGAAAGTGATTTCCTTTGGAAAGATTTGGAAGCCACCTTGGAAGATGTGAAGCAAGACAATGACGATTCAACTGCCAATTGGGATGACGATCTCAGTTTCATTGCCAACCTCCTCAGAGAAGACAATCCTTCCCCTCCATCTCCCACTGTTATTGCTATCGAGACTCCGACTTCGAATACGCCTCCCGTCGACAATCCTCCGGATCTAGAACTTAAGGAGTTGCCACCCCATCTTGAGTATGTATTCCTCGAAGAAGAGAAGAAGTCGCCAGTCATCATTGCTAAGGATTTGAAGGATGAAGAGAAAGCTCGACTTGTCGCTGTGTTGAAGGATCATAAGAAGGCTATCGCTTGGAAGATTTCGGATATTCGTGGAATTGATCCTCACTTCTGCACACACAAAATTCTCATGGAGGACGACTTTAAGCCCACAATTCAAAGCCAACGAAGGGTGAATCCAAAAACCCATGAAGTCATCAAAACAGAGGTTCTCAAACTTCTTGATGCGGGTATGATTTACCCTATTTCGGATTCACCATGGGTTAGTCCAATCCATTGTGTGCCCAAGAAGGGCGGAATAACCGTTGTTCCCAATGAACACAACGAGTTGATTCCCACTCGTCTCGTTACTGGGTGGAGAGTTTGTATAGACTACCGCAAACTCAATGATGCCACGAGAAAGGATCATTTCCCTATACCTTTTATGGACCAAATGCTTGAACGATTAGCGGGTAATGAATATTACTGCTTTCTTGATGGTTTCTCGGGTTATTTTCAAATACCCATCGATCCCCTAGATCAAGAGAAGACTACATTCACTTGTCCCTATGGCACTTTTGCTTACAAAAGAATGCCTTTTGGCTTATGTAATGCGCCCGGGACTTTCCAAAGGTGTATGTTAGCTATCTTCCATGACATGGTTGAACAAACCATGGAAGTCTTCATGGATGATTTCTCGGTCTTCGGGGATTCCTTCTCTTCTTGCCTTGCCAATTTGGAACGTATGATCAAGCGGTGCGAAGACACTCGCCTAGTTCTGAATTGGGAAAAATGCCATTTTATGGTAAAAGAAGGCATCGTGCTTGGACATAAGATCTCGAAAGCAGGTCTTGAAGTAGACCGTGCTAAAGTCGATGTTATCGCGAAGTTGCCTCCACCTTCAACCGTGAAGGGTGTGAGAAGTTTTCTGGGTCATGCGGGCTTCTATCGTCGATTCATCAAAGATTTTTCTCAAATCGCTCGCCCGATGACCCACCTCTTGGAAAAAGATACTCCTTTTATCTTTTCTGAAGAGTGTCTTGAAGCCTTCAACTCGCTTAAAGATAAGCTTACTAAGGCACCCGTCTTAGTTACCCCTAATTGGGAGCTGCCCTTTGAGTTGATGTGCGATGCTAGTGATTTTGCTATTGGAGCGGTTCTTGGACAAAGAGTGAACAAACACTTCCAACCAATCCATTACGCTAGCAAGACAATGACTGGGGCACAATTGCATTATACGACAACCGAAAAAGAGCTTTTAGCTGTTGTCTATGCTTTTGAAAAATTCCGCCCCTATCTTGTCCTTTCGACCACCATCGTGTATACCGATCATTCCGCCCTGAAGTACTTGTTGACAAAGCAAGATTCCAAACCAAGACTTCTTCGCTGGGTTTTGCTGCTCCAGGAATTTAAAATCGAAATTCGCGATAAAAAAGGAGCAGAAAACCTAGCCGCGGACCATCTTAGTAGACTTGAGGATCCTTACCAAGGGGATCATCCGACCAAACAAATCAATGATTCTTTTCCCTTGGAGACCTTAATGTCTATAAACTCGAAGCCGAATGAAACCCCGTGGTTTGCGGACTTTGCAAACTACTTGGCGGGTGGAATTCTCAAGGAAGGGTTGACGTCCCAACAAAAGAAGAAGTTCTTCACCGATATCAAGACTTACTTTTGGGACGACCCTTACCTATTCAAACAATGTGCCGACCTGATTATCCGTCGATGTGTTGATGGACCAGCAGCGTCCGAAATCCTTGATGCTTGCCACAAAGGACCCACCGGTAGTCACTTTGGTCCCAACTACACCGCCAAGAAAGTGTTTGATTCGGGATTTTATTGGCCCTCCGTATACCGTGACGCTCACGATATGGTCAAACGATGTGATGTTTGCCAAAAGCAAGGCAAAATCACACATAAAGACGAGATGCCTCAGAATTTCATTCAAGAGTGTGAAATCTTTGATGTTTGGGGTATCGACTTTATGGGGCCATTCCCATCTTCTAAAGGAAACAAATACATCCTTGTAGCCGTTGACTACGTTTCAAAGTGGGTTGAAGCCAAAGCTTTGCCTACTAATGATGCAAGGGTGGTTTGTAACTTTTTGAAAGCTTTATTCGCTAGATTCGGTGTGCCTCGCGCCATTATTAGTGATCGTGGGACTCATTTCTGCAATGACCAATTCGCAAGAGTCATGGCTAAGTACGGTGTAAACCATCGTCTTTCCACAGCCTACCACCCACAAACTAATGGCCAGGCTGAAATATCCAACCGAGGACTGAAGCGAATTCTGGAAAGAACCGTGGGGGAGCATCGTGTCGCATGGGCTGATAAACTTGATGATGCTTTGTGGGCTTTCCGTACTGCTTACAAGACTCCGATTGGTTGTACACCATATCGTCTTGTGTACGGGAAAGCGTGCCACCTCCCCATTGAGTTGGAGCACAAGGCTTATTGGGCCTTGAAGTGGGCTAATTTTGATATAAACAAAGCCGGTGACCTACGCAAGATCCAACTCAATGAGCTGAATGAACTTCGGAATGAGGCTTATGAAAATTCTTTGATCTATAAGGAACGAACTAAGCTCATTCACGACTCCAAGATCAAAAACCGAGAGTTCCATATTGGAGACAAAGTCTTACTTTTTAACTCTCGGTTGAAAATCTTTTCGGGCAAGCTCAAATCTCGTTGGTCCGGCCCATTCACCATCGCCCAAATTTTTCCTTATGGTACTCTCGAGCTCGCTCAACCTGATGGACCGAATTTTAAGGTGAATGGCCAACGAGTGAAGTTGTACTTTGGTGAGGACACCTCTCAAGAAGTGATTCCATCCCTCACCACATTCCCCATGAACTGAATTTGGGTCGAGTCAGGCTCGTGACTCGGTTATCAAAAACAAGCGCTCCTCGGGAGGCAGCCCGAGTATCTATCCCTTTAACCCCCTAAGTGTAGGGGAGGACCTATTTTGGTCGTTTGTGTTTGTGTGGTGATGTGATTACAGGGATAACTGCAATCTTGGAATCTTTGAAGAACCGTGCTCCCATGTTATCTGAAATCTGGTTCTATCTTTCAACTATCGTGATTCAATTTTCTTCATACTCACATTTGAAATTGATCACTTTAGTCGTCTCTTCCTTAACTCGAGTTAACCAACGTGCACAATGTCATAAGTGTAGGGGAGACTTTTCCCACATGCTTAAACATTGAGGACAATGTTTATCTTAAGTGTAGGGGGGACTTCTATCGAAGTTTTAAGTGGACTTTTCCATGAAAATGCCTTCATTTAACCGGAAAATCCTATTTTTCAACATTTTTCAAATTTTTTATTAACTTTGGCCATTTAGTGGTAATTTTTAAATTTTACCGTTGCTTTCATATGTATATATCCCGCAATAAAGTCAAAAATATTAATAAAGTGGTGTAGCTAGTTTAGAAATCTTTGACATATTAGGCCCGTTGCGTTTATTTTGACTCAACCCGAATAGACTTATCCAAGTTTATTCTAGCTAGTATCCTTAACCATGTAGACCTTAATCGGTTTATTAGGCTAAGTATCCACGAGTCTCATTACTTGAGATTTTAAATTGTGGAGGACGAGAAATGATAGAGTCAATTATAAGTCGGTATTCTTGCGCAAGCTCACTTGGTGTAATTATTTGCCTATTCTCCCATCACTTGCTAATAATTTATCTGCAATAAGTAAGGTCGTACGATTTGAAAAGTTACTTAGCTTCTAGCCCAAGATCGTTTAAAAGTTGCTCGGTAATGATAAGAGTTCATAGCCAAGGCATAACTTATGAAGCGGGGCGCGAAGATTGGCGAGTCCGAAAAGGCCCTAACAAGGCATGAGGATTCAATTTTATTGCTGAAGATCCAAAGTGATGTGAAAAGCATTATTCCTAAAGTCTATATGAAGGATCAAGACTCACGACGAAAAGCAATCAACTCCCATAAAGATCATGGAGAAGTCTATCCGAAAAGACCCTAACAAGGTATGAGGAAAAATAGATCCAAGTCCGGAAAGGAGGCGGATCGTTGTATCTCAAAATCCCAATTAGAGATTGAAGAAATAATCATGAAGTCGTGGTCAACAAAGTTGGAGTACCCCTCAAAAGTCTCCAAGTGAAGAAACTCTATTATGATGAGAAGACCATTATCTCAAGAACGTCTCTCGAAGATATGAAGTATGAAGTACATGCCAAATATCGGCCCGAGAAAGGTCTCAAATCGTGAACCAAGTTATGCCAAGATATGAACTTTTTGATATCCCGAGAAGCAGTTTTAAGAGATTTTGTCCTTTAGCTAACTATTGATCAAATCGTCCTACTTTGCTTTCAGCCTAAATAAACTATCGAAATAAGTCCAAAAATGCATCTTCATGATCATTCTAAGACAAACATAAAATATAAGAGATACACCTAGGAATAAGGGAGTTTAAGCATTTAATTAAGCCATGTGTGTAAGTGTTTGATTTACTAACTTATAATAACAATGATCTCGTTTTTAAGCTTAGTTTGGGGAACGTGAAACTTGAGGGTGATAAATCTTCGCAACACCAAAGCCCTAATGTAAGTCCTTGATTTCTTTACAAGTTATTTCCATCCTTTTGTTTATTTTAAAGTTTTAATTTCTCTTAGCATTTTAATTTTTGTTTAGTAGAATTTAAATAAGGCCAAGGTTGATTAATTATGAGAAAAATGTAAATTTGCTTTATCACTAAGCATTGCATGAGGGCATGGCAATGGTTAAGTGTAGGGGATTTGATAGGTGTGTAAACACCCATCCTTTTACCACTTAATTCTGGCTAAAACAAGACCAAAACACGTATTTAATATCATTTGTTTGGAATTATGCGTGGTTTTTGTATTTATTGTGTTTTCAGAGCTAACCGGATGAATATTAAAGAAAACACGGGATTGCACGGGTTTTATCAAGGAAAAAGACTAAAGACGAAGTCTATTGTCCAAGAGATGCAAAAGATTTGAAGTCACTGGGCCTATTCGAAGATTTATCGAAGAAAAGGACCAAAGACGGAAGATTTACATGAGTCGAAGAAACTCAAGTCTATTTAACGAAGAAGTTAAAAGACGAGTTGGATTTAATCGACAACAAATCCCGAATCAGAATCGAAAACGTCAACTTTTCTGAAAAGACGAGAAGACAAGAAGAAAGGGAGAAAGCCCACTCACCAACCAACCACTAGGAGTATAAATAGATTCTCCCTTCACATTTGAGGGAGTTAGCTTTTCATTTTCTTTTTCCAGTTCTTTTTGGTTCGTAGCTTCATCACAAACACCATTAGGGTGTTTGATGATTTTTCATTTTCTTTTTCAATCTTGTAACTCTTAATCATTACTCTTGTTACTTTTCCATTAATCAATCCATTCCATCTTTCTATTCATCTTGTTCTTCATCATCTTTTTAGTGAAAGTTCTTAAGTTTTTATTTGATTCGAGTTTGATCCTAAAAAGTTGTTGATTTAGTGTTTTTATTGGTGGGATTTGTTTCTTATGGTATTTAAATGATTTGTGTTTAATTTGGTAATACCTTTTTGAGTATTTAATTTGATTTTGAGTAAAATCCGTGTCCCCTGTTTATTCGTTGCTGTTACTGTTCTTCAACCCAGAAACATTCCGCATAGCTCCTTGTCTTTCTCCCTTATTCGGAACTTTTCATTCTTTCCGAATAGGGGTATTTACTCTTCTTCTATTCGGAATAAAATTTATTCCGAGTAGCCTTCATGATTTTTCCTTTATTCGGAATAGTACAATATTCCGCATAGGAAGATTTTCCTTTTCCCTTACTCAGAATATTTTAAATATTCCACATAGTAAAACATTCCGCTTAGAGCATTATTTTCCGAATGGCCCAGTGTTCCGAATAGACATATTGTTCCGCATAGTCATACTTTCCGCATAGCTTAACATTCCGAGTAGAGCATTTTTCCGCATAGCATTACTTTCCGAATAGCCTTAATCTTCCGCATAGTCCATCTTTCCGCATAAGGATTATTTTCAGCATAGGGCATTTTTTTTAGTAAGAGTATTTTTCTCCTTTATCATTTAATTGTTTTTATCTACTGTTTCCGGCTTTAATCTTTATTCACTTCATTTATTTAGAATAGAAAACCAAATTCACTTTTTGTCACCAAGAACAATCATTCTACTTTTAACTGAGATCAATTCGAGAGGATATCGAGTGTAAAATTGAACCCATTGCAAATCAGTGTATCAGCGACAAACTATAGGAACAAGGGTGTGGCCACTAGAGCCAATGCTACCAAGGTGATTACTTGTTTTAGATGTGGAGGACATGGACATAAGTAAAGGAACTGTCTGAGGGTTGGCGCTCAACAGGGAGGCAATGTTGCTACTATTGCTACTACTCTAGCCTATGTCGGGGGATATGCTGACAAACCTCAACGGCTAAATGTGGTGACTGGTACGTTCTTACTCGATGCTTGTTATGCTAGTGTGTTATTTGATTCTGGATCCGCTAGAAGTTTCGTAGATGTTATATTCAGTCATCTATTGGATAGAGAACTTGTAAGACTGACAACTAGTTATAATGTGCAGTTAGCTGATGGTAAGATTGTTAGCACTAGTTTTATACTGAAAGGGTGTTCCTTGAAGTTAGGAAATTATGTGTTTAATATTGATATGATGCCCATAGAATTAGGATCTTTTGACGTGATTATTGGTGTGGATTGGTTTGTTACGAATGATGCAGTAATTGTTTGTGAGGAGAAATTAGTTCAGATACTTCAAAGGAATAGGGTATTGACTATGAATGGTGATGAATGTACTTCTCGTTTGAGAGTTGTTTCTTGTTTGAAGATGATGAGGTATATGGAAGAGGGTTGTGATGTGTTTCTTGCTCAGATAACTAGTGATGGTATAAATGAGAGAAAACTGGAGGATGTGCCTGTGATTAGAGAGTATCCTGTGTTGGGAATAAAATTAGCTAAGTCACTAGGACGCTCACAAGAGGAACTTGGACGCTAACAAGAGTAAAACAGTGTAAAATCCATGATTTTACCATGAGAATAATGTAATAAAAATCTAGTCAATGATCCTAGATCATTTCTCAACCTAGTAGTAGTCAAATTTTGAGGACAAAACTCAAGGTGGCATGTGGATGGTGTAAAATCCGAGATTTTTCGTTCATTAAATAATAATGGAGTATGTTTCAAAAACCCTCTTTGAACCATACAAAAATCATCGGATTTGAGAAATTGACAAAATTCATACAAACCGCGTACCGACGATTCAATAATTTAACTACATAAATTATTGTCGAGAAATACTTGATAAACAATTTGATTAAATTGTTTAATATTACATTTATCTACGGAATGATTAAATGAGAAGTATTTCTACTAAAACGATCCTTACGTTATATAAAAGATAAATGACAAATACTTGTGGTTTAAATAAACAAACCCGTCCTTCTTATTTATACGTCATATAAATACTCCATTTGATTGAAAAAATGATTTTTAGATCAATTACGAAATCCTCGTAAGATGAGTAAAAAAATCATAAACCTCGAACGTGACCCGAACCGTGTAATAACGTAAGTTAGAATACAAGATACACTTTAGGCCCTTTTGTGGCCTTATAAGCCCAACTATATAAGCCTTGGATAGTAATGGGCTTAATAAGCCCAACAAGAGATATAAGGAGCCCAACCACCCTTTTTGGCCCACTAGACAAGACACCAACACACCTCACTCCCCCATTGGGCAAAAATTCTAGGTGGGTGACACATGTCCAACATGTCCCCCACCTTCTTGCTTCTCATTGGACAATGTTTAAGTAGGTGACACTTGTCACACTTCCTCTCACCCTATATAAGGGTGATGTCTACTTGTCTCCTTCACTTTCTCTCACACAAAACACACACACACACACACCAAAATTTCTCTCTCCCTCTTCCTTTCTTCTTTGAGTCGTGACCCTCCAACCCTCATGGATCATCAAATTTTTGATGATCAAGCTTGAATCTTCAAAAACAAATCATAGAACCATCTTGGAAATCTTAAGATCTACACATTGGTATGTAAATCTCCTACATGCATCAACTTTCAAGATTTTCTTTTATTTCCATGGTGGATCTATACATGCATGATGGTAACATCAAGAAAAACATGTAGATCTACCCCGGATCTATACATGCATCAAGTGAAATATGTATCTATACATGCATCAAGTGAATATGTAGATCTACCCCGGATCTATATATGCATCAATAAAAACGTATAGATCTACCCCGGATCTATACATGCATCAAGTGAAATATGTAGATCTACCCCGGATCTATATATGCATAAAAAAACGTATAGATCTACCCCGGATATATACATGCATCAAGTGAAATATATAGATCTACCCCGGATCTATAAATGCATGATGGCTACATCAAGTGGAACTTGTAGATCTAGTCCGGATCTATCCATGCATGGTGGTCACATTAAGAATCGACAAGATCTTGGATGGTTACTTGCTCACTCACTAGCACAACAACTTTGATAAGCCTCGTAAGATCTACATCTCGTTCTTATTTATTTTCCTTCTTATTTTTCTTGTTCATATATATATAGATGTATATATATATACGAAATTAATTAATGAGTATTGGGACATTGTATATGAAATTTTGAACACTGAGAATAAAGCTAAACAAGCCTTATTAACTCATTGATTTATAACAATTTTGAACCGTAGCAAAAACAGATTGCATGTCAAAATCAGTAGGGTTGGGATACTGAAAACTTAAATATTAAGATAGATAATTGTTTTGTGATTAATTCGCCGGGTGGCTCGTCCCGTGACGAATTATAGAAAGCAAGATATGACCAAAATACGAAACAAGGTCAAATCTGAACATACTGTTTTGATGGACTGTTTTCTCGTATAATTTTTATACTGACCTATGAATATGTAAAACTAAAAGTTGTAGATAAAATCATGAAGAACTAGAATAATATGGACGGTTTACCAATTATTTAAGGTTTGGAAATGGTGGCAAAAATAGTAAAAACTAGTCAGATCTGAATATACTATCTTCACGGACTGTTTTATCATATAAGAACTCAGAATCATTGAAAAATGTAAAACTGTAGGTTGTAGATCAAATCAGGAAAAACTAGAATTAATTGGATGATTTACCAGTTCCTTACGGTTTGGAAATGGCGACCAAAATGGTGAAAACGAGTTTGGTTGCCCAAAATCAGCAAACTCTTCTAAGTTAAGAAATGGGTTAATTAGCTATGAAAAGTATAAATTTGGGGTAATTAGACTTATAATAAGTATAGTACATGAGTTAATGATGGTTTTGATAAAAATAACACACTTAGATGATTTACGGTTCAAGAGATATGAACAAATTAGCGGGACATGTCGGGAAAAATTATAATAAACGGATTATAACTCATTAATGTAAAATATGATGATTTTTATATAAACCAACGTGGTAGGATCCACTTGTCGGGGATCTTGGACTTATTTATATACTGATGAATAGATGACCCGAGACCCTACCAACGTGAAATATTAAGCGTATATGGTTGTGATGTGTTTTAGAACCGAAAAACTATACAAAGTGAACTTGGCCCATAAAAGCCCAACTTACACTTGTAATGGCTATTGGGCCATTGGTGGACCTAAGATGTATAACCATTTTAGAGTAATATACTGAATTTAGAATGGACATAAGTAAAATACTTGGGTAGTGAACCACTATTGGGCTTAAGATGGGCTAAGAGTGTCAACTTGGATTTTTCACTTAAAATGACAAAGTGTTCACCTAAAAAGTTTCATAAATGATCATAAAACTTATGCAATGTCAAAGAACTTATTAAAATATACTTATTACATATATGTCCTTTGTGTTATCTATTAGGATTGTACTATTTGATTAGGCATAACTTTGGCGTGAGATTTATTTGGATATTCGTATTAAACAGCTATTGCCTACTCCCAGGTGAGTTTACAGCCCCATATAAACTCTTGATAAATCTTTCTCTTTTGGGAAACAAAATATGCAAACATATAATGGATATAACCAGATTGTATAAACTTGTCTATGATTGTTTATTATTGAAACTGTTAAATTATTGTAAATTGCTCAAATGTTATAAACAGATCTATTAGGGATTAACCATCCCCGTCTAGGTGAGTCATGCTCACTGTGCCTTGGCCAGGACAACAGACGTATACCATGTTGGAACAGGATGGGTGTCTCTTAGTGAGACACTACGTCCTCATCTGTTGAGGACTATGGAGGTATAGCTTCAGTTTCTAATAATACTAAATGCATGTCCAAACTAATAAACTGTTAAAGTCTGTAAATTCACCAACTTTATGTTGACCCCCTTTAGTATGTTTTGCACAGGTTATTTAGCAAGATTATCTGAGCATGGATTGAGCATCATTTAGGAGCATAATAATGATGGGGGATTATCTTTTACTAGGATATTCATAACAAATGTTATTCAACGATTTAAACGATTGTACCAATTCAATGTTTACATCAATTGTATTTCAAAAATGATATAATTATGATATGTGCTTTGTAAGCTATTTGCTCATCGATCCACCACTGTGATACCCGCTTTATGGGGGTGTTACAGAGAATGGTATCAGAGCTTTAGTTATAGCGAACCAGATTAATTTTTAAATAAAATAAGAATAAAAATATTTTTTTTATTTAAAACTGGACTATAACTTTATAAAAATCTTTTGGGGAATTTTTTGGGACATACTTAGAAAGCATATAGCATAGAGAGCATGCATAACTATATGATTTAAGTGCGCATTCATTATTATATGCATTCTTAATTGTTGATTGTATTAGATGCTAACTTGTACGTATTTACGTAATATAACTATTTAATATTTATTATAGAAATATTAAGTACTCAAGATACTTAATAAAACAAATAAACATGCCATGTTAGTATGGAGCTTTATACTAAAGATGTTCCATCTCGATATTACGTTTTGACTGAGTGGCTGGTTTTACGATTTAAAGTGCCCTCGCTCCTCAAACGTTTATAGAATGGCTTCTGAAGTATGAAGGCCCGAACAATGCATTATAACCACGAACAATCTAATACATAACAGACACATGGAAATATTTAAATGGAAATTTAAATAAAAACTTTGGGAACATTAGAAATCTAACAGAATCTCTAGAACCCGTTAGAAAGTTTAAGAAGATTTTTTTTTAGTCTCTAAAAATCTAAATTGATCTGTCTATTTTACTCAATCCTAGAAAATCTAAATTGATTTTTATAAAAATCTAACTGAATAATATGCGTCTTGCAAAATCCTGGGGGAAATCTAAACTAGATTTTTATAAACCTTTAGTAAACCTAATTAGATTTTATAAATATTGAAAAATCTAATAAAATGTTGGGGAAAAATCTAAAATTTGATTTTATAAAATTTTCTTTGAAGATCTTGAATTAACCTTTAAAATACCAATAAGCTTGTAAGGTTTCATAAACTTCACACCTAGATAAATGGTTAAGTATTATTAATGGACAAGTTAAGCACAAGAAACAGAAACCCAAAACTTGAACAGACCCTATGGGCCCAATACCATATAGCCAAACCATTAACTAAGCATATTAGGCCCATTAAGAAATCCTTAGCTCATAAGAATTATTAATGGATCTCGTAAGCTCAATAAGGGTTTGGGAAGCCCATTAACTCTTTTGGCACATTTAATAAGCTCACTTAGTGATTTGACACTTAAGTAAAGTTTATATACCAAAGATATAACTTATTAAAACTTTTAGACTAAGAACGTTAGTTTATAAAACTTATGAGTTAAAACCGTAACACTTGAAACTTGTCATGATAAAACAGAAATTACGAGGACTAATATTGCAAATATTTGAAAGTCTATGGATTATTAAGTGCCATTCGTGACTTATTATACCTTAAGGACCACTTTTGTAAATTATTGGAAGTTAGATTGTCATTCTATGACTCTAAGGACTTATGATGTAATTAGCCGAAACATTTAGAAGCCCTAAGCTTTAGTTCGCCACTTATTGGAAGTTATAAAACCTAATGTTAAATAGAGGGACTATTTTCACCATCTCCCGAAAATACTAGAAACCCTAAGAACTAAAACTGTTAAGAACCGAAAAGTGTACGTTTGGTAAAATATAGACGGACTTGTTTTGCAAATAACCAAAAAATTAGCAAACCCAAAAGTCCTTTATTTCATTTAGTGAATTAAAAACATGAACGAATCCAAAATTTAAAAAGGACTAGAACCGTCACTTTATCAAACTAGTAATTGAAAAGGTTAATCCTTAACTTGTGAAAATTTAGGGACATGAATTAAATTTAATAACCTACTATTATTTTTATTAACTTTTCATATAAGCTATATAAAACTTAACATACATGGATTACAAAAGTGAAATACCACACTTGTAAGAGAAATACTTTTACTTAAACAATATTATTAATAACAAATCTAAAATGGAAGTTATTAATACTTGTACAACTATATGTTTAACTAAAATACAGTAGCATAAATGAACTTCCTAAAAACAAGTGGATATCGTAATAAAATCCAAATAAATTCTAAAAATCTTATACTAAGATTTTCACTTTCTACATGATTACTCGATACGTCTGTTTAAGTTTTTACGCTGCTTGTAACCTGTACTATTTGATAACTAATGTAATATATCCTTATATGAAAGTTTATTTTACCATTTTGGTTTTAATAAACCATTGTACTTAATATTCTATGACTTAACTGTCGCCACCCTTGCTTAATTTCATGAAACCTACTTGAGCCTACTATCTTTTCGTAGTTGTTTAATAGCTATGAACGTGTTAGTCTATTTTGACTGCTTAGGCAACTGACTGGCCACATAACGAATATAGAATTACAACAAACATTCATATTGGAATATTTAAAAACAAACTAGGAAGCATTACCTAACGATCTACATTTCATTAAATGTTTGAATTTGTTGTTATGTGTATATATATACATATATATATACCTTACTTGAAGGAACTATACGATATAATGCCCATGCTTATGATTGTAATATATTATTATATATATTATATTAAACATATGAACTACTTGTTTGATGCGTACTCTCGCGCACGTTATCGCGCGTCAACATGTATTTTCTCTCGCTTATGATTTTGTACGTATATCTACGGAACACGACTTATTAACGACTCATATACGCGTGCTTTTTTTTATAATATCATGTGGTATTATTTTGATAAATTTGCATCTTTAAATGATGCGGTGGGACCCAAAATCAAGGCACTTATGATCCTGTATTTTACATAGGGGATCTGAGACTCTTGATCTTAAGTTAATTATGATTACGTCTTTAGACGGAATGGGACGTCTAAAGGTGAAATCATAAGACACCGGACCAGAAGTTTACTTATAAAATTCGTATCACGGTGGAATGGGACGCTCGAAAACGAAAATTATAACTAAATGGGCTGTAAAGTATCTTAATAATATCTATTATCTTAGACGTTATACTTATCCTAAATAATAAGCCTTGCCGGGAATATTTAGGTAAGGTGAGCTATGAAAACATTATTGAAACGAGTAAGGACGCTTGTTCATTTGAATAAAGAAATCATAGGTCACCGAATGGAGTTATAAATTTCCCCTTACATGGATAAGGACGCTTATCGATGTAAATAGAAATTTATAATCACATGAGCTTAAATGTATTCGACATAACTCATTATTGATATTATTTTATGTATCCAACCATGTAACGTATCCCTCCTTGATACGCGATTTCCTCCAGTAATATCTTATCGTTATTACATCAACATCATCTAGAAACCTAAGAAGACTCGTATTCGTCTCTTTTGGATCATAGCATTGTGCTCTTTATTTTTGGGCTTATCCTTAGCCCAAATGTCATTTCCGCTGCATTCAACCGCGTTAGGGGACGTCCATTTCTGTTGCATTTGATTCCTTTAGAAATGTCCATTATCCGCTGCATTTGAATCTTTTGAGGGTTCCTACTTTCCACTGTATCTGACCTATTTCAGGGAGAGTTCTTTTCCGCTGTATTTTGAACCCTTTTCGGGAGTGCCCACTTTCGTTTCATTTGACCCCTTTGGGGTGTCACAGAAAAGAGAGCTGGTTCATCTACAATTGAGAAATGGATTTCCAATCATTCGAGGTGATGATAACACAGACTGTTTTACACTAGACTTAGTGTCATCTCTTGTACCGAAGACCAGAAATACTTGGTAAGAGGAGGCCCTATCTTCTTAACCCACATTTCTTAAGTCGACGAGGAAGACAAACCCAAGCATAAAAGACATGCCCAACTCCCAATGGGTGTATTTTGTAGGGTTATGTTCGTCATCACCCAAAAAGCGTTATTTGATGTCCAAAACTCTTTTGGACAATCTTTTTCCTCTTCGGATCCAATCAGCTCGACAATACCATTGTACAGCTAACCTTGAAATGAATAACTTCCCCCTTTTAGAAGTCAAAATTTGTGCAAATTTTGGATCACTTACATTGAACGCACAACCTTTCCAGCATCACACAAGATGCACACTTCTTTATTCGTGGTATCTTCTTTTATTTCCACCATTTGAGGTACTTCTTTTCTGCGCCCCTCTCACTTAGCCTCACGGCAAAGGAAGCAGATTCCTTGCAACCTCTTACGCAAACGCCATCGACAGCAGTCTTAACCTGCTTATTGGGTAGAAACTTTAGTACCATTAACTAATGTTTTTACCTCGCTTCCTAGAGGTAAAGATCGTAAGTCTTTTCTTAAAGCTGCTAATATAGGAAGGGTTAAAGTTAAACATGTTTGTTTTACCTTCAACCCCCAATTTTACATCCGCGGGTATGGAGATATAACTTGTATCTCACCCATGAACAGGATGTTGAATTAGTGCGTCCCCGGATTCCCCAGCGGATGAAACAAGTACTATAAACATTTGAAGTACTTCTTCTCCATGCAACTTATGCCACATCTCAGCTACAAATGAAGAAGATTCTTTGTAGCTTCCTACCCACGCAACACCAACAAAAATCTTAGCCATCTCGCTGAGTGAAGCTTTGGTGTCAAACTAATGTTTGCCTTCCACAGTCTAGAAGTATATCGGGAAACCCTTCGCGTGAAAATTTTTTTGACACCAGAGCGGTACCACCAAAACTATATTTCCAACTTGACATCGCATAAGCCTATTAAAGTTTAATAGACTTAAAAATCTCTTGATAAACTAGTAGAAACATTAATGAGCTGTTATCTACGCTAATCAAGACACATTGGGGCCCCAGAGGCACATCTAAGAAAAACCAAGACTTAAGACGAGTTTGTCCTAGTCAATCCAACCTTGTAAACTTAAAACTTAAGTTCACAAGATTATACGTTTAAGGAATAAGTGCCTTCACTTGTTCCCTGAACAAGTAACTTCATTTTTAGCTTCGGGAGCGAAACTAAAATAACGGGGTGGTGTAAAAACCCCTAGAAATTTAGGTTTCTACACACGCCACCGGCTTCATTAACGTTATCATTCGTCGTACTATATTGTAATAAACTACCTTTACAATGTATCATCACAAGACTTACTGTGATTTGACAAATGATTTCTTAAACCTCTAAGTGACTCGTGAATTGTGCATGATAGCTTGAATACAACTCGAAAGCTTATCATGGTAAACAAAAGATCTAGTACACCTACTCAAATCCTACCCAGCAGGTCTGCTATATAAGGTTGGTACTTGTAGGGCCGATAAGGCTACAGGTGCCGACAAGGTACTCTGCAATACCTCTATAAGCCAATCAGGACTCCTTAAGCAAACTGAGTACAATCAGCAACTGGGACCGTAGTCTGCGAACGACTCCTTGAAGGTAGGCGGTCTCTGCTGTCACTCAAACGTGACAAACAGCTGCAAGATCAAAGAAGGTGGACAAGAACTGCCCTTGTGCAGTAAGAGAAGTGTGGGTCTTACGCTGAAGACCCCCCTCCAAGGTGTGATTATGCTGATGGAGGAAGTAGTTCTCCTCCAACAACCACTGAAAGGCCTCGTGGCTCAATAACCTCGTGCTATCTGGGTATTTACCCATATGGTCCAAGAGAGAGAGTCTATGCGCTCATGCATGGCAGTGTACTCCACCTGGCCTGCTATCAACAGGCTGTGGACGTCCGTCATGTTCTGCTCCTGGCTCATGGCCAGATCAGCAATCCAAACTTGAATAAGATCAGCATGTCTTGTTCTGGAACCTCTCCGGCTTCAAATCTTGGCTTGTAGGTTTTCCAAATGAACATCAATCGTCATAAGCTTAACCAACTAAAGGTAGTTAACCCTACCTTGACTCTTCCAAATTGACAACCTCCTAGAGTGTCCTCTCTAAATTGTCATTATTTGTTCTACGAACATCTACCGCTCTGTCAAATAAACGGACAAACTTTTCGGATAATACTATCCATCCATAGTAGTAGCAGCATCCAAATACTACTCAATTGGATAAATAGAGCGACCCATATAAAGATCTCTTTGCATTGATTTCTATTCATCCGTAATGGTAGCATCACTTAGATACTACCTAATCGAACTTATAGAGCAATCCGAATAATTATCTCCTTACATTGTAGGCACCATTTGTTTCGGAGCATGTCTAAGACGAACCTCTAAATCTATGACATCTATACCCTAACAGATGACAAAATTTTTAATAGCTTCGAGGACGAAGCTAAAATAACCGGGTGGTGCTGTAAAATCCATGATTTTACCATGAGAATAATGTAATAAAAATCTAGTCAATGATCCTAGATCATTTCTCAACCTAGTAGTAGTAGTAAAATTTTGAGGACGAAACTCAAGGTGGCATGTGGATGGTGTAAAATCCGAGATTTTTCGTTCATTAAATAATAATGGAGTATGTTTCAAAAACCCTCTTTGAACCATACAAAAATCATCGGATTTGAGAAATTGACAAAAGTCATACAAACCGCGTACCGACGATTCAATAATTTAACTACATAAATTATTGTTGAGAAATACTTGATAAACAATTTGATTAAATTGTTTAATATTAAATTTATCTACGGAATGATTAAATGAGAAGTATTTCTACTAAAACGGTCCTTATGTTATATAAAAGATAAATGACAAATACTTGTCGTTTAAATAAACAAACCCGTCCTTCGTATTTATACGTCATATAAATACTCCATTTGATTGGAAAAATGATTTTTGGATCAATTACGAAATCCTCGTAAGATGAATCAAAAATTCATAAACCTCGAACGTGACCCGAACCGTGTAATAACGTAAGTTAGAATACAAGATACACTTTAGGCCCATTTGTGACCTTATAAGCCCAACTATATAAGCCTTGGATAGTAATGGGCTTAATAAGCCCAACAAGAGATATAAGGAGCCCAACCACCCTTTTTGGCCCACTAAACAAGCCACCAACACACCTCACTCCCCCATTGGGCAAAAATTCTAGGTGGGTGACACATGTCCAACATGTCCCCCACCTTCTTGCTTCTCATTGGACAATGTTTAAGTAGGTGACACTTGACACACTTCATCCCACCCTATATAAGGGTGATGTCTACTTGTCTCCTTCACTTTCTCTCACACAAAACACACACATACCAAAATTTCTCTCTCCCTCTTCCTTTCTTCTTTGAGCCGTGACCCTCCAACCCTCACGGATCATCAAATTTTTTATGATCAAGCTTGAATCTTCAAAAACAAATCATAGACCCGTCTTGGAAATCTCAAGATCTACACATTGTATGTAAATATCCTAAATGCATCAACTTTCAAGATTTTCTTTTATTTCCATGGTGGATCTATACATGCATGATGGTAACATCAAGAAAAACATGTAGATCTACCCCAGATCTATACATGCATCAAGTGAAATATGTAGATCTACCCCGGATCTATATATGCATCAAGAAAAACGTATAGATCTACCCCAGATCTATACATGCATCAAGTGAAATATGTAGATCTACCCCGAATCTATATATGCATCAAGAAAAAACGTATAGATCTACCCCGGATCTATACATACATCAAGTGAAATATGTAGATCTATCCTGGATCTATACATGCATGATGGATACATCAAGTGGAACTTGTAGATCTAATCCGGATCTATCCATGCATGGTGGTCACATCAAGAGTCGACAAGATCTTGGATGGTTACTTGCTCACTCACTAGCACAAAAACTTTGATAAGCCTCGTAAGATCTACATCTCGTTCTTATTTATTTTCCTTCTTATTTTTCTGGTTCATATATATATATATATATATATATATATATATGTATATATAAACGAAATGAATTAATGATTATTGGGACATTGTATATGAAATTTTTAACACTAAGAATAAAGCTAAACAAGCCTTATTAACTATTTGATTTATAACAATTTTGAACCGTAGCAAAAACAGATTGCATGTCAAAATCAGTAGGGTTGGGATACTGAAAACTTAAATATTAAGATAGATAATTGTTTTGTGATTAATTCCCCGGGTGGCTCGTCCCGTGACGAATTATAGAAAGCAAGATATGACCAAAATACGAAACAAGGTCAAATCTGAACATACTATTTTGATGGACTGTTTTCTCATAAAATTTGTATACTGACCTATGAATATGTAAAACTAAAAGTTGTAGATAAAATCATGAAGAACTAGAATCAGTTGGATGGTTTACCAATTATTTACGGTTTAGAAATGGTAACCAAAATAGTAAAAATTAGTCAGATCTGAACATATTGTCTTCACGGACTGTTTTCTCATATAAGAAATCAGAATCATTGAAAAAGGTAAAACTGTAGGTTGTAGATAAAATCATGAACAACTAGAATCAATTGGATGATTTACCAGTTCCTTACGGTTTGGAAATGGCGACCAAAATGGTGAAAACGAGTTTGGCTGCCCAAAAACAGCCAACTCTTCTAAGTTAAGAAATGGGTTAATTAGCTATGAAAAGTATAAATTTGGGGTAATTAGACTTATAATAAGTATAGTACATGATTTAATGATGGCATTGGTAAAAAAACACACTTAGATGATTTACGGTTCAAGAGATATGAACAAATTAGCGGGACATGTCGGGAAAAATTATAATAAACGGATTATAACTCATTAACGTAAAATATGATGATTTTTATATAAACCAACGTGGTAGGATCCACTTGTCGGGGATCTTGGACTTATTTATATACTGATGACTAGATGACCCGAGACCCGACCAACGTGAAATATTAAGTGTATGTGGTTATGATGTGTTTTAGAACCCAAAAACTATACAAAGTGAACTTGGGCCATAAAAGCCCAACTTACACTTGTAATGGCTATTGGGCCGTTAGTGGACCTAAGATGTATAACCATTTTAGAGTAATATACTGAATTTAGAATGGACTTAAGTCAAATACTTGGGTAGTGAACCACTATTGGGCTTAAGATGGGCTAAAAGTTTCAACTTGGATTTTTCACTTAAAATGACCAAGTGTTCACCTAAAACGTTTTATAAATGATCATAAAACTTATGCAATGTCCAAGAACTTATTAAAACATACTTATTACATATATGTCCTTTGTGCTATCTATTAAGACTGTACTATTTGATTAGGCATAACTTTGGCGTGAGCTTTATTTTGATATTCGTATTAAACAGCTATTGCCTACTCTTAGGTGAGTTTACAGCCCCATATAAACTCTTGATAAATCTTTCTCTTTTGGGAAACAAAATATGCAAACATATAATGGATATAACCGGATTGTATAAACTTGTCTATGATTGTTTATTATTGAAACTGTTAAATTATTGTAAATTTCCCAAGTGTTATAAATAGATCTATTAGGGATTAACCATCCCCGTCTGGGTGAGTCATGTTGGAACAGGATGGGTGTCTCTTAGTGAGACACTACGTCCTCATCTGTTGAGGACTATGGAGGTATAGCTTCAGTTTCTAATAATAATAAACAAACGTTATTTACATTTTAGTGAGAATGCTTTGTGCATTGTCACTTATTTGCTTAATGCATGTCCAAACTAATAAACTATTAAAGTCTATAAATTCACCAACTTTATGTTGACCCCCTTTAGTATGTTTTGCACAGGTTATTTAGCAAGATTATCTGAGCATGGATTGAGCATCATTTAGGAGCATAATAATGACGGGGATTATCTTTTACTAGGATATTCATAACAAATGTTATTCAACGATTTAAACGATTGTACCAATTCAATGTTTACATCAATTGTATTTCAAAAATCATATAATTATGATTTGTGCTTTGTAAGCTATTTGCTTATCGATCCACCACTGTGATACCCGCTTTATGGGGGTGTTACAAACAGGCGCTGACAGGTTAACACTGACAAGACATATTTGATCGCTGACAAGAAGAAGTTTAACTGCTGATAGGAATACTTAGTCTACACGTTTTGTATTTGAAGTAAATATATGTTCAATATATTATTTTCTATAATTATCTTTACCTATAATAGTTGATAGGTAAACCTTTGTACACGACTCCTTGTGTTATAATAGGAGGTCGTAGGGTTCATAGTTTGATATAAGTTTTATCAAGTTTTACACTTTCATTGTACGCAAGTTTTTTTATCAATCAAAAGTGAAAGTTTGGTTTACTTGTTTTGTTTTGTTCTTTGCTCTAAGTGTTACATCCGCATAACACTTAGATTGTTTAATAAACAAAGTTTCTCTAAGTGTTAATCTTGATTCAATCTTGTTTAACACAAAGCTAATCGATCTAAGTTTGGGATCAACAACTGGTATCAGAGCTTGTTGAGGAACTTTGATCTAAAGAACACAAAACCCTAAAAACCCTAAAATGCCAAAAAACCTAAATTGTTTGAAAATCCTAAAAAACCAAATGGCTACCATAGAATCTTAATCCTCATCAAATCACAACCTCAAAATTCCTATGCTCGACCCTGACAACTTTGAACAATGGAAGTTCAAATTTGAACAATATCTTCAAAGAAGCTAGAAATGTTGCTGCTATTGGAGCAAGAAGAACAACTGGTTTAAGTGGTGCAGATCTTAATGAAAGACCTGAAGATGGTAGAGCTATCTTAGCTGCTGATATAGCCTTGAGAATGAATGACATGAAGACGTTGAACATTCTTAAACTCTCCTTGGGTCCAAAGAATCAACACAAATAAAAAAGTTTTGATTCTGCTAAAAATCTTTGGGCAGCGCTTCAAGTTACCTATGGTGGTATTGAAGATACGACCAAAGAAAGGAAGAAGCAACTTTTGAGTGAATATGATGTGTTTAAGGCTCATCCCAATAAGAAGCTGAGTGAGGTAAGAAGTAGACTTCTAGACATCACTAGCAAGTTTTCTTTTATGGGAATAGAACGTGAAGATGCTGATATCATTGCTACATTCCTTAGAGGTCTTGGTGATGCATGGAAAATTGAAGCCAGATCAATCCTTGCCACCAATGCCCATAAGAGTGCTTCCTTTGATGATATCTACAATAAGCTAAAGATTTTGGAGAGTGAGACCTTACGTGAACATGGAAACAAGTCAACATCTGGGAACATGGCTTTCCTCTCACATAGTGAATCTGAAACAATTGACAAAGACTCATACGTTAATGGATTGAATGTACATCATGTTACTAGATCAACTTTTGTCAGCGGTGGATCAACCTTTGTCAGCTGCTCGAATTTTGACGCTGACACATACAATGTTGGCTCACCAAGTCTTAAACCTACTGGTATTGATTTGGATACAGTATGTGCATACATTGCTGCATTACCCAAAGGTTCTACTTATGAGGATATTGAGCAAATTAGTGATGCTGACTTAGAAGAGATGGATATCAAGTAGAATATGGCACTTGCAAGCATAAGTGCTAACAAATGGAACAAGAGGTTTGGAAGAAAGATGACTTTTAATGCTAAAGACACAGCTGGATTTGACAAATCCAAGGTTTAGTGCTATAACTGTCGTAGGATGGGACACTTCATTAGGAGTGCAAATCTCCAAGAAGATCTGATGCTGGAAAGAATTCAAGCCAAATCATCAAGGTTGAAGATGCTAAGCCAAAGGGTATGGTCGCCATCCAAGATATTGATGGCATTAAATGGGACTGGAGCTTCATGGCAAAGGATGTGGTAGAGAATCAATCTTTGGTTACTGAAAAGGAAGAAGAAGAGCACGTTCAATTTGATCTCATGGCCAACTCCTCATCTTCATCAGATAATGATGTATATGATGATGCTTTTTGTAGTAAAGGGTGCAGGTTAAACACTGAAAAACTTAACAGATGTTATTGACATAAGCACTACACTTGAAAACTATCAAAAGGCACTTGCACAATCTAAAGGGATGCTAGAGGAATATAAGAAAACAGAATTTGACCTAAAAGATTAAATTGATATTTTAACTATAGATCTGAGAGTCAGTAATGAAGCTAGGGAGTCTTTAATGAAATGTAGAGCTGACCTACAACTTTAGTTAAGTGAAGCCATGAAAGATAAAGAGAATGAAGGGATTAAAATTGAAAATTTTGAAAAAGCCAGCCAAAGCCTAGAAAAGTGTGTTAGTGAACAAAGAAATCCTAGGGATATGTCGGGGATTAGGATGAAAGAGTATGTTTCCATTCCACCACATGATGGGGACTTCTATAGTGTCCTGAAAAAGGATATCTCCTGGACTAGTATTCCAGAACTCCAAGAAAAGGAATTAATTCCTCCACCTAGAGTGCTTTCCCCAGTTGAGGAATATAAGCAGAAAGTGACTGATCTTGAACAGTGGATGAATGCCAACCCTATGTTGCTTGTTAAGAGGGGCTTCTTAGTGATGAGGAATCTAAAGTTAAACGAATATCCATCACTAATCCTACCACTGGAAGACCTATTGACCTTGGCTCTACAACTAAGGCCAAATCTAGTGTTAAATATGCTAAAATGTATAGGAAAACTAGATTACCCCAAAGTCAAGCAAGTGTTAATAGGACAGGTTTCTTTGAATCTAGACCTAAGGTTATGTCTAGAAAGGCTTGTTACACATGTGAAAGTTTTTCTCATTTGGCCCATAAGTGTGTCAGCGGCTCTAAATTCACCGCTGATAATAGGTCAACCATGGTCAAACCCAGACCTTTTGTCCAAACAAGTCCTCAGGCTACTAGACCACTCCATTCTTTTCTAAAGGGACTAATACTCATGGACAAAGGACCTTTAAAAAGACCAACACTTGGTGTAACAGACAATGGGTTCCTATAGAAAACCATTATTTAGACGCTGATAGGAACAAATTGGCCACTGACAAGACACAATCAGCCGCTGACAGATCTAGGTTTGGCATGTAAATTCCACAACTACTTCTGTTAGACCTCATGTTAGACCAAGCAATAGGTATTTACATCCTAAGGGAAAGGGATCTAAAGCTTCATCCAGTTTGACATGGAGACCTAAACAAGACCAAAATCCTAATTCAGATGGAATTTCTATGACGTGCAACAAATTTAATTATCTTTTAAAGGTCATTACTAAACCAATTGGGGTAAATTGGGTGTTCAGGCCACAAAGGGATGAACAGGTGGTTGTTACAAGGGATAAGTCAGTTCTTGTTGAACAACCACATGAATCCAAGTCTGCAAAGGCTTGGGTTCCAAAAGAAAACTAATTTGTTTTCTTTATGTGTAGGGCATTCAAAAACAAGTCAATAATCATGGATATTGGGATAGTGGATGCTCTAGGCACATGACAGGGAAGGAAGATTATTTGACAGATTTTATCCCTATTAAAGATGGTGACAAAGTGCACTTTGGTGGAGGATATGGAAATATCTCTGGAAAAGGTACTCTTATCACCAACAACTTGCGTTTTGAAGACTTTTTTATGGTAAAGGAACTTGATTATCACTTGTTTAGTGTGTCACAAGTTTGTGACAACAAAAATAAAGTTCTTTTTACTGATACAGAATGCTTGGTGTTGAGTAAGGATTTTAAGATTCCTGATGAGAGGATTATTGAGTATAGAACACCTAGGCATAAGGACATTTATAATGTTAATCTAAAAGGAATTAAGATGAACAAAAATTTGTCATGTCTTTATGCTAAAGCATCAGTAGATGAGAGTAATTTATGGCACAGAAGGTTAAGGCACATTAACTTTAAGAACATTAATAGACTTGTGAGACATGATCTTGTTGATGGTTTGCCTTCAAAGGTTTTTCACAATGATCACTCTTGTGTTGCATGCCTTGTTGATGCAAAAGTTGGTTGATCCTTGCTAGACCCGAATTAGGCTTAATTCGGGTTGGCTGGGCTCCAGCTCCTGCACCAAGTGAATCGTTTGGTTGGGATCCTGCACACACTAAACAGCACGCGTTAGGCTTACCGTGGGAATGTTTCCCACGATTAGACTCCAGCGTGAGAGTAAGTAATCGATTTAGGGTTTATGTGAGTTTAGAGTACAAGTCGTAATACCTTTGTGGAACCCTTGGGGGTTCCTTTTATAGGCAGTGAAACCCTAGTGGGCTTCCACTGATGCTTCGGCCCCAAGGAAGAGATAATCACTAGAATTTAGAATGATTGTTATCTTCTAATCTTGGTAGTGAATATCCTCTCTCATTGGGATAAAGATACTCCAGACAGAATATGATTCTGTCTAATCTTATGTCGGCCGCCTTGGGCCGTGGGCCGCACACATGTGCGGTTACTGTTCACTCAAACCCATAAGCCTGAATGACATTTATCCACCCATCTGTGATGGACCGGATACGGGTAGTACCCGTGGGCTGGGCTCATGACCCGGTTGGGGACTATACGTCATCATGTCCCCCCAGTCTAGTTGTTACAGTCGTAGAGTAACCTCTAGACTATCAAGATGCTCTCCGGACATACCAAGGAAAGACAAGAAATGAGACATTGAAATTTTTGTTGTTTTGGCCGCACGTGGCACCCCTTCGTAGGAATTTTAATGAATACTACCTCAGCCGCACGTAACGGCCGAGACAACTTAAATGTAACATTAAATACGGTCTTACGTAAGAGCCGCATAACCCGACAAGAATCCAGTCGCATTAATGATAGTCAATAATCCAGTCGCATGTCTGCAAAAAATGCATTATTACTGCCCATCCTTGAGCCACGCAAAACTATTTAAGAAGTGACCCGTGGGTCCCCCACTGACGTTGCAGAAATGCCAGAAACCCTATCCATTGGATAGGGAATGTGACTGACACGTGTCGAAGATCCACGGCACCTCGGAAACCGAGGCCACCCTATATAAGAGTGGGTATGTGTGTATGTTACACACACACAACTCACTCATTCTTCCGCCATTGTTAATCTCAAGCTTTTATCTCCAAAATTTTTGCCTTCTTTTCCACGGATATCCGTCACCGCAGGTTAGATTATCACGCCTTTAAAAACCTTTTTATAAAATATGGTCAAGGATAATCCCCTCATCACGGACGTCCTGAACGTAATGTCTGCGAAGAAATACCTCGACTTCCTGTCGAAGTATTATGTGCCCGAAAGTGTGCACCCCACCTATCCGGGTGATGGTGAGGCTATTACGGATGCACCGGCGGGGAAAGTAGGCATATATACACGCCTGTTTGACTCAGCCAACTACCATATCCCGTTGTCCAAGTTCTTGGTAGACCTTCTTTTGTATTATGACTTTCATATCACCCAGCTCTACTGTATAGGGGCGTGTAAAATCAACCAGTTTGAGATTACATGCCATACCTGCAGAGTAACCCCCACCGTGAACCTTTTTAGGGCTTTCTACTTTCCCCAATTAGTGAACGGGTGGTTGTCGTTCAAGAAACGACCCGGGAATGCCCCGATGACATATAGGAAACTTCTTGACTCCCTTAAGAATTGGTACGACCATTACTTCTTTGTAGATGAGAAAGTATTCCCTACCCCCTTCGTACTTAAAACCAAAGCCCCAAAAGACTATCCGCCCAAATCCAAAGATTATAGTAGCCGGGACCTGAAAATACTAGATACCCATCGCACGGAATTTCATAGAGGGTTGTCGGAACACTTTCTGTGCTTAGTAGGGATAAGCCGCCGTTACTTTGGGAGGGATGACTTATACCCGTGCTTCTTAACGGAACAGGGCGAGGGTAGGTCATATATATCTTGTAAATTTGATTTATCACACATGCGTAGAATTTTACTAACCCATATACTTCTACAATCATTTGCAGAGATGAACCTCCACGGACTACTTCGTCAGGGCGACCCCATGAAGGTGGCGGAAGGATTCCGGCCGTTAAAGCCGAATGAGCTCCCTTTGCTAGAAGCTTTAGCCGACCGCACGATGCCGCTTGAAGAGACAACCGAGCCCAGGTCGGACGAAGGAGAGCCTGTTATCGAGAAATCGCCATTGGACTTTCATAACGAAGACGGCGACGACCCATTGCTGGAGGGAGGCATCATCAATCAGGAGGAAGAGCGCGATCCCAATGAAAACACCACGCAAGCTTCCGGGTCCACCCCACTTACCTCTAAGAAGAGAAAAACAACCAGGCGGGTGGTGAAGAAAGTTGGGGAGTAGGCCGGAGTTGCAAATGCTCCCCCCAAGAAGCTGCGGAAAGACCACCCACAATACCAAGAAGGAAGCAGCACCACAACTGCGCAAGCCGACCCTACCCCGACCATGGAAGGGCCCATCTTACAAGTCGCCCATGTGAGCGCCGTAGCTCCTACTGGCCCAGACCCTGACATTGGCACCCCGTAAGTACCCCTTGTAATTATGATTTATACCTTTGTATGAGGTATATAGACTAAACATTTTTTTAAACAACAGGGTGAATCCGGCAGCCGCAGCGCAAGGAGAAGAAGTGGGGAGAAATCCATCCCCCGCGGCTACCAACAATCCCCCATCACCTGTTACCGCACGTGCCAAGGAACCGCGCCCCGAGGGGCCAGAAGAGAGCTTGCGCTTAGCATGGAACTTATCGAGCTTGACACGGCTGGAGGCCGAATCCGAGTGTTCAGAATTCATCGAACACATCACCCCGCCTGCCCTCGCACAGGATTTAGATGAACTAGATCATGAGGCCCTGATTGAACAGTTTGATGTATCATCCGCACATCAGGTGACGGTGGGTGCCGCGTTAAGACGCCGTCTGATCCAGGCCCTCACTAATGTGAGCCGTGCTGATAAGAGGATAGCCCGCCGTGAGGCGATGGTCGTGAAGAACGAGAAGACCATCGCATCCTTGCAGGCGGCATTATTGACTGCCGAGGCGACGGTGAAGGAGCAGGCGCTTCACGCCGATACCAGAGAGAAGCGTATTGCTGAGTTGGAGGCCCTCGTAGCCGCATCAGATGAGAAGGTAAACTTTCAGAAATGTTGTTCATACACTCCTACTTCTTTTATGCACGTAGCCCAAAAAGTATATATTCTTGTAATAACTCCAAATTTCATACGCAGGTGTCTGCGGCTGAGGCTGCTACTAAGGCGGTGACCGTGCAATCATTCAGCATTGCCCAGGAGCGTGACGCACTGAAGGAGGAATTGACGCAGGCCCAAACCAATCTTGAAAATCAAGTTGCCTTAGCTGATGAAGAGTTGAGCAAGGTGGTTGTAAGCTGTGCGGAGAGAGTATGCCCCCCCTACTAACCGCTACAGCCGGTCGTAGGTGGATTATCGGGCAAGGACTGCGGCTTGCCGTAAGTGGGGCCCTGAACGCTCCACACCTACTGCAGGCATTTGCTGGGGTCGTATCCGATGGGATCGACCGTGGTAGGCATGAAGGCCTTGTCAAAGCTGCGGAGATGATCGCAAAAGATGAGGATATGACACAGCATCCGTATCACAACCCCTCCACAGCGGGTAAGATGACTGTGTCCATGGATGCCTTGGCAGACCTCCAACACCCCCTCCTGGACGAGCTTGGAGAAGCTCTAGATGCTCTTGCAGTCAAAGTTTAGGACGGGGAAGATGCTCGTGGGGAGGCCCTTCGTGCTTTAATTGAGGAAGGGAAGAAGGATCTAGAAGAATTCCTCCCCCCCTTGTAACTTATATGTTGTAAACACTTGTGATTATATTCGTCCGTGTATGTACACGGCTAAGACATATATGTAATAACTTGTCCTTTTATTTAGAAGTCCGTGACCACCACGGCCATTTTGTTTATTGTTAATTTTGAAACTTGTGTATTTCATTGTATTTCGATGCCGCGTGATGTATCACGTCGTACACATAAAGAAAAAAGGAAAATACATACAAGTCTATAATTTACTAGACATGCGACGTGCGTCTTTACTATGCAGAGTACCGTGTGGGTACGGTGCACAAAAAACTTATCACAACGTCTTGTGAGTAAGGCGTCTAGTAAGGATACATGATCCGTGCGGCTGGGGTTGCATCCCTCTTACGCGGCAAGTTGAATTAGTAGGTTCACTTAATCCTCTTACCCCGCCTGGAGGCGTATAGTACATGTACGGTAATTTGAAAGAATGCATACGAATGAAACATGGCATATTATAATACAAGTAAAATTCATACGACTAACAAAGAATCTAACAAAGAAAGGAAAATGATTTGCACGAAACAGGCCGTGGAGCTAGCTAGGCACCACGACATTTTATTAGAACGTTTACACTTTTGTTTGAATAATGACGACAAGTCCTAAAAAACAAGAAAGGAAACTAAACAAACATAAGAAAAGCAAAAAAAAACAAATAAACCGCATGTTTCTTTATTAAGACTGCCTATAGCAAAGTACCCATGCGGAAGCCGTAGCTTTCAAAGATATCACCTTTTGAGATTGGAGATGTTCCATGTGCGCTCTAGGTCGCGGCCATCCATGTCACGTAACTTGTACGCGCCTCGTCCCAAGGTTTCAGTGACTTCATACGGTCCTTCCCATTTAGGGCCCAGTTTCCCTGTATTCTCCACTCGACTCGCTTCGTTAGCACGATAGACGTAGTCTCCCGGTCGAAAAGAAACACCCTTGACCTTGGCGTCATAATAAGCCTTCATCTTAGCCTTGGACTTAGCCTCATTGATGGCTGCTATTTCCCTTTTTTCTTCCAACAGATCCAGGTTGATTCGCAGTTGTTCATCGTTTGTGACGACATTAACCTCCGCCGTGCGGATGGTAGGCATCCCTATTTCTGCTGGTATAACGGCTTCAGTGCCGTAAGCCAATGCAAATGGAGTATCTCCGTTGGCTATTTTGATCATGGTTCTATGCGCCCATAGCACATGTGATAACTCATCGACCTATTTGCCATTTCATTCATCCAGACGCGCCTTGATTCCATTCCCCAAGCTCCTATTTGCTCGTTCGACAAGGCCGTTTGTTTGTGGATGCTTAACAGACGCGAAGCGCCGTTTGATGTTCAATGATGCACACCAATCTTTGAATGGGTTGTCCGTGAACTGCTTGCCGTTGTCCGAGATGATTTCTCCTGGTAGACCAAAACGGCACACAATGTGTTCCCACACAAACTTCTTGACCTGCTTACCTGTGATAGACTTGACTGCCTTGGTTTCTATCCATCGTGTGAAGTAGTCCATTGCAACAATCAGGAATTTAACCCCCCCCCCCCCCCCCCCGCAGCTACAGGAAATGGTCCTGCAATGTCGATTCCCCACTTATAAAATGGCCATGGGGACGTGATAGGTGTAAGCTCCTGCTGCGGGTGCCGTGGTACTGGCCTATGCACTTGGCAATCATTGCACTTGCGAATCATATCGCGCGCGTCTCTGTGCATGGTAGGCCAATAATAACCTGTTCGCAAGGCTCTAGCTACCACGGATCGTGGGCCTGCATGCATGCCGCACAACCCTTCGTGTATGTCACTGATTACGTAAGCTGCCTGTCGTGGTCCAACACACCGCAGCCACGGCTGCAAGAAAGAGCGCTTGTAAAGGATGCCTTCTCGAAGTTCAAAATGTTGCGACTTCCTTTTAATGCGCCTTGCTGCTTTTTCCTCGTCTGGAAGGGTCTCATTAGTCAAATAGTTGATGATTGGGGTCATCCACGTAGGTCCCTCCTCTTCAACTATAGCGGCAACCTCCCCTTCCGTTATAGATTTCTCCTTGAGTATCTCCACCAAAACTTGTTTAGACAAGTGAGCGAAGCTCGTGGACGCGATCTTGCTAAGAGCGTCCACTTTCTTGTTCTCGCCCCTTGGCACCTGCTTGATGGAAAACTTACTGAAAGTCGCGATTAACGACTTGACCTTTTCCAAGTACCTGACCATGTTGTCTTCCTTAGCCACATACCCACCTAGAATATGGTTCGCGACAAGCCGTGAGTCCACGTAGGCCTCAAGGTTGCGGACTCCCATTCTAGCGGCGATTTTTAAACACGCAATTAATGCTTCATATTCCGCTTCGTTGTTGGTGGCCGTGAACTCAAAACGGAGGGCATACGTGAATTCCATTCCTTCTGGATTTGTGAGGATGAGACCTGCCCCGGACCCGTCTGTACACGAGGATCCGTCCGTGAATAGTACCCAAGGTTCCGTTGGGATCTCGTCTTGCTTAATGATTGGCTCTTCCTCATCCGGCTTCTCGATCAGGAAATCTGCCAAGATCTGGCCTTTAACAGCCGTCCTTGGTCTGTAAGATATATTATGCCCCCCCAATAGGATGCTCCATTTTTCTAGCCTCCCTGCTACGTCCGGTCTAGAAATAACCTGCTTGATTGGCTGATCAGTAATAACCACAATTGGGTGCGCCTGAAAGTACCGGCGCAACCGCTTTGTAGCAAATACTAGTGCTAACACCAATTTTTCCATGGAGGAATAATTCAACTCCGCCCCTTGTAGTGTTCTACTTATAAAGTAGACCGGAGTTTGTATTGTATCTCTATCCGTCATAAGTACCGCACTTATTGCGCCATGAGTAGCTGAGAGATACATAATGAGTTCCTCCTTTGGCCGGGGAGCTACTAGCATAGGGAGAGATGCGAGATGCTGCTTGAGTTGGCCGAAAGCTTCCTCGGCTTCCTTCGTCCAACGGAAGTCTCCCTTTCTAATACACTTCTTGAGTGTCTTGAATAGGGGTAATGACTTCTCTGCGGATTTAGATAGGAATCTATTCAGCCCGGCTAACTTCCCATTCAGGGACTGCACCTCCTTCCGTGTCTGAGGGGACGGTAGTCGTATCACTGCATCCGTCTTCTCTGGGCAAGGTTTGATGCCATTTGGGTCAATCAAATATCCCAGGAACATTCCCTCAGTTCCTCCAAACGTACATTTCTTTGGATTTAACTTCATGTTAATCCTTATCAGCGTGTCGAATGTCTCTTGGACATCCCAGAGAAGTGCCTCCTCCATGTGGCTTTTTATCACCAAGTCATCAACATATACTTCCAGGTTGCGTCCTATTTGTGATTCAAAAGCTTTATCCACCAACCGCTGATATGTAGCGCCGGCGTTCTTCAATCCAAACGGCATTTTCGTATAGCAATATACGCCCTGGCTCGTATGGAACGCCGCTTTTTCGGCATCCTCCTCCGCCATCTGGATTTGGTGATACCCTTTATATGCATCCAAGAAGCATTTGAAAGGATATCCACACAAGGACTCCACCTTCCAGTCGATTTCTAGTAACGGGTAACAGTCATGTGGGCAGGCCTTGTTTAGATCCGTGAAATCCACACACATGCGCCAACTTTCGTCATGTTTCTTGACCATGACCGGATTAGATAGCCACTCGTGGTAGTATACCTCGCGCATGATGCCTGCGTCCACTAGTTTCCGTACCTCCTCCAGTATCACTTGGCTGCGCTCGGGCGCCTGGCCGCGCTTCTTTTGCTTAACGGGTTGGTACCCTTGGTGGATCTGGAGCTTATGTTCTGCTATCGCGCGTGGCACGCCTGTCATATGCTTTGGCTCCCATGCAAATATATCTAAGTTTGCACTCAAGAGAGAGCACATGGCCCTTTTGCCGCTATCCGAGAGCGCCCCTCCTATGGATACCTCCTGTTCCGGATAGTCGGGGTGAATTGCTACCTTCCAATTGGGAGGTGGTGATCAATCCTTGGGTGGAACAGGTGGAGCCGGTGTTGTCACGGTGTGACACTCGGATGTTGGTATGACTGTGTTGTAAATAGTAACAATTCCCCCCTCAACGGGGAATTTGATCATTCCGTGTGCCGTAGAGGGTACTGCCCGGATAGCCAAAATGCCTGGTCTGCCTATGATCCCATTATACGGAGAGTGTGAGTGTATCACCATGAAGTTCATCCATGTCGTAGTGGAATGTTCCTCATTCCCAATGGTGACAAGCAAACGCAATTGCCCTATCGGCCAGATAGTGTCTCCACTAAAGCCAGTAAGCGGCGACGTGGCCGGTACTAATTGGCTTCTTATTTCTGGGCATAACTGCACAAAACAGTGTTCATATAGTACCTCTGCTGACGATCCTCCATCCACATATATGCGACGAATGTTGTGTGTTCCAATGCTTATCTCAATAGTTAGAGGTGCATAAATCACATCGCTTGCTGTGATGGGAGGGAATGAGATTTCCCTGCCGCGTGAAAATTTTTGGCCAACTTTCTGCCTCGTGCGGCGCTGTCTGGATTGGATCATGTATATGGTCGAAGGCTTGTCCTTTTGGGGATCCTTCTTATCATACTTCTTGTTGTTGTCTTTTCCGTCCTTCCAATCCTTAACTAGGTGCTTGAGTTTGCCTGATTTGATCAGCGACTCAATATGCTTCTTGAGCTGGATACACTCCTCCGTGTCGTGTCCTTTGTCATTATGGAACTCGCAGAAGCGACTTCCTTGCCGACGTTCCGGGGGAGTGGTCATTGGGGGAGGCCTTGGAAAGTTCGCCCCTTCAGTCAGCAAGATCTCCCGGTAGGACATCTTTAGGGGGGTGAACTTATCGTCCGACCGTCCGCCTTTGCTTTGGCTCTTATAGTCTGAGCCCTTGTTATTGTTCTGGTTACCTTGACCGCCCGACTGTCTCCGGGACTGGTCATTTGACCGGTACCCATTTCCTCGGGATGGGTAGGCCGCGGCAACAGCTGTTTCTCCCTCTATGAAATTTCTGACCCTTTCCATGAGGTCATCATATCTCTCTGGACGCTTGTCATTGAGGCGCCTGATCAATTCTCTGTCTGTTATGGCGTGCATGTAGTCAGAGATCTTCAGGAGCTCCGGCATGGTTCTCGTGCGCGTGCACTCATCATTGAAGCGTTCAGTGAAGGCTTCTGTGGACTCCCCCGGCCGTTGCTTGACAGTTGCTAATGAGACTGGATCTCTATTATACTTCTTCCTTTGAGTATAATTGTTCTCAAAGGCAGTGCGTAGTTCCGTGAAACTATCAATGCTCCGTGGAGGGAGTGCCTCAAACCAGTCGCGGGCATTTCCGATCAAGGTTGAATTGAACATTTGGCACCATATGGGCATGGGCCATCGCTCAATTTTAGCCTGTGTATCAAATATTTTGAGGTGATCCACAGGATCACCGGACCCATCGTAAGTCTTGATACACGCCGGCATGCGACGTTTGGTGTCCTCAGAATAGTTCCGTATGCGGAGGGTGAACGGGTCTTCCCTGGGATCCGCCCATGGCCGGGTGAGCCTAGGGTCATCCCATGGTTCACACCATGGACGCGAGAGATCCTCTGCTCCCGTATCTCGGTAGTAAGGGCCACCATAATACTTCTCATTGTTTGGTGGTGGAGGGGTGCGCCTAGGCCGGCGACGCTTAGGCGGATGGTCATCTGAGTCCTCCCCAGACGGATCTGGGGACGGTGGTGGTGCCCCATCTTTTGAATAGGGACCACTTTTTTGAGACGAACCAGGAGCCTTTCTCCCAGTGTTCATTCTGTCCCACACACTCGGGCGGCGTGCGGTTCTGTCCAGCTTTCGATCTGGCCGTTCGGGTGAACCATCCGACCTATCTCCTTCTCGCGATTGCACTAGTTCCTGTACGAGGCGATCCCCTATGCGTTCAAACACGTTCCGGGGTTGAGGAATTTCCTCAAAGGTGCCCTGTTCCTGAGGTCGAGCTCTCTTTTTTCTCTGAATTTGGGAGGAGGTGATTAGTCCGGTGTCGCCAAAGTTGAGCCTGGATTGGAGGTTCCTCCCCAGATTCAACCTCGATGCGATTCCCGGGACGATCCTATCGAAGTTCTGTGTGAGAAATCGCGTAAGATCCTCCTCGCTGAGGGGTAGGGCCTCTACCTCTTCCTCTACCGATGGTCTGCGCGACTCCTTGTTAGGAGGGTTGGGCGCACTCCCTGGGTCCGGATTGTCCATGGTTGAGGTAGGTGGGGGCGTTGTGGAGATCGTGCTCGTTACCCCCAAGGGCTGGAAGCCGCTACGGTTGCCCGATCCGCCTGCAAGGCGGCTAGGTGATTGGGTGGGGATGAGTATCCCTTCCCCTTGGGACTTCCGGTTTCCAGGATTCACATTCCTGGGATTGGCTTGCTGATTCCCTTTAGTCATTGGAATTTGAGATGAGGTTTTGTTCTAGCTTAGTGTTATGGGTCCTACGGATGGCGCCAACTTGTTGATGCAAAAGTTGGTTGATCCTTGCTAGACCCGAATTAGGCTTAATTCGGGTTGGCTGGGCTCCGGCTCCTGCACCAAGTGAATCGTTTGGTTGGGATCCTGCACACTAAACAGCACGCGTTAGGCTTACCGTGGGAATGTTTCCCACGATTAGACTCCGGCGTGAGAGTAAGTAATCGATTTAGGGTTTATGTGAGTTTAGAGTACAAGTCGTAATACCTTTGTGGAACCCTTGGGGGTTCCTTTTATAGGCAGTGAAACCCTAGTGGGCTTCCACTGATGCTTCGGCCCCAAGGAAGAGATAATCACTAGAATTTAGAATGATTGTTATCTTCTAATCTTGGTAGTGAATATCCTCTCTCATTGGGATAAAGATACTCCAGACAGAATATGATTCTGTCTAATCTTATGTCGGCCGCCTTGGGCCGTGGGCCGCACACATGTGCGGTTACTGTTCACTCAAACCCATAAGCCTGAATGACATTTATCCACCCATCTGTGATGGACCGGATACGGGTAGTACCCGTGCGCCGGGCTCATGACCCGGTTGGGGACTATACGTCATCATGCCTTAAACGCAAATAGCTTAAGGTCTCCTTTATGTCTAAAAGTGTGCATTCTAGTTCTAAACCACTTCACTTGCTACACAAGGAATTATTTGGCCCAACCAATATAGAAAGCCTAAATGGTAAATCTTACTATTTTGTTGTCATTGATGATTATTCTAGGTTTACTTGGACTTTCTTTTTGGCTTTAAAGAGTGATACTTTTAAGACTTTAATTAACTTCATCACACATATTGAGAAGAAAACGGGTAATGAGGTTAAAATTCTTAGAAGTGCCAATGGTGGTAAGTTTACGAACAATCTTCTAGGTGCCTTTTGTGTCAATAAGGGAATTTCTAAGGAGTTTAGTATAGCTATGTTCAAAATAGAGCCTTGGTCAATAAAATCCACAATAAGACACCTTATGAGATATTTTGGAAGAGGAAGCCTAATATAGACTTTCTTAAACCCTTTGGATGTCGTGTAGTGATATTAGATACTAGTGATGCCTTAGGAAAATTTAATGCAAAAGGTGATGAAGGATATTTTGTGGGTTATTCTATGAATAGCAGAGGGTACAGGGTTTACAACAAGAAGGAAAAACACATTCTTAAAAAGGTACATGTTAAGTTCTTAAAAAGTAAACCTAGTGATCCTGAGAATGGACCAGATTGGTTATTTGATTTGGAACCATTATCCAGGACCTTGAATTATATGCATGTTACTAATCCATACATTGTGGAGAAGGATCAAAATTTTTTGGAAGAACCTATTGTTGAGATTTCAGGTACACAGGTTGCTAAAGAAGAAGGATCACATGCAGTTGAGCCAACTCCCATATTTAACTATGTTACCATACCTATATGGACTGATGGGTTTGTGCAAGCATTTGTTGCTGTTGGAAAGGAGGAAGAAGAGGCACAAGAAAAAACCAGTTGATGAATCCATGCATGCATCTTCATCCGCTGACAAAGCCAATTCAGACGCTGACACATTGAATTCAGCCGCTGACAGTCTGTTTGGAAATTTATTTTCTTCCTCCAACAGAAATATTTTTGAACATGTTAAAGACCCCATACATAATCAAGATGTCAGTGGACCGGTCCATCCAAGTTCAAGTGTGGATGTGAGTAGAAATGAAGATGATATTGGCAACATGGAATCCACTATACATGACAACTTACTATTTGGGGGAGGAATACTTACAAAGGTGGCAAAGATCATCCTCCTTCCCAAATAATTGGTGATATTAAGACTCCTGTCCAAACAAGGAGGACTCACCAGACTCAAGGTGGATTCATTGCTAATATTTATAATAAGGAAGATACCCCTCTTCTGCAAGCATGTTTGTTTGCCTTTTTTTTGTCACAAAAGGAACCCAAGAAGATTTCTGAAGCTCTTAAAGAACCAAGCTGGGTTGAAGCAATGCAGGATGAGCTTCACCAGTTTGCAATTCAAGATGTTTGGGAGCTAGTGGACTGTCCAAGGTACGCCAGACCTATTGGGACACGTTTGGGTCTAAGGAATAAAAAGGATGAAGAGGGATTGTGGTAAAAAAAACAAGGCACATTTAGTTGCTCAAGGCTATACACAAACAGAATGGATAGACTATGAAGAGGTTTTTGCACCTGTTGCAAGAATTGAAGCAATAAGGATTGTCCTAGCCTATGCTTCTTGCATGGGTTTCATAGTTTATCAAATGGATGTGAAAAGTGCTTTCTTATATGGCACAATTTAGGAGGAAGTGTATGTTATGCAACCTCCAGGTTTTGAAGATTCAAAGCATCCAAACAAGGTGTATAGAGTCAAGAAAGAAATGTATGAACTTCATCAAGCCCCAAGAGCATGGTATGGTACCTTATCGACTTACCTTGTGAAAAATGGGTTTAAGAGGGGCACTATATACCAGACACTTTTTACCAAGAAGACTGGTAAGGATTTTCTTCTTATACATGTCTATGTGGATGATATTATCTTTGGATCTTCAAATCCAAAGATGAATGAAGACTTTTTCAAACTCATGACAAACAAATTCAAGATGAGTGCTATGGGAGAGATGAACTTCTTTCTAGGTTTACAAGTACAACAGAAAGAAGATGGTATCTTTATCTCTCAAGACAAGTATGTGGCTGATATCTTGAAGAAGTTTGGTTTTTTCTCCACATGAAAAACGAGCTAGCACACCCATGGATAGGGAACATCCTTGGGGAAAGACTGGAGATGGAAAAGATGTTGATGTCAGGCATTAAAGATCAATGATTGGTTCATTGATGTATCTTACAGCCTCTAGACCTGACATCATGTTTGTTGTGTGTGCATGTGCACGTCATCAAGTGACTCCTAAGTAAAGTCATCTTCATGCTGTTAAAAAGATCTTTAGATACCTTAGGTGCTATCCAACCTTGGGATTATGGTATCCTAAAGATTCTCCATTAGAGCTTATTGGCTATTCAAACAGTGACTATGGAGGTGATAACTTTGATAGGAAATCCACAACTGGTGGATGTCAATTTCTTGGGAGCAGGCTTATATCTTGGCAATGCAAGAAACAAACAGTGGTGGCAAACTCTAAAACTGAAGCAGAATATGTGGCTGCAGTTGCTTGTTGTGGATAAGTTCTATGGATTCAAAACCAGCTGTTGGATTATGGGTATAATTTTATGCATACTAAGATATTTGTAGATAATAACAGTACATTATGCATTATTAAGAATTCTATACATCATTCTAAAACTAAACACATAGAAATTAGGCATCATTTTATAAGAGATTGTTTTGAAAAGGGTTTAATACATCCAGATAGGGTAGACACAGAAGAGAATATGGCTGATCTTTTAACTAAACCTTTTGATGTTGGGAGGTTCCAATACTTGGTGACAAGTATTGGAATGATCAATCTCACCTAAATGTGTTTTTGAAATCATTATATTGTATGTACATGATGTGCACTGTTATTTATCTTTGTAAAGTATTATATTTTCCACTTTATTTTTCTACCACTGACAGAGGTTATTTGAACGCTGACAAGTGTAAAAATGGCCGCTGACAGCAACATGTTAGTTTTTGTGGTTTTTTGTCTAATCATGCAGGGATTATGCGTATTGTAAAATTGGATACAGAGTTCCTTATGGATCTTTGGAGCTTACAAGGGATGTGTCAAAAGTTTATTTATGATGGTTGGAATGTTTACATTTCAATCTTGAAATAAATTTTTGTCATATACTTTTTATTTTGCAACTATGTATATCCTAGTTTAAGGGGAGGTTTAGGAAACCTTTTGGATTTTGGGTATTCTTAGAATACTCTTATCACGATTCTAGATTATGTCCACTAGTGAGTAAGAATTGGAATTTCTAATTCTTGAGGCACTGGAGCATGCAAAGTTGATATATTGTGCATGTTGCTAAGACGTTTTGGCCTAGAATTGGGCTTGGTCGGTTGGGAGACTTGGTGTAACATTTAATTGGGCTTACCTGGGAAGTTACAAAGAGTTTATATGCGATTTCTTTATTGTTAAGAACTTTGGTTAGTAAGGGACACTTGAGGACAATTATGTCTATCTTGCTTATGCAAGTGTGTATGATTGGACGGTGCTTGATACCCTATAGTCATTTTCTGTATAAGAATTATCTTCACTAGGGTAAACTTCTTTGTTAAGGTCTTTTTATTTTTTTATTTTTGTTATTATTTTTATTTTTGGCCACTGACATAGTTTACTTCCAACACTGATAAGACAAATTTAAACGCTGACATGGCAAAATTTCAACGCTGAGAAGAATATAGCCATTACACGCTGATATTTACTTTTTGACCGTTGCAAAACATTGGGTCCACCCAGTTGTTATTTTGACGATATTTTGGGTCGTAATTTTAGCGAGTTGGTAACTTTTAATTAATGAAAGAGATAAGTTATATATTTTACAAGATTGTGATCATTACCTTTTTGAATATAACTGCCTCATTTTTCAACCAATAGTGTGCTTTTACAACTCCTATAAATTTGGATCCTTTCTTTTATACAGGGTAACTACTATTCTTGTCTGCTAAAATTCTCAAAACCTTCATATCTCCATTGTTATCATCTTACAGTTTTCACATATAATTCAAAATGCCACCAAAGTTTAAACCTACTGATGTGGAGTTGGGGTTCAGAAGCCAACATAATATGGTGGCTTATATGGTTGAAGATAATACTTTACACCCCCAATACACAGAGATGATTGGGTATTTGATGGCGTCTACTCTAAGGTATGTACTTTCTCATACTCCACTTGTCCCTATCACACACATCAAGCAGTTTGGAACATTGTTAGTTCCAAAATAATTGATGGAGTGGTTACATTGGTTGGCACTATTCATGGTACTCAATGGGTTGTTACTTAAGCTATAGTTCGTCAAGCTTTACATCTTGATGATGCTGATGGTATAACAACCCTTCCTCAAGCAGAGTTAGAGTTAGGGATTCAAGGCTTGGGGTATGCTTTTCCCCCTGTTGGGCACATAAACAAATATACTAAAAAACAATTTCCCCCAGCCTGGAAGTAGCTGATACATGTCATCCTACAATGTTTGAGTCCCAAATGCTCTTCTTTCATTTAAATCAATCGAACCATCAGTTGTGCTCTTGTTTGCATTGGAAATGGGCAAAAAATTAATTTTTCCAAAATGATTTTTTATGGCATGTGTCACAACAAGGGTAACAAGATGACTCTTGCTTACCCTAGGTTTTTACAAACGGTTTTTGATGAACAAGGATATTGTCGTAGGTACCATGATGATTTTTATGAGGTCCCTACTCAAAAGAAAACTGTGTTTGGTAACATGAATACCTAACCATTTAGAGACCTTCCCCTCACCCCAGCCATGCAATATGTCATTCAGGCAGCTGCACAACCTCAACCACAACCAGACCCTCTACCAATACAACCTCCATCACCACAACATATGGACCTTGACCCTCAACCCTCAGGCGCTGACACTCACAATGTGGGCACTAACACAGTCAACCCAAACGCTGACACCAATATCCCCCAAATCCAAAAAGACCCCAATTATACTTCCTCCTTAGAACCATACGACTATAGGTTTGAGAAACTCCAAAGGACTACTAGAGTGTTCTCCTCTAGTGGTCCTAGCCATGTAGCAGAGAGAACCACCACCACAAGTGTGGCTGGTGACGTGGGTGGGGCTAGGACTATTGACACTAGCTTAGAAGCAGGTCAAGACAGTCCCAACATCATTAAGACCACACCCATGCCCAATGAATCTCTCTTGGGGGTTCAAATCCCCATGATAGAGGAGGGCAGACTGGAACTTTTATCAGCTATGAAATTGATGGTGATTTTCATGCGCTTGCAAAAGAAAAATGCAGACCTTGTACAGGTTGTCACAACTCAAGGCCTTGAACTCAAACCATTGAGGGAGATGTTGTTTATTTTGGAGGCTGCCAATAATAGGAGAAGGCAGGAGGCTTCTTCCAAACTGGAGGATGAGCCAGTAAATGTGACTGACAAGGGCTCACAAGAAGGTGGTTCTTATGGGAGAGTAGAGATAGCTAAGGCACTGAAAAGTATGAAGGAGAAGCCAGCTGTTGATATTTCTTTGGTTACTCCCAAGAAGCTTTCATTTGTAGAGATGATGCCGAAAGTCACAGAGTCAGCCGCTGACATTCAAGATTTAAACGCTGACAAGAACAAGTCAGATGCTGACAAACTTGCAGGTATGATTGGTGAATCCCAAACACCAGTTATCATCAAGGATGTTTCTACATAAGTACCATCAATCACTTTACCAACTATTGGAGCTTTGGATAAGGGTAAAGGGGTTATGGAAGAAGTACAAGTACCTAAGGATGTAGCTCAGGTATATTTTGATTCTGTTTTGACGATACAACTTGAGGAACAAGATATGGTAGAGACTGCCATTAAAAGTAATAAAGATGGTAGTGATGATGGGAGTTCTGGTTCTAGTGTAATGATTATTGAAGAGCTAGAGAAATTGGAGTATGGGGAGGATGAATTAGATAGGGATAAGCTTAGAGAGTTAAAGATTCTAGTTTACTTTGACATGCCTAAAGTGGTTGATATGTATTTTGCATGGGAAGCTTCAATTGCAGAAAATCCAAACATGGCACTTATTGGAAAAATTTAGGGTTTGGAGATTCTGTTGCGAGTTCAAAAGGATTGCAAGGTGATTTTGAAGCATAAGGCAAGTAAGGTACTCTTTGAGCTGAAAAGGGATAGAAGGGAGCCCTATTATATAGTTCTTAGGTTCTATCAAGGAGGATGGACCTATGAGAAATTTAAGAAGTTTTCCTTTGAAGAATTGGAGTTTTATGCATATCCTATTTGGGAGCGTGTTTGTGAAGAGAATACTCTCAGACTTCTTTATGATGAAAGAAAAGAAGAAATTTTAGAAAATATGTAGATCAAGAGGGCTTCCATTATGCGAAGACCAGTGAAGAAGGGAATACCTATTAAATTCCCAATACATGATAAAGTGAATCCAAGTGAGGCTGTTATAAGGAAGAATATAAAGCTTTCACCTTTGTAGGCTTCAGGTGTTGCAGAAGTGTTACCTTTAGATTTCATAAACCCAATAATCAAGTATGAAAAAGATGTAAGTGGTTTCTAGGTGATCACCAGATATGGTGACAAGGTACATACTTTCACTTCTTTGATTTCATTGTTTGCAAGTATGGATAGAGAAGACTTGGTGGATCTATGGAAGTTGATGAAAGCCAAGTATGAAGCTGAAGAGCCTTCTTCAGCAAATGGAATAAAGATTTGGACAACATTCAAGAGAATGATTGCTCCAGATGAAGCTGATCCAATATGGTAGGATCTGGATGAGCTCAGTGGTTTGAAGTGGTGTTTACATTCAGCTACTGGTGTATACCATCTTAGTACCTCCAAGTTTTCAAAATATCTTTTGGTTGATGCTGAATATCCTATGTCTCAAGATGTTTTGAAGATGATGGTATCCATACAGTTAGAGGTTGATTATACCAGTGATGTTAGTAAGGATTTAATTAGATTTGTTTACTATCTAATTAAGAAATAGTTGGTTTTTGTAAGAATCCTCCTTGTACTTAGTTTTTATTCAGAAACTTGATTACTATAGTAGATATCAAGTTTAGGGGAGGATTTTTGGGAATAAAACTAGCTAAGTCACTGGGACACTGACAAGAGGAACATGGACGCTGACAAGAGTAAAAGAGGCGCTGACAGGTGAACACTGACAAGACATATTTGAGTGATGACAAGAAGAAGTTCAACCGCTGATAGGAATACTTAGTCTACATGTTTTGTATTTTAAGTAAAGATATGTTCAATATTGTATTTTCTATAATTATCTTTACCTATAATAGTTGATAGGTAGACCTTTGTACACGACTCCTTGTGTTATAAAAGGAGGCCGTATGATTCATTGTTTGATATAAGTTTTATCAAGTTTTACACTTTCATTGTACGCAAGTTTTATTATCAATCAAAAGTGAAAGTTTGGTTTACTTGTTTTGTTTTGTTCTTTGCTCTAAGTGTTAATTCCGCATAACACTTAGATTGTTTAATACACAAAGTTTCTCTAAGTGTTAATCTTGATTCAATCTCGTTTAACACAAAGCTAATCGATCTAAGTTTGGGATCAACATCTTGAAGTTTTTCCTGAAGATATGTCGGTATTATCGCGGTTTCGTGAACTTGAGTTCCGTATTTACTTGGTGTCGGGAGCTGCGCCTGTTGCTGGTGCACCATATCATTTAGTACCGTCAAAAATAAAGGAATTATCTGATCAATTGAAGGAATTGATGAATAAGGGATTTATTAGACCGAGTTCGTCGCCGTGGGGTGCTCCTGTTTGTTTGTTTAGAAGAAAGATGGATCGTTTCGAATGTGTATTCATTATCGAGAGCTTAACAAATTAACGGTCAAGAATCGGTATCCATTGCCGAGGATTGATGATATGTTTGATCAGTTGCAAGGGTCAAGGGTATACTCGAAGATTGATTTGAGATCTGGGTATCATCAACTGAGAGTTAGGGAAGAGGATATTCCTTAACAACTTTCCGTACTCGATATGAACATTTTGAATTCCAAGTGATGACTTTTGGATTAACAAATGCGCCTGCCGTATTGTAACACCCCCATTTTTACCTTGACACATCAGAATAATATTTGAGGGGCATTACTTCATGATATGCAAGTAAAGTGATAGAAAACAACTTAAAAGAGTGTTTAAATAAACTTCATTTATTCATTATAAAATTATCATTCAAAATCAGAGATTTTTAATAAAAACAACTGTACATACGCTGTACATGACAGGTTCCCGATATCTAGAAAATAGGTTTCAATGACAAAATCTTCCAAGATTATATCTCTCCACGTCATTAGTATGATGCTCCATGCTATCAATTTCAATACGTGAAATATATGTTTAAAGTCAACACAAAGGTTGAGTGAATTCATAGGTTTTAAAATCAGCATGAATAAAAGATTTCCTTTTTCAGCTACGTTGTTATTTGCTCATATGTTTGAATAAAATAATGATTTAATTGCACTAAGCTCATGACACCACGACTAGACATAGGAACCAACAGTTTGCCCTTATGAGGAAGTCTGTCAAACTATCCTTGTTTGCAAAATAAAGTATGCCTATTTAACCACTGAGGTGCTAGCAAGTGCAACTTGCCCATACAGGAGATGTCAGTCTCCAATAGTACTATTTACAATATTAGCGCTCATTCCGAGAAATGATTAGCGGTTCACAATACTTTCATAGGCTACAGTAAACATAGTTTCAATGAATCATATCTAGAAAGCATACCAAAAATACTTGTATTCCATTTTTAGCATATATCCCCCTGGTAGGTTTTGAAATCATTTGAAAGTAGTATAATTTAGTGAGGCTATGAACTCACCTTATGTCCATTAATCCTATACCTCTCTTTTGATTCTATTCTGCTTGTTTCCATTCATTGATTAACGTTTGTATTACGTGATTTAATCCTTGTTATTCTCTGATTTCGCTGCTGTCAATTTGTGAGAAGAATAGGCTTACAATTGTTGTCCCCTATTCCCTTCTGTGATCATTTGATTACGGTTATTAGGGTTTATCATTGATTTAGTATCCGTATACTATCTTTAATTGATTCGAACTGATTTGGGTTGAATCTTCATAATCAATCTACAATGAACACCACTTACCCCCCAAAAAAACCCTAAATTCAAAAATCTTCAAGACATCATAACATCGATTAACATCACTAATTTTCCAACCTCCATTGGATCCAATGATCTACAAAGACACTGTAGAAACTATGGAGCGGTTGCTGACGTTTATTTTGCCTGAAAACTCTCCAAGCTTGGAAAACATTTTGCCTTCATTAGATTTTTAAAATCTGCCAATTTTGAATCGTTGATCAATGATCTTAACACTATTTGGATCGGATCATATCATTTATTTGCTACTGATGAGACTGCTTTTATACATAGTCTCATCGTCCAAAACGGGCTTAAAACGGTTAAAATATCATGAAAATGGCCAAATATATGCTTGTGTTTCTTACTTGTGTATATTAGGTACGGGTATTGAGAAAATGACAAAAGATCACAAGAATCATGCAAAAACGAACACGGGAAATGAAGCCGCACAATGAACCAAGCCCTAATGAAGATTTTCTAAGAAATACCCTTGAAGATTTGAAGATATTACAAGAAGGGTCCTTCAATATTGAAGAATTGAAACTTTAAACCCTTGTATATTCATAATTACAAGTTTGGTCCCTAAAGTTTGTCAAATTTACAAAATGGGCCCTTAACTTTGAACAATTGGTAATATTAGTCCCCCAAGAAGTCAACAAACAAGTCAGGACCTTGAAGAATGAAGAAAATGCCAAAATCAGTCCTTCAAATATCATGAATGGGCAAAACTAGTCCTTGAAATAACTTTTCAAAAGTTATTGTGGCCAAAGTGTGAAATTGCAAACTTTATAACAAAGGAAATGGATATTTAATCTGCCAAAACTTGTTTGAAACCAAGTGGAAAGGTGAGCGGTTATTCCTGGCCGACACACAAACTCCCCCACACACTCAGCTTGTGACAACTCACTCACCCAACCAATCACACCACCTCAATCCGCCACGTTGGAAACCCACTCCCTACCCAGTTAATACTAAATTAAAAATTTTCAAAAATGTTTATTAAATACTTAATTTGGGTGGGAAATTGGTACTATTCCCCTTTCTCCCCTAATTTATCCTTAATCTTCAAACATAAACCCTAATCACCAGATCTTCAAAACAAAGGGAAAGTTCACAATTAAGTGCAGATTAATGATTACCTCATTCCAAACCAGATCCCACACCCAGATTCCCCATCCCGTGACTCATAGGGTCCCACCCACAAGCACCCTGCAACAAAAATACAAAAAAGTAGCAGCAGATCAACGGGCAATATTCCAGCTTCATTCCTACGTGTTACATGGGCCATTGAGATCACAAAGCAACAAGAATCATCACATGGAGCAGCTTCAAATTCAAAATTACAAGGAATATGCCAAAGCATCTACAAGGGCAATTTGGGACTTTAATTTTAGGGTTTCAGTTTTATTTTTAGCTTTCTAGTGATGTAAACCCTCTATATAAAGGGTCCTTAGGTTTCATCTAGCTTGTTTTTTTTCTCCTTTTTTCACTGCCTTGTAAATCCTGCTTTTTTTATGGAATGAAAAAAGGGGTTTTGAGTTGTTGATGAGAAGAAAGATCTCAATTACTTTTATTTTGTTGCAAGTTTAATTCGAAAGATTATGGATTCGAATATCCTGTTTTTAAAATTTACATTGGTGACTGAAATTCACCAAAGCCTTTCCTTTTAATATTTTGCACGTCCAAGCTTTTTAAATTGATCATATGAGCGTGATATTCTTGTTAAATATTAAGCTCAAGTGATATTTGAATGGTTTGTTGATTGGTTTCATTGACTAAAAGATTTTTTAGAAAGTAAAAATGGCATTTCAGTTAGTTTATTTGTTGTTTATCATTCATGTTTGGTGTTCTTAGAAGGCAAAAAGGAAGCTTGTACTTGTTTGGGCAAAGTACATCAGCTCAATCATTCGAGAGCATGGATGTTATGCTCTTGGGGTTTGTCTAGAAACCTTTCTCCACTTTCTGCATTTATTTTGTTCAAAAAGTGATTTGATGATATGATTTGTTCTGCCTGTTAGTACTTGCTTATCCTGTGTTTATATGAAATTTGATTCATGATTTGTATGCTAGTTAAAGGAGTTGAGTAGATCTTGCATCATAAATCTTAGGCAAAAATCTATATGTTGAAAAGTTTTTAAGTGGTGTTTGGATTTTGTGTTAACTGGTTATTAAGTAGAAATTTTGATGTATGCAAGCTAGTATATGTCAAATAAGTGTTTTTAAGCATAACCCTGCAAAGTTTTCATTCTGAAACTCTAAAATCAATCTTTTGGTTCTAAAATGGTCAAACCTTATTGTTTTGGTCTTCTATGCTTGTATAACCTAGATGCCATGTATGACTAGGGATAACAAGTTTAAAAGCATCATTATTGTAACCTGATTAGTAGATTTGAGTGTTTGAATTTGGCTTGTTGGTCAAGTATATCAACAAAGTGTTCATAACTGCCTGCTAGTGTTCATCAGTAACTTTTTGGTGCTTGAATCTTGATCTAGACCTTGAACCATTGCATGAAACCTGTTTAAATCTGTTCATTTTAATTTATTAAAGCTTGTGTATGCATTTGGAGCAATTTGGTTGGCTGATTTTTGTTAAAACTGCTTATTGAGTGAAATCTGCTTATTGTTCATGTCTGTGGGATATCTGGTGATCTTTTGAATTAACTATACTAATTGGCTGATAGTGATTGTGTTTTTGTGATTGTTATTGACTCCTTATGATTAACTGATCATTTGGGTGCCTTTGTGAAACTTGAATCCACAAAAAAGTCATATAAGACAAATAGTCAAGAAAGTCAAGCAGTGGGAAAAGTTCCCACTGCTCAACACCCAAAACTAGCCCCTGTTAGTGTTAATTTTGATCCAACTTATTAATAAGCCATATTGGCTTATCCAGACTTGCAACAACTTACTTTTTGTGATCAATCTTCCTCATTTGACCCATTTGTTTGAACTGGAGCTTATCAGACCTTGGCTTTGACTTTTTGCTAGAAAACTCATAAAGTTGACTTTAAATTAAGTACTTATCTGCTTATTCCAGTTTATTGAGTGTGCTTATTGAAAAACTTTTTGTTGATTAAGCTGAGTTAAGTCATTTAAAAGCTTTTGAAAGGTGAATCAGCTCTTGAGGTGGCCTAGAACTCGAAAACGACTATGTTGTCGTTTTGTGAAGATAGCTTATTGCTTATTCAAGCTTATTCCTTGTGCTTTTTCCAATTTTCTTTTTACAGATCTCTTAAGTAACTCAAAAGAAGCTTGTGTGTCTAATTTTAGCTTATTGGCCTTCAGAGTTTTGTCTTTAAAATCAAATTTTGAGTCAGACCGAAAGTTTAGTGCTTATTTGGTTGACTTTTTCTTATTGGGCCCAAATCAAGCCCATTAAGGGACTATTTTGTCTTTTAGCCCATTTCTAGGCCCAATAGGGGTATTTTTGCAATTTCAACTTTTTAGAATTTTTATAAATTTTGGATTTAATATTATTTTATTATTATTTTATTATTAAAAATTAAAATTTAGATTTTCAAGTTTTTATATTTTTCTTAGGTTAAATACATTAAGTTAGGAATTTTACAATTTTTAGAATATTTTTATTGTCATTAGATTAATTTTTATAATTATTTTAAGTTTAAATAGTTTTTAATTGTTTTTAAATAGTTTTTATTAATTTTATAATTTTCAAAAATAGCTTTAAATTTAGTTAAGTCTTTTTAGAGGTTTACAATTGAAAAAAATCTCATTTTGGGCTTTTTGTTAATTAAATTGATTTGTTGGGATTTAATTAGCATTAAAAAATTATTATTTAATTAAATAAAAGGTTTGAGTATGATCTTATTGATCTATCTTTCACTAGAAATGCAATTCTCGGTAAGGTTAGAGATGTTGTTTTTAATCTCTAATATCATTATTGTGCTAAATAAAGAGGGTTTTTACAACTTTCAATGTAAGTATACTAGAGGTTTATCGGTATGGATTGAATTTGATTCTCAAGAGGCTTGCCTCAAAATGCAATCCAATAGTGAGTTATCTTGGTATTTCACTCACTTGAAACTTATTCATCAATCGTTTGTTTTTTATGAACGAATTGTTTGGATTGAAATCACTGGTCTCCCAATCAACGCTTGGTGCCCTAAAGCGTTCCTACAAAAATGCAGGTATTTGGGGTACACCTCTCTTTGTAGACGAAGATCCTAATGAAACAGATCTATAGGGAGAGTGTGTATCAAAACCAAAATACATGACAATATCAATGAGAAGTGCAAAGTGGTTGTTCTTGGGAAACCATATAGCGTTTATGTCAAAGAGTTTGCTGATTGGAACCCTGACATTAAAGATGTAGACTCATTATCTAGCAATGAATCAGACAAGGATCATTCTTCTAAATAGGTAGATGATGTGAGTGACGATGATCTATTTAATAAAGAAGTTTGAGAGATCAATGATGCTAAATTGGATAAGGAAGATGGCGAATTCATTGAAGGGGAAGAATATGTCAATAACACACAATGGTCTGAGGGTGGTGAACCAATAAATTTGGAGAAGAATCAATATTTACCCTCCTCTGACCACTCGCCTAAGGTAACTGCTGAGGAACCTAAAGAAGATTCAAACTCTCTCTCCAGAACCTTAAAGAATAGTGGTTCTAGTTCCAAACAACCTTCTCATTTCTCATCTGCACCTGCCAAGTCCTCCCGTATCAGTAAATCACAATCTAAACTAAACTCAACTAATGGTTCAATGATTGAATCGTTTATTTCTAATATTAAAATGGGTAAGGTGTTAGGTTATGACATGGAAGGAAGCATGAATGATCTCAAGAAGTTCATAGACTGCCTTGGTGTTAATCAAGGTCATTTATGAATATCATGTCCTTTAATTCATGTAGACTGGGAGCATAGAAGTGTGGTGCTATTGCTAAACTTTGTAACAAGTATAAAGTCTCTTTTCTTGGTATTCAAGAATCTCATTCTAATAAGCTTGATCAGTTTCAAATACAACGCGTGTGGGGAAATTTCCAATTTGAATTTACAGAACGCCCTTCTGACGACATATCTAGAGGTCTTGTCTCGATATGGGATCCAAAGGTATTTTCAAGAATAAACGAGTTCATATTCGAGCATTCTCTTATTGTTGAAGGATTTTGGATTGCTTCTCAAACTTATTGCTTCATGATTAATGTCTATGCTCCTCAAGATGCCCGTGGAAAAGAAGCTTTATGGAATGAAATACTTGATTTTATGAATAAAAACAGGGGTAATCACTTAATATTTGGCGATTTCAATGAAGTCATATATTCTTCTAAAAGAATAGGTAAGGTGTTTAATCCTTCCTAGACGAATGTTTTTAATCAATTCATTCATAACACGCAACTTTGGGATATTCCTTTTGGAGGTCATTTGTTCACTCGATTGAATAAGCATGGGAATAAGCTTAGTATGCTTGATAGGTTTCTTGCATCAGAATCTTTCACTCCCCATTTACAAAAAATTTCGGGGGAAGTATTAGACTGCCACATCTCAGATCATATGCCTATCCTCCTTAAGCCTATTTCTGTTGACATTGGACCTACTGCTTTCAAGTTTTACAACTCATGGCTCTCGGATAATACTCTTCAAACAAGAATTAACGATTCCTGGATCAATTTTACTCCAGGTAATGGTACGAATCCTATTGTTGCTTTTAAGAATAAAATGAAGGCCCTTAAAATTGTCATCAAAGAGTTGGATTTGAATCGAAAAGATGCTAGAACCTATCACAAGGAGGAGTTCATCAATAAGATTAAAGTTTTCGATGCTGATATTGCCATTGGGTCTTCTACTACAGAGGATCATGAGCAACGTGCACCCTGTATTGACAATCTTCATCAAATAGAGCATGATGAATCTATTGATTCTTCCCAAAAAGAGAAGATTAAATGGTATATTGAGGCGGACGAAAATTCAAAGTTCTTTCACGCTGTGATTAACAAGAAACGTAGGTACCTAGCAATCCATGGAATCAAACATGAAGGTCTCTGGATTGAAGATCCGATAAGGATCAAAGATGACTTTACAAATTTCTTTGAACAAAAATTCCAACAGATTCAAGTTGTTAATATTATCAACAGGAGCCCGTTTTATAAGTCCCTTAACAACGATCAGAATTCTCTTCTTGATGTTGTGGTCTCAGTTTCTGAGATCAAAAATGCTATATGGGATTGTGGTTCGGATAAATCTCTCCAGGTCCAGATGGTTACTCTTTTGCTTTTACAAGGAATACTTGAGTTTTCTTCAAAATGATGTTGTGGATTTTGTCAACCATTTTTTATCTCGGGTACGTTTCTAAGAGCCTGTAACAATTCTTTCATTACTCTTTTCCCTAAGATTCAAAATCCTATGGTGGTTGGTGACTTTCGCCCTATCAGTCTTATCGGGGCCCAATGTAAAATTATCGCCAAAGTTTTGGCTAATCGTTTGGCCCGTGTCATTGATACCATTATCAGCCAAGAACAATCTGCCTTCATTAAAAATCGACAGATCCTTGACGGGCCGTTAATGGTTAACGAGGTAATTCAATGGTGTAAGCGTAAAAATTACAAGCTTATGGTGTTCAAAATAGACTTTGAGAAAGCTTTTGACACTGTCTCTTGGGACTTCTTGTTCAGGGTTATGCACTTTATGGGTTTTAGCGATAAATGGATCAATTGGATATCAGGTTGTCTCCATTCATCTTCATCATCAATTTTAATTAATGGTAGTCCTATTCGTGAGTTTAATATCCATAGAGGGCTTCGTCAAGGGGATCCTTTATCTCCCTTTATCTTCATTATAGCTATGGAAGGGCTTCATGTTGCTATGGAAGATGCTACAGCTGCGGGTCTTTACAATCGGATCAAAATCAACAACGTGAGTCTCTCCCATTTGTTTTTTACAAATGATTCCCTTTTTATTGGTGAGTGGTCTCATTCTAATATCCAAAGTCTAGTTAGCGTTCTTGACTACTTCCACAAAGTTTTGGGTCCAAAGATAAATCATCATAAATCCAAACTCTTTAGATTTGGAGTTTCGTTTGATGAAGAATCTCTTTTGGATTCTACTACTGGCTGTAATACTTTGACATCTTGATATAAGATATTTTCCTAGTTGAAAGTTCGTTTCTCGGAATCTCCTCGAATTGATCACATCTAAAAGTGGAATGATTTGTTCTTGGTGACAAAAAGTGGGTTTGGTTTTTTATCCTACTAAAAAGGTAATTGCATGAAGTAAATAAAGATTTAAACCAAAACAATTACTTAGATTTAAATTAAACAGTTTAAATGACAGAACAATAAAACAAACTTACTGAAATTATGGTGTTATCCGGAATAATCACCATGCGGAATATATAAAATCTATGCGGAATAGAGCACTACTCGGAATACCAGGCTATTCGGAAAAAGAAACCCTATGCGGAAAAAAGGCCCTATTCGGAATGTATGACTATGCTGAATAAAGGGTTACTCGGAATAAACAAATCTTATGCGAAATAACAACTACTCGGAATATCAAAGACCATTCGGAATAATCAGGAAAATTTAAGCTATGCGGAATGTAGATGTCTATGCAGAATATAGATGTCTATGCGGAATATAGATGTCTATGTGGAATAATCGAAATATTCCGAGTAAGGAACAAATTAAGAAGGCTACCTGGAATATATAAAATTCCGAATAATAGATAAAGTAAACAGGCTATTCGGAATGTTAGAACATTCCGAGTAAGGGACAAATCAGATGGACAATTCGGAATAATGCTGGGATGAAGAACAGAAACAGTAGAAAAATAGGGGAAACGAATTTTAACCCAATCGAACCAAACAAACAAAAACGTTTTAACCAAATTAACCCATAATCATCTATTAACCATAAGGATCAAATCCCAATCATAAAAACACAAAATCAACAACTTTTGAAGATCAAACCAACTAAATAAGAACTTAAGTACTTTGAATAAAAGATGATGATGAACAAGAGGAATGAAAAGATTAAATGAAAACTTGTATTGATGATTAAGATTCAGTAAACAAAAAGAAAGTATCAAATTTACAAGATTTCAAGAAGAAATCAAAGAAGATGAAAACCACTCCTTAAGGGAGATGGTTTCCTACGAACTAGGAAAAGTGTAACTGAAAACTAAAAACTAACTACCAAAAATTGTGAGGGTGATTCCCTTATATAGGCTAAGTGGTTGGTTGGTGAGTGGGCTTTCTCCCTTTTTTCTTGTCTTCTCGTCTTTTTAGAAAAGTTGACGTTTTCGATTCTGATTCGGGATTTGTCGACGATTAAATTCAACTCGTCTTTTAATTTCTTCGTTTAATAGACTTGAGTTTCTTCGACATATGTAAATCTTCCATCTTTGGTCCTTTTCTTCGATAAATCTTCAAATAGGCCCATTGACTTCAAATCTTTTGCATCTCTTGGACAATAGACTTCGTCTTTAGTCTTTTTCTTTGATAAAACCCGTGCAATCCCATGTTTTCTTTAATAATCATCCGGTTGACTCTGAAACACAATAAACACAAAAACCACGCATAATTCCAAACAAATGATATTAAACACGCGTTTTGGTCTTGTTTTAGTAAGAAATAAGTGGTAAAATGATGGGTGTTTTCACACCTATCAAATCCCCTACACTTAACCATTGCCATGCCCTCATGCAATGCTTAGTGATAAAGCAAGTTTACATTTTTCTCATAATTAATCAACCTCGGCCTTATTAAAATACTACTGAACAAAAATTAAAGTACTAAGAGAAATTAAAACTTTTAAAGTAATCAAAAGGGTAGAAAATAGTTACGTGGAAATAACTTGCAAAGAGATCAAGGTTTTACATTAGGGCTTTGGTGCTGCGAAGATTTATCATCCTCAAGTTTCACGTTCCCCAAACTAAGCTTAAAAACGAGATCATTGTTATTATAAGTTAGCATATCAAACACTTACACACATGGCTTAATTAAATGCTTAAACTCCCTTATTCCTAGGTGTATCTTTTATATTTTATTTTTGTCTTAGAATGATCATGAAGATGCATTTTTGGACTTATTTCGATAGTTTATTTAGGCTGAAAGCAAAGTAGGATGATTTGATCAATAGTTAGCTAAAGGACAAAATCTCTTAAAACTGCTTCTCGGGATATCAAAAAGTTCATATCTTGGCATAACTCGATTCACGATTTGAGACCTTTCTCGGGCCGATATTTGGCATGTACTTCATACTTCATATCTTCGAGAGACGTTCTTGAGATAATGGTCTTCTCTTCGTTAATAGAGTTTCTTCACTTGGAGACTTTTGAGGGGTACTCCAACTTTGTTGACCACGACTTCATGATTATTTCTTCAATCTATAATTAGGATTTTGAGATACAACGATCCGCCTCCTTTTCGGACTTGGATCTATTTATCCTCATACCTTGTTAGGGTCTTTTCGGATAGACTTCTCCATGATCTTTATGGGAGTTGATTGCTTTTCGTCGTGAGTCTTGATCCTTCATATTGATTTTGGGAATAATGCTTTTCACATCACTTTTGGATCTTCAGCAATAAAATGGAATCCTCATGCCTTGTTAGGGCCTTTTCGGACTCGCCAATCTTCGCACCCCGCTTCATGAGTTATGCCTTGGCTATGAACTCTTATCATTACCGAGCAACTTTTAAACGATCTTGGGCTAGAAGCTAAGTAACTTTTCAAATCGTACGACCTTACTTATTGCAGATAAATTATTAGCAAGTGATGGGAGAATAGGCAAATAATTACACCAAGTGAGCTTGTGCAAGAATACTGACTTATAATTGACTCTATCATTTCTCGTTCTCCATAATTTAAAATCTCAAGTAATGAGACTCGTGGATACTTAGCCTAATAAACCAATTAAGGTCTACATGGTTAAGGATACTAGCTAGAATAAACTTGAATAAGTCTATTCGGGTTGAGTCAAAATAATCGCAACGGGCCTAATACGTCAAAGATTTCAAAACTAGCTACACCACTTTATTAATATTTTTGACTTTATTGCGGGATATATACATATGAAAGCAACGATAAAAATTTAAAAATTACAACTAAATGGCCAAAGTTAATTAAAAATTTGAAAAAGATGATTTTCCGGTTAAATGAAGGCATTTTCATGGAAATGTCCACTTAAAACTTCGATAGAAGTCCCCCTACACTAAAGATAAAAATTGTCCTCAATGTTTAAGCATGTGGAAAAAGTCTCCCCTTCACTTATGACATTGTGCACGTTGGTTAACTCAAGTTAAGGAAGAGAGGACTAAAGTGATCAATTTCAATTGTGAGTATGAAGAAAATTGAATCACGATAGTTGAGAGATAGAACCGGATTTCGGATAACACGGGAGCACGGTTCTTCAAAGGTTCCAAAAGTGCATTCATCCCTGGAATCACATCACCACACAAAGACAAACACCTATATAGGTCCCCTACACTTAGGAGGTTAAAACGAAAAGGGATAGATACTCGGGCTGCCTCCCGAGGAGCGCTTGTTTTTGATAACCGAGTCACGAGCCTGACTCGACCCAAAATTAGTTCATGGGAAACATGGTGAGGGATGGAATCATCTCGTGAGAGATGTCCTCACCAAAGTACAGTTTCAAACGCTGGCCATTCACCTTGAAGTTGGGCCCATTTGGCTGAGAAAGCTCAATGGTGCCATAGGGAAAGACATTGGCGATGGTGAATGGACCAGACCAGCGGCTCTTCAACTTGCCTGAGAAGATCTTCAACCGAGAGTTAAAGAGTAAGACTTGATCACCAACGTGGAACTCTCGGTTCTTGATTTTAGCATCGTGGATAATCTCGGTCTTCTCCTTGTAGATCAATGAGTTCTCGTAAGCTTGATTCCTCAATTCTTGTAGCTCGTTGAGTTGAATCTTGCGAAAATCACCGGCTTTGTTGATGTCGAAGTTATCCCACTTCAAGGCCCAGTATGCCTTATGTTCCAGCTCGATAGGGAGGTGGCAAGCTTTCACGTACACAAGATGATAAGGCGTACAGCCGATCGGGGTCTTGTAAGCAGTACGGAAAGCCCACAGAGTATCATCTAACTTATCGGCCCACGCGGCGCGATGCTCTCCCACAGTACGTTCCAAAATTTTCATCAATCCCCGGTTGGATATCTTGGCTTGACCGTTGGTTTGAGGATGATAAGCGGTGGAAAGACGGTGATTTACACAATACTTAGCCATGACTCTTGCAAATTGATTGTTGCAAAAATGAGTCACGCGGTCACTGATAATAGCACGAGGAACACCGAATCGAGCAAACAGTTGTTTCAAGAAATTACAAACCACCCTCGCGTCGTTAGTGGGTAAAGCTTTGGCTTCAACCCATTTAGAAACGTAGTCGACAGCGACAAGGATGTATTTGTTGCCTTTAGAAGAAGGGAATGGCCCCATAAAGTCGATGCCCCATACATCAAAAATTTCACATTCTTGTATGAAATTTTGAGGCATCTCATCTTTATGTGTGATCTTTCCTTGTTTTTGGCAAGCATCACAATATTTAACCATCTCGTGAGCATCACGGTAAATGGTAGGCCAATAGAATCCCGAATCAAACACTTTTTTGCCGGTGTAGTTGGGACCAAAGTGACCACCGGTGGGTCCTTTGTGGCAAGCCTGGAGAATGTCCAAAGCGGCCGGTCCGTCAACACAACGGCGAATAATCAAGTCAGCGCATTGTTTGAATAGAAAAGGGTCATCCCATAAGTAAGTCTTAACATCGTTCAAGAAGTTCTTCTTTTGTTGGGATGTTAACCCTTGGATGAGAACACCACCCGCTAAGTAGTTTGCAATATCGGCAAACCACGGGGTGCCATCAAGATTGAGATTTATAGACATTAAGGTCTCAAGGGGGAAAGAGTCATTAATCTCTTTGTTCGGATGATCCCCTTGATATGGATCCTCAAGTATGCTCAGATGATCCGCGGCTAGGTTTTCAGCACCCTTCTTGTCACGAATTTCAATGTTGAATTCTTGAAGGAGTAAAACCCAGCGAAGAAGTCTTGGCTTAGAGTCGTGTTTAGTCATCAAGTACTTCAACGCGGAATGGTCTGTGTATACGATGGTGGTGGATAAAACAGGATAGGGGCGGAATTTTTTAAAAGCATAGACAACACCTAAAAGCTCTTTTTCGGTTGTCGTATAATGCAATTGAGCCCCCGTCATTGTTTTGCTAGCATAGTGGATTGGTTGGAAATGTTTGTTGATTTGTTGTCCTAAAACCGCACCAATAGCAAAGTCGCTAGAATCGCACATCAACTCAAAGGGTAGCTCCCAATTAGGGGTAACCAAGACCAGTGCCTTAGTTAGCTTATCCTTAATAAGATTGAAGGCTTCGATACACTCTTTAGAAAAGATAAAAGGAGTATCTTTTTCCAAGAGATGGGTCATCGGGCGGGCGATTTTAGAGAAATCCTGAATGAATCGACGATAGAAGCCCGCATGACCCAGAAAACTTCTCACACCCTTCACGATAGAAGGTGGAGGTAATTTGGCTATGACATCAACTTTAGAACGATCGACTTCAGGACCGGCTTTAGAGATTTTGTGTCCTAGCACAATGCCTTCTTTTACCATAAAATGGCATTTTTCCCAATTTAGAACAAGGCGAGTGTCTTCGCACCGCTTAAGCATACGTTCCAAATTGGCAAGGCAAGAAGAGAAGGAATCCCCAAAGACCGAGAAATCATCCATGAAGACTTCCATGGTTTGCTCAACCATGTCATGGAAGATAGCTAACATGCACCTTTGGAAAGTCCCGGGGGCATTGCATTAGCCAAAAGGCATTCGTTTATAAGCAAATGTGCCATAGGGACAAGTGAATGTTGTCTTCTCTTGATCTTGGGGATCGATGGGTATTTGGAAATAACCCGAGAAACCATCAAGAAAGCAGTAATATTCATTACCCGCTAGACGTTCAAGCATTTGGTCCATAAAAGGTAGAGGGAAATGATCCTTTCTCGTGGCATCATTGAGTTTGCGATAGTCTATACAAACTCTCCACCCAGTAACGAGACGGGTAGGAATCAACTCGTTGTTTTGATTTGGCACAACGGTGATTCCGCCTTTCTTAGGCACACAATGGACTGGACTAACCCATGGTGAATCCGAAATAGGGTAAATCATACCCGCATCAAGAAGTTTGATAACCTTGTTTTTTATGACTTCATGGATTTTTGGATTCACCCTTCGTTGGCTTTGAATTGTGGGCTTAAAGTCGTCCTCCATGAGAATTTTATGTGTGCAGAAGTGAGGATCAATTCCGCGAATGTCGGAGATTTTCCAAGCGATAGCTCTTTTATGCTTCTTCAACACGGTGACAAGTCGGGCTTTTTCTTCTTCTTTCAGGTCCTTCGCGATGATGACCGGTAGCTTCTCGTTATCTTCAAGGAAAACGTACTCAAGATGAGGCGGTAGGTCCTTAAGCTCGAGAGTAGGAGGATCCTTAATAGATGGTGAAACTAACGATGGATCATCGTTAGTCACCTCTATAGGAGAAGGAGGAGCAACCGGGTCTTCATTGAGAAGTCTCTCAATAGTACGAATGTCTTCATCCCAATCGGTGGACGAATTATCATACTTAATATCGAGAGGACCCAAGCTAGCTTCGAAATCATCCAAGTCACTTTCTCCAAAAGGAGTCAATGCCGGAGCAATTATGGCAACGGTCTCAACACTAGGACGAGAGGTAGGAATACTTTTACAAGCATCTTTGAAGTGTTCTTCACAAGCCTCATCAAGAACGTCAATACAATTAACACTCTCGTTGGAATAAGGCTGTTTAGACAACTTTCCCATGTTGAAGACAATTTTATCGTCACCCATTCTCATGATAAGCTCACCAGCTTCGACATCGATGAGAGTGCGACCGGTCCTCAGGAATGGACGACCAACAATTAATGGCACACGAGGGTCCATGTCATAGTCGACGACGACGAAATCGGCAGGAAAGGTGAATTTGTCGACTCCAACAAAGACGTCTTCGGCTATCCCCACTAGATAAGCAACCGTACTGTTAGCTAATTCCAAAGTCATTTTGGTGGGGACTAGCTCAGGGAGAGATAATTGCTTCCAAACGCTAAGAGGCATTAAATTAATATTGGCACCTAGATCGGCTAGGGCCATGCAATTCTCTACTCCCGGGAAGTTGCAAGGAATTAAGAAGCGACCAGGATCACCAAGTTTGGTGGGTAATTTCCTTAAGAGAACAGCGGAGCAATTCTCATTAAGTTGGGTCTGAGCAATGTCAAGAAGCTTCTCCTTGTCACTTAGAAGATCTTTAAACATTTTCGCGTATTTGGGCATGTGAGCGAGAGCCTCGGCAAAGGAGATGTTAAAATTCAATTGTTTAAACATTTTGAGAAAGTTTGAAACTTGAATATCATCCTTGCTCTTTTGCTTTTCTTTCCTCAACCTTGAAGGATAAGGTATATTGGATGAAGAAGAAGGCTTTAGGGGAATAGGATCACTCACAACCACGGGTGGTGGGGAAATGAGGGTAGTAGAAGGATGAGGAATAGGAGCAGGTGACTCGTTTTCCTTAGTCACAATCACCGGTGGAGGTATAGGAAGCTCGGGTTCCTTGGTACCTTTGCCACTGTGAGTGGTGATTGCTTTCATCTCCCCTCTTGGATTAGCAACGGTGTTACTCGGAAGAGTACCCGAAGAAGAGGGTTGATTACCTTGGAAGAAACTAGCCATCATATTCTTTAAGTCATATGTTTGACTATCCAAAGTGTTTCTCATATCAGCTCTCAGATCGTTCCCTTGTTTCACCAGGTCTGCTTTCAAGTTTAGCACTTCCCGCTGAAGATCTCCTACGATCACATCGTTAGTCCTCATGTAGGTTTCCACTTCTTGGTGTAAAGCGGTGGGTTGGTTGGGAGGAGCATTGTATGCGGGTGGTTGGTAAGCAGGTTGCTGGTAAACTAGGTTGTTTCTTTGAGGTGGTTGTTGTTGTTTGTGAGGTGGTATGTATGGTCCACGAGATTGTTGTTGTTGTTGAGTAGGGCGGTTGAGGTTTTGTTGTTGGTTTGGGTTGCTAGGAGTAAAACCGGGTGGGGAAAGATAGTTGTTAGAGTGGTAGCTAAGCAGGTTGCGGTCACCTTGAGTACGGGCTTGATAAGCGGGTTGAGGATAGGTGCCATATGCTGCATTCACATTCTCAGAAGGGTAGTCTTGGGTGGCGGTACAAGTGGTGTAAGAGTGAGGACCCCCGCATATTCCACATGGTTGGCTGACAGCATTGACTTGAGCGTTTTTGGCATTGATGCTGTTGGTGTTGCTGGCGGTTTGGGTAGCAAGCGATTCAAGAAGCGCATTGATATTGTCAAGTCGCTTATCGCTGTCACTAGTACTAGTACTAGCGACATTGGTCCTAACACTCTTGGTTTGCACACGAGACTTATTCTCAATGATATCCCAAGCAGCATTGGAAGTCTTAGCCAAAAGATTACCCCCCGAGGCACTGTTTAGTGAATCTTGGTCATTCATGCTTAAACCATTATAAAAAGTATTAATTTGGTGCACTTTGGTAAAACCATGTTGTGGGCATTTTCTCAAAAGGTCTTTGAAACGGTCCCAAGATTCACTAAACGACTCATCGTACTTTTGTTCAAAATTGATAATTTCATTCCGCAAAGCGGTAGTACGAGAGGGTGGGAAAAAGTAGTTGATAAACTTGGTCTCCAAATCCGTCCACGTAAGAATACTCTGTGGTGGTTCCTTAGCAAGCCAATGTCGGGCTTGTCCCTCTAAAGAAAAGGGAAAGAGTTGTAAACGGATTACCTCTTGTGGAACACCATTGAATTTGACCGTATTGGTGAGTTGCAAGAATCTCTTGATGTGGTCATGCGGATCATCAATGGTACGCCCCAAGAATGGTTGAGCAGAGACCATCTGGATAAAGCCGGATTTGAGCTCAAAATTGTTGGCTGCAATCGCGGGTATGACAATTGGATCATTGTTACCATCTACATGTGCTTGCAGAAGTTCAATCATCGGGCGATTATCCGGTAGAGGCTCATTGTTATTGTTATTATTGTTGTTGAAAGGTGGATTGTTATTGTTATTATTATTGTTTTGAGGTGGGTTATTGTTGTTGTTTTGTACACCGGCCATGTCTAAGTCTTCGAGAGGCTCGGGCTCTTGATAAGACGTTGATCGTGTACGCATGCACCTGCAAAAGAACTAACAAGGCAAAAACAAAGCAAAAATATTTTTGGTTTTTTATGTTTTTTAATTTTTAGGATTTTTGAAAATTTTATATTTTTTTAGGGTTTTTTGGAAAATTTTATGAAAAAGTAACGTTCACGGGGAACGAATCCCAAAATCCAAGTTCTCACAAAAACTGTTGATCTTAACGAGAAGAGCCGGCAGCGGCGCCATTTGATATAAGATATTTTCCTAGTTGAAAGTTCGTTTCTCGGAATCTCCTCGAATTGATCACAGCTAAAAGTGGAATGATTTGTTCTTGGTGACAAAAAGTGGGTTTGGTTTTTTATCCTACTAAAAAGGTAATTGCATGAAGTAAATAAAGATTTAAACCAAAACAATTACTTAGATTTAAATTAAACAGTTTAAATGACAGAACAATAAAACAAACTTACTGAAATTATGGTGTTATCCGAAATAATCACCATGCGGAATATATAAAATCTATGCGGAATAGAGCACTACTCAGAATACCAGGCTATTCGGAAAAAGAAACCCTATGCGGAAAAAAGGCCCTATTCGGAATGTATGACTATGCTGAATAAAAGGTTACTCGGAATAAACAAAGCTTATGCGAAATAACAACTACTCGGAATATCAAAGACCATTCGGAATAATCAGGAAAATTTAAGCTATGCGGAATGTAGATGTCTATGCGGAATATAGATGTCTATGCGGAATATAGATGTCTATGCGAAATATAGATGTCTATGCGGAATAATCGAAATATTCCGAGTAAGGAACAAATTAAGAAGGCTACACGGAATATATAAAATTCCGAATAATAGATAAAGTAAACAGGCTATTCGGAATGTTAGAACATTCCGAGTAAGGGACAAATCAGATGGACAATTCGGAATAATGCTGGGATGAAGAACAGAAACAGTAGAAAAACAGGGGAAACGAATTTTATCCCAATCGAACCAAACAAACAAAAACGTTTTAACCAAATTAACCCATAATCATCTATTAACCATAAGGATCAAATCCCAATCATAAAAACACAAAATCAACAACTTTTGAAGATCAAACCAACTAAATAAGAACTTAAGTACTTTGAATAAAAGATGATGATGAACAAGAGGAACGAAAAGATTAAATGAAAACTTGTATTGATGATTAAGATTCAGTAAACAAAAGGAAAGGATCAAATTTACAAGATTTCAAGAAGAAATCAAAGAAGATGAAAACCACTCCTTAAGGGAGATGGTTTCCTACGAACTAGGAAAAGTGCAACTGAAAACTAAAAACTAACAGCCAAAAATTGTGAGGGTGATTCCCTTATATAGGCTAAGTGGTTGGTTGGTGAGTGGGCTTTCTCCCTTTCTTCTTGTCTTCTCGTCTTTTCAGAAAAGTTGACGTTTTCGATTCTGATTCGGGATTTGTCGACGATTAAATTCAACTCGTCTTTTAATTTCTTCGTTTAATAGACTTGAGTTTCTTTGACATATGTAAATTTTCCATCTTTAGTCCTTTTCTTCGATAAATCTTCAAATAGGCACATTGACTTCAAATCTTTTGCATCTCTTGGACAATAGACTTCGTCTTTAGTCTTTTTTCTTGATAAAACCCGTGCAATCCCATGTTTTCTTTAATAATCATCCGGTTGACTCTGAAAACACAATAAACACAAAAACCACGCATAATTACAAACAAATGATATTAAACACGCGTTTTGGTCTTGTTTTAGTAAGAAATAAGTGGTAAAAGGATGGGTGTTTTCACACCTATCACGTCTCCATTCGATTACCTAGGGTTACCTATCAACAGTAACATGGTGCTTGTGAAAAGCTGGGATCCCATTATTGCGAAGTTTTCAAAACGACTTTCAAACTGGAAAGCATCTCTCCTTCCCATTGGAGGTAGAGCCACTCTTATATCCTCGGTTCTAGGCGCACTTGGTACGTATTATTTTTCCCTTTCCGCTATACCAAGTTTGGCCAGTCAGAAATTGGAAACCCTTAGATCAAAAAAATTTAGGGGAAGCACTGGCAATTCTACTAAAATCCCTTGGATTTCTTGGAATGTTGCTTTAGCTCCTAAGGATAAAGGGGGGGGGGCTTAGCATTGGTAGTCTTTATACTCTAAATCATGCTCTCATTTCAAAATGGCGATGGCGTTTTCTCACCAACCCGCAGGCTTTATGGGCTCGTATTATTGTTACTATTCATGGTCTGAATGAAGATTCTTCATCATTTTTTGGTCACTCAAAAATCAAAGGTGTTTAGTATCGAATTATCTGATCTATAAAGGGCTAACATGACAAGAATCTTATTCATCTCTCTTCAATGCAACGAAAGGTAAATGACGTGGCTTCCACAAAATATGGGCATGATTCTTGGAATGGTAACTCTCCTCTTAAGCTTCAATTCCCTCGTCTCTTTTGTTTGTCCAGTAATAGAGATTGTTTGGTTAGAGACTGTTGGAATAATGGTTGACAATTCAACTGGGTTCGTGATATCTCAAATGGTTCCAATACTGCCCATTTTGTAACTCTTCAAAGCTACCTTTCTGCTATTACTCTCACAGATTCAAAGGATACTTGGGTTTGGACTGCTGATATGTCTCCCTTCTAGGTTAAAAGTTCTTGATGTCTTATTGATAAGGGTCTTCATCCTGATAACAGTCCGAAAAATAGATGGAACAAGCTTCTTCCAAATAATATTAACATTTTCATCTGGAGGGCTCTTCGTGATCGTCTACCTTTTAGGTGGAACTTAAGCCACAAAGGAATTGTTGTGAACATGTTGAACTGTCCGATTTGTGATCAAGGGATTGATACTAGTAATCATACGTTTTAGACATGCTCGTTGGCCTGTATCGTTTGGGTTCGTGTGTTCAAGTGGGTAGATCTTGCTTCTCCTTCTATTTCGAGCCTGACTGATTTATTTGCCTGGATTGATGGCATACATATATCGAATAAAAAAAGGCTTATCGTGGACGTCATTTGTGGTACTACTCTATGGTCCTTGTGGAGATTTCGCAACGAGTTGATTTTTGACCCCGATCCTCCTAAACGCATCATGCTTTTTGATAATATTGCTGATTTTTCTTTTAAATGGTATTCGTTTAGATGTAAGTTGCATTCCGTTTCTTGGAACAACCGTATTCAAAACCCTTTAGTGGTTTTATCTTTGTAATTTTTTTAGCGTCTCACTAGTATTTAATAATATCTGTTGTTAAAAAAAAGAACGTAGTCTCACACCAACCTGTTTTAACATAATTGGTATGGTATTAAGTTTTTAATCTTTTGATCAATCTCTTAAATTAGTTGGTTATTTTCTCTTTAATTATTATTTTGTAATTCTAGCACCATTGTTCGGGCCATCATACTCAGAAGCCATTCTATAAACGTTTGAGGAGCGAGGGCACTTTAAATCGTAAACCCAACCACTCAGTCAGAACGTAATATCGAGATGGAACATCTTTGTACAAATATCCCTACTAACATGATACTTTCATTACCTCCAATATTCATGATTAATCTTATTTAGTTTCAAAGTTGACAAAAATAGTTCTTTTGGTTATACTTTGGCATAATTACACTTTTAACCCCTAAAGTATATAGTTTCATAAATTGCAATTTAAACCTTCATTATTTAACCTTAGGGTATCAAACTTTACAACATTTATTGTTATTGTTTTTACTTTCATAAAATGACACATTTGGCCCAAAATTATTTATAGTTTTAGAATTGACAGTTTAGTCCCTGAACTTGTAAAAATTTCATAACAAGCTCAAAAATGATCCAAATGGTTCAAGATTTGAAAACAAAGTTTATGAAGACATTTATTATCATAATAAAAACATTTCTTCGGAATTATAGATTTTGAAATCGGTTTTTCTCATTATTTCATGTAGATTGCAAAACTAGGGTTTTAAGGCATCTTTAACTTATAACTTTCATTTAAAATGATGAAATGACTTAGTTTCTTTTAGATTATCTTTCTAACATAATTTTGGCATTATAACAACTCTAAATAAACATTATAACAAGATCAAATCTTGGTTAACATAGATTTTACCTAGGTAGCTTCAAAATGGCTCCTTATGGCTTCTTATGAAGACAACTTGCTATCAAAGCTTCAGGAGCTTCAATGGATAACTTCTAGACCTGTTTTTTGGTCTTTTTCGGATGTCCATAGACGTATATAGAGGTGGAAATTGTAAAACCCGCATGCTTTCACCATGCATAGTACCTTAAGTTCGTACGTACTAGTTAAAAACTTTCCTAATATAGCATGATTACGATTACGTATTAGGAGTTTATGTATTACGTACGTGTTAGAACACGATAAGTATTTTATATGAACAATCACGTAATAATTATTTTGCAATAATTAATCACGAACATACGATCACGAGATCACGAGCGTAATTAAAACATGAGATATTACTAATTACGTATATATATTTAATACGAGCGTAATTAAATATATAAGTGTAGGATATTTACGTAACGAGAACTTTTAAAACACGAACATATATTAACTTAAATGTGTACAAAATTACAAGACACGAAACGAGGTACGGGGCCCCCACAAGAGAGTCCCTACCCGCGGCCAACACAAGGTAATGGGCCAAGCCCATTACCAATTTTACTAAGAGGGGGATAAAAAGAGTTTTACTACTCAAATTATTTTTACAGAAGAATTTCAAGAAAACCTAAAATCCCTTCCTCCTCCTCCTTGTGTGCCGCCACCATCAAATCACCATCAAGGTGATTTCTTTGATCTTGGATCTTGTTACTTTAGTGTTTGTTCGTGTTTTTTCTTCACCCTTTTGATCCACGAATACGGTAAAACCTTTTTACTTGTTTTTCTTTTTAATTAATCTTTTATTAATTAAGAACACGTGATGTTTTTCATAAAAACACATTAATTAAACCTAGATCTAACATGTTTTGGTCATTAATTAATCAAAAGGGTGGATCTAAGGGGTGTTTGTTTTGGGCCGCAGGTACAACCGACCCCAAAGGGGGCTCGGTTTGTTTTTAGCCGACCACCACCAAGACCTTTTTGGTCTTGGTTGGTGCATGTGGGTCCCACGGCAGCAAGGGGGTACCCCGATTTGGTTCGGGGTACGGTGTTTGTTCATATCCGGTGCATGTTTTTAAGCTTAGATCCGGATCATGATTATGTTAGTTGTTTATGTTATAAACTTATGTTAAGAATTAAATTAATAAGATGTAATTAATTTAATAACATGACTTAGGTTAACTAATTATTAATAAACATGAATTATTTTAACCTAAGTATTTTTATTATTAAGACTTATAATTAATTAATTATTTTAAAAACCATGGATATAATTAATTAATTAAACATGACTTAGGTTATATTATTAGTATTTAATAATACATATTTTAACCTAAGTATTTAATATATTTAATTAAAACATGTCATACTTTAATTAAATATTATAACCTATAGTTTAATTAAATTACATGAAATAATTGTTAAACTATATAATATATCATATGACTTAGAAAATAATCATGAAAATACTTAGGCTTATTTACTTAGCTTATTTAACCAGCTTATTTCTAATTATGGAAACTTTCTATTTTTAGAAACTTAATTAAATAAAGCAGCTATTTTATTTATGGAAACCAGCTATTTTTAGGAACTTATTTATTTAAGGCAGCTAATCTATTTATGGAAACTTATTTAGTTAAGGCAGCTAATCTATTTATGGAAACTTTCTATTTTTAGAAACTTATCTATTTTAAGCAGTAAATCTATTTTTCGAAACTTTCTATTTTTGGAAACTTTCTATTTTTGGAAACTTTCTATTTTTGGAAACTTTCTATTTTTGGTAACTTTCTATTTTTGGAAACTTTCTATTTAAAGAAACCTGCTATTTTTGGAAAGTTACTTATTATTACACAGTAAGTAAAATAACACATGAAATATCAGAAATACTTAATCAGAATGAACATAATATAGGATTTAACACAGTTTAAGGCTTTAAACAGTGTAAAATAGTAAGAACACATAAAATAAGCTAAGACATGATATAAAACCAGCTATGTATATAGTAAGCAGATACTTATTTCATGTACGTATTTATGTAGCACTAGTGTTTCGGAAGTAGGATTTTCGCAGTTCATCGTTCTCGTTCACTGGACATAAGGTACGGATTCCCGTCCTTTCAGTATGGACATTCTTTCCTTATTAGGATTTCCCCGTATGCAGCCAACTGTTTTCCCGTAGTATAAGTATGAGTTTGATTGCTTATGTTTAAATATGACTACCTATAGCCATATACATGCATGACCAGTTTCACCTAGTTATGGAGGTACCATAACCATAACATTAGAGGCACTGATGTTATGACTTCACCACGGCGGAGTGATTACTCGTGGCGTCCCTTCAGCTTTTAGCCATTTATTTATATTTATCATGTGGGGCGTATGGGTGCATCCTAGTTACACGTTTTTATTCAGGATTACATGGTGAATGTGGTGTGTGCCTTGCATCCTTCACAAGGAGCTGATCCCTCCTACCCATAAAACCAGTATATTAAATTAGAGGCAGCCCCTCTAATTTGCATGATGAGGTCACCCCTCCAATTATTCATGCACGGTGGATATTCATGACCTATATTGGCTAAATGGTAAAATATGACAAACAGTTTTATAAGATAAACGTAAGACTTTCAAACTATAAAACCAGTTTATTTAAGACTTAACTAGGTTACTCGGGACTTAGTTTCTTCCGCTGTTATTATGTTATATGCTTATCCTATTCATGCTTTATTGTACATCCGTGCACTGAGCGTATTGCTCAGCCGTTTTCCTTTTCTATGTTCCCAAAACGGCAGGTACTCAGGGACGCTCGTAGACACTAAGAGTACGTGCATATAGACTGGAAGCTATCTAGCCTTCTTTACATTATGCATTTCTTTTCTTTATGATACTTATGCTTTGGAAACTGTTTCGTCCTTTTCCTTTACTATACTATGTTTGTGTGTGATGAGCTTTACTTTTGGACTACCGATGTTTGATTCCGGTACTTTCCTTTATCTGGTCAAGTAATGTTTAGACATTTTACCTTGTATGCTTTGATGACACGCCATAATTACTGTGATATTTCCATTTCCAAAATGGGGTGTTACAATTATGGTATCAGAGCCAAGGCTTCGACCTGTAGGCTCTCAAATATGACCTGTGATTAGTGGGTAGTCACTACGGTCTTCCTAGAACTGACAGTTGTTTTCATGCATTCATCATTTTTAAGCATACATATATATGTCATTGTTACAGGGTTTTTGACTAAGTAATGGTTGGTACAGGATCATGCATTCATACAAAATTTTCTTGCATAAAATTTTTCTCGTGAAATTTTTAGTAGAAAATTTTTTTCATGTATATATTTTTATATTTTATGTTTTGAACTGTTTAATCATATGTTTTATTGTTATACTGTCAGATGGTTCTCACACGCGAACAGGAGCAGCTCAATGCTGCAATTCAGGCTGCCATGCAAGCCTTGCTTCCTCAACTGAGGAATGACATCCGGGCTGAAGTTCAAGCTGCCAACAATCAGCAGCAGCACAATCAGCCACCTCTTCCTCCTCCTCCAGTGACATTAGCAGTATGGCTAGAGAGATTCAACAAGCTCCGCCCTCGAGCTTTTGAGAAGACTGATAGCCCCAGCGATGCTGAAAGCTGGTTGGCTCACATTGAGAAGATCTTCAACGCTATGGGCTGTGACCCCGCATACAAGGCGAGGTTGGCATGCTATCGGTTCGAAGGCGATGTACTTAACTGGTGGTTAGCTTTGATGCAATCTGAAGGTGGTGATGAGTGGGTTGCTGGTTTGACTTGGGCTCAGTTCAAGGACAGGGTGATGGAGCAGTTCTTTCCCAAGGCTGAGCAGGACAAACTCAAGAGAGAGTACCATGGGATCCGTCAGAGAGCTGGGGAGAATAGCAACGAGTTTATGCAGCGCTTTCTTCGCTTGGCTGGTTTCCTTGGTGCAGTAGCAGGTACTCCAGAAGAGCAGGCACATCACTTCAGATGGGCTCTTCGCACATCGGTCGCAAACAATCTGGTGTGTGCTACGTTCAATACTGTAGTACATGTGGCCGATGCAGCACGAAAACTGGAGATGCTGCAGGAGAGGGATGAGTTCGGGGAAGCTGAAAGACCCGACAAGAGGTAAAACCTTCATATTCAAGCGATGATCAATCCGTATATCTTCCACATGTCAATTATTCATCTCTTTAAATGTATCTTCCAGGCAGAAAACTGGGGACCGGTCTCAGCCGGCTACTCAGCAGCAGCCTCATCAGCCCAAGGGGAATGGTCAGACTAATGACCGATCTGCTACGGACAGGCGTGACGGTAATGACAATTACCGTAACGACGCCGGGCAATCCAGCAACAGCAGGTCTCAATACTTACGAAATTTCTTATGTTTTATGTTATAACTCATGTTCTGACACTCTAGCAAAATTCTACCAGGAATCATGGAAATGGTAGGGACCAGAACCAGAGAGGTTCTCAGCCTAGCCGTCCAGCTATCACTGGTACTCAATCTTACGATTATCCGCTTTGTCCTTTGTACCCAACTATTATGTCTCATGTAAAATGTTTTATCAGGTCCTCAGCCAGCCAGAGCACCTGCTGGAGGATACACTCATCCTCTTTGCTCTACTTGCCACCGTAGGCACCCAGGACCATGTCGCCGTAATACTGATGCGTGCTTCAAGTGTGGTCTTCCTGGCCATATTATGAAGGATTGCCGTAAGGGCGAGATGGAGGGTACATCGGGACATGCTGATACCAAGCCGCCTCCTACTGCCGGGCGTGTCTATACGACATCTCGAGACCAGGCCAACAAGTCTACAGGTACCATCACTAGAATCTTGTATATGTATGGTCGCGCTGCATGTGTTCTTTTCGATACGGGTGCTACTCACTCGGTTATTTCTACTGCTTATGCTAAGAACATTAGGATGCCTCCCTTGCCACTAGAAAATAGGCTTACTATTTCCACGCCTTTGAGGGACTCTGTATTAATCACCCATGTATACAAGATTCTTCCCCTAGAATTTGATGATATGGTTCGACCTGTCGACGCACTTCCGCTGGACATGAATGACTTCGACATGATTTTGGGCATGGATTGGCTATCCAAATATCATGCTACTATAGACTGCCATTCATATCGGGTTATCTTCAGTGATGTCAATGCACCAAAGTACATTCATAACGGGTTCATACCCGGACGGTCTGTACAAATCATATCCACCCTACAAGTGCGTGCACTACTGTCACATGGCTGCGAGGGTTATCTAGCTACGGTTCACGACATGGATGCTGAATCTCCATCGATTCAGGATCAACCAATAGTGTCGGAATTCCAAGACGTGTTTCCAGCAGAACTTCCGGGCATACCACCTGCACGAGAAGTGGAATTCAGTATCGAGCTGGTTCCAGGAGCTGAACCAATATCCAAGGCTCCTTATCGCATGGCTCCCATAAAGCTGAAGGAGCTGAAGGATCAACTACAAGAACTTCTCGAACGAGGTTTCATTCGATCGAGCGCATCTCCATGGGGCGCACCGGTTTTATTTGTTAAGAAGAAGGACGGTAGTATGCGTCTTTGCATAGACTATCGCGAGCTCAACAAGATTACCATTCGGAATAGATATCCACTGCCACGCATTGACGATGTGTTTGACCAACTCCAAGGGGCCAAACACTTCTCCAAGATCGATCTTAGGTCAGGCTATCATCAGTTACGAGTCAAGGAGCAGGATATTGCTAAGACTGCCTTTCGTACTCGTTATGGCCACTACGAGTTTGTAGTTATGCCATTTGGCCTGACAAATGCTCCAGCAGTGTTCATGGATCTGATGAACAGAATCTTCCATGAATTTCTGGACAAATTCGTCATTGTTTTCATCGATGACATCCTGATTTTCTCTAAGTCCAAGGAGGAACACGAAGACCATCTTCGTACAATACTACAGATTCTTCGCCAGAAGCAGTTGTATGCTAAATTCTCCAAGTGTGAGTTCTGGTTAGACAAGGTGGCATTCTTAGGTCACATAGTATCAGCAGAAGGAATCACTATGGATCCAGCGAAGGTTGAGGCCATCACTAAGTGGCCGAGGCCGACATCAGCGACGGAAGTCCGCAGTTTCTTAGGCTTAGCTGGCTACTACCGTAGGTTCATGGAGAACTTTTCCCGCTTAGCACTACCATTGACCAAACTGATGCGGAAAGGGGAGAAATTCGTCTGGACTGAAGATCGAGAGAAGAGCTTTGAAGACCTGAAGCAGAAGCTAGTATCTGCACCTATTCTTACTCTACCATCGTGTACGGGTGGATTTCAAATCTACAACGATGCATCGGGGAAGGGACTTGGTTGTGTTCTCATGCAACATGGGAAAGTGATCGCGTACGCTTCACGGCAACTTAAGCCTTATGAAGAGAATTACCCCACGCACGATCTGGAACTTGCTGCAGTCATGTTTGCATTGAAGATATGGAGACACTACTTATATGGAGAATCATGTGACATTTTCACGGACCACAAGAGCTTGAAGTATATCTTCACTCAACGTGAATTGAACATGAGGCAGAGGAGATGGTTAGAGCTGTTGAAGGATTATCACATTAACCTTCATTATCATCCCGGAAAGGCAAATGTAGTAGCAGATGCCCTTAGCAGGAAGTCCGGAATGATCAACAGCGTTAGAATCGAAGAGGAAATCATAAGAGACTTGGAGCGACTAGACATCGAGATCATGGTACGTGGACAGCATGGTTACTGGGCTAATCTTAGAGTAGAACCTGAGTTACTATCTAAGATCAAGGAAGCTCAGAAGGATGATGGAGAAATATGGGCGATAATACAAAATTTGGAGAAGCAGACAGAATTCAGAGTAGATGTAGATGGTATCGTATAGCAGGGCACTAGACTTTGTGTTCCTGATGACCAAGAACTCCGGGAAGCTTTGCTAGCAGAAGCTCATAGCTCCCCATTCTCGATACATCCTGGTTCAACTAAAATGTACCATGACATCAAGCAGTACTTTTGGTGGAGTGGTATGAAGCAGGATGTGGCCACTTACGTCTCCAAATGTCTTACCTGCCAGCAGGTTAAGATCGAGCATCAGCGATCTGGCGGTCTCCTTCAACCGTTAGACATTCCAGAGTGGAAGTGGGATAAAATCACCATGGATTTTGTTACCGGTCTTCCGCCTACCAAAAGGAAGCACGATGCAATTTGGGTTATCGTTGATCGACTTACCAAATCAGCTCATTTCTTACCGATCCGCAAGGAAGATCCGGTAAGTAAACTCGCAGATACGTACAGACGAGAGATCATGAGACTAGACGGTGCACCATCCAGCATCGTCTCAGACAGAGATCCTCGATTCACTTCGCGCTTTTGGAAAAGTCTGCAGAAAGCTTGGGGTACACAACTTAAGCATAGCACGGCCTTTCATCCTCAAACGGACGGACAGTCGGAGCGAACCATTTAGACATTAGAAGATATGTTGAGGTCATGTGCGTTGGAATGGACGGGTGATTGGGACGAATACATCTTTTTGGTGGAGTTTGCGTACAACAACAGCTGGCATGCGAGCATCAAGTGTGCTCCATTTGAGATGTTGTATGGCAGAAAGTGTCGCGCCCCAATCTGCTGGGATCAGGTTGGCGAGCGAACACTCGAAGGACCAGAAATCATAGAGATGACAAACGAGAAGATCGCAGTAGCTAGACAGAAGATTCAGGAGGCACGGTCACGTCAAAAGAGTTACGCCGACAAGCATCGTAGGGATTTACACTTTAACGTAGGAGATCACGTTTTCCTTAAGGTTTCGCCGGCACGTGGTGTTAGACGCTTCGGGATTAAAGGGAAGCTCAGTCCTCGTTTCATCGGACCGTTTGATATCATTGAACGAGTCGGTGAAGTATCTTACCGATTGGCGTTACCTCCGCAGCTTTCGCATGTGCACAATGTGTTTCATGTGTCCTTACTCAGAGGGTACCAATATCATCCCCTTCACATGGTTCAGTATCCACTGGAACAAATACGTGAAGATCTTACTTTCATAGAAGAACCCGAACGAGTTCTTGACAGGCAAGAACGAGTCATGAGAAAGAAGACGATTCCATTCGTCAAAATTCAATGGAGGGATCATACAGAGCGGGAAGCCACTTGGGAAACAGAGGAGTATATCCGGACTTCTTACCCTCATTTCATATTTTGAATTCGGGTATGTTCTTCTTTTCCAGTTTACTTTATCTATAATTCGGGGACGAATTATTCTTTTTTGGGGGGAAGAGTTGTAAAACCCGCATGCTTTTACCATGCATAGTACCTTAAGTTCGTACGTACTAGTTAAAAACTTTCCTAATATAGCATGATTACGATTACGTATTAGGAGTTTATGTATTACGTACGTGTTAGAACACGATAAGTATTTTATATGAACGATCACGTAATAATTATTTAGCAATAATTAATCACGAACATACGATCACGAGATCACGAGCGTAATTAAAACACGAGATATTACTAATTACGTATATATATTTAATACGAGCGTAATTATATATATAAGTGTAGGATATTTACGTAACGAGAACTTTTAAAACACGAACATAAATTAACTTAAATGTGTACAAAATTACAAGACACGAAACGAGGTACGGGACCCCCACAAGGGAGTCCCTACCCGCGGCCAACACAAGGTAATGGGCCAAGCCCATTACCAATTTTACTAAGAGGGGGATAAAAAGAGTTTTACTACTCAAATTATTTTTACAAAAGAATTTCAAGAAAACCTAAAATCCCTTCCTCCTCCTCCTTGTGTGCCGCCACCATCAAATCACCATCAAGGTGATTTCTTTGATCTTGGATCTTGTTACTTTAGTGTTTGTTCGTGTTTGTTCTTCACCCTTTGGATCCACGAATACGGTAAAACCTTTTTACTTGTTTTTCTTTTTAATTAATCTTTTATTAATTAAGAACACGTGATGTTTTTAATAAAAACACATTAATTAAACCTAGATCTAACATGTTTTGGTCATTAATTAATCAAAAGGGTGGATCTAAGGGGTGTTTGTTTTGGGCCGCAGGTACAACCGACCCCAAAGGGGGCTCGGTTTGTTTTTAGCCGACCACCACCAAGACCTTTTTGGTCTTGGTTGGTGTGTGTAGGTCCCACGGCAGCAAGGGGGTACCCCGATTTGGTTCGGGGTACGGTGTTTGTTCATATCCGGTGCATGTTTTTAAGCTTAGATCTGGATCATGATTATGTTAGTTGTTTATGTTATAAACTTATGTTAAGAATTAAATTAATAAGATGTAATTAATTTAATAACATGACTTAGGTTAACTAATTATTAATAAACATGAATTATTTTAACCTATGTATTTTTATTATTAAGAATTATAATTAATTAATTATTTTAAAAACCATGGATATAATTAATTAATTAAACATGACTTAGGTTATATTATTAGTATTTAATAATACATATTTTAACCTAAGTATTTAATATATTTATGTAAAACATGTCATACTTTAATTAAATATTATAACCTATAGTTTAATTAAATTACATGAAATAATTATTAAACTATATAATATATCATATGACTTAGAAAATAATCATGAAAATACTTAGGCTTATTTACTTAGCTTATTTAACCAGCTTATTTCTAATTATGGAAACTTTCTATTTTTAGAAACTTAATTAAATAAAGCAGCTATTTTATTTATGGAAACCAGCTATTTTTAGGAACTTATTTATTTAAGGCAGCTAATCTATTTATGGAAACTTATTTAATTAAGGCAGCTAATCTATTTATGGAAACTTTCTATTTTTAGAAACTTATCTATTTTAAGCAGTAAATATATTTTTGGAAACTTTCTATTTTTGGAAACTTTCTATTTTTGGAAACTTTCTATTTTTGGAAACTTTCTATTTTTGGAAACTTTTTATTTTTGGTAACTTTCTATTTTTGGAAACTTTCTATTTTGGAAACTTCCTATTTAAGGAAACCTGCTATTTTGGAAAGTTACTTATTATTACACAGTAAGTATAATAACACATGAAATATCAGAAATACTTAATCAGAATGAACAGAATATAGGATTTAACACAGTTTAAGGCTTTAAACAGTGTAAAATAGTAAGAACACATAAATAAGCTAACACATGATATAAAACCAGCTATGTATATAGTAAGCAGATACTTATTTCATGTACGTATTTATGTAGCACTAGTGTTTCGGAAGTAGGATTCTCGCAGTTCATCGTTCTCGTTCACTAGACATAAGGTACGGATTCCCGTCCTTTCAGTATGGACATTCTTTCCTTATTAGGATTTCCCCGTATGCAGCCAACTGTTTTCCCGTAGTATAAGTATGAGTTTGATTGATTATGTTTAAATATGATTACCTATAGCCATATACATGCATGACCAGTTTCACCTAGTTATGGAGGTACCATAACCATAACATTAGAGGCACTGATGTTATGACTTCACCACGACGGAGTGATTGCTTGTGGCGTCCCTTCATCTTTTGGCCATTTATTTATATTTATCATGTGGGGCGTATGGGTGCATCCTAGTTACACGTTTTTATTCAGGATTACATGGTGAATGTGGTGTGTGCCTTGCATCCTTCACAAGGAGCTGATCCCTCCTACCCATAAAACCAGTATATTAAATTAGAGGCAGCCCCTCTAATTTGCATGATGAGGTCACCCCTCCAATTATTCATGCACGGTGGATATTCATGACCTATATTGGCTAAATGGTAATATATGACAAACAGTTTTATAAGATAAACGTAAGACTTTCAAACTATAAAACCAGTTTATTTAAGACTTAACCAGGTTACTCGGGACTTAGTTTCTTCCGCTGTTATTATGTTATATGCTTATCCTATTCATGCTTTATTGTACATCCGTGCACTGAGCGTATTGCTCAGCCGTTTTCCTTTTCTATGTTCCCAAAACGGCAGGTACTCAGGGACGCTCGTAGACACTAAGAGTACGTGCATATGGAACGGAAGCTGTCTAGCCTGCTTTACATTATGCATTTCTTTTCTTTATGATACTTATGCTTTGTACATTGTTTCGTCCTTTTCCTTTACTATACTATGTTTGTGTGTGATGAGCTTTACTTTTGGACTACCGATGTTTGATTCCGGTACTTTCCTTTATATGGTCAAGTAATGTTTAGACATTTTACCTTGTATGCTTTGATGACACGCCATAATTACTGTGATATTTCCATTTCCAAAATGAGGTGTTACAGAAATGGAGAATGGGTATGAGATACAAAGGAAATGGGGTTCAAGTTCAAATGAAGCACATACGCCCCTATTTATGCTTGAAATGACCCTTAGCCTCCAAGTTACGCATCTATACGTGTAAGATAGATATAGGAGTGACGAATGAAGGCTACTTAATATCTACAAAAGTTTATAGCTTATAGCTTTGTCCTAATCCTTCCTTGTGTCTAGAAATAAGTCACGGCATATGTAGGATAAGAATTGTTGTTCCCATTCAATCCATAACACAAGATTTAGAGAGAGAAATAGAAGAAAAGTAGAAAGAGAAAGTAGAGAGAGAAGTGGAAGGTTTACACTAAAACTAGGTGTTTTATGAAATGAACCAACACCCTCTTCCACATGTGGAAGTGGATTATATATGCCACGACTCTAAGGCCTTTGTGGGCTTCATCTTGGGCCAGGCTTGGCTTTCACTTGGTCATATAGCCCCTAACAAAAGACAATATTAGCTTAAAGTCCAAGCCCGGTTTTCCCGACTAACCTATTACAATACAAGACCTTTAACGACTAAGATGACCTATTACATTCTTGTCCGACTATATAAAATATAGGGCTAACAATCTCCCCCAATGTATCGGTCATCTTAAAAAGCTTAAAAAGCCTAAGATGGTTGATTGAATACATTCTTGTAGAGGAGATCTTCCTGCTTTGGTCTTGTATCTTGGTCTTGATCTTGTTTGTAACAGCTTTGTTCCTTCATGCTTTCGTGATCTTTATCTTGAGCCTTTGTCATTTGACTTTGAGTGCTTGAGATCTTCATTTGTGCTCCTTGTAACTAAGATGACCTATTACATTCTTACATTCTTAGGTATCTTGATTATCGCCATCTTGTGCTCTTGTGACTTCTGAATCGACATCGGTTGCACAGCTACGCCACCTTCTTGATATGCAGCAACATATATAGACACGGATGAAATGGCTTTGAACATTTCACCATAACTCGGTAGCGTTTTACCTCTGGTCGGTGAAGACCGTTAAACGGTATTAAATACCGTACCTGTGATCAGGTAGATTCGATTAAGAACCTCCTTGACAGGGTTTCCCGGCGGTAGTAGCCAGTTCTCTTTACTCGACCGTCTCAAAGCAGACTGCGAACGTAAAGAGTGAATCATAAGGATAAATTATCCGTCTGATTAGAGTCGTCAATTCAGATTTCCTGGAACAAGTTCGATTCTAAAAGACTCGCACCATTGTTGCTTTCCAGTTTGTCACAAGCTTGATTCATAGAGAATCTTGCGAGTTACCTACCGCAGTGCTGTTTGATGTTGACACTGGAAGGATTTCCATTCGTCACTGTGAACACTATGAGTGTCACTCTGAATGTTCTGGCAAGATCACATGGATTTTGCGAAGAAACCTGGAATCAAGTTTGAATCAATTAAGAATCCAAACTTAGTTGCTTTCCAGTTCTCACAAGTTTGATTCGTGTAGAATCGCACAAGTTACCTACCATGAGCTTGTTTAATGCTGGCTCAAGCAGGATTTCCATCTTCATTGTGAATCGTATCACTCAGATGTTCTGGCAATATCACAAGGATAATGCGTAGGACTCGATTTTGTCCTAATGAGATGATAGATAGATCTCGATTGGCTCTAGACTCAATAAGTGCATTTTGGTAATCGGAGGCTGGAGCAGACTGCCACCTTTTCAATATTAACTGACTCGGAGTGAGAAAGTCTATAGATACGTGTTGATCTCCGTGACAATGAGACAAGTTTCTTTTAAGAGAAACTCGAATGGCTGGGAAGGGTTGTGCATTGCATCACTGGGTCCATCATGACTTGTCTTCAATAGATGTATTGACCCAGTTTCTGCCTAAGTTGCATAGAATATTCAACTCCTTCAATGCTTACCAATACGTCATCATTAACACCTTGTTGTGATTGTTCTAGTGCTAAATTAAGTAACTGGTCCGCATTCAGCTTCATTCAACTCCATCTTTCCTAAGGACAACTATTTCTAGCTATGGAATGTCCTTGGGTAGATCCCTCCGGTTCTGGTTGGATCACAGGACTTAGTTTCCTATCCTAAACCACCTTTTGACTCCATCGTTCCGTCGTGGATAGTAGGTTGTTTTGGGTATAGATCGTAACCATTAAACCATTGAAAACCATTCAAAGTGTTTGATAAAAATCAAAACTTTTAACACTTGAAAGTTTTACATTTCCGAAAAGCTCCCCCTACACACATGCATCGATATATGAAATAGTTTGGCATGTGAAGGAAAGAGTTGCACTTTAGTCTTTAAGATCACGTGTTACGATATATTACATTTTAATCACATTTTCTCCCCCTATCTCTAATACAAAAATATAATATTAGAGATACCCATTGATTAAAATATGACATTTTCTAAAAATCGATTGGGAGAGAAACATGTGTGCACGCATGAATCATGGAACATTTTCAGTCGGGACGCTCCCCCTCAACAATATATGTGTGTATTGAGACAAAATTTGACAAAATTTTAGAAAAAATGACACCACAAAATATGTTGAGGTACGGAGTTGAGATGCCTTTTCCGATATAATATATTACATTTGACAATTTCATATCATTTTCGGAATGTGTTGGATACATAAAATATGACAATTTAGAGATGTACCCAACAACATTAAAAGGCTTGATTTTAAAACGCTCCCCCTCAAAAATTGATCAAAATAAAATATGACAAGTTTGAGATATGAAAACCACATATGAGGAAGGGAGTGTTGAACACACAATTTTGAAAGATTTAGAAAAATCTTTTGAGAAATTTTTGAAAAATTATGTTCAACGGTTTTAAAATAAATTCCGATTTACATGAGCTCAAAACTTTAAATGTTTTGTGACTAGCTCATGACCGAGAAAAATTAATTTCCTGTTGTGAAGGATAAGTTATCATCCGTGATAAACTTTCCTTAAGTGGAAGTACGAGTTCTAAGCTGACATTTACTTAGAAGTCGTTTTTCATGAACTTAAAAACTTTGAATGTTTATGAAAAGCTCATGACCGAGAAATGTGATTTTCTCGTTAAGAAGGATAAGTTATCGTCCGAGATAAACTTTCCTTAGTTGAGGTCCGAGTCCTAAGTTGTGATGCGCTTAGAAGTCATTGTGAGAGTATATCAAGCAGCTTCATTTGCCAAAACCTCCAAGTCTTCTGGAGTCATATACTTCATACCAAGACGGCCAACGAGATACGCAAACCTATCTTTCGATAGAGCTTTTGTAAACAAGTCTGCCAGCTGGTACTCAGTTCTGACAAAGTATAATTCCACGATGCCACGTTCCACTTGTTCCTTGATGAAGTGATATCTGACATCGATGTGCTTGGTGCGGGAGTGCTGAACCGGATTGCAAGATATGGCTATGGCCGACTTTGAGTAACAATACATAGGTATTTTATCAAAGTGGAAGCCATAATCCGTGAGTTGAGTTCTCATCCAAAGGACTTGAGCACAGCACGCGGATAGAGCCACATATTCTGCTTCAGCTGATGAGAGCGAAGTGCAATCCTGCTTATTTGACGACCAGCTGACAAGCTTGTCTTCCCCTAGAAATTGTATGCTACCAGAAGTGCTTTTTCGACTATCAAGACAACCTGTGTGATCAGAATCTGAAAAAGCTGTTAGATTAAAACCGGTTTCCCTCGGATACCAGAGTCCCATGTGAATGGTATTCTTAAGGTACCGAAAGATCCGTTTAACCTCTTTGAGGTGATTTTGAGTAGGTCTGGCTTGATATCGTGCACAATAGCATGTGGCATGATGAATATCAGGCTTGCTGGCTGTAAGATACATAAGTGACCCGATCATACTGCGATATCGCGTTTGATCTACGGGATATGAGTACAAGTCAGCGTCTAGGGATGTGGTCGATAATGGTGTACCAACGCGAGCACATGAGGTCATACCATGCTTTTTAAGTATCTCTTGAGCATACTTAGCTTGGTTAATGAAGATACCACGTGGGGATTAATGAATCTGGAGGCCTAAAAAGAATTTTAGCTCCCCCATCATTGACATTTCAAATCTGTTGTGCATTAATTTATCAAAACGTTTTGAAAGTTTTGGGTTCGTAGAACCAAAAATAATGTCATCAACATAAACTTGCACCAACATTATGTCATCCCCATATTTATTATTAAAGAGAGTAGGATCAATAGAAACTTTGGAGAATCCTTTCGAGACCAAGAACTTGGATAGTTCTTCGTACCATGCCCTTGGAGCTTGTTTAAGTCCATATACAGCCTTCTTGAGACGATAGACTTTGTCAGGGTGATGAGGATCGATGAATCCTTCCGGCTGATTCACATACACTTCTTCCTTCAAATGACCGTTGAGAAAAGCAGTTTTAACGTCCATCTGAAAAACCGTGAAGCCCTTATGTGCAGCATAAGCAAGGAATATCCTGACAGCTTCCAAACGAGCAACTGGAGCGAATGATTCATCGAAATCTATCCCTTCTTGTTGACGATACCCCTTAACCACAAGACGAGATTTGTTTTTGATGATGGTTTGTTCTTCATCCAGTTTGTTTTTCCAGATCTATTTGAAATCTAAAATTGACATTCCATAGGGTCGGTCAACAAGTTCCCAAACATTTAGGCGTTCAAACTGATGAATTTCGTCTTGCATTGATTCAATCCACGCATGATCAGTCATGGCTTGTTTGATGTTTGTAGGTACAGTTGAACTCACGGTGAGTGCATACATACACACATCGCCATCGGTTTCGTGTTGTCTGCGTGTTCGAACCGGTTTTGAAGGATTTCCAATGACTTGCTCTAATGGATGATCACGTGTCCAATGGTGAGTGGATGGATATGGTTGGTAGAATGTATGCATGTTGGACGGATCAACATGTTGAGTAGAAGACTCTCCGAATTCGTGTACCGGTGTACCGAACGGATTGATAAATTCTTCTTCGTCATGTTGTGCATCGACTGCTTGATTGTTGTTACCTCCTTCAACATTGACAGTTGGTGATGTTGGTTGTATGATAGTTTCTGGAGTTTGTTGAGTATCCAATGGAATATTCTCTTGAGCAACGGTTGCTGAAGTAGAGGCAGTTGTGTCTTGTGAACTTGGTTCGGGTTCATCAGCAGTATTGACAGCGGAAGGCTTTGACACAACTTGATTGTTTCCATAGTAATATTCTTCAAACATTGGATCATATAAATCAACCAACTCATTCATATGTGTCGAATCCGTCAATTCTGCTGTAGGAGTATTTTCTTGACATTCTTGCACGGGACGTACACTGTTGTGTGTAGGTGCCATTGTTGGACATTGAGGAGCGGGACTTGAGCTGTTGTGATCAAGTACCATGTATGGAAATTTGTCAAAGTTCACATGAATTGTTTAGACAATAATCTTTGTTCTCTTGTTATAGACCCGATATCCTTTCGACAATGTCGCATACCCCACAAAAATACATGCATCACCTTTTTCTTTCATCTTGTCGAGATTCTCACCGTCTTTGAGAATGTAGAATAAAGATCCGAATACGTGAAAGAATTTGACAGTAGGTTTCCTGCCATTGATGATGTGGTAAGGTGTCTTTTCATGTCTAGGGATAACGAGAGAACGATTCTGAGTATAACAGGCAGTTGCAATTGCTTCAGCCCAGAAGAATAGCGGTAATTTTGAAGCAGAGAGCATTGTTCGAGAAGCCTCAACCAAAGTATTGTTCCTCCTTTCGACAACGCCGTTTTGTTCAGGAGTTCGAGCAATAGACGTTTGATGTCCGATGCCTTCTTCTTGAAAGTAAGATTGCAAGTTCTTGTTCAAAAATTCAGTACCCCTATCCGTTCTTACGGTTAAGACTTGAGCTTGAAGATTGCGTTGTATCATCTTGAGAAAGTTTTTGAGAACCTCTGGTGTTTCATCTTTGGACCTTAAGAAGAAAGTCCATGTGTATCTAGAGTAATCATCAACAATCACGAGAATATACTTTTTCCCGTTAATACTCTCTACACACATGGGACCACATAAATCCATGTGTAGAAGTTCCAATCGTCCTTTTGAGCTTGGGGTAGTCTTTGATTTGAAAGACTTATGTTTTGCTTTCCCCAACTCACAAGAAGAACAAAGATGGTCTTTGACGAATTTTAACTTTAGGAGACCGGTCACAATATCATTTTTCGAAAGCAAGTTGATGGTGTCAAAGTTGAGATGTGACAATCGTGATGTCATAACCATGATTGAGATGATGAAGCTTTAGCCATTAAGCAAATTGGATTTGTTGAAGATGTGTCTTGAAGAGTTACTGTGTAGAGATCAGAACCCCGAGAACCTGTAAGAAGGTCATTCCCATCGTAGTCTCTAACATAGCAAGTAGATTTCCGAAAAGCCACTTCCAAATCCGCATCACAAAATTGACCAACCGAGAATAAATTGTGATTCAGTCCCTCGATGTAATAAACCCGTTTTATAGTGATATTCCCTTGAACCAAGTCTCCATATCCGAGTATCGGTGCAAATTGATCATTTCCAAATCGTACCGTACCAAGAAACTTCTCCACGAAGTTAATGATAAGCTTGAGATTGCCCGTCATGTGCTTTGTGCACCCGGAGTCCATTATGAATAGGATGATTTCGACGAGCTGCAGAAGAATTAGAAGAAAATGTAGCATTTGACAAATGGGAGCCCTTGATAGAAACGGGTTCCAAAATAGAAGTGGGCCTAGATGCAAAGTCTACAGGCAAGCTGATATTCCTAGACCCAATCACTAAAGTGGTTAACTTAGGTACCCATTTGTATCCGGGTGGTGTAAATCTCGAATACCCCCGTGTACATGTCCTAATCATGTTCTCATATAGCTTCTTTAATCTGTTTTGTTTACGCAGAGTAGTGGAGTCTAACGCACTTAGTTTCTTAAGTGGTTGATCAGTGGATTGGTTCAAAGTTCTTGTGGGTTCTCTAGTACTAGTGGGCACAGGAATAGGCTTCCTAGTTCTATTATTCACGCCATTATGATTAAGAGCACAAGCATCATGATTGAAAGTACGAACACATTTTCCACATTGAACACAAACAACTTCAACATTCGAGGTCTTAGCATTTAAACTGTCATTACAAGCAGTTACAGACGTTTTATTCTTAGAAAAATTAAAATTCCTACGGTGATCTTCTACTTCCTTCTTCTTCCCTTGACTATTGTTAGGCATGACTCTATCTTCAATTCTACTGCTCTTAAGCTGTGGTCCGCTAACACTAGTAGTGGGATTTACTCCTGTAGAAGAAGACACACGTTGATTAGTTTTCCTAGTATTCTGAGGTAACTGCGTTGTTCCAGTTTGAGTGGACCTAGTGTTCATCTTATACATTCCAGGTGCTATCACATTAGTGCTCTTATCATTTCCTATCTTAGGCAAAGTCTGTGGGGATTGTCCTAAAATAGATGATTTAGGGCATTTAACCGCATTCGGTTGACGAACAGCGGATGGTTTACCCAAAACAGACTTTCCTTTCATTTTCTCAATGAGTTTCTGTAACTCACTTATGGCAATGTCCCTTTCTTTTAGCTGAGCTTTCAAATCATTTATTTCGAAATCTTTTTCATTTAGTAGACGAAACGAAGAAGCTGACATTTGTTGACACTTTTTATGATTATGAGATTTTTCACCTTTTTGTAAAGCAAGTTCAAGAGAAGTGGAGTGTTTCTCAAGTTGAGAAAATCTTTTCGAAAGTTTGTTGTATGACTGAATTTGTTTTGAAAGCTCTACTTCAAGATTGCGACATTTCTCGTCCGATTCTGACGCTAGACATGCTACATGACAATATTGATCAAGATCGGTATACACACCAAGTATAGCATTCATATGGTCAGCATAAAGGTATTCCTTAGAAAGTCGATCAATTTCGTTAGAAAGTTGGTGTTCTTGTGTCTTTAATTTAGTTTGAAGAAAATCAACTTCATTTTCAAGAGATTTAACATAACTTAAATCAGTTAACATTTCCTCAGTGAGAGCTGTATAAAACATTTCCACATTTTTTGAAAGATCATCAATGGTTGGAACAATACATTGTTGAATGACGACTTCTACTTGTGGGTTAGGTTTAATATTCCAAATGGTATCCCTAGAAACTTTTTCATAGTCGACGACACCTTTGTACAAATTTAAAACCCCTTGTTTTATAAACTCAAATTGCTGAACACTTTTGCTTTTCTCATCCCATTTACGTTTTTAATCCAAAATTCGCTTTTCTAACAAAATTGATTGCTTTTTGAAACTCCTTTTTAAAGAAACTTTCTTTTGGGGTTCATCACTTGGTGGTGGAACACTATTGTACATCTTTTGTTCTTTGGAAAGTTCTTTTTGAGGAACAAACTTAATATAATTATCAGAATCAGAAAGGTTTATTAAATCACTTAAGTTTGATCGACTTTCTTCTTGTTGACGAATGATTTCGTCGCAGTCAGGGGAAAGCATAAGAGCAAGATTATCAACATAACAACCGATATCATAAAGGTATTCCTTAGAAAGTCGATCAATTTCGTTAGAAAGTTGGTGTTCTTGTGTCTTTAATTTAGTTTGAAGAAAATCAACTTCATTTTCAAGAGATTTAACATAACTTAAATCAGTTAACATTTCCTCAGTGAGAGCTGTATAAAACATTTCCACATTTTTTGAAAGATCATCAATGGTTGGAACAATACATTGTTGAATGATGACTTCTACTTGTGGGTTAGGTTTAATATTCCAAATGGTATCCCTAGAAACTTTTTCATAGTCGACGACACCTTTGTACAAATTTAAAACCCCTTGTTCTATAAACTCAAATTGCTGAACACTTTTGCTTTTCTCATCCCATTTACGTTTTTCATCCAAAATTCGCTTTTCTAACAAAATTGATTGCTTTTTGAAACTCCTTTTTAAAGAAACTTTCTTTTGGGGTTCATCACTTGGTGGTGGAACACTATTGTACATCTTTTGTTCTTTGGAAAGTTCTTTTTGAGGAACAAACTTAATATAATTATCAGAATCAGAAAGGTTTATTAAATCACTTAAGTTTGATCGACTTTCTTCTTGTTGACGAATGATTTCGTCGCAGTCAGGGGAAAGCATAAGAGCAAGATTATCAACATAACAACCGATATATAAAGAGCAGGCTTGGTACTTTGAGCTTTCTTGAGATATTCAGGCTTGACAAAACTCGTTTTCATATTTCTATTGAGCATATTCATAGTTTGAATAGACTGACCCGTTTTGTAAACAATGTTGTTTAACGTGTCGACTCTCTTTTCCAAAGCAAGAATTTTTTCAATATCCTTTTCTTCACGAGTTTTATAAAGCTCAGTTTGTTCTTTGTTAACCGACTCTAATTCAGTAATTTGGAGTTTATGTAGCAGCAGTTGTTCTTCAAGTTCCGATATCTTCTGTTTTGACATATGAATTTCGTGTGTTACTTCAGAACAATATTGTTCGTTGAGCACCTTACGTTCATATACCAAACCATTAGCTATTGCAACCCGTCGATCAGCTTCTTTTACATAATCACACTCTTTAAGCCTGTCTATCTCCTCGGCTAAGGATGTGTTTGCTTGCTTCAAACGTTTATTAGCCTCTTTGTTTTCCTCAATTTCATGTTTTAAAGAATCAATAATAGACGCAAGCAAATCACGGTCCTCATCCGAGTCAGTATCATGAAAATCTTTTCCGTCATCATTACACATATGTTGTGAATCCGTAGAGATATTGCTATCCTCCGTGTCCATTACATATGTGTCATTGATGCTTTCGAGTTGCTCAGGATGCCGTCGTTCATTAGCAAACACATTATAGTTATCATGTGATGGTACCTTTTCAAGTGGCTCAGAATCATAGATGGGTCCAGAAGTATCATCGGTCTCTGGGATCACTTCTTGAATCTTTGCCATGTACACATAATGTGCCTCTAGACCTTGATCATCGGCTTCATCATCAGTGTCATCACGCCAGTCAACTTCATCTGCTGTGAGTGGAATTCCTGCTTCTTCTTTCTTACACAGCAGCATCTTTTCCTTGTGATACCCTGAGTCCTTAACCCGTTTTGGCTTCTTGCATTCCCTAGCCATGTGCCCAAATCCCTTGCAGTTGAAGCATTGAATCCCAGTCTCCTACACAACCGGAGTGCCTACAGTATCTCTAGCCCCAACTTGATTCAGCATCCTCTGATTATCATACCTAGCATCACGATAATACCTAGGTGCATGATCAACTTCCTTATATCTAGCATTGGATGATGATCTGAGGTTGTTGTTGGTAGGTTTGTAGATCTTCTTATAAGTTGTAGTGAGTAAAGACATGAGTTCTTCAATCTTCTTGTCCCTTGAAGTTTGTTCATCATCACTGTCTCCATCTGACTCGGTGTCATACTTTGGAGATGGAGTGGGGACAATTGCTTTTGCTTTGTGTTTAGCAGCGGCTAGAGGTTTGGTAGATGAGCTTGATGACTTTGAGGAATAAGTAGGTGGTTGTTGACGGGGAACGGGTTTTGTTGAAGTAGCAGCCACAAAAGCAATAGAATTTGCAGACCGTTCTGCCTTTTCAGCCCTTAGTTCATTCACTTCATTCTGATGTGGTTTTAAGATATCATAAAGTTTGTGATAGGAGATGGTCTTGATATCTTCCCTTTGTTTAACCAAGGTCACAAACCTTTGCCATTCCGGTTTGAGTTGAAGTAGAATCTGAACATTGGCATGATGATTAGAGATGGTGCACTGATTTCTGACAAGCTCATTCATCATTTTGTAGAATCTCGAGTAATATGAGTCAATGGATTCACCATCTTCCGATGTGAATTTTCCAAACTCCCAAAGTAGATTAGTCTCGAGATCTTGAACGTTGATCGACTCACCTTGCTTCAATCGATGAATTGCATTCCACATTTCCATAGCATTAGGACATGCATCAACTGTGGAATAGATATCGTTATCAATTCCAGTGAGTATGAAGTTTACAGCATCAGCTTCAGCTTGGAGGAGTTTCTTTTTCTCAGCAGAACATGTGTCAAAATCCTCCATAGCTCGTATAGTTGATGAAGTACCATCCTCTGCATGTGTGGTAATTGGTCTGAATTCAAAAACTGGAGGTGGATTATCCAGGCAGTGACGAAGAGCAGTTCGGTTTTCTTTTCCGTCGAGAAATCTGAGAAAACGAGATCTCCATTGAACGTAACAACCGGCAGTGAGCACAGGTGGATTACCGTTGCCACCTTGTTCCAAACGAATTTGATTAGCAGTTGCAATGTTGATGTTGTTGTTAGACATGGTGAATACTTGTGAATGAATTACATATCTTAGTGGATTTGTTGTGATGAGGTGTGGTTGAAATTTCGTAGAGTTCCGAGAATCTTCAGTCCGACAATAAATTCCTCAGTCCGACAAAACGGTAAGCCGAAAAATTTTATATCGCCAAATTTTGAAATTGAGTTAGAAATAGCCAAAAACTAGTAGGGAAAAAATTTGAATTTACTTGACCTAAAATTTTTTAACTCTTGATACCAAATGTTGTTCCCATTCAATCCATAACACAAGATTTAGAGAGAGAAATACAAGAAAAGTAGAAAGAGAAAGTAGAGAGAGAAGTGGAAGGTTTACACTAAAACTAGGTGTTTTATGAAATGAACCAACACCCTCTTCCACATGTGGAAGAGGGTTATATATGCCACGGCTCTAAGGCCTTTGTGGGCTTCATCTTGGGCCAGGCTTGGCTTTCACTTGGGCATATAGCCCCTAACAAAGACAATAAAAGTCCAAGCCCAGTTTTCTCGACTAACCTATTGCAATACAAGACCTTTAACGACTAAGATGACCTATTACATTCTTGTTCAACTATATAAAATACAGTGCTAACAAGAATGGTGATGTGTAGCAAGCAAGGAGGTGATCAACCTACTTTTAACACTCCTAAAATATCTTAGGATGGATAAATATTAGGTTTTTAAACTTGGAATGGAGGGAAATTGTATGAAAATGAATTTGGAGGGAACTTACAAAACCGGATCCTAAAACTAGGGCTTGTAACTTATGCTTTGTGTTTTTTGTGATTAAGGGCTTATGAAAGTGATTAGTGAATGATTTGGGCTTAATTAGGGTTTATACGTTCTATTTAAGAGATATGGGTCCTTGGTTTGAAGTTTAACAAAGGTTTGATGTAAAAATGGGAAGTATACATTTGTAGATTAGGGTTTATTAATGATCTAGGGTTTAATATTAGTAAAAGGCTTTATTCATCAATTGGTTACTGATGTATACTTAATTTAGGTCCTATAAATTGAGTTTTAGCTTTTCAATGAGTCCTCACACTTGGTTTAAGGATTTAGTTAGGGTAAAAATGTCTAAAGTGTGAAAATACCTATTTTCACCTAATTCACAAGTCATGCATTGAAATCTTGTACATTGCGAATTAGGTTACTTTTACATTGTCTTAATATCATCTTATGATCTTAATGAAGTCCTATTAGTATTTGTATATTTGTCCAAAAAGAACTAGGTAGGATTTCATGTAAATTTCTTAATATTAGGGTTTTTAGGTCATTAATCCTAATGATTTTCTAACTTGGGTAATTAGGGTTTATAACCATATGTATGCTTGTTCTAGGGTTTATATGATATGTTTATGACTTCTATGGATTCTACATTCTTATTTTGAGGGATTATATAAATTGATAATGTTCTAGGGCTAATTAAGGAAATTTAAGATCCTATGCTTTGATAACTTGTATCTTATGCTTTACCAACTTGTAACTTGACATGAAATGAATGTATAATCTTAATATGATATGTAGTTTAGTTTTATAATTTGTGGTAAAATATTAGACTCTAATTCAATGTATAATGGATTTTGTATGCTAATCTTGGTTACTAAGTCTTATCTTGTAATTAGCCTCTGATTAGTGAATATTAGTAATTTGTCACCAATTAAATTTCCTTTAGATGATAGATTTTAATAAGTATATGGTTTTTGATAATAGTACATGGATTATATGTAGTTACATTGCTTGAAATATTATTTATCAAAGTTTCTAGGTGGTGATCTAGACTATTATGCACAATTACTTATACTTATCTTTATATGGTTTGTTCTTGCCATTTTTAGATATTATTATTTCTTTAGAGTATACTTTATTACTTTTTTATGTTCCATAAGTGTTATCCATTCATGGTTTACCATTCTTGAGTTTTATAATTTATTTATAGGAATTCTAGGGTTTCTAAGGGAATTTAGGGCATCATGGTTATGTTTGAGATGTTCTTGTTAATACTAAACTAATTAGATCTCTTTTATAGTTTAGACTTGTGTCTTTAATCATTATAGGAATGTGTGGTTATAATAGTTTATGGTGTGAGAAGCAAATCATTCTAATATAAAAAGCAAAAATTTCTAGTGGCTTTTCCACTCCTATATAAACATAGCATATATTACACTTACAAATTTTATGGGTTGTCATAGCCTCTTCCCCTTACAGAAATCTCGTCTCGAGATTACAATCGTAGTGTGTCAAAAAGGCAGATGCAGTTCTTGTCTTCTTCTTAGCTTTCTATTCATATATCAACGAATAAAGTTCTTACTGTTGTTATTCCTTCTTGCTCAATTTCTAGAGTTATCATGAAGCATGAGTACTTATTATGTTTTGACCATTTAGGTTGTAATGAAAGCTTATAAAGATTACAAGAATGAGTGTGAATCGTACCAATTAATCAGGTAAATCCTTTTTAGTTCTCTAAATAAGAAGGGAATGTGATTATTTATGAGTTTCTTTGGGTAAAACTTAAGTCAACAAGTCACAGTTTGCCTAAAAACCAGGGATCGATTATTGTATCTTTCAAAATCAATTTGGGTAATTGATAGAGAAAATATCCTTTTCAACTAGATGTTGTTTAATATGGTGCAGTTCTCATTCAAAGTGAGAAATCTTTATCAAAACAGTCTTTCCAATTTACCATTTAAATCTAGTAGTTACCTAACGGTTACTATTCAACGTTCTATGAAGCTCTATTCTCATATAACCTTCTTAAACAGTTTTATGAATTACTTTTGGTAACTTGAAAATAACCAATTTTAGCCCAGCAAATACGTAAATGGCACTTCTTTCGATAGAGTGCTTCAAGTAGTATTGCTTTGATTCTAGCATGAAAACTACGGGTTACTTTACTAATATGGTGTAATTTCTAAAAAATATTTGTGATTATTCTTGGAAAAAGATGTTTCACAAATCATCACTTAAATCCAGTAAATAGTTAACAATTACTTTTTATTGCACTACGAATGCTCTATTACTGAAATGTATACATAGGGTATGAAATTATATTATCTGGATAGTTCTCTCACTTAAACCTATTGGTATAAAGGGAAATTTTCTTTCTTAATGTATTCAATATTATAGATATTGGCACTTTATGTCAACAGATTATTTTGGGAATAATCTTGTTAATGTTTCTGTGACAATCCGTCAATTTAGGGTCGATATTTTATTCTCAAATGTTTAAAACCCATTATTTTAATGTTATATTATGAACTCACTCATTTTTGGGAAGGAATTTGAGTTTACATTTTAAAGTAGCATCGACTACGTCTAAATCGAAGGATTCTACGTTACATGCTTACGTTTATATACACCGTTTTTGGTGACAGTCCGACATTTCAGGAAATAAATTTATCCTTGAATATTATTTTGGAATTTTAATTTGTGTTGGTTCATAAACTCACAAATTTACGAGAAGAGATTAGGACTTACGTGCATAATTTAACGTCCTTTACGACTAAACCAGAAACCCTAGGTTTACGTATTTACGTTTTTGAACTCCGTTTTTTATGAGACAATTTTTATTAGATTCGTTTTGTGCCGTTGATTCATAATTTATAAAAACGTTTTTCGTAAAACGACCCGAGGGCACGCAAATCGAGGAAACTAGAATCAAGAAGTACCCGTAAATTAATAAGGGGATAAAACAAGTATTACTTGTCCCATCCCCTATAATGGGCGGCAAAGCTTAGCAAATACACCACAAAGGTGTCAACTTTTTATACATAGGAAGGACACTTGTCCTCCCTTTCACACCAGAACTACCTAATGCATAAAACCACTAAGCACAAACAATTACCCTCATTCTTGTTACATGCAAAACACACAAATCCTCTCACTCTCTCCCTCCTTGTGTCGTCCACCACCACCCATAAACCACCACCATTGATCAAAATTCATTCATGAATCTTATGTTAATGTTACACACGAAGATGTCCTTTTGAAGCCTTATTGATTGGAGGTGATCATAACATCCACAAAGTAGATTTCATGAAGATCAAGGGCTGATTTCTCAAGGAGTCTACAAATACTTGGTGATCCTAGAAGTGGTGTTGATATCTCATAAGATTGGTTACCCAAAACCATGTCTTGTTCATCCAAAAACTCATCATTTCATGACTTTGGTGGTATAGAGATTATTTCTTCCTATCATCTTGTTATTTTGAATATGTAATCTTGTATTTTCTTCTTTTATGTATATGTATATGATGATGAATGATGATCAAAATGTTATGTGGGGATTTGGTGTTGATAAATTTGGTTAAAAAAAGATTAAAAGCTACATGAAAAGATGTTGAAATCATGTCTAAAATAGTAGACGGTATAAAACAGTAAAAAACCATATGTGAGAGTTGGCCACTCAATGGAATCCATAAAATGAGTGAGATATGATCAAAGCATTATTGAAGTTTAAATCTGTATAGTCTGTTTTGGACGAACTGTTAGAGACATTTAGAAGTTGATTGAGAAGTAGCTAAAATGGAAATAATTGAATCACATATCATGTAGTTTGTGTTGCCCAAAAATGAGCTTCTATCTCCTTGTAGAACTCAAGATATGGTAAAAATGGTGAAAGTGAAATTCATAGTCAGATTTGTAAAATAAAAGTATATATTATAAAATTAGCACTCGAGTAAAACTAATATAAAATGTATAACTAAAACCCACTAACTTATATATATTACTCATAAATAAGTATATAATTTGATATGTAAATGTGACATTTTATAAAAATTAAAAATTGATATGTTTTATAAGCTATAAAACTATATACATAAGTTTTACGTCTTTTCGGCTAAAACCGAAAGATTAACGTTTTCGTCAATTAAAACTTATACGGTCGGACCCGTCTAATGTAAACTTTTTATAACTCATATACTGATGTATAATTACATATGACAAGTTAAAACCGATAAAACCCGAGCTTTATAGCATATGGACATTAACGGGCCGAAGTAGCCTTATTGGACTATTAGCCCAACTAGATTGGCTAAACACTAATGGACTTACTCTCTGGGCTTAACCCACTTGGGCCCAACATATGAGTATAGGCCTGATATTAAAAGTATTATTGGGCTAATATAAAGCATTGGACTTTAATGGGCTTATTGGGCCTTAATATGGAATTTGATTGAAACTAGTATAATTAGTCTAAATTTTGACTAACACATAACACTATAATGTGTATGAAGAGATAAAATCCCACTTGATCATCATCATACGTATGATATCATCATATATATATAGCCATTGTTTTTATAAAGTCATTGGACAAGAGTCTAAGATGAGTATTATTTGTCTAGGTTTACGTGATTGAAGCACGTACCGAACATCCAAATCACCGATAAACTGCCTTTCCCAATCAACGTGACTTCATAGCCTCGCACTCTTTTAAATGTTTTATCAAATGTTTTATAAACCCGCGAGGGAGATAACGTGTTAGTTTTAATTAAATTGGACACCAATTGTCCAGACTGTTTGCTTATTGATTTGGACCTGAATAATTGTATAACCCGATGAATGATTATATGACCTGATGAATGAAATGAGATGGATTATTATTAGTTAGGTTATGTCACTAAAAGTCCCATTAGCATGAATTGTGAACTACCAGGATTTGGTAGACGCTTTTGCATATAATAGTACTATTTGGGGAAGATCACCCCAGTTCGCGCCTTGACGGTTGATCCCCGTCGTGCCACATTGATTGGTAAGCGACTTTATGTATGAGAAGATTTATATAAGCGTGATTATTGTGACGACACGCTGTTTTAGATTGGAAAATGAGTTTCGGGTTAGCTACTCGTTGTTTGTTATAGTAAGGTAGCAATGTCATGCGACTTATAATAATCCAATAACGAAAATACTGATACACGCATTGAATTACGATATATTGCCTGACTAACAATACGGGGTCTTATTATTGATATTATGTTCGTGATTTGGTTTTACATAACCATTTTCTTATAACTGCTTTTATTAAACTCTATACAACGTTATAAAACGTATTGTATTATGTTTTTACGACAATGGTTCGTATAATGGATTTGAAGGCTGAAGCCTATATTATGATTTACGACTAAGAGTTGTATAAAATTTCTTTGGCCTATTTTATGGCCTACTACAAAGATTTGTACAAAATAATTTTCGGTAATAAATATATAGCGATGACATATTAATGGTTTTTATTAAACTCTATGAATTCACTCGGCGTTTTCGCTGACCTTTTCTTTTAACATGTTTTATCTCAGCTACTCGAAGGTAATTCTCCGGAAGACGACAAGAATTTATGGCCCGCACTTAAATAACAATTTCCATTCAAATGTTTTGCAAAATTGTACGAAATACTATGACTTGGGACCAATGTAAATTTGATATTCATGAATGGAAATGCTTTATTATTAAACGATGCGATTTAAGCGTTGTCTATGATTTGAGTAATGTGATATCCCGTAACACCAACGACTCTTCCACTAAACTAAAGTATGAATATTTGGGGGTGTTACAGTTTGGTACAAGAGCTCTCGTTATAGAGAACGAAAGATTTTTAAAAACCAAGGTTTTGAATAAAATATTTCAAAATCTTTTAACTATAAACATTTTTCCCAAAATGTCTAAAATTCTTTTGACTATAACGGTGCCGAAGAATTTCTGAGTTACCGACAAGGCCAGACTGAGATGTGTTATTTTAATATATATATATATATATATATATATAACTTGGATTATATATATATATATATATATATATATATATATATATATATATATATATATATATATATATATATATATATATATATATATATATATATATATATATATATATATATATATATATATATATATATATATATATATATATATATATATATATATAATAAGTGTGTAAACACTTATCCTTTTGCCACTAAAATCAAGGAAAAACAAGACCTAATCATGTGTTATGTCGTAAAAGTCAGAATTACGCGTGGTTTTGTGTTTTTGTGTTAAAATAGGTACAAATGATCAAAAGGAAAGAAAACACGGGATTTCACGGTCAAATATTGAAGAAAAGTCCAAGAAAGAGACAAAGACAAAGTCAAAGACCAAAAGTGTGCCCAAGTTCACGAAAACCGACACGATTTTGAAGAAATAATCAAGGAAGCCGAAATCGAGCTCCATTTTATCGGATTTAATCTTTTTGAAGATATGCCTTGTGGGTCCCACTTGTGATTAATGGGCCCGAAAGCCCATTTGTGTGGATATCTTATCATCTTTTGAAAAATAGCCCAACAAGAGCTCAATCTATATATACGGATGAAATCCCATTTTGAAGTATTTTATACGGATGGAAAACATCTTGGGCCAAAGCCCATTTGCTTATTGGGACGGATAAATTGAAATATCAAGTGCCTGGTCAAAGTCTTCTCACACACTCACCAAACTTATACACGTTTTATTAAAACGTGTCTTATCCCCCCCCCCCCCCCCCCCCCCCACTTCACGTTTGTTTTATTCCCTCATCTCACCCACACAAAAATAAATAAAACATTTACTCCTCACCCACTCACACTTAAATAAATAAAAATGCCTCTTTACCCCACCCACTCATTTTTACGTTACAATCTAGAAATCATTTTCACCCACTTCATATTTCTACCATTTTTACACAGCCTTCACAAAACCCTAATTATACTAATACATAAATTTCATCACAAAAAATTGGGGCTTTTAATCCAAACGTGTAATTCATACGAGTTTGGATTAAATCCCCAAGTTTTTCGGGGTAAACACTCATCTGTGGTCCTCTCTTTCCTCCGACGTGGCTTAATTCTCCTTTGTGATTGGTTATCACCACCTCACCATAACCCTTTCACCAATTAAAATCCTCCACCTCAGCCTAAACAAACACAACAAACACACCCACTGCCACTTTGGTGATCCGTGTGATGCGAGAGTTATTCTCAACCGTTGATCAAGTGAAGAGAAGAGAGAGAAAGAAGAATGAAGGATTTAAGGGCCAATATTAGTTGCTTAATTTTGAAGCCATCAAGAGGGTTCGGGGGTTTTTCCTATAAAAACCCCCTCCACATCTGTAATCATTAGCATATTTTTCTTTATTTTAATTTTATGCAAATTAGTTTTAGGGTTATTGTATTTTTTTAAATTCCAGTAAATGTACTCTTTTTTATGATTAATGAAAAGTTAATTTCATTTAATTTCGTCTCTATTTATATTTTCAGTCAAGTCTCAATTTAATTTTTAGCTTAAATCTGTTTTTTTATATATTACTGTTTGCGTTTAATTATTATTATGATATAAAAAAAATATAGAGAAAGTGTTATAAAATTTCCCCCACTGGGAGATTTTGAAGATTACTGTTTGGTTCGGTTAGAGTTACTGTTCATTTGAAGATTGATCTTTGGTTCGAGAGTTTCTGAGTGTTGGTCCGAGATGATGATGATGATTTAAGGTGGTGTTGCTTCGGTTCAAAAGGAGGCACAGCGCCCATCCTTCGTCACAACGGATATCGCCACCGGGTTCTCATCTTCTTTTCATTTTATTTTGCTAAATTTAGATTAATCTGTGTTTTATTTATACTGCTAGTTTATTTGTTTAAGTATCTGCTTGTTTTATTGGTTTATTTGGTAAGTTACTGTTGAGTTTTTTTTTGTTGAAGTTATCTGTTTGTATGTTACTGTTTGGATATTTGCTTTAAATGTTCTGAATGGAGTTTGTTTTGATTTGCGTAGGTTTAGATCTGCTTATTAGTTGTTTAGCTGTTAGAACTTCTTATTTAGTTTTGCTTATTGGCTTGTTTTAATTTTAGATTAGATATTTAGCTTAACTAGTTTGCTTATAAGATTTATTGCTTATCATTTTATTAGTTTATTTAGTCAGTAGTATTAATTTAGCTTGCTGCTTATTTGTTTTTAGATTTTGGATATTTGCTTATTCTAGATATTGATTTGACTGCTTATTTGATATACTTATCTGCTTTTTGGTTGTCTAGCTGTTATAGCTTTTTGTGGTATTGCTGATAGACCCACTTGGTCTGAGTTTCTATGGTCCAAAAAGTTCAAAAATTAAATAAAAATAAATATCATAAAATTAGTCTGGCCCAGGGATTTGAACCCTGGACCTCACGCATAGCAGACCACAACCTTAACCATCTCTTCTATTGCCTTTCTTGCGTTTATTATTGCAACATTTAGTTAATATATGTTAATAAATTAGTGGCAGTTTTTATTTAATAGTTTAATTAAGTTTTGTAGTTTAAGTAATTTTTCTTTATTAAAAGTATTTTAATAATTTTTCTTTAATTCAGTTTTTATAAAGATATATAAAAGAAGATAAAAAATATATTTTTTATTACTTTAATTAATTTTAAATTGTTTTTAAATTTAGTTATAAAATTAGTTTTTCAATTAAGATTTATTTTAAAATAGTTTTCATTTAAAAGTTTTTAAGTTTTATTAAAAGTTAAATTTTGTTTTCAAATTAGTTTAAATAGTTAAATTAGTTTTTATTTAAATAGATTTTAGTTTAAAAATACCAAAAATATTGTCACCAAGAACAAATTAGTTTTACGCTAAACCGGATATCAATTCGAGTGAGTCGAGGAAAAACGAACTTAATTGAACAAACAATCCTACATTAAAATGGCGCCGTTGCCGCTTCGCTCGTACGATTGACGATTTTTCGTGAAGACGTTTGGATTTTGGGATCCGTTCACTTTGAACGTTAATTTTCTTGCACAAAAAAATCAAAAATACAAAAAAAAATCAAAAACTTAAAAATACAAAAAAATTTAAAATCACAAAAGCAAATTTTTTCCTAAGATTTGCACCAAATAAATTAAAAAATCCAAAAGTAATACTTTTTCCTAAAAGTATTAGACCAAAAATATTACGTATTAGTGTTATTTCTTAGTTCGATTTCTTTTGATTTTTCTTGTGAATGTATATTTTTCTAAAAAATACAAAAAGATTTTTCTTTTACTATAGTATATTACGTAGCACAATAAATTTACCTATTTTTCAAATAAGCCTTAGTTGGGATTTCATCACCTAACTATTGTATTCGCATCCATAACGAAATAAAAAGGCAAAATAGATAAATACTAGTAAGACGTTTGAACTCGACATATACAAACTATAAGGTGGGTATAAGGCGATGCGCTATAAATGGCCGTCTAAGGAAAAAGGTTTTTAATTGCTTTGTGCCTCCTCGTTTCCCCGCTTGCTTGTGCGTATATTGAGAGGGACGGCCGATTATTGGTTTGCCACTCAATTAGTAATTAAGTATAGATTTTTGTAGATTTTTCATATTGCTCCTCGAGAGGGAAAATCCTTTTCCTCTCAAAGTCGACCGAGGTCACCTACCTCATTCCAAAGTTTTAATTGTATGCGCACTCGCGCGCATACATACATACCGATTGGTGTACCAAACTCTTCCAATTCTTCCAAAAAGAAGAAGAAGAAGAAAAACAAAAAGAACGTCATTCAACCCGATCCCGAGAATCGTGCTTTCGACAATACGATGGAAACGGATAACCGACCTATGCTCGAGATTTTGCAATCACACGTATTGAAGGAAACGATGACGCTATCGTTGTCCCCGCAATTGGAGCAAATAATTTTGAACTCAAATCGGATTTAATTAAAATGGTTTCCGCTATCCCATTTTTGGATCGTTCCCAAGATGACCCCCATGATCATATCAAGAGATTTATCCATTTGACTAATACGGTGAAATTCAATGGGGTGCCACAAGAGTCTATTCGTTTACAACTCTTTCCTTTTTCCCTCGAGGGACAAGCCCGGATTTGGCTTGATAAGGAACCACCCCAAAGTATTACTACATGGATTGATTTAGAGACCAAGTTCATTAACTACTTTTTCCCACCATCACGGACCACCTCTTTAAGGAATGAAATCATTACTTTTGAGCAACAATATGGGGAAACTTTTTGTGAGTCTTGGGATCGATTTAACGAGCTTTTGAGAAAATGTCCACAACACGGTTTCACTAAAGTGCATCAAATAAATACGTTTTACAATGGTTTAACTCTAAATGACCAAGACTCACTTAATAGTGCCGCGGGGGGCAATATTCTTGTGAAAACAATGACCGAGGCTTGGGCCATAATTGAAAAAAAGGCAAAAGTATAAACCAAAAGTGTTAGGGCCACTATGGCGAGTGCTAGTTCTAGTGAGAGTGACAAGAGAATCGATAAACTCACTTCGCTTGTTGAATCACTTCCTCTAAAAACCGATGCCCTAAATGGTCAAGTTAATGCCATGAAAGAAACTAGTGAAACGTGTGAGACTTGTGGTGGACCACATTCATATTTTAATTGTGACAAGGTTTATAATCAACAACTACAAGTTTGTGCTTTTAATGCTAATGAAAGGGTTCCATTTAAACCAAATGTTGATGTTAACCATTTGTCTTACAAGAGTATTAATTATTTGGGTCCCCCGGGTTTTGTAGCACCACAAAGACCACCCCCACCCGCCCAAAATACCCAATACCAAAATAGGAACCAAGGTCCTCAAATGGGTAATCTTCAAGGGAATGCAAATCAAGGGAATTTTAATGGCCACAATCAACAATTTCAAAATAATAACCAAGGTTTTCATAATAACAACGGTTTTCAACCTCAATATCAAAACCAAGGTTTTCCTAATCAAGGGTTTAATCAAATGAACATGCATAATCCTCAAATGGACTTGGCTCTAAAAAAATTAACCGACTATGAGCTAATTATGAAAGAGATGCAAGAATTGACCGATAAGAAATTTTTGACTATGATTCGAGCCCTTAGACCCCAAGGAGACTTACCTTCCAATACCGAGATCAACCCTCGTGCTAATGTGAGTGCTATCAATACTAGAAGTGGAGCCACTTTAGTGGGACCTTCCATCTCTTCGCCCATAAAGGAGAGACAAGGCCCGGAGGTCATAATGAGTAATCCTACTCCCCCTTCGGTGATTCCTCCCACTACCACTCCTAGTACTAGTGCTCCATTACCGAAAGAGCCTATCCCTAGGGTTGTTCAAGAAGCGAGGCCTTCTACTTCTCAACCTTTAAAGTCTAAGCCTAATATCCTTATCCCTCTAGGTTAGACAAGGCTAAAGTGCTCACCAAAGATGACGTTCATGTCTCTAACTTTTTGAAAATGATTTCCAACGTCAATGTTAACATAAGCCTTATTGAAGCACTTGCTCAAATGCCAAAATTTGTCAAAATGTTTAAAGATTTTCTTAATAAGAAAGAAAAAATGGTTGAGCTCGTGAATACCCGTTTAAATGAGAATTTTTCCACGATCCTTCTCAAAGAGCTTCCCGAAAAGCTAGGAGATCCCGGACGATTCATGTTACCTTGCTCGTTTCCTCAAATCGATGATTGTATGGCTTTAGCGGATCTCGGCGCTAGCATCAATCTTATGCCACTTTTGGTTTGGAAACAATTATCATTACCCGACCTTGTACCGACTCGCATGACTCTCGAGTTAGCTAATCGAACTCTCGCATACCCCGTTGGTATTGCGGAAGATGTTTTTGTTCGAGTTGGTACATTCACTTTTCCCATAGACTTTGTCGTCGTCGACTATAGGATGGATCCTCGTATTCTGTTAATACTTGGTAGACCATTCTTAAGGTTCGGAAGATCCTTAGTTGATAGTCGAAGGGGAGTTAATTCTTAGGGTTCGAGATGAACAACAGGTTTTTAAAATGGGAAAAATCACAACAAAATCAAATGGAAAAGAATCGGTCAATATGATTGATGTTCTTAATTATGATAATAACGAGATTTTTATTAATCCTTTTGGAAATAAAACGTCTAATCAAAATGATTTTGTGATAACTTCATCCCTTCCCTTCGAGCCTCAAATTTTTGAAACTCCCATTTATGACACCTATAGTGATGACACTTCTTCAAGTGATCACACTATCTTCGGTTTAGACGACTTTACTTTTGACCCACCCACTTTTGACCCACCCATTTATGACACCCCAATCTTTGATACCTACGATGTTGACACTTCTTTAAGTGATCTCATTAATTTTGATGACCCACCCCATGATCTTAATACACCTCATATCCCTATGAGTGATTCTTCCATGGAGACTCCTTTTGACTTCTATACCCCAATTTTAGAAGTCATGACTTTTGAGGATGATCCTACACTCTTAGAGATCATTCTACTTTAGAGGTTATTCCATTTGAGGAAGATTTAGATATCTTTCTAAATACCTATTTTCCTCATGAGGATGAGTTTTCCTATGATTCCAATGATACTTATGTTTTCACATCGAGTTTGGAAGAGGATGACCTTCCCACTTTGGATTTTGATGATATTTTGAGCTTAAATGTCACTACCTCTTGCTATTTTCCCGTTAAGGAATCGGTGTTTGATCCCGGAATAGAGACTTTTGTGCTTTCATTGCCTTATTACCATAACACCCTTCTTTATAAGAGACTTTTGCCTAAGGATACCCCACTTTTCTTTGAATTGCGTACCACCTTGGGGTTTATTTCCTTTCGTGATGGAAATTATGTGTTTGACCCGGGTGGATTTTCATGGGGTATGCCTTATATGACTTTGTTTCACCTTTATCATGGAGAGATTTTCCTCCCTTGGAAATCTCGATTTTTTCATGATTTTCCCATTTGAATGATGACATTCGGGAATTTGAGTCGAGCTAGAGACTCGTGGTAAATAAATCAAGCATCGTTTAACTAGGTTAGATTTTTACCCTTTTTACCCATTTTCACCAATAAGTGTAGAGGGGAGCCAAGTAGGTTGTTTGTGTTGTGATGTTGTGTGCAGGGACATGTGTTTAATGATCCACTTTTGGTGTTTTTGACGAGACCCGTGTTCCCGTGTTTCCCATGTACCCGGTTTCCTCGATAAGTTTTTGCTATTGTGGTTCATACTTGTATATAAATAAAACACAAATAAATGTAATCACTTTAGTTGTCCTTTCCTTAGCTCGATTTTAAACAACGTACTCAATGTCCTAAGTGTAGGGGAGTTTATTCTCCCACATGCTTAAACATTGAGGACAATCTTTATATTAAGTGTAGGGGGATTTCTATCGAAATTTTAGTGGGCTTTTCCATTAATTTGACCCCATTTAACCGGAAAATTAAAAAAAAAATTCAACGTTTTTCAAATTTTTGATCTATTTTGGCCTCGTAAGATTTTTTTATTTTCCTTTTGTCATCGCATTGTATTTTCCACTTCAAGAATAAAGTCAAAAATAAATAAATATATAAAATGGTTTTAACAAGTTTAGATATCTTTGATATGTTAGGCCCGTCGTGAATATTTTGACTCAACCCGAGTTTACTTATCTAAGTTTACTCTAGCTAGTATCCTTAACCATATGGACCTTAATTGGTTTATTAGGCTAAGCATCCACGAGTCTCATTCCTTGAGATTTTAAATTGTGGAGAACGAGAGATGATAGAGTTGATAATAAGTTTAAGGGTTAATTTTTGCTTATATGGTTTTTGTGGCTCTTTCTTCCCGCTTGTATATTTAATTGCTTAATAAATGAGGATTTTTGCGGTGTCGATTCGATATCTTAACACTTAGCCAAATATTTAATCTCCTTGTAATTAAAGCATGAACACATTGAGGGTGCCAGCGTTGTGGACTTCCGACTAAGGTGGCTCATAACCACTAAGTAGGAGGTATTCAGACCATGGGACCGCGGAATTTGGCCTACTATATATATCATAATAAAAAAGAATAAGATTAAAACATGACCTCAAGGAGCCTTAGGGTGTGGGGCATGTAGCACGAACCTTGTCATTAGAGCCTTAGAGTGTATGACATGGTAAGTGTTGAATAAAAATTGATTCAAAAATCAATTCCCTCGTTTATCGTTCAAGGAGCCTTAGGGTGTGGACAATAGACGGGGAGCATTTTTACATCTTAAAGAGCCTAAGGGTATATGATGTGAACTTGCTAAACTCCACATAAAGTCAGCATGACTTTGGAGGAAATAATTAATAAGTAGTACTATTGGCCAAATTTTGGGTCCGGGAATTTATTCCCCAAATCGTGTTAAATCATTCTTGATGTGGGCTTACTTTAGTAACAACGTTTTTGAGGACGAGGTTAGGTTTTGAGTGTCAGGTTTGCACCGTTTGGCCTTCATTTTTGGAATAATAACTATCAAATAAGTCAAATGAGCCTACGGGTGAATGACAATCAATAAAATATAGAGATACAAAGTAGGAATTGGAGAAAGAGTTTTACACAATTATCTTATATAAGTGGTTTTAAACTTATGGTAAACAATGATCTCGTTTTTAAGCTTGGTATAGGGAACGTGAAACTTGAGGGTGATTAATATTCATGACACCAAATCCCTAATCTAAGTCTTAGACTTCTTTACGAGTTTCTTCCATCAAATAATTTCCAAGTTAATAAATCCTTAGTAACTTTTGTTTCCTTTAAAGTTTTATCTTTTCGTCGTAGTAGTAGTAATAGTAATAAAGGCCGAGATGGGTTAATAATGAGAAAATTGTAGCATTATGCTTTAAAACTCTGCATTGCATGGGGTCATTGCAATGGTCAAGTGTAGGGGATTTAATAAGTGTGTAAACACTTATCCTTTTGCCACTAAAATAAGGAAAAACAAGACCTAATCATGTGTTTTATATCGTAAAAGTCGGAATTACGCGTGGTTTTGTGTTTTTGTGTTAAAATAGGTACAAATGATCAAAAGGAAAGAAAACACGGGATTTCACGGTCAAATGTTGAAGAAAAGTCCAAGAAAGAGACAAAGACAAAGTCAAAGACCAAAAGTATGCCCAAGTTCACGAAAACCGACACAATTTTGAAGAAATAATCAAGGAAGCCGAAATCGAGCTCCATTCTATCGGATTTAATCTTTTTGAAGATATTTGGGCCTTGTGGGTCCCACTTGTGATTAATGGGCCCGAAAGCCCATTTGTTTGGATATCTTATCATCTTTTGAAAAATAGCCCAACAAGAGCTGAATCTATATATACGGATGAAAGCCCATTTTGAAGTATTTTATACGGATGGAAAAAATCTTGGGCCAAAGCCCATTTGCTTAATGGGACGGATAAATTGAAATATCAAGTGCCTAGTCAAAGTCTTCTCATCACATACTCACCAAACTTATACACGTTTTATTAAAACGTGTCTTATCCCCCCCCCCCCACTTCACGTTTGTTTTATTCCCTCATCTCACCCACACAAAAATAAATAAAACATTTACTCCTCACCCACTCACACTTAAATAAATAAAAACGCCTCTTTACCCCACCCACTCATTTTTACGTTACAATCTAGAAATCATTTTCACCCACTTCATCTTTCTCCCATTTTTACACAGCCTTCACAAAACCCTAATTACCCTAATCCATAAATTTCATCACAAAAAATTGGGGCTTATAATCCAAACGTGTAATTCACACGAGTTTGGATTAAATCCCCAAGTTTTTCGGGGTAAACACTCATCTGTGGTCCTCTCTTTCCTCCGACGTGGCTTAATTCTCCTTTGTGATTGGTTATCACCACCTCACCATAACCCTTTCACCAATTAAAATCCTCCACCTCAGCCTAAACAAACACAACAAACACACCCACTGCAACTTTGGTGATCCGTGTGATGCGAGGGTTATTCTCAATCGTTGATCAAGTGAAGAGAAGAGAGAGAAACAAGAATGAAGGATTTAAGGGCCAAGATTAGTTGCTTAATTTTGAAGCCATCAAGAGGGTCTCAGGGGTTTTGCCTATAAAACCCCCTCTAAATTTGTAATCGTTAGCATATTTTTCTTTATTTTAATTTTATGCAAAGTAGTTTTAGGGTTATAGTATTTTTTAAAATTCCAGTAAATGTACTCTTTTTTATGATTAATGAAAAGTTAATTTCATTTAATTTCGTCTCTATTTACATTTTCAGTCAAGTCTCAATTTAATTTTTAGCTTAAATCTGTTTTTTTATATATTATTGTTTGCGTTTAATTATTATTATGATATAAAAAATATAGAGAAAGTGTAATAAAATTTCCCCCACTGGGAGATTTAGAAGATTACTTTTTGGTTCGTTTAGAGTTACTGTTCATTCGAAGATTGATCTTTGGTTCGAGAGTTTCTGAGTGTTGGTCCGAGATGATGATGATGATTTAAGGTGGTGTTTCTTCGGTTCAAAAGGAGGCACAGCGCCCATCCTACGTCACAACGGATATCGACACCGGGTTCTCATCTTCTTTTCATTTTATTTTGCTAAATTTAGATTAATCTGTGTTTTATTTAAACTGCTAGTTTATTTGTTTAAGTATCTGCTTGTTTTATTGGTTTATTTGGTAAGTTACTGTTGAGTTTATTTTTTTTGAAGTTATCTGTTTGTATGTTACTGTTTGGATATTTGCTTTAATTGTTCTGAATGGAGTTTGTTTTGATTTGCGTAGGTTTAGATCTGCTTATTAGTTGTTTAGCTGTTAGAACTTCTTATTTAGTTTTGCTTATTGGCTTGTTTTAATTTCAGATTAGATATTTAGCTTAACTAGTTTGCTTATAAGATTTATTGCTTATCATTTTATTAGTTTATTTAGTCAGTAATATTAATTTAGCTTGTTGCTTATTTGTTTTTAGATTTTGGATATTTGCTTATTCTAGATATTGGTTTGACTGCTTATTTGATATACTTATCTGCTTTTTGGTTGTCTAGCTGTTATAGCTTTTTGTGGTATTGCTGATAGACCCACTTGGTCTGAGTTTCTATGGTCCAAAAAGTTCAAAAATTAAATAAAAATAAATATCATAAAATTAGTCTGGCCTAGGGATTCGAACCCTGGACCTCACGCATAGCAGACCACAACCTTAACCATCTCTTCTATTGCCTTTCTTGTGTTTATTATTGCAACATTTAGTTAATATAGGTTAATAATTTAGTGGCAGTTTTTATTTAATAGTTTAATTAAGTTTTGTAGTTTAAGTAATTTTTCTATATTAAAAGTATTTTAATAATTTTTCTTTAATTCAGTTTTTATAAGAAAATATAAAAAAAGATAAAAAAATATATTTTTTTTAATTACTTTAATCAATTTTAAATTGTTTTTAAATTTAGATATAAAATTGGCTTTTCAATTAAGATTTATTTTAAAATAGTTTTCATTTAAAAGTTTTTAAGTTTTATTAAAAGTTAAATTTTGTTTTCAAATTAGTTTAAATAGTTAAATTAGTTTTTAATTAAATAGCTTTTAGTTTAAATATAGCAAAAATATTGTCACCAAGAACAAATTAGTTTTACGTTAAACCGGATATCAATTCGAGTGATTCGAGGAAAAACGAACTTAATTGAAAAAAAAATCCTACATTAATATATATTTATATATATATATATATATATATATATATATATATATATATATATATATATATATATATATATATATATATATATATATATATATAGATATATATATATTTATATATATATATATATATATATATATATATATATATATATATATATATATATATATATATATATATATATATATATATATATTTCGGTTCAAATGAGAACTTTTTAAAGTTGAAAAAATAAGAACCACCTAAAATCTCACAAATGACACTCTACTTTAAATAATTTTTAAAAGAGATTAACTAAAACTAAGTTTTTTTATAATTTGATGGGCTTTCTTTTGAAAATTGAGGAATTCTAGGTGATACATCTTGATTTAAGGTGTGATTTATATCATGTCTTGGTATCGTGTATCATGTTATTTAGTGGTGGTTGTGTATCAAATGTACCATTTTATGTATAAGATATTATCTTGTTGAGATTTTGATGTATGTGTATCACATTTTTAATTGTGTATCAGTAATACGTTACACACTAAGTCGTCGTTTATTAGTCAATAGAATGTTAAGTTGTATAGATAATGTATATTTTGGTGTATTATTGGTAATATGATTATGTATCAATATTTTATTGGTGTTTTAGATTAGTTCTCATTTTTACAACTTTAAAAAATCTCTCACATTAACCTTCCTATATATATATATATATATATATATATATATATATATATATATATATATATATATATATATATATATATATATATATATATATATATATATATATATATATATATATATATATATATATATATATATATATATTTATGATGTAATTTGATTACATGATTGTTTGATGATTATTTAATACTTATATGAGGTATTTATACGACGTAGATTTTCACAAGAAACCCTAACTCCCCTAGCAAATCTATCGAAGCTATTCCCGTAGGAATTCTAGCTATCCTAGATCTAAACCAAGTTGTGGATATTTATGACCCTAACAAATGATTGATATTCGTAGAAATGTTGATATTAGTTGATTGTGATATTAAAGAAGAATTGGCGAGATTAAATCTGATATCGATGTCATGACGATCTTTCCTTACAGAGTGGAGTTTGACAAAACGTTACCACCTGGAAAGGTGTCATCTAATTCGTTGTCATCCAATTCTTAAATTTGAAATCGAAAGGGTGAATGTTGCACTTGAGGCTGTCATTGGAACTATTACCCAAAAGCCTCATGCCACTAGTACCTTTCCGAGAAGTCTAATTGAATGTGTGAGTCATTTCATACTAGTGACTCATTTGATAACTATTGTTGTAAGAGCTATAGGATTGGAAATTAAGTGTTGATCATATCGAATTTTTATTGCCCTTTTAAGGTCTAAGAATAAGATTGAAAGTATTGGAGAATGAGGTAGGATGTTGCATTGAGTATAAGTTAATTAAAACTTGAATAAAGTAAAATTTAACTTGTATGGAATAAGAAATTATTAAGAGGAAGTCGTTAAGTTCTATGATTGAATTATAAGGTCTTAAATGATTGTTGGTTCGTGTTAAGGGTTGTTCCTAGGCCATTGTCCAATGACGAGGATGCCCAGTGTCCAAGAAATAAACTAAAGAAATCTTCTTTTGAATTGGGACCGATGGATCTTCTGGGACATGTGGAACACCTAATGACTCTTTTAGATTAGTATTCATTGTGGTATCTTTTAAAAATCCCTAACTTAACTGAGACATCAGTTGGTAGGATGAGTTTTTGGAATGGTATGACATGGCAACACGTAATGTGTTACGGTACAATTTTGACTCATTTGTGATTAATGAAAGACTACCTTTGATTGCTAAATCCTACATGTATCGATGTTATCTATCTCTTATTTCTTCATCCTAATGTTCGCATTAATGCTGCAACCATTGAACAAGTACTCATCTCGATTTGAGTTACGTTGTGGATTATTCTTTTTGAAGTGCCATCGAGGTCATGAACCTCATGATTAATTGGCTAAATTCATTTCCTAGCATATTGTAGTTAGTTCTTAGTGAATAACTTTTCATCACTCCTTTGCAGATCACTAATTGTTTTTATGAGTTAAAACAGTATCCCTTGAGAAAAATTGGGTTTTCATCACCATATGGATTATTTAAAGTGAGACTTATAAATAATCGTTATCGAAATGAAGTTGTTTATAAAACACCTTGGAAAACTTAATTGTTTTCATAACAAAGAAAATCTTTGTAAATTTATTCTTGATTCTTATTTAAGAATTAAGCATGAAAATGTTTTTATTATAAAATGATGATAAAATTTTGACGAACTGAGTATTGCATCGTTAATCTTGAAATAGTATATAGTTGCACGCCTACATACAATTTGGAATGGACCATGTAAGGCTGATTAGTAGTCACCATAAAACTGATTAATAAACACTACATTTTCTTTAAAGATTGTGAAAGATTAAATTTTATGAGATCTGCAAGAAGTGAAAAATAGGGACATAGTGTTAGGGACACCTACATATGTGCCTGTAGCATCTATTCTTCTGAGTCGAATTTACTCATCTGTGGAAATTGTCTTATTTGACAATTGGCAATTCTTTCTTGCCCATTTCTCCCGTAGTGAGATTCTTAGGAAAAGTATCTGATTACCGAGTGTTGATACCCGACTGGATGTATCGACGTTCCTATCATTTCTTTTGATTTGATTTCATTTGAATGACCTGGGTAACGATCCGAGGAGCTTTCGAATGCGTACTCAATTTATGAAAACATGGGATATATTCATATTCGTTAAATGTTTTCGTCTGTATCTGATTTGAAATTCTCTCCCGTAGATTATGCGTTGGCCTTACTCTTTTAAGGTTAGTTATGTCTCCATATATCCTTGAACTTGTGAAGGATTATGAGTTATTATTAGTCTTTTGAGAAATTCACATCTTATTGACGACAATGAAACTGGAAAGTTAATAGTGCCAGTAGAATGGATTGATTGATTATGACATGACGACATTGTCTTAATTGATGGGAACTCGAGTAGAATTCCCCTAAATGATAAGATGATGATTAACAAAAGTGATCTAAATAATTCTTGATGGATGACCATATCCTGCATTAAGACTTGAAATTATACCGTAAATGGTTGTGAATTAGTCATAGATATTATAATCTAGAAAGAACCTAATATGAATTTATTAAAACATGTTTCTGTTATCTGAAACTTTAGAAGGTATTTGTTGGTGAATTACCTAGACTTTTGCCATTAAGGCAAGTTGAAATTGGTATTGATTATATTCCCGGTGCTGCACTTGTGGCATGTGCATTGTACGTCAGCACCATCTAAATCAAAAGAATTACCCTACAACTGAGGGAGTTGTAGGAGAAGACTTTTATCCTACCAAGCTCGTCATAAGAGCTATGGTGTTATTATTTCTTATATTTATTGATTACCGTGAACTAGGTAAATTGACAAATAAAAATCTATATCCACTACCCAAGATGATAGATTTGTTCGATAATTTACAAGGTTCTAGCGTATGTTTTAAAAAATTTTGATCCTCGACATGGTTATCATCAATTTCGCATCCGCGAAAAAGATTATCTATTCCAATCACTACATCCAGTACTTGTAATGAACATTATGAGTTTCATGTGATGTCGTTTGGATTGACTAATACACATATAGCATCCATAAATTTGGTTAATCACGTGTGTATGCTGTAATTTGATAAATTCATGCTTGTGATCATTAAGGACCATTTGTTTATTTATAAGAATAAGAATGAGTTAATAATTATTTGTAGAATGCCCTGAGTCGGCCGAGTAGTGAAAACTTGTACCTTGAATATTTAACATGTGATGAAAGACTTAATCCTTTACATTATTTGACCGTGTGATTAATAGAAAATGGAATATCTTGACTCTTCAAAAAAAAATAAAAAAAATAAAAATTTGGAACCATTAAGGCTTTGGGTTTTACCAAAAAGAAAATAGAAATATGTTTTGACAAATGTTTTAACAAAGGATTTTTAAGGGATTATTCCCTTATACACAAATCATTTAACTAAACTCCTGTTTAGGGGTAAATGTTTGTGTATACATCAAGACAAACTAAGAGGGATTGAGGAAACCGTTAAACCATGGCTTAAAATTTGAAACGACAATTTTTGCTTTTCAACTAAGAAATTTTTTACCAAAGAATAAACGAAGATTTTCGAACATTTACGGATCTTACTAATTATTTCTGATAAATCAACAAAACTTGTGTTAATTAAATTCAAATTTATTTTGAACATTTTTATATAATTGGATAAACTGAGAAAATTTAAAAACATTTTGCGTTTACGATTCATAAAAATTAAATATTTATTATTTAATTACTTGTAGTAATTATCGACGCTTTAAACGTCGGATTGAGCAAAACTGATTAAAAAAAATGATAGTTGAGACGAAACTAAAACTTGGAAAATATAAAGAAAGAATTTCTGAGTAAATTATGGACATGATAATTATTTCATCAGGAAAGATGAATATAAATACTGACGCATTATGTAAAAAGGATAAATAAACAATTAGGACGTGTTCCTTAATAATGACTGTGCAAAATAAATTACCGAACAATTTAAAAATAGCCGATGCTTGTAAAAAGGATAATATAGATAATAAAAGTGGTTCGCGGCTAATGTGAACCATTAGAATTGAGAAGCCAATGGCGTTAAATGTTTTAAAAGGCCGTTTATGGTTGCCTAAATATGGAGGATTGTGAGATATATTTATGTTTGAATCTTGTAAGTAAAAGTATTCTATTCTTGTAATTTCTGATTAAATGTATCTTTATCTGAAGAAGTTGTACTAATGACAAATTATGAAGGCATAAATTGCTTCATACATTAGTAAACGTCTAGCTATTGCAAAGGTCGTCATCTGAATTTGATTCGATTTAGGTCATCGTCGACATACTGACCAAATATGCTAATATCATTCCTGTTAATGATAGATTCTTGATGAAAAAATTGAATCTTTTGTATTTAAAGGAGTTGTGTAAACATGGTGTGCCTGTATCGATCATCTCTATCAAGATCCTCGCTTCATATCGAATTTCTAGAGATTTGGTCAGAAGTCATTGAGAACGAATCTTGATGAGAGTACTGTGTACCACCCCAATCGAAGGGACGAGGTAAAGTAACGATACAAAATACTATAAGTGATTTTTTATGTTTGAATGATTGACCTTTGGTAATAAACTATAAAATCGTTTTCCTTTGGAGAGATTATCATTGATAATAATCGTATTAGGATCGAGATCGAATCTTGTGAGAATCTAAATATTAGAGCATCTGTAAGCAGGAGTTGGGATGAATACATCCGACATACACCCATTGTGAGTTGGACATGTCTTTTAGGTTTAAGGTTGCCTATGATGACAAACCTAACCTTGCAAAATACTCGACCCGTGAGACCTGAAATGATTGTTGAAATTAGGATCTGATTATTGACTGCCGGTAGTGGGCAGGAGGTTATGTGAATATGAAATGTAGATCTTGAAGTGCCAGATGGGTAGCGAAGTTATGCCAAAAAATTTAACCATGGAAAAATGAATTGATGATCTGAAAGATCATGGGATATAAGTCCCCGTTGTATGGGACCATTGAGATGATGTAAAAGATTGGTTTGAAAGGAATATAAGCTGGATCTACCCTAGGACTTCAAGAGCTGCGTGAATTATGTTTCGTATATCGAACTTGATAAAATGCTTATCAAGTGAAAATCTGACTATTCCTTAATGAATTTTAGATCGGCGAAAAGTTGCATTCATAAAAAACCCGTGAACATCATGGATAGAGAAAGTAAGTCAACAATAAGCCTGATCTTATTGCCGTAGTTATGTTTGATGAAACTCGCGTATTGTAATGGATTACACTTGTGAGAAAAGACCGAATGTGGAGGAAATACCCACATGGCTTTAACTCTATAAGAAGCGAGTAGTAAGATAAAATGATCATTGAGGACAAAGATCCTGTTTAGGGGTAAATGCTGTGACAATCCGTCAATTTATGGTTGATATTTTATTCTCAAGTATTATTTAAAAACATTATTTTAATGTTATATTATGAACTCACCCATTTCTGGGAAGAAATTTGGATTTACGTCTTGAAGTAGCATCGACTACGTCTAAACCGGAGGATTCTACGTTACGTGCTCACGTTTACATACACCGTCTTTGGTGACAGTCCGACATTTCAGAAAATAAATTTGTCCGTGAATATTATTTTGAGATTTTAAATTTGTGTTGGTTCATAAACTCACAAATTTACGAGAAGAGATTAGGACTTATGATTATAATTTAACGTCCTTTACGACTAAACCGGAAACCTTAGGATTACGTATTTACGTTTTCGAACTCCGTTTTTAATGAGACAATTTTTATTAGATTCGTTTTGTGCCGCAGATTCATAATTTATAAAAACGTTTTTCGTAAAACGACCCGAGGGCACGCAAATCGAAGAAACTAGAATCGAGAAATACCCGTAAATTAGTAGGATGAGACAAAACAAGTTTTGCCCCACCCCACTAATATGGGATGGCACTCTTAGCTACAACACACCTTATGTGTCAACATTTAACAAGTAAATGTTACACTTGTAACTAGCTTAGCTTATAAGCTACCAAAATACAAAACCATCTAACCAAACCATTCACTCTCATTCTCAACATGCAAACCACTCTCATTCTCTCCTCCCTCTCTCTAAAATTTGTCCACCACCACCCCTAAACACCCTCATTTGATCAAATGTAACCATGAAATCCTATGTTATTCACACATATGATGAAGTCCTTTTTAAGCTCTATTGATTGGTGGTCTGGAAGATTGGTGTTGATCTATCACAAGTTTGCCATCAAAAATCCAAGCCTTGATCATAAACTACTTAATCTTGGTGGTATAAAGATTGTTCTTCCTATCCTATTGTTATTTTGATTATGTAATCTTGTATTTTCTTTCCTAATGTATATGTATATGATGAATATATGATGATAAAAATGTTGTGTGGGGATCAAGTGTTGATAAACATGGGTACAAAGATGGAAAACCACATGTAAAATGGTTAAAATCTTGCTAAATATGAAGGCTGTATAAAAACAGTAAGTAATCAAATGATAAACTGATAAAATGGTAAAGTGGAATTAATATACAGTATGTATTAGGTGTTATACACATGTGAGAGTTGGCCATACAATGGAATCATAAAAATGAGTGAGATATGATCAAAACAAGTTTAGAGTGCAAATCTGCCTACACTGTTTTGGACGAATTTATTAAAATATTTAAAAGTTGATTCATTAGTAGCTATAACGGAATAAAATGAAGCACATATTATGTAGTTTTTGTGATAAAAGTTTGAGGTCCTATCTCCATATAGAACTCTAGATATGGATATTTTAGTGGATTGAAAATTTAGGACAGATTTGGTAAAATAAATAGTATATAATATAAGCACTCAAAATTTTGTATTTATAAAATATACATATATAAAACCCACTAGTTGATAATAAATATAAATAAAGAGGTATATATATATATTGATATTAAAATAGGACAAGTTATGTAAATTACAAGTATAAATGTTTTCCCAAGTTATAAAACTATATACTAAGTTTTACGTCTTTTCGGCTAAAACCGAAATATTAACGTTTTTGTCAAATAAAACTTAGACGGTCGGACCCGTCTAATATAAACTTTTATAAACTCACATACTAATATATGAACTTGTATAACAATTAAAAACCGATAAAACCCGAGCTTTACAACATATAGACATTAACGGGCCAAAATAGCCTAATTGGACTATAACCCGACTAGTTAGTAAAACACTTTTAAATTTACTTATTGGGCTTAACCCACTTGGGCCCAACATGTAAAGTATAATACTGATAATAAAAGTATAATTGGGCTAATGAAATGTATTGGGCTTGTAATGGGCCTATTGGGCCTCCAAAATATAAACAAGTTGAGCTAGTGTAACTAGTATAAAACTTACCAACACATGAACATTATAATGAATGAGTAAAGATGTATAAACCCACTTGATCATCATCATATATATAAAATCTGTAGATTTGCTAAATGTGATCCGGTGGTCTAACATGGTGGAATATGGTGGTGGTAGCCATTGTTGGTTTAGAGAGAGAGAAGAGAGGTTGAATGTGCAACTGTAAAATGTATTGAAATGATAAAATGACAAGCAACACCCCTCCTTGGAAGCTAAGGAGGGGTATATATAGTCACACACACAACATAAACTATACAACGAACCTAGTCTAGTCTAAACGTGTGTGACTATGATAACTAATGGGAATTCTTAAATGTCGTCACATAAAGTGAGTTTCCAACAATCTTCCCCCATGGGACGACGTGTAGAATTCCTTACAATATTTTTCCTAACAAGTACATAATGATAAGAACAAGAGCTTTCATGAAGCGTCCAATGCTGATGATGTCTTCTGAGGCCTTTGACTTCAAAACGACTCATCTTTAACTTGTAGTAGAAATACTGTAACTGCACGAGCTAAGTAACCCATACACTTCTGGTTAAGGAGAAGCTTCTGAATTAGCTTACCCCTAATTCATGCCACATAAACTTGATGTGGAAGCTTTTAAATAGCTTCCCCCTAAATCGACAATCCTCGTAAGCAACTTCAAAGCTTTCAGTAAAGCTTAGAATAATTAAGCGCACAGCGGAATCTAACAAGCAAATCCCATCATATAACATGATAACGTTGCTAAGAGGAATTGAAAGTAAGGGGTACACCAAGTAGATCAACAACTTTTCTTCTCACGCTTGAATAATTCTTCTGAATTTTTCTTCCCCCTGAGAGTTCAAGTTATGCATACCAGAAAGAATCAAGACATTTCTTCCCCCACATAGTTGAAGAAAGTAAATCAATCCCAATTATGAATCTCAAATACTGAAGTGGACACTTTATCCCATTCATGAAGTTGACATCGTAACACCAGAGTCAATTAAGTCCCGGAAATGCACATATCTTCTTCCGGAGATGCACTAGAGTCAATTAAGTCCCGGGAATGCATATAGGATAATGATGATGTTTAATTGCAACAATCAAACAATTAAACCTCGAATCAGTAGTGTACCGTTTAGAGATTGATAACGCCCCGAGTTAAAACACTGATTTTCTCTGCGGCTATGACAAATGTCATCCCGGAATATCTTCAAATCAAAAGAAGGTATGAAGTTCATCACGTGTACTCGTTGTGCGTTCAATGTGTCTTCTTCTTCCCCTTGATGGTTTCGAAATTCGTACGCACATAAACCTGAAATCTCGTGAGAATAATAAATAAGCTGAATTATATATTTTGTGAGAATCAGCTGTTGATCGAAAATCTCTTCTCATAAACTCTCCATGGCCACCTTTACCAACCCACGTGAAAGCAATTTGAAGTGACCACTGAAAGAATGAACCAAATACATCAAACGTGAAGCTGAATAAAAATCCTTCGATCTTGTGACTTAAGCTTGCACTATTGTTGAATGAAGAACGGTGGAGAAATCTCTAAGTACTCAATGCATCACTGAAGAAGTCTATAAGCACAAAACCTCTTGAAATTATCTACGTCGACTAAGCGCGTGACACTGAGTACAACAATGTAACCCCTTTAAGTGATAGATATCCGAGTCATCAACCATCCACCCCGAACTCGGAAACCAGATAACCAAGTCGTCATTCTAAGATTAAGCACGAGCAAGTTATCTATGAAAGATAAAATAACTCCACGCTTTCAAAAAAATCCGTCTTCAACGTCACGTAATTAATACCCGATCAAACAAAATTTGTAGCCACTAAAAAATCGCCCAATTTTTTTTCTTGGTCTCGTCTCAAATAAATTCTCGTCACGTTGTCTCGTCTTTTTGTCACGTCACTTGTTTCTCGTCACATTTTGTCACTTTTAAAAAATAGTTAATCAAAATATTTTCATAGAAAATAAAATGATAAAACACTATTTTGAAGTAACAAATTTTTATCCAACAAAAAAATGCGGCCCATCCAGTATTTTGCCCGTTACACAGGAAACTCAATTTAACAATTTAGAAAAAGTCCTTGGCCCATTGCTTTGTTAAGATTTTGTGAGTCCATGGCCCATGAGAAAAATACCCGGTCACAAAACTTAATACCTAAAAATTAGGTATATAAGTCACCAAATCCCTAATTACACTCACACATAAACCTAAACGTATCTCATCACATCCGCCTCCTTTTCTCTCACTACACCCTTCACCTAGAAATCTCTGTCCCCTTAAATTCACCCAAATCTCATCTAATCTCTCCCAAACCAATACATAACTTAAATCATAACCCACGATTCAACCAAACCACATGCCCCTTTCGGATGAATCATTACTGAATCATTGCTAATATTCAAAATGTTTGCAGCCACAAGGTCTTGTAATACAAGGCCTCGGGTAAGGTTTTAACATGTTGCATGTGTTGTTTTGGTCTCAATGAATCAAAGATTGAATATAACATAATTGTTATAGTTCTATCTTTATTTTCGTATATTGATAAGATGGGTTAACCATTTACAAAAAGATCTATGATGATTTCTTATTTTCGTGTATTATAGATATGTGAAAAGATCTAGACATGTCTATGATAGACTGCATCGAAAAAAAATCTGAGATCCTTTAAATTTGTTTGTTCGGTTCGAGTCTTAGATGGGATTAAGAGACGAAGGGATTAGGATTAGATGAGGATTTGTGGAGTTATAAGGTTGGCAGTAACATTGAGTCGACTCAGTCAGTAAACTGAGTCAACTCGGTAGTTACCGAGTTGACTCGGTTGCGATGGATTTGGTTTAGATCACAGTATTGGTCCACTGGTTTTAAAAAATAATAGACCATCGTAATGTCTAAAAGAGGCCCATCCGAATGTTTTTTTAATTCATCAAAATGTTGTACAAAATTAAGTCCATCGAAATGAGTTAAATTTCAGCCCAACGCAATGATTTCATTTGTTACTTCCATCGCAATGTTTTCTGTAAATTCTGTCCATCGGAATGTGGAAAAAAAATTCAGCAGCATGTCGTTTTAATATGCCATTGCGACAGGTCAAACCACCCATCGCAATGTGACTCATCGGAATGAGTCCCATCGCAATGGGTAGGTCGAACCCATCGGAATGTGTTAAAAAACAACCCCATCACAATCCATGCGAATGAAAGTGCCATCGGAAAGCCATCGCAATGCCTGCAGAAATCTTATCCATATCTGTATTTTTTCCGTTTTTCTAGGAACAAAGTTTTTCTGGGTAAAAACTTATCTTCACCTTCAAAAAATGAAAACAGCGGAAACCTATAAAAAATTGAACCCAGACATGCATATTGACCAGAAAAACATGTAAAGTTTGGGTTTTATACCAGAAAAACATGCCCAACTTTTTAACAAGACAGGAATAATATACAGTGACAAGACCAGGACAAATGAAACAAACGAACCCTTTTCACTGATGACATACTTTGGACCCAAACCAATGAGACAATGAGACTGTGGATAAGAATAAGAAGACAGTGACAAAAACTTGTGATTATTGAAAGAAAAACACAAGTCGTGACCAAGAATAAACAAACGGACCAAAAAAAATATAGAACGAGACCCCAAAAAATGTTTAGAACACCAAATCGAAACAAAAACATGATCCAAGGAATGAACTAAGGCTCTGATGCCAAATGTAGATTTGCTAAATGTGATCCGGTGGTCTAACATGGTGGAATATGGTGGTGGTAACCATTGTTGGTTTAGAGAGAGAGAAAAGAGGTTGAATGTGCAAATGTAAAATATATTGAAATGATAAAATGACAAGCAACACCCCTCCTTGGAAGCTAAGGAGGGGTATATATAGTCACACACACAACATAAACTATACAACGAACCTAGTCTAGTCTAAACGTGTGTGACTATGATAACTAATGGGAATTCTTAAATGTCGTCACATAAAGTGAGTTTCCAACAAAATCATCATATGTATACATAATTTTTATTTCTATAAATCCATTGGACAAGAGTCTAAGACAAGTATTATTTGTCTAGGTTTCCGTGATTGAAGCACGTACCGTACATCCGAATTGCCGATAACCCGCTTTCCCACATCAACGTGAGTTCATAGCCTCGCACTCTTTTAAATGTTTTTATGAAATGTTTTATAAACCCGCGAGGGAGATAACATGTTTGTTTTGATAAAATAGGACACCATTTGTCCCGATTGTTTGTTTATTGATTTAGACCCGAAGGATTGTATGACCCGATGAATGATTATATGACCTGATGTATGAAATAAAATGGATTATTAAAGTTAGGTTATGTAACTAAAAGTCCCATTAGCATGAATTGTGAACTACCGGGATTTGGTAGACGCTTATGCATATAATAGTACTATTTGGGGACGATCACCCAAGTTCGCGCCTTGACGGTTGATCCCCGTCGTGCCACATTGATTGGTAAGCGAATTTATGTATGAGAAGATTTCCATAGCGTGATCTTTGTGACGACACGCTAACTTAGATGGGCAAATTGAGTTTCGGGCTAGATACCCGTTGTTTGTTGTAGTAAGGTAACAATTTCATGCGGCTTATAATAATCCAATTAACGATATACTACTATACGCACTGAATTACGATATATTGCCTGACTAGCAATACGGGGTCTTATTATTGATATTGTATTCATGTTTTGGTTTTACATAACCATATACATATAACGGTTTTTATTTAACTCTATACAACGTTATAAAACGTATTGTATGATGTTTTTAACGACAATGGGTCGTATAATGATTTTGAAGGCAAAAGCCTATATTATAATTTTTGATAAGGATTTGTATAAAATGACTTTGGCTATTTTATGGCCTATAACAACGATTGGTACAAAATGATTTTCGGTAATAATTTTATACCGATGTCATATTGGTGGATTTCATTAAACTCTATGAATTCACTCGGCATTTTCCCTGACCTTTTGTTTTAACATGTTTTATCTCAGGTTCTTGAAGGTAATTCTCGGGAAGACAACAAAGAATTCATGGCCCACACTTAAATAATAATTTCCATTCAAATGCTTTGTAAAAATTGTATGAAATACTATGACTTGGGACCTATGTAAATTTGATATTTATGAATGGAAATGCTTTATTATTAAACGACGCGATTTTTAAGCGTTGTCTATGATGTGAGTAATGTGCTATCCCGTAACACCAACGAGTCTTCCGTTGTATTGAATTGTGTAAATTTGGGGGTGTTACATAAATGATATAAGTCGAGATAGGAACCGAAGGTAAAATTTTGGTATAGCCTAATGAGTAGAATAAGGCACTAAGCCTGCTAATATTGTTGTAGTGTGGAAAGGAAATGGCATTGACCTGTATTGTTTGATTGGAAGGCTTAGTATCGATAATCGAATGGATGAGGAGTTATAGATGTGATGTGTCATGAGGGACGAAGGTCTTGGACTAACTGAGACAAGATGAGGAGCACTATGACCTTGGAGGTAAGACATTGTATTAGTATAAAGAAAGTGTTGAGTATCAAAAAAAAATCTTTCATGGAGAAAAGTGAGAAGGAAGTGTATTGGTGCTACTAATGAGCTATCCAAAATTAATAGAAGTCGTTGTAGCATGGATTTAAATGGCAGTTGATAGACTAAATGAGATAACTGTCCTTTTGGTGATATGTATAGATCATAAGCTGATTTGGATTGGAAGAGCCTTGTTATGATGAACTAATGAATATGTGAAGCACCGTCATAGGTCACTTGTGTAAGGAAATTGGAATTTTTAAGTAGTTTGGTGGTATGGACTAAAGGGAGTTGATGAACATGATTGGATATGAATATATCCAGCTACATGGAAAAGGATGGACGACGTGAGAAATTGCTACAAGTATAGGAGTCGTGTTGAGAGGTTGGGTGACTGATTTAGAGGGATGTAGGAAACTCGTTAGCGATGTCTGAGTTTTCATATAATGATAGTTATCATACTAGAAGTCGATGAATGCCATTTGAGGCACAATATGGAAGGATAGGGTGAGTTTTCCTTATGGTGGACTAACATCTGTGAAAGAGACTACTGATGTGGAAATGGTATTTGTGGGAAAGGATGAGAGCAACAAGATATGCTATGTTGAAAAGGATGAAACCACTAAAGTTTAGTGACAAAGTTATGTAGGAAGTTTCGCCCATAGTAACGGGTGGTATGTTTTGGTAAAATGGAAAAGTTGATGTAGAGTTTTGTAGGTCCATTTATGATCTTTGGAAAGATCGGACCAGTAGCTTATGAGTATAGAATTACCTGGAGAATTGAGTGATATACATGATATATTTCATGTATTAAGATTGGTAAATGTTGTTTGAGAATGCATATTTGCATATTCAATTATTCGGGATTTGTGTTGTAAAACCCGTATTTAAAAATCAGGATATTTAAATACGCAGTTTAATTTTAATAAAATATTTAAGTATTAATTATTAGACAAGAGATATAAACGCAGAAATTTAATACGCTATCCCAGTTTATTTAAATACTATAAATATGACAGTTTATTCAGATAATAAGTATTTGGTCTCAGAAAATATTACAGATGAATTATTATTTTTTACAGAAATAATTACACGTTAATATTAAATTACACGTAGTCTCAGTTTATTTAAGTATTACAAATAAATAATGATTCAGAAAATAATTATAAGTTAGTAAATTATTTACTAACTATTCAGTATTATGTGGGTATTCATTTTCAGGAAATAAATATATATATACATTACGGGATTTAAAAACGAACACACAAATTAAAGGTCGTAAATGAAGCGTAACGAAAACTTTAGTGTGCAATTGGGCTGGAAGCTTTTAGAAAAAAAAAAGAAAGAAAGAAGAATGGGCTGGAGGCCCATTTAGTTGGTCTAAACGGTTTTAAAAAAAAGAGAGAGAAAGAAACGGGGGTTCCCCTTTTTCCCATCCCACACACAGCGAAAGAAAAAAAAATAATAACAGAGTTAGGGTTTTTGGTTTCTGCCGACACAAGAGACAAAAAAAAAAGAAATAAAGAGGAGGGTGCCGCCGGCTGTGAGGAGCAAGAGGGAGGCCGGGTTTGATTTTTTCCCTCTTCGATTGGAGATGTAGTAATTCTTCCTCAAACGCAGTAAACGGTAACCATCATCCTTGTTCTTATTATAGATCTCGAAATATTTTGGGTTGATATAAAGAACAAACGAGTTACAACCAGCAAACATGTTTTTGTTCACTAGGGTGTCGGGTTTCTGTTGATACATTAACCGAGACCAACAAGGGGTCTCGGTGTGTGTTTCTGTTTGGCCAGCCGCGACCCAAATGGGGTGCGGTGGTGGTTCTTGTGCCAGACGTGAGCCATCAACCCCAAACAGGGGTTGCCGTGTAAAAATAAAGGGTGCGGGGTGGTGTTAGTAGACTGGCCAGCCGAGGTTTCAAGTCTCGGTGGTGAAATATTTGTGACCAGCCGCAGCCAAACACAAACAGGGGGGCGTTTGGGACTAATCTGCCATAGAGGAGCGTTTGGGTCTGTCGAAATACATAAGCAGTGGGAACCACTGCATAAGCAGTGGGAACCACTGCACAGGCAGGGGGAAATGTTAACAGGCAGGGGGAAATGTTAACAGGCAGTGGGAAATTATAACTAGCAGGGGGAACTGTAGGAAAATAGTGGGAAATTATATACAAGCAGTGGGAACCACATGATTATTAAAATTGGTTAAATAACTTTATTAATAAGTTTCAAAAGGAAAATAAAGTTAAAAATATTGTTTGTAAAATTGATTTGTAAAATTATTTTAATATTAACTTTATCTTTTCTTTTAACTACTTAAAACGTGGGATTTCGTTAATGATTTACTTTTCAAAGAAACTAAATTAGAAACCATTTCTAATTCAGGAAACTTTCTATTTATAGCAGATTTCTATTTTTAGTAATATCATAAATTCAGAAGACCTATTATCAGTAATCAACAATACAGGAATACACTTATCAGTAACATTTGAACAATCCGAATTATCAGATTTTATATACCTACAGTAATATAAGTATAAAAAAAAATCAAGCCAAGAATAGTTAAAATCATTAAAAATAAATGGATATCAGTCGACTTATTTTCGCGTCCATTAATTGTGTAGTATCCGTGAAGTCAGATTCGATCCGTCAGCTTTCAGTCTTATTTCAGTACTGGACACGAGGTACGGATTTTCCGTCCTTTCAGTAAGGACTTCCTTTTTATGCATGATTAGGATTCCCCATCTTCAGCCAAATGTTTTCCCTAGTATATGTTTAAGCTTATCAGTAATCATGTTTATAACTAAATAAATTGCCTGAGCATTATATACAAGCATGATTAGTTTATGTACTAGTTACGGAGGTACCGTGACCACGGCACTAGAGGCACCGGTGTCGTGACTCACATGCAGGAGAGTGATATCCTGCATCGTCCCACTCAGCTCAGCTTGGCCATTTTATCAGTATTATTAGTGGGGCGTATGGATGCATCCTAGGCTACAGCTTATAGTTTAGCAGGTGAATGTGGTGTGTGCTCTACATCCTTCACATTGGAGCTGATCCCTCCACCCAGCACAGTTATTTAGAGGTCACCCCTCTACAGCATGACGAGGTCACCCCTTTATGTGTTCATGCACCAGTTGTTACAGCACATGACCTATATAAGCTCTTGGCAATTAAAATACAGTAAATGCATGTTTTCAGATTTATCAGATAACGATTCAGCTTTATTATTTACAAATCAGACTTTACAGATTATTTACAGATTTCCGCTGCAACTTTACTTATCAGCCTTACAGCTTCAGTATTTATCATCTACTTCATTTTAGTAATTTCCTTATCATGCTTCATATCCGTTCACTGAGCGTTATGCTCAGCCGTAGTTCCTTTCATGTTATAACGGCAGGTACACCAGGACGCTCTTAGGATTCCGAGAGCATGTGCATTGGATGGAAGCTATCCAGACTTCTTACTTTATGCATTTCTTACATTATCCTGTTTATCTGGACATTGTTTAGTCCTTTCATTCAGTATTTTATTTTCATGTTTTGGGCTTATGTTTGGATTGCCGATGTTTGATTCCGATATTTCCTTTATGGTCAGTTAATGTTTTAGGACATTTACCTTATGCTTTGATGACACGTCATAAATACACGTAACGGTCCACTTATCCAAGTGGGGTGTTACAATTATGGTATCAGAGCACAAGGTTCGACCTGTAGGCTCTAAAACTTGACCTGTGACTAGTGGGTAGTCACCAGGAACTTCCCAGATTTTGGCGTTGTTATCTTTCATGTTTCTCATGGATTATTCAGTCAGTTTTCTTCATTTATCAGTCAGTTTCTTAAAGTTTTGACTAAGTAAAAGGTTGGTACATAACTAACCATATTTAGTCACATGTGGTTTTTAGCGAATTTTCGTTTTGGTGAGCTGACCATAGGCGCTCACCCTTGCCCGTTCAGATTTTGTATTGGTACACCGACCATAGGCGTTTACCCTTACTCATGACAGATTTATGTTTTCAGTCAAATATCACTTGGTGAACCAGCCATAAACGTTCACCATTTCGCAAGTCGAATTTCATGCTTTTCAGTCAAATGATGTTTTGTGAACCGATCCACAATTGTTCACCTTTGTCATATCAGGACATTTTATAAATTTTGACAAGTATGGATTGAACTACAGCCATCCATATTTAATCCGAGATTATAAATTTCTATACATGACAGTTCTCAGAAAATTTTGACCAGTATGGATCGAACCAGAATAGCCCATACTTAGTCTCATGTTTTCTTTTTGAATTCCGTGGACTGAACCATAGCCGTCCACATCAGTTGATATTACACCTCAGTTAATTTGACTTTTTATGTTCCTTGTAACAGTCAAATTTTCATACCCTCACGTTGATGTCATCTACATGATGATTCAGTTTCATGATTCCTTACAAGGATTATGCTTTCAACAGAATGATAATGTTTCATGCTAAGATACATAAGGATTACAATGAAATACTATTTCATGATAATTCATGTTCGGGTCTTTATCAATCATGTCTTTATACTGAACGTTGATGAAACTCCATTTAATCATACTTTTAGCCTCTATACAACCAACATTAAGTCTACGCAGAAATTATCAGCCTATCATGTTAACCGTTTCAGTTCAGTTTACTACCGTTTAAATCAATTTATTTCATTGATAATGTCAGACAAGCGACACAAGTATCGATCATCCCATAAACTTTCCACCAGCTCCATGTACAGTATTCCATATGTACCCCATGTACAGTGTCTCAGTTATACTCCATGTATAATATTTCACGTGTACTCCAGGTACAGCGTCTCAGATATGCTCCATGTGCAGTATTCATTTTGTACTTCATGTACAGTAGTTTAGGTGTACTCCAGGTACCCTACTCCATGGATATTGCTAATCGATCCTTAATCATCTCAATCGTTTCCACTTGTCGATATTCTACCAGGTGCTGATGCTGCTCGTGAGTTGAAGATTTTACCAGATGCTGATGCTGCTAACACTCTGAAGACCACACAGATGCTGATGCTGCTGAACTTTGGAGATTTCTCAAGATGCTGATGCCGCGGAACGAGGACGAAAACTATAAATTTGAAATTTCTGACAAGAATAAATTCAACCATCAGACACTACCATTCTATTTTATGTTTTTACTTCCTCAGTTAGATGTCACACATCACTCAGCTAATCTTTCTGTCAGAAGAGTGGGAACCGGTAACCAGCCGACCACTCAGCAGAAATAATTACATTAATCACGGTCATGATAACGACCGTCAGGAAACTGACAGACAAAGTAGTAGTGACAACCACCGTGCTCATAATTAATCAGTCAGTACCATCGGAACCCCGGAACGGACGTGACCAGAAATACAGAGGTCAGCAGTCTAACCGGTCCGCCAATCCTAGCAGTTACCAAAATTTTTCAGCCTTGTTCATATTCATCTATTAAAACACGTGCCAAGACATCAGTCAAGACATAGTTCTCAGGTATCATTTCGGAAGACACATATCAGGGCACCAGTCATGATACACGTCATACGAATATTTTCTCAGAGTACGAGTCCGAGCTCTTAGTTCCAGTATGTTCCAAGAAAGACCCTCAGTAATTCAGGGTATCTTTCAGAAAGGGGTATACTCATTCTATTATGCCACGCATATATCAGATCATTAAAATTCAGTCACCACCACCAGATTATTATTCAGATTAAACACACGGTAATATTTCTGTGAGGTTACAGACGAATCCACTCAGTGAAAGTCGACATGTTACTCCACGTATTCCTATGTCAGCTTTATGTAAATCAGATATTTACCTACCTCTCAGCCGAAAGGACTCCACAGTATCATCTATATTATTAAGGCTTCCTTTCAATTAACGATAAGATCTGCCTTACTAAAATTCTAAATATATTGTTATACTTTCTGCCAGAAAAATCAGTACAAATTACGTCTACCTTACAAGTACGTGGCTTGTCAGACCATAGCTACGAAGAATTTACCTACCTGTTATAAATTCACTTTTGAAATTCCTTAAATTCATGATCAGCAGATTATTCCAGAGTTCTAGATATAATTTCAGAAAGTTTTCAAGAAATTCCTTCCTAACCACGAGACAGAAATTTAACATCGAGCTAGTCTCAAGAACAGAACCTGTTTTCAGAACTCTTTATTACAGGGCTCTAGCTACGTTAAAAGAGTTGCAGCAAGTGCTGCAAGAGTTACCAAAATTAGGCTTTATTCGCCCTAGCGCACCATCGAAAAATTTATCAGATCACCATTCCTAATCGATATTCATTTCACGAATAGAAAGTTTAATTGACCTACTACGAGGTGTCTTAAACATTCTTCCAGAAAAATTCAAGATCATGCTACCATCAGTGGTGAGGGAAGAACATGATGATCTTCAGACCGTTGTTGCACATATTATAGCCACTCTAAAAAATTTAAATTTTACTTCTGAGCTCCCTAATGCTCCAGCTATAGTATGAAAATGTATGAATAAATTTTCCTTGAATTCTCAGACAAAATTGGCAGTACATTCATTGACAACATTCTGATCTCCTAAATTCTAGAGAAGGACATGGGAATCATCTTTTCACGACCCCGCAGATTCTCCGATAGGAGAAAATTATATACGTAAGCTTTCTTGATGTATATTTCAGATGAACAAAGTGGAAAATCTGACCCACCCTATTTCAACAAAAAAGAATTCCAGACAATCCTGCGAAGGTGAAGGCCATCACCTGATGGTCCCGACTGACGACTATGAACGAAGTACAAAATTTTCTAGAACTCAAATGACTACTACCGTAGAAATTGCCGACAGTTCTTACTAAAAATGTTTTATGACTATTCAACCAGATTTCCACCAGAATGTTCCAAAATCCCAGACAAAACTTTAATAGAATTTGCATCACACATTAGTGCAGCTATGTTCATATCTAGATGCCTGACCTACTGCAGGTTCAAGATAGAACGCCGTCAAGTTAGTGAGCTACTACAACCCTTAGAAATTTCTGAACAGAAATGAGACGAAATTCCATGAAATTGTTATCAGCTATCACAGGCTCAGAGAAAGTATGATACTATCTAAGTTATCATCAACCATGTAATCAGCCTGCGCGTTTCTTTCATCCGAAAGGATCACGCCGTAGCAGAAAATTTTGAGATTCAGCAGTAAATCGTACGAATTCAAGGCATTCTATCGACCATCATATCAGACAGAATTCATGTTCACGATCAAGTGTATGTTTACGCCCACTTTAAATTCATGTTTATTTTCACTTTCACGTTTACGTCTCGTTCGCGGTATGATGCTGTTTCAATTCATCTTTTTATGCTATCTCATAATTTAAGCTCACGTTTGTGTTCATAACATTGTTCACGTTCAAGTTCGTGTGCCATTTCACGATACACGTTTCTCAATTTATTACCGAATACGGTTACAGAAAGCTTGAGAGACCAGACTCAAGTTTAGCACAACTATTCCATAACCAGGCAGACGTTTCACATCTCATGCCGTATCGTTTGGCATTCATTCCTCAGTCAGCATACGTTCATGATATGTTCTAGTATCACGTTCACAGTATGTTTCACTTATCATATTCTAATTCTATGCCAGCGCTCCTCATATAATTATGAACCACGTTCACAATTGCTCACTTAGCATGTTCACAATTGTTCACATAGTTCGTCCCTATAATTCAACAGCTTTTCAGAGATATAAATATTATCTTTTCAGAATATTTACACGTATCGTTTCATGTATCATACATGCTATAGTTATTCGGTCTATCAGATTCAGAAAATCCATCTTAAATATGGAACCAGAAACTATTCGGCATCATCAGGACAGGGTCATAAGGACCAAGATTTTATTTATTATGTTAGACCTTTGAAGAAACCGTTTCGAGCGGGAGGCCACTCGAAACGGAGGAGTCCATCCTGACCTATCATCCTTTTCTTCCATAAATTCAGTTATGTTCTTTCAGTCATGTCATGTTCCATGTTATCTTCAGCCATGTCACGTACATGATCATTTCAGTCATGTCAGGTTTATACCTATCAGCAGCATTATGTCTTAACTAGAAGATAATTTATCCTTTAGCTTAATTGTCTTTTCAGTCTACGTATTCTTTCATTCCTTATAACTTCATCAGCTTATTACCTTTAATTCGAGGACGAATTTCTTCTTTTTAGAGGGGAAGAATTGTAAAACCCAGTATAGTCGTATCTTTAATTCGGGGACGAATTATTGTTTTTAGAGGGGAAGAATTGTAAAACCCGTATTTAAAAATCAGGATATTTAAATACGCAGTTTAATTTTAATAAACTATTTAAGTATTAATTATTAGACAAGAGATATAAACGCAGAAATTTAATACGCTATCTCAGTTTATTTAAATACTATAAATATGACAGTCTATTCAGATAATAAGTATTTGGTCTCAGAAAATATTACAGATGAATTATTATTTTTTACAGAAATAATTACACGTTAATATTAAATTACGCGTAGTCTCAGTTTATTTAAGTAATACAAATAAATAATGATTCAGAAAATAATTATAAGTTAGTAAATTATTTACTAACTATTCAGTATTATGTGGGTATTCATTTTCAAAAAATAAATATATATATACATTACGGGATTTAAAAACGAACACACAAATTAAAGGTCGTAAACGAAGCGTAACGAAAACTTTAGTGTGCAATTGGGCTGGCAGCTTTTAGAAAAAAAAGAAAGAAAGAAGAATGGGCTGGAGGCCCATTTAGTTGGTCTAAACGGTTTTAAAAAAAAAAGAGAGAGAAAGAAACGGGGGTTCCCCTTTTTCCCCATCCCACACACAGCGAAAGAAAAAAAAAATAATAACAGAGTTAGGGTTTTTGGTTTCTGCCGACACAAGAGAAAAAAAAAAAGAGGAGGGTGCCGCCGGCTGTGAGGAGCAAGAGGGAGGCCGGGTTTGATTTCTTCCCTCTTCGATTGGAGATGTAGTAATTCTTCCTCAAACGCAGTTAACGGTAACCATCATCCTTGTTCTTATTATAGATCTCGAAATATTTTGGGTTGATTTAAAGAACAAACGAGTTACAACCAGCAAACATGTTTTTGTTCACTAGGGTGTCGGGTTTCTGCTGATACATTAACCGAGACCAACAAGGGGTCTCGGTGTGTGTTTCTGTTTGGCCAGCCGCGACCCAAATGGGGTGCGGTGGTGGTTCTTGTGCCAGACGTGAGCCATCAACCCCAAACAGGGGTTGCCCTGTAAAAATAAAGGGTGCGGGGTGGTGTTAGTAGACTGGCCAGCCGAGGTTTCAAGTCTCGGTGGTGAAATATTTGTGACCAGCCGCAGCCAAACACAAACAGGGGGGCGTTTGGGACTAATCTGCCATAGAGGAGCGTTTGGGTCTGTCGAAATACATAAGAAGTGGGAACCACTGCATAAGCAATGGGAACCACTACACAGGCAGGGGGAAATGTTAACAGGTAGGGGGAAATGTTAACAGGCAGTGGGAAATTATAACTAGTAGGGGGAACTGTAGGAAAACAGTGGGAAATTATATACAAGCAGTGGGAACCACGGGATTATTAAAATTGGTTAAATAACTTTATTAATAAGTTTAAAAAGGAAAATAAAGTTAAAAATATTGTTTGTAAAATTGATTTGTAAAATTATTTTAATATTAACTTTATCTTTTCTTTTAACTACTTAAAACGTGGGATTTCGTTAATGATTTACTTTTCAAAGAAACTAAATTGGAAACCATTTCTAATTCAGGAAACTTTCTATTTATAGCAAATTTCTATTTTTAGTAATATCATAAATTCAGAAGACCTATTATCAGTAATCAACAATACAGGAATACACTTATCAGTAACATTTGAACAGTCTGAATTATCAGATTATATATACCTACAGTAATATAAGTATAAAATAAATCAAGCCAAGAATAGTTAAAATCATTAAAAATAAATGGATATCAGTCGACTTATTTTCGCGTCCATTAATTGTGTAGTATCCGTGAAGTCAGATTCGGTCTGTCAGCTTTCAGTCTTATTTCAGTACTGGACACGAGGTACGGATTTTCCGTCCTTTCAGTAAGGACTTCCTTTTTATGCATGATTAGGATTCCCCATCTTCAGCCAAATGTTTTCCCCAGTATATGTTTAAGCTTATCAGTAATCATGTTAATAACTAAATAAATTGCCTGAGCATTATATACAAGCATGATTAGTTTATGTACTAGTTATGGAGGTACCGTGACCACGACACTAGAGGCACCGGTGTCGTGACTCACATGCAGGAGAGTGATATCCTGCATCGTCCCACTCAGCTCAGCTTGGCCATTTTATCAGTATTATTAGTGGGGCGTATGGATGCATCCTAGGCTACAGCTTACAGTTTAGCAGGTGAATGTGGTGTGTGCTCTACATCTTTCACATTGGAGCTGATCCCTCCACCCAGCACAGTTATTTAGAGGTCACCCCTCTACAGCATGACGAGGTCACCCCTCTATGTGTTCATGCACCAGTTGTTACAGCACATGACCTATATAAGCTCTTGGCAATTAAAATACAGTAAATGCATGTTTTCAGATTTATCAGATAACGATTCAGCTTTATTATTTACAAATCAGACTTTACAGATTATTTACAGATTTCCGCTGCAACTTTACTTATCAGCCTTACAGCTTCAGTATTTATCATCTACTTCATTTTAGTAATTTCCTTATCATGCTTCATATCCGTTCACTGAGCGTTATGCTCAGCTGTAGTTCCTTTCATGTTCTAACGGCAGGTACACCAGGACGCTCTTAGGATTCCGAGAGCATGTGCATTGGATGGAAGCTATCAAGACTTCTTACTTTATGCGTTTCTTACATTATCCTGTTTATCTGGACATTGTTTAGTCCTTTCATTCAGTATTTTATTTTCATGTTTTGGGCTTATGTTTGGATTGCCGATGTTTGATTCCGGTATTTCCTTTATGGTCAGTTAATGTTTTAGGACATTTACCTTATGCTTTGATGACACGCCATAAATACACGTAACGGTCCACTTATCCAAGTGGGGTGTTACATGTGTTAATAAGAGTCTTTGTTTTATCAAAGGGTCATTTGTGAGATTTATTGGCTATGAGGTCAAGATTTTAGGAATGAATTTAAATATTTTTGGTTTGTATATGTGGTATTTTGAGACTTGAACTAAAGTAGACATAGAAATGAGAGGAGTTCAGTTAGAACAAGTATCCTCATGTGATTTGTTGTTTGTGTGTTTGATCCTAAGGAGTAAATCTCGGGACGAGATTTCTATTAGGAGGGAGTGATGTGACAACCATGGTTTTTGGGGTTCGTCACTTAGACTATAGTTTAAGGTGTTTTGTGCAAATATGTGCTTTTATGTGCTTATGTGTTTATTTTGTGTGTTTGGAGTGAGGTTTGGATATCGTTTATGGGTATATGGTACTCATAAGTAAATCAAGGAACGATTATTTCATGTTCATGAGCCAACATGGTAGTGACTATAAAATGAGATGGTGTTATTTAGTGGTTTTACGTATACGTATATGTATTATAGAAAATCGTATTTTTACGGTTTAGGGTTTTGCATTTAGGGGTCTCGGAAGAGGTATTTAGTCACAGGAGTATTTTTTTGATGGTTTAAGTCATCTAGGACTTAGTTAATTAGTTTATTTCGTATTTCAAGAGTTTTTATAAAGTTGTATATTTTTACGTCTTTTACGGTATACGCGTAAATTTGACTAGTTTTACGGTTTTGAGGTTTTAGAGGCTTTAAGAGCTGAAACAAATTAAGGAAAATTAAGGTAATAATATTAATACAATTATTAATAATAAAAAAACGAAATTAAAGGGGTATAGTCGGTTTTGGGATGCAAGAAAGAAAAAGAAAAGGGGAAAAAGGGAAAAAGGGGAACCAGGCTTTTGTATTGGGCCAAGGACTTGTTAGGAAAATATACAAAAAAAATTTATTAATAAAAACACATCATAAAATCCCTGGAGATCATGATTGATTCGAAATCTATGGAAAAAATTAGGGTTCTTCATCAAAAATCTTGTTTTCCAAAAATCTAAGGTAAACTCTTCAAACCCTTTTAATTAAATTGTTTTTAATTCTTTCTTAATCATTATATGATGGATCTAGGTTAGTGTTTATTAGAAAATTTGCAATTTAATGTTATCATAATAATATAGACATGATTAGAATAATTAGGGTTAATCATTAAACATGATGAGGGTAATTAATTTGGTTAATTATGTTAAATTCGTTTTTAAAAACTGGGCAGAATTTATGGGTCATTGTTTTGATCATATCTAGAGTTTTACAAACTTTTAATTTTCGAATATTATTTTCCTGGAAAGGTAATTGAGTTGGTTTTCGAATTCAAGAAACTAGAACTAAATTGGAGGTTTGGAAGAGGGTCAAAAACAGGTTACATCGGTCGGGTGTCAAAACAGTTTTTGGATCAGCCTTTTTTCGTTTTATGTTTTGAATTGTTTGGGGTACTTAGGGTTATATTGGAACCTTTAAATGAACATGAGACTTAGATTATATATTAAATAAAAGATCTGGATGAGGTCTAAACAAATGGGTTAGGATAAGACCCTCTGATCATAACAAACGTTTCATATGTTCAAAATCAGTAAATTCTGGATAGGTAAAAGTATATATATATATATGGAGGGCTTAACAGTGTTTCAAGGTTGCGGCCAAAAGGGAGAGTTAGCTAACTCATGTAAGGGAATAGGGTTTCTTTTACAGATGAAGTTGATTTGGTTAAGGGGGTGTTCGACCCATACTTTAAGGTATGAAAAATGGGACTGTTTTGGGTTAAATGTTAACGGGGCGAGTTATGAACTAAACTAAGTTAATGGCTTTATAGAGGGGTGTCATGAGATGCATACGGCATATAAATGGGGTTAAATTGTAGGACAAGGTTAGATATCCATCATAGATTGATGAGCCATTTTGGTATGTGGTTCATGTCTTGATTGTATATGTTTGTGTGTTTAGATTTCGCTAGAGTGCAGGTACTTGGAGAAGCTTGTTCATGTGAGTTTCATAGTACAATGTCTTTTTATGATTTGATTTCCAGATGGGATGGAAGAGACACTGTATGGTTTTGTAAAGAATGTTGTGAATGTTTTTATGGTTTGTGATGGACTTGTGTGTACACTTATGTGATTAACTGCTATGTGATTCTTGAATGTGTTTATTATTTGAATCAGGGGACACGTATCGTCTCAGTTATTATGGTTTGACTTGGTAGCAAGGTGATGTTGACAAGGCGGGGCCTTTGGATTGGTTCATAGGTGTATGGGCGCCAATGGGACCATGGTTATTGGTAAGGCTGGGAGCCTTGGAAATTGTGGTTATTGGTAAGGGTTGGTGCCTTGGAATTGTGATTGTTTGGTTAATCTTGAATGATAGTTGTTAATGCATAATTGTAACACATTGTCCATATGTTCTTTTATTGATGGCTGTTATTCACAGCTTATAACTATTTTGGGGTTGGAGTCTAAACCTATGACTCTCACCAACTTTATGTTGACGTGTTTTAGTGTGTCTTTCAGGTGATAATGTGGTTAAGCGTGAGAATAGGAGTGGCTAGCTGGGAGGCTTAGGATTGCATTGGAGGAACCCCCTTTCCTCTTAGTCTTTACTTATGTTTGAATAAGTGATACTTTGTAGACACCTATATGTTTGTTATTTGTTAATTGTATGTCTTTGGTAAGAGGTAGACCTGTTACCTACTTACCTAGACGCCTACATTGTTTGTGATATCTTCATGACATTGTGTCATCATTTATGATATTTCCAATTCATTTAGTTATCTCTATAGACATGATATTGTTGTGATGATATCCATACGTCACGCCCCATATTCCGTCATGGTGGGGTGTGACAGCAACCCGAGGTTCTTTTGTGTTCTTCTTCTTGGTTTTTGCTAACACTAAGTGTGGGGGAGATGCCTCTTCCATTGTTTGTTGCCATGTGTTTTCAAGATTCCCGTAATAGAGATGATTGAAGCGCCCGTTTTCAATCCGGCCGACCAATATCCGCTCTTATTTACTAACGTTTATCTAGGGATATCTTATAATATTTTTTGTGAAAAAAAGCTTTTCGTTCCCACACTTGGCTAGTAGTGTTACCTTTTTACGTTCTATAGTGTCGGCTCCGGCCGGTACTTTGAATATTGAGGGCAATATTCAATTCTAAGTGTGGGGGGGAAATTCTAGCCAAATTTATCACATTTGTACCTACTAGTACCCTAGCGCGCCCGTTTTGACCAATTTTTTTTTTATTTTTATTAAATAAAATGAAGGGCTTTGCACATTTTGTTAGTATTTTTGTGTCTAGGTTTAATTTTGACCCGACCGGGCGTGTTGAGCCCTCAGCTTCGTTCCTTAACTTTATATTAGGCTAAGTCTCTTTATTGCGGACGAGAAGTGATAGAGTCGATAATAAGTTACTATGCTAAACGTAGAGTATTCGTATTCTTTCAAAAACTCATGTGTTTTAGTTGTGTGCTTTTTCTCCCAACGCTTGTATATAAATAAATTGTTAATAAATATTGTTTTAGCGGTTTGATCATTATGTTGGTTTTTAACTAATTCTAGTAGTTTCCGTGTAATTAAATTGGGAAGACATTTAAGGTTCGCCAGCGTTACGGATTTGAAATATTGGCACCCCAATAAAGCTTAAATAATCTTTATAAGTCATTCACCATAAAATAGCAAAAAATTATAAGCTCAAAAGGCTAAAATCGATGCGAAATATAAGTGAATGGCTTGAAAATCCCTATAAGCTATTAATAAATCCTAATTTTGGATATATCGTCTTGCTAATAAAACCACCGATAATGAGGTGGATAATAAAAGGCAAGGCAAGACCGAAGCTAATAAAACCACCGATAATGAGGCAGATAATAAAAGGCTAAGGTAATCCAGGATAATAAAACTTCCGATGATGAGGATAATAAAAGTCATGGTCAATAAGTCAAATATATAAATCCGTTATAAAATCGTGTTTATCGATCTTTCTTGTTAACTTAATTTTTTGACACCGTTACTATTAGGAAAGGTTACTAATTGATGGTTTTAGTTGCACCGTTATAACTCTATTTTTAGACCTAATCTCTTATCAAAATAAGTCAAATATGAATCCTCGTGATCATCATGACAAAAATAAAATTTAGAAATACCAATTAGGAATAAGGGAGTTTAAGTATCATGATTAACGCATATGAGTAGTGTTAGCATTACTAACTTGTAAAAGACAATGATCTCGTTTCACGCTTAGTTTGGGGCGGGTGAAAATCAGGGACGATGAATGAACCTTAGTACTTTAAATTTTTTTTGTCTTGTCCTTTTAAATTTTGAGTAAGAGTCGAAAATGGGTATACTTTTGATCCTTTCATTATTTTATATGATCGGATTGCTAGAGACTAGCAATTGATAGTGTGGGGGGATGATTACTGTCCATTTACTCATCATTTAAGACCGATAAAACATGGAAAAATGACCAAAAATACTAAAATAGGCTTAATTATATTGCAAATATGTTTGTTTTGTGTTTTATGTCTTTTAGGTACAAAATGATTGAAAACGGAGCAAAGACGAACATTTTCGGATCGACTCGACGAAGTTTGTGTATTTGATCAATTCAAGGCGAAGTCAAAGTCAAACCCGAGCATGGCATTGGAATGAGCGCCGAAAGACTATCCCGAAACCCATAATTTCATTTTACGGATCAACTCACACCCGTTTATCGGGCTGGGCCGACTCGTATTATTATTATTATCAATCTAAACAACCAAGTCCACCAGCCACATAAAATTCGGAATAAGCCCAATCTACCAAAGCTTTCTTTTTATACTTGTTGGCCCAAGAGAAATAAACCCATTAGGATTAAGCCCAACAAGATTAGGGTTTCATATAATTCTCTCCACAGCCTCTCAAAACACAGCCACCATCTCATTATCAATCCACCAAATCCTTTCCCCCTTTATTTCCCTTTTCTGCTATCAAACAAACCCCTACCCCACAACAATTCAAAATCTGAATCTTAACAAAAGAACCAAGATTGATGACGTGATTTTACCAAGATGTGAAGCCAAAGTTATCAAGAGAGAGACATATCAAATAGATGAAGACAAAAATCGCCCACGTGATAGACAAAGGACGAATTTCGTCTATAAAAAAGGAGGCATAATTGAAGATGAAGACGATGCTTTTTAATTTTTCCTAGTATAGGTTTAATTTTTGTTTGATTTAAGTTCATTTGGATACCAAACTTATCTAAGATATGGGGGGACTCATCCCCACCCTTCATCTCTTTTTCATCCAATGACTAAGATTAAATCTTTAATTTACACTGCAAGGGTATTTCAGTCATTTCACCATCTACTATATAATGTTTTTTCTTCTTTCTTCTCTCACAAAAAACACACATCGGATCTCTCTTTCTCTCTCTACCCCTGATTTACTTTATCTCTCTACCCCCGATCTATAATCACGATCTACTATATCATGAATCCATCGAAACGCGATCATGATGAATCCATGACGAATTCATCACGAACATCTATAATCATGAATTGATTTATCCATCACCAGGTTTGATTAATATGTTTTTTTAGCTTATTTGGTTTAAATAAGCTTATTAATGTATTATCATTAGCTTTTAACTGGATTATTATGAATGAATCTTTTGGATTGATTGTTCTTAATTATAAGCCAAGTTCTTAGATGAGAAGTTATGAATAAGTTATAAAGTTGGATTAATAAGCTAGTTAGTTTGAATAAGCTTATGAATAAGCTTTTTTTAATAAGAGTAGAGTTATGAATAAGCTTTGTAAATTAAATGATTTGAATTCATTGTGTTGCATTATAACATAGCTTATTAGATTATTTCAATGAGTTATACGTTTTTGTGAATAAGATAGTTATGAATAAGCTTATTTTCATGTTAATAAGCTGTATTATTATGATTTTTTTTTTACTTTCTGATGTTATCATATATGATGTACATTTCTTATCATATATGATAGATACATCATATATGATAACTGATGATATATCATATATGATATATATATATCATATATGATATATCAAATAAATCATATGAAAAAACAGATTTTGTATGAGTATCTTTCAGAAAATCTGTATAAACTCTTGAAACCTACCTTCTATCATATATATATATGAGTAATTCATTTTGGTATTAAAATTTTGCATAATATGTTGTTTTTTTCTTTTATAAATGCAGTCAAACAGAGATGGTGTGATTGCCCTATTTGGAGCAAATGAGAGAGGGATGTTGATTATAACAAGAGGATGTGCACGGATGTGTTTTAAGGATCAAGACGAAGTATGCGTTGTTCATGAATTCATCATTTGATAATTTGTTTAAAGATAGTGTATTATTGAAAAAGAAGAGTAGTTTCAATAATAATGTTGTTAGCACCTTTTGGTTTTGTATAAATGGTTATCATTCAGATGTATATCATATATAATTTTACATTAGGTTATGTTCTGTTTGAATTATCATATATGATTCTGTTCAAACGCACATTATTTTATGTTATGAACAAGTGTTTAGTTATTAATTGTGCATACTTTTTGTTGTAATCATGAGTTCATCAGATTCTTTGTTTAATATATCCAAGTTTTCTTTGAGTATCATATATGATAATGCCTTATCATATATGATAGTGCATTATCATATATGGCTTAATTTATCAAACCATCATGACATAATACCAAGAAAGTTAATCATATTAACAAGACGCTGTACCAGATACCAATGGATTATAAAATCGTCCATATACTTCAAAACTCCATTAGGAGATTACAAAGAAAAAACAAACAATAAACGTAAAAAATTCATGAGCTTCTTCACTAAGCTTCTTGGCCTTTTGGATGCTTGTGATATTCAACATGCCTTGTAAACAGCTTCCTCTACACAAAAAAAGAAGATTTAATTAAATTTTCAAGCACTAATCATATATGATATATTTTATCATATATGATATTTTAGCTTATATCATATATGATATAGTATATCATATATGATATGTCACTAGCAAGTCATACTAAATATGTTCAACGAGATTAAGCCATAAAAAATAAGAGTTAATTCAGTTTTCAACCACATAATCATATATGATATATTTATCATATATGATACTTTAGCTTATATCATATATGATATAGTATATCATATATGATACTTCACAAACAGGTCATACTAAATCTGTTCAGCGAGATTAAGCCATAAAACCTTATAATTTACGAAAATAAGCTAACAAGTTAGCTTATAATTCATCATAATAAAGATGATGATAATCTATAAGCTTATTCACATTAGTTAGCTTTCAATTCACGTAGTTTCTCAAATAAGTTACAAAAGAATAAGATGAATAATAAGCTTATTCACATCGAATAAGCTAAAAAAATGAATCAAAATAAATCGAATGAACTTTACCTTATTTATGAAGTAGATGATCGATTTACGAGGTGATGATCAACGGATTTGATGTTTGTGATGATTGATTACGACATGAATATGTGTACGTGTGTGTGTTTTTGTGTGTGTTTTTGTGTGTGTTTTAGAGAGAAGAAGAAAAAAGGAAATCTTGATCCAGATCTGAGATGTGAAATTGTTATTTGGTGTTAGGTGGGAGGGGTAAAATGACGAAAATACCCCTCCGTTTTTTTTAATTAGAAAACAAGAATTAATGTGAGCCTTTGATCAATATTAGATGGAAGGTGGGGATTGGTCCCCTTGTATCCAAAGGATACAAGGGATCCACAATAACCGGACTCTTTTTGTTTATAAATTGTAATCTTTTAATTTATGTTCTTAATTTTATTCGAGACTTTGTTTATATAAAAATTTTGTTTCATTTTTTATCCCAAAAGTATTTTAGTGTTGAAATTTTGTTTTAGTTTGAAGTGTTATGAATTATTGGCTGTCATCTAATTTTGAAAAAAAAAGTTATATTTTTCAAGTTTTATTTTTTAACAGTAGGTTTTAATTTGAATTTTAATTTATGTAAGTTTTGTTTTAATTAATTCGAATTTCACTTTTAATTCTTGTTCTTAATTTAAGAAGTTTTAATAAATTTTTTGTTCTTTATCTACTATTAAAGTTTTATTTTGAAGTTTTTTTTTTAGATTTTGAATCTGGTGAAAAAAAAAGATGCTCGCTCCTGTTTGATTTCAAAAAGAAAAAAAAATGAAGTTGCTCAATTTGTTTTTGCTACTATTAGGATACTAAAAAAGAAGATGAGACATTGGTATGTTTGGATACTGTGTTAGGATTAATTCTAGTTTTGATTCGGCAAAGTTTCGGTTATGACTTATGAGTATGGTTGTCTAATCCATGGAAGTTTCGAGTAAGTCTTTTTGTTTGAGATTTATATTGTTGTTAAATCTTCTTATAAACTTTGTTAACATAGTGTTAAAGTTATTATACTTATGTTGATTGGTAATTCCTAGTAGTAATCTATCTTTCTTTTTATGTTGTTAGATATTCCTTTTAGAGCACGAGGCACAGTCGGCTCAAGCCGTGGGAAAACACCAAAAAATTTCCACGGTATGGTAAGTGGTGGCTAAATGATCCCACAACACCAAAACCTCCACAACACCAAAGTTAAGGCTCCTTGGTTGGCTTGAGCCGTGGGAAACAAGCTGGACCCTCAAATTTCCACGTGTCAAAAAACTATTCGGTAAAAAAAAAAAATGCACGAAAACGCGAGCACGGGGTGTGGTTCTTGCGTTTTCGTGTCGCGTTTTTGCGCGAAAACGCGCGCCGTGCCTTAGGCGCGAGGCTCGAAAACGCGAGGTGGGGTGTGGTGGGTGGCGTTTTCGGGTGGCGCTGTGGGAAAACGCGAGGGAATTACCCCCGTACCCTGTGCTCTTAGTTTCTTATTACATTGTTTGCATGTTGTCAATTTCTGATGTTTAATTTTTGCTTTAAAATAATTCATACAACTGAAGTTCAAACATAAAATAGGTTGTAGGCAGTGTGAGTTAATGTGTTTAGTATTATTTGCTTGGTCCCATTTACATACCTAATTTATGTTTGTTACTTCATTGTTTTTACATGGTTGTATTAGTAAAAATTGGAGTAGTAAAATGGCCTGGTAACTGAAAAAATATTAAAAATTTTTGTCTTGGCGGGATTTGAACACCCGACCTCTCGAAACAATTATAAATGCCTTAACCACACAACACATTACCATCTCTACTAGCTCATGATTCTTGTTAGTGTTTACTTTATCTTTTATTTAAACCTTTTTTTCTTTTAGCTTATTAAGATTTACAAAGTTTATTTCACAACTTATTTGAGCTTATGTTTAAAGTTTTTTTTTTCCTTTACTCTAATTAGCACTTAAGATTCTTCAGGGAAGTTTTATATTTTTTTTACCTTCTTTATTTATTTTTTTATAATTTATTTTCATAAAAAAGTTATTAATTCCTAATAAATTATTTAAAAGTAAAAAAAAGTATATTTTTTTTTGAAAATTTTCTTTTATCATTTAGTACTTAGGAAAAATAAATTTTATTTTTCAGATTTAATATTTGATTATTTGTTTTTATGTCGCGTTTTTACTTTCGATAGCATTTGCGTTTGTGTTAGTTATTTAGCTTACTTTGTTTAGTTTAATTTCCTGATGCCTTATATCCTTTCCCGTAGATGTTTAAGTTTTTCCCATACCGTTTATATGTATTTTCCGTAGTTTTATATTTAATTTAGTATGCCTTAGTTTTATTTCCCGCGCTAGATTTTTAATTCCCGTTCTTTATATTATTTTTATCGTAGTTTAGAAATAAATATCAAATGAATTTATAGAGATTTCCTTTGTTATGGAAACAATTAAGTTTTCCAAGGTGCTTCATAAACAACTTTATTTCTATAACGATTACTCATAAATCTCACTTTGGATAATCCATACGGTGATGAAAATTCAATTTTTCTCAAGGGATATTGTTTTATCTTATAAAAACAATGAGTGATCTGCAAAGGAGTGATGAAAAGTTGTTCACCAAGGACTAGCTACAATATAATAGGAAATGAGGTTAGCCAAATAATCATGAGGTTCGCGACCTCGATGTCATTCAAAAAGAATAATCCACAACGTAACTCAAATCGAGATGAGTAGTTATTCAATGGTTGCATCACTAATGCGAACATTAGGATGAACCAAGAAAAGATAAATAACATCGATACATGTAGAATTTATCAATCAAAGGTAGTTTTTTCATTAATCACAAACAAGTCAAAAATTGTACCGTAACACATTACGTGTCGCCGTGTTATACAATTCCAAGGACCCATCCTACCAATGATATCTTAGTTAAGTTAGGGATTTTAAAAGATACCACAATGAATACTAATCTAAAAGAATCATTAGGTGTTCCACCTGTCCCGGAAGATCCATCGGTCCCAATTCAGAAAAAGATTTCTTCAATTGATTTCTTGGACACTAGGCATCCTCGTTATTAGACAATGGTCCAGGAACAACCCTTAACACAAACCAACAATCATTTAACACCTTATAATTCAATCACAGGGCTTAACTGCTTCCTCTTAACAATCTCATATTCCATACGAGTTAAATTTTTACTTTATTCATGTTTCAACCAACTTATACTCAATGTGATATCCTCCCTCATTCTCCAATACTTTCAACCTTATTCTTAGACCTTGAAAGGGCAATAAAAACTCGATATGAACAACACTTAATTTCCAATCCTATAGCTCTTTCATAAATAGTTATCAAATGAGTCACTAGTATGAAATGACTCACACATTCAATTATGCTTCTCAAAAAGATACTAGTGGCATGAGGCTTTAGGGTAATGGTTCCAGTGACAGCATCAAGTGCAACATTCACCTTTTCAATTTCAAATTTAAGATTTGGGTGACACCGAATCAGATGACATCTTTCTAGGTGGTAAGGTTTTGTCAAACTCCACTCTATAAGGAAAGATTGTATGACATCGATATCAGATTTAATCTCGCCAATTCTTCTTCAATATCATAATCAACTAAAACATTCAAACGAATATAAACCATTTTGTTGGGATCATAAATATCTACAACTTGGTTTAGATCTAGAATAGCTAGAATTCCTACGTAAATACCTTTGATTAATTTGCTAGGGGAGTTAGGGTTCCTGGTGACAATCTACGTCATATAAATACCTCGTATAAGTATTAAAATAATCATCAAACAATCATGTAATCAAATTACATCATATATATATATATATATATATATATATATATATATATATATATATATATATATATATATATATATATATATATATATATATATATATATATATATATATATATATATATATATATATATATATATATATATATATATATATATATATATATATATATATATATATATATATATATATATATATATATATATATATATATATATATATATATATATATATATATATATATATATATATATATATATATATATATATATATATATATATATATATATATATATATATATATATATATATATATATATATATATATATATATATATATATATATATATGAAGTAGAGTGTCATTTGTGAGATTTTAGCTGGTTCTTATTTTTCAACTTTAAAAAGTTCTCATTTGAACCGAAATCTATATATATATATATATATATATATATATATATATATATATATATATATATATATATATATATATATATATATATATATATATATATATATATATATATGTATATAATTCAAGTTATATATATATTAAAATAACACTTCTTAGTCTGGCCTAGTCGGTAACTCGGGAATTCTTCGGCACCGTTATAGTCAAAAGATTTTTAGACATTTTTTAAAAAATGTTTATAGTTAAAAGACTTTGAAATGTTTTATCCAAAACCTTGATTTTAAAAATCTTTCATTCTCTATAACGAGAGCTCTGGTACCAAACTGTAACACCCCCAAATTTAGACAATTTAATACAGCGGAAGACTCATTGGTGTTACGGGATAGCACATTACTCACATCATAGACAACGCCTAAAAATCGCGTCGTTTAATAATAAAGCATTTCCATTCATAAATATCAAATTTACATAGGTCCCAAGTCATAGTATTTCATACAATTTTTACAAAGCATTTGAATGGAAATTATTATTTAAGTGCGGGCCATGAATTCTTTGTTGTCTTCCCGAGAATTACCTTCAAGAACCTGAGATAAAACATGTTAAAAGAAATGGTCAGCGAAAACGCCGAGTGAATTCATAGAGTTTAATGAAATCCATCAATATAACATCGGTATAAAATTATTACCGAAAATCATTTTGTACCAATCTTTGTTATAGGCCATAAAATAGCCAAAGTCATTTTAAACAAATCCTATAAAAAATTATAATATAGGCTTTTGCCTTCAAAATCATTATACGAACCATTGTCGTTAAAAACATCATACAATACGTTTTATAACGTTGTATAGAGTTAAATAAAAACCGTTATATGTATATGGTTATGTAAAACCAAAACACGAATACAATATCAATTATAAGACCCCGTATTGCTAGTCAGGCAATATATCGTAATTCAGTGCGTATAGCTGTTAGAAATACGTTTTTACGTATATTAGAAGTATCGGTCACTCCACAAATATTATTAATGTTGTAATAGCTCGTAGTTAGTGTTACTTATTAAGTTAAGTAAGAAACCGACCCATGGGCTTGTCATGGGTCGGCCCAAGCCCAAATAAGGGCCTAGGATATAAATACCCCTTTCCACCATGGAAAGGGGTTGGTTGTTGTTCATTTTCTTGTTTTCACTTGAATAAAAAGACACATAGTTTCTCTCACTTTCTCTCTCTAGTTTCTCTCTCTAGAAAACATCAACCCACTTCATAGATTCATAGGTTATCAAGATTCTACATTTGGTATCAAGAGCTATGGGGTGATTTAAGGTAATGATTTGTGTTGTTTTTTAGTTTTTGATTGTATTAGTGTTCTTTAAGAAGATCCATCTTGATTCTTGGAGTTTTTTTTGGTGTTTTTGTGATTGGGATTAGTAGATAAGTATTGGTTTTTATTTATTATTGTAGAAATCACAAAACTTTTTGGGTTATTTGGTAAAAATCTGGGTTTAATCTTCATATTTATTGATCGACTGTACTCGAAACAAGTTTCTGTTTACCCAGCAAAGTTCCGAACCAAAAACATCCGGATCAAAAAGTTTCGGATCAACAAAAGTTCCGGACCAAAAAGTTCCGAACCAAAAGTTCCGGATCAAGGAAAGTTCCGGATCAAGAAGTTCCGAACCAAAAGTTCCGGATCAAGGAAAGTTCCGGATCAAGGAAAGTTCCGAACCAAAAGTTCCAGATCAAGGAAAGTTCCGGATCAAGGAAAAAGTTCCGGATCAAGGGAAAGTTCCGGATCAAGGAATGTTCCGGATCAAGGAAAAAGTTCCGGATCAAGGAAAGTTCCAGATCAAGGTAAAGTTCCAGATCAAGGTAAAGTTCCGGATCAAGGGAAAAGTTCCGGATCAAATCTTCCGAACGAAAAGTTCCAAATCAAGGTATTCCAAGCCAAAATCTTCCGAATCAACACTTCCGAATCAACAAAAGTTCCGAATCAAGGGATATTTTACTTGTTTTTTCGACGATTTTTTAGAGGATTTAATCTTGGTTTCTTACAACAAAAACTCAACACAATTCACAAGCTTTACTTCACTGCTCGATCAACCGAGAATCTTTGTCTCTTTGAAGTGAACAAAATGAATCCGAATTCAGTAATGCCTCAGATGACATCACTTACGGATATTTCCGTCATTACGGGAACGGATAATCGCCCTCCAATGCTCATCAAAGAAGTTTTTGAAGCATGGCAAGGCCGGATGATGTCTTACCTTAAGGGAAAACCGGTATATGGGAAGCTTATGGTTAAGTCAATTTTAAATGGTCCACTTGACTATGCTACCATCGTGGTTAACAATGTGACTCGACCAAGGGAGTTTAAAGAACTTACACCAGCTCAACAACTTGTTGCAGATGCAGACGAAAAGGCTCTTCAAACCATTCTCCATGCTCTTCCACATGATATCTATCGAATGGTAAGTCAGTATACGGTGGCAAAGGATTTATGGGAACGTCTAAAGGTGTTGCTACAAGGTACGTCTCTTACCAAACATGAAAGGGAATGTCACTTGTATAATCTGTTTGATAGATTCACGTACAGCCCAGGGGAAACGCTTCACAACTATTACTTCAGATTCACTACTCTCATGAATGATCTGAATGTATACAATCTCGTGATTGCTCCATTCCAGGTTAACACCAAATTTTTGAATACTTTACCTCAAGCTGAATGGGGTGAGTATATTACCGATGTTAAGTTAACCAGGGATTTGCATAAGTGCAATTTGGATCAACTATATGCTTTTCTTCAGCAGCATGAGAAACATGTGATAATGCACCGTTCGCCTCGAGGTATGTACCCTGATTCATTAGCTTTGATGGCGAATCAACCAAGCTTGTCACACAACAACACTCCTTATATCTTGGGACATCAAGCCTATCATCCATCACCTTACATGACACCAACCTTCCCCCAATACTCGATTCTACCGCAACCACCCACCTCACATCAGCAACAATATCGGTTTAATGCACCTTCATCACAATATGCTACACAACCTCACCCAGCAAGCATTGCACCTTATGCTCAGTCTTCTTATTCTTCTTATCAAGAGAATGCAGCATATCCAACAAGCTACCCTGACCACATGAGTATTCCTTCTAGTGATTATTCAGCTCAACAAGACCAAGCAATGTACTGTGATGATGAGGAAGTCCCCATTCTTGTATTCAAACAAGGAACTGACCCAGTTGAAGTGTTGACCACTATGTCTGCTTATCTCACAAGGACATTATGCAAACGAGGGTTTAGAGGATCAGCTCCTACTAACAATCAGCTGAGGAATTCATCCAATTCTCGCCAACAAGCTACTATTGAGAATGGCAGGGTAATGGTTCAACCTATTCAACCTTATCAGGGGAGACCTACTACATCAACCACCAATGCTCGCACGGTCAATCCTGCTCCAATGGTTAACACACCTCCACGGGCTAATTCCACAGGCAAGTTGAGAATGATTACATGCTACAACTACAAGGAAGAAGGTCACATGTCCAGGGATTGCAAGAAACCCAAGAGGAGAAGGGATGGTCAATGGTTTGCAGAGAAGATTTATCTAGTGAATGCTCAGGCACAAGGAAGGGAACTTGATGAAGAGGATCTTGCTTTTCTTGCTGATCCAGGGATTGCTGAACAAGATGTTGTCACTACACAGAATGCAGCTTACCAAGCAGATGATCTTGATGCTTATGATTCAGACTGCGATGAACTTCAATCTGCACAGGCAGCTCTTATGGCAACTATCTCTAGCCTAGGGCCCGAAAAGAGATCTGAGGTACTTATTAATACCACTGATAATACCACTGATGCTAGTATTCAACCACATCAAGTTGTGCAAGAGAGTGCTGATTCGAATGAGTCTTCGGTGGTGAGTCTTTCAAATGAGGAGACAATCAATGATAGTAATATCAATGTGAATCCCCAGACTTTGAGTGAAACACAACCGGGAGTTATTTCGCATACGCATACTCCTGCTCGACAAGATTTGGTCATGGTTCCTGCTACATTACTTAGCCAAATGAATGCTGCACTCTTAGAAACCCTAGCTAAGAATAAGAATTTGTCTGATGAGATTGCCTTAAGCAACGAGAAAGTTCAAACTTTGGAATTAGTGCCTTCGTCTAGTGTTCTAACAAATCCCGAATATGATCATTTTCGAAACAAACAAATGGGTCATTTGCAAGAAATTGAAACCTTAAGAGCAGATCTTTCTAATGAACTTAAAGAAAAAGAGTTAGTGGTCACTAATTTTCAAAAACTTCAAACGGATTTTGAATTACTCGAGTCTAAGAAGAATGAAATGGAAATTAATGCGGCTATTTAGAAGTCTAGATTATTTGCTTTTAAGACAATACGCTGCCTCTCAACTAGTGCACTTATTTGATGCTTCGTTTAGAGAATTTAACTTATCGCGTCAAAAAGGCCTTCCCCCTAATCCACGGTATGCTAAACAAGCTTTAATCCATAGTCCTAGACTTTATAATGCAACCCAATTAGGATTGGTCTTAGACCCGATTGATATTTTTGATGATCGCACCAATAAGGATCTAGTTGATGAGAATCGGTCATACAACTCTGCAAAATATCCCAATTGTGATTATTTTAAAATGAATCAGGAGCTTGCTAAAACGGATTTTAGAATTCGCTTCCATATGGACAAAGATCTCATTACAACACCAACCTACATGTTAAATGAAGAAAACCCTAGTACACTTCCTACACTTGTCAAAATGGAAGGTCCTAAGGAAATTCCAAAGGATCTTCCACCTGTTAGCACTGTATGGTTAAACTTGCAAGAGATTAATCAATACTTTGTTAGTTTTGACAAGGTCATTTTGGAATGTACGACTTCAAATGGCTTAAACGCCGGAGAATGGGCTTTCGAACACATGAACGAGGTGTTTAAAAATGAGATTAATCCGTTTGTCGAAAGTCTAAAAGGAAGTTTTGCATCTCTTAAGGAAAATCTTGAATTTGAAATTGCAGAAGTTCAAAAAGTGTTTTATGAAATGGACACCGCTTACGAACTACAGTTAATTGAAAAGGAAAAGATTTTATCCGAATATCACCGATTCTTGTCCCAAGTAATTTCGTGTGAGGTGCTTACTACTGTAAATGTTAATTATTCGAATGAGCTTACATCCGCTATGATTAACTGTGATGATGTGAATATATGTGATGATGTGTGTGATCTCTCTGTAAATGTTGCTGATACTGTAAATGAGGTAGATAATCATTCTTGTCACGAATCTAACGCTGAGTTTTTAAAGCTACAAGATTCTTACAATTTACTTTCAAAATGCTTTAATCAACTAGAAAAACATTGTATATCTTTAGAATTAAAACAACAAACTCAAAATGAGGATCTTTTGATAACAAATGGTTGTGAAAACGGTGTTGAGACGAGTGACAAGATGATTGCAATTGTTAAGGCATTAGAGGAAGAGATTATGAGATTGAAGAGAGATGTGTCATCAAATGAAACACTAAAAATGGAACTAGAGGCTGCAGAGTCTAAACACCAGGACTTAGAAATTAGACTTTCGTCTATTCTAGGGGAGATGGATCGTGCAAGACAGGGAATGTCCAAACTTTATGGTTCACTAGAAGAACGCTTCGCTTTTAAGGCGGCACAACAACAATCTTATGTTGAACAATTGAACCAAAAATGTGAGGAAATCTCTGACTTAAACATCCTACTCATTGACAAAAACATGGTTTTGGCCGAGTTAAAGGAGACACTTCTTCTCACCCGACAAGAAGCTATTAATAACTTAGCTACCAACTCTGCACCGTCCTCTAGTGCTCCAACAACCAAGTCAGTAGTGCTTTATATGAACCCGCTCCATAAGAGAACCCGGTTACCTACGATGATTATATGAGGAATGTAGTTAAGCAGATCTTGTTAGGGATATTTTAGACGATCTTTATGCCTTAGATCCCTCAAGTAGCTACTATTATTCAGCCCATGAATATATTAAGCGAGTTCAATATTGCTTCGCTTATTTGCAATACATAGGTAAACCAGGTTCTGCACTACTCACTAATAGACCCATTGCTGTAACTCCATTCAATAAGACCCCAGGAGCAAAATCGTCATTGGCACCATCAAGTAAGGCACCTTTAAAATCTGTTGCTAATATTCCCACTTTGCCTTCTACAGGAGTAAAAGAGTCTACTAAGGCTAAAGGATCGCCATTCAAGAAAGATAAGATCAAGCCCTCCACTAGTAGTACCAACAAGAAGAAAGTAGAAGCTAACCATAGGAATGTTTTGTCAGATTTAAATAAAAAGAATCATGTTAAGACTAAAAGCTCTGCGCCTGTGCAGAAGCCTAAACCATTCGTGAATTCTAAGTTGAAATGCTGGAATTGTAATGAATGTATGTTTTCTCAACGTCATGATTTGTGTCTTATTGATCATGTGAATGAAATGAATGCCATTAGGAATAATGTTGAATGGAAGCCAACTGGTAGAACTCGTGCCCAAGTTGGCTGGCAATGGCGTCCCACTGGTAGGACCTTTACATTAGATGGAAAAATGTGCCCTTTAACTAGGAATGCATCCATTGAGGTTAGGTCTGAGCGTCCTTTAGTTAGGCACACTAGCACTAAAGTATGGAAACAGCGCCCTTTAATTAGGTCTGCCCCCACTATAGTGCCTATCAGTGAAGAAATACCTCAGGATTTAAGCTAACTAGAATCTACACCACCAACTAGGAAGAAGAAGGCTAGGAAATCTAAGAAACCTAGAGTTAGCAAATCTAAGATTATTAAATCTATACCTGCTAATAACAAGGAACACTCAGATTCCGATACCTCTACATTGTCTTCGTGTGGTGATATTTTCAGGTGGTCCAAATCATCCTGTGGTATTTGGACTCCGGTTGTTCAAAGCATATGACCGGAGATCGCTCGATGCTCCGAAATTTCGTCAGCAAGTTTCTTAGAACGGTTAAATTCGGTAATGATCATATAGCAAAGATAATGGGGTATGGTGAATATCAGATTGGAAACGTTACGATTTCAAGGGTATACTATGTAGAAGGTCTTGGTCATAATTTATTTTCAGTAGGACAGTTTTGTGATTCCAACCTAGAGGTTGCTTTTCGACAACACACTTGTTTCATCCGCAACTTGGAAGGAAAAGACTTGTTGAAGGGATCTCGTGGTGCGAATCTTTATACTTGTCCCTACAAGACATGATGGCCGCCTCTCCAGTATGTCTTCTCTCTAAAGCATCTAAGACCAAGTCATGGTTATGGCATCGCAGATTATCTCATCTTAACTTTGATGCTATTAATCATCTGGCTAAAAACGAATTAGTTCGTGGTCTTCCAAAGCTCAAATTTCACAAGGATCATTTATGTTCTGCGTGTTCAAGGGGGAAAAGTACCAAGAAATCATACAAGCCCAAAGCTGAAGACACCAATCAAGAAAAACTTCATCTTTTGCATATGGATCTTTGTGGGCCAATGAGAACTGAAAGTGTGAGCGGTAAGAAATTCATTCTCGTTATTGTGGATGATTTCTCCAGGTTTACATGGGTTAGATTTCTACGTACAAAGGATGAAGAACCGAAGGCTATCATCACTTTTCTGAAATTCATTCAGGTACGTTTAAATCCTATTGTCCGCCGTATTCGTACAGACAATAGAATAGAGTTCGTCAACCAGACTCTTCGTGATTACTATGAAGGAGTTGGTATCTCACATGAAACATCCGCTGCACGTACTCCACAACAAAACGGTGTCGTTGAAAGACGGAATCGTACGGTTATGGAAGCTGCTAGGACTATGCTAATTTATGCGAACGCTCCATTGTTCTTGTGGGCAGAAGCTATATCTACTGCATGTTTCACCCAAAACCGTTCTATCATTAGGAAACGCCATGGAAAAACACCTTACGAGCTTCTACATGACCGTAAACCCGATGTTTCATTTTTTCATGTGTTTGGGGCTCTTTGCTATCGAAACATTAATAGTGAGAACTTGGGCAAGCTTCAACCGAAAGCCGATATAGGTATTTTCATTGGTTACTCACCCTCCAAGAAAGCATACCGAATTTACAACCGTCGTCTTGGTAAGATTGTAGAAACTATGGACGCAGATTTCGATGAGCTGACAGCGATGGCTTTTGAGCAACGCAGCTCTGAACCCGCGCTTCATGAGATGGGAACCGGTGCTATTAGTTCCGGATTAGTTCCCAATAATCCTACTTCTACATCATTTTTACCACCTACTAGGCCCGAGTGGGATAAACTGTTTCAACTGTTGTTTGATGAATTCTTTGATCCCCCAAATGATGAAGTTCCAGCACCCGTAGTGATAGCTCCAATCCCTGAAGTTATTGCTCCTGCTAATGAAGCTTTATCTAATGCATCTTCAATTAACATTGAACCGGATGCACCTTTACCAAGTGATTCTCAAACCACACCTGAATCGTCACCCTTACTTGAGCCTAATGATGTTGAAGAGGATTCTATTGATCACGATTTGGAATATGCTCACCTACAAGAGCTTCCTTTCTTTAGTGTAGCGATACCTGAAAACCCTTCAGCCGCGTCTACCTTAGAAGAAGCTCCTTCTATTGTTCACTCCAGACCACCTAGGATTGAAAAACATAGCACCAAATGGACAAAAGATCACCCAATTAGGAATGTCATTGGTAATCTCGATCGACCAGTCTCTACACGCCATCAATTACAAGAGAGTGCACTCTATTGCTACTTTGATGCATTTCTCTGCGAAGTTGAACCTAAAAATTGGCAACAGGCTATGACTCAATCATCTTGGATTGAAGCCATGCAGGAGGAACTAAATGAATTCCAAAGACTTGAAGTATGGGAATTAGTTCCTCTCCCTGACAAGGTTAACATCCTTACCTTGTTATGGGTTTATAAGGTTAAACTTGATGAGATGGGTGCAGTATTGAAGAATAAGGCTAGATTGGTTGCTAGAGGATATAAACAAGCCTTGGGTATAGACTTTGAAGAATCTTTTGCTCCTGTGGCAAGATTGGAGGCGATTAGACTATTCCTTGCGTATGCTGCTCATATGAACATAATCGTCTATCAAATGCATGTGAAGACGGTATTTTTGAACGGTGAACTAAGGGAAGAAGTCTATGTTAGTCAGCAGGATGGGTTCGTTAGCACGGAGTTTCCTAATCATGTGTACAAGCTTAAGAAGGCTCTCTATGGGTTGAAACAAGCTCCACGCGCGTGGTATGATCTCCTTTCAACATATCTCATTTCGGAAGGCTTCTCCAAAGGCAAGGTGGACCCCACTCTATTCACTCTTAAGGAGGACAACGACATGATTCTGGTACAAATTTATGTTGATGATATAATATTTGCTGCCACTAACATAGAATTGTCAAATCGCTTTGAGAAGATAATGTCCACACGCTTTTAGATGTCAATGATGGGAAAAATTTCTTTTTTCTTAGGATTACTAATTTCTCAGAATCCCAGAGGCATCTTTATTAATTAATCCAAATATGCTCTAGAATCTTTAAAGAAATATAACTTTGAAAATTGTGACCCCGTGGACACTCCAATGGTGGAGAAATCCAAGTTAGATGAAGATAGGAATGGGACTATTGTCGATCCAAAACTTTACCGTGGAATGATCGGCACCCTTCTATATCTGACTGCTAGCAGGCCTGATTTGCAATTGGCCGTATGCATGTGTGCCCGGTATCAGGCTCGGCCTACCGAAAAGCACCTACATGTTGTTAAAAGGATCTTTCGGTATCTTAAAGGAACACTTCATTGTGGTCTATGGTATCAGAAAGATTCCTCCATTGCTTTAATATCATACGCAGATGCCGATCATGCTGGGTGTCAAGACACGAGGCGTAGCACTTCTGGATCTGTGCAACTCCTTGGAGATAGATTGATCAGTTGGTCTTCAAAAAGGCAGAAAAGCGCTGCAATTTCTAGCACGGAGGCTGAATACATCGCCATGTCCGGTTGTTGTGCTCAAGTCCTTTGGATGAGATCACAATTAACTGACTACGGTTTGGGATTCAGCAAAATCCCGATGTATTGTGACAACAAGAGCGCCATTGCCCTTTGCTGCAACTATGTTCAACACTCCCGGGCCAAGCACATAGACATTCGCTACCATTTCATTAAAGAGCAGGTGGAGAACGGAGTGATCGAGCTGTATTTTGTCACTACTGAGTATCAGCTGGCAGATATGTTCACCAAAGCCTTAGATCGGGGACGAATCGAGTTTTTGATCGACAAGCTTGGCATGAAATCATTCACTCCAGCGACCCTCAAAGAGTTGGCAGAAGAATCAGCTGAATAGTGGTGGTAAACTATTCAGGCGTATCCTTTGTTCGTGATCATGTATATTATCGTAAATATATAAACCACAAAAAGAAAAATACAAAAATATAAAACCAGGAAAAACCATAAAAAATATAAAACCTAGAAAAACCATAAATTATAAAATCAAGAAAAACCAAAAATATTTTTCGTTTTTAAATCGGGCATGTCTTTTAGTACGCTAATATTTACGGCTTTAGAAATGTCGATCAATATTGACACGGCGCCATAAATAGAGTCCGTATAAAAGTTGTACATTTTTAAAAACATGCCCATAATGGCTTGTAGTTATTTCAGACTGCAACCCGGTTTTCATTTTAAAGTCACGTATTTCCTTGGAAAACGTTGGCTCACAACGGGAATTAATTTTCTCGGGCATGATTTACAAGCCAAATCATGCAAAGGGATCAAGTTTACTTTACAACTTGGTCTAACACGAGTTAGTGTACGTCTCAGTGCATTAATTTGTCAAAATAAGAGAAATCTTATTGCCACCACGAATCAATCTTTTCAAGACATAAATTGGAAATGTTTTTCATCAATATTTGACTCTTTCAACAATGACTACAGCTCTTTAAATAGAAAACGGGTCATCGTTTAAGGGGGAGAAAATATTAAATCATCTTCGTCATCAAAACGATTTTCAAAAAGTGTTTGTGGAAAATTAATTGGCTAAATGGTTTATGAGTGGTCTTGCTTTAGAATACAACTTGTGCTCGCTCAATGAGATAGGACTTGCTTTAGATCTTGGAGATTTGCTAATAAGTTGCGATGTCTAAGTTGTGTGAGATTGTCGTGATAAGTTTAGCTAAGCAAGGTTAAGTTAGCTAAGTTTATCGATGGTTAGAGAGACGAGAAAAGAAATATGAAAAGTTATACACCAAAAAGGAAAAGAAAAGAAAAGTGTAGGGATTTAAAATGTCTAAGGGGGAAAGTTGAAATTTGACCTAAGTCAAAACAAAACCCCCCCCGTCCCTTTACTATTCTTCTTCACTGTTTCTTTCATACATTGCCGCCATTAACACATATTAACATACACACAAGCTTTCAAACTCGCGTTTTAATCATCTCACAATCCGTTTCATTCGATTAAAAAAGGTAATAACATCAATCTTTAACTTATCAATCATCTAATTCATCATTAAATCTTGTTAATTGATTTGGGTAATAAACTTTATCAGATTTAGGGTTTGTTTGCCTATTTAGGATTAATTGATTAAGGTTTTAGGTGGGTTTTATGCGGAATATCATTAGAAAGATGTTAAGTTGCCTTAGAATGCCTTAGAATTCACAAATGCGACAAGATTAATCTTATATGGCTGCGTTTGTAAAGTTTCGGATGAACATGGATAACGAACTTCCGAATGAAGGAAGTTCCGAACGAACATCCGAATGAAGGAAGTTCCGAACGAACTTCCGAATGAAGGAAGTTCCGGGTGAACTTCCGAATGAAGGAAGTTCCGGATGAACTTCCGAATGAAGGAAGTTCCGAACGAACTTCCGAATGAAGGAAGTTCCGAACGAACTTCCGAATGAAGGAAGTTCCGAATGAACTTCTGAATGAAGGAAGTTCCGGATGAACTTCCGAATGAAGAAGTTCCGAATGAACAAGTTCTGAATGAACTTCCGAATGAAGAAGTTCCGAGTGAACTTCCGAATGAAGAAGTTCCGATTGAACTTCCGAATGAAGAAGTTCCGGATGAACTTCCGAATGAAGAAGTTCCAAGTGAACTTCCGAATGAAGAAGTTCCGAGTGAACTTCGGAATGAAGAAGTTCCGAGTGAACTTCCGAATGAAGAAGTTCCGGATGAACTTCCGAATGAAGAAGTTCCGGATGAACTTCCGAATGAAGAAGTTCCGAGTGAACTTCCGAATGAAGAAGTTTCGAGTGAACTTCCGAATGAAGAAGTTCCGGATGAACTTCCGAATGAAGGACTTCCGAATGAAGGACTTCCGAATGAAGGACTTCCGAATGAAGAGTTCCGAATGAAGAGTTCCGAATGAAGAGTTCCGAATGAAGAGTTCCGGATGAAGAGTTCCAAATGAAGAGTTACGAATGAAGGATTATTTGATTGATAGTATTTGCCTGTTATAAGTACTTGTTGAAATGTGTTATGAAATGTGTTATGCTTAGAAGTAATAATGATACATATCTATATATTTTTGTGCATCAACCTTTCATGTCTTATCTTAAGCAGATACGATGACTAATCTAACAGTACAAGCAATCCAAGACTCTAGAGCAGCAGCAATTGCCGAAGCACGAACACTCAAGTTCATACCAAACAATTACCGGCTGAAGCAAGTTTTAAAATCCCCTCACCATGGATTCAAAGTAGCCATAGCAATCCTTGATCACTCTCATTTCAAGAATGCTTTAAGGAGTACTGCCTCGGTGCCTTATGATTACATGTATGAGTTCTGGGCTACCAAGGAAAGCACTTCAAACAAGATCACCTTCACTCTCGACAACAAGCAGCAGACACTTACTGTTTCAGACTTCCGTAAGATATTTGGCATTCGGGATACACCCAAAGGTATGTCATTTTCGAGGGATCCTACCATAGATGAACTAATGGAGATTTTCGATGCTCTTGGATGTCCTGACATACGAGTGGTGTCTGAGTTTACCACCGCTAAAGTAGGTCAACCGTGGAGAGCAATCTTGGGTATTCTTAGTCGATGTCTTACACCAAAAACAAGTGGGCATGATGCTTTGCGAGGTCCAATTATGAACATCTTCCATGGAATGTACACAGGCGCAAATGCAGATTATGCATTGTTGTTATGGGAAGAATTCACCTTTCAACTCTTCCAAAACAAGAAGCTGAAGACTAATTTCTTTCCTTACCCTCGGTTTATCAAGCTTATCATTAACTATTTTATGAAGAATGATGTCACTATTGATAGGCGTGCAGCAAGTCGTCATCACACCGAAGAGGCTGATCATACTGTAGATCTAAGGCATGAAGGACCATCTGGTGGTGTGATTCCTGGTCCTATTCCCGATTATCTTCTGACGGATAAAATTAAAGGTTCTGCTGATTACAAGCTATTGCTGCTAGAAATCAAGAAGCTAAAAGCAAGCCTTCAGACAGTAGAAGACTCGTCTACTACGGTCAAGAGTAAAGGTAAACGCAAGCAACCAGCTGCTTTACCTGAACCTGAAACCAAGAAGAAGAAGACTGAGGTTAAGAAGAGAAAGGGTAAGGCTGATGAGTTAGTTCTCCGTGATGAAGAAGATGTTGATGATCCTATTCTTAACAAGGCTGAAAGAAAATCAATTAAGATAGCTATTGAAAGGAGTAGGAGAGATACGGGCGGTAGTGGTTCGGGTGCACAAGTGAATGTTGAAGAAGAGTACGAGGAACCAGAGGATATTGATGAGTTTGGATCACCTGAAAGGTATTCTACTTCGAAGGAGACATCCATCCCTGTTTCAGCAAGTGTTGAAAAGGAGTCCGGTGCTCCTACAATCATGGTGTCTACTCAACCTTTAGTAACTCAACCTTTAGCAACTCAACCTCCACCAATACAACCCTTACCAACCAGACCGGTTTCAACACCATTCCTTTCACCACCAATAACTCCCATCCTTAGTACCGTAGTAACAACCGAGCCTCTTCACTCAACCCAGAGCAGCTCTGCAACGTCTTCAATGGCTGTATTTGTAATGGCCGAAATGTTGGATAAACATACGGATAATCACAAAAGAGAGATGGATGAACTTCGCCAAGAGCTACATAGACGAGTTCAAAGTGAAGAAGCATCTAAGAAAGCCCAAGAAGAGATGTTGCTAAGTTCGCTGCAGAGATGGAGTTGACACGTAAAGCTCATGCGGAAGAACTAGCTCAGGTTAAGCAGGCTGAAGCTGATAAGCATGCTGCACGAATCACGAGACTTCAAGCTATGAGGGATAAATACAAGGAACAGAAAGAAACACTTGAAGCTTCTGTTGAAGAGAGAGTGAAAGCATCCGTTGAGTCCATTATGCCAAAACTTCGTGATGAGTTGAAGACACTCGCGGCTGATAACTTGATGATCAAGTCATCCAATCCTTTAGAATCTGCCTACAAAATTGCTTATGAGTTAACGGATTTTGAATTAAAGAAGATCCTGAAAGCTCGCATGAGGGAACTTGGATCTTTTGACAAATCTAAGATTCAACGGACACTCTACAAATCCCTGAATGACGCTATCATGGAGGATGATCGGTTGTTCAAGATGTTTGGAAGTGTGGTACCTTACCACATTCTGCCTGAGGAAGAAAGGGAAGAAAGTGAACAGGAAGAGGGTACCGGTGAAAAAGAAGAGGAAGAAGAAGGAGAAGAAGAAGAAGAAGAAGAAGAAGATGATGATGGTGATGATGGTGATGATGATGAGGATGATGATGATGATGATGATGGTGATGATGGTGGTGATGGTGGTGATGGTTAATGAGGAGAGTGCTAAGGGAAGCAACGGGGATAGCGATAAGGATGATGGTGGTAAACAACCGGAAATAGGGGATAAGGTTACCAGCACAAAGAAACCGTCTAAGTCTGGAACCAAGTCTAAGAAAGATGCTGCGCTGAAGGACAAATCAACCTCAATGGAATCAAGACGATCCAAGTGGCGCCACGATGTGAATGCTACTACGGCGTCATCGATTCCTGGTACATCTATTCTTGTGTCTATGCCTGTTACCACTAACCCTGTTAGTTCTGTTGTTGTTGCTCATGTGATTGCAGAGTCAGTAACTGAACCTGAAGCTGCACAACACTCGCCCGTTCATGACACCGCTGAGATGCCTGAATCAGAACCAGCAGATGTTCACGTTTCTACTCCTCTACAACAAGAACCACAATCTACTGTTCCTGAGTCAAGCACACGGGACTGGGCAGACACGTTGGAGATTGACGAGACTGCACCGCCACAGGCTTGGATCACGGCAGCGGCGCAATATGATCCAATCACAGACGATGACAGAGATGTTTTATATCTCCGTATCCGCAGTTCGATTGACTTGTGCGCATTTCTGGCTCATGAGTATAAGACTTCGGTTACTCCGTCTTTGGTGAAGAGAGCGCTGAAGGATAAGAGAATTCGCGCCAAAACCCGGTTAACCCGAATGGAGTTCGAGTATTATGCTGACGAGGTCCTGAAAGCTCTTAACACCGTTCAACGGCCAGGCCTCCATGAATCAGAAAGAGCTCCACCTCCACTTGATCCTTCTCAAGATAATCAAATTGCTCTCGACTTCTTCGTCACCTATGATCTTGAGTATCTTCTGAAGGGTTCATCAACGTACGCAACCTCCCTGACCTTGCTGAAAGCTGTTAACTGGGGAACAATACCCTGGATCGAGGAAAAGGTAAACCGACTCTGGGTCCCAAAGGTAAATCGTAATTATGATATGTATGCTGTCATAGATGCATCACACTGGGACGAACGAGTTCGCAGGGCGTACAGGGGTTGCTGCTTAGCCAATTCAGGAAGTAACGTTAGATCCGATATCTACATCTCCAGCATTTTAGGGCTGAAAACTGAAGCCAAGAATGGCTATTATCATGTGACGGAGATTCGTCTGAAAAGGGAGGATGACAGAGAATACAAAATCCAGCAGGGAGATTTTTCTATCATTCGCCTAGAGGATATCGAAGACATGTTGCTTATGATGACTCGGGATCAACTCACACATATTCCTCGTGAAGACATCATTGCCTTGAATACAACACTTCGTATGTTCACACGAAGCGTTGTTATCAAGAAACGAGTTGAAGATCTTCAGTTGGGAGTCGAAAGCTACCAAAGGAAGCTTAACCTCACCCGTCCAATGAATCAAGTTCTACCTCAACATGTAGATAGATGTCCCTATATCGGCATTTCGGTCCCGAATTACGACATTTTCTACTTGAACAGTCGAGGGTTAATGAAGTTTATGAGGGTGGGTGAGCTTTATAAGTACAGTGATGGGACACTCCTATACGTCAGAGGAAAGTTGGAGCATCTTAATTCGGGTGGGACTTTACCAGAGATGACTGAGGATTGGCATCAGGGTTATCGGCAAATGGCGAAGTATGTGATCAAGAAGATTGATCAAAAGCTCCGTGAACGTAGATTGATGAGGAGCTTGGAAAGATTCGTTGGTGGTAGACCATATTTAGTGCACCACAAGTTACTGCAACGATCCATCTAATGGGTCGTACATTTCAGGTCCACTTTATATTGGTTTTTAATTGTGAATATGTATATTTGTGAATATTGTGCTTTTGCGGCTTGATGTAGTGTTAAGGTATGATAATTTTTCAAGAATTTCTCACGAGATTCTAAATCTTTCAAAATATATCATACTAAAGCACTACAACTATCCCTTATTAATTTAAGGGGGAGCATTAACATGTTCTATGGCCAAACATCGATTTCATTTTTTTACCCAAAGACCGGTTAATCCATTCAATATCCCAAATATTAATGGTTAACATTTTGGATAAGGGGAGAAAATGGGTTTAAGGAGACTTAAATGATACTTGGCTAAAAGATGAAAAAGACTTAACGATAATCCAACTTAATATGTGTAAAGCACGTGTTAAGGGGGAGCGTTTTTGATGAACAAAACACCTAAGGTATAAAACTTTTGATTTCAATATCACAAGTACCTTATGTGATTTTTCAAAGATTTTTCATGGTGGCTATACTTTCCCAAAACACGCTTAATTCACGACGAATGTGGTGACAAAAGGGTGGTAGGAATAGGTTTAGTCCAATGATTCATCAGAGCCGATGGAATCTTCCCAAGGACAATTCCCTAGATAGAATTAGAAGTCCTAGGAAAGTTGGAGAAAGATTGTGAACGTAGCTGATTGCCAACCAAGTACTTAAGCTAGCACTGGAACAATCACAACAAGGTGCTAGTTATGACGTATTGGTAAGCATTGAAGGGGTTGAAAAATGAAAAAGAAATGTAAAGATAAAGGGTGTAAAGAAAGAAGCCATCCTTACAACTTTAGGCAGAAACCGGGTCAATACATATGCTATTGAGATCATTTTGGTTAATGATTCTCGATATTGAAGAAAGACATCATGGACCCAGTGATGCAATGCACAACCCTTCCCAGCTAACTCAAGTACCTCTCAAAAGGTATTTGTTTTAATCACACGGAGATTAACACGTTATCTATTGGTTTATTCACTCCGAATAGACTGATATTGAAAAGGTGGCACTCCTCTCCAGCCATCGCTCACTAAATCAAAACGCACTATCGGGTCTAGAGCCACGAGATCATCAAAAGTCTCATTAGGACACTTTCCATTTATTCCTTGCTTTCTCACACACTGTGAAATGTAAGAGATTTTCATGAGTCCTACGCAGTATTCCTGTAATATTGCCAGAACATCCGAGTAATACGCAAGTATTACAATGAAGATGGAAATCCTGCTTGAGCCAACATCAAACAAGCTCATGGTAGGTTACACGTGCGGTTCTTTTAGAACCAATCTTGTGAAAAACTGGAAAGAAACAGTGGTTTAATTCTTAATTGAACTTAAACTCGTTCTAGGCCTCTACGCATTATCATATGATCTTGCCAGAACACTCAGAGTGACTCTTTATTGATCAAAGTGAGAGTGGAAATCCTTCTAGTGTTAACATCAAACAGCACTTGGTAGGTGACGTGCAAGATTCTTTATGAATTGAGCTCGTGATAACTGGAAAGCAACGATGGTGAAAATCTTAATTGAAATTCACTTGTTCCAGGTTTCATGAATTGATGGCTTAAAATCACAAGGATAATCTATCCAAGTGATTCACTTTTTATGTTCGCAGTCAGCTTTGGACGGTCGAATAAAGCGAACGGGTTTACCCGCGAAATCCTGTCAGGAAGTTACTTAATTGAAACTATCCGTCACGGGTACGATATCTAATATCGTCCAACGGTCTTCACCGACCGGAGGTAAAATGCTACCGAATTAGAATAAAATGTCAAAGCCATTTTATTCGTGTCGTTGCTGTGTACCTGTTAAAGACGGTGGCGTTGTTGTGTACCTGTTGAAGACGGTGGCGTTGCTGTGTACCAGTTAAAGACGGTGGTGTTGCGGTGTACCTGTAGAAGTCGTTCCCACATGCTTATGTTTTTCTGCATCAAAGTTCAGCAAAAATTCAAGAAAGTACAAGATGAAGTCTTACGCTGTACCAAACTCTGAAGCTTTCGAGAATTCAACAAAAAGACATAAGTGTGTGGAACATGGAGTTACGAGGAGGCAAAATTCACAAGAAGGCAAAGATCGCACGTGAAAGGCCAAAAGAACAATGCTCTCAAGCCAAAGCCTAAAAGATCAAATCAAAATATTCACAACAAAAAGAAAGAAGAAAAGACTACGAGCTGAAGAACAAAGACTTAGTATAGTATGCTAGGTTTAGAACTTTGTAAACGTGGAGTGACCTCCCTTAGGGGGAGATTGTTAGAAATACGTTTTTACGTATATTAGAAGTATCGGTCACTCCACAAATATTATTAATGTTGTAATAGCTCGTAGTTAGTGTTACTTATTAAGTTAAGTAAGAAACCGACCCATGGGCTTGTCATGGGTCGGCCCAAGCCCAAATAAGGGCCTAGGATATAAATACCCCTTTCCACCATGGAAAGGGGTTGGTTGTTGTTGTTCATTTTCTTGTTTTCACTTGAATAAAAAGACACATAGTTTCTCTCATTTTCTCTCTTTAGTTTCTCTCTCTAGAAAACATCAGCCCACTTCATAGATTCATAGGTTATCAAGATTCTACAATAGCAGTATATCGTTAATTGGACTTATTATAAGCCGCATGACATTGTTACCTTACTACAACAAACAACAGGTAGCTAGCCCGAAACTCAATTTGCCCATCTAAGTTAGCGTGTCGTCACAAAGATCACGCTGTGGAAATCTTCTCATACATAAATTCGCTTACCAATCAATGTGGCACGACAGGGATCAACCGTCAAGGCGCGAACTGGGGTGATCGTCCTCAAATAGTACTATTATATGCATAAGCGTCTACCAAATCCCAGTAGTTCACAATTCATGCTAATGGGACTTTTAGTGACATAACATAACTTTAATAATCCATTTTATTTCATACATCGTGTCATATAATCATTCATCGGGTCATACAATCATTCGGGTCTAAATCAATTAACAAACAATCGGGACAAATGGTGTCCTATTTTATCAAAACTAACATGTTATCTCCCTCGCGGGTTTATAAAACATTTCATAAAAACATTTAAAAGAGTGCGAGACTATGAACTCACGTTGATGTGGGAAAGCGGGTTATCGGTAATTCGGATGTACGGTACGTGCTTCAATCACGGAAACCTAGACAAATAATACTTGTCTTAGACTCTTGTCCATTGACTTTATAGAAATAACAATTATGTATACATATGATGATTTTATATATATGATGATGATCATGTGGGTTTATACATCTTTACTCATTCATTATAATGTTTATGTGTTGGTAACTTTTATACTAGTTACACTAGCTCAACATGTTTATATTTTGGAGGCCCAATAGGCCATTACAAGCCCAATACATTTCATTAGCCCAATTATACTTTTATTATCAGTATTATACTTTATATGTTGGGCCCAAGTGGGTTAATCCCAATAAGTAAATTTATAAGTGTTTTACTAACTAGTCGGGTTTATAGTCCAATAAGGCTACTTTGGCCCGTTAATGTCTATATGTTGTAAAGCTCGGGTTTTATCGGTTTTTAATTATTATACAAGTTCATATATCAGTATGTGAGTTTATAAAAGTTTATATTAGACGGGTCCGACCGTCTAAGTTTTATTTGACAAAAACGTTAATCTTTCGATTTTAGCCGAAAAGACGTAAAACTTAGTATATAGTTTTATAACTTGGAAAAACATTTATACTTGTAATTTATATAACATGTCCTATTTTAATATCAGTATATATATATACCTCTTTATTTATATTTATTATCAACTAGTGGGTTTTATATATGTATATTTTATAAATACAAAATTTTGAGTGCTTATATTATATTATTTATTATACCAAATCTGTCCTAAATTTTCAATCCACTAAAATGTCCATATCTAGGGTTCTATATGGAGATAGGACCTCAAATTTTTATCACAGAAACTACATGGTATGTGCTTCATTTTATTCCTGCATAGCTACTGATGAATCAACTTCTAAATATTTTAATAAATTCGTCCAAAACAGTGTAGGCGGATTTGCACTCTAAACTTGTTTTGATCATATCTCACTCATTTTTATGATTCCATTGTATGGCCAACTCTCACATGTGTATAACACCTAATACTTACTGTATATTGATTCCACTTTACCATTTTATCAATTTAACATTTGGTTACTTACTATTTTTATACAGCCTTCATATTTAGCAAGATTTTAACCATTTTACATGTGGTTTTCAATCTTTGTACCCATGTTTATCAACACTTGATCCCCACACAACATGGTTATCATCATATATTCATCATATACATATACAATAGGAAAGAAAATACAAGATTACATAATCAAAATAACAAGAGGATAGGAAAAACAATCTTTATACCACCAAGATTAAGTATTTTATTATCAAGGCTTGGATTTTTGATGGCAAACTTGTGATAGATCAACACCAATCTTCAAGACCACCAACATTTGTAAAATCCTTGTAGAAATCAGCCCTTGGACATCACCAAATCTTCTCTTTAGATGTTAAAATCACCACCAATCAATAGAGCTTGAAAAGGGCTTCATCATATGTGTGAATAACATAGGATTTCATGGTTAAATTTGATCAAATGAGGGTGTTTAGGGGTGGTGGTTGACGAATTTTAGAGAGAGGGATGAGAGAATGAGAGTGGTTTACATGTTGAGAATGAGAGTGAATGGTTTGGTTATATGGTTTTGTGTTTTGGTACCTTATAAGCTAAGCTAGTTACAAGTGTAACATTTACTTGTTAAATGTTGACACATAAGGTGTGTTGTAGCTAAGAGTTGTCGTCCTATATTAGTGGGGTGGGGCAAAACTTGTTTTGTCTCATCCCACTAATTTACGGGTATTCCTCGATTCTAGTTTCCTCGATTTGCGTGCCCTCGGGTCGTTTTACGAAAAACGTTTTTATAAATTATGAATCAACGGCACAAAACGAATCTAATAAAAATTATCTCATCAAAAACGAAATTCGAAAACGTAAAAATCCTAAGGTTTCCGTTTTAGTGGTAAAGGACGTTAAATTATAATCATAAGTCCTAATCTCTTCTCGTAAATTTGTGAGTTTATGAACCAACACAAATTTAAAATCTCAAAATAATATTCACGGACAAATTTATTTTCTGAAATGTCAGACTGTCACCAAAGACGGTGTATGTAAACGTGAGCACGTAACGTAGAATCCTCCGGTTTAGACGTAGTCGATGCTACTTCAAGACGTAGATCCAAATTTCTTCCCAGAAATGGGTGAGTTCATAATATAACATTAAAATAATGTTTTTAAATAATACTTGAGAATAAAATATCAACCATAAATTGAAGGATTGTCACAATTTATGATCCGCATCTATCCAGACTTCCTTCTTTTTCCTCAACTCATGGCATACATCACGATGCTATGCTTCCCGTCTTTCAAGTCATCTATACGTCAAAATTGTCCAAGAAGCTTCACTTGTTTTCCTCGCGACCAGTTCTCCTACTCCATCCTAATAGGGTCATACTAGAGTTTTATGTGATCTCATGTGGATCACACTCTCATCTTATACCCGTATTAGTTTCCATTTGTCTAAACTAAGCCATATTTTAAATTCTTATTCAAATCTCATACTTCTATTTTGATTGCACCCAACATGAGGTACTTTCAATCATCATCTTCTAGGAATACTTGGTCCTCTCCTTCTGTGGTTCTACCTAATTCCTACACTATCCCATCCAACCGAAATTCCATACTTCATTCATCAAATCTATGGAAATAGTTAGTGCATTGGATAATGCATAATTGTCTTTTCCAAAGATCTTTCATAACACCTTCACAAACCTGACTCTCTAATCACTTCTCCACAAACTTATTCAGCTCAGCTTCACTACTCATCCCTCAATATTGATTGCCAAAAAATTCTATCTGCGTAGTCACTCGACTCAACTTGTTATTTCCACGAGTTCTTAATCCCCCATGTTATGTATTCACTTCATCACGATCCACTGGTTCAGCTCTTTGTAGCTCCACTCCGGTACTCGATCTGTCCTTCTTCGTCACGAACCATAGGAAGATTCCCATCATAGTGCTTGTCACCTTTCCAGTCCTTGCAACTTCTGTAACTCCTTCGAAATCTCTTGCATCCTTCTAGCAGTGGACACGTATTCCTTTCAGCTCCTTGCTTCACGATGCAGCTCTTCACGCACTCCTTCTCGTCTCTATGATGTTACCTAGGAACTTCACACTACCCAGTAGCTTCTAACTTCAACTCATCTACCACAATATTTCTAAAGTTACTTCAACCCCTCAATGGCTCACTCTTCCTTACTTGTTGTACTTCACCATTAATCAGCCTCCTACCAATCATTCTTTCACATCCATGTTTTCCTTCACGTGTCTACTACTACCTTGCCTCCATAACTATACCAATCCCATTGCGTGTTATTTGCCCCATATTTCCATTAGTAGAAACTTTCTACTATACCCTCACATCCGTTGGTACTTTCATCAATCTCCTAATGGTACTTCAACCAACTTCTCATAGCATGACATCTCTTTCCCATGACTAGTCAACTAACTTTACTTACTCCCTTATTCCCGTGACCAATCTAAGTTTCAAAACTACACAAATCTTAATCATTCCTTCAACACAACCTTTAAACCAAAATACATCTCTCCTTTCTAATATCTATCCATAAGTAATACTACCCAACTCTATCCTCTCATCCTAACGTTTCCACAACCGCATAACTAAATCAACCATGACTTGTACCAAAATAATTCCAAACGGTCGCGTCCCATAATAAATATAGGGTAAACCGAAATATCAACCATAACGAACCCTAGCCAAAACAACTGAAAACGAAAGAATGTAATCTGAAAGATTCAATGGAGTGTGCCAACAACGAAAAATTAGACTCGACACGATTAGTATTACCAAATTTCAATATCTTAGAAAATTTTAAATTTTCATCTCAATTAGTTACTTCACATTAGGACCATATTTTAACACCAATAAATGAAATCATAGTCATATTTTACCATCTTCGTTACTATCAAAGGGCATAACTCAGTTAGTGTACTAAAACTCACTTTATATATCATCTCCTTTAACAATAAACTCGTCTTTTATCTTAATTATTTTATCAAAGGTATCCACTAGTTAGTATAGTATAACGTTATTCTAACCATTATCTTGTTTACTCACATTAAACTCATTTCACTTGTTATTATGAAACCAATACGTGTTTATAAAATATGGTGTTTTTATTCACTTTATTCTATATTATAAATATTTTATATAATCCATTTAGGCTTGTTATAACGAACTATTACACGTTTACAAGGTGTGGTATTATTATTATCATTATTATAATAAAATCTTCCTTTTTACTATTTCCGTCTATTTAAATACTTCTCAAAATTTTAACTCCACTTTTAAGAAAATTATCGTAAAATTTCTTTACTCTTTATATGTACTATCACATGTTACCTAGAAAACTAATTCATTCATTGTCAATATATTTTTAAACTCATTACCAATAAACTTAAAGAAAAGATATGTAAGTCAGGATATCATACCGTGCACTTACAAAGTATTTTAAAAAGCATTTTCCTTTAATTAGCTAGACTCCTTTGCAAGAAAATTTGGTAGTTCTCATCAATTCAAATACATACCCGAATGTAGACACACTTCAAAACATTCGAAACGTCGTTGGAACTCCATCAAACTCCAGCACTAATAAACTATTTAAACACGAGAGAACACTAGGTACGTTCAAGTTTTAATAACTATAGAAAGACCGTATATCATAACATAACATCTACTAGTATATATACCTCCACATATATATATATATATATATATATATATATATATACCTATTAAATCTCACAAAACATACTCGTTATCATACATGTCAAGTCAATCGATCGCGTCATACACTCGTTTTTCCATACGAGTAATCACCATCTCACCATCTCACAATGCAACAACAAGGCATAAAACCCTTTGATAGGTGTGTAAACACCCATCCTTTTACCACTTAATTCTGGCTTAAACAAGACCAAAACACGTATTAAATATCATTTGTTTGGAATTATGCGTGGTTTTTGTGTTTATTATGATTTCAGAGGTAACCGGATGAATATTAAAGAAAACATGGGATTGCACGGGTTTTATCAAGGAAAAAGACTGAAGACGAAGTCTATTGTCCAAGAGATGCAAAAGATTTGAAGTCACTGGGCCTATTTGAAGAAAAGGACCAAAGACGGAAGATTTACATAAGTCGAAGAAACTCAAGTCTATTTAACGAAGAAATTAAAAGGCGAGTTGGATTTAATCGACAACAAATCCCGAATCAGAATCGAAAACGTCAACTTTTCTGAAAAGACGAGAAGACAAGAAGAAAGGGAGAAAGCCCACTCACCAACCAACCACTAAGACTATAAATAGATCTCTCCCTTCACATTTTAGGGAGTTAGTTCATTTTTCTTTTCCAGTTCTTGTTGGTTCGTTCCTTAACCAACTCCATTAGGGAGTTTGGTGATTTTTCATCTTTCTTTCAATCTTGTAAGTCTGAATCAATACTCTTGTTACTTTTCCATTAATCAATCCATTCCATCTTTTCATTCATCTTGTTCATCTCCATTTTTATTGCAAGTTCTTAAGTTTCTTATTTGATTCAAGTTTGATTTTAAAAAGTTGTTGATTTAGTGTTTTTATTGGTGGGATTTGTTACTTATGGTATTTAAATGATTTATGTTTGATTTGGTTAAACCTTTTTGAGTATTTTGGTGTTTTGATTGAAAAATCGTTTTGGTTCTACTGTTACTGTTCTTTCATTCCAGAACTTTCCGAACAGACCCAATATTCCGAATAGGCGAGACTTCCATTTGCCTTATTCGGAATTTTAGGTATTCCGAATGGAGTTTTTAACTTTCTTTTACTCGGAATATTTAAAATATTCCGAATAGCCAAGTTTTATTTTCCTTTATTCAGAACATTTTAATTTTTCCGAATAGCCTTATATTCCGAATAGCACATTATTTTCCGCATAGAGCTTCACTTTCCGCATAGACAGTTATTCCGAATAGGGTACTTTTTTTTCGCATAGGACTTTTTATTCCGCGTAGGGATTTATTCCGAATTAGCCATGTTTTCCGAATGAGCTTATCTTTCCGAATAGACTGGATTCTCCGCATAGTGTAATCTTTCCGCATAAGCCCAATCTTTCCGCTTAGCATCTTACATTCCGAATAGAGCAACATTCCGCATAGGGGAACTTTCCGAATGGTGTTACATTCCGCATAGACTATTTTTCAGTAAAAGTATTTTTCCAGCTTTAATTCAAGTTTTGCTTTTTATTCGTTGCTTGGTTTAAGTTTATTTCATTACCATTTTATTCACTCACCTTGTTTAGTAGAATAGAAAACCAAATCCACTTTTTGTCACCAAGAACAAATCATTCCGTATAGCATTTTATTTTCCGAATAGACCATATTTTCCGAATAGCACTCACTTTCCGCATAAGCCATGTTTTCCGAATAGAGTTACTTTTCCGAATAGGATTGTGTTTTTCCGCATAGATGTCATTTTCCGAATAGATCCATACTTTCCGAATAACCTAAGCTTTCCGAATAGGGTAATTTTCTGCCAGGGTACTTTTCATTTACTGTTTGATTTAAAGTTTAGCTTACTTTTTAATAGAATAGAAAACCAACTCCTTTTTGTCACCAAGAACAAATCATTCCACTTTTAACTGAGATCAATTCGAGAGGATTCCGAGAATTATATTTTGAACCCATTGCAAAACCATGTATCAAATGGCGCCGCTGCCGGCTCTTCTCGTTAAGATCAAAAGTTTTTTGTGAGAACTTGGATTTTGGGATCCGTTCCCCGTGAACGTTACTTTTTCATAAAAATTTTCAAAAAAAACAACACTAAAAAATATAAAATTTTCAAAAATCCTAAAAAATTAAAAAAACAATAAAAACCAAAAATATTTTTGCTTTGTTTTTCTTTGTTCGTTCTTTTGCAGGTGTATGCGCACTCGATCCACGTCTTATCAAGAGCCCGAGCCTCTCGATAACTTAGACATGGCTGGTGTACAAAACAACAATAACATACCACCTCCGAACAACAATAATAACAACAACAACCCACCTTTCAACAATATGAATAACAACAACAATGAGCCACTTCCGGATAACCGTCCCATGATTGAACTGCTCCAAGCTCATGTCGATGGCAACACGGATCCAATTGTTATACCACCAATTGCCACCAACAACTTTGAGCTTAAATCAGGCTTTATCTAGATGGTCTCTGCTCAACCATTCTTGGGACGAACCATTGATGATCCACACGACCACATCAAGAGATTTCTACAACTCACCAACACGGTCAAGTTCAATGGAGTTCCACAGGAGGTTATAAGGTTACAACTTTTTCCCTTTTCTTTAGAGGGACAAGCCCGGCATTGGCTTGCTAAGGAACCGCCACAGAGTATTCTCTCGTGGACGGATTTGGAAACAAAGTTTATCAATTACTTTTTTCCACCCTCTCGTACTACCGCTTTGCGGAATGAGATTATAAACTTTGAACAAAAGTACGATGAGTCATTCAGTGAATCTTGGGATCGTTTTAAAGATCTTTTAAGAAAATGCCCACAACATGGTTTTACCAAAGTACATCAAATTAATACTTTTTACAATGGTTTAAGCATGAGTGACCAAGATTCACTGAATAGTGCCTCGGGGGGTAATTTATTGGCTAAGACTTCCAATGCTGCTTGGGACATCATCGAGAACAAATCTCGTGTGCAAACCAAGAGTGTTAGGACCAATGTTGCTAGTGCTAGCACTAATGACAGCGACAAGCGACTTGACAAAATCACCACGCTTCTTGAATCGCTTGTTACCCACACCGTCAGCAACAACAACAACAACAACGCCAAAAACGCACAAGTGAACGCTGTCAGCCAACCTTGTGAGATATGCGGTGGTCCCCACTCTTACACAACTTGTACCGCCACCCAAGATTACCCTGCTGAGAATGTGAATGCGGCATATGGCACCTACCAACAACCTGCTTATCAAGCTAGACCTCAAGGTGACCGTAACTTGCTTAGCTATCGATCAAACAACTACCTTTCACCACCTGGCTTTCCTCCTACCAACCCAAACCAACAACAAAACCTTAACCGTCCTCCTCAACAACAACAACAACCTCGACAACCATATATCCCACCTCACAAGCAGCAACAACCGCCTCAACGTAACAATCAAGTCTACCAACAACCAGCTTACCAACCACCTGCATACAATGCTCCTCCCAACCAAACCACCACGGCTTTACACCAAGAGGTTGCAACCTACATGAGGACCAATGATGTGATTGTGGGAAATCTCCAAGAGGAAGTGCGCAATTTGAAGGCAGATTTGGTAAAGCAAGGAAATGATTTAAGAGCCGACATGAGAAATACGTTGGATAGCCAGACGAATGACTTAAGGAACATGATGGCTAGTTTTTTCCAAAGTAGTCAACCCTCTTCTTCGGGTACTCTTCCGAGTAACACCGTTGCGAATCCAAGAGGGGAGATGAAAGCAATCACCACTCGAAGTGGCAAAAGTACCAAGGAACCCGAGCTTCCTAGACCTCTACCGGTGGTTGTGACTAAGGAGAACGAGTCACCTGCTCCTATTCCTTCTCCTTACCCAATTTCTCCACCTCTTTCTTCTACCCCTCCTCCACCCGTGGTTGTGAGTGACCCTATACCTCTAAAGCCTTCCTCTTCTTCCAATATACCTTATCCTTCAAGGTTGAGGAAAGAGAAGCAAAAGAGCAAGGATGATATTCAGGTTTCGAACTTCCTTAAAATGTTCAAACAACTGAATTTCAATATCTCCTTCGCTGAGGCTCTCGCTCACATGCCCAAATACGCCAAAATGTTTAAAGACCTTCTGAGCGACAAGGAAAAGCTCCTCGACATTGCCAACACCCAACTTAATGAGAACTGCTCTGCAGTGCTCTTAAGGAAATTGCCAATCAAGCTTGGTGATCCGGGTCGTTTTCTTATCCCTTGCAATTTCCCGGGAGTAGAGAATTGCATGGCCCTAGCCGGTCTAGGTGCCAGTATTAATCTCATGCCTCTAAGTGTTTGGAAGCAATTATCTCTCCCAGAGCTAGTCCCCACTAAAATGACTTTGGAATTGGCCAACCGTACGGTTGCTTATCCAGTGGGGATAGCCGAAGACGTCATTGTAGGAGTCGACAAATTCACATTTCCTGCTGATTTTGTTGTCGTCGACTACGAGATGGACCCCCGTGTGCCACTTATTGTTGGTCGTCCATTCTTAAGGACCGGTCGCACTCTTATTGATGTTGAAGCCGGTGAGCTTATCATGAGAGTGGGTGACGATAAAGTAGTCTTCAACATGGGAAAGTTGTCTAAACAGCCTTATTCATATGAGAGCGTTAATTGTATTGACGTTCTTGATGAGGCTTGTGAAGAACACTTTAATGATGCTTGCAAAAGTATTCCTACCTCTCTTCCCACTGTTGAGACCGTGTCCTCCCTTGATTCATCGTTGTCTCTATTTAGAGATAGTGATTTATTCTGGAATAATCTTGAAGATACCATGGGAGATGCGAATTTAGCTACTAATGATTCTCCCACCGAGGGGGATGAAGACATGAATTTCTTTGACAATCTCCTCACCGAAGACAATCCTTCGCCTCCATCTCCCACGGTCATTGCTATCGATGCCACGACTTTGCAAACGCCTCCCGTCGAAAATCCTCCGGATTTGGAACTTAAGGAGTTGCCGCCACATCTCGAGTACGTGTTCCTTGACGACAACAAAAAGTCGCCCGTCATTATTGCGAAGGATTTGAAAGATGAAGAGAAGACTCGCCTCGTCGCTGTGTTGAAAGATCATAAGAAGGCTATTGCTTGGAAGATTTCGGATATTCGCGGAATTGATCCTCACTTCTGCACACACAAAATTCTCATGGAGGACGACTTCAAGCCCACTATTCAAAGCCAACGAAGGGTGAATCCAAAAATACATGAAGTCATCAAAACAGAGGTTATCAAACTTCTTGATGCGGGTATGATTTACCCTATTTCGGATTCACCATGGGTTAGTCCAATCCATTGTGTGCCCAAGAAGGGCGGAATAACTGTTGTTCCCAATGAACACAACGAGTTGATTCCCACTCGTCTCGTTACTGGGTGGAGAGTTTGTATAGACTACCGCAAACTCAATGATGCCACGAGAAAGGATCATTTCCCTCTACCTTTCATGGACCAAATGCTTGAACGCTTAGCCGGTAATGAATATTACTGCTTTCTTGATGGTTTCTCGGGTTATTTTCAAATACCCATCGATCCCCAAGATCAAGAGAAGACTACATTCACTTGTCCCTATGGCACTTTCGCTTACAAAAGAATGCCTTTTAGCTTATGTAATGCGCCCGGGACTTTCCAAAGGTGTATGTTAGCTATCTTCCATGACATGGTTGAACAAACCATGGAAGTCTTCATGGATGATTTCTCGGTCTTCGGGGATTCCTTCTCATCTTGCCTTGCTAATTTGGAACGTATGCTCAAGCGGTGCGAAGACACTCGCCTAGTTCTAAATTGGGAAAAATGCCATTTCATGGTAAAAGAAGGCGTCGTGCTTGGACATAAGATCTCGAAAGCCGGTCTTGAAGTTGACCGTGCGAAAGTCGATGTTATCGCAAAGTTGCCTCCACCTTCAACTGTGAAGGGTGTGAGAAGTTTCCTGGGTCATGCGGGCTTTTATCGACGATTCATCAAAGATTTTTCTCAAATCGCTCGCCCGATGACCCACCTCTTGGAAAAAGATACTCCTTTTATCTTCTCCAAAGAGTGCCTTGACGCCTTCAACTCGCTTAAGGATAAGCTAACTAAGGCACCCGTCTTGGTTACCCCTAATTGGGAGCTTCCCTTCGAGTTGATGTGCGATGCTAGTGATTTTGCTATTGGAGCGGTTCTTGGACAAAGAGTGAACAAACACTTCCAACCGAACCATTACGCTAGCAAGACAATGACTGGGGCACAATTGCATTATACGACAACCAAAAAAGAGCTTTTAGCTGTTGTCTATGCTTTTGAAAAATTTCGCCCCTATCTTGTCCTTTCCACCACAATCGTGTATACCGATCATTCTGCGCTGAAGTACTTGTTGACAAAGCAAGATTCCAAACCAAGACTTCTTCGCTGGGTTTTGCTGCTCCAGGAATTTAAAATAGAAATTCGCGATAAAAAAGGAGCAGAAAACTTAGCCGCGGATCATCTCAGCAGACTTGAGGATCCTTACCAAGGGGATCATCCGAACAAAGAAATCAATGATTCTTTTCCCCTGGAGACCTTAATGTCTATAAACTCGAAGCCGAATGAAACCCCGTGGTTTGCGGACTTTGCAAACTACTTGGCGGGTGGAATTCTCAAGGAAGGGTTGACGTCCCAGCAAAAGAAGAAGTTCTTTACCGACATCAAGACTTACTTTTGGGACGACCCTTACCTATTCAAACAATGTGCTGATCTGATAATTCGCCGATGTGTTGATGGACCGGCAGCGTCGGACATCCTTGATGCTTGCCACAAAGGACCCACCGGTGGTCACTTTGGTCCCAACTACACCGCAAAGAAAGTGTTTGATTCGGGATTTTATTGGCCCTCCATATATCGTGACGCTCACAATATGGTCAAACGATGTGATGTTTGCCAAAAGCAAGGCAAAATCACACATAAAGACGAGATGCCTCAGAATTTCATTCAAGAGTGTGAAATTTTTGATGTTTGGGGTATCGACTTTATGGGGCCATTCCCTTCTTCTAAAGGAAACAAATACATCCTTGTAGCCGTTGACTACGTTTCAAAGTGGGTTGAAGCCAAAGCTTTGCCTACTAATGACGCAAGGGTGGTTTGTAACTTTTTGAAAGCTTTATTCGCTAGATTCGGTGTGCCTCGCGCCATTATTAGTGATCGTGGGACTCATTTCTGCAATGACCAATTTGCTAGAGTCATGGCTAAGTACGGTGTAAATCATCGTCTTTCCACAGCCTACCACCCACAAACTAATGGCCAGGCTGAAATATCAAACCGAGGGCTGAAGCGAATTCTTGAAAGGACCGTGGGAGAGCATCGTGCCTCATGGGCTGATAAACTCGATGATGCTTTGTGGGCTTTCCGTACTGCTTACAAGACCCCGATCGGCTGTACGCCTTATCGTCTTGTGTACGGGAAAGCGTGCCACCTCCCCATTGAGTTGGAGCACAAGGCTTACTGGGCCTTGAAGTGGGCTAATTTTGATATTAACAAAGCCGGTGACCTACGCAAGATCCAACTCAATGAGCTGAATGAACTTCGGAATGAGGCTTATGAAAATTCTTTGATCTATAAGGAACGAACTAAGCTCATTCACGACTCCAAGATCAAAAACCGAGAGTTCCATGTTGGAGACAAAGTCTTACTTTTTAACTCTCGGTTGAAAATCTTTTCGGGCAAGCTCAAATCTCGTTGGTCCGGCCCATTCACCATCGCCCAAATTTTTCCATATGGTACTCTCGAGCTCGCTCAACCTAATGGACCAAATTTTAAGGTGAATGGCCAACGAGTGAAGTTGTACTTTGGTGAGGACACCTCTCAGGAGGTGATTCCATCCCTCACCACGTTCCCCATGAACTAATTTTGGGCCGAGTCAGGCTCGTGACTCGGTTATCAAAAACAAGCGCTCCTCGGGAGGCAGCCCGAGTATCTATCCCTTTAACCCCCTAAGTGTAGGGGAGGACCTATTTTGGTCGTTTGTGTTTGTGTGGTGATGTGCTTACAGGGATAAGTGCACTCTTGGAATCTTTGAAGAACCGTGCTCCCGTGTTTATCCGAAATCCGGTTCTATCTCTCAACTATCGTGATTCAATTTTCTTCATACTCACATTTGAAATTGATCACTTTAGTCGTCTCTTCCTTAACTTGAGTTAACCAACGTGTACAATGTCATAAGTGTAGGGGAAACTTTTCCCACATACTTAAACATTGAGGACAATGTTTATCTTAAGTGTAGGGGGGACTTCTATCGAAGTTTTAAGTGGACTTTTCCATGAAAATGCCTTCAATTAACCGGAAAATCATATTTTTCAGCATTTTTCAAATTTTTTATTAACTTTGGCCATTTAGTTGTAATTTTTAAATTTTTATCGTTGCTTTCATATGTATATATCCCGCAATAAAGTCAAAATATTAATAAAGTGTTGTAGCTAGTTTAGAAGTCTTTGACATATTAGGCCCGTTGCGTTTATTTTGACTCAACCCGAATAGACTTATCCAAGTTTATTCTAGCTAGTATCCTTAACCATGTAGACCTTAATCGGTTTATTAGGCTAAGTGTCCACGAGTCTCATTATTTGAGATTTTAAATTGTGGAGGACGAGAAATGATAGAGTGAATTATAAGTCGGTATTCTTGCGCAAGCTCACTTGGTGTAATTATTTGCCTATTCTCCCATCACTTGCTAATAATTTATCTGCAATAAGTAAGGTCTTACGATTTGAAAAGTTACTTAGCTTCTAGCCCAAGATCGTTTAAAAGTTGCTCGGTAATGATAAGAGTTCATAGCCAAGGCATAACTTATGAAGCGGGACGCGAAGATTGGCGAGTCCGAAAAGGCCCTAACAAGGCATGAGGATTCAATTTTATTGCTGAAGATCCAAAGTGATGTGAAAAGCATTATTCCTAAAGTCAATATGAAGGATCAAGACTCACGACGAAAAGCAATCAACTCCCATAAAGATCATGGAGAAGTCTATCCGAAAAGACCCTAACAAGGTATGAGGATAAATAGATCCAAGTCCGAAAAGGAGGCGGATCGTTGTATCTCAAAATTCCAATTAGAGATTGAAGAAATAATCATGAAGTCGTGGTCAACAAAGTTGGAGAACCCCTCAAAAGTCTCCAAGCGAAGAAACTCTATTATGATGAGAAGACCATTATCTCAAGAACGTCTCTCGAAGATATGAAGTATGAAGTACATGCCAAATATCGGCCCGAGAAAGGTCTCAAATCGTGAACCAAGTTATGCCAAGATATGAACTTTTTGATATCCCGAGAAGCAGTTTTAAGAGATTTTGTCCTTTAGCTAACTATTGATCAAATCATCCTACTTTGCTTTCAGCCATAATAAACTATCGAAATAAGTCCAAAAATGCATCTTCATGATCATTCTAAGACAAAAATAAAATATAAGAGATACACCTAGGAATAAGGGAGTTTAAGCATTTAATTAAGCTATGTGTGTAAGTGTTTGATTTACTAACTTATAATGACAATGATCTCGTTTCTAAGCTTAGTTTGGGGAACGTGAAACTTGAGGGTGATAAATCTTCGCAACACCAAAGCCCTAATGTAAGTCCTTGATTTCTTTACAAGTTATTCCCATCCTTTTGTTTATTTTAAAGTTTTAAGTTCTCTTAGTATTTTAATTGTTGTTTAGTAGAGTTTAAATAAGGCCAAGGTTGATTGATTATGAGAAAAATGTAAAAATTGCTTTATCACTAAGCATTGCATGAGGGCATGGCAATGGTTAAGTGTAGGGGATTTGATAGGTGTGTAAACACCCATCCTTTTACCACTTAATTCTGGCTAAAACAAGACCAAAACACGTATTAAATATCATTTGTTTGGAATTATGCGTGGTTTTTGTGTTTATTATGATTTCAGAGGTAACCGGATGAATATTAAAGAAAACATGGGATTGCACGGGTTTTATCAAGGAAAAAGACTGAAGACGAAGTCTATTGTCCAAGAGATGCAAAAGATTTGAAGTCACTGGGCCTATTTGAAGAAAAGGACCAAAGACGGAAGATTTACATAAGTCGAAGAAACTCAAGTCTATTTAACGAAGAAATTAAAAGGCGAGTTGGATTTAATCGACAACAAATCCCGAATCAGAATCGAAAACGTCAACTTTTCTGAAAAGACGAGAAGACAAGAAGAAAGGGAGAAAGCCCACTCACCAACCAACCACTAAGACTATAAATAGATCTCTCCCTTCACATTTTAGGGAGTTAGTTCATTTTTCTTTTCCAGTTCTTGTTGGTTCGTTCCTTAACCAACTCCATTAGGGAGTTTGGTGATTTTTCATCTTTCTTTCAATCTTGTAAGTGTGAATCAATACTCTTGTTACTTTTCAATTAATCAATCCATTCCATCTTTTCATTCATCTTGTTCATCTCCATTTTTATTGCAAGTTCTTAAGTTTCTTATTTGATTCAAGTTTGATTTTAAAAAGTTGTTGATTTAGTGTTTTTATTGGTGGGATTTGTTACTTATGGTATTTAAATGATTTATGTTTGATTTGGTTAAACCTTTTTGAGTATTTTGGTGTTTTGATTGAAAAATCGTTTTGGTTCTACTGTTACTGTTCTTTCATTCCAGAACTTTCCGAACAGACCCAATATTCCGAATAGGCGAGACTTCCATTTGCCTTATTCGGAATTTTAGGTATTCCGAATGGAGTTTTTAACTTTCTTTTACTCGGAATATTTAAAATATTCCGAATAGCCAAGTTTTATTTTCCTTTATTCGGAACATTTTAATTTTTCCGAATAGCCTTATATTCCGAATAGCACATTATTTTCCGCATAGAGCTTCACTTTCCGCATAGACAGTTATTCCGAATAGGGTACTTTTTTTTCGCATAGGACTTTTTATTCCGCGTAGGGATTTATTCCGAATTAGCCATGTTTTCCGAATGAGCTTATCTTTCCGAATAGACTGGATTCTCCGCATAGTGTAATCTTTCCGCATAAGCCCAATCTTTCCGCTTAGCATCTTACATTCCGAATAGAGCAACATTCCGCATAGGGGAACTTTCCGAATGGTGTTACATTCCGCATAGACTATTTTTCAGTAAGAGTATTTTTCCAGCTTTAATTCAAGTTTTGCTTTTTATTCGTTGCTTGGTTTAAGTTTATTTCATTACCATTTTATTCACTCACCTTGTTTAGTAGAATAGAAAACCAAATCCACTTTTTGTCACCAAGAACAAATCATTCCGTATAGCATTTTATTTTCCGAATAGACCATATTTTCCGAATAGCACTCACTTTCCGCATAAGCCATGTTTTCCGAATAGAGTTACTTTTCCGAATAGGATTGTGTTTTTCCGCATAGATGTCATTTTCCGAATAGATCCATACTTTCCGAATAACCTAAGCTTTCCGAATAGGGTAATTTTCTGCCAGGGTACTTTTCATTTACTGTTTGATTTAAAGTTTAGCTTACTTTTTAATAGAATAGAAAACCAACTCCTTTTTGTCACCAAGAACAAATCATTCCACTTTTAACTGAGATCAATTCGAGAGGATTCCGAGAATTATATTTTGAACCCATTGCAAAACCATGTATCACCCTTCACCAAAACCAACCCATATCGTGTGACCCCATAATCACACAACACGACTATAACCCAAAACATATAACACAAAAACCATAGCCATATCACAGGCAACCATTACATAAACCCCTATTGTACAAATACCCAAAATACAGATCTCATCATATACAAGCATGTAGTAACCCCTTTTTCATGCAACCATACTTGGAAGTCCATCGGTGTTGTGGCACGTATATAATTACGTAGGCCTCTATTATTATATATGTCCCCTTTCACCCATGTACTCCCTCCTATGACGACACACTTATAAGAAATTAGTACTACACGGAACACATATATCTACCACATATATACCACATAAAATACACTCTATATATATACCGTATAGGTAAAATAAGAAAATCTGATACGTCAACCCTAACTTCATTCATAACTCGAGGCTCAATCGCTAAATCAATTCAATAACAATAAAATATGCAACATTAAAAAAATGACCATAACCGTTTAGGCGGAAATTCGAATATACTACTAGTCGCAGACTCAACATCGGTACTATCCTAATATTACCTAGCGCACCTCTTCTTCTACGCGACATGGGTAACACTAAATAGATTCCTACACTTCTGGTTCATACGTCGCATCAATAGAAAATAAATGAATGTACTTACATATATTATATCTCAATAAGTAAGTATGAGAGTAAATAAATATCCAAAACGAAATTAACACTTAAGCACTCCATATACTATAATGCACACATACCCCTATGACACCTACATGCATGGACCCTTAAGCTATAAAATAGGCTACTAGACTAGGCAACCTAATTCTCTATAACCATTGTCTCTAATACCATTCTGTCACACCCCACCATGACGGAATATGGGGCGCGACGTATGGATATCATCACAACAATAGCGTGTCTATAGAGATAACTAAATGAATGGGAAATATCATAAATGATGACACAATGTCATGAAGATATCACAAACAATGTAGGCGTCTAGGTAAGTAGGTAACAGGTCTACCTCTTACCAAAGACATACAATTAACAAATAACAAACATATAGGTGTCTACAAAGTATCACTTATTCAAACATAAGTAAAAGACTAAGAGGAAAGGGGGTTCCTCCAGTGCAATCCTAAGCCTCCCAGCTAGCCACTATTATTCTCACGCTTAACCACATTATCACCTGAAAGAGACACTACAACACCTCAACATAAAGTTGGTGAGAGTCATAGGTTTAGACTCCAACCCCAAAATAGTTATAAGCTGTGAATAACAGCCATCAATAAAAGAACATATGGACAATGTGTTACAATTATGCATTAACAACTACCATTCAAGATTAACCAAATAATCACAATTCCAAGGCACCAAGCCTTACCAATAACCATAATTTGGCTCCCAGCCTTACCAATAACCATGGTCCCATTGGCGCCCATACACCTATGAACCAATCCAAAGGCCCCGCCTTATCAACATCCCCTTGGTACCAAGTCAAAGCATGATAACTGAGACGGTACGTGTCCCCCGATCCAAATAATAAACACAATCAAGAATCACATAGCAGTTAATCACATAAGTGTACACACAAGTCCATCACAAACCATAAAAACATTCACAACATTCTTTACAAAACCATACAGTGTTTCTTCCATCCCATCTGGAAATCAAATCATAAAAAGACATGGGACTATGAAACTCACCTGAACAAGCTTCTCCAAGTACCTGCACTCTAGCAAAATCTAAACACACAAACATATACAATCAAGACATGAACCACATACCAAAATGGCTCATCAATCTATGAAGAATATCTAACCTTGTCCTATAATTTAACCCCATTTATATGCCATATGCATCTCATGACACCCCTCTATAAAGCCATTAACTTAGTTTAGTTCATAACTCGCCCCGTTAACATTTAACCCAAAACAGTCCCATTTTTCATACCTTAAACTATGGGTCGAACACCCCCTTAACCAAATCAACTTCATCTGTAAAAGAAACCCTATTCCCTTACATGAGTCAGATAACTCTCCCCTTTGACCGCAACCTTGAACACACAGTTAAGGCCTCCATATATATATATATATATATATATATATATACTTTTACCTATCCTGAATTTACTAATTTTGAACATATGAAACGTTTGTTATGATCAAAGGGTGTTACCCTAACCCATTTGTTTAGACCTCATACAGATCTTTTATTTAATATATAATTTAAGTCTCATGTTCATTTGAAGGTTCCAATAACCCTATGTACCCCAAACAATTCAAAACATAAAACGAAAACAGGCTGATCCAAAAACTGTTTTGACACCCGACTGATGTAACCTGTTTTTGACCCACTTCCAGACCTCCAATTTAATTCTAGTTTCTTGCATTTGAAAGCCAACTCAACTACCTTTCCAGGGACATAAGATTCGAAAATTAAAAGTTTGTAAAACTCTAGATATGATCAAAACAATGACCCAAAAATTATGCCCAGTTTTTAAAAACGAATTTAACATAATTAACCAAATTAATTACCCTCATCATGTTTAATCATTAACCCTAATTATTCTAATCATGTCTATATTATTGTGATAACATTAAATTTCAGAGTTTCTAATAAACACTAACCTAGATCCATCATATAATGATTAAGAAAGAATTAAAAACAATTTAATTAAAAGGGTTTGAAGAGTTTACCTTAGATTTTTGGAAAACAAGATTTTTGATGAAGAACCCTAATTTTTTCCATAGATTTCGAATCACTCATGATCTCCAGGGATTTTATGATGTGTTCTTATTAATAAAGTTTTTTTGTATATTTTCCTAACAAGTCCTTGGTCCAATAAAAAAAGCACGGTTCCCCTTTTTCCCTTTTTTCCCTTTTATTTTTCTTTCTTGCATCCAAAACCGACTATACCCCTTTAATTTCGTTTTTTTTATTATTAACAATTGTATTAATAATATTACCTTAATTTTCCTTAATTTATTTCAGCTCTTAAAGCCTCCAAAACCTCAAAACCGTAAAACTAGTCAAATTTACGCGTATACCGTAAAAGACGTAAAAATATACAATTTTATAAAAACTCTTGAAATACGAAATAAACTAATTAACTAAGTCCTAAATGACTTAAACCATCCCCAAAAATACTCCCGTGACTAAATACCTCTTCCGAGACCCCTAAATTTAAAACCCTAAACCGTAAAAATACGATCTTCTATAATACATATACGTATACGTAAACCCACTAAATAACACCATCTCATTTCATAGTCACTACCATGTGGGCTCATGAACATAAAATAACCGTTCCTCGATTTACTTATGAGTGCCATATACCCATAAACGATATCCAAACCACACTCCAAACACACAAAATAAACACATAAGCACATAAAAGCACATATTTGCACAAAACACCTTAAACTATAGTCTAAGTGACGAACCCCAAAAACCATGGTTGTCACAGTTTCCTCCCGAGAAGCGCTTGTTTATTAACGTGTCGTAGCTTGACTCACCCCGAATTCAGTGGTCATGGGGAAGCAAGTGGAAAACAAATCTCCATCGGACTTTTATTCAAGAAATTTGGATAAACAATGAATTTCAAGAAAGTTCCACTCCGATGAGATACACCCGGCTCAAGAGAATAAAAATGATACATGGAGATGCCAGGGTCAAAAATGGTATCCTCATTCCCTGAGGAGAGAAGATATGGAGGAGAATAAGTAAGAAATGGAAGAAAGATCCGGATATGAGTTTGTAAAATTCCTCATTCTCTTTGAAAGGTGGTTCATTGGTGAACCCCTTAAGAATGGAAACTAAACTCATCACGGGAGAAGATGGATGATCATTATTCTCAACGGGTGGGAGGGTGGGAATAGCAATATCATGAATGATCACCGAGTCAACGAGAGATATATCAAAAGTGAATTTATCGAGCTCGGGATCAAGAATAGTCATACCACAATTCTTGAGAGGATCCGGATCAAATGGGAATTGATCATAATCGGGATCATTAAGATGGTTATCAATATCTCCCGGTGGAGATGGAACAAATGGAGTAGATTCAAGAGTGAATCTCTCAAATGTGGTATCATCAAAATCAATCTCATTTCCCGGTGGAAATGGATGAAGAAGAGTAAGCTCATCCGTGAACTTCTCATATATGGGCTCATGAAAATCGGTATTTAATGCCTCAGTTTTTAGCAATGAGAACATTGATATTCAATATTTTTTCACGAAGCCCAACATCCTCGATTTCTCCCCCTTTCGGGTCAAAATCTTTCACCTCCTCTAAGCTTATGGGCTTGGAATGGGAAGGTGATTCCTCAACATAATCGATATCCTCAATAGAGAAAGAACCGTCATCACTCGAAGTAGAAACATTGTTAGAATCGGAGAAAATCTCAAATTGATATTTTGAAATGTCAAGAGGCAGAGGATGATCACAAATAGGCACATCACACAAATTGTCGAGAATACCTTTGGGCTCACTTGGGATTAGGACAAGGTCTTCAACACTAGACTTTATGAATTCGTCCGATTCCGTTCCCAGAATAGTGTCAAGATGCTCATCCTCCATTATGAGAGAGTCAACGGGCTCCTCTGGTGTGATTGCTATGGTATAATCCTCGTCGTCATCATCATGGTATAAGGTAGGACGGTTGAAATTTGGAGAATTAATATATTCCGCTAACTCCTCCTAAACATTTCCTACATCCACGAGAAGTTTTGAAGCAACTCTTGTTGTTGCTTTTCTCCACATGTATGTTTAATCTCAAAAAATCTATCCCAAGCTATCAATAAAACCTTCGGCTTTCTAAAAGAAAAACGATTAAACTTCTTTAAAATGTTTCCGTATAGGTCATAACGTTACCTCTATCTAGAAAAGCTTCATTACTTGTTTTATTATATTGTTTCATTTTTTGTTGAACTAATTCGTGAATGAATAGCTCATGTTCATTAAGCTCATTTTTAGAAGCAAGAGATTGATGATGCATGACGGGATGCTATGGGGGCTCAAAATGGTCATAACCGGAATCATAGCAAGGATTTGGCTCATAAAAATTCTTCGGTTGACATAGATAAGTATCATGAGGGCCCCACACTTTTCACAACAAGGATATTGTTGTGAAAAACTGGGTAAATTTTGTGCATAATTATTTCTATTGTAGTCATAATTGCACCCCGGCTTTTGCTCGTAGTTAACCGATGGATGAGACTGACAATCAATACTAAAATGGTAATCATTTCCACAATGCGCACACGAGTGGGTTGCGGTGGATTTTGAAAAGTTTGCGGGAGTTCTTCAACGGTTTGAGTGTAGCAAGGCCCCGAAGTAGAAATAATCGGGACTTGCGACGGACAATTATAGCCATGATGAGCACCGTTCCCACAAGACTTGCAAGTACATTGCCGACAAAAAATATCATCCATCGACTCATCACACTCATAACAACAATGGTGGATAATAAGAGGACTTTGTAAAGTAGGTTTAATGGGGTCTTTATCGAAGGCACATGGCTCGGAAGGTGCAATAACATCATTAGTGCGGTCATTAGAAGACGTAGGTTTATCATTATTAGCAAAACCATCTTCGTAAAGCATCTTACGCACAAGAGCACACGGTCTACAAAATATACCTTCCACCGGGTCTCCACAATGGCGACAACGAGGTAGACGAGGCTAGGCGGATAGAACACGGTCAATCTTGCCGACGACCTTCCCATTAGAACAACCACATTGACGGATGTACAAAGATCCACAAGACGAACACTCTTTAAAACCGGAGAGTGACGTCATAAGAATTAAACAAAATAGAGGGTAAAAGAAAAAGAATTAAATGGAGAGAGGATAAAGAAGATTACTTTTTTATTTTTCTATTTTTTTTGTCTTATATATATAATAAAAAGAAAATAAAAATATTTTTGTATATATTGTTTTTTGTTTTTTTATATATTCACAAATAAAGCAATAACTTCACAAGGAAGGATCTTCAAGTCACTAACCGTCAAACGTAACGAAATTGTCGCAACACACTTTCCCGGGAAGCGGCGCCAAAAATTTAATGTGAAGTATGATACATATAATAATATATCGATAAGTGAGTGATTCGACAAACTATTCCTTTAGGAAAAAGAATTAAAAGTCAAAACTCATAAAATAATATATAATATATATATACCGGGCAAGTGATCACCCGGGTCGTTTCCCAACGAAGTGTGAAATTGATGGTTACGTTATTGGTTTGACTTTTGGATGCTTGAATAACAAGAGTTTGATTTTTGTTTTCTAAACTACGATAAAAATAAAATAAAGAACGGGAATTAAAAATCTAGCGCGGGAAATAAAACAAAGGCATACTAAATTTAACATAAAACTACGGAAAATACATATAAAAGGTATGGGAAAAACTTAAACATCTACGGAAAAGGATATAAGGCATCGAGAAATTAAACTAAAAAAAGTAAGCTAAATAACTAACAAAAACGCAAATGCTATCGAAAGTAAAAACGCGACATAAAAGCAAATAATCAAATTTTAAATCTAAAAAATAAAATTTATTTTTCCTAAGTACTAAATGATAAAAGAAAATTTTCAAAAAAAAAGAATTATATTTTTTTACTTTTAAATAATTTATTTGGAATTAATAACTTTTTTATGAAAATAAATTATAAAAAATAAATAAAGAAGGTAAAAAAATGTAAAACTTCCCTGGAGAATCTTAAGTGCTAATTTGAGTAAAGGAAAAAAAAACTTAAAACATAAGCTTAAATAAGTTGTAAAATAAACTTTGTAAATCTTGTTAAGCTAAAAGAAAAAAAGGTTTAAATAAAAGATAAAGTAAACACTAACAAGAACCATGAGCTAGTAGAGATGGTAATGTGTTGTGTGGTTAAGGTATTTATAATTGTTTTGAGAGGTCTGGTGTTTAAATCCCACAAAGACCAAATTTTTAACATTTTTCAGTTACCAGGCCATTTTACTACTCCAATTTTTACTAATACAACCATGTAAAAACAATGAAGTAACAAACATAAATTAGGTATGTAAATGGGACCAAGCAAATAATACCAGTAAGCAACTTTTTTAGTTATACCATGTTCCCTTGTTTTCTTTCATATACAATAATACTAAACACATTAACTCACACTGCCTACAACCTATTTTATGTTTTAAACTTCAGTTGTATGAATTATTTTAAAGAAAAAATTAAACATCAGAAATTGACAACATGCAAACAATATAATAAGCAACTAAAAGAAATATCTAACAACATAAAAAGAAAAATAGATTACTACTAGGAATTACCAATCAACATAAGTATAATAACTTTAACACTATGTTAACAAAGTTTATAAGCATATTTAACAACAATAGAAATCTCAAACAAAAAGACTTACTCGAAAGTTCCATGGATTAGACAACCATACTCATAAGTCATAACTGAAACATTGCCGAATCAAAACTAGAATTAATCCTAACACAGTATCCAAACATACCAATGTCTCATCTTCTTTTTTAGTATCCTAATAGTAGCAAAAACAAATTGACCAACTCCATTTTTTTTCTTTTTAAAATCAAACAGGAGCGAACATCTTTTTTTCACCAGATTCAAAATCTAAAAAAAAACTTCACAATAAAACTTTAATAGTAGATAAAGAACAAAAAATTTATTAAAACCTCTTAAATTAAGAACAAGAATTAAAAGTGAAATTCGAATTAATTAAAACAAAACTTACATAAATTAAAATTCAAATTAAAACCTACTGTTAAAAAAATAAAACTTGAAAAATAAAACATTTTTTTTTCAAAATTAGATGATAGTCAATAATTCATAACACTTCAAACTAAAACCAAATTTCAACACTAAAATACTTTTGGGATAAAAAAAGAAACAAAATTTTATATAAACATAGTCTCGAATTAAAATTAAGAACATAAATTAAAAGATTACAATTTATAAAAAAATTAAACCTACATTAGGAAAAATTAAAAAGCATCGTCTTCATCTTCAATTATGCCTCCTTTTTTATAGACGAAATTCGTCCTTCTTTGTCTATCACGTGAGCGATTTTTATCTTCATCTATTTGATATGTCTCTCTCTTGATAACTTTGGCTTCACATCTTGGTAAAATCACGTCATCAATCTTGGTTCTTTTGTTAAGATTTGGATTTTGAATTGTTGTGGGGTAGGGGTTTGTTTGATAGCAGAAAAGGGAAATAAGGGGGAAAGGATTTGGTGGATTGATAATGAGATGGTGGCTGTGTTTTGAGATGCTGTGGAGAGAATTATATGAAACCCTAATCTTGTTGGGCTTAGTCTAATGGGTTTATTTCTCTTGGGCCAGCAAGTATAAAAAGAAAGCTTAGGTAGATTGGGCTTATTCCGAATTTTATGTGGCTGGTGGACTTGGTTGTTTAGATTGATAATAATAATAATACGAGTCGGCCCAGCCCGATAAACCGGTGTTAGTTGATCCGTAAAAAAAATTTATGGGTTTCGGGAAAGTCTTACGGCGCTCATTCCAATGCCATGCTCGGGTTTGACTTTGACTTCGCCTTGAATTGATCAAATACACAAACGCCGTCAAGTCGATCCGAAAATGTCCGTCTTTGCTCCGTTTTCAATCCTTTTGTACCTAAAAGACATAAAACACAAAACAAACATATTTGCAATATAATTAAGCCTATTTTAGTATTTTTGGTCATTTTTCCATGTTTTATCGGGCTTAAATGATGTGTAAATGACACTAATCAAATATATATATTTTAAACATGATGACAAAATTTTGACGAACTGAGTATTGCATCGTTAATCCTAAAATTGTATATAGTTGCGCGCCTACATACAATTTGGAATGGACCATGCAAGGCTGATTAATAGTCACCATGAAAGTATTAATAAACACTACATTCTCTTTGAAGTTGTGAAAGATTAAACTATTATGAGATCTGCAAGAAGTGCAAATAGAGACATATTGTTAGGGGCACCAACATATGTGCCCGTACCATTTATTTTCTGAATCGAATTTAACCATCTGTGGAAATTTTCTTAATTGACAATTCATATCCCCTCCTTGTCCAATTCTCCCGTGGTGAGATTCTTTGGAAAAGTATTTGATTACCGAATGTTGATACCCGACTGGATGTATTGACGTTCCTATCATTTTTTTATTATATTTCATTTGAATGACCTGGGTAACGATCTGAGGAGCTTTCGAATGCGTACTCAATTCATGAAAACATGGGATATACTCATATTCGTTAATGTTTTCGTCTGTATCTGATTTGAAATTCTCTCGCGTAGATTATGCGTTGACCTTACTCTTTTAATGGTAGTTGTGTCTCCATATATCCTTGAATTTGTGAAGGATTATGAGTGATTATTAGTCTTTTGAGAAGTTCACATCTTATCAACGACAATAAAACTGAAAAGTTGGTAGTGCCAGTAGGATGGATTGATTGATTATGACATGACAACATTGTCTTAATTGATGGCAACTCGAGTAGAACTCCCTTAAAAGATAAGATGTTGATTATCAAAAGTGATCTAAATAATTCCCGATGGATGACTGTATCCTGCATTTATACTTGAAATTATACCATGAATGGTTATGAAATAGTCATAGATCTTGTAATCTAGAAAGAACTTAAAGTAAATTTATTAAAAGATGTTTCTGTTCTAAAACTTTAGGAGGTATTTGATGGCGAATTACCTAGACTTCCGCCATTAAGGCAAGTTGAATTTGGCATTGATTACATTCACGGTGCTGCACCTGTGGCGTGTGCACTGTACGTCAGCACCATCTGAATTAAAAGAATTACCGTGCAACTGAGAGAGTTGTTTGAAAAGCTTTTATTCTACCGAGCTCGTCATCATGAAGAGCTATGGTGATATCATTCGTTATATTTGTTCAATTATCGTGAGCTAGGTAAATTGATGATCAAAATCTGTATCCACTACCCAAGATAATAGATTTGTTCTCTCATTTACAAGGTTCTAGTGTATATTCAAAATTCGATCCACGGTATGGTTATCATCAACTTCGCGTCCGCGAAAAAGATTATCTATTCCAATCACTACATCCAGAACTTGTAATGAACATTATGATGACGTTTGGTTTGACCAATGCATATGTAGCATTCATAAATTTGGTAAATCACGTGTGTAGGCTGTAATTTGATAAATTCATGCTTGTGATCATTAAGGACCATTTGTTTGTTTATAAGAATAGGAAGGATTTAATAATAATTTATAGACTGCCCTAAATTGGTCGAGAAATGAAAACATGTACCTTGAGTATTTAACATGTGATTTAAGGCTTAATCCTTTACATTATTCGACCGTGTGATTAATGGTAGTGAAATTTATATTGACTCTTCAAAGATTAGAGCCATTAAGGCTTTGGTTTTTACCAAAAAGAAGGTGCAAATATTTTTTGACAAATATTTTATCAAAGGATTTTTAAGAGATTACTCCCTCATACCCAGATCATGTAACTAAACTCCTTTAGGGGTAAATGTTTGTGCATACCTCAAGACAACCTAGTAGGAATTCAGGAAAACCATTTAAACCATGATTTGGAATTTGGAACGAAAACTTTTGCTTTTAAAACTAAGAAAATTTTGACCAAAGTATAAACAAAGATTTTCGAACAATTATGGATCTTATTAATTATTTTCGATAAATAAACAAGAATCGTGTTAATTAAACTCAAATTTATTTGAACGTTTTTCTATAATTGAACGAACTGAGAAAATTTAAAACTTTTTACGTTTACGTTACATAAAATTAAATATTTATTATTTAATTACTTGTAATAATTATCGACGCTTTAGACGTCGGATTGAGCAAAACTGATAAAAAAATGATAGTTGAGACGAAATTAAAACTTAGAAAATATGAGGAAATAATTTCTGAGTAATATTGACCATGATATTTATTTCATCAGGGAAGGTGAATGTAGATACTGACACATTATGAAGAAAAGATATAGAATCAATTAGGATGTGTTCTTTAGTAATGACTTTGAAAAAATAAATTGTCGAGCAATTTGAAAATAGCTGATGCTTGTAAAAAAAAGGGATAATATAGATAATAAAAGGGGTTCGCGGCTAATGTGAACCATTAGAATTGACAAGCCGATGGCGTTAAATGTATAAAAGGCCGCTTGTGGTTGCCTAAGTATGGAGGATTTCAAGATTTAGTCATATTGGAATCTCATAAGTTTAAGTATCTTATTCATGTCATTTCTGATTTAATATATCTTTATTTGAAGAAGTTGTACTGATGGCAAATTATGAAGGCATACATCGCCTCATACATTAGTAAACGTCTAACTATTGCAAAGGTCATCATCTGAATTTGATTCGATTTGGGTCATCGTCGACAGACTGACCAAATCTGCTAATATCATTCCTGTTAACGATAGATTCTCGATGAAGAAGTTGACTCTTTGTATTTAAATGAGTTGTGTAAACATAGTATGCCTGTATCGATCATCTCTATCAAGATCCTCGCTTCACATCGAATTTCTAGAGTTTTGCTCAGAAGTCATTGGGAACGAACCTTGATGAGAATATTGTTTACCATCCCAATCGAAGGGACGAGGTAAAGTAACGATACAAAACACTAGAAGTATTGTTTTATGCTTGAATAATTCACCTTTGGTACTAACCCGTATAATCGTTTTCCTTTGGAGAGATTATCATTGATAATTATCGTATTAGTATCGAGATCGAATCTTGTGAGGATCTAAATATAAGAGCATATCTGTAGGCAGGAGTTGGGATGAAGATACCTGACATACACCCATTGTGAGTTGGACACGTCTTTTAGGTTTAAGGTTGCCTATGATGACAAACGTAACCTTACAAAATACCCGACCCGAGAGACCTGAAATGATTGTTGAAATTAGGATCTGACTATTGACTGCCAATAGTGGGCAGGAGGTTATGTGAATATGAAATGTAGATCTTGAAGTGCAGGATGGGTAGCGAAGTTATGCCAAAAACTTTCACCCTGGATATGTGAATTGATGATCTGAAATATCATGGAAAATAAGTCCCTGTTTTATGGGACGATTGAGATGATGTAAAAAGTTGGTTTGAAAGGCATATAAGTTGGATCTACCCTAGCACTTCAAGGGCTGCGTGAATTATGTTTCGTATATCAAACTTGATAAAATGTCTATCAAGTGAAAATCTGATTACTTCTTGATAAAGTTTAGATCGGCGAAAAGTTGCATTCATCAAAAACCCGTGAACATCATGGATAGTGAAAGTAAGCCAACATTAAGCCTGATCGTATTCCCGTAGTTATGTTTGATGAAACTCGCGTATCGTAATGAATTACACTTGAGAGAAAAGACCGAATGTGGAGGAAATATCCACATGGCTCTAACTCTATAAGAAGCGAGTAGTAAGATAAATTGATCTTTGAGGACAAAGATCCTGTTTAGGGGTAAATGCTGTGACAATCCGTCAATTTATGGTCGATATTTTATTCTCAAGTATTATTTAAAAACCATTATTTTAATGTTATATTATGAACTCACTCATTTTTGGGAAGGAATTTGAGTTTACATTTTAAAATAGCATCGACTACGTCTAAACTGGAGGATTCTACGTTACGTGCTTACGTTTACATACACCGTTTTTGGTGGCAGTCCGACATTTCAGGAAATAAATTTATCCTTGAATATTATTTTGGAGTTTTAATTTGTGTTGGTTCATAAACTCACAAAATTTACGAGAAGAGATTAGGACTTACCTGCATAATTTAACGTCCTTTGCGACTAAACCGGAAATCCTAGGTTTACGTATTTACGTTTTTGAACTCCGTTTTTGATGAGACATATTTTATTAGTTTCGTTTTGTGCCGTTGATTCATAATTTGTAAAAACATTTTTCGTAAAACGACCCGAGGGCACGCAAATCAAGGAAACTAGAATCGAGGAGTACCTGTAAATTAATAAGGGGATGAAACAAGTATTACTTGTCCCACCCCCTACAATGGGCGGCAAAGCTTAGCAAATACACCACAAAGGTGTCAACTTTTTATACATAGGAAGGACACTTGTCCTCCCTTTCACACCAAAACTACCTAATGCATAAAACCACTAAACACAAACCATTACCCTCATTCTTGTTACATTCAAAACACACAAATCCTCTCACTCTATCCCTCCTTGTGTCATCCACCACCACCCATAAACCACCACCATTGATCAAAATTCATCCATGAATCTTATGTTAATCTTACACAAGAAGATGTCCTTTTGAAGCCTTATTGATTGGAGGTGATCATAATATCCACAAAGGAGATTTCATGAAGATCAAGGGATGATTTCTCAAGGAGTCTACAAATATTTGGTGATCCTAGAAGTGGTGTTGATATCTCATAAGGTCGGTTACCCAAAACCAAGTCTTGTTCATCCAAAAACTCATCATTTCATCACTTTGGTGGTATAGAGATTATTTCTTCCTAATCATCTTGTTATTTTGAATATGTAATCTTGTATTTTTCTTCATTTATGTTTATGTATATGATGATGAATGATGATCAAAATGTTATGTGGGGATTTGGTGTTGATAAATTTGGTTAAAAAAAGATTAAATGCTACATGAAAAGATGTTGAAATCATGTCTAAAATAGTAGGCTGTACAAAACAGTAAAATACCATATGATAACTTGTTCAAATGGCTTGGATAATTTAATATACAGTAAGGTATGTGACTTTTACATATGTGAGAGTTGGCCACTCAATGGAATCTATAAAATGAGTGAGATATGATCAAAACATTAATGAAGTTCAAATCTGTATAGTCTGTTTTGGACGAAAGGTTAGAGACATTTAGAGGTTGATTGAGCAGTAGCTAAAATGGAGTTACTATAGCACATATCATTAGTTTGTGCTTCCCAAAAATGAGCTTCTATCTCCTTGTAGAACTCAAGATATGGTAAAAATGGTGAAAGTGAAATTTATAATCAGATTTGTAAAATAAAAGTATATATTATAAAATTAGCACTCAAGTAAAACTAATATAAAATATATACCTAAAACCCACTAACTTATATATATTACTTATAAATAAGTATATAATTTGATAAGTAATTGTGGCATTTTATAAAAATTACAAATTGATATGTTTTATAAGTTATAAAACTATATACATAAGTTTTTCTTTTCGGCTAAAACCGAAAGATTAACGTTTTCGTCAATTAAAACTTAGACGGCCAGAACCGTCTAATGTAAACTTTTTATAACTCATATACTGATGTATAAGTACATATGACAAGTAAAAAACGATAAACCCGAGCTTTATAACATATGGACATTAACGGGCCAAAGTAGCCTTATTGGACTATTAGCCCAACTAGATTGGCTAAACACTAATGGACTTACTCATTGGGCTTAACCCACTTGGGCCCAACATATGAGTATAGGACTGATACTAAAAGTATAATTGGGCTAATATAAAGCATTGGACTTTAATGGGCTTATTAGGCCTTAATATGGAATTAGATTGAATCTAGTATAACTAGTCTAAATTTGACTAACACATACACTATAATGTGTATGAAGAGATAAAATCCCACTTGATCATCATCATAATTATGATATAATCATATATACATAGCAATTGTTTTTAAAAAGTCATTGGACAAGAGTCTAAGACGAGTATTATTTGTCTAGGTTTTCGTGATTGAAGCACGTACCGTACATCCAAATTGCCGATAAACAGCCTTTCCCAATCAACGTGAGTTCATAGCCTCGCACTCTTTTCAATGTTTTATGAAATGTTTTATAAACCCGCGAGGGAGATAACGTGTTAGTTTTAATTAAATAGGACACCAATTGTCTAGACTGTTTGCTTATTGATTTAGACCCGAATAATTGTATGACCCGATGAATGATTATATGACCCGATGAATGAAATGAGATGGATTATTATTAGTTAGGTTATGTCACTAAAAGTCCCATTAGCATGAATTGTGAACTACCGGGATTTGGTAGACGCTTATGCATATAATAGTACTATTTGGGGAAGATCACCCCAGTTCGCGCCTTGACGGTTGATCCCCGTCGTGCCACATTGATTAGTAAGCGAATTTATGTATGAGAAGATTTATATAAGCTTGATTATTGTGACGACACGCTGTTATAGATGGGCAAATGAGTTTCGGGTTAGCTACCCGTTGTTATAGTAAGGTAGCAATGCCATGCGGCTTATAATAATCCAATAACAAAAATACCGATATACGCATTGAATTATGATATATTGCTTGACTAGCAATACGGGGTCTTATTATTGATATTATGTTCGTGTTTTGGTTTTACATAACCGTTTTCTTATAACGGCGTTTATTAAACTCTATACAACGTTATAAAACGTATTGTATGATGTTTTTACGACAATGGTTCGTATAATGGATTTGAAGGCTGAAGCCTATATTATGATTTACGACTAAGAGCTGTATAAAATGTCTTTGGCCTATTTTATGGCCTACTACAAAGATTTGTACAAAATAATTTTCGGTAATAAATATATACCGATGACATATTAATGGTTTTTATTAAACTCAATGAATTCACTCGGCGTTTTCGCTGACCTTTTCTTTTAACATGTTTTATCTCAGGTACTTGAAGGTAATTATCGAGAAGACGACAAGAATTTATGGGCCGCACTTAAATAACAATTTCCATTCAAATGTTTTGTAAAATTGTATGAAATACTATGTCTTGGGACCTATGTAAATTTGATATTCATGAATGGAAATGCTTTATTATTAAACAATGAAATTTAAGCGTTGTCTATGATTTGAGTAATGTGCTATCCCGTAACACCAACGACTCTTCCGTTGAACTAAAGTATGAATATTTGGGGGTGTTACAGTTTCCATATCCTTTATGACATACAAATGACAATGATACAGATAGTGTCATGTCATAACTTAAAAAAAATTGAAATTACTTGCCTATAAGAAAATTTAATTTTAACATATAATTCTATGCACATGTAATATAAATGAGTTATTCTACCAGATAGTGAAGTAAAATAACACTTAGAAAAATGAAAGCAAAAACTTCATAGAGTGTTATTGATAATATTAACTTATGTTTAACACACTTATTCATTCATAAATCACGAAAATCTTATAAAATTCCAAAAATTCGCCTTGCTCCAACAGTTTCGGGTTTGATGACCTATTTTGAAGCAGTTCTGGCACTTTGTTGTGCAGTTTCCAGTGTGATGCAATAGACAATTCATACATTGGGGAATGTGTCTACCATAGTTGTCGTATTTTATTGGTTGGGAATGGTTAACTAGGTTAGTATTTGGGTAATATATGTAAGGAAAATAAGGATATAGGTAAAGTTTAAGGGATAGGGTTTAGTTCAACATATTCTTCTTCTTTGATAAATTTACGTTTAAGGGTGCTGGATCCTTGCACAAGATTGTGCTCAATTACATGATCCATAAATTTCTTGGAAATCTTAATGGCTTCTTATAAATTATGGGTTTTAGAAATAGTAATCATCCTTCTAAATCTTTGGGGAAATCCTTTGATAAAAGCCTTCATCATCCTTTGCGAATCAGTGATAGGATACAATTCTGCTAACTCTTTAAATTTTCTCAAATAGGCTTTGAGATCAATTCCTTGTGTTACTAGGTTGCAAAATTCCTTTTTCACTTTCTCGATTTCTTTTGAAGGATAATATCGGGTTATTAGGAGGCACTTAAAATCTAACAATTTTTACTTATAGGCTCCGTCTAAACCAACAAGTTAGGTATAATAGTTCCACCATGAAAATGCTTCATTAGTTAGGGTACTAATAGCAAGCTTTACTTGGCGATCCTCAACACAACTATTTTCGGAGAAAATCGTTTCTTTCCTCTTAATCCAATGGGCAATACTAATAACATCTTCATTTCTTTGGAATTTATATAACTGGCTAGTTATATAGTCTTCCGTTGATTTAGCATTCCTTACTATTTTGAAGATTGGTATTTTTAAGGCTGTAGCTACTTCATCATTAGTTATTCGTTGAAGTCTTTCGGGAGTTAGGTTAGAAGATACTGATGTCCTTAAATGTGTCATTCCGAAATTTAAAAATTTCTTAAAGTTTATATCTACTTGTCTGTTTAGGCATTTGTTATATGTGTATACATACAACGCTTTATGAGCATAAATTTTCCAAAAAAAAAAATTTTAGAAACATAAAAGGTTTTTAGGGAATAGGTTTATAGGGCTTAACTAACAACTTGTCCTTGGGTTCTTAGGTTATTCATCCTTTATTTAGATTGATACTCTTTTTAACTAAATAGACTTGAAAAGTACTTTTTAGTTTAAGATAATATCTCTCTTTTGCTATAATTCTTTTAAAGACTTATACTTTTCAAGTATTTCTTTTTTCTATAATAATATGCAAAAAAAGGAAAAAGAAACTTTTATTTATTAACAATCTGCTTCACTGATGGACATTTAAGCTTCTTTGTTACATAAAAGTAAAGAATGATAGCTAAAATATTTACAAGGCTTTTTGGGAAGCTGAAATATTAAAAAGCTGGTCTATTTCTTTTCCTAAGGATTCTTAATTTCTGCTAAGAGAGCTTTGATGTTGTCTTGGTGCCGAACTTGAATATCCTTGATAGGTTTTTCCATTGTTGTCATTCTTAATTTTGCTAAGGTGATCTCCTCTTCATTTATCCTTTGCCTATTACGTAACTCAAAATTCTCATTGCCTACTTTTACAAAATTATTCTCTAATTTCTCTATTTCCTCTTGCATCATTTCTTTTTCACACCTTCGCCTTTCGACTTCATATTCTAAATCCTCAACACGGTTGGGTGGCACTTCACTGAAATAGTTGATCATATTTTCCATTTGTTCTACAAATAGGTTTTGGTTATTTGGGATATTATTGGAAGCTTGGGATGAAGGAGTTTGATAATGCGGAATAGGTATATTTTCATAATTCGTTTGGGGATTATTTTTTGGTGAAAAAGGGTTAAGGTGATTATTATTGGCAAAAAGAGCTAATACTAAAGGTTCAGGAAAATCCAAAAGGTAAAGGTTTTCTGGTTCCGAATCAGATAATATGATGGGATGAGAATAGGAAGAAATATTTCTAATGACGTTGGTAAAAAGAAAAATTACTTCTATTAGTTGCTAGCACTATATTAATTACACATACTATCATTTAAACACATAATAACATTACTAGAAATCTTAAATGTCACTTTAAACTTTTGTAGCAGCATGATATTTGATGCGGAGACTTCACTTCGAATTTTATTTAAGAAAATCAATTATAGTTAAGATTTTTAAATCTCTTAGTTCTCTATAACTATAGCTTTGACACAGAGGAATAATATTTTGAGGGGCATTACTTCATGATATGAAAGCAAAGTGATAGAAAACAACTTAAAAGAGTGTTTAAATAAAATTCATTTATTCATTATAAATTTATCATTCAAAATTAGAGAGTTTCAATAAAAACAATTGTACATACGTTGTACATGACAGGTTCCTGAGATCTAGAAAATAGGTTTGAATGACAAAATCTTCCAACATTATATCTCTCCACGTCATTAGTATGCTGCTCTATGCTATCAATTTCAATACCTGAAATATATGCTTAAAGTCAACACAAAGGTTGAGTGAATTCATAGGTTTTAAAATCAGTTTGAATACAAGATTTCCTTTTTGAGCTACGTTGTCATTTACTCATAAGTTTGAATAAAATGATGATTTAATTGCACTAAGATCAAGATACCACGACTAGACATAGGAACCAATAGTTTGCCCTTATGAGGAAGTCTGCCAAACTATCTTTGTTGCAAAATAAAGTATGCCTGTTTAACCATTGAGGTTCTAGCAAGTGCGACTTTCCCAGACTGTAAAACCCTATTTTGATAAATGGAATGTCACGCGTGATTATGGCGTGTCATCAAATCATACAAGGATAAATGTCTAAACATTACATAACCATAAAGGAAATACCAGAATCAAACATCAGTAGTCCAAAAGTAGAACTCATAACACACAAACATAAGTATTGTAAATGAAAGGACTAAACAATGTACATAGAAATGAGTATCAAAGTATAGATTAATGCATAAAGTAACGAAGGCTAGAAAGCTTCCAGTCCATATGCACGTACGCTTAAAGTCTACGAGCGTCCCTGAGTACCTTCAGTTTTGGGAACATGAAAATGAAAATGGCTGAGCAATACGCTCAGTGCACGGATATACAAATAGAGCATGAATAATATAAGCGTATAAGCATGAAACAGCAGAAGAAACTAAGTCAAGGATAACCTAGTTATATCTTAGTAAAACTGGTTTTATAGTTTGAAAAGCCTTATGTTTATCTTGTAAAAACTGTTTAACATATTTTACCATTAGCTAATATAGGTCATGAAATATCAATGTGCATGAATACTTGGAGGGGTGACCTCGTCATGCAAATTAGAGGGGCTGCCTCTAATTTAATATACTGGTTTTGGGTAGGAGGGATCAGCTCTTTGTGAAGGATGCAAGGCACACACCACATTCACACTGAGTAATCTGCTGAGAACATCTAACTAGGATCTGTGACAACCCAAACCCGAGGTCATTTATTTAATATTATATAATATTATTTTACAAATGATTTTGAAATTTTTGATGAGTTTGAATGATATGACGATTGATGGTTTTATTTAAAACCGACGTTGGAGGTTTTATTTTTATCTTTTTACTAATAGCGAGGATTATTAGTGACCACGATATCGACGGATGCCCGATATTTTATATTTTATCATTGTTGTTTCGATGTTTATATTTTTGACGTTTTTATTTTAAGTTCGTATTAAGTCGAACCGGGATCATATTATCATCATATTTATAGTGCGTTTTAACTTTTGAAAAGTATTTTTACGAAACCCGAGCCTCGTAAATATTTTCAAAATTGACAAATTTCATTTTCCACCCTTACAACTATTTAATTGTATTTTGGACCAAAACTATCACAAATTGGCAAACACTACCCCTCCACCACCACTATATATGATTTTTCCACTAACACATTTCAATATAAAATTCATTTGAACATGCAAAATCAATCTCTCTCTCTTTCTCCTAGCTAAGACCGTCCACGCCTTTTATCAAATTTATTTGATTTTTCAAAAATCTAGTTTGAATCAAAAGAAACTAATTAATATCCCATGTTGCAAATTTGATGGTGATTCTAATGGTGTAATTTTCTTCAACATGCAAGAACTTTCATTTTTTTGATGATGATCCATGAAGGTTTGATCCATTTTTATACTTGTATGTTGTTGTTAGTGTTGTTTTATATATATATTAATTGTTGCATGTTCATTTTTTTTGAGTGGATAATTTTTATATGATCATTTAAATGTGTTATGGGTTAGTTAAGTTATTGGTAATGATATTAGGGTGATATTAGGCATATGAGAATGATTAAAATATGGTGAAAAAATTATTTTGAATGACTTTTAAACATATATTTTTAAACAGATTAATAAACTTAATTTTCTGAAAATATGAGTTTGAGTTTGAGATGAACTAATTATATATTGTTGTAGAGGATGTTTTTAGCTTCGTTTTGGTATAAGGTAGGGCTTCTAGCTCCAAACGAGCGAAAACTTACGTTAGTTTGATTATTTGTGTATCGGGAGACGAGTATCGTCACAATATATAATTGTTGTCGATATTTGGATCGAATTTCTGGGACTATAAAATGGATTTTTAAAATGAGTCATGGACTGATTATAAATGATAAGTATGATTATGTTGAGTTATTTTCAAAGTTGAGTGTCGGTTTTGTAACCGGAGAAAAATAAAAGGTTTAAAAGACTATATGAGTTGTTGACGTAAAACTGTCCGGTTTTTTTAGTTCAAAGATGTGTCGGGCAGGGAACTTTAAAAGTAAAATCTTTTGATGGGCTTTTAACAGGTCTTTCTATATATAGTAAGTGAGGTCTCTGATTAGTATCATAAATATTTGACGTGTTTAAGTGGGGTAAATGAGCTCGTACATTTGGTGTGTACCGGCATATTTTTATTGAAAGAATTAACTAATAAAGTAAACATATAGAATGAAGTAAAAGGTCACTTGTATTGTTTTCATTTTAGGTTGGTTGTGATTTTATTATTTTGAGTTTGATGATGTTAAGTATGGATTTTATTCGAGTTTATTATTGATGAACGCGCCTTATTTGATAGGTTGCGGTTTTTGTGTTTATCGGGCATCAACTATCATCGAACATCGTCTTACTACTGCTATTACTCCAGGTGAGTCTATAGCCTCGCTTTTGTAATTGTTTTGAATGATTTTAAAACCCGCGAGGGGGATACATGCTATTTGAAAGTAAAATGAACACAAGTCATGATTGATTGTTTGGACCCGTATGTTGCCTTTGTTGTCTTTGTTGTTTGAATTGTATAAGTACCTAATTTGCAACAGTCCCTAAATTCATGAGCCGTTAACTATCTCCTGACTTGATGTTGTGAGTTGGGAATAGCTGCTTATTCTAATAATAGTACTATTAGGCTGACGACCCTATCTGAGACCAGGGCTTTACGCTGAGTAACCCGCTGGGAAGGATAATTTTACGAGAATGAGAATTGGTATTCTTGCAAATGATACCCTAGTAGGGGCACTGGAATTCATCTAGTCATGCCGGCTTTAGGCGTGGGTGACTAAGTTAAGGGGTCGGTGTCATGAGCTTAATACAATTAAATAGCTATTGCCATATGCCAGACTTCTTGACTAATAGATTGTATGCGCACAATTCTATTAAATGATCTTGATTGATTTTTCTCTTGTGTTCAAATGTTGATTTGGAAAACCTATAGACTCGCTCAACCGTTGTGTTGATGATTTTAAGCATGTATTTCAGGTATTGAAGATGATGAATTGCGGAGCTTGCTGGAGAAGGATTGCGGATTGCTTTTTTATGGTGATTGGTCTAAAACGGATTTCTTTCCCTTTTGTCATAAAAATAATAATGTACGGTCATGTACTTTGGTAAATTGTTTGTTGATTTGATAAAATCTTTGGGGGACCTAAATATAACTCTGATATTTCTAAAATTGTTTTACATGGGATCGAAAGTTTTAGACAATGGTTAAATTATATTCTTTTATATTTCAAATGTATCATTTTCAGTTTGTTCAAAATGTCTTGTGTAACAATGTTTGTATTTAGCACCCAAATGTGTATTTCTGCTGTGCAATATAATTTGGGGGTGTTAAAGGATGCACCCATACGCCCCACCTGATAATATACTAAATGTCCAAAAGCTGAAAGGGACGCCACGAGCTATCACTCCGCCGTGGTGAAGTCATAACACTGGTGCCTCCAGTGTTATGGTTATGGTACCTCCATAACTAGGTGAAACTGGTCATGCATGTATATGGCTTTAGGTATTCTAATTAAACATAAGCAATCAAAACATATAAAACATATATTGGGGAAAACAGTTGGCTGCATACGGAAAATCCTAATAAGGAAAGAATCTCCATACTGAAAGGACGGAGAATCCGTACCTTATGTCCAGTGAACGAAGAAGACCAACAGAAGAGAGTCCTACTTCGGTATCACTAATGCTACATAAATACATACGTGTATAAGTATCTGATTACTGAGTACGTAACTGGTTTTATATCATGTCTTAGCTTGTTTTATGTGTTCATGTCATGTTTTACTGATTTAAGCTTTATACTGTGTTTATCATATATTGTGTCTATTCTGATTAAGTATTACTTTTATTTCATGTATTATTATACTTGTTGTGTAATAAATAGTAACTTTCTAAAAATAGCAGGTTTCCTAAAATAGAAAGTTTCCAAAAATAGAAAGTTACTAAAAATAGAAAGTTTCCAAAAATATAAAGTTTCCAAAAATAGAATTACTGCTTAAAATAGATAAGTTTTTAAAAATAGAAAGTTTCCATAAATAGATTAGATGCCTTAATTAAATAAGTTTCTAAAAATAGAAAGTTTCCATAATTAGATGTAAGCTGGATAATTAAGCTAATTATATAAGCTTAAGTGTTTTCTGATTAATATTATAAGTCATGAGATTATATAGTATAGTTTATTGATTATTTCATGTAAATTAATTAAACTATAGGTTTTAAGTATTTAATTAAATATAATATGATTTAATTAAATAAAGGTAAAATAAATACTTAGGTTAAAACATGCATTATTATTTATTAATAATATAACCTAAGTCATGTAAATTAATTAATTATAGTCATGGTTTTAATAATTAATTAATTATATAGTCTAATTAAATGATAAATACTAAGGTTAAAATTCATGAATTAATAATTAAATTAATAACCTAAGTCATGTAAATTAAATTAATCATGTTCATGCTTTAACTAATTTAATTTAAATCTTGTAAAAATAATATAACTTGTAAAAATGATAAACCTTGAAATAACTCATGAACCGGACCGTGTTTTAAATCTAACATGTGTGAACCGGACCCGTTATTAAAACCCATGAACCGGACCCGAAAAACCACCATACCCCGACCTAGGTCGGGGTTTTCCCCTCCTTGCTGCTGTTGTGACCCGAGACCACCCAAACCACCACCAAGCCGAGACCAAGTGGTCTCGGTGGTGCGAGTAAACCCAAGCCGAGACCCCCTTGGGGCTCGGTTAGGCGTCGGCCACAACAAACAAACACCCCTTAACCCTAATTGATTATACCCCATGATTTGTAACATGTTTAATTACTTGTTTTTAATTAGTTTATTAAAAACATCATGATTTTATGTGATAAACAAATCAAAACATAAAAAGAAAAAAAGGTTAAAGGTTATACCAATCACGTGAATCGAATGAGGATGAACACACCACGATCCTTGCAATAAATCAACGACCAAAATCAGCCCAAATCACCCGTGTGGTGATGTAAACACGACGGCCAAAGACAAAGGAAGAAGGAAAACATTTTTAGGGTTTTTCTTGTTTTCTAAATTTTGTAAGTAATGAAACATGTTTTTCCTCCTTTTTCCATGTTTAGTAAAAATAATGGGCTAGGCCCCTTTGGTCTTGGTGTAGCCGCGGGTATGGGGCCCTCAAAGGGTAACACGAACATTTTCCTTGTCTAAAATATAAGTGTGTTCTCGTGTTCGTAAATTACGTGATCTAATTAATTATCGATCCTGACTTAATATATTTATTCGTGTTCGTAATAAATATATATACATACGTAATATTAGCTCGTGATTAATTTACGTTCATGATTTCATGTTCGTATGTTGGTGATTATAATTATTATTGGAATAATTATCATGTGTTAATACGTAATAAATACTTATCGTGTTATAACACGTACGTAATACTTGTAATTCTTGTTCATGAAACGTAGACGTGATATAAAAGGAAAGTTCTAATCATGTACGTACTATCGTAAGGGTACTATTCATGGTAAAAGCATGTGGGTTTTACAACTCTTCCCCCCTAAAAAGAATAATTCGTCCCCGAATTATAGATAAAGTAACTGGAAAAGTAGAACATACCCGGAATCAAAATATGAAATGAGGGTAAGAAGCCCAGATAGACTCCTCTGTTTCCCAAGTGGCTTCCCGCTCGGTATGATCCCTCTAAAGGATTTTGACGAATTGAATCGTCTTCCTTCTCATGACTCGTCCTTGTCTGTCAAGAACTCGTTAGGGTTCTTCTATAAAAGTGAGATCTTCACGAATCTGTTCCAGTGGATACTGAACCATGTGAAGGGGATGATATTGGTACCCTCTGATTAAGGACACATGAAACACATTGTGCACATGAGAAAGCTGCGGAGGTAACGCTAAACGATAAGATACATCACCTACTCGTTTAATGATATCAAACGGTCTGATGAATCGAGGACTGAGCTTCCCTTTAACTCCAAAACGTCTAACACCACGTGCCGGCGAAACCTTAAGGAAAACGTAGTCCCCCTACGTTAAAATGTATGTCCCTACGATGCTTGTATGTGTAGCTCTTCTGACGTGACCGTGCTTCTTGAAGTTTCTGCTTAGCTACTACGACCCTCTCATTAGTCAACTCTATGATCTCTGGTCCTTCAAGTGTTCGCTCACCAACCTGATCCCAGCAGATTGGGGCGCGACACTTTCTGCCATACAACATCTCGAAAGGAGCACACTTGATACTTTCGTGTCAACTGTTGTTGTATGCAAACTCGACCAAACAGATATAATCGTCCCAATCACCCGTCCATTCCAACGCACATGACCTTAACATGTCTTCCTATGTCTGAATCGTTCGCTCTGACTGCCCGTCTATTTGAGGATGAAAAGTCGTGCTAAGCTTAAGTTGTGTATCCCAAGCTTTTTGCAGACTTCTCCAGAATCGCGAAGTGAATCGAGGATCTCTGTCTGAGACGATGCTGGATGGAGCACCGTGGAGTCTCATAATCTCCTTTCTATAAGTATCAACGAGTTTACTGACCGAATCTTCCTTGTGGATCGGTAAGAAATGAGCTGATTAGGTAAGTCGATCAACGATCACCCAAATAGCATCGTGCTTCCTCTTGGTTGGCGGAAGACCAGTAAAAAATTCCATGGTGATTTTGTCCCACTTCCACTCTGGAATATCTAATGGTTGAAGAAGACTGCCAGATCGCTGATGCTCAATCTTAACCTGCTGGCAGGTAAGACATTTGGAGACGTCATTGGCAACATCCTGTTTCATACCAATCTACCAAAAGTATTGCTTGATGTCATGGTACATCTTGGTCAAACCAGGATGGATAGAAAATGGGGAGCTATGAGCCTCAGCTAACAAGGCTTCCCGGAGTTCTTGATCATCAGGAACACAAAGTCTCGTGCCCTGCCATAAGATACCATCTACATCTACTCGAAATTCTGTCTGCTTCTCCAAATTCTGAATTATCGCCCATATTTCCCCATCATCTTTCTGAGCTTCCTTGATCCTATAGAGTAACTCGGTTTCTACTCTAAGATTAGCCTAGTAACCATGCTGTCCATGTACTATGATCTCTATGTCTAGTCGTTCCAAGTCTCTTATGATTTCTTCCTCAATCGCAATGCCGTTGATCATTCCGGACTTTCTGGTAAGTGCATCTGCTACTACATTCGCCTTGCCGGGATGATACTACAGATTAATGTCATAATCCTTCAACAGTTCTAACCATCTCCTCTGTCTCATGTTCAATTCACGCTGAGTGAAGATATACTTCAAGCTCTTGTGGTCCGTGAAAATATCATATGATTCTCCATACAAGTAGTGCCTCCATATCTTCAATGCAAACACGACTGCAGCAAGTTCCAAGTCATGCGTAGGGTAATTTTCCTCAAAAAGGCTTAAGCTGCCGTGAAGCGTACGCGATCACCTTCCCATGTTGCATGAGAACACAACCAAGTCTCTTCCCCGATGCATCACTATAGATCTGAAATCCACCTGTACCAGATGGGAGATTAAGAATAGGTGCAGATACTAACTTCTGCTTCAAGTCATCAAAGCTCTTCTCTCGTTCTTCAGTCCAGACGAATTTCTCCCCTTTCCGCATCAGTTTGGTCAGTGGTAGTGATAGGCGGGAAAAGTTCTCCACGAACCTACGGTAATAACTAGCTAAGCCTAGGAAACTGTGGACTTCAGTCGCTGATGTTGGCCTTGGCCATTTGGTAATAGCCTCAACCTTTGCTGGATCCATGGTGATTCCTTCTACTGATACAATGTGACCTAAGAATGCCACCTTGTCTAACCAGAACTCACACTTGGAGAATTTAGCATACAGCTGCTTCTGGCGAAGAATCTGTAGTACTATACGAAGATGGTCTTCGTGTTCCTCATTGGACTTAGAGAAAATCAGGCTTTCATCGATGAAAATAATGACGACCTTGTCCAGAAATTCATGGAAGATTCTGTTCATAAAATCCATGAACACTGCTGGAGCATTGGTAAGGCCGAATGGCATGACTACAAATTCGTAGTGGCCATAACGTGTACGGAAAGCAGTCTTGGCGATGTCTTGCTCCTTAACCCGTAGCTGATGATAGCCTGACCTAAGATCAATCTTGGAGAAATGTTTGGCCACTTGGAGTTGGTCAAACAGATCGTCTATACGTGGCAGTGGATACTTATTCCTGATGGTAATCTTGTTGAGCTCGTGATAGTATATGAAAAGACGCATACTGTCGTCCTTCTTCTTAACAAATAAGACCGGTGCGCCCCATGGAGATGCGCTCGGTCGAATGAAACCTCGTTCCAGAAATTCTTGCAGTTGATCCTTCAGTTCCTTTAACTCTATGGGAGCCATGTGATAAGGAGCCTTGGAAATCGGCTCAGCTCCTGGAATGAGCTCGATATTAAATTCTATTTCACGTGCAGGTGGTATGCCCGGAAGTTCTTCTGGAAATTCTGACACTATCGGCTGATCCTCTATTGATGAGGATTCAGCATCCATGTAATGAACAGTAGGTAGATAACCCTCGCACCCATGTGATAGTATTGCACGTGCTTGCAAGGTTGATATGATTTGTACTGATCTGCCGGGTACGAACCTGTTATGAATGTACTCTGGTGCATTAACATCACCGAAGATCACTCGATATGAATGTCAGTCTATGGTAGCATGATGCTTGGATAGCCAATCCATGCCCAAAATCATGTCAAAATCATTCATGTCCAGCGGAAGTGTGTCAACAGGACGAATCTTGTCGTCAAACTCTAGGGGAAGGCTCTTATACACATGGGTTATAAGTACAGAGTCTCTCAAAGGCGTGGAAATACTGAGTCTATTCTCTAGTGGTATGGGGAGTATCCTAGCATTCTTGGCATAAGCAGTAGAAATGACCGAGTGAGTAGCACCCGTATCAAACAAAACACATGCAGCTTGACCATACATATACAAGATTCCAATGATGGTACATGTAGACTTGTTGGCCTCATCGCGAGATGTCGTATAAACGCGTCCAGTAGTAGGAGGCGGCTTGGTATCAGCATGTCCCGATGTGCCCTCCATCTCGCCCTTGCGGCAGTCCTTCATGCGATGGCCAAGAAGACCACACTTGAAGCATGCGTCACTGTCGCGGCGACATGGCCCTGGGTCCCTATGGTGGCAAGTAGAGCAAAGAGGATGAGTATATCCTCCAGCAGGTGTCCTAACTGGCTGAGAACCTAATAAAACATTATACGTGAGACATGATAATAGGGTACAAAGGACAATGCGGATAATTGTAAGTTTGAATACCAGTTATAGCTGGACGGTTAGGCTGTGAACCTCTCTGGTTCTGGTCCTTACCGTTACCATGGTTCCTGGTAGAAGATTTGCTAATGTGTCAGAATTAAGAATCATAACATGTAATCATAAGAAAATGCGTAAGTATAAGGACCTGCTGGTGTTGGAGTGTCCAGCGTTGTTACGGTAATTATAATTACCGCCACGCCTATCCGTAGCAGAACGACCATTAGTCTGGTCGTTTCCCTTGGGCTGATTAGGCTGTTGCTGAGTAGCCGGCTTTGACCGGTCCCCAGTCTTCTGTCTGGAAGATACAATTTAAAGAGATGAAATATTGACATATACTGAAAGAATACGGATTGGTCACCGCTTGAATACGAACGTCTACCACTTATCGGGTCTCTCTGCTTCCCCGAACTCATCTCTCTCCTGCAACACCTACAGCTTACGTGCTGCATCGGCCACTTGTGTTACTGTGTTGAACGTAGCACACACCAAGTTGTTTGCGACCGATGTGCGAAAAGCCCAGTTGAAGTGGTGTGCCTACTCTTCAGGATTACCTGCTGCTGCACCAAGGAAACCAGCTAAGCGAAGAAAGCGATGCATAAACTCGTTGCTATTCTCCCAGCTCTCTGTCGGATCCCATGGTACTCCCTCTTCAGCTTGTCTTGCTCAGCTTTGGGAAAGAACTGCTCCATCACACTATCTCTGAACTGAGCCCATGTCAAACCAGCCACCCAATTATCACCTCCCTCAGACTGCTTCCGTGCCAACCACCAATTTAACACATCACCTTCGAACCGGTAGCATGCCAACCTCGACTTGAAAACAGGGTCACAGCCTATAGCATCGAAGATCTTCTCAATGTGAGCCAACCAGCTTTCAGCTTCACTGGGGCTATCTATTCTCTCGAAAGCTCGAGCACGGAGCTTGTTGAATCTCTCCAGCCATGTGGCCAATGTCACTGGAGGAGGAGGAGGAGGTACTGGGTGATGTTGCTGATTTTTGGCAGCGTGAACCTCAGCCTTGATTTCGTTCCTCAGCTGAGGAAGCAAAGCTTGCATTGCAACTTGGATTGCTGCATTGAGTTGTTCCTGCTCGCGTGTGAGAACTATCTGACAATATAACATAAAATACATGATTAAACTGATCAAAACATAAACTATATACATGAAAAAAAATTATACCAATAAATCATGAGAAAAAATTTATGTAGGAAAATTTGTACATGAATGCATGATGTAGTTTTATGAAAACTTTTGTATGCGCGAGAGTGAACGCCTATGGTCAGTTCACCCAAAATAAAAAGACATGGTGAGGGGACGCCTATGGGTCGGTCCCAAATTTAAAAGTTTCGATAAAACACATGCGACTAAATAGGGCCAGTTCTGTACCAACCATTACTTAGTCATAAACCTGCGACAATGACATATATATGCATGCATGAAAATGATGAGTGCATGAAAACCGACTGTCAGTTCTAGGAAGACCATAGTGACTACCCACTAACCACAGTCATGTTTTGAGAGCCTACAGGTGGAAGCCTTGGCTCTGATACCATAATTGTAACACCCCATTTTGATAAATGGAATGTCACGCGTGATTATGGCGTGTCATCAAAGCATACAAGGATAAATGTCTAAACATTACATGACCATTAAGGAAATACCGGAATCAAACATCGGTTGTCCAAAAGTAGAACTCATCACACACAAACATAAGTACTGTAAATGAAATGACCAAACAATGTCCATGGAAATGAGTATCAAAGTATAGATAAATGCATAAAGTAAAGAAGGCTAGAAAGCTTCCAGTCCATATGCACGTACACTTAAAGTCTACGAGCGTCCTTGAGTACCTGCCGTTTTGGGAACATGAAAAGGAAAGCGGCTGAGCAATACGCTCAGTGCACGGATATACAAATAGAGCATGAATAATATAAGCATATAAGCATGAAACAGCGGAAGAAACTAAGTCCTGGATAACCTGGTTATATCTTAGTAAAACTGGTTTTATAGTTTGAAAAGCCTTATGTTTATCTTATAAAAACTTTTTAACATATTTTACCATTAGCCAATATAGGTAATGAAATATCACCGTGCATGAATACTTGGAGGGGTGACCTCGTCATGCAAATTAGAGGGGTTGCCTCTAATTTAATATACTGGTTTTGGGTAGGAGGGATCAGCTCCTTATGAAGGATGCAAGGCGCACACCACATTCACACTGAGTAATCTGCTGAAAACATGTAACTAGGATGCACCCATACACCCCACCCGATAATATAATAAATGGCCAAAAGCTGATAGGGACGCCACGTGCTATCACTCCGCCGTGGTGAAGTCATAACACTAGTGCCTCTAGTGTTATGGTTATGGTACCTCCATAACTAGGTGAAACTGGTCATGCTTGTATATTGATTTAGGTATTCTAATTAAACATAAGCAATAAAAACATATAAAACATATATTAGGGAAAACAGTTGGTTGCATACGGGAAATCCTAATAAGGAAAGAATTTCCATACTGAAAGGACGGAGAATCCGGACCTTATGTCCAGTGAACGAAGAAGACGAACGGAAGAGAGTCCTACTTTGGTATCACTAATGCTACATAAATACATACGCGTATAAGTATCTGATTACTGGGTACGTAACTGGTTTTATATCATGTCTTAGCTTGTTTTATGTGTTCATGTCATGTTTTACTGATTTAAGCTTTATACCGTGTTTATCATATATTATGTCTATTCTGATTAAGTATTACTTGTATTTCATGTATTATTATACTTGTTGTGTAATAATAAGTAACTTTCTAAAAATAGCAGGTTTCCTAAAATAGAAAGTTTCCAGATATAGAAAGTTACCAAAAATTGAAAGTTTCCAAAAATAGAAAGTTTCCAAAAATAGAAAGTTTCCAAAAATAGAAAGTTTCCCAAAATAGAAAGTTTCCAAAAATAGAATTACTGCTTAAAATAGATAAGTTTCTAAAAATAGAAAGTTTTCATTAATAGATTAGCTTCCTTAATTAAATAAGTTTATAAAAATAGAAAGTTTCCATAATTAGATGTAAGCTGGATAATTAAGCTAATTATATAAGCTTAAGTGTTTTCTGATTAATATTCTAAGTCATGAGATTATATAGTATAGTTTATTAATTATTTCATGTAAATTAAATAAACTATAGGTTTTATGTATTTAATTAAATATAACATGATTTAATTAAATAAAGGTAAAATAAATACTTAGGTTAAAACATGTATTATTATTTATTAATAATATAACCTAAGTCATGTAAATTAATTAATTATAGTCATGGTTTTAATAATTAATTAATTATATAGTCTAATTAAATGATAAATACTTAGGTTAAAATTCATGAATTAATAATTAAATTAATAATCTAAGTCATGTAAATTAAATTAATCATGTTCATGCTTTAATTAATTTAATTTAAATCTTGTAAAAATAATATAAGTTGTAAAATGATAAACCTTGAAAAATAACTCATGAACCAGACCGTGTTTTAAATCTAACATGTGTGAACCGGACCCGTGATAAAAACCCATGAACCGGACCCGAAACACCACCATACCCCGACCTAGGTCGGGGTTTTCCCCTCCTTGCTGCTGTCGTGACCCAAGACCACCCAAACCACCACCAAGCCGAGACCAAGTGGTCTCGGTGGTGCGAGTAATCCCAAGCCGAGACCCCCTTGGGGCTCGGTTAGGCGTCGACCACAACAAACAAACACCTCTTAACCCTAATTGATTATACCCCATGATTTGTAACATGTTTAATTACTTGTTTTTAATTAGTTTATTAAAAATATCATGATTTTATGTGATAAACAAATCAAAACATAAAAAGAAAAAAAGGTTAAAGGTTATACCAATCACGTGAATCGAATGAGGATGAACATACCACGATCCTTACAATCAATCAACGACCAAAAACAACCTGAATCACCCTTGTGGTGATGTAAATCCGGCGGCCAAAGACAAAGGAAGAAGGAAAAGTTTTTAGGGTTTTTCTTGTTTTCTAAATTTTGTATGTAATGAAACATGTTTTTCCTACTTTTTCCATGTTTAGTAAAAATAATAGGCTAGGCCCCGTTGGTCTTGGTGTAGCCGCGGGTATGGGGCCCACAAAGGGTAACCCGAACATTTTCCGTGTTTAAAATATAAGTGTGTTCTCGTGTTCGTAAATTACGTGATCTAATTAGTTATCGATCGTGACTTAATATATTTATTCGTGTTCGTAATAAACATATATACATACGTAATATTAGCTCGTGATTAATTTACGTTCATGATTTCATGTTCGTATGTTCGTGATTATAATTATTATTGGAATAATTATCGTGTGTTAATACGTAATAAATACTTATCGTGTTATAACACGTATGTAATACTTGTAATTCATGTTCATGAAACGTAGACGTGCTATAAAAGAAAAGTTCTAATCATGTACGTACTATCGTAAGGGTACTATTCATGGTAAAAGCATGCGGGTTTTACACAGACAGGAGATGTCAGTCTCCAATAGTACTATTTACGATATTAGCACTCATTCCGAGAAATGATTAGCGGTTCACAATTAAAAAGGGACTTTCATAGGCAGCAGTAAACATAGTGTCAATGAATCATATCTGGAAAGCATACCAAAAATACTTGTATTCCATTTTTAGCATGTATCCCCCTCACGGGTTTTGAAATCATTTAAAAGTAGTATACTTTAGTGAGGCTATGAACTCACCTTATGTCTAATAATCTTGTTGGGTTTATATCACACAAATCAACTTGAGCTAACAAACAAGAACGTAGTCTCACACCAACCTGTTATAACATAATTGGTATGGTATTAAGTTTTTAATCTTTTGATCAGTCTCTTAAATTAGTTGGTTATTTTATCTTTAATTATTAATTAATTGTAATTCTAGTACCATTGTTTGGGCCATCATACTCAGAAGCCATTTTATAAACGTTTGAGGAGCGAGGGCACTTTAAATCGTAAACCCAACCACTCAGTCAGAACGTAATATCGAGATGGAACACCTTTTTACAAAGATCCCTAATAACATGATACTTTAATTACCTCCACATATTCATGATTAATCTTCTTTAGTTTCAAAGTTGACAAAAATAGTCCTTTTGGTTATACTTTGGCATAATTACACTTTTAACCCCTAAAGTATATAGTTTCATAAATTGCAATTTAAACCTTCATTATTTAACCTTAGGGTCTCAAACTTTACAAAATTTATTATTATTGCTTTTACTTTCATAAAATGACACTTTCTGCCAAAAATGATTTATAGTTTCAGAATTGATAGTTTTAGTCCCTAAACTTGTAAAAATTACATAACAAGCTCAAAAATGATCCAAATGATTCAAGATTTGAAAACAACATTTATGAACACATTTATAATCATAATTAAAACATTTCTTCAGAATTATAGCTTTTTGAAATGGGTTTTTCTCATTATTTCATGTAGATTACAAAACTAGGGTTTTAAGACATCTTTAACTTATAACTTTCATTTAAAATGATGAAATGACTTAGTTTCTTTTATATTATCTCTCTAACATAATTTTGGCATTATAAAACTCTAAATAAGCATTATATCAAGATCAAGCATGGTTAACATAGATTTTACCTAGGTAGCTCCAAAATGGCTCTTTATGGCTTCTTATGAACACAACTTGCTATCAAAGCTTCAAGAGCTTTCAGTGCTAGCTTCTAGACCTGGTTTTTGGTTTTTTGGGATGTCCTAAAACGTATATATAGGTGTATATGGAGAACGGGTATGAGATACAAAGGAAACGGGGTGCAAGTTCAAATGAAGCACATACGCCCCTATTTATACTTGAAATGAACCTTAGCCTCCAAGTTTTGCGTCTAAACGTGTAAGATAGATAAAGAGGTGTCTAATGAAGGCTAGTGAAGATCTACACAAGTTTATAACTTATAGATTTGTCCTAATCCTTCCTTGTGGTTAGAAATAAGTCACGACATATATAGGATAAGAATGGTGATATGTAGGAAGCAAGGAGGTGATCCACCTACTTTTCACACTCCTAAAATATCTTAGGATGGAAATATCAGGTTTTTCAACTTTTAATGGAGGGAAATGGTTTGAAAATGAATTTTGGAGGGAATTTACAAAATCGGATCCTAAAACTAGGGCTTGTAACTTATGCTTTGTGTTTTTCGTGATTAAGGGCTAAGGAAAGTGATTAGTGAATTATTAGGGCTTAATTAGGGTTTATACATTCTATTTAAGAGATGTGGGTCCTTGGTTTGAAGTTTAACAAAGGTTTGATGTGAAAATGGGATGTATAAATTTGTATATTAGGGTTTTCTAATGATCAAGGGTTTAATCTTAGTAAAAGGCTTTATCCTTCAATTCGTTATTGATTTAAACTTAATTTAGGTCCTATACATTGAGTTTTAGGTGTTGAATGAGTCCTCACACTTGGTTTAAGGGTTTAGTTAGGGTAAACATGTCTAAAGAGTAAAATACCTATTTTGACCTAATTTACAAGTCATGTATTGAAATCTTGTACCTTGTGCATTAGGGTACTTGTTCATTGTCTTAATATAATCTTATAATCTTAATGAAGTCCTATGAGTATTTGTATACTTGTCTAAAAAGAACTAGGTAGTGATTTAATGTAGATTTCTTAATATTAGGGTTTTTAGGTCATTAATCCTAATGATTTTCTAACTTGGGTAATTACGGTTTATATCCTTTTTATGCTTATTCTAGGGTTTATATGATATGTTTATGCCTTCTATGGATTCTACATTATTAGTCTGAGGGTTTATATAGATTGATAATGTTCTAGGGTTAATAAAGGGAATTTAATATCCTATGCTTTGATAACTTGTACCTTATGCTTTACCAACTTGTAACTTGACTTGAAATGAAAGTTATAATCTGAATATGATATGTAGTTGAGTTTTATAATTTGTGGTAAAAGATTAGACTCTAATTCAATGTATAATGGATTTTGTATGCTAATCTTGGTTACTAGGTCTTATCTTGTAATTAGCCTTGGATTAGTGAATATTAGTAACCAATTAACTTTCCTTTAGATGATAGATTGTAATTAGTATATGGTTTTTAATAATAGTACATGGATTATATGTAGTTACATTGCTTGAAATATTATTTATCAATGTTTCTAGGTGGTGATCTAGACTACTATCCACAATTACTTGTACTTAACTTTGTTGTTGATCCCAAACTTAGATCGGTTTAGCTTTATGTATACGAGATTAGATCAAGTAATACACTTAGAGAAACCTTTGTATATGTATATGACAATCTAAGTGTTATGCGGAATTAACACTTAAACAAGAACACAATGATATAAACAAACTTTCACTTTGATTGATGATATCAAACTTGCTTACAATGAAAGTAGTTTACGTATGAAAACTTATATTGAACATTAACCTAAACGTCTTCTTTTATAGACATAAGAAGCCTTGTACAATAATCTATGTATAAGCTATTCTAGGTAAAGATAAATATAGAAAATACATTGTTGTTCCTATCTTTACTAGAAGTAATCTAGAATACAATAAACGCGTAGAGTATATCTTCCCATCAGTGCTTGTCTTCAATGTATCAACGCTTGACTTTGTCTTGTCAACGCTTGAGCTGTCAGCGTTTGTTTTACTCCTGTCAACGCTTGTTTTACTCTTGTCAGCGCTCAAGTAGACTGGCTATAATTTATTCCCAACATTTGTATGGTTTGTTCTTGCCATTTTTAGGTATTATTATGTCTTTAGAGTATACTTTATAACTTGTTTATGTTATATAAGTGTTCTCCATTCATGGTTTACCATTCCGGAGTTTTACAATTTATTTATAGGAATTCTAGGGTTTCTAAGGGAATTTAGGGCATCATGGTTATGTTTGAGATGTTCTTATTAATATTGAACTTATTAGATCTCTTTTATAGTTTATACTTGTGTCTTTCATCATTATAGGAATGTGTGGTTATAATAGTTTATGGTGTGAGAAGCAGTTCATTCTAATACAAAAAGCAAAAAATTCTACTGGCTTTTCCACTCCTATTTCAACATAGCATATACTACACATGCAAATTTTTGGGTTGTCATATGTATTTATGGATTTGATGAATCGTGTGTGCAAGCGGTATCTGGATGAGTTTGTTATCGTATTCATTGATGATATTCTCATTTATTCCAAGAGTGAAGAAGAACATGAGATGCATTTAAGGGTAATTTTGAAATTGCTAAAGAAAGAGAAGTTGTATGCAAAGTTCTCTAAATGTGATTTTTGGTTGAAATCTGTCACACCCCACCATGGCGGAATATGGTGTACGACATATGGATATCATCACAACAATAGCGTGTCTATAGAGATAACTAAATGATATAAGAAATGTCATAAATGGCGACACAAATGTCATGACAATATCTCAACATGCAGGAGTCTAGGTAAGTAGGTAACCGTCCTACCTCTTACCTAAGACAAACAAGTAACACAAACAAAACAAACATATAGGTGCCAACAGTATCACTTATTCAAAACACATAAAAATAAACTAAGAAGGAACGGGGATCTCCTTCTATATGCAAATCCTAAGGCATCCAAGTCTAGCCACTTCTATCCACACGCTTAACCACATTCACACCTGAAAGAGACACTAAAACACGTCAACATAAAGTTGGTGAGAGTCATAGGTTTAGACTCCAACGCTAAATCAGTTACAAGCTGTGAATAACAATCATCAACAAAAGAACATATGGACAATGTGTTACAATTATGTATTAAGAACTATCAATCAAGACCAATCATACCAAACCAATCCAAGGCTCCTACCTTGCCAAACAACATGGTACCATAGATGATCACACTATGTACCTATCCCAAGGCCGCTACCTGGTCAAACCACAAGGCCACTACCTTGTCAAACCACAAGGCCACTACCTTGTCAAATCACAAGGCCACTACCTTGTCAAACCACAATAACTGAGACGGCTCGTGTCCCCCGATCCAAATCATACACAATCAAAAATCACATAGCAGTTAATCACATAATGTACACACAAGTCCATCTCAAATCACAAACACATTCACATCATCAATTTAGAAAATAACTCAACACAGTGTCTCTTCCATCCCATCTGGAAGTCAAAATCAATATTAAACATGGGACTATGAAACTCACCTGACAGCTTCTTCACAAGTCCTCGCACTAGCAACAAGCTATCAAACCAAAAACACGCAATCAATACATGATCCAACCACTAAAACGGCTCATCAACCTATGATGTACATCTAGTCTATTCCCATATAAAAACCTCATTGATAAGCTCTAACCATCCCATTAACCTTCCCTAACAAGTCCTTAACTTGATTAAGTTTAATAGCTATCCCGTTCATATTTTAAACAAAACAGTCCCAGTTTTTAAGTCTCAAAACTTTAAGTCAAACGTCCACTTAAACATACCCATGGTTTATGTAAATAGAATATTCATACCCTTACATATGTTTACTAACACCTCCCACTGGCCCTAACCTTAAAGATACTGTTAAGGCCCCGATATACATATATATACTTTTGTCATTCCAGATTTCCTGATTTTAAACATACTAAACGTTTGTTACCATTAAGGGGTCTTACCCTAAACCACAACCTTAGCCCAAGTGCAGATACTTAATACAATATATAAACCATCTCTCACGTTCGTGAGAAGATCCCAATGCAACCCTAAGTACCCCAAACAACCCAAAACTTAAAAAGAAAACAGGCTGAATTCAAAACTGTTTTGACCTCCGACTGTTGTAACCTGTTTTTGACCCACTTCCCGACCTCCAATTTAGTTCTAGTTTCTTGCATTGGAAATCCACTTCAAATAGCTTTCCATGAATACTTGGATCGCATCTTGAATGTTCCTATAACTCCCGGTATGATCAAAACAATTGACTCAAAATTCTGCCCAGTTTTTAAAAACGGGTTTAATCAAATTAATCTAATTAATTAACCCTAACCCCACTAATTACAAGCCCTAATTTATTTAATCATTATATTATGATTAATATACTGTTTTTAATTAAAACCTAACCTAAATCCATCATAATATGATCATAGAAACATTAAAAACAATTAATATGAAAAGGGTTTTGAAGATTTACCTTTAAATTAATGGAAGATGAGAAAACCCCAATTTTATGAAGAACCCTAATTGGCCACCATTGATGAATTTCGGCTAGAAGATGTTATGGAGGTTAAAAACCTGATTATTATGGTTATTAGTTGGGTTTGGTTAAGTCCTAAAGGCCCCCTAATCCCATTACAAGTCCAATGGGCCTGTTTTGGTCTTTTTCCTTCTTTCTTTCTTCTTTGGTGCGTCTAAACCGACCCAAACACCCCTAAATTCGTTTTTTTTATTTTTTTATTTATATATGTATTAATAATATTACCTTAATTTTCCTTAATTTATTTCAGCTCCTAAAGCCTCCAAAACCTCAAAACCGTAAAAGTAGTCAAATTTACGCGTTTTACCGTAAAAGACGTAAAATATACACTTTTATAAAAAATCTCAAATTTTGAAATAAACTTTATAATTAAGTCCTAAATGACTCAAAACCATCCCGAAAAATATCCATATGGCTAATCACCTCATCCGAGACCTCTAAATGCTAAACCGTAAATCGTAAAAATACGAGTTTCTATAATACATATACGTATACGTAAAACCACTAAATAACACCATCTCACTTCATAGTCACTATCATGTGAGCTCATGAACATGAAATCATCACACATTGTTTCACTCACAAGGTACCCCGTACCGGAAACGATACCAAACCACCATCTATACACACCAATAAGCACATAAACACGTAAAGACACGTAACTAGCACAAAATAAAACTAAGTGACGAACCTCAAAACGAGGGTTGTCACATCACTCCCTCCTAATACAAATCTCGTCCCGAGATTTACTCCTTAGGATAAAACACATAAACAACAAATCACATGAGGATACTTGTTCTAAACGAACTCCTCTCATTTCCACGTGAACTTTAGTTCATGTTTCAAAATACCACATATACAAACCAAAAACAATTAAACTCATTGCCAAACTCTTGACCTCACAGTCAATAAATCTCCTAGATGACTCTTTGATAAAACAAAGACTCTCATTAACACAAATCCCGAATAACCGTACATGCAAAATGCATTCTCAAATAACCTTTACCAATCTCAATACATGAAATGTATCATGTATACAACTCATTTCCCCCAGGAAATTCTATGCTCATAAGCTAATGGTCCGATCTTTCTAAAGATCATAAATGGACCTACAAAACTCTACATCAACTCTTCCATTTCACCAAATCATACCACCCGTTACTATGGGTGAAACTTCATACATAATTCTGTCACTAACTCTAGTGGTTTCCTCCTTTATATATAACATCCCTTGTTGCACTCATCCTTTCCACAAACATCACTACCACATTAGTAGCCTCTTTTACCATTTCTAGTCCACAATGGGGACATCTCACCCTATCCTTTCACATAGTGCCTCAAATGGCATTTATCGACTTCTAGTATGATAACTATCGTTATATGAAAACTCAGCCATCGCTAAAGAGTTTTCTAACTCCCTCTAAATCAATCACCCATGCCCTCAGTGTAACTCCTAAGGTTGTACAAATATCTCACTTGTCTATCCTTTTCCCAGTTAGCTGGATATACTCATATCCAATCATGTTCATCAACTCCCTTCAGTCCGTACTCCAAAATACTTAAAAATTCCAATTTCCTTACAAAGTGACCTACGACGGTCTTTCACAGATCCATTAGTTCTTCCAACTTCCCAACTACGTGACTTCTCATTCCTCTGGAAATAGGTGATGAATTAGTCAGTCTATCGACTATCAGCCAACTCTCATCGTACTTAATCGTCCAACGCATTATGTATCCCTTCCACCAACTTCGTCCTTACATCACCCCTTTCTAAGCTACTCCTATCTATGTAGGAAGCATAGTTTACGTCCTTTTCTCCATATGATTGTCCAAGCCACGCAACATACATGTTGACGCGTTCTCTGCTTTAGACAACTCAACTCGTGCAACCTACATCTTTCATCCAAGCCGCCCTAATACGTCATCCCTATAGTTCAAGTTCGTCTTAGCTTCACTTCATTCTTCTTATTCCATGTCTCATCAACCATGCTTTCTTTTCCCAGATGGTACTTGGCCTTGCAATTTTCTTCCATCAATTAACTCCACCCATCACCTTTGCCAAATGTTCAATCAAGATGATTAAATATGTGTTGGAGATGTTCATGATCCGTATAGATCATTCTCCACGTCTCGTACACCAAATGCCTCTAGCATTCTAGGCAGATATAACAATCCAGCTCCACTAACTAAGTCTTATCTAGTTCTTCCAAGTCTTCAATTCTTGCAACGTATAAGCAATTGCCTTTCTTTGTCGTTCTCGTACACATCCAAATCCTTGCTCCACGTGTCGTCATGCTTCGCGAATTCATCCAGTCCTTCCGATAATGCCAAGATCTGCTCATCATTGAATCCACCTCTTCAGCCTCCAAAATGCTTCCTCGTCCTTCTTCACTTCGCCCCTTGCTGGTTCCACGATATTCCATCATCTCTGACTACTAGTCCTGGCCAACTTAATCCTAAAACTCACACTTGAAAATCTCACGTTTAACTCCACTCCAAAACCGACACATAATTCGCCTCACTCCCCTTCTTAGATTTGAATAGATCAAGATGTCGTCGATACTCCCGATGACAACTCGTTTACATACGTTCATGCACACTCGGTTCATTGACTCCATGAGAACCGCTAGTGCTTTGGCGAAGCCAAATGCATAACCGTAAACCCAAAGCGTTCATACAACATCCTTAGCAATTTCAACTATGTCCTCCTCACACCCTCTCTTAGCGGCAATACGAATAAATTTCTTGCAATTTCTAACAGCTCTTGTTTTTAAATCACGCCATCAACGATTTGCCTTGGAAAGGCACTAACTACAACTCTTCTCACCTCTCCTACTTGCTCTATTCATGGTTCTACCTCAAAGTAATAGGCAAACCTACTAAGTTTCAGGAAATTTTCAGAAAGCATACATGCCTTACGAACAATATCCCCTCCCAACACTCTCTATGACGCGTTACTTGTGCCAATAACCATACATTCTGCAAACCTCTATTCATCTCCCTTGACACTACTAAGAGACCTCATGACCACATTAGTTCGTCTACGAACTTCTTTCCTCCCCACTAAGGGCATTCCGACCGTCCTCTCATGGCCACCTACTTAAGCGTGTAGGTGCGACCAAGTCTTTCATACGACTACTTCAACACTCTCGAACAATACGTAACCAAAACTACATCCTGAATCCACCAGATACGATCAACGAATCAAACCCACGGATAACTAACGACATCTCACGTGCACCAGTTAAAACAAGTCAAAACCACGAGACTCAAAAGAAAACTCAAACCCAGTACGTGTATCAATTCAAAATGACCCATGACAATGAAAAATAATCCAAGAAACACCCAATGGCAACCATACATATTACGCCCCGCGACATATTATTTAAACCGTGCAAAAGATCGACTTTTCCAAAAGAATATATATCTTTTTTTATTTACTATTACCTCCCACATCTATGTGACTCAAACAATCTACAAACAACCCTCTTGACGAACTCAAAACTCAACTCAAAAACTAGGTATCCCGTGCATCTCATATCAAAAAGAATAAACTACTATTCAACTCAACCTTGAACACTACACTTGTACAAAAATTTCGACCAGGATACTGACCTCCCATCACTATACATTCTGAATATTTGAAAAGTACGTTCCGGGTACATAATTTTTGGCTCTTGAATCACTCAAAAAGCTCTAAAAACGAAAAAGTTATGACCAAATCAGTTTTATACTAGTTGTTTTAAAAAGACTAAAGATTAAACTTAGTGATTAATTTAATCCTTTTAAATGACAGATATAATTGTATGTGAAATCTTCATAAACTCAATTTAACCTTGTATAAATAATTATAAATGACGTAAATCGGTCAAATCTAATTATATAAACTATGTAAGTAGAAAGAAATTTTTACTTCGCTTTATTTCAAAGAAAGTCTTTTAGAATTTGAAATAAATAAGTGCTGATTAAAAGAAATCATATGTTACATCTTGTTTCAAACACGACTCCAACACCTTACCCTTATTTTACCGAATACAACCAACCATCTAACTCAATATATACCGACCAAAAGAAATGCAAGACCCAACACAAAAGATTTCATTATCTCAAAAGAAATCCCAAGTTATTTCAATAGGCTTGAATCCAAAAACACCATTTTAAAACGTACACGTGAAATACGAAACTCAAAGAATACGCTACAAGACACACTTCAAAAGACTCAAAACGTCGTTGGAACTCCATTAAACTCCAGCACCATATAACACGAACAAACACAAGGTACCTTCAAGTTATAATAACTGGTTAACGACCATATACCATAACTTAACACATAGTAGTATACATACATCCGCATATATATATACCTATTAAATCTCCCAAAACATACTCGTTATCATACACGTAAGTCAATCAATCGCTTTATACGCTCGTTTTTCCATACGAGTAATCATCATCTCGCCGTGCCACAACAAAGCATAAAACCCACCTCCAAAACCAAACCATATCGTGTGACCCAAAAATCACACAACGCAACTAAAACCCAAAACATACAACACACTAATAAAAATAGCCATATCGTAGGCAGCCGTTACATAAACCCATATATAATACGTATACCCAAATTCTACATCTCACCATATACAAGCATGTACTAACCCTCTTTCATGCAATCATACTTGAGAACCCATTGAAGTTGTGGTACTTGTATAACTATGTTGGCCACCATACTTATACAATTACCCTTTCCCCAATGCACTCCCTCCTATGATGACACTTATAAGAATCAATACAACATATAACACGTAAATCCATCTACTCACATAAGCTCATAACCACATAAACAATAAGGTCAAAAACTCTATCTATTAAAATAACATAGTAATACTCTTGGAATACAAAAATCCATAGTCTAGCTAAAACAACATAGACTAAATCCAAAACGAAAACATAATCAGTTATAAGTCATGTCGCCCGTAAGAGTGGAAACAGCTTAAAATCCTTCCTACCCGTGTACTCCTAGTAGCTCGAACCACCACACGATTCATAGGAAACATGACTTAAACATCAAAAGAAAAGTAACATACCTCAGGTATGTAAAATAACTCGATAAAAGATAGAAACTACCTTGTACTAAATTATGTACTATAATGTACAATTTAAGTAAAATACAACAGTGACTAGCGTGGACGATTATGGTTCAACCCGCACTAGTCATAAACCCGAAAAGAAAATAACATGTGACTAAGTATGAACATACTACGGTTCAATTCATACTAGTCAAAACATCGCAATAAATAACATCCAAAAACATCAATTATAATAAATGCACACATACTCCTATGACGCCTATATGCAGGGACCCTTAAGCTATAGACTAGGCTACGCGACTAGGCAACCTAATTCTCTATAACCATTGTCTCTGATACCATTCTGTCACACCCAACCATGGCGGAATATGGGGTACGACATATGGATATCATCACAACAATAGCGTGTCTATAGAGATAACTAAATGATATAAGAAATGTCATAAATGGCGACACAAATGTCATGACAATATCTCAACATGCAGGAGTCTAGGTAAGTAGGTAACAGTCCTACCTCTTACCTAAGACAAACAAGTAACACAAACAAAACAAACATATAGGTGCCAACAGTATCACTTATTCAAAACACATAAAAATAAACTAAGAAGGAACGGGGATCTCCTTCTATATGCAAATCCTAAGGCATCCAAGTCTAGCCACTTCTATCCACACGCTTAACCACATTCACACCTGAAAGAGACACTAAAACACGTCAACATAAAGTTGGTGAGAGTCATAGGTTTAGACTCCAACGCTAAATCAGTTACAAGCTGTGAATAACAATCATCAACAAAAGAACATATGGACAATGTGTTACAATTATGTATTAACAACTATCAATCAAGACCAATCATACCAAACCAATCCAAGGCTCCTACCTTGCCAAACAACATGGTACCATAGATGATCACACTATGTACCTATCCCAAGGCCGCTACCTTGTCAAACCACAAGGCCACTACCTTGTCAAACCACAAGGCCACTACCTTGTCAAACCACAAGGCCACTACCTTGTCAAACCACAATAACTGAGACGGCTCGTGTCCCTCGATCCAAATCATACACAATCAAAAATCACATAGCAGTTAATCACATAATGTACACACAAGTCCATCTCAAATCACAAACACATTCACAGCATCAATTTAGAAAATAACTCAACACAGTGTCTCTTCCATCCCATCTGGAAGTCAAAATCAATATTAAACATGGGACTATGAAACTCACCTGATAGCTTCTTCACAAGTCCTCGCACTAGCAACAAGCTATCAAACCAAAAATACGCAATCAATACATGATCCAACCACTAAAACGGCTCATCAACCTATGATGTACATATAGTCTATTCCCATATAAAAAACTCATTTATAAGCTCTAACCATCCCATTAACCTTCCCTAACAAGTCCTTAACTTGATTAAGTTTAATAACTATCCCGTTCATATTTTACACAAAACAGTCCCAGTTTTTAAGTCTCAAAACTTTAAGTCAAACGTCCACTTAAACATACCGATGGTTTCTGTAAATCGAATATTCATACCCTTACATATGTTGACTAACACCTCCCACTGGCCCTAACCTTAAAGATACTGTTAAGGCCCCGATATACATATATATACTTTTGTCATTCCAGATTTCCTGATTTTAAACATACTAAAAGTTTGTTACCATTAAGGGGTCTTACCCTAAACCACAACCTTATACCAAGTGCATATACTTAATACAATATATAAACCATCTCTCACGTTCGTGAAAAGATCCCAATGCAACCCTAAGTACCCCAAACAACCCAAAACTTATAAAGAAAACAGACTGAATTCAAAACTGTTTTGACCTCCGACTGTTGTAACCTGTTTTTGACCCACTTCCCTACCTCCAATTTAGTTCTAGTTTCTTGCATTGGAAAGCCACTTTAAATAGCTTTCCAGGAATACTTGGATCGCATCTTGAATGTTCCTAGAACTCCCGGTATGATCAAAACAATTGACTCAAAATTCTGCCCAGTTTTTAAAAACGGGTTTAATCAAATTAATCTAATTAATTAACCCTAACCCCACTAATTACAAGCCCTAATTTATTTAATCATTATAATATGATTAATATAGTGTTTTTAATTAAAACCTAACCTAAATCCATCATAATATGATCATAGAAACATTAAAAACAATTAATATGAAAAGGGTTTTGAAGATTTACCTTTAAATTAATGGAAGATGAGAAAACCCCAATTTTATGAAGAACCCTAATTGGCCACCATTGATGAATTTCGGCTAGAAGATGTTATGGAGGTTAAAAATCTGATTATTATGGTTATGATTTGGGTTTGGTTAAGTCCTAAAGGCCTCCTAATCCCATTACAAGTCCAATGGGCCTGTTTTGGGCTTTTTCCTTCTTTCTTTCTTCTTTGGTGCGTCTAAACCGACCCAAACACCCCTAAATTCGTTTTTTTTTATTTTTATTATTTATATATGTATTAATAATATTACCTTAATTTTCCTTAATTTATTTCAGCTCCTAAAGCCTCCAAAACCTCAAAACCGTAAAACTAGTCAAATTTACGCGTTTTACCGTAAAAGACGTAAAATATACACTTTTATAAAAAATATCAAATTTTGAAATAAACTTTATAATTAAGTCCTAAATGACTGAAAACCATCCCGAAAAATATCCATATGGCTAATCACCTCATCCGAGAACTCTAAATGCTAAATCGTAAATCGTAAAAATACGATTTTCTATAATACATATACGTATACGTAAAACCACTAAATAACACCATCTCACTTCATAGTTACTATCATGTGAGCTCATGAACATGAAATCATCACACATTGTTTCACTCACAAGGTACCCCGTACCGGAAACGATACCAAACCACCATCTATACACACCAATAAGCACATAAACACGTAAAGACACGTAACTAGCACAAAATAAAACTAAGTGACGAACCTCAAAACCAGGTTTGTCACAAAATCAGTGCAATTTCTAGGGCACGTGATTGACAATGATGGTGTTCGTATAGATCCTGCTAAGATTGAAGCTACCAAGGATTGGTCGGTACCAATGATGCCGACTGAAACTCGGCAATTTCTTGGTCTAACTGGGTATTATCGAAGGTTTATCGAGTACTTTTCACTAATTGCTAAACCATTGACCAATCTTATTTAAAAGAATCGAGTATTCGAATAGGGTTCAGAAGAGGAAGTTGCTTTTGAAACGCTGAAGGATAAATTGTGTTTTGCGCTGATTTTGTCTTTGCTAGAAGGATCTGAAGATTTTGTTGTGTATTGTGACGCGTCTCATAAAGGATTTGGAGCTATGTTGATGAAAGAGAGAAAGTGATAGCTTATGCATCAAGACAATCGAGGAAGCATGAAGAGAATTATACTACTCATGATTTAGAACCTATAGCCGTGATTTTTGCTTTGAAGTGGTGGAGACACTACTTGTATGGAACCAAGTGTGTGGTGTTCACTGACCATAAGAGTTTGCAATATATTTTGGACCAAAAGGAATTGAATATGAGACAAAGGATATGGGTAGAATTACCGAGTGACTATGAATGCGAGATTCGTTACCACCCTGGTAAAGCGAATGTGGTAGCTGATGCACTTAGTAGAAAGCAGAAGTCTTTTAGAGTCAGAGCTTTGGTAATGATGGAAAGTGTTGATTTGACAGAAATGATATTGAAAGCCCAAGCTAATTGTTTGAAGGAAGAGAATGTTAAGGCAGAGAATCAGGGAAGAATGTTGAAACGTTGTTTGTAGTAAGGCCGAATGGAATGAGATATTTTGAGAATAGGATTTTGTTACCATTGTGTCCGTCTAAGGAAGGTGCTTTAGGAGTGCGAGATTTAGTGATGAATGAATCTCATAAGTCCAAGTATTCAATACATCCTACAACGGACAAGATGTATCAAGACCTTAAGAAAGTGTATTGGTGGCCGAATATGAAGGCAGATATAGCTCAATATGTTAATATGTGTTTAACTTGTGCGAAGGTAAAGGCTGAACATGAGAAGCCTAATAAGTGTGAAAACACTTATCCTATTACCACTTAAAACAAATAAAAACGAGACCAAAACGTGTGTTTAATGTCGTAAAAGTCAGAATTACTCATGGTTTGTGTTTTTCTTATGTTTTAGGACCAAAAGATGAAAAGGGAAGAAAACACGGGATTTCACGGGCTTTTATCGAAGAAAAAAGACAAAAGACAAAGTCAATAGATCAAAAGTGCATAAGAACGGAAGTCAAAGGCATATTCCGAAGATTTATTGAAGAAAAAGACCAAAGACGAAAGTTTAACAAGTCGAAGAACTAATTCTAATAAAATAAGAAATTAGAAGACGGGTTCAGTTTTATTTATCGACGAATCCCAAGACAAAATCGAGAATGACGAATTTATTGTCAAGACGATAAGACAAAAGAAAGAAAGAAAGAAGCACATCACTTACCACTCTCCAGTATATAAAGACCTCATGTTCCTTTCATTTATTAGTTAGTAGTTAATAGTTTATTAGTATTTAATTAGGTAGGTGTAATCTTTACTTTTCTCTCATTTTTCTTTAAGCTTTTCATCTTTAATCTTCCATTGTTAAACCTTAAATCTTCATCTTTCGTTTCAAACTTTTTATTAATCTCATTCTTCATTTCTTATTTTAATTGTATTTGATTTTGGTTAATCATCATGATAGCTTATTGTGCTTATTGCTTATTTTATGTTTGGCTTATTTTTATTGAGTGAATTTGGTAGTTTAATCATTTTAAAATTGATTTTATTCATTTTTCTTATTTGGTTCTTTTTAGAGTTTTATTTTGTGCCCTGTTTGGCTTATTCTAGAAATTAATTTAGCGTAATTTTTTCATATTTGCTTAATTAGTTTTGGCTTATTTTTCCATTTTATATAAACTTTCTTTATTGAGACTTCTATTTTCTTTTAATTCTGAATTATTGCAAAACCCTCTTATTCCGACTTCTAAGTTTTCTTTTTATTCTGAATTATTATAAAACCCATATTTCGACTTATGTTTTGAAATTGGATTCCGACTTGTAAACTTTACATATTCCGAACTTAACTACATAAAAAATGCATTTCGAATTGTTTTATGTTTAGTGGATTCCGAATTATTTATTTTTGCCGTCGTTTTGTTGCACATTCTGAACTATTTCTTTATGCATGCACATATTCCGAATTAAAGAAACTAGTATATAATCCGAATTATAGTCAACATGTCATATTGCGAATTAAATGTTCCATATTTACTTGTGATACCAAATTAAGTGCATACATTATTCCGAATTAATTATGATACATTATTTACTCCTCGGTCATAATTGCGACTTGTTTTTTCCGAATTAATTGCATACATTATTTACTCTCGTTTCCGAATTAAGTGCATACAACATGGACATTCTCTTTTTTCCGACTTATTTAATCCGACTTATTTCTTTTGGCGGGAAAACCTTGTGCCGACTTCTTTTAATTTAGTTTATACCTTGGGTCACTTTCTTTATTAAATTCGACTTATATGCATGCTAGGGGGAATCCGAATTTAATGTAGTAACCATGCATTCCGAATAAAAATCTGATATTATAGACCATAGCATTATCCGACTTATATATATACTTTTTATCCCTCCCTTTTGATTTGTCTCCAATATTCCGACTTTTAAACATAATTTTTGTAGGATTCCGACTTCTACACTTTTTACTTATTCCGACTTAAATACTTTTTAGTTATTTTGATTTTATTTTGTTTTATCCCGATTTTTACACTTTTATTTTATTTCGTCATTTATTAATACCAACTTTTATTTTATTTTATTTAGACTTTTATATTATTTTATTCCGTCATTTATTTACATTGTTTATTTTTATTTTTACCATTTTTCTTTATTACTTTTTATTAAGTTTTAGTTCGTCTATTTTTAATATTTGTCTCGTTTTTTTAAGTAGATATAGATAATCAATCTTTTTTTTTCACCAAGAACGACTAAGTCACACGTTGAACTGAAAATCAATCCGAATGAAAACGAGAGAACAAATTCTTCTTATTAAAAATCGGTTATTAAAATGGCGTCGCTGCCGGCTCTTTTCGTAAAGATTAACGGTTTTTTGTGAGACGCGCTGGATTTTGAGATCCGTTCACTTGTGAATGTTATTTTTTTTGCAAATTTCAAAATTTTCAAAAATAAAATAATATCCAAAAACATTTAAAAAATCATAAAAAATCATTTCTTTTCTAAAGTTTTGCACCAAAAATATTTCTTTTAATATTAACTTTGTCTATTGTTCTATTTTGTGCATATTTTTCCTTTGTAGGTGTATGCGTACTCGTGCGCGCAAGAGGAAAGCCACTGAAGCCGATATCAAGACTCGTGATATTAACACCATGAATAACCGACCAATGATCGAGCGCTTGTAATCACACGTTGAAGGCAATGACGATGCTATTTTGATGCCAGATATTAGAGCCAATAATTTTGAGCTTAATACCGGTTTTATTCAGATGGTCTCTGCTACATCTTTCTTGGGCCCCACTCATGATGATCCTCACGATCACATCAAAAGGTTTTTACACTTAACCAATACTGTGAAATACATTAGGGTCTCACAAGAGGCAATTCGTTTGCTCCTCTTTCCTTTCTCTCTCGAGGGACAAGCCCGGGCTTGGCTTGATAAGGAACTACCCCAAAGTATTGCCACATGGGCGGACTTAGAGACTAAATTCATTAATTAATTCTTTCCACCCTCACGTACTACCGCATTGCGGAATGATATCATTAACTTTGAACAAAAGTACGGTGAGACGTTTAGTGAATCTTGGGATAGTTTTAAGGAGCTTTTGAGAAAGTCTCCATAACACAGTTTAACTAAAGTGCATCAAATTAATACTTTTTATAATATATTAAGTTTGAATGACCAAGAATCACTAAATAGTGCTTCGGGGAGTAATATTCTAGTGAAAACAACGCAAGTCGCTTGGGATATAATTGAAAACAAGGCCAAAGCGCAAACCAAAAGTGTAAGGGCTACTATGGCTAGTTCTAGTGATAGTGAGACTACCAATAAAATTCAAGCACTTACTTCAATAGTGACAAAACTTGCCTTACATGTCCAAAACACTCCTATCCAACATGTGAATGCCCTTAATGTGACTTGTGAAACATGTGATGGGCTACATTCATACGTTAACTCTTATAAGGTTTATGACCAATCTCAAGGGGAATTGTATGCTTATAACAACACTGAGAGGGTTCATTCAAGCCGAATGTCGATGTTAATCATTTGTCCTATAATTCAACTAAACTATTTGGCTTCACCCAGTTTTCATTAAAGACCACCCCACCCACCCAAACCCACCAAGGTCCACCAAGAGCTAATTCTCAAGGAAATCCAAATGTGAGGGGCTACAATGCAAATCAAGGAAATTATCATGTGCCAAATCAAGGCTATCCAAACCAAGGTTTTAATCCCCAAGGTTTTCCACCATACAACCAATACCCAAACCAAGGTTTTCCACAACAAGGGTTCAATTTAACTACTCCACAAATGGACTTAGTTCTTCAAAAGATTTTGGAACAAGAGAAGAAATTAAAGGAAATGAAAGAGTCCACGGATAGGAAATTCGTTTAGATGTTTCAAGCCCTTCGTCCCCTAGGTGCTCTTCCTTCAACAACCGAAACCAACCCTAGAGCTAATGTGAGTGCTATTACTACACGTAGTGGAATAACTTTAGTAGGACCTTCTATCCCTCCCACGGTTACTCTAGTTACACCACCTTCACCCCCATTTATCCCTCATACTACCACGCCTAGTACTAGTTCTCCACTGCCGTCTTCACCTCTTCCTAAAGTTGTGCACAAGAAAAACCTTTCACCTTCCCCACCTTCACCTTCTCAACCTTCACCTTCTCCACCTACACCTTCTAAACCCAACATTCCTTATCCTTCTCGATTAAATAATTGCAAAGTGCTCACTAAAGAGAATACTCAAGTTTCATCCTTTTTGAAGATGATTTCTCAAATGAACTTTACCATTAGCCTTCTTGAAGCTCTTGTTCAAATGCCAAAATTTGTTAAAATGTTCAAGAAGTTGCTTAGTAAGAAGGAGAAGATGGTTGAGCTTGTTAATACTCGATTAAATGAAAATTGTTATGTAGTTCTTCTCAAAGAACTTCCGGAGAAACTTGGAGATCCAGGCCGTTTTGTGTTACCATGTTCATTTTCCCAAACTGACGATTGCACTGCCTTAGCCGATCTCGAGGCTAGTATCAATTTAATGCCATTAAGTGTTCGGAAGAAGTTATCATTACCCGGCCTTATACCAACCTGTATGACTCTTGAGCTAGCAAATCGAACTTTCGCTTAGCCCGTTGGTATTGCTGAAGATGTTTTTGTTAAAGTTCGTACCTTCACTTTTCTGGTTGATTTTCTTGTTCTTGATTATGAAATGGATCCTCGTATTCTGTTAATACTTGGACGGCCATTCTTGCGAACCGGAAAAGCTTTAGTCGATGTTGCCAAAGGTCAGCTAATTCTTAGGGTCGGGAATGATCAACAAATGTTTAAAATGGGGAAGATTACAAGCAAATCAAATGGAAAAGAATCGGAAAAAATGCCTAATGTGCTTCAAGACGAACTTGTTACAACTCCTTTGGAAACTACAAAGCTTAACGTCAATGATTTTGTACTACACAACAATCCTCTTTTCAAACCTTTCTGTGATAATCTACTTTTTCAAGAACATGTGGATGATTCTAATGATTCTCTTTCCAATTTGGATGCTCCACCAATTTATGATGAATATGATGATTCTACTTCCGATTATGAAGACATGACGATTTATGATGACTTTGATGATGATGACACTCTATCAAGTGATTTTTCAATTGGTGTGTCTTTTGATGATATATTTACTCCTATCTTTGATGAGGATCCTCCACCAACAATGATTGAAACTACTTTATAAGATTACTCTTTTGAGGATGATTTCGAAAAGTTTCTCAATACTTACTTTCCTAATGAGCATGATTCTCCTACTTTGGATTTTGATTATGGCCTTTACCCTCCTTCGGATTTTAATAAACCCGTTTCAAAGGAAAAGAAACCGGACGACACCAACATTCGCAGTACTTATGTTTTGACACCTCTTTTTCCACCTTCTTCGGATGAGATTGTGAGGTATATGGGAGAATCTTCTTCAAGGTCCACTGAGTGTCTTTCTTATTTTCCTCTAAAGGAAAAGGTGTTCAATCCGGGTATCATAGTTTTTGAGCCATCTCAATATCCATCTGATGAAATAAAAGGAAAGACTTTTGTAATCTTTAGAGTTACGCTTTCACCTTACCACACCTTCTTCTATCACCGTGCTCACCATTTGCTTAAAGGAACCTTGCCTACTCTACTTTGGCTTGTGCATTTCATCTTAGGGTTATGCTACTTGTTGGATGAGACCAATGTCTTTGACCCCAGCGGATTTTCTTCAAGGTTTTCTATGAACTTTAAACCTTAGTATTCGGGATCGATTCAGGCTCGTGACTCGGTTAACAAAAACAAACGCTTATCGGGAGGCAACCCGAGGATCTATTCGTCTTTATCGCTTTTCTAGCATAAGTGTAGGGGGAGCCAAGTAGGTGTTTCTTATTTTGTTTCTTATGTTGTGCAGGATTTGGTGCTTTCAAAGATCCACTTTTGATGACTTTTGACTACCCATGATTCTGTGTACCCGTCTTCCCGGTTCTATCCTAAACTCTTGTGATTCAATATTTTTTATCCATAAATGTTAAAATGGGAATCACTTTAGTTGTCTCTTCCTTTGCAAGATTTAAACAACGTGCACAATGTCCTAAGTGTAGGTGAGTTTACTTCCACATGCTTAAACATTGAGGTAAATGTTTAAATTAAGTGTAGGGGATACTTTTATCGAATTTGAGTGGGCTTTTCCATGAATATGTCCTCATTTTAAGCGAATTTGTTTTTCGACATTTTTCAAATTTTTGATCTATTTTGGCCTAGTATATTTTCCTTTGTTATCGTTATTTTCTTTCATCGTATGTATTTATTTCATTTCTAGAATAAAGTCAAAATAAATAATTAAATAAAATGGTTTTAACGAGTTTAGATGTCTTTGATATATTAGGTCCGTCGTGAATATTTTGACTCAACCCGAGTTTACTTATTTGAGTTTACTCTAGCTAGTATCCTTAACCATATGGACCTTAATTGGTCTATTAGGCTAAGCATCCACGAGTCTCATTCCTTGAGATTTTAAATTGTGGAGAACAAGAGATGATAGAGTCAATTATAAGTTTTGTAAATTCTTTCATGAATTTATGTGAGTTAATTATAAGCTTTTTCTCCCTCACTTGTCAATAAATAACTGCAATAAATAAGGTTGTGCGATTTGAAAAATTACTTAGCTTCTAGCCTAAGATCGTTTAAAAGTTGCTCGGGGTTTATTAGAGTTCATAGTCAAGGCATAACTTACTGAAGCGGGACGCGAAGATTAGCGAGTCCAAAAATGCCCTAACAAGGCATGAGGGCTCCATTTTGTTGCTAAAGATCCAAGATGATGTGAAGAATCATTATTCCAAAATCAGTATTAAGGATCAAGACACACGACGAGAAGCAATTACTCCCATAAAGATCAGGGGAGAAGTCTATCCAAAAAGTCCCTAACAAGGTATGAGAATAAATAGATCCAAGTCCGAAAAGGAGGCGGATCATTGTATATCAAAATCCAAAATAAAGATTGAAGAAAAATGAAGAAGTTTTCGTCCAAGTTTGAAGAATCTCTCAAAAACTTCAAGTGAAGAAATTCCAATATGAAGAGAAGACCATTATTTCAAGAACGTCTCTCAAGATTCGAAGTATGAAGTAAATGCCAAATATCGGTCTGAGAAAGGTCTCAAATCGTGAAAACGAGTTATGCTAAGATATGAACTTTATGAGATTTCGATAAGCCGTTTTAAAAGATTTTGTCATTTAGCTATCTATGGATTAAATCATCCTACTTTATTTTCGGCCTTAATAAATTATCGAAATAAGTAAAAAATGCATCCTCGTGATCATTCAACACAAAAATAAAATACAAGAGATACACCGTAGGAATAAGCGGGTCTAAGTGAATAATTGAGCCACATGAGTAAGTGTTAGCTTTACTAACTTATAATAACAATGATCTCGTTTTTATGCTTGGTGTAGGGAACGTGAAACTTGAGGGTGATAAATATTCATGACACCTAAGCCATAATTTAAGTTTTTGATATCTTTACAAGTTTCTTCCATCAAACAATTTCTATAAATAAATAATGTGAAATTGTATATATTTCTTTTGAGAATTTTTTATCTTTTTAGTTTCCTTAAGTGTCGTAGTATGTAATAAGGGCTAAGGTGGGTTAATTATATGGAAAATGTAAATGTTGCTTTGAAATTAATGCATTGCATGAGGTAATTGCAATGGTCAAGTGTAGGGGATTTAATAAGTATGAAAACACTTATCCTTTTACCACTTAAAACAAATAAAAACGAGACCAAAACGTGTGTTTAATGTCGTAAAAGTCAGAATTACGCGTGGTTTGTGTTTTTGTTATGTTTTAGGACCAAAAGATGAAAAAAGAAGAAAACACGTGATTTCACGGTCTTTTATCGAAGAAAAAGACAAAAGACAAAGTCAAAAGATCAAAAGTGCATAAGAACGGAAGTCAAAGGCCTATTCCGAAGATTTATTGAAGAAAAAGACCAAAGACGGAAGTTTAACAAGTCGAAGAACCAAATCTAATAAAAGAAGAAACTTGAAGACGGGTTCAGTTTTATTTATCGACGAATCCCAAGACAAAGTCGAGAATGACGAATTTATTGTCAAGACGAGAAGATAAAAGAAATAAATAAAGAAGCTGTGACAATCCGTCAATTTATGGTTGATATTTTATTCTCAATTATTATTTGAAAACATTATTTTAATGTTATATTATGAACTCACTCATTTTTGGGAAGAAATTTGGATTTACGTCTTTAAGTAGCATCGACTACGTCTAAACCGGAGGATTCTACGTTACGTGCTTACGTTTACATACACCGTTTTTGGTGACAGTCCAACATTTCTTGAAATAAATTTATCCGTGAATATTATTTTGGAATTTTATTATGTTGGTTCAAAAACTCACAAATTTACGAGAAGAGATTAGGACTTACATGCATAATTTAACGTCCTTTACGACTAAACCGGAAACCCTAGGATTACGTATTTATGTTTTTGAACTCCGTTTTCGATGAGACAATTTTTATTTGATTCCTTTTGTGCCGTTGATTCATAATTTATAAAAACGTTTTTCGTAAAACGACCCGAGGGCACGCAAATCGAGGAAACTAGAATCGAGGAGTACCCGTAAATTAATGGGATGAGACAAGTTTACACTTGCCTCACCCTACTATGGGATGACCAACACACCACCACCACATCAAAGATGTGGCAAGTTTATAGTATAAACTAAGACACTTGTCCGAGTTTACACATCAAAACCATCTTTCACAAAAACCACCAACACTAAACTAGTTCCTCCATTTCTCTCATGCAACTCACACATTTTCTCTCTTCCTCTCTCCCTATGAACATCCCATATCACCCAAAAACACCCCATTAGATCAAAAATTCAACCATAAATCATATGTATAATTTACATATGATGAAAACACATTGAAGTTATGAAGATTGGAGGTGATTTTAACAACTAAAAAGGAGTTTATATGGAGATCAAGGGCTGATTTTTGGAGGAGTTTACAAATACTTGGTGATCCTAGAAGTGGTGTTGATATCTCATAAGATTGGCTACCCAAAACAAAGTCTTGTTCATCCAAAAACTCATCATTTCATCAGTTTGGTGGTATAGAGATTGTTTCTTCCTATCCTATTGTTATTTTGAATATGTAATCTTGTATTTTCTTTATTTATGTATATGTATATGATGATGAATGATGATTAAAAATATTATATGGGGATTTGGTGTTGATAGATTTGATAAGCATGGGTAAAAAGATGGAAAACCACATGTAAAATGGTTAAATTATTGCTTAAAATGATGGCTGTATAAAAATAGTAAGTAACCAAATGATAAACTGATAAAATGGCATAGTAGAATCAATTTACAGTAAGTATTAGGTGTTATACACATGTGAGAGTTGGCCATACCATGGAATCATAAAAATGAGTGAGATATGATCAAAACAAGATTAGAGTGCAAATCTGCCTACACTGTTTTGGACGAATTTATTAAAATATTTAGAGGTTGATTCATCAGTAGCTATAAGGAATAAAATGAAGCACATAACATGTAGTTTCTGTCATAAAAATTTGAGGTCCTATCTCATTATAGAACTCTAGATATAGACATTTTAGTGGACCTAAAATTTAGGACTGATTTTGTAAATAAATAGTATATAACATAAGCACTCAAAAATTTATATAAAATATACATATATAAAACCCACTAGTTGATAATAATCATAAATAAAGATATATATATATATATATATATATATATATATATATATATATATATATATATATATATATATATATATATATATATATATATATATATATATATATATATATATATATATATATATTGATATTAAAATGAGACATGTTATATAAATTACAAGTATAAATGTTTTTCCAAGTTATAAAACTATATACCTAAGTTTTACGTCTTTTCGGCTAAAACCGAAAGATTAACGTTTTTGTCAAATAAAACTTAGACGGTCGGACTCGTCTAATGTAAACTTTTATAAACTCACATACTGATATATGAACTTATGTAACAAGTAAAAACCGATAAAACTCGAGCTTTACAACATATAGACATTAACGGGGCAAAGTAGCCTTATTGGACTATTAACCCGACTAGTTTGGTAAAACACTTATAAACTTACTTATTGGGCTTAACCCACTTGGGCCCAACATGTAAAGTATAATACTGATAATAAAAGTGTAAAATGGACTAATATAAGGTATTTGGCTTATAATAGGCTTATTGGGCCTAAAACATGTAAATAAGTAAAACTAGTAAACTAATATAAATGTTACCAATACATAACACTAAAATGAGTAAATTAGAATGTATAAACCCACTTGATCATCATCATATATATAAAATCATCATATGTATACATAATTATTATTTTTATAAAGTCATTGGACAAGAGTCTAAGACAAGTATTATTTGTCTAGGTTTCCGTGATTGAAGCACGCACCGTACATCCGAATTGCCGATAACCCGCTTTCCCACATCAACGTGAGTTCATAGCCTCGCACTCTTTTAAATGTTTTTATGAAATATTTTATAAACCCGCGAGGGAGATAACATGTTAGTTTTGATAAAATAAGACACCATTTGTCCTGAATGTTTGTTTATTGAATTGGACCCGAATGATTATATCACCCGATGAATGATTATATGACCCGATAAATGAAATGAAATGGATTACTAAAGTTAGGTTATGTCACTAAAAGTCCCATTAGCATGAATTGTGAACTACCGGGATTTGGTAGACGCTTATGCATATAATAGTACTATTTGGGGACGATCACCCCAGTTCGCGCCTTGACGGTTGATCCCCGTCATGCCACATTGATTGGTAAGCGAATTTATGTATGAGAAGATTTCCATAGCGTGATTTTTGTGACGAAACGCTAATCTAGATGGGAAAATTGAGTTTCGGGTTAGCTACACGTTGTTTGTTGTAGTAAGGTAACAATGTCATGCGGCTTATAATAATCCAAATAACGAAATACTGCTATACGCACTGAATTATGATATATTGCCTGACTATCAATACGGGGTCTTATTATTGATATTATGTTCGTGTTTTGGTTTTACATAACCATATTCATATAACGGTTTTTATTTAACTCTATACAACGTTATAAAACGTATTGTATGATGTTTTTACGACAATGATTCGTATAATGATTTTGAAGGCAAACGCCCATATTATGATTTTTGATAAGGATTTGTATAAAATGACTTTGGCTATTTTATGGCCTATTACAAAGATTTGTACAAAATGATTTTCGGTAATAATTTTATACCGATGTTATATTGATGGATATCATTAAACTCTATGAATTCACTCGGCGTTTTCGCTGACCTATTCTTTTAACAATTTTTATCTCAGTTACTTGAAGGTAATTCTTGGGAAGACGACAAGAATTCATGGCCCGCACTTAAATAACAAATTTCCATTCAAATGCTTTGTAAAATTGTATGAAATACTATGACTTGGGACCAATGTAAATCTGATATTTATGAATGGAAATGCTTTATTATTAAACGAGGAGATTTTTAAGCGTTGTCTATGATGTGAGTAATGTGTTATCCCGTAACACCAACGAGTCTTCCGCTGTATTAAAATGTGTAAATTTGGGGGTGTTACAGTTTGGTACCAGAGCTCTCGTTATAGAGAACGAAAGATTTTTAAAACCAAGGTTTTGAATAAAACATTTCAAAATCTTTTAACTGTAAACATTTTTCTCAAAATGTCTAAAAATCTTTTGACTATAACGGTGCCGAAGAATTCCCGAGTTACCGACAAGGCCAGACTAAGAAGTGTTATTTTAATATATATGTAACTTGGATTATATATATATATATATATATATATATATATATATATATATATATATATATATATATATATATATATATATATATATATATATATATATATATATATATATATATATATATATATATATATATATGATGTAATTTATTACATGATTGTCTGATGATTATTTTAATATTTATACGAGGTATTTATACGACGTAGATTGTCACAAGAAACCCCAACTCCCCTAGCAAATCAGTCGAAGCTATTCTCATAGGAATTCTAGCTATTCTATTCTAAATCAAGTTATGGATATTTATGATCCCAACAAAATGGTTGATATTCGTAGGAATGTTGATATTAGTTGATTGTGATATTAAAGAAGAATTGGCGAGATTAAATTCGTTATCGATGTCATGACGATCTTTCCTTATAGAGTGGAGTTTGACAAAATGTTACCACCTGGAAAGGTGTCATCTGATTCGGTGTCACCCAATTCTTAAGTTTAAGAATCGAAAGGGTGAATGTTGCACTTGAGGCTGTCATTGGAGCCTTTACCCAAAAGCCTCATGCCACTAGTACCTTTCCGAGAAGTCTAAATGAATGTGAGAGTCATTTCATACTAGTAACTCATTTGATAACTATTGATGAAGGAGCTATAGGATTGGAAATTAAGTGTTGTTCACATCGAGCTTTTGTTGTCCTTTTAAGGTTTAAAAATAAAGTTGAAAGTATTGGAGAATGAGATAGGATGTTGCATTGAGTATAAGTTGATTGAAACTTGAATAAAATAAAATTTAACTTGTATGGAATATAAGATTGTTAAGAGGAATCTGTTATGTCCTGTGATTGAATTATAAGGTTTTAATTGATTGTTGATTCGTGTTAAGGGTTGTCCCTAGGCCATTGTCCAATGACGAGGATGCCCAGTGTCGAATAAATAAATTGAAGAAATCTTCTTCTGAATTGGGACCAATGGATCTTCTGGGACAGGTGGGACACCTAATGACTCTTGTAGATTAGTATTCATTGTGGTATCTTTTAAAAATCCCTAACTTAACTGAGACATCATTTGGTAGGATGAGTTCTTGGAATTGTATGACATAGTGACACGTAATGTGTTACGGTACTATTTTGACTTGGTTGCGATTAATGAAAAGACTACCTTTGATTGCTAAATTCTACACGTATCGATGTTATCTATCTTTTCTTGCTTGTTCCTAATGTTCGCATTAATGATGCAACCATTGAACAAGTACTCATCTCGAATTGAGTTACGTTGTGGATTATTCTTTTTGAGTGCCATCGAGGTCATGAACCTCATGATTATTTGGCAAAGCTCATTTCCTATTATATTGTAGTTAGTTCTTGGTGAACAACTTTTTATCACTCTTTTGCAGATCACTCATTGTTTTTATAAGATAATACAGTATCCCTAGAGAAAAATTGAATTTTCATCACTATAAGGATTATTCAAAGTGAGATTTATAAGTAATCGTTATCGAAATGAAGTGTTTATGAAACACCTTGGAAAACTTAATTGTTTCCATAACAAAGAATATCTTTGTAAATTTATTTTGATTCTTATTTAAGAATTAAGCATGAAAATGTTTTTAATATAAATATGATGATAAAATTTTGACGAACTGAGTATTGCATCGTTAATCTTGAAATTCTATATAGTTGCGCGCCTACATACAATTTGGAAGGGACCATGCAAGGTTTATTAGTAGTCACCATGAAAGTGTTAATAAACACTACATTTTCTTTGAAGTTGTGAAACATTAAATTTTATGAGATCTACAAGAAGTGCAAATTAGGGACATATTGTTAGGGATACCTACATATGTGTCCGTACTATTTATTCTTCTGAACCAAATTTAATCATCTATGGGAATTGTCTTAACTGACAATTGACAACTCTTTCTTTTCCAATTCTCCCGTGGTGAAATTCTTTGGAAAAGTATATGATTACCGAGTGTTGATACCCGACTGGATGTATCGACGTTCCTATCATTTCTTTTGATTAAGATTTCACTTGAATGACATGGGTAACGATCCGAGGAGCTTTCGAATGCGTACTCAAATTATGAAAACATGGGATATATTCATATTCGTTAATGTTTTCGTCTGTATCTGATTTGAAATTTTCTCGCGTAGATCATGCGTTAACCTTACTCTTTTAAGGTTAGTTATGTCTCCAGATATCCTTAAATTTGTGGAGGATTATGAGTTCTTATTAGTCTTTTGAGAAGTTTACATCTTATCGATGACAATAAAACTGAAAAGTTGGTAATGCCAGTAGAATGGATTGATTGATTATGACATGACGACATTGTCTTAATTGATGGGAACTCGAGTAGAAATCCCCTAAAAGATAAGATGTTGATTATCAAAAGTGATCTAAATAATTCTTGAAGGATGACCATATCCTGCATTTAGAGTTGAAATTATACCGTGAATGGTTATGACCTAGTCATAGATATTATAATCTAGAAAGAACTTAAAGAAAACGTATTAAAAGATGTTTATGTTATTTGAAACTTTAGGAAGTATTTGTTGGTGAATTATCTAGACTTTCTCTATTAAGGCAAGTTGAATTTGGTATTGATTATATTCCCGGTTCTGCACCTGTGGCGTGTGCACTGTACGTCAACACCATCTGAATTAAAAGGATTACCGTGCAACTGAGAGAGTTGTCGGAGAAAGCTTTTATTCTACCAAGCTCGTCATTATGAAGAGCTATGGTGTTATTATTCCTTATATTTGTTGAATTATAGTGAACTAAGTAAATTGACAATCGAAATCGATATCTATTACCCAAGATGAAAGATTTGTTCGATCATTTACAAGGTTCTAGAGTATGTTCTAAAGATTTGATCCACGTCATGGTTATCATCATCTTCGCGTCCGCAAGGAAGATTATCTATTCCAATCACTACATCCAGAACTTGGAATGAACATTATGAGTATCCATAAATTTGGTGAATCACGTGTGTAGGCTGTAATTTGATAAATTCATGCTTGTGATCATTAAGGACTATTTGTTTGTTTATAAGAATAAGAAGGAGTTAATAATTGTTTATAGATTGCCCTGAATTGGCCGAACAATGAAACTTGTACCTTGAATTTTTAACATGTGAGTTAAGGCTTGATCCTTTACATTAAATGATCGTGTGATTAAAAGATAACGGAATCTATATTGACTCTTCAAAAATTAGAGCCATTTAAGACTTTGAGTTATACTAAAAAGAAAGTGCAAATATGTTTTGACAAATGTTTTATCAAAATTTTTTTAAGGAATCATTCCCTTAAACCCAAAACATTTAACTAAACTCCTATTTAGGGGTAAATGTTTGTGTGTACCTCAAGACAACCTAAGAGGGATTTAGGAAACCATTTAAACCATGACCTGAAATTTGAAACGACAATTTCAGCTTTTCAACTAAGAAAATTTTGACCAAAGTATAACCAAATATTTTTTCGAATATTTACGGATCTTGTTAATTATTTTAATTATTTTCGATAAATCAACAAAAATCTTGTTAATTAAATTCAAATTTATTTTGAACATTTTCATATAATTGGTCGAACTAAGAAATTTAAAATTTTTACGTTTACGATTCATAAAAATTGAATATTTATTATTTAATTACTTGAAATATTTAACGACGCTTTAAACGTCGGATTGAGCAAAACTGATAAAAATAATAGTTGAGACGAGACTAAATCTTAGAAAATATGAAGAAAGAAATTTTAAATGAATACAATCATGATATTTGTTTTATAGGGGAAGGTGAATATAATTACTGACACATAATATAGAAAGGATAAAGAATCAACTAGAATGTGAACCATTAGAATAGAGAAGCCAATAGCGTTAAATGTTTTAAAGGCCACCTGTGATTCCTTAAATATGGAGATTTAGAGATTTAGTTATGTTGGAATCTCATAAGGTTAAGTATTCTATTCATGCCATTTCTGATTAAGTGTATCTTTAACTGAAGAAGTTGTGCTGATGGAAAATTATGAAGGCAAACATCGCCTCATACATTAGTAACGTCGTGCAAAGGTCATCATCTGAATTTGATTCGATGTGAGTCATCGTCGACAGACTGACCAAATCTACTAATATCATTCCAGTTAATGATAAATTCTCGATGAAGAAATTGACTCTTTTGTATTTAAAGGAGATATGTAAGCATGGTGTTCCTGTATCGATCATCTCTATCAAGATCCTCGCTTCGCATCGAATTTCTAGAGATTTGCTCAGAAGTCATTCAGAACGAACCTTGATGAGAGTACTGTTTACCACCCCAATCGAAGGGACGAGGTAAAGTAATGATACAAAACACTAGAACTGTTGTTTTATGCTTGAATGATTGACCTTTGGTAACAAACCGTATGATCGTTTTCCTTTGGAGAGATTATCAATGATAATTGTCGTATTAGGATCGAGATCGAATCTTGTGAGGATCTAAATGTGAGAGCATCGGTAAGCAGGAGTTTGGATGAAGACATCCGACATACACCCATTGTGAGTTGGACATGTCTTTTAGGTTTAAGGTTGCCTATGATGACAAACCTAACCTTACAAGATACCCGACCCGCGAGACCTGAAATGATTGTTGAAATTAGGATCTGATTACTGACTGCCGGTGGTAGGCAGGAGGTTATGTGATTATGAAGTGTAGATCTTGAAGTACAGGATGGGTAGCGAAGTTATGCCAAAAAATTTCACCTTGGATAAATGAATTGATGATCTGAAGGATCATGGGATATAAGTCCTTGTTGTATGGGACCATTGAGATGATGTAAAAGTTGGTTTGAAAGGCATATAAGCTGGATCTACCCTAGGACTTCAAGGGCTGCGTAAATTAGGATTCATATATCTAACTTGATAAAATGTCTATCAAGTGAAAATCTGTTTGTTTCTTAGTAAATTTGGATCGGCGAAAGTTGCATTCATCAAAAACCCGTGAACATCATGGATAGAGAAAGTAAGTCAACTTAAGCCTGATCTTATTCCCGTAGTTATGTTGGATGAAACTCGCGTATTGTGATGAATTACACTTGTGAGAAAAGATCAGATGTGGAGGAAATACCCACATGGCTTTAACTCTATAAGAAGCGAGTAGTAGGATAAATCGATCTTTGAGGACAAAGATCCTGTTTAGGGGTAAATGCTGTGACAATCCGTCAATTTATGGTTGATATTTTATTCTCAATTATTATTTGAAAACATTATTTTAATCTTTTATTATGAACTCACTCATTTTTTGGAAGAAATTTAGATTTACGTCTTGAAGTAGCATCGACTACGTCTAAACCGGAGGATTCTACGTTACGTGCTTACGTTTATATACACCGTTTTTGGTGACAGTCCAACATTTCAGGAAATAAATTTATGCGTGAATATTATTTTGGAATTTTAAATTTATGTTGTTTCATAAACTCACAAATTTACGAGAAGAGATTAGGACTTACGTGCATAATTTAACGTCCTTTACGACAAAACCGGAAACCCTAGGATTCCGTATTTATGTTTTTGAACTTCGTTTTTGATGAGAAAATTTTTATTAGATTTGTTTTGTGCCGTTGATTCATAATTTATAAAAACGTTTTCCGTAAAACGACCCGAGGGCACGCAAATCGAGGAAACTAGAATCGAGGAGTACCCGTAAATTAGTGGGATGAGACAAGTTTACACTTTCCTCACCCCACTATGGGATGGCCAACACACCACCACCACATCAAAGATGTGGCAAGTTTATAGTATAAACTAGGACACTTGTCCTAGTTTACACATCAAAACCATCTTTCACAGAAACCACCAACACTAAACTAGTTCCTCCATTTCTCTCATGCAACTCACACATTTTCTCTCTTCCTCTCTCCCTATGAACGTTCCATATCACCCAAAAACACCCCATTAGATCAAAAATTCAACCATAAATCATATGTAGATTTACATATGATGAAAACCCATTGAAGTTATGAAGATTGGAAGTGATTTTAACAACTAAAAAGGAGTTTATATGGAGATCAAGGGCTGATTTTTGGAGGAGTCTACAAATACTTGGTGATCCTAGAAGTGGTGTTGATATCTCATAAGATTGGTTACCCAAAACCAAGTCTTGTTCATCCAAAAACTCATCATTTCATCACTTTGGTGGTATAGAAATTGTTTCTTCCTATCCTCTTGTTATTTTGAATATGTAATCTTGTATTTTCTTTATTTATGTATATGTATATGACGATGAATGATGATTAAAAATATTATGTGGGGATTTGGTGTTGATAGATTTGATAAGCATGGGTAAAAAGATGGAAAACCACATGTAAAATGGTTAAATTATTGCTTAAAATGATCGCTGTATAAAAACAGTAAGTAACCAAATGATAAACTGATAAAATGGCATAGTGGAATCAATTTACAGTAAGTATTAGGTGTTATACACATGTGAGAGTTGGCCATACAATGGAATCATTAAAATGAGTGAGATATGATCAAAACAAGATTAGAGTGCAAATCTGCCTACACTGTTTTGGACGAATTTATTAAAATATTTAGAGGTTGATTCATCAGTAGCTATAAGGAATAAAATGAAGCACATATCATTTAGTTTCTGTCATAAAATTTTGAGGTCCTATCTCATTATAGAACTCTAGATATAGACATTTTAGTGGACCTAAAGTTTAGGACTGATTTTGTAAATAAATAGTATATAATATAAGCACTCAAAAATTTATATAAAATATACATATATAAAACCCACTAGTTGATAATAATCATAAATAAAGAGATATATATATATATATATATTGATATTAAAATGGGACATGTTATATAAATTACAAGTATAAATGTTTTTCCAAGTTATAAAACTATATACCTAAGTTTTACGTCATTTCGGCTAAAACCGAAAGATTAACGTTTTTGTCAAATAAAACTTAGACGTTCGGACCCATCTAATGTAAACTTTTATAAACTCACATACTGATATATGAACTTATGTAACAAGTAAAAACTGATAAAACCCGAGCTTTACAACATATAGACATTAACGGGCCAAAGTAGCCTTATTGGACTATTAACCCGACTAGTTTGGTAAAACACTTATAAACTTATTTATTGGGCTTAACCCACTTGGGCCAAACATGTAAAGTATAATACTGATAATAAAAGTGTAAAATGGACTAATATAAGGTATTGGGCTTATAATAGGCTTATTGGGCCTAAAACATGTAAATAAGTAAAACTAGTAAACTAGTATAAAAGTTACCAATACATAACACTAAAATGAGTAAATGAGAATGTATAAACCCACTTGATCATCATCATATATATAAAATCATCATATGTATACATAATTGTTATTTTTGTAAAGTCATTGGACAAGAGTCTAAGACAAGTATTATTTGTCTCGGTTTCCGTGATTGAAGCACGTACCGTACATCCGAATTGCCGATAACCCGCTTTCCCACATCAACGTGAGTTCATAGCCTCGCACTCTTTTAAATGTTTTTATGAAATGTTTTATAAACCCGCGAGGGAGATAACATGTTAGTTTTGATAAAATAGGACACCATTTGTCCTAAATGTTTGTTTATTGAATTGGACCCGAATGATTATATGACCCGATGAATGATTATATGACCCGATAAATGAAATGAAATGGATTATTAAAGTTAGGTTATGTCACTAAAAGTCCCATTAGCATGAGTTGTGAACTACCGGGATTTGGTAGACGCTTATGCATATAATAGTACTATTTGGGGACGATCACCCCAGTTCGCGCCTTGACGGTTGATCCCCGTCGTGCCACATTGATTGGTAAGCGAATTTATGTATGAGAAGATTTCCATAGCGTGATTTTTGTGACGACACGCTAATTTAGATGGGCAAAATGAGTTTCGGGTTAGCTACCCGTTGTTTGATGTAGTAAGGTAACAATGTCATGCGGCTTATAATAATCCAAATAACGAAATACTGCTATACGCACTGAATTACGATATATTGTCTGACTAGCAATACGGGGTCTTATTATTGATATTATGTTCATATTTTGGTTTTACATAACCATATTCATATAACGGTTTTTATTTAACTCTATACAACATTATAAAATGTATTGTATGATGTTTTTACAACAATGATTCGTATAATGATTTTGAAGGCAAACGCCTATATTATGATTTTTGATAAGGATTTGTATAAAATGACTTTGGCTATTTTATGGCCTATTACAAAGATTTTTACAAAATGATTTTCGGTAATAATTTTATACCTATGTTATATTGATGGATTTCATTAAACTCTATGAATTCACTCGGCGTTTTCGCTGACCTTTTCTTTTAACACGTTTATCTCAGGTACTTGAAGGTAATTCTCGGGAAGACGACAAGAATTCATGGCCCGCACTTAAATAACAAATTTCCATTCAAATGCTTTGTAAAATTGTATGAAATACTATGACTTGGGACCTATGTAAATCTGATATTTATGAATGGAAATGCTTTATTATTAAACGACGCGATTTTTAAGCGTTGTCTATTATGTGAGTAATGTGTTATCCCGTAACACCAACGAGTCTTCCGTTGTATTAAATTGTGTAAATTTGGGGGTGTTACAGAAGCACATCTGTTACCACTCTCCACTATATAAAGACCTCATTTTCCTTTCATTTATTAGTTAGTAGTTAATAGTTTATTAGTTTTTAATTAGGTAGGTGTAATCTTTACTTTTCTCTCATTTTTCTTTAAGCTTTTCATCTTTAATCTTCCATTGTTAAACCTTAAATCTTCATCTTTAATTTCAAGCTTTTTATTAATCTCATTCTTCCTTTTCTTATTTTAATTGTGTTTGATTTGGTTAATCATCATGATAGCTTATTGTGCTTATTGCTTATTTTATGTTTGGCTTATATTTATTTGAGTGGATTTGGTAGTTTAATGTTTTTAAAATAAGTTTTATTCATTTTGCTTATTTTGTGGTTTTTATAGTTTTATTTTGTGTCTTGTTTGGCTTATTTTAGAAATTAATTTAGCTTAATTTTTCTTATTTGCTTAATTAGTTTTGGCTTATTTTTCCATTTTATATAAATTTTCTTTATTCCCACTTCTATTTTCTTATATTCCGAATTATTGCAAAACCCTCTTATTCCGACTTCTAAGTTTTCTTTTTATTCCGAATTATTGTAAAACTCATATTCCGACTTATGTTTTGAAATTGGATTCCGACTTGGAAACTTTACATATTCCGAACTTAACTACATAAAAAATGCATTCCGAATTGTTTTATGTTTAGTGGATTCCGAATTATTTATTTTTCCCTTCGTTTTGTTACACATTATGAACTATTTCTTTATGCATGCACAGATTCCGAATTAAGTGCATACAACATGGACATTCTCTTTTTTCCGACTTATTTAATCCGACTTATTCCTTTTGGCAGGAAAACCTTGTACCGACGTTTCTTAATTTAGTTTATACCTTGTGTCACTTTCTTTATTAAATCCGACTTATATGCATGATAGGGGGAATCCGAATTTAATGTAGTAACCATGCATTCTGAATAAAAATCTGACATTTTAGACCATAGCATTATCCGACTTATATATATACTTTTTATCCTGGCCTTTTGATTTGTCTCCAATATTACGACTTTTAAACATAGTTTTTGTAGGATTCCAACTTCTACACTTTTTACTTATTTCGACTTAAATATTTTTTAGTTATTTTGATTTTATTTTATTTTATTCCGATTTTTACACTTTATTTTATTTCGTCATTTATTGATTCCAACTTTTATTTTATTTTATTTAGTCTTTTATTTTATTTTATTCCGTCGTTTATTTACTTTGTTTATTTTTATTTTTACCATTTTTCTTTATTACTTTTTATTAAGTTTTAGTTCGTCTATTTTTAATATTTGTCTCGTTTTGATTTTTTTAAGTAGATATAGATAATCAATCTTTTTTTTATTCACCAAGAACGACTAAGTCACACTTAGAACTAAAAATCAATTAGAAGTGAAACGAGATAATAAATTCTTTTTATTTAAAATCAGTTATTAAAGCCGTCTGGATTATTGATGCAACCTGAAATTCCTGAGTGGAAATAGGAGAAAATTACTATGGATTTTATGATAGGTTTGCCAAGGACTTCTATTGGTTGTAATATGATATGGGTGATTGTAGATAGATTGACTAAGTCTGCTCACTTTTTACCAATGAAGAAGACGGATAGTATGGAAAGATTGATGACAATGTATGTGAAAGAGATTGTTTGTTGACATGGTGTGCCTTTATCGATAATTTTAGATAGTGATAGTAGGTTTACTTTAGAGTTTTGGAAATTTCTGTAGGGAGCGATGGGAACAGAGTTAAGTTTGAGTACAACATATCACCCAGAAAATGATTGACAAAGTGAAAGGACGAATCAAACATTATAGGATATGCTTCGAGCGTGTGTGATTGAATTTGGGAATAGTTGGGATAGACATATGCTATTGGTGGAATTTTTGTTTAATAATAGTTATCACGCTAGTATTAAAGCCGCACATTTTGAAGCTTTGTATGGATGTAAGTGTACATCTCCAATGTGTTGGAGTGATGTAGGAGAGAGTCTGTTCACTGGACCTAAAATGATTTTTGAGACAACTGAAAAGATTGTGCAAGTTAAGAAGCGTTTGTTATCTGCCAAGAGTAGACAAAAGAGTTATGCTGACAATAGAAGGAAACCGTTAGAATTTGAAGTAGGAGATATGGTTATGCTTAAGGTATCGCCATGGAAGGGAGTGATTCATTTTGGAAAGAGAGGAAAGTAGATCCTGAGATATATTGGACCTTTTAAGATTTTTCAAAGGATTAGATTGGTTGCTTATAAGTTAGAATTTTCGGATGAACTTAGGGCCATTCATAACACTTCTCACGTGTGTAATCTAAAGAAGTGTTTAGCAATAAGGGATTTGGTGATTCCATTGGAGGAAATCCAACTTGATGATAAGTTTCATTTTATAGAGTAACCTGTAGAAATTATGGATAAGGAAGTTAAAAGGTTGAAGCATAGTAAGATTCTGATTGTGAAAGTGAGATGGAATTCTAGACGTGGACATGAGTTTACCTGGGAACGTGAGGACTTATTGAAGAATAAATATCCTCATTTGTTTTAAGAGGGGTTAATCGCCGGGACGTCGCTCTCTTTAAGAAGGAGGGGATGTGATAACCTGAAACCGAGGTCATTGCCTAATCTTATTTTACGAATATTTTTTAAATTTTTGATGAGCTTGAATGATTTTTGCTTTTGATGGTTTAAGTTGAAACCAATGTTAGGAGACTTATTTTTGTTTTTTTAACTAGCATGAGGATTATTAGTAAGCGGGATGTCGACGGATGCCCAATATTTTACGTTTTATTGTCGATTGTTCGATCTTTGTCGTTTTTGATGTTTTCTTTTCAATGACGTGTTAAGTCGAGTCGGGAGACGATGTTATTATATTTATGATACGTTTTAACTTTTCAGAAGTATTTTTATGAAACCCGAGCGTCGTGAATATTTTCAAAATTGACTAATAGTCATTTCTCGCTCTTTAACTAACTATTTACATTTTAGTCCAAAGAAATGCAAGTTTGGCAAAACTAGCCCTTCCACCTACCATATATAAACTCCTTACCTAACTTTACAACGCATAGTAACAAGTTAACCAAAAATTCATCCCATCTCCCCTTTTCTTCTTCTTCACCGTGAGCTACAAACCAATACAAACCCTAATTTTTTCTTGAATTTAAACTTGAATCTATCAAAACTAAAACAAGACAACTTCCTAAAATCAAAAGGTTGTTCTAATCATACTAAATTTTCCAACATGCATGAGGTTTTTATTTTTTGTTATGAACTAGGGTTGGTGAGAATGATAGATGATCATGCATGTGATGATCTAGTTATGATCATGTTGTTTTAGTGTTAAAAGTCTGATTTTTGATCTTAGTTTTTATGTTTATGAATTATACAAGTGTTAAGGTTGAAATAGATTGATATAAGGGGATTAGGATGAGTATAAAAATGGTTATAATTGATTAAAAGTGTGATTTTATGTGAGATTGAGAAGGGTAAATTAGGGTAGTGAGTTGAGGCTGTTTTTGGATGTCTTATGTTTTGATTATTGATAAAATAATAAGATAGTGTTATAGAGATTTTGATTATCTTCGTTTTGTCATAACTTAGAGCTTCTAACTAAAAACAAGGAAGAAGTTATGATAGTTTGATTATTCGTGTACCAGGAGACGGGTATCGGCACAATATGAAGTTGTTGTCGATATATGGATCGAATCTCGGTGACTATAGAATGAGTTTTAAAATGAGTCAAGGGCTGTTCTAAGTATGTAAACCTAGGTTGGTGAGTCTATTTTCAAGACTAAGTGTCGGTTTTGTAATTGAAGTTGATTTGAGAGGTCAAAATGGTTGTATGAGTCGACAACGTAAAACTGTCTAGTTTTTGTAATTCAAAGATGTGTCGGGCAGGGAGTCTTAGAAGTAAAATCTTTTGACGAAATTTTTGTAGGACTTTCTATAGATAGTAAGTGAGTTCCTCGAGTCGTTACCTAAACTTTTGACATGTCTAAGAGAGGTAAATGAGCTTGTTCATTTGGTATGTGCCGGTAGATTTATATCGAGAGTATAGATTAATAAAGTAAACATGTAGAAGAGTATTATAGAGTCACTTGTATTGTTTTCTTTCGGGTTTTTCGTGATTTTATGATTTTAAGTTTAATGTTATTATGTATGATTATTACTCGAGTCTATTATTAATGAACGCGCCTTATTTGATAGGTTGCGGTTCTCGTGTTTGACGGGCATCACTTATCATCGACGATCCTCTTGCTAGGTCTCTTATGCTAAGGTGAGTCTGTAGCCTCGCTTTCTGCTAGCTACCAAATGTTTTAATACCCGTGAGGGGTACATGTTATTTGAAATAAAATGAACACAAGTCATGATTGATTGTTTGGACCCGAATGTTGCCTTGATTGTATTGAGTACCTTGTTGCTAAAGACCCTAATTTCATGAACCGTTAACTATGTTCTGACTTGATGTGGTGAGTTGGGAATTGCCGCTTATTCAAATGGTTATACTATGGGTTTAACCACCCTAGCTCGGTCAAGAGTTGTACGTTGAGTAATCTATTGGAGAGGTAATTATGATGAATGAGATGTGGGTATATATCTAGCAACTAATACCCTGGAGGGGCAATGGTTTTATCTATTCATGCTGGCATTTGGCGTGGGTGACTAATTGGTTAAGGGATCGGTGTCATGAGCTTAAATATAATTGTATAGTTTCGGTTATAAGATGATTTGCCTACATATAGATTGTGTGCACGACAATTCTATTAAAAGATTATGATTCATTTTCCTCTTGTGTTCAAATGTGATTTATTAAACCTATGGACTCGCTCAACATTATTGTTGACTCGTTTAAGCATGTGTTTCAAGTAATCGAAGGTGAACGATGGCGGAGCATTGCTGTGGATGTAGTTCGTTTGCTTTTGAAGTCTGGTGGTCTAAAACTTTTTCTTTCCTTTTAATTTTGAACAATTTGTCTAATGTCATGTGTATTTTACTAAAACTTTATGGTTTGATGGTCGAGATCCAAGGGGGACTAAACACTTTACTCTGATATTGTTTTGGTACTATATTATGGGATGAAAAGTATGTTTTAGATAATGATGTGAAATCTTATTTATCTTTTATGTGTAAGCCTCTTTTTTTGAGTCGTTCAATATACCTTGTGTGATGATACTTGTGTTTAGCACCAAATTGTGTATTTCTGCTGCGCAATATAAATTGGGGGTGTTAAAGGTTTTATTTCAATTTAATTTCAAAAAACCCCAATTATGAAATTAAGAACCCTAGAACAAATAAGTTGAATTAGATGAAGGATGGATGTGAACCTTGTCTTGAAACTAATTAATTTAAGTGATTTTGGAGGTATTAAAAGTTGTTAATAGAGGTTTTATTGTTTTTCTCATCGCACCAACATGAAAGAAGGATGAAGAGGTTTTTGAAACAGTGTAAAATAATAAAACAACATTATTTTAAGCTCAGTGGGCCGCGGCTCAATATTGATAATGAGCCACGCATTAGCACCACGTTATTTAATGAACCGCAGACTTGATTGTATAAAAAGTCCACGAATATGAAAGAAATTTTTCAAACCAAGTTTTTCTAAAATGCTTAAAACATATATTAAGCCTTTTGAAAATCATTGGACCACATCAAAACTAGGTTATAAAGTCTTAATGAAGGATTACGAGTGGAATCGAGACCAAAAAGACCAAAACGGAGAACGATTACTCGTAAGCAAAAAGAGTAAAGAGAGAAACCAATAGGAGTGAATCAAAAGAAAGTATCAATGCTCAAGAGATGAATGAAAATTATCAAGTTGTAGAAACAAAGAGCGTTTCATATATACTGGTTCATGACGTGCCTTTATGGCGTAAGTTGAAACAACTTTGGTAATGAACAATTCCAAGCTATTTTTGTTATATAGAGTAGGGACAGTTAACACTAAATGTATTAAACATTTACAAAACATGACCAAGTGTATAGATTCACTTTCTCTCCCTCTTGATCGGATTAATATCATTGTTTAAGGATTACAATGACATATCCTTGGAATATTTCAATTCCAAATGTATAGTATCCTATCTACAACATATGATGTAGTTTGTCATCTCAAAGGATTAATCAATCAAATTAGAGATTAGCTCAATTTCACATACTACACATGATATAGGGCCTACTAACCGTATTAAGTTGCAAACCATATAAATCTTGCTTGATGGTTTAAGCTTCTACTAACTCACTCTAAAACTACAATGTGAGTCAAGTATTCAAGACCATGAAGGTTTGAGAGGGTGAAAGAATAGAACCACATACCATAAATAAGTTCCAAGTCAAGGATGCCAAGAACAATCACATAGTCAATTAATGATGAAAAAAATGATTAAAGGGGGTGTGGAAGAACGAAAACGTACCTTAGTTGTAAAGTGCATCCCTAGTCTTCTATGGACTAATGCAACAACCAAAACTAGACCAAAGTGCAACTAAGTCTTTAAGGACTAGTATCACATTCACCATTCTTGATATCATCATCCGATGATGTTGGAGATAAAAAAGAGATGAGTCTTAAATGAGGTAAGTAACTCAATTTATAACAAAATAAATAATTGGCCTTCATGAGTACTGATAGGTGTGAAAACACCCATCCTTTTACAACTTAATTATAATAATAACCAAGCCAAAACGTGTATTTTATGTCGTAAATGTCGGAATTATGCGTGGTTTGTGTTTTATTGTGTTTTAGGACCAAAAGATGAAAAAGGAAGAAAACGCGGGCTTTCACGGGCTTTTATCGAAGAAAACAAGAATAGACGAAGTCAAAAGATCAAGAGTGCAAAAAGAACGGAAGTCCAAGGCCTATTTTGAAGATTTATCAAAGAAAAAGTCTAAAGACGGAAGTTTAATGAAGTCGAAGAACCAAGTCTAATTAAAGAAGAAAATTATAAGACGATTTCAATTTATATCGACCAATCCCGAGACAACGTCGAGAAAGACAAAGAATTTAAATCGAGTCGAGACAAGAAGAAAGAAAGAAGAAAGCATCAACACTCCTCTCCTCTCCTGCTATATATACCCTCCTAATATGTCATTAGGAGGTGTTAGTCATTTTAGGAGTAGATTAGTTTAGGAGTAGGAGTAGATTACTTTCTCTCTCTAGATTTATTTCATCTTCTTATGCTTTTATTTCAAGTTTTCTTAATATTTAATCTTTAATCTTGTACTTTTGAATCTTTAATCTTCATCTTATTAAAATCTTTTTACAATCATTCTCATTCTACCTTTCTTTATTTTTAATCTTGTCTAATTTTGATAATCATGTAGTATGTTAATCATGTTCTTTGATTTATTGATGTTTGTGTTTGATTGTGCTTATTGATCTTTTATTGTTTGATTTTTATAGCTTAAAGTGTTTTAGTGCTTATTGTGTTAATTTTCTTATTTTTAATTAAGTGCTTTTTAGTTAATTTTTATAAAAAGTTGTTTTTAATTATTTTTATTATTTAGTGTTTTTAAAAGTTTTTAAATTTTGGTCTATTAGCTTTTTATTAAATTTGATTTTGTTATGTATTTAGATAAGAGCTTATTCGGTTTGGTTATTACATTTTACATTCCATCGGAAAAGGGTTTACTTTTTCCGATAGTTATTCCGACTGTTTTCATCGGAATAGGGTTTGTGTATTCCGATTGTTTTTCCGATACTCTTTCAGATAGATATTCCGATAGATACTATAATGCAATATTCCGACAGAATTTAGATACACATTCCGATAGATTTGACTACATTCCGACCATTTGACATGCATGCCTGCATGCTTAAGTGTTTTTGGCGCCAAAATAGAGGTGCTTGCCTAGGTGCCTCAGGTGCCTGCCTGGGTGCTTGCTTATTTATTAGTATTGTTCTGTAATCGTTTAGTTTATCTGAAAGTTGTTCCGATTTTATTCTGAAAGTCACGTATTTTTAGCTATATTTTTCGTCGATTTTTAGTATTAGTATTTTTTTGAAAAATTTAAGTTTTATCTTTTATTTAGTGCTCGCTTTAGCTTTTACCTCGTTTAGTTTTAAAGTAGCCACTTAGTCCCATTTCCTCCTTTTTCATTAGGTAAACTGTATTTTCATGTCGAAATTTAGTTTCTACTTTTAGTTTAATTTTTATTAATTGATTTGTTTTAATTTACGTTTTATTATTTTGTATTTAAGTTAATTATTTTTAGCTTATTTTTATTACTATTCGCATTTACCTTTTACTTAGAAATAGAAAACGAAACCTTCTTTTTGTTAACCAAAAACGACTGAGTCACCCTTTTAACCGGAGATCAATTCGATTAGACACCGAGAAAAACGAACTTTTTAACCTAGTAAAATCCAGGTTATTAAATGACGCCGCTGCCGGCTCTTTTCGTGAAGATTAACGGTTTATTGTGAGAGACGCGTTGGATTTTGGGATCCGTTCACCTTTGAACGTTATTTTTCTTGCAAAAAATTTTCAAAAATCCTAAAAAATAAAAAATTTCAAAAATCCCTAAAACAATTAAAAACTCATAAAAAGCATTTCTTTTTCAAAAGTTTTGCACCAAAAACATTCTTCTTGCTTATTTATTGTTCTTAATGAATTCGTATGTTGCTTGTGCTGCAGGGTGTGGAAGACCATTGTATGGTTTTCAAACATATCAATGGTGTACATGTGAGCGGTGTGGAAATGATATCGACAATAAATAATTTGGATTTTGTCCCTCGTGCAATTCGATTAACTCAACTTTTGCTTCTAATGCACTTACTCCACCCTCTTGCATATATTGTGGAAGTGATTCTCATTGCCATGTTTCGTGTCCTATTCGATACCCGTCTCATGAAGAGCAAGAACCGGGTTACAATTATGACAATGGTAATAGCTATCCACATGACGCACCGGGTTTTCCTCAATACCCGTATTGCAACAACTGTTGGGGCCCTCACGATACTTCTTATTGTCAGCCGATGAATTATTATGAGCCAAATCCGTGTTCTAATTATTTTCAACCGATGATCTATGATGGACCACATCCGTGCTATAATTCCGGTTTTCATAATTTTGAGCCCCCACAATACACCCTCGATCATCAACCTTCTTCGAATCCGAATGACGAAACACACGCCCTTATTTTGCAACTTGAAGAAGCCGTGGTTCAACTAAAAGAAGCAAGGGAGAAGGAAAAGCAACAGCAACAAGAGCAAGTATCTAATCTTAGTGATTATACTCCTCCTCTTGTGCGTCCATACTACTATTATGATGATGACGAGGATGATATCTATGATCTCAACCCATCTACTGAGATTACTACTCCTACTCTTGATATCCCTAATGCGTCTAAGGATAGTGATACATCGAGTGAGATTAGTGGTTTTGGTCTTGATAAATTCTTTGATGAGGTTTGTGATACACCGATTTTTTTGGAGCCTACAGACGAGGTCGTTCTTAATGATGATTTTTCTCCATGCTTTGAGAATTTCACTTTTGAAATTTCTCCTTCTCCTCCGGGCGATGAAGGCGATGTTGATTTATTATCTCTGACAAACGAGAAGTTCACCACTAAAGTTGGTCTTGTAGATGAGGTGGAAGACATTATTCTTCGCGACAAATTACTGAAAGTTCATCCTCTTATTGCTAAAATTGAAGCGTTGAATTCTGCTACTATTTCCGAGTCTTTACCTCCGTCTATTACTCCCGTTGAGACTAATGACACATTTATGGAAGAAATCGACATTCACTCAATACCACCGGGTATTGATGATGATGACACGGAGGGGGATATTCTCTTTGATAATTTACTGCATGAAGATATTGTCCCAAGTCCCCCTCCCGAGCACCTTTCATCCACTCCTTTAGTGACCATTACGGAGGATGAGTGCTTTGAACTAGGAGGTGACATTGACTATTTTATGATTGATAACCTTACGGCTTTTCCGCTTTCTAAGCATCAATTGTCTTTGGGGGATGACAATTTGCTTACTTTACCCACCACACCTCCCGTAGATCACGATTTCACATACTTTTCGAATGTTGAAAGGACTTTTCTGCCGTTCAAGATTTATCCTCCGACCTCTCCTTTATTATTTTCCTCCGGGAACGAGGACAAGGTCTTTGATCCCGGTATTACATTCGAGGCTTCCCCATGGACCATTTAATTCGGGACGAGCCAGGCTTGTGACTCGGTGAACAAAAACAAGCGCTTCTCGGGAAGCAACCCGATTATCTATCTTTTTTTATTTGTTTTTATAATAAGTGTAGGGGAGACCCTAGTATGTGTTTGTTGTTTTCTTTCTTATCATAAGCAGGGATTCGATCTTTCAAAGATCCATTCTTGATGACTTTTGACGACCCGTGATTCTGTGTACCCGTCTTCACGGTTCTATCCTAAACTCTTTTGATTCACTATTTTATATTCTTCAATATTAAAATAGGAAACACTTTAGTTGTCTCTTCCTTAGCAAGATTTAAATAACGTGCACAATGTCCTAAGTGTAGGGGAGTTTACTCCCACATGCTTAAACATTGAGGACAATGTTTATATCAAGTGTAGGGGGGACTTCTATCGAAGTTAAGTGGGCTTTTCCTTGTATTTTTCCTCATTTTAACCGGAAAATTGATTTTTCAACATTTTTCAAATTTTTTTATCTATTTTGGCCTATTAGTATTTACCTTTGTTATAGTTATTTTCTTTCTTTGCTAGAATAAATTTTAATAAAGTGGTTTTAATATTTAAACGTTGTGAATCTTTTGACTCAACCCGAGTTTACTTATCCAAGTTTACTCTAGCTAGTATCCTTAACGTGTTTAAGTCAAGTTTTGGTATGCTTTTATATAAGGAACTTTAAAACGCGAAAGTCTTAACTCTTACGGGTTAAGAACAATAACTTTTTGCAAGTTCCTATAATTGATCCTAGAAAGTCGTTTATCAAGGGAACTTTAAAATGCGAATTCTAAAACTTGAAAAAGTGTAAGAAGTTTCAAGATCCTATAGATGACTTGAAAACCCAAAACATTGATTTAATAGGCTAAGCATCCACGAGTCTCATTCCTTGAGATTTTAAATTATGGAGAACGAGAGATGATAGAGTAATTATAAGTTTCGTATTCTTTTATGAATTTATGTGAGTTCATTATGAGCTTTTTCTCCCATCGCTTGTTAATAAATTTAATAGCAATAAATAAAGGTTGTACGATTTGAAAGTTACATAGCTTCTAGCACAAGATCGCTTAAAAGTTTCTCGGTATTGATTAGAGCTCATAGCCAACGCATAACTTATTGAAGTGGGATGCGAAGATTGGCGAGTCCGAAAAGGCCCTAACAAGGCATGAGGGCTACATTTTGTTGCTAAGATCCCAAGTGATGTGAAGAATCATTTATCAAAAATCAATATGAAGGATCGAGACACACGACGAAAAGAAAATACTCCCCAAAAAATCATGGAGAAGTCTATCCGAAAAGACCCTAGCAAGGTATGAGGATAAATAGATCCAAATCTTAAAAGGAGGCGGATCGTTGTATATCAATGTCCAAAATAAAGATTAGAGAAAAATGAAGAAGTCGTGGTCCAAATATGAAGAATCTCTCAAAAACATCAAGTGAAGAAATTCCTATTATGAAGAGAAGACCATAATTTCAAGAACGTCTCTCAAGATTCGAAGTATGAAGTCGCTGCCAAATATCGGTCCGAGAAAGGTCTCAAATCGTGAAGCGAGTTATGCCAAGATATGAACTTTAAGAGGTCCCGTGAAGCAGTTTTAAAAGATTTTGTCCTTTAGCTAACTATTGATTAAATCGTCCCACTTTATTTTCGGCCTAAATAAACTATGGATATAAGTCAAACAATGCATCCTTGTGATCATTCAAGACAATCATAAAATATAAGAGATACACCTAGGAATAAGGGAGTCTAAGTGAATAATGGGACCACATGAGTTTGTGTTAGTTTGCTAACTTATAATAACAATGATCTCGTTTATAAGCTTGGTTTGGGGAACGTAAAACTTGAGGGTGATAAACATTCATGACTATCCAAAACCCCAATGTAAGTCTTTTATCTCTTTACTTGTTTTCTTCCTTTGAATATTTTATAATTTTTCTATCTCTTTAATGTCTCGTGTTTAATAAAGACCAAGGTGGATTAATTATGATGGAAAATGTAAAACTTGCTTTTTAATTAATGCATTGCATGAGGGCATTACAATGGTCAAGTGTAGGGGATTTGATAGGTGTGAAAACACCCATTTTGTTACCACTTAATTATAATAATAACAAGCCAAAACGTGTATTTTATGTCGTAAATGTCGGAATTATGCGTGGTTTGTGTTTTTCTTGTGTTTTAGGACCAAAAGATGAAAAAGGAAGAAAATGCGGGCTTTCACGGGCTTTTATCAAAGAAAACGAGAAAAGACAAAGTCAAAAGATCAAGAGTGCAAAAAGAACGGAAGTCCAAGGCCTATTTTGAAGATTTATCGAAGAAAGAGTCTAAAGACGGAAGTTTAATGAAGTCGAAGAACCAAGTCCAATTAAAGAAGAAAATTATAAGACGAGTTCAATTTATATCGACAAATCCCGAGACGACGTCGAGAAAGACAAAAAAATTAAATCGAGTCGAGACAAGAAGAAAGAAAGAAGAAAGCATCAACACTCCTCTCCTCTCCTCCTATATATACCCTCCTAATATGTCATTAGGAGGTGTTAGTCATTTTAGGAGTAGATTAGTTTAGGAGTAGGAGTAGATTACTTTCTCTCTCTAGATTTATTTCATCTTCTTAAGCTTTTCTTTCAAGTTTTCTTAATCTTTAATCTTTAATCTAGTACTTTTGAATCTTTAATCTTCATCTTATTTCAAGGTTTTTACAATCATTCTCATTCTACCTTTCTTTATTTTTAATCTTGTCTAATTTTGATAATCATGTAGTTTGTTAATCATGGTCTTTGATTTATTGATGTTTGTGTTTGATTGTGCTTATTGATCTTTTAGTGTTTGATTTTTATAGCTTAAAGTGTTTAGTGCTTATTGTGTTAATTTTCTTATTTTTAATTAAGTGCTTTTTAGTTAATTTTTATAACAAGTTGTTTTTAAATATTTTTATTATTTAGTGTTTTTAAAAGTTTTTAAAATTTGGCCTATTAGCTTTTTATTAAATTTGATTTGGTTAAGTTTTTAGATAAGATCTTATTCGGTTTCCTTATTACATTTTACATTCCATCGGAAAAGGGTTTACTTTTTCCGATAGTTATTCCGACTGTTTTCATCGGAATATGGTTTGTGTATTCCGATTTTTTTTCGATACCCTTTCAGATAGATATTCCGATAGATACTATAATGCAATATTCCGACAGAATTTAGTATACACATTCCGATAGATTTGACTACATTCCGAACATTTGACATGCATGCCTGCATGCTTAAGTGTTTTTGGCGCCAAAATAGAGATGCTTGCCTAGGTGCTTCAGGTGCCTGCCTGGGTGCTTGCTTATTTATTAGTATTGTTCCGTAATCGTTTAATTTTATCTGAAAGTTGTTCCGATTTTTATTCTTAAAGTCACGTATTTTTAGTTAAATTTTTCGTCGATTTTTAGTATTAGTATTTTTTCGAAAAATTTAAGTTTTATCTTTTATTTAGTGCTCGCTTTAGCTTTTATCTCGTTTAGTTTAAAATTAGTCACTTAGTCCCATTTCCTCCTTTTTCATTAGGTAAACTGTATTTTCAAGTCGAAATTTAGTTTCTACTTTTAGTTTAATTTTTATTAATTGATTTGTTTTAATTTACGTTTTATTATTTTGTATTGTTTCGTTATTATTAGTTAATTGTTTTTAGCTTATTTTTATTACTATTCGCATTTACCTTTTACTTAGAAATGGAAAACCAAACCTTCTTTTTGTTAACCACAAACGACTGAGTCACACTTTTAACCGGAGATCAATCGATTAGACACCGAGAAAAACGAACTTTTTAACCTAGTAAAATCCAGGTTATTAAGTACCTACACAAAGAGATATACAAACTAGTAGATATATTTCAAGAGATCTAAAATGCATAAAAACTACTAATAAAATCATAATCAAGATGAGTTGATATAACAATAATTTTAAAGTCTATTTTTAAAGAAAATAATTTTTGGTTAAAAGGAAAACTTTAGTACAACTAACCCTTCTAATTTTCAGAGACAATAGACCGATCCAAGCTTTAAAGCACAATATACTTCAAAGATCTTGTGTTATCATCGCTCTGATACCAACTGTAGAAACTAGAAAGGCGGGGGGATTGAAGGGTTTCCCTAATTAAGTCCCAACTAAAATTATGTTAGTCATTGGAAATGACTATTACTTGAAACTAAGCTAAATATCGAGTTCTAATCCTAAGCTAGAACCAATCTTCGCCGCCCATCTTCTTTTCCAACACAAGGCTAGATGTCGAGTCCTAATCCAAAACTAGAACTCTTTTTTGCCCCTCTTCTTTTACGACACCAGGCTAGATGTCGTGTCCTAATCCAAAGCTAGAACCAATCATCACACATATCAGTTTCTAGTTAAGTGAGAACTCACAAGACTCATACACATAATTACATCACTTTGTAATTTAATGAGAACTTGCGAACAAGACACACTACATCACAAGACACATCCAAGTATACATATATACCTTGGATCTACACAAGACAAATCCAAGTATACACAAATACCTTGGATCTACACAAGACTAATCCAAGTATACACAAATACCTTGGATCTACACAAGACACATATGAACAATGTGATGAACATGATTAGATCTAAGAAAGGATGATCTTCATCAAGGCTTTATCTTTTATCACATCACAAATGTGTGAGTGATCTTCTCTTTGGACAAGTAAATAAGGGGATCAAGTGGATAGTCATAAGAAAACATACTTAACACATTAAGTGATCATTTACTAATGATTAGAATCATAGAAAAAAGATAAGATGTAGAAACTGTCCAAAAAAGGTTCATTGGAAAATAGAAATATGATCCACGATTTATAGGAGACAAATTGCAACGGCTCTCTAAGCGCGGCTCATTAACTAGGCTGGCGGCTCAATATCACTATTGAGCTACAGACATCCACATTGAGCCGCGGGCTCTAGAGTCCACTCCTTTTTGTCTTCTAGTGGGGAAATTCCATCTAGTGAAGTTTATATCTCAAGAGGATATTCTTAGACTATTTCGAATATGCCAAATTCAAATTTCCATTAAAACATTTTCTTAAAAATAAATTTTATTAAAATATTTGGCCACATTTGTATAAATGTGAGTTTTGAGGTTAATCACTTTCTATAATCACTTAACATGTATAAGGTATGTTTGTGTAAGACTTAAATGATTATTACCTTAATGATAGTGTTTGATAAATAATTCGTCTTATGGTTATTTTGGACGATAAATGTTTGTTTACTTTGTCGTGATAAAAAATAAGAAAGATTAGTTATTGGAAATAATGTTTTAGACATTGGTTGCATTTACCCAATGTTTTTCAACACTAAGATAAATGACGAGTTCTAATCCTAGCTAGAACCAATCTTCGTCGCCCATCTTCTTTTCGACACAAGGCTAGATGTCGAGTTCTAATCCTATGCTAGAACCAATCTCCACTCACATCACTTTCTAACTAAGTGAGAACTCAAAAACTCATACTCACAAATACACCACTTTGTAGTTTAGTGAGAACTAACACACAATACACATCCAATTATACACTTTTACTTTGGATCTACACAAGACTAATCCAAGTATACACATATACGTTTGATTGATACAAGACTAATCAAAGTATGCACATATACATTGGATCTACACAAGACTAATCCAAGTATACACATATACTTTGGATCTACACAAGACTAATCCAAGTATACACATATACCTTGGATTTACACAAGACTAATCCAAGTATACATATATACCTTCGATCTACAAAAGTAAACATACTTAACACATTAAGTGATCATTTACTAATGATTGGAATATAGAAAGGAGATTAGAATTATAAATATGTCCAAAAAGATTCTTTGGAAAATGGATAAATAATCCAATATTTATAGGTGTCAAGTTTTAACGGCTATCTGGGTGCGGATCATTAAATAGGCGGGCGAATCCATATCACTAAGGAACTACAGGGACCTATATTGATCCGCAGGCTCTAGACTTCGCTCATTTTTGTCTTCTAGTGGAGAAATGCCAGCTGGTGAAGATTATACCTAAAAAGTATATTCTAACCATTTGGAATATGCCAAATTCAAATTTCCATTTTAATAAAACAAAAGTTTATTAAAAATATTTTATATGTATAAATGTGAGTTTCAAGGTTAATCACTTTTAATGATCACTAAACATGTATAAGATATGTTTGTGTAAGACTTAAATGATTATTATATTTTTGATAGTGTTTGTTAAATAATTTGTCTTACGCTTATATTTGACGATAAGTGTTTTTACACGTGGTCGTGATCAAAATAAGAAAAATTAGTTATTACTAATAATGTTTTAGCCATCAGTTGCATTAACAATCTCCCCCTTGTTGATTACAACAAACAATAAACTCATTTATGTAAAAACATAGGTTTTCATTACTAAAGTGTTTATCTCTACCATTTATCCCCCCTTTGTCGAAGCATAAAGGTAGCACAAGTATTTGAAGAAGAAAAGATCCGACTTTACTAGTAGCTCCCCCTTTCTTGGTGCACCAAATGATCGAGCTATGGTGACAAGATACATACAAGGGTTAGTAGAAAGAAAAGAAACACCCATGTAATGGTATTAGTCACTACTTACGAAATAACTTCAGATGGAGGAAGAAAATATCTCAAATTAGGAAGTAAATATTTGTTAAGTATGTCCAAGGAAAGTATTTTGACAAGATCAATTCACAATTGTTGGAATAAAGGTAGAAAAGAAAAATTTAACAATTTGAAGATATTATTTCAAAGGGTTAAAAACTTAAAAATTTTAGAATCACCCACGAAAATTCAAGGTTTAACCAAAATCAACTCTCAACAATATGTGTGATAAAGGAATAAGAAAAAGAAGCAATTAAAACAAATAACAATCATATTCAAGAAATATGAAATCACATACAACAAAATATTCATATATGAAATTATGAATACTATATATTAAATAAGAAGCTTCCAAATCTTAGTGACCTTTTGGAGCGTTTATATTAAAAGTGTTCCAAACCATTTATGAAGGATAAATATGTACCAAGATTTGATGTCACCTCTTCATTCCAGTAACTGTACCACCATTGATGTTTCATAATACCATCTTCTAGTATACAATTATAAAGTAGCCAACCCTCTTGTACGGTGTCTAGGGTTTGCAATACCCTGATCATCACACATTGAATCTTGTATGGAAACCATCATTCTTAAACAGCCATCATGATCATACGGGGTTCATGGTTGATTCAAGAATCAACTCGCCACAACCAGTATGATCATTCAAGAACCAGTAGCAACATCAACAGCAACATCATATGAACAGCAAATCATCTAGGGTTTTTTCCATTTTACCCTTTTCAAATCTTTCCAAGTGGCCTAGTGGTAAGGTCCTTGACTCTCAAACAAGAGGTCAAGGGTTCAAACCTCAATAGGTGTATACACTTGGGGGTGACCACGGAGGTTCACCTACGACGACTCCGGGCTATCCAGAAGGGAAGTCGCCCTGGGATTAGTCGGCTCGCAATGTCGAGTCGGAAACCTAGGTATACCCAAAAAATATATTAAATAAGAAAATAAACAACACACACATAACCACTATTCTAGTAGAAGTAGCCCTCCAAGATTTCTTAGGTTTTTTATTTTAGACTCAAATGATTAGAACACAAAATGTGTTTTAACCGGTAAAATAAGACGAAGGTGTGTCCTCCGGGATTTTCTCATTGGAACAAATAATCGAAGAGGAGATGAAGTGAGGAGAAATTCAAGAAAATTTTACTTCTCAAAGAGATGAGCAAGTTGGATTTGTTGAAATATATAAGACGCACACGAGCTTCCATGATGCATTCCATTGTACTTAGTGGTTCTGTGATTAATACATATTTACCGGGGTAACGCTTTACCCAAAAAAAGATGCAAAACAAAATCATTAGATGGAGAATGTCCATCATTAAAGAAAGTAGGTAGTCGTGGAGAAGGAGAATTTAGAGAAGAAAATGATTGGTTACCATCACAATATTTAGTGAGATTAGGGAAAGAATATATGTCACTTAGTTATGGTGTGTTGCAAGGTTTAGGTGGTCGCGGAAGAGCTTCCCTTTCTCCGGTAATTGGATTGATTGAGTAAGACTCATTCTAATACTCAGTTGGAGAGAATTCAGAAGTCTTGAAAGGTTTGGGAGAAGAAGGCTAATAAGTGTGAAAACACTTATCCTTTTACCACTTAAAACAAATATAAACGAGACCAAAACGTGTGTTTAATGTCCTAAAAGTCGGAATTATGTGTGGTTTGTGTTTTTGTTGTGTATTAGGACCAAAAGATGAAAAAGGAAGAAAACACGGGCTTTCACGGGCTTTTATCGAAGAAAAAGACGAAAGACAAGGTCAAAAGATCAAAAGTGCCAAAAGAACAGAAGTCAAAGGCCTATTCTTAAGAATTATTGAAGAAAAAGACCAAAGACGAAAGCTTAACAAAGTCAAAGAACCAAATCTAATAAAAGAAGAAATTAGAAGACGATTGCATTTTATTTATCGACAAATCCCGAGACAAAGTCGAGAATAACGAGTTAATTATCAAGACGAGAAGACAAAAGAAAGAAAGAAAGAAACGTCACCTACGACTCCTCCACTATAAATAGTCTAATTTTCATCATTTGTAATAGTTAGTTAGTTTTTAGTAGTTTTATTTTTAAGGTAATTAGGAGTAGATGTTATCTTAAATCACTCTCATTTTACTTTAAGCTTTTCATCTTTAATCATTCAATTGTTAAACCTTTAATCTTCATCTTTAATTTCAAGCTTTTCAATTAATCTCATTCTTCCTTTCTTGTTTTAATTGTGTTTGATTTGGTTAATCATCATGTTAGCTTATCTAATCTAATTGCTTATTTGATTGAGTTGCTTATTTCTTGTTTTTATTATTTTTATGTGGTTGATTTTCATAGCTTATTGTGCTTATTGCTTATTTTATGTTTGGCTTGTTTTTATTTGATTGTATTTGGTAGCTTAATGCTTTTAAAATAGATTTTATTTATTTTGCTTATTTAGTGCTTATATAGTTTTAATTTGTGTTTTGTTTGGCTTATTTTAAAAATTACCTTACCTTAATTTTTGCTTAATTAGTTTTATCTTAATTTTCTATAATCCGAATTAGTCATAAACCCTCATATACCTAATAGTAATTAGTTTTCATATTCCTAATAGTGATTAGTTTACATATTCCTAATAGTGATTAGTTTTCATATTCCTAATAGGGATTAGTTTTCATATTCCTAATAGTGATTAGTTTTCATATTCCGAATTGTTTAAATGTTTTCATATTCCTAATAGTGATTAGTTTTCATATTCCTAATAGTTATTAGTTTTCCAATTCCTAATAGTGATTAGTTTTCATATTCCTAATAGTGATTAGATATCATATTCCGAATTGTTTAAGTTTTCACATTCCGAATTATATCACAATTTTCCTTATTCCGAATTGTTTTACAATGTCAAATTCCGAATTATGTTAAGAAGCTTATTCCGAATTATGTTAAGAAATGTATTTCGAATTGTTTGAAAATCATGAATTCCGAATTGTTTTAAGTTTTCAAATTCCGAATTGTTTTAAGTTTTCAAATTCCGAATTGTTTTAATTTTTCAAATTCCGAATTGTTTAAGTTTTCAAATTCCAAATTGTTTTATGTTTACATTTCCCGAATTGTTTTCCGAATTGTTATTCCAATATATATATTCCGAATTATATACAGAATTATATATTCCGAATTATGTTTCAGTTTGATATTCCGAATTAATTTTTATTTTGAATTATTTTGTTTTGTTTTTATTTTTTTAATTTTACTTTTTATTAAGTTTTAATTTGTTTATTTTCTTTATTATTTGTCATTTGTTTTAGTTTATTTTTATTTTTTTTATTTACTTTTTAAGTAGAAATAGATAACCTATTTTCTTTTATCCACAAAAAACGACTGAGTCACACTTTGAACCGGGATCAATTCCATTAGACGCACGAGAACTATTTTTTCTTATTAAAAATCAGTTATTCAAATGGCGCCGCTGCTTGATCTTTTCGTAAAGATTAAAAGTTTTTGTGAGACGCGTTGGATTTTGGGATCCGTTCACTTGTGAACGTTATTTTTTCTTGCAAATTTCAAAATTTCCAAAATCCAAAAAATCTAGAAATTCAAAAACCTAAAAACATTTAAAAATCATAAAAAGCATTTCTTTTCTAAAATTTTGCACCAAAAATATTTTCTTTTTACATTAACTTCATTTCTTCTTGTATTTTTTGTCCATAATTTTCTTTTGTAGGTGTATGCGTACTCGTGGGCGCAAGAGGAAAACCACTCAAGCCGATATCGAGACTCGTGCTATTGACACCATGGATAGCCGACCAATGATCGAGCTCTTTCAAGCACATGTTGAAGGCAATGACGATGCAATTGTGGCGCCAGATAGTGGAGCCAACAACTTTGAGCTCAAACCGGTTTTATTCGAATGGTTTCTACTACACGTTTCTTGGGCCGCACTCATGATGATCCTCACGATCATATCAAGAGTTTTTCACACTTAACTAATACTGTGAAATACAATGGGGTCTCACAAGAGGCAATTTGTTTGCTCCTCTTTCCTTTCTCTCTCGAGGGACAAGCCCGGACTTGGCTTGATAATGAACAACCCCAAAATATTGCCACATGTGCGGACTTATAGACTAAATTCATCAACTACTTCTTTCCACCCTTGCGTACTACTGCTTTGCGGAATGATATCATCAATTTTGAACAAAAGTACGGTGAGAAGTTTAGTGAATATTGGGATCGTTTTAAGGAACTTTTGAGAAAGTGTCCACAACACGGTTTTACTAAAGTGCATCAAATTAACACTTTTTATAATGGATTAAGTTTGAATGACCAATATTTACTAAATAGTTCTTCGGGGGGTAATATTATATTGAAAACAACACAAGTCGCTTGGGATATAATGGAAAACAAGGCCAAAGCGCAAACTAAAAGTGTAAGGGCTACAATGGCTAGTACTAGTGATAGTGAGACTACCAATCAAATTCAAGCACTTACTTCAATAGTGACAAAACTTGCCTTACATGTCCAAAACACTCCTATTCAAATGTGAATGCCCTTAATGTGACTTGTGAAACATGTGGTGGGCCACATTTGTATGTTAATTGTGATAAGGCTTATGACCAATCTCAAGGGGAAGTATATGCTTACAACAACACTGAGAGGGTTCATTTCAAGCCGAATGTCAATGTTAATCATTTGTCCTATAATTCCACTATTAATTTGGCTCCACCCGGTTTTCAACAAAGACCACCCCCATCCACCCAAAACAACCAAGGTCCACCATGAACTAATTTTCAACCAAATGCAAATGTGTGGAGTTACAATGCAAATCAAGGAAATTATCAAATGCACAATCAAGGCTATCCAAACAAAGGTTTTAATCCTCAAGATTTTCCACCATACAAACAATACCCAAACCAAGGTTTTCCACAACAAGGGTTCAATTTGCCTAATCCACAAATGGACTTAGTTCTTCAAAAGATTTCAGAACAAAATAAGAAATTAAAGGAAATGCAAGAGTCCATGGATAGAAAATTCGTTCAAATGTTTCAAGCCCTTCGTCCCTAAGGTACTCTTCCTTCAACAACCGAAACCAACCCTATAGCTAATGTGAGTGCTATTACTACACGTAGTGGAGCAAATTTAGTAGGACCTTCTATCCCTCCCCCAGTTACTCCAGTTACACCTCCTCCATCCCCATTTATCCCTCCTACTACCACGCCTAGTACTAGTTCTCCCTTACCGTCTCCACCTCTTCCTGAAATTGTACACAAGAAAAACCTTTCACCCTCTCAACCTTCACCTTCTACACCTTCGCCTTCTCTACCTACACCTCCTAAGCCCAATATTCCTTATCGTTCTCGGTTAGACAAGTGCAAAGTGCTCACTAAGGAGGATACTCAATTTACTTCCTTTTTTAAGATGACCACACAAATGAACTTTAACATTATCCTTGTTGAAGCACTTGTCCAAATGCCGAAATTTGTTAAAGTGTTCAAGAGTTGCTGAGCAAGAAGGAGAAGATGGTTGAGTTTGTTAATACTCGATTAAATGAAAATTGTTCTGCTGTCATTCTCAAAGAACTTCCAGAGAAACTTGGAGATCCCGGTCGTTTTGCGTTACCTTGTTCATTTTCTCAAATTGAAGATTGTACTGCCTTAGCCGATCTCGGGGCTAGTATCAATTTAATGCCATTAAGTGTTTGGAAGAAGTTATCATTACCCGATATTATACGAACCCGTATGACTCTTGAGCTAGTATCAATCTACTGAAGATGTTTTTGTTAATGTTGGTACCTTTACTTTTACGGTTGATTTTGGTTGTTTTTGATTATGAGATGGATCCTCGTATTCCATTAATACTTGGACGCCCATTATTGCGAACCGGAAAAGCTTTAATCGATGTTGTAGAAGGTGAACTAATTCTTAGGGTCGGGAATGAACAACAAGTGTTTAAAATGGGGAAGATTACAAGCAAATCCAATGGAAAAGAATCGGCGAACATGATTGATGTGCTTTAAGACGAGCTTATTACAACTCCTTTGGAAACTACAAAGCTTGGCGTCAATGATTTTGTACTACACAACAATCCTTTTTTCGAGCCTTTCTATGATAATCCACTTTTTAAAGAACATGTGGAAGATTTTGATGATTCTCTTTCCGACTTGGATGCTCCACCAATTTATGATGATTATGATGTAACTACTTCCAATTATGAAGACATGCCGATTTATGATGAGTTTGATGATGATGACACTCTTTCGAGTGATTCTTCAACCGTTGTGACTTCTGATGTTGTTTTTGCTCCTATCTTTCATGAGGAACCTCCACCAACAACGCTTGATTCTACTTTGGATGATTACTCTTTTGAGGTAGATTTTGACACGTTTCTCAATACTTACTTTCCTAATGAGCATGATTCTCCTACTTTGGATTTTGATTATGGCCTTTATCCTCCTTTAGATTTTAAGAAACACGTTTCAAAGGAAAAGAAACCGGACGAAACCAACATTCGCAGTACTTATGTTTTGACACCTATTTTTCCACCTTCTTCGGATGAGACTATGAGGTATAAGGGCGAAACTTCTTTAAGGTCTACTGAGTGTCTTTCTTATTTTCCCCTAAAGGAAAAGGTGTTCGATCTGGGTATCACAGTTTTTGAGCCATCTCAGTATCCATCTGATAAAATAAAAGGAAAGACTTTTGGAATATTCGAAGGTACGCTTTCACCTTACCAAACTTTCTATCACCGTGCTCAACAATTTCTTATGGGAACCTCACCTACTCTACTTTGGCTTGTGCTCTTCACCTTAGGCTTATTCTACTTGTTGGATGAGAACCATGTATTTGACCCCGGCGGATTTTCTTCAAGTTTTTCTATGAACTTTCAACCATAGTATTCGGGGTAGAGTCAGGCTCGTGACTCAGTTAACAAAAACAAGCGCTTCTCGGGAGGCAACCCGAGGATCTATGCTTCTTTATCCGTTTTTCATAATAAGTGTAGGGGGAGCCACATAGGTGTTTATTGTTTTGTTTTTTCTTATGATGTGCAGGGATTGGAGCTTTCAAAGATCCACTTTTGATGATTTTTTGACGACCCGTGATTCCTAAACTCTTATGATTCAATATTTTATATCCATAAATGTTGAAATGGGAATCACTTTAGTTGTCTCTTCCTTAGCAAGATTTAGACTACGTGCACAATGTCCTAAGCGTAGGGGAGTTTACATACACATGCTTAAACATTGAGGACGATGTTTATATTAAGTGTAGGGGAGACTTCTATCGAAGTTAAGTGGGCTTTTCCATGAATATGGCCTCATTTTAACCATAAATTTTTTTTCGACATTTTTCAAATTTTTGCTCTATTTTGGCCTAGTAGTAATTTCTTTTCTTATCTCTATTTTCTTTCATTTTATGTATTTGTTTCATTTCATGAATAAAGTCAAAATAAATTGTTAAATAAAATAGTTTTAACGAGTTTAGACGTCTTTGATATATTAGACCCGTCGTGATTATTTTGACTCAACCCGAGTTTACTTATTTGAGTTTACCCTAGCTAGTATCCTTAACCATATGGACCTTAATTGGTTTACTAGGCTAAGCATCCACGAGTCTCATTCTTTGAGATTTTAAATTGTGGAGAACTGGAAATGATAGAGTCAATTATAAGTTTTGTATTCTTTCGTGAACTTATTTGAGTTAATTATAAGCTTTTTCTCCCATCACTTGTAAATAAATAAATGCAATAAATAAGGTCGTACGATTTGAAAAATTACTTAGCTTCTAGCCCAAGATCGTTTAAAAGTTGCTCGCGATGAATTAGAGTTCATAGCCAAGGCATAAAGTATTGAAACGGGATGCGAAGATTGGCGAGTCCAAAAAGGCCCTAACAAGGCATGAGGGCTCCATTTTGTTGCTAAAGATCCAAGATGATGTGAAGAATCATTATTCAAAAATCAATATGAAGGATCAAGACACACGACGACAAGCAATTACTCCCATAAATATCATGGAGAAGTCTATCCAAAAAGACCCTAACAAGGTATGAGGGTAAATAGATCCAAGTCCGAAAAGGAGGCAGATCGCTTTATATCAAAATCCCAAATAAAGATTGAATAAAAATGAAGAAGTCGTGGTAAAAGTTTGAAGAATCTCTAAAAAAAACTTCAAGTGAAGAAATTACACATATAAAGAGAAGACCACTATTTCAAGAACGTCTCTCAAGATTCGAAGTATGAAGTAAATGCCAAATATCGGTCCGAGAAGGTCTCAAATCGTGAAACGAGTTATGCCAAGATATGAACTTTATGAGGTCTCGAGAAGCCGTTTTAAAAGATTTTGTCCTTTAGCTAACTATGGATTAAATCGTCCTACTTTATTTTCGGCCTTAATAAATTATCAAAATAATTCATAAATGCATCCTCGTGATCATTCACGACAAAATAAAATACAAGAGATACACCGTAGGAATAAGGGGGTCTAAGTGAATAATTGAGCCACATGAGTAAGTGTTAGCTTTACTAACTTATAATAACAATGATCTCGTTTTTAAGCTTGGTGTGGGGAACGTGAAACTTGAGGGTGATAAATATTCATGACACCAAAATCCCTAATTTAAGTCTTAGATTTATTTACGAGTTTCTTCCATCAAACAATTTCAAGTAAATAAATAATATGAAATTTTATATCGTTTTCTTTTGAGAATTTTTTCTATCTTTTTAGTTTCGATAGTATCGTAGTATGTAATAAGGGACAAGGTGGGTTAATTATGAGAAAATGTAAATGTTGCTTTGAAATTAATGCATTGCATGAGGTCATTGCAATGGTCAATTGTATGGGATTTAATAAGTGTGAAAACACTTATCATTTTACCACTTAAAACAAATAAAAACGAGACCAAAACGTGTGTTTAATGTTGTAAAAGTCGGAATTACACATGGTTTGTGTTTTTGTTGTGTTTTAGGAACAAAAGATGAAAAACGAAGAAAACACGAGCTTTCACGGGCTTTTATCAAAGAACAAGACGAAAGACAAAGTCAAAAGATCAAAAGTGCAAAAAGAACGGAAGTCAAAGGCCTATTCTGAAGAATTATTGAAGAAAAAGACCAAAGACGGAAGTTTAACAAAATCGAAGAACCAAATCAAATAAAAGAAGAAATTAGAAGACGAGTTCATTTTATTTATCGGTAAATCCCGAGACAAAGTCGAGAATGACGAGTTAATTGTCAAGACGAGAAGATAATAGTAAGAAAGAAAGAAACATCACCTAATACTCCTCCACTATAAATAGTCTAATTTTCATCATTTGTAACAGTTAGTTAGTTTTTAGTAGTTTTATTTTTAAGGTAATTAGGAGTAGGTGTTATCTTAACTCTCTCTCGTTTTCTTTAAGCTTTTCATCTTTAACCTTTCAATTATTAAACCTTTAATCTTATCTTTAATTTCAAGCTTTTCAATTAATCTCATTCTTCCTTTTGTGTTTTAATTGTGTTTGATTTAGTTAATTATCATGTCAGCTTATTCGATCTTATTACTTATTTGATTGAGTTGCTTATTTCTTGTTTTTATTATTTTTTATGTGGTTTAGCTTATTGCGCTTATTGCTTATTTTATGTTTGACTTGTTTTTATTTGAGTGGATTTGGTAGCTTAATTCTTTTAAAATAAATAATATTTATTTTGCTTATTAATAAGTGTGAAAACACTTATCCTTTTACCACTTATTTCCAATAATAACAAGACCAAAACGTGTATTTTATGTCGTAAAGGTCAGAATTATGCGTTGTTTGTGTTTTTATTGTGTTTTAAGACCAAAAGATGCAAAAGGAAGAAAACATGGGCTATCACGGGCTTTTATCGAAGAAAAAGACTAAAGACGAAGTCGAAAGATCGAGAATGCAAAAAGAACGGAAGTCCAAGGCCAATTCTGAAGATTTATCGAAGAAAAAGTCTAAAGATGGAAGTTTAATGAAGTCGAAGAACTCAAGTCTAATTATAGAAGAAAATTACTAGACAAGTTCGACTTATATCGACAAATCCCGAGACGACGTCGAGAAAGACAAAGATTAAGTCGAGTCGAGTCGAGAAGAAAGAAACTAGATAGCTTAAGCATGTAGTCTCCTCACCTCCTATAAATACCCTCCTAATATGTCATTAGGAGGGTGTTAGGTGTTTTAATTTTTAATAGTAGTAGTTTATTTTAGAAGTTTTTTTCTTATGTTTTTCTTCTCTCTAGTTTTCCAAGTTTATCAACTTTAATCTTGTAATCATTTGATATTAATATTTAATCAATCAAGCTTATTTCCTTAATTCTCATTCTACCTTTCTTAATCTTTTACTTAATCTTGATAATCATGTAGTTTTATCTTAATCTTGTTTATGGTTTGATTGTTTAGCTTCTTTGGTTGTGCTTATTAAATTGGTTATCTTAAAATTTTTTTTATAAAAGTGCTTATTTTTCTTAATCCTTATGCTTAATAGCTTTTAGGAATATGTTGTGTTTAATAATTTTAAGTTTTTATAAAAAAAATATGCTTTTTGATTTCTAGCTTATTTAGAGTTTTAAAAGTTTTTCAATTCTAGCTTATTTACTTTTTCTTAAAATCCTTTGGTTAAGTTTTTGGTAAAAATGCTTATTGACTTTTGGCTTAATTTTGCTTCTTGCGAAGTTTGAGTAGTTCGGATTATTTTCATAACCCTAGTATTCAAGATAAGCCACTTCAGATTATTCGGGATAAGCCTCCGTAGTCCATCTTTCCGGATAAGCTTCTTATTAGCTTATTCCGGATAAGTTACGTTTTAAGTATTCCGGATAGTGTTTCTTTGATTTATTCCGGATAAGAGATTCATTCCGAATAGTGGGTACTTCATTTTATTCCGGATAGCGGTATCTTGAATTATTCCGGATAAGCACCTCAACAAATTATTCCGAACAAGGATCCCGGATAAGTGTTCGAACAGATTTTTCAGGATAAGCTTCATTTGTCGAGTATGCCGGATAAGGATTCCAGGTAAGTAGTTTCACTTTGTTTTCCGGATAAGCCTACATTCCGGATAAAGCTTCCAACCAATTATTCCAGATAACACCTCCAAGTCGAGTTCCAGATAAGCTGAAGAATTTTATTCCGGATAAGGCCTTGTTTTTAGTATTCCGGATATGCTACATTTCCACCATTCCAGATAAGAAGCACAAGGTTATTCCAGACAAGCATCACAAATTTTATTCCGAACAACGGTTTGTCCAACATTCCGGATAAGTTCCCCAAATTATTCCGGATAAGACTACTGATCATAATCCAGACATTATTCCGGATAAGGTTTTGTTTTTACAGTTTTTGAATTTTTAATTTTCCCGCCTTTTTACTTAGTTTATTTCTAACTTGTCTTATTTTAGTTTAAAGATTTAAAGTTCACATTTTTTTATAAGTTTTAATCAATCACTTTTCAATTTTTAAAGTCTTCATTTTTAGTTTTAAATTTTAAAGCTTTCATCTTTATTTACTCAACGACATTTTCATTTTTATTTTAAAATAGATAACCAACCCCTTTTTATTTTCTACCAAGAACAACTGAGTCGCACTTTCTACCAATAATCAATTCGAAAAGATCGGACGATAATATTTTATACTTAGCCAAAAGCTTCGTATTACTTATTTAGTGCTTATTATAGTTTTAATTTGTGTCCCTGTTTGGCTTATTTTAGAAATTACCTTAACTTAATTTTTACTTATTTGCTTAATTAGTTTTAGCTTAATTGTCTATAATCCAAATTAATCATAAACCCTTATATTCCTAATAGTGATTAGTTTTCATATTCCTATAGTGATTAGTTTTCATATTCCTAATAGTGATTAATTTTCATATTCCTAATAGTGATTAGTTTTCATATTCCTAATAGTGTTTAGATTTCATATTCTGAATTGTTTAAATGTTTTCACATTCCTAATAGTGATTAGTTTTCATATTCCTAATAGTGATTAGTTTTCATATTCCTAATAGTGATTAGTTTTCATATTCCTAATAGTTATTAGTTTTCATATTCCTAATAGTGATTAGATATCATATTCCGAATTGTTTAAAGTTTTCACATTCCGAATTATATCACAATTTTCCTTATTCCGAATTGTTTTACAATGTCAAATTCCGAATTATTTTAAGAAGTTTATTCCGTATTATGTTAAGAAATGTATTCCGAATTGTTTGAAAATCATGAATTCCGAATTGTTTTAAGTTTTCAAATTCCGAATTGTTTTATGTTTCAAATTCTGAATTGTTTTAAGTCTTCAAATTCCGAATTGTTTTAAGTTTTCAAATTCCGAATTGTTTTAATTTTTCAAATTCCGAATTGTTTAGGTATTCAAATTCCGAATTGTTTTAAGTTTACATTTCCCGAATTGTTTTCCGAATTTTTATTCTAAATTATATATTCTGAATTATATATAGAATTATATAGTCTGAGTTATGTTTCAGTTTGATATTCCGAATTAATTTTTATTCCTAATTTTTTTGTTATGTTTTTATTTTTTTAATTTTCCTTTTTATTAAGTTTTAATTTGTTTATTTTATTTATTATTTGTCATTTGTTTTAGTTTATTTTTAAATTTTTTTAATTTACTTTTTAAGTAGAAATAGATAACCTATTTTCTTGTATCCCCCAAAAATGACTGAGTCACACTTTGAGCCGAGATCAATTCGATTAGACACCAAGAACGATAAGACATATCAAGAACAATTTTTCTTATTAAAATTCAGTTATTAAAGGCTCATAGAGATCCTTGTTATTTTTAATCTAAAGGGGTTTCACCAAGATTTTCTGTTTCTTGGAAAGCTTAGAAGAGGAAGCTTTGGGTTTATAAGGTTGTGACAAAGAGATGTCAAGGTTAAGTTTAGAAGAAGAAGACATAGTGAGGGGTGAGAAGAGAGATCCCAAAAGAAGAGAATATAAAGAAAGTATAGAAGGCAAAGAATAGAAAGAAAATCAAATGATTTCAAGGATTGTTTATCTCAAAGAGGCAAACGAATAATCTTGAAGAAAACTGGTGAAAGGAGAAAGACCAAAAACAGACTAAAATAGGGCTCACTGGTCGCGGTTCGTTAAATGGGTATGCGGTTGAATATTAATATGGAACCGCTGGGCATATCTGGAACCACCCAAAATGGACGCCAAAACACGATGAAAGTTTGAGAAAAGACAAGAATTTTTCAAATTTTATCAAATCTTGGATTTTTATCTCTATTAACGCTAGGTTAGGCTAAGGTTGCATAAAGAGCAACATACTCACAAGAGTATCAAAGGGTGAAAAAACATTACATAACATTTTGATCCTGTTTTTGTCAAGTTTTAAAGGTAACAATAGATTTAGGTTGTGCTTCCAACCACTTAATAAAATAATCGATTGCCACAATGATATTTTTTTGTGCTGCTGAAAATGGTCCTATTTCATCCATTCCACATTGAGTAAAGGGTCATTGGGGCCATGATCGATGTCATAAATGTTTTTGGAAGCTTCGAAATGGGGGAGTGAATTTGGCATGTATAACACTTTTTTGTTTCTACCCTTACATCTTGGTTCTTGTTGGGCCAATAAAATCCATGCTTTAGCGCCTTGGCCACCATAGATCTTGTCTTTAAATGCATGCCACAAGCTCCCCTATGGATCTCTCGAATCACATAGTTTACTGGTAACGACCCTACACATCTAAATATTGGCATCAAATAGGATTTTTTTGAAAAACACTCCCCCTTCCATTACATATGAGTTGATCTTCATCTCGAGGGATCGTGTCTTCTTATAGTCCGTCGGCCATACACGCTGTTCTAAGCATCTCACAATAGGGGTCATTCAATTGTCCCCTTCATCTTCTACGGTGGCATTTACCTCCTCTCGGAGTAGTGGATGGCCGGTTGAGCACTTCCACCAGCACTTCCATTGTTAAGTGGTTAAATGCTACTGATACTAACTTGCTTAACACATCGACTTTCTAGTTCTGATTTTCTATGAATGTTCATGATTGTAAAGCTTTTAAATCCTGCTACATGTTCCTTTACCTTAGCCAAACACTTGATCATGCTCTCATTTGCCATTGATTTGACAAGCCATGAGTTTTGAGTCTACCTTTGCCGCTAGGTGTTGCACCTTCATCCCCTCGGTAATCCTTAAGCCAGCCAGTAAGGACTAATCAACATCAAGCCTGCTCTAAGGCCTCTTGGGTTCGATGCACCCTTAGTGTTTAATAAGACTTGCTTTTTGATTGCACTTCTTGGTTAATAAACCATGTCATATATTCCAAGTTCTATGGAGTACTTTGCCAACTTGCAAGATTTTTAGCTTTGCTTAAGATTTTCATCATACGTTGATTTGTGATGACCTTGATTGGGTGGCCTTCGAAGTAATGCCTTAGCCTTCTTGACTTGCTCAGCAGAGCCAATGCTAATTTTTCAAATGGTGCATAGTTTCCGTGACACCCCAGGCAAATCCCATGTCGGTTGTGGGCAGGACAAATCCATGGTTCATAAGATAACAATCGCCTTCTCATGACACAACGCGTTTTGTGGTCTACTGTAGGTAGGGTTCTTAGGAACTGGAAGTTAAGCGTGCTCATGGGAGAGTAGTACTGGCTTGGGTGACCTGCCGGGAAGTCTTCACAAGAGGGCCATAAAGCAAAGCCGTGAGTTTGCGGGCAAAACGGACAATATTTTGGTCTGAGTACGTGGGATGTTACAAGTGGTATCATAGCCACTCCTGAGCCGTTCAGGATGGTGGGGAAAACTACATCAAGGGCGATGAGTCCCGAGGGGGGGGGGTGATTGTGACACCCTAGGCAAATCCTGCATCGGCTGTGGCCAGGAGAGATCCATGGTTCAGAAGATAACAGTCGCCTTCTTATGACACAACACGTTTTGTGGTCTTCTTCAAGTGGGATTCTTAGGAACTGGCTGTTTTGCGTGCTCATGGGAGAGTAGTACTCGCTTGGGTGTGATGAGATGGCATTTATACATGATCTCATCGTTCTTTTCGGGCTTTAAATGCACTAAAATGTCATAAAATACCATATATATGCTTGTGTTTGTTTACTTGTGTGTTTTAGGTATGGATATCGTGAAAAAGACAAAAGATCACAAGATACAAGGAAAAACGAACACGAGAAACGAAGCCGTACAAAGAACCGGGCCCTAATCATGGAATTTTCATCAAATACCCTTGAAGACTTGAAGACAAACAAGATTGATCCTCAATGAATGAAGAAATGACACTTAAAACCCTTGTATAGTAATAATTACAAGTTTGGTCCCTTAAGTTTGTCAAAATTACAAAAAGGTCCTTCAACTTTGAAGAAATGGCAAGAATAGTCCCTCAAACAAATTCAAAATGTCAACTATGGTCCCTCATGAAGTTGAAGATACAAAGAAGACCTTGGAAGATCAACAATGTTCAAAAACAGCCCTTGAAATATTCAAAGATGCCAAAAATTACCCTTGATAACCTTTTTATTAAGTTTGTGCCAAAAATGACAAAACTTGGAAGTTGATACAAGCTTAATCAGGCACTGACAGGTTTTTAAAGTAAAAAGACAAAAGAAAGGAAAAGAAAGGACCAAAAGTGTACACCTGAAACATTTAAACACAAAAAGTGCGCCTAACATGTTTTTTCCCCCAATTTCGGATCAAATGGAGTACTGTACATCTTTTTTACAGCCCAGAACTTACCCTCACTTAACTTGGGTTAAAAACCAATTAACCTTGCACACAAGTAATTCACACACTCACAAACCTTTCCCACTCCTAAAAACCTGCATCCCACACATGTGCACCAAACCCCCAATTCCCCAATCCACCAATCACATCATTCCTTAGCCCCCAAGCATCATGACGTGTCCCAATTGAATGGCCAAGATTATTTGCTTCCTCCCAAAGCAAAATAAACGTTCAAGATCAAATGGACAGCTCAAAATGCACCAAAAACGTTTGAGGGCAATTTTGGAATTTCTTATGTATTAGGGTTTATGTTTTTATGCTTCTAGGATGTTCTATAGGCTCTATAAAAGGAGACCCAAGCTGTGGTGATCCCTTTGTTCCAGTTTCTAGTCTCTCACATGTAATTCCTTTTTAAAGAAATAAAAAGTTTGGTTTTTGAAATATTCAAGTGTAATTCCTTTTTTATTGTTTTTAAAAGATTGTGTGTTGTGAGGAGATTGATATCGAGTTCCACTTTGTTTTATGGTTAAGCAACTTTGATTTTCAAAGTTGTTTAAGGTTTCTAAAACTTGGAAGGTTTTTGGTAAGAAATCTGTCCAAGGTATTTGGTGTTTATGGTTCATGATTATTGGTAATATTAGGTTTTAGAAAACGTGTTTAGAAGGTTGGAAAAGTTTTGGAAAAGGTTTTACCAAAGTTAAGTAAAATCAGTAATATATCATATTGTTGGTTTTTGGTTTTGTTCTTGTTTGATTTGTGTTAGACAGGTGGAATATTGTGTTGATCAAGGATCAGCACCAGCCCGGGCTGGTTTGGAAGTGGATTTTACATCCACCAAGGTTTTGGATGTAAAACCTTGAGGTAATACCTTTTTCCTTGTTTAAATTTCAGAAAAATAAGAGTTCATTTGATTTTTGTTTGATTCTGAGTTTAAGGTGTTTAAGCTTATTGGATTTGTGTGCTAATGTGTTATTATGCATGATTTGAGATCTTAGAACAAGTTTGATCAAGTTTAGTAGTGTTTTAGCTTGTTAAAACGTTTTGGAAATATTTAAACTGGTGTTTGGCAATACGTTTTAGCAGGGCTTAGATCTTAGATATTGGATTAAAAACGTGTTAATCTGTTTAAAAATAGGTTGAGTTAGGTGTTAGATAATTAGTAAATTGGTTTGGGAAGGGTTGCAAGCAACTTGGAGTGATTTAAAAAGAAAAGAGTAAGCAAAATCTGTGTATGCCATATCTGCCAGTTTTGATGAAATTTTGGTGCATGATTTCTTGAAACCTGTTGAGGATTAGGTTGTTTTAAGTTGTGTTTAGGTTTGTATGTTAGTTTGAGGCTTTGTGTGCTCAATTGGTGCATTTGAAATTGGTTAGGTTGCATTTGATAGCTCATAACAGTCCACAAGTCTATCAATTTCACATCAGCAACTTGATTAGGGTGTTGTGTGCCTTATTTTTGATCTTGTGGTGTGCTAAGTGCTTACATTTGCTTGTGCTTGACTCCTTGAGCTTCAATAAGCTCAAGGGTGCCCCTATTGTTCCATAATATCCCATCAAATAAGCTCACAAGCCAATCCTTTGGCCTCTGAAATCTGTGAAGAAAAGCAAAACAAAGTTCAAACCTGCTTGTGTATTATTGAAAGAATTGGCCACGTTTTTGCATAGTATTGCGCCGCAAGAACTACCTGTTGCGGCGCAACTGAAGGAGCTGCTGATCAAGGTGTTCTCGTTTCAATAGTTGCGGCGCAAGACACAAGCGTTGCGGCGCAACTAAGTGACAAAAAGGGGGGGTTTCAGGATTCGAACCCTGGTCACCACGTTCACACCACACCACACTCACCACTGCGCCCTGGGGACTTTGACTAATAAGTTTGGTTTCAAACTTTACTTAACCCGTTTTTGGTTTGTTGCTTATTACATAAGCCGTAGCTTTTGAGCTTATTTCCTGCTTATTTATTAAGCTATTTGGGTTCTTTTTATTTTTCTTAGATAAATATTAGGTTTGTTGATTTTTCAAAATTAGTTTCATATTTTTACACTTTCTAGATTATTTTTTATAATTTATTTAATACCCGGATTTTAGAAAAGCAATAAAAAATACCAAAAATAGTTTTAATTTTTAGGAAAAATAGTTTTTAGTTTTTAAAATATATTTTTGAGGTTTACATCTAATTTTGGTTTCAAAAACATTTATTTTTAATTTTATAATATTTTAAGGTTTTTTATAAACTTTAAAGATTTTTATAAAATTATTAAAAAAGGTTTAGGAGCTAAAATTAGTGTTTTTCTCTTAGTTATATTATTTAGGATTTTTAGAAATTTTTTATTTTAAATTTTAGAAACTTTTATTTTTTAGTAATATTTTAATATTATTTTATTATTTAATTTTCAAAATTTTATTTTTCTTTCTTTTTCATTTTTCCTAGGTTCTTTATCATAAATTAGGACTATTTCCATTTTTAGAATAATTTTCTAGCTTTTAGATTTATTTTTATAATTATTTTAAGTTTAATTGGGTTTTAATTATTTTTAATCATTTTTAGAGTTTTAAAAATAGTTTTAATAGGTTTTAATTACTTGTTAGTCTTATAATAATATAAGTTAAGTATTAGTTCAATAAAATCATATTTTAGACATTTGAATTAGTTAAATTTAATTTTAGGGCTTTAACTAGCATTTAAAATTAATTATTTAATTAATAAAAGGTTTTAAAATATCTTTGTTGGATTTTTATCTTTATTTATATTATTTTAGACTTCTTTTTAGTCTTTTTATTTTTGATATTTTGTTTTTGGTTTTAATAATTTTTAATTTTTGTGGTTTTTCTACGGCTTTACGTTTTCGTTTTTTACGTCATAGTGTAATTTCCAAGAAACCGTCATTCCATCTTCTCAATATTAATCTCAAAGAAATACAAGTTAATTCACAACACCATACCTCCTTGGGAAACGAATCTTTTCTCTCATTTTATTTGATTGTGGGTCATTACTTGTGGTTTTCCTAAATCACTCGTCGATACTTACCGCTCATATTTAGTTGCTTGTTTTTCCTAAAGCAAGTTATCTAAATTTGCTACAATCAATTTTTGGCGCCGCTGCCGGGGAGGTGTGTCGTGTCTTAATTTGGAAAATTTTGTTTTTGATATTATCCATAATAGTATTTGTGTTAAGTGGAACTCCCTTAACACGTATTATCGGTTTTCTCGGTTTTTCTTTGTAAATATTATTAATATATTGTATTAAGTATCACAATCAAAATACAATATCTCCAAAAGTGTGAAAACACAACCTTGATTCGGGATTTCATCACTCGATCATTGTATTCGAATCTCAAACAAAAAGAAAAGGCAAAAATAGATAAATACTTTCGTGAAGCTCGATTTTGAAAGATACGAACTATAAGGTGGGTATAAGGCGGGTATTATAAAATATACCCTAAGGAAAAAGGCTCTTAAGTGCTTCGCGCCGCCTCGCTTCCCCGCTTGCTTGTGAGTATTTTGAGATTGAAGGCTAATCGAGGGTTTTGCCGCCCAAAGTATTAATACGTATACTATATTTGCTTGGTTTTCTTTGTGATTAAACCCTCGTGAACAATTTGGTTTTCACCAAAGTTCTAAAGTCATTCGAAGGCGTTCACTCCACGTGATCGTTTTCATTCCTTTGAGGCTTCTTTAATCAAGAGTTTGATTCGAGGAGAGATTTTGTAGATTGTTGTCTACGAAGATACACCAAAATCCAAAAAATTTAAATATCATCAAAAACACAAAAAAAAATTGAAAATCCACAAAACGACCAAAAAGAATCTTCTTTGCTCACCTCCCATTCTTCGTGAAGTTTATGATCACTCGTAATCAAGCAAAACGAGCTCGTAAACGTCTTCAAAAGCAAGCAAATCAAGAATCGTTGATTGTTGAAGAACCTCCAATTGTTGAACCTATTATAGAACAAGAAGTCGTAATGGCTAATCGTACTATGATGGAGTTGCTACAAGCACCCACCGAGGGTTTTGGAGAGGCCATTGTTATTCCCGCCATCCTTGCGGAGAATTTCGAGATTAAGACGGGTTTAATGTCGATGCTACAAGCAAACAAGTTTCGAGGTCATGAGAAAGACAACCCGCATTACCACATTAGGAATTTCAACCGTCTCACCGCCACTAGCAAATTCAAGGATGTTCCGCATGACGCCATTAAGATGATGTTGTTTCCATATTCGTTGGATGGTCCCGCTAAAATTTGGCTCGAGAAAGAACCGCCAAATTCTATTTTGACATGGGCCGATCTCGTTTCTAAGTTTGTGAACAAGTTTTTTCCACCATCGAAAACAACACACTTAAAAAATGAGATTTCACGATTTGTACAACGTAACAATGAAAGTTTTTCTATGGCATGGGAACGATTTAAGGAGATGTTACATGAATGTCCTCATCATGATTTTTCGGAATTGCATCAAATTGATACTTTTTATAATGGGCTTAATGATCATGAACGAGATTATTTGAATGCCGCCGCGGGTGGTAATTTTTTGTGTAAGACGACAAATGAGGCTTTACAAATCATTGAGAATCGATCTAAGGTTTATAGCCCTCGTAACACACCGAGTGTTGCCAATATGGGTTCGTCATCGTCATCACAATCGTCTCGTAGCATTAACGCCTTACATGATGAAGCTAATGAGGAAAATCGGTTTTTTGATAGATTTGCTAATCTAATGTCCCATTGGAAGGCTCAAGAAGCTTCCAACTCCGCTTCGGTTAAAGCGGTTGCTAAGAGTTGTTTATCGTGTGGAGGAGCTCATGATTTATCCGAGTGCATTACCGCGGATGGTAACACTTCGAGTGCTTATGTAGCAACGGGAACTTACAACCAAAACGGCCAAGGTTCCCGCCAAAATCAAGCTCCACCAAATCAAAATGTTAACAATTATCGAAACAACAACCAAGGTAATTACCAAGGCAACACACGCAATTACAACAAAGGGAATTATCAAAGTGGGAATGGACAAATCTCTAATCAAAACCAAAACCGTGATTTTCAAAATACTACACAAGGTTTTCAAAATGCTCACACGAAAAATTTGCAAGGAGAATTTTTGGATTATGCAAAAGCAAATGATGCTAAATTTGATAATATGCAACGTGAGATGATTAGCTTAAGGTCCGAGTTGAAAAACGAGCTTAAAAATGAACTTGCTAATGAACTTAAAACTCATGCAAATAAAATGGAAGGAAATGTCCAACGTCTTCAACAAAACCAACAAAAGATGGAATTAGGACAACATGAGATTAAGCAAGAATTATTGAAAGCGGATGCTAGGCAATCAAAATTTGAGGACCGAATGGCTAAAATGTTCGAAGCAATCATGTGTAAGCCCTCTTCTTCGGGTGGTCTTCCTAGTGATACCATTAACAACCCGAGGGGAGAATTGAAGGTTGTTGCTACACGAAGTGGTAAAACTTTCAAGGAACCAATCTCTCGTCCAAGTACTTCTACGGAGAAGGAAATCGAGAAAGAACCCGAGGTGATGGTCGAAAAGGAGCACATTACAATCCCACGAAGTACCGCTCAAACCACACCTACGGTTACACCAATACCAATTATGGAACCCGAGATTCCAAGGCCGTTGCCTAATGACCAACCCACACCACCCTTACCTTACCCTTCGAGACGAAACAAAGAGAAAGCACAAGAAAGGAACAATTATCAATTTGAGCTATTTATGAAAATGTTTCGTGATTTGCATTTTAACATAAGTTTTGCCGATGCTTTAATCATGATGCCTCGATTCGCCGCAAACTTCAAAAGTATGCTAAACAACAAAGAAAAGTTACAACAATCGTCTAGTTGTTCATCGGTTTTTCTAAGCCGCATACCACAAAAAGTCGGTGATCCCGGTAAATTTTTGATTCCGTGTGCTATACAAGATATGGAGGAATGCTACGCCTTGGCCGATCTTGGTGCTAGTATTAATTTAATGCCTCTCGAGATTTTCAAATCGCTTTCGCTTCCGGCTCTTATTCCTTCGAACATGTCCATCGAGATGGCCGATCATTCTACGATCATGGCATGTGGAGTAGCCGAGGACGTTTTCGTTAAAGTCGGAAAGTTTTACTATCCCGTTGACTTTATCGTTGTAGACATTCCTATCGATCGAAAAGTTCCTCTCATTTTGGGTCGTTCATTTTTGGATACATCAAGAGCACTTATCGATGTTCATGCTCGAAAAATCACCCTTCGTTTCAATGAAGAAGAACTTGTCATCAATGCAACACAAAACTCCAATCTTTCTCATGTATATTCTATTGCAACTTTAAACCATGGTGACTCGACCAATGTCGTTTGCAAAGAATTTTCACCAAGAGTTTTAGGGAATGTCTCCAAAAACAATTTACCATTTCCTCCGCCGGTGGAGGTTATGAGTGCTAAGCCTACAAAGAAGAAACCATCAATACTTGAATCGAAAAATCCTTCACCTTCATTCTTGAAAAGTGTTGATAAGTTGCCGGTTTCTACGGAAGATCCTTCGGATGATGAATATGTTGGCCCCGATGGGGAGGTTTTCTTCGTCGATAAACGTTTTGAGAACTTGCCACCACCAAAACCAAAACGGTTTCAAAATGTGAGAATTTTTAGTGTAACTAACATCGTCTTAGAAACACCGAATATTTTCGACATAATCAAAAAGGGTTTTCATAAGGAGAGTTTAAAAGATAACAAAGGAAAAGATCTTAAATGTGATTTAATTGATTTTTCTACAAATCTAACTCCGTCATCACCACGTGATTTGAGTGCTACAAACTCGTCTACTCCTTTTGACGATGTTTTGTGTGGTTCTAGTATGGGGGAAGCCCCTTATGTTCCCTCATCCTTGTCCACCGAGGACGAGATCTTCGATCCCGGAATTTCATGTAAAGGGAAATCTCGGTCTTCCACCGATGCAATAAATGGAAACTATATCTATTTGCTTGGTGCGAGTCTACCTCGAGTAGCTCAAACGTTTGTCTTACCAATTGTCCCACCCTTCTATTTCTCATCTATTTTCTTCAAACTCTTTGAGTTTATGGCACATGTTGGAGTGGTGTTAATTTGTTTTCCCAATGGAAACGAGAACGCCATCTTCGACCCCGGTATTTTGCATCATCTAAGGACTTAGTCCTTTATACCGGTTGCTTTTTGGGCCTTGTTTATCATGTAAGCCCCTTTGACCACACCATGATATCCCTAAATGTTCACATTTTGAGGGGATCGAGTCGAGCTCATGACTCGGTAATCAAAAACGAGGTGCCTCGTGGGGGAGATCCCATGCTTATCTTTATGCTTTATGTTCACTAATAAGGGGACTTGTACCCTTCCAACTCGTTGTCTCGTGGTTGTTTGTGATTGTGTTATCTAGATCATCATCATCGTCTACGATTGAAGACTCTCGTGTTCGTTTACGTGAGCCTCCATCGTTCGTTTGAAGAAGTTTTTCACGATTCCATGACATATCCTTTATTGTTCTAACAATTATCTTTTAGCATAATTAATAAACGGCTTTAGATATATTGTTGATCACCCTTTCCATGCTAGATCCTAAGCATTCGATTCTTCGTCTCTAGTATGGGGGTGCTCCACCTTTAGACTCGAAACATTGAGGACAATGTTTACTTTTAGTATGGGGGGGTGAATAGGTACTTGCTTTGCTACGCCCTCACGCTTTCCAACTTTCAATGTTTTGTTTTGCTAATAAGGCTAAAAATGGCCAAATTTTAAAATTTTTCTTAGTTTTCATAAGTGTTTTTAAGACACGAATGTATATTTTCCGATGGGTAGAATAAGAGTTAATTTTTGACTTGATGGGCATTTGGAGCCATTTACATTCCTTAACCCGCTCAATTCAAGTTTTGCTAGACTTTTATATAGGGAGCTTTAAAACGCGAAAGTCTTAATTCATTCGAGTTAAGAACAAGAACTTTTCGCAAGTTCCTATAATTGATTCTAGAAAGTCACTTATCAAGGGAACTTTAAAACACATTCTCTAAACTTGAAAAAGTCCAAGAAAGTGCAAGATCCTATAGGTGGCTTGAAAACCCAAAACTTTGATTTGATATAGTCTTAATGAAAGCTAATCCAAATTTGGCTTAATTTTGACTTGCACGGCTAAGTATTCACGAGTCTCTTTAATTAGAGGTCTTTAAATAGTGAAGAACGAGAAATGATAGAGTTAGACAAGTGATCATGCTAAACGTAGAACATGAAAGTGTTCTTTCAAAAACTCATATGTTTTTAATTGTGGCTTTTTCTTCCCATAAGATCAATGCATTAGGAATAAAACATAATTGCAATAAGTAAGGTCGTACGATTTGAAAGGTTACTTAGCCTCTAGCGCAAGATCGTTTAAAAGTTGCTCGGGGTTGAATAGAGTTCATAGCCAAGGCATAACTTATTGAAGCGGGACGCGAAGATTGGCGATCATCCAAAAAGGCCCTAACAAGGCATGAGGAGCTCTATTTTTGCTAAAGATCCAAAGATGATGTGAAGTATCATTATTCCAAAATCAATATGAAGGATCGAGACACACGACGAGAAGCTATTACTCCCCTAAAGAATGGAGAAAGTCTATCCAAAAAGACCCTAACAAGGTATGAGGATAAATATATCCAAGTCCGAAAAGGAGGCGGATCGTTGTATATCAAAATCCAAAGTAAAGATTGAAGAAAAATGATGAAGTCGTGGTCCTATATGAAGAATCTCTCAAAAACGTCAAGTGAAGAAATTCCAATTATATGAAGAGAAGACCATAATTTCAAGAACGTCTTCCCAAGATTTGAAGTATGAAGTACATGCCAAATATCGGTCCGAGAAAGGTCTCAAATCGTGAAACGAGTTATGCCAAGATATGAACTTAAGGAGATACACGAGAAGCCGTTTTAAAAGATTTTGTCCTTCGGCTAACTATTGATCAAATCGTGCTACTTTGCTTTCGTACTAATAATTACTCAAATAAGTCAATATGAATCACTTGTGATCCATGACAAATAGATAAAAAATGCTAGTAACCCATTTCCTTTTATAATAACTAGGATTGCGGGGAGAAAAAGTATTACACAATTTGGACGTATGAGTAGTGTTAGCATTGTGACTTGTACCAACAATGATCTTGTTTTTGCACTTAGCATGGAATGTATGACAATCAAGGATGACGAAATTTACTCTAAGGGACATTAACTTGTTTCTATTCTTTGACCCTAAAAGTCACCTTTTGGTGATGAAAATCATACATTATGTCTTTACACATTCTCGTAGTATGTTGCAAGTCTTTTACTCTTCAATAAAGGTTAATAAAATTGAACTTGGGTGATGCTTAGATACTTTATTCTAGCATTGCGTGAGGGCACGGCAATGGCTTAGTATGGGGGAGTGATGAGATGGCATTTATACATGATCTCATCGTTCTTTTCGGGCTTTAAATGCACTAAAATGTCATAAAATACCATATATATGCTTGTGTTTGTTTACTTGTGTGTTTTAGGTATGGATATCGTGAAAAAGACAAAAGATCACAAGATACAAGGAAAAACGAACACGAGAAACGAAGCCGTACAAAGAACCGGGCCCTAATCATGGAATTTTCATCAAATACCCTTGAAGACTTGAAGACAAACAAGATTGATCCTCAATGAATGAAGAAATGACACTTAAAACCCTTGTATAGTAATAATTACAAGTTTGGTCCCTTAAGTTTGTCAAAATTACAAAAAGGTCCTTCAACTTTGAAGAAATGGCAAGAATAGTCCCTCAAACAAATTCAAAATGTCAACTATGGTCCCTCATGAAGTTGAAGATACAAAGAAGACCTTGGAAGATCAACAATGTTCAAAAACAGCCCTTGAAATATTCAAAGATGCCAAAAATTACCCTTGATAACCTTTTTATTAAGTTTGTGCCAAAAATGACAAAACTTGGAAGTTGATACAAGCTTAATCAGGCACTGACAGGTTTTTAAAGTAAAAAGACAAAAGAAAGGAAAAGAAAGGACCAAAAGTGTACACCTGAAACATTTAAACACAAAAAGTGCGCCTAACATGTTTTTTCCCCCAATTTCGGATCAAATGGAGTACTGTACATCTTTTTTACAGCCCAGAACTTACCCTCACTTAACTTGGGTTAAAAACCAATTAACCTTGCACACAAGTAATTCACACACTCACAAACCTTTCCCACTCCTAAAAACCTGCATCCCACACATGTGCACCAAACCCCCAATTCCCCAATCCACCAATCACATCATTCCTTAGCCCCCAAGCATCATGACGTGTCCCAATTGAATGGCCAAGATTATTTGCTTCCTCCAAAGCAAAATAAACGTTCAAGATCAAATGGACAGCTCAAAATGCACCAAAAACGTTTGAGGGCAATTTTGGAATTTCTTATGTATTAGGGTTTATGTTTTTATGCTTCTAGGATGTTCTATAGGCTCTATAAAAGGAGACCCAAGCTGTGGTGATCCCTTTGTTCCAGTTTCTAGTCTCTCACATGTAATTCCTTTTTAAAGAAATAAAAAGTTTGGTTTTTGAAATATTCAAGTGTAATTCCTTTTTTATTGTTTTTAAAAGATTGTGTGTTGTGAGGAGATTGATTCTGAGTTCCACTTTGTTTTATGGTTAAGCAACTTTGATTTTCAAAGTTGTTTAAGGTTTCTAAAACTTGGAAGGTTTTTGGTAAGAAATCTGTCCAAGGTATTTGGTGTTTATGGTTCATGATTATTGGTAATATTAGGTTTTAGAAAACGTGTTTAGAAGGTTGGAAAAGTTTTGGAAAAGGTTTTACCAAAGTTAAGTAAAATCAGTAATATATCATATTGTTGGTTTTTGGTTTTGTTCTTGTTTGATTTGTGTTAGACAGGTGGAATATTGTGTTGATCAAGGATCAGCACCAGCCCGGGCTGGTTTGGAAGTGGATTTTACATCCACCAAGGTTTTGGATGTAAAACCTTGAGGTAATACCTTTTTCCTTGTTTAAATTTCAGAAAAATAAGAGTTCATTTGATTTTTGTTTGATTCTGAGTTTAAGGTGTTTAAGCTTATTGGATTTGTGTGCTAATGTGTTATTATGCATGATTTGAGATCTTAGAACAAGTTTGATCAAGTTTAGTAGTGTTTTAGCTTGTTAAAACGTTTTGGAAATATTTAAACTGGTGTTTGGCAATACGTTTTAGCAGGGCTTAGATCTTAGATATTGGATTAAAAACGTGTTAATCTGTTTAAAAATAGGTTGAGTTAGGTGTTAGATAATTAGTAAATTGGTTTGGGAAGGGTTGCAAGCAACTTGGAGTGATTTAAAAAGAAAAGAGTAAGCAAAATCTGTGTATGCCATATCTGCCAGTTTTGATGAAATTTTGGTGCATGATTTCTTGAAACCTGTTGAGGATTAGGTTGTTTTAAGTTGTGTTTAGGTTTGTATGTTAGTTTGAGGCTTTGTGTGCTCAATTGGTGCATTTGAAATTGGTTAGGTTGCATTTGATAGCTCATAACAGTCCACAAGTCTATCAATTTCACATCAGCAACTTGATTAGGGTGTTGTGTGCCTTATTTTTGATCTTGTGGTGTGCTAAGTGCTTACATTTGCTTGTGCTTGACTCCTTGAGCTTCAATAAGCTCAAGGGTGCCCCTATTGTTCCATAATATCCCATCAAATAAGCTCACAAGCCAATCCTTTGGCCTCTGAAATCTGTGAAGAAAAGCAAAACAAAGTTCAAACCTGCTTGTGTATTATTGAAAGAATTGGCCACGTTTTTGCATAGTATTGCGCCGCAAGAACTACCTGTTGCGGCGCAACTGAAGGAGCTGCTGATCAAGGTGTTCTCGTTTCAATAGTTGCGGCGCAAGACACAAGCGTTGCGGCGCAACTAAGTGACAAAAAGGGGGGGGTTTCAGGATTCGAACCCTGGTCACCACGTTCACACCACACCACACTCACCACTGCGCCCTGGGGACTTTGACTAATAAGTTTGGTTTCAAACTTTACTTAACCCGTTTTTGGTTTGTTGCTTATTACATAAGCCGTAGCTTTTGAGCTTATTTCCTGCTTATTTATTAAGCTATTTGGGTTCTTTTTATTTTTCTTAGATAAATATTAGGTTTGTTGATTTTTCAAAATTAGTTTCATATTTTTACACTTTCTAGATTATTTTTTATAATTTATTTAATACCCGGATTTTAGAAAAGCAATAAAAAATACCAAAAATAGTTTTAATTTTTAGGAAAAATAGTTTTTAGTTTTTAAAATATATTTTTGAGGTTTACATCTAATTTTGGTTTCAAAAACATTTATTTTTAATTTTATAATATTTTAAGGTTTTTTATAAACTTTAAAGATTTTTATAAAATTATTAAAAAAGGTTTAGGAGCTAAAATTAGTGTTTTTCTCTTAGTTATATTATTTAGGATTTTTAGAAATTTTTTATTTTAAATTTTAGAAACTTTTATTTTTTAGTAATATTTTAATATTATTTTATTATTTAATTTTCAAAATTTTATTTTTCTTTCTTTTTCATTTTTCCTAGGTTCTTTATCATAAATTAGGACTATTTCCATTTTTAGAATAATTTTCTAGCTTTTAGATTTATTTTTATAATTATTTTAAGTTTAATTGGGTTTTAATTATTTTTAATCATTTTTAGAGTTTTAAAAATAGTTTTAATAGGTTTTAATTACTTGTTAGTCTTATAATAATATAAGTTAAGTATTAGTTCAATAAAATCATATTTTAGACATTTGAATTAGTTAAATTTAATTTTAGGGCTTTAACTAGCATTTAAAATTAATTATTTAATTAATAAAAGGTTTTAAAATATCTTTGTTGGATTTTTATCTTTATTTATATTATTTTAGACTTCTTTTTAGTCTTTTTATTTTTGATATTTTGTTTTTGGTTTTAATAATTTTTAATTTTTGTGGTTTTTCTACGGCTTTACGTTTTCGTTTTTTACGTCATAGTGTAATTTCCAAGAAACCGTCATTCCATCTTCTCAATATTAATCTCAAAGAAATACAAGTTAATTCACAACACCATACCTCCTTGGGAAACGAATCTTTTCTCTCATTTTATTTGATTGTGGGTCATTACTTGTGGTTTTCCTAAATCACTCGTCGATACTTACCGCTCATATTTAGTTGCTTGTTTTTCCTAAAGCAAGTTATCTAAATTTGCTACAATCAGGGTGACCTGCCTAGAAGTCTTCACAAGAGAGCCACAATGCTAAGCCGTGATTTTGTGGGCAAAGCGGACAATATTTTGTCCTGAGTAGGCGGGATGTTACAGTTTCTTTCTATTTCATGCGAAGTCCCTCTAACATACTGGACTGGTTTTTGGACTCCTTTTCTTTCGGTGAGTAGTACTGCACTGATTGCCCCCTGCGCTACCGCTAGATAAATTGAAAGTGGTTCCTTCGGCTGCGGGATAGTGAGCGAGGGAAATTCTAAAACCATCTTCTTCCTTTGCTGGAAGCCCTCTTCGGCCTCTTTCATCCATCTACATTCTTCTTTGTTTGCCTTGGTTATATTTTTCAAAGTCTCTAAGAAAAGGAGGGACTTCTTAGTAGATTTAAAAAGAAAACGGTTCAACGCGGCCAACTTCCCGGCCAGGCTTTGCATTTTATTCAAAGTTTTTGGTGATTGCATATCAGCTACGTCCTTTATTTGGCCATATTGGCTATGTTACCCTCTGAAGTTCTCCTCAACACCGAATGAACACTTCTTATGGTTAAGTTTCATATTGATCCTTCGGGTTGTCAAATGTGTGAGTTATGTCGGCCTTCATCTCTTTTGTTGTCTTGCTTTTTATGACCACGTCATCCACATAGGCTTCTAGATTTCGCCATATCTATGACTCGAAGGTTGTATCCATCAGTCTTGGATATGTTGCCCTTGTGTTTTTCAGGCCAAACAACATCTTATTGTAACAGTATGTCCCTTGGTCAGTTTAGAAGGCCATTTTCTCTTCATCCTCTTGCGACCAATAAGCTTTTTTATTTGTATCCCATAGCAGCTTCTATCTTGGCATCAACTTCTGGCAAGGGATAAGAGTCCTTTGGGCATGCGAAGTTAAAAATCTTGAAGTCGTTGCACATTCTCCATGCTCCATCCAACTTTTTTACCAAGACCAGGCTGGATATCCATGTAGGGTACTTTATCGGTCTAACGACATCTGCCTTCACCTATTCTTATACTTCTTTTGCAACCACTTCGCTTTTCTCTGCGAATAATATCCTTTTCTTCTGGCTTAGTGATGTTACCGAGGGGTTGGCATTTAGCTTATGTTGTGTAATCCTCTTTGGCACACCAGTCATGTCCAGCGGTTCCCACGGGAATACATACAAGTTGCATTTTAGCAACTACTTCAACTACTGTGAACCTTCCATGGATAGTGTAAAACCCGCATGCTTTTACCATGAACAATACATATATAATCATACGTACATTGTAAAATCCATGATTTTACCATGATTTTATGTAATGAAATCTCACCCATTAAATCTTAGATCACAAACCCATGTACTATATTTCTATAAGTCATGTGTGAACTTGTCCAATGTGCACATATACTTTTACATACATACTTGTTGTAATAAGTTTGACTATGTAAACTATGTACATAAAACAAGTAGTAAAAATGCATAACCAACATTTGATTAAAAACCACTTAACAAAAATTGGAAAAATATGCAACACCATGTGTATGTGGCTGTATATGCGTGTATGCATATTATAGGCTTGCCTAAACTTTCTTGGACTAGCCCAAGGTTATGTATTCCTTATGTTCTAGCCCAACACAAGCCCACCCTCTCCTTTGGAAAGCCTTACACGGCACACACATGCATATGTGGAAGAAGAAGGGTTGTCTTGGAAAGGGAAGAGCCTACACATGGCACAAGTGTTCTTACCAAGGCTATCATGCCTTTTTCATTCTCTTTCCCTCTCTCATCTTTAAGCCAAAACATACACATTCCCATCTCTCATACATGCAACCTCACTTCTCTCTTCATCTCTCTCTTAATATTTCGGCTATAAGCCACAAAACTCCAAAGTTGATTCATTAAATCAACTAAATCTTTGTCCCATCTTGATTACAAATCATTTGGTAGCATCATTTATCTTGGAACCACTATAAACAAGCCCTAGCCGAATCATTATAGGCCATGGCTTGATTTATACATAGGGTTTTCTCCATCTTCAAGATTAGATCTCTAATCTCTTGGTTCATCTGGATCCTCCTTAGTAACTTTTTAGCAAAAAAGGTATACCCATCATGTTCTTCCATTTCTTCATGGATGCATCATCATACATCTATAAACACAAGTATATAACATGTTAAAAATCAAGATTTATAAAGCCATAACCATTATAGGTCACGACCTATTTATAAAAATCATGCTCACGAATTATAATCTTTTAATAAGAAACCTATAACTTGAATCCTATGTTTTAAACTTGATTTAAAAATCATATGAGATGTTTTTTAAATCTAAATGTTGCATGAGTTACAAATCTTGTTTTATGGGACTATGGTTAAACCAATAGTCATAGATCTAATAAAATAAATGTGTGTAACCTAAAAATATTGAAGACCATGACCTTAAAGGTCACGGCCTACATGGTTAGTATATATAGGATTTATGTGTTAAGTTTGGATGATGGAATATGAAATGTTACATGTTAAATGGACTATTAAAAAATCATCAAAGTAACTTATATGAATATATGTGTTTGTGGGTTATATATGACCCTAAATGGGTTAGATGTACATGCATTTTATTATACAACCTAGATCTAGTAATAAGTGTTGACTTTACATGATAAACATGAAATAAGCTTATAGATCTTATGGGAATATTGGGAGAAAACAATATAGCCGTGGGCTATATATTGTCTTCTTGGAATGATAGTAACCTTGGGAACATGCATGTAACCTAGATAATCATGATTGTATTTTTGTAAATATTTACAAGACTTAAAAATTAGCTAATATGTCCATCTTGGAAATAACAAGATTTAGAAATATAGCCGTGAGCTATATATGAGTGTACATGGATCTATATTTGATTTTTAGGTCTAGACATAGCTTAGATCTCACTTTGGACTTGTAACTTGTTTTCTTGACTTGTACATAGTTAGATCTATTTTGTAACACTTATAAATTACATGCAACCTTAAAATGAGACTTGACTTGTCTTAATAAGCTATAACTAATATTAGCCATGAGATATAAGCTTCTATTAGGGCTTATGACTTACTTGTAACCTTATAACACACCTAGATCTAATTTGTTATAACACATAAATTTTTTTTTAAGTTTTATTCATCTATTTAGATTTGAAACTAAATATTAATAAGCTGATAATAAGCTTATAATAATATCCCCAAGTAAAAACATACATAAAATATAAAGTAATGTTAATGGACTAATTAAGTCCATGAAATGTTAATCTAAAACTTATTGGACCCAATAAGCCCATTTGATAAATTTTAGAAACTTAAATAGATTTAAGATTACACTTAGGCCCATTTAACTAATTAAAGGACTTAAAAATGTATTAAGCCCAATAAATGATTTTAAGGCCCACTTAAATAAATTAGTGGACTTGAAATATATTTAAGCCCACTAAAATAGCCCATTAGATGTTTAGCCCATTTAATGAGCCCATATAATGTTCGAACGTTTAAATAAATGGTTTTATAATAAAATATAACTTATAAAAACTTTTTGGATGAAAATGACAATTCATGAAACTTAAGAACTAAAACTGTAACTTATGAAACTTGTTTTGATAAACTAGTAAACACAAGGACTGAAAATGTAAATATCCAAAAGTATAGGGTTTAATAAATACTATCCATGGTAAATTAAACCCTAGGGGCCATTATGGGATGTTTCTAAAAGTTATTTTGACATTTTATAACCCTAAGGACCTTTCTTGTAAATTTCTGAAACTTAAAGAAGCCTTAGGGGCTGTTTTTGTAATTTTAGAAAAAGTTACAAAACCTAGATATAACTAGGGGGACTAAATCTGCCATAAGCTGAAACTTTAACAAGCCCTAGGTACTAAATATGTAAAATCCGAAAGTTATATTGTTTAAAAATATAGAGGGACTAGTTTTGCCATATTCCGAAACATTAATAAGCCCTAACCCTAAAACCTATTTTGATTATAATGAAACATAATTAAAATACTTAGACCATAAGAATTAAAGTATAAACTTCTAAGTTTAAATTATTTTATATTACAATAATTTATGGAAACTTTAAAGTTAAATAAATTATAATTTTTTTTAATAAAATATTTATATTTACATTAGGAAATAATTGTATAAACAACTGTGAATATGTATTACTCGTACATAAACTTATATACTTTTAGAAAATAAAATTTATAAGAACGTTGAATAAATTGAATGTTAATATTTAAGTAGAACATCTTACATCCTACTTAAAATATGAAACTCAATATTAAAGTTTAAATGAATGAGTATAATACATAAACTACGAACGTGAACTAATATTAAGTAAAATCTTTATGTTTACTTAATAATAGTAAATAGTGATTATAATACTTGAATAGAGAACGTAAATTAATATTTTAAGTAAGACATTATATGTCTACTTAAATAAGAAACTTAATTGTAGGTTGAATGATTATTATAAATACATGTATGCTAACTGATATTAATAGTTAAACATTTTATGTTTACTTAGAAATGAAACTTATATAGATAAGTTAAATGAATATTGATGATACTTGAACTATGGCTATTTAGATAAATACCGTAGCATAAATGAATTGACTAAAATCTGTATAAACATACATATATGTTCTTTGTACTATCTATTAAGACTGTACTATCTGATTAGGCATAACTTTGGCGTGAGCTTTAATTGGATATTCATATCAAACAGTTATTGCCTACTCCCAGGTGAGTTTGCAGCTCCATATAAACTTTTGATAAAATTTCCCCTTTTTGGGAAAGAAAATATGCAAACACATAATGGACATAACTGGATTG